>OW121785.1:41715461-44494622 GCA_933228815.1 Machimus atricapillus
GAAACGTATCACATTTTTGTTGACTTGTCAAAAAGTAAGACAAGTACATATCACAAATAAATGTAACACTTCGTTTGTTATTTAAACTATCATCATCGGCGCCAACTCGATCATTACCAAATTAATTGATATCCATATCATAGGGTAACTATGGATATTATAAATCGCCATTTTGTGACGTCCGCCATATTGGATTTAGATTAACGTCACATTACTTATTGTGTTTCGCTTATCAAGCCCTTTCATTTGATACAAGAAATTCGTCGAGAAGACTCTGATATTTCCACGAAATTGTTTAAAAGCTGCATGCGGATTTTGAAAGAAAGACAAGTGTCAGCGTGCGAATGTGTGTTTCGTTTATGCCACTTGAAAATGCGCGATGGTTCTCGACGTTGTATCTTAATATCTTATTATATACAACTACAAGCTTTTTTTGACAGTTGGTCCTCTCATTTGAATTTATATTGGGGCAAATCGATAAAAATGGGCTCAAAAAATCGACAAAAAATTAACGCAACTTCGTATCGAAACGGTTTTCGCGATTTTTTTTTACTTTTTTTTTTATTCTACTATTTCTAAAAATTTTTATCATTTTTTGGTGACTTGCCGACATTGCACCGACGAAATTACCACTTTCTGCACGTTTTTTTTTCTTCTCAATAATTTTCTCATACTTTCTACCCTCTCTACTTTATCGACATATATTTTTTTTTTTCTTACCCCCCACCCAAATCCCAGAACTAGCGTTTGAAAAAATTTCACCTCTTTTCACTTCTTACCCAATTCTTTTTTTTAACTATTTTTTTAACCCCCATTGGATTATCCTAAAAATTTCATTTTTTCACAACTACCTACTTTCGACTCTTCTCCTACTTTCACCATATTCATATTTTTATTTTTTTAATTATATTATTTTCATATCCCCCCCAACGTCATTCAAAGTCAACCACTTTTTTCCCAATCTTTTACGTTTTTACACCGACATACCCATTTTCCACCAACAACATTTACACTTTCTCCACGTTTTTTTTTCTTCTCAATAATTTTCTCATACTTTCTACCCTCTCTACTTTATCGTCATATTTTTTTTTCCCCCCTACCCCCCACCCAGATCCCAGAGCTAGCGTTTAAAAATTATTAACCATTTTTCACTCTTCTCCCACTCAACCATTAACAATTTTACTAACTATTTTTTTTCACCCCCATTACGTTAATCTAAACATTTTTTTTCTTCACAACTACCTACTCTCAACCCTTCCGCAACTTTCACCAGATTCACATTTTTAGTTTTTGTATTTTTTCATCTCCAAATCCCCCCCAACCACTTGCAAAGTCACCCCTTTTTTCGCCTTCTTTTTGACCATTTTTCCGGCTTTTATTTTTTCTCTCCCAAACCGATCTCTAGATGTTTTTCATTTTTAAATATGTGCAAGAAGAAGTCATTTGACATCTTATATTAAAAAATTATAAACTTTCTATACGTTTTTCGTGAGATAATCACCCCATTATCTCACCTGTTTTTCGCCCAAAAACTCATCATTTCACATTTATCCCCACGAGTCGTTCGCTCGACACCGAGCTCAGCGGCGATTCTCGGTCTGTTGCCATTCACCACACGGGCGGCGGCGCAACCAATCAGATCCCTTGCTGGCTAACTCGCATTTTCGGGTGATTTTGTGCTTAGCGCGATCAGGGAATACTCATTCTCACACTTCTAATACTAATTGCTCAGCCGTCTCAACTCCGATTTCGATTATGTAACTTTTACAGGGTACCTCATCATGTTCTCAACCTTTGGATCTTTAGCAGAAATTTTTTCGTCACTTCTTTAACCCCGCTAATCGAATCCAAAGGAAACGCTACCTCTGAAAAATTCTGAAAAATTCTTTCCCTCAGAAAGACTAAAATACAAAACGCATCTTTTTAAACTTTCTTTTATTGCAAAGATAATCTAGAGACCTTCACTTTAATCCCACCCTGGACTCTCTACGAGAACGTTTTCATACAAAATTTTACGAAAACATATTTGCACAAAAATAATTCAAGCCCATTGCAAGGCAACTTTTCTTGCCGCACAAATCGAGCACCACCCTCGACGCCGCGCAGCCCCGCGCCAACAAGTCGCTCGCTGGATTCCTTTGATCAGCTGATCAATATCTCTGACCTATTTAATAAAATTGGTTTTATGGTTTTTTTTTTTTTTTAGGGGGGGGGGGGGTCTCTAAGGAGAGTTTTTTAATAGACATTTTTTTATTTTTTATTTTTAACACACTTTTATTAGCTTCACCTGTAAAAAATATATTTCGCTTCATCCGCCCACCCACCCACCCACAGTGGGTAAAAATGATCAATTTTCCTCATGTCATAGATTTTAAAAATTTTAATGCCATTCCATAGTAAACAAAATGTACTACCTTCTGGCAATAATTTTTTTTTATTTTTACCCCCCCCTCTTTGTGTTTCGAATAGCTAAAGTCAGAGAAAAATTTGAACGGCTCATTTTTTAAAAAAATTTTCAAATTTTCTATGATTTCAAAGTTATATTCTGAAAATATTTGTATGGGGAGGGTAAATTGTTATTAATGAAATCACTTACTAAATAGGAGAAGCTATTATTACGCCAATAACTTATGATAGAAGTGAAATAGTTTTTTAATAATAGCATTTTAATTAAAAAGGGGGATTTTTCTCCAAAATTTGTATTTCTTTTTAACTTTTAAAAAAATTGCCGCATTTGCCCGTGCTCTCACTGGTATCAAATTAAAGTAGAGATCCTCATGCATCGTTGAAATCAAAAATTGGCTGGGGCGACCTGCGGCCTTCGGAGCAAATTGCATTTGAAGAAAACTCTACTTTCTTGATTTCTGCGTATTTTCATTCAAATTTTCCACTTATGCAGGAATTTTATGAATTTTAAGGCTGCATAATGGTTGTTTTGAAAATAAATTACAGTTCTCCTATTAAACCTTTAGGATTAATGACATCATTAATAATTAAAGAAATTATATTATTACGTTTTATGACATTTTTTTTAACTGACTTTGGCTTACTCTGTATATGCGTCCTATTTTTCAGTAATTAAATAATCTTTATATATAGACTGGCCTGGAAATAAGACCGCATAAATATTAAATTTATACGCACTAGCATTTGACTGAATGTATGACATTCAAGTAAATACATATGATGATTATTGATTTTGCTTATCATAACACTTAATTAATATTTGATTATTAAAATTACCTGAGATAAGGGAGAATTTTAAATTTTAATTGTTTGTGTTCAAAAGCATAAGTTGCAGGTAGGTGAAATTATCGGAAATCTTAGCTAACTTAAAAGAAAGATATTTTGCGTATTGAACATTCTCTATCTTAAATGAAGACAAAAAACACAACACTGCTTTGAATAATTGGCAAATTCAAATTATTAAATAATAATAATATTTTGAAACAGGAGAACTTTAAAGTGTACTATACATATTTAATTTGATACGAAGAAATATGCAGATCTGCGATTTTTTCTTTCGCACTTTAAAAGAAAACGTGGCAACTTAGCACTAGAAATGCATGAAAACTTGGACAACACAATGAGTCGTGGTTAAATACAGTAATGGAAATCAGTGCTCAAGAAATAAAATTACTAGACACATCATAATTTATGGAGATAATAAAATAATTAAAAACTAATTTAAAAATGTTGCCAAAACTTTTTAAAGAACATTAATAATTCATTTATTGACTACAAATGTTGCCAAAACTTTTTAAAGAACATTAATAATTCATTTATTGACTACTTGAAATTTTGTTGATTTATTTTGAAGCACCCTGTAAACCAGTTAAATTTATTCCCCACGATTCTTGGTTGATCGCCATCCATGCCACCCAAGCCACCCCCTGACGGCACGCGCCAATCGGACTATCCTGCGCACAAATCGGTCATCACCCTCGACGCCCGACCCCCGCGCCAGTAAGTCCCTAGCTGGCTATCTCGCACGAATTCTCGCTCGCCGCCCGCCGCCGTCCCCGCAACCGTCTGCCCTAATGCCGAGCGAGCGAGTTTTCCTTTGATCAGCTGATCAATATTTCTGACCTATATACTAAAATTGTTTTTTTTTTTTCGCTCTTTTCGGGTGCAGCTGCACTTAGCGCGTTGCTTGAAAACTCTCACGATTTGCATTATTTAACTTTTACAGGATAGCCTATCATGTTCTCAACCTTTAGATCTTTAGCCCACATTTTTTCGTCACTCCCTTACCCGGGCAAAACTAATCCGAAGCAAACCCTGCCTCTGAAAATGCTTTCCCAAATTAAGATTTAAGTACAAAACGAATTTTCCTCACACGACCTTTTCGGGTGAAATTGCACTTAGCGCTATGCGTGAAAATTGCTTTTTTGCCCATAAGTCTCGAACGAGCAAGTTGTCCTTTGATCAGCTGATCAAGATTTTTGACCTATTTAGTAAAACTATACATACATATAATAGAATTTGCGCCAAAATAACGTTCGCTTTTGACGTTTCCCCACATTGCAAGGTTTTCTTGCATGCGAATTAGACGTGTTAGAATTTGGCTCCAATTAATAATAATTTTGCAGTGTGAGCAAATTATATTAATTTGAACCGAATTTAAATACGTTAATTATTGTTAATTTATACTGTGAGTATTTCACGGTATAAATTAACTTACATTATATCGAAAAAAAATTTGTGTGTTCCTTTTTGGTGGGTGCGTTTTGTGTTTTTGTTTTTTAGTGCTCCTGCCAATCTTGGAGATCTGCATTAAGGTGAGTTTTTTAATTGATTTTTTAATCTTTCAAGATTTTTAATTGGGTTCCGTAGCGTAGCATGTAAGAAGTGCGGGTTAAAATGTGTTAGAAAGTGAAGTGCGTGTTGTTGACCATTTTCCCCCTCATGTCGGAGAACCGAATTTCGAAAATTTTTTTTTGTTTTGTGATTGTTTTTTGTGTCGGGGCGGAACTATCATTTTTTTGTTGTAATATATACATATTTATATATATATATATAAATATATATATATAATATATATATATATATAAAATATTTTTTTTTGTTTCTTATGAGAGATATCGTATGCGACGCCTCGACCTTTCCGCTTGGGGAGTGAAAACTTTCGAGTTGGTTTTTTTTTGTTTTGTGATTGTTTTTTCGTGTCGGGGCGAAACTATCATTTTTTTTTGTAATATTATATGTATAATATACATATATATATTAAAAATATATATAGTTATGTATACAGTGTAAACTCTATATGGCGAAATTGAAGGGACCGGGTATTTTATTGCGTTAGTAAAACGGTATTTTATTGGAGACTAAAAGAAAATAATATAATTTTACGAATAAGTGGTTTTAATTTTGACTAAATTTAGTGAAAAAAATTTACATAACAAAATTATAATCTGTTATCTTTGTTTGGCGTTTTTTACTATGCCAGTATTTTAATTGTATCTTTCGTTGTATTTTAATCATCATATCTTGGAACATAGTGGAATCATCTTCGTTTAATAAAAAGAATTTTTCCAATGCATATTGTTTCGCTATTGAGAGTGGTTACTACGCTATAAAGAGTGTGTCAATATAAAAGTAACAATGCAAACCAAACGAACCTTAGCAATTTCTACGTTTTAAGGAGTTTTTCGTTAAACAGAAGTTCGCTTTATAGAGTTTACACTGTATAATATATTATAGTTTCAGCTACGGAATTTGAATTTTTTGTAATATATTATAATTTGTATATATATATATACATACATAATATATTATATATGTATATATTTAAAAAAAATATATAATATACATAGATATATAATAGTTTCAGCTACGGAATCTGAATTTAAGCACACAATGTATTGCGTCAAACGTTCGAGAAGTTTTGAATAAAATTTATTTTCATATACCTACGGCTACATACGTTTTTTTTTTATGCAATATACAGAAATCTGATGTATAGGCGAAGAGTAGTTTTTAACTTTTAAAGCGATCGGTAATACACTTATACACTTAATTGGATTTATGCGAACTTTTTTAAAACTTTGAAGTGGTGCCATCAAAACCTTCTTTATTGAACGCATTTAAAAATGTATAATATTTTATCGTAGTATGCCAAAAAATTCCATTCATTTATGGACTAAAAGCAGACGTGTGTGCTTAAATATTACAATATATTGAAATAAATAATCATTAGTTTTAAAAGTTGTTAGGCTAATAAAAAAAACACTTTTTTCAGTTGGGAAACCTCGATTGGTTGAGAAGACTAAAAAATAGAAAACCAAGAACCAAAAAGGAAAAAGTTTGTAGTTTGATTTCTTTTTTATTTTTGTTTCTTTATATATTTGCAAATATATTTTCTGCTTTTTATATCTATAGGTATAATTTTTTTTTTTAAATTATACAAATATTTTCTGCTTTTAAATATATTATTTTAATTATACAATATGCCTTTTACCAGATCCAAAAAAATATTTAATTTAAATTGCGTTTCATCGGGTAGTATTAGTCAGGCGTGCATTGATTTTGGGGAAAGTGCAAATAAGCAATGTATGGCTGTTGCTGTGACGGCCATCGCTTTCTCCACAATCAGTGGCCGAAATTTTATGACCTCCTCTCAAATTGATGAGGTCATTAGAAATGGTGATCATTTTTATAATTTTTGCAGACCAAATGGAGAATACATCTTCTTATCTGCAGAGGATATTAAATCGAATTTGAAATCATCCTCAGGACAGGAGTTTTTAATAGAAATATCGTTCCCAACATTTGAAGATGGCATGGGAAGAATTTTAAAAAAAGTAGGGATAAATGATCCAGCTATTCGTATGCTCGAAGGGAGACTTATGGAAGTATTCCGGACCACGGAACTGAATGACGGGTACTTATTTACTGCTCATAATGTGACGTGTGCATTTTGGGTGGTAAATAATGTTTTTTATATTTTCGATTCACACCGGGTGAATAATAAAAGATTGCTGGACGAAATTAACGGAGTTGCAAGGTTTTTCAGTTGCGAATCTGTTAGAGATTTAGCAGCTGCATTGTTAACTGGACATGAGCGGGATAATTCCTATTTTGAAATTGTTCGAATAAGACCTCAACTTCTTGAAACACATGATCATCGTAATGGTGTGGTTTCAAGCAGGAAACGGCCTTTATTGAACGACGAAGAAATTGTGGAAATCCCTGTTCCTCAAGTTAATGATGTGAATGAACCGTCTTCCAAAATTCCGTTCAAGAAGCCGGTCGGCCCGCCGAAAAAAAGGCGGCGTACGACCAATAAGGAAGTAGCCATTCCACAGCCTGATGAGCTTCACGTTTCTGATACTTCTGTTGCTTCGGTATCTGCTGAACCGGAATTGGCAGAAGTGGCAGAAGTACCGGAACTGTTGGAAGTGTCAACTGTTGACGGAAATAATGTGAATGAATCTTCATCTAAAATTCCATTCAAGAAGCCGGTCGGCCGGCCGAAAAAGAGACGGCGTACGACCAATAAGGAAGTAGCCATTCCAGAGCCCGATGAGCTTCAGGTTTCTGATACTTCTGTTGCTTCGGTATCTGCTGAACCAGAATTGGCAGAAGTGGCAGAAGTACCGGAAGTGTTCGAAGTGTCAACTATTGACGGAAATAATGTGAATGAATCTTCATCTCAAATTCCGTTCAAGAAGCCGGTCGGCCGGCCGAAAAAGAGACAGCGTAGGACCAATAAGGAAGTAGCCATTCCAGAGCCTGATGAGCTTCACGTTTCTGATACTTCTGTTGCTTCGGTATCTGCTGAACCAGAATTGGCAGAAGTGGCAGAAGTACCGGAAGTGTTCGAAGTGTCAACTGTTGACGGAATGTTTACTTGCTTAGCGGATAGGAATGGTGCTCATTTAAATATGGTTGTGCAGTTTAATTTGAAAGCACCCGCCTCATTGACGTCAGTCGATTGCTATAAATGCCAGTATTGCGGTGCGTGTCTGTTCGAGGAAGAAAAGGGACAAAAAGCCTACTGTTGTGGTCGAGACGGAGTTAATTTTAGAGGAAAACTCCCGGAGCTTGATGCTGACTTCTACAACAGTAGCTATTTTTTAAATAATTCGAGGCAATACAATAATCTGTTTGCCTTCTCCGCGATCGGTTCAACTGGTGGATTCCAATATCCAGCAACGGGTGTATCGTTCGTGAAAGTTTTGGGACGCATATATCATCGGGTGTTTGATCTAAGTTATAGAGGTACAACGAATAATTCTATGCTCTACATTGAAGATAATGTAGAGCGACAAAGAATAGCAGAAGGCCGACGATTAAATATCGGTATACTGCAACAAATTGAGAGCCATTAAATAGGAATGGGAAAAAGATAACTCAAGTAAAATTTTATAGATTGTATCTTCTTGCTGAGCCTAGGTTCACATTACTAAGGCGTTTGGGACAGGAGTATTTCGTGGACATGTGGTGTCGTGTCCAGGAAGAAAAATTAGAATTTATTAGGAACAATCAAAAAACGGTTTTAAGAATTTCGAATAGGGAAGAAATTGAAGAAACTATTGCTGGAGAGGGAGGGATTATTGCAGGCAAAGTATATTTGCCTGCAACTTTTACTCATGGTCCGCGATATATGCAAAAGCATTACCATGATGCAATGGCATTAGTTGGGAGATTAGGAAAGCCAACGTATTTTCTTACAGTTACATGTAATCCCCGTTGGCCAGAAATTAAGAATAGTTTACGTCGAGGCGAAAATAGTATGGATCGCCCGGATATTTGTAATAGGGTATTTAAAAATAAATTACAACATCTTATGCGTCTCATTCGTACCGGACAGCTATTTGGAAAAATTTCCTATGTAGTCCACGTTATTGAATTTCAAAAACGTGGACTACCCCATGCCCATATTGCTATCCGAGTTGAGGGAGGGGGTCCAATGTTCTCTGACCAAATTGATAAAGTGGTCAGGGCAACCATTCCTTCAGAAAATGAAGCTGAAGGAAGGCTCCGAAGAATTGTTTTGCAACATATGTTGCACGGTCCATGTGGTTCTGGACACTTAAATTCACCTTGCATGGACAGGGAAACCCGAAAATGCAAGAAGTTCTATCCCAAACGTGCGAATGAATCAACGTATATAGATGACAGGGGCTATGTAATATATAAGAGACCCTGTCAAAATACAGTTAGAGTACCGTTTCGGGGTAGTAGTCGCGTTGTAGATGACACCTGGGTAGTCCCTTATAATCCAGCTATCCTTCTGATAATGGATTGCCATGCTAACTTAGAAATTGCTACTTCAGCAAAAACGTTTAAGTATATGATGAAGTATATTCATAAAGGTCCAGATTCGTCAAGAGTTGCTATTATCCAAAATCCTTCAGATTCATCAGATAGTAATAATATACCTTCGCGTATTAGGACCAGAGCAGAAAATGATGAAATCGAGGCCTTCGTGAATGCCCGATATGTTTCTGCTGCTGAAGCGTTATGGCGACTGCTAGAATACGATGTTAGTGGCAGGTCGCCTACTGTTATTGCACTTCCTGTGCATCTTCCAAATAGGGAAACGGTCATATTCCGACCTGGGGGAGAAATCGAGGCTGCTGAACGCAGTGTTTCTTTGCTTATGCTTTATCTCGAAAGGCCCCAGGTTGAGGAATTAGCTAACTTAACGTATAGCGATTTTTATGAACGTTTCAATATTATTAGAACTAGGCCAAGAAATAGTAGAGTAAATATTATTGAACACAGGAGACCCACTTATTTTATCGCGCCCAGGCAAAGGGGTAGTGCTGTAGCCCGTTTGTACTGGATGTCCCCGACGTTAGGAGAATTATTCTTTTTGAGGATGCTGTTGGTAATTTATCCTGCCAACAGCTTCGTAGATTTGAGAACCATAGATGGTCAGGTATTTGCAACGTACCAGGAAACTGCGAGGGCTAGGGGACTACTCGACACTGAAGATGAATATTTTATTGCTATGCGGGAAGCAGTACTCTTCAGGACTGGTAGTGGGATTAGGCAGCTATACCTATCACTGATTATTTTCGGGGCTCCCGCTAGACTTCTCTGGGAAGAGTTTAAGGATTATCTAAGTGAGGATTTCCTTAGATTAAGACCTGAACGAAATCCAGAGAATTTAGAATGGGCGCATAACAAATCTTTGCGTTTGATTGATAGGATGCTACGCCGTCACGGCAGAAATCTTCAAGATATGGGATTACCCGAACTCGAAGATGATGACAGTACCGAAGCTGGCAGGGAACGGCTCCAATATGATAGAGAAATTTGCAATAATTTCTCTGAACATTGGATGCCGTTACTAAATCCTGATCAATCCAACTTTGTTCAGATGGTAATACGTTCAGTACTGGAACCCGCGGAATCAAACCAATACTCACATTTCTTTTTGGATGGTCCCGCGGGAACCGGTAAAACGTTGGTACTGAACGTTATTACAAATCATTTACGATCGCAGGGTCGTATTGTACTATGCACTGCCTCTACGGGAATTGCGGCATTAAATTATGAGGGTGGGACTACGGCACATAGCATGTTTCGATTGCCAATCGATATTAATAATTTAGGTGGTGGGAATATAAACTGGAATAGCCAGAGAGGTCAGTTATTAAGGGAAACAGATTTAATTATTTGGGATGAATGTACCATGGCCAATAGGGCATCAGTTATAGTTTTAGATAATTCTTTGAAAGACCTCTGTCAGTCGCAAAAACTTTTCGGTGGAAAAACCATAATTTTTGCGGGTGACTTTAGACAAATTGCTCCAGTAATAGAACATGCTATGCCAGATGATATAATTAGAGCCTCTTTGAAATATTCACAATTTTGGAGCACTATTAGGAAATGCGGTCTTAGCGAACCGCAAAGATCCAGAGATAGGGATTTTACTAACTTTACATTATCAATAGGAGATGGTAAAGTTAAAGAAGTTTTAGTTAATAATAATAATATACATATCTCTAGATTGGTTCCCTTAACTGGAATATCTAACGTTAACTCCATTGAAGAATTGATCAATTTTGTATTTCCAGATGATATTCTTTTGCGTCCTGAAGACTGTGTCTCCAGGGCAATTTTATCATCCACAAATGCAGCTATAAATGTCATCAATCGTGATATTTTAGATAGGCTGCCCGGGGACATTGAGCATTTGCTCAGCGCCGATTCATTGGTTTCAGTGGACGGCGTTACCGATAATACCGTTTTCGGTTCGGAAATCCTTCACGGGGTTTCCGGAAAGGGTGTCCCCGATCACGATTTGTGTCTCAAAGTCGGTTCCGTCTGCATATTAATTCGAAACCTAAGCTTTGAACACCGGTTGGTCAATGGAACAAAATTGATAATTAGATCAATTTCCAGGTTCCGTTTGGAGGCATCCGTTCTCGGTTGTACGGAGATTGTCACGATACCGAGAATATGTTTCAAATTCTCGGCGGGGCATTCGGGGATCGAAATGCAGCGACGACAATTTCCAGTTAAGTTAGCCTACGCGTTGACAATTAATAAGAGTCAGGGCCAGACCTTAGATTGTGTAGGAATAGATTTAAGAAGCGATGTTTTTTCACACGGTCAGCTTTATGTTGCATTAGGTAGGGTTAGATCACCGCGAAATGTTAAGGTTTTAGTTCCGGAACAAAATATTATATCGGGGGTAGCTCATACGCGGAATGTCGTTTATAGGGAACTTTTATAGAAATAGGAATCAAAAAGAATTTTGGATAGGTCATTTTGTTTTATTTTTTATCTTTAAATATTAAAATGTTTTTTATTATGTGTACTAATAACTGGACTTTTATTTAGGCAATTTTCTAAGTTAGAATGGTACAATGGTAAACGTTAGGGTTTTTTATGTTTTTTTATGTTTTCTCCTTTTATTTCATGCTGCAGCAAAGGGAACGATTCTGACTGTCACATTATTTTCAGTGATGCAAATATTATTGAAAGTGAAGTGACAATCAGAATTAATTCCCACTTAATTTTTTTTTTCTTTGCTAGGCGGGAAAGGAACGTTTACCATTACATTTTTTTTTTTTTTTTTTTTCAATTTAGTTACAGGCAATAAGTTTGGGATTAGGTTATGGTACTTTAGGAAACAAAATTTAGTAACGTTTTAGCTTTCTTTTAGATAGGTATAATTTGTAGGTAGGATTCATGGGTAGTAGGCTGGAAGTTCTTAATCGAATTATCACTTTACCCTCAGTAATGTGACAACCTATAGCTCAATTAGGCAGTATTCCTCTGTTGCACTTAATTTCAGCTGGCAGTTGTTATGTCACAGAGGGCAATGTGAGAAATCAATTTTGAACTTCTCTTTTTTTTCCGCTTCAACCTTTTCCAGGCAATGGTTATCTTTTTTACATTTTTAAACACACACACATATATAAGTATGTATAGATATATATACTTTTATACTTATACATACACATACACACATATACATACACGCACACGCTCAGCAAGAACTTAGGTTTTTATTAGTTTTTTTTTTTTTTTCCCTTAGAGGCAGGGTGGTTAGGTAGCACCATTGGTTTTCTTTAGGCAGTCACAATATTTCCGAGGTTTACAATTTTTTCAAATACGGCTTCGAAATTTTGGAACACATTCTGGCGTGACACCGCATTAGGCATTCCAAGAGGACGAATCTAGATTTGAAAATTTTGTAAATCTTCGGAAAATTGCAGATTGCAGTAAGTTAGAACAGTTAGATTGGGTCTCCGGAGCAAGATGGGTTTAATAAAGGTTATTTATATAATAATAAGATAAGATAGGTAGACAAAGCTTTGGTAGGGACAAAATATCACCATTTCTTTTTTTTTAATTTCGTTTCGCGGATTTCGCATATTTTATAATTTTTGCTGCAGCATGGTTTTTAGTTTGTTTGTTTCATTTTTAGATTTTGTTATATTTCTGTATTTTTTTGCTTATTATTTTATATTTTGTAATATTAGTTTTGTTTTTCTTTTCTTTTTTAATAGTAGTTTGAGAGGATTAGGGCTACTGGCGATACCTCTATAAAAAAAACGAGTGATCTGGCTACCTCATGGTCACTTGGAAACTCCGGAAAATTAGTTACTATTTTACTGGAAGCTTTCAAAAAATTAATTTTACATTTTGTCGTTTTAGTTACTTGCTTCTACTCATCACCATCATCACCATCATCACCACATCTATTGGACTCTTTACCAGAATTTCTTACACTACTTTTTAAATTTGACCCACTTCCCGGTTTCCGATTGAGTTGAAATTTTGCATACAGGTTTAGTTTGGATGACAATACCTGATTAGCTAAGTGACGTCATTCTAAATCCAATATGGCGGGCTGTGGAGCTCTTTTTTGATTATGTGCAAAGGAATCTTGGAAGTTATCTTGGAAGTTAAATTTGACCCACTTCCCGGTTTCCGATGGAGCTGAAATTTTGCATACACGTTAAGTTTGGATGACAATGCATAATTAGCTAAATGACCTCATTCCAAGTCCAATATGGCGAAATGTGGAGCTCTTTTTTTGGTTATTTTTGGATAACTTCCAATTTGACCCACTTGCCGGTGTCCGATTGAGCTGAATTTTGAATAGGTGTATTGGCCAACCTTTACCATTTCGCTGACCCCTGTATCCCGCACAAGCCGGCGAAGCCGGATATGTGGGTCGCACTAGTCTTATTATATACAACTACAAGCTTTTTTTGACAGTTGGTCCGCTCATTTGAATTTATATTGGGGCAAATCGATAAAAATGGGCTCAAAAAATCGACAAAAAATTAGCGCAACTTCGTATCGAAATGGTTTTCGCGATTTTTTTTTACTTTTTTTTTTATTCTACTATTTCTAAAAATTTTTATCATTTTTTGGTGACTTGCCGACATTGCACCGACGAAATTACCACTTTCTGCACGTTTTTTTTTCTTCTCAATAATTTTCTCATACTTTCTACCCTCTCTACTTTATCGACATATATTTTTTTTTTTCTTACCCCCCACCCAAATCCCAGAACTAGCGTTTGAAAAAATTTCACCTCTTTTCACTTCTTACCCAATTCTTTTTTTTAACTATTTTTTTAACCCCCATTGGATTATCCTAAAAATTTCATTTTTTCACAACTACCTACTTTCGACTCTTCTCCTACTTTCACCATATTCATATTTTTATTTTTTTAATTATATTATTTTCATATCCCCCCCCAACGTCATTCAAAGTCAACCACTTTTTTCCCAATCTTTTACGTTTTTACACCGACATACCCATTTTCCACCAACAACATTTACACTTTCTCCACGTTTTTTTTTCTTCTCAATAATTTTCTCATACTTTCTACCCTCTCTACTTTATCGTCATATTTTTTTTTCCCCCCTACCCCCCACCCAGATCCCAGAGCTAGCGTTTGAAAATTATTAACCATTTTTCACTCTTCTCCCACTCAACCATTAACAATTTTACTAACTATTTTTTTTCACCCCCATTACGTTAATCTAAACATTTTTTTTCTTCACAACTACCTACTCTCAACCCTTCCGCAACTTTCACCAGATTCACATTTTTAGTTTTTTTATTTTTTCATCTCCAAATCCCCCCCAACCACTTGCAAAGTCACCCCTTTTTTCGCCTTCTTTTTGACCATTTTTCCGGCTTTTATTTTTTCTCTCCCACACCGATCTCTAGAAGTTTTTCATTTTTAAATATGTGCAAGAAGAAGTCATTTGACATCTTATATTAAAAAATTATAAACTTTCTATACGTTTTTCGTGAGATAATCACCCCATTATCTCACCTGTTTTTCGCCCAAAAACTCATCATTTCACATTTATCCCCACGAGTCGTTCGCTCGACACCGAGCTCAGCGGCGATTCTCGGTCTGTTGCCATTCACCACACGGGCGGCGGCGCAACCAATCAGATCCCTCGCTGGCTAACTCGCATTTTCGGGTGATTTTGTGCTTAGCGCGATCAGGGAATACTCATTCTCACACTTCTAATACTAATTGCTCAGCCGTCTCAACTCCGATTTCGATTATGTAACTTTTACAGGGTACCTCATCATGTTCTCAACCTTTGGATCTTTAGCAGAAATTTTTTCGTCACTTCTTTAACCCCGCTAATCGAATCCAAAGGAAACACTACCTCTGAAAAATTCTGAAAAATTCTTTCCCTCAGAAAGACTAAAATACAAAACGCATTTTCTTAAACTTTCTTTTATTCCAAAGATAATCTAGAGACCTTCACCTTAATCCCACCCTGGACTCTCTACGAGAACGTTTTCATACAAAATTTTACGAAAACATATTTGCACAAAAATAATTCAAGCCCATTGCAAGGCAACTTTTCTTGCCGCACAAATCGAGCACCACCCTCGACGCCGCGCAGCCCCGCGCCAACAAGTCGCTCGCTGGATTCCTTTAATCAGCTGATCAATATTTCTGACCTATTTAATAAAATTGGTTTTGTGTTTTGTTTTTTTTTAGGGGGGGGGGGGGGGGGGGGATCTCTAAGGAGAGTTTTTTAATAGACTTTTTCTTATTTTTTATTTTTAACACACTTTTATTAGCTTCACCTGTAAAAAATATATTTCGCTTCATCCGCCCACCCACCCACCCACAGTGGGTAAAAATGATCAATTTTCGTCATGTCATAGATTTTAAAACTTTTAATGCCATTCCATAGTAAACAAAATGTACTACCTTCTGGCAATAATTTTTTTTTTTTTTACCCCCCCCCTCTCTGTGTTTCGAATAGCTAAAGTCAGAGAAAAATTTGAAGGGCTCATTTTTTAAAAAAATTTTCAAATTTTCTATGATTTCAAAGCTATATTCTGAAAATATTTGTATGGAGAGGGTAAATTGTTATTAATGAAATCACTTACTAAATATGAGAAGCTATTATTAGACCATAAACTTATGATAAAAGTGAAATAGTTTTTTAATAATAGCATTTTAATTAAAAATGGGGATTTTTCCCCAAAATTTGTATTTCTTTTTAACTTTTAAAAAAATTGCCGCATTTGCCCGCGCTCTCACTGGTATCAAATTAAAGTAGAGATCCTTATGCATCGTTGAAAACAAAAATTTGCTGGGGTGACCTGCGGCCTTCGGAGAAAATTGCATTTGAAGTAAAGTCTACTTTCTTGATTTCTGCGTATTTTCATACAAATTTTACACTTATGCAGGAATTTTATGAATTTTAAGGCTGCATAATGGTTGTTTTGCAAATAAATTACAGTTCTCCTATTAAACCTTTAGGATTAATGACATCATTAATAATTAAAGAAGTTATATTATTACGTTTTATGACATTTTTAACTGACTTTGGCTTACTCTGTATATGTGTCACGCTAATTGCTCAGCCATCTCTTCACCGATTTGCATTCTATAACTTTTACAGGATAGCCTATCATGTTCTCAACTTTTAGATCTTTAGCCCTAATTTTTCGTGACCCCCTTACCCCGCAAAACAAATCCAAAGCCAACCCTTCCACCAAATTAATACTTAAAATGCCTCACACGATCTTTTCGGGTGATTTTGTGCTTAACGCGATCCGGAAAAACTGAATTTCACACTTCTCATGCTAAGTGTTCAGCCGTCTCATCTCCGATTTCGATTATGTAACGTTTACAGGGTAGCTCATCATGTTCTCAACCTTTGGATCTTTACCACACATTTTTTCGTCACTCCTTTAACCCCGCTAATCAAATCCAAAGCAAACACTACCTCTGAAAAATTCTGAAAAATTCTTTCCCTCAGAAAGACTAAAATACAAAACGCATTTTCTTAAACTTTCTTTTATTGCATAGATAATCTAGACACCTTCTTTTTAATCCCACCCTGGACTCTATACGAGAACGTTTTCATACAAAATTTAACGAAAACATATTTGCACAAAAATAATTCAAGCCCATTGCAAGGCAACTTTTCTTGCCGCACAAATCGAGCACCACCCTCGACGCCGCGCAGCCCCGCGCCCACAAATCGTTCGCTGGATTCCTTTGATCAGCTGATCAAGATTTCTGACTTATTTAATAAAATTGGTTTTTTTTTTTTGAGTGTACCTGCCAATCTGGGGATCTCTAAGGAGAGTTTTTTAATACACTTTTTTTTATTTTTTCTCTTTAACACACTTTTATTAGCTTCACCTGTAAAAAATATATTTCGCTTCATCCGACCACCCACCCACCCACAGTGGGTAAAAATGATCAATTTTCAACAAAAATTTGCTGGCGCGACCTGCGGGCTTCGGAGAAATTGCATTTGAAGTAAAGTCTACTTTGTTGATTTCTGCGTATTTTCATACAAATTTTCCACTTATGCAGGAATTTTATGAATTTGAAGGCTGCATAATGGTTGTTTTGGAAATAAATTACAGTTCTCCTATTAAACCTTTAGGATTAATGACATCATTATTAATAATTAAAGAAGTTATATTATTACGTTTTATGACATTTTTAATTGACTTTGGCTTACTCTGTATATGAGTCCTATTTTTCAGTATGTGTTTAGTACTGAATGTATGACATTCCAGTAAATACATATGATGATTATTGATTTTGCTTATCATAACACCTAATTAATATATTGATTATTAAAATTAGCTGAGATACGGGAGAATTTTAAATTTTAATTGTTTGTGTTCAAGAGCATAAGTTCCAGGTAGTTGAAATTAACGGAAATCTTAGCTAACTTACAAGAAAGATATTTTGCGTATTGAACATTCTCTATCTTAAATGAAGACAGAAAACTCAGCACTGCTTTGAATAATTGGCAAATTCAAATTAAATAATAATAGTATTTTGAGCCAGGAGAACTTTGAAGTGTACTGTATACATATTCGTGACCCTCTTACCCCGCAAAACAAATCCAAAACCAAACCTTCCACCAAATTAATACTTAAAATGCCTCACACGATCTTTTCGGGTGATTTTATGCTTAGCGCGATGAGGGAAAACTGATTTTCATATTTCTCATGCTAATCGCTCAGCCGTCTCTTCTCCGATTTCGATTATGTAACTTTTACAGGGTAGCTCATCATGTTCTCAACCTTTGGATCTTTACCACACATTTTTGCGTCACTGCTTTAACCCCGCTAATCAAATCCAAAGCAAACACTACCTCTGAAAAATTCTGAAAAATTCTTTCCCTCAGAAAGACTAAAATACAAAACGCATCTTCTTAAACTTTCTGTTATTGCAAAGATAATCTAGAGACCTTCACTTTAATTCCACCCTGGACTCTCTACGAGAACGTTTTCATACAAAATTTAACGAAAACATATTTGCACAAAAATAATTCAAGCCCATTGCAAGGCAAAATATTTTTCGCTCTTTTCGGGTGCAATTGCACTTAGCGCGTTGCGTGAAAATTGTGTTTCAACTCTCACGCTAATTGCTCAGCCATCTCTTCACCGATTTGCATTCTATAACTTTTACAGGATAGCCTATCATGTTCTCAACTTTTTCATCTTTAGCCCATATTTTTTCGTGACCCCCTTACCCCGCAAAGCAAATCCAAAGCCAACCCTTCCACCAAATTAATACTTAAAATGTCTCACATGACCTTTTCGGGTGATTTTGTTCTTAGCGCGATGCGTAAAATTTTGGACGAAGAAAGAGTTCTGCGATTTTTCTTTCGCACTTTAAAAGAAAAAGTGGCAACTTAGCACTAGAAATGCATGAAAGCTTGAACAACACAATGAGTCGTGCTTAAATACAGTAATCGAAATCAGTGCTCAAGAAATAAAATTACAGTACATCACAATATATAGAAAAATTTTTTTTTGTATTATTTGTAAAATTTATTTTTTTTTTAAATAAATATTATAATGAAGATAATAAAATAATTAAAAACTAATTTTTAAAAATGTTGCAAAAACTTTTTAAAGAACATTAATAATTCATTTACTGACTACTTGAAATTTTGTTGATTTATTTTGAAGCACCCTGTAAACCAATTGAATTCATTCCCCACGATTCGTTCGCTCGACACGCAGCTCAGCGGCGATTCTCGGTCGGTCGCCATCATAGAAATATAAACTAAGCACGGAATGGTTGTAAGCCAAATTAAGCGTACACTTTCTCTAGATGTGTTAGAATTCGCTATGCATTTGTGGTCAGCCATTGCAGGCGTAAATATTTGTAGAAATAATAAGAGGGGCATTTAAAGAAATTTGAATAGTTTGAATTTACTGCAAAATTCTAGAAATAAAGGCGGTAAATGAAACATTATCAAAGAAAATTTGAGAACATATTCATAAAAATAAATTGCAAAGCTCCTGGCATAAACACTATGCCCCTCCGAATATTGAATTTGCACGCCACCATTCACTAAATAAGATATGCTGCTGACATTTCGGTATCAGCGTCCCTCTTGCACACTATTGCTGTACTATTTGGACAAGCTATTTTTGAGTGTGGGCTCACGTACAGGGTTTTTACACGGTACAGCCGTTCCGTGTTAGTTTCTATGATCGCCATCCATCCACGCCACCCCTTGACGGGCGGCGGCGCGCCAATCAGACTATCCTGCGCACAAATCGGGCATCACACTCGACGCCACGCAGCAAAAAACCCCCGCGCCAACAAGTCCCTCGCTGGCTATCTCGCACGAATTCTCGCCTGCCGCCCGCCGCCGTCCCCGCAACCGTCTACCCTAAATGCCTCACACGAAGGTGATAAAGAAGTTGATCAGATGATCAATATTTCTGACTTATTTACTAAAATGTTTTTTTTTTTTGTTTTTTTGTTTTTTTTTGAGTGTCCCTGCCTATCTGGGGATGTTTAAGGAGAGTTTGTTTAATAGACTTTTTTTAAATAACACAATTCCCGGTTTCCGATTGAGCTGAAATTTTGCATACACGTTTAGTTTGGATGGCAATGCATGACTAGCTAAGTGACGTCATTCTAAGTCATAATTTCGCGGCGAAAAGTTTGTGGAATAAAACATTTTTCATTGAAAAATTCTCAAGCAAAACGTTGAAATGCTCTCTTCTAGATATGCGATTTATATCGCTAAACAACTGTTTTAAGAACTCAAAAGGAAAAATTAGAGCAATTTTGTGGTTTTGCTGTATACTTCACTTAATTTAGTTACAGTTAAAGGACATAAATGCAATTAATTCCGAATTAATTCGCTGTACAACGCCACTCAGGTTTTTTTGTGGTTTTTGTGCCATTTTTGCCGTAAATCAGACATAAGATAAGAAGAATTTGAAATATGAGATAAGAAAAGACTAATTTTAATAATTTAACAACACAATTTCTATCGAAAAATGAGAAATTGTGTAACATTCAGTTATATCTTACAAAGGAGTAATTTAATGTTTGCATTCCCTTGAAGTGACTTATCTCTAATTTCCATACAAAACCAGACCAACTAACCAAACCAAAAATATCTGCAGCTCTGTTATTCGCATTGCAGTTTCATCACCTATCTCGCTCATTTTGGTCACCAGCCGCCAGCTTTTTCTTCTGTGTGAGTTAAACCATTTCAAAACCATTTGGCGTTGCCACATGCAATTCAGCGCATTTAGTACAGGTTAGTTACTCGAAAAGTTGCAAAGTCAAAAATAAATTGATGTTAAATCGGTTGTTGTGTTTTGCCGGTAAAGAGTGCCGCATATTTGTGTCATAATAATTATATTTTTATTACAAAATGCCCTTTTATTGGACCGGTAAGTGAAGCAGTAGCTGACAGACATTTCACAACTCCATTGCTAATATGTGTACAGACTTGATTTGTCAGCAGTTGGTTTTTTGGTTTTGGTTTGGGCTGGTTTTTTATGGAGATTAGGCATTAAGATACAAAAGGAATTATTTTATAATTTTTGGAGTAAATATTTGATGGATTTATGCAATTAAAACGGACTGCCCCAAAAATGCATTTGACAGCAATTCAAGCCCACAGCTAACTGCTCAAAATCCGTTAATGGTGCAGTGAACCATCGCTTCATAGGCATTTTGTATGGGGTGAGTGGTCCATTTCTATATGTCAGTGGTGTAAAGGAATCTTGGAAGTGATTCCGCAGATTTTTTGAATGCGGAATTGCTGAAAGCTGACAAAAAAAAATTGAATTTAAATATTTGTTGAAAAAAAATTTAAAAATGCAATTAATGGAAATAGAAATCATTATTAATGTCATTCTGCATTCCGAGTGAAATGAAATCGAAAAGAGCCTACAAAACTCAGTTTGGATTGAATCTCCTTAATAAAATTCTTTAGACTGTAACGAATATATCTCAGTTACCTTTGATTTCAATATATATTTCCACAAAAAAACAAACTACTTCGATTGCATTTTTCTATTTTTAACGGCAATTCAGCCCGCTGAGAAATCTTTGGCATTATAGGACGTTAATTTTACGTCATTTCACGAATTGTCACTGCCACAGAGCGAAAGAGAGGGAACAAAAATCCAACCGTCGGCTTCTATGGGAAATCGTGTACGTGAGCGGTCGATTATATTATACGTCAGTGAATTTGACCCACTTCCCGGCTTCCGATTGAGCTGAAATTTTGCACACACCTTTAGTTTGGATGACAATCCATGGTAAGCTAAATGACGTCATTCTTTAGTCCAGTATGGCGGATTGTGGAACTCTTTTTTTGGTTATGTGTAGAGGAATCTTGGAAGTTAAATTTGACCCACTTCCCGACTTCCGATTGAGCTGAAATTTCGCATACACTCTTAGTTTGGACGACAATGCATGATTAGCTAAGTGACGTCATTCCAAGTCCAATATGGCGGACTGTGGAGCGCTTTTCGTTATGTGTAAAGGAATCTTGGAAGTTATATTTTGCCCACTTCCCGGTTTCCGATTGAGCTGAAATTTCGCATACACGTGTAGCTTGGATCACAATGCATGGTTAGCCAATTGACGTCGTTCTAAGTCCAATATGGCGGACTGTTTAGCTCTTTTTTTGGTTATTTTTGGTTATGTGTCTTGGATAACTTCCAATTTATTATGTTATGTTGGAAGTTGAATTTGACCCACTTGCCGGTTTCCGATTGAGGTGAATTTTGCATAGGTGTATTGGCCAACCTTTACCATTTCGCTGACCCCTGTATCCCGCACAAGCCGGCGAAGCCGGATATGTGGGTCGCACTAGTCTTATTATATACAACTACAAGCTTTTTTTGACAGTTGGTCCGCTCATTTGAATTTATATTGGGGCAAATCGATAAAAATGGGCTCAAAAAATCGACAAAAAATTAACGCAACTTCGTATCGAAACGGTTTTCGCGATTTTTTTTTACTTTTTTTTTTATTCTACTATTTCTAAAAATTTTTATCATTTTTTGGTGACTTGCCGACATTGCACCGACGAAATTACCACTTTCTGCACGTTTTTTTTTCTTCTCAATAATTTTCTGATACTTCCTACCCTCTCTACTTTATCGACATATATTTTTTTTTTTCTTACCCCCCACCCAAATCCCAGAACTAGCGTTTGAAAAAATTTCACCTCTTTTCACTTCTTACCCAATTCTTTTTTTTAACTATTTTTTTAACCCCCATTGGATTATCCTAAAAATTTCATTTTTTCACAACTACCTACTTTCGACTCTTCTCCTACTTTCACCATATTCATATTTTTATTTTTTTAATTATATTATTTTCATATCCCCCCCAACGTCATTCAAAGTCAACCACTTTTTTCCCAATCTTTTACGTTTTTACACCGACATACCCATTTTCCACCAACAACATTTACACTTTCTCCACGTTTTTTTTTCTTCTCAATAATTTTCTCATACTTTCTACCCTCTCTACTTTATCGTCATATTTTTTTTTCCCCCCTACCCCCCACCCAGATCCCAGAGCTAGCGTTTGAAAATTATTAACCATTTTTCACTCTTCTCCCACTCAACCATTAACAATTTTACTAACTATTTTTTTTCACCCCCATTACGTTAATCTAAACATTTTTTTTCTTCACAACTACCTACTCTCAACCCTTCCGCAACTTTCACCAGATTCACATTTTTAGTTTTTTTATTTTTTCATCTCCAAATCCCCCCCAACCACTTGCAAAGTCACCCCTTTTTTCGCCTTCTTTTTGACCATTTTTCCGGCTTTTATTTTTTCTCTCCCACACCGATCTCTAGAAGTTTTTCATTTTTAAATATGTGCAAGAAGAAGTCATTTGACATCTTATATTAAAAAATTATAAACTTTCTATACGTTTTTCGTGAGATAATCACCCCATTATCTCACCTGTTTTTCGCCCAAAAACTCATCATTTCACATTTATCCCCACGAGTCGTTCGCTCGACACCGAGCTCAGCGGCGATTCTCGGTCTGTTGCCATTCACCACACGGGCGGCGGCGCAACCAATCAGATCCCTTGCTGGCTAACTCGCATTTTCGGGTGATTTTGTGCTTAGCGCGATCAGGGAATACTCATTCTCACACTTCTAATACTAATTGCTCAGCCGTCTCAACTCCGATTTCGATTATGTAACTTTTACAGGGTACCTCATCATGTTCTCAACCTTTGGATCTTTAGCAGAAATTTTTTCGTCACTTCTTTAACCCCGCTAATCGAATCCAAAGGAAACACTACCTCTGAAAAATTCTGAAAAATTCTTTCCCTCAGAAAGACTAAAATACAAAACGCATTTTCTTAAACTTTCTTTTATTCCAAAGATAATCTAGAGACCTTCACTTTAATCCCACCCTGGACTCTCTATGAGAACGTTTTCATACAAAATTTTACGAAAACATATTTGCACAAAAATAATTCAAGCCCATTGCAAGGCAACTTTTCTTGCCGCACAAATCGAGCACCACCCTCGACGCCGCGCAGCCCCGCGCCAACAAGTCGCTCGCTGGATTCCTTTGATCAGCTGATCAATATCTCTGACCTATTTAATAAAATTGGTTTTATGGTTTTGTTTTTTTTTTAGGGGGGGGGGGGGGGGGGGATCTCTAAGGAGAGTTTTTTAATAGACTTTTTCTTATTTTTTATTTTTAACACACTTTTATTAGCTTCACCTGTAAAAAATATATTTCGCTTCATCCGCCCACCCACCCACCCACAGTGGGTAAAAATGATCAATTTTCGTCATGTCATAGATTTTAAAAATTTTAATGCCATTCGATAGTAAACAAAATGTACTACCTTCTGGCAATAATTTTTTTTTTTTTTTACCCCCCCTATTTGTGTTTCGAATAGCTAAAGTCAGAGAAAAATTTGAACGGCTCATTTTTTAAAAAAAATTTCAAATTTTCTATGATTTCAAAGCTATATTCTGAAAATATTTGTATGGGGAGGGTAAATTGTTATTAATGAAATCACTTACTAAATATGAGAAGCTATTATTACGCCAATAACTTATGATAAAAGTGAAATAGTTTTTTAATAATAGCATTTTTATTAAAAATGGGGATTTTTCCCCAAAATTTGTATTTCTTTTTAACTTTTAAAAAAATTGCCGCATTTGCCCGCGCTCTCAATGGTATCAAATTAAAGTAGAGATCCTTATGCATCGTTGAAAACAAAAATTTGCTGGGGCAACCTGCGGCCTTCGGAGAAAATTGCATTTGAAGTAAAGTCTACTTTCTTGATTTCTGCGTATTTTCATACAAATTTTACACTTATGCAGGAATTTTATGAATTTTAAGGCTGCATAATGGTTGTTTTGCAAATAAATTACAGTTCTCCTAACAAACCTTTAGGATTAATGACATCATTAATAATTAAAGAAGTTATATTATTACGTTTTATGACATTTTTAACTGACTTTGGCTTACTCTGTATATGTATCACGCTAATTCACGCTAATTGCTCAGCCATCTCTTCACCGATTTGCATTCTATAACTTTTACAGGATAGCCTATCATGTTCTCAACTTTTAGTTCTTTAGCCCATATTTTTTCGTGACCCCCTTACCCCGCAAAACAAGTCCAAAACCAAAGCTTCCACCAAATTAATACTTAAAATGCCTCACACGATCTTTTCGGGTGATTTTATGCTTAGCGCGATGAGGGAAAACTGATTTTCATACTTCTCATGCTAATCGCTCAGCCGTCTCTTCTCCGATTTCGATTATGTAAGTTTTACAGGGTAGCTCATCATGTTCTCAACCTTTGGATCTTTACCACACATTTTTGCGTCACTGCTTTAACCCCGCTAAATAAATCCAAAGCAAACACTACCTCTGAAAAATTTTGAAAAATTCTTTCCCTCAGAAAGACTGAAATACAAAACGCATCTTCTTAAACTTTCTTTTATTGCAAAGATAATCTAGAGGCCTTCACTTTAATCCCACCCTGGACTCTCTACGAGAACGTTTTCATACAAAATTTAACGAAAACATATTTGCACAAAAATAATTCAAGCCCATTGCAAGGCAACTTTTCTTGCCGCACAAATCGAGCGCCACCCTCGACGCCGCGCAGCCCCGCGCCAACAAGTCGCTTGCTGGATTCCTTTGATCAGCTGATCAAGATTTCTGACTTATTTAATAAAATTGGTTTTTTTTTTTGAGTGTACCTGCCAATCTGGGGATCTCTAAGGAGAGTTTTTTAATACACTTTTTTTTATTTTTTCTCTTTAACACACTTTTATTAGCTTCACCTGTAAAAAATATATTTCGCTTCATCCGACCACCCACCCACCCACAGTGGGTAAAAATGATCAATTTTCAACAAAAATTTGCTGGCGCGACCTGCGGGCTTCGGAGAAATTGCATTTGAAGTAAAGTCTACTTTCTTGATTTCTGCGTATTTTCATACAAATTTTCCACTTATGTAGGAATTTTATGAATTTGAAGGCTGCATAATGGTTGTTTTGGAAATAAATTACAGTTCTCCTATTAAACCTTTAGGATTAATGACATCATTATTAATAATTAAAGAAGTTATATTATTACGTTTTATGACATTTTTAATTGACTTTGGCTTACTCCGTATATGAGTCCTATTTTTCAGTATGTGTTTAGTACTGAATGTATGACATTCCAGTAAATACATATGATGATTATTGATTTTGCTTATCATAACATCTAATTAATATATTGATTATTAAAATTAGCTGAGATACGGGAGAATTTTAAATTTTAATTGTTTGTGTTCAAGAGCATAAGTTCCAGGTAGTTGAAATTAACGGAAATCTTAGCTAACTTACAAGAAAGATATTTTGCGTATTGAACATTCTCTATCTTAAATGAAGACAGAAAACTCAGCACTGCTTTGAATAATTGGCAAATTCAAATTAAATAATAATAGTATTTTGAGCCAGAAGAACTTTGAAGTGTACTATATACATATTCGTGACCCTCTTACCCCGCAAAACAAATCCAAAGCCAAACCTTCCACCAAATTAATACTTAAAATGCCTCACACGATCTTTTCGGGTGATTTTATGCTTAGCGCGATGAGGGAAAACTGATTTTCATATTTCTCATGCTAATCGCTCAGCCGTCTCTTCTCCGATTTCGATTATGTAACTTTTACAGGGTAGCTCATCATGTTCTCAACCTTTGGATCTTTACCACACATTTTTGCGTCACTGCTTTGACCCCGCTAATCAAATCCAAAGCAAACACTACCTCTGAAAAATTCTGAAAAATTCTTTCCCTCAGAAAGACTAAAATACAAAACGCATCTTCTTAAACTTTCTGTTATTGCAAAGATAATCTAGAGACCTTCACTTTAATTCCACCCTGGACTCTCTACGAGAACGTTTTCATACAAAATTTAACGAAAACATATTTGCACAAAAATAATTCAAGCCCATTGCAAGGCAAAATATTTTTCGCTCTTTTCGGGTGCAATTGCACTTAGCGCGTTGCGTGAAAATTGTGTTTCAACTCTCACGCTAATTGCTCAGCCATCTCTTCACCGATTTGCATTCTATAACTTTTACAGGATAGCCTATCATGTTCTCAACTTTGTGATCTTTAGCCAATATTTTTTCGTGACCCCCTTACCCCGCAAAGCAAATCCAAAGCCAACCCTTCCACCAAATTAATACTTAAAATGTCTCACATGACCTTTTCGGGTGATTTTGTTCTTAGCGCGATGCGTAAAATTTTGGACGAAGAAAGAGTTCTGCGATTTTTCTTTCGCACTTTAAAAGAAAAAGTGGCAACTTAGCACTAGAAATGCATGAAAGCTTGAACAACACAATGAGTCGTGGTTAAATACAGTAATCGAAATCAGTGCTCAAGAAATAAAATTACAGTACATCACAATATATAGAAAAATTTTTTTTGTATTATTTGTAAAATTTATTTTTTTTTTAAATAAATATTATAATGAAGATAATAAAATAATTAAAAACTAATTTTTAAAAATGTTGCAAAAACTTTTTAAAGAACATTAATAATTCATTTACTGACTACTTGAAATTTTGTTGATTTATTTTGAAGCACCCTGTAAACCAATTGAATTCATTCCCCACGATTCGTTCGCTCGACACGCAGCTCAGCGGCGATTCTCGGTCGGTCGCCATCATTGAAATATAAACTAAGCACGGAATGGTTGTAAGCCAAATTAAGCGTACACTTTCTCTAGATGTGTTAGAATTCGCTATGGATTTGTGGTCAGCCATTGCAGGCGTAAATATTTGTATAAATAATAAGAGGGGCATTTAAAGAAATTTGAATAGTTTGAATTTACTGCAAAATTCTAGAAATAAAGGCGGTAAATGAAACAATATCAAAGAAAATTTGAGAACATATTCATAAAAATAAATTGCAAAGCTCCTGGCATAAACACTATGCCCCTCCGAATATTGAATTTGCACGCCACCATTCACTAAATAAGATATGCTGCTGACATTTCGGTATCAGCGTCCCTCTTGCACACTATTGCTGTACTATTTGGACAAGCTATTTTTGAGTGTGGGCTCACGTACAGGGTTTTTACACGGTACAGCCGTTCCGTGTTAGTTTCTATGATCGCCATCCACGCCACCCCTTGACGGGCGGCGGCGCGCCAATCAGACTATCCTGCGCACAAATCGGGCATCACACTCGACGCCACTCAGCAAAAAACCCCCGCGCCAACAAGTCCCTCGCTGGCTATCTCGCACGAATTCTCGCCTGCCGCCCGCCGCCGTCCCCGCAACCGTCTACCCTAAATGCCTTACACGAAGGTGATAAAGAAGTTGATCAGCTGATCAATATTTCTGACTTATTTACTAAAATGTTTTTGTTTTTGTTTTTTTGTTTTTTTTTTTTAGGTGTCCCTGCCTATCTGGGGATGTTTAAGGAGAGTTTGTTTAATAGACTTTTTTTAAATAACACAATTCCCGGTTTCCGATTGAGCTGAAATTTTGCATACACGTTTAGTTTGGATGGCAATGCATGACTAGCTAAGTGACGTCATTCTAAGTCATAATTTCGCGGCGAAAAGTTTATGGAATGACACATTTTTCATTGAAAAATTCTCAAGCAAAACGTTGAAATGCTCTCTTCTTGATACCCGATTTATATCGCTAAACAACTGTTTTAAGAACTCAAACGGAAAAATTAGAGCAATTGTGTGGTTTTGCTGTATACTTCACTTAATTTAGTTACAGTTAAAGGACATAAATGCAATTAATTCCGAATTGATTCGCTGTACTACACCACTCAGGTTTTTTTGTGGTTTTTGTGCCATTTTTGCCGTAAATCAGACATAAGATAAGAAGAATTTGAAATATGAGATAAGAAAAGACTAATTTTAATAATTTAACAACACAATTTCTATCGAAAAATGAGAAATTGTGTAACATTCAGTTGTATCTTACAAAGGAGTAATTTAATGTTTGCATTCCCTTGAAGTGACTTATGCCTAATCTCCATACAAAACCAGACCAACTAACCAAACCAAAAATATCTGCAGCTCTGTTATTCGCATTGCAGTTTCATCACCTATCTCGCTCATTTTGATCACCAGCCGCTAGCTCTTTCTTCTGTGTGAGTTAAACCATTTCAAAACCATTTGGCGTTGCCACATGCAATTCAGCGCATTTAGTACAGGTTAGTTACTCGAAAAGTTGCAAAGTCAAAAATAAATTGATGTTAAATCGGTTGTTGTGTTTTGCCGGTAAAGAGTGCCACATATTTGTGTCATAATAATTATATTTTTATTACAAAATGCCCTTTTATTGGACCGGTAAGTGAAGCAGTAGCTGACTGACATTTCTCAACTACATTGCTAATATGTGTACAGACTTGATTTGTCAGCAGTTGGTTTTTTGGTTTTGGTTTGGGCTGATTTTTTATGGAGATTAGCCATTAAGATACAAAAGGAATTATTTTATAATTTTTGGAGTAAATATTTGATGGATTTATGCAATTAAAACGGACTAATGCCCCAAAAATTCATTTGACAGCAATTCAAGCCCACAGCTGACTGCTCAAAATCCGTTAATGGTGCAGTGAACCATCGCTTCATAGGCATTTTGTATGGGGTTGAGTGGTCCATTTCTATATGTCAGTGGTGTAAAGGAATCTTGGAAGTGATTCCGCAGATTTTTTGAATGCGGAATTGCTGAAAGCTGACAAAAAAAATTGAATTTAAATATTTGTTGAAAAAAAATTTAAAAATGCAATTAATGTCATAAATATGCTTTTAAATTTTTATCCTTGCAAAATTACCACTATTTTCGAGAATTTGTGATTGATAAATTTTAAGTTATGAAACCGGTGTATCATACATATGTATATTACTAATAAATATAAACTATTGAGCATCTAATGTGTTTTAATTAAAGGAAAAAATAAAAGCTCTTTATAGCATAAGAGCTAAATTTTAAGAATCCCAACGAATATCACTCAAATAAAATAAACTAATACTCATGTTCTGCATTCCGAGTGAAATGAAATCGAAAAGAGCCTACAAAACTCAGTTTGGATTGAATCTCCTTAATAAACTTCTTAAGACTGTAATGAATATATGTATTTCAGTTACCTTTGATTTCAATTTATATTTCCACAAAAAAACAAACTACTTCGATTGCATTTTTCTATTTTTAACCGCAATTCAGCCCGCTGAGAAATCTTTGGCATTATAGGACGTTAATTTTACGTCATTTCACGAACTGTCACTGCCACAGAGCGAAAGAGAGGGAACAAAAATCCAACCGTCGGCTTCTATGGGAAATCGTGTACGTGAGCGGTCGATTATATTATAGGTCAGTGAATTTGACCCACTTCCCGGCTTCCGATTGAGTTGAAATTTTGCACACATGTTTAGTTTAGATGACAATCCATGGTAAACTAAATGACGTCATTCTTTAGTCCAGTATGGCGGATTGTGAAACTCTTTTTTTGGTTATGTGTAGAGGAATTTTGGAAGTTAAATTTGACCCACTTCCCGGATTCCGATTGAGCTGAAATTTCGCATACACGTTTAGCTTGGATCACAATGCATGGTTAGCCAATTGACGTCGTTCTAAGTCCAATGTGGCGGACTGCGGAGCTCTTTTTTTGGTTATGTGTCTTGGATAAGTTCCAATTTATTATGTTATGTTGGAAGTTGAATTTGACCCACTTGCCGGTTTCCGATTGAGCTGAATTTTGCATAGGTGTATTGGCCAACCTTTACCATTTCGCTGACCCCTGTATCCCGCACAAGCCGGCGAAGCCGGATATGTGGGTCGCACTAGTCTTATTATATACAACTACAAGCTTTTTTTGACAGTTGGTCCTCTCATTTGAATTTATATTGGGGCAAATCGATAAAATTGGGCTCAAAAAATCGACAAAAAATTAGCGCAACTTCGTATCGAAACGGTTTTCGCGATTTTTTTTTACTTTTTTTTTTATTCTACTATTTCTAAAAAATTTTATCATTTTTTGGTGACTTGCCGACATTGCACCGACGAAATTACCACTTTCTGCACGTTTTTTTTTCTTCTCAATAATTTTCTCATACTTTCTACCCTCTCTACTTTATCGACATATATTTTTTTTTTTCTTACCCCCCACCCAAATCCCAGAACTAGCGTTTGAAAAAATTTCACCTCTTTTCACTTCTTACCCAATTCTTTTTTTTAACTATTTTTTTAACCCCCATTGGATTATCCTAAAAATTTCATTTTTTCACAACTACCTACTTTCGACTCTTCTCCTACTTTCACCATATTCATATTTTTATTTTTTTAATTATATTATTTTCATATCCCCCCCAACGTCATTCAAAGTCAACCACTTTTTTCCCAATCTTTTACGTTTTTACACCGACATACCCATTTTCCACCAACAACATTTACACTTTCTCCACGTTTTTTTTTCTTCTCAATAATTTTCTCATACTTTCTACCCTCTCTACTTTATCGTCATATTTTTTTTTCCCCCCTAACCCCCACCCAGATCCCAGAGCTAGCGTTTGAAAATTATTAACCATTTTTCACTCTTCTCCCACTCAACCATTAACAATTTTACTAACTATTTTTTTTCACCCCCATTACGTTAATCTAAACATTTTTTTTCTTCACAACTACCTACTCTCAACCCTTCCGCAACTTTCACCAGATTCACATTTTTAGTTTTTTTATTTTTTCATCTCCAAATCCCCCCCAACCACTTGCAAAGTCACCCCTTTTTTCGCCTTCTTTTTGACCATTTTTCCGGCTTTTATTTTTTCTCTCCCACACCGATCTCTAGAAGTTTTTCATTTTTAAATATGTGCAAGAAGAAGTCATTTGACATCTTATATTAAAAAATTATAAACTTTCTATACGTTTTTCGTGAGATAATCACCCCATTATCTCACCTGTTTTTCGCCCAAAAACTCATCATTTCACATTTATCCCCACGAGTCGTTCGCTCGACACCGAGCTCAGCGGCGATTCTCGGTCTGTTGCCATTCACCACACGGGCGGCGGCGCAACCAATCAGATCCCTCGCTGGCTAACTCGCATTTTCGGGTGATTTTGTGCTTAGCGCGATCAGGGAATACTCATTCTCACACTTCTAATACTAATTGCTCAGCCGTCTCAACTCCGATTTCGATTATGTAACTTTTACAGGGTACCTCATCATGTTCTCAACCTTTGGATCTTTAGCAGAAATTTTTTCGTCACTTCTTTAACCCCGCTAATCGAATCCAAAGGAAACACTACCTCTGAAAAATTCTGAAAAATTCTTTCCCTCAGAAAGACTAAAATACAAAACGCATTTTCTTAAACTTTCTTTTATTCCAAAGATAATCTAGAGACCTTCACCTTAATCCCACCCTGGACTCTCTACGAGAACGTTTTCATACAAAATTTTACGAAAACATATTTGCACAAAAATAATTCAAGCCCATTGCAAGGCAACTTTTCTTGCCGCACAAATCGAGCACCACCCTCGACGCCGCGCAGCCCCGCGCCAACAAGTCGCTCGCTGGATTCCTTTAATCAGCTGATCAATATTTCTGACCTATTTAATAAAATTGGTTTTGTGTTTTGTTTTTTTTAGGGGGGGGGGATCTCTAAGGAGAGTTTTTTAATAGACATTTTTTTATTTTTTATTTTTAACACACTTTTATTAGCTTCACCTGTAAAAAATATATTTCGCTTCATCCGACCACCCACCCACCCACAGTGGGTAAAAATGATCAATTTTCGTCATGTCATACATTTTAAAAATTTTAATGCCATTCCATAGTAAACAAAATGTACTACCTTCTGGCAATAATTTTTTTTTTTTTTACCCCCCCCTCTCTGTGTTTCGAATAGCTAAAGTCAGAGAAAAATTTGAAGGGCTCATTTTTTAAAAAAATTTTCAAATTTTCTATGATTTCAAAGCTATATTCTGAAAATATTTGTATGGGGAGGGTAAATTGTTATTAATGAAATCACTTACTAAATATGAGAAGCTATTATTAGACCATAAACTTATGATAAAAGTGAAATAGTTTTTTAATAATAGCATTTTAATTAAAAATGGGGATTTTTCCCCAAAATTTGTATTTCTTTTTAACTTTTAAAAAAATTGCCGCATTTGCCCGCGCTCTCACTGGTATCAAATTAAAGTAGAGATCCTTATGCATCGTTGAAAACAAAAATTTGCTGGGGCGAACTGCGGCCTTCGGAGAAAATTGCATTTGAAGTAAAGTCTACTTTCTTGATTTCTGCGTATTTTCATACACATTTTACACTTATGCAGGAATTTTATGAATTTTAAGGCTGCATAATGGTTGTTTTGCAAATAAATTACAGTTCTCCTATTAAACCTTTAGGATTAATGACATCATTAATAATTAAAGAAGTTATATTATTACGTTTTATGACATTTTTAACTGACTTTGGCTTACTCTGTATATGTGTCACGCTAATTGCTCAGCCATCTCTTCACCGATTTGCATTCTATAACTTATACAGGATAGCCTATCATGTTCTCAACTTTTAGATCTTTAGCCCATATTTTTCGTGACCCCCTTACCCCGCAAAACAAATCCAAAGCCAACCCTTCCACCAAATTAATACTTAAAATGCCTCACACGATCTTTTCGGGTGATTTTGTGCTTAACGCGATCCGGAAAAACTGAATTTCACACTTCTCATGCTAAGTGTTCAGCCGTCTCATCTCCGATTTCGATTATGTAACGTTTACAGGGTAGCTCATCATGTTATCAACCTTTGGATCTTTACCACACATTTTTTCGTCACTCCTTTAACCCCGCTAATCAAATCCAAAGCAAACACTACCTCTGAAAAATTCTGAAAAATTCTTTCCCTCAGAAAGACTAAAATACAAAACGCATTTTCTTAAACTTTCTTTTATTGCATAGATAATCTAGACACCTTCTTTTTAATCCCACCCTGGACTCTATACGAGAACGTTTTCATACAAAATTTAACGAAAACATATTTGCACAAAAATAATTCAAGCCCATTGCAAGGCAACTTTTCTTGCCGCACAAATCGAGCACCACCCTCGACGCCGCGCAGCCCCGCGCCAACAAATCGTTTGCTGGATTCCTTTGATCAGCTGATCAAGATTTCTGACTTATTTAATAAAATTGGTTTTTTTTTTTGAGTGTACCTGCCAATCTGGGGATCTCTAAGGAGAGTTTTTTAATACACTTTTTTTTTATTTTTTCTCTTTAACACACTTTTATTAGCTTCACCTGTAAAAAATATATTTCGCTTCATCCGACCACCCACCCACCCACAGTGGGTAAAAATGATCAATTTTCAACAAAAATTTGCTGGCGCGACCTGCGGGCTTCGGAGAAATTGCATTTGAAGTAAAGTCTACTTTCTTGATTTCTGCGTATTTTCATACAAATTTTCCACTTATGCAGGAATTTTATGAATTTGAAGGCTGCATAATGGTTGTTTTGGAAATAAATTACAGTTCTCCTATTAAACCTTTAGGATTAATGACATCATTATTAATAATTAAAGAAGTTATATTATTACGTTTTATGACATTTTTAATTGACTTTGGCTTACTCTGTATATGAGTCCTATTTTTCAGTATGTGTTTAGTACTGAATGTATGACATTCCAGTAAATACATATGATGATTATTGATTTTGCTTATCATAACACCTAATTAATATATTGATTATTAAAATTAGCTGAGATACGGGAGAATTTTAAATTTTAATTGTTTGTGTTCAAGAGCATAAGTTCCAGGTAGTTGAAATTAACGGAAATCTTAGCTAACTTACAAGAAAGATATTTTGCGTATTGAACATTCTCTATCTTAAATGAAGACAGAAAACTCAGCACTGCTTTGAATAATTGGCAAATTCAAATTAAATAATAATAGTATTTTGAGCCAGGAGAACTTTGAAGTGTACTGTATACATATTCGTGACCCTCTTACCCCGCAAAACAAATCCAAAACCAAACCTTCCACCAAATTAATACTCAAAATGCCTCACACGATCTTTTCGGGTGATTTTATGCTTAGCGCGATGAGGGAAAACTGATTTTCATATTTCTCATGCTAATCGCTCAGCCGTCTCTTCTCCGATTTCGATTATGTAACTTTTACAGGGTAGCTCATCATGTTCTCAACCTTTGGATCTTTACCACACATTTTTGCGTCACTGCTTTAACCCCGCTAATCAAATCCAAAGCAAACACTACCTCTGAAAAATTCTGAAAAATTCTTTCCCTCAGAAAGACTAAAATACAAAACGCATCTTCTTAAACTTTCTGTTATTGCAAAGATAATCTAGAGACCTTCACTTTAATTCCACCCTGGACTCTCTACGAGAACGTTTTCATACAAAATTTAACGAAAACATATTTGCACAAAAATAATTCAAGCCCATTGCAAGGCAACTTTTCTTGCCGCACAAATCGAGCACCACCCTCGACGCCGCGCAGCCCCGCGCCCACAAATCGTTCGCTGGATTCCTTTGATCAGCTGATCAAGATTTCTGACTTATTTAATAAAATTGGTTTTTTTTTTTTGAGTGTACCTGCCAATCTGGGGATCTCTAAGGAGAGTTTTTTAATACACTTTTTTTTATTTTTTCTCTTTAACACACTTTTATTAGCTTCACCTGTAAAAAATATATTTCGCTTCATCCGACCACCCACCCACCCACAGTGGGTAAAAATGATCAATTTTCAACAAAAATTTGCTGGCGCGACCTGCGGGCTTCGGAGAAATTGCATTTGAAGTAAAGTCTACTTTCTTGATTTCTGCGTATTTTCATACAAATTTTCCACTTATGCAGGAATTTTATGAATTTGAAGGCTGCATAATGGTTGTTTTGGAAATAAATTACAGTTCTCCTATTAAACCTTTAGGATTAATGACATCATTATTAATAATTAAAGAAGTTATATTATTACGTTTTATGACATTTTTAATTGACTTTGGCTTACTCTGTATATGAGTCCTATTTTTCAGTATGTGTTTAGTACTGAATGTATGACATTCCAGTAAATACATATGATGATTATTGATTTTGCTTATCATAACACCTAATTAATATATTGATTATTAAAATTAGCTGAGATACGGGAGAATTTTAAATTTTAATTGTTTGTGTTCAAGAGCATAAGTTCCAGGTAGTTGAAATTAACGGAAATCTTAGCTAACTTACAAGAAAGATATTTTGCGTATTGAACATTCTCTATCTTAAATGAAGACAGAAAACTCAGCACTGCTTTGAATAATTGGCAAATTCAAATTAAATAATAATAGTATTTTGAGCCAGGAGAACTTTGAAGTGTACTGTATACATATTCGTGACCCTCTTACCCCGCAAAACAAATCCAAAACCAAACCTTCCACCAAATTAATACTTAAAATGCCTCACACGATCTTTTCGGGTGATTTTATGCTTAGCGCGATGAGGGAAAACTGATTTTCATATTTCTCATGCTAATCGCTCAGCCGTCTCTTCTCCGATTTCGATTATGTAACTTTTACAGGGTAGCTCATCATGTTCTCAACCTTTGGATCTTTACCACACATTTTTGCGTCACTACTTTAACCCCGCTAATCAAATCCAAAGCAAACACTACCTCTGAAAAATTCTGAAAAATTCTTTCCCTCAGAAAGACTAAAATACAAAACGCATCTTCTTAAACTTTCTGTTATTGCAAAGATAATCTAGAGACCTTCACTTTAATTCCACCCTGGACTCTCTACGAGAACGTTTTCATACAAAATTTAACGAAAACATATTTGCACAAAAATAATTCAAGCCCATTGCAAGGCAAAATATTTTTCGCTCTTTTCGGGTGCAATTGCACTTAGCGCGTTGCGTGAAAATTGTGTTTCAACTCTCACGCTAATTGCTCAGCCATCTCTTCACCGATTTGCATTCTATAACTTTTACAGGAAAGCCTATCATGTTCTCAACTTTTTGATCTTTAGCCCATATTTTTTCGTGACCCCCTTACCCCGCAAAGCAAATCCAAAGCCAACCCTTCCACCAAATTAATACTTAAAATGTCTCACATGACCTTTTCGGGTGATTTTGTTCTTAGCGCGATGCGTAAAATTTTGGACGAAGAAAGAGTTCTGCGATTTTTCTTTCGCACTTTAAAAGAAAAAGTGGCAACTTAGCACTAGAAATACATGAAAGCTTGAACAACACAATGAGTCGTGGTTAAATACAGTAATCGAAATCAGTGCTCAAGAAATAAAATTACAGTACATCACAATATATAGAAAATTTTTTTTTGTATTATTTGTAAAATTTATTTTGTTTTTTTAAATAAATATTATAATGAAGATAATAAAATAATTAAAAACTAATTTTTAAAAATGTTGCAAAAACTTTTTAAAGAACATTAATAATTCATTTATTGACTACTTGAAATTTTGTTGATTTATTTTGAAGCACCCTGTAAACCAATTGAATTCATTCCCCACGATTCGTTCGCTCGACACACAGCTCAGCGGCGATTCTCGGTCGGTCGCCATCATAGAAATATAAACTAAGCACGGAATGGTTGTAAGCCAAATTAAGCGTACACTTTCTCTAGATGGGTTAGAATTCGCTATGGATTTGTGGTCAGCCATTGCAGGCGTAAATATTTGTATAAATAATAAGAGGGGCATTTAAAGAAATTTGAATAGTTTGAATTTACTGCAAAATTCTAGAAATAAAGGCGGTAAATGAAACAATATCAAAGAAAATTTGAGAACATATTCATAAAAATAAATTGCAAAGCTCCTGGCATAAACACTATGCCCCTCCGAATATTGAATTTTCACGCCACCATTCACTAAATAAGATATGCTGCTGACATTTCGGTATCAGCGTCCCTCTTGCACACTATTGCTGTACTATTTGGACAAGCTATTTTTGAGTGCGGGCTCACGTACAGGGTTTTTACACGGTACAGCCGTTCCGTGTTAGTTTCTATGATCGCCATCCACGCCACCCCTTGACGGGCGGCGGCGCGCCAATCAGACTATCCTGCGCACAAATCGGGCATCACACTCGACGCCACGCAGCAAAAAACCCCCGCGCCAACAAGTCCCTCGCTGGCTATCTCGCACGAATTCTCGCCTGCCGCCCGCCGCCGTCCCCGCAACCGTCTACCCTAAATGCCTCACACGAAGGTGATAAAGAAGTTGATCAGATGATCAATATTTCTGACTTATTTACTAAAATGTTTTTTTTTTTTGTTTTTTTGTTTTTTTTTGAGTGTCCCTGCCTATCTGGGGATGTTTAAGGAGAGTTTGTATAGACTTTTTTTAAATAACACAATTCCCGGTTTCCGATTGAGCTGAAATTTTGCATACACGTTTAGTTTGGATGGCAATGCATGACTAGCTAAGTGACGTCATTCTAAGTCATAATTTCGCGGCGAAAAGTTTATGGAATGACACATTTTTCATTGAAAAATTCTCAAGCAAAACGTTGAAATGCTCTCTTCTTGATACCCGATTTACATATATCGCTAAACAGCTGTTTTAAGAACTCAAAAGGAAAAATTAGAGCAATTTTGTGGTTTTGCTGTATACTTCACTTAATTTAGTTACAGTTAAAGGACATAAATGCAATTAATTCCGAATTGATCCGCTGTACTACACCACTCAGGTTTTTTTGTGGTTTTTGTGCCATTTTTGCCGTAAATCAGACATAAGATAAGAAGAATTTGAAATATGAGATAAGAAAAGACTAATTTTAATAATTTAACAACACAATTTCTATCGAAAAATGAGAAATTGTGTAACATTCAGTTGGATCTTACAAAGGAGTAATTTAATGTTTGCATTCCCTTGAAGTGACTTATGCCTAATCTCCATACAAAACCAGACCAACTAACCAAACCAAAAATATCTGCAGCTCTGTTATTCGCATTGCAGTTTCATCACCTATCTCGCTCATTTTGATCACCAGCCGCTAGCTCTTTCTTCTGTGTGAGTTAAACCATTTCAAAACCATTTGGCGTTGCCACATGCAATTCAGCGCATTTAGTACAGGTTAGTTACTCGAAAAGTTGCAAAGTCAAAAATAAATTGATGTTAAATCGGTTGTTGTGTTTTGCCGGTAAAGAGTGCCACATATTTGTGTCATAATAATTATATTTTTATTACAAAATGCCCTTTTATTGGACCGGTAAGTGAAGCAGTCAAGTCAGCAGTCGAGTCGTCCGGACGTGTGCTTTGCTCTTCTGTGTGATTGTTTCGGATTTGTTCTGATTTTTGTTTATTTATTTATTTTCTTTTGCGTTTTCAATTGTCGGGGGTTCACCCGTTTCTTGTTGATTTGTTTTCCACCACGGACTATAGTTTTTCCGCCGGACTTTGTTGTGTTTTTTTGACTGAGTCGCTATAATTTTTTGTTTGGCTCGTGCCTTGCCGAGGATTTCCTATTGCTCGTCTGTGGCTCCATTCTTGGTTGCTCTGCTGCATCACTATGGCAACGAGTCGCTGCACTGCTGGTTCGAGTTGTGCTGACCACTCCAACAAATCTCCTATGATTTGCTGCTCGGGAGCTTGCACTAAGCTGTACCACTGCAAGTGCATCGGACTACCTGCCTCTGTTGGTGATGCTCTTAAGGCTGCCGATAACGGTCTCCAGTGGTTTTGTGATCTGTGCAGACCCAATTCAACTGCTGTTCTAGCGAACAAGCTAAACAAATTGTCTAGATCGGTCATCGCCCTGCAGTCAGCGCTCTGCGATATTTCTACACAGGTCAATGACATCGTGAGAGAAACCAAGAGCATCAACCTTCCCAACACCGATGGGGTGAGGACTGGCGCTTCTGGCACTGTAACTCCTGCAGCAGGTCATCGTGGTACTGTTCCTCCAAATCAGAATCAAACTTCTGTTTCCAACCAGACAAGGCAGTTGAGATCTTCTGTTAGAAATACACCAGGTAGCAATACCTTGTGTGCAAATAACATTGCCTCGTCATCAAGGAATGCTACATCCACTCCTTCGGTATCTGCTGGATCTCTTACGGACAATCCCGATCATTCAATTGCGCCTGCTCCGGAAATCAGCACGCTGACCCATTCTAATTCTAATTCAGCTTTGAAGGTGATCGTTCCCCCCAGGACGCTATTCATTTCCCGCCTGGATCCTTCCACTACTGTCGACGATATCCTTCAATATATAAACTCTAATCAGCTCTGTGTCCCTGCTGACTTTAACAACATTAAATGCATTAAAATAAATCCTAATCGTGAAGTGGCGTTCTCATCGTCTTTTAAACTATATGTGCCTGCTAATTGCTATGAAGCGTTGAGCTGTTTGGATTCTTGGCCTGCCGGGATAATTCTACGTGAATTTAAACCCCATAACAACAACTCTTTTTTACCTCGGCGCGGAGGTCATCGATTAATCCGAAAGTAAATTCTCAACTGTTCGACACTGAAACAACGTATTTGTCCTTATACTATCAAAATGTTAATGGCCTTAGAACTAAGATTGGTGAATTTTTTAATAGTTCTACCTCTTCTGACTTTGACATTATTGCGCTTACTGAGACCTGGCTTAATAGAAATATTTGTGACTCTGAACTTTTCAATGACTCATATCAGATCTTTCGCCGTGATCGTTTTTCTGATTTTGTGCCCTCCAAGGGCGGTGGAGTGTTAATTGCAATTAGAGGCTCATTACCATCACAGAGCATTACAATACCATCTTCAGATAGTCTTGAACTTATATGCACTAAATCTAAAATAGGAAAGAAAATTTTATTCCTCCTCTGCATTTATATACCACCTGGTTCATCTTTCGATACCTATAAACGATATTTGTCCGCGATGGAATATGTTATGAGTCTCTCTTCCGAGCATGATGAGGTAATTGTTGCTGGTGACTTCAATCTTCCCAACGTTCAATGGATTGGCGATATTGATGGCTGCGTGGCTCCCCTGACATCCTCAAGCATGGATTCGAGTATTGTTGATAGCATACGTGGATTTGGTCTTCATCAAATTAACAACATCGTGAATCAGCGCTCGCGCATTTTGGACTTGATTCTGACTACTTGCCATGAGCAGATTGTATTATCAAGTTGCGAACAACCTATGGTATTGGAAGACTCCCATCATCCCGCCCTAGCTTGTAATATTACACTACAGAATTGTAGCATTGTACCAATTTCTGATAATGTGTTCTCGTTTAACTTTGGTAAGGCAAATTTTTTACATATGCAGCAGTTGCTTTTATGCTCTGACTGGACCCCAGTGCTTAGCACTGTTGATTTAGATGTAGCCTTAGTGTCATTTTACTGTATACTCTTTGATTGCTTTGTTAATGCTGTTCCGTTTTTACCTTATAATGCTAAGTCATCTACTCTGCCTTGGTTCGATGGGCACCTTATCCGGCTTAAAAATAGGAAAACTAAAGCATGGAAATTATATGTTCGACACAATTCAGTTTTCCACTACAATCAATACTTGATCCTGCGTCGGTGCTACAATGCTGAAGCTGCTTCCGCTTATCGCAGTTATATGAGCTCTATGAGGTCAAGACTTCGAGATTGTCCGAAACAATTTTGGAAATATGTTAATACTAAAAGAAAATCTGATAATTTTCCTGGTATTATGACTAATGGTTCCCTATCGTCTGACAACCCTTCCATAATTGCTAACATGTTTGCTGAGTTTTTTGAGGCGGCTTTTTCTTGCAGTGATGTTAATGTGTCTAATATGTTTGACTGTGTTTCTGTTGAATCTATCCTCAATGTTGATATTCCTATCATAACTGAGCTGGATGTCTGGAAGTACCTATCTAAATTAGACAATAGTTACTCGCCAGGACCTGATGGAGTTCCTACCTGTGTTTTGAAACATTGTTGTGACACTTTGGCACTGCCCCTCAGTCATATATTTAATTTGTCTCTTCAATCGTCCAACTTTCCCATTTTATGGAAGCAGGCATTTATCATCCCCATACATAAAAAGGGTAAACGTGACTTAACCTCCAATTATCGCCCAATTGCTAAATTGTCATCTATACCCAAATTGTTTGAATCAATTGTTTATGACTATATGTACTTCCGGTGTAAGTCTGTTATTTCTACAAAACAACATGGTTTTGTCAAGGGTAGATCCACTACCTCCAACTTGGTATCTTTCGTTTCTTTTGCTCTAAACAGTATGGAAAATGGAAATAGAGTCGACTGTGTGTACACAGACTTCAGTAAGGCTTTTGACAAGGTTTCCCATAAGGCCTTATTGTCAAAGCTTTCTAAAATAGGAATATTACCGAGGCTCCTATTATGGTTGGAGTCTTATCTTGTGGATCGTTCCGAGAATATACTTTTTAAGACGGCTCTATCTAAAACAATTCATGTTACCTCTGGTGTACCTCAGGGTAGTCATCTTGGCCCTTTATTATTCATTTTATTCATTAATGACTTACAAGATGTTATATTGAACTCGGAAATCCTTATTTATGCTGATGACGTTAAAATTTTTAGACAAATAACCTGTCCTGACGATTGTAGCTTGCTTCAAGACGATTTGAATCGTTTCGTTTATTGGTGTGACCTTAATTATTTATTCTTAAATGTTGATAAGTGTTCCGTCATGTCGTTTTCTCGTAAGATTGTGAATTTTAGCTTTGACTATCATCTGTCTAACTCATTTTTATCTTATACTGACCATGTTTCTGATCTTGGTGTTCTTCTTGACGATAAGCTCGATTTCGGACTTCATATTGCCTCTTTAGTAAATAAGAGTAATTCTGTTCTAGGTTTCATTAAGCGTTGGTCTAGGGAACTTTGCGACCCTTATGTTTTGAAGTCGTTATACGTTGGATTAGTGAGACCTATTCTTGAATATGCTAGTGTGGTTTGGTCTCCCTATTATGCATGCCACATTTCTCGGATCGAAGCAGTACAAAAACGTTTCCTCCGTTTCGCCCTACGGGATTTGCCGTGGGGCAATTCCCAAGCATTGCCACCTTACTTGGATAGGCTTAAACTGTTGAATATGCAGACACTGGAGCACCGACGTGAGATCTTCAATACGATATTCATGCATCAGTTGTTGATTGGTGAGATTGATTGTCCTGAATTGCTTTCCTCGGTTAATATTAGCACTACACCATATAATCTCCGAAGAATTGACATTTTACAAAATAGGACTCATCGAACCAACTATGGTAGGTCGGGTCCAATTAATTCGCTTATAACTTTATTCAATAAAAATTACTGTATGCTAGACTTTAATATAAATAAACTACAAATTAAAAATAGGTTTAAAAAACATTAATATTCGCTTCTGCTTATTTTTATCATATTTTATGTATTTATCCTATTGTACAGTCAGGGCGTTTGTCTATTGGCTAAATAATAAATAAATAAATAAATAAATAAGTAGCTGACTGACATTTCTCAACTACATTGCTAATATGTGTACAGACTTGATTTGTCAGCAGTTGGTTTTTTGGTTTTGGTTTGGGCTGATTTTTTATGGAGATTAGCCATTAAGATACAAAAGGAATTATTTTATAATTTTTGGAGTAAATATTTGATGGATTTATGCAATTAAAACGGACTAATGCCCCAAAAATTCATTTGACAGCAATTCAAGCCCACAGCTGACTGCTCAAAATCCGTTAATGGTGCAGTGAACCATCGCTTCATAGGCATTTTGTATGGGGTTGAGTGGTCCATTTCTATATGTCAGTGGTGTAAAAGAATCTTGGAAGTGATTCCGCAGATTTTTTGAATGCGGAATTGCTGAAAGCTGACAAAAAAAATTGAATTTAAATATTTGTTGAAAAAAAATTTAAAAATGCAATTAATGTCATCAATATGCTTTTAAATTTTTATCCTTGCAAAATTACCACTATTTTCGAGAATTTGTGATTGATAAATTTTAAGTTATGAAACCGGTGTATCATACATATGTATATTACTAATAAATATAAACTATTGAGCATCTAATGTGTTTTAATTAAAGGAAAAAATAAAAGCTCTTTATAGCATAAGAGCTAAATTTTAAGAATCCCAACGAATATCACTCAAATAAAATAAACTAATACTCATGTTCTGCATTCCGAGTGAAATGAAATCGAAAAGAGCCTACAAAACTCAGTTTGGATTGAATCTCCTTAATAAACTTCTTAAGACTGTAATGAATATATGTATTTCAGTTACCTTTGATTTCAATTTATATTTCCACAAAAAAACAAACTACTTCGATTGCATTTTTCTATTTTTAACGGCAATTCAGCCCGCTGAGAAATCTTTGGCATTATAGGACGTTAATTTTACGTCATTTCACGAACTGTCACTGCCACAGAGCGAAAGAGAGGGAACAAAAATCCAACCGTCGGCTTCTATGGGAAATCGTGTACGTGAGCGGTCGATTATATTATACGTCAGTGAATTTGACCCACTTCCCGGCTTCCGATTGAGCTGAAATTTTGCACACACGTTTAGTTTGGATGACAATCCATGGTAAGCTAAATGACGTCATTCTTTAGTCGAGTATGGCGGATTGTGGAACTCTTTTTTTGGTTATGTGTAGAGGAATCTTGGAAGTTAAATTTGACCCACTTCCCGACTTCCGATTGAGCTGAAATTTCGCATACACTCTTAGTTTGGACGACAATGCATGATTAGCTAAGTGACGTCATTCCAAGTCCAATATGGCGGACTGTGGAGCGCTTTTCGGTTATGTGTAAAGGAATCTTGGAAGTTATATTTTGCCCACTTCCCGGTTTCCGATTGAGCTGAAATTTCGCATACACGTTATGTTTGGATGACAATGCATAATTAGCTATATGACCTCATTCCAAGTCCAATATGGCGGACTGTGGAGCTCATTTTTTGGTTATTTTTGGATAACTTCCAATTTGACCCACTTGCCGGTTTCCGATTGAGGTGAATTTTGCATAGGTGTATTGGCCAACCTTTACCATTTCGCTGACCCCTGTATCCCGCACAAGCCGGCGAAGCCGGATATGTGGGTCGCACTAGTCTTATCTTATTATATACAACTACAAGCTTTTTTTGACAGTTGGTCCTCTCATTTGAATTTATATTGGGGCAAATCGATAAAAATGGGCTCAAAAAATCGACAAAAAATTAGCGCAACTTCGTATCGAAACGGTTTTCGCGATTTTTTTTTACTTTTTTTTTTATTCTACTATTTCTAAAAATTTTTATCATTTTTTGGTGACTTGCCGACATTGCACCGACGAAATTACCACTTTCTGCACGTTTTTTTTTCTTCTCAATAATTTTCTCATACTTTCTACCCTCTCTACTTTATCGACATATATTTTTTTTTTTCTTACCCCCCACCCAAATCCCAGAACTAGCGTTTGAAAAAATTTCACCTCTTTTCACTTCTTACCCGATTCTTTTTTTTAACTCTTTTTTTAACCCCCATTGGATTATCCTAAAAATTTCATTTTTTCACAACTACCTACTTTCGACTCTTCTCCTACTTTCACCATATTCATATTTTTATTTTTTTAATTATATTATTTTCATATCCCCCCCAACGTCATTCAAAGTCAACCACTTTTTTCCCAATCTTTTACGTTTTTACACCGACATACCCATTTTCCACCAACAACATTTACACTTTCTCCACGTTTTTTTTTCTTCTCAATAATTTTCTCATACTTTCTACCCTCTCTACTTTATCGTCATATTTTTTTTTCCCCCCTACCCCCCACCCAGATCCCAGAGCTAGCGTTTGAAAATTATTAACCATTTTTCACTCTTCTCCCACTCAACCATTAACAATTTTACTAACTATTTTTTTTCACCCCCATTACGTTAATCTAAACATTTTTTTTCTTCACAACTACCTACTCTCAACCCTTCCGCAACTTTCACCAGATTCACATTTTTAGTTTTTTTATTTTTTCATCTCCAAATCCCCCCCAACCACTTGCAAAGTCACCCCTTTTTTCGCCTTCTTTTTGACCATTTTTCCGGCTTTTATTTTTTCTCTCCCAAACCGATCTCTAGATGTTTTTCATTTTTAAATATGTGCAAGAAGAAGTCATTTGACATCTTATATTAAAAAATTATAAACTTTCTATACGTTTTTCGTGAGATAATCACCCCATTATCTCACCTGTTTTTCGCCCAAAAACTCATCATTTCACATTTATCCCCACGAGTCGTTCGCTCGACACCGAGTTCAGCGGCGATTCTCGGTCTGTTGCCATTCACCACACGGGCGGCGGCGCAACCAATCAGATCCCTTGCTGGCTAACTCGCATTTTCGGGTGATTTTGTGCTTAGCGCGATCAGGGAATACTCATTCTCACACTTCTAATACTAATTGCTCAGCCGTCTCAACTCCGATTTCGATTATGTAACTTTTACAGGGTACCTCATCATGTTCTCAACCTTTGGATCTTTAGCAGAAATTTTTTCGTCACTTCTTTAACCCCGCTAATCGAATCCAAAGGAAACGCTACCTCTGAAAAATTCTGAAAAATTCTTTCCCTCAGAAAGACTAAAATACAAAACGCATCTTTTTAAACTTTCTTTTATTGCAAAGATAATCTAGAGACCTTCACTTTAATCCCACCCTGGACTCTCTACGAGAACGTTTTCATACAAAATTTTACGAAAACATATTTGCACAAAAATAATTCAAGCCCATTGCAAGGCAACTTTTCTTGCCGCACAAATCGAGCACCACCCTCGACGCCGCGCAGCCCCGCGCCAACAAGTCGCTCGCTGGATTCCTTTGATCAGCTGATCAATATCTCTGACCTATTTAATAAAATTGGTTTTATGGTTTTTTTTTTTTTTTAGGGGCGGGGGGGGGTCTCTAAGGAGAGTTTTTTAATAGACATTTTTTTATTTTTTATTTTTAACACACTTTTATTAGCTTCACCTGTAAAAAATATATTTCGCTTCATCCGCCCACCCACCCACCCACAGTGGGTAAAAATGATCAATTTTCCTCATGTCATAGATTTTAAAAATTTTAATGCCATTCCATAGTAAACAAAATGTACTACCTTCTGGCAATAATTTTTTTTTATTTTTACCCCCCCCTCTTTGTGTTTCGAATAGCTAAAGTCAGAGAAAAATTTGAACGGCTCATTTTTTAAAAAAATTTTCAAATTTTCTATGATTTCAAAGTTATATTCTGAAAATATTTGTATGGGGAGGGTAAATTGTTATTAATGAAATCACTTACTAAATAGGAGAAGCTATTATTACGCCAATAACTTATGATAGAAGTGAAATAGTTTTTTAATAATAGCATTTTAATTAAAAAGGGGGATTTTTCTCCAAAATTTGTATTTCTTTTTAACTTTTAAAAAAATTGCCGCATTTGCCCGTGCTCTCACTGGTATCAAATTAAAGTAGAGATCCTCATGCATCGTTGAAATCAAAAATTGGCTGGGGCGACCTGCGGCCTTCGGAGCAAATTGCATTTGAAGAAAACTCTACTTTCTTGATTTCTGCGTATTTTCATTCAAATTTTCCACTTATGCAGGAATTTTATGAATTTTAAGGCTGCATAATGGTTGTTTTGAAAATAAATTACAGTTCTCCTATTAAACCTTTAGGATTAATGACATCATTAATAATTAAAGAAATTATATTATTACGTTTTATGACATTTTTAACTGACTTTGGCTTACTCTGTATATGTGTCACGCTAATTGCTCAGCCATCTCTTCACCGATTTGCATTCTATAACTTTTACAGGATAGCCTATCATGTTCTCAACTTTTAGATCTTTAGCCCATATTTTTCGTGACCCCCTTACCCCGCAAAACAAATCCAAAGCCAACCCTTCCACCAAATTAATACTTAAAATGCCTCACACGATCTTTTCGGGTGATTTTGTGCTTAACGCGATCCGGAAAAACTGAATTTCACACTTCTCATGCAAAGTGTTCAGCCGTCTCATCTCCGATTTCGATTATGTAACGTTTACAGGGTAGCTCATCATGTTCTCAACCTTTGGATCTTTACCACACATTTTTTCGTCACTCCTTTAACCCGCTAATCAAATCCAAAGCAAACACTACCTCTGAAAAATTCTGAAAAATTCTTTCCCTCAGAAAGACTAAAATACAAAACGCATTTTCTTAAACTTTCTTTTATTGCATAGATAATCTAGACACCTTCTTTTTAATCCCACCCTGGACTCTATACGAGAACGTTTTCGTACAAAATTTAACGAAAACATATTTGCACAAATAAAAATTCAAGCCCATTGCAAGGCAACTTTTCTTGCCGCACAAATCGAGCACCACCCTCGACGCCGCGCAGCCCCGCGCCAACAAGTCGTTCGCTGGATTCCTTTGATCAGCTGATCAAGATTTCTGACTTATTTAATAAAATTGGTTTTTTTTTTTTTGACTGTACCTGCCAATCTGGGGATCTCTAAGGAGAGTTTTTTAATACACTTTTTTTTATTTTTTCTCTTTAACACACTTTTATTAGCTTCACCTGTAAAAAATATATTTCGCTTCATCCGACCACCCACCCACCCACAGTGGGTAAAAATGATCAATTTTCAAAAAAAATTTGCTGGCGTGACCTGCGGGCTTCGGAGAAATTGCATTTGAAGTAAAGTCTACTTTCTTGATTTCTGCGTATTTTCATACAAATTTTCCACTTATGCAGGAATTTTATGAATTTGAAGGCTGCATAATGGTTGTTTTGGAAATAAATTACAGTTCTCCTATTAAACCTTTAGGATTAATGACATCATTATTAATAATTAAAGAAGTTATATTATTACGTTTTATGACATTTTTAATTGACTTTGGCTTAATCTGTATATGAGTCCTATTTTTCAGTATGTGTTTAGTACTGAATGTATGACATTCCAGTAAATACCTATGATGATTATTGATTTTGCTTATCATAACACCTAATTAATATATTGATTATTAAAATTAGCTGAGATACGGGAGAATTTTAAATTTTAATTGTTTGTGTTCAAGAGCATAAGTTCCAGGTAGTTGAAATTAACGGAAATCTTAGCTAACTTACAAGAAAGATATTTTGCGTATTGAACATTCTCTATCTTAAATGAAGACAGAAAACTCAGCACTGCTTTGAATAATTGGCAAATTCAAATTAAATAATAATAGTATTTTGAGCCAGGAGAACTTTGAAGTGTACTGTATACATATTCGTGACCCTCTTACCCCGCAAAACAAATCCAAAACCAAACCTTCCACCAAATTAATACTTAAAATGCCTCACACGATCTTTTCGGGTGATTTTATGCTTAGCGCGATGAGGGAAAACTGATTTTCATATTTCTCATGCTAATCGCTCAGCCGTCTCTTCTCCGATTTCGATTATGTAACTTTTACAGGGTAGCTCATCATGTTCTCAACCTTTGGATCTTTACCACACATTTTTGCGTCACTGCTTTAACCCCGCTAATCAAATCCAAAGCAAACACTACCTCTGAAAAATTCTTTCCCTCAGAAAGACTAAAATACAAAACGCATCTTCTTAAACTTTCTGTTATTGCAAAGATAATCTAGAGACCTTCACTTTAATTCCACCCTGGACTCTCTACGAGAACGTTTTCATACAAAATTTAACGAAAACATATTTGCACAAAAATAATTCAAGCCCATTGCAAGGCAAAATATTTTTCGCTCTTTTCGGGTGCAATTGCACTTAGCGCGTTGCGTGAAAATTGTGTTTCAACTCTCACGCTAATTGCTCAGCCATCTCTTCACCGATTAGCATTCTATAACTTTTACAGGATAGCCTATCATGTTCTCAACTTTTTGATCTTTAGCCCATATTTTTTCGTGACCCCCTTACCCCGCAAAGCAAATCCAAAGCCAACCCTTCCACAAAATTAATACTTAAAATGTCTCACATGACCTTTTCGGGTGATTTTGTTCTTAGCGCGATGCGTAAAATTTTGGACGAAGAAAGAGTTCTGCGATTTTTCTTTCGCACTTTAAAAGAAAAAGTGGCAACTTAGCACTAGAAATACATGAAAGCTTGAACAACACAATGAGTCGTGGTTAAATACAGTAATCGAAATCAGTGCTCAAGAAATAAAATTACAGTACATCACAATATATAGAAAAATTTTTTTTTGTATTATTTGTAAAATTTATTTTTTTTTTAAATAAATATTATAATGAAGATAATAAAATAATTAAAAACTAATTTTTAAAAATGTTGCAAAAACTTTTTAAAGAACATTAATAATTCATTTATTGACTACTTGAAATTTTGTTGATTTATTTTGAAGCACCCTGTAAACCAATTGAATTCATTCCCCACGATTCGTTCGCTCGACACGCAGCTCAGCGGCGATTCTCGGTCGGTCGCCATCATAGAAATATAAACTAAGCACGGAATGGTTGTAAGCCAAATTAAGCGTACACTTTCTCTAGATGGGTTAGAATTCGCTATGCATTTGTGGTCAGCCATTGCAGGCGTAAATATTTGTAGAAATAATAAGAGGGGCATTTAAAGAAATTTGAATAGTTTGAATTTACTGCAAAATTCTAGAAATAAAGGCGGTAAATGAAACAATATCAAAGAAAATTTGAGAACATATTCATAAAAATAAATTGCAAAGCTCCTGGCATAAACACTATGCCCCTCCGAATATTGAATTTGCACGCCACCATTCACTAAATAAGAATTGCTGCTGACATTTCGGTATCAGCGTCCCTCTTGCACATTATTGCTGTACTATTTGGAAAAGCTATTTTTGAGTGTGTGGGCTCACGTACAGGGTTTTTACATGGTACAGCCGTTCCGTGTTTTATATTCCTATGGTCGCCATCCACGCCACCCGTTGACGGGCGGCGGCGCGCTAATCAGACTATCCTGCGCACAAATCGGGCATCACCCTTGACGCCACGCAGCAAAAAACCCCCGCGCCAACAAGTCCCCCGCTGGCAATCTCGCACGAATTCTCGCCTGCCGCCCGCCGCCGTCCCCGCAACAGTCTGCCGTAAATGCCACACACGAAGGTGACAAAGAAGTTGATCAGCTGATCAATATTTCTGACCTATTTACTAAAATGGGTTTTTTTTTTTTTGTTTAGTGTACCTGCCTATCTGGGGATGTTTAAGGAGAGTTTTTTTAATAGACTTTTTTTAATTAACACACTTCCCGGTTTCCGATTGAGCTGAAATTTTGCATACACGTTTAGCTTGGATCACAATGCATGGTAAGCTAAGTGACGTCATTCTTTAGTCCAGTATGGCGGACTATGGAGCGCTTTTTCTTTATGTGTAGAGGAATCTTAAGTTAAATTTGACCCACTTCCCGGTTTCCGATTGAGCTGAAATTTTGCATACAGGCTTAGTTTGGATGACAATACCTGATTAGCTAAGTGGCGTCATTCCAAGTCCAATATGGCGGACTATGGAGCTCTTTTTTTGGTTATGTGTAGAGGAAACTTGGAAGTTAAATTTGACCCACTTCCCGGTTTCCGATTGAGCTGAAATTTTGCATACACGTTTAGCTTGGATCACAATGCATGATTAACTAAGTGACGTCATTCCAAGTCCAATATGGCGGACTGTGGAGCTCTTTTTTTGGTTATTTTTGTATAACTTCCAATTTGACCCACTTGCCGGTTTCCGATTGAGCTGAAATTTCGCATACACGGTTAGCTTGGATCACAATGCATGATTAGCTAGCTAAGTGACGTCATTCTAAGTCCAATATGGCGGACTGTGGAGCGCTTTTCGGTTATGGGTAAAGGAATCTTGGAAGTTCAATTTGACCCACTTCCCGGTTTCCGATTGAGCTGAAATTTTGCATACACTGTTAGTTTGGACGACAATGCATGATTAGCTAAGTCACGTCATTCCAAGTCCAATATGGCGGAGTGTGGAGCGCTTTTCGGTTATGTGTAGAGGATTCTTGGAAGTTAAATTTGACCCACTTCCCGGTTTCCGATTGAACTGAAATTTTGCATACACGTTAAGTTTGGATGACAATGCATAATTAGCTAAGTGACGTCATTCCAAGTCCAATATGGCGGACTGTGGAGCTCTTTTTTTGGTTATTTTTGGATAACTTCCAATTTGACCCACTTGCCGGTTTCCGATTGAGGTGAATTTTGCATAGGTGTATTGGCCAACCTTTACCATTTCGCTGACCCCTGTATCCCGCACAAGCCGGCGAAGCCGGATATGTGGGTCGCACTAGTCTTATTATATACAACTACAAGCTTTTTTTGACAGTTGGTCCTCTCATTTGAATTTATATTGGGGCAAATCGATAAAATTGGGCTCAAAAAATCGACAAAAAATTAGCGCAACTTCGTATCGAAACGGTTTTCGCGATTTTTTTTTACTTTTTTTTTTATTCTACTATTTCTAAAAAATTTTATCATTTTTTGGTGACTTGCCGACATTGCACCGACGAAATTACCACTTTCTGCACGTTTTTTTTTCTTCTCAATAATTTTCTCATACTTTCTACCCTCTCTACTTTATCGACATATATTTTTTTTTTTCTTACCCCCCACCCAAATCCCAGAACTAGCGTTTGAAAAAATTTCACCTCTTTTCACTTCTTACCCAATTCTTTTTTTTAACTATTTTTTTAACCCCCATTGGATTATCCTAAAAATTTCATTTTTTCACAACTACCTACTTTCGACTCTTCTCCTACTTTGAGCATATTCATATTTTTATTTTTTTAATTATATTATTTTCATATCCCCCCCAACGTCATTCAAAGTCAACCACTTTTTTCCCAATCTTTTACGTTTTTACACCGACATACCCATTTTCCACCAACAACATTTACACTTTCTCCACGTTTTTTTTTCTTCTCAATAATTTTCTCATACTTTCTACCCTCTCTACTTTATCGTCATATTTTTTTTTCCCCCCTAACCCCCACCCAGATCCCAGAGCTAGCGTTTGAAAATTATTAACCATTTTTCACTCTTCTCCCACTCAACCATTAACAATTTTACTAACTATTTTTTTTCACCCCCATTACGTTAATCTAAACATTTTTTTTCTTCACAACTACCTACTCTCAACCCTTCCGCAACTTTCACCAGATTCACATTTTTAGTTTTTTTATTTTTTCATCTCCAAATCCCCCCCAACCACTTGCAAAGTCACCCCTTTTTTCGCCTTCTTTTTGACCATTTTTCCGGCTTTTATTTTTTCTCTCCCACACCGATCTCTAGAAGTTTTTCATTTTTAAATATGTGCAAGAAGAAGTCATTTGACATCTTATATTAAAAAATTATAAACTTTCTATACGTTTTTCGTGAGATAATCACCCCATTATCTCACCTGTTTTTCGCCCAAAAACTCATCATTTCACATTTATCCCCACGAGTCGTTCGCTCGACACCGAGCTCAGCGGCGATTCTCGGTCTGTTGCCATTCACCACACGGGCGGCGGCGCAACCAATCAGATCCCTCGCTGGCTAACTCGCATTTTCGGGTGATTTTGTGCTTAGCGCGATCAGGGAATACTCATTCTCACACTTCTAATACTAATTGCTCAGCCGTCTCAACTCCGATTTCGATTATGTAACTTTTACAGGGTACCTCATCATGTTCTCAACCTTTGGATCTTTAGCAGAAATTTTTTCGTCACTTCTTTAACCCCGCTAATCGAATCCAAAGGAAACACTACCTCTGAAAAATTCTGAAAAATTCTTTCCCTCAGAAAGACTAAAATACAAAACGCATTTTCTTAAACTTTCTTTTATTCCAAAGATAATCTAGAGACCTTCACCTTAATCCCACCCTGGACTCTCTACGAGAACGTTTTCATACAAAATTTTACGAAAACATATTTGCACAAAAATAATTCAAGCCCATTGCAAGGCAACTTTTCTTGCCGCACAAATCGAGCACCACCCTCGACGCCGCGCAGCCCCGCGCCAACAAGTCGCTCGCTGGATTCCTTTAATCAGCTGATCAATATTTCTGACCTATTTAATAAAATTGGTTTTGTGTTTTGTTTTTTTTTAGGGGGGGGGGGGGGGGGGGGGATCTCTAAGGAGAGTTTTTTAATAGACTTTTTCTTATTTTTTATTTTTAACACACTTTTATTAGCTTCACCTGTAAAAAATATATTTCGCTTCATCCGCCCACCCACCCACCCACAGTGGGTAAAAATGATCAATTTTCGTCATGTCATAGATTTTAAAAATTTTAATGCCATTCGATAGTAAACAAAATGTACTACCTTCTGGCAATAATTTTTTTTTTTTTTTACCCCCCCTATTTGTGTTTCGAATAGCTAAAGTCAGAGAAAAATTTGAACGGCTCATTTTTTAAAAAAAATTTCAAATTTTCTATGATTTCAAAGCTATATTCTGAAAATATTTGTATGGGGAGGGTAAATTGTTATTAATGAAATCACTTACTAAATATGAGAAGCTATTATTACGCCAATAACTTATGATAAAAGTGAAATAGTTTTTTAATAATAGCATTTTTATTAAAAATGGGGATTTTTCCCCAAAATTTGTATTTCTTTTTAACTTTTAAAAAAATTGCCGCATTTGCCCGCGCTCTCAATGGTATCAAATTAAAGTAGAGATCCTTATGCATCGTTGAAAACAAAAATTTGCTGGGGCAACCTGCGGCCTTCGGAGAAAATTGCATTTGAAGTAAAGTCTACTTTCTTGATTTCTGCGTATTTTCATACAAATTTTACACTTATGCAGGAATTTTATGAATTTTAAGGCTGCATAATGGTTGTTTTGCAAATAAATTACAGTTCTCCTAACAAACCTTTAGGATTAATGACATCATTAATAATTAAAGAAGTTATATTATTACGTTTTATGACATTTTTAACTGACTTTGGCTTACTCTGTATATGTATCACGCTAATTCACGCTAATTGCTCAGCCATCTCTTCACCGATTTGCATTCTATAACTTTTACAGGATAGCCTATCATGTTCTCAACTTTTAGTTCTTTAGCCCATATTTTTTCGTGACCCCCTTACCCCGCAAAACAAATCCAAAACCAAAGCTTCCACCAAATTAATACTTAAAATGCCTCACACGATCTTTTCGGGTGATTTTATGCTTAGCGCGATGAGGGAAAACTGATTTTCATACTTCTCATGCTAATCGCTCAGCCGTCTCTTCTCCGATTTCGATTATGTAAGTTTTACAGGGTAGCTCATCATGTTCTCAACCTTTGGATCTTTACCACACATTTTTGCGTCACTGCTTTAACCCCGCTAAATAAATCCAAAGCAAACACTACCTCTGAAAAATTTTGAAAAATTCTTTCCCTCAGAAAGACTGAAATACAAAACGCATCTTCTTAAACTTTCTTTTATTGCAAAGATAATCTAGAGGCCTTCACTTTAATCCCACCCTGGACTCTCTACGAGAACGTTTTCATACAAAATTTAACGAAAACATATTTGCACAAAAATAATTCAAGCCCATTGCAAGGCAACTTTTCTTGCCGCACAAATCGAGCGCCACCCTCGACGCCGCGCAGCCCCGCGCCTACAAGTCGCTTGCTGGATTCCTTTGATCAGCTGATCAAGATTTCTGACTTATTTAATAAAATTGGTTTTTTTTTTTTGAGTGTACCTGCCAATCTGGGGATCTCTAAGGAGAGTTTTTTAATACACTTTTTTTTATTTTTTCTCTTTAACACACTTTTATTAGCTTCACCTGTAAAAAATATATTTCGCTTCATCCGACCACCCACCCACCCACAGTGGGTAAAAATGATCAATTTTCAACAAAAATTTGCTGGCGCGACCTGCGGGCTTCGGAGAAATTGCATTTGAAGTAAAGTCTACTTTCTTGATTTCTGCGTATTTTCATACAAATTTTCCACTTATGTAGGAATTTTATGAATTTGAAGGCTGCATAATGGTTGTTTTGGAAATAAATGACAGTTCTCCTATTAAACCTTTAGGATTAATGACATCATTATTAATAATTAAAGAAGTTATATTATTACGTTTTATGACATTTTTAATTGACTTTGGCTTACTCTGTATATGAGTCCTATTTTTCAGTATGTGTTTAGTACTGAATGTATGACATTCCAGTAAATACATATGATGATTATTGATTTTGCTTATCATAACATCTAATTAATATATTGATTATTAAAATTAGCTGAGATACGGGAGAATTTTAAATTTTAATTGTTTGTGTTCAAGAGCATAAGTTCCAGGTAGTTGAAATTAACGGAAATCTTAGCTAACTTACAAGAAAGATATTTTGCGTATTGAACATTCTCTATCTTAAATGAAGACAGAAAACTCAGCACTGCTTTGAATAATTGGCAAATTCAAATTAAATAATAATAGTATTTTGAGCCAGAAGAACTTTGAAGTGTACTATATACATATTCGTGACCCTCTTACCCCGCAAAACAAATCCAAAGCCAAACCTTCCACCAAATTAATACTTAAAATGCCTCACACGATCTTTTCGGGTGATTTTATGCTTAGCGCGATGAGGGAAAACTGATTTTCATATTTCTCATGCTAATCGCTCAGCCGTCTCTTCTCCGATTTCGATTATGTAACTTTTACAGGGTAGCTCATCATGTTCTCAACCTTTGGATCTTTACCACACATTTTTGCGTCACTGCTTTGACCCCGCTAATCAAATCCAAAGCAAACACTACCTCTGAAAAATTCTGAAAAATTCTTTCCCTCAGAAAGACTAAAATACAAAACGCATCTTCTTAAACTTTCTGTTATTGCAAAGATAATCTAGAGACCTTCACTTTAATTCCACCCTGGACTCTCTACGAGAACGTTTTCATACAAAATTTAACGAAAACATATTTGCACAAAAATAATTCAAGCCCATTGCAAGGCAAACTATTTTTCGCTCTTTTCGGGTGCAATTGCACTTAGCGCGTTGCGTGAAAATTGTGTTTCAACTCTCACGCTAATTGCTCAGCCATCTCTTCACCGATTTGCATTCTATAACTTTTACAGGATAGCCTATCATGTTCTCAACTTTTTGATCTTTAGCCCATATTTTTTCGTGACCCCCTTACCCCGCAAAACAAATCCAAAGCCAACCCTTCCACCAAATTAATACTTAAAATGCCTCACACGATCTTTTCGGGTGATTTTGTGCTTAACGCGATCCGGAAAAACTGAATTTCACACTTCTCATGCAAAGTGTTCAGCCGTCTCATCTCCGATTTCGATTATGTAACGTTTACAGGGTAGCTCATCATGTTCTCAACCTTTGGATCTTTACCACACATTTTTTCGTCACTCCTTTAACCCGCTAATCAAATCCAAAGCAAACACTACCTCTGAAAAATTCTGAAAAATTCTTTCCCTCAGAAAGACTAAAATACAAAACGCATTTTCTTAAACTTTCTTTTATTGCATAGATAATCTAGACACCTTCTTTTTAATCCCACCCTGGACTCTATACGAGAACGTTTTCATACAAAATTTAACGAAAACATATTTGCACAAAAATAATTCAAGCCCATTGCAAGGCAAACTATTTTTCGCTCTTTTCGGGTGCAATTGCACTTAGCGCGTTGCGTGAAAATTGTGTTTCAACTCTCACGCTAATTGCTCAGCCATCTCTTCACCGATTTGCATTCTATAACTTTTACAGGATAGCCTATCATGTTCTCAACTTTTTGATCTTTAGCCCATATTTTTTCGTGACCCCCTTACCCCGCAAAGCAAATCCAAAGCCAACCCTTCCACCAAATTAATACTTAAAATGTCTCACATGACCTTTTCGGGTGATTTTGTTCTTAGCGCGATGCGTAAAATTTTGGACGAAGAAAGAGTTCTGCGATTTTTCTTTCGCACTTTAAAAGAAAAAGTGGCAACTTAGCACTAGAAATGCATGAAAGCTTGAACAACACAATGAGTCGTGCTTAAATACAGTAATCGAAATCAGTGCTCAAGAAATAAAATTACAGTACATCACAATATATAGAAAATTTTTTTTTTGTATTATTTGTAAAATTTATTTTTTTTTTAAATAAATATTATAATGAAGATAATAAAATAATTAAAAACTAATTTTTAAAAATGTTGCAAAAACTTTTTAAAGAACATTAATAATTCATTTATTGACTACTTGAAATTTTGTTGATTTATTTTGAAGCACCCTGTAAACCAATTGAATTCATTCCCCACGATTCGTTCGCTCGACACACAGCTCAGCGGCGATTCTCGGTCGGTCGCCATCATAGAAATATAAACTAAGCACGGAATGGTTGTAAGCCAAATTAAGCGTACACTTTCTCTAGATGTGTTAGAATTCGCTATGGATTTGTGGTCAGCCATTGCAGGCGTAAATATTTGTAGAAATAATAAGAGGGGCATTTAAAGAAATTTGAATAGTTTGAATTTACTGCAAAATTCTAGAAATAAAGGCGGTAAATGAAACATTATCAAAGAAAATTTGAGAACATATTCATAAAAATAAATTGCAAAGCTCCTGGCATAAACACTATGCCCCTCCGAATATTGAATTTGCACGCCACCATTTACTAAATAAGATATGCTGCTGACATTTCGGTATCAGCGTCCCTCTTGCACACTATTGCTGTACTATTTGGACAAGCTATTTTTGAGTGTGGGCTCACGTACAGGGTTTTTACACGGTGCAGCCGTTCCGTGTTAGTTTCTATGATCGCCATCCACGCCACCCCTTGACGGGCGGCGGCGCGCCAATCAGACTATCCTGCGCACAAATCGGGCATCACACTCGACGCCACGCAGCAAAAAACCCCCGCGCCAACAAGTCCCTCGCTGGCTATCTCGCACGAATTCTCGCCTGCCGCCCGCCGCCGTCCCCGCAACCGTCTACCCTAAATGCCTCACACGAAGGTGATAAAGAAGTTGATCAGATGATCAATATTTCTGACTTATTTACTAAAATGTTTTTTTTTTTTGTTTTTTTGTTTTTTTTTGAGTGTCCCTGCCTATCTGGGGATGTTTAAGGAGAGTTTGTATAGACTTTTTTTAAATAACACAATTCCCGGTTTCCGATTGAGCTGAAATTTTGCATACACGTTTAGTTTGGATGGCAATGCATGACTAGCTAAGTGACGTCATTCTAAGTCATAATTTCGCGGCGAAAAGTTTATGGAATGACACATTTTTCATTGAAAAATTCTCAAGCAAAACGTTGAAATGCTCTCTTCTTGATACCCGATTTACATATATCGCTAAACAGCTGTTTTAAGAACTCAAAAGGAAAAATTAGAGCAATTTTGTGGTTTTGCTGTATACTTCACTTAATTTAGTTACAGTTAAAGGACATAAATGCAATTAATTCCGAATTGATCCGCTGTACTACACCACTCAGGTTTTTTTGTGGTTTTTGTGCCATTTTTGCCGTAAATCAGACATAAGATAAGAAGAATTTGAAATATGAGATAAGAAAAGACTAATTTTAATAATTTAACAACACAATTTCTATCGAAAAATGAGAAATTGTGTAACATTCAGTTGTATCTTACAAAGGAGTAATTTAATGTTTGCATTCCCTTGAAGTGACTTATGCCTAATCTCCATACAAAACCAGACCAACTAACCAAACCAAAAATATCTGCAGCTCTGTTATTCGCATTGCAGTTTCATCACCTATCTCGCTCATTTTGATCACCAGCCGCTAGCTCTTTCTTCTGTGTGAGTTAAACCATTTCAAAACCATTTGGCGTTGCCACATGCAATTCAGCGCATTTAGTACAGGTTAGTTACTCGAAAAGTTGCAAAGTCAAAAATAAATTGATGTTAAATCGGTTGTTGTGTTTTGCCGGTAAAGAGTGCCACATATTTGTGTCATAATAATTATATTTTTATTACAAAATGCCCTTTTATTGGTCCGGTAAGTGAAGCAGTAGCTGACTGACATTTCTCAACTACATTGCTAATATGTGTACAGACTTGATTTGTCAGCAGTTGGTTTTTTGGTTTTGGTTTGGGCTGATTTTTTATGGAGATTAGCCATTAAGATACAAAAGGAATTATTTTATAATTTTTGGAGTAAATATTTGATGGATTTATGCAATTAAAACGGACTAATGCCCCAAAAATTCATTTGACAGCAATTCAAGCCCACAGCTGACTGCTCAAAATCCGTTAATGGTGCAGTGAACCATCGCTTCATAGGCATTTTGTATGGGGTTGAGTGGTCCATTTCTATATGTCAGTGGTGTAAAGGAATCTTGGAAGTGATTCCGCAGATTTTTTGAATGCGGAATTGCTGAAAGCTGACAAAAAAAATTGAATTTAAATATTTGTTGAAAAAAAATTTAAAAATGCAATTAATGTCATAAATATGCTTTTAAATTTTTATCCTTGCAAAATTACCACTATTTTCGAGAATTTGTGATTGATAAATTTTAAGTTATGAAACCGGTGTATCATACATATGTATATTACTAATAAATATAAACTATTGAGCATCTAATGTGTTTTAATTAAAGGAAAAAATAAAAGCTCTTTATAGCATAAGAGCTAAATTTTAAGAATCCCAACGAATATCACTCAAATAAAATAAACTAATACTCATGTTCTGCATTCCGAGTGAAATGAAATCGAAAAGAGCCTACAAAACTCAGTTTGGATTGAATCTCCTTAATAAACTTCTTAAGACTGTAATGAATATATGTATTTCAGTTACCTTTGATTTCAATTTATATTTCCACAAAAAAACAAACTACTTCGATTGCATTTTTCTATTTTTAACGGCAATTCAGCCCGCTGAGAAATCTTTGGCATTATAGGACGTTAATTTTACGTCATTTCACGAACTGTCACTGCCACAGAGTGAAAGAGAGGGAACAAAAATCCAACCGTCGGCTTCTATGGGAAATCGTGTACGTGAGCGGTCGATTATATTATAGGTCAGTGAATTTGACCCACTTCCCGGCTTCCGATTGAGTTGAAATTTTGCACACATGTTTAGTTTGGATGACAATCCATGGTAAACTAAATGACGTCATTCTTTAGTCCAGTATGGCGGATTGTGAAACTCTTTTTTTGGTTATGTGTAGAGGAATCTTGGAAGTTAAATTTGACCCACTTCCCGGATTCCGATTGAGCTGAAATTTCGCATACACGTTTAGCTTGGATCACAATGCATGGTTAGCCAATTGACGTCGTTCTAAGTCCAATGTGGCGGACTGCGGAGCTCTTTTTTTGGTTATGTGTCTTGGATAACTTCCAATTTATTATGTTATGTTGGAAGTTGAATTTGACCCACTTGCCGGTGTCCGATTGAGGTGAATTTTGCATAGGTGTATTGGCCAACCTTTACCATTTCGCTGACCCCTGTATCCCGCACAAGCCGGCGAAGCCGGATATGTGGGTCGCACTAGTCTTATTATATACAACTACAAGCTTTTTTTGACAGTTGGTCCTCTCATTTGAATTTATATTGGGGCAAATCGATAAAAATGGGCTCAAAAAATCGACAAAAAATTAGCGCAACTTCGTATCGAAACGGTTTTCGCGATTTTTTTTTACTTTTTTTTTTATTCTACTATTTCTAAAAATTTTTATCATTTTTTGGTGACTTGCCGACATTGCACCGACGAAATTACCACTTTCTGCACGTTTTTTTTTCTTCTCAATAATTTTCTCATACTTTCTACCCTCTCTACTTTATCGACATATATTTTTTTTTTTCTTACCCCCCACCCAAATCCCAGAACTAGCGTTTGAAAAAATTTCACCTCTTTTCACTTCTTACCCAATTCTTTTTTTTAACTATTTTTTTAACCCCCATTGGATTATCCTAAAAATTTCATTTTTTCACAACTACCTACTTTCGACTCTTCTCCTACTTTCACCATATTCATATTTTTATTTTTTTAATTATATTATTTTCATATCCCCCCCAACGTCATTCAAAGTCAACCACTTTTTTCCCAATCTTTTACGTTTTTACACCGACATACCCATTTTCCACCAACAACATTTACACTTTCTCCACGTTTTTTTTTCTTCTCAATAATTTTCTCATACTTTCTACCCTCTCTACTTTATCGTCATATTTTTTTTTCCCCCCTAACCCCCACCCAGATCCCAGAGCTAGCGTTTGAAAATTATTAACCATTTTTCACTCTTCTCCCACTCAACCATTAACAATTTTACTAACTATTTTTTTTCACCCCCATTACGTTAATCTAAACATTTTTTTTCTTCACAACTACCTACTCTCAACCCTTCCGCAACTTTCACCAGATTCACATTTTTAGTTTTTTTATTTTTTCATCTCCAAATCCCCCCCAACCACTTGCAAAGTCACCCCTTTTTTCGCCTTCTTTTTGACCATTTTTCCGGCTTTTATTTTTTCTCTCCCACACCGATCTCTAGAAGTTTTTCATTTTTAAATATGTGCAAGAAGAAGTCATTTGACATCTTATATTAAAAAATTATAAACTTTCTATACGTTTTTCGTGAGATAATCACCCCATTATCTCACCTGTTTTTCGCCCAAAAACTCATCATTTCACATTTATCCCCACGAGTCGTTCGCTCGACACCGAGCTCAGCGGCGATTCTCGGTCTGTTGCCATTCACCACACGGGCGGCGGCGCAACCAATCAGATCCCTCGCTGGCTAACTCGCATTTTCGGGTGATTTTGTGCTTAGCGCGATCAGGGAATACTCATTCTCACACTTCTAATACTAATTGCTCAGCCGTCTCAACTCCGATTTCGATTATGTAACTTTTACAGGGTACCTCATCATGTTCTCAACCTTTGGATCTTTAGCAGAAATTTTTTCGTCACTTCTTTAACCCCGCTAATCGAATCCAAAGGAAACACTACCTCTGAAAAATTCTGAAAAATTCTTTCCCTCAGAAAGACTAAAATACAAAACGCATTTTCTTAAACTTTCTTTTATTCCAAAGATAATCTAGAGACCTTCACCTTAATCCCACCCTGGACTCTCTACGAGAACGTTTTCATACAAAATTTTACGAAAACATATTTGCACAAAAATAATTCAAGCCCATTGCAAGGCAACTTTTCTTGCCGCACAAATCGAGCACCACCCTCGACGCCGCGCAGCCCCGCGCCAACAAGTCGCTCGCTGGATTCCTTTAATCAGCTGATCAATATTTCTGACCTATTTAATAAAATTGGTTTTGTGTTTTGTTTTTTTTTAGGGGGGGGGGGGGGGGGGGGGGGATCTCTAAGGAGAGTTTTTTAATAGACTTTTTCTTATTTTTTATTTTTAACACACTTTTATTAGCTTCACCTGTAAAAAATATATTTCGCTTCATCCGCCCACCCACCCACCCACAGTGGGTAAAAATGATCAATTTTCGTCATGTCATAGATTTTAAAAATTTTAATGCCATTCGATAGTAAACAAAATGTACTACCTTCTGGCAATAATTTTTTTTTTTTTTTACCCCCCCTATTTGTGTTTCGAATAGCTAAAGTCAGAGAAAAATTTGAACGGCTCATTTTTTAAAAAAAATTTCAAATTTTCTATGATTTCAAAGCTATATTCTGAAAATATTTGTATGGGGAGGGTAAATTGTTATTAATGAAATCACTTACTAAATATGAGAAGCTATTATTACGCCAATAACTTATGATAAAAGTGAAATAGTTTTTTAATAATAGCATTTTTATTAAAAATGGGGATTTTTCCCCAAAATTTGTATTTCTTTTTAACTTTTAAAATAATTTCCGCATTTGCCCGCGCTCTCACTGGTATCAAATTAAAGTAGAGATCCTTATGCATCGTTGAAAACAAAAATTTGCTGGGGCAACCTGCGGCCTTCGGAGAAAATTGCATTTGAAGTAAAGTCTACTTTCTTGATTTCTGCGTATTTTCATACAAATTTTACACTTATGCAGGAATTTTATGAATTTTAAGGCTGCATAATGGTTGTTTTGCAAATAAATTACAGTTCTCCTAACAAACCTTTAGGATTAATGACATCATTAATAATTAAAGAAGTTATATTATTACGTTTTATGACATTTTTAACTGACTTTGGCTTACTCTGTATATGTATCACGCTAATTCACGCTAATTGCTCAGCCATCTCTTCACCGATTTGCATTCTATAACTTTTACAGGATAGCCTATCATGTTCTCAACTTTTAGTTCTTTAGCCCATATTTTTTCGTGACCCCCTTACCCCGCAAAACAAATCCAAAACCAAAGCTTCCACCAAATTAATACTTAAAATGCCTCACACGATCTTTTCGGGTGATTTTATGCTTAGCGCGATGAGGGAAAACTGATTTTCATACTTCTCATGCTAATCGCTCAGCCGTCTCTTCTCCGATTTCGATTATGTAAGTTTTACAGGGTAGCTCATCATGTTCTCAACCTTTGGATCTTTACCACACATTTTTGCGTCACTGCTTTAACCCCGCTAAATAAATCCAAAGCAAACACTACCTCTGAAAAATTTTGAAAAATTCTTTCCCTCAGAAAGACTGAAATACAAAACGCATCTTCTTAAACTTTCTTTTATTGCAAAGATAATCTAGAGGCCTTCACTTTAATCCCACCCTGGACTCTCTACGAGAACGTTTTCATACAAAATTTAACGAAAACATATTTGCACAAAAATAATTCAAGCCCATTGCAAGGCAACTTTTCTTGCCGCACAAATCGAGCGCCACCCTCGACGCCGCGCAGCCCCGCGCCAACAAGTCGCTTGCTGGATTCCTTTGATCAGCTGATCAAGATTTCTGACTTATTTAATAAAATTGGTTTTTTTTTTTGAGTGTACCTGCCAATCTGGGGATCTCTAAGGAGAGTTTTTTAATACACTTTTTTTTATTTTTTCTCTTTAACACACTTTTATTAGCTTCACCTGTAAAAAATATATTTCGCTTCATCCGACCACCCACCCACCCACAGTGGGTAAAAATGATCAATTTTCAACAAAAATTTGCTGGCGCGACCTGCGGGCTTCGGAGAAATTGCATTTGAAGTAAAGTCTACTTTCTTGATTTCTGCGTATTTTCATACAAATTTTCCACTTATGTAGGAATTTTATGAATTTGAAGGCTGCATAATGGTTGTTTTGGAAATAAATTACAGTTCTCCTATTAAACCTTTAGGATTAATGACATCATTATTAATAATTAAAGAAGTTATATTATTACGTTTTATGACATTTTTAATTGACTTTGGCTTACTCCGTATATGAGTCCTATTTTTCAGTATGTGTTTAGTACTGAATGTATGACATTCCAGTAAATACATATGATGATTATTGATTTTGCTTATCATAACATCTAATTAATATATTGATTATTAAAATTAGCTGAGATACGGGAGAATTTTAAATTTTAATTGTTTGTGTTCAAGAGCATAAGTTCCAGGTAGTTGAAATTAACGGAAATCTTAGCTAACTTACAAGAAAGATATTTTGCGTATTGAACATTCTCTATCTTAAATGAAGACAGAAAACTCAGCACTGCTTTGAATAATTGGCAAATTCAAATTAAATAATAATAGTATTTTGAGCCAGAAGAACTTTGAAGTGTACTATATACATATTCGTGACCCTCTTACCCCGCAAAACAAATCCAAAGCCAAACCTTCCACCAAATTAATACTTAAAATGCCTCACACGATCTTTTCGGGTGATTTTATGCTTAGCGCGATGAGGGAAAACTGATTTTCATATTTCTCATGCTAATCGCTCAGCCGTCTCTTCTCCGATTTCGATTATGTAACTTTTACAGGGTAGCTCATCATGTTCTCAACCTTTGGATCTTTACCACACATTTTTGCGTCACTGCTTTGACCCCGCTAATCAAATCCAAAGCAAACACTACCTCTGAAAAATTCTGAAAAATTCTTTCCCTCAGAAAGACTAAAATACAAAACGCATCTTCTTAAACTTTCTGTTATTGCAAAGATAATCTAGAGACCTTCACTTTAATTCCACCCTGGACTCTCTACGAGAACGTTTTCATACAAAATTTAACGAAAACATATTTGCACAAAAATAATTCAAGCCCATTGCAAGGCAAAATATTTTTCGCTCTTTTCGGGTGCAATTGCACTTAGCGCGTTGCGTGAAAATTGTGTTTCAACTCTCACGCTAATTGCTCAGCCATCTCTTCACCGATTTGCATTCTATAACTTTTACAGGATAGCCTATCATGTTCTCAACTTTGTGATCTTTAGCCAATATTTTTTCGTGACCCCCTTACCCCGCAAAGCAAATCCAAAGCCAACCCTTCCACCAAATTAATACTTAAAATGTCTCACATGACCTTTTCGGGTGATTTTGTTCTTAGCGCGATGCGTAAAATTTTGGACGAAGAAAGAGTTCTGCGATTTTTCTTTCGCACTTTAAAAGAAAAAGTGGCAACTTAGCACTAGAAATGCATGAAAGCTTGAACAACACAATGAGTCGTGGTTAAATACAGTAATCGAAATCAGTGCTCAAGAAATAAAATTACAGTACATCACAATATATAGAAAAATTTTTTTTGTATTATTTGTAAAATTTATTTTTTTTTTAAATAAATATTATAATGAAGATAATAAAATAATTAAAAACTAATTTTTAAAAATGTTGCAAAAACTTTTTAAAGAACATTAATAATTCATTTACTGACTACTTGAAATTTTGTTGATTTATTTTGAAGCACCCTGTAAACCAATTGAATTCATTCCCCACGATTCGTTCGCTCGACACGCAGCTCAGCGGCGATTCTCGGTCGGTCGCCATCATTGAAATATAAACTAAGCACGGAATGGTTGTAAGCCAAATTAAGCGTACACTTTCTCTAGATGTGTTAGAATTCGCTATGGATTTGTGGTCAGCCATTGCAGGCGTAAATATTTGTATAAATAATAAGAGGGGCATTTAAAGAAATTTGAATAGTTTGAATTTACTGCAAAATTCTAGAAATAAAGGCGGTAAATGAAACAATATCAAAGAAAATTTGAGAACATATTCATAAAAATAAATTGCAAAGCTCCTGGCATAAACACTATGCCCCTCCGAATATTGAATTTGCACGCCACCATTCACTAAATAAGATATGCTGCTGACATTTCGGTATCAGCGTCCCTCTTGCACACTATTGCTGTACTATTTGGACAAGCTATTTTTGAGTGTGGGCTCACGTACAGGGTTTTTACACGGTACAGCCGTTCCGTGTTAGTTTCTATGATCGCCATCCACGCCACCCCTTGACGGGCGGCGGCGCGCCAATCAGACTATCCTGCGCACAAATCGGGCATCACACTCGACGCCACTCAGCAAAAAACCCCCGCGCCAACAAGTCCCTCGCTGGCTATCTCGCACGAATTCTCGCCTGCCGCCCGCCGCCGTCCCCGCAACCGTCTACCCTAAATGCCTTACACGAAGGTGATAAAGAAGTTGATCAGCTGATCAATATTTCTGACTTATTTACTAAAATGTTTTTGTTTTTGTTTTTTTGTTTTTTTTTTTTAGGTGTCCCTGCCTATCTGGGGATGTTTAAGGAGAGTTTGTTTAATAGACTTTTTTTAAATAACACAATTCCCGGTTTCCGATTGAGCTGAAATTTTGCATACACGTTTAGTTTGGATGGCAATGCATGACTAGCTAAGTGACGTCATTCTAAGTCATAATTTCGCGGCGAAAAGTTTATGGAATGACACATTTTTCATTGAAAAATTCTCAAGCAAAACGTTGAAATGCTCTCTTCTTGATACCCGATTTATATCGCTAAACAACTGTTTTAAGAACTCAAACGGAAAAATTAGAGCAATTGTGTGGTTTTGCTGTATACTTCACTTAATTTAGTTACAGTTAAAGGACATAAATGCAATTAATTCCGAATTGATTCGCTGTACTACACCACTCAGGTTTTTTTGTGGTTTTTGTGCCATTTTTGCCGTAAATCAGACATAAGATAAGAAGAATTTGAAATATGAGATAAGAAAAGACTAATTTTAATAATTTAACAACACAATTTCTATCGAAAAATGAGAAATTGTGTAACATTCAGTTGTATCTTACAAAGGAGTAATTTAATGTTTGCATTCCCTTGAAGTGACTTATGCCTAATCTCCATACAAAACCAGACCAACTAACCAAACCAAAAATATCTGCAGCTCTGTTATTCGCATTGCAGTTTCATCACCTATCTCGCTCATTTTGATCACCAGCCGCTAGCTCTTTCTTCTGTGTGAGTTAAACCATTTCAAAACCATTTGGCGTTGCCACATGCAATTCAGCGCATTTAGTACAGGTTAGTTACTCGAAAAGTTGCAAAGTCAAAAATAAATTGATGTTAAATCGGTTGTTGTGTTTTGCCGGTAAAGAGTGCCACATATTTGTGTCATAATAATTATATTTTTATTACAAAATGCCCTTTTATTGGACCGGTAAGTGAAGCAGTAGCTGACTGACATTTCTCAACTACATTGCTAATATGTGTACAGACTTGATTTGTCAGCAGTTGGTTTTTTGGTTTTGGTTTGGGCTGATTTTTTATGGAGATTAGCCATTAAGATACAAAAGGAATTATTTTATAATTTTTGGAGTAAATATTTGATGGATTTATGCAATTAAAACGGACTAATGCCCCAAAAATTCATTTGACAGCAATTCAAGCCCACAGCTGACTGCTCAAAATCCGTTAATGGTGCAGTGAACCATCGCTTCATAGGCATTTTGTATGGGGTTGAGTGGTCCATTTCTATATGTCAGTGGTGTAAAGGAATCTTGGAAGTGATTCCGCAGATTTTTTGAATGCGGAATTGCTGAAAGCTGACAAAAAAAATTGAATTTAAATATTTGTTGAAAAAAAATTTAAAAATGCAATTAATGTCATAAATATGCTTTTAAATTTTTATCCTTGCAAAATTACCACTATTTTCGAGAATTTGTGATTGATAAATTTTAAGTTATGAAACCGGTGTATCATACATATGTATATTACTAATAAATATAAACTATTGAGCATCTAATGTGTTTTAATTAAAGGAAAAAATAAAAGCTCTTTATAGCATAAGAGCTAAATTTTAAGAATCCCAACGAATATCACTCAAATAAAATAAACTAATACTCATGTTCTGCATTCCGAGTGAAATGAAATCGAAAAGAGCCTACAAAACTCAGTTTGGATTGAATCTCCTTAATAAACTTCTTAAGACTGTAATGAATATATGTATTTCAGTTACCTTTGATTTCAATTTATATTTCCACAAAAAAACAAACTACTTCGATTGCATTTTTCTATTTTTAACCGCAATTCAGCCCGCTGAGAAATCTTTGGCATTATAGGACGTTAATTTTACGTCATTTCACGAACTGTCACTGCCACAGAGCGAAAGAGAGGGAACAAAAATCCAACCGTCGGCTTCTATGGGAAATCGTGTACGTGAGCGGTCGATTATATTATAGGTCAGTGAATTTGACCCACTTCCCGGCTTCCGATTGAGTTGAAATTTTGCACACATGTTTAGTTTAGATGACAATCCATGGTAAACTAAATGACGTCATTCTTTAGTCCAGTATGGCGGATTGTGAAACTCTTTTTTTGGTTATGTGTAGAGGAATTTTGGAAGTTAAATTTGACCCACTTCCCGGATTCCGATTGAGCTGAAATTTCGCATACACGTTTAGCTTGGATCACAATGCATGGTTAGCCAATTGACGTCGTTCTAAGTCCAATGTGGCGGACTGCGGAGCTCTTTTTTTGGTTATGTGTCTTGGATAAGTTCCAATTTATTATGTTATGTTGGAAGTTGAATTTGACCCACTTGCCGGTTTCCGATTGAGCTGAATTTTGCATAGGTGTATTGGCCAACCTTTACCATTTCGCTGACCCCTGTATCCCGCACAAGCCGGCGAAGCCGGATATGTGGGTCGCACTAGTCTTAATATATACAACTACAAGCTTTTTTTGACAGTTGGTCCTCTCATTTGAATTTATATTGGGGCAAATCGATAAAAATGGGCTCAAAAAATCGACAAAAAATTAACGCAACTTCGTATCGAAATGGTTTTCGCGATTTTTTTTTACTTTTTTTTTTATTCTACTATTTCTAAAAATTTTAATCATTTTTCGGCGACTTGGCGACGTTGCACCGACGAAATTACCACTTTCTGCACGTTTTTTTTTCTTCTCAATAATTTTCTCATACTTTCTACCCTCTCTACTTTATCGACATATATTTTTTTTTTTCTTACCCCCCACCCAAATCCCACAACTAGCGTTTGAAAAAATTTCACCTCTTTTCACTTCTTACCCAATTCTTTTTTTTAACTATTTTTTTAACCCCCATTGGATTATCCTAAAAATTTCTTTTTTTCACAACTACCTACTTTCGACTCTTCTCCTACTTTCACCATATTCATATTTTTATTTTTTTAATTATATTATTTTCATATCCCCCCCAACGTCATTCAAAGTCAACCACTTTTTTCCCAATCTTTTACGTTTTTACACCGACATACCCATTTTCCACCAACAACATTTACACTTTCTCCACGTTTTTTTTTCTTCTCAATAATTTTCTCATACTTTCTACCCTCTCTACTTTATCGTCATATTTTTTTTTACCCCCTACCCCCCACCCAGATCCCAGAAAGAAGGTTTGAAAATTATTAACCATTTTTCACTCTTCTCTCACTCAACCATTAACAATTTTACAAACTATTTTTTTTCACCCCCATTACGTTAATCTAAAAATTTTTTTTCTTGACAACTACCTACTCTCAACCCTTCCGCAACTTTCACCAGATTCACATTTCTATTTTTTTTATTTTTTCATCTCCAAATCCACCCCAACCACTTTCAAAGTCACCCCCTTTTTCGCCTTCTTTTTGACCATTTTTCCGGTTTTTATTTTTTTTCTCCAAAACGCCGCCAGAACTTTTTTTCTATTTTCGATATGTGCAAGAAGAAGTCATTTGACATCTTATATTAAAAAATTATAAACTTTCTATACAGTTTTCGTGAGATAATCACCCCATTATCTCACCTGTTTTTCGCCCAAAAACTCATCATTTCACATTTTCTCCACGAATCGTTCGCTCGACACCGAGCTCAGCGGCGATTCTCGGTCTGTTGCCATTCACCACACGGGCGGCGGCGCAACCAATCAGATCCCTCGCTGGCTAACTCGCATTTTCGGGTGATTTTGTGCTTAGCGCGATCAGGGAATACTCATTCTCACACTTCTAATACTAATTGCTCAGCCGTCTCCACTCCGATTTCGATTATGTAACTTTTACAGGGTACCTCATCATGTTCTCAACCTTTGGATCTTTAGCAGAAATTTTTTCGTCACTTCTTTAACCCCGCTAATCGAATCCAAAGGAAACACTACCTCTGAAAAATTCTGAAAAATTCTTTCCCTCAGAAAGACTAAAATACAAAACGCATTTTCTTAAACTTTCTTTTATTCCAAAGATAATCTAGAGACCTTCACCTTAATCCCACCCTGGACTCTATACGAGAACGTTTTCATACAAAATTTAACGAAAACATATTTGCACAAAAATAATTCAAGCCCATTGCAAGGCAACTTTTCTTGCCGCACAAATCGAGCACCACCCTCGACACCGCGCAGGCCCGCGCCCACAAATCGTTCGCTGGATTCCTTTGATCAGCTGATCAAGATTTCTGACTTATTTAATAAAATTGGTTTTTTTTTTTGAGTGTACCTGCCAATCTGGGGATCTCTAAGGAGAGTTTTTTAATACACTTTTTTTTATTTTTTCTCTTTAACACACTTTTATTAGCTTCACCTGTAAAAAATATATTTCGCTTCATCCGACCACCCACCCACCCACAGTGGGTAAAAATGATCAATTTTCAACAAAAATTTGCTGGCGCGACCTGCGGGCTTCGGAGAAATTGCATTTGAAGTAAAGTCTACTTTCTTGATTTCTGCGTATTTTCATACAAATTTTCCACTTATGCAGGAATTTTATGAATTTGAAGGCTGCATAATGGTTGTTTTGGAAATAAATTACAGTTCTCCTATTAAACCTTTAGGATTAATGACATCATTATTAATAATTAAAGAAGTTATATTATTACGTTTTATGACATTTTTAATTGACTTTGGCTTGCTCTGTATATGAGTCCTATTTTTCAGTATGTGTTTAGTACTGAATGTATGACATTCCAGTAAATACATATGATGATTATTGATTTTGCTTATCATAACACCTAATTAATATATTGATTATTAAAATTAGCTGAGATACGGGAGAATTTTAAATTTTAATTGTTTGTGTTCAAGAGCATAAGTTCCAGGTAGTTGAAATTAACGGAAATCTTAGCTAACTTACAAGAAAGATATTTTGCGTATTGAACATTCTCTATCTTAAATGAAGACAGAAAACTCAGCACTGCTTTGAATAATTGGCAAATTCAAATTAAATAATAATAGTATTTTGAGCCAGGAGAACTTTGAAGTGTACTATATACATATTCGTGACCCTCTTACCCCGCAAAACAAATCCAAAGCCAAACCTTCCACCAAATTAATACTTAAAATGCCTCACACGATCTTTTCGGGTGATTTTATGCTTAGCGCGATGAGGGAAAACTGATTTTCATATTTCTCATGCTAATCGCTCAGCCGTCTCTTCTCCGATTTCGATTATGTAACTTTTACAGGGTAACTCTTCATGTTCTCAACCTTTGGATCTTTACCACACATTTTTTCGTCACTCCTTTAACCCCGCTAATCAAATCCAAAGCAAACACTACCTCTGAAAAATTCTGAAAAATTCTTTCCCTCAGAAAGACTAAAATACAAAACGCATCTTCTTAAACTTTCTGTTATTGCAAAGATAATCTAGAGACCTTCACTTTAATTCCACCCTGGACTCTCTACGAGAACGTTTTCATACAAAATTTAACGAAAACATATTTGCACAAAAATAATTCAAGCCCATTGCAAGGCAAAATATTTTTCGCTCTTTTCGGGTGCAATTGCACTTAGCGCGTTGCGTGAAAATTGTGTTTCAACTCTCACGCTAATTGCTCAGCCATCTCTTCACCGATTTGCATTCTATAACTTTTACAGGATAGCCTATCATGTTCTCAACTTTTTGATCTTTAGCCCATATTTTTTCGTGACCCCCTTACCCCGCAAAGCAAATCCAAAGCCAACCCTTCCACCAAATTAATACTTAAAATGTCTCACATGACCTTTTCGGGTGATTTTGTTCTTAGCGCGATGCGTAAAATTTTGGACGAAGAAAGAGTTCTGCGATTTTTCTTTCGCACTTTAAAAGAAAAAGTGGCAACTTAGCACTAGAAATGCATGAAAGCTTGAACAACACAATGAGTCGTGGTTAAATACAGTAATCGAAATCAGTGCTCAAGAAATAAAATTACAGTACATCACAATATATAGAAAAATTTTTTTTTGTATTATTTGTAAAATTTTTTTTTTTTTTAAATAAATATTATAATGAAGATAATAAAATAATTAAAAACTAATTTTTAAAAATGTTGCAAAAACTTTTTAAAGAACATTAATAATTCATTTATTGACTACTTGAAATTTTGTTGATTTATTTTGAAGCACCCTGTAAACCAATTGATCTCATTCCCCACGATTCGTTCGCTCGACACGCAGCTCAGCGGCGGTTCTCGGTCGGGCGCCATCATAGAAATATAAACTAAGCACGGAATGGTTGTAAGCCAAATTAAGCGTACACTTTCTCTAGATGGGTTAGAATTCGCTATGCATTTGTGGTCAGCCATTGCAGGCGTAAATATTTGTATAAATAATAAGAGGGGCATTTAAAGAAATTTGAATAGTTTGAATTTACTGCAAAATTCTAGAAATAAAGGCGGTAAATGAAACAATATCAAAGAAAATTTGAGAACATATTCATAAAAATAAATTGCAAAGCTCCTGGCATAAACACTATGCCCCTCCGAATATTGAATTTGCACGCCACCATTCACTAAATAAGATATGCTGCTGACATTTCGGTATCAGCGTCCCTCTTGCACACTATTGCTGTACTATTTGGAAAAGCTATTTTTGAGTGTGGGCTCACGTACAGGGTTTTTACATGGTACAGCCGTTCCGTGTTTTATATTTCTATGGTCGCCATCCACGCCACCCGTTGACGGGCGGCGGCGCGCTAATCAGACTATCCTGCGCACAAATCGGGCATCACCCTCGACGCCACGCAGCAAAAAACCCCCGCGCCAACAAGTCCCCCGCTGGCAATCACGCACGAATTCTCGCCTGCCGCCCGCCGCCGTCCCTGGAACAGTCCGCCGTAAATGCCTCACACGAAGGTGACAAAGAAGTTGATCAGCTGATCAATATTTCTGACCTATTTACTAAAATGGGTTTTTTTTTTTTTTGTTTAGTGTACCTGCCTATCTGGGGATGTTTAAGGAGAGTTTTTTTAATAGACTTTTTTTAATTAACACACTTCCCGGTTTCCGATTGAGCTGAAATTTTGCATACACGTTTAGCTTGGATCACAATGCATGGTAAGCTAAGTGACGTCATTCTAAGTCCAATATGGCGGACTGTGGAGCGCTTTTCGGTTATGTGTAAAGGAATCTTGGAAGATAAATTTGACCCACTTCCCGGCTTCTGATTGAGCTGAAATTTTGCACACACGTTTAGTTTGGATGACAATACCTGATTAGCTAAGTGGCGTCATTCCAAGTCCAATATGACGGACTATGGAGCTCTTTTTTTGGTTATGTGCACAGGAAACTTGGAAGTTAAATTTGACCCACTTCCCGGTTTCCGATTGAGCTGAAATTTTGCATACACGTTTAGCTTGGATCACAATGCATGATTAGATAAGTGACGTCATTCCAAGTCCAATATGGCGGACTGTGGAGCTCTTTTTTTGGTTATTTTTGTATAACTTCCAATTTGACCCACTTGCCGGTTTCCGATTGAGCTGAATTTTGCATAGGTGTATTGGCCAACCTTTACCATTTCGCTGACCCCTGTATCCCGCACAAGCCGGCGAAGCCGGATATGTGGGTCGCACTAGTCTTATTATATACAACTACAAGCTTTTTTTGACAGTTGGTCCTCTCATTTGAATTTATATTGGGGCAAATCGATAAAATTGGGCTCAAAAAATCGACAAAAAATTAGCGCAACTTCGTATCGAAACGGTTTTCGCGATTTTTTTTTACTTTTTTTTTTATTCTACTATTTCTAAAAAATTTTATCATTTTTTGGTGACTTGCCGACATTGCACCGACGAAATTACCACTTTCTGCACGTTTTTTTTTCTTCTCAATAATTTTCTCATACTTTCTACCCTCTCTACTTTATCGACATATATTTTTTTTTTTCTTACCCCCCACCCAAATCCCAGAACTAGCGTTTGAAAAAATTTCACCTCTTTTCACTTCTTACCCAATTCTTTTTTTTAACTATTTTTTTAACCCCCATTGGATTATCCTAAAAATTTCATTTTTTCACAACTACCTACTTTCGACTCTTCTCCTACTTTCACCATATTCATATTTTTATTTTTTTAATTATATTATTTTCATATCCCCCCCAACGTCATTCAAAGTCAACCACTTTTTTCCCAATCTTTTACGTTTTTACACCGACATACCCATTTTCCACCAACAACATTTACACTTTCTCCACGTTTTTTTTTCTTCTCAATAATTTTCTCATACTTTCTACCCTCTCTACTTTATCGTCATATTTTTTTTTCCCCCCTAACCCCCACCCAGATCCCAGAGCTAGCGTTTGAAAATTATTAACCATTTTTCACTCTTCTCCCACTCAACCATTAACAATTTTACTAACTATTTTTTTTCACCCCCATTACGTTAATCTAAACATTTTTTTTCTTCACAACTACCTACTCTCAACCCTTCCGCAACTTTCACCAGATTCACATTTTTAGTTTTTTTATTTTTTCATCTCCAAATCCCCCCCAACCACTTGCAAAGTCACCCCTTTTTTCGCCTTCTTTTTGACCATTTTTCCGGCTTTTATTTTTTCTCTCCCACACCGATCTCTAGAAGTTTTTCATTTTTAAATATGTGCAAGAAGAAGTCATTTGACATCTTATATTAAAAAATTATAAACTTTCTATACGTTTTTCGTGAGATAATCACCCCATTATCTCACCTGTTTTTCGCCCAAAAACTCATCATTTCACATTTATCCCCACGAGTCGTTCGCTCGACACCGAGCTCAGCGGCGATTCTCGGTCTGTTGCCATTCACCACACGGGCGGCGGCGCAACCAATCAGATCCCTCGCTGGCTAACTCGCATTTTCGGGTGATTTTGTGCTTAGCGCGATCAGGGAATACTCATTCTCACACTTCTAATACTAATTGCTCAGCCGTCTCAACTCCGATTTCGATTATGTAACTTTTACAGGGTACCTCATCATGTTCTCAACCTTTGGATCTTTAGCAGAAATTTTTTCGTCACTTCTTTAACCCCGCTAATCGAATCCAAAGGAAACACTACCTCTGAAAAATTCTGAAAAATTCTTTCCCTCAGAAAGACTAAAATACAAAACGCATTTTCTTAAACTTTCTTTTATTCCAAAGATAATCTAGAGACCTTCACCTTAATCCCACCCTGGACTCTCTACGAGAACGTTTTCATACAAAATTTTACGAAAACATATTTGCACAAAAATAATTCAAGCCCATTGCAAGGCAACTTTTCTTGCCGCACAAATCGAGCACCACCCTCGACGCCGCGCAGCCCCGCGCCAACAAGTCGCTCGCTGGATTCCTTTAATCAGCTGATCAATATTTCTGACCTATTTAATAAAATTGGTTTTGTGTTTTGTTTTTTTTTAGGGGGGGGGGGGGGGGGGGATCTCTAAGGAGAGTTTTTTAATAGACTTTTTCTTATTTTTTATTTTTAACACACTTTTATTAGCTTCACCTGTAAAAAATATATTTCGCTTCATCCGCCCACCCACCCACCCACAGTGGGTAAAAATGATCAATTTTCGTCATGTCATAGATTTTAAAAATTTTAATGCCATTCGATAGTAAACAAAATGTACTACCTTCTGGCAATAATTTTTTTTTTTTTTTACCCCCCCTATTTGTGTTTCGAATAGCTAAAGTCAGAGAAAAATTTGAACGGCTCATTTTTTAAAAAAAATTTCAAATTTTCTATGATTTCAAAGCTATATTCTGAAAATATTTGTATGGGGAGGGTAAATTGTTATTAATGAAATCACTTACTAAATATGAGAAGCTATTATTACGCCAATAACTTATGATAAAAGTGAAATAGTTTTTTAATAATAGCATTTTTATTAAAAATGGGGATTTTTCCCCAAAATTTGTATTTCTTTTTAACTTTTAAAAAAATTGCCGCATTTGCCCGCGCTCTCAATGGTATCAAATTAAAGTAGAGATCCTTATGCATCGTTGAAAACAAAAATTTGCTGGGGCAACCTGCGGCCTTCGGAGAAAATTGCATTTGAAGTAAAGTCTACTTTCTTGATTTCTGCGTATTTTCATACAAATTTTACACTTATGCAGGAATTTTATGAATTTTAAGGCTGCATAATGGTTGTTTTGCAAATAAATTACAGTTCTCCTAACAAACCTTTAGGATTAATGACATCATTAATAATTAAAGAAGTTATATTATTACGTTTTATGACATTTTTAACTGACTTTGGCTTACTCTGTATATGTATCACGCTAATTCACGCTAATTGCTCAGCCATCTCTTCACCGATTTGCATTCTATAACTTTTACAGGATAGCCTATCATGTTCTCAACTTTTAGTTCTTTAGCCCATATTTTTTCGTGACCCCCTTACCCCGCAAAACAAATCCAAAACCAAAGCTTCCACCAAATTAATACTTAAAATGCCTCACACGATCTTTTCGGGTGATTTTATGCTTAGCGCGATGAGGGAAAACTGATTTTCATACTTCTCATGCTAATCGCTCAGCCGTCTCTTCTCCGATTTCGATTATGTAAGTTTTACAGGGTAGCTCATCATGTTCTCAACCTTTGGATCTTTACCACACATTTTTGCGTCACTGCTTTAACCCCGCTAAATAAATCCAAAGCAAACACTACCTCTGAAAAATTTTGAAAAATTCTTTCCCTCAGAAAGACTGAAATACAAAACGCATCTTCTTAAACTTTCTTTTATTGCAAAGATAATCTAGAGGCCTTCACTTTAATCCCACCCTGGACTCTCTACGAGAACGTTTTCATACAAAATTTAACGAAAACATATTTGCACAAAAATAATTCAAGCCCATTGCAAGGCAACTTTTCTTGCCGCACAAATCGAGCGCCACCCTCGACGCCGCGCAGCCCCGCGCCAACAAGTCGCTTGCTGGATTCCTTTGATCAGCTGATCAAGATTTCTGACTTATTTAATAAAATTGGTTTTTTTTTTTGAGTGTACCTGCCAATCTGGGGATCTCTAAGGAGAGTTTTTTAATACACTTTTTTTTATTTTTTCTCTTTAACACACTTTTATTAGCTTCACCTGTAAAAAATATATTTCGCTTCATCCGACCACCCACCCACCCACAGTGGGTAAAAATGATCAATTTTCAACAAAAATTTGCTGGCGCGACCTGCGGGCTTCGGAGAAATTGCATTTGAAGTAAAGTCTACTTTCTTGATTTCTGCGTATTTTCATACAAATTTTCCACTTATGTAGGAATTTTATGAATTTGAAGGCTGCATAATGGTTGTTTTGGAAATAAATTACAGTTCTCCTATTAAACCTTTAGGATTAATGACATCATTATTAATAATTAAAGAAGTTATATTATTACGTTTTATGACATTTTTAATTGACTTTGGCTTACTCCGTATATGAGTCCTATTTTTCAGTATGTGTTTAGTACTGAATGTATGACATTCCAGTAAATACATATGATGATTATTGATTTTGCTTATCATAACATCTAATTAATATATTGATTATTAAAATTAGCTGAGATACGGGAGAATTTTAAATTTTAATTGTTTGTGTTCAAGAGCATAAGTTCCAGGTAGTTGAAATTAACGGAAATCTTAGCTAACTTACAAGAAAGATATTTTGCGTATTGAACATTCTCTATCTTAAATGAAGACAGAAAACTCAGCACTGCTTTGAATAATTGGCAAATTCAAATTAAATAATAATAGTATTTTGAGCCAGAAGAACTTTGAAGTGTACTATATACATATTCGTGACCCTCTTACCCCGCAAAACAAATCCAAAGCCAAACCTTCCACCAAATTAATACTTAAAATGCCTCACACGATCTTTTCGGGTGATTTTATGCTTAGCGCGATGAGGGAAAACTGATTTTCATATTTCTCATGCTAATCGCTCAGCCGTCTCTTCTCCGATTTCGATTATGTAACTTTTACAGGGTAGCTCATCATGTTCTCAACCTTTGGATCTTTACCACACATTTTTGCGTCACTGCTTTGACCCCGCTAATCAAATCCAAAGCAAACACTACCTCTGAAAAATTCTGAAAAATTCTTTCCCTCAGAAAGACTAAAATACAAAACGCATCTTCTTAAACTTTCTGTTATTGCAAAGATAATCTAGAGACCTTCACTTTAATTCCACCCTGGACTCTCTACGAGAACGTTTTCATACAAAATTTAACGAAAACATATTTGCACAAAAATAATTCAAGCCCATTGCAAGGCAAAATATTTTTCGCTCTTTTCGGGTGCAATTGCACTTAGCGCGTTGCGTGAAAATTGTGTTTCAACTCTCACGCTAATTGCTCAGCCATCTCTTCACCGATTTGCATTCTATAACTTTTACAGGATAGCCTATCATGTTCTCAACTTTGTGATCTTTAGCCAATATTTTTTCGTGACCCCCTTACCCCGCAAAGCAAATCCAAAGCCAACCCTTCCACCAAATTAATACTTAAAATGTCTCACATGACCTTTTCGGGTGATTTTGTTCTTAGCGCGATGCGTAAAATTTTGGACGAAGAAAGAGTTCTGCGATTTTTCTTTCGCACTTTAAAAGAAAAAGTGGCAACTTAGCACTAGAAATGCATGAAAGCTTGAACAACACAATGAGTCGTGGTTAAATACAGTAATCGAAATCAGTGCTCAAGAAATAAAATTACAGTACATCACAATATATAGAAAAATTTTTTTTGTATTATTTGTAAAATTTATTTTTTTTTTAAATAAATATTATAATGAAGATAATAAAATAATTAAAAACTAATTTTTAAAAATGTTGCAAAAACTTTTTAAAGAACATTAATAATTCATTTACTGACTACTTGAAATTTTGTTGATTTATTTTGAAGCACCCTGTAAACCAATTGAATTCATTCCCCACGATTCGTTCGCTCGACACGCAGCTCAGCGGCGATTCTCGGTCGGTCGCCATCATTGAAATATAAACTAAGCACGGAATGGTTGTAAGCCAAATTAAGCGTACACTTTCTCTAGATGTGTTAGAATTCGCTATGGATTTGTGGTCAGCCATTGCAGGCGTAAATATTTGTATAAATAATAAGAGGGGCATTTAAAGAAATTTGAATAGTTTGAATTTACTGCAAAATTCTAGAAATAAAGGCGGTAAATGAAACAATATCAAAGAAAATTTGAGAACATATTCATAAAAATAAATTGCAAAGCTCCTGGCATAAACACTATGCCCCTCCGAATATTGAATTTGCACGCCACCATTCACTAAATAAGATATGCTGCTGACATTTCGGTATCAGCGTCCCTCTTGCACACTATTGCTGTACTATTTGGACAAGCTATTTTTGAGTGTGGGCTCACGTACAGGGTTTTTACACGGTACAGCCGTTCCGTGTTAGTTTCTATGATCGCCATCCACGCCACCCCTTGACGGGCGGCGGCGCGCCAATCAGACTATCCTGCGCACAAATCGGGCATCACACTCGACGCCACTCAGCAAAAAACCCCCGCGCCAACAAGTCCCTCGCTGGCTATCTCGCACGAATTCTCGCCTGCCGCCCGCCGCCGTCCCCGCAACCGTCTACCCTAAATGCCTTACACGAAGGTGATAAAGAAGTTGATCAGCTGATCAATATTTCTGACTTATTTACTAAAATGTTTTTGTTTTTGTTTTTTTGTTTTTTTTTTTTAGGTGTCCCTGCCTATCTGGGGATGTTTAAGGAGAGTTTGTTTAATAGACTTTTTTTAAATAACACAATTCCCGGTTTCCGATTGAGCTGAAATTTTGCATACACGTTTAGTTTGGATGGCAATGCATGACTAGCTAAGTGACGTCATTCTAAGTCATAATTTCGCGGCGAAAAGTTTATGGAATGACACATTTTTCATTGAAAAATTCTCAAGCAAAACGTTGAAATGCTCTCTTCTTGATACCCGATTTATATCGCTAAACAACTGTTTTAAGAACTCAAACGGAAAAATTAGAGCAATTGTGTGGTTTTGCTGTATACTTCACTTAATTTAGTTACAGTTAAAGGACATAAATGCAATTAATTCCGAATTGATTCGCTGTACTACACCACTCAGGTTTTTTTGTGGTTTTTGTGCCATTTTTGCCGTAAATCAGACATAAGATAAGAAGAATTTGAAATATGAGATAAGAAAAGACTAATTTTAATAATTTAACAACACAATTTCTATCGAAAAATGAGAAATTGTGTAACATTCAGTTGTATCTTACAAAGGAGTAATTTAATGTTTGCATTCCCTTGAAGTGACTTATGCCTAATCTCCATACAAAACCAGACCAACTAACCAAACCAAAAATATCTGCAGCTCTGTTATTCGCATTGCAGTTTCATCACCTATCTCGCTCATTTTGATCACCAGCCGCTAGCTCTTTCTTCTGTGTGAGTTAAACCATTTCAAAACCATTTGGCGTTGCCACATGCAATTCAGCGCATTTAGTACAGGTTAGTTACTCGAAAAGTTGCAAAGTCAAAAATAAATTGATGTTAAATCGGTTGTTGTGTTTTGCCGGTAAAGAGTGCCACATATTTGTGTCATAATAATTATATTTTTATTACAAAATGCCCTTTTATTGGACCGGTAAGTGAAGCAGTAGCTGACTGACATTTCTCAACTACATTGCTAATATGTGTACAGACTTGATTTGTCAGCAGTTGGTTTTTTGGTTTTGGTTTGGGCTGATTTTTTATGGAGATTAGCCATTAAGATACAAAAGGAATTATTTTATAATTTTTGGAGTAAATATTTGATGGATTTATGCAATTAAAACGGACTAATGCCCCAAAAATTCATTTGACAGCAATTCAAGCCCACAGCTGACTGCTCAAAATCCGTTAATGGTGCAGTGAACCATCGCTTCATAGGCATTTTGTATGGGGTTGAGTGGTCCATTTCTATATGTCAGTGGTGTAAAGGAATCTTGGAAGTGATTCCGCAGATTTTTTGAATGCGGAATTGCTGAAAGCTGACAAAAAAAATTGAATTTAAATATTTGTTGAAAAAAAATTTAAAAATGCAATTAATGTCATAAATATGCTTTTAAATTTTTATCCTTGCAAAATTACCACTATTTTCGAGAATTTGTGATTGATAAATTTTAAGTTATGAAACCGGTGTATCATACATATGTATATTACTAATAAATATAAACTATTGAGCATCTAATGTGTTTTAATTAAAGGAAAAAATAAAAGCTCTTTATAGCATAAGAGCTAAATTTTAAGAATCCCAACGAATATCACTCAAATAAAATAAACTAATACTCATGTTCTGCATTCCGAGTGAAATGAAATCGAAAAGAGCCTACAAAACTCAGTTTGGATTGAATCTCCTTAATAAACTTCTTAAGACTGTAATGAATATATGTATTTCAGTTACCTTTGATTTCAATTTATATTTCCACAAAAAAACAAACTACTTCGATTGCATTTTTCTATTTTTAACCGCAATTCAGCCCGCTGAGAAATCTTTGGCATTATAGGACGTTAATTTTACGTCATTTCACGAACTGTCACTGCCACAGAGCGAAAGAGAGGGAACAAAAATCCAACCGTCGGCTTCTATGGGAAATCGTGTACGTGAGCGGTCGATTATATTATAGGTCAGTGAATTTGACCCACTTCCCGGCTTCCGATTGAGTTGAAATTTTGCACACATGTTTAGTTTAGATGACAATCCATGGTAAACTAAATGACGTCATTCTTTAGTCCAGTATGGCGGATTGTGAAACTCTTTTTTTGGTTATGTGTAGAGGAATTTTGGAAGTTAAATTTGACCCACTTCCCGGATTCCGATTGAGCTGAAATTTCGCATACACGTTTAGCTTGGATCACAATGCATGGTTAGCCAATTGACGTCGTTCTAAGTCCAATGTGGCGGACTGCGGAGCTCTTTTTTTGGTTATGTGTCTTGGATAAGTTCCAATTTATTATGTTATGTTGGAAGTTGAATTTGACCCACTTGCCGGTTTCCGATTGAGCTGAATTTTGCATAGGTGTATTGGCCAACCTTTACCATTTCGCTGACCCCTGTATCCCGCACAAGCCGGCGAAGCCGGATATGTGGGTCGCACTAGTCTTATTATATACAACTACAAGCTTTTTTTGACAGTTGGTCCGCTCATTTGAATTTATATTGGGGCAAATCGATAAAAATGGGCTCAAAAAATCGACAAAAAATTAACGCAACTTCGTATCGAAACGGTTTTCGCGATTTTTTTTTACTTTTTTTTTTATTCTACTATTTCTAAAAATTTTTATCATTTTTTGGTGACTTGCCGACATTGCACCGACGAAATTACCACTTTCTGCACGTTTTTTTTTCTTCTCAATAATTTTCTGATACTTCCTACCCTCTCTACTTTATCGACATATATTTTTTTTTTTCTTACCCCCCACCCAAATCCCAGAACTAGCGTTTGAAAAAATTTCACCTCTTTTCACTTCTTACCCAATTCTTTTTTTTAACTATTTTTTTAACCCCCATTGGATTATCCTAAAAATTTCATTTTTTCACAACTACCTACTTTCGACTCTTCTCCTACTTTCACCATATTCATATTTTTATTTTTTTAATTATATTATTTTCATATCCCCCCCAACGTCATTCAAAGTCAACCACTTTTTTCCCAATCTTTTACGTTTTTACACCGACATACCCATTTTCCACCAACAACATTTACACTTTCTCCACGTTTTTTTTTCTTCTCAATAATTTTCTCATACTTTCTACCCTCTCTACTTTATCGTCATATTTTTTTTTCCCCCCTACCCCCCACCCAGATCCCAGAGCTAGCGTTTGAAAATTATTAACCATTTTTCACTCTTCTCCCACTCAACCATTAACAATTTTACTAACTATTTTTTTTCACCCCCATTACGTTAATCTAAACATTTTTTTTCTTCACAACTACCTACTCTCAACCCTTCCGCAACTTTCACCAGATTCACATTTTTAGTTTTTTTATTTTTTCATCTCCAAATCCCCCCCAACCACTTGCAAAGTCACCCCTTTTTTCGCCTTCTTTTTGACCATTTTTCCGGCTTTTATTTTTTCTCTCCCAAACCGATCTCTAGATGTTTTTCATTTTTAAATATGTGCAAGAAGAAGTCATTTGACATCTTATATTAAAAAATTATAAACTTTCTATACGTTTTTCGTGAGATAATCACCCCATTATCTCACCTGTTTTTCGCCCAAAAACTCATCATTTCACATTTATCCCCACGAGTCGTTCGCTCGACACCGAGCTCAGCGGCGATTCTCGGTCTGTTGCCATTCACCACACGGGCGGCGGCGCAACCAATCAGATCCCTTGCTGGCTAACTCGCATTTTCGGGTGATTTTGTGCTTAGCGCGATCAGGGAATACTCATTCTCACACTTCTAATACTAATTGCTCAGCCGTCTCAACTCCGATTTCGATTATGTAACTTTTACAGGGTACCTCATCATGTTCTCAACCTTTGGATCTTTAGCAGAAATTTTTTCGTCACTTCTTTAACCCCGCTAATCGAATCCAAAGGAAACACTACCTCTGAAAAATTCTGAAAAATTCTTTCCCTCAGAAAGACTAAAATACAAAACGCATTTTCTTAAACTTTCTTTTATTCCAAAGATAATCTAGAGACCTTCACTTTAATCCCACCCTGGACTCTCTATGAGAACGTTTTCATACAAAATTTTACGAAAACATATTTGCACAAAAATAATTCAAGCCCATTGCAAGGCAACTTTTCTTGCCGCACAAATCGAGCACCACCCTCGACGCCGCGCAGCCCCGCGCCAACAAGTCGCTCGCTGGATTCCTTTGATCAGCTGATCAATATCTCTGACCTATTTAATAAAATTGGTTTTATGGTTTTGTTTTTTTTTTAGGGGGGGGGGGGGGGGGGGATCTCTAAGGAGAGTTTTTTAATAGACTTTTTCTTATTTTTTATTTTTAACACACTTTTATTAGCTTCACCTGTAAAAAATATATTTCGCTTCATCCGCCCACCCACCCACCCACAGTGGGTAAAAATGATCAATTTTCGTCATGTCATAGATTTTAAAAATTTTAATGCCATTCGATAGTAAACAAAATGTACTACCTTCTGGCAATAATTTTTTTTTTTTTTTACCCCCCCTATTTGTGTTTCGAATAGCTAAAGTCAGAGAAAAATTTGAACGGCTCATTTTTTAAAAAAAATTTCAAATTTTCTATGATTTCAAAGCTATATTCTGAAAATATTTGTATGGGGAGGGTAAATTGTTATTAATGAAATCACTTACTAAATATGAGAAGCTATTATTACGCCAATAACTTATGATAAAAGTGAAATAGTTTTTTAATAATAGCATTTTTATTAAAAATGGGGATTTTTCCCCAAAATTTGTATTTCTTTTTAACTTTTAAAAAAATTGCCGCATTTGCCCGCGCTCTCAATGGTATCAAATTAAAGTAGAGATCCTTATGCATCGTTGAAAACAAAAATTTGCTGGGGCAACCTGCGGCCTTCGGAGAAAATTGCATTTGAAGTAAAGTCTACTTTCTTGATTTCTGCGTATTTTCATACAAATTTTACACTTATGCAGGAATTTTATGAATTTTAAGGCTGCATAATGGTTGTTTTGCAAATAAATTACAGTTCTCCTAACAAACCTTTAGGATTAATGACATCATTAATAATTAAAGAAGTTATATTATTACGTTTTATGACATTTTTAACTGACTTTGGCTTACTCTGTATATGTATCACGCTAATTCACGCTAATTGCTCAGCCATCTCTTCACCGATTTGCATTCTATAACTTTTACAGGATAGCCTATCATGTTCTCAACTTTTAGTTCTTTAGCCCATATTTTTTCGTGACCCCCTTACCCCGCAAAACAAATCCAAAACCAAAGCTTCCACCAAATTAATACTTAAAATGCCTCACACGATCTTTTCGGGTGATTTTATGCTTAGCGCGATGAGGGAAAACTGATTTTCATACTTCTCATGCTAATCGCTCAGCCGTCTCTTCTCCGATTTCGATTATGTAAGTTTTACAGGGTAGCTCATCATGTTCTCAACCTTTGGATCTTTACCACACATTTTTGCGTCACTGCTTTAACCCCGCTAAATAAATCCAAAGCAAACACTACCTCTGAAAAATTTTGAAAAATTCTTTCCCTCAGAAAGACTGAAATACAAAACGCATCTTCTTAAACTTTCTTTTATTGCAAAGATAATCTAGAGGCCTTCACTTTAATCCCACCCTGGACTCTCTACGAGAACGTTTTCATACAAAATTTAACGAAAACATATTTGCACAAAAATAATTCAAGCCCATTGCAAGGCAACTTTTCTTGCCGCACAAATCGAGCGCCACCCTCGACGCCGCGCAGCCCCGCGCCTACAAGTCGCTTGCTGGATTCCTTTGATCAGCTGATCAAGATTTCTGACTTATTTAATAAAATTGGTTTTTTTTTTTTGAGTGTACCTGCCAATCTGGGGATCTCTAAGGAGAGTTTTTTAATACACTTTTTTTTATTTTTTCTCTTTAACACACTTTTATTAGCTTCACCTGTAAAAAATATATTTCGCTTCATCCGACCACCCACCCAACCACAGTGGGTAAAAATGATCAATTTTCAACAAAAATTTGCTGGCGCGACCTGCGGGCTTCGGAGAAATTGCATTTGAAGTAAAGTCTCCTTTCTTGATTTCTGCGTATTTTCATACAAATTTTCCACTTATGTAGGAATTTTATGAATTTGAAGGCTGCATAATGGTTGTTTTGGAAATAAATGACAGTTCTCCTATTAAACCTTTAGGATTAATGACATCATTATTAATAATTAAAGAAGTTATATTATTACGTTTTATGACATTTTTAATTGACTTTGGCTTACTCTGTATATGAGTCCTATTTTTCAGTATGTGTTTAGTACTGAATGTATGACATTCCAGTAAATACATATGATGATTATTGATTTTGCTTATCATAACATCTAATTAATATATTGATTATTAAAATTAGCTGAGATACGGGAGAATTTTAAATTTTAATTGTTTGTGTTCAAGAGCATAAGTTCCAGGTAGTTGAAATTAACGGAAATCTTAGCTAACTTACAAGAAAGATATTTTGCGTATTGAACATTCTCTATCTTAAATGAAGACAGAAAACTCAGCACTGCTTTGAATAATTGGCAAATTCAAATTAAATAATAATAGTATTTTGAGCCAGAAGAACTTTGAAGTGTACTATATACATATTCGTGACCCTCTTACCCCGCAAAACAAATCCAAAGCCAAACCTTCCACCAAATTAATACTTAAAATGCCTCACACGATCTTTTCGGGTGATTTTATGCTTAGCGCGATGAGGGAAAACTGATTTTCATATTTCTCATGCTAATCGCTCAGCCGTCTCTTCTCCGATTTCGATTATGTAACTTTTACAGGGTAGCTCATCATGTTCTCAACCTTTGGATCTTTACCACACATTTTTGCGTCACTGCTTTGACCCCGCTAATCAAATCCAAAGCAAACACTACCTCTGAAAAATTCTGAAAAATTCTTTCCCTCAGAAAGACTAAAATACAAAACGCATCTTCTTAAACTTTCTGTTATTGCAAAGATAATCTAGAGACCTTCACTTTAATTCCACCCTGGACTCTCTACGAGAACGTTTTCATACAAAATTTAACGAAAACATATTTGCACAAAAATAATTCAAGCCCATTGCAAGGCAAACTATTTTTCGCTCTTTTCGGGTGCAATTGCACTTAGCGCGTTGCGTGAAAATTGTGTTTCAACTCTCACGCTAATTGCTCAGCCATCTCTTCACCGATTTGCATTCTATAACTTTTACAGGATAGCCTATCATGTTCTCAACTTTTTGATCTTTAGCCCATATTTTTTCGTGACCCCCTTACCCCGCAAAACAAATCCAAAGCCAACCCTTCCACCAAATTAATACTTAAAATGCCTCACACGATCTTTTCGGGTGATTTTGTGCTTAACGCGATCCGGAAAAACTGAATTTCACACTTCTCATGCAAAGTGTTCAGCCGTCTCATCTCCGATTTCGATTATGTAACGTTTACAGTGTAGCTCATCATGTTCTCAACCTTTGGATCTTTACCACACATTTTTTCGTCACTCCTTTAACCCGCTAATCAAATCCAAAGCAAACACTACCTCTGAAAAATTCTGAAAAATTCTTTCCCTCAGAAAGACTAAAATACAAAACGCATTTTCTTAAACTTTCTTTTATTGCATAGATAATCTAGACACCTTCTTTTTAATCCCACCCTGGACTCTATACGAGAACGTTTTCATACAAAATTTAACGAAAACATATTTGCACAAAAATAATTCAAGCCCATTGCAAGGCAAACTATTTTTCGCTCTTTTCGGGTGCAATTGCACTTAGCGCGTTGCGTGAAAATTGTGTTTCAACTCTCACGCTAATTGCTCAGCCATCTCTTCACCGATTTGCATTCTATAACTTTTACAGGATAGCCTATCATGTTCTCAACTTTTTGATCTTTAGCCCATATTTTTTCGTGACCCCCTTACCCCGCAAAGCAAATCCAAAGCCAACCCTTCCACCAAATTAATACTTAAAATGTCTCACATGACCTTTTCGGGTGATTTTGTTCTTAGCGCGATGCGTAAAATTTTGGACGAAGAAAGAGTTCTGCGATTTTTCTTTCGCACTTTAAAAGAAAAAGTGGCAACTTAGCACTAGAAATGCATGAAAGCTTGAACAACACAATGAGTCGTGCTTAAATACAGTAATCGAAATCAGTGCTCAAGAAATAAAATTACAGTACATCACAATATATAGAAAATTTTTTTTTTGTATTATTTGTAAAATTTATTTTTTTTTTAAATAAATATTATAATGAAGATAATAAAATAATTAAAAACTAATTTTTAAAAATGTTGCAAAAACTTTTTAAAGAACATTAATAATTCATTTATTGACTACTTGAAATTTTGTTGATTTATTTTGAAGCACCCTGTAAACCAATTGAATTCATTCCCCACGATTCGTTCGCTCGACACACAGCTCAGCGGCGATTCTCGGTCGGTCGCCATCATAGAAATATAAACTAAGCACGGAATGGTTGTAAGCCAAATTAAGCGTACACTTTCTCTAGATGTGTTAGAATTCGCTATGGATTTGTGGTCAGCCATTGCAGGCGTAAATATTTGTAGAAATAATAAGAGGGGCATTTAAAGAAATTTGAATAGTTTGAATTTACTGCAAAATTCTAGAAATAAAGGCGGTAAATGAAACATTATCAAAGAAAATTTGAGAACATATTCATAAAAATAAATTGCAAAGCTCCTGGCATAAACACTATGCCCCTCCGAATATTGAATTTGCACGCCACCATTTACTAAATAAGATATGCTGCTGACATTTCGGTATCAGCGTCCCTCTTGCACACTATTGCTGTACTATTTGGACAAGCTATTTTTGAGTGTGGGCTCACGTACAGGGTTTTTACACGGTGCAGCCGTTCCGTGTTAGTTTCTATGATCGCCATCCACGCCACCCCTTGACGGGCGGCGGCGCGCCAATCAGACTATCCTGCGCACAAATCGGGCATCACACTCGACGCCACGCAGCAAAAAACCCCCGCGCCAACAAGTCCCTCGCTGGCTATCTCGCACGAATTCTCGCCTGCCGCCCGCCGCCGTCCCCGCAACCGTCTACCCTAAATGCCTCACACGAAGGTGATAAAGAAGTTGATCAGATGATCAATATTTCTGACTTATTTACTAAAATGTTTTTTTTTTTTGTTTTTTTGTTTTTTTTTGAGTGTCCCTGCCTATCTGGGGATGTTTAAGGAGAGTTTGTATAGACTTTTTTTAAATAACACAATTCCCGGTTTCCGATTGAGCTGAAATTTTGCATACACGTTTAGTTTGGATGGCAATGCATGACTAGCTAAGTGACGTCATTCTAAGTCATAATTTCGCGGCGAAAAGTTTATGGAATGACACATTTTTCATTGAAAAATTCTCAAGCAAAACGTTGAAATGCTCTCTTCTTGATACCCGATTTACATATATCGCTAAACAGCTGTTTTAAGAACTCAAAAGGAAAAATTAGAGCAATTTTGTGGTTTTGCTGTATACTTCACTTAATTTAGTTACAGTTAAAGGACATAAATGCAATTAATTCCGAATTGATCCGCTGTACTACACCACTCAGGTTTTTTTGTGGTTTTTGTGCCATTTTTGCCGTAAATCAGACATAAGATAAGAAGAATTTGAAATATGAGATAAGAAAAGACTAATTTTAATAATTTAACAACACAATTTCTATCGAAAAATGAGAAATTGTGTAACATTCAGTTGTATCTTACAAAGGAGTAATTTAATGTTTGCATTCCCTTGAAGTGACTTATGCCTAATCTCCATACAAAACCAGACCAACTAACCAAACCAAAAATATCTGCAGCTCTGTTATTCGCATTGCAGTTTCATCACCTATCTCGCTCATTTTGATCACCAGCCGCTAGCTCTTTCTTCTGTGTGAGTTAAACCATTTCAAAACCATTTGGCGTTGCCACATGCAATTCAGCGCATTTAGTACAGGTTAGTTACTCGAAAAGTTGCAAAGTCAAAAATAAATTGATGTTAAATCGGTTGTTGTGTTTTGCCGGTAAAGAGTGCCACATATTTGTGTCATAATAATTATATTTTTATTACAAAATGCCCTTTTATTGGTCCGGTAAGTGAAGCAGTAGCTGACTGACATTTCTCAACTACATTGCTAATATGTGTACAGACTTGATTTGTCAGCAGTTGGTTTTTTGGTTTTGGTTTGGGCTGATTTTTTATGGAGATTAGCCATTAAGATACAAAAGGAATTATTTTATAATTTTTGGAGTAAATATTTGATGGATTTATGCAATTAAAACGGACTAATGCCCCAAAAATTCATTTGACAGCAATTCAAGCCCACAGCTGACTGCTCAAAATCCGTTAATGGTGCAGTGAACCATCGCTTCATAGGCATTTTGTATGGGGTTGAGTGGTCCATTTCTATATGTCAGTGGTGTAAAGGAATCTTGGAAGTGATTCCGCAGATTTTTTGAATGCGGAATTGCTGAAAGCTGACAAAAAAAATTGAATTTAAATATTTGTTGAAAAAAAATTTAAAAATGCAATTAATGTCATAAATATGCTTTTAAATTTTTATCCTTGCAAAATTACCACTATTTTCGAGAATTTGTGATTGATAAATTTTAAGTTATGAAACCGGTGTATCATACATATGTATATTACTAATAAATATAAACTATTGAGCATCTAATGTGTTTTAATTAAAGGAAAAAATAAAAGCTCTTTATAGCATAAGAGCTAAATTTTAAGAATCCCAACGAATATCACTCAAATAAAATAAACTAATACTCATGTTCTGCATTCCGAGTGAAATGAAATCGAAAAGAGCCTACAAAACTCAGTTTGGATTGAATCTCCTTAATAAACTTCTTAAGACTGTAATGAATATATGTATTTCAGTTACCTTTGATTTCAATTTATATTTCCACAAAAAAACAAACTACTTCGATTGCATTTTTCTATTTTTAACGGCAATTCAGCCCGCTGAGAAATCTTTGGCATTATAGGACGTTAATTTTACGTCATTTCACGAACTGTCACTGCCACAGAGTGAAAGAGAGGGAACAAAAATCCAACCGTCGGCTTCTATGGGAAATCGTGTACGTGAGCGGTCGATTATATTATAGGTCAGTGAATTTGACCCACTTCCCGGCTTCCGATTGAGTTGAAATTTTGCACACATGTTTAGTTTGGATGACAATCCATGGTAAACTAAATGACGTCATTCTTTAGTCCAGTATGGCGGATTGTGAAACTCTTTTTTTGGTTATGTGTAGAGGAATCTTGGAAGTTAAATTTGACCCACTTCCCGGATTCCGATTGAGCTGAAATTTCGCATACACGTTTAGCTTGGATCACAATGCATGGTTAGCCAATTGACGTCGTTCTAAGTCCAATGTGGCGGACTGCGGAGCTCTTTTTTTGGTTATGTGTCTTGGATAACTTCCAATTTATTATGTTATGTTGGAAGTTGAATTTGACCCACTTGCCGGTGTCCGATTGAGGTGAATTTTGCATAGGTGTATTGGCCAACCTTTACCATTTCGCTGACCCCTGTATCCCGCACAAGCCGGCGAAGCCGGATATGTGGGTCGCACTAGTCTTATTATATACAACTACAAGCTTTTTTTGACAGTTGGTCCTCTCATTTGAATTTATATTGGGGCAAATCGATAAAAATGGGCTCAAAAAATCGACAAAAAATTAGCGCAACTTCGTATCGAAACGGTTTTCGCGATTTTTTTTTACTTTTTTTTTTATTCTACTATTTCTAAAAATTTTTATCATTTTTTGGTGACTTGCCGACATTGCACCGACGAAATTACCACTTTCTGCACGTTTTTTTTTCTTCTCAATAATTTTCTCATACTTTCTACCCTCTCTACTTTATCGACATATATTTTTTTTTTTCTTACCCCCCACCCAAATCCCAGAACTAGCGTTTGAAAAAATTTCACCTCTTTTCACTTCTTACCCAATTCTTTTTTTTAACTATTTTTTTAACCCCCATTGGATTATCCTAAAAATTTCTTTTTTTCACAACTACCTACTTTCGACTCTTCTCCTACTTTCACCATATTCATATTTTTATTTTTTTAATTATATTATTTTCATATCCCCCCCAACGTCATTCAAAGTCAACCACTTTTTTCCCAATCTTTTACGTTTTTACACCGACATACCCATTTTCCACCAACAACATTTACACTTTCTCCACGTTTTTTTTTCTTCTCAATAATTTTCTCATACTTTCTACCCTCTCTACTTTATCGTCATATTTTTTTTTCCCCCCTACCCCCCACCCAGATCCCAGAACGAAGGTTTGAAAATTATTAACCATTTTTCACTCTTCTCCCACTCAACCATTAACAATTTTACTAACTATTTTTTTTCACCCCCATTACGTTAATCTAAACATTTTTTTTCTTCACAACTACCTACTCTCAACCCTTCCGCAACTTTCACCAGATTCACATTTTTAGTTTTTTTATTTTTTCATCTCCAAATCCCCCCCAACCACTTGCAAAGTCACCCCTTTTTTCGCCTTCTTTTTGACCATTTTTCCGGCTTTTATTTTTTCTCTCCCAAACCGATCTCTAGAAGTTTTTCATTTTTAAATATGTGCAAGAAGAAGTCATTTGACATCTTATATTAAAAAATTATAAACTTTCTATACGGTTTTCGTGAGATAATCACCCCATTATCTCACCTGTTTTTCGCCCAAAAACTCATCATTTCACATTTATCCCCACGAGTCGTTCGCTCGACACCGAGCTCAGCGGCGATTCTCGGTCTGTTGCCATTCACCACACGGGCGGCGGCGCAACCAATCAGATCCCTTGCTGGCTAACTCGCATTTTCGGGTGATTTTGTGCTTAGCGCGATCAGGGAATACTCATTCTCACACTTCTAATGCTAATTGCTCAGCCGTCTCATCTCCGATTTCAATTATGTAACTTTTACAGGGTACCTCATCATGTTCTCAACCTTTGGATCTTTAGCAGAAATTTTTTCGTCACTTCTTTAACCCCGCTAATCGAATCCAAAGGAAACACTACCTCTGAAAAATTCTGAAAAATTCTTTCCCTCAGAAAGACTAAAATACAAAACGCATTTTCTTAAACTTTCTTTTATTGCAAAGATAATCCAGAGACCTTCACTTCAATCCCACCCTGGACTCTCTACGAGAACGTTTTCATACAAAATTTTACGAAAACATATTTGCACAAAAATAATTCAAGCCCATTGCAAGGCAACTTTTCTTGCCCAACAAATCGAGCACCACCCTCGACGCCGCGCATCCCCGCGCCGACAAGTCGATCGCTGGATTCCTTTGATCAGCTGATCAACATTTCTGACCTATTTAATAAAATTGGTTTTGTGTTTTTTTTTTTTTTAGGGGGGGGGGGGGGGAACTCTAAGGAGAGTTTTTTAATAGACATTTTTTTATTTTTTATTTTTAACACACTTTTATTAGCTTCACCTGTAAATAATATATTTCGCTTCATCCGCCCACCCACCCACCCACAGTGGGTAAAAATGATCAATTTTCGTCATGTCATAGATTTTAAAAATTTTAATGCCATTCCATAGTAAACAAAATGTATTACCTTCTGGGAATTATTTTTTTTTTTTTTTACCCCCCCCTCTCTGTGTTTCGAATAGCTAAAGTCAGAGAAAATTTTGAAGGGCTCATTTTTTAAAAAAAATTTCAAATTTTCTATGATTTCAAAGCTATATTCTGAAAATATTTGTATGGGGAGGGTAAATTGTTATTAATGAAATCACTTACTAAATATGAGAAGCTATTATTAGGCCAATAACTTATGATAAAAGTGAAATAGTTTTTTAATAATAGCATTTTAATTAAAAAGGGGGATTTTTCCCCAAAATTTGTATTTCTTTTTAACTTTTAAAAAAATTGCCGCATTTGCCCGCGCTCTCACTGGTATCAAATTAAAGTAGAGATCCTTATGCATCGTTGAAAACAAAAATTTGCTGGGGCGACCTGCGGCCTTCGGAGAAAATTGCATTTGAAGTAAAGTCTACTTTCTTGATTTCTGCGTATTTTCATACAAATTTTACACTTATGCAGGAATTTTATGAATTTTAAGGCTGCATAATGGTTGTTTTGCAAATAAATTACAGTTCTCCTATTAAACCTTTAGGATTAATGACATCATTAATAATTAAAGAAGTTATATTATTACGTTTTATGACATTTTTAACTGACTTTGGCTTACTCTGTATATGTGTCACGCTAATTGCTCAGCCATCTCTTCACCGATTTGCATTCTATAACTTTTACAGGATAGCCTATCATGTTCTCAACTTTTAGATCTTTAGCCCATATTTTTCGTGACCCCCTTACCCCGCAAAACAAATCCAAAGCCAACCCTTCCACCAAATTAATACTTAAAATGCCTCACACGATCTTTTCGGGTGATTTTGTGCTTAACGCGATCCGGAAAAACTGAATTTCACACTTCTCATGCTAAGTGTTCAGCCGTCTCATCTCCGATTTCGATTATGTAACGTTTACAGGGTAGCTCATCATGTTCTCAACCTTTGGATCTTTACCACACATTTTTTCGTCACTCCTTTAACCCCGCTAATCAGATCCAAAGCAAACACTACCTCTGAAAAATTCTTTACCTCAGAAAGACTAAAATACAAAACGCATTTACTTAAACTTTCTTTTATTGCAAAGATAATCCAGAGACCTTCATTTTAATCCCACCCTGGACTCTCTACGAGAACGTTTTCATACAAAATTTAACGAAAACATATTTGCACAAAAATAATTCAAGCCCATTGCAAGGCAACATTTCTTGCCGCCCGCACAAATCGAGCACCACCCTCGACGTCGCCCAGCCCCGCGCCTTTAAGTCGCTCGCTGGATTCCTTTGATCAGCTGATCAAGATTTCTCACCTATCTACTAAAATTGGTTTTGTGTTTTTTTTTTTTTTTGAGTGTTACTGCCAATCTGGGGATCTCTAAGGAGAGTTTTTTAATAGACTTTTTTTTATTTTTATATAATAAAGGGTGCCTTAATTTAGGCAAAACTTAAAACTAAAGATATTAATTTTATAATAAAGGAAATAATTATATCGAAAAGATTTTTGTATTCCTTTTTGGTAGGTGTGTTTTGTGTTTTTGTTTGTGTGTACCTGCCAATCTTGGGGATCTGTATTAAGGTAGTTGTTCCGCTACAGTTGAGATCAAAAGTTTCAAGCTAAGCGCAGCGAGAACGCGCATGTTCAGTACACGCAAGAAGATCAAAATTTTTGATGCCGACTGTACAGCAATATTTTTGTGATGTTATCTACGATAAAAAATATATAAGAAATGATTATGATATGTTACCATAGGTTAGGAAAATAATTGTTTGTTACAAAAATAAAATATAGCGAGAAATGCAGTGCGCGCTTTTGCCATATCTATCGGTTCATTACATTCTCGAATAAAATAGTATAACTTTGCAAGATAATCAATAAAAAACGGTACCGGTAGCACCTCACAACTTTCTGTATGTTATTCTTCATTGTCTAAAGAATCACTGATTAGTTTTTTATCAAAAAGAATAGTATAGGTTAAAAATAGTTTGAGCAAACGCAATTATTTTCATAGCATCCCCATAAGATCCTGTGTTAATAAGTCAAATTTTCACTTGAAATATCTTTGAAAATGTACCGCAGGGCTAACTGAAATTTCATTACCAAATAAATAATGTTACAGAGAAGTGACACGCAAAATTACATCAAAATCTATAGTTTTTGATTTGACGAGACAACTACCTTAAGATTTTTTTTATCTTTCAAGATTTTTAATTGGATTCCGTACGTAGCATGTAAACTTCTTACGGGTTAATATGTGTTAGAAATTAAGTGCAGTGCGTGATGGAAACAATTTTCCCCTCATGTCGGATTATTTTTGAACACATTTTTATTTTTTTATTATTATTATTTTATTTTTTATTTATTATTATTATTATTTATGTAAACAAATCTTGGAAGTTCAATTTGACCCACTTCCCGGTTTCCGATTGAGCTGAAATTTCGCATACACGGTTAGCTTGGATCACAATGCATGATTAGCTAGCTAAGTGACGTCATTCTAAGTCCAATATGGCGGACTGTGGAGCGCTTTTCGGTTATGGGTAAAGGAATCTTGGAAGTTCAATTTGACCCACTTCCCGGTTTCCGATTGAGCTGAAATTTTGCATACACTGTTAGTTTGGACGATAGTTAGTTGATTAGCTAAGTCACGTCATTCCAAGTCCAATATGGCGGAGTGTGGAGCGCTTTTCGCTTATATGTAGAGGATTCTTGGAAGTTAAATTTGACCCACTTCCCGGTTTCCGATTGAACTGAAATTTTGCATACACGTTAAGTTTGGATGACAATGCATAATTAGCTAAGTGACGTTATTCCAAGTCCAATATGGCGGACTGTGGAGCTCTTTTTTTGGTTACTTTTGGATAACTTCCAATTTGACCCACTTGCCGGTGTCCGATTGAGGTGAATTTTGCATAGGTGTATTGGCCAACCTTTACCATTTCGCTGACCCCTGTATCCCGCACAAGCCGGCGAAGCCGGATATGTGGGTCGCACTAGTCTTATTATATACAACTACAAGCTTTTTTTGACAGTTGGTCCTCTCATTTGAATTTATATTGGGGCAAATCGATAAAAATGGGCTCAAAAAATCGACAAAAAATTAGCGCAACTTCGTATCGAAACGGTTTTCGCGATTTTTTTTTACTTTTTTTTTTATTCTACTATTTCTAAAAATTTTTATCATTTTTTGGTGACTTGCCGACATTGCACCGACGAAATTACCACTTTCTGCACGTTTTTTTTTCTTCTCAATAATTTTCTCATACTTTCTACCCTCTCTACTTTATCGACATATATTTTTTTTTTTCTTACCCCCCACCCAAATCCCAGAACTAGCGTTTGAAAAAATTTCACCTCTTTTCACTTCTTACCCAATTCTTTTTTTTAACTATTTTTTTAACCCCCATTGGATTATCCTAAAAATTTCATTTTTTCACAACTACCTACTTTCGACTCTTCTCCTACTTTCACCATATTCATATTTTTATTTTTTTAATTATATTATTTTCATATCCCCCCCAACGTCATTCAAAGTCAACCACTTTTTTCCCAATCTTTTACGTTTTTACACCGACATACCCATTTTCCACCAACAACATTTACACTTTCTCCACGTTTTTTTTTCTTCTCAATAATTTTCTCATACTTTCTACCCTCTCTACTTTATCGTCATATTTTTTTTTCCCCCCTACCCCCCACCCAGATCCCAGAGCTAGCGTTTGAAAATTATTAACCATTTTTCACTCTTCTCCCACTCAACCATTAACAATTTTACTAACTATTTTTTTTCACCCCCATTACGTTAATCTAAACATTTTTTTTCTTCACAACTACCTACTCTCAACCCTTCCGCAACTTTCACCAGATTCACATTTTTAGTTTTTTTATTTTTTCATCTCCAAATCCCCCCCAACCACTTGCAAAGTCACCCCTTTTTTCGCCTTCTTTTTGACCATTTTTCCGGCTTTTATTTTTTCTCTCCCACACCGATCTCTAGAAGTTTTTCATTTTTAAATATGTGCAAGAAGAAGTCATTTGACATCTTATATTAAAAAATTATAAACTTTCTATACGTTTTTCGTGAGATAATCACCCCATTATCTCACCTGTTTTTCGCCCAAAAACTCATCATTTCACATTTATCCCCACGAGTCGTTCGCTCGACACCGAGCTCAGCGGCGATTCTCGGTCTGTTGCCATTCACCACACGGGCGGCGGCGCAACCAATCAGATCCCTCGCTGGCTAACTCGCATTTTCGGGTGATTTTGTGCTTAGCGCGATCAGGGAATACTCATTCTCACACTTCTAATACTAATTGCTCAGCCGTCTCAACTCCGATTTCGATTATGTAACTTTTACAGGGTACCTCATCATGTTCTCAACCTTTGGATCTTTAGCAGAAATTTTTTCGTCACTTCTTTAACCCCGCTAATCGAATCCAAAGGAAACACTACCTCTGAAAAATTCTGAAAAATTCTTTCCCTCAGAAAGACTAAAATACAAAACGCATTTTCTTAAACTTTCTTTTATTCCAAAGATAATCTAGAGACCTTCACCTTAATCCCACCCTGGACTCTCTACGAGAACGTTTTCATACAAAATTTTACGAAAACATATTTGCACAAAAATAATTCAAGCCCATTGCAAGGCAACTTTTCTTGCCGCACAAATCGAGCACCACCCTCGACGCCGCGCAGCCCCGCGCCAACAAGTCGCTCGCTGGATTCCTTTAATCAGCTGATCAATATTTCTGACCTATTTAATAAAATTGGTTTTGTGTTTTGTTTTTTTTTAGGGGGGGGGGGGGGGGGGGGATCTCTAAGGAGAGTTTTTTAATAGACTTTTTCTTATTTTTTATTTTTAACACACTTTTATTAGCTTCACCTGTAAAAAATATATTTCGCTTCATCCGCCCACCCACCCACCCACAGTGGGTAAAAATGATCAATTTTCGTCATGTCATAGATTTTAAAAATTTTAATGCCATTCGATAGTAAACAAAATGTACTACCTTCTGGCAATAATTTTTTTTTTTTTTTACCCCCCCTATTTGTGTTTCGAATAGCTAAAGTCAGAGAAAAATTTGAACGGCTCATTTTTTAAAAAAAATTTCAAATTTTCTATGATTTCAAAGCTATATTCTGAAAATATTTGTATGGGGAGGGTAAATTGTTATTAATGAAATCACTTACTAAATATGAGAAGCTATTATTACGCCAATAACTTATGATAAAAGTGAAATAGTTTTTTAATAATAGCATTTTTATTAAAAATGGGGATTTTTCCCCAAAATTTGTATTTCTTTTTAACTTTTAAAAAAATTGCCGCATTTGCCCGCGCTCTCAATGGTATCAAATTAAAGTAGAGATCCTTATGCATCGTTGAAAACAAAAATTTGCTGGGGCAACCTGCGGCCTTCGGAGAAAATTGCATTTGAAGTAAAGTCTACTTTCTTGATTTCTGCGTATTTTCATACAAATTTTACACTTATGCAGGAATTTTATGAATTTTAAGGCTGCATAATGGTTGTTTTGCAAATAAATTACAGTTCTCCTAACAAACCTTTAGGATTAATGACATCATTAATAATTAAAGAAGTTATATTATTACGTTTTATGACATTTTTAACTGACTTTGGCTTACTCTGTATATGTATCACGCTAATTCACGCTAATTGCTCAGCCATCTCTTCACCGATTTGCATTCTATAACTTTTACAGGATAGCCTATCATGTTCTCAACTTTTAGTTCTTTAGCCCATATTTTTTCGTGACCCCCTTACCCCGCAAAACAAATCCAAAACCAAAGCTTCCACCAAATTAATACTTAAAATGCCTCACACGATCTTTTCGGGTGATTTTATGCTTAGCGCGATGAGGGAAAACTGATTTTCATACTTCTCATGCTAATCGCTCAGCCGTCTCTTCTCCGATTTCGATTATGTAAGTTTTACAGGGTAGCTCATCATGTTCTCAACCTTTGGATCTTTACCACACATTTTTGCGTCACTGCTTTAACCCCGCTAAATAAATCCAAAGCAAACACTACCTCTGAAAAATTTTGAAAAATTCTTTCCCTCAGAAAGACTGAAATACAAAACGCATCTTCTTAAACTTTCTTTTATTGCAAAGATAATCTAGAGGCCTTCACTTTAATCCCACCCTGGACTCTCTACGAGAACGTTTTCATACAAAATTTAACGAAAACATATTTGCACAAAAATAATTCAAGCCCATTGCAAGGCAACTTTTCTTGCCGCACAAATCGAGCACCACCCTCGACGCCGCGCAGCCCCGCGCCCACAAATCGTTCGCTGGATTCCTTTGATCAGCTGATCAAGATTTCTGACTTATTGAATAAAATTGGTTTTTTTTTTTTGAGTGTACCTGCCAATCTGGGGATCTCTAAGGAGAGTTTTTTAATACACTTTTTTTTATTTTTTCTCTTTAACCCACTTTTATTAGCTTCACCTGTAAAAAATATATTTCGCTTCATCCGACCACCCACCCACCCACAGTGGGTAAAAATGATCAATTTTCAACAAAAATTTGCTGGGGCGACCTGCGGCCTTCGGAGAAATTGCATTTGAAGTAAAGTCTACTTTGTTGATTTCTGCGTATTTTCATACAAATTTTCCACTTATGCAGGAATTTTATGAATTTGAAGGCTGCATAATGGTTGTTTTGGAAATAAATTACAGTTCTCCTATTAAACCTTTAGGATTAATGACATCATTATTAATAATTAAAGAAGTTATATTATTACGTTTTATGACATTTTTAATTGACTTTGGCTTACTCTGTATATGAGTCCTATTTTTCAGTATGTGTTTAGTACTGAATGTATGACATTCCAGTAAATACATATGATGATTATTGATTTTGCTTATCATAACACCTAATTAATATATTGATTATTAAAATTAGCTGAGATCCGGGAGAATTTTAAATTTTAATTGTTTGTGTTCAAGAGCATAAGTTCCAGGTAGTTGAAATTAACGGAAATCTTAGCTAACTTACAAGAAAGATATTTTGCGTATTGAACATTCTCTATCTTAAATGAAGACAGAAAACTCAGCACTGCTTTGAATAATTGGCAAATTCAAATTAAATAATAATAGTATTTTGAGCCAGGAGAACTTTGAAGTGTACTGTATACATATTCGTGACCCTCTTACCCCGCAAAACAAATCCAAAACCAAACCTTCCACCAAATTAATACTCAAAATGCCTCACACGATCTTTTCGGGTGATTTTATGCTTAGCGCGATGAGGGAAAACTGATTTTCATATTTCTCATGCTAATCGCTCAGCCGTCTCTTCTCCGATTTCGATTATGTAACTTTTACAGGGTAGCTCATCATGTTCTCAACCTTTGGATCTTTACCACACATTTTTGCGTCACTGCTTTAACCCCGCTAATCAAATCCAAAGCAAACACTACCTCTGAAAAATTCTGAAAAATTCTTTCCCTCAGAAAGACTAAAATACAAAACGCATCTTCTTAAACTTTCTGTTATTGCAAAGATAATCTAGAGACCTTCACTTTAATTCCACCCTGGACTCTCTACGAGAACGTTTTCATACAAAATTTAACGAAAACATATTTGCACAAAAATAATTCAAGCCCATTGCAAGGCAACTTTTCTTGCCGCACAAATCGAGCACCACCCTCGACGCCGCGCAGCCCCGCGCCCACAAATCGTTCGCTGGATTCCTTTGATCAGCTGATCAAGATTTCTGACTTATTTAATAAAATTGGTTTTTTTTTTTTGAGTGTACCTGCCAATCTGGGGATCTCTAAGGAGAGTTTTTTAATACACTTTTTTTTATTTTTTCTCTTTAACACACTTTTATTAGCTTCACCTGTAAAAAATATATTTCGCTTCATCCGACCACCCACCCACCCACAGTGGGTAAAAATGATCAATTTTCAACAAAAATTTGCTGGCGCGACCTGCGGGCTTCGGAGAAATTGCATTTGAAGTAAAGTCTACTTTGTTGATTTCTGCGTATTTTCATACAAATTTTCCACTTATGCAGGAATTTTATGAATTTGAAGGCTGCATAATGGTTGTTTTGGAAATAAATTACAGTTCTCCTATTAAACCTTTAGGATTAATGACATCATTATTAATAATTAAAGAAGTTATATTATTACGTTTTATGACATTTTTAATTGACTTTGGCTTACTCTGTATATGAGTCCTATTTTTCAGTATGTGTTTAGTACTGAATGTATGACATTCCAGTAAATACATATGATGATTATTGATTTTGCTTATCATAACACCTAATTAATATATTGATTATTAAAATTAGCTGAGATACGGGAGAATTTTAAATTTTAATTGTTTGTGTTCAAGAGCATAAGTTCCAGGTAGTTGAAATTAACGGAAATCTTAGCTAACTTACAAGAAAGATATTTTGCGTATTGAACATTCTCTATCTTAAATGAAGACAGAAAACTCAGCACTGCTTTGAATAATTGGCAAATTCAAATTAAATAATAATAGTATTTTGAGCCAGGAGAACTTTGAAGTGTACTGTATACATATTCGTGACCCTCTTACCCCGCAAAACAAATCCAAAACCAAACCTTCCACCAAATTAATACTTAAAATGCCTCACACGATCTTTTCGGGTGATTTTATGCTTAGCGCGATGAGGGAAAACTGATTTTCATATTTCTCATGCTAATCGCTCAGCCGTCTCTTCTCCGATTTCGATTATGTAACTTTTACAGGGTAGCTCATCATGTTCTCAACCTTTGGATCTTTACCACACATTTTTGCGTCACTACTTTAACCCCGCTAATCAAATCCAAAGCAAACACTACCTCTGAAAAATTCTGAAAAATTCTTTCCCTCAGAAAGACTAAAATACAAAACGCATCTTCTTAAACTTTCTGTTATTGCAAAGATAATCTAGAGACCTTCACTTTAATTCCACCCTGGACTCTCTACGAGAACGTTTTCATACAAAATTTAACGAAAACATATTTGCACAAAAATAATTCAAGCCCATTGCAAGGCAAAATATTTTTCGCTCTTTTCGGGTGCAATTGCACTTAGCGCGTTGCGTGAAAATTGTGTTTCAACTCTCACGCTAATTGCTCAGCCATCTCTTCACCGATTTGCATTCTATAACTTTTACAGGAAAGCCTATCATGTTCTCAACTTTTTGATCTTTAGCCCATATTTTTTCGTGACCCCCTTACCCCGCAAAGCAAATCCAAAGCCAACCCTTCCACCAAATTAATACTTAAAATGTCTCACATGACCTTTTCGGGTGATTTTGTTCTTAGCGCGATGCGTAAAATTTTGGACGAAGAAAGAGTTCTGCGATTTTTCTTTCGCACTTTAAAAGAAAAAGTGGCAACTTAGCACTAGAAATGCATGAAAGCTTGAACAACACAATGAGTCGTGGTTAAATACAGTAATCGAAATCAGTGCTCAAGAAATAAAATTACAGTACATCACAATATATAGAAAAATTTTTTTTTGTATTATTTGTAAAATTTATTTTTTTTTTAAATAATTAAAAACTAATTTTTAAAAATGTTGCAAAAACTTTTTAAAGAACATTAATAATTCATTTATTGACTACTTGAAATTTTGTTGATTTATTTTGAAGCACCCTGTAAACCAATTGAATTCATTCCCCACGATTCGTTCGCTCGACACGCAGCTCAGCGGCGATTCTCGGTCGGTCGCCATCATAGAAATATAAACTAAGCACGGAATGGTTGTAAGCCAAATTAAGCGTACACTTTCTCTAGATGTGTTAGAATTCGCTATGGATTTGTGGTCAGCCATTGCAGGCGTAAATATTTGTATAAATAATAAGAGGGGCATTTAAAGAAATTTGAATAGTTTGAATTTACTGCAAAATTCTAGAAATAAAGGCGGTAAATGAAACAATATCAAAGAAAATTTGAGAACATATTCATAAAAATAAATTGCAAAGCTCCTGGCATAAACACTATGCCCCTCCGAATATTGAATTTGCACGCCACCATTCACTAAATAAGAATTGCTGCTGACATTTCGGTATCAGCGTCCCTCTTGCACATTATTGCTGTACTATTTGGAAAAGCTATTTTTGAGTGTGGGCTCACGTACAGGGTTTTTACACGGTACAGCCGTTCCGTGTTTTATATTTCTATGGTCGCCATCCACGCCACCCGTTGACGGGCGGCGGCGCGCTAATCAGACTATCCTGCGCACAAATCGGGCATCACCCTTGACGCCACGCAGCAAAAAACCCCCGCGCCAACAAGTCCCCCGCTGGCAATCACGCACGAATTCTCGCCTGCCGCCCGCCGCCGTCCCCGCAACAGTCTGCCGTAAATGCCTCACACGAAGGTGACAAAGAAGTTGATCAGCTGATCAATATTTCTGACCTATTTACTAAAATGGGTTTTTTTTTTTTTTTGTTTAGTGTACCTGCCTATCTGGGGATGTTTAAGGAGAGTTTTTTTAATAGACTTTTTTTAATTACCACACTTCCCGGTTTCCGATTGAGCTGAAATTTTGCATACACGTTTAGCTTGGATCACAATGCATGGTAAGCTAAGTGACGTCATTCTTTAGTCCAGTATGGCGGACTATGGAGCGCTTTTTCTTTATGTGTAGAGGAATCTTGGAAGTTAAATTTGACCCACTTCCCGGTTTCCGATTGAGCTGAAATTTTGCATACAGGCTTAGTTTGGATGACAATACCTGATTAGCTAAGTGGCGTCATTCCAAGTCCAATATGGCGGACTATGGAGCTCTTTTTTTGGTTATGTGTAGAGGAAACTTGGAAGTTAAATTTGACCCACTTCCCGGTCTCCGATTGAGCTGAAATTTTGCATACACGTTTAGCTTGGATCACAATGCATGATTAGCTAAGTGACGTCATTCCAAGTCCAATATGGCGGACTGTGGAGCTCTTTTTTTGGTTATTTTTGTATAACTTCCAATTTGACCCACTTGCCGGTTTCCGATTGAGGTGAATTTTGCATAGGTGTATTGGCCAACCTTTACCATTTCGCTGACCCCTGTATCCCGCACAAGCCGGCGAAGCCGGATATGTGGGTCGCACTAGTCTTAATATATACAACTACAAGCTTTTTTTGACAGTTGGTCCCCTCATTTGAATTTATATTGGGGCAAATCGATAAAAATGGGGTCAAAAAATCGACAAAAAATTAACGCAACTTCGTATCGAAATGGTTTTCGCGATTTTTTTTTACTTTTTTTTTTATTCTACTATTTCTAAAAATTTTTATCATTTTTTGGTGACTTGCCGACATTGCACCGACGAAATTACCACTTTCTGCACGTTTTTTTTTCTTCTCAATAATTTTCTCATACTTTCTACCCTCTCTACTTTATCGACATATATTTTTTTTTTTCTTACCCCCCACCCAAATCCCAGAACTAGCGTTTGAAAATATTTCACCTCTTTTCACTTCTTACCCAATTCTTTTTTTTAACTATTTTTTTAACCCCCATTGGATTATCCTAAAAATTTCATTTTTTCACAACTACCTACTTTCGACTCTTCTCCTACTTTCACCATATTCATATTTTTATTTTTTTAATTATATTATTTTCATATCCCCCCCAACGTCATTCAAAGTCAACCACTTTTTTCCCAATCTTTTACGTTTTTACACCGACATACCCATTTTCCACCAACAACATTTACACTTTCTCCACGTTTTTTTTTCTTCTCAATAATTTTCTCATACTTTCTACCCTCTCTACTTTATCGTCATATTTTTTTTTCCCCCCTACCCCCCACCCAGATCCCAGAAAGAAGGTTTGAAAATTATTAACCATTTTTCACTCTTCTCTCACTCAACCATTAACAATTTTACAAACTATTTTTTTTCACCCCCATTACGTTAATCTAAACATTTTTTTTCTTCACAACTACCTACTCTCAACCCTTCCGCAACTTTCACCAGATTCACATTTTTAGTTTTTTTATTTTTTCATCTCCAAATCCCCCCCAACCACTTTCAAAGTCACCCCCTTTTTCGCCTTCTTTTTGACCATTTTTCCGGTTTTTATTTTTTTTCTCCAAAACGCCGCCAGAACTTTTTTTCTATTTTCGATATGTGCAAGAAGAAGTCATTTGACATCTTATATTAAAAAATTATAAACTTTCTATACGGTTTTTGTGAGATAATCACCCACTTATCTCACCTGTTTTTCGCCCCAAAAACTCATCATTTCACATTTTCCCCACGAGTCGTTCGCTCGACACCGAGCTCAGCGGCGATTCTCGGTCTGTTGCCATTCACCACACGGGCGGCGGCGCAACCAATCAGATCCCTCGCTGTCTAACTCGCATTTTCGGGTGATTTTGTGCTTAGCGCGATCAGGGAATACTCATTCTCACACTTCTAATACTAATTGCTCAGCCGTCTCAACTCCGATTTCGATTATGTAACTTTTACAGGGTACCTCATCATGTTCTCAACCTTTGGATCTTTAGCAGAAATTTTTTCGTCACTTCTTTAACCCCGCTAATCGAATCCAAAGGAAACACTACCTCTGAAAAATTCTGAAAAATTCTTTCCCTCAGAAAGACTAAAATACAAAACGCATTTTCTTAAACTTTCTTTTATTCCAAAGATAATCTAGAGACCTTCACCTTAATCCCACCCTGGACTCTCTACGAGAACGTTTTCATACAAAATTTTACGAAAACATATTTGCACAAAAATAATTCAAGCCCATTGCAAGGCAACTTTTCTTGCCGCACAAAACGAGCACCACCCTCGACGCCGCGCAGCCCCGCGCCGACAAGTCGCTCGCTGGATTCCTTTGATCAGCTGATCAATATCTCTGACCTATTTAATAAAATTGGTTATGTGTTTTGTTTTTTTTTTAGGGGGGGGGGATCTCTAAGAAGAGTTTTTTAATAGACTTTTTCTTATTTTTTATTTTTAACACACTTTTATTAGCTTCACCTGTAAAAAATATATTTCGCTTCATCCGACCACCCACCCACCCACAGTGGGTAAAAATGATCAATTTTCGTCATGTCATAGATTTTAAAAATTTTAATGCCATTCCATAGTAAACAAAATGTACTACCTTCTGGCAATAATTTTTTTTTTTTTTACCCCCCCCCTCTCTGTGTTTCGAATAGCTAAAGTCAGAGAAAAATTTGAAGGGCTCATTTTTTAAAAAAAATTTCAAATTTTCTATGATTTCAAAGCTATATTCTGAAAATATTTGTATGGGGAGGGTAAATTGTTATTAATGAAATCACTTACTAAATATGAGAAGCTATTATTAGACCATAAACTTATGATAAAAGTGAAATAGTTTTTTAATAATAGCATTTTAATTAAAAATGGGGATTTTTCCCCAAAATTTGTATTTCTTTTTAACTTTTAAAAAAATTGCCGCATTTGCCCGCGCTCTCACTGGTATCAAATTAAAGTAGAGATCCTTATGCATCGTTGAAAACAAAAATTTGCTGGGGTGACCTGCGGCCTTCGGAGAAAATTGCATTTGAAGTAAAGTCTACTTTCTTGATTTCTGCGTATTTTCATACAAATTTTACACTTATGCAGGAATTTTATGAATTTTAAGGCTGCATAATGGTTGTTTTGCAAATAAATTACAGTTCTCCTATTAAACCTTTAGGATTAATGACATCATTAATAATTAAAGAAGTTATATTATTACGTTTTATGACATTTTTAACTGACTTTGGCTTACTCTGTATATGTGTCACGCTAATTGCTCAGCCATCTCTTCACCGATTTGCATTCTATAACTTTTACAGGATAGCCTATCATGTTCTCAACTTTTAGATCTTTAGCCCATATTTTTCGTGACCCCCTTACCCCGCAAAACAAATCCAAAGCCAACCCTTCCACCAAATTAATACTTAAAATGCCTCACACGATCTTTTCGGGTGACTTTGTGCTTAACGCGATCCGGAAAAACTGAATTTCACACTTCTCATGCTAAGTGTTCAGCCGTCTCATCTCCGATTTCGATTATGTAACGTTTACAGGGTAGCTCATCATGTAATCAACCTTTGGATCTTTACCACACATTTTTTCGTCACTCCTTTAACCCCGCTAATCAAATCCAAAGCAAACACTACCTCTGAAAAATTCTGAAAAATTCTTTCCCTCAGAAAGACTAAAATACAAAACGCATTTTCTTAAACTTTCTTTTATTGCATAGATAATCTAGACACCTTCTTTTTAATCCCACCCTGGACTCTATACGAGAACGTTTTCATACAAAATTTAACGAAAACATATTTGCACAAAAATAATTCAAGCCCATTGCAAGGCAACTTTTCTTGCCGCACAAATCGAGCACCACCCTCGACGCCGCGCAGCCCCGCGCCCACAAATCGTTCGCTGGATTCCTTTGATCAGCTGATCAAGATTTCTGACTTATTTAATAAAATTGTTTTTTTTTTTTTGAGTGTACCTGCCAATCTGGGGATCTCTAAGGAGAGTTTTTTAATACACTTTTTTTTATTTTTTCTCTTTAACACACTTTTATTAGCTTCACCTGTAAAAAATATATTTCGCTTCATCCGACCACCCACCCACCCACAGTGGGTAAAAATGATCAATTTTCAACAAAAATTTGCTGGCGCGACCTGCGGGCTTCGGAGAAATTGCATTTGAAGTAAAGTCTACTTTGTTGATTTCTGCGTATTTTCATACAAATTTTCCACTTATGCAGGAATTTTATGAATTTGAAGGCTGCATAATGGTTGTTTTGGAAATAAATTACAGTTCTCCTATTAAACCTTTAGGATTAATGACATCATTATTAATAATTAAAGAAGTTATATTATTACGTTTTATGACATTTTTAATTGACTTTGGCTTACTCTGTATATGCGTCCTATTTATCAGTATGTGTTTAGTACTGAATGTATGACATTCCAGTAAATACATATGATGATTATTGATTTTGCTTATCATAACATCTAATTAATATATTGATTATTAAAATTAGCTGAGATACGGGAGAATTTTAAATTTTAATTGTTTGTGTTCAAGAGCATAAGTTCCAGGTAGTTGAAATTAACGGAAATCTTAGCTAACTTACAAGAAAGATATTTTGCGTATTGAACATTCTCTATCTTAAATGAAGACAGAAAACTCAGCACTGCTTTGAATAATTGGCAAATTCAAATTAAATAATAATAGTATTTTGAGCCAGGAGAACTTTGAAGTGTACTGTATACATATTCGTGACCCTCTTACCCCGCAAAACAAATCCAAAACCAAACCTTCCACCAAATTAATACTTAAAATGCCTCACACGATCTTTTCGGGTGATTTTATGCTTAGCGCGATGAGGGAAAACTGATTTTCATATTTCTCATGCTAATCGCTCAGCCGTCTCTTCTCCGATTTCGATTATGTAACTTTTACAGGGTAGCTCATCATGTTCTCAACCTTTGGATCTTTACCACACATTTTTGCGTCACTACTTTAACCCCGCTAATCAAATCCAAAGCAAACACTACCTCTGAAAAATTCTGAAAAATTCTTTCCCTCAGAAAGACTAAAATACAAAACGCATCTTCTTAAACTTTCTGTTATTGCAAAGATAATCTAGAGACCTTCACTTTAATTCCACCCTGGACTCTCTACGAGAACGTTTTCATACAAAATTTAACGAAAACATATTTGCACAAAAATAATTCAAGCCCATTGCAAGGCAAAATATTTTTCGCTCTTTTCGGGTGCAATTGCACTTAGCGCGTTGCGTGAAAATTGTGTTTCAACTCTCACGCTAATTGCTCAGCCATCTCTTCACCGATTTGCATTCTATAACTTTTACAGGAAAGCCTATCATGTTCTCAACTTTTTGATCTTTAGCCCATATTTTTTCGTGACCCCCTTACCCCGCAAAGCAAATCCAAAGCCAACCCTTCCACCAAATTAATACTTAAAATGTCTCACATGACCTTTTCGGGTGATTTTGTTCTTAGCGCGATGCGTAAAATTTTGGACGAAGAAAGAGTTCTGCGATTTTTCTTTCGCACTTTAAAAGAAAAAGTGGCAACTTAGCACTAGAAATGCATGAAAGCTTGAACAACACAATGAGTCGTGGTTAAATACAGTAATCGAAATCAGTGCTCAAGAAATAAAATTACAGTACATCACAATATATAGAAAAATTTTTTTTTGTATTATTTGTAAAATTTATTTTTTTTTTAAATAATTAAAAACTAATTTTTAAAAATGTTGCAAAAACTTTTTAAAGAACATTAATAATTCATTTATTGACTACTTGAAATTTTGTTGATTTATTTTGAAGCACCCTGTAAACCAATTGAATTCATTCCCCACGATTCGTTCGCTCGACACGCAGCTCAGCGGCGATTCTCGGTCGGTCGCCATCATAGAAATATAAACTAAGCACGGAATGGTTGTAAGCCAAATTAAGCGTACACTTTCTCTAGATGTGTTAGAATTCGCTATGGATTTGTGGTCAGCCATTGCAGGCGTAAATATTTGTATAAATAATAAGAGGGGCATTTAAAGAAATTTGAATAGTTTGAATTTACTGCAAAATTCTAGAAATAAAGGCGGTAAATGAAACAATATCAAAGAAAATTTGAGAACATATTCATAAAAATAAATTGCAAAGCTCCTGGCATAAACACTATGCCCCTCCGAATATTGAATTTGCACGCCACCATTCACTAAATAAGAATTGCTGCTGACATTTCGGTATCAGCGTCCCTCTTGCACATTATTGCTGTACTATTTGGAAAAGCTATTTTTGAGTGTGGGCTCACGTACAGGGTTTTTACACGGTACAGCCGTTCCGTGTTTTATATTTCTATGGTCGCCATCCACGCCACCCGTTGACGGGCGGCGGCGCGCTAATCAGACTATCCTGCGCACAAATCGGGCATCACCCTTGACGCCACGCAGCAAAAAACCCCCGCGCCAACAAGTCCCCCGCTGGCAATCACGCACGAATTCTCGCCTGCCGCCCGCCGCCGTCCCCGCAACAGTCTGCCGTAAATGCCTCACACGAAGGTGACAAAGAAGTTGATCAGCTGATCAATATTTCTGACCTATTTACTAAAATGGGTTTTTTTTTTTTTTTGTTTAGTGTACCTGCCTATCTGGGGATGTTTAAGGAGAGTTTTTTTAATAGACTTTTTTTAATTACCACACTTCCCGGTTTCCGATTGAGCTGAAATTTTGCATACACGTTTAGCTTGGATCACAATGCATGGTAAGCTAAGTGACGTCATTCTTTAGTCCAGTATGGCGGACTATGGAGCGCTTTTTCTTTATGTGTAGAGGAATCTTGGAAGTTAAATTTGACCCACTTCCCGGTTTCCGATTGAGCTGAAATTTTGCATACAGGCTTAGTTTGGATGACAATACCTGATTAGCTAAGTGGCGTCATTCCAAGTCCAATATGGCGGACTATGGAGCTCTTTTTTTGGTTATGTGTAGAGGAAACTTGGAAGTTAAATTTGACCCACTTCCCGGTCTCCGATTGAGCTGAAATTTTGCATACACGTTTAGCTTGGATCACAATGCATGATTAGCTAAGTGACGTCATTCCAAGTCCAATATGGCGGACTGTGGAGCTCTTTTTTTGGTTATTTTTGTATAACTTCCAATTTGACCCACTTGCCGGTTTCCGATTGAGGTGAATTTTGCATAGGTGTATTGGCCAACCTTTACCATTTCGCTGACCCCTGTATCCCGCACAAGCCGGCGAAGCCGGATATGTGGGTCGCACTAGTCTTATTATATACAACTACAAGCTTTTTTTGACAGTTGGTCCTCTCATTTGAATTTATATTGGGGCAAATCGATAAAAATGGGCTCAAAAAATCGACAAAAAATTAGCGCAACTTCGTATCGAAACGGTTTTCGCGATTTTTTTTTACTTTTTTTTTTATTCTACTATTTCTAAAAATTTTTATCATTTTTTGGTGACTTGCCGACATTGCACCGACGAAATTACCACTTTCTGCACGTTTTTTTTTCTTCTCAATAATTTTCTCATACTTTCTACCCTCTCTACTTTATCGACATATATTTTTTTTTTTCTTACCCCCCACCCAAATCCCAGAACTAGCGTTTGAAAAAATTTCACCTCTTTTCACTTCTTACCCAATTCTTTTTTTTAACTATTTTTTTAACCCCCATTGGATTATCCTAAAAATTTCATTTTTTCACAACTACCTACTTTCGACTCTTCTCCTACTTTCACCATATTCATATTTTTATTTTTTTAATTATATTATTTTCATATCCCCCCCAACGTCATTCAAAGTCAACCACTTTTTTCCCAATCTTTTACGTTTTTACACCGACATACCCATTTTCCACCAACAACATTTACACTTTCTCCACGTTTTTTTTTCTTCTCAATAATTTTCTCATACTTTCTACCCTCTCTACTTTATCGTCATATTTTTTTTTCCCCCCTACCCCCCACCCAGATCCCAGAGCTAGCGTTTGAAAATTATTAACCATTTTTCACTCTTCTCCCACTCAACCATTAACAATTTTACTAACTATTTTTTTTCACCCCCATTACGTTAATCTAAACATTTTTTTTCTTCACAACTACCTACTCTCAACCCTTCCGCAACTTTCACCAGATTCACATTTTTAGTTTTTTTATTTTTTCATCTCCAAATCCCCCCCAACCACTTGCAAAGTCACCCCTTTTTTCGCCTTCTTTTTGACCATTTTTCCGGCTTTTATTTTTTCTCTCCCACACCGATCTCTAGAAGTTTTTCATTTTTAAATATGTGCAAGAAGAAGTCATTTGACATCTTATATTAAAAAATTATAAACTTTCTATACGTTTTTCGTGAGATAATCACCCCATTATCTCACCTGTTTTTCGCCCAAAAACTCATCATTTCACATTTATCCCCACGAGTCGTTCGCTCGACACCGAGCTCAGCGGCGATTCTCGGTCTGTTGCCATTCACCACACGGGCGGCGGCGCAACCAATCAGATCCCTCGCTGGCTAACTCGCATTTTCGGGTGATTTTGTGCTTAGCGCGATCAGGGAATACTCATTCTCACACTTCTAATACTAATTGCTCAGCCGTCTCAACTCCGATTTCGATTATGTAACTTTTACAGGGTACCTCATCATGTTCTCAACCTTTGGATCTTTAGCAGAAATTTTTTCGTCACTTCTTTAACCCCGCTAATCGAATCCAAAGGAAACACTACCTCTGAAAAATTCTGAAAAATTCTTTCCCTCAGAAAGACTAAAATACAAAACGCATTTTCTTAAACTTTCTTTTATTCCAAAGATAATCTAGAGACCTTCACCTTAATCCCACCCTGGACTCTCTACGAGAACGTTTTCATACAAAATTTTACGAAAACATATTTGCACAAAAATAATTCAAGCCCATTGCAAGGCAACTTTTCTTGCCGCACAAATCGAGCACCACCCTCGACGCCGCGCAGCCCCGCGCCAACAAGTCGCTCGCTGGATTCCTTTAATCAGCTGATCAATATTTCTGACCTATTTAATAAAATTGGTTTTGTGTTTTGTTTTTTTTTAGGGGGGGGGGGGGGGGGGGGGGGGGGGGGTGGGGGGGGGGGGGGGGGGGGGGGGATCTCTAAGGAGAGTTTTTTAATAGACTTTTTCTTATTTTTTATTTTTAACACACTTTTATTAGCTTCACCTGTAAAAAATATATTTCGCTTCATCCGCCCACCCACCCACCCACAGTGGGTAAAAATGATCAATTTTCGTCATGTCATAGATTTTAAAAATTTTAATGCCATTCGATAGTAAACAAAATGTACTACCTTCTGGCAATAATTTTTTTTTTTTTTTACCCCCCCTATTTGTGTTTCGAATAGCTAAAGTCAGAGAAAAATTTGAACGGCTCATTTTTTAAAAAAAATTTCAAATTTTCTATGATTTCAAAGCTATATTCTGAAAATATTTGTATGGGGAGGGTAAATTGTTATTAATGAAATCACTTACTAAATATGAGAAGCTATTATTACGCCAATAACTTATGATAAAAGTGAAATAGTTTTTTAATAATAGCATTTTTATTAAAAATGGGGATTTTTCCCCAAAATTTGTATTTCTTTTTAACTTTTAAAAAAATTGCCGCATTTGCCCGCGCTCTCAATGGTATCAAATTAAAGTAGAGATCCTTATGCATCGTTGAAAACAAAAATTTGCTGGGGCAACCTGCGGCCTTCGGAGAAAATTGCATTTGAAGTAAAGTCTACTTTCTTGATTTCTGCGTATTTTCATACAAATTTTACACTTATGCAGGAATTTTATGAATTTTAAGGCTGCATAATGGTTGTTTTGCAAATAAATTACAGTTCTCCTAACAAACCTTTAGGATTAATGACATCATTAATAATTAAAGAAGTTATATTATTACGTTTTATGACATTTTTAACTGACTTTGGCTTACTCTGTATATGTATCACGCTAATTCACGCTAATTGCTCAGCCATCTCTTCACCGATTTGCATTCTATAACTTTTACAGGATAGCCTATCATGTTCTCAACTTTTAGTTCTTTAGCCCATATTTTTTCGTGACCCCCTTACCCCGCAAAACAAATCCAAAACCAAAGCTTCCACCAAATTAATACTTAAAATGCCTCACACGATCTTTTCGGGTGATTTTATGCTTAGCGCGATGAGGGAAAACTGATTTTCATACTTCTCATGCTAATCGCTCAGCCGTCTCTTCTCCGATTTCGATTATGTAAGTTTTACAGGGTAGCTCATCATGTTCTCAACCTTTGGATCTTTACCACACATTTTTGCGTCACTGCTTTAACCCCGCTAAATAAATCCAAAGCAAACACTACCTCTGAAAAATTTTGAAAAATTCTTTCCCTCAGAAAGACTGAAATACAAAACGCATCTTCTTAAACTTTCTTTTATTGCAAAGATAATCTAGAGGCCTTCACTTTAATCCCACCCTGGACTCTCTACGAGAACGTTTTCATACAAAATTTAACGAAAACATATTTGCACAAAAATAATTCAAGCCCATTGCAAGGCAACTTTTCTTGCCGCACAAATCGAGCGCCACCCTCGACGCCGCGCAGCCCCGCGCCTACAAGTCGCTTGCTGGATTCCTTTGATCAGCTGATCAAGATTTCTGACTTATTTAATAAAATTGGTTTTTTTTTTTTGAGTGTACCTGCCAATCTGGGGATCTCTAAGGAGAGTTTTTTAATACACTTTTTTTTATTTTTTCTCTTTAACACACTTTTATTAGCTTCACCTGTAAAAAATATATTTCGCTTCATCCGACCACCCACCCACCCACAGTGGGTAAAAATGATCAATTTTCAACAAAAATTTGCTGGCGCGACCTGCGGGCTTCGGAGAAATTGCATTTGAAGTAAAGTCTACTTTCTTGATTTCTGCGTATTTTCATACAAATTTTCCACTTATGTAGGAATTTTATGAATTTGAAGGCTGCATAATGGTTGTTTTGGAAATAAATGACAGTTCTCCTATTAAACCTTTAGGATTAATGACATCATTATTAATAATTAAAGAAGTTATATTATTACGTTTTATGACATTTTTAATTGACTTTGGCTTACTCCGTATATGAGTCCTATTTTTCAGTATGTGTTTAGTACTGAATGTATGACATTCCAGTAAATACATATGATGATTATTGATTTTGCTTATCATAACATCTAATTAATATATTGATTATTAAAATTAGCTGAGATACGGGAGAATTTTAAATTTTAATTGTTTGTGTTCAAGAGCATAAGTTCCAGGTAGTTGAAATTAACGGAAATCTTAGCTAACTTACAAGAAAGATATTTTGCGTATTGAACATTCTCTATCTTAAATGAAGACAGAAAACTCAGCACTGCTTTGAATAATTGGCAAATTCAAATTAAATAATAATAGTATTTTGAGCCAGAAGAACTTTGAAGTGTACTATATACATATTCGTGACCCTCTTACCCCGCAAAACAAATCCAAAGCCAAACCTTCCACCAAATTAATACTTAAAATGCCTCACACGATCTTTTCGGGTGATTTTATGCTTAGCGCGATGAGGGAAAACTGATTTTCATATTTCTCATGCTAATCGCTCAGCCGTCTCTTCTCCGATTTCGATTATGTAACTTTTACAGGGTAGCTCATCATGTTCTCAACCTTTGGATCTTTACCACACATTTTTGCGTCACTGCTTTGACCCCGCTAATCAAATCCAAAGCAAACACTACCTCTGAAAAATTCTGAAAAATTCTTTCCCTCAGAAAGACTAAAATACAAAACGCATCTTCTTAAACTTTCTGTTATTGCAAAGATAATCTAGAGACCTTCACTTTAATTCCACCCTGGACTCTCTACGAGAACGTTTTCATACAAAATTTAACGAAAACATATTTGCACAAAAATAATTCAAGCCCATTGCAAGGCAAACTATTTTTCGCTCTTTTCGGGTGCAATTGCACTTAGCGCGTTGCGTGAAAATTGTGTTTCAACTCTCACGCTAATTGCTCAGCCATCTCTTCACCGATTTGCATTCTATAACTTTTACAGGATAGCCTATCATGTTCTCAACTTTTTGATCTTTAGCCCATATTTTTTCGTGACCCCCTTACCCCGCAAAACAAATCCAAAGCCAACCCTTCCACCAAATTAATACTTAAAATGTCTCACATGACCTTTTCGGGTGATTTTGTTCTTAGCGCGATGCGTAAAATTTTGGACGAAGAAAGAGTTCTGCGATTTTTCTTTCGCACTTTAAAAGAAAAAGTGGCAACTTAGCACTAGAAATGCATGAAAGCTTGAACAACACAATGAGTCGTGGTTAAATACAGTAATCGAAATCAGTGCTCAAGAAATAAAATTACAGTACATCACAATATATAGAAAAATTTTTTTTGTATTATTTGTAAAATTTATTTTTTTTTTAAATAAATATTATAATGAAGATAATAAAATAATTAAAAACTAATTTTTAAAAATGTTGCAAAAACTTTTTAAAGAACATTAATAATTCATTTACTGACTACTTGAAATTTTGTTGATTTATTTTGAAGCACCCTGTAAACCAATTGAATTCATTCCCCACGATTCGTTCGCTCGACACGCAGCTCAGCGGCGATTCTCGGTCGGTCGCCATCATTGAAATATAAACTAAGCACGGAATGGTTGTAAGCCAAATTAAGCGTACACTTTCTCTAGATGTGTTAGAATTCGCTATGGATTTGTGGTCAGCCATTGCAGGCGTAAATATTTGTATAAATAATAAGAGGGGCATTTAAAGAAATTTGAATAGTTTGAATTTACTGCAAAATTCTAGAAATAAAGGCGGTAAATGAAACAATATCAAAGAAAATTTGAGAACATATTCATAAAAATAAATTGCAAAGCTCCTGGCATAAACACTATGCCCCTCCGAATATTGAATTTGCACGCCACCATTCACTAAATAAGATATGCTGCTGACATTTCGGTATCAGCGTCCCTCTTGCACACTATTGCTGTACTATTTGGACAAGCTATTTTTGAGTGTGGGCTCACGTACAGGGTTTTTACACGGTACAGCCGTTCCGTGTTAGTTTCTATGATCGCCATCCACGCCACCCCTTGACGGGCGGCGGCGCGCCAATCAGACTATCCTGCGCACAAATCGGGCATCACACTCGACGCCACTCAGCAAAAAACCCCCGCGCCAACAAGTCCCTCGCTGGCTATCTCGCACGAATTCTCGCCTGCCGCCCGCCGCCGTCCCCGCAACCGTCTACCCTAAATGCCTTACACGAAGGTGATAAAGAAGTTGATCAGCTGATCAATATTTCTGACTTATTTACTAAAATGTTTTTGTTTTTGTTTTTTTGTTTTTTTTTTTTAGGTGTCCCTGCCTATCTGGGGATGTTTAAGGAGAGTTTGTTTAATAGACTTTTTTTAAATAACACAATTCCCGGTTTCCGATTGAGCTGAAATTTTGCATACACGTTTAGTTTGGATGGCAATGCATGACTAGCTAAGTGACGTCATTCTAAGTCATAATTTCGCGGCGAAAAGTTTATGGAATGACACATTTTTCATTGAAAAATTCTCAAGCAAAACGTTGAAATGCTCTCTTCTTGATACCCGATTTATATCGCTAAACAACTGTTTTAAGAACTCAAACGGAAAAATTAGAGCAATTGTGTGGTTTTGCTGTATACTTCACTTAATTTAGTTACAGTTAAAGGACATAAATGCAATTAATTCCGAATTGATTCGCTGTACTACACCACTCAGGTTTTTTTGTGGTTTTTGTGCCATTTTTGCCGTAAATCAGACATAAGATAAGAAGAATTTGAAATATGAGATAAGAAAAGACTAATTTTAATAATTTAACAACACAATTTCTATCGAAAAATGAGAAATTGTGTAACATTCAGTTGTATCTTACAAAGGAGTAATTTAATGTTTGCATTCCCTTGAAGTGACTTATGCCTAATCTCCATACAAAACCAGACCAACTAACCAAACCAAAAATATCTGCAGCTCTGTTATTCGCATTGCAGTTTCATCACCTATCTCGCTCATTTTGATCACCAGCCGCTAGCTCTTTCTTCTGTGTGAGTTAAACCATTTCAAAACCATTTGGCGTTGCCACATGCAATTCAGCGCATTTAGTACAGGTTAGTTACTCGAAAAGTTGCAAAGTCAAAAATAAATTGATGTTAAATCGGTTGTTGTGTTTTGCCGGTAAAGAGTGCCACATATTTGTGTCATAATAATTATATTTTTATTACAAAATGCCCTTTTATTGGACCGGTAAGTGAAGCAGTAGCTGACTGACATTTCTCAACTACATTGCTAATATGTGTACAGACTTGATTTGTCAGCAGTTGGTTTTTTGGTTTTGGTTTGGGCTGATTTTTTATGGAGATTAGCCATTAAGATACAAAAGGAATTATTTTATAATTTTTGGAGTAAATATTTGATGGATTTATGCAATTAAAACGGACTAATGCCCCAAAAATTCATTTGACAGCAATTCAAGCCCACAGCTGACTGCTCAAAATCCGTTAATGGTGCAGTGAACCATCGCTTCATAGGCATTTTGTATGGGGTTGAGTGGTCCATTTCTATATGTCAGTGGTGTAAAGGAATCTTGGAAGTGATTACGCAGATTTTTTGAATGCGGAATTGCTGAAAGCTGACAAAAAAAATTGAATTTAAATATTTGTTGAAAAAAAATTTAAAAATGCAATTAATGTCATAAATATGCTTTTAAATTTTTATCCTTGCAAAATTACCACTATTTTCGAGAATTTGTGATTGATAAATTTTAAGTTATGAAACCGGTGTATCATACATATGTATATTACTAATAAATATAAACTATTGAGCATCTAATGTGTTTTAATTAAAGGAAAAAATAAAAGCTCTTTATAGCATAAGAGCTAAATTTTAAGAATCCCAACGAATATCACTCAAATAAAATAAACTAATACTCATGTTCTGCATTCCGAGTGAAATGAAATCGAAAAGAGCCTACAAAACTCAGTTTGGATTGAATCTCCTTAATAAACTTCTTAAGACTGTAATGAATATATGTATTTCAGTTACCTTTGATTTCAATTTATATTTCCACAAAAAAACAAACTACTTCGATTGCATTTTTCTATTTTTAACCGCAATTCAGCCCGCTGAGAAATCTTTGGCATTATAGGACGTTAATTTTACGTCATTTCACGAACTGTCACTGCCACAGAGCGAAAGAGAGGGAACAAAAATCCAACCGTCGGCTTCTATGGGAAATCGTGTACGTGAGCGGTCGATTATATTATAGGTCAGTGAATTTGACCCACTTCCCGGCTTCCGATTGAGTTGAAATTTTGCACACATGTTTAGTTTAGATGACAATCCATGGTAAACTAAATGACGTCATTCTTTAGTCCAGTATGGCGGATTGTGAAACTCTTTTTTTGGTTATGTGTAGAGGAATTTTGGAAGTTAAATTTGACCCACTTCCCGGATTCCGATTGAGCTGAAATTTCGCATACACGTTTAGCTTGGATCACAATGCATGGTTAGCCAATTGACGTCGTTCTAAGTCCAATGTGGCGGACTGCGGAGCTCTTTTTTTGGTTATGTGTCTTGGATAAGTTCCAATTTATTATGTTATGTTGGAAGTTGAATTTGACCCACTTGCCGGTTTCCGATTGAGCTGAATTTTGCATAGGTGTATTGGCCAACCTTTACCATTTCGCTGACCCCTGTATCCCGCACAAGCCGGCGAAGCCGGATATGTGGGTCGCACTAGTTTATATATATACAACTACAAGCTTTTTTTGACAGTTGGTCCTCTCATTTGAATTTATATTGGGGCAAATCGATAAAAATGGGCTCAAAAAATCGACAAAAAATTAACGCAACTTCGTATCGAAACGGTTTTCGCGATTTTTTTTTACTTTTTTTTTTATTCTACTATTTCTAAAAATTTTTATCATTTTTTGGTGACTTGCCGACGTTGCACCGACGAAATTTCTACTTTCTGCACGTTTTTTTTTCTTCTCAATAATTTTCTCATACTTTCTACCCTCTCTACTTTATCGACATATATTTTTTTTTTTCTTACCCCCCACCCAAATCCCACAACTAGCGTTTGAAAAAATTTCACCTCTTCACCACTTCTTACCCAATTCTTTTTTTTAACTATTTTTTTAACCCCCATTGGATTATCCTAAAAATTTCATTTTTTCACAACTACCTACTTTCGACTCTTCTCCTACTTTCACTATATTCATATTTTTATTTTTTTAATTATATTATTTTCATATCCCCCCCAACGTCATTCAAAGTCAACCACTTTTTTCCCAATCTTTTACGTTTTTACACCGACATACCCATTTTCCACCAACAACATTTACACTTTCTCCACGTTTTTTTTTCTTCTCAATAATTTTCTCATACTTTCTACCCTCTCTACTTTATCGTCATATTTTTTTTTTCCCCCTACCACCCACCCAGATCCCAGAAAGAAGGTTTGAAAATTATTAACCATTTTTCACTCTTCTCTCACTCAACCATTAACAATTTTACAAACTATTTTTTTTCACCCCCATTACGTTAATCTAAAAAATTTTTTTCTTGACAACTACCTACTCTCAACCCTTCCGCAACTTTCACCAGATTCACATTTCAATTTTTTTTATTTTTTCATCTCCAAATCCCCCCCAACCACTTTCAAAGTCACCCCCTTTTTCGCCTTCTTTTTGACCATTTTTCCGGTTTTTATTTTTTTTCTCCAAAACGCCGCCAGAACTTTTTTTCTATTTTCGATATGTGCAAGAAGAAGTCATTTGACATCTTATATTAAAAAATTATAAACTTTCTATACAGTTTTCGTGAGATAATCACCCCATTATCTCACCTGTTTTTCGCCCAAAAACTCATCATTTCACATTTATCCCCACGAGTCGTTCGCTCGACACCGAGCTCAGCGGCGATTCTCGGTCTGTTGCCATTCACCACACGGGCGGCGGCGCAACCAATCAGATCCCTCGCTGGCTAACTCGCATTTTCGGGTGATTTTGTGCTTAGCGCGATCAGGGAATACTCATTCTCACACTTCTAATACTAATTGCTCAGCCGTCTCAACTCCGATTTCGATTATGTAACTTTTACAGGGTACCTCATCATGTTCTCAACCTTTGGATCTTTAGCAGAAATTTTTTCGTCACTTCTTTAACCCCGCTAATCGAATCCAAAGGAAACACTACCTCTGAAAAATTCTGAAAAATGCTTTCCCTCAGAAAGACTAAAATACAAAACGCATTTTCTTAAACTTTCTTTTATTCCAAAGATAATCTAGAGACCTTCACTTTAATCCCACCCTGGACTCTCTACGAGAACGTTTTCATACAAAATTTAACGAAAACATATTTGCACAAAAATAATTCAAGCCCATTGCAAGGCAACTTTTCTTGCCGCACAAATCGAGCACCACCCTCGACGCCACGCAGCCCCGCGCCGACAAGTCGCTTGCTGGATTCCTTTGATCAGCTGATCAAGATTTCTGACTTATTTAATAAAATTGGTTTTTTTTTTTTTGAGTGTACCTGCCAATCTGGGGATCTCTAAGGAGAGTTTTTTAATACACTTTTTTTTATTTTTTCTTTTTAACACACTTTTATTAGAGCTTCACCTGTAAAAAATATATTTCGCTTCATCCGACCTACCCACCCACACTGGGTAAAAATGATCAATTTTCGTCATGTCATAGATTTTAAAAATTTTAATGCCATTCGATAGTAAACAAAATGTACTACCTTCTGGCAATAATTTTTTTTTATTTTTACCCCCCCATATTTGTGTTTCGAATAGCTAAAGTCAGAGAAAAATTTGAACGGCTCATTTTTTAAAAAAAATTTCAAATTTTCTATGATTCCAAAGCTATATTCTGAAAATATTTGTATGGGGAGGGTAAATTGTTATTAATCAAATCACTTACTAAATAGGAGAAGCTATTATTACGCCAATAACTTATGATAAAAGTGAAATAGTTTTTTAATAATAGCATTTTAATTAAAAAGGGGGATTTTTCCCCAAAATTTGTATTTCTTTTTAACTTTTAAAAAAATTGCCGCATTTGCCCGCGCTCTCACTGGTATCAAATTAAAGTAGAGATCCTTATGCATCGTTGAAAACAAAAATTTGCTGGGGCGACCTGCGGCCTTCGGAGAAAATTGCATTTGAAGTAAAGTCTACTTTCTTGATTTCTGCGTATTTTCATACAAATTTTACACTTATGCAGGAATTTAATGAATTTTAAGGCTGCATAATGGTTGTTTTGCAAATAAATTACAGTTCTCCTAACAAACCCTTAGGATTAATGATATCATTAATAATTAAAGAAGTTATATTCTTACGTTTTATGACATTTTTAACTGACTTTGGCTTACTCTGTATATGTGTCACGCTAATTGCTCAGCCATCTCTTTACCGATTTGCATTCTATAACTTTTACAGGATAGCCTATCATGTTCTCAACTTTAAGATCTTTAGCCCATAGTTTGCGTGACCCCCTTACCCCGCAAAACAAATCCAAAGCCAACCCTTCCACCAAATTAATACTTAAAATGCCTCACACGATCTTTTCGGGTGATTTTGTGCTTAACGCGATCCGGAAAAACTGAATTTCACATTTCTCATGCTAAGTGTTCAGCCGTCTCATCTCCGATTTCGATTATGTAACGTTTACAGGGTAGCTCATCATGTTCTCCACCTTTGGATCTTTACCACACATTTTTTCGTCACTCCTTTAACCCGCTAATCAAATCCAAAGCAAACACTACCTCTGAAAAATTCTGAAAAATTCTTTCCCTCAGAAAGACTAAAATACAAAACGCATTTTCTTAAACTTTCTTTTATTGCAAAGATAATCTAGAGACCTTCACTTTAATCCCACCCTGGACTCTCTACGAGAACGTTTTCATACAAAATTTAACGAAAACATATTTGCACAAAAATAATTCAAGCCCATTGCAAGGCAACTTTTCTTGCCGCACAAATCGAGCACCACCTTCGACGCCGCGCAGCCCCGCGCAAAGAAGTCGCTCGCTGGATTCCTTTGATCAGCTGATCAAGATTTCTCACCTATCTACTAAAATTGGTTTTGTGTTTTTTTTTTTTTCTTTTTTTTTGAGTGTACCTGCCAATCTGGGGATCTCTAAGGAGAGTTTTTTAATAGACTTTTTTTTATTTTTTCTTTTTAACACACTTTTATTAGAGCTTCACCTGTAAAAAATATATTTCGCTTCATCGGCCTCACCCTCACCCTTACCCCCCACCGCGCCGGACAGTGGGTCACAAAATGATCGATTTTCGATCAGCTGATCAAGATTTGTGACCTATTTAATAAAACCGGTTTTGTGTTGTTTTTTTTTGCAGTGCGTTATGGAAAAAATTTGCCCCGTATGACGGATTATTATTTTTATATATGAAATAATTATATCGAAAAGATTTTTGTATTCCTTTTTGGTGGGTGTGTTTTTGTTTTTTTTTGTGTGTACCTGCCAATCTTGGGGATCTGCATTAAGATTTTTTTTATCTTTCAAGATTTTTAATTGGATTCCGTACGTAGCATGTAAACTTCTTACGGGTTAATATGTGTTAGAAATTAAGTGCAGTGCGTGATGGAAACAATTTTCCCCTCATGTCGAATTATTTTTCAACACACTTTTATTTTTTTATTATTATTATTTTATTTTTTTATTTATTATTATTATTTATGTAAGCAAATCTTGGGAGTTAAATTGGACCCACTTCCCGGTTTCCGAATGAGCTGAAATTTCGCATACACGTTTAGTCTGGATGACAATGCATGGTAAGCTAAGTGACGTCATTCTTTAGTCCAGTATGGCGGACTGTGGAGCTCTTTTTTTAGTTATGTGTAAAGGAATCTTGGAAGTTAAATTTGACCCACTTCCCGGTTTCCGATTGAGCTGAAATTTCGCATACACGTTTTGTCTGGATGACAATGCATGGTAAGCTAAGTGACGTCATTCTTTAGTCCAGTATGGCGGACTGTGGAGCTCTGTTTTTAGTTATGTGTAAAGGAATCTTGGAAGTTAAATTTGACCCACTTCCCGGTTTCCGATTGAGCTGAAATTTCGCATACACGATTAGCTTGGATCACAATGCATGATTAGCTAGCTAAGTGACGTCATTCTAAGTCCAATATGGTGGACTGTGGAGCGCTTTTCGATTATGTGTAAAGGAATCTTGGAAGTTAAATTTGACCCACTTCCCGGTTTCCGATTGAGCTGAAATTTTGCATACACGTTAAGTTTGGATGACAATGCATAATTAGCTAAATGACCTCATTTCAAGTCCAATATGGCGGACTGTGGATCTCTTTTTTTGGTTATTTTTGGTTATGTGTCTTGGATAACTTCCTATTTATTATGTTATGTTGGAAGTTGAATTTGACCCACTTGCCGGTGTCCGATTGAGCTGAAATTTTGCATAGGTGTATTGGCCAACCTTTACCATTTCGCTGACCTCTGTAACCCGCACAAGCCGGCGAAGCCGGATATGTGGGTCGCACTAGTCTTAATATATAAACCTACAAGCTTTTTTTGACAGTTGGTCCTCTCATTTGAATTTCTGTTGGGGCAAATCGACGAAATTAGGCTCAAAAAATCGACAAAAAATAAACGCAACTTCGTATCGAAGCGCTTTTTTTAATTTGTTTTTACTTTTTTTTTTATTTTACTATTTCTAAAATTTTTAATCATTTTTCACCGACTTCGGGAGGTTGCATCGACGAAATTTCCACTTTCTGCACGTTTTTTTTTCTTCTCAATAATTTTCTGATACTTTCTACCCTCTCTACTTTATCGACATTAATTTTTTTTTTCTCACCCCCCACCCAAATCCCACAACTAGCGTTTGAAAAAATTTCACCTCTTTTCACTTCTTACCCAATTCTTTTTTTTAACTATTTTTTTCCCCCCATTGGATTACGCTAAAAATTTAATTTTTTCACAACTACCTACTTTCGACTCTTCTGCTACTTTCACAATATTCACATTTTTATGTTTTTAATTATATTATTTTCAAATCCCCCCCAAACACATTTAAAGCCACCCACTTTTTTCGCAATCTTTTATGTTTTTACACCGACATACCGATGTTCCACCAACAAAATTTGCACTTTCTGCACGTTTTTTTTTCTTCTCAATAATTTTCTCATACTTTCTACCCTCTCTACTTTATCGTCATATTTTTTTTTTCCTTACCCCCCACCCAGATCCCAGAACGAAGGTTTGAAAATTATTAACCATTTTTCACTCTTCTCCCACTCAACCATTAACAATTTTACAAACTATTTTTTTTCACCCCCATTGCGTTAATCTAAAAAATTTTTTTCTTCACAACTACCTACTCTCAACCCTTCCGCAACTTTCACCAGATTCACATTGTTATTTTTTTTATTATTTCATCTCCAAATCTGCCCCAACCACTTTCAAAGTCACCCCTTTTTTACGCCTTCTTTTTGACCATTTTTCCGGTTTTTATTTTTTCTCTCCCAAACCACTCTCTAGAAGTTTTTCATTTTAAATATGTGCAAGAAGAAGTCATTTGACATCTTATATTAAAAAATTATAAACTTTCTATACGTTAGAGCTCAGATAATCACCCCATTATCTCACCTGTTTTTCGCCCAAAAACTCATCATTTCACATTTATCCCCACGAGTCGTTCGCTCGACACCGAGCTCAGCGGCGATTCTCGGTCTGTTGCCATCCACCACGCCACCCCCTGACGGGCGGCGGCGCTGCAGTCAACACGATCTTTTCGGTTGATTTTATGCTTAGCGCGATGAGGGAAAACTGATTTTCATACTTCTCAAGCTAATTGCTCAGCCGTCTTATCTCCGATTTCGATTATGTAACTTTTACAGGGTAGCTGATCATGTTCTCAACCTTTGGATCTTTACCACACATTTTTTCGTCACTCCTTTAACACCGTTAATCAAATCCAAAGCAAACACTACCTCTGAAAAATTCTAAAAAACTCTTTCCCTCAGAAAGACTAAAATACAAAACGCATCTTCTTAAACTTTCTTTTATTGCAAAGATAATCTAGAGACCTTCACTTTAATCCCACCCTGGACTCTCTACGAGAACGTTTTCATACAAAATTTTACGAAAACATATTTGCACAAAAATAATTCAAGCCCATTGCAAGGCAACATTTCTTGCCGCACAAATCGCCCTCGACGCCGCCCAGCCCCGCGCCGACAAGTCGCTCGCTGGATTCCTTTGATCAGCTGATCAAGATTTCTGACTTATTTAATAAAATTGGTTTTGTGTTTTTTTTTTTTAGGGGAGGGGAAGGGGGGAGATCTCTAAGGAGAGTTTTTTAATAGACTTTTTCTTATTTTTTCTTTTTTTAACACACTTTTATTAGCTTCGCCTGTAAAAAATATATTTTGCTTCATCCGTCCACCCACCCACCCACAGTGGGTAAAAATGATCAATTTTCGTCATGTCATAGATTTTACAAATTTTAATGTCATTCGATAGTAAACAAAATGTACTACCTTGTGGCAATAATTTTTTTTTATTTTTACCCCCGCCTCTTTGTGTTTCGAATAGCTAAAGTCAGAGAAAAATTTGAACGGCTCATTTTTTAAAAAAATTTTCAAATTTTCTATGATTTCAAAATTATATTGTGAAAATATTTGTATGGGGGGGGTAAATTGTTATTAATGAAATCACTTACTAAATAGGAGAAGCTATTATTAGGCCACAAACTTATGATAAAAGTGGAATAGTTTTTTAATAATAGCATTTTAATTAAAAAGGGGGATTTTTCCCCAAAATTTGTATTTCTTTTTAACTTTTAAAAAAATTGCCGCATTTGCCCGTGCTCTCACTGCTATCAAATTAAAGTAGAGATCCTCATGCATCGTTGAAAACAAAAATTGGCTGGGGCGACCTGCGGCCTTCGGAGCAATTTGCATTTGAAGAAAAGTCTACTTTCTTGATTTCTGCGTATTTTCATTCAAATTTTCCACTTATGCAGGAATTTTATGAAAACACTTAATTAATATATTGATTATTATTACCTGAGATAAGGGAGAATTTTAAATTTTAATTGTTTGTGTTCAAAAGCATAAGTTGCAGGTAGGTGAAATTATCGGAAATCTTAGCTAACTTAAAAGAAAGATATTTTGCGTATTGAACATTCTCTATCTTAAATGAAGACAGAAAACACAACACTGCTTTGAGTAATTGGCAAATTCAAATTATTAAATAATAATAGTATTTTGAGCCAGAAGAACTTTGAAGTGTACATATTTGATTTGATACGAAGAAATATGCAGATCTGCGATTCTTTCTTTCGCACTTTAAAAAAAAAAGTGGCAACTTAGCACTAGAAATGCATGAAAGCTTGAACAACACAATGAGTCGTGGTTAAATACAGTAATGGAAATCAATGCTCAAGAAATAAAATTACTAGACACATCATAATTTATGGAGATAATAAAATAATTAAAAACTAATTTAAAAATGTTTCCAAAACTTTTTAAAGAACATTAATAATTCATTTATTGACTACTTGAAATTTTGTTGATTTATTTTGAAGCACCCTGTAAACCAGTTGAATTCATTCCCCACGATTCTCGGTCGATCGCCATCCACGCCATCCAAGCCACCCCCTGACGGAACGCGCCAATTGGACTATCCTGCGCACAAATCGGGCATCACCCTCGACGCCCGACCCCCGCGCCAAAAGACCCTCGCAGGCTATCTCGCACGAATTCTCGCTCGCCGCCCGCCGCCGTCCCCGCAACCGTCTGCCCTAAATGCCGAGCGAGCGAGTTTTCCTTTGATCAGCTGATCAATATTTCTGACCTATATACTAAAACCTATATACTAAAATTGGTTTTTTTTTTTTTCGCTCTTTTCGGGTGCAACTGCACTTAGCGCGTTGCTTTAAAACTCTCACGTTTTGCATTATATAACATTTACAGGATAGCCTATCATGTTCTCAACCTTTAGATCTTTAGCCCACATTTTTTCGTCACTCCCTTACCCCGGCAAAACTAATCCAAAGCAAACCCTGCCTCTGAAAATGCTTTCCCAAATTAAGATTTAAGTACAAAACGAATTTTCCTCACACGACCTTTTCGGGTGAAATTGCACTTAGCGCTATGCGTGAAAATTGCTTTTTTGCCCATAAGACTCGAGCGAGCGAGTTTTCCTTTGATCAGCTGATGAAGACTTTTGACCTATTTACTAAAACTGCACATACATATAATAGAATTTGCGCCAAAATAACGTTCGCTTTTGACGTTTCCCCCAATTGCAAGGTTTTCTTGCAAGCGATTAGACGTGTTACAATTTGGCTCCAATTAATAATAATTTTGCAGTGTGAGCAAATTATATTAATTTGAACCGAATTTTAATACGTTAATTATTGTTAATTTATACTGTGAGTATTTCACGGTATAAATTAATTTACATATATCGAAAAAAAAGATTTTTCTGTGCCTTTTTGGTGGGTGTGTTTTGTGTTTTTGTTTTTTGTTTTTTGGTGTTCCTGTTAATCTTGGGTATCTGCATTAAGGTGAGTTTTTTAATCGTTTTTTTTATCTCTCTAGATTTTTTATTTGGATTCCGTAGGGTAGCATGTAAGAAGTGCGGGTTAAAATATGTTAGAAATTCAGTGCAGTGCGTGTTGAAACCAATTTTCCCCTCATATCGGAATATTTTTTACATTTATACATATTATATGATTTCATTTGAACGGTTTTAGCTACGAAATGGAGTCTAAGAAACCGAATTTCGACCACTTCTAATTGTTGTATCTGATGGCAATACAATAATAAATGTGTTTTTTTTTTTTTTTATGGGAAACATCAAATGCGGCGTCTCGATCTTCCGCTAGGGGAGTGAAAATTATCGGGTTTTGTTTTGTGATTGTTCAAAAACACCCCGATACAAATCGGAAAATACGTAACGCGCTAAAAGATTTCAGTCAAATATTATTTTTATTTTATTCAAAATCAGAAATTATAAGACTAAAAAGTAAAAAATAAAATAATAGTTTAAAAATCCAAAAAACACGTTCTTACATATAAGTACTGCATGCACTAAAAAGCAGGTACTAATCAACTACTCTGTTCTCACTGTTTATCCCGTAAGAGGCTTAGTGTAAGCTGTTTTTATATAATAAAAATAATTACAATCATGGCTTACACTATCCCCTTACGGGATAAGAAGTGAGAATAGAGTGGTTAATTATTTTTTGCTTACAACTCAACTGAGCCCAATTATAGACCGGTAATAATGTGGTAGAAATTATTAGCACTTTATTATGTGTACAGTGATTTTTAATCATTGACATTACGACTCATTCTGGATTATTTTGAAAATTATGGTATTTTCCCAATAGTTTCAGCTGCGGAATCCGAATTTAAGCACACACTGCATTGCATCTTAAAATTATATTGTATGTATAATATGTATCGGTAATTCCAATATGTGTATGAATTTGTAGTATTTTATCGTAGTAAATATAAAAAAAAATTCCATTCATTTATGGACTAAAAGTAGATGTGTGTGCTTAAATATTACAATAAATTGAAATAAACAACCATCAGTTTTGAAATTTGTTAGGCTAATAAAAAAACAAACACTTTTTTTGTTTTTCAGTTGGGAAACCTTGACTGGTGGAGAACACCAAGAAGTAAAAAAAATAAAATACAATACCTACCAGGAAGGAAAAATTTTCTTGGTACATTGGTTTATTGCTTTCTTTTTTATTTTGTTTGTTTTTTTCGTATTAATTATTTGCCATATTGATATTTTCTGCTTTTTAAAATTCAAATTATAAAATATGCCTTTTACCAGATCCAAAAAAATATTTAATTTAAATTGCGTTTCATCGGGTAATATTAGTCAGGCGTGCATTGATTTTGGGGAAAGTGCAAATAAGCAATGTATGGCTGTTGCTGTGACGGCCATCGCTTTCTCCACAATCAGTGGCCGAAATTTTATGACCTCTTCTCAAATTGATGAGGTCATTAGAAATGGTGATCATTTTTATAATTTATGCAGACCAAATGGAGAATACATCTTCTTATCTACAGAGGATATTCAATCGAATTTGAAATTATCCTCAGGACAGGAGTTTTTAATAGAAACAAGATTCCCAACATTTGAAGATGGCATGGGAAGAATTTTAAAAAAAGTAGGGATAAATGATCCAGCTATTGGTATGCTCGAAGGGAGACTTAGGGAAGTATTCCGGACCACGGAACTGAATGACGGGTACTTATTTACTGCTCATAATGTGACGTGTGCATTTTGGGTGGTAAATAATGTTTTTTATATTTTCGATTCACACCGGGTGAATAATAAAAGATTGCTGGACGAAATTAACGGAGTTGCAAGGTATTTTAGTTGCGAATCTGTGAGGGATTTAGCAGCTGCATTATTAACTGGACATGAGCGGGATAATGCCAATTTTGAAATTGTTCAAATAAGGCCTCAACTTCTTCAAACACACGATCATCGAAATAGTGTCGTTTTAAGCAGGAAACGGCCTTTATTGAACGACGAAGAAATTGTGGAAATCCCTGTTCCTCAAGTTAATAATGTGAATGAATCTTCTTCCAAAATTCCGTTCAAGAAGCCGGTCGGCCGGCCGAAAAAGAGACAGCGTAGGACCAATAAGGAAGTAGCCATTCCAGAGCCTGATGAGCTTCACGTTTCTGATACTTCTGTTGCTTCGGTATCTGCTGAACCAGAATTGGCAGAAGTGGCAGAAGTACCGGAAGTGTTCGAAGTGTCAACTGTTGACGGAATGTTTACTTGCTTAGCGGATAGGAATGGTGCTCATTTAAATATGGTTGTGCAGTTTAATTTGAAAGCACCCGCCTCATTGACGTCAGTCGATTGCTATAAATGCCAGTATTGCGGTGCGTGTCTGTTCGAGGAAGAAAAGGGACAAAAAGCCTACTGTTGTGGTCGAGACGGAGTTAATTTTAGAGGAAAACTCCCGGAGCTTGATGCTGACTTCTACAACAGTAGCTATTTTTTAAATAATTCGAGGCAATACAATAATCTGTTTGCCTTCTCCGCGATCGGTTCAACTGGTGGATTCCAATATCCAGCAACGGGTGTATCGTTCGTGAAAGTTTTGGGACGCATATATCATCGGGTGTTTGATCTAAGTTATAGAGGAACAACGAATAATTCTATGCTCTACATTGAAGATAATGTAGAGCGACAAAGAATAGCAGAAGGCCGACGATTAAATGTCGGTATACTGCAACAAATTGAGAGCCATCTCAATTTGGTTAACCCGTTGGTATCCTCTTTTCGTAGATTACACGCCCATGCAGATAGTAGCGCTCATTTAGTTTTCGAAAACACTTCACGAGCAGTACACGGACCCGTTGTCGGTGATGTGCCAGTTAGCAATGAAATTGCTGGAATTATTAAAACTGGCACTCTCGACAGTGTACGCCGCAGTGTAGTAGTATGGAAGGTTGGGAATTCCAAACCCCATCAAGTAGATAGTTTAAATTCGTCCTATGAGTGCTTACAGTATCCACTCATTTTTCCTCGGGCAACTGCAGGATGGCATCTGGGATTATTAAATAGGAATGGGAAAAAGATAACTCAAGTAAAATTTTATAGATTGTATCTTCTTGCTGAGCCTAGGTTCACATTACTAAGGCGTTTGGGACAGGAGTATTTCGTGGACATGTGGTGTCGTGTCCAGGAAGAAAAATTAGAATTTATTAGGAACAATCAAAAAACGGTTTTAAGAATTTCGAATAGGGAAGAAATTGAAGAAACTATTGCTGGAGAGGGAGGGATTATTGCAGGCAAAGTATATTTGCCTGCAACTTTTACTCATGGTCCGCGATATATGCAAAAGCATTACCATGATGCAATGGCATTAGTTGGGAGATTAGGAAAGCCAACGTATTTTCTTACAGTTACATGTAATCCCCGTTGGCCAGAAATTAAGAATAGTTTACGTCGAGGCGAAAATAGTATGGATCGCCCGGATATTTGTAATAGGGTATTTAAAAATAAATTACAACATCTTATGCGTCTCATTCGTACCGGACAGCTATTTGGAAAAATTTCCTATGTAGTCCACGTTATTGAATTTCAAAAACGTGGACTACCCCATGCCCATATTGCTATCCGAGTTGAGGGAGGGGGTCCAATGTTCTCTGACCAAATTGATAAAGTGGTCAGGGCAACCATTCCTTCAGAAAATGAAGCTGAAGGAAGGCTCCGAAGAATTGTTTTGCAACATATGTTGCACGGTCCATGTGGTTCTGGACACTTAAATTCACCTTGCATGGACAGGGAAACCCGAAAATGCAAGAAGTTCTATCCCAAACGTGCGAATGAATCAACGTATATAGATGACAGGGGCTATGTAATATATAAGAGACCCTGTCAAAATACAGTTAGAGTACCGTTTCGGGGTAGTAGTCGCGTTGTAGATGACACCTGGGTAGTCCCTTATAATCCAGCTATCCTTCTGATAATGGATTGCCATGCTAACTTAGAAATTGCTACTTCAGCAAAAACGTTTAAGTATATGATGAAGTATATTCATAAAGGTCCAGATTCGTCAAGAGTTGCTATTATCCAAAATCCTTCAGATTCATCAGATAGTAATAATATACCTTCGCGTATTAGGACCAGAGCAGAAAATGATGAAATCGAGGCCTTCGTGAATGCCCGATATGTTTCTGCTGCTGAAGCGTTATGGCGACTGCTAGAATACGATGTTAGTGGCAGGTCGCCTACTGTTATTGCACTTCCTGTGCATCTTCCAAATAGGGAAACGGTCATATTCCGACCTGGGGGAGAAATCGAGGCTGCTGAACGCAGTGTTTCTTTGCTTATGCTTTATCTCGAAAGGCCCCAGGTTGAGGAATTAGCTAACTTAACGTATAGCGATTTTTATGAACGTTTCAATATTATTAGAACTAGGCCAAGAAATAGTAGAGTAAATATTATTGAACACAGGAGACCCACTTATTTTATCGCGCCCAGGCAAAGGGGTAGTGCTGTAGCCCGTTTGTACTGGATGTCCCCGACGTTAGGAGAATTATTCTTTTTGAGGATGCTGTTGGTAATTTATCCTGCCAACAGCTTCGTAGATTTGAGAACCATAGATGGTCAGGTATTTGCAACGTACCAGGAAACTGCGAGGGCTAGGGGACTACTCGACACTGAAGATGAATATTTTATTGCTATGCGGGAAGCAGTACTCTTCAGGACTGGTAGTGGGATTAGGCAGCTATACCTATCACTGATTATTTTCGGGGCTCCCGCTAGACTTCTCTGGGAAGAGTTTAAGGATTATCTAAGTGAGGATTTCCTTAGATTAAGACCTGAACGAAATCCAGAGAATTTAGAATGGGCGCATAACAAATCTTTGCGTTTGATTGATAGGATGCTACGCCGTCACGGCAGAAATCTTCAAGATATGGGATTACCCGAACTCGAAGATGATGACAGTACCGAAGCTGGCAGGGAACGGCTCCAATATGATAGAGAAATTTGCAATAATTTCTCTGAACATTGGATGCCGTTACTAAATCCTGATCAATCCAACTTTGTTCAGATGGTAATACGTTCAGTACTGGAACCCGCGGAATCAAACCAATACTCACATTTCTTTTTGGATGGTCCCGCGGGAACCGGTAAAACGTTGGTACTGAACGTTATTACAAATCATTTACGATCGCAGGGTCGTATTGTACTATGCACTGCCTCTACGGGAATTGCGGCATTAAATTATGAGGGTGGGACTACGGCACATAGCATGTTTCGATTGCCAATCGATATTAATAATTTAGGTGGTGGGAATATACACTGGAATAGCCAGAGAGGTCAGTTATTAAGGGAAACAGATTTAATTATTTGGGATGAATGTACCATGGCCAATAGGGCATCAGTTATAGTTTTAGATAATTCTTTGAAGGACCTCTGTCAGTCGCAAAAACTTTTCGGTGGAAAAACCATAATTTTTGCGGGTGACTTTAGACAAATTGCTCCAGTAATAGAACATGCTATGCCAGATGATATAGTTAGAGCGTCTTTGAAATATTCACCATTTTGGAGCACTATTAGGAAATGCGGTCTTAGCGAACCGCAAAGATCCAGAGATAGGGATTTTACTAACTTTACATTATCAATAGGAGAAGGTAAAGTTAGAGAAGTTTTAGTTAATAATAATAATATAAATATCTCTAGATTGGTTCCCTTAACTGGAATATCTAACGTTAACTCCATTGAAGAATTGATCAATTTTGTATTTCCAGATGATATTCTTTTGCATCCTGAAGACTGTGTCTCCAGGGCAATTTTATCATCCACAAATGCAGCTATAAATGTCATCAATCGTGATATTTTAGATAGGCTGCCCGGGGACATTGAGCATTTGCTCAGCGCCGATTCATTGGTTTCAGTGGACGGCGTTACCGATAATACCGTTTTCGGTTCGGAAATCCTTCACGGGGTTTCCGGAAAGGGTGTCCCCGATCACGATTTGTGTCTCAAAGTCGGTTCCGTCTGCATATTAATTCGAAACCTAAGCTTTGAACACCGGTTGGTCAATGGAACAAAATTGATAATTAGATCAATTTCCAGGTTCCGTTTGGAGGCATCCGTTCTCGGTTGTACGGAGATTGTCACGATACCGAGAATATGTTTCAAATTCTCGGCGGGGCATTCGGGGATCGAAATGTAGCGACGACAATTTCCAGTTAAGTTAGCCTACGCGTTGACAATTAATAAGAGTCAGGGCCAGACCTTAGATTGTGTAGGAATAGATTTAAGAAGTGATGTTTTTTCACACGGTCAGCTTTATGTTGCATTAGGTAGGGTAAGATCACCGCAAAATGTTAAGGTTTTAGTTCCGGAAAAAAATGTAATATCGGGGGTAGCTCATACGCGGAATGTCGTCTATAGGGAACTTTTATAGAAATATGAATCAAAAAGAATTTTGGATAGGTCATTTTGTTTTATTTGTTATCTTTAAATATAAAAATGTTTTTTATTATGTATTGTATACTAACTAACTAATAACTGGACTTTTATTTAGGCAATTTTCTAAGTTAGAATGGTACAATGGTAAACGTTAGGGTTTTTTATGTTTTTTTTATGTTTTCTCCTTTTATTTCATGCTGCAGCAAAGGGAACGATTCTGACTGTCACATTATTTTCAGTGATGCAAATATTATTGAAAGTGAAGTGACAATCAGAATTAATTCCCACTTTTTTTTTTTTTTTCTTTGCTAGGCGGGAAAGGAACGTTTACCATTACATTTTTTTTTTTTTCAATTTAGTTACAGGCAATAAGTTTGGGATTAGGTTATGGTACTTTAGGAAACAAAATTTAGTAACGTTTTAGCTTTCTTTTAGATAGGTATAATTTGTAGGTAGGATTCATGGGTAGTAGGCTGCAAGCTCTTATTCTAATTATCAATTTTCCCTCAGTTATGTGACAACCTATAGCTGAATTAGGCAATATTCCTCTGTTGCACTTAATTTCGGCTGGCAGTTGTTATGTCGCAGAGAGCAATGTGAAAATTAAAGTTTGAACCCTAAGCCGTTTTTTTTTTCGGACATGAGTATATTTTGTAGGTAGTAGGCTGGAAGTTCTTATTCGAATTATCACTTTACCCTCAGTAATGTGACAACCTATAGCTCAATTAGGCAATATTCCTCTGTTGCACTTAATTTCAGCTGGCAGTTGTTATGTCACAGAGGGCAATGTGAGAAATCAATTTTGAACTTCTCTTTTTTTTCCGCGTCAACCTTTTCCAGGCAATGGTTATCTTTTTTACATTTTTACACGCACACACACATATATAAGTATGTATATATATATATATACTTTTATACTTATACATACACATACACACATATACATACACGCAAACGCTCAGCAAGAACTTAGGTTTTTATTATTTTTTTTTTCCCTTAGAGGCAGGGTGGTTAGGTAGCACCATTGGTTTTCTTTAGGCAGTCACAATATTTCCGAGGTTTACAATTTTTTCAAATACGGCTTCGAAATTTTGGAACACATTCTGGCGTGACACCGCATTAGGCATTCCAAGAGGACGAATCTAGATTTGAAAATTTTGTTAATCTTCGGAAAATTGCAGATTGCAGTAAGTTAAAACAGTTAGATTGGGTCTCCGGAGCAAGATGGGTTTAATAGAGGTTATTTATATAATAATTAGATTAGATAAGATAGTTAGACAAAGCTTTGGTAGGGACAAAATATCACCATTTCTTTTTTTTTAATTTCGTTTCGCGGATTTCGCATATTTTATAATTTTTGCTGCAGCATGGTTTTTAGTTTGTTTCTTTCATTTTTAGATTTTGTTATATTTCTGTATTTTTTTGCTTATTATTTTGTATTTTGTAATATTAGTTTTGTTTTTCTTTTCTTTTTTTAATAGTAGTTTGAGAGGATTAGGGCTACTGGCGATACCTCTATAAAAAAAACGAGTGATCTGGCTACCTCATGGTCACTTGGAAACCCCGGAAAATTAGTTACTATTTTACTGGAAGCTTTCAAATAATTAATTTTACATTTTGTCGTTTTAGTTACTTCCTTCTACTCATCAACATCATCACCACATCGATTGGACTCTTTACCAGAATTTCTTACACTATTTTTTAAATCTAACCCACTTCCCGGTATCAGATTGAGCTGAAATTTCGCATACACGTTTAGCTTTGATCACAATGCATGGTTAGCCAAGTGACGTCGTTGTAAGTCCAATATGGCGGACTGTGGAGCTCTTTTTTTGGTTATTTTTGGTTATGTGTCTTGGATAACTTCCAATTTATTATGTTATGTTGGAAGTTGAATTTAACCCACTTGCCGGTTTCCGATTGAGCTGAATTTTGCATAGGTATATTGGCCAACCTTTACCATTTCGCTGACCCCTGTATCCCGCACAAGCCGGCGAAGCCGGATATGTGGGTCGCACTAGTAGTTTATATACCAATACATTTTTCACGGTTTCGCCGGAACTGTATAGCCTTGCTGGTGAGGCACCTTGACTCGCGATAACAAACGCGAGAAGAAACTGCGCAACAGTGAGTTCGAATCTGGTATAACTTTTTTTCTCCTGTGCCGTCCATCGTAAAAGGTATTGTGCTGTGCTTGTTCTTCCTTCCAAGCAAAATATTTCCATTCTCTTTTCCACTAGAAATCCTTTCTTTTTCCCAATTTTTTTTTCATATTTGTAATCTGTGAACCTTTCCCAATCTTTCTATGCTAATCTCAACGAAGTGTGGTTAGTAATAGTAGGATTTTTAATAAATCCTTAACTACTACACGTACAGACCTGAGTAATATCTTCAAAAATCACATAAATTCTCAGCAGTCCATTTTTCTAATTCTCATATTTTTACTAATAAAACTTTTCTTTCAAAAAATTAAAATCCCTCTTTTACGCCTTCTTTTTCAACTCTAACATCATTTACGCATATGGAATCACCCCCTTATTGTAACCTGGGTGAGTTTTCATTCTTGTTTCTTCTCCCCTCTATCAGAGACATACTCAATGGGCCAAGAATATTCCTATTGTTCGTTAGAGTAAAAATGACATTTTCGCTAATAACTTCTACAATTATTAACTTTTTACAATTATTCTTTTTTCATAAAATACTACACATCCCCCCCTAACCGACGGTACCCATAACATACCATATTCGTAGCTAATAGTATTTAAATACAATTATAACCCTTTTCCCCATATATCTTATATCTGACTAATATCCGACTAATAAACAAGACGTTCCAACATCACTGATGGTGTATTGCCAGCGTGAGTCTGTCGGCATGGTGTGGGTCGGCGGTTCGAATCCACCTGCTGGTGATGGTTCGTTTTTTTCCTTCGACGCTTTTTAGGCTATTGATTATGTCCTAAAAAACAGGGTAGAAAGGAACTACAACGTTGATGGGTTTTTATTTTATGAATCGTTCAATTGGTTATTAAGAATGAAAAAATTAAATAAAAAAATATTTTTTAAAGACAAGCTTTTATTTAACAATGAAATATAAAAAATATACTAAAAAGGAAAAAATAAGTTTTTGCTAAAATTTGTCAATTTTGGGCCTAATATATATTTCAACCAAATATACCTTTAACGTATTTCTTCACGGTATTTCTGTATTTGTAGTAGTAGTTAGTTTATTTATTAGGTAGCGAGCGGGTTTTTTTTGGGTTTTGTCAAAAGATATAACCTCAATTGAAGGCATTTGTAAGAGAGTTTTAGGTTTTGTTTCTTTTTATATAATCGCCATTTAAAACGCCGTATAATGGCGCCCGGCATATACATAATAATAAAGTGACTCCTGCTAAAAAATGTCCCGAAATAATTAATTCTAGTAATGCTCTATAAATCGACAACAAAAAAAACTGATATCCCAAAAAAAAAAAAAATTAAAATTTTTCTAAGAACAAGTGTTGATAGGAAAAGAATGGCTCTGGCAAATATTTATGTAAACGAAACCTTAAATATTATTTTAAAATTCAGCAACAAAAAGAACTGATATCTTCGAATATTACAAGAAATTAAGACTCTCTCTGATAACTGATGGAGAGGGAGGGTGCACTACACGTCAGCACGAGAGAAACAGCAAAAGAAACCAACGATTCTCTTCAAGACTATCAACAGCCCGCTTTTAGCGAAATTTTAAAATTTAGATCGTACCCCCAGAATTAGTTCGCTGAGGAAGGAGCCCAGAAAAGTATAGAATGATACCGCGAGAGTTAAGCATATATTTTAAAGTATTTCAATCGTGTCCATCTAACAGTAAAATAGACGTGTTCGGAAACCTTACTGATGGTACTGGCAGTCCTGCAAAAAAATACTTTTAAATGGCACAATAAAATAAATAATTTTCTTATACCTATTAATAGATAAAATAACAAATATTGTTGAAAATAAAGAAAGGAACGAAATTTTTTATACCAACAATTTATTTGTTGTAGCCTTTAGTTTGACGCGATAAAATGGAAAATTATATTGAAATAATTGATAAAATAATAGCAATGAAAATGGAAAATGAGATAAAAAAAACATATAATTTCGCAATATGTACCTACAGCCAGTAGGTAAGTAGGCAGGGTCTATATGGTCACAATTTAAGGTGTTAGTACTAAGGTTAACGGGGATGTGACAAAAGCAGTCAAATTAAGAAACATTTTTAATTTCAGAATTTATTTTGTAACAAGTATGTAGGTATATGTACGCAAAAGCGGGCTGTTGATAGTCTTGAAGAGAATCGTTGGTTTCTTTTGCTGTTTCTCTCGTGCTGACGTGTAGTGCACCCTCCCTCTCCATCAGTTATCAGAGAGAGTCTTAATTTCTTGTAATATTCGAAGACATCAGTTCTTTTGGTTGCTGAATTTTAAAATAATATTTAAGGTTTCGTTTACATAAATATTTGCCAGAGCCATTCTTTTCCTATCAACACTTGTTCTTAGAAAAATTTTAATTTTTTTTTTTTTTTGGGATTAACTTCACCGTGTGTCCTGGAATTTTGCAATCAATATTTCACCCACTTCCAATGAAGCTATTGGGCTGAAATTTTGCATACACCTTTAGTTCTGGTGACAATGCAATATGCAATACTCAAAATTGCAATATCTTTAAAATAGCCGCCGCCACAAGATGGTGGACCATGTATTTATGGTCGAACCACTTAATATGGGTATCAAATGAAAGAGCTTGAAGAGTAGGAAACGATAGTAACGCCATTTCTAAATCCAATATGGCGGACGTCACAAAATGGCGATTTATAATTTTCATAGTAACCCCTATGATATGGGTATCAAATGAAAGGGCTTGATAAGCGAAATACAATAAGTAATGTGACGTTATTCTAAATCCAATATGGCGCACGTCTAATATAATAACGCATAAGTTCAAAAGAAGAGTTTCAAGATGCTAATGCACGATTCAGCTTCAAACGGTACCACGCACTAGTTACTCAGCGTCTTGCTAACGCCTTTTTGACATTTCAATTTGACGTTATTTTACTAATAAAGACATCGTTTTTTAGTCTCAAAAAAAAAATTAAATAAAAAAATATTTTTTAAAGACAAGCTTTTATTTAACAATGAAATATAAAAAATATACTAAAAAGGAAAAAATAAGTTTTTGCTAAAATTTATCAATTTTGGGCCTAATATATATTTCAACCAAATATACCTTTAACGTATTTCTTCACGGTATTTCTGTATTTGTATGACTATAATTAAAAGCTTGGGCGCTCTCATTACAAGCGAAATTATGCTGAAATTACACAATATTTCGCTTCGTTTCACTACTGCTATTGTTTATAATTTTAATATCTAATGAGCGCCCAAGCTTTTATTTATAGTCATACAAATACAGAAATACCGTGAAGAAATACGTTAAAGGTATATTTGGTTGAAATATATATTAGGCCCAAAATTGATAAATTTTAGCAAAAACTTATTTTTTCCTTTTTAGTATATTTTTTATATTTCATTGTTAAATAAAAGCTTGTCTTTAAAAAATATTTTTTTATTTAATTTTTTTAACCAATTCATCTAATTGCGAGCCCGATGAGGATGATTTTATTATACCAACATTAACGGATTGTGATGATGAAATTAATAACATTACCTTGAACTTGTATTCGGAAATTAGTGAGCATTCGTCAGATTCAGTAAATGTTCGCATTATGGAAGAGGATTTATCTGTTTTTGAAGAAACATCAACATTTTCGGTAAATAATCAAGATGAGCTAAATCAAAATTCCCTAAGATATTTTGCAGGATATATGTATATTACTTAAATTTTTTCTAAAAAATAACTGCGACCAATGTAAAACTCTTGTTAAAGAGGAGATATTAAATACTCAAAGAAGTGAAATGTTTTTAATAAATAAAAACTACACTTCTCAAAGACTTATGTTACAAACCCAACAGATGAGTTCTTTTCCGTTATTTCTTTGCATGCAAAGATTTTTTCTGAAAACTTTAGACACATATGTACTTCAAAAAATATTAAAAAGAATATGTTTAACTTGTGTTTTAATGAAACGAAGAAAATCGAAAAATTTAACTCCTGGTTCGATGAAGAAAATGTTTTGAACACAGAAAATACATTTGAAATTTTTTACTTCTCATTTTAATAAGAAAAAATAGTCGATGGCTGTCAGAGAAATTAATTAAAAGAAGTAGTAATACAAAATCAGCAAAATTGAAAATTTTACTATCTTAAATAAATAAAAACAAAGATCCTGGCTACAAATTTCTCGAAGCGGATATGTGTGCTTAATTTTTTTTTATTTGATTCTTAACACTTCTTAATAATGATTCAATAAATATATAAAAGGAGAAGTTTCTCATAATTGTCTTTTCGATCCCTGTTTTATTCAAATTCTTCATGAAGTAACCCAAATTCATAGCTCCCACGGTCTTGCAGGCCACAGCGGCCCATTCATCGCTTGGTGCAATTTGCGGGATACCCAGAAATGGGCAACTACATTCTCCCCTTTAGCACATGTATTCTAACCAACACATGTTAGTGCCAGCAGAACCAAACCAAACCCGAGGATTCGCCCGAAGCCCATTCGCAGCGTTCAGTAAATTTCGGCTGTTCATTTCTTCATTTCTCCGCATCGATGCTCTCAATGCGAGAGAATGAACCGATGGGAGCCAGCGCAAGGCAAGAAAACTTAAAACCGTCGGTCACAGATTTTTGTTCTAGATGAGCCCTCTATGAGCTATTTGCTTGGTGATATAAGGCAGCTTACATCAAAATAAGGGAACTGGTAAAAAGTATTTCAGGGTTAATAAATAACCAAAGAAGCTACAACATCGCATTCGATATTAAGACCGCAACATCTCTTCTACAAGTCTATGACGGAAAGCAAGAACAAACCGAAGCTTTCATCGAATCAATGGAATTACTGGATGAACTAACAGCGACGGAGCACAAAGCTATTATGATAAAATTCATCAAAATTAGAATAACAGGAAAGGCTAAATTAACAATAACAGAGGGCATCAACTCAGTAACAGCAATTAAAGCAAAGCTGAGGCAAAAATTCTCAGGAAAACTCTCGTCCGACGCAATACTAGCGCAACTACAATCATGCCAACAGGGGAACCGTAAGCAAAGACTATGGAACCTACGTTACAAAGACTGTTCACTCCTGCAATTTAGATTTTCAGTTTTTGTGACCTTGGTACCGTTATTCCTCCTAACCCCACAATTTTGCTAGAGGATGATGCACTGCTTAAGCACTTTGGTCGAAGAGAGAAGAAAAATTCAGAGGCGGGGCTTGGAATCTGAAGAAATCGGTACAGTGTTACAGGGTGTCAGGATTTGCAGAGGAAATATGAAATACCAACCAAAAGAACCACCCTGTCAAACCGATCGCAAGAGCGCCTCACCATACAAGCGCATTTGCTTCCTGTGCTGAGCAGGAGCGCTTAAGAAATCCTATGATGAAAAAGCGTAAACAACCGAATCCGTGTACCCCTTCAATGTGTGGGTCCGGCAGTTTCGTTTTGCCTGTTCCTATTCGAAAAGCACGGGCGCCCTCGCACCAACACAGTCTCACAAAATGCAATGCTTGAGCAGGAGCGCTCCGTAATAGGTGAACTCTCGCTTCATGGTGTTTGCCGCACTTCTCCCTATTGCCGTCCTTGTTCATTATTAGGCGATTTAAATGGGGATTCGGACTTGGAACAAACACGGCGAATTTTTCTTTTCGGCTAATGGGCATTTTGTTGTTGTAATTTTCTGAAAATTGTCCATGGTGGGGGTAAATTGCGTCGCAGAATTAGAGTGAACATTCTTTGTAACAAGGTTCAATATTCTTTGCCGTAAGTTAGCAGACTTTGCCACCCAGATGGAAAACTTAGCAGGACAGCTAGCGCAGGCATTCATCTCCGAGAATGTCCTTCAATATATAAACTCTAATCAGCTCTGTGTCCCTGCTGACTTTAACAACATTAAATGCATTAAAATAAATCCTAATCGTGAAGTGGCGTTCTCATCGTCTTTTAAACTATATGTGCCTGCTAATTGCTATGAAGCGTTGAGCTGTTTGGATTCTTGGCCTGCCGGGATAATTCTACGTGAATTTAAACCCCATAACAACAACTCTTTTTTACCTCGGCGCGGAGGTCATCGATTAATCCGAAAGTAAATTCTCAACTGTTCGACACTGAAACAACGTATTTGTCCTTATACTATCAAAATGTTAATGGCCTTAGAACTAAGATTGGTGAATTTTTTAATAGTTCTACCTCTTCTGACTTTGACATTATTGCGCTTACTGAGACCTGGCTTAATAGAAATATTTGTGACTCTGATCTTTTCAATGACTCATATCAGATCTTTCGCCGTGATCGTTTTTCTGATTTTGTGCCCTCCAAGGGCGGTGGAGTGTTAATTGCAATTAGAGGCTCATTACCATCACAGAGCATTACAATACCATCTTCAGATAGTCTTGAACTTATATGCACTAAATCTAAAATAGGAAAGAAAATTTTATTCCTCCTCTGCATTTATATACCACCTGGTTCATCTTTCGATACCTATAAACGATATTTGTCCGCGATGGAATATGTTATGAGTCTCTCTTCCGAGCATGATGAGGTAATTGTTGCTGGTGACTTCAATCTTCCCAACGTTCAATGGATTGGCGATATTGATGGCTGCGTGGCTCCCCTGACATCCTCAAGCATGGATTCGAGTATTGTTGATAGCATACGTGGATTTGGTCTTCATCAAATTAACAACATCGTGAATCAGCGCTCGCGCATTTTGGACTTGATTCTGACTACTTGCCATGAGCAGATTGTATTATCAAGTTGCGAACAACCTATGGTATTGGAAGACTCCCATCATCCCGCCCTGGCTTGTAATATTACACTACAGAATTGTAGCATTGTATCAATTTCTGATAATGTATTCTCGTTTAACTTTGGTAAGGCAAATTTTTTACATATGCAGCAGTTGCTTTTATGCTCTGATTGGACCCCAGTGCTTAGCACTGTTGATTTAGATGTAGCCTTAGTGTCATTTTACTGTATACTCTTTGATTGCTTTGTTAATGCTGTTCCGTTTTTACCTTATAATGCTAAGTCATCTACTCTGCCTTGGTTCGATGGGCACCTTATCCGGCTTAAAAATAGGAAAACTAAAGCATGGAAATTATATGTTCGACACAATTCAGTTTTCCACTACAATCAATACTTGATCCTGCGTCGTTGCTACAATGCTGAAGCTGCTTCCGCTTATCGCAGTTATATGAGCTCTATGAGGTCAAGACTTCGAGATTGTCCGAAACAATTTTGGAAATATGTTAATACTAAAAGAAAATCTGATAATTTTCCTGGTATTATGACTAATGGTTCCCTATCGTCTGACAACCCTTCCATAATTGCTAACATGTTTGCTGAGTTTTTTGAGGCGGCTTTTTCTTGCAGTGATGTTAATGTGTCTAATATGTTTGACTGTGTTTCTGTTGATTCTACCCTCAATGTTGATATTCCTATCATAACTGAGCTGGATGTCTGGAAGTACCTATCTAAATTAGACAATAGTTACTCGCCAGGACCGAATGGAGTGCCTACCTGTGTTTTGAAACATTGTTGTGACACTTTGGCACTGCCCCTCAGTCATATATTTAATTTGTCTCTTCAATCGTCCAACTTTCCCATTTTATGGAAGCAGGCATTTATCATCCCCATACATAAAAAGGGTAAACGTGACTTAACCTCCAATTATCGCCCAATTGCTAAATTGTCATCTATACCCAAATTGTTTGAATCAATTGTTTATGACTATATGTACTTCCGGTGTAAGTCTGTTATTTCTACAAAACAACATGGTTTTGTCAAGGGTAGATCCACTACCTCCAACTTGGTATCTTTCGTTTCTTTTGCTCTAAACAGTATGGAAAATGGAAATAGAGTCGACTGTGTGTACACAGACTTCAGTAAGGCTTTTGACAAGGTTTCCCATAAGGCCTTATTGTCAAAGCTTTCTAAAATAGGAATATTACCGAGGCTCCTATTATGGTTGGAGTCTTATCTTGTGGATCGTTCCGAGAATATACTTTTTAAGACGGCTCTATCTAAAACAATTCATGTTACCTCTGGTGTACCTCAGGGTAGTCATCTTGGCCCTTTATTATTCATTTTATTCATTAATGACTTACAAGATGTTATATTGAACTCGGAAATCCTTATTTATGCTGATGACGTTAAAATTTTTAGACAAATAACCTGTCCTGACGATTGTAGCTTGCTTCAAGACGATTTGAATCGTTTCGTTTATTGGTGTGACCTTAATTATTTATTCTTAAATGTTGATAAGTGTTCCGTCATGTCGTTTTCTCGTAAGATTGTGAATTTTAGCTTTGACTATCATCTGTCTAACTTATTTTTATCCTATACTGACCATGTTTCTGATCTTGGTGTTGTTCTTGACGATAAGCTCGATTTCGGACTTCATATTGCCTCTTTAGTAAATAAGAGTAATTCTGTTCTAGGTTTCATTAAGCGTTGGTCTAGGGAACTTTGCGACCCTTATGTTTTGAAGTCGTTATACGTTGGATTAGTGAGACCTATTCTTGAATATGCTAGTGTGGTTTGGTCTCCCTATTATGCATGCCACATTTCTCGGATCGAAGCAGTACAAAAACGTTTCCTCCGTTTCGCCCTACGGGATTTGCCGTGGGGCAATTCCCAAGCATTGCCACCTTACTTGGATAGGCTCAAACTGTTGAATATGCAGACACTGGAGCACCGACGTGAGATCTTCAATACGATATTCATGCATCAGTTGTTGATTGGTGAGATTGATTGTCCTGAATTGCTTTCCTCGGTTAATATTAGCACTACACCATATAATCTCCGAAGAATTGAAATTTTACAAAATAGGACTCATCGAACCAACTATGGTAGGTTGGGTCCAATTAATTCGCTTATAACTTTATTCAATAAAAATTACTGTATGCTAGACTTTAATATAAATAAACTACAAATTAAAAATAGGTTTAAAAATCATTAATATTCGCTTCTGCTTATTTTTATCATATTTTATGTATTTATCCTATTGTACAGTCAGGGCGTTTGTCTATTGGCTAAATAATAAATAAATAAATAAATGTCGCTACAGGAGAAGCAGCGGAGAAATTAGCAGAAAAATTTTCTATACAGGCATTCAAGGATAATGTCTCAAATCCGCAGACGACACTCATACTTAGGGCAGGCAACTTTAAATCACTGTCTGAAGTAACCGCGAAGGCAATAGCAGAGGACAAGCCACAAGGAAGTAATGTACTCTTTTACAATACAAGAGTATCTGGAAACAACAGAGGCAACAGACAAAATAATCAAAACTACATCAACAGATACAACAATAACACCAGATATAGTAACAACAACAGGTAAAATAACAATAACAGATACAACAACAACAGACAAAACTATAACAACAGGCGAACCTACGACAATAACGGTAGCTACAACAGGAACTACCGACCGACGCAAATGCAGCAAGGGAATAGGAATAATAATAGTAACCATAATAATCAATCTAATTCACAAAACAGAAGGGTAAATTATTACGATGCGGGGGAATACCAGGCCCCCCAGCCAAATGCAACAGCGACTCGGTTGGGGGAAACGACCCAGGCAAACCCCGATTGTACCACCTAAATTTATGTTTATCAAACTATATAAAAGCTTATGTTGAAATGTGCAACCCGATGTGCACTCTCATCATAGATACCGGAGCACACATTTCAATTTTCAAACGGGAAAAAATTAGTAACAACCAACTATACTATCCCAGTGACACATGTACTATACAAGGTGTCACAAGCTCTCAAACACAGACCATGGGAGCCACTTTCACTAAACTCAAATTCAATGATCAGCTCACAATTGAACACTCATTCCAAATTGTAAACGATGGTCTAGCTATAGAAGCAGACGCAATTCTGGGTTTAGATTTTCTCACTAAATTTAAGGCCACTATCGACTCCGATACGTGGACCTTGAACATCAGTGCTAATGATATTTCGGTAACCTTACAAATTTTAAGTGGTTCAACAACTAATACTATTTCGATACCTCCAACGGTGCGAGGTTATCCGTAGAATTAATATCCTTCACGGAAATACTACAGACAATTTAGTCATTTCTAGCAAAGGAATCGAGCCAGGTATTTTTATCTCTGGAGCTTTAGTTTCAAAAAATAATCCAGTAGTAAGAATCTTAAATACCACAGGCAAAGCGGTAACAATTAAGGAACCGCAAGTCGCGGCAGAGCCGTTAACAGATTTCCACATCTTAAGTACCAATTCTAAAGACACTGAAAGAAGTAACAAGGTTATAGCAAAATTAAAATTTGACGACATTCCCACCTATGCCAGGGCACAGGTAGAAGAGGTATGTCGCCAATATCAAGATATATTCGCATTAGACTCAGAAGCATTGTCCACAAACAATTTCTATGAACAACACATAGAATTGGCAGACAATAGACCGGTATACACTAAAAACTACAGAATTCCCGAAATCCACAAGCACGAAATCAACCAACAGGTCGAGAAAATGCTAAAGGACGGTATCATAGAAAATTCTGTATCACATTTCAATTCACCTATATTATTGGTACCAAAGTCTAGTAATGGCAACAAGAAATGGCGATTAGTTGTTGATTTTCGCAGCCTGAATAAAAAAGTTCTTGCGGACAAATTCCCACCTCCACGATTAGAAGACATACTTGACCAAATGGGTCGAGCAAAATATTTCTCCACGTTAGATCTCATGTCAGGTTTTCACCAAGTTCCGCTAGAAGAAAATTCCAGAAAGTTCACCGCCTTTTCCACAAACCAAGGACATTTGCAGTATACGCGTTTACCTTTCGGACTCAATATAAGTCCAAACAGTTTCCAAAGAACAAGAATAAACATCGCAATGGCAGGACTTACTCCAGAAATAGCTTTCTTATATATCGATGATATAATTGTAATAGGATGTTCACAAGCCCATCACTTGAAAGATTTAAAAGCAGTATTTCAAAGACTCCGAGACAAAAATTTGAAACTCAATCCCGAAAAATGTAAATTTTTCAAACTGAAGTCACATATTTGGGACACCGAATTTCGGCACAAGGCGTTAAGCCTGATAGTTCAAAATATGATGCTATAAAAAATTACCCCATCCCTAAAAATTCCGACGACGTACGAAGGTTCGTCGCCTTTTGTAACTACTACAGACGTTTCGTTCCAAATTTCGCTAATATAGCAGTACCTTTCAATAAACTTCTACGTAAAAATGCTAAATTTGAATGGTTAGATAACCATCAAGAAGCATTCGATGCGCTTAAGAACATATTGATGTCACCAACAATTTTACAACATCCAGATTTTACTATAATTTCTACCGACGCTTCTAACCAAGCATGCGGGGCGATATTATCTCAAAACATTAATGGAAAAGAACTACCTGTTGCTTATGCGAGCAAAACATTCACCCCTGGAGAAAAGAAGAAGTCCACAATCGAAAAAGAATTAGCAGCCATACATTGGGCAATTACATATTTTAGACCCTATATCTACGGCACAAGATTTCGAGTAAAAACAGACCATCGACCATTAGCGTATCTGTTCGGAATGAAGAATCCCTCGTCGAAGTTAACTCGTATGAGGCTAGACCTGGAAGAATTTGATTTTGTAATCGAATACACCAAAGGAAAGGAAAACTCTGGACCAGACGCATTATCAAGAATAAAAATCGATATAAATGATTTGAAGGAAATTAATATACTACGAGTGCAAACTCGTGCAATGAGTAAACAAGCCAGCAAAGACTCAGCAAACGCGCAAAACGAGGAGATAAGCACCACAGCACCGCAGCCTGATCAACTGCGCGTAATGGAAGCATTGTCACCTACGAAAATAGAGCATTTCCCGGAATTACTATTAAAAACACGCTGCGTCCTACAGTCCTAAAATTGAGATAAATATTGTGCACAAAAATAAACGTGAATCGCCGTTTAGACTTTTTCGTAAAGGAGAAATTCCTTCGTATCGAGTGTCTCGTGCTTCGGGTGCCGTGACACGTGAATCGCCGTTTAGACTTTTTCGTAAAGGAGAAATTCCTTCGTATCGAGTGTCTCGTGCTTCGGGTGCCGTGACACGTGAATCGCCGTTTAGACTTTTTCGTAAAGGAGAAATTCCTTCGTATCGAGTGTCTAGTGCTTCGGGTGCCGTGACACGTGAATCGTCGTTTAGACTTTTTCGTAAAGGAGAAATTCCTTCGTATCGAGTGTCTCGTGCTTCGGGTGCCGTGACACGTGAATCGCCGTTTAGACTTTTTCGTAAAGGAGAAATTCCTTCGTAACGAGTGTCTCGCGCTTCGGGTGCCGTGACACGTGAACCGCCGTTTAAACGTTGAAAAAAAAAGAAAAAAAATGCCGATTCTAAAAATAAATGCTTTAAAGGTAATGGAGCTCAAAAAGGAGCTGGCGGACCGGGAACTTTCAAGTAGCAGGACGAAGGTGGAATTAATTGCGCGACTCGAGGAGGCCTTGGGAGAAGACACAATTTTTGTAAGTGATGGTGTTTCGGGAGAGGAGCGACAGGAGATCGGTGCTCTGAAGAAGGAGGTCGGTGACCTAGCAGAGATCGTCAGAAGGGTGTTGAGTATTGTACAAACCGCTCCTCCTCCTCCGGTAAGTTCAAACCAAAATATTTCTCCAGGGCCACCGGGACTCCGCCAAGATGTGGAAGGCCGACCTGTGATGGGTACGGGAGGCTCCTTCCAACAGGTGCGAGATGTTGTCGAGATCATTCCTGAGTTTGATCCATCGTCGGATGACTCTCTGTCGGCGGAGCAGTTTACAAATCGTATCGATAATTTAAAAGAGGTCTATGGATGGAACGAAAATGTCGTAGTTTTCGCGGTTCAAGCCAAATTAAGGGGTCTGGCAAAATTGTGGAACGACAGCCAAACCCATGTTTTTACAACCTGGGCTGCCTTGGCCGAAAAGCTTAGAAAAGAATTCCCATCGTACGAAAACGAAGCAGACGTGCATATGAAGCTAATGCAAAGTAGACGTCGTCACGAAGAACCGGTAGATGAATATTTTTACAAAATGTGTCGAATTGGGAGAAGGGCTCGTGTATCGGATCGGGCGATTATTCGGTATATTCGGAGAGGATTGAATCATGCGGGTCTGCAGAATGCCATTGCCGGGGTAGACTTCGAAACCGCAAACGACTTTCTGGAAGTAATACAACGGTATATTCAGAACACCCCAGATAGTATCGAGCCGCGTAATCGTTTTGCTGATAAAAAGTCAAACCCGGGAGAAACGAAAAATCCAGAGAAGTCTCAACAAGATTGTAGGGCAGCGGTGCCCCAACAACAACGACAACGTAACAAGGACGTCGTTTGTTACAATTGTTATGAACCGGGTCACATCTCGATTCGATGTCCGAAACCTCAAAGAAAAATTAGGTGTGAGCTGTGTAAAAGGTCGGGACATGACGCTCAGAATTGTCGAGATCATTCAAGAAAAAGCAATCAGACCGATAAAGTCAACCGTATCGCGTCGAAAGATCAAGCCAACACTGTTACAAAACATGTCACTATAAATGATGTCTTACACCGGGCATTCATTGACATAGGCAGTGAAAGGTCACTAATATCTCAGACGGTAGCAAAGGGCATAGCCGAAATAAAAGAATGTCCACGAATTGTGCTAAAGGGATTTGGTGGTGGAGTATTTGAGTGCGCAAACCGGGTAGACGTCACACTCAAGATGGATGAACGAGAGGTAACCGCCGAATTATTCGTCGTGAAGGATGGCATGCTTCCAGAATCGATATTGCTGGGAGCCGATATTTTGTGTCAGGAGAGGAATCGGGTGATCATTGAGGCCGGGGTCTGTAGGGTGGAGGATGTGCGTCGCGATTTGAAGGTGCACACCGATGAGAACCTACCACGGGATGTTGTGCATCGATTGCACCGATTGATTGAACGATATTCTGCGGTCTTTGCGGATAACATATCGGAGCTGGGAAAATGCAAAATAGGGAAAATGGGTATGAAATTAACAACGGACGTACCTATTAGTAGACAACCATACAGGGTTCCCTTCGCAAAACGGGAAATTGTCCGGAAAAAGATCAGCGACTTGTTGGCGAGCGACATCATTCGACCAAGTGATTCGCCCTATGCGTCACCAATTGCTATCGTAAAAAAATCGAACGGAGAGGATCGTCTTTGTGTCGATTATCGCGCTTTAAATGCCATTACGGAAAAACAGCCATTTCAGATGCCGATCGTGGAGGAGCAACTTTCTCTCCTCGCTGGGGGTAAATTTTTCACCACTCTCGATCTGATGTCGGGTTATCATCAGATTCCAATGGAGGAGAGTTCAAAGAAGCTTATGGCTTTTATTACGACTGAGGGTTTATATGAGTATAATTATATGCCTTTCGGATTGGTCAATGCGCCGGCTGTTTTCCAGCAAATTATCAACCGTCTTGTCAGCAGAATGAAGCCTGGCGAGGTGGTGCCGTACATGGGTGATTTAATCATACCATTTCAAGTGCTACACTTGGATCATCTAGGACGGTTTCCTAGAAGTCGACTTGGAAATACCTACGTTTTGGCGGTCGCAGACCCATTCGGTAAATACATTGTCGCGAAGGCTGTGCGGAATACTAAAGTGCAACCTATTATTCGTTCGTTGAATGAGCGGACCTCCTATTTTGGACTGCCGAGAGAAATCGTCACTGACCGAGGGACGGGTTTTAGGGCTAAACAGTTCAAGGAGTATTGTGGAGAAAATGACATCAAGCAACGATTAACAGCGACTCGAACCCCAAGGGCTAATGGACAAGTCGGGAGGGTTAACCAATCTATCTTAACGTATCTAAGGACGACGGTCGACGATTTGCGAGATTGGGATGCGAACATCGGGCTGATGCAGTGGACATTGAATACGCAGCAGAATTCGACTACGAGATTTAGCCCGAACGAAATTGTATTCGATTTTTCATTGCGAGCACCTTTGGCGAATCGATTGGTGGATGCGTTATCTGAAGAGAATGCTGTATTTGACCCAGGACCGGAACTGCCAATTAACGAGAAGCGACGTCTGGCATTGGAAAGAATATCGGCTAAAAGAAAAAAATGGGAAAAACGTTTTGCTGCTAAACATCGCACACCGACTGTCTATCAGAAGAATGATCTTGTGGTTATCGAGAATGTGCCGTCGTCTACGGGTGAATCACGGAAGCTGGAGCCGAAGTACCGAGGACCATATATTGTTACCAAATGTTTGGGACGCGATCGTTACGTCATTGAGGACATTCCGGGGATGCAGAGGAATCAGCGAAGATTCAACTCTGTGTACACTGCCGAGCGTATGAAACCGTGGTGTCGTTCATGTCCGACGCTGGATGGCGACACCGATGAGGAAGGAGAGGACGAACTATTCAGTGACTCCGGGGCGGAGTAAGTCAGGAGCGGCCGAGCTGTCAACTTGCAAGCAGTCAACTTACATGACAATGCCACCGCCGCTGTAACTAAACAGTGACTTATGAAAAACTATTACAAAAACTGTTCAATGCGAAAACCTATTACTTTAGCAGGACTTGTGATCGGGACGTTGAAGTGAGAAGTCGTTCGCTTGTGCAGTCACCACCGCCGCCATTACAGTCGTTTCCCTGATCACGTCGAAATATTGTTTGCGGAATAATAAATCTTTTTGAGTAAATCTAAAAAGTCGTTCTTTCTATTATTTTCCCCGATCCCTAATTACCCTTTGGACATACCTGACATACATAAGAATAGATTAAGATTAATAGACATTTAAGAAATACAAAATTATATAAACTACAATATATGTAAGATAATTAGCTTAACAATTAAGAGAAAATATGTAAACTATAAAATATAAGATAAATGGCGTAACAATGTTAACAATTAGAAAGTAAGTTTATAGACCAAAAAAAAAACGAAAAACAAATCAAAAATATTAATAATAACTAGCTGACCCGACAGACGTTGTCCTGCCCTCAACTCCTCCTTCATCTACTCCCACGGAAACCCCCTCAACTCCTCCTTCATCTACTCCCACGGACACTCCCACAACTCCTTCTTCATCTACTCCCACGGACACCCCCACAACTCCTCCTTCATCTTCTCCTACGGACACCCCCTCAACTCGTCCTTCATCTACTCCCACGGACACCCCCACAACTTCTCCTTCATCTTCTCCCACGGACACCCCCACAACTCCTTCTTCATCTTCTCCCACGGCCACCTCCTCAACTCCTCCTTCATCTTCTCCCACGGATACCCCCACAACTCCTCCTTCATCTACTTCCACGGACACCCCCACAACTCCTCCTTCATCTACTCCCACGGACACCCCCACAACTCCTCCTTCATCTACTTCCATGGACACCCCCACAACTCCTCCTACATCTTCTCCTACGGACACCCCCTCAACTCCTCCTTCAACTACTCCCACGGACACCCCCACAACTTCTCCTTCATCTTCTCCCACGGACACCCCCTCAACTCCTCCTTCATCTTCTCCCACGGACACCTCCTCAACTCCTCCTTCATCTACTCCCACGTACACCCCCACGGTGTAAAAAATGAAAAAAAGTGATTCTGCCCGAGCAGGATTTGAACCCCGAACCGTTGGATTAAAAGTCCAACGCTCTACCGAATCGACTGAGCTCGTTAACAATTTTCTGAAATTTTCCAATTTTCCGCGCAATTTTCTTAATTTTTTCTGAATCTAAACCATCCAGGGCGCCACCCAAACGCATACAAAAAAATTCATTCAAATCGGTCCAGCCGTTTAGGAGGAGTTCAATGACAACACACGTACAGTAGAATTATATATATACAGATAGGATTGTTTTACAATACAATTAATAATTAAAAATAAGCTAAATTTTGATAAATAAGCAAAACATGTAAGATTGTGCTAATGGTGGTTCCAAGACAAAGCTGAAATGCCAAAATTCATACATACATATAACATGCAAACTACAAAAAAAAAAAAATTTTAAGACATCAATTCTTCCGTCTGAAAAAATTTTTTTCCCAGAGGGGGAAGGTGTAATAAGCCTTAAAGGAGGCATGCACAACTCATATCATAAATCAATCAAGAAAAGTGCTTAATCTTAAACAAGATACACTGACCGCACACAAAGTGCAACGCACAAATTCCCGGTACGGTCAGTGACACTTAAAGGTTGTTTATGGGAAACAGATGAGTCAACGGGCAAAGTACTTTCAGCTAGCCCGAGGCAAGTGCATTCGGTTTTGCCTGAGCAAGCACTAAAACGTAAACAAAGCAGCACGTGAAGTGCAAGCGGCGCGCGTTCGGCGCGGGTGCAAGCCTGGCACTTATGATCGATGAAATTGGGTCATCGATGACCGTAACCAGAAACCCTCTTGGGATCTTTTGCATCGCTTGGCATTTCGCACCAATACGGAACCATTCAGGAGTATAATCGTAGGGTAGAATTTTGTATAAATAACCCTAAGAAAGTAAATAAAGCATTCAGTCTAGAACTGAGTCTTTTAATACGTATCTCGGAGCCGAAGCTAGTTTAGCTGCTCTAGTGGAGCAATAGCCGTTGGCTGCTCCCAGGTTACTTTTCAGCAAACCCCATCAGCATTCCGAGGAGCTACAGCCGGGTGGCTGCTCCCTAACTTGGATCTTTTCGCCCCCAACACTACATATCATTATTTATGGAGATATCTAAATTTTCAACATCAGTATCAGAAAAAAATGCACCATCATCACTTATGCAATTCCTAACCCCCCTATTCTGGCAATCGTCAGTGACCGGTCATAAGTCACAAGCGAGTCACAAGCACTGACATATAGAAATGGACCACTCGCCCCATACAAAATGCCTATGAAGCGATGGTGCACTTTCTCGTTCCCTCTTGCTCACACCATTAACGGATTTTGAGCAGTGAGCAGTGAGCTGTGGGTTTGAATTGCTGTCAAATGCATTTTTGGGGCATTAGTCCGTTTTATTTGCATAAATCCATCAAATAATTACTACAAAAATTATAAAATAATTCCTTTTGTATCTTAAGTCCCTTCAAAGGAATGCAAAAATTAAATTACCACTTTGTAAGATACAATTGAATTTTACACAATTTCTAATTTTTCAGTAGAAATTGTGTTATTAAAATATGAAAATTAGTCTTTTTTTATCTCATATTTTTAATTCTTCTTATCTTATGTGTGATTTACGACAAAAATGGCACAAAAACCACAAAAAAACCTGAGTGGCGTAATACGGCGAATCATTGGAACCGAAATGATTTGAGATGTCTTCGTAATGGGCATTCAAGACGAGACACTTAAAGAAAAATTTATCCGTGCAGAAAATCTAACTCTGGAAAAGACAGTAGAAATTAACAAAGCATATGAAACTAGAAAAGTGCAACTTAAACATAACGGACAGAAGTAATATTGCATTTGAACTTAAAAAACTGAATTTGCATAAATCCTGGAAAAGGCCTCAGTTCAATAACTACGACGCAGCTAAGCAACAGTACAGAAGAAACACTCCAAAAAGTGGCTCATCAAAATCAGAGGCAACTATATCCAGACGTACCGCAGCAGTGGGCAATATACGAGCGGTACATTTGGAACTTGTGCCCAGTTTAACTGTACAAAGCTGTATTTTAGCTTTGAGGAGTTTTTTCGCCAGAAGAGGATTGCCGAATATGGGGGACTAGCCTCCATTTATATTTTATTTAAATTACAATAATTTACAATTTATTCTTTTTTATTTTATATTCACTTTTATTATTATTTACAATTTGTTAATTTAAGTGTTGTATTAATTTTTATTATTAATTTTTAATTTAAATTCTTACCGGCCGGAATCAATTGCTAAACTGATATTTTCCATTTTATATAACAAAAACTTCATTTCGTGGCCTGCTACGTTTTCACTTTTTAATTCACCGCTTGCTTGTTGTAACCGCCACACTGCTCCCTTCCCAGTTATCGCATGATAACGATACAAAAAGAGAAAAAGGAGTATAGTGATAGAGTTGAGGGTTTAGAGACTTTGGCTTTGAATCGCCAAGAGAGTTGATAGTTGTGAATCGGCTTTGAATCGCCAAATTGATGAGATTTTAAATCGCCTGATAATTTATTGATGAGGCTTTGAATCGCCTGGTAGTTGGTGAGGCTGTGAGTCGCCTGGTAGTTGATGAGGCTGTGAGTCGCCTGGTAGTTGATGAGGCTGTGAGTCACCTGGTAGTTGATGAGGCTGTGAGTCGCCTGGTAGTTGATGAGGCTGTGAGTCGCCTGGTAGTTGATGAGGCTGTGAGTCGCCTGGTAGTTGATGTGATGAGTTGTAGCTGGATGACAATGGCTTGATGTAGTCTGCACCCACAAAATTGCTTCACTTTTATTTTATCCCTTTTTTTTATTTTTGTTTTTCCCGATGTTGGAAAACCGACTGTATTGAGAAAATGTTCGTTTCTTGTCGGGGTCACCATTTATGGGGGACTAGCCTCCATTTATATTTTATTTAAATTACAATAATTTACAATTTATTCTTTTTTATTTTATATTCACTTTTATTATTATTTACAATTTGTTAATTTAAGTGTTGTATTAATTTTTATTATTAATTTTTAATTTAAATTCTTACCGGCCGGAATCAATTGCTAAACTGATATTTTCCATTTTATATAACAAAAACTTTATTTCGTGGCCTGCTACGTTTTCACTTTTTAATTCACCGCTTGCTTGTTGTAACCGCCACACCGAAGAAGATTATTTCAGATAATGCCCGCACCTTCCAACGTTCGTCGAAGGAGTTACGAGAACTTGCTAACGTTATGTATGCCGAAAAAATTCAAGGGTATACTGCTAATCAAGGCGTGTCTTAGGAGTTCATTGTGGAACGAGCTCCATGGTGGGCAGCTTTTGGGAACGTCTAGTCGGCAGTATCAAAAATGTACTGAAAGTAACCATACAACGAACAGTTCTTTCATCATAGGAACTCCGAACCTTATTAACTGAAGTGGAAGCGGTAATAAATAATCGCCCTTTGACCTATACATATAGCTGACGCCTTTAACGCCATCGCACTTTCTACAGACGACTATTCCTGATGTTTCGTTCAACGATTTTAGTGGACCCGAATCTTTAAGTGGTGAAGTTTTTAGAAACCTTTGGAAATCGCGTTTCAAACTGATAAGCTTTTTTTGGAAATGCTGGCGGCTGGAATACGTGCAGTTATTGCGATCCTTGCACCATTATAACGGAAAATTTGCAGAATCTAATCTACAGGAAGACGAAGTCGTGCTGGTGCATGACCTAGGGTTTTCTGGAAATTAGCTATCATCGAACGAGTTTACCCAGGACGGGATGGCAAAATCATTTCTTGCGAGGTGCGTTTCCACGACGGCCCTAGGATGAGAAGACCAATCCAGCTACTTTACCCCTTGAAGCTGACGTCAAGTGCAGCTGGCCGCCCAGAGGGTGTTAAAAATGTTTAGTCTTAAGATTGAATTGAATTTGAATTTAAATTTTCCCGCCAATCACTAGAGAACACTGAACATTGCTTGTAATCTTCTCCGATCCTGGCCCGTCGGTCAGTTGGCTGTGAAACCTAAACGAATAAAGTTGGCTCGAGTGAACTTCAAGCGTTGTCTGATTTTTTCCCCATTTTTCTCTGCACGCATTCCCATCGCTTTCTCCGAGCGATTTTCGACAGCGGGAGACCATTGAGGAGGTCGTAGTTTACGAGCCCGAGGAAACGTGGGAGTTGAGGCGGTGTTTCCGGCTGCGGAAAATCCTCAATGGCCTGGACCTTGGTACGAGGAGGAGTGATGCCCGCCGCTGAGACGGTATAGCCGAGGAACTTCACGGAACTTCACCTGTTCCTGACCCAACGAACACTTCTCCGGGTTGATTCGCAGTTTGGCGCTGCGGAGTACCCCGAAAAGTTGCTTCAAGTGCTTGATGTGCGTTTCTTGGTTCGGCGAAGCCACAATGAAATCATCCAGGTAATTTTTGACGAAAGGCAGATCTCGCAGCAAATGATCGATGGTCCTCTGAAGGGTCTGAACCGCATTTCGTAGGCCCAGAGAGGTCCTGGTGAACTCGAAGAGCCCAAACGGAGTAGCGATGGCTGTTTTTGGTATGTCCTCTTCTGAGATTGCCATTTGGTAAAATGCCTTGCGAAGGTCTATCACCGAGAAGACCTCACCGTTGACCTCCTGCAACTGGTCCTCGACGATGGGCAACGGATACCAGTCTGGGGTTGTGCAGGCGTTTAGACGCCTGTAGTCGCCGGCGACTCTTCAGGCCCCATTGCGCTTTGGCACCAAATGAAGTGGGCTAGATCATTGACTAGATGAGGGGCGAACGATGCCCGACTCGAGGAGACGTTTAATCTCTTTTCTCGCGGCCTCAAGGCGCGGGCCGACGAATCTGCGCGGGCGTTCATAGACAGGAGGGCCGGGCCGGTAGTGACGATACAATGGCTAACAGGAAGACTCGGTAGTAGCACCAAGGTACTGCTGTCACTGGCTATGTCAGAGAATTTATGCATTAGGTGTTCGTAGGTATCGCCGCGGGGCCCGACCGGTGAGACGTTATACGCGACGGAGAGGCTGTTAACCTGCGCGGTGTCGAGGAAACCCGAGGCAGAAAGGTTGGTGATTGGGTCGACGAGCCTCTTACCTTTGAGGTCGATAAGCAGACCCGCGCTGCCGATAAGGTCCGCCCCGATGATCGTCTGCCGAACGTCTGCGATGATGAAGGACCAAGTGATGGCCCTGCGGAAACCCAAGTTGAGGGTCATGGTATAGAGGCCGAATGTGGCTATGGGTGAGAGGTTAGCAGCGTGGAGCGTCAACCTCTGTCGCTGAAGTGTCTTTTTGAAATGTCTTTTCGGAATTATGGAAACCACAGAACCCGAGTCCACCAGAAACTTGATGGCTGTGGTCTAATGGAAAATGTGCAGACGGTTTTCTTTGGGTGGTGCGTCGCCCAACTCCGCCGTCTGCGCCGGAGGGGGCTGGGCTAGTTTAACTGTACATTGTTGGTGTATGCACAGGGCTCCCTGTATTTTATTGCTACGCCGAGGTGCTTTGAGTCCTGTGCCTGCTCGAAGAACCGACCCTAGAGCGCGCTCTACCGCTTTGTTGTGTTAAATTAGATGCAGCGAGCAGCTGGTCGACGGAGGACTGGAGGGCGGCCACCCTCTTGGCCAAATCGTAGTCGGTCGCCAAGACTGAGAGGAAATCTGTTGGCTGGGCTGCCGTAGGTGGGCGAGTGCTGGTAGCGCAAACTCCCGGGCCGGTCTCCATGAGGTCATCGACCACGGTGCTGAGCTCCTCGAGGTGAGCTTTTTTTAAAATTTTGAGCGTGCGCGTTACGTTAGGAGGCAGCAGGTCCAACCACTTGACCCGCAGCACGTCGCCAGGGACCTTGTTGCCAGCCAAGGTCCTCATTTTACGTAATAGCTGGGAGGGCTGCTTGTCGCCGAGCTCGAGCTGATTGAACAGCTTATGAAGTTGCTTGTCCTGGGAGTAGCTGAGGCGAGCCAAAGTGATTGTCTTAAGGTTGTCGTAAGACATCTCTCGGCAGGATGCGCTAGGACGTCCAGCAGCTCACCGACGGAAGCGCTGTCGAGAGCTGAAACAACTAGGTTGTACCACAGACTGTATAACTATCAGACTATTCATGTGGCTGAAATCGAGAAAAATTTTCAAGTCTCAAAGATGCAAACATTGGGTTGTGCTTTCCAATGAGACTTCCACGCACAAGCAATCGGCGAACAGCGCGCTGCAGTCGCAGAGCCTGTGCTGTGGAATTGGAATTTGGAAAGGTTCCTTTTCCTTTCCCTTTTATCCCTTGCACTGGGTTGGGGCTTGTGGGGTTGTGCTGAGGTGAAACGTGTCGTGTATCGGCTCACCCGCGGTAGCCGCTGCCGGGCAGTTGCAATACTTCCGACCTGGATTAATGTAAACAACATTGGAAGCTTAATCCAGGTCAAAGCAAGCCGATAAAGCAGGGCACTATATTGTGTCATGTGCGCGTGCTGATGCACCTGAGCTCGCCGCTAGCCGCCAGGCGCGGTAAATAGCTGAGTTTGTGCTTACGGCGAAAGCTTACGCAACAAGTCCATGCCCAGGCAGCTTAGACTCCGAAATCGGGTTAAGTGAAATGGGTCACCGCCGATGTCAAGGTGTAAAGCTGCGGTAATCGAAAGCACTCGGGGAGTCGTTTAACAGAGCTGACCACGAGCGGGCGGTACGGTCGTCGTGACTAAAACTTGGATAATAAAGCGAATTATCGATAAAGTACCACGGTGTTTTAGTGCTCGGGAATTAACTTAACAAACGTGAGGGGGATTCGTTTGAATTTTTCTAGGAATCCTCTGAGTTGCGCGCTCTGCTCAACTCAATGAATGAAATTTTCAAGGGATTTTTGGTGGCTAGGTGTTTTTGACTAATTATAAACAATTATTTAAAAAAAAAATTTTAGGAATCGTTTTGGATGTAAGTTTGCAAAGGGTTTAATTTTTATTGAATTGAAAGAGTTAATTCAATTAATATAGGTTTTTATCAGCTTAAAGAATATATATGTTTAAAATTATATCTGCAAAAATTCGTGCATTATGGTGAAACATATTTTTATACAAAGGAATAAAATAAATTAAACTTCTAAAGGGAGTCTGAAAACCTTAAATTATATTTAAAGTCGTCGTAGAATGTTTATGTGAGAATGTGTAGAATGTTTATGTGAGTTCAATCGAAAATATCTTTTAATTTTAACTTTTATTGCTTAAGAATACAATATTTTGAATTTGCGGAGTTCACAGATTTACTTTTGGCCAACCACGTACAGTTTTTCCTTAAAAGAACTAAGATTATAAAGTTCAATATCTGTATTTTATGTTGATACCAAGCATCGTGTTCCTGAAACCACTCGGGGAAATCTTTTTTAGTCCTCTATGCATTTGTCAATAATTGTTTTTTTTATATTTGAGATATGTAAATATTTATCAAAAATTTGTTCATATATGTACATTGAAAAACCGTTTACATATATCAAAAAAATAATCTGTGGGTGGCTGAAGTGCACAAGTAAGAGTTTTACTTCCATAATCTTTACTTATAATCATGAATTCTGAAGGTAATTCAAGTTTTTCTGAAGAATGCTTCACCATCTTTTGCTTACAAACTTCACAATTTAATTTTTTTGATGTTTTGAAAATAGCATAACCTAAAAAGTATAGATTCGTTGCATCGGAAACTAAATTTTTGTTGTAAATAACTACCCAGATTTGCCTCAATCAATTTCTCTAGTATAATGACCTTCTCATTTTTTCATTTAGAGGTATTATTTCAAAATGTCCAATTTCACTGACTAGATCATTTTCGATTGAACACACAACATTTGTTTGTATTCACATCTAAGAGCATATCGTCATCATCCTCACAATTTTTTCCACTGGATTTCATTTTGGTAATTTTTGCTGACGTAAGCCTAGCTACCGATATGTTAAATATTGATGCGGACGGATTTCTATTGTTACCATTTTTAGCTCTGATAAGTGCAAACAAGTTTTCAATGAGATCTTGGTTGAACCTTGAAGTGAAAATAAACGTTAACGAAGAATCCTCTTTGAAAATGGTTTCAGATAAAAGTATCCAAAACGATTCCTAAAAGTTTTTGAAGTAAAACTTCTTTACGCACGCTTGACTTGGGGAGTAAACTGGTGAATGCCCTAGGAAAAGTGTTACGATTTAAAGTGACACTGTGGCCTGGTTGGTACCATACCGTCGCACACTCCCGCACAGAGGACATAGAGGGCTCGACGGTCGCGCGGCGAGGCTCGGCGTATCTGGCTGTATCCATCGGGCCGAGCGACAGCAGCGGGCGGCCCCATTTCGGTGACGCGCTCTGCGGCGCGGCGCGGTGCCTGTGTCTGTGGAGTGGAGGCCCGTGGGGCGCTCCGCTGCTGACGCTGGTTCGGGAACTTAACTCGATTCGCCACAATCAGCGGCGGCGGCAGCAAACGAACAGTTAATTTTTGCACGCGGGAGAATTCATATATACATATATAAACATATATATATATATATATATACATACATATAGATGGAGCTAAAGAAGTTTTACTTCAGTCGTGTGGTCTAAAGCACACTCGTTTTTTTTTTTTAAATAATTGTTTAAAATTAGTCAAAAGCACCTAGCCACCAAAAATCCCTTGAAGATTTCATTCATTGAGTTGAGCAGAGCGCGCAACTCAGAGGATTCCTAGAAAAATTCAACTGAATCCCCCTCACGTTTCACCTCAGCGCAACCCCACAAGCCCCAACCCAGTGCAAGGGATAAAAAGGAAAGGAAAAGGAACCTTTCCAAATTCCAATTCCACAGCACAGGCTCTGCGACTGCAGCGCGCTGTTCGCCGAATGGTTGTGCGTGGAAGTCTCATTGGAAAGCACAACCCAATGTTTGCATCTTTGGGACTTGAAAATTTTTCTCGATTTCAGCCACATGAATAGTCTGATAGTTATACAGTCTGTAGTTGTACTTACTGCGGTCCGAACGGATTCGATTAACGTTGAACATCGATTCGGTCTGTATGAACCACGCCGCGCCGTTAGGTTGACTGCCCAGAAGGAAGGTAGCTTGCAGTGACGGGTCCTCTCGACGTTGGCCACGGCCCCCTGGTCGGCACCTATCTCGTAAGGGGGTCCATTGCGAAGTTCCAATGGTCTCTCCTTTTTTAAGTTGAGAGAAAAAAAATATTTTTCGCCCGTACCACGTTCCTAGAAAGTGAACACACGCGGAATCAAAAAGAGAGGGAAAAAAAGAGTTTTCGGCCCGCACAACGTGGCCCGAAATTGTTCGCACGCGGGGCTAAAAAAAAATTTTTTTTCACGAGCACTCGCGAAAATGTGGCATACTACTGTTCACACGTGGCGCCACAGAAAAAGGAAAAAAAAACAAGCGATGATCGCCGACTACACCACGTAGGCCCCAAAATGAAAATGCGGTTTGTCCTCGGCTCGGATTGTTTTATTTTATACTTTTTTTTGCGGGGTCACCACTATCGGATCTCGAATTCCCGGTGAATTCAGCCTATTTGCCCGAGGACATAGGAAAAAGGGATTTAGGAAAGCACCAACTTATTATTATTGTTTTGTATGAGGTCCTTAATGAGAGAATATAATGTAGTTTATGAAGGTATTTAATAGTATGATCCGTTGCGTATATCATGAGGGGAACTATGTGGGCCTTTTCATATATAAAGGTGTTTGAAAATTTTTATTTCTACTTTGATAGCATCTACCCACACAGCGTCTGAGCACTCTTCTCTCGAAAATCTCCAGCCTCTTGGCAACCAGTTCATAAAACCGTATTACATATTAGAACCGGTCTAATCAGCTGTTTGTAGATCATAGTTTTGCACTTCCGGTTGAGATCCAGATGTTTCAGTAAGGGCGAAAGAATTCCGGATGCCGTAATTGCTTTAGCCAACGCTTTCTTGCCATGTACGTTGGCCTTCATTAAGTTATTCATGTAAAAATATGCGAGGTTGTGAACAAAAAGAAAGTATATCAGTTCAACTTTCGCATTTATTGAATTCAGGTTACAAAAACTAATTTATTTCACTTAAGTTTTAAGAGCACATTTTGGAGCGACCGACTTGTTTCAGAATTCATACTCAACTCATCCTGTCTCCTTTACTTCCGTTGAGCGCTCACCTCATACTTCTTACATTTCACACGAGGCGTCGTAGCGTGCGTTAAATTTACTCATATTTTAATAATTCATAAAATTCTCAGGTATTTAATCTCTTCTTTAGGTTTAAGCCTTACTATAAGTAAAACAGCTAAATTTTACTCGCGTAAGAAGCTTACATTCTTTATTTCTTTTTGGTTCTTATTCACGTTTCGCAATTCCGAAACGTTAATTATACATATACAGGGTGTTTTGCTAAGGTCTGAACAGGGGTATGCCAATCGATTATAAATGGTCTCCTGATCAACGTTTGTTCGGACACCTCCCCCCCCCCCCCCTTCAAATCGGTCCTTCCCCCTAAAATCACCATTGAAGATTTGGAGGAGGTCAACCTACAAAATGCATTATAAGTTCTTTCAGAGATATCCTAGGATACTGATTAATAACGCATTAGAAAGCTGAGCCTTCAAGCTTTCCAACGATACCACCCACGACCCAATCCGTCAACAAAGAAGCGGGGGAGACCCCGTCAAATTTCGAAAATGGCAATTTGACCTTAACCCTTCATTCTGCCGATTTTTTGTATGGGAAGATCAAAACTTTTTTTGAGAAAAAGCTTCCCTGTCATGTGGCCTTTCTCAAGAAAAAAACCGCACTCGAAACCGACGGCGCGTTCCGCAGTTATTCGTGTTATAATAATTAATACAACAACAAAACCCATTACGCGCAATGAAGTCCAATTGGAAAGTGACGTCACATTCCATGTTTCGGTATAACTTTGCATTCACACATTCTTGATATTTGGCTCAAAATTTTTTCTTAAGTTCCGTTCCAGTTAGTTTCCTCTTCAAAGATCCCAGCCCAGGACTCACGTTCGCTTTTTTGGTAGCATGACTGTTTCAATTGCATATTGTTCCATTTAAGTGTTTCATTCTCATTTTCGTTCCACCTGCCAAGAGCTAAGAGCAAATGTGCCTGAACATTGGAGGTTTAACTAGGTGTATCTGCAGAAGCAGATGTCGCCAATAAAAGGCCTATCATAGCTACAATCTCATCTTTATTCATTTCGAATGTTTTCCTCTCGGAGGAATGAACGAACATGGAGTGGAAACGAGCCGAAAAAAGTGAAGCCATTTCAAAGATGTGTGAGTAGAAACACTCACACATAGACACCACTCAGTACAGGCGTCAAATTTTTGCTGGCACTGCGGAGGGGCCAACTTTTGCAGGCGATTTAATTTATTGTAGCCACCTGTTCTGCATGTGGACATCGCTCGTGGACCTAGAACCCAATAAAAAGAAAGTATTAAGTAAAGTAATATTTCTATCATTATATTAATTTATGCTTTGACCTCCCAAAAAAAATTTTTATGGTGACGACTTTGTCATTCATTTGCACAAATCTGACAGTTCTTCTGGAGGGAAAACCACTTCAGCTAAGAATGAATTTTTCGATAAAATCCAATCATTTTCACAATTTTTATCAAATGAAATTACTAAGTGTAATTTTCTTAAATACCTACTTGTGAAAAGAAATCCCAGAGATCACGTAATTCATCACATTTTCGCAGCCAGGCACAAAACACTTTCTAGGCATTTTTCTATATTTTTCTGCAAAATAGTTAAAATATGTATATAACTAGCCTTTTCCAGAAATTAACGCAACATTAAAACATAAAAATTACACTTTATAACCCACATTTAAGCCAAAACAAGCACAAAATTACCTCTTTGCGCGTTTGCTCACTATGGAACTGCACATTAAAGTTCCCGCTCGTTTCTCGTTTGACACTTAATTTGACAATCGATATCCCATTTGACAATCAGTCTACCGGCTTTTTGGCTTCACTCACGTACAGGGATTTTACACGGTGCTTCCACTCCATGTTCGTTCATTCCTCCGAGGTTTTCCTCCGCGCAATTAAATCTTAACCTCAAAAATATCTAAAAATGTCAAATTGTTTAGATTCCAAGTGTTCCACTTGCCATGAAAACAACTGGACTCAAAGAGATACATCTGAACAAACGTTCGCTTTGAGGTGCGACAAAAAGAGCGACAAAGCGAACCGTCTAAACAGACACTTTGTTTACATACTTCTAAAGGGTCTCTGCTATTCGTTTGATGCCAGCTCGGAGGAACGAACGAATATGGAGTGGAATCGAGTCGAAAAAAGTGAAGTTATTTCAAAGATGGGTGAGTAGAAACACTCACACATAGACATCACTCAGTACAGGCGTAAAATTTTTGCTGGCACTGCGGAGGGGCCAACTTTTGCAGGTGATTTAATTTGTTGTAGCCACCTGTTCTGCATGTGGACATCGCTCGGGGACCTAAAACCCAATAAAAAGAAAGTATTAAGTAAAATAATATTTCTATCATTATATTAATTTATGCTTTGACCCCCAAAAAAATCTTTATGGCGACGACTATGGCATCCATTTGCATATACATATCTGACAATTCTTCTGGAGGAAAAATCGGGCGTGTTGTTAAATTCAGAATCTTTAAGATTCATCAAGACAAAGTGTTGCTATATTCAGATTTTCTTAAATGTCAAGTGTTGCTAAATTCCGACTTAAGAAAAATTCTTTAAAGAGCATTCAGACTGAATCAATTCAATTCAATTCATGTTCTATCCGAACTCAAAGTATGAGTGGACGAACCCAAAAAATAAGGAAAATAATTCGGTTCAACGAAGCTGCAATGATTCGGTCACAATCTCCCAACCAATGCCGAAATTGCAAGATTTCTTTCACAACTCAAATCTCGTCGCTTGAGATTTGAGGGCAACGAATAAATTGTTAACAAGATTACTTTTAGAAAGAGCTTATCCTAATCAGCGTGAAGAAGCTGATAGTGAGTAGCTTACATGGAGGGATGTCCAGCTGCTTAGTTAGCGAGCAGGTAAATAAAGTTTGCTCTTGTTCTGACTTGTCCCAGATCAGGAGATTATTTCTTGACTAGAACTTCGGTCAGAACATAAACGAAAAGGGTACTTACCTGTCTCCCTCGTTGGCGAACTGAACTGTAGTTGATGTAATCTCTCGTCTGGTCGTTGCACAAGCGAAGAAGGCAATTCGTCTGGTCGTTGTACAAGCGAAGACGGCAATTCGGTTGATGCACTAAACTGCACTAATCTTAATTTGGTGAGATCCAAATTAAGTGATAAAGAAATGTATATTGATCAGCGTTCAACACGCTACACAAAATTCTTGATTTGTTCGGCTTTCAAATCAAGTGATCTTAATTTAGTCAGTGCCTAAATTAAGTGTAAAGAGAAACTTCCAGGATATGGGATGATGGAATTTGTTCCGATCACCGCTCAGAACACTGGATGATAGAGTTTTGTTCTAGTCACCACCTAGAACAAATGATCTCAACGAAGTCAACACCTTACGTTGAGTGGAGACCTCAAATAATCAGCACTTATTTGAGTGGCAAGGATTGCTAGGTAAAATGATAGGAATGTTTTCTAGTCACCACCTAGAATCGACAATCTCAATAAAGTCAGCACCTTTATTGAGTGGAAATTTCAAATAGTCAGCACCTATTTGAATGGAGAGAATTATAAGGTAGAATGCTAAGCGTTTCTTCTAGTCACCACCTAGAATTAACAATCTTAATAAAGTCAGCACCTTTATTAAGTGGACAATCCAAATAGTCAACACCTATTTGAATGGAGAGGAGCTAGGTATAATGATAAAAGTTTCTTCTAGTCACCACCTAGAATCAACAATCTTAATAAAGTCAGCACCTTTATTAAGTGGAAAATCCAAATAGTCAGCACCTATTTGAATTTAAGTATAAGCGGGTAATGAATTCGTGATAGGAAAATGGCAAAGAGGTAAATCAGCAAGGAAAAGGCAAAGAGTAAAACGGCAAAGAGGTAAAGGCAAAAAAGAGGCTGCTATCAGGCAGCACAGAGTTTTTATACCCAAAATAGTGCACACGGCACTTAAGTTTACGGTACCCCCCACTAACTCGGTGCCCACATACATTGACCCATCAGTGGGTCTTACGGTACACCCGACTGATTACATTTTACAAGACTTCTCCGCCGAGAACTAGTTCTACTATTAGGCCCTAGATGGCCTTCTCATAAGTCCGAAAGTGACCTAATGAGTGAGTATTGTTTTTGTTTACATCTGCACTTGACAGATGCAAGTGCTTAACAGTGCGAGGAGTGCACTTCAGGTAAGTATTGTAATTTTGTATTGTAATTACTAAATAGTTTTCTTTTTAGGGTTCCGAACGGTGTGGAACATCCCTTCAGTGTAAGACTTCGTTGGATTTCGGGATTAATGGTAAGTTAAGTGAATAATTTTACTGTGTTCAGTGTTTTTAAAAGTTTGTTTACCCTTACAGCTGATCGCCGCAGCTGTGGGTGGCGCCTAGGCCGAGCCAGAGCGTCAGGGCACTCTGGGTTTTGGTGCAGGTGCACCAAACATACTCCCCCGCCACTTTGTTAGGAAAATGGCAAGGTAAGTAGTTTGTTTATGGTTTTGATTGTTGAAGTAACCATACTCTTTTTTATCCTTAGATCAAATTCAAATCGGACGGACGAAGAGGATGGGTTGAGCGAAGCGAGTTAGTAATAAGATTAAGATTAGAATGTATATTGTTTGTAAACAAGTGAAAGAATAGAAGAAATTTAAATTTAATTAGCCCTTTTATTTGTGACCTTAACTAGGCCATTGGCCAATAAGTTGAAAGTTGTATGGACAACCTTAGATTAGGGTTTTGACGACGATTATGTATGAATCGACGGCAATAGGCAAAAATTCTTAAGAGCTTAGGGTAGGATGAAAACTTTAATTTTAATTGGGATAAAGTTGAGACTACGTGAGTCGTAAAAGTGGCTTCTTTTTCCTCAAGAGTAGTGTCTTCCTTGAAGGAAACAGAATCTGGTGACCAATTAGTTTCGGAGAATTGTAACCAGCTGGGCCCATTCCACCACAGAGTGCGTTTTAATAATTTGGAGCATAAAAGAGCTTCGCAGAGCTCGAGGCGAGGTAACGTTACTGGCTTGGTTGGAGCAACCTTTGATTTCGCAATCACTAGATTGGTGTGAATTTGCCCTTGATCGTCAATAACTCGGATGTATACTGCAGCTGAGTATGCTCCGATGGAAGCATCAGAAAACCCATGAATTTGAATTAAATTGTGATTTGTTGTAGTTTGAAGCCACCTAGGAATTTTGAATTGACTAATAAAATGTAGTTCTGATTTGAATTCTTGCCATTTTGAATTAATATTGGGAGGAATAGGATCATCCCACGAACACCCTGAAAGCCACAAAGATTGCATCAGAATCTTTGCTGTAATCACAATCGGGGAAATCCAACCGAGGGGGTCGAACAGCGTAGCAATTTCAGACAAAACAGATCGCTTGGTGTTAAGACGATCTTCAATTTGTCGAAATTGCAAGGTGAAACAATCTGCTCCTGGGTACCAGTGAATACCCAGAGTTTTCACTGATTCATCACTTGCGAATCTCAACGGAAATTTTAATTCCCGATGGCTTTCCGGGATATCCGCAAGGAGATCAGAAGAATTACTCACCCATTTGCGAAGATTAAAACCTCCAGATGATAAGAGGTTTTGAATTTGTGATTGAATTTCGAGACTTTCCTGCAAAGTGTCTGAACCCGTTAATAGATCGTCCACGTAAAAGTCTCGTGTAACGATTTTAGCAGCAAGAGGATAATTATGGGCTTCGTCCTTGGCCAATTGATGGAGTGTTTTAATGGCAAGATAAGGGGCAGGAGTAGTGCCAAACGTGACTGTAGTGAGCACATATTCCTGAAGTGGCTCGCTAGAATTGTTCCTCCAGAAAATACGCTGGTAATTTTGATCAGATGGGTGCATATTAATCATGCGGTACATCTTTTCCACATCAGCTGACATAGAGTATCGATACAACCGCCAGCGTAGTAATAGTGTGAATAGTTCAGCTTGTAGCACGGGACCAGAATATAATTGGTCATTCAAGCTGACGCCATTGGAAGTTTTTGCAGATGCATCGAAGACAACTCTAACTTTTGTGGTAGTACTGTCTTTGATCACTGCATGATGTGGAAGGTAATAAGATGGAACCTTTGGTGCATCTTTGCTGATTAATTTCATATGCCCCATGGAGATATATTCGTTTAGGCATTTTCGGTACTCAGCATAAAGTTCGGGGTTGCTACTTAGTCTCTTCTCTAGACAGAAGAATCGGCGAATAGCCATATTTCGGGATTCACCTAAGTTTGGAGGAGAGTTTTTGAAGGGTAATCGAACTTCGTATCGACCGTTGTCGTTACGGCAATGTGTAGTTTCAAAAATACGTTCGCACTCTTGCTCTTCCTTACTTAGAGTGGGTTTTACTGGAATTTCTTCGCACTCCCAAAATTGGCGAATTAATTTGTTCAACGAAAGAGGTGGGTCTTGAGAAGTATTTAAGAAAGTAGCTGCTTGAGATATTGTTCTTGGCTGCCGTGATACTGGGCCAAACAATATCCAGCCAAAAATGCTATTTTGGGCAATAGGAGTGCCTGGAGGTCCTTTACGGAGACCTTCGAGGATGATGTCACCGTAAATATCGGCTCCGAGAAGAAGATCGATTTTACCAGGTTGATTGAAACATGGGTCTGCTAAAGAAAGGTTTTGTAAATGAGACCAATTTTGTGTCGTAATGTTTTCTGGAGGTAACAAATCAGTGATTTTTTGCACAATAAAAGCAGTTATTTTTGTGGGCTTTTGTTGTAAACGAGAAGAGTGTATTTCTAAAGACGTTTGTGACGTTACTTTAGTGGTTTCTGAACCTCCCAAGCCAGTGATTTGGAGATTTGTGGGAAATGTGCTTAGCTGTAGAAGCTTCGTTGCTGCCTTTGTGATGAAGGAAATTTGTGAACCTGAATCAATTAAGGCACGCAACGTGTAAATGGTCCCTGATTTTGAGGGCACGTTGATTAATGCTGTCGAGAGAAGGGATTGAGGTGCCTGTTGACCTTTGTTAGTATAAAATGATTGAACAGCATTAATATTTGTTTCACCCTTTTGAGGCTCGCTTGAAGGTTTAGCTTGAGTCGCTCTCTGTGGTGAAACGGGCTGAGCAGATTCAGCATTAGTTTCCTTATGCAATAAGGTATGATGTCGTCGTCCACATCGGCGACAATTAACTTTGCTAGGGCAAAATTGCATTTTGTGACTTTTAGAGAGACAATTAATACATAGTTGGTTTAAATTAGCAAATTTATACCTTTGAGTGGGATCAAGTTTACTAAATTTTGGACATTTGTAAAGAGGATGAGACTCTTTACATGATATACATTTGTCTGAAGAGGCTGCAAAGAAGGTTTTGGCACCTCTTTGCTGTGATGGCCTTTCAGTGCTAGTTATTTTGGAATCTGAGATAGCTTCCAACGTACGAAACCTTTTCTCGAGAAACGCCTTTAGACTTTCGAATGTGGGCAGTTCCTCAGAGTTCTTTTGGCTTTCTTCCCACATCCGGTGTGTTTCGGAGGGGAGCCGTTGTACCAACATATGTATCAGGATTACATCCCAGTTTTCAATAGAGACGCCGAGCGCTTGAAGTTCTATAAACTCTCGCATGATTTATCTAGTAAATTTTTAATTCCTTTGGCTGTTTCGGAATTTAGTTTAGGTAAGTTGAATAGAAGCTTAAGTTGAGTATTTACCAATACTCGTTTATTGTCATACCTCCCCAGAAGTACCCTCCACGCACTGTCATAACTTGCGTCCGTGATAGGAAACTGTCTTAAGAGATGCTCAGCTTCGCCACTAACGCAAGATTTTAAGTAATGTAGTTTTTGAGCTGCAGTGAGCTCAGCATTGGTATGTATTAATGCTTTAAAGAGATCGTGGAATGATCTCCATGACTCGTACGAGCCTGAAAATGTAGGAATGGAAATGCGTGGAAGTTTGAGTAAGGACTTATGAGATGAAGAATTATTTTGGTTGGTATTTGAAGATGACTGGGCACCTTCTTTGTGTGATTGATTGCTTGATTGATTACTTGCCGATGCCTCTTGCAATTTATCAAGAGTATCTTGCAGTAATCCAATAAAGTCGAAGTACTTTTCTTCTATGTCAGAAAAGCTGTCTTGAGACCAATACTCGCATTTGTCTTGGTCTGCTTGGTTTAACGATTGAATCACCTCACAGATGGAATAGTGATTTTTTTTGTACTCTTGCCAAAGCTGTTTTACCTCTGATAACCTTTCCGTTATCACCCCTTTAGTTCTTTTAGCTAATGCAGTTTTTCTGTAATTAACGACCGATTTTTGAAAAATTTCGGCTAAGGCCTTTTGTTTGGCCACCAACTGATTTATAGACATTATGACGAACCGTTAATTCCCGTTAAATTAACCGTTACAGCCCCGTTAATCCGGCTCGAAGGACCAGCAAATGTTCTATCCGAACTCAAAGTATGCGTGGACGAACCCAAAAAATAAGGAAAATAATTCGGTTCAACGAAGCTGCAATGATTCGGTCACAATCTCCCAACCAATGCCGAAATTGCAAGATTTCTTTCACAACTCAAATCTCGTCGTTTGAGATTTGAGGGCAACGAATAAATTGTTAACAAGATTACTTTTAGAAAGAGCTTATCCTAATCAGCGTGAAGAAGCTGATAGTGAGTAGCTTACATGGAGGGATGTCCAGCTGCTTAGTTAGCGAGCAGGTAAATAAAGTTTGCTCTTGTTCTGACTTGTCCCAGATCAGGAGATTATTTCTTGACTAGAACTTCGGTCAGAACATAAACGAAAAGGGTACTTACCTGTCTCCCTCGTTGGCGAACTGAACTGTAGTTGATGTAATCTCTCGTCTGGTCGTTGCACAAGCGAAGAAGGCAATTCGTCTGGTCGTTGTACAAGCGAAGACGGCAATTCGGTTGATGCACTAAACTGCACTAATCTTAATTTGGTGAGATCCAAATTAAGTGATAAAGAAATGTATATTGATCAGCGTTCAACACGCTACACAAAATTCTTGATTTGTTCGGCTTTCAAATCAAGTGATCTTAATTTAGTCAGTGCCTAAATTAAGTGTAAAGAGAAACTTCCAGGATATGGGATGATGGAATTTGTTCCGATCACCGCTCAGAACACTGGATGATAGAGTTTTGTTCTAGTCACCACCTAGAACAAATGATCTCAACGAAGTCAACACCTTACGTTGAGTGGAGACCTCAAATAATCAGCACTTATTTGAGTGGCAAGGATTGCTAGGTAAAATGATAGGAATGTTTTCTAGTCACCACCTAGAATCGACAATCTCAATAAAGTCAGCACCTTTATTGAGTGGAAATTTCAAATAGTCAGCACCTATTTGAATGGAGAGAATTATAAGGTAGAATGCTAAGCGTTTCTTCTAGTCACCACCTAGAATTAACAATCTTAATAAAGTCAGCACCTTTATTAAGTGGACAATCCAAATAGTCAACACCTATTTGAATGGAGAGGAGCTAGGTATAATGATAAAAGTTTCTTCTAGTCACCACCTAGAATCAACAATCTTAATAAAGTCAGCACCTTTATTAAGTGGAAAATCCAAATAGTCAGCACCTATTTGAATTTAAGTATAAGCGGGTAATGAATTCGTGATAGGAAAATGGCAAAGAGGTAAATCAGCAAGGAAAAGGCAAAGAGTAAAACGGCAAAGAGGTAAAGGCAAAAAAGAGGCTGCTATCAGGCAGCACAGAGTTTTTATACCCAAAATAGTGCACACGGCACTTAAGTTTACGGTACCCCCCACTAACTCGGTGCCCACATACATTGACCCATCAGTGGGTCTTACGGTACACCCGACTGATTACATTTTACAAGACTTCTCCGCCGAGAACTAGTTCTACTATTAGGCCCTAGATGGCCTTCTCATAAGTCCGAAAGTGACCTAATGAGTGAGTATTGTTTTTGTTTACATCTGCACTTGACAGATGCAAGTGCTTAACAGTGCGAGGAGTGCACTTCAGGTAAGTATTGTAATTTTGTATTGTAATTACTAAATAGTTTTCTTTTTAGGGTTCCGAACGGTGTGGAACATCCCTTCAGTGTAAGACTTCGTTGGATTTCGGGATTAATGGTAAGTTAAGTGAATAATTTTACTGTGTTCAGTGTTTTTAAAAGTTTGTTTACCCTTACAGCTGATCGCCGCAGCTGTGGGTGGCGCCTAGGCCGAGCCAGAGCGTCAGGGCACTCTGGGTTTTGGTGCAGGTGCACCAAACAATTCATTTATTGCGACTTATAGACCATACAGTGGTATTTTACAGAATGTAGTACATGACTTATTTTGGTAAGGTATAGGTTACAATTATAGAGAAACCACGTTACAGATGTGTAGCGTTAGGTGCTATTACCGTTGATAAAAAATATCGTATTGTTGGGGTGGATTATACATATATGTGTTTGCGCAGAACACACGGAGCATGGGTGCGTATCGATATGTACAGTGCCTTAGAACTAGTTAACACTTACATACTAAGAAAAAATAAAGATAAAACTACAGTCTAGTTGTACTACCTAGGTGGCTGCACATTCAGAAAAAGATGTATATGAGTTTATACATTTGTGTTAGTATGAGTCTCATGAATATTTTGTTTTCGTGTCAGGGTAAAATGATTATGGGTGTGTTGTTAAATTCAGAATATTTCTTACGTTAAATAGCTGTCAGCTGAACTGACTGGATTGTGATTTAGCTGATTTTCTGGAGGAGTTGCCAAGTTGGAATTTTGTAAGCGCTTACAATGTGCAAGCGAAGATGTGGTTAGAAACACTATTATGGCGTCTTTCTTTATTTGTAAAATTAGTCTGTTGGTGTTTATTGACGATATTTTTAGCTTATGGTCCATTTTGGTAAAGTTTTATTAGGAAGTCAATGATCATTAGATCTTTTGTGGCTGCGTCATTGGCTATGCGAAAATTTGGTAAAAATTCTTGCAATTTGGACAGGAGTTCCATGAAATTCAGTTGGAATCTGTTTTCTATGTTTGCAATTTGCAGGGAAAGGAATGCCTCTAAAACTATATAGGTCCAATAAAGCAAACCAAGTTCACTACAAACAGCTTAACTAATTTATTCAGTATAATATACAAGTTCACAGAGTTCAATTGCGCGATGCGGCGAGGAGCTGCCGGTCCGATCCGTGTCGTTCGAGGCGGTGCGAAGTAGACGAGAGCTCATTGAAGAATGATTTCATCATTGTTGACAAGCTGCCTTATCGGAAAAAGAACGGACGGGCAAAAGCGCGCCGTCGAATCAGAAGCGGCGGATAAAGTCGCGCTGACGAATCAGAAGCAGCGGAAACAAGAACGGCGGAAAAAGAACGGACGGATAAAAGCGCGCTGTCATAAAGTGTGCACTGTCAGCTGACATGGCGGAGCCACGAAGAAAGAGTGGCCTGTCAGCTGACATGCCGGAGCCACGAAGAAAGAGTGGCCCGTCAAACTGCACCATCGAAGCCGCCGTGTGGATGCGGGAAACAAGAATAAATCTCGCGCGGCTTCAGCAGTTGCTTGCGCCGTGAGCGCTGCGCATTGGGCGGGACGGAACGGACCGCCACATATGTAACTGAAAAGTTCGTTGCTATGTGTCAGTTGATATAGTCGTTGGGAGCAAGGGTTGTTTTTGAGAATGTTAGCATAAGATGTGGTGGGGTTATTATTATGCGGAATTAGAAGCTGCTATAATAGGCTCGTGGTGTGGGAATATTTTGCTTAATACTGCACTTTGATTTAAATTTCTTTTAAGTTCTTTGTCGCGTTTGTTTTTATTTAGCCTTTCGAGGAGGTCCTTTCTGGCTTTGCAGCCAAGGTAATTTGCTGGGTGGCCAAAAGAGTTGCAGTTTCTGCAATATACTGTATTTGGTTCGGTAGAAGCGCGTTCACACTCACCCGGGCCATGATTTTTATCGCATTTTACGCAAGCGTAGTTATAGCTACAGTTGATGGCAATATGGCCAAATTTTTGACAATTTTTGCATTGGGGTGGACCTCTGAATTTAATTTTGTCCCACATGACTTTTTGGTGAAGGATAACACTTAATTTGGAAGCTTCGAGCAGATCAGAATGTGATTGGAACTGGGCTGTGAAGATGTTTGGCTGTCTTCCAGTCTGTTTAGATCTGGGAGTGGAGAATTTGGTGATTTTGATTGTTTGGATGTTTGGCAGAAGGGTACTAATTTCTTCTGCAATGGAAACCTCCGTAAAGGAGTGGTGAATACCCTTTAAGAGTATGGAGGCAGGTTTAAATTGTGGGGGGGGGGGGGTATATGTGTGGCCTTCCAACTTGGCGCTTCTCATGAGTTGCAGAAGTCTTTCTTGGACTTCCGGGTCTTCTACCAGTATTTTGGTTCTGTTATAGGAATTTACAATTTTGAAATTTTCCTTATCATTGGATAGAGTCTTGATACAGTTTATCAATTTTTTTGTATTAGTGTATTTTATATAAATTGGGGGGCAGAATTTATTATTACTTATATTAATGTTAGTATTGAAAAAAGCAGACTTATCTTTATTTTGTGTGTTTCTGGATGAGGGGCTGCCGGTATCGGTGTTAGATGTATGCTGCTTTGCTGAGTGTTGACGTTGTGAGACCTGGTGATGATGATGACTTGTTTCCTCTTGGGGACGGTCAGGGAGCTGTGCTGAACTGTTGGAGGCGGCCATTTCGCCTGAGTGTGACTGGAATGGATCGGTTGTTGTGATCGCTTGTGACTTTGTTGATGTTACAGTGTTGTGACTGTCTTTGAACAGGTCGGCTGCTAGCTCCGCTATTAGTGGGGCATAGTAGTTGGATTGTTGATTTCTCCAGATGATTGGGGCGTGTCGTTTGGCCGGTACTGTGGGTCCGGCTCTTTTCCTTTTGGATGAAATAGACATTGCCTGCGATGATTGTGAGGATGAACTAGAGACGGGCTGGTTGGGTATTTCCTCTTCATGTTGAGTAGGGATGTCATTTTCGTCGTATATATTACTGTCGATAGATTGAAGATTTTCAGCGTATATATTAAAATTATTTATGTCACCTGGCTGTGAGGGTTTTTCTTCCTGGATGTATGATGTACTAGGGAAGTTTTGTTGTTGTGCTGGAGAATGATGTGTTGCCTGCGATGAGAGACTCTGTACTGTAGATGGTTCGTTGGGTCTTTTTTGTGGTGGGGAAAAAGATTTTTTTTCCCTTTTTGTTTTTTGCCGCTTTCCCAGCAGCGTTGTTGTTGGGCATGATGGATTATTTAATTAAATGATTAAATTGTATCGTATTTCTTTTGTAATTTGTTTATTAACTATTTTTATTTTGTGTAGTCAACTAATTTTGTTATATGTTATGTAGCAACTAATTTAAGTTTAGAGTAATTTATTGTTTAAAACGCAGGTTCGATTAATATGCCGTTTATTCTGGCCGATTACACTTAGGTATAATAATAATAGTAAGTAAGTTAGGTAGTAATAACAACAACTAAGACTATCTGTAGCTCGACGTGCGGACTCAGCGGTGGCTATATGACAACTTGTGCACATCTAGGGGAGCGCGCCACATGACAGATACGAGCAGATGATCGTAGGGCGCGTTCACACGGCCGATAGTATTGCCATACAATACACCCCTTAACGCCCGGATAAAGCATCCTGGCGCTCAAGCTTCTCCTGTAGTCGAGCTGATCTGCGAGGCAAGTTTTCCTCGGAACAGACAACCGGAACAGCTGACTGCGCGGCATCATCTCGAGAAGTCCCAGTACTGGTTGTTGGTGCTGGATTATGAGTATCCGCTTCGCTGCTCGGCGCCTCCATGTTGTCGCCATCGTCACTTGATTCATACAATTCGGTTGCGGCCAATCTTGGTCGAATTTGGTCCACATGACGTCTCAATATGGTTCCGGATTCCAGTTTAGCCTTATATGATACAGGACCTGTTTTAGCTGCAATTACTCCCGACATCCACTTCAGACCACCACTTGCGTAATTGCGAACCCACACCTCGCTTCCGACGTCGTAATGTCGCACGGGCTTGGTAATCGGTCCTGTTTCCAACGGGTATTGCTTGTTCACATCGACGGCCTCCGGATGCAGTTGGTCAAAGAAGGTCCGAATCCTTCTGTTAAATAGTAGTTCAGCTGGAGAACGTTTGGTGGTAGTGCAAGGGGTCGCGTGTTGGGTGAGAAGGAATCTCGTTAACCGCACATGTAAGTCCCCTTGCGGAACCTTCTTTAAGAAATCCTTCGCCTTCTTTACCATAATCTCCGCCTGTCCATTCGTCGATGGGTGGAATGGTGCAGAGAAAACTTGTCTGATGAGATTGTTCCCGCAGAATTCCCTGAACTCTGCCGATGAGAACGCAGTCCCGTTGTCCGACACAATTACTTCGGGCAATCCATGCGTGGCGAAATGTTGCCGGAGAATCTGGATTGCGGCTCTTGCGGAGGTCGAATGCACCGGTTGTACTTCCAGCCATTTGGAGTATGAGTCCACTAGGATGAAAAATATAGAACCCTGGAAAGGACCCGCGAAATCTACATGTAGGCGAGACCATGGCCTTTTCGTTGCTTCCCAAGGGTGAACCTGAGTACGAGGTGCTTCTCCACGAGACTGCTGACACGCATTGCATGATTTTACCGAGACCTCGATGTCACGGTCTATGTTCGGCCACCAAACATAGCTGCGAGCGAGTGCCTTCATTTGCACGATGCCCGGATGCCCTGAATGTAATGCATTCAGAATCCTCTTTTGTCCCGCAGGTGGGACGATGATTCGATCTCCACGGAGGAGACATCCCTTTAGAGCTGATATTTCATCCTTCCGAGTAAGGAATGCCTTAAATTTGTCTGGCTGATGATTTCCTGGCCACCCCCTTAACGCCCAGCTGAGAACTTGAGCGTAGGTGGGGTCTTTCGATGTCATCTTTGCGATGTCTGCAGGGCTAAGCACTGGTTCGTCTAATGTTTCTATCATTAGCACGTCGGTGTCGTTTCGATCACCATCACAGTCTTGTGCTGATGGAAGCGGAAGTCTGCTGAATGCATCGGCATTACCCATTTTAGTACCCGATCGGTGGACTATTTCATAGTCGTATGCGTTTAAAATAAGTCGCCTTCGCAACATTTGATTCGAGATGATTGCTGGTGTTTGTTTAAGATGGCTAAACAAACTGATTAGTGGCCGATGGTCGGTTACTATAGTGAAGTGTCGACCATACAAGAAATTGTGGAACTTCTTCACTCCAGCAACTATTGCAACGGCTTCCCGGTCAATTTGCGAGTAGTTGCGTTCTGCCTTAGAGAGGGTGCGGGAGTAGAACGCGACAGGTTTCTCGGTTCCATCGCCCATTCGATGAGCCAATACGACGCCGATACCATATGGCGAGGCATCGCAAATCAACATCAGAGGAAGCTTCTCGTTGTAATGGACGAGCAGACTGTCCGATGACAAGAGTGACTTGAGCTTGTCAAAAGCGCGTTGGTGTTGTGCGGCCCAACTCCATTTATGGTCCTTGTCCAATAAGCGGTGCAACGGCTCGGCGATTGCTGCTTTTTCTGGAAGGAATGCATGGTAGAAATTTAATAATCCCAAAAAAGCTTGCAGCTGGCGCTTGTCCTCTGGCACGGGAGCGTTCTTGATTGCTGCAATTTTACCGTCTGTGGGCCTGATGCCCAGAGGGTCAATTTTATACCCCAAAAACTCCACAGAGGAAAGGCCGAAAAAGCACTTCTCCTTTTTGAGTCGCAGACCTGCCTGTTGCAGGCGTCTGAGTACCTTGTCGAGTCGAGCGGCGAGTTCGTCCTCAGTACTTCCCGTAAGAATTATGTCGTCGAAGTACGGTAGTACTCCCTGCATGTCGCCAAGCAGATTCACGATAAGCGACTGGAAGATACCCGGGGCTGATGATATGCCAAATTGCAATCGCCTAACACGGAAGGAGCCCTTATGCGTTGTAATCGTTTGCAACATAGACGAAAAATCGTCAACTGTTAGCTGCTGATACGCCTGGGCTAGGTCGAGTTTCGCAAATAGCTGTCCTCCTGCAAGGCCCGTGAGGAGATCGTTTACTGAGGGAATTTGGAAGCAATGGGGTTTAATTGCTTTATTAACAGTAGACTTATAGTCCCCACAAATCCTGATGCTGCCGTCGCTCTTTACTACTGGAACGATGGGGGTTGCCCAGTCAGAGTATTCAATTGGTTCGAGAATACCCTGCGCAATAAGTTTGCTAAGTTCTTCCTCAACTTTTGGTTTGATAGCCAGTGGAATCTTCCTGGGGAGGAGTCGGATGGGTGCGACTGATTCATCCACCTGTAGACGAATAGGTGGGCCCTTGTAGCAGCCGAGTTCCTTGCTGAACAGCTCCTTATATTTTTCTACTATCGTATCGAGGCTACTACATTTCCGCACGGAATGCACACCCTGAAGGCTTATTCCCAGTGGTGTAAACCAATTACACCCCAAAATACTTGGTCTATTTCCTTTTACCACGACTAGGGGCAAAACTTGCTCAGGTCGACCCTTGTACTCCACCGCAACGTCAACCACTCCACAGACTGGAATTCGGTTTTTTTGGAAATCCACTAACTGGAGATCGCTCTCGCACAACTTAGGCCTGTGTGGTTCCGATAAATACTGTTTGAAAAGACCCTCAGATATTATAGTGTAATTCGAGCCTGAGTCCACCTCAAGCACGAAAGGCCTACCATTTATGCTAACCTCTGTGTTGCGCTTGATTCCAGTGGCCTGTGAGACCTGATGGATCGTTTTAGATGCGTTTTTGCTAACGTCGTGATGCCCCTTTGTTTTTGACCCCCTTGTAACTGATTTGTTTCGATGGGGCGTTGACGTCGTTGCTGTCTTCGAGCGACAAACCCGGGCAAGGTGCCCCTTAGTGCCACAGCTGGAGCACACTGTATTTAAATGTGGGCATGACGACCTACTGTGTTGACCGCCGCAGCCATTGCAAGGCAATTTTGCTTTTTGATGGGTAGGAGACAAGAAATTCTTTTTACTCACGATTTTGACTTCTTCGGGATGCCGGATTTCTTGAAGGTTTTTGGTCGCTGACTCTGCTATCGTCCCCTTGTCGATTACCTTTTGCAGCGTAAGATCCTTTTCTGCGAGTAGAAGGCGCTGCAGTGCCTCATCACGCAGTCCGCATACGAGGCGATCACGCAGCATCCGATTTAAAGACTCCCCAAAGTTGCAATCGATGGATAATCTCCGAATTTCCGCTAAGTAGTCGGCAAATTTTTCGTCTGGTAGCTGGTCGCGCTTAAAAAAAGTATAAAAAGCGGCGATTTCCGATTGGCGGGGCGAAAAATGGTCAGTAAGAGTCTTCGTGATTTCAGAAAATTTCAGTTCACTTACTGCTTTTGGGGACACCAATGACCTCAATAGATCAAAGAGGGGTGCCCCGCATATGGTAAGGAATACTGCTACCTTTCTGGCTTCCTCGGTGATGCTGTTAGCTGCGAGGAAATATTCAAAACGCTGGAGGTACGATGTCCAGTTCTTTGCATTCGACAAGTCGAATGGCTCGATGTTCCCCAGCACGGAACTCATCTTACATCGATGTGGGTTGACATCGGGCTCCAATTTAACTGTCCCCGGCTGCTTAGCTTCCAGCTTGTTTGGATTGGCAATTAATCCGGTTGAATCCTAGGTGGATGGGGAAGATGCCGCCAGATAACCTGCACGAGAGCTGATGCAGCGCGGCACGTGTTGCGTTGAAAATTTCAGCGATCCTACTGGGCAGATGACCGGCATCCCATCCTCGTCGCCAGTTTATTGTTTAAAACGCAGGTTCGATTAATATGCCGTTTATTCTGGCCGATTACACTTAGGTATAATAATAATAGTAAGTAAGTTAGGTAGTAATAACAACAACTAAGACTATCTGTAGCTCGACGTGCGGACTCAGCGGTGGCTATATGACAACTTGTGCACATCTAGGGGAGCGCGCCACATGACAGATACGAGCAGATGATCGTAGGGCGCGTTCACACGGCCGATAGTATTGCCATACAATACAAGTAATTTATGATTAATTTAATTTAGAGTAGTTTATGGTTTCAAATTCCAAGTTTACCTCTTTTTATGACGTGAGACATGCGGTTAACAAAGAAACCGTTATGATGTGAATTTTATAACTGTGACTATGATCGGCACTAGGGCGGAAGAATAAGCCACTGATAGCACTAAAATGATATAACAGTAACTGCACTGAGTAATGTTCACAAGAGCCTAATGTACAGCATTGAAATATGGTCCGTAACCAATGGTTCTAAATGCCTGCAGGATGTAGTAATTTCCACGATAAAAATATGTTTAAGCTCGTTTAGATTAGGAAATAAATGTAAAATGTCTGTGATATGTTGCTTAAATGTCTGTGATATATTGCTTAAATTATATAGGTCACTGTTTTGCGCTTGGCTGTACCACGGCGCGGATGGCCTAGCGGCACCACTTAACGGCATTGATATCGCGAATGAGAAAAGCGTGTCCGTAACGGCACTGGGGATATGTACGGTAATTATTAGCACTGTGATTTCCACTGTAGGGATTAAAATTCTGGTTTTTTTTTTTTTTTTTGATTAATTTCACTGGGATTATTAATTTCGGAGTGTATATATTACACGAAACAAAAATAACTTGTACTCCGGAAACTTGTAAACTTGCTGTGCAATTCCTTGACTGAGGTTTTGTGGAGACGTCTGTTCACGCTGGCTGTTCAGAGAGAACTCTCAGACTGAATCAAACGCACTTGAACCGTCTGGATTTCAAAAACAACTGTCAGTGAGATTTATTCATCAAATATTGGTTTCTGAATTTCTTATATGTTTAAATCGTCGAAAATTAGTGTTTCAAACAATACAGAACACTAAATTATGAACTTAATTTTTGAAGTGAAAACTTCTTTAGCGGCGTTGAGCACTTTTTTGGGATGGGTAAAAAATGTAAATTTCGCGTCAGGTCACGTGACCCTGATCGAAAAACCGTAAGACGGACAGGGCGCTTGCGCGAGTGTGCGTGTGTGTTTGTACACAGCCTGCTATGCGCATCTACGGGAAAAGCTTTAATGATTTGCCAATGATTTTGAGTGGAGATTTCAACATAAACTTTGCAGACGATAAAAATCAACTATTAATTGAATTTTTAAATAATGAATTTGGTTTAACGATGTCAAATGATCGCAATCTTAGCACTACGAAATACAAAACTACTATTGATGCGGTCTTTATTAGACATTTAAATAGATTCGAATCAAAATTGTTCGTTTCTTACTTCAGCTGCCATAAACCTATTGTATCAGTTTTAGAGATTGGCGATGATGATGCTGGTAATGATGATGGTGAAAGAGTCGTTGAAATTATGGATGAAAGTTGATTTTTCTGAGAGATAAACTTTTTAATGTAAAATAATTGTAATAGTTCTGAAGTGTTAAATTTTTTATGTAATATAAATTGTCATGTTTGTGTACGATAGCGCAATAAATGAATATTGTATTTTACCACATAAATGATAGTACTTTTATACTGATAAATAAAGCAATTCGTGCGAAATTATTCCCTAACCATTCCAAAATATTCAAAAATGCACAACGTTAATGTTCAAGTTTTCACTTCTGCCGGCACTCCCGGAGTACCACCCGTTTTTTTTAAAAATAATTGTGATATCTGCCGTCGAACGTTTGTCATCTGTCAAACAATCACTGCAGCCAAAGTGTTGCAAAATTCAGCTAAATCACAATCCAGTCAGTTCAGCTGACAGCTAGTTAACGTAAGAAATATTCTGAAGTTAACAACACGCTCATCACTTCAGTTAAGAATGAATTTTTTACATAAAATCCTTTGAAGAGGAAACTAACTGGAACGGAACTTAAGAAAAATTTTTGAGGCAAATTTCAAGAATGTGTGAGTGCAAACTTATCCCGAAACAAAGAACATGGTAGTAGTTCAAAGAAAATTTTCGGTGGGGGCACTCATCCACAAAGCACGAAAAAGGTCATTTTTTGGAAACCTATATTAAGCAATAAACAATATATATAACTGTAAGAATGATATATAAATTTTTTTTTTTTTTTTTTTTAAAAGGAAAAACTATTCCTGAGCTCAGGTTGTGATTGGGCCTCTAGAGCTCCCAAGCGTAACATGCAGTCACCAGTCCCGCCTCTGAAAATAAAAACAACCAATAAGCATTTCATCCCTTCCACTGGGTCAAGGGAAAATAAACTCATAATTCACGCATCATGATACAACCATAGCCTAAATTCTATTTAGCAACCATTTTGCAAATAAACCATAATCACTGATGTGTTGTCCAATCTGGCAGGACCACCGCAATCCGGCACACAACCCTCAGACAAACCACATCTCACCGATGTGTTGTCCAATCTGGGTGAACCCTCAGACCAACCACATCTCACCGATGTGTTGTCCGATCTGGGAAACTCATCGGCTTTCGGAACACAGTCCTCGGACACATCACATCTTCCGAATAAGGGAGAACCATCGTAATACGTAGCACAACCCTCAGACAAAGCACATCTCGCCGATGTGTGTCTGATCTGGGAGACTCATCGTAATACGGAACACAAACCTTAACGGAATTTTTCTAGTGATATTCAAATCTCTACATGCGCATGATACAAATGAATCACTGGCGGCCACATCCAGTGATCATTCGCGTGAACACTGACATGCTGCTCAATCAGGAAGGACTACCGTACCCCGGCACCAGCCTGAGCCTAGCACATCCTCTGTGTTGAATCCGAATAAGGGAGAAGCAGGCTCGCGACACCCACCCCCCTTAATGGATTTTTTATGCGCCACAATTCAAACTAAATCACATGCACATGATCCGCAATCAAGGCTCATTCGCTACAAGCCTTCTCACACATGCCCAATTCGGGAAAACTAATAAACCTCACTATAATGGGCTAATGATCACCCGCTAATTTAACACTAATTACGGGGGACATAACTACATAGATCAATTACTGGGAACTACAATCAACGGGAGAAAGGATAAAATACTTAGTGAGCTGACTCACCCTCAGGTTCCCCCCAGTTCACCTGATATAAATCGCTTCACCTTTAACTCTTATTATTTTACTACTTTTTCTCACTACGAGTACTTCACCGGATTAAATCTGACTAACTACTGAGCCTGACTCCAAAAACAGCTGGAGCTAGGGAACACGAATTTCACCCCCATGCCTCATGCCAAAACAAACAAAGCGAACCCTCTCGCGCATTTTCCCCAGAATTCGCCGTGCCCAGGCGCATCAGGTCAAATCCTGAATCGCATGCACATCTGGGACTCGAGCTATCTTTGGATTTTCCTACGCAACGCAAGTTGCGCAGAAACTCATCCCTCAGGCAAAGGGGTATGCATGACGGCATCGTACCTGCTTTGGGTCGAGCCATAAAACTGCAACCCGTCCGCAGACGAAGGATTTTCAGGGGAACGAAAATACGTCGAACAAAATTCTTTGAACTCAAATGAACTTATTTTTATTTCATATTTACATGGTCTTCATTTTCCTATCTTACAGATTCGGCCATCCTGTACAAAACTCGCCTCGAGTTTGGCCAATTTACTGTGATGTATTCGGTTCAGGATCAGAAAGTACTACGCCATCTCCTCCGCTATCCGTATCATCGGAACATTCTTCGGCTATCCCGAATGGTTTAATACGGTCAACCGCGATTACTCGTTCATATGATCCTTTTCGCGCAGTGCGGTGTGTACCTTCCATATCCTGCACAATGTATCGGTCGTTATCTAGCACTCCTTTGATGACCATAGGTCCACTGTAAGGAGGAATTAATTTCCTACTGGTATTCAATGCTTGTTCCGCTTTTTCAATCAGAACTATGTCTCCTTCCTTGTATTTACGAGGTCTCTTCCGTTTTTTATCATAATTCTTTTTCTGTATTTGTTGTGCTTCTTTAATTTTATTGGCTGCCTTTTCTCTTTCCGCCAATAAATCCACGATCAACCCCGATGTGTTGGATAATTCATCGCATAAGATGGTATCACTACCTCCTCTAGGTGTATATCCGAATAAGAGTTGACTCGGTGTTTTACCTGTGCTTTTATTCACAACGTTGTTTAGGGAAAACTGAACTTTCTTTATGCTTTCATCCCATAATTCTTCTTCAAGGGTAGTTGTCATCAACGCACTTAAAATTGATCGGTTAAGCCTTTCAACTTGTCCGTTGGCCCTCGGTGTTGCTACTGCATTTTTTATGTGCTTGATGTGGTTTTGTTCGCAAAAACTTTTAAATTTCTTTGAAGTGAACGAACTTCCCTGGTCTGAAATAATTATTTTGGGCGCACCAAATGTAGCAAATATATCCTTAAAATGCTGGAGTACCGAATCAGTGTTTGTTGTCCTAACTGCTCGCAAAAACGCGAATTTTGTGAATGCATCGATGATAGCAATCAAGTGACAATTTTTCTTTCGGCTTTTTGGAAATGGTCCCAGATGGTCCACGTGTATCACCTTCATTGGTTCGGAATCTTTCGGAATTGGGTGTAGATAACCTTCTTTTTTCCCTGCAGCTCTTTTATTGTACAAGCACCTGATACAGCATGCAATGTATTTTTCGACATATTGTCGCATTCTCGGGAACCAATAATGCTCGCATAGCCTATACAAAGTTTTTTCCACTGCAAAGTGCCCTAATTCGTCGTGAGCAGCTCTCACTACTTGCTGACGCATTCCTCGAGGTACTACCCATTGTAAGCCCCGAGCTGTAATTCGGTAGACACGTCCTTCTTTCAGTGCGTAATTCTTATAAAGTCCTTTTTCGTATTCTGTTTTTGGTAGTTCCATCAATATTTTTCGAATTTCACGAATCTTCATGTCCGTTAACTGTCCGGCCAGGACCCAATCCGCTTCCGTAATACTCATCACGACTTCCTCATCCGTTGGTGGATTTCTGCTCAGTGCATCTACATGCTTCATACGGTCACCTGGTCGGTATTTGATGTCAAACGTAAATTCTTGTAGTTGAAGCCACCATCGAGCAATCTTAGGTATCAGTGGTTTTTTGTCCTTAGTAGCCTTCAGTGCATTGCAGTCTGTCACTACAGTGAACTTCATACCCAACAGATACGCCCGAAATTTTCGTAATGATTCCACCACAGCCAACGTTTCTAACTCGTATGAATGAAGTTTACTTTCCGAATCTTTCGTTTGCCTACTGAAATAGGCAACCGGATGCAATCGGTTGTCTTCTTGCACTTGAAGTAAAATTCCAGCCAGCCCTAATGCACTTGCATCGGTGTGTACTTCAGTTGTCGCTTCCGGGTTAAACAATGCCAGTACAGGTCTCTTGATTAGGATGTTTTTAAGTTCCTGGAACGCTTTTTAACACACTTTTATTAGCTTCACTTGTAACTATGTAAACAAATTTTGGAAGTTAAATTTGACCCACTTGCCGGTTTCCGATTGAGCTAAAATTTTGCACACACGTTTAGTTTGGATGACAATGCATGATTAGCTAAGTGGCGTCATTCTAAGTCCAATATGGTGGACTGTGGAGCGTTTTTTTGATAATGTGTAAACAAATCTTGGAAGTTAAATTTGACCCACTTGCCGGTTTCCGATTGAGCTAAAATTTTGCACACACGTTTAGTTTGGATGACAATGCATGATAAGCTAAGTGGCGTAATTCTAAGTCCAATATGGCGGACTGTGGAGCGCTTTTTGGTTATGTGTAAAGGAATCTTGGAAGTTAAATTTGACCCACTTCCCGGTTTCCGATTGAGCTGAAATTTTGCATACACGTTTAGTTTGGATGACAATGCATGATAAGCTAAGTGGCGTAATTCTAAGTCTAATATGGCGGACTGTGGAGCGCTTTTTGTTTATGTGTAAACAAATCTTGGAAGTTAAATTTGACCCACTTGCCGGTTTCCGATTGAGCTGAAATTTTGCATACACGTTTAGTTTGGATGACAATGCATGATAAGCTAAGTGGCGTAATTCTAAGTCTAATATGGCGGACTGTGGAGCGCTTTTTGGTTATGTGTAAACAAATCTTGGAAGTTAAATTTGACCCACTTGCCGGTTTCCGATTGAGCTGAAATTTTGCATACACGTTTAGTTTGGATGACAATGCATGATAAGCTAAGTGGCGTAATTCTAAGTCTAATATGGCGGACTTTGGAGCGCTTTTTGGTTATGCGTAAACAAATCTTGGAAGTTAAATTTGACCCACTTGCCGGTTTCCGATTGAGCTGAAATTTTGCATACACGTTTAGTTTGGATGACAATGCATGATAAGCTAAGTGGCGTAATTCTAAGTCCAATATGGCGGACTGTGGAACCCTTTTTTGGTTATTTTTGGTTATGCGTAAACAAATCTTGGAAGTTAAATTTGTCCCACTTACCGGTTTCCAATTGAGCTGACATTTTGCATACACGTTTAGTTTGGATGACAATGCATGATAAGCTAAGTGACGTCATTCTAAGTCCAATATGGCGGACTGTGGAGCGCTTTTTAGTTATGTGTAAAGGAATCTTGGGAGTTAAATTTGACCCAATTCCCGGTTTCCGATTGAGCTGAAATTTTGCATACACGTTTAGTTTGGATGACAATGCATGATTAGCTAAGTGACGTCATTCTAAGTCCAATATGGCGGACTGTGGAGCGCTTTTTAGTTATGTGTAAAGGAATCTTGGGAGTTAAATTTGACCCACTTCCCGGTTTACGATTGAGCTGAAATTTTGCATACACGTTTAGTTTGGATGACAATGCCATGATTAGCATGTTAAAGTCATTTTAAGACTGAAAAGTATAAAATAAAATATTATAATTTAAAAAAACTAAAAAACACACTTTTATCGCGCACTAAAAGTTATAAAATAATTAAATTAAATAAACTTTAATTTGTTACGATATATGCATGTTACCCTTCCCAATATTTTAACTTTATTGTAGGGTTAACGCAAACATATATTTTTTTTATTCAATATGTGACGGATGATAGATATCCTAGGTAGTTATTAGTAACTTATCACTTCTTTTATGTCCAATGAGTAATTCAAAAAGTGTGGAGCGCTTTTTGGTTATGTGTACTTTTAATTAATTTAGACAAAGCGCTCCACACTTTTTGAATTACTGATTGGACATAAAAGAAGTGATAAGTTTACTAATAACTACCTAGCATATCTATCATCCGTCACATATTGAATAAAAAAATATATGTTTGCGTTAACCCTACAATAAAGTTAAAATATTGGGAAGGGTAACATGCATATATCGTAACAAATTAAAGTTTATTTAATTTAATTATTTTATAACTTTTAGTGCGCGATAAAAGTGTGTTTTTTAGTTTTTTTAAATTATAATATTTTTCTTCTTTATCTGTCCATTGCCACTGTACCGACTTTCTTATCAAAACTGTCAATGGTTTTGCAATTATCGCATAATCCTTGACAAATTGTCGGAAGTATCCGGTTAAGCCCAGAAATTGACGAATCTGACGTACAGTTTTTGGTGTCGCGAATTTTTCAACTGCTGTTATCTTGTCTTCTCCCGGTTTAATATGTCCTTTGGTGATTTCAAAGCCCAGAAAAGTGACGGTGGTCATCAGAAAAGAACATTTTTTAAGATTTATTGTGATTCCTTCCTGACGAAATATTTCAAAAGCTTTTCTAATACCTTCCAGTGCTTCAGGAATTGTTTTGGCATGCAACAAAACATCATCCAAATAAACTGCTGCAAGATGATCAATCGGTGTTAACACTTTGTTCATGAAGCGCTGAAAAGTTCTTGGTGCGTTGCATAATCCAAAAGGCATTCGATTGTATTCATATTGTCCAGTTGGAATCACAAAGGCAGTAAGATGTTTGGATTTTTCTGCTATAGGGATTTGGTGATATCCTGATCTCAAGTCTAAACTGGTAAAATATGTCCCGGCTTGGAGTCTGTCAATCTGGTCGTCAATTCGAGGAAGAGGATAGTTATCACGGACGGTCGCGGAGTTCAATTTCCGAAAATCGACACACATTCGTGCTTCTCCACTTTTCTTTTTAACCAACACCACTGGCGACGTATAAGGAGAGTTGGATTCCCTAATTATTTCGTTTTCGAGCAATTCATTCACTATCTCCTTTGTCGTATCTTGCTCTGTGCGTGACATTCTATAGGGTCGGCATACGAATGGTATATCGCTGTTTAATTCGATTTTCATTTCCGTCGATTTTGCACATCCGAGTTCATCCATTGTTTGGGCTATACAATCTCTGTATTCCGTGAGCAATTCAAACAATTCCTTTTTATGATGATCCTCGACATTTCCAATCCTTATTTCATCCAGTTTTAGATCGGTATTCGCTTCAGCAGTGATGTTAAGCATGTGGTTTGGTTCTCTTGGATCTTCGATGCATGACCATCCTCTAGCTATGACTTGTCCTTTTTTAATTATGATGTCCTGGTCAGATAAATTAATCAGGGGAACTATGGTTTGACACTGTTGATCTGCTGTGATGACAGTTTGCGGTACGCAAGATTCTCGTCCTTCCTGTGCTCTAATGCTGGTTTCGATGAAGATGTCACCTATATACCCATCCGATCGACTTTTCAAAAATGTCATGCAATTTGAAGGAAGAATAGTATTCTCTTCGATTCTCATTGTTATTTTTTTCGTGTTATTATCAGGTTCAATTAAATTAAGTTGGTTTTCCGAAAATTTCAAGTTATTTGCATCCTTTGCCACTATAATATGTGACAGATCAGTGAAAGATCTCCCCATCTTCACTCTCCAGTAAATTTGCTAAAACATAATATATAAACAACCCTAGAGTGTTTCAAAAATCAATTAAACCGCAATATTTGAAATTAGGATACCCATTTAAAATTGAGAAAATATCAATAGGGAAGTATCTACTATCTTTCAGAGACTTGGTTAGGTTCTCTACGCAGGACTAGCGTACAGCATCACGCACGGTTTATCCCACTTCTGAATTGTAAGAATGATATATAATTTTTTTTTTTTTTTTTTTTTTTTTTTTTAAAGGAAAAACTATTCCTGAGCTCAGGTTGTGATTGGGCCTCTAGAGCTCCCAAGCGTAACATGCAGTCACCAGTCCCGCCTCTGAAAATAAAAACAACCAATAAGCATTTCATCCCTTCCACTGGGTCAAGGGAAAATAAACTCATAATTCACGCATCATGATACAACCATAGCCTACATTCTATTTAGCAACCATTTTGCAAATAAACCATAATCACTGATGTGTTGTCCAATCTGGCAGGACCACCGCAATCCGGCACACAACCCTCAGACAAACCACATCTCACCGATGTGTTGTCCAATCTTGGTGAACCCTCAGACCAACCACATCTCACCGATGTGTTGTCCGATCTGGGAAACTCATCGGCTTTCGGAACACAGTCCTCGGACACATCACATCTTCCGAATAAGGGAGAACCATCGTAATACGTAGCACAACCCTCAGACAAAGCACATCTCGCCGATGTGTGTCTGATCTGGGAGACTCATCGTAATACGGAACACAAACCTTAACGGAATTTTTCTAGTGATATTCAAATCTCTACATGCGCATGATACAAATGAATCACTGGCGGCCACATCCAGTGATCATTCGCGTGAACACTGACATGCTGCTCAATCAGGAAGGACTACCGTACCCCGGCACCAGCCTGAGCCTAGCACATCCTCTGTGTTGAATCCGAATAAGGGAGAAGCAGGCTCGCGACACCCACCCCCCTTAATGGATTTTTTATGCGCCACAATTCAAACTAAATCACATGCACATGATCCGCAATCAAGGCTCATTCGCTACAAGCCTTCTCACACATGCCCAATTCGGGAAAACTAATAAACTTAGTGAACACCTCACTATAATGGGCTAATGATCACCCGCTAATTTAACACTAATTACGGGGGACATAACTACATAGATCAATTACTGGGAACTACAATCAACGGGAGAAAGGATAAAATACTTAGTGAGCTGACTCACCCTCAGGTTCCCCCCAGTTCACCTGATATAAATCGCTTCACCTTTAACTCTTATTATTTTACTACTTTTTCTCACTACGAGTACTTCACCGGATTAAATCTGACTAACTACTGAGCCTGACTCCAAAAACAGCTGGAGCTAGGGAACACGAATTTCACCCCCATGCCTCATGCCAAAACAAACAAAGCGAACCCTCTCGCGCATTTTCCCCAGAATTCGCCGTGCCCAGGCGCATCAGATCAAATCCTGAATCGCATGCACATCTGGGACTCGAGCTATCTTTGGATTTTCCTACGCAACGCAAGTTGCGCAGAAACTCATCCCTCAGGCAAAAGGGTATGCATGACGGCATCGTACCTGCTTTGGGTCGAGCCATAAAACTGCAACCCGTCCGCAGACGAAGGATTTTCAGGGGAACGAAAATACGTCGAACAAAATTCTTTGAACTCAAATGAACTTATTTTTATTTCATATTTACATGGTCTTCATTTTACTGTGATGTATTCGGTTCAGGATCAGAAAGTACTACGCCATCTCCTCCACTTTCGCTATCCGTATCATCGGAACATTCTTCGGCTATCCCGAATGGTTTAATACGGTCAACCGCGATTACTCGTTCATATGATCCTTTTCGCGCAGTGCGGTGTGTACCTTCCATATCCTGCACAATGTATCGGTCGTTATCTAGCACTCCTTTGATGACCATAGGTCCACTGTAAGGAGGAATTAATTTCCTACTGGTATTCAATGCTTGTTCCGCCTTTTCAATCAGAACTATGTCTCCTTCCTTGTATTTACGAGGTCTCTTCCGTTTTTTATCATAATTCTTTTTCTGTATTTGTTGTGCTTCTTTAATTTTATTGGCTGCCTTTTCTCTTTCCGCCAATAAATCCACGATCAACCCCGATGTGTTGGATAATTCATCGCATAAGATGGTATCACTACCTCCTCTAGGTGTATATCCGAATAAGAGTTGACTCGGTGTTTTACCTGTGCTTTTATTCACAACGTTGTTTAGGGAAAACTGAACTTTCTTTATGCTTTCATCCCATAATTCTTCTTCAAGGGTAGTTGTCATCAACGCACTTAAAATTGATCGGTTAAGCCTTTCAACTTGTCCGTTGGCCCTCGGTGTTGCTACTGCATTTTTTATGTGCTTGATGTGGTTTTGTTCGCAAAAACTTTTAAATTTCTTTGAAGTGAACGAACTTCCCTGGTCTGAAATAATTATTTTGGGCGCACCAAATGTAGCAAATATATCCTTAAAATGCTGGAGTACCGAATCAGTGTTTGTTGTCCTAACTGCTCGCAAAAACGCGAATTTTGTGAATGCATCGATGATAGCAATCAAGTGACAATTTTTCTTTCGGCTTTTTGGAAATGGTCCCAGATGGTCCACGTGTATCACCTTCATTGGTTCGGAATCTTTCGGAATTGGGTGTAGATAACCTTCTTTTTTCCCTGTAGCTCTTTTATTGTACAAGCACCTGATACAGCATGCAATGTATTTTTCGACATATTGTCGCATTCTCGGGAACCAATAATGCTCGCATAGCCTATACAACGTTTTTTCCACTGCAAAGTGCCCTAATTCGTCGTGAGCAGCTCTCACTACTTGCTGACGCATTCCTCGAGGTACTACCCATTGTAAGCCCCGAGCTGTAATTCGGTAGACACGTCCTTCTTTCAGTGCGTAATTCTTATAAAGTCCTTTTTCGTATTCTGTTTTTGGTGGTTCCATCAATATTTTTCGAATTTCACGAATCTTCATGTCCGTTAACTGTCCGGCCAGGACCCAATCCGCTTCCGTAATACTCATCACGACTTCCTCATCCGTTGGTGGATTTCTGCTCAGTGCATCTACATGCTTCATACGGTCACCTGGTCGGTATTTGATGTCAAACGTAAATTCTTGTAGTTGAAGCCACCATCGAGCAATCTTAGGTATCAGTGGTTTTTTGTCCTTAGTAGCCTTCAGTGCATTGCAGTCTGTCACTACAGTGAACTTCATACCCAACAGATACGCCCGAAATTTTCGTAATGATTCCACCACAGCCAACGTTTCTAACTCGTATGAATGAAGTTTACTTTCCGAATCTTTCGTTTGCCTACTGAAATAGGCAACTTGATGCAATCGGTTGTCTTCTTGCACTTGAAGTAAAATTCCAGCCAGCCCTAATGCACTTGCATCGGTGTGTACTTCAGTTGTCGCTTCCGGGTTAAACAATGCCAGTACAGGTCTCTTGATTAGGATGTTTTTAAGTTCCTGGAACGCTTTTTTTAACACACTTTTATTAGCTTCACTTGTAACTATGTAAACAAATCTTGGAAAATAAATTTGACCCACTTGCCGGTTTCCGATTGAGCTAAAATTTTGCACACACGTTTAGTTTGGATGACAATGCATGATTAGCTAAGTGGCGTCATTCTAAGTCCAATATGGTGGACTGTGGAGCGCTTTTTTGGTAATGCGTAAACAAATCTTGGAAGTTAAATTTGACCCACTTGCCGGTTTCCGATTGAGCTGAAATTTTGCATACACGTTTAGTTTGGATGACAATGCATGATAAGCTAAGTGGCGTAATTCTAAGTCCAATATGGCGGACTGTGGAACCCTTTTTTGGTTATTTTTGGTTATGCGTAAACAAATCTTGGAAGTTAAATTTGTCTTTGGTTATGTGTACTTTTAATTAATTTAGACAAAGCGCTCCACACTTTTTGAATTACTGATTGGACATAAAAGAAGTGATAAGTTTACTAATAACTACCTAGCATATCTATCATCCGTCACATATTGAATAAAAAAATATATGTTTGCGTTAACCCTACAATAAAGTTAAAATATTGGGAAGGGTAACATGCATATATCGTAACAAATTAAAGTTTATTTAATTTAATTATTTTATAACTTTTAGTGCGCGATAAAAGTGTGTTTTTTAGTTTTTTTAAATTATAATATTTTTCTTCTTTATCTGTCCATTGCCACTGTACCGACTTTCTTATCAAAACTGTCAATGGTTTTGCAATTATCGCATAATCCTTGACAAATTGTCGGAAGTATCCGGTTAAGCCCAGAAATTGACGAATCTGACGTACAGTTTTTGGTGTCGCGAATTTTTCAACTGCTGTTATCTTGTCTTCTCCCGGTTTAATATGTCCTTTGGTGATTTCAAAGCCCAGAAAAGTGACGGTGGTCATCAGAAAAGAACATTTTTTAAGATTTATTGTGATTCCTTCCTGACGAAATATTTCAAACGCTTTTATAATACCTTCCAGTGCTTCAGGAATTGTTTTGGCATGCAACAAAACATCATCCAAATAAACTGCTGCAAGATGATCAATCGGTGTTAACACTTTGTTCATGAAGCGCTGAAAAGTTCTTGGTGCGTTGCATAATCCAAAAGGCATTCGATTGTATTCATATTGTCCAGTTGGAATCACAAAGGCAGTAAGATGTTTGGATTTTTCTGCTATAGGGATTTGGTGATATCCTGATCTCAAGTCTAAACTGGTAAAATATGTCCTGGCTTGGAGTCTGTCAATCTGGTCGTCAATTCGAGGAAGAGGATAGTTATCACGGACGGTCGCGGAGTTCAATTTCCGAAAATCGACACACATTCGTGCTTCTCCACTTTTCTTTTTAACCAACACCACTGGCGACGTATAAGGAGAGTTGGATTCCCTAATTATTTCGTTTTCGAGCAATTCATTCACTATCTCCTTTGTCGTATCTTGCTCTGTGCGTGACATTCTATAGGGTCGGCATACGAATGGTATATCGCTGTTTAATTCGATTTTCATTTCCGTCGATTTTGCACACCCGAGTTCATCCATTGTTAGGGCTATACAATCTCTGTATTCCGTGAGCAATTCAAACAATTCCTTTTTATGATGATCCTCGACATTTCCAATCCTTATTTCATTCAGTTTTAGATCGGTATTCGCTTCAGCAGTGATGTTAAGCATGTGGTTTGGTTCTCTTGGATCTTCGATGCATGACCATCCTCTAGCTATGACTTGTCCTTTTTTAATTATGATGTCCTGGTCAGATAAATTAATCAGGGGAACTATGGTTTGACACTGTTGATCTGCTGTGATGACAGTTTGCGGTACGCAAGATTCTCGTCCTTCCTGTGCTCTAATGCTGGTTTCGATGAAGATGTCACCTATATACCCATCCGATCGACTTTTCAAAAATGTCATGCAATTTGAAGGAAGAATAGTATTCTCTTCGATTCTCATTGTTATTTTTTTCGTGTTATTATCAGGTTCAATTAAATTAAGTTGGTTTTCCGAAAATTTCAAGTTATTTGCATCCTTTGCCACTATAATATGTGACAGATCAGTGAAAGATCTCCCCATCTTCACTCTCCAGTAAATTTGCTAAAACATAATATATAAACAACCCTAGAGTGTTTCAAAAATCAATTAAACCGCAATATTTGAAATTAGGATACCCATTTAAAATTGAGAAAATATCAATAGGGAAGTATCTACTATCTTTCAGAGACTTGGTTAGGTTCTCTACGCAGGACTAGCGTACAGCATCACGCACGGTTTATCCCACTTCTGAATTGTAAGAATGATATATAATTTTTTTTTTTTTTTTTTTTTTTTTTTAAAGGAAAAACTATTCCTGAGCTCAGGTTGTGATTGGGCCTCTAGAGCTCCCAAGCGTAACATGCAGTCACCAGTCCCGCCTCTGAAAATAAAAACAACCAATAAGCATTTCATCCCTTCCACTGGGTCAAGGGAAAATAAACTCATAATTCACGCATCATGATACAACCATAGCCTACATTATATTTAGCAACCATTTTGCAAATAAACCATAATCACTGATGTGTTGTCCAATCTGGCAGGACCACCGCAATCCGGCACACAACCCTCAGACAAACCACATCTCACCGATGTGTTGTCCAATCTGGGTGAACCCTCAGACCAACCACATCTCACCGATGTGTTGTCCGATCTGGGAAACTCATCGGCTTTCGGAACACAGTCCTCGGACACATCACATCTTCCGAATAAGGGAGAACCATCGTAATACGTAGCACAACCCTCAGACAAAGCACATCTCGCCGATGTGTGTCTGATCTGGGAGACTCATCGTAATACGGAACACAAACCTTAACGGAATTTTTCTAGTGATATTCAAATCTCTACATGCGCATGATACAAATGAATCACTGGCGGCCACATCCAGTGATCATTCGCGTGAACACTGACATGCTGCTCAATCAGGAAGGACTACCGTACCCCGGCACCAGCCTGAGCCTAGCACATCCTCTGTGTTGAATCCGAATAAGGGAGAAGCAGGCTCGCGACACCCACCCCCCTTAATGGATTTTTTATGCGCCACAATTCAAACTAAATCACATGCACATGATCCGCAATCAAGGCTCATTCGCTACAAGCCTTCTCACACATGCCCAATTCGGGAAAACTAATAAACTTAGTGAACACCTCACTATAATGGGCTAATGATCACCCGCTAGTTTAACACTAATTACGGGGGACATAACTACATAGATCAATTACTGGGAACTACATACAATCAACGGGAGAAAGGATAAAATACTTAGTGAGCTGACTCACCCTCAGGTTCCCCCCAGTTCACCTGATATAAATCACTTCACCTTTAACTCTTATTATTTTACTACTTTTTCTCACTACGAGTACTTCACCGGATTAAATCTGACTAACTACTGAGCCTGACTCCAAAAACAGCTGGAGCTAGGGAACACGAATTTCACCCCCATGCCTCATGCCAAAACAAACAAAGCGAACCCTCTCGCGCATTTTCCCCAGAATTCGCCGTGCCCAGGCGCATCAGATCAAATCCTGAATCGCATGCACATCTGGGACTCGAGCTATCTTTGGATTTTCCTACGCAACGCAAGTTGCGCAGAAACTCATCCCTCAGGCAAAAGGGTGTGCATGACGGCATCGTACCTGCTTTGGGTCGAGCCATAAAACTGCAACCCGTCCGCAGACGAAGGATTTTCAGGGGAACGAAAATACGTCGAACAAAATTCTTTGAACTCAAATGAACTTATTTTTATTTCATATTTACATGGTCTTCATTTTCCTATCTTACATAACGTAAGATAGTAATATAAACTGTTTATTAGCAAATGTTTGATGGATTTTTCGCGTAAGTATAAATCTTCCTTCGTGAAAATTTTCCTTTGCCCCCAGTATCTACTCTGTACTTTGAACTACGGCACTGATCTAAGATACAAACAAGTAATATGGCAGCCAAGAAAATATAAACAATGTTTTTGTTGGAAAGCAAATCATTTTTTGTAACATAAATAAGGAGGTATTTAAGTGAATAGAGCCTCATAGTAATATTAACTATAAACTTAACTGTGGAACGATACGTCGGACGGACGACAACGCCTTCTATGTTGGCAACTCGGCACTGGACACTTCATTGCTAATTAGTTCTTTTTCCCGTCACTGATTTTTCTAAATCATATACAATTAATATTCCTTTACCTGTTGTCTTCAGAATAGTATACCTCACCTATACAAAACACTCTCAGTATGTAGCAAAATTAAACTTTTTCTCTCGCGAAACTTTCTACTCATGCACTTGACAGCAAAGCTTGACAGTCGAGGTACAAACATATGATAGCTGTCATGCCCAATTTTTGCCTCATTCACATACACGACACGTACACGTTAGCAAAGACTATGGAACCTTCGTTACAAAGACTGTTCACTCCTGCAATTTAGATTTTCAGTTTTTGTGACCTTGGTACCGTTATTCCTCCCAACCCCACGATTTTGCTAGAGGATGATACACTGCTTAAGCACTTTGGTCGAAGAGAGAAGAAAAATTCAGAGGCGGGGCTTGGAATCTGAAGAAATCGGTACAGTGTTACAGGGTGTCAGGATTTGCAGAGGAAATATGAAAATCCAACCAAAAGAAGCACCCTGTCAAACCGATCGCAAGAGCGCCTCACCATACAAGCGCATTTGCTTCCTGTACTGAGCAGGAGCGCCTAAGAAATCCTATGGTGAAAAAACGTAAACAACCGAATCCGTGTACCCCTTCAATGTGTGGGTCCGGCAGTTTCGTTTTGCCTGTTCCTATTCGAAAAGCACGGGCGCCCTCGCACCAACACAGTCTCACAAAATGCAATGCTTGAGCAGGAGCGCTCCGTAATAGGTGAACTCTCGCTTCATGGTGTTTGCCGCACTTCTCCCTATTGCCGTCCTTGTTCATTATTAGGCGATTTAAATGGGGATTCGGACTTGGAACAAACACGGCGAATTTTTCTTTTCGGCTAATGGGCATTTTGTTGTTGTAATTTTCTGAAAATTGTCCATGGTGGGGGTAAATTGCGTCGCAGAATTAGAGTGAACATTCTTTGTAACAAGGTTCCATATTCTTTGACGTTAGTTCCGTTCCAGTTAGTTTCCTCTACAAAGATAAAATCAAAGAACTTCTAAACAACAAGAAGCTTCATCTCATGTAATGAAAAATTTTGTATGGCGGGTCGCGAAATCGCGACCCGTTCTCTCACAAAAGCTTTTCTCTATCGGATTGGAAGCCGTCATCGCGAGCGTGGCAACCCAACCGGTCGTGAGAGCCCGCTTTTATTAATCCTGAAAGCTCTTTCCTATGCATGTGTAGGAATCGGCAGTGCGTGGCATGTGTATAGCGTGCCATCGGTGCTGATCCGAGTTTTTTATCGAAAAAATAAAATAAATCCTTTAAGAAAATATAAAAAAACAAAAACAAACAAGAATTCATCATTAAAATATATGTACATACATTTCCTGATGATGATCATTTCATATGGGGCACTTCCAAAACCTTCTATATTACAAGCCATGAAGTGGCCTTTTGCATGTGTGCGTAAGTGGTCTGACAGTTCTTCAGTTGACGGCCATTTCTCATACAAAGCGTGTAAATTTCCGGGGTTCTGCAGTTATTTAAGCAGTTTTAAAAGTGAAATAATCAATTTATCCGGTGAATATTTCTACAGGAGGTGTACAAAAGGATATCAGTTGTAATGGAAGTGAAAAATTGTGAACAAGTTTGTGTGATGTCCCCAAAGAAGTTATTCTTAACAGAGCTCCAAGATAGTGAGCGGTGAATGCGCAGGGGGCCTGGAATCCAAAGAGGAGAGTTCGGAGCCAGCCTAAAAGGCAGAACTCCTTTAGGAGCAAGCTAAAGAGCAAAACTCCCAGGGATTGTAAAGCAAAGTGCCGCTATAAGCCACACCAAGTGTATAGACGAAAAGTCAGTATAACAATCCCGATTTATTCAAAATTCTTAGCCTATTTATACAAATCATTTGCTTACCTAAGGGTCACACATATTTCCAATACTTACTCAATGCTTAACATAAATCATCAATTTTATGTGATGCAACTGGCCTGACCCGACTCAAGTGCATTGCACGAGTTGACCTATATCGCATCGCACTTAAACACTTCTTTGACCGCGTTAAGTACTTTGGCGTAACTTAATCGGCGCAAGCATGTTTTCTGCTTGGCTCGCGTTTTCGGCAGTGTGCCGGTTTGTCGTTTGTTTACCAACAAACCGAGTGCGTTGGTCTCAGGCTGTTTGCATCGCATTTACATTACACCTTTCCCTTTACGGAGAAAAAAAAAAAATTTTGTAAATTTTTTTTTTTTTTGTTTTTTTTTTTTTTGTTTTTTTTTTTTTTTGTTTTTGTGATTAACTATTTTACTTTAATATGACATTGCTATGGTTATAATTGAAATTACTAATAATTCTTACTACTTATGTGTGACCCGTATTGTTGTTATTATTACTGGCATTATTACATTATTATTTTTTCTTATGATAATTTTTTTTCATTACTTAAATTGCTTAGCTTTTATGTTACTCATGCTTCTTAATTATCTACTCTTCTTAATATAATTTTATGTAATTGTTCCTAATTATCTACTCTTCTTAATATAATTTTATGTAATGTACTTGTTCCTAATTATCTACCTTCCTTAATCTATTTTTATGAACTGTAATTATTACATTTTTAGCCTTATCCTCTATGGTACAGTTTACTTCGTCTAATGCCTTAACTACATATGGTCCATTGTATAATGGATCTAATTTCTTTCTATTTTGAGCGGTAACTAAAACATTGTCACCAATATTTAGCAATAAGGGTTTACTGTCCCCGTCAGTTGAAATTTTTCTATTCTGTTTGGATAATTCAAGTTGCTGTCTTGCTTTGTTTATAGTTTTTTGAAGTCTATATTTGAGTTCTTTGCTATAAAGTTCGTGGTTGTATATAGGATCTGGATGGTCAATAGTTAGTTCTGAAGGCAGATTAACTCTTTTGCCAAAAACCAGTTCGAATGGAGTGTAACCGTGTGTCGTGTTAGGAGTGGTGTTATAACAAAAAGTGTAATAGGGTATCCAGCTGTCCCAATCGTCTTTATTTTCGCTCACAAATGATCTTAGGTATTCATTGAGACATTTATGATTTCTCTCCAGCGCTCCTATTGTTTCTGGATGCGCTGCAGTAGCGAAAAGTTGTTCAATTTTTAAAATTTTGCAGATTTCTGAGAAAACCTGGTTCTTATATTCCGTACCCAAATCGGATTTAATTTTACCCATTGGTCCATATATTAATATGAATCCATCAACTAATGCCCTAGCAACTGTATTTGCTTCTTTGTCTTTTATAGGTATGATTGCGATGTATTTGCTTAAATCACACTGGATGGTAACTGCATACCTATTATCATTATGTGATTTCGTAAACGGGCCTACTGTGTCTATTGACACTATATCAAAGACTTTTGTAGGTGTCGTTGTTATAACCATTGGTTCCTTGTTGTGCTTCTGGTGTTTGTTCTTTAAGCATAACTCACAACGGTTGACATACTTGGCTATTGATTTTTTCATATTTTTCCATCCGTATATATCTTTTAATTTTTTATACATTCTTGCCTGTCCTAAATGTCCTCCTGTGGGGGTAGAGTGAAAGTCGTGTAGTATTTGTTGTATCCTCGTAGGATCTTCAATGTAGATTTGAGGTTTATATAAGGAGATATTTATTTCTTTTAATATTTTGTTTCCTAGGCTTTTAAATGCGACTATATTTATAAATTTAAAGATTTGACTCCCTGCAGAGAGTTTCAGGGTCTTGGCCTGAAATTCATTATTCACGTAATACTCCAAATTTTCGAGTGCTTGCTCTAGTGCAAGTTCTACTGATTGGGTATCTTTTAATTCCTCATGTCGCTTATATAATATTTTATTATTTAATTTTATTTTGAGCTCTATTATTTTTTCTTCGACGTCGATTTCTAATTCAGGTAATTTCGTTACTTCAGATGGTGCCAATGCTTCCGTGATACGCAGTTGATCAGGCTGCGGGTTTTGGAGTTTGGCATTCAAATTTTCATTTTCGGTTAGTGTTTGATTTTTCATCATTGAACGCGTTTTAACTTGTAGTATTCTTATTTCTTTTAGATCGTTTAAATCAACTTTAATTCTGGATAACGCGTCGGGTCCAGAATTTTCTTTGCCTTTAATATACTGGATTTCGAAATCAAACTCTTCTAGATCCAGTCTCATGCGCGTTAGTTTTGATGTAGGGTTTTTCATCCCGAACAAAAATACTAACGGGCGATGATCTGATCGAACTATAAATTTTCGGCCATAAATATATGGCTTAAAATAAGTGATAGCCCAATGAATGGCTGTAAGCTCTTTTTCAATTGTTGACTTATTACGTTCCCCTTGTGTAAATGTTTTGCTTGCGTATGCGATAGGTAGTTCTTGTCCATCGAAATTTTGCGCTAAAATTGCACCGCACGCGGTATTTGATGCGTCGGTGGATATAATAAACTGTTTTTTGAAATCTGGGTGTTTAAGAATTGCAGGTGAGATAAGTGATGCTTTTAGCGTTTCGAAGGCCTTTTGTTGAGATTCTGACCATTCGAATTTTATATTTTTACGGAGCATTTTGTTTAAAGGAAGTGCAGTGTCTGCGAAATTAGGTACGAACCGTCGATAGTAATTACAAAATGCTACAAAACGCCTGACCTCATCGGCGTTTTTGGGTACTGGATAATTTTTAATTGCTTCAAATTTTGAACTGTCAGGGCTTACCCCTTGTGCTGAGATAGTATGACCAAGATAAGTTACTTCAGTTTGGAAAAATTTGCATTTCTCTGGATTAAGTTTAAGATTTCTTTCTCGTAATCTTTTGAATATAGCTGATAAATTTTTAAGATGGTGAGTTTGTGAGCATCCGATGACTATTATGTCATCAATGTATAAAAATGCGATTTCAGGTATTAAACCGGCCATAGCAATAGTCATCATTCGCTGAAAACTGTTCGGGTTAATATTGAGTCCGAATGGCAGTCGAGTGTATTGATAGTGGCCTTGGTTGGTGGAAAATGCTGTATACTTTCTAGAAGATTCTTCTAGTGAAATTTGGTGGAACCCAGACATAAGGTCAAGGGTTGAGAAATATTTCGCTCGACCCATCTGGTCTAAAATTTCTTCTATTCGTGGCAATGGAAATTTATCTGCGAGTACTTTTTTATTTAAATTCCTGAAATCGACTACTAACCGCCACTTCTTGTTTTGAGTGGTGGACTTTTTGGGTACTAACAATATAGGCGAGTTAAAAGGTGAAATAGAATTTTCAATGATATTATCTTTAAGCATTTTTTCCACTTGGCTATTTATTTCTGTTTTATGAATTTCTGGTATTCTATAATTTTTAGTATATACGGGTACTTGGTCTGACAATTCGATTTGTTGCTCGTAAAAATTATTAGTAGAGTGCTTCGTTTTCGAGAGCAAAAATGTCTTCATATTCCTGACACAATTCCTCAAACTGAGGTTTTGCGTATTCCGGAACTGAGTTAAGGTCGATTTTTTCAATCACTTGGGCTGATCTAGTCTTATCTTTATGCTGATTCTTGAGTATATGAAAATCAGCAAGTGGTTGTACTGAGAGTTTGGGCTCTCGTAGAGTAATAGTTTTATTTGTCGTGTTTAATATTCTAACTAAGGGACTTTTTGCGGAGGTAATTGTTCCTCCGATGAAAATGCCTGGCTCAATTTCCTGGCCATTCACGACAATGCTATCAGTGTCTGATTTTAGAGGGCATAATTTTCGTACTATCTCGCATCGAGGTGGTAGTACGATGGAGTTGGGTGTTGGACCACTCAATATGGGTACTTCTACTGATTTGCCTGGCGCATTTAGTGTAAGCGTCCAGGTGTCATAATCAATAGAAGCTTTGAGTTTTGTTAGGAAATCTAGTCCTAAAATAGCGTCTGCCTCTATGGCTACACTATCGTCTACAATTTGGAATAAATGTTCGATCGAAAACTGATCGTTGAAGGTAAGAGTGGTGTATGTCGCCCCTATCGATTGTTTAGCATCTTCAGTGATGCCTTGTATCAGACAGGTATTTTTTGGATAGTAATGCTGTTCATTACTTATTTTTCCACGCTTGAAAATTGAAATGTCGGCCCCGGTGTCGACAATGAATGTGCATACCGAACTACACATATCTGTATACGCTTTAACGAAATTTGTAGTTGAGATATTAAAAGAAAAAATTTTTAATTTGTCTGCGATCCCTCCCCCAACCGTTGTGTTTGCTCTTGTGGTTGGGGGGTTTGCTGTTCCCCCGATGCATAATGCCGGATATTTCTGTTATTTTGTTGGTTCCTGTTATACTGTTGCCTTCCCTGTGTCGGCATGTTATTAGTGCTGGAGCGATTATAATTCTGGTTCCCGAAATTTTGCCCATTCGCTCGCCATCTATTATTTTCGAATCTTCGATTTTGCTGCCTTGGCCATCGTCCTCTGTTCCTGTCGAATCCTTCTCTGTAGCGTGTTCCATACTGATTTGAATAGCTTGCAAACCTTTGTGGCTGCCTGCTATTATAATGTAACACACTACTTGGCTGAGGTTTATCTACAGCCACTGCCTTTGCTGCTACTTCAGCTAGCGTGGTCAGGTTGCTAGCTTTTAGTATCAGTGATGTTTCCTTATTCGACACATTATTAGCGAGTGTCTGAATTGAGAATTTTTCAGCCAATTTCTCGGCTGCTTCTCCCGTCGCTATTTTTTCCGAAATGAATGCTTTAGTGAGTTGTCTTGATAGGTTTTCTATTTGAGCTGAGAAATCTGCCAGCTTCCTATTTCCTTGCTGGCAAGATTTTAACTGCGCCAGTACAGCATCTGAGGAGATTTTTGCTGAAAATTTCCTCAAGATTTTGTCTTTAATCAGGGCTACAGTGTTCATTTCTGGAGTTATTGCCTGCTTAGCCTTTCCTGTGATTCTCGTTTTAATGAACTTAATCATGACGCTTTTATGTTCGTCTGACGTAAGTTCATCTAGCAGTTCTAAGGATTCTACGAATGCTTCCGTATTTTCCTCACTACCGTCGTACTGCTGGACGAGTGCAGTTGCTGTCCTTATGTCGAATGTCATTTTGTTCGATTTTCGTTGAATTTCAATTGTTGACAAGATGCTATATACCAATTCCCTAATTTGTTGGTATTTTGTTTTTAATACCAGTATAATTTCCGCGTTAGCTGTTATGCTAATATGTTTTTTCGCCTCTTCGTAGAGGTTCCTAACTAATTGTTCTTTTTCCTGTAATGTTCTTTCGGTATATGGACGATTCTTACATTTGTTAAAATTTGTTTGAACTTTTTGTAACTCAATTATTATTTTGTCTAGTTGTTCCATTCGAGTGGTGTTGACTTAAGGCGCAATGGGTGATTTTTTGAATATTCTACTAGTTTATCGAAAACAAATCTTGCTGGTATCAATCCTAATGCTGTTACTGAAAGTACTACAACCATTATTATGATATAATCCCGCATTTTTTTTTTTTTTTTAAACCTTTAATACGGTTGGGGATTGCAAATATCTTTTCTTTAGACTTCTTTTGTGATCTTTATAAAATGTATATATTAATTGAATTACTTTTATTACAACCAAAATCAAAAGCAAGATGAGTATTTCTTTGTTTTCAACTGATAGTGTTGCGGCCGTCACCTGGAAATAGAATTAAGTCAGCGAAAAGCACGAAATTAAAGAAACAATTCACCTGGGCACACATTATGGTTCGGCGGCATCCTACGTCTCCTATCCACGGGCGAAGACCTCCCTTCTTCCTAGAAATAAGCACAATTAGGTCAAGGTCCAAATTAAGTTCAATCACTGCAAATGTAAACAACCGAACCGAAACTTTCGAAATCACAATCACGAACGATGATTTGCCTTAAACTCAGCACTTCACTACGCAGGAACGCAGGGGAAAAAATAGTCAAACAAAATTCGGTCCAGCCGAATAAATAATACGGAAATAATAAGAAAATAACACTTACCTGATCCAAACCGGCTGCCACCCATCACAACACATCACAACTGTCACGGAAGCTGACATTTCCGATCAGCTGGGTCAAGAGCTGAAGGGAATGAGCTGCCGTCAATGATAGTTGAGTTGTGAGGATGGTGGCAAGAAGAAATTAAGTCTCTTATACGCAAAGAGACAATTGAGAGCGAAGCGGGTGCACCGAACAGGGTAACCGGGATTGGTCAATTTGGCACGCACACCAAAGTTGCAATCACGGTACCCGAGACACAACCGTTGGCCCGGCAAAAGATCAGCAGCTAGCAAAGACAAAAAGGGCATTGGTAATCGTGAAGTGGTGAAGTGCTGAGGTGTTGAAAATAACGCGCGAAATTAAATTAATTCGGTCGGTTGGTGCCAGAATCTTGCTTTCAACTCAACTGAGAGTAAAGTTTATTTATTAGTTGATTTTCTTTGATTTATTGAAAGGTTTTGATAATCTCGGGTTTTGTCATCATTATTGGACTTGATTCACGTTCGTTCTATTTTTCTTTATAATTCTTCAGTAAAGAAATTTGTCGATTTCCATGTCTGTAGGATTTGAGTAAGTCATCTTGTTCTCACTGGAGAGATTCTATTAATTTTATCATTCGGATTGTTTGAATTAATTATTGTTATTAAGTAGTTCACCAGTTTCATTGTTTGAATTAATCAATAAATAGGAATTTCTCATTCGAAGAAAAACCTGGAACTTTTCTTTAAATTATTTGATCGTTCCTAGTCACTTCCTTTTCGTGTGGGTGGTGGGGCAAGTGTTGCAAGGTCGGGTCAACGGATTATCGCGGGGTTTCCGAGTAAGTTCGTGTGCGAAAGAACATTTGGTCCTTCGAGTAGCCGGATAAGCAAACAACCAGCTAAGTACGTGCGGTAAAAAGGAAAAACCGCGAGTGACCGTTAACTCCGCATCAGCTAATTGATTTCTGAAAAAAGAATTATTAGAATTATTACATAGCAGGAGCGATGGAGGCATTAATTAAAAAGCAAAAAGGCTTGCAAAAAGAATTCGAAATTCTCGTGCGAAATTTTAATAAAACCTCTAAATCTCGGTATTCGGTTAGCTATCTCCAAATTCGACTCGAAATGCTCAACACAATTTGGAGAGGTTATCGGGAAAATTTTCGGAAAGGTTCCGAAGAATTCGAAAACGAAGAAGAATTGGCCACGTTAGAGGCTCAATATGCTATCTTCGAAGATCAATTTTCAGATGTTCACGGGAAATTGTCGGAATTACTGCGCCAATGCACACCTTCAACGTCTTCCGATACTAGCAACGGAAGAGAACGGTCGGATGATGATAGGGATCGACAATCAAATCTCATCCAAAGCGAATTTAAATTACCGCGAATTAACATTCCCAAATTTGACGGACAATATAGTATGTGGAATTCCTTCAAAGACCTCTTTGTTTCGCTAATTCACAATAATAATAAATTATCGCCGGTTCAGAAATTTCATTATTTGAAATCAAATGTATCTGGGGACGCAGAACAAATGCTCCGCCATCTACAAATGACCGACGATAATTACACGGTAGCATGGGAATCATTAACTGATCGGTACGATAACAAACGTATGCTCGTGGACGATTTACTTTCTCGTTTAATGGCAATTCCCAAAGGTACGAAAGAAAACACTCAGAGCTTGCAACATTTGCTAGACACCACGAACGAATGTCTGGCAAGTTTAAAAAATCTCGGGATGAAAACTGACGACTGGGATCCTCTGATTGTGTTCATGACAGTACGTAAACTTCCTTTGGAAACGTATCGAGCGTGGGAGACGAAATATGAAAATATTAAGGAAGTACCCACGTACAAACAATTAAAAGAATTTCTTGAAGGAAGATATCAAACACTTCAGAGAATCTCAGCCGCGCAGTCACCACTAAACGCCAACAATTTAAATTCGTCAACAGCCGCTGCTTCACGAGCCAATCCATCACCAAAGGCAGTGAAATCATTTCACAAAGCAATATCCACTGAGTGCGCAGTATGTCAGCAACAACATACTGTTCGCCAGTGTCCCAAATTCGTAAAACTAAACGGGAAAAAGAGGCGCGAACTGGCCCAGACAAAGGATCTATGCCTCAATTGTCTTTCGCGAAGACACAAGTCCAAGGACTGTAAGAGTTCTAGTTCCTGCTACATTTGTAGCTCCAAACATCATACTCTTCTGCACTCAGGCTTCCAACCTGACGATTCAAATTCGGCCAGCTCAATATCGGCTGCCACTACACTGTCTAAAGCAATTTCCGAGGACAGAACGTCGTCCGATGAATCACATAAGGAAATTAGCTCACATTGCGCATTAGAATCCATCCCGACTTGTACACTACTTCCCACCGCTTTAGTCAAAGCGTACGCACCAAACGGGGAGGCTGGATTCTTCAGAGCTCTAATCGATCAAGGCTCCCAAGCTTCCTTTATCTCCGAAGCAGCGGTTCATTCGCTGAATCTGAAGCGCCAATATGCCTCGGCCAACATAAATGGGTTAGGCCAAACTCGATCGATTAGAGCGAAAGGGGCAGTATCTCTGTCTGTCAGTTCATACCTGGACGTAACAACCGCAGTCCAGGCTGAGCTACTAATCATTCCCTCCATTACAACGAATTTACCATCACATAAATTGTTGCACATTCCAAGCCTGGTCTCTGACCTGAAACTGGCGGATCCGAAATATCGAGAACCAGGCAAAATTGATTTGCTTCTAGGGGCCGACGTGTACCCTCAAATAATTTTGGAGGGAATGATTAAAAGTACTGACAATGGCCTCGTTGCGCAGAACACAATTTTCGGTTGGATCATATCTGGTCCAACTCAGGCACGACTCTCTAACCAAGGCGTCATCAGCCTACACACAACGAACGACTTAGACACCCTCCTGCGAAAGTTCTGGGAACTTGAGGAGGTTAATACAAACAGGACATGGACAGAGGACGAAAAGACGTGCGAACAGATATACAATACCACGACGAAAAGAGAGCCAGAAACTGGTCGATACATCGTACGTCTCCCATTCAAAAATCCTGCAGGCGAAGCGGGTTCTCTCGGCCGATCCAGAGAACAGGCAGCCAAAAGGCTTCAGCACCTGGAGAATAAATTGTCACGCAACGAACAGCTCTACTCCCAGTATCATGCGTGCATCAAAGAGTATCTTGACCTGGGGCACATGGCCGAAATCGCACCTGAAGAAAAATCGGTACAAGAGTCTGATGGGAAATCAAGATATAAGTACACATATCTACCACATCATGGAGTCCTGAAGGAGACCAGCACGACCACGAAACTCCGGGTAGTATTCGACGCTTCAGCGAAGACCTCCTCAGGAATCAGCCTGAACGACGAACTCCTAGTGGGGCCTACAATACAGGAGGAGCTCATTCAAATCTTGTCAAGATGGCGTACCCATAAAATAGCGCTCACGGCCGATGTGGAAAAAATGTATCGGCAGATATGGATAGCCCCAGAACATGCCGCATATCAGCGCATCCTGTGGCGACCGAACCCCACGGAAGACGTCAGGGATTTCGAATTACGCACGGTCACCTTTGGAACATCATCGGCACCGTTCTTAGCCATCAGAACGCTCCACCAACTGGCAGCGGAAGAAGCAAGCACGTATCCCGTAGCTGCAAAAATCACCAAAAGAGACTTCTATGTTGACGATCTCATGACGGGAGCCGACACCATCGAAGAGGCGTCACAGCTGCGTCGTCAACTTACAAGTCTCACTAACGCGGGGGGATTTCACCTACGGAAATGGGTCTCCAACGATCGTGCAGCTCTGGCTGGCCTGAGAGATGAAGACCGACGTGAAGAAGCTTCCATTCCACTTAATCCAGAGGATCACGTGAAGACTCTTGGAATTCTCTGGAAACCGAATAACGACGTATTTCATTTCAAAATAAACCTCTCGCCTTTGCAGGAATCGACCACGAAGAGAAAGGTTCTATCAGACGTCGCTCGGCTTTTCGATCCGCTCGGCTGGCTCGCCCCTGTAATCATAACTGCGAAGGTAATGATGCAATCACTATGGCAAGAAGGACTTACCTGGGACGAGAGAATACCATCAAGGCTGCACAACGAATGGATGAGATATCGGGAAGCACTACCACAACTGGAGAATCTCCGAATCCCTCGCTGGCTAAAAACGAGACAGGATCACTCTTGCGAGCTCCATGGGTTCAGTGATGCATCGGAGAACGCTTACGCCGCTGCGTTATACGTGAGGGTGAGTAACGGTGAGGGTTCGGTGCATGTTAGATTAATAATTGCCAAGACTCGGGTCGCCCCTGTCAGGAAGATATCCATCCCACGACTCGAACTCTGCGGCGCGGTCCTGCTAGCTAGGCTAGTGCAGAAGGTGCGGGATAGCCTACAACTCGACATCGCGGCTATTCACGCGTGGACGGATTCCACCATCACACTCGCGTGGATCCGCAGCTCGCCAAGTCGTTGGAAATGCTTCGTAGCAAACAGGGTTACCGAAATCACCTCCATCCTTACACCAGAAATGTGGCATCATGTGAGGTCAGAGGATAATCCAGCAGATTGCGCCTCCCGAGGCATAACGCCTACAGACCTCCAGGAACATCACCTTTGGTGGCAGGGGCCCAGTTGGCTAAAACAGTCCGAAAGTGAGTGGCCTGAAATGAAACTCAGCTGTAGCACGGACGAGGAATGCAAAGAAAAGGCTACTTCAAAATCGCGTCAGACCCAAGAGTCCACGAAGAGCTTTCACAACGCCAAGGAGGATAACGAGTTCCATGTATTTGGAAGGTACTCATCTCTGACGAAACTAATCCGAGTCTCAGCACAGATTCGTCGCTATCTGCGCAACCTACGGAAACCTAAGAACGAACGTACCGATTATAAGGACATCATAACCGCAGCGGAACAGAGAGCAACGCTACATCAACTGTTAAAAATTGCTCAGCAAGAGTCTTTCGAGGTTGAGATAAATGCTTTGATACGGGGCCTGCCAACCCCCAATAAGAGCAAACTCAATCCGCTTCATCCTTATCTCGACGCCCAGGGTTTGATGAGAGTCGGAGGACGCTTGCAGAATGCGAATATCCCCATCAACGAGAAGCATCCAGTGATATTATCACCGCAGCACCAGCTCACAAAGCTCATCATCGCCGAAGCTCATCAAGTGACTCAACACGGAGGCACTCAGTTAATGTTAGCACATCTACGGCGACGATACTGGATTCTCGATGCACGAAACACTTTGCGCAGACATTGTCACCGATGCTTAAAATGTTTTCGACAGGCGGCCGAAACCAGCAAGCAATTGATGGGGCAATTACCACGCCCGAGGGTATCACCGGCGAGACCCTTCGCCCACACTGGCCTAGACTACGCCGGCCCGATCAACATGCGCGTATCGAAAGGTAGAGGAACCAAATCCTACAAAGGATATATAGCGATATTTGTGTGCCTCTGTACCAAGGCGATTCATCTCGAGGCGGTGAGCGATTTGACTACACCAGCCTTCTTGGCTGCATTCCGTCGCTTCGTAGCTCGCCGTGGACTTCCCAACAGCTTGTATAGCGACCGTGGCACAAATTTCGTCGGCGCGGAGAAACAGTTGAAGAAGGAGTTAAGGAAGGCCAAATCGGAAGAAAACGCCGCCAACCTGTTCGCGAATGAAGGCGTCGAATGGAATTTCATACCCCCAGCCTCCCCACACTTCGGCGGACTGTGGGAAGCCGGGGTCAAATCAATGAAATACCACATGAGGCGAGTGGTCGGCAACTCCACCCTCACCTACGAGGAAATGGCCACGGTGCTATGCCAAATCGAAGCATCACTGAACTCCAGACCACTTTGTCCATTGACGAACGACCCAGACGACTTGAGTTCCTTGACTCCAGGACACTTTATCATCGGCACAGCACCCTTAACACCGCCAGAACCGCAGTTGCTGGACAGCAACGCACACTCGTTAACACGATGGCAGCTCTTGAAACAAATGCATCAACAGTTCTGGGCGCGCTGGAGCAAGGAATATTTAGGTCGTCTTCAACAAAGACCGAAATGGACCAAGGAGCACGCGAGCCTTCAGCCCAACACACTAGTCCTCGTAAAAGACGAACGGTTTCCGCCCTCCAAGTGGCCCTTGGGGCGAATCGTGGAAGTGCACCCTGGACAAGACGGCTTGGTGCGAGTCGTCACGGTCAAAACAACCAACGCAACCTTGACCCGTCCCATCACAAAGATCTGCGCTCTCCCGGAATCGGCGACATACGAACCGGACAAGCAATAAATGATTGCACGAACGTACGCAATTCAACTACCCGCACGAATTCTTTTGTTTTTCAGTACGCACGAAAAGGGCTCCATCCCGATCAATTACCTTAAGCGATAGGTAATCGTCGATCCTCCGCACAAGGATGGATCCTACGAAACACACACCATAGTGGGAAGCTGAACGTATGCTCCTCATTGATGTTGAAATGTTCCACCCACTGAACATTTCAAGGAGGCGGAGGAATGTTGCGGCCGTCACCTGGAAATAGAATTAAGTCAGCGAAAAGCACGAAATTAAAGAAACAATTCACCTGGGCACACATTATGGTTCGGCGGCATCCTACGTCTCCTATCCACGGGCGAAGACCTCCCTTCTTCCTAGAAATAAGCACAATTAGGTCAAGGTCCAAATTAAGTTCAATCACTGCAAATGAAAACAACCGAACCGAAACTTTCGAAATCACAATCACGAACGATGATTTGCCTTAAACTCAGCACTTCACTACGCAGGAACGCAGGGGAAAAAATAGTCAAACAAAATTCGGTCCAGCCGAATAAATAATACGGAAATAATAAGAAAATAACACTTACCTGATCCAAACCGGCTGCCACCCATCACAACACATCACAACTGTCACGGAAGCTGACATTTCCGATCAGCTGGGTCAAGAGCTGAAGGGAATGAGCTGCCGTCAATGATAGTTGAGTTGTGAGGATGGTGGCAAGAAGAAATTAAGTCTCTTATACGCAAAGAGACAATTGAGAGCGAAGCGGGTGCACCGAACAGGGTAACCGGGATTGGTCAATTTGGCACGCACACCAAAGTTGCAATCACGGTACCCGAGACACAACCGTTGGCCCGGCAAAAGATCAGCAGCTAGCAAAGACAAAAAGGGCATTGGTAATCGTGAAGTGGTGAAGTGCTGAGGTGTTGAAAATAACGCGCGAAATTAAATTAATTCGGTCGGTTGGTGCCAGAATCTTGCTTTCAACTCAACTGAGAGTAAAGTTTATTTATTAGTTGATTTTCTTTGATTTATTGAAAGGTTTTGATAATCTCGGGTTTTGTCATCATTATTGGACTTGATTCACGTTCGTTCTATTTTTCTTTATAATTCTTCAGTAAAGAAATTTGTCGATTTCCATGTCTGTAGGATTTGAGTAAGTCATCTTGTTCTCACTGGAGAGATTCTATTAATTTTATCATTCGGATTGTTTGAATTAATTATTGTTATTAAGTAGTTCACCAGTTTCATTGTTTGAATTAATCAATAAATAGGAATTTCTCATTCGAAGAAAAACCTGGAACTTTTCTTTAAATTATTTGATCGTTCCTAGTCACTTCCTTTTCGTGTGGGTGGTGGGGCAAGTGTTGCAAGGTCGGGTCAACGGATTATCGCGGGGTTTCCGAGTAAGTTCGTGTGCGAAAGAACAGATAGCGTGTCTTTAATTACGAGATTGTTCACGATCTCACTTATCTGATTGTTTAGATTTAGTTCCACCCATATTGCTTAACCTTGGTGTTCAAACATATTTTAAGATCTAATTATTTATTTCATATAGAAAATGTATTTTTTTTTTTCAGTTATTTGCTAATCTATAAATGATTACAATCAATTATTAATTATTAGATGCTATTGCTAAATGATTACAATTCGTTAATTTTTTGATTCTTATTAAAAACAGTATTATTTTTTTTTTTTTTATATACATATGTTATTTTACAATTGTCTTTTAATATATTAAAAGTAAATGAATTCAATTACAAAAGTTAAATCTTTTTTCCCTTTTTTAACCTATTTAATTCCCTCCTTGTTAGGGCTAGCAGGGTTTCGTACTTAATCTTTTCCTGTTGTGTTCCTGCGATGTTCAGGAGTTCCTGGTACTTCCGTACGTCCTTGCTTAATCGCGCTCTTTTTCCTCCTCGCGTTGGTTTTTGTATTTGATTCGTAGCCTTCGATGATGCTACCAGTGCCTTCTTTTCTGTCCTCCTTCGGTATTCTTCCAATGTGATTTTCTTCGGCCCCGCGGTGTATTGTGGTACCTCTTCTTCGGCTGGGGTTACGGGCTGGGGGATGTACGGTTCCAAAAGCCGTCCTCCCGGGTATAGCGAAAGTTCGCTGGTGCGTTGCTCCGGCAAGTGTTTCTGAGCGAGCCTGCACAGCCTGTTGAATTTTGCATCCAATTCCTTGTTTGCCATATGCTGGGATGGATCCTGTGTCTCGCTAGGTTCTGAGTCTATCTTCTAGACAGTCACGGTCGCCATGTGATGTCCCCAAAGAAGTTATTCTTAACAGAGCTCCAAGATAGTGAGCGGTGAATGCGCAGGGGGCCTGGAATCCAAAGAGGAGAGTTCGGAGCCAGCCTAAAAGGCAGAACTCCTTTAGGAGCAAGCTAAAGAGCAAAACTCCCAGGGATTGTAAAGCAAAGTGCCGCTATAAGCCACACCAAGTGTATAGACGAAAAGTCAGTATAACAATCCCGATTTATTCAAAATTCTTAGCCTATTTATACAAATCATTTGCTTACCTAAGGGTCACACATATTTCCAATACTTACTCAATGCTTAACATAAATCATCAATTTTATGTGATGCAACTGGCCTGACCCGACTCAAGTGCATTGCACGAGTTGACCTATATCGCATCGCACTTAAACACTTCTTTGACCGCGTTAAGTACTTTGGCGTAACTTAATCGGCGCAAGCATGTTTTCTGCTTGGCTCGCGTTTTCGGCAGTGTGCCGGTTTGTCGTTTGTTTACCAACAAACCGAGTGCGTTGGTCTCAGGCTGTTTGCATCGCATTTACATTACATTTGATCGAAATTAAAAAAATCATCTATGAACCGGCAAAAGTGTTAGGTTAGGTGGCGAAGTACTGGGCAATTATTGGCAACTTTATAGTTATTTTACTATATTTAACGCCATTTAATTGTAAAAAGTACTCTTGCACTTAACAAGAAAATTGTTTAATGGTGCGTAGAGATGTACTTGCAAAAATAATTGCAAAATTTTTGCATTTTGTGGAAATTTCTTGTGAGTGAATTCCCGCCGACTGTGACATAAATAAAAAATCTGCAAATTCCTTTGAAGTATTTTCTTTTTAATTTAAATATATATATGAATTCTAAATTAAAGTGTTTTATTTTTATATAATAATATATGAAATAAATATTTTCAAACTAGCAATGCCTATTCATTTAATTTCCTTTTACCCAAAGCACCTTTCTTCCTTTTGTGCATTGAACGGCTCAAATTTTACTCAGACATTTCAACCCGCCAAATTTTTATTTTCTGACAAATTTTGCAAGTAGACTGGGCAAAGTTAATAAAGTTTCGGAATATGAGAGTAAGCGATTAAAATTCCTCAACCATTGCGAAACGTTGTACTAAAGGTACCTTTAAAGTAGCGCAAAATGTACATAGTTAAATATTATGGGAAATTTGAGTTTGCATTTTGTGCACACTCACAATATGGGACTTTATAGCATTGTTTGCAAATATTACCGAAGTGTATTTGGAAATTATTTGTGAAAACTTAACGAGTTACACATTTTCTTCAGTAAATGCCAATTTTAAACTGCGAATTACCTACAAAATAAAGAAAATATGTTAAATTTAGTCTGAAACTGTCACTGCAGCCACTGAAACAGCTGAAATCTGTCAGACCACTTTGCCCTATAGATGTGTGCGTGCGCCGGACCACTTCATGGCTTGTAATATAGAAGGCTTTGGCCACAGAATAAAGACTAAAGCCGCGATCCCAATGTATCCGCACCGTTCCGATCCGTCCGATCCGCACCGATCCGTTGAGAAGCCTGGTTCCAATGCTTCCGAAATTTGACAATTTTGTTAGTATCAAAATGGATAGAAGTAAGCTGTTGAAATATTTTAAATTGTTTTGTGAGCTGTACAAGATATAACAAGAATATAAAAAAATAAAAAGGCAAAGAAGCATGAAGTTAGTATTCATATAATTTTTATTTTGTTTGTTATACAATTCTGGATGTCTTCGGATATAATAATAATAATAATAATAAAGTTCACTTCAGAAGAGTACAATAAGACAAGATCTTTTAATAGTACTACTAAATGGTATATAATAACAATAAATCCTAAATGAATAACAATAAGGGTCTAAAAAGAGAAAAACAAGGAAGTAAGTGGCAAAAGTAGAGGAAAGAAAATAAAAGAAAAGAAATATGGAAAGCAAAAAGGGAAGTAAACTAGAATTAAGTGAAATTATGAGTTACCCAGTCCATGCGCGAAGTGACAAGGGATGTAGAGGGATGGCCTACATATGTATATGTATGTGTATACCTATCATGTTAAATGCTCACATAGCAGTCGTCTAAAGGAGGTTTTCGATCTCGTGCACTGAATTGACGATGGTAGTGAGTTCCAAGCCCGTATGGCTTGGACAAGGTAGGAACTATTCAAAACGGCATGCCGACACCGAGGTAGCAGCAGGTCTGAACGTCTGCTACTCTTTAGCGGGACCAGTAGTTCACTTAGATAGGAGGGTCCACTATGGTACAGTAAATTATGTAAAAACACCAGAGCGCGACGCCGCAAGTGCACCTCAAGAGGACAATCAAGGATTTTGAGACGGTATGGGGAAACGTGGTCGAATCTACGTAAACGGAAGGCAAATCGCAGGCAATCGTTGTAGGCAACCTCAAGCTTACTCCTACACCTGGAGTCAAGGAGGGGGTAAATTAGGGAACCATGGGTAAAATGTGGTAGCACTAACGTTTTCACCAGCCGAATCCGATGATCGGGGGAGAGGGTGCTAGCGAACAGCCAGAGCCTTCGGAGAGTTCCATAGATCCTGCTTAACAGCAATTTAATGTGGTCACAGCATTTCAAGTTGGAGCTCAATATTATGCCCAGATTTTTCGCTTTAAGAACGAAGGGTAGCCTGGAGTGAGTCAACTCAATAGGAGGAAAGTATGACAAGTCCAGGGTGTCCCTACTTAGGACCAGGGCTTGGGACTTGCTGGGATTGACTGTCAAGCGGTTATTGATAGACCAAAGGAACACATTGTTTAGGTCATCATTAATTAGAGTGACACAATTCTCAAGGAACCCCAGCGGACAATCTAGGTAGAGTTGAACATCGTCAGCATATAGATGGACTGAGCAGTTGCTTAGAACCCGCGGAAGATCATTGATAAAGAGGCTAAATAACAAAGGACCAAGTATTGATCCTTGAGGAACTCCTGAGGACAAGCGTAAGCTTCCCGACACAACATCACCAACTTGAACTCGCTGGGAACGATCAGCAAGAAAGCTACTTATAAGCTTGAGCGCCGAGCTACCAAAACCAAACAAATCCCTCAGTATACGAAGCAGAATAGGGTGTGTCACACTGTCAAATGCTTTGGAGAAGTCAAGTAATATCAGAAAAGCAACATGATCATTATCGAGCGCGGCTCTCAAGTCAGCTGTGACCCTCAGGAGAGCAGTCTCACAACTATGGCCAGTCCGGAAGCCGGATTGCCAACGACATAAATAATGCATGCTCTCAAGATACTCCGTGACTTGAAGAGACATTAGCTTTTCAAGCACTTTTGACAGGAAACACAGCAGGCTTATTGGCCTGAAATCCCCTGGTTCGGTTGGAGTTCCAAGCTTAGCTATGGGTAAAACTAAAGCATCTTTCCACAAGGAAGGAAACTCACTAAAGGTAAGGCAATTGTTAAAAATCGTGGTGATAGGTTGAGTAATAGTTGGCAGCAGAAGTTTTATGAAACGAGGGGGTATACCATCAGCACCAAGTGCATTGGATTTAATGGAGAGGATCGCATTAGCTACCTCGGGCTCACTTACGCAGCGGAAACTGTAGCCTTCAAAAGCAGAAGAAGAAGAAGGTTGAGGAACCTCAACAGAAGTCGAGTAGGAGTTCGCTCTGCCAGCGGAAACAAAATGTTTATTAAGGGTATCAGCATCCAAGTCGCATTTTACCTCGTCCTTGGCGGTGACACCCAGACTCCGAAGATTCCTCCACAGATTTTTAGAAGAATCAGAGCCCCCGAGCTTATAGGCATAGTATCTAGTTTTGGCCTCTCTCACTCTTCTCGTTACGAGGTTCCGGGCTTTTTTGAAATTAGAAAGGCTGTCCTCCGAACGAAGCCTACGATGAAGGCGATATAGGTAGTCACGCTGCGCTATAAGTTTCAGGATATCACGAGTGAACCATGGGCAAGCGCAGGACTTGATTTGCTTAAGCTGAAGAGGTGCATATTTGTCCAGCAGGTATTTAATTGTGTGACTGAACTTATTCACCTGAGTGTCGAGGAGGGAAAGGTGAGAACTGAAATCGGGCGCGAAAAGCTGGGTCCAGTTAATGGAAGAGCATTCGTCAAGAAGGACTTCAGTATCTATGTTATTGAAGTCCCGGAATTTCGCAACACAAGGGGGAGTTGACGAGTAATCAGTTGCTAAGTTGTACTCAAGTAGCAACATATCATGGTCAAGGATAGCTAGATAGAAGTGTGTCATCGCGGTTGCAAAGTCAGTGGAGTCATCAAGACTAAATGAATTTGGAGGGCAATATACCGCACAAAGGACACACTTATCTGGACCCGTGTCAACCTCCACGCAAACAAACTCAAGAGAACCACCGTTGGACTGGCATAATAACTTTGTCTTAAGGTAGTCTCTGATATAGATTGCAACTCCACCACCCCTCCTGTCAACCCTGTCACGACGGAGAAGCTTAAAACCAGGAAAGGAGACACAGCTCGAGGGTATGCCAGGCGAAAGCCTGGACTCACTAATGAGGATGGCATGCAGATTCGCACCCTGGAAGGTGACCCTTAATTCATCAATCTTTGACCTAATGCTTCTGGCATTGAAATAGCAGACGTTAAAACCACGCGAGAGCGAGGAAAAAATATGGACCATAGTTCCTACCTTGGTACTAGGCAAATTAGTATTAATGATTTAAGAACTCAGGCGCACAGAGACCGACCTCCGACGTAAGCTGAGCGACAGCATAAGAAATTGAAAGAAAATCAGTCGAATGTAGGTAACACAACTCATCAGTTCGCACATGCAGAGGGTAAGTACAAGCCATAGGAAACTCATGCTGAAAGCAGAAAATTTTTAAAATAATTAACTTAATAACAAAGAAAAGATAGAAAAGAAAGAGAAGTGAATTTAAAAGGAGATCAAAATAAGCAATCATTATACTATTAAGGGTGTGTATCGCCAGCATCCATATCGTCAACATTTGCCTCCTCCTCGGACGGTGTTGATGTTTTTGCGAGCGTAGCAGACAGGCGATCCAAATCATCTAGGCTAGTGAGGCGGGTAGGGGACCCATTTTTGGTGCGTTTAACGTAGACGATCCCGTCCGAAGTGTATGCGTTTGTTAATTTCCCCTCCTTGAAGAGCTTAAGAGCTTTGCGCAGCAACATTTGATTTATGGGTGTGAGGCTCTCATTAATGTGCACGTTGGTAGTAGCAGAGAAGCCTTTAAGCTCATTTAATTTGATGGGTCCCTTCCGTGACCGAACAGCCGAGAAGAAAGCTCTTTTTTCATTGGGGCAAGAGAAGCGTAAGATGATCGGTCGATCGCAATCCTTTGAAGCGCCATCTCTTTCACGCCCCTTAGGACGGAACGCTCCCGCATAGGGGGAGAGCGTATGTTCCACGATGACAGATAACTCCTTAAGTAAGCTTCTCGGGTCTTCGTTAGGTACTTCAGGGATACCTCTAACGACAGCATCGCTGAGACGGCCGATGCGCTTCAACTCTTCATTCTCCTTGGCCAGCGTGCTAAGCTTTTCCTCCACGGCCGAGACTCGGGCACAGCACTGCTCGACCTGAGCAGTCAACTTGCCCACAGCACAGTCAAATTTGGCAGACAGCCGATCCTCCACGCTGGTGATGACTGAGTGCAGTCGGGCTTCAGATGACTTAAGCAGCTTGGCTATTCTAGCGAGGAGATCCTCTTCGCCAGACCACAGATAAGATAACAGATTTCTAACGCCAATGGAAAGTTGTAAGCCAGAATTTGCCCGTAGCAGACAGTCACCGTAGCGGACAAAAGCTTTTGAACCTCAGGCGCAGAATAGCTTTAGTCAAGCAAGGCGCTTTAATTCCTATTTAGATTATGGGCGCGGGGGTTTTTGGTTGCGAGGGGTCGAGGGTGATGCTCGAATTGGGTGGAAGGGAATCGCCGAGAGACGCGCGCCGTCAGGGGTAAGATGGATCGTATCGATCGGGAGGGTGAAATTGTGTGCGGCCGCGCCGCTGAGCTGCGTGTCGAGCGACGAATCCATCTTACCCCTGACGGCGCGCGTCTCTCGGCGATTCCCTTCCGCGCAATTCGAGCATCACCCTCGACCCCTCGCAACAAAAAACCCCCGCGCCCACAAGCGCTCGCTGGCTGCCTCGCACAAATTCTCGCTCACCGCCCGCCGTCCCCGCAACCGTCTGTCAAAATGCCACCACATGACCTTTTCGTCTGGAATTTTACTTAGCGCGGTGCGGGAAATGATACAAGTGAAATTTTAATAATGCTTAAACAATATAAAACAATTAGGGAGGAAGGAGGGCTAATTAAACCAATTGATAAATTTTTCGAAATGTGCAAAAAATATGTAGAAATATTTACAAAATTATATAAAAATCGTCCGTATATTCAAAACTTGCGAAAACTGATTGTGGACGCATGCATTGATGATCCCTTTAGTACTTATGTTGATTGGTTTGACAACACGCATCCTTGTTATGATCATAGAGTTAAAACTCTCGAATTTTTTATTTTAGTTTTGTTAAGAAAAAATTGTAAATGGACGATGGACATAAAAAATTCTCAGAAAAGAATGGGCTCAAAAAATAAAAAACTAATAAATATTACAAGTCAGTAAAATCCATACATTTAAAATAATAAATGCAGCCCCTCTTAGAAATCAAATCATTTCACCAAAGTTTTATTAAAAAGTTTTGTCTAGCTATGTAGGTAGGTACGCTAATATACCATTCCATACAAATAACCAAAAATATTCCGTTTTCTCATAATATAAAGGCTAAAGGGCAAAACATTTCTGCGGGGTTATTTTAAATGGCTTGAAATATTAATTTTAATTTCATCCTGTGTCAATTAAAAAATAATAATTTAATAACACGTCCTCTATAAAACCTATTTAAAACGATTTGAATAAATAATTATTTATGCGGATTCAAATTAAATTTATGGATTGATTACACAATATCCGAATACTCTATACCCACTGATGTAATTTATAAATTTCTTCTCGTCTCTCGTGTTCTAAGAATTCAACCGGGGCAGATCTTATCGCGATGTATATACATAGTTGCATATAACAGCTGTGACGTAGCCCTCAATACATATATATCTAAATAGGAAATAAAGCGCCTTGCACTTGCTTGACTAAAGCTATTCTGCGCCTGAGGTTCAAAAGCTTTTGTCCGCTACGGTGACTGTCTGCTACGGGCAAATTCTGGCTTACAACTTTCCATTGGCGTTAGAAATCTGTTATCTTATCTGTGGCCAGACTTTGAAGCCTCTGTAATGGGAGCAGAGACGGTGCCAGAAGCTTTGCGGTTGCGGGTGGAGACTCCACTTAAGGCTGGGGGTAAAGAGGTCTTGTCTCTTGGCACCTTCTCTTTACCACTCTTAAATGTAACTGCATCACTGTCGCTCTGCACATCACCCATGGTTCCAGGTAGCGATTTTATAAAGAAATTAGCCAAAAACCCACAAAAAACACGGGAAGAGCACTGAAGAAAGCACCGCGGCGGCAGGTTACTTCGGAAGAAATAGTTCAGGGTGAAGCGGATACGTTTCAACAGCGGAAAAAATAGCAAAATACGGGAGCAAAATGAAACACGTCTACCACTTACAACTCATTAAGAGAGTTTATATCCTCGATAAATTCTTCTAAATTCATTTTTTTTTACATTAACCGTCCTGCGTTCACTCGGAGCACTGAAAATCATTAAATTGTGCCAAATAAATTTTTTGTGAGGTTATGCTTTCCGTAGCAATCCGAAAAAGTTGAAAGTTAACCAACTCTTCCGTACCGATCCGATCCGTACGTGCCATTGGGACCACCTTTCCGAGCGGCCATATATTTCCTAAGCAACCATCGAATTTTAACTTTGACAGCTGGTCGGATCGGAACGGTGCGGATACATTGGGATCGGGGCTTAACCCAGAAGGCCCATCTAGAACAATAATTTGGTCCCTGTTTCAGTTTACAGATTTTAATAAATCAAATCCCACTGCAGAAGAACTGATGAACAAGGGCATATACTCAACGCCAGCGACTTATTTACTTGTGCGCATGCCTTATGTAGCCTTATTTACTTGTGCGCATGCCTTATGTAGCTCGGGCTGCTCGGCTCGACTCAAGCGCTGCACGTATAAGGAAAGGGATTTTGACGTATTGGGAAATTTTGCTTTCATAGAACGATTTTTTGTTCTAGATGGGCCTTCTGGGTTAGGCTTTATTCTGTGCTTTGGCACTTCTCAAAGGTTTCCCCCACACAAACCCACGCCGAATGCCCGCGGCGCGCGCAGCGTCTATCGGGTTGCGTTGAATTCACACAAAGCCATGTCGACATGTGCGAAGAGAATTCTCTCATTCTCATTAACTAAGCGCCCCCTCTGTTACTTCCCGCCTGCTTTTATAAATAAACGAAGCGAATGCACAATTTTCGGGTTGAGATGAAGCTTCTTGTTGTTTAGAAGTTCTTTGATAAAATTTAATCATTTACACAAATTTATCAAACGAAATCACTAAGTGTAGTTTCCTTAAATACTTACTTGTGAAAAGAAATCCCAGAGATCCCGTAATTCTTTATATTTTCGCAGTCAGGCACAAAAGACTTTCTTGGCATTTTTCAATACTTTTTCTGCAAAATAATTAAAATATGTATATAATTAACCCTTTCCAGAAATTAACGCAACATTAAAACATAAAAATTATACTTTATAACACACATTTAAGCAAAAACAAGCACAAAATTACCTCTTTGCGCGTTTGCTCACCATCGAATTGCACATTAAAGCTACCGCTCGTTTCTCGTTCGACATTTAATTTGACAATCGAAGTCCCATTTAACATTCAGGCCCCCGACTTTTTGGCTTAACTCACGTACAGTGATTTTACACGGTTCTTCCCCTCCATGTTCTTTCGTTCCTCCAAGTACTTTACACGGGGTTAAGCTTCTTCGTTCGATGGTTCGTGGTTGGGTGGTCCGCGCACTGACATATAGAAATGGACCACTCCTCGCCCAAAGCCTTCTGTATTACAAGCCATGAAGTAGTCCGGCGCACGCACACATCTATAGGGCAAAGTGGTCTGACAGATTTCAGCTGTTTCAGCGGCTGCAGTGACAGTTTCCACTGTTTATGATGAAGTGCTCTAGTTGGCAGATTAAATTTAACACATTTTCTTTAATTTGTGGCTAATTCGCAGTTTAGAAGTAGCATTTACTGAAGAAAATGTGTAGCTCGTTAAGTTTTCACAACTAATTTCCAAATGCAGTTCGGTAATATTTGCAAACAATGCTATAAAGTGCCATATTGTGAGTGTGCACAAAATGCAAACGCAAATTTAAGGGTACATTTAGTAAAACGTTTCGTAATGGTTGAGGATTTTGAATCGCTTATTCTCATATTCCGAAACTTTATTAACTTTGCCCAGTCTACATTCGCAAAATGTATTAGAAAATATGTTTTGGCGGGTTGAAATGTCTGAGTAACATTTGAGCCGTTCAATATACAAAAGGAAGAAAGGTGCTTTGGGTAAAAGGAAATTAAATGAATAGGCATTGCTAGTTTGAAAATCTTTATTTCATATATTATTATATAAAAATACAACACTTTAATTTAGAATTCATATACAGGGTGTCCGGTAAATGAAGGATAATCCTTCAACTGCGATGAGGGTAGACCATGTCCTACTATATGCTAGAATTTTAGTTTAGTAAAAGTCCTACGGTTTTCGAGATATTAATTTTTTAATTTTTTTTTTTGAAAAAACCATCCACATTCAGTTTTTGTCACGCCATTTCCACAAATTATAATTTTTTACAGTCAATTTTTTTTACAGTATTAACGGATAATATGTGTCATCTAAAAGAGTATTTCGTTTTTACCTTAAATGTTGCAAAATACTCCAAAAAAAATTGTAATGAAAAATTTCCATACAAAAAAAAATGTACTATGTAAGTGAACCGTACCAATCACTTTAAAAAGTTGCTTGATAAATGCCAATTTTAAAATGCTAAATTGTTTCACATTTCTCTTTTAATTTTTTTTTATGTTAATTTAAATTGATGAAGGTAACCATTTCAAGGACAACCATTTCAAGGACGAAAAAATAGACTAAATAAACTGAATGTGGATGGTTTTTTCAAAAAAAAAATAAAATATTAATATCTCGAAAACCGTAGGACTTTTACTAAACTAAAATTCTAGCATATAGTAGGACATGGTCTACCCTCATCGCAGTTGCAGGATTATCCTTCATTTACCGGACACCCTGTATATATATTTAAATTAAAAAGAAAATACTTCAAAGGATATTTTTTATTTATGTCACAGTCGGCGGGAATTCACTCATAAGAAATTTCCACAAAATTCAAAAATTTTGCAATTATTTTTGCAAGTACATCTGTACGCACTATTAAACAATCTTCTTGTTAAGTGCAAGAGTACTTTTTACAATTAAATGGCGCTAAATATAGTAAAATAACTATAAAGTTGCCAAAAATTGCCCAGTACTTCGCCACCTAACCTAACACTTTTGCCGGTTCATACATAATTTTTTTAATTTCGATCAAACTTTTTCACAATTTTTCACTTCCATTACAACTGATATCCTTTTGTACACCTCCTGTAGAAATACTTACCGGATAAATTGATTGTTTCACTTCTAAAACTGCTAAAATTCCTCCAGAACTCCGAAAATTCACTCGTTTTGTATGAGAAATGGCCGTCAACTGAAGAACTGTCAGACCACTTACGCACACATGCAAAAGGCCACTTCATGGCTTGTAATACAGAAGGCTTTGACTCGCCCCATACAAAATGCCTATGAAGCGATAGTGCACTTTCTAGTTCCCTCTTGCTCACACCATTAACGGATTTTGAGCAGTCAGCTGTGGGTTTGAATTGCTGTCAAATGCATTTTTGGGGCATTAGTCCGTTTTATTTGCATAAATCCATCAAATAATTACTACAAAAATTATAAAATAATTCCTTTTGTATCTTAAGTCTGTAGCGGCACTGCTGCTACGACAACACTGTGGGCAATAGACACTGTATATTGCCTAAGGATCCTGCGTCTCAAAAACATTATCAATTTTACAAAAGGACCTAGCAGGCCTTAAAATTTTTGTTTAACGGACTTCCCAGATTTTATGTTATAAAACAGATGTCATAAATTAATTGTCCGGCATTAAATAATAAAATGTTACCATAAAACACACACATAATTCTTGTTTAATTGTGAACATAAAAATAGGTACTAAGGATACCTAAATTGGTGACCCCGACAACGAACAATCAAGAATTTTAAATAGTTTTTCGGAAAGACGAAGGACGAGGATAGCAGAGCGAGAACCGGTGGGATCTTCAGAACATTTGCAGCAAGTGAAATGCACAACAATCAAGACATCACCATGCACGACAGCAGCAACGTCACGGAAGATTCATCGATTCTGTCGAATCCGGAGGTAGGTGTCGAAGTAATCTCGTCATCGACGAGATTCAAGCTGCCGAAATTTTCGACGGCTTACCCGGCTACTTGGTTTGAGCAGGCGGAACTAGATTTCCTGCTCAACCGCATTAGGAAGAACGAGGACAAGGTCCTCCATGTTTTGGTGGCACTGCCTACCGAAATTATGGCAGTTCTTCCGTCCGAGTTTAAAAATCCCGCGAGTTTGAGACCGTACGAGGATTTAAAGAATGCTATTCTTACCAAGTACGGACTTTCTCCTCAGCAACGGCTAGAACAACTCTTGTCCGAGCAGGATATGGGGGATCAATCCCCCACGGAGTTCTACGCCTCGCTGAAGAGACTCGCGGGAGACGGCATGACATCAGTTATGCTGAAGGACTTGTGGAAACGGCGACTTCCACAGGAAATAGCCTTGGCGATAACTCCCATAGAGGCGCAATGCACCCTCGACAATGTTTTGTCAACAGCAGACAAAATATGGGAGTTATTACCCAAGTCGAGGATTCGGGCTACCGCTATTAACTCTGTATCCAGAGTTGAGGGAACCCGTGGCGGACCACAGGACCGTATAGCCCAACTTGAAACCCAAGTCCTACATCTAACTCGGCGGATTAATAAATTAATCCGCAGCCGGAGCCAAACGCCGGGTAACCGGACAAGGTCGCACTCGCGACCAAAAAAGCAGGCGCAAGCAGAGACCCTCTGCTCCTCCTCCTCCTACCTCCTCCAAGAAAACTTCAAAAAACTAAAGGTAAGTCCCGAGTCGATACAGTCTAACGTAGACTGCAAAAACGCGGATAAAAGACCGTATGTAAAAGACGACGGAAATAAACTTTATTTCCTCATCGATTCGGGCGCGAACGTCTCATTACTACCCCCTACCTATGCACACACACGTACTACTTCACCGAATCTTCTGCTACGAGCAGCTAACGGTACGACGATTCGTACTTACGGTACCAAAATTCTTGAGCTTGATCTTGGTCTAAGACGGAGATTCGTGCACTGTTTTATTATTGCAAATTGCACAAGCCCTATCTTAGGAGCAGATTTTTTAACAAAATTCAAACTGGCTCTTGATTTCAACAATAATCAGCTGATCGATTCGGAAACTAGTCTTTGGGTAAAAACCCACCTTAAATCTACACCGAGATCAGTTGAAACACAATATATGGTCGACAAGAAGTTTAAACAGCTACTAACAAAGTATGCAGAGCTTACGAAGCCACCAAACTTCAACTTGCCGATCAAACATAATGTGCAACATCACATTTTGATACAAGGCCAAGTTCCTTTCACTACAGCTCGGAGGCTTCATCCCGAGAAAATGAACGTGGCCAAATTAGAGTTCGAACACATGATCGAATTAGGCATTTGTCGACCATCTTCATCGCCAGCAGCTTCACTACTTCATCTGGTCCCTAAAAAGGACTCACATGATTGGCGACCATGTGGCGATTATCGCCGCTTAAATGCAGTCACGATACCGGATAGATACCCTATCCCACATATCCAAAATTTTTCGCAACACCTACAAGGATGCAAAATTTTTTCAAAAGTGGATTTGGTACGTGCTTACCACAATATTCCGGTAGCACCGGAAGATATCCACAAGACTGCAATTATTACTCCTTTCGGTTTATTCGAATTTACTCGAATGCCGTTTGGTTTAAGAAACGCGGCCCAAACATTTCAGAGATTTATGAATGAAGTTACAAGGGAGCTAGACTTTGTTTTTGTTTATTTAGATGATATTCTCATCGCAAGCAAAAACGAAGAAGAACATTTGACCCACTTGGATCAACTTCTTAATAGACTTCAGGATTTTGGATTGACCATTAAATTGGAAAAATGTGTTTTCGGAGTTCCAGAAATCAACTTTCTGAGCCATCGGGTCACTTCCCAAGGCATTCTTCCATCGGAAGACAGAGTTAAAGCTATTTCTGAACTTCCACCTCCAACTTCAGTCAAACAAATCCAAAAATTTCTTGGAATGGTGAATTTTTACCACCGTTTTATTCCAAGACTGGCAGACATTTTAACGCCAATTTACGCACTGTTGAAAGAATTAGTCAACTCAAAGGCACCAAAGAATTCTAAGACAATTCCTTGGTCTGAGCACTGCCAGACAGCCTTTGAAAAGGTTAAAAATGCGATGGCACAAGCAACTTTGCTCAATCATCCGATTGAGAATGCCAAGTACAGCATTTCAACCGATGCGTCAGATTATGCACTGGGCGCAGTTTTAGCACAGCTAAACAACAATCAGTGGCAACCACTGGCATTCTTTTCGAAGAAACTTTCTTCAGCAGAACAAAAATACTCTGCGTTTGATCGCGAATTATTAGCCATCTACGCAGCAATTAAACATTTTCGTTATGCTGTTGAAGGTCGAGAATTCACTGTATTCACAGACCATAAACCCCTGATTAGGGCAATTCCGTCAAAGACTGATAGATCGCCGAGACAAGCTCGACACCTTGACTACATAGCACAATTTACCAATGATATAAGACACATATCTGGTAAAGACAATGTGGTCGCGGATTATCTTTCACGTCCCCTATCGGCTGACATGGTCAGTGCGATTAAATTCGACCTTCCAACTCTGGAAGAAACACAAAAGGACGATGAAGAACTTAAGGTATTGGTGAAATCGCTTAAAAGCAATTCTAGTTACAAACTAGCCATAACGCCAATACCGTTCACTTCGCACAAAGTCTGGTGTGCTATAGGCTCGCAAATATCACGGCCGTATATCCCGAAGTCTTTGCGAAGATTAGCTTTCGACTCAGAGCATAATCTTTCGCATCCCGGTACTCGAGCAACGCGACATGCGATAACTTCCAAATATTTTTGGCCAAGTATGAATAAAGACTGCAACGAGTGGTCACGTTCATGCTTGGGATGTCAGAGATCTAAAGTGTCCAGACATATCAAATCGCCATTAGAGCAATTTAATCTGCCGAACAGTCGTTTCGAACATATCCATATGGATATTGTGGGACCTCTACCGCCATCGCAAGGATATGCTTATATCCTAACGATCGTTGATCGGTTTTCAAGATGGCCTGAAGCATATCCCATTAGAGATATTTCTGCACACACAGTGGCTAAGCGTTTTGTGATAGAATACGTCCCTAGATTCGGAGTACCGCTTGAGATCACAACAGACCAAGGTACACAATTCGAATCAAAACTGTTCACAGAAATCACAAAACTCCTGGGTACTCACCGTATTAGAACCACAGCATACCATCCACAAGCAAACGGGATGGTCGAGAGATTCCACAGGACTCTCAAAGCTGCCCTAAAAGCAAGAGACAACACTTCACATTGGAGTGAAGAATTGCCCTTTGTTTTATTAGGAATTCGAACAGGAGTTAAAGCGGATTTAAGCTGTTCACCCGCAGAATTAGTTTATGGGCAGAATCTCAGGCTACCAAGCGAGATTTCAATCTCTGCTAAGGAAGAAGGTACACAATCTGATTTTCTTGAACGGTTACGTTCATACGTTCGAAACCTTCGGGCGAGTCAACCGCGGTTACCTACCGCGCAAAAGACTTATGTACCCACATCGCTCGAGAACACTGATTACGTTTTCATCCGGGTAGATCATACACACAAACCTCTTGATCAACCGTACACAGGACCCTATCACGTAATCAAACGACTTCGGAAAAATTATGTCATTGACATAAACGGGACAAACAAGTCGATATCTATCGACCGTCTTAAACCAGCTTACACTCATACAGGCGACAATAAAACATAGTTTTATTTTATGTTATTTTTTAGGCATAGATCGCTTTGCTGGAGGGGGAGTATGTAGCGGCACTGCTGCTACGACAACACTGTGGGCAATAGACACTGTATATTGCCTAAGGATCCTGCGTCTCAAAAACATTATCAATTTTACAAAAGGACCTAGCAGGCCTTAAAATTTTTGTTTAACGGACTTCCCAGATTTTATGTTATAAAACAGATGTCATAAATTAATTGTCCGGCATTAAATAATAAAATATTACCATAAAACACACACATAATTCTTGTTTAATTGTGAACATAAAAATAGGTACTAAGGATACCTAAAAGTCCCTTCAAAGGAATGCAAACATTAAATTACCCCTTTGTAAGATACAATTGAATTTTACACAATTTCTAATTTTTCAGTAGAAATTGTGTTATTAAATTATGAAAATTAGTCTTTTCTTATCTCATATTTCAAATTCTTCTTATCTTATGTCTGATTTACGACAAAAATGGCACAAAAACCACACAAAAACCTGAGTGGCGTAATATGGCGAATCAATTTGGAATTAATTGTATTTATTTCCTTTTACTGTAACTAAATTAAGTGAAGTATACAGCAAAAACACAAAAGTGCTCTAATTTTTACTTTTGAGTTCTTAAAACAGTTGTTTAGCGATATGTCTATATGTCAGTGGGTCCGCGCATTGGGGAACGGCCTTACCACTGACGTATAATATAATGGACCGCTCAATCTCCTGTCTCAAGCTCGGAAGAATGAACGAACATGGAGTGGAAACGAGCCGAAAAAAGTGAAGCCATTTCAAAGATGTGTGAGTAGAAACACTCACAAATAGACATCACTCAGTACAGGCGTAACATTTTTGCTGGCACTCCGGAGGGGCTAACTTTTGCAGGCGATTTAATTTGTTGTAGCCACCTGTTCTGCATGAGGACATCGCTCGGGGACCTAAAACCCAATAAAAAGAAAGTATTAAGTAAAATAATATTTCTATCATTATATTAATTTATGCTTTGACCCCCAAAAAAAATTTTTTACGGTAACGACTTTGTCATTCATTTGCACAAATCTGACAGTTCTTCTGGAGGGAAAACCACTTCAGTTAAGAATGAATTTTTCGATAAAATCCAATCATTTTCACAATTTTTTTCAAATGGAATCACTAAGTGTACTTTTCTTAAATACCTACTTGTGAAAAAAAATCCCCAGAGTTCCTGTAAATCTCCGCATTTTTGCAGCCAGGCACAAAACATTTTTTAGGGCATTTTTTCTCAGTTTTTTCTATAAAATAACCCACAATAGATGTAATTATCACGTTTCACAAATTAAAACATAAAAATTACACCTTGTGACCCACTTTTACTGAAAATAAAACACAAAACAAGCACAAAATTACCTCTTAGCTCGCTTGCTCACTACACTTGACAAACCGAAGTTTCCCACTCGTTCATCATTTGACAATCAAAAACCATTTTTGACAATCAAAACCCAGACTTTTTGGCTTCACTCACGTACAGGGATTTTACACGGTTCTTCCACTCCATGTTCGTTCGTTCCTCCAAGGTCTCAAGCGATGGCCAATTTGACAACCTACTGCCACAGTGGGACGAGATGAGACATATAAAAATTTATATGGTGCTGTCTATTTTTACCGCATTGCATGGATGGGCCGATTCCGCAGATTTTTTGAATGCGGAATTGCTGGATGCTGACAAAAATATTTGAGTTTAGATATTTGTTGAAAAAAAATTTAAAGAATATGTACTTCAAATGCAATTAATGTAAATAAAAATCATCATCAATGTCATAAATATGCTTTTAAATTTTTATCCTTGCACAATTACCAATATTTTCGAGAATTTGTGATTGAAAATATTTTAAGTTATGAAATCGGTGTACCATACAATAAAATAGGTGTGACATAGAAAATGCATATAATTAACTGAATGTGTTATATGAAATCAAAAACTTTTATCTTTTGCAATATACAAGTTAATAATAAAATTTTTACGTTTTTTATCGGATGAACAATTTATTGAGATGATATTCTTAAGACAAGTCGACTACAACCACAGACTGTATAACTATCAGACTATTCATGTGGCTGAAATCGAGAAAAATTTTCAAGTCCCAAAGATGCAAACATTGGCTTGTGCTTTCCAATGAGACTTCCACGCACAAGCAATCGGCGAACAGCGCGCTGCAGTCGCAGAGCCTGTGCTGTGGAATTGGAATTTGGAAAGGTTCCTTTTCCTTTCCCTTTTATCCCTTGCACTAGGTCGGGGCTTGTGGGGTTGCGCTGAGGTGAAACGTGAGGGGGATTCATTTGAATTTTTCTAGGAATCCTCTGAGTTGCGTGCTCTGCTCAACTCAATGAATGAAATCTTCAAGGGATTTTTGGTGGCTAGGTGTTTTTGACTAATTTTAAACAATTATTTAAAAAAAAATAACTTTTAGGAATCGTTTTGTATACTTTTATCTGAAACCATTTTCAAAGAGGATTCTTCTTCTTAACGTTTATTTTCACTTCAAGATTCAACCAAGATCTCATTGAAAACTTTTTTGCACTTATCAGAGCTAAAAATGGTAACAATAGAAATCCGTCTGCAATATTTAACATATCGGTAGCTAGGCTTACGTCTGCAAAAATTACCAAAATGAAATGCAGTGGAAAAAATTGTGAGGATGATGACGATCTGCTCTTAGATGTGAATACAAACAAATGTTGTGTGTTCAATCGAAAATGATCTAGTCAGTGAAATTGGACATTTTGAAATAATACCTCTAAATGAAAAAATGAGAAGGTCATTATACTATAGAAATTGATTGAGGCAAATCTGGATAGATACCATACAAAAATAGAGTTTCCGATGCAGCGAAGCTATACTTTTTAGGTTATGCTATTTTCAAAACATCAAAAAAATTAAATTGTGAAGTTTGTAAGCAAAATATGGTGAAGCATTCTTCAGAAAAACTTGAATTACCTTCAGAATTCATGATTATAAGTAAAGATTATGGAAGTAAAACTCTTACTTGTTCACTTCAGCCACCACAGATTATTTTTTTGATATATGTAAACGGTTTTTCAATGTACATATATGAACAAATTTTTGAGAAATATTTACATATCTCAAATATAAAAAAAACAATTACATATTGACAAATGCATAGAGGACTAAAAAAGATTTCCCCGAGTGGTTTCAGGAACACGATGCTTGGTATCAACATAAAATACAGATATTCAACTTTATAATCTTAGTTCTTTTAAGGAAAAACTGTACGTGGTTGGCCAAAAGTAAATCTGTGAACTCCGCAAATTCAAAATATTGTATTCTTAAGCAATAAAACTTAAAATTAAAAGATATTCGATTGAACCAAAGAAAGTATAACATAAAGAACTTGCAAGGCCCACAAGAAATTTTGTCCGGAAATTTTCGACTGGGGTCGCTATATTAGAACCCCAGAGAGACAACTCTGCATTCAGCATATCGTGAGCCAACCCCAGAGAACCCCAGCCGTGTTGCGAGCTGCTTTTCAGTCGTTCAAGTTCTTAGCTCTCTTTGAGTTTTCCCCACACGTACATATGTAGCTGACTGAATTCCCCGAACAGGAACGCTATGGGGTGCGGCAAGGGGTTCACAGCAAAACATGTTTGCATGGTTGCAACAGAGATAACAAATATTCGTTATCTCTGGTTGCAACCTCGAACGTCGCTACGCAGGCGCTCTCTCATCGTCGCTTTGGCTTGCGTCCTGCGGTTGGGGCGTTCATTGATGAATTTTCGGAGATTATCACAAGAGATCAGTGGGTGAAAAATCACTAAATCACTAATCCCTTATTATACCATCCTGAGGGTTCGAATATTTTCTTCAAATTTTAATGGGAGTATACCCTTTCAAACAAAAAAAAAGATTTTTTTAAATTGGTCCATAATTGGCGAAAATATCGGTGAACATATAAAACAAAAAAACATATGTACGTAGAGACGAACATAGAACCTCCTCCTTTTTTGGAAGTTGGTTAAAAATCATAGTGTCGAAAAATAAAGCTCACAAACTTCTTTAACGAATAAAGAAAATTGGTGATGCTGATACCTGCCTACAAATTTCGACCCAGATTTAAAAACTTCATCAATTCAGGGATCTAATAATTTTTAAACATAAACTCAGGTTCTAGGAATTACAAATAGCTCAGCTCAGTGAACTACTCAGCTGGTGGGCTGTTGTGAATTTTACCCCCTCATGCACCCGCTCCTCAACATAGCACAAGAGAGAATATGTTTCTCAGCAATCTCACTATCGCCGTCCGCAGAATCGCAGTATTCAGCTCAACACAATATTTCTCCTTTACAAATCCCCTTGCCCCGACCGCACAACGCCCTATGAAGCGAAAATTTCGTCAAGCGCAGTTTTGTACTGGATGCAAGTTCTTTATGTTTATACTTTCTTTGATTGAACTCACATAAACATTCTACGACGACTTTAAATATAATTTAAGGTTTTCAGACTCCCTTTAGAAGTTTAACTTATTTTATTCCTTTGTATACAAATATGTTTCACCACAATGCACGAATTTTTGCAGATATAATTTTAAACATATATATTCTTTAAGCTGATAAAAATCTATATTAATTGAATTAACCCTTTGCAAACTTACATCCAAAACGATTCCTAAGTTTTTTTTTTAAATAATTGTTTAAAATTAGTCAAAAACACCTAGCCACCAAAAATCCCTTGAAGATTTCATTCATTGAGTTGAGCAGAGCACGCAACTCAGAGGATTCCTAGAAAAATTCAAATAAATCCCCTCACGTTTCACCTCAGCGCAACCCCACAAGCCCCGACCTAGTGCAAGGGATAAAAGAGAAAGGAAAAGGAACCTTTCCAAATTCCAATTCCACAGCACAGGCTCTGCGACTGCAGCGCGCTGTTCGCCGATTGCTTGTGCGTGGAAGTCTCATTGGAAAGCACAAGCCAATGTTTGCATCTTTGGGACTTGAAAATTTTTCTCGATTTCAGCCACATGAATAGTCTGATAGTTATACAGTCTGTGCTACAACTGAATCTTAAATTTAGAGACGCGCTTCGTTAGCTGAGATGCAGAAAATAGTTCCCATAGAAAAGTCACGTACAAGAGGTTTCAGGTGACGGCGCTGGCATCCTGCAACGTAGCGTCTGCGACACTGCAGAAATGTAATATTTAGGCGTTTCGTGGAAGGCGAACGTTATTTGTGTTAACTCTTCCCCTCTCAGATCCGAATGTCCTCATTTGGTTAAAAAAATGGAGTGTCGTAAAATTTCTTTTTGGGGGCTTTTGGCAAAATGATTTTTGTTACTGCTGGTTTATCTTCAGACTGATCATTATGATCCTGTCGTGTAGCTGTGTTTTCTTCTAAAGGTTGTAACTCGACTGCTGCCGGTTGATCTGAATTGGCTGCACTGATGACAATAGGTTTCCGTTTTCTACATTTGATTATCAGGAAGATTATTAAAACGATGAAAAAAATTGCGGTGGACCCGTAGGTAGTAATTTGTAGGACATTCCTTTCGACCCGAAGAGTGGCGATTTCATCTGTGTTGTTGATATGGATCTCTTTCATCATTTGGAGTGATAGGACCTCTTTATATTGACCCTCGTAGGGAGTAATACCCCAGACAGACGGGCACGAACGAATGAACGTTCTCGAAGAATGATCATTGCCGTGTCGTCTGTCAGCAAGAATGAAGTTTGAATGAACATTCGTAACTACATTCTCGTTCTCATCAATGAAGTTCCGGAAACTTCATTCGCAGAGAACGAGCATGGAAATCCTGGAAGAATCAGCTGATTTCCAGTGTCAAAGTGTGAATTGACAACTGTCAGCCAGCCAGTTGAGTTTTAATTCTGTGATCATGGAGGTGGGGAAGGAGCAGGAAGAGTTGCAATACGTTTAGTAGCTTGCGAACGTTTTCGTAAAGTTGCTATTAATTTCACCGATTCACTCGTGCGCATTTTAAACTCAAAAATTCTCGACTCGAATGAAGTTGGCCGTCTGTCATGCATATAACGAATGAAGATTCGAGAGAACGATCATTCATCGAACGTTCATTCGTCCGTGCCCGTCTGTCTGGGGTATAAGTTGTAAGATGGCTGGAAGTATCTGCGTTGTTGTCTGTTCCCCTGAGATGAACATTTTGCCACCAATTGATATGGTAGTGTTATGGAATTTTATTAGAAATGTCCCATTGAGGCTACGAAATTCGCCCTCGATGCCGATATTCCCATAAAAATTGTTTAGCAATATTAAGCCTTCTGAAATCTCTTCTACTGATCGTATGTGTTGGTCATTACTTTGACTGCATTTCGACGGCCGGCTATCCAATAGATTCGGTAAGCATGTTGAATTACTTAAGTCTATGAGATATTCCTGATTACAAATTGACAGTGAATCCACTACTTTACATGCTTTAATTATTCCAAAAACTTTATTATGACCTCTTAATATTTTATCGTATTCTATTGCAATAGTTTTTTCGTTTCTTTTGACTGGTTTAATTAACAACTTTTCATAAGGTTCAGACGTGGTTATAGGTAAGTTAACAATATAAAGTAAACATGAACTATTAGTTATAATTTTAACATTTGCGAAATTTAGTGCCTCCTCTGGGCTAGCATATGGTAAACTCTCCTTTTCTATTTTACTAATAGCTAATTTTACTTCTGAATTTGACAAAATAAGGGAATTAATTACTCCTGCCTTTGCCCAATGAATGGCATAATTTACATTAATTATTTCTTCTTTAATCAATCTTAATTTATACTGGAGACTCAAAGCTAATGGATTATCAATACTTCCTCCCTTCTTTATTGTTGTCAATACCTCATTAGTCATTCTAGTGATATAATTTAATCTTTCATTATAAAGTTGATTTATGATTATTTGCTTATTGTTATTTTCTAATACATTATTGATTTTACTTTTAATAATTTCGAAATCTTCGTGGTCCGGAGTACCGGCAATCCACTTCCACGCAGAACCCAAAATATTCAAAGATCGTTTTGTCCTGTGTCTTTTCATGCCGTCTAATAATGTCTGTAATTGCGTCAATTCATGAGTTAAATATTGGTAAAGGGGATGTCTGGAAGTAATCAGCTTGTCTAGTACAAAGTTCATATTATTTGTGAACCTTTGATAATCATCTAGTTCTATTATATGGATCAATTTAAAATTCCCTTGTTGAATCCTTGCCTTTCCAATGTTTACTGCAATAATTTGTGAGTTAGTGTAATCCAGAATTTGAGCTGAGCCAAACGTAACGCCTATCATGCATCTGCAATGGAAAGCTATGTTTAGTTCCTAATATTGTTTTTATGAATAGTCTTTCCTGATTCTGTTATTACTGTTGTATTTTTATTTTCTTTTACTACCTCTCGCTTGTATCTGACAGTTAATTTTGTTCCTAATCTTTTATTGTATTTAACGAAAATAATTTGTCCTGGCTGGTAAATTTTCACTGGTTTACGTTTTTGATTATGATAGTTAATGTCTTTTTCCTGTTTTGCTTTTAACTTTTCGATGTTACTAAGACGAATTTGTTCAAACTCTGCCGGACTTGCACCCGGAATTCTTCCGTAAAACAGTTCAACTGGTTTTTTACCTGTGGTTGAATGGATTGAATGGTTATATTCGTTTACTGATCTTTCGAGTAACTCTTCGAATGTTCTTTCAACACCATCTGCTTTGAGACATCTCATGATCTCAGAGAGGGTCGAATGAAACCTTTCTATTTGGCCATTCACCTCACTCCTATATGGCGGGGCTTTAAAAATTTTGATTTTAAATCCATCCAGCATCATCGAAGTTATGGAGCGTGAGTTAAGGGATTTTTCGTTATCGATCACCACCACGCCCGGAACGCCATAGAAGAAGAGGATGTCCCTAAGGGGTTGTTTAATGTCTTCTATTGCTCTGGACTTTATGGGTTTGCAGAATGCTAGTTTAGTAAATTTGTCTATGGCAGTCAGAACCAATTTATTGTTCGTTGAGTAGATGTCCAAATGGAGAATATGACCGGGGTAGTTCGGAATGGGAGTAGGATTGATTATTTGGTTGTTAGGATGTCTATCATATTTATTCTCACTGCAAGTTGTACACCGTTTAACCAAGAATCTAATTTTTTTGTTCATTTTGGGAAAATAATATTTTTCTAGAATTTGGTTTCCATTCTCTTTAGCATTTCGGTGAGCTCGTCGATGAATAGATAGTATTTTTTCATCTTGCTCATTTTCGTCAGAAATGTCTTGTACTATTTTAGAGGTGAAACGGATTTTATAGTTCGCGAAATGGAGGGGATAAATCTGTTGTATTTTTCCCATTATAGCCTCCTCTGTTTGGAGTCCATTTATTGTTCCTGGGTTTAGGTATTTTTTTAAAATTCGTACGATATCCTCTTTGGAGTAGTGGGTTCGGGTGATTGTATGTCGTACATAACTTGGAAAGGGGTTAGATCTCTGGTAATTGTTTTCGTTACCTTGGTTAAGTATTATTTGATTGCGGAAGACATTAATAGGTTTTTCTATTGTGGGAATTAAATTGTGCGAAGAACTATCGTCACTGTGTTGTGTTGAGGACATTGAGTTAGCTTCTGTAGGATTGACTATTCTTGAAAGGGCATCCGCCACGACGTTCGTGCTACCGGGTTTATATTTGAGTTCATAATTGTATTCCTCAAGGATTGCCTTCCATCGCTTCATTTTGGAATTATTATTTCTATTACTGAGAGCGTAAGTGAGGGGTTGATGATCAGTTAATATTTTAATCTTGCGTGATCCGTAAAGGAAATTTCTGAGAGAATTAAGGGACCATATTATGGCAAGCATCTCCTTCTCATTTGCCGCATAATTTTCTTCCGTTTTGTTAAGGGTCCTTGATAGAAAGGTGATTGGTTTTCCATCTTGGGACAGAACAGCTCCCAGTGCAAAGTTAGAGGCATCCGTGGTAAGCTCGAATTCTTTTTCGAAATTTGGAAATGACAACAACACATCCTCAGAAATTAGAGAATTCTTTACTTTATTGAAAGCGTCCACAGCTTGATCGTTTAAGTGAATTGCTTTAGTTTTAGATAGGGTTTTAGACACATGTCCGTCTTCTCCTCTTAAAAGAGTTGTCAATGGTTTTGTAATCTTGGCATAATCTTTTATGAAACGACGGTAATGGCCAGCCATTCCTAGGAATGATCTTAGATCCTTTACCGTACAAGGAAGGGGAAAATCTACTATTGCTCTAACCCTTTTAGGGTTTGCCTTAATACCGTCTTTAGATATCAAAAATCCCAAAAATTCTACCTCGGATTGAAGAAATTCACACTTATCCAATTGGACCTTCATATTGGCTTTTTCGAGAGTTTCGAAAACCAACTTCAAATTTATAAAATGTTCCTCTTCACTACTACCGAATATTATGATGTCATCGATGTACACGTAGCACCGCTTTCCGATGTGCTCCCTCAATATATCGTCGAGCGCACGCTGGAAAATGGAGGGTGCATTCTTCAAACCGAACGGGAGTCGCGTGAATTCGTACTTTCCATGATTAACGGAAAATGCTGTCTTCTCCACATCCTTCTCCCTCAACGGAATCTGATGAAATCCACTCTTCAAATCAAGGATGGTAAAAAACTCATTCCTTCCAAGATTACTGAGAATATCATTTATTTCAGGGATAGGATATTTATCGGATATAGTGACATTATTTAATTTGCGATAGTCGATAACCATTCTATATTTTTTCTGCCTGGAGGCATCTTCTTTTTTAGGTACTATCCAAACTGGGGAGTTATAAGGAGACCTGGATGGTCTAATAATTCCATCTTCAAGAAGTTGTTTTATCTGGCTATCGACTTCGTCTTTCAAGCACATAGAATATGGATAGGGCCTTGAATAAACTGGGTCGGAATTATATGTTCGGATTTCTCCTTTAACGGTTGTGGTAAAGGTCAATCTTTTATCCGGATCGGAAAACAAATTTGGAAACCTTCCTATTAAATTTTCTAATTTATTCTTTTGCTCTGGAGGAAGATGTGAGGTTCTCAAAATCATATTGTTCACAGACTCTGAAATATGCTGTTTAAGGGGAATGTTTAAATTGGGTCGAATTGTCATAAATCCTTCTTTCGTGTGTATTGTGGCTTCCAATTCTTTTAAACTATCATTGCCAATAATTCCATCAAGGGACGTGAGATTTGGCAATATAAAAAATGTTAATTTTCGGTCGAAACCGAAGAGGTCTATTAAAGCATGATGGGTAATTCTTATATTTCCTGCTACGGAATTGGTTAGGAATGGTTTTTTTGTTCTGTATAGGATTCCTTACACATCGAGACTGAATGTAATTTTTATTCGAGCCCGTATCTATGAGGAATTTAAATATTTTGCCGCTCTTCGCTACGTGCTCTAGGTAGGGGAGCGAAGAGCTCTTTAGTCTAAAAAATTAACATTGTCCAACTGCTCTTCGACTTCTTGCTGATTAGAGGCATTGTGTGGATCCGTGCCAACTAATGGTTCTAATTCCTGTGGGCCACTGGCATCTTCATTGGAAATTTGCTGAATTTGGGTATCATATTCAGACATTTGGCCATAGTAGTCTTGTAAAGCGGTGTCTTCATTAAATGATTCTGTCTGATAGAGACTTTGGAATTTCACAGGCTGAGGTACCTGATTGGAGTGGGATTTCTTATTCATAGTATTACTTATTTGTGGTTTATTTTGGTAATTTATTTGACGGGAATTAATGGATCTATCTACGTCCATAGGTTCCGGTTTAGGTAAGTAGTTTCTATTAAATGGCTTTAGAGGTTGTTGAACGCAATTTTGAGTGCATCTAGGGGCTTGAAATTGTTGTGGAGGTTTAGTGAAACCCTGAGGTAACTGGGGATTATGTAGGAGTTCTGGATAATATTTTCGAGTTTGGGGATTATAATAGTTGGGCTGTAGTTGAGGATTAAGTCTCCTCGGTGGAAGTGGTAATGGCGAAGCAAGGTGAGAACTTCGCAGATTGCCGTGACTATGCTGCACTCGATATTGAACGTTTTCTAATTTCAAACATAAGTGGAGAGCTTCGGGTAGGTCTGTTGGTCCCTTCATACTGAGTAATCTGGGCAAGTCTCCCCTAAGACCTCTTACAAAAGTGTCTAGAGCCTTGTCTCGATAAGCCTGTGTCATTACGTTCATTGACTCCTGACTCATGTCCATTGATGATAATTTATTCAGAATAAGGGATAAATGACGGTAAACCTGTTCATAAAATTCGGGGATAGAAACATTTTTTTGAATTAATGTTGTCATTTGGTATTCAAGGGTTCCTAGATCTCTTTTGTCTGCATAGTGAAGTGTTAAACACTTCGAAATTTCTTCCCAATTCAGAGGAGTGTTGTACGACTCCAGTGCAGTATCTGCATGCCCTGTTATTTTATTTCTAATGACACTAATTATGCCATAATATTTGGGTGTTCCCTTTAAGTGATTATAAATTTTTAGAATTCGCTCGACACTCTTCTTCCAAGAGCCGAATTCTCCCGGTTGGCCTGAGAACTCACGTAAACTTTTAACAACATCAGGAATTTTGTCCATATCGTTTAAATTATTGAGGTATCGTGGATCTATGGTTTGATCTGAGTGCCTAAGTTTAGCGTCGACATGTGTTATTTGATCAAGAATTTGTTGTGACTCTGATCGAACGGTTTGTATAATAACTTCTTTCAGCTGTTCGAGGTTAAAATGATTTGAAGTACCGGAACCGGATGGTTGATCTTCATTCAATTGAAGGATTGATGGTCTTAAAATATTATCCGTAGACATTTTAAAGTTTTACCGTATTTTGAGATGGAATTTATAATTTAGATTATTTAATTCGATTAGTTGCGTAAAAACAAAGTATTCGTATCTGTACGTCTGTCACCGACACCTTATTAATTTGGTTTAACTTTTTGTAGATTGTAAACGTATTTCGAAATTATTTAAAGTAAGATATTTTCTTTGCTCGCAGCTAACACAATATTTTAAATTCTAATAATGCAAACAAGCTAAAATTCTATTATTCCTCAAATTGGAATTTAAATGCTGTGATTATTTTCTTTTAAAACTTATTGGATCTTAATTCACAATGATATTGGATATTTTATTTCTTTGTTTGCTCTTTTCACTGTTTTTCACACTTTTTACAATAATTTCTTAACAATTTGCTAACTTACGATAGTAATAACGAATGTATGGTTAACATCCGGAGTTGCATCGCTGTTTGGGACTTCCTTCTGTCAGCAGTTAGGCGGCTGTTAACGCAGGTACTTTCCTCAATTCCGGCTTGGTGTCCTGAAATTGTTGCGCTGGTTAACTCCTTTTCCTCCACGTCGAGTTACTAGCTGCCGTGGTTACTAAGGGGCCTCTTTTCCTAACAATAACTGCAGAAATTTTTGTTGCGAAAAATCACACTCCGTTATTCCCACGATCGCACCGAACTTTTCTATTAAGCTCTCGGGTATCTCGCGTTCCGTTTAAGACTTATTTCTTATTGAACAACTATTGGGCTTATTTTATCACAACGGTCCCTGCTCGGGCGCCAGTTAATAATAAAACTTTTACGTTTTTTATCGGATGAACAATTTATTGAGATGATATTCTTAAGACAAGTCGACTACAACTGAATCTTAAATTTAGAGACGCGCTTCGTTAGCTGAGATGCAGAAAATAGTTCCCATAGAAAAGTCACGTACAAGAGGTTTCAGGTGACGGCGCTGGCATCCTGCAACGTAGCGTCTGCGACACTGCAGAAATGTGATATTTAGGCGTTTCGTGGAAGGCGAACGTTATTTGTGTTAACTTACATATTAACAATGTTTAACTAAAACAAAAGCGGATTCTACAAAGAAACAATATAACAAATTCATATTATTTAAAATTATTAACTATTTTCATATTTAAAGGCGGTCAATAAAAAAAATTTTTAAAAAAAAATAGAACCGACTCCAAAAAATCCCAAGCTCTAAAAAGTATAAAATAATTATATTAAAAGTCCTCTGATACTACTTTCAACATTAAATACCAAGACTCCTAGACTTTTGAAGTCGGTGTGAAAACCTGACTGATATTAATCCAATTAATCCAGACAAACTGATTGCATTCATTATTTAGTATTGGATTAATATCAGTCAGGTTTTCACACCGACTTCAAAAGTCTAGGAGTCTTGGTATTTAATGTTGAAAGTAGTATCAGAGGACTTTTAATATAATTATTTTATACTTTTTAGAGCTTGGGATTTTTTGGAGTCGGATCTATTTTTTTTTTAAAAATTTTTTATTTCATTCTTTTTAGTGTAATATGTTTTAGTAAATTTTTTTGGTCCGCCATTTTGAATCCTCGCAATCGGGCACCGAATGTACAACCAAGTACCAAAACCTTATCTGTGTAGGCATATATTTTGTTGTTTGTTGATTTTCTCAAAAAGCGCTGAATCAATTTCGATAAAATTTATATGGGACCACCTCTGAAGTATGACCTACCAAACAAAAAAAGAATCATCAAAATCAATTCATAATTGGCGGAATTATCGCGTAACGACATACAAAAAAAAAAAAAAACATACAGTCGAATTGAGAACCTCCTCCGTTTATTCGTCGGTTAAAAATAGGTGCAATTCCTAATTACACTTTAAATCAAAATTAAACGGAAAATTCAGTTCAGTTTTTTAATAAATGTTTACAATATACTAATAATTAGTAGTATAGCCCTTGATAAGGACCCAAAACATACTTCCAATCACGCGAAGCAATGGTTCGATAGGAATAACGTGAGGGTCCTAGATTGGCCGGCTCAGTCGCCCGACCTTAATCCTACCGAGAACCTTTGGGAGTATGTAAAGGACAGCATAGGTGGCACTAAACAATAAAATAAAAGAGAATTGTGGGATGCAGTACAGTGTGCATGGAATAGTATCCCTGTGCAAATGTGTCAAAGATTAGTTGACTCAATGCCCAAACGTTGCGCTGCTGTTTTGAAAAACAAGGGCTATACTACTAAATATTAGTATATTGTAAACATTTATTTAAAAACTGAACTGAATTTTCCGTTTAATGTTGATTTAAAATGTAATTAGGAATTACACCTATTTTATTGACCGCCTTTAAATATGTATGTTACATTAGTAGAATAAAACGAATTAGAAATTAGGTAGGCATGCCAGACGAACGCTCATCCCTTGGTTAAGGAAACGGTTGCTCTCACTGTGTAAAGGATCTGGGCCTTGCATGATGCAACAAGCATTTATGAGTGTCTAAAAATAGACTGGAAAAAGGCAGACCTTGTGTGAGGGTGCGCATATGATGCGAGGGATGAGTGGTCGTCGCGAGATGAGCGCATGCGAAAACAGCTGGCGCAGGCCAGGCATGTTTGTTTAGAAACAGGGCCAATAAGCCCCAAAGGGTTCTCGAGCGAATTTTCCTCGAGATAAATTCTAAAACCCGTTAAAAGGGTAAAGTAGGTAGTTTTCCTTGTTAGGGAGAATGTTTCGATTCTTCGGAAAAGGAGAACTAAATTAGTCTACTTTGAGACGTGGTGAGTGATAGAATAAAGGAAAGTAAAATAATAGTGAAGTGAAGAAAGGACGCAATAAATTGATGTGAGTGGAGTTTAGCTGATATTAGTATTTTTAATTAATTAAGAGAATTTGGTGAAGTATGAAGAGTGAGAGGCGTTTGTATATGAATAAAGTGATTTGTTCCCAATACCCGGGATTTGTTCCCAACCACCTAGGATGTATTTCCTTAGGTCCGGGATTTGTTCCCATCTTTGTGTGTGCATGAAGGGATTTGTTCCCTATACCCGGGATTTGTTCCCAACTACCTAGGATGTATTTCCTATGGTCCGGGATTGGTTCCCATCTTTTGTATGTGTGAAGGGATTTGTTCCCTATACCCGGGATTTGTTCCCAACCACCTGGGATTTGTTCCTAAGGTCCGGGATTTGTTCCCATCTTCGTGTGAGTGTGTGAGTGGAAGAGTTAAGTAGGAACCACTCGCTGGGCGTTCTTATTGAATGCTCATACTCGTTTTTTTTTATTGCAGAATACCGCGAAGTAGGAAGGATGGACGCCCGAAACTCAGTTCAGCCCCGCCTTCATTATTCAATGTGTTTTTTTTCTTATATACTTTATTTGAAATGTTTTAAATAAAGGCCCAAGAAGGGAGTTATTTTTCTTTTGCGTGTTAGTCGAAATTTTGCTTTTATATGGTTCACGTATGTCCATGGCAAAGTCCTGACGGCCATGTTGTTTCCTTTTTAACGAAAAATGAATACCATATAATAACTTCAGAAGTGGGATATATACCTAGGAGCGGCGGACTGAGTGCGGGCGTCGAGATAATGAATAATTTGCGAATGAATGAGAGTAATTGCATGTAGTTAAAATTTCAAAGAATTTGTATTTCGTTTTAAAATTTATAAAAGGAAAGATTTTAGGTAAATATTTATTATTTATTATTCTAAAACAGCGGTTAAAACAAAGAGGAAAAAAAATAAATTCATAATGTCGGGAAAATGGGAGGTTCAGCCCTACAACACCTGCGGTGTCACAAAGAAGCGCAAAATAAAAGAATCGACATCGACTGACTGTGGTACCTTGAATAAATCTAGTGAGGGCAATTGCAGCAGTACGAATGACTTGGCACAGTTGATGCTTAAATTGGCACAAACAGTTAGTCAAAAGAATCCTCAAGCGACTGAAATAAAATTGGCAAAGGACATCATACCAATTTTCGATCCTGAGCAAAAAGAACAAGATATCGAGAAGTGGCTAATTGTAAGTAAAATCGAGGAATTGCGCAACATTTATAATTGGAGCGAGCTGAGCACAATCCATAATGCAACATCTCGTCTAGGAGGATTAGCGATGAAGTGGTGTGGTATCAAAACCTACCTACACTCAACTATTCATGGGCGGAATGGAAAGCAGAATTCTTGCAGGCTTTTACCAGACAGTACGATTATGCCCACCTACTGGAAAAGATGCTAAGAAGAGTTAAAAGAAAGGAAGAGAGTATGGTAAAGTATTACTACGATAAACTAATATTGCTCAATATTTGCGACATCCGTGGGCCCAAGGCAGTATCATGCATCATTTCTGGGTTGTCTAATCCTGGACTAGAAGCAACTGCCAAAGTCGGTAATTACGAGGAACCAAATGAGTTGCTTAGCTTCCTTAAGAGAGTGGAAGAGGACACAACCATAAGGAGATTTGCGACAACTACTCATCGTCCAGCCCTGGGATTCCCTAACGATTTAGAGTTAGAATTTAGAGTCTAAATTCTAAATTTAGAGTAGTTTGCGATTCCGTAACAAAAATTAGTCTAAGTTAGAGTCCGTTTGACAACTCTAAGTTAGAGGAAAATGCGAAAGTGGCGCTAACTCTCGGTAAATAGGTGAATTAAATAAATGTACTAGTTCACTCTAAATTTAGAGCAATATTGAGATTCTCTAAACTTTTTTTCTCTAACTTAGAGCTCTAAGTTAGAACGATTTTACTCACATATCAATTGAGTGTGAGGACTTAGACTCGTTGAACTCAAAATTGAAAAATAATGATGTATAGCATATGAATCGGGAAAACCCGCCTACCTGGCATAAGTAAAGCCTAATACGGTATTAATGTACCGAATATTGAATTATTATTTGTATATTTTCCCTTCCGCCTAGGCAGGTAAAGTTTACTGAACAACTTTATCATCTGCACCCTTGCGGTTGACCTGCATAGGTTCTAAAACGTTTGTAGCAGGCGGTTGAGAATGTCTTCTCCCATTCCAGCTACATATGTCGTAATAAAGAAGAGTTTTTATCGGACGAGGCGGTTGCATGCAAAATATTAGACAGAACTTAATGTTTTTAATTGCTCTTTAATTAATCAATCAGTATTAAATGAATCATTGTTAAAATGTAAGTATGGATTTATTTATATTGATTGCTATAAATGAAAATTGCAATATTTTTCGGATTTTCTTAAATTCGTTTAATTTTTTTTTTCTTTAAAGGAAAACTAAAACCAATCGGGAGCAATTCACTCGCGGAACTGTCATTTTTCCTGCAAAAATGTAATATTTCGTCTCTAATCTAGTACATCACTCTAAGTGGTTTAGGGAATCCCGATTTGCTCTAAGTTAGAAAACCTTATGTGAGTTAGAGAAGCTCTAAACTCTAAACTCTAAATCGTTAGGGAATCCCAGGGCAGGATCTACAACTTCTCGTCGTCCAGTTGCAGCAACTACTCAGCGGTCTCACGAAAGATGGGTTAAACCTGAGGTAAACAGGAGAAGGTGTTACACATGCGGCTCTCGCGCGCATCTGCAGACAGCTTGCCCTAAAGCATACAAGCGCTGCGACAACTGCGGACGTAATCATCCTGGTGAATGCAGATATCCATCGACGAAACCTCAAAATAACCAGGTAATGAAAATTCAAAATGACACTATTGATAGAAAATATTTTGTCACGGTATACAGAATACAAGGTATAGTAAAGATGAAGTGCTGTCGGCCCTCTTGCGCGTCACGCCGCCCTATTTACTTGTTATTGTGCGATTTTTAGAAGTTTTTTAAGTGAAATAAAAGTGTGCGCTTCTCTCTCTCTCTCATACAAAATAGGGCGGCATGACGTCACAGCCATATGTCAAAATTTTCTTTACTATACCTTGTATTCTGTATACCGTGATATTTTGTTGACTGTAAAATAAATGGAGTAAAAGCCAACGCATACGTGCATTTAGGTTCAAGCTGCAACGTTGTTAGAGTAGGGGTAGCGAACGAGTTAAACTTAAAATACAATAAGGAAACTCATACATTTAAAGGCTATGGCGGTGGTATAGTTAGAGTTTTAGGAGTCGCGCGAAACGTGCTTGTGGAGGTTGACCAAGCCACAGTTACTACAGATTTGATGGTAGTTCCTAACGGTAGTCAAGATATTCCAGTACTTATCGGTCAACCATTTACGGAACAAGAAGACATAATTGTTGTCATAGATCAGGCTAAATTACATATCTATAAAAATGATTTCAATCAACTCCCAGATGTAGATATACCACAAAATCTAAAAACTCAATTCCGTACTAAAACCGCGATTGTTGTTCCACCTAGGCATGTAGTAAATGTCTTATGTCAAACTTTCGATAAGGGAGAATTTTTTATTGATTCGGGAGTAAGGATGAAGGAAAACAATGAACATTGTGTGTTAAGATGCGTAGTTAGAGTAAATGATGATGGCGAATGTATCGTTCCGGTAGTAAATCCTACGGAGAAGGAAATGGTCTTGAAACCAAATAAAGTTGTAGTACGTGGAATTAAATACCGATCAGATGATGAAATTAATGAAAATGAAAATGAAAGTTTAGAGGGACACTTTAATATTCAAGAATTGAAAATAGGAGAAACAATAACAAGTGAGGAACGAGAACTACTCCTGAGACTGTTACAAATGTATACCTAAGGATTGTTTTTCGTCTGACCTGAGAACTTTGGGTTGTACAACAGCTGCGGAACTTAAAATTGAACTAAGTGATGAGAAACCTGTATTTTATCGACCGTATATACTCAATCCGGCTAGCAGAGAAAAAGTTAGGGAAATCATTTCAGAACTGTTAGATACAGATATCATTAAAGAGTCAAATTCACCGTATGCTTCACCAATCCTCTTGGTAAAAAAGAAAAATGGAGATCAAAGGCTCTGTATCGACTACAGAAAATTAAATCAAAAGGTCAAACAAGAAAGATTTCCACTTCCAAGGATCGATGATCAGTTGGATCGGTTAGGTGGATATAAATACTTCACTACATTAGATATGACATCGGGATACTACCAAGTTCCCACTGAAAAGAACTCGAAACAAGTTACAGCGTTCATAACACCGGATGGACAATATGAGTTTAACAGGATGCCCTTTGGAATCTGTACTGCACCTAGCGTTTTCCAGAGGATGATAAATAAAGTTTTAGGTCCTTTACTTGAAACCGTGGCGGTAGCATTTTTAGATGACATCTTGGTGTTAGGGAAAGACTTCGAAACTGGACTTAAGTACTTGGAGTAGTTATTAAAGAGATTTAGGGAATTTCAATTAACACTAAACCCGAAGAAATGTGAATTCTTCAAGGGAAAGATCACCTATCTTAGATTCGAGGTATATAAGGAAGGAATAAAGCCAGGGGAAGGAAAAATTAAGTGTTTACTTGAATACCCGACTCCGCGCAGTAGTCACCAAGTGCGACAGTTCTTAGGTTCAACAGGATTTTTCCGGCAGTTCGTAAAGGATTATGCACAAATAGCCAGACCACTTACCCAACTCCTAAAGAAGGATGTGAAAAGGAAATGGGACAAAGAACAAGAAGAAGCTTTCGAAACTCTCCGGAAAAATTTGATTCAACGACCAGTACTAGCAGTTTATGACCCTAAATTAGAGACAGAAGTACATACAGATGCGTCGAAAAACGGAATCGGCGGGATACTGATGCAGAAGAGTGATGATGCTAAACTACACGCGGTCGCATACTACAGCCGTCAAAAAAATGTACATGGGGAAAAGTACCATATCAACTGGAGACTTTAGCAGTGGTGGAAACGCTAAGGAAATTTAGAATTTATTTGTTGGACATTACAGATTGCTCGGCAGTTAAGGCAGCGGCAACTAAACGCGATCTAGTGCCACGAATAGCCAGGTGGTGGCTGACTTTACAGGAATTCACTTTTAAAATTGAACTCCGAGCTGGAACAAAAATGTCTCATGTAGATGCGTTAAGCCGTAATCCACCGACTAATATGGAAGGAGAGAATGTGGAAGTGTTGCGGATAGAGGTTGCTGATTGGATATTAGCAAATCAATTGTGTGACGACAAAATTAAAAATATTCCGGAAATTCTTGAGAAACCGGCTGAATCAACCTATGGAAAGCAAGTCCACAAAATGTTTAAAATTCATGACGATAGAATCTACAAAATAACAGACCAGGAAATGAAATGGGTGGTACCTAAAAAAATGAGAGCTGGAGTGGTTAGGATGGCACATGAAGAGCTAGGAAATTTGGAACAGAGAAGACTCTGAGGAAACTATCAGAGAGTTATTGGTTTCCAAATATGAGGAGCTACGTGGAAAATCACATTAAAAATTGCATACCTTGTCTCTACCACAAACAACCAAAAGGAAAACAGCCTGGATATTTAAACCCGATTGAGAAAAACATCATACCATTTCATACTGTCCATATTGACCATCTAGGACCGTTTATAAGAAGTACTTCAGGAAAGAAATTTGTAATCGTTTGTGTAGAAGCGTTTACAAAGTATACGATTTTGGAAGCTGTAAAAGATACAAGTGTTCAACCAGTGCTACGATTCGTAGATAAAATTATTATTTACTTTGGAGTTCCTGGAAGAATTGTTACAGACAAAGGTACATGCTATACTTCGAAAGCATTTAAAAGTTATTGTGAGCAAAAGGGTATTGCTCACGTACAAACAGCAGTTGCTACTCCATGACCTAATGGCCAAGTTGAACGGGTGAATTCAACTGTTTTGAGTGCGTTGGCTACTACCACGAAAAAAGACAATAAATGGGATCGAAATCTTCCTAAAATTCAATTTGCGATCAACAACACTATTCACAGTATCACGAGGAAAACACCTAGTGAGTTATTACTGGGTTATCGTCCGAGGGCGGAAAGCGAAAGTCAACTTGCTGCTCTGGTGTGTGTTGATGAGAACAAAATTGAGGATGTTCACGAAGAAAGACAGAAGGCAGACGAGCGCATTAAATTCAGTCAAGAACTACAAAAACGAAGACTCGATTGTAAAAGGAAAGCCCCAGAAAATTTCAAGGTGGGAGATCTAGTCGTGATGCGCAAATCGACCGCAGATAAAGGGCAGAGCAGGAAACTTTTACCAAAGTACAAGGGACCCTTTAAAATTAAAAAGACTTTGCCAAATGATAGTGTTACAGAATTTGCCCCTCGGGACTACTAGGAGCAAATTCGGCCTGCGGTGGCTGAGTCGAGAGGGAGACCTAGTTTGTTCAGGCGAAAGAAAATTTGAAGAAACTCCCCAAAAACTCGGCCGGCGAAGCAATCTGGCAACCCTGCCCACACAAGTTTCCCCACTCGCGGGCAATAGCCCGAACTATAATGGCCTTAAGGCTGAGTAAGATTCCTTAAGATTTGTACGCTCGGGACCGTACGCTTAAGACCTGACGAAAGATTCGGGAATGGCCGTATTCTATCTTTCGTTCACTTTCCGAATCTTTCGTCAGGTCTTAAGCGTACGGTCCCGAGCGTACAAATCTTAAGCAATCTTACTCAGCCTTAAGGCCACGTACAAATCTTAAGCATTCTTACTCAGCCTTAAGGCCATTATAGTTCGGGCTTATGATCACATAACTATAAAATGAGCTCCATCCCCATCCCGCCGCATCGCAGCAGGCGCCGCGCGCCGTTCCCAATCCCAGGCGCAGTGCCTGCGAGTGCGACTGATGCGAATTCCGGGAAGAGGGAACACGGAAAAAAACAAAGAGAATGTAGCCGCGACTCAGTTGCTGAGAGCGTTTCGTATAAACGACTCACAACTACATCCTTGGGGTCTCAGGGAATAATTTGTTTCATTCGTCCAGGCTACTTTAATACTGGAGTAGTAACTCGACAGATTAGAAAAAAAACTGAACGAATCTTGACTGAACGAATTAAACCTACGTATATTTGGTGTGTGAATTGGATTGTTATATATAAATAAATATAAATTGTTTCAAATTTAAAAGTTTAGCGAGCGAAACAGGAAAAAGCCCGTCCTGGCTCGAAAGTATGATGCATCTTAAGACTTGTTGTCTTCCCGTGGCTGTGAGTTAGTCGTTCACAATACTTACCGATTCGATATATACTCTAAAGTATGTTCGATTTTGGACAACAGAAACAAAGTAGGTGCTTTACTTAATGGAAGCCTCACTGTAAAATCTTGATCGCCATAGCTTTCGAAATAATTGCTCCTTTCTCTAATCACTCTTGGACGCCTTGGTCTTATATACTCCTCGTCACTGTCGGAATCGTCAATCATGTCTCTCAAACGTTTTGACATTTTTTTCTCCGAAAAGTCCAAATTAAGTAACATATAAACTACACACCACCCAAAACAACTTTTATCATGACGAAATACGCTCGCGAAATCTGACAGGTTCACCATATTAGATTTAATCTGAGAATAAGGGTGGTTATACCGCCAGAATCGGCAGAATAGTGTTATACCAAGGTTTAGCTAACGTATTCCTGGATAAGTACTTGGTAGAACGCGAATTCGATTTACTCTAGAGTATTTTCCTATTTATTCTTGGTATTAGACTTAAACTAGTTTGGTCGAATCGGCCCTTACTGAAGAAAATGTGTAACTCATTAAGTTATCACAACTAATTTCCAAATGCAGTTCGGTAATATTTGCAAAGAAGGCTTTGCCCAAGCTCTCTGAGCGACGCGCGGCCTGTTTGTGTGGCTGGATGGTACGGCGGGGTAAGCAGCTCGCTCGATGTTCAACTCTCCGTGGCAGTTTGCTTTGGCGGCGGTGTTTACGTTCGGGGCGTCGAAAAGTCAGCTCGAATTACGAGCTGTGCGCGGCGAAAATTCGGGGGTGCGTGATTTTTGTGTCGAGTTATGTTTTGGGCAGTGAAAGTGATGTGACAAGGTGCAAACAGGCCAATGAGGAATCTCGGGAATCGCAGTGACCGATTTGTTTATCTTTGCAGGGACCGCTGAGGAGCTGCAGGAGGCCCGCTGTCACCAGGGAGCAGCTGACAGCGCACCGGGGAGACACCGGACTACGCAGGAGTGGGCCCTGACGCGCTTTTCACTCCCGGTAAGCTATCCCTTTTGTTAATTTGGTGGCGGGCAAGTGTTTTCCTCCGCGCGAGTCGTCGCAGGGACCGCGTCCCAATATGGCCGCGGTGGAATTCACGCCCGGCGAAGTCCGTGAGTGTGTGCGTGTCGTTTTAGTGAAAGTGGTTCGCTCGCGGAGAGGAGAGATGTTGCAGCAACCCGCCGGTGTTGCTGAACTCACGAAGTGGGTGGCAGGGGGCCCGGTCAGCGGAGCGCCCGGCACAGCTGCTGGCAAATGTTGGTGCTGCGAAATTTGCACAGCTGCTTTTTGGTCACCCAATTCGATTCTCCCGGCACAACGAAAATAGTCAACTAAACTCCGGTACACTTTCCGCGATTATTAACCAAGAATAGGGCACGGCACTTACCTTATGTCCCGTGGGATGGCCGACACGGGGTCAATTCGCCTTCGAAGAGAGTCCTTGGCTCGCTGGGCTGGAAGCACTTCACCCCTGAAAAAGGCTCGGGAATCGCGAAGGAAACACCCGGTTTTATTTATGCGACCACTTTATTCGTGCAGCGATCACGATGACAGCACTTAAATTTAAGCTCTTGCACACTGCTGCGGTAGAGAAATTAATCCAATAACAACAATTTTTCACTTTACTGACAAAGTTCAAATTAGCCTTTTTTGCATACAATCTCTCTAATTATTTCTTTTACTTTTTTACGCTTTTTAGGAAAAGAATTCAACGCTCGCCAAAATCACCATCCGCTTGCTTCACAGGTCGTACCAAGAGGCTCTTCCGGCCTTGACCTTCGGTTCGTCTCAATTAGTCTGAACTATAATGGTCTTAAGACGCCTTAAGATTCTTCGTTGAATTTCTCTAAGATTGGTTAAGTTTCTGTCAAATCTTAAAAAATCTTAAAATCAACTATAATTGTCTTAAGACACTTTTGACAAGTGTCAAAAAATCAAAACGGACAGCTTGTTGTGAAATTGAATTTGCTTAATGTGAGGCAGTTTTTCAAAAATAATAGCGCAAATGTCGACATTTTTGTAAGCAAATTAAATGAAATCACGTCCACTTTAAACCAAACGTCACTTTTGTTAAGATCCCTTAAGATTTGTACGCTCGGGACCGTACGTCTAAGATTTGCCGAAAGATTCAGAAAATTAACGAAAGATTGGTTAAGGCCATTATAGTTGTCAGTATGGCACTTCATGCTGTCGCAAGAAATCTTAAGCTATCTTAAGGCGTCTTAAGACCATTATAGTTCAGGCTATTGCCACTGCAGGCGCTAGAGGAGGGATGGAGGAGTTCTAAAAATTTCCCTGCAAGAGGTAAGTTAATAAAATAAAAGAATAAAGAAATTAATGCATTGTTGAGTAATCAACTGTGCAAAAAAAGAAAAGAATCGGCTGAGCAACCCGTTCGTCTCAGCAACCCGGCTCCTTTGGAAAATGTGTCAATTAATTTTGTGTTTTGTTCCTGAATTGATTCTTCGCTTGTAACTAAACCTATGAAGTTGTGTTTTTATCTGAATAAAGGTCTCTTCGTCTAATATAACTTTGTGTTGCTTCTCTCACCTAACCGGAATTTTGAGTATTCACGCTACATTTATTGGTCCTTCGAGGCCGGATAGGTGAGAGAAAATTAAGTGCAGTTTTCTTTGGTTTTTCGCTTGAGGATCTCATTCCGTCGAATTGCGGAACACCCTGGACGTTGTGTTGCGACGGAGATCATCTGTCTTTTTTCGTGTGTGAGCAAGTGAAATTGCTAAAAAATGTCTTCTGCCGCTACCCAAACCGCTACTGACGCTCCAGAGAAACAATCTCAGCACTGACTCGTTACGTCATCTTCCGCTAAGAGTCCTACCTCTACTACGGCTGGTTTCACTTACAAGAGACATGCACCTGGTGGTTTTTCGCTCAAGAAAGTTACATTCGCTGATGATCTACCTGCAGGCTCTACTCGTCCTGTCACTACTACCACTGCTATTGCTGCATCTTATGGCATAACAGGTAACCCCTCTAAACCGACTGTCTTACTCGCTACTTGCAAGGTTTCAGTATCCGCTCCAAACTGTCATTCGCTAACCGCTCGAGTCCTTGTTGACCAAGGCGCTGAAGTTTCCTTCATCACTGAGAAGCTCGCCAATAAGCTGGGCGTCTTGAGACAGCCTACCGCCGTCTCTCTTCGTGGCATAGGCAACACATCCGCTGGCTACACTCGTGGAACTTGTTCTCTGGAGCTCCAATCCTTATACTCCGATGAGAAAATTCAGCTTCAAGCATATATTCTTCCAGTTCTTACCGCTCACCTACCGTCATTCGCTATGGAAGATCCACACTGGCCTCATCTAGACGGATTGCAACTCGCTGATCCAGGCTTTCTGATACCTGGACCCGTGGACATGGTGCTTGGGGCTGCTCCAACCGGTCTGATTATCCGGCCTGGAGTGATCAAAGGATCGAGTAACACCCCAGTCGCTCAGGCCACCATGTTTGGGTGGATTATTTTTGGAACAGCCGACTTGTTGAGTTCAACCGCTGTCGGGTACGGTCACCATGTCTCCGCTGATCAGGATCTCCATGACCTCCTCTCACAGTTTTGGTCGCAAGAAGAGACGCCTACCTTGGCAGCTCCACCCCTCAGCCCTGCTGATGAAGAGTGTGAACAGTACTTCATCAACACGCACTCCAGGGACGCCTCAGGTCGCTACATAGTAAGGCTTCCGCTCAATTCTCCTGCCACACAACTGGGTAATTCGCTCTCGACCGCTCGTCGCTGCCTTCAAAGCACTCTCCGACGTTTAGCCTCTAATCCCTCCTTCAGTACACTCTACAACAACTTTATGAGTGAGTATGAACAGCTTGACCACATGAGGGTAGCACCTTCTATAGGTTCAGAATCTCTACCTGCATACTATTTACCTCATCATGGCGTGCTGAAGGAGCAGAGCATCACTACGAAGCTGAGGGTCGTTTTCAATGGCTCCAGTAACACCTCTTCTGGGGTTTCGCTCAACGACATCCTCCATCCTGGACCCAAGATCCAGATTGATCTGTCCGATGTACTCCTCTGGGCTCGCCGTCATCGCTTCGTCTTCGCCACGGACATCACTAAGATGTACCGTCAGATCAAGGTCCACCCGCTCGACTGGGATTTACAGCGAATCCTCTGGGTCGACCAACACCAACAGGTCGCCCCATATCAACTCACTACTGTGACCTATGGGACCCGCTGTGCTCCGTTTCTAGCTGTCCGTACCCTCCTCCAACTAGTCAAAGATGAAGGGCATCGCTTCCCACTCGCTGTGGACCCGCTCACCAAGGGTCGTTATGTTGACGACATCTATGGAGGAGCTGATTCTATTCCCGAGGCTACTTTGATTGCTCAACAACTCACAGCTATTTGCTCCTCTGGAGGTTTTCCGCTTGCTAAGTGGGCCAGTAATTCCGCTGAACTTCTCGCTCAGGTATCACCAGCTGCTCTCACAACTGCCGACCCTATCAGCTTCGAGGAATCTACCATCAAGGTGCTTGGTCTGACCTGGCACCCAACACAAGATAAGTTTAAGTTTACTTATTCATCATCTATAGAGAAGACAGTCACCAAACGATCCATTCTCTCCGAAACTGCTCGACTATTTGATCCACTAGGATTCCTCGCTCCGCTAGTTATACCAGCCAAGATGCTGCTTCAAGAACTGTGGCTAGAGAAACTCGGCTGGGATGAGCTTCTTTCACCTGTACTTTCACACAAATGGCAACGCAAGTTGCTCCACTTAAGCATCTCACTATTCCGAGATTAGAGCTCAACGCTGCAGTAATTCTCTCTAGGCTTACTCGCTACGTCCAGACCACGCTTGAGCTTGGTGACGTTCCCACCGTTCTCTGGACAGACTCCGCTGTTGCTCTTACATGGATCAGAAGTCATCCATCTCGTTGGAAGGAGTACGTCTGCAATCGTGTACAGAAAATTCAAGACCTTCAACCCTCAGCTAAGTGGCGGTTCATTGCTGGGAAGCAAAATCCCGCTGATTGTGCTTCTCGAGGACTCTGTACTCTGAAACTGAAGCAGCATTCACTCTGGTGGCATGGGCCCTCTTGGCTATTACAACCTTGTGAAGAATGGCCCACATTTGATCCTCCCGCTACAACAACCGCTCACCTTCAAGAAAAACCAGGTCTTTTCTTCAATGTCGCTATAGAAACAGATCAGCATCCTCTCTGGGAACTTATTACTCGCTACTCTTCACTGCCACGCCTACTACGAACGTTAGCCATCTGTTTACGCTTCATCGCTCGCTTGCAAAAGGTACCACACTCTTCGCTGACCACACCGCTGACTACCGCTGACCTGGAAACCGCTAGAGTGTTGATCATCAAGATAACACAAACATCTTTTTTCGCTGAGGAGTTGAGAACACTATCAAAAGGCAATCAGCTCGCTAAATCGAGTCATCTAATCAAGCTGACACCATTCCTTGATCATCACGGTGTCCTACGAGTTGGCGGACGCTTGAAACATTCGCTGCTTGATTCTGAACAAAAGCACCCCGCTATTTTGCCTCGAGAATCGCCTTTAACTTCTCTCTTGATAGCTGATGCTCATCACCGCACTCTACATGGCGGCACTCAATTGACACTCGCTTATCTAAGACGTTCGTACTGGATTATTGGTGGTCGAGCACCGGTACGATCATTCATTCTTCGCTGCGTCACTTGCACTCGCCACCGAGGGTTACGAGCTCAACAGTTGATGGGGCAACTGCCCGCTGCAAGAATAACGCCTGCACGTGCTTTTCTTCATACCGGTATAGACTATGCTGGTCCAATTACCTTGAAAACTTGGAAGGGCCGTGGTTCCAAAACGCACAAGGGATGGATTGCAGTGTTTGTGTGCTTCGCTACATCAGCTGTGCATTTGGAAGTCGTTACCGACTATTCTTCGGACGCTTTCATCGCTGCGTATAGAAGATTCGCTAGCCGTCGAGGCATCTGCCATACGCTTTACAGTGATTGTGGTACCAATTTCGCTGGGGCAGATGCGACTCTAAAACGCCTCTTCAAGATGGAATCGAAAGAACTGGGACAACTCGCTACGCTCCTCTCTACTGACGGCACCAACTGGGCCTTCAACCCACCTGGAGCACCCCACTTTGGTGGTAAATGGGAAGCCGCGGTAAAATCGCTGAAGTTCCACCTACAACGAGTCATTGGTGAAACCCTCTTAACCTATGAGGAGATGACTACACTTCTGAACCAAGTCGAAGCAGTTTTGAACTCTCGGCCCATGGCACCGCTTTCTGAAGATCCTGCAGACCTAGCAGCGCTTACGCCAGGTCATTTTCTTATCGGTGAGCCGCTAACCTCTCTTCCTTCACCTTCGCTGAGTGAGATCGCTGAGACGAGACTCTCTAAGTGGCAGCTTATACAACAGAGAACCGAACACTTTTGGAAGAGATGGTCCTCTGAGTGTCTACATCGCTACCAGTCGATATCAAAATGGCATCACCCCTCTAATGAGATTAAAGTCGGCTCCATGGTACTGCTAACTGATGAACGACTACCTCCAACTAAGTGGCCTCTCGCTCGAGTACTCGCTCTACATCCTGGCAAGGATGGGCTTACCAGGGTGGTGACTATCAAGACCGCTACCTCTACGCTGACAAGGCCAATCGCGAAACTTTGTGTTCTACCAGTCTCCGCTCTTGAAGATTCATTTGTCAACGCTGTTGCCAAAGGGGGGGAGAATGTTGAGTAATCAACTGTGCAAAAAAAGAAAAGAATCGGCTGAGCAACCCGTTCGTCTCAGCAACCCGGCTCCTTTGGAAAATGTGTCAATTAATTTTGTGTTTTGTTCCTGAATTGATTCTTCGCTTGTAACTAAACCTATGAAGTTGTGTTTTTATCTGAATAAAGGTCTCTTCGTCTAATATAACTTTGTGTTGCTTCTCTCACCTAACCGGAATTTTGAGTATTCACGCTACATGCATTCTCTTTTTTTTTCTTTGCAGGGACTGCAACACTACTCCCCCTTTGGGAAAAGAGCTGCCCTCAGCTCTGGGAAACCAATGCAGCTTGGGTTGGCACTATTCAGCGGGATGATCGTTTCGGCCCGACAGCGCAGGGTGGTTGCTGAATCGTCGTCGGGCTCCGCTGGACTTTGCGGGATATCCCAGGTAAGTCCTTCCTCGACGTGGGCCTCTTTTTTTCTTGTGTGTGTGTGGTCAGCTGGTTTCGTTGGCATTGCCGCCCGCGACGCGATAAAGGGACGGAAGACGGCCGACCCCAGCTGACCCGGGAACAATAGAGGTTTGTGCAAGCGCCTCAACTCGCTTGATCAGGAGAAAAAAAATAAAATTGTCCAGATCAAAGGAGTGCCGTACCCAGCACAAAATAAAAATTACAATGCGCTATAGAGTGCAAATTTTTTTTTTTTTTTGATTTATAATTTTTTATTTTTATTTTTAGTTTTTAGGTTTAAGTTTAAAGCGGCGTTATTTCGGCACGTTCGTTATGTTTTCATGTTTTATTTTAAGCGTGTTAGTCCCGGTAATTGTTTTTTTGTTCTTTTTAGTGTTTAGTTTTACGCGGTATCACTGCGGCGCGTGGTACGGGGCAAGACGATTGCGGTGGACCACCGTAGTCTTTTTCGGCGGTGATGCGGTAATTCACCTCGTTAATTACTTCCAGCACACGGAAGGGGCCCTCCCAGTCCCGTTGTAATTTGGGGCATCGCCCTTTTTTACGGCGGGGGTGATGCAGCCAAACCCTGTCGGCGACCTTGAATGGGTTTGCCTTTGCGGAGAGGTCGTACCGCTGTTTCATCACTTCGCTGCCGCTCCGAATGTTTTTTCGAGCGAAGTCGTGCGCTACTTCCAGGCGATGTTGCAGCTCCTGTAGGTATTCGCGGGGGTCCAGGGGTTGACCCGGTGGTTCTCCGGCGATCAGCTGCACGGGAAGGCGTAGTTCTCTCCCGAAATTCAGTCTGGCTGGGGTTTGTTTGGTTGTCTGGTGGACCGCAGACCTGTATGCCAGCAGGATGAAGGGGAGATACGTGTCCCAGTCGGTCTGGTTTTCTGCGACGAATTTCGAAAGTGCGCCAAGGAGGGTTCGGTTGAAGCGCTCCACCATGCCGTCTGATTGAGGATGTAGCGGGGTGGTGCGGGTCTTTTCAATCCCAAACCTCCGCATTACGGCTTGGAACACCTCCGATTCGAAATTTCGTCCTTGGTCCGAGTGCAACTGTAGGGGCACACCGAATTTAGAGAAGACATAGCTGATAAGGGCATCTGCTACGCTCTCGGCGGTGTAATCTCGCAGTGGCATCGCTTCCGGCCACTTGGTAAAGTAATCGATACACAGTAGCACGTATCGATGGCCGTGTGGGACCGTGGGTGTTAAAGGTCCCAGAATATCGATTGCCACTCGCTCGAATGGTGCCTCTACGTTGTAGAGTTGTAGCGGGGCTCGTTTCTTAGGCGTCGCGCCGGATCTTTGCTGGCACAGCAGACAACTCCGGATAGCTTCCCGTACGTCCTGGCTACATCCGACCCAGTAATACCGTTGTTTTATTTTCGCCAGCGTCTTCTCGACTACGAGATGTCCTCCTGCGGTGGTGCTGTGACAGTGCTCGATGATTTGGCGTTTAGTGGCCTTTGGCACGACCATCTGGGTGTTCACGCCAATAGCACTGTGGCAGCTCCGGTATAGCACGTCGTCCTTGATGCACAGCGATGAAAAAAGGGTCCAGTAAGCCTTGATCGTCGGGCTCATGTGAGAAACTTGTTCCCTTTCTGGCTTTTGTCCTTCTCTAACCCAGTTTTTCACTACGGACAGGTGAGCATCGCGGTCCTGCAGGTCGGCCATGCATTCGGAGACGATGGCTACTTGCACGCGAACGGCGTGCTGCTCCTCCTGCCGTGCGCAGTAGCCACAGCTCGTCTCAGCACACGGGCGGCGGGAGAGTGCATCAGCATTCGCGTGTTGGCGCCCAGGTCGATGTTGGACCTCAAAATCATACGCCTGGAGCCTTTCCAGCCAAGGAGCTATTTGTCCCTCCGGCTCCTTGAAATTCATCAGCCACTTGAGGGACGCGTGGTCGGTGCGCAACAGAAAGTGCCGTCCCAGGAGATAGGGTTGGAAGTGTTGCATCGCCTTGACTACAGCAAGCAGCTCCTTGCGTGTCACGCAGTAATTCCTTTCGGCCTTACTGAGTGTCTTGCTGTAGTATTCCACTACTTTCTCTTCTCCATTTTGCCTCTGGGACAACACGGCCCCCCAAGCGGAGTCGCTGGCATCGGTATCGAGGACAAACAGGTCCTGTTCGTTCGGCTGGGCTAATATGGGGGCTGACATTAGCTTCCCTTTGAGACACTGAAAGGCCCTTTCGCAGGTTTCGTCCCAGCAGAAGGCGCGATGTTTTTCTGTTAGCGCAGTAAGGGGCTTCGCAATTTCCGACAAGTTTAGTACGAATCGCCGGTAGTAGGCACATAGACCTAAGAATGATTGGACCTCAGTCTTGCTGGCGGGTGTGGGCCAGTCCTTTACAGCCTTGACTTTGTCCGGGTCGGTTGAAAGGCCATCCTTTGAAACTACGTGTCCCAGGAATTTGACCGTGTCCTTACACAATTCACATTTGGCGGGCGACACTTTCAAATTGGCTTGGCGCAGCCGTTGCAGGACGAGCTCCAAGTGTCGTAACATGTCGTCAAATGTCTTGCCGTGAACGATTATGTCGTCGAGGTACACCAGGCAAGTTGTGTAGGGCAGGCCGTCTAGGACACGGTCCATAAGCCGCTGGAAGGTGGCTGGCGCGTTGGTAAGTCCAAATGGCATTACTACGAATTCGTAGAGGCCAGTGCCAATGGAAAACGCCGTTTTGTCCTTGTCGTCTTCTTCCAGTTCAACCTGCCAGTACCCAGACTGCAAGTCGAGGGTGCTGAACCATTTGGAGTCTCCTAAAGCGTCCAAGGTGAGGTCTATGCGTGGCAAAGGGTAACAGTCCTTCTTTGTGGCTTCGTTTAACCGCCTGTAATCCACACAGAAACGAAGGGTGCCATCCTTCTTCCGCACTAGCACCACGGGGCTGCTCCAAGCGCTTTTAGAGGGTTGGACGATTCCCTCAGCTTTCATCTCCTCCAGTAGTTGTTCCGCCTCGGCCCGGCGACTCCAAGGCATTCTCCGCGGTGGCTGTTTGATGGACCGGGCTTCGCCCACGTCGATCTGATGCCTTGTGATCGAGGTGCGGCCGATGTCCTTCTTGGAGGAGGCGAAGGCTGACTTGAAGTCTAGGAGGGTCTTCCACAGGCGTTCCCTCTGGAGCGAATTTAAGGCTGGCGCAGCACGCTGAAACATCTGTATCAACTCTGGAGCCGTAGGCGTTGATGGTTCCTTCGCTGACTGGAGGACTTCGGTATCTACTTCCACATTCGCCAGACTAGAGGTAGGTAAAAGTTCGAATTCCTCCTGCGACGTATTGGCGACGAATAATCTCACCATTCCCTTTTCAGGAGTCGGCACTGCTGGGAGAAAGGTCAGCTCGTTCGGACACGACCGGCTAGGCATGATCAGCACGTCCGTGTTGCTCGTGAGGCCGCAGTATAGGCTGATCATCGTCTCGGACCCAGCAGGTAATTTTATTGGACGAACTACGTTGCCTGTCGTTTCCTGTGGTGTCCTCCCCGAGAGCGGAAACGTCCTGTTGTCGACCGTGAAAAGTCTTCGGCGAAGGTCTAGCTTGCAATCGTGCTGGTTTAGAAAATCCATGCCGAGTATACACTCATCTGAGATCGGCGCCACGAAAACGATGTGTTAGGTGGAGAAGTCAGAGAAGTCGATGGAGACTTCTAGAGTGCCCTCCACTGGGAAAAGCTCGCCAGTGACACTTTGAATGCGTGCATTCGAAGGTGTCAGTTTCGCGGGGTTTCGTGCTCTCTGCAGCACAGACGGGTGTACGATGGTGCGGCTCGCCCCTGTGTCGATTAGGAAATTGCACTCGGCGCCGTTGACACTACCGACTATCATCAAGGTCGTTGTGAGCTCCATGGCCTTGATGGAGATCGTTAAAGGGGCTGGTATTCCCACTGATTGCTGCCCCAATTGATCAGTGGGGGTCAGTTTAACGATCTGGGCGTGTCTTTTGTGGAAGGCGGCAGGGCGGCGAGTGAGTCCCAAGTATCTCCTTTGGTGCTGGTCTCAGCCAACTTGGGGGGTGCCTTTGGCAATTCAGCTCCAGGAGTTGCCGGCTCCCGAGTCGTCTCGTTTGATGAACCCATATCCCAAGTGTTCATCAAACCGAACCACGACGCCTGTGATCTGCCGTTCGACAATGGCTGAGTTTGTCGAAGAGCTTCGGGATCCCTCAGTTGACTGCGAAGGTGAGCGATTTTTTCGTGCCCTTTTCTGTTCCCTATAACCGCCTTTTTTATTTCCAGGTTTTCGTCGGGACGGAGATTTGGTCGCAGGACCTCGAGATGGCGGTGCAGGGAGACCCGTAGTATGATTCGGCGTTCGGGCTCCGTTCTGTTCCGGTGCATTGTTCTTCTCGCTTCGTGGGGTCGATTGTGGAGACGGCGGATCAGGAACAGCATCTCGAGGTTTTCCCGTACGAGAGACAGGTGATGCATTTTTCGTTGGAGTCCCCTTGTTCCAACTTCTATTTTTCCCAGGCCTCACTGTACGTCGGGGGGACAGAGCGTTCTTCGTGCGAGTGCCCAGGCTTCGCTCTACAAGCCTAGGCCGACCTCGTTTCCCGCCTGCGAGGATTCCTGCGACGGCTGTGCGGTACTCGCTGGCCTTGGCGCGGTGTTGGTCGTCGGCTGCGCAACCTCCCGGGGAGCCGTGGCAGCTCGCCTATGCGGGATCGTTTCCGGCATTCGCATGCTGCGGCGGCTGATTCGCGTGGCATCCCGGCTCGCCTTAATGCGTATGGCTTGAGCCAACGCTGCTTCCAGCGTTGCAGGAACCGTGTTACGCACACGTTGCTGGGTGTTCGGATCCGCAATTCCATCGACGAATTGGGCCAGCGCGATTTTATCCCGCGTGAATTCCTGAGCCTCGCTGAAGCTAAAGTACGTCAGCCGTTGCACCTCGGTGGCGTACTCCGCCAGGCTCTCGTTGGCGCGCTGCGTTCGTCCCCGCAGCTGAATATGTGCCACTGCCTGCTGGTACTGGTCGCTGAATCGACCGTTGAACGCGACGCTAAGCTTTTCGTAATCGTCCTTTGTCGATTCAGCCAGCGTCTCGTAAAAGGCGAGTGCAGTACCACGGAGGTAGGGCACCAAGTACATAGCCTTCAGCTCTGGGGACCAGTAATTGGCGCGAGCGACGGCGTCAAAGTGGCGCTTATAAGCCGACCAGGGTTCCTTGCCATCATAGTCCTTAGGCGATATCGAAATTCGCTTCGGGACTATGGGCTGTAGCGGTGGTGGTAAGGGACCTACAGCACCGACGTTCGGAAACGTCTGCGAAATCAGCGGAACCGGCTGAGTTTGTGGCGGCGGCGGTGGCGACGTTTCCAAGTGAGTTGACGAAATAGGCCGCCTTTCATAATTGCTGACTTCGTTTTGGCTTCTTTCAGGGTTTCGCACAGTTTGCTCCGGATCTGGCTCGACGAAGGAAATCAAGTCGTCTTCACGAGCGGCGGGGGCTGGGTGCTGGCGACGCGGTGGAGTTGGGGCAGCGGCTAACTGGTCTAAAGTGAGCCGGACAGCCTCCTCATGTCGCAACTCCATCCGGGACATCCTCTCCGCCATCTGGGCCACGGTGGCGGTCAGCCGGGTGATCTGCTCCGCCAGTTTATCCAGGTCCGTTCACGAAGGGTCCTCCTGGCCTTGCGTTGTTCGTCCCGGCAGTGCACTGTACGGCGAGTAGCTTCCCCTTCCTGAGTCCATTTGGAAATTCTACGCTGCAGGTAATTTAGCAAATTTTATTTTTATTTTTTAATTTACTAAATTTGCACCGTCGTGTTTTTTTTCGGAATTATTCGCTGAATAAGGGCAGCGAATCGGTTGAGTTTCTGCAAATTGCTTTCCGCGTGCGGAGTGGTGTAGGAATCTTCCGATTTCCGATCTCTACCCCACACCTGGCACCAATTGTTACAGAATTTGCCCCTCGGGATTACTAGGAGCAAATTCGGCCTGCGGTGGCTGAGTCGAGAGGGAGACTTAGTTTGTTCAGGCGAAAGAAAATTTGAAGAAACTCCCCAAAAACTCGGCCGGCGAAGCAATCTGGCAACCCTGCCCACACAAGTTTCCCCACTCGCGGGCAATGGCTCTGCCCGGCACACACACTGTGTGATCCGCGACTTCCCAAGGGGGCGTCGAAAAGTCAGCTCGAATTACGAGCTGTGCGCGGCGAAAATTCGGGGGTGCGTGATTTTTGTGCCGAGTTATGTTTTGGGCAGTGAAAGTGATGTGACAAGGTGCAAACAGGCCAATGAGGAATTTCGGGAATCGCAGTGACCGATTTGTTTATCTTTGCAGGGACCGCTGAGGAGCTGCAGGAGGCCCGCTGTCACCAGGGAGCAGCTGACAGCGCACCGGGGAGACACCGGACTACGCAGGAGTGAGCCCTGACCCGCTTTTCACTCCCGGTAAGCTATCCCTTTTGTTAATTTGGTGGCGGGCAAGTGTTTTCCTCCGCGCGAGTCGTCGCAGGGACCGCGTCCCAATATGGCCGCGGTGGAATTCACGCCCGGCGAAGTCCGTGAGTGTGTGCGTGTCGTTTTAGTGAAAGTGGTTAGCTCGCGGAGAGGAGAGATGTTGCAGCAACCCGCCGGTGTTGCTGAACTCACGAAGTGGGTGGCAGGGGGCCCGGTCAGCGGAGCGCCCGGCACAGCTGCTGGCAAATTTTGGTGCTGCGAAATTTGCACAGCTGCTTTTTGGTCACCCAATTCGATTCTCCCGGCACAACGAAAATAGTCAACCAAACTCCGGTACACTTTCCGCGATTATTAACCAAGAATAGGGCACGGCACTTACCTTATGTCCCGTGGGATGGCCGACACGGGGTCAATTCGCCTTCGAAGAGAGTCCTTGGCTCGCTGGGCTGGAAGCACTTCACCCCTGAAAAAGGCTCGGGAATCGCGAAGGAAACACCCGGTTTTATTTATGCGACCACTTTATTCGTGCAGCGATCACGATGACAGCACTTAAATTTAAGCTCTTACACACTGCTGCGGTAGAGAAATTAATCTAATAACAACAATTTTTCACTTTACTGACAAAGTTCAAATTAGCCTTTTTTGCATACAATCTCTCTAATGATTTATTTTACTTTTTTACGCTTTTTAGGAAAAGAATTCAACGCTCGCCAAAATCACCGTCCGCTTGCTTCACAGGTCGTACCAAGAGTAATGGAGGAGATCATTGACCGCGAGGCTCTTCCGGCCTTGACCTTCGGTTCGTCTCAATTGCCACTGCAGGCGCTAGAGGAGGGATGGAGGAGTTCTAAAAATTTCCCTGCAAGAGGTAAGTTAATAAAATAAAAGAATAAAGAAGTTAATGCATTATCTTTTTTTTTCTTTGCAGGGACTGCAACAATAGATATGTTGTGACAGAATTAAAGGGGTCATACCGATTGAAAAGGGCGCCTTACGAAAATATAGAGTCACTGGAGCACCTTAAAAGGTGGCAGAGTGGACAACCTGATTCCGATGAAGACAGCGAGGAACTCGTACAGAGTGAGGACACTCATCAGGTAGGATGGTCGAAGTTGTTACATTAGTAGAATAAAACGAATTAGAAATTAGATAGGCATGCCAGACGAACGCTCATCCCTTGGTTAAGGAAACGGTTGCTCTCACTGTGTAAAGGATCTGGGCCTTGCATGATGCAACAAGCATTTATGAGTGTCTAAAAATAGACTGGAAAAAGGCAGACCTTGTGTGAGGGTGCGCATATGATGCGAGGGATGAGTGGTCGTCGCGAGATGAGCGCATGCGAAAACAGCTGGCGCAGGCCAGGCATGTTTGTTTAGAAACAGGGCCAATACACCCCAAAGGGTTCTCGAGCGAATTTTCCTCGAGATAAATTCTAAAACCCGTTAAAAGGGTAAAGTAGGTAGTTTTCCTTGTAAGGGAGAATGTTTCGATTCTTCCGAAAAGGAGAACTAAATTAGTCTACTTTGAGACGTGGTGAGTGATAGAATAAAGGAAAGTAAAGTAATAGTGAAGTGAAGAAAGGACGCAATAAATTGATGTGAGTGGAGTTTAGCTGATATTAGTATTTTTAATTAATTAAGAGTATTTGGTGAAGTATGAAGAGTTAGAGGCGTTTGTGTATGAATGAAGGGATTTGTTCCCAATACCCGGGATTTGTTCCCAACCACCTAGGATGTATTTCCTTAGGTCCAGGATTTGTTCCCATCTTTGTGTGTGCATGACGGGATTTGTTCCCTATACCCGGGATTTGTTCCCAACTACCTAGGATGTATTTCCTATGGTCCGGGATTGGTTCCCATCTTGTGTATGCGTGAAGGGATTTGTTCCCTATACCCGGGATTTGTTCCCAACCACCTGGGATTTGTTCCTAAGGTCCGGGTGATGATCGCCAAATTCCGCTCAATGATGATGATTAGTCCCAGGGAAATCGAAGGAGGTTCGGAGCCTTTAGGCAGAACTCCTGAAGGAGACAGCTATTAAAGCAGGACTCCTTGTAAGGATTGAAAGGACGTAGCTTCGAAATGAAAGCATCAACGTTCTGTGTATCAATCCGTGTTTATTTCAGTGTTCTTAAGCTATTTATACAAAAATATTCTCCCTACCATAATTTCTTAAGATGACCACACTCCCAATCTAGAACATAAAAAGGTGTCACATTTTAGGGTTGCGCCACTTTGATTTACTGACCCACATGGCTTGCACAGCGTGCGCCCACTTAGCGTTTTGTTTTTGGCGCACCCGGTCGATGCCACACGTGCTATTTGTTTACATTGCACTTGTACGAAAGAAAGTGCCGGCTTGCTAAGGTCAGCCGGGAATGCTTTACTTATGGTGACTCACATGTTGTTCCTATTAGCTGGGTGAGTTATTGCTGACCGTACTTGGTGTAGGTCGGGTTTTTGCGCGTTGCACTTTGTGCGCGGTAATGCGCTTTATGTAAAACACAGCCGCATGTGTGAAAATCAATTATATGTGCTTTTTACAAATAGCTAAGGGTCTTCTAATGGTCGCATACCACACCTTCCCCCTTTGGGGAAAAAAAAATTTAATATTTGATTAAATTTTTTTTTTTTTTTTAGGAGTGTGGTGAACATGATGATATTCTAAGTTTTGTATCATTATTAATATTACATTATGTTTACAATCTAGGTTTTGGCTATGGCTAAGTACTAGTTATAGTGTAATTCTATTACTTGTGATTCTATTTATCCTGATTATTAAAAGTAAATGTTTTTTTTTTTTAATTATTTGTTATAATTTTTCTTAATTCTGTACTTTTCTTAACCTATTTTTATGTATTACAATTATTTTGTTATTTTTATCTCTTAATGTACTTCATATGGTCCGTCATATAACGAATCTAACTTCTTTCGGTTCTGTGCTTCCACAAGAACCTTGTCACCTATTTCTAATACTAATGGATTGCAATTGTTTACGCTATTCTGACTTCTTTTTACTTTTGACATTTCTAAATGTCCTATTTAGTGCCGTTTGTAATCTGAACTTTAATTCTTTGCTGTACAGATCATAATTATAAACGGGGTCTGGTTGTCTGATAAAGAGTTCCGATGGAATATTAACGTTTTTGCCGAAAATTAATTCGAACGGTGTGTATCCATGCGCAGTGCTAGGTGTGGTATTATAGCTAAATGTATAGTACGGTATCCATATATCATCCTTGTTATCATTCACGAAACATCTCAAGTATTCGTTGAGACATTTGTGATTTCGTTCCAGTGCTCCTATTGTCTCTGGATGTGCTTCCGTTGCGAATAGTTGTTTAATCTTCAGGATATTACACATTTCTGTAAATACCTGATTTTTATATTCTGTTCCCAAGTCCGATTTTATTTTACTCATGGGTCCGTATGCTAGTATACATCCATTGACTAGCGCGCGAGCCACGGTGTTCGCTTCCTTGTCTTTAATTGGGATGATTATGTTGTATTTACTTAAATCGCACTGTATTGTTACTGCGTATCGGTTGCCGCTGGTTGTTCTGGTAAACGGTCCTACTGTATCAATGAATACGACATCAAACGTATTCACCGGTGTTGTTGTAATTTCCATTATTTCCTTATTGCGCTTTTGGTGCTTATTTTTCGCACATAGTTCGCATTTACGTATGTACTTCGCAATGCTTTTCTTCATCTTATTCCATTTATATAGGTCTCTTAGCTTGTCGTACATCCTTGATTGTCCTTTGTGTCCTCCGGTTGGTGTTGAGTGAAAGTTGTATAGTATTTCCTGTATTTCATTTTTATTTGCGATATATCTCTGCGGTTTATATATAAAAATATTTATCTTCTTGAGGCTTTTATTGCCTAGCAGTTTGAACGCGGTTGTACTTATTAATTTAAAAATTTCACTTTCTGCAGAAAGCTTCAGAGTCGAAGTCTGAAGTAATTTAATAACGTCATTTTCCAGTGCTTCGAATGCCTGCACTAATGCTGGTTCTACTGACTGATTATGCGTTTCAATGTACCGCTCATATATTACTTTATTTTTGCGCATTATTTTTATTTCTATTTCCGAATTGTAGCTACATATTTTTATTTCTGGTAAGTGCTCTATTTTGGATGGAGATAGTGTCTCTACGACGCACAGTTGATCAGGCTGCGGTGCTATGGAGCTTATTTCCATTTCTTGAGCGATTGTTGTCGTGTTGTCCTTTTTCCTAGTCATTGAGCGCGTTTGCGCTTGCAAAATGCTAATTTCCTTTAAATTGTTTATGTCTAATTTAATTCTAGACAGTGCATCCGGTCCTATACATTGTCTTTTCCTTTTACGTACTGAATTTCAAAGTCGAATTCCTCTAGGTCCAATCTCATGCGTGTTAATTTTGATGACGGATTTTTCATACCAAACAGGTAAGCCAACGGTCTATGGTCTGTTTTTACTATAAACCTTCTACCGTAAACGTAAGGTTTGAAATATGTTATAGCCCAGTGAATTGCTGTAAGCTCTTTTTCTGGTGTAGATTTATTTTTCTCGCCGTGTGTGAACGTTTTACTCGCGTACGCAATTGGTAGTTCTATTCCCTCGGTATTTTGCGATAATATTGCTCCGCAAGCATCATTTGATGCATCGGTTGAAATTATAAAAGGTTTTTCGAAATTTGGATGTTGTAATATTGTTGGGGCCATTAGGGTGTTTATTAGGGAATCAAACGCTTGCTGGTGTGCGTCTGTCCACTCAAATTTTATGTTTTTACGGAGTAATTTATTTAATGGAAGTGCAATATTAGCAAAGTTTGGGACGAAGCGCCTGTAATAGTTGCAGAAAGCAACGAAGCGTCGCACTTCGTCCGTGTTTTTCGGAACGGGATAATTTTTTATAGCGTCATACTTTGAGCTATCTGGCTTGGTGCCTTTGGCCGAAATCTGATGGCCTAGGTAAGTAACTTCTGTCTGGAAGAACTTACATTTCTCAGGGTTTAATTTTAAATTTCGTTCTCGGAGTCTTTTGAATACTGTCACCAAATTTTTAAGATGATGCGACTGGGAGCATCCTATCACGATGATGACATCTATGTACAGGAAAGCTATTTCTGGGGTCAATCCTGCCATAGCTATAGCCATCATTCGCTGGAAGCTATTTGGACTTATATTAAGTCCGAAAGGAAGTCGCGTAAATTGATAATGACCTTGATTTGTAGAGAAAGGGGTGAACTTTCTTGAATTTTCTTCCAGTGAAATTTGATGGAAGCCTGACATAAAGTCTAATGTGGAAAAGTATTTTGCTCGTCCCATTTGGTCGAGAATAGCTAGCCATACACGATGGGAGTTGCGTGCGAGCAATCATTTTTCCTGTTGGTTTAGAAACGATTGCGCGCTCGTGTGTGGTTATAACAGCACGCCATGATTGCGTAAGTGCAATCATCGCATTTTTCCCCACAGTTTATCTCTCTGAGGGACACACACGTGTGCGAGCATTCCTTACAGCTTTCCTTTGCCTGAAAAGTGCGCACCGTGAAAGACGAATGAGTGGAGATGCTAATGGATTTGGGAAAGATTTCTAGCTGGCAATTAAATATTAGAATGGAATGCATGAGTGTATCCCCAAGTCCTCTTTTAACAGATCTTCGGCCAAATGGTCATCCTTTGTGCCGAACAGCACATCTGGCTATATTGCGCTGTTAGGATAGGTGCGATATCTTTATGATCCTTTGTCTAAAGATCCCTGCATCTGCAATGCACGGATATTCCCTAATTACTCTTTGTCTTTTGAGCGATCCTGCGAAGGGTTGTTTGGAGACAGTTTATGATCCTTTGTTGTCAAAGAAAAGTATAAATGGGGTAGCACTCGGACGGTACGGGCAATCGACTGTCGGGCACGGGCACGGTTTGAAGAATAACGAGTGTTATAGCAGTTATGGCAGATTTGAGAATTTTGCCAAAGGACTTCCTGGTGAATTTCATCGACATTTATAAAAAACATGTGGCTTTGTGGAAGGTAAAAAGTCCGGAATACAAAAACAGAAATTTGAAAAATAAGGGCTACGATGAACTTTTAAAATTTTATCAAACGTACGACAGTACAGCCAGCAAGGAAACTGTGGCAAAAAAAATACAGTCTTTGCGTGGCTCCTTCAGAAAGGAATTAAAAAAAAGGATGAAATCTAATCGTAGCGGTGCTGGTGCCGATGAAGCATATGTGTCATCGTTGTGGTATTACAGTTTGTTGGAATTCACAGCAGATCAGGAAAAACCAGCAGACAGCATCGACAACTTGGATGATCAAGAGGATATCTTCGCTACTGCAGATGTGGATTTACAAACCGATTATAGCACCAATACCGCAGAAGTGGATGAAATTAATAAAACACAGGTAATTGAAGCAATTTCGTTTAAAATACTTTTATTTTATATTGAAAAGCAGGTACAAAAGAGAATTATGCTTTACCACTCCTTATCATGGAATCCTGCCATGGGACTTGCCCATTATTTAAAAAATAATTCGCATATAATTCACGATTTTCCATGCTTTCAAGGTTATAATTCCTACTTATTTGAAGTGGTACAAAATTGTAAGGAATTTCTTTCCTCCAAGATCCATTTTCATGAATTTCCCGAGTACTCGGATCCTCAGAATCGAAAGTATGTGGTGTAACATAATTTGAATTATTTCGTTTCAAAAAATTATGCAATACACATATAGCAGCAACAACGATCTTTATGTTGGTGACAGAAATGTTAATAGCAGTATGTAGAATTCTAAACTTCGTTGATATAAGACCAAATGTATTTTCCACCACATTGCGCGCTCGTGATAAACGATAGTTAAAAATTCTTCTCTTGTAATTCAAGGTGGCTTGCGCGAATGGTTTCAAAATATTTTTTTTTAAAGGAAATGCTTCATCTCCTATTATAACGAAGTTTAGATTTTCGTTCGTTTCAAAATTTTCCGGGAAATTTATTGTGCCATCCTCCATTTTCTCACTCAATGAAGAAAATTCAAATACACCGCCATCCGAATTTCTGCCATTTTTGCCGACGTCTATGTAAATGAACTCGTAATTAGCATTTACAAGGGCAAGAAGAACAATACTATAAAAACTTTTATAGTTGTAATATGAGGCTCCACTTTTAGCCGGTGCTGTGATTGGTATGTGTTTCCCGTCCAATGCACCGCCACAATTAGGCATATTCCATTGCTCCTGAAATCCTTCAGCTACAGTCTGCCATTCTGCCTTTGATTTCAGAAGCTGCAAATAAAACCAAATTTTTTACGATTATTTCTAGGCTCCCCGAAAAGATGTTCAAGCACAGTCTGAAACTCCGAATCCACCGAAAAGGAAGAAAGTAGTTAGTGGTCAAGAAGATTTTTTCAATGCTTGCACTGAAGCGTTGAAAGAAAACTCAACAAAACCTGCAGAACCATTAGATGAATATGATCACTTGGGAAGCTACATTGCAAAAAGATTTAAAAAAATACAAAGTGAAGAGCAACGAGTTCTGGCAGAAGGTCTTCTGATGCAAGTTATGCAGAAAGCAACATTGGGGAAACTTTCAGAGAACACAATTTTGGGTGAAGCTGAAGCTCTTGTAACATCAACGCCAGCACCGTCAAGTTTTCAAGATTTCTTCGAAGAAAGTGGTGGAACTTTGTAATTCTTTTTTTTGGGTTAACTTTACAATATACAAATTTCTCCGATTTGGATGAAATTTTGCAGGGACCTTCCGCAAAATTCTTCGAGATTCTTCCGTTTTACACCATCCGGAAGGTCCCTGCAAAATTTCATCCAAATCGGAGAAATTTGTGTATATTCTTCACTTGTTCTTTTTTTTAAATTAAATTTAAATGTGGTCGAATGAAATAAAAAAAAATGTTCTTGAATAAATTAAAAACAAATTAACGAAATACAAACCTTTAGATATTCTCCTTTAAGAACTTGGAAAATAGCTCGACAGGTTTCTGGAACTATCTTTCCCAGCGCCTGTGGGGAAATTGCTGTCGAAAATTTGAGACACTCATATGTTCTGCCTGTTGCCAAAAATCTCAGCGTTGCAATAAGCCTCTCTTGTGCTGGAATACTTTGCCTCATAACTGTATCCTGTTTTACAATATACGGTTTTACTTTGGATAGTAATATCCCAAAGGTAGTTGCGTCCATTCTTAAATAATTGTATAAATCGTGGGGACTACTGTCGTTCAATTCCCTTAAGAGCCGCATGTCACTAAATTTATTTCTTAATTTTAACCACTTCTTTTGCCAGAATCTCCTATTCTTCTTTCTATTCATTTTCACACTGGCTAAATACATAAGAGCACACACAAGTGCTATTTTTCGCCTGTTTGTCATACCGTATTGCAATAATATAATATTGTTTTTTTAAGAACCACAAATTTTAAAATTTATTTATTTCGAATACACTGTCTTTATTATCTTTATTTATCACTTTTACTTTACCACTCGCTTTTAAAGACCGAAACTCGATACTCAACATTCACTGCATGAATGAGGACTAAATAGCAAATCTTCGCTCATCCAGCTGATTCTAATACATGCCAGATGTTAGTTACATTAAATATATCTACCATTTATGACGCTATTGTTTCAAAAACTAAGCGAGGCGCGTCGCCTCTCTAAGGGTTGATTTTAACCCTTCCTGCGCAAGACGCCTTTCTGCTGCGTTTCTGCCTGCTCGCTAATTACTAGGGTTTTTATTACGGTTCAAGCAGGCAGCTACATTTTCAAAAACAACTCTAAACAAGCAAATTCTTGAGCACGCACAATTTTGGTCTGACAGCAATAATTATATGCCTCAATAAATAAAACTCCGAATTTCAGTGCCAAACGTTACAAGAGTGTCGTCTGGAACGTTGAAATTTTCAAGAGGACAACACGCCACTCCAGATTACACAAATTTATATGAAAATGTCAAATTTCACGTGAAAGCTCTAAAATATACACTCTTTCCGTTCGGAAAGAGTGTATCGTGTGTTGCGAACGAGCTTGTTAGTACGAGCCATGCAATCCCACAAGTTTTCCGGGAGGAACGATGCACAAGATGGCTCGCACGCAACTCCCATCGTGTATGGCTAGCTAATATCTTCTAGCCTTGGGAGTGGAAATTTATCGGCTAGGACTTTCTTGTTTAGATTACGGAAATCAACTACGAGTCGCCATTTCTTCTTCTGATTTGTGGATTTCTTTGGCACTAGTAATATTGGAGAATTAAACTGTGAGACTGAGTTCTCAATGATATCATTTGCCAGCATTTGCTCTACCTGTCGATTAATTTCGTGCTTATGAATCTCCGGGATCCGGTAATTTTTTGTGTATACCGGAACGTTATCAGCAAGTTCAATGTTTTGCTGATAGAAGTTATTTGTCGACAGTTGTTCGTCTTCTAGAGCAAACACGTCGTGATATTGTCGGCATGCATCCTCAAACTGTGCTTTAGCATAGTCTGGGATGTTATTGAAATTTAGTTTTGAAATTACTTTACTTGTGTAGGATGGTAAAAACAATTACCGAGAGAAAGCAAGCCAAAAGACCGACTATTGGTGGATCCTCATTGGATCCCCAACTCTCCATTTTTTTCTCTTATATATATATATATTTATATATAATATTACACGTTCTCCCCTCTCGGAGAACACAACTGGCGTTGGGCCGCAATCGATACCCGCAACTGCAAAATAAAAATAAATAACAACTGTGAGCTGTATGCCATTAAAACAATAACTCTATTCAATTGGTGATCCACTCTCGGCAATCTACGCCGGAAAAACATATTATTACAACGCGTGCAGGCATACTCAATATACTCAAAACGCGGGTACCGGGGAAAAACGAATAACGCGGAGGCAAACTCGTCACGCGTTCCAAGCAAACCACCAGGGTGCAAGGGCAAACTCGCAAACACCCTGGGACCTGCGGAATCCCACCACAACACAGAAAAACAAGTGCAAGGGCAAACTCGCATGCACTTGTAATGGGATTCGCTTCTTGATACAGGGGCTACACTCACAAGTATCAAGAGCTCCTCAGTTCTCCCCAGCACCACCGATCCTGCCACGGAAATCTCTATTTATCTCTCAATCACCAATTGAATCACTACATTTCTTTCTCAAACAAATTATAAATAATAAATAATAAATAAAGCAAATAAAAAATAAACAAAACAGCAGGGACAACTCTGTGAGATCACTCACCTCAAACAAAATCCTTTTCCAATAAATTATCAATTTCTTCACCAACTTAAAACTTCACAGCTTAAACTCTTTTCCCACAACTTCACTAGTTGAAAATTGGACTTCGAATGAGACGTTTTCAGTCTCCCTAAATGAACAAACCGACTTTCCACCCCTGCACCAGCGAGCCTCAAAAACGCAAACAAGCCGAGCCAACCCAAGCATTTCCGTTAGGAATCGCAGGCACATAGGGCTCCAGGCTATTTTTAGATGTATCTAAGCGCAGATCGCTCAGAAACTCCTTTTACTGCGCAAAAGGGTACGCAAACTCATCAGGCAAACGACCCGCGCCAGGCCAAAGCCATAAAACTCCGGCACTCAAAGCGCGCTAGGGGAAGAAATCGGGAGAGATGTTTTTTTCCTAAATAAACTCCCTTGCACACAAAATTCATCATTTATTTCATTTCAAATAATACATTATTTTCCTGCCTTACAGTTCGGCCATCCTGGGTAAAACTCGCCTCGAGTTAAGGCAGTCTGATCACTTTCCATCCGGATCAGGCAACACCACACCATCTTCTCCACTTTCGCTCCCTGTTTCCTCAGATACTCCTCCAGAATCAACCCAAGGTTTCATCCTGTCTACTGCTATTACACGTTCGTAGCTTCCTTTTCGTAACGTTCGTTGAGTTCCCTTCATGTCCTGAACTAAGTATCGGTCATTTTGTAATACCTTTTTAACTACAAACGGTCCGCTGTAAGGCGGCAATAGTTTTCTGCTGGTATTTGGGGCCAATTCAGTCTTCTCAATCAGTACCAGATCTCCCTCTTTATAACGCCTCGGTCGTTTTCGTTTCTTGTCAAAATATTCTTTTTGTTTTTGTTGAGCCTGCAAAATTCTTTCTCCTGCTCTATTTCTCTCAGCAACTAAATTTTCAATAATTTGTGAAGTCTGACTGACTTCATCTTTTAATACAACATCTGAACCACCTCTTGGCCTGAAACCAAAGAGGAGTTCACTTGGAGTTTTCCCAGTACTTTTATTAATTGCATTGTTTATAGAAAACTGAACCTGCTTTACGTTCTCGTCCCATTTTTGCTCCTCCAACGTACTGGTCATCAACGCAGACAAAATAGACCTATTCAACCTTTCTATTTGTCCGTTCGCTCGGGGTGTGGCAACCGCATTTTTGATATGCTTGATTTCATTTTGATGGCAAAACATTTGAAAAGCTTTGGATGTAAACGAGCTTCCTTGATCGCTTATAATCTCTTTAGGTGCACCATACACAGAAAATATTTCTTTGCAAAATTCAATTACATATTTTGTGTGTGTCGTTTTTACTGCTTTTATGAATAAAAATTTTGTGAATGCATCTATTGCAGCTATTATATACAGATTTCCCCGTTTACTTTTAGGGAATGGTCCTAGATGATCCATATGTACAGTCCTCATAGGTTCTGGAGTCTTTTGTATTGGATGCAGATAGCCTTCTTTTTTCCCAGCTTTCTTTTTATTAAATAGACATCTGATACAGCATGCGATATACTTCTCTACATATTGTCGCATTCGAGGAAACCAGTAGTTTTCGCATAAGTGCTGCAAGGTTTTCTCAGTTGAAAAGTGTCCCATGTCATCGTGCGCCGCTCTTACCACTTGCTGTCGCATACCACGTGGGACTACCCACTGAACTCCTCTCGCTGTTATCCTATAGACTCGTCCATCCCGTAGTGCATAATTTTTATAAATTTTCTTCTCGTACTCACTTTCAGGAGACTTCATTAATACTTCGTGGATGTTCTTGATTTTCTCGTCCGTTAATTGCCCCGAAAGGACCCAATCAGCTTGAGTTATCTGCATTACACTCTCAGAATCGGTTGTATTTCGGCTCAACGCGTCGACATGTTTCATTCTATTTCCAGGTCGATATACTATCTTAAAATCAAATTCCTGGATTTGAAGCCACCACCTGGCTATTCGCGGAATCAATTCTTTTTTTTTCTTTGGAAGCCTTAAGAGCATTACAATCCGTAACGACAGTAAAGTTAATTCCCAACAAATATACTCGAAATTTCTTCAGCGAGTCCACTACTGCTAAAGTTTCTAATTCGTATGAGTGGAACTTACTCTCTAAGTCAGTAGTTTGTCTGCTGAAATATGCTACTGGATGGAGGCGTTCATCTTTTTGGTACTGCAACAAAATTCCTGCTATTCCTATTGCGCTGGCATCGGTATGAACTTCAGTAGTGGCTGTCGGGTTGAAAAGTGCTAATACCGGTTTTTCGATGAGAACCTTTTGTAATGTCCGAAATGCCTCTTCCTCTTCTTGCGTCCATTTCCATTTGGTGGTTTTCCTCGTTAGTAGTGTTAACGGTCGAGCAATGATGGCATAGTTCTTAACAAAATGCCGGAAATATCCAGTTAGTCCCAAAAACTGGCGAATGTTGTGGATATTTTTGGGAACAGGAAAATTCTCAACAGCTTTTATCTTTTCCGACCCAGGCTGAACTTTTCCGTTGCTTATATTAAATCCTAGATATTTGACGGATGTCACCAGGAACGAACATTTCTGCAAATTAAGTGTGTCCCTCCTTCCGGAGTATTTCCAACACCCTTCGCAGTCCCTCTAAAGCTTTGGGAATTGTGTCAGCATGTAATAAAACATCGTCAAGGTAAACTGATGCAATGTCCCCTACCGGTCCCAGAATTTTATTCATCAGCCGCTGGAAGACCCTTGGAGCATTGGTCAATCCAAACGGCATACGGTTAAATTCATATTGTCCGGCATTTGTGACAAAAGACGTATACCGCTTAGCGTTCTCTGCCATTGGAATTTGATAATACCCCGACTTCATATCCAAACTGGTAAAATAGATTCCACCATGAAGTCGGTCTATCTGGTCGTCTATTCTTGGTAATGGGTGATTATCTTTAACGGTTATCGAATTTAATTTTCGAAAATCGATGCAAAGCCTTTGGTCACCATTTTTCTTTTTTACCAATACTATCGGTGACGAATAATTCGAATTTGACTCTTTGATAATACCACTGGATTCCAGATCAGCAATGATATCCTGAACCACATCTTGTTCCGATCTTGCCATTCGATATGGTCTATATGAAAAAGGTCTTTCGTGTTCCAATTGTATTTCCATCGTAGCTGATTTTGCGCAGCCAAGTTCTTCAACGGTTTCAGCTATACAATCTCTGTATTCTTTTAATAATTCTATTAACTGTTGTTTCTGGTCTGCACTAATCGGTCCAACTTTCAGTGACTCAAAATTCAATTCTTTGGTATCCTTCTCCGTGATGGTATTGGTCATTTCAGTCAGTTTTGGTACTGACCAGCCCCTCGCTACCACTCTTCCTTTCTTTATAATAAGGTCTTGATCTGAAAGATTGTAGTATGGAACCAACGTTGTATTTTCGTTATCGACAGTTAATAAGACCCGAGGTATGCAGGCTTCTTTTCCCTCTTCGGATCTTAAACTCGACTCTATGAAGACATCTCCGGTGTAATCATCGGCGAAACATTTCACGAAACTCATATGATTGATTGGAATAAATTGATTTTCGACAGCTGTAAATTTGATTTTTGAGATTTGGTCCTCTTCCGTTATTTGTGGTAAGTCAATTAACAAGTTTTGTTCTGTGTTGTTTGAAAAGTGAAGTGACTGGCTATTTTTAATTACTAATATACCTGGTTGCTCGGTAAATGTTCTGCCAATAAGTATAGGTATGTTCTGCTCGTGATCATCAACCACAATTACTTTAACCGTGTTTTCGACTTCATCAATTTTGATTTTACACGACGTTGATCCTATGTTACACGTTTCTCCATTTCCATAGCCTCGTAACATAACGCGATCTGTACTATTAATATCTAATTTTAATCTATCGGCTTCACTTTTCGTGACAATAGTACAAGAGCTTCCGAAATCAATATATGCTGATGTTGATTCGCCATTTACTTCTATCTGTTTAAAATATTTTTTATTATCCGAAGCCCCACAAGGGACTTCTAGTCAAGCCACCGGTTTATTTTGCAGATTCTTGCCTTTCGGACAGTTCTTCTCGTCATGCCCGAAATTGCGACAAGCGTTACATCTCGATGATTTCGTGCTGGCCTTCTCGGTGCAGTTGGTTGCGAAATGCCCAGTTTTACCGCATCTATAACAAGTTATATTCGATGTACTTTTCTTGGAATCTTTATTACGGTCTCCGAATCGGAATCTTCTCCGATAATTACTATTTCGCGGTCGATAGGCTTGTTGAGAAGTAGAGGGTGTATTTTCATCAAACGTGCATAAATATTGAAGTAGTGACTCCGGAGTATCATGTTGTCCTGACCTTGCACCCGTTTTGATTAAATTATTTTCTATCCCCCCTATTAAACACGAAACCGCATCTGACCCCGATATCTTACAAGCAGTTACAAGTGCCATTTTTTCGTAATAATACGTAGTATAGGTTTCCCCTGGTTTTTTCTTTCTACCTATCATCTCAATAATAGCGTCATGAAAATCCCTTTTATATGGAAAAGCTTCTTGAATTTTAATTTTCCACTCGGCCCAAGAATAATTTACTGAACCGAGGCCTTTATACCAGACGGCCGCCAAACCACGCAGTTTGGATAGTGCAAAATAGCTCGTTGCCTCTTCGTTCCATTTATTAATTTTTTCCAGTTCATCAATTTTCCTGCACCATACTTTAGCTGTTTGATTTTTGTCATTCGGATCAAAATACGGCACGTTATCTCCCCGAAACGTTATTTGCGACATTCCCGTATTCGTTGTCTCCAGCAATGACTTTATCGCATCCGTAAACCTATCCAACGACTCTACGGTGTTTCGCGAATTTGACGAATTACGACGACGTCGACCCCTATAATTTTCTTCGTCCGATGACTGTCCTTCACGCCTCCGACGATGAGCATGTGATCTCCTTCGCTTCGGCATCTTACTTCAGTCGATTCGACTTAAAAAAAACCTTACCAATGAAAAGGAAAACACAATTCGTAATCAGTATACGTGTTTTTCTTTTTGAATAATTATTTAGTGGATTCAGCAATCCGAAAAATACTCTGTTCATTCATAGCCCACATCAAACCAAATATTGTGCAATGAATATTTCAAAATTTCAAAAATGTAAACTTCAATTAAATGTTGCGGTTTCGATTGCGGTTATCCCACTTCTGATAAATTGTAGGATGGTAAAAACAATTACCGAGAGAAAGCAAGCCAAAAGACCGACTATTGGTGGATCCTCATTGGATCCCCAACTCTCCATTTTTTTCTCTTATATATATATATATTTATATATAATATTACACGTTCTCCCCTCTCGGAGAACACAACTGGCGTTGGGCCGCAATCGATACCCGCAACTGCAAAATAAAAATAAATAACAACTGTGAGCTGTATGCCATTAAAACAATAACTCTATTCAATTGGTGATCCACTCTCGGCAATCTACGCCGGAAAAACATATTATTACAACGCGTGCAGGCATACTCAATATACTCAAAACGCGGGTACCGGGGAAAAACGAATAACGCGGAGGCAAACTCGTCACGCGTTCCAAGCAAACCACCAGGGTGCAAGGGCAAACTCGCAAACACCCTGGGACCTGCGGAATCCCACCACAACACAGAAAAACAAGTGCAAGGGCAAACTCGCATGCACTTGTAATGGGATTCGCTTCTTGATACAGGGGCTACACTCACAAGTATCAAGAGCTCCTCAGTTCTCCCCAGCACCACCGATCCTGCCACGGAAATCTCTATTTATCTCTCAATCACCAATTGAATCACTACATTTCTTTCTCAAACAAATTATAAATAATAAATAATAAATAAAGCAAATAAAAAATAAACAAAACAGCAGGGACAACTCTGTGAGATCACTCACCTCAAACAAAATCCTTTTCCAATAAATTATCAATTTCTTCACCAACTTAAAACTTCACAGCTTAAACTCTTTTCCCACAACTTCACTAGTTGAAAATTGGACTTCGAATGAGACGTTTTCAGTCTCCCTAAATGAACAAACCGACTTTCCACCCCTGCACCAGCGAGCCTCAAAAACGCAAACAAGCCGAGCCAACCCAAGCATTTCCGTTAGGAATCGCAGGCACATAGGGCTCCAGGCTATTTTTAGATGTATCTAAGCGCAGATCGCTCAGAAACTCCTTTTACTGCGCAAAAGGGTACGCAAACTCATCAGGCAAACGACCCGCGCCAGGCCAAAGCCATAAAACTCCGGCACTCAAAGCGCGCTAGGGGAAGAAATCGGGAGAGATGTTTTTTTCCTAAATAAACTCCCTTGCACACAAAATTCATCATTTATTTCATTTCAAATAATACATTATTTTCCTGCCTTACAGTTCGGCCATCCTGGGTAAAACTCGCCTCGAGTTAAGGCAGTCTGATCACTTTCCATCCGGATCAGGCAACACCACACCATCTTCTCCACTTTCGCTCCCTGTTTCCTCAGATACTCCTCCAGAATCAACCCAAGGTTTCATCCTGTCTACTGCTATTACACGTTCGTAGCTTCCTTTTCGTAACGTTCGTTGAGTTCCCTTCATGTCCTGAACTAAGTATCGGTCATTTTGTAATACCTTTTTAACTACAAACGGTCCGCTGTAAGGCGGCAATAGTTTTCTGCTGGTATTTGGGGCCAATTCAGTCTTCTCAATCAGTACCAGATCTCCCTCTTTATAACGCCTCGGTCGTTTTCGTTTCTTGTCAAAATATTCTTTTTGTTTTTGTTGAGCCTGCAAAATTCTTTCTCCTGCTCTATTTCTCTCAGCAACTAAATTTTCAATAATTTGTGAAGTCTGACTGACTTCATCTTTTAATACAACATCTGAACCACCTCTTGGCCTGAAACCAAAGAGGAGTTCACTTGGAGTTTTCCCAGTACTTTTATTAATTGCATTGTTTATAGAAAACTGAACCTGCTTTACGTTCTCGTCCCATTTTTGCTCCTCCAACGTACTGGTCATCAACGCAGACAAAATAGACCTATTCAACCTTTCTATTTGTCCGTTCGCTCGGGGTGTGGCAACCGCATTTTTGATATGCTTGATTTCATTTTGATGGCAAAACATTTGAAAAGCTTTGGATGTAAACGAGCTTCCTTGATCGCTTATAATCTCTTTAGGTGCACCATACACAGAAAATATTTCTTTGCAAAATTCAATTACATATTTTGTGTGTGTCGTTTTTACTGCTTTTATGAATAAAAATTTTGTGAATGCATCTATTGCAGCTATTATATACAGATTTCCCCGTTTACTTTTAGGGAATGGTCCTAGATGATCCATATGTACAGTCCTCATAGGTTCTGGAGTCTTTTGTATTGGATGCAGATAGCCTTCTTTTTTCCCAGCTTTCTTTTTATTAAATAGACATCTGATACAGCATGCGATATACTTCTCTACATATTGTCGCATTCGAGGAAACCAGTAGTTTTCGCATAAGTGCTGCAAGGTTTTCTCAGTTGAAAAGTGTCCCATGTCATCGTGCGCCGCTCTTACCACTTGCTGTCGCATACCACGTGGGACTACCCACTGAACTCCTCTCGCTGTTATCCTATAGACTCGTCCATCCCGTAGTGCATAATTTTTATAAATTTTCTTCTCGTACTCACTTTCAGGAGACTTCATTAATACTTCGTGGATGTTCTTGATTTTCTCGTCCGTTAATTGCCCCGAAAGGACCCAATCAGCTTGAGTTATCTGCATTACACTCTCAGAATCGGTTGTATTTCGGCTCAACGCGTCGACATGTTTCATTCTATTTCCAGGTCGATATACTATCTTAAAATCAAATTCCTGGATTTGAAGCCACCACCTGGCTATTCGCGGAATCAATTCTTTTTTTTTCTTTGGAAGCCTTAAGAGCATTACAATCCGTAACGACAGTAAAGTTAATTCCCAACAAATATACTCGAAATTTCTTCAGCGAGTCCACTACTGCTAAAGTTTCTAATTCGTATGAGTGGAACTTACTCTCTAAGTCAGTAGTTTGTCTGCTGAAATATGCTACTGGATGGAGGCGTTCATCTTTTTGGTACTGCAACAAAATTCCTGCTATTCCTATTGCGCTGGCATCGGTATGAACTTCAGTAGTGGCTGTCGGGTTGAAAAGTGCTAATACCGGTTTTTCGATGAGAACCTTTTGTAATGTCCGAAATGCCTCTTCCTCTTCTTGCGTCCATTTCCATTTGGTGGTTTTCCTCGTTAGTAGTGTTAACGGTCGAGCAATGATGGCATAGTTCTTAACAAAATGCCGGAAATATCCAGTTAGTCCCAAAAACTGGCGAATGTTGTGGATATTTTTGGGAACAGGAAAATTCTCAACAGCTTTTATCTTTTCCGACCCAGGCTGAACTTTTCCGTTGCTTATATTAAATCCTAGATATTTGACGGATGTCACCAGGAACGAACATTTCTGCAAATTAAGTGTGTCCCTCCTTCCGGAGTATTTCCAACACCCTTCGCAGTCCCTCTAAAGCTTTGGGAATTGTGTCAGCATGTAATAAAACATCGTCAAGGTAAACTGATGCAATGTCCCCTACCGGTCCCAGAATTTTATTCATCAGCCGCTGGAAGACCCTTGGAGCATTGGTCAATCCAAACGGCATACGGTTAAATTCATATTGTCCGGCATTTGTGACAAAAGACGTATACCGCTTAGCGTTCTCTGCCATTGGAATTTGATAATACCCCGACTTCATATCCAAACTGGTAAAATAGATTCCACCATGAAGTCGGTCTATCTGGTCGTCTATTCTTGGTAATGGGTGATTATCTTTAACGGTTATCGAATTTAATTTTCGAAAATCGATGCAAAGCCTTTGGTCACCATTTTTCTTTTTTACCAATACTATCGGTGACGAATAATTCGAATTTGACTCTTTGATAATACCACTGGATTCCAGATCAGCAATGATATCCTGAACCACATCTTGTTCCGATCTTGCCATTCGATATGGTCTATATGAAAAAGGTCTTTCGTGTTCCAATTGTATTTCCATCGTAGCTGATTTTGCGCAGCCAAGTTCTTCAACGGTTTCAGCTATACAATCTCTGTATTCTTTTAATAATTCTATTAACTGTTGTTTCTGGTCTGCACTAATCGGTCCAACTTTCAGTGACTCAAAATTCAATTCTTTGGTATCCTTCTCCGTGATGGTATTGGTCATTTCAGTCAGTTTTGGTACTGACCAGCCCCTCGCTACCACTCTTCCTTTCTTTATAATAAGGTCTTGATCTGAAAGATTGTAGTATGGAACCAACGTTGTATTTTCGTTATCGACAGTTAATAAGACCCGAGGTATGCAGGCTTCTTTTCCCTCTTCGGATCTTAAACTCGACTCTATGAAGACATCTCCGGTGTAATCATCGGCGAAACATTTCACGAAACTCATATGATTGATTGGAATAAATTGATTTTCGACAGCTGTAAATTTGATTTTTGAGATTTGGTCCTCTTCCGTTATTTGTGGTAAGTCAATTAACAAGTTTTGTTCTGTGTTGTTTGAAAAGTGAAGTGACTGGCTATTTTTAATTACTAATATACCTGGTTGCTCGGTAAATGTTCTGCCAATAAGTATAGGTATGTTCTGCTCGTGATCATCAACCACAATTACTTTAACCGTGTTTTCGACTTCATCAATTTTGATTTTACACGACGTTGATCCTATGCTACACGTTTCTCCATTTCCATAGCCTCGTAACATAACGCGATCTGTACTATTAATATCTAATTTTAATCTATCGGCTTCACTTTTCGTGACAATAGTGCAAGAGCTTCCGAAATCAATATATGCTGATGTTGATTCGCCATTTACTTCTATCTGTTTAAAATATTTTTTATTATCCGAAGCCCCACAAGGGACTTCTAGTCAAGCCACCGGTTTATTTTGCAGATTCTTGCCTTTCGGACAGTTCTTCTCGTCATGCCCGAAATTGCGACAAGCGTTACATCTCGATGATTTCGTGCTGGCCTTCTCGGTGCAGTTGGTTGCGAAATGCCCAGTTTTACCGCATCTATAACAAGTTATATTCGATGTACTTTTCTTGGAATCTTTATTACGGTCTCCGAATCGGAATCTTCTCCGATAATTACTATTTCGCGGTCGATAGGCTTGTTGAGAAGTAGAGGGTGTATTTTCATCAAACGTGCATAAATATTGAAGTAGTGACTCCGGAGTATCATGTTGTCCTGACCTTGCACCCGTTTTGATTAAATTATTTTCTATCCCCCCTATTAAACACGAAACCGCATCTGACCCCGATATCTTACAAGCAGTTACAAGTGCCATTTTTTCGTAATAATACGTAGTATAGGTTTCCCCTGGTTTTTTCTTTCTACCTATCATCTCAATAATAGCGTCATGAAAATCCCTTTTATATGGAAAAGCTTCTTGAATTTTAATTTTCCACTCGGCCCAAGAATAATTTACTGAACCGAGGCCTTTATACCAGACGGCCGCCAAACCACGCAGTTTGGATAGTGCAAAATAGCTCGTTGCCTCTTCGTTCCATTTATTAATTTTTTCCAGTTCATCAATTTTCCTGCACCATACTTTAGCTGTTTGATTTTTGTCATTCGGATCAAAATACGGCACGTTATCTCCCCGAAACGTTATTTGCGACATTCCCGTATTCGTTGTCTCCAGCAATGACTTTATCGCATCCGTAAACCTATCCAACGACTCTACGGTGTTTCGCGAATTTGACGAATTACGACGACGTCGACCCCTATAATTTTCTTCGTCCGATGACTGTCCTTCACGCCTCCGACGATGAGCATGTGATCTCCTTCGCTTCGGCATCTTACTTCAGTCGATTCGACTTAAAAAAAACCTTACCAATGAAAAGGAAAACACAATTCGTAATCAGTATACGTGTTTTTCTTTTTGAATAATTATTTAGTGGATTCAGCAATCCGAAAAATACTCTGTTCATTCATAGCCCACATCAAACCAAATATTGTGCAATGAATATTTCAAAATTTCAAAAATGTAAACTTCAATTAAATGTTGCGGTTTCGATTGCGGTTATCCCACTTCTGATAAATTGTAGGATGGTAAAAACAATTACCGAGAGAAAGCAAGCCAAAAGACCGACTATTGGTGGATCCTCATTGGATCCCCAACTCTCCATTTTTTTCTCTTATATATATATATATTTATATATAATATTACACGTTCTCCCCTCTCGGAGAACACAACTGGCGTTGGGCCGCAATCGATACCCGCAACTGCAAAATAAAAATAAATAACAACTGTGAGCTGTATGCCATTAAAACAATAACTCTATTCAATTGGTGATCCACTCTCGGCAATCTACGCCGGAAAAACATATTATTACAACGCGTGCAGGCATACTCAATATACTCAAAACGCGGGTACCGGGGAAAAACGAATAACGCGGAGGCAAACTCGTCACGCGTTCCAAGCAAACCACCAGGGTGCAAGGGCAAACTCGCAAACACCCTGGGACCTGCGGAATCCCACCACAACACAGAAAAACAAGTGCAAGGGCAAACTCGCATGCACTTGTAATGGGATTCGCTTCTTGATACAGGGGCTACACTCACAAGTATCAAGAGCTCCTCAGTTCTCCCCAGCACCACCGATCCTGCCACGGAAATCTCTATTTATCTCTCAATCACCAATTGAATCACTACATTTCTTTCTCAAACAAATTATAAATAATAAATAATAAATAAAGCAAATAAAAAATAAACAAAACAGCAGGGACAACTCTGTGAGATCACTCACCTCAAACAAAATCCTTTTCCAATAAATTATCAATTTCTTCACCAACTTAAAACTTCACAGCTTAAACTCTTTTCCCACAACTTCACTAGTTGAAAATTGGACTTCGAATGAGACGTTTTCAGTCTCCCTAAATGAACAAACCGACTTTCCACCCCTGCACCAGCGAGCCTCAAAAACGCAAACAAGCCGAGCCAACCCAAGCATTTCCGTTAGGAATCGCAGGCACATAGGGCTCCAGACTATTTTTAGATGTATCTAAGCGCAGATCGCTCAGAAACTCCTTTTACTGCGCAAAAGGGTACGCAAACTCATCAGGTAAACGACCCGCGCCAGGCCAAAGCCATAAAACTCCGGCACTCAAAGCGCGCTAGGGGAAGAAATCCGGAGAGATGTTTTTTTCCTAAATAAACTCCCTTGCACACAAAATTCATCATTTATTTCATTTCAAATAATACATTATTTTCCTGCCTTACACTTGCTCTGTTTGGGCTGTCTGTCATAGTCTTTACTATGTGAAAATTTGAAAGTGATTCCGTATCTATCATTGACTCTTTTTACCCACGACGGAACGGAGAAGGTATATGCGTTTGGGGTGAGAGGTTGTTTGTTTGTTTGTGTGTGCAAACGAAAGTTACCATTTTTCTCCAAAACGGTTTGACCGATTTAGATGGGGTTTTTTGTAAAAAGTTTGTGATTCATCAGCAATTGTTCTTAGATAGGTGTTACGGTGTTCTTGCTGCAAAATTCAAGATGGCGGACTGTCAAATTTTAAAGTTTATGCGATTTGCACCAAATTTGGTATTTGGGTGTTTTCGGGGTCACCAATTTCAGATCAGCTATCAGAATTTACGAATTCAAGATGGCGGACCGTCAAATTTCAAAGGTTATGCGATTTGTACCAAATTTGATATTTGGGGGTTTTTGGGGTCGCCGATCTCAAACCAACTGTGAACATTTATGAGTTCAAGATGGCGGATTCTCAAATTTTAAAGTTGATAGGATTTGCACTAAATTTGGTATTTGGGTGTTTTCGGGGTCACCGATTTCAACTCAGCTGTCAGACTTTACGAATTCAAGATGGCGGACTGTCAAATTTTAAAGTTTATGCGATTTGGACCAAACTTGATATTTCGGGGTTTTTTGGGGTCGCCGATCTCAAACCAACTGTCAAAATTTATGAATTCAAGATGTTGGATTGTCAACTCCTTAAAGTTTGTGCTATTTGCAACAAACTTGGTTCTTAGGGATTTTCGGGGCCGCTGATTTTTACTCACGACGGAACGGAGCTGGTATATGCGTTTAGGGTGAGAGGTTGTTTGTCCAGTCCATGTCCAATGTTGCCAAGTATCTTCAAAACGGTTTGACCGATTTAGATACAGTTTTCTGTAAAGGGTTTGTGATTCATCGGCCAGATATAAAAATAATATTTTGTAAGAAATCTCTAAAAAGTTTCAAATAAAAAACAAAATTAAAAATTTTGAAAAAACCCACGACGGATGTAAACGTCGTAATAGAAAAAGGATTAAATAAAATTTTAAAGCCCCCCCGACTAAAAGGAGGTAAGTAACCAAAGAAAATTCGTCGGGGGATGCCATTCCCTGCCCTGAAGTGAACTAAAATATTGAATGTATGTAGTCTTTAATTGATATTCTCCTATTCTTAATTCAGGGCAGGGAATGGCATCCCCCGACGAATTTTCTTTGGTTACTTACCTCCTTTTAGTCGGGGGGGCTTTAAAATTGTATTTGATCCTTTTTCTATTACGACGTTTGTTCTGGAATAAGCCAGTTTTTAATAATTCACTAGTTGGTTCTAATCACAATAATGTTGATAGTAGTCACAATTCGAATACAATTTTTTCTCGTTGCGAACGCGTCGAGATTCACTTGGGAAGTGATCTCATCAAGCACTTGCTCAAAAAAATGACCATATATGGGCATGCGTCGGTAAATTCACCCACACTCACACACCATCCAATCACCTCCGCCGCCATCGCACCCAGTATTGCCATATGACTGGTCGGTTCGGTGTAATCAAAACTTAGGCTGCCACAGGATCTGTCGGCTTGGTGTAATGACAAATGTCAAGGAAGGAGAAGCGCTTTATTTGTGAGCAAGAAATCAAAAAATCAGTGAATAGTGAAAGCGCTTACAGGCCCGGTAAGTACTTGATTTACATTTTCTTTCCTTAAATTATTTCACAGGATCAGTCTACAAACTTAGGATCTACATTTCGCCTATAGCTAGCTAAGTATGATTATGCAAGTAACATTCAACCAAATTATCTCCTCTCCATCCCAGATCACCCTCTGCTGATGCCACCGGAACATACTCCCCTCTCTTGGCGGAGTGAGGACTGCGACGCCAAAACATAATGCAGCAAGTTGCAAGCCGCCTTCAGACAATGATCGTATTAGAACTGCAAGCCATCCTCAATCGCCCAGGTCGCATGTTGCTCAGGCCGCATGCTGACTCCATCCATCAATTGCTCCGGTTGCCTGAATCTGGGTTCTACTTTAGAAAACAAAAAGAAATAGTAAAAGCAAGAAGGGAATGGACAGGGTTGTTATAGTGCCCGACTCACTATCCGGAATATAAGGACAAGGAGGGCAAAAAAAAGAAAAAGAAACAAACAAAAAAAAAGGAAAGTGAATCTCAACATACACGCCGCGAATATTTTATTTCGTTTCGGTGACCGCAGGTTCGAGCGGTAACCGACAAATTTTTGCGATTGGTCGTTTCAACACATTATCTTTAGTCTTGAGGGTCACCACCCGGACAAGTCCATCCTGGCCGGGATGGGTTTCGACAATACGGCCCAAGAGCCATCGACAGGGCGGCAAATTTTCCGCCTTGATGAGGACCAAATCTCCAACGCTGACATTCTCCACCTTCTCTGTCCACTTTGGCCTCGCCTGCAGTCTGCTTAAGTACTCCGAATTCCATCTATTCCAAAAATCCTGATAGAGCCTCTGCAAATATTGCCATCTGCTCAATCTACTCATCTTTAAATCCAATAGGGATGGTTCGGGCGGTGTTAAGATTGCCTCTCCAATCAAAAAATGTCCGGGCGTTAAAGGGTTTAAGTCGCTGGGGTCGCGGGTCATCTCACACAAGGGTCGCGAGTTTAAGCACCCTTCGATTTGGGTTATGGTTGTCGCGAATTCCTCATATGTAAGAAGGGTAAGTCCTAAAACTCTCTTGAGGTGGTGTTTTGTTGACCGAACGCCTGCCTCCCACAAGCCTCCAAAATGAGGCGAAGCTGGCGGGTTGAAGTGGAACTCGATGCCCTGGCTCTCGAGACGTTCCGCCATTTGCGAATTGATCTGGTGGGCAAATTGCTGATGTTCTTTAGACAGTATCCGGTTTGCCCCAATAAAATTTGTACCACAATCACAGTACACCGCCGTGCACAAGCCTCGTCTCGAAATAAACCTACGAAATGCTGCGATGAAGCCCTCCGCCGTCAAGTCCGTCACAAGTTCCAAGTGAATAGCTTTGGTGGCCATGCAAACGAACAATGCAATGTAAGATTTATATTTGCCTGCTCTCTTACCTTTATGCATCCTTAGCTCAAAGGGTCCGCAATAATCTACTCCAGTATGCGAAAACGGACGGGCCACTGTAACTCTTGATCTTGGAAGATCCGCCATTAACTGGGTCTGAGTTTGAGCTTTTTGCCGGTGGCAAGGAAGACAGGTGTGCACCGCTGATCGGATCATGTTTCTTGCATTCAGCAACCAGTACCTTTTAGCAAGCAAATTCATCATCAACTGGGTCCCGCCGTGCAATGTGTCCGTGTGCATTTTCTGGATTAACATCCTCGTCAGAGGTCCCCTATCTGGCAGAATGATAGGAAACCTTTCGTCGTACGACAGGTTCGCATTCCGAATCCTTCCACCCACCCTGATTATTCCATCGGAATCGATAAACGCAGCCAATTTCACGAGCCTGCTTCCACGATTAATATTTTGGTTACTTTCCAGTGAACGGATCTCATTTGCAAAATGAGCTCGTTGCGCCCGCTTCAAGCATATGTTAAGAGCCTCCTTCAATTCTGTAGCCTTTAAATAACTGCTCCTTCGCTCGCATTTAGGCATCCTACAATTATAAGCAAAACGCTGTATATAAGCGGTGACGCGCAAAAGTCTTTCCAATGAAGAATATCTGCTTTCCAGTTCCAGCTCGTTTATCACTGAGGTGAGACTGTATGTTTTTGGTTTCCTTTTCTCTACCTCTGGACTTGCCTTTAGTTTTTGAGAAGGCCAATGTCCTTTATCCTTAGTCAACCACTCCGGGCCCTTCCACCAAAGTTTGTGATCTTTCAGTGTATTGGGAGCCATACCCCTGGAAGCGCAATCGGCCGGATTCTGCGCTGATGGCACATACCTCCAGCTATTTTCCCCAAGAATGTCGTGAATCAATGAAACTCGGTTAGCAACGAACGTAGTCCATTTCGAAGGATGGGATCGCAGCCATGCGATAACAATTTCAGAGTCAGTCCACGTATGCAGTGCTACAGGTTGTTGTATATCCAGCGCACTCACAACATACCTTAATAACTTAGCCAACATAACAGCTCCGCAGAGTTCCAATCGGGCAACTGAAATGGTTCTTATAGGAGCAACCTTGCTCTTTGCGACAATGAGGTTAGCATGTCTATTTCCCTTTGAGTCAGTTGTGCAAATATAAACCGCGGCAGCGTAAGCGCGATCCGAAGCATCCGAAAAACCATGGAGTTCAACAGCACCATCCGATTCGGTGTATTGTGTCCATCGATTAATGCTTATTTGTTCCATGTCCTTAATTTTATCCCTATAATGGAGCCATTCCCGCTCCATTTCCGGAGAAATTTCCTGATCCCAACTCAAGCCCTCAAGCCATATCCTTTGTATCATTAATTTTGCACAAATCATTGATGGTGTAAGCCAACCAAGCGGATCAAATAATTTGGAAATCTCCGATAATATGTTGCGTTTGGTCCATTTCATAGGCGTTACATCCAAATTCACCGCGTACGAAAAAGCATCGATTTGCGGATTCCAGCGTATTCCCAATGCACGTATCCTGTCCAAGTCGTCAATATCCAGCGGCAAGTTAATTTCACGTTGATCAGCCGGTATGTTCTCCAATAAGAATTTCGAATTCGAAGCCCATTTTCTCAATGAAAACCCTCCTGACTTCATAAGATCGGTGACCTCCCTTTGAATTATAAGCGCCGCCTCAACGCTGTCTGCCCCTGATATGAGATCGTCCACGTAAAAATCCCTTTCGGCAACTTTAGCACCAACCGGGAATCGTGCCCTCTCGTCCTCAGCCACCTGTCTCAAAACCCGAGTAGCCAAATATGGGGCACTTTTAGTACCAAACGTTACAGTGAGCAGTCTGTAATCATCAATTGGAGCATCTGGCGAATCACGCCAAACAATTCGCTGATAATCTGTGTGATTTTCCTGCACTCTTATTTGACGGTACATTTTTTCCAGATCAGCCATGAGCGCTATCTGATGTTTCCGCCATCGAATTAACAGAGTAACAAGCTCATGCTGATTTATAGGTCCCTTTTGCATTCGATCATTTAATGATATGCCGCTTTGCGTTGGTTTGGACGCATCGAATACCACTCGCATTTTAGTGGTGGAACTACTTGGTTTCACGACTCCGTGATGTGGGAGGTAACAGCAGGAATAACAACTCCCAAATTCAGCCTGCCTTCTAAAACTCTCTTCGTTGTCAACAACCCTTTCCATGTGACCAAGGGCAACATACTCACGAAGACATTTGCTATATTCTTGCATCAAATGCGTATCCCTGCTAAAACGATTTTCCATCTGACGCAGTCGAGAAACAGCAATGAACCGAGATCTGCCAAGATGATTTTCTTTAGTTTCCTCTCTCAATGGCAATCTAACTTTATACCTTCCACAAGGCAGTCGTTCGTGTGTTTCAGCGAAATGTTCCTCACACTTCTTCTCCTCTTCGGAGTGCATCACAATTTCGGGAACCTCCTCCAATTGCCAAAAAAGTTTGAGCTGTTTATCCAGCTCCACATGAAAATTGTTGATAGTCCCGGCTACCTCCCTGGAATTCCCGGTTTCCCCGGACAAAATCCAACCGAACAACGTTCTTTGAGCCACAGGCTCACCAATCTCGCCTTTCCGTAAACCCTCCACAATGATTTGGCTGTAAATATCTGCACCCAAAAGCACATCGACCCTGTCCGGTTGATGGTAATATGGATCAGCGAGCTCCAGTCCCCGAATGTGTTTCCAATCTGTGTTCTGCAAAGCCCTAGTCGGCAACAAGCTTGTAAGCTTTCTTAACCCAAATCCTGCAACTTCAACACCTTGATCTCCATTCAGGACCCTCAACGTAAACCTTACCCGAGCGCTCACCTTACCTGCGCTCACCTGTCCGATACCACTTATATCTGCTGTGATACTCTCCTTTTTTAATTTTAGCTCTTGCGCGATCCTTTCTGTGACAAAAGAAGCCTGCGAGCCCTGATCCACCAAAGCCCTAACAATTCGTTCTTCCCCCGAAGGTGAGACAATCCTCAAAAGTGCTGTGGCCAAGAGAATTTGTCTTGTAGGTGTCTGATTCACGATGAGGGATCTAATGTTTCCGGAAGATACCACCCCCGCACGAAGACCGGGACCAACCTCCGAAACTGACGATGCCAAGCCTTGGGCAACTGAATTAGAAGCACTAGGCGCCGGACATCTTGAATTTACGTCCGAATTAGTACCTCTCCCTTGTTCGATTTCACGATGCAATAGTGAATGATGATTTCGTCGACAATGGTAACACCTTTGCTTACTGGGACACCTCATCGCCAAGTGTCCAGACCCCAAACAATTGATGCAAACCCCCTTCGCCTTTACAACGTCCAATCTTTTCGTTGCCGATAGAGCACCAAAATCAGGACAATTTCTTACATTGTGCCTTCCAGCACACATACAACAGGAGAAATTTGTTGATATGTGAAATGTCTGCGAAGAATATTTCCTATCCCCAAGTCCAACTGATTTCTGGTTACTCTTCTGATCTGGTTGGGTCAATCTCTTTGTTGAAACCGCTTCCAAAATTCTAAATCTTGCTTCAAGGAATTTTTTTAATTCCTCCCATGATGGCAAATCACTATTCTCATTTACCTTTTGTTCCCACAACTGATGAGATTCCGAGGGCAGCCTTTGGACTACCAAATATACTACGAGTGAATCCCATCCTTCAATATTTACCCTGAGATTTGATAATGCTTGTAAGCATTCCTGAGTAGTGTCTAGCAATCCTTTAATCCCCTGCGCAGACTCTTGTGTTACATTCTTTTGCGAAAATAACGCCTTCAATTCTGCATTAACTAACACCCTCTTGTTATCGTAGCGTTCGATTAACAATTTCCAAGCACTCTCATAATTGCCCTCAGTAACTTGAAAATGCCTCAACAGATGCTCAGGTTCTGCTGTCAAATGCAATTTTAAGTATTGTAACTTTTGAACACCTACGAGTGATTTGTTGTCATGAACTAATGTTTTAAACAAATCATGAAAAGTAGGCCAACGTCGATAATCCCCATCGAATCTGTCCAACGTCAATTTTGGAAGCTTCACGGAAACTTCATTACGCGCCTCCACTGGAACTTCTGTTTTCCTTTGAGGCGGCGTGTCAACTTTTAGGGGAAATTCCCTGTAAAACCGAGATTCAATGGCCACGAAGGAATCAGTGAAAAACCCCTCCACAGCGGAAAATATATCCTGCTTAAAATACTCAATGCCAGAGTCCACCTCCATCTTCCCAGAATATTTCATTGTTAAAATTCGATGGTGCCTCCCCTCGAAGACATCCCAGTGACCCTGAAGATCCCTAAGACGCTTTTCATAATAATTGCGGGTTCTTTTCTCCTTCCCGTCTTTTTTATAATTACTGATGAACCTCTCCATCATCTCTTTTTGCGCGAATTGAGCAGCAATGGCGTCTGCCATTTCAGCAGCCATCGCGTTCACCTTTTCAGCAGCCATCGCGTCCACCATTTCATCAGCCATCGCGTCCACCATTTTTGACCCCCAAGACTTAATTTCGCAACAATGTGATTAAATGAAACGACTTACCAAATTGTGGTGATTTCTCAGGTCCAGGCCCCATATATTTTTCACCCACAACAACTGCACCGTCTGCGCGAACCGATACCGACAGATCTATGTACTAAGTCCAATAATTTCCTTACTGCCGTCCTCGCGAAACCGATACCGACCGATCTACTAAGAAACCAACCACACAGCACAAGATTATTAATTCGTTTCACAATTTGTTTGTACTATCACTTTTATTTATTTTTTTATTTTTATTATCCGCATCGAAGGACCATGTTCTGGAATAAGCCAGTTTTTAATAATTCACTAGTTGGTTCTAATCACAATAATGTTGATAGTAGTCACAATTCGAATACAATTTTTTCTCGTTGCGAACGCGTCGAGATTCACTTGGGAAGTGATCTCATCAAGCACCCACCGGAGTCCTTGCAAGCACTTGCTCAAAAAAATGACCATATATGGGCATGCGTCGGTAAATTCACCCACACTCACACACCATCCAATCACCTCCGCCGCCATCGCACCCAGTATTGCCATATGACTGGTCGGTTCGGTGTAATCAAAACTTAGGCTGCCACAGGATCTGTCGGCTTGGTGTAATGACAAATGTCAAGGAAGGAGAAGCGCTTTATTTGTGAGCAAGAAATCAAAAAATCAGTGAATAGTGAAAGCGCTTACAGGCCCGGTAAGTACTTGATTTACATTTTCTTTCCTTAAATTATTTCACAGGATCAGTCTACAAACTTAGGATCTACATTTCGCCTATAGCTAGCTAAGTATGATTATGCAAGTAACATTCAACCAAATTATCTCCTCTCCATCCCAGATCACCCTCTGCTGATGCCACCGGAACAACGTTTACATCCGTCGTGGGTTTTTTCAAAATGTTTAATTTTGTTTTTATTACTACAGTTTTGCTTGTAGTATGCAATATTTTTACTAGGGGATAATTTTTTGAAATTATAGCGCCTGCTATGAAAATTCCTGGCTGGATTTCTTTGTTCACAATGACTACCTCATCAGAATTGTTTGTACTTGAGATATTTACTTTTCTGATGATTTCACAACGAGGCGGTATAACTACCGAGTTCGGTATTGGTCCACTTGAAATGGGCAATACTAATGATTCGTTGTTGATAGTAATGGAAAGCGTCCATGTATCGTAGTCAATGCTTGCTTTGAACTTTGTAAGAAAATCTAACCCTAATATAGCATCAGCTTCGATTGCGAAGTCTTCGTTCACAATCTGAAATGTGTGCTGAACCGAAACATGTTCATTGAAAGAAATTTTTGTGGTGGTAGTTCCTATAGACTCTTTTTTTGAATTTGTAACCCCCTGTATAATACAGATATTTTTGGGATTATATAATTGGTCATCGCTAATTTTCCCTCGTTTAAATATTGATATGTCTGCGCCGGTATCTATGATAAATGTGCAAATTGAGTTGCACATTTCGACATATGCTTGTATAAAATTTGTTAGTGATAGATTTAATTGGTATACTCTGCATTTGCTTGGAACGTGCCCCCCAACCGGGCCATGTCTGCTGCGGGTTGGGGGTTCTGAACTTCCCCCGACCCGTAATGATTTACCCTACCGTTTTGTGTATTTCTCTGATTATTCTGGTTAATATTTGATTGCTGCGTTTGCGCGGGACGGTAGTTCCTGTTATAATTATTGTTATTACCGTAGCTTGGCCTGTTTTGGTGGCCGTAGGACTGCCTGCCGGTGTTCCTATAACTCTGGCCGTTGTTATTGTTGTTTCTGCTGTTGAATCTGTTGTTGTATCCATTGTTACTGTAGCCGCGCCAGTTGCTTCTACCTCCGCTTTGGTAATTTCTCCCTCTTACAGGCTGATTACTTCTATACTGTAGCACGTTACAGTGTTGTTCCTTATCTACTGCTGCCGCTTTTGCTGCTATTTCCGACAGAGATGTGCAACTGCTCGCCTTTAATATAAGTGCAGTTTCCTTGTTTGCGACATTGTCGATGAATGCCTGAACTGCGAACTTTTCGGCTAGTTTCTCGGCTGCTTCCCCTGTTGCTACCTTCTCGGCTATTAGTGCTCTAGTCAGTTGGCTGGAGATATTTTCTATTTCGTTGGCAAAGTCCCTTAGTTTTTTGTTCCCTTGCCGCGATGTTCTCAATTGTGCTAATGCTGCGTCCGACGATAACTTCGCTGAAAATTTCTGCCTTATTTTGTTTTTTATGGCTTCAACTGTTTTGATGTCTTCAGTTATCGCAAGCTTTGCCTTTCCTGTTATCCTCGTCTTGATGAACTTTATCATTATCTCCTTGTGTTCTGCTGATGTTAGATCATTCAGCAGTTCCATGGACTCGATGAATGATTCCGTGGTTTCGTGCTTCCCGTCGTAGGTCTGAAGGAGGGAAGTCGCTGTCTTAATATCAAACGCCATGTTTTGCGGTGTTTGATTTTCGATTAATTCTAATATATTATCTCCTAATGATTTAATTTGTTTGTAAATTGGTACCAGGCTCAGTACTTCCTGTGCTTCCCTTGGTGTGTTCACCCAGTCCTTGGCTTCGTCTAGTAATTTACACACTGCTTCTTTCTTTGCTACTAGCGTTTTCTCGGTGTACTGTCGGTGTTTACTTTTGTTAAAATTACTTAAGAGTTTTTGTAGTTCTTCCTTGATACTGTTTAACTTGTCCATTCGCCAAATCTTCAGGCTTTGATGACTGCTGGTTCATTTAAGTATTTTTTCTTTAACCCTCGTTTATGATCCTTATACAATGAATAGACCAGTTCGATTATTTTAACTACGGCTATGATTAATAACAATATAATTATCTGCTTATTGTCAATTTGAATTGTGTCATTAAGAACTACGTTATTGACTATTTCTCCATTATTATCGCTTACTTTAGAATGGGTTCCGCCCATTATGAAAATTTTCGAAAATTTGAAAGCAAGTTATTAAGAAAAAATTTTTATTCAATTGAATGTATTATTATATCTTTTTTGTATTAACTTCAATATATATCAAGCGAAAGGAAAAGAAAAAAAAATTTTCTTCAAATTATTATATTTTGTTATTTGTTCTTTTCATATTATTTTCTAGACACGATATGATGGAGACATACTCGTATCAATACTAGCATAATTATGCAGACTATTCCTGCGATAAGCGCTATTAACATAATCTTTTCTGCGGACTGTTGGGTAACTAAACCAGCTTTTTCTACAAGAAAGCGGTCTGTATACATTATATACCTATATATATTTATATTATTTTTTTTTTACAATATTATTATTTTTTCTTCTTAATCCTATTCAATTCTTGTTTAGTAAGCTTAATTAACGTATCGTATTTTATCCTTTCCTGATGTGACGTCGCGATTTTCCGCAATTCCTCGTACTTGTGCACGTCCTTGCACAGCCGGGACCTCTTGCCTCCTCGGGTTGGTTTCTTCCTTCCTTCTACTGGCTGTGGCTTTTTCGCTGCTCTTCTTTTATATTCTTCTAGCGTGATCTTCTTTGGGCCGGCTGAGTACTTGGGTGCTTCCTCTGCTGTTGCGTTCCGGGACTTCGGGATGTAGGGCTCCACCAATTGTCCTCTGGGTATAATGTAAGATCCCTCGTGTTCTTCTCAGGTCTGCTTAAGTTTTCCAGCTTAGTGAAGATTGCCTCAAACGCCTTGTCGATGTCGCTCATTCTTCGGTCCTCAGATTGCAGCTTAGATTGTCACGGTCGCCATGTGATGATCGCCAAATTCCGCTCAATGATGATGATTAGTCCCAGGGAAATCGAAGGAGGTTCGGAGCCAGCCTTTAGGCAGAACTCCTGAAGGAGACAGCTATTAAAGCAGGACTCCTTGTAAGGATTGAAAGGACGTAGCTTCGAAATGAAAGCATCAACGTTCTGTGTATCAATCCGTGTTTATTTCAGTGTTCTTAAGCTATTTATACAAAAATATTCTCCCTACCATAATTTCTTAAGATGACCACACTCCCAATCTAGAACATAAAAAGGTGTCACATTTTAGGGTTGCGCCACTTTGATTTACTGACCCACATGGCTTGCGCAGCGTGCGCCCACTTAGCGTTTTGTTTTTGGCGCACCCGGTCGATGCCACACGTGCTATTTGTTTACATTGCACTTGTACGAAAGAAAGTGCCGGCTTGCTAAGGTCAGCCGGGAATGCTTTACTTATGGTGACTCACATGCTGTTCCCATTAGCTGGGTGAGTTATTGCTGACCGTACTTGATGTAGGTCGGGTTTTTGCGCGTTGCACTTTGTGTGCGGTAATGCGCTTTATGTAAAACTCAGCCGCATGTGTGAAAATCAATTATATGTGCTTTTTACAAATAGCTAAGGGTCTTCTAATGGTCGCATACCACAGTTCCCATCTTCGTGTGAGTGTGTGAGTGAAAGAGTTAAGTAGGAACCACTCGCTGGGCGTTCTTATTGAATGCTCATACTCGTTTTTTTTTTATTGCAGAATACCGCGAAGTAGGAAGGATGGACGCCCGAAACTCAGTTCAGCCCCGCCTTCATTATTCAATGTGTTTTTTTTCTTATATATTTTATTTGAAATGTTTTAAATAAAGGCCCAAGAAGGGAGTTATTTTTCTTTTGCGTGTTATTCGAAATTTTGCTTTTATATGGTTCACGTATGTACATGGCAAAGTCCTGACGGCCATGTTGTTTCCTTTTTAACGAAAAATTAATACCATATAATATGTAAATAGTTAATAATTTTAAATAATATGAATTTGTTATATTGTTTCTTTGTATAATCCGCTTTTGTTTTAGTTAAACAGTGTTAATAAATTGCAAACGATAAAAGTTGTTGATTTCATATAACACATTCAGTTAATTATATGCATTTTCTATGTCACACCTATTTTATTGTCCGCCACTGTATATTACTAATAAATATAAACGATTGAGCATTTAATGTTTTAATTAAAGGAAAAAGAAAAGCTCTTTATAGCAAAGTTTTAAATCTAGGATGACAAGGGGACCGCTAATATCTGTGGATAGTAATTATTTATTTCGTAGCGGTCCCCCAACGCGACGACGCTTGGATCAAAATATTAATAAGTACTTATATTAAAGTTAAAGGGCCAACCAACACATTAATAGGTTCTTTTAATGAAGTTAAAAGGCCGAGAGAAAAATTTTATTTTTTACTTTTTAGAGTTTCTTTTTTTTTGTGTCGGCGGTTACTTAAAATTTTTAATTTCATTTTTTTTTTTCATTCTTTTTAAATTACTCGCGGACCCTAATTCCGATAGTCCACTAATTTTAAATAAAGTTATAAACTATAAAAAAAATAAAACATATATTTTTGTGAGCTTCGTTAGGTCCTAGGTACCATTCATCACTCCACTTTCCTCATCAATCTAGCTAGGGCATTGATCAGAAAAAAAAAATAATTTTCAAGTTTTTAGTTTTCATTTCGTTAGTTAATATTCCTCATTCCCTTTCAATATAGTGTACCTACATTATTCTACTAGTCAAGCCCTTTCATTGGATACCCATATTTAGGGTGTTGTGAAAATAAAAAGTGATTCGCCATTTTGTGGTGGCGGCCATCTTGGATTTGAAATTTGTAATAGTGTAGCGTATTCTACTACTCAAGCCCTTTTAATTGATACCTATATTGAGAGAGTTGTGAAAAAATATGTAATCCGTCATTTTGTGGCGGCGGCCATCTTGGACCGATTTCCATCAAACATAGCTAAGAACACTCTCGACTAATTCACCTTTCAAACAAAAAAACAAAATCAAAATCGGTTTATGCGTTTGAGAGCTACGATGCCGCAGACAGACAGACAGACAGACACGTCAAACTTATAACACCCCGTCGTTTTTGCGTCGGGGGTTAAAAAACAATTTGGTCAATTAATATTTAATCGCACTGCCTCGCATTGAAACTTCAATTAAACTCCATCTAATAAACAAATCTGCAGTCATTTGACAATTCTTCAGAGAATTGTCAGAGAAAATATTTAACGGCAATTCAGCCCGCTGAGAAATATTTACTCCAAAAATTATAAAATAATTCCTTTTGTATCTTAAGTCCCTTCAAAGGAATGCAAACATTAAATTACCCCTTTGCAAGATACAATTGAATTTTACACAATTTCTAATTTTTCGGTAGAAATTGTGTTATTAAATTATGAAAATTAGTCTTTTCTTATCTCATATTTAAAATTATTCTTATCTTATGTCTGATTTGCGACAAAAATGGCACAAAAACCACAAAAAAACGTGAGTGGCGCAATACGGCGAATCAATTCGTAATTAATTGCATTTATGTCCTTTTACTGTAACAAAATTAAGTGAAGTATACAGCAAAAACACAAAAGTGCTCTAATTTTTACTTTTCAGTTCTTAAAACAGTTGTTTAGCGATATAAATCGGGTATCAAGAAGAGAGCATTTCAACGTTTTGCTTGAGAATTTTTCAATGAAAAATGTGTCATTCCATAAACTTTTCGCCGCGAAATTATTTGAGATTTGATGCTACTTTCAGGGGAATCAGACTTAAGCCCCGATCCCAATGTATCCGCACCGTTCCGATCCGACCAGCTGTCAAAGTTAAAATTCGATGGTTGCTTAGGAAATATATGGCCGCTCGGAAAGGTGGTCCCAATGGCACGTACGGATCGGATCGGTACGGAAGAGTTGGTTAACTTTCAACTTTTTCGGATGGCTACGGAAGGCATAACCTCACAAAAAATTTAAATTATTACAATTTAATAATTTTTAGTGCTCCGAGTGGACGCAGGACGGTTAAGTAAAAAAAAATGAATTTAGACGAATTTATCGAGGATATCCGAAGACATCCAGAATTGTATGACAAAAAAAATAAAAATTAGCTTCATGCTTCTTTGCCTTTTTAGTTTTTTATATTCTTGATATGGCTTGTATAGCTCACAAAACAATTTAAAATATTTCAACAGCTCATTTCTTTCCATTTTGATACTAACAAAATTGTCAAATTTCGGAAGCATTGGAACCAGGCTTCTCAACGGATCGGTGCGGATCGGACGGATCGGAACGGTGCGGACACATTGGGATCGCGGCTTTAAGCGTGCAGGTTACAAATAAAATTAATATAATTTTTAAATTTGTCGCCTTTTGAAGCCCCTTATCTCGCATAATGCGTAAGAAATAGACAGATATATGCCTTCTATATCTGAACTCTCCTTAGATGGGAACTTTCAAAACAGTGCACCATTTGAGATAGCAATTCGAGTGGTCAATTTCTATATGTCAGTGGGGTATCACCTTATTTTGACGTTTGCCTGTTATTAGAATTCAAATTCGATTATTTACGTGCGCGAATTAAGGTTTTCTGCCGAATTTTGAATAAATCAAAGGATTATTAATTAGTACGTTTAGAGTGTGATATTTGGTGTAGTGTAAGTAAAGAGTTCAATTCCTTTTATAATTAAAGGTAATTTTGAATATGAAGTGTGCCGTGGTGTGCTGTAAAAACAATCGGCGATATCCCAATGGAAAAACATTTTTCAGGGAAGTGAGAGTGTTATTTAAAATTTGGAACAGGCCTAGATTGCGGTGCACTGACGGAATTTTACCACACTTTGTACAAGGGTTTTTCTACCCTTAGAAGTGGCGAATATGCAAAAATTTTCCTCCGGAAACATTTAGTTTCCGAGATATTTAAATTTAAAATATTTGTTCTGCGGAACAATTTTTGCATATTTGCCACTATTTTTTACCGAATCACTTTATTTTTACCGCACTTTATATAAAATCACCACAAACACAATTAGCACAATTACACCTGTTCCTTATCATTAATATATGCTGGAAAAAAGAAATATTTAAAATTATTATTTTGACCACTCACCTGATTTCATATGGCGGCACCGGCTTTCATTCCCAAACTGCCGTTTGGTTTTTAAAGTTGTCCATCCTTCATTCGTCCAATTTGCTGGGGGTGCGTTCAATAAAGAGACATTGAACGAAAATATGTTATTTTATACTTATCGAATATCCATAGCAACCGGTAAATAACAGCCAATTCTTTTCTTAGTACACTCTGTGCCTGAGTCTAGAAAAGATGAATTCAGTGATATTTCCCGTATAGAAAAAAATTACATGACAATATCAAGCAGAGAGGGTATTAATAATATTTCAGTCAAAAAAAAAAAATTACATGACAATATCAAGATTTTGTATAAGGGAAATATCACCGAAATTATCTTTTCTAGACTCAGGCACAGAGGGTATTGTATTGGGAGAGACAAACAAGACCGATGCAGGGGTTTTGACGGGAGATGCACGACTGACTCCCTCAGGCCGAGCGCGCGTGAGCCCGTCTTGAGAGCGCCCCGCTCATTGGCTGGTTCCGTTGGCGTGACGCTCGACCAATGAACGTCACATCGGTACATCTTTCCCTTTTTATTTGAACAACATTGAATAAAATACATATGTGTATATAAAACTGGATACAACATTACCTTAATACTAGTTTACAAACATGTTTCAAATCCTTCGCGTACAAATGTTCTATTAATCTATTTCCGGAATATAATCTCTCAACCACGTTGGAGGACGCCAGTTCCTGACTGGACGGTCGCTATGACCCAAGAAATCAATCGTATCAACACCAAAGATACATTTCTTTTTATAATAGTAACTTGCGCTTTGTCGAGCCTTTTCAAAACTTGTGCTAATATGCGGTCGTGGTTTTCTATTGAGCCCGCGAAAACTAAAACATCATCTGCATGGACCTCTACCCCTGGAATTCCTGCAAGAATTTCAGAAAAACTTTTAGAAAAATGTTCAGGCGCTGAATTTACCCCAAAGGGCAATCTATTAAACATAAACCTTCCGAAAGGTGTAATAAATGTTGTCAATGGTTTACTTTCTTCTTCTAACTCGATTTGATGAAAACCCGCATTTGCATCAAGTTTAGTAAAAACTTTTGCATTTTTTAATTTCGCAAGTGTAATGTCTACTTTTGGTAGCGGAAAAACACTCCTTTTGACCCACCGATTAAGTTCTGTGTAATCGCAGCATAATCTAATATCTGTTCCTTTAGGCACACACACTATCGGGCTGCACCATTCTGTCGGAAAATCTACTGGCTTAATTACTTTTAATTTTTGCAACCTTTCTAATTCTGCTTTTAATCTGTCCAACAATGGTAATGGAACCACCCTTGGAACATTTTGACAAAAGGGCTTCGCATTATCCACTAACTCAATTTTGCATTTCTTTTTCATTTTCCCAAGTCCCTCGAACAACCGTGGAAATGATTTCAACGGATTCAAATTTGACTTTACTTTTTCTGTATTAATTTGATAAACTCTTTTCAACAGTTTCAATCTGTTAATTTCAACTTTTCCGAGCAAGGCAACTTTTAAATTTTTGATAACGTACGTTGTAATTGTAAAAACCTTGTTTTGGAATTTAACTTTAACATCAATACTTCCTACAACTGAAAGCGGTTGCTCATTTGGACCGTAAATGCACAAGTTTGTTTTACGAATTTCCCGCCTAAATTGTTTCGGTACATGACTGAATGGAATGCAAGTAATATCCGCGCCTGTATCTATCACAAACTTTGTTTTGTCGCCAAATGTCACATTTTCCAAATTAACCTCGAATTCTGTCTCGCTATCCTGCCTCTGTGGATAACTGATAAAACTGACGTTAGCGCCATCTGTGTCGTCCTCGTCGAACCTCTTATTTGCGCGTACTGCTCTGCCGCCGCTGCCGCCAAAGTTGCCGCCATTTTTGCCACTGCCGCCGTTGCCGCCAAAACTGCCGCCGCCGCCATTTTTTTGTCCTCTGCACACTCTTTCCCAATGTCCTCCCTTGCCGCAACTTCTGCAGGTCGAATTTTGTGCTGGACATGGTCTCCCTTGATGCTTGAGTCCGCACCTGCCACACACCTCTCTCGTGAACCCCTTTTGCTTGGTGAACACTTTGTTGATTGCTGCTTCCTCGGTTCCAGCCGGCCGAATCAGTTCGGTTTGTTTTGCGACCGATTCCGCCTGCCTCGCCATTTGTATTGCTTTTCCCAACGTCAAATCACTGAACAATTGCATTTGTTCTGATGTCTTTGTACCACGAACACCGATAACGATCCTGTCCCTGATGAGCTGGTCCTTTAGGGCAGCGTATTCGCACTTTTCAGCTAAAGTGTGAAGCGAAGTTATGAACTCGTCGACAGGTTCGCCCGGCGCCTGGACCCTGACGTTGAATTTGCCTCGCTCAAATATGAGATTCTTCTTTGGCTCGAAGTAGTCATCAAACGCCTTACGCACCTGATCAAAAGTAGCCTGTAGTGGATCGGGAATCACTTGCCTCTAGATCTCTTTCGCTTTTTCTCCCGCGCAATAACAAAAGAGATCAATTTTCTTTTTGTTTGGCCTCGTGTCCAAATTTGAGATGGACAAATATCCCACACCGGCCAATCCTCAGGTTGGTTGAAGTTGAACGGACCCGGAGGATTCACACGGATGGGTGCCGACGCTGCGCTTGCCGCGTCGCCTCCGCTGCCTGAGCCACTCAGCATTTTCAGACTCGCACAACTTCTTTTTTTTTTCTTATTTTTTTTTCAGCCAGATTCCAATTCTGACACCATGTATTGGGAGAGACAAACAAGACCGATGCAGGTGTTTTGACGGGAGATGCACGACTGACTCCCTCAGGCCGAGCGCGCGTGAGCCCGTCTTGAGAGCGCCCCGCTCATTGGCTGGTTCCGTTGGCGTGACGCTCGACCAATGAACGTCACATCGGTACAGGTATTAATAATATTTCAGTCAAAAAAAAAAAAAAAATTACATGACAATAACAAGATTTTGTATAAGGGAAATATCACCGATATTATCTTTTCTAGACTCAGGCACAGAGGGTATTAATAATATTTCAGTCAAAAAAAAAAATTACATGACAATATCAAGATTTTGTATAAGGGAAATATCACCGATATTATCTTTTCTAGACTCAGGCACAGAGGGTATTAATAATATTTCAGTCAAAAAAAAAAATTACATGACAATATCAAGATTTTGTATAAGGGAAATATCACCGAAATTATCTTTTCTAGACTCAGGCACAGAGGGTATTAATAATATTTCAGCCAAAAAAAAAAAAAAAAATTACATGACAATATCAAGATTTTGTATAAGGGATATATCACCGAAATTATCTTTTCTAGACTCAGGCAAAGAGGGTATCTATACTAATATTATAAAGAGGAAAGATTTGTTTGTTTGTTTGGATTGAATAGGCTCCGAAACTATTGGACCGATTTGAAAAATTCTTTCACCGTTGGGAAGCTACACTATCCCCAGGTGACATATGCTATTTTTTATTCGGGGGTTTCAAAATGGCGGACCCAAGATGGCGGTCAAAAATTTTAAATATCAAGGGATTGCCATGAAAATTAGTATTCGGGGGTTTTCGGATCTCCTGATTGCGAATCTATGCTCGAAATTTGAAAATTCAAGATGGCGGATCCAATATGGCGACCAACAATTTTCAAACTTCAACGAATTTAAGAGAAATTCAGTATTACGGGTATTTTGATACCACTAATTTCGAATCTACTAACAAAATTTGGAAATTCAAAATGGCGGACCCAATATGTTTGTTACTCAATCACGCCTTAAAGTTTGGTCCCATTATTTTCATTTTTTAAGTGAAGGCACTACACATTCCGACTTAAAATTTAGGGTACTTTTTACTCGCGGGTTTCAAAATGGCGGACCCAACATGGCGGCCAAAAATTGTAAATATTAAGGGATTGCCATGAAAGTTAGTGTTTGCGGGATTTTGGAGGTGATAATTGCGAATCTAAGTTCGAAATTTGGAAATTCAAAATGGCGAATCCAATATGGCGTCCAACTATTTTCGAACTTCAACGAATTTAAGTAAAATTTAGTACTACGGGTATTTTGATATCACTAATTTCGAATCTACTATTAAAATTTGGAAATTCAAAATGGCGGACCCACTATGGCGACCATAAGTCATAAATTTTTTTACAAAAGTCGAGCATTTCAAGGATCTTTAATTAAGTAGTACTTATAATATACCGGGTGAAACCGGGTAACCAACCTAGTTAATAATATTTCAGATAACAACGCAAAGGAATTCAGAGTTCGATAAGTAAAAAATAACATATTTTCGTTCAATGTCTCTTTATTGAACGCACCCCCAGCAAATTGGACGAATGAAGGATGGACAACTTTAAAAACCAAACGGCAGTTTGGGAATGAAAATAATAATTTTAAATATTTCTTTTTTCCAGCATATATTAATGATAAGGAACCGGTGTAATTGTGCTAATTGTGTTTGTGGTGTTTTTATATAAAGTGCGGTAAAAATAAAGTGATTTGGTACAAAATAGTGGCAAATATGCAAAAATTGTTCCGCCTGTCAGAACAAATATTTTAAATTTAAATATCTCGGAAACTAAATGTTTCCGGAGGAAAATTTTTGCATATTCGCCACTTCTAAGGGTAGAAGGACCCTTGTACAAAGTGTGGTAAAATTCCGTGAGTGCACCGTAAAATAGACCTTAGCCTAAAGTTTTAATTTAGGTGTCCCAGTTTGTTGACGTTTCAAAATCTCCCCTAATGTTTATCACCTTATTTTTTAGTGGCGGTACATTTTCGGGAAGAATTGGATAGGGGCACCGGGAAAATTTTGGGGTAAGGTTTACGTCCTAGAATCCTCACCGAGTTGGATGAAGTTGTGCAGGAAGCTAAATATGGCCTCAAAATGGAAAGATGTGCAAAAATTTTCCGCGGAAAATAATAGTTTTCGAGAAAATTAACTTTAAAATTTTCGAAACATCACTTGGACCTAACCAAAATTTTTGCAAATTTTTCCATTTTTTCTGCCCAATTTCATCATTAAACACAGGGAACCGCTTCCCAAACTCCCTAGCACCAATAATATCACTGCAACTTGTATTATTAACTACTTTTAACACCCGAAAATCACGACGCCGAAATCGCAAAACAAATCGGGCAGCTTAGCATTTGACACTCGGGGACCTAAAACCCAATAAAAAGAAAGTATTAAGTAAAGTAATATTTCTATCATTATATTAATTTATGCTTTGACCCCCCAAAAAAAATGTTTATCGTCGCTGCGCGTGCAAAAGTAGCTATGTGTTTTTTACACACTTTACAGGAGACGCAAAAAACTGATCTTCTCGAAAAATGAGTATTTAAATAATTTATTCTTACTTTGATACATATAACAAACTTACGTAGTTTTAGATTACTTTTGGATAGATAACATTATTAATAATGCCAAATTAAACATAATAGGCAAATTTGACACATATAGTTATTTATTTGAGTCGTAAATACAAGCTATGTGCATTTAGAGCACGTAACTACTTTATAATTCTATGGAAACTAAAACGTTCCGTAACTCTGTAAATATTGCGTCTATCGCTTAGCTGTTTTTACAGTATGTGTGTATTGAAACAAGGATTCAAATTTCATAAAAAACCGAAAATGACTAAATAACACATAGCTACTTTTGCACGCGCAGCGACGTTATGGTGACGACTTTGTCATTCATTTGCAAAAATCTGACAGTTCTTCTGGAGGGAAAAACACTTCAGTTAAGAATGAATTTTTCGATAAAATCCAATCATTTTCACAATTTTTATGAAATGAAATTACTAAGTATAATTTTCTTAAATACGTGCTTGTGAAAATAAATCCCAGAGTTCCCGCAAATCCTCGCATTTTTGCAGCCAGGCACAAAACATTTTTTAGGCATATTTTCTCAGTTTTTTCTATAAAATAACCCACAATAGATGTAATTATCACGTTCCACAAATTAAAACATAAAAATTACACCTTGTAACCCACTTTTACTGAAAATAAAACACAAAACAAGCACAAAATTACCTCTTAGCTCGCTTGCTCACTACACTTGACAAACCGAAGTTTCCCACTCGTTCATCATTTGACAGCGTTCCTCCGAGTTTGACAATTAAAAAAAAAACCATTTTTGACAATTAAAAACCAGGTTTTTTGGCTTCACTCACGTACAGGGATTTTACACGGTTCAACCACTCCATGTTCGTTCATTCCTCCGAGCAGAGATTACTAACCAATATATGCTGAAAAGTATAGACATCTGGTGTCGAACTTGTGAACATATGAGCATGAATATACACTTGACATGCATGGATTAGTGGATGTATGCTTGTACACATATGCAGACTGGCAAACACACACACAAACACGCGTGCATGTATGCTTGTATACATATACAGATACAGACAAGCACACACACAAACGCGCGGCGTAAACTTGTTCCAAATTTTGTAAGTTATAATTGTTTGTTAATTTTGAAATCAATTAAAATATTTTAACTAGTAATTTTCTCATTTGTTTAACTTCTTAATCAAAACGTATTATTGGCATTGTAAAAATTAAAGAGCCCTCCACCAAAAAATGCCACTTTTTATCTACTTCAATGAGGAAAACTCACACATTCTAATCCCTCTAACACAACTCGAGAAATGATTAAAGTTTTTCCACTGCCATATAGAAATGAACCACTCGCCCCATACAAAATGCCTATGAAGCGATGGTGCACTTTCTCGTTCCCTCTTGCTCACACCATTAACGGATTTTGAGCAGTCAGCTGTGGGTTTGAATTGCTGTCAAATGCATTTTTGGGGCATTAGTCCGTTTTATTTGAATAAATCCATCAAATAATTACTACAAAAATTATAAAATAATTCCTTTTGTATCTTAAGTCCCTTCAAAGGAATGCAAACATTAAGTTACCCCTTTGTAAGATACAATTGAATTTTACACAATTTCTAATTTTTCGGTAGAAATTGTGTTATTAAATTATGAAAATTAGTCTTTTCTTATCTCATATTTCAAATTCTTCTTATCTTATGTCTGATTTGCGACAAAAATGGCACAAAAACCTGAGTGGCGTAATACGACGAATCATTGCGGAATTAATTGCATTTATGTCCTTTTACTGTAAATAAATTAATTAAAGTATACAGCAAAAACACAAAAGTGCTCTAATTTTTACTTTTGAGTTCTTAAAACAGTTGTTTAGCAATATAAATCGCATATCCAGAAGAGAGCAATTCAACGTTTTGCTGAGAATTTTTCAATGAAAAATGTGTTATTCCATAAACTTTTCGCCGCGAAATTATTTTTGATTTGATGCTACTTTTAGGGGAATCAGATTTAAGCGTGCAGATTACAAATAAAATTAATATAATTTTGAAATTTGCCGCCTTTTGCAGCCCCCTATCTCGCATAATGCGAAACAAATAGACAGATATATTATGCCTTCTATATCTGAACTCTCCTTAGGTGGGAACTTTCAAAACGGTGCACCATTTAAGATAGCCAACCGAGTGGTCCATTTCTATATGTCTGTGAGTTTTTCTCGATGTAGCTTTTCCGTGGGGAATTCATGTACGTGAGCGGTCCATTATATTATTCGTCAGTGGATTTTACACGGATCTTCCACTCCATATTCGTTCGTTCCTCCAACTGTCAACATGCCCCACGTTGTCAATTGTGACATTCGGCGAAATTTCTATCATCGTGCAAAACGTGAGGAACGTATTTAATTTTGTAATGGGGAAAGATTTGTTTGGTGGAGATTCTGATAAAGGGGGAAATAAAACCGAGCTTAAAACTAACAAGGAGTATGCAAAATCCTACAATAACATAAAGCGGAAAGAGCTCCTTAAGAAATGTAAGCCATATAAATTATTAGTTTCTGATGATTCAATAATTGTTTTATTCCAGTTAATGAGCATGAAGAAAGCTCCTCTGGTTCTGATTCTGAAAGTGATTACTCCGAAGATGAACTAATTCATAATCCTGAATTCGATCAAGAATTTTTAAAAGCTTTATCTTCTTTAAAAAGTAAAGATCCCAAAATCTACGACAAAAAAACTAAATTCTTTGAAGACGTTGAAGTGCACAAGCCGGCTGCTGAAACTAGAAAGGTTAACAAATTTACGTTAAAAGATTATGAAAGAAAAGTTTTAGAGAAGGGCGGACATTTTGAAGATGAGGGTGAGTTGTAAAGGGAATATGTTAAATTAAATTGAATTTGTGTTTATAAAATACCTTTAAGCGGCTGAAGAGATTTTCATTAAACATGCTTAGAACCATCCCGATTAACAAATTTAAATGTAACAAATATGAATTTATAGGCGGGGAGCCGGCAATCTTAAAAGTACCGTCATCGGGATTTGAAAATTTTTAATGAAAAACAATAGTTTACCCTTAGACGTATAAGATGAGCTTGGTCGGCGTGGATTTAATTGGCCGGAAATATGTTTAAATAAGATATGTATTCTGATATGACGGTGAATTTTTGCCGTCATCGCGGATTTTGATCAATCTTAGCTAATTTGATTCGAAATTTCATACATTATAAGAAATAACCCGGCCGACCAATTTTTTTTAGCCGGAAAGGTCCGGCATACCTATTTGAAGGGTGTGATATGGGGGCAATTTCTCCCTTATCACGGAAACCGTTATTTTTTCTCTCATTTTACGCATTTTAATGCCACTTTCAAAAATATCTTGGTATGCGGGCTTACAAACGGCCGGAAGTATCGCGCATACCAGTTTTTATTGTACTTTGTCAAAGACATTTTTTTCGGAGTAAATGTATTTTTTCTTACTCTGATTTCTCCCTTAGATTTTTAGTTGTATGGAGATGAGTATGGAAAAAGCAATTATAGGGAAATTGTAATTCGAATTAATCATACAATTAATTATAGTTAATACACAAGTTTATGTTAAATTCAAGTTTATTTATTAATAATCATTCTAATCATTCTCATCAAAATTATAATTTCTTTCCTCTTCTGGTTCTTCGCTTTCCTCCTCATTTTGTTGGTTACTCAGAATTTCTTCAACTTTCAATGGTGCTAATGGGCCAACATACCACAATGGTTCAAGCTTACTGGATTCATTTAATTGCCATCCACATTCAGTTGGATCATAAAATACAGATAGGTTCCGTAGCATTATGCCACATTGTATTTACAAATATGGTGCGTACAATTTGTTGAGATAAGGTTTTCCAGCATGGAGGAATATTACTGGAATTGAAGTTGATCATACCTTTGTAGAATTCTTCTTTGTCGCTTGTACTTGCAAAAAAGTTTAAAAATAACTCAAATCTTGCAGCATTAACGTCATTATTTTTTATTTTGTACATTTCATTTGTAAATACAATGTGGCATAATGCTACGGAACCTATCTGTATTTTATATGATCCAACTGAATGTGGATGGCAATTAAATGAATCCAGTAAACTTGAACCATTGTGGTATGTTGGCCCATTAGCACCATTGAAAGTTGAAGAAATTCTGAGTAACCAACAAAATGAGGAGGAAAGCGAAGAACCAGAAGAGGAAAGAAATTATAATTTTGATGAGAATGATTAGAATGATTATTAATAAATAAACTTGAATTTAACATAAACTTGTGTATTAACTATAATTAATTGTATGATTAATTCGAATTACAATTTCCCTATAATTGCTTTTTCCATACTCATCTCCATACAACTAAAAATCTAAGGGAGAAATCAGAGTAAGAAAAAATACATTTACTCCGAAAAAAATGTCTTTGACAAAGTACAATAAAAACTGGTATGCGCGATACTTCCGGCCATTTGTAAGCCCGCATACCAAGATATTTTTGAATGTGGCATTAAAATGCGTAAAATGAAAAAAAAAAATAACGGTTTCCGTGATAAGGGAGGAATTGCCCCCATATCACATCCTTCAAATAGGTATGCCGGACCTTTCCGGCTAAAAAAAATTGGTCGGCCGGGTTGTCTATATATGTATATAAAAATGAATGTCTGTCTGTCTGTATGTATGTATATCCTCTATGCGTTCCTAAGCCATTTATCCGATTGTGATGAAATTTTGGTGAGTTGTTCTGCGTACGCCCGTGAAGGTTCCTAGCCCAAAAAAAATTGTTTTTCTTTGTAAAATAAAAGATTTAATAATAAATCGAAAAACTTTATAATACCTACTTCGATCAGATTATAACACTTTAAATGCAAAAAATTAAATTCAAAGTTTACTGAGATGATTTTACGATAGGAGTATAGGGTATAGTGGCTGTGCTAGCTTTCCGATAGCTGGCACCGCATATTAACAATTGTCATTTGCCGCGTTAATAACCGAGAGATGAGATAAGATGAGATGAGATGATATGAGACGAGACGAGACGAGACGGGACGGGACGGGACGGGACGGGACGAGACGAGACGAGACGAGACGAGACGAAAATTTCCTTTTTTTCCAACAAATACACAAAATGTATTTCTTTTTTCAGCGTAGTAGCACACGCCGGGTATTCGCTAGTTTCTTATAATGTATGAAATTTCGAATCAAATTAGTTAAGATTGATCAAAATCCGCGATGACGGCAAAAATTCACCGTCATATCAGAATACATATCTTATTTAAACATATTTCCGGCCAATTAAATCCACGCCGACCAAGCTCATCTTATACGTCTAAGGGTAAACTATTGTTTTTCATTAAAAATTTTCAAATCCCGATGACGGTACTTTTAAGATTGCCGGCTCCCGGACTATTAACAAGAGTAAAGATATTCAATCGTATATTACCCCAAAAACGGCTCATAGTAACGCAATTTAATGAAAATCAAGGTTTCTAATCGAAAAACCTTGGAAATAAAAGAATCCCCTTAAATAAAAGTATAAGCCTGATTGCATTTCACTAAAAAATTGGTTTTACTTTTCAATTTTCTTTCAATCTACAGATTCCGACCACTGCTCTTATCAACGGCCTCAATCTCCATCATATGTGGAAGAGCAAGAGAAACTTAAAGAAGAATTTCGTAAAGCCGTGCATAGCGATGCTGAATCAGAAGAGGAGTTTGGTGGAATATTTAAAAGAAAAGAATGTCCTGCTTCGAAGGTAACTTTTTCACATATGTTAAAGAATGCATTTTTCCCAATTTACATTAAATATTTTCATGAAAACATGAAATTACTTTAATGCTGCCATTTATTCGTTTTAAAGACGGAATGACATTAAATAAGTTTCTACAGGGTGTTTCAGAAATAAGTGCTGGTTTTTCGTGTGGTGAAAAACGATACCCCAAGCATCAAATCTAAAGGAACCATGGGGCGCAAACGCCTAATAACGCCGCTACGAGGGCGAGAAATACCATTCGTACAGATCACGGAAATAACACTGTAACAAGCATTCTGTTGCATGCAGTCGACGTAAAACAAGTAAAGAAGTGATTTGTCATGTCTCAACAATATTTTTTTATTGTCATTAATTACAAGACAGAAAAACAAAAAAAAGAATGTAAATCCTGAAAGTCAATGAAACAGATCATCAAATAAAAATGCCCAAATTAGTAACATCTAGTAATCTTAGATTTGATGCTTGGGGTATCGTCTTTCACCACACGAAAAACCAGCACTTATATCTGAAACACCCTGTATTTCTCAACAAAATAGTAAAGAATGCATTCATTTTTCCTCTTGGTAAAATAATGAATTACTTGGAGTGTATTCCTCTGGAATGGAATCATATCTAAAAATTGGCAAAAACACGTGGAAATGGAAAAGACGTTACTGTTAAATATTTCGAATTTTACAGTCCTAATCTTACAACTTACAATTTCTAGGACCATGTATTATCCAAGTAATATTCCAAAATAAAAGCTACTTTAGTTGTAACAATTAGAAGTTTAGAGTATTGACTTCGCAGTCCTTATGGAGGAGTAATAATTCTTAATATCAATCCAGTTTAATTAAAGGAGATATGCTTCAAAGAATAAATCAGTTTATGTATGAATGTCATTCGGGTAATGTAAATAAATCTTTGATTGTAAAACATTCATATGATCGATCGGTTTTTCTTTACGTTTTTTTCGAAAAATTTTTTTGAAACTCGTAACTAATGTGTTGAAAACCATTCGACCTATTGATGTTATTTAAATACTTTATAATATCTACAAAATATCGTATTGCTGGTCATTGATGTGTAAAACATTATTAAAACACAATAATTTATACAGGGTGTTTTGCTAAGGTCTGAACAGGGGTATGCCAATCGATTCTAAATGGTCTCCTGATCAACGTTTGTTCGGACATCTCTCCCCCCCCCCCCCCCCCCCCCCTTCAAATCGGTCCATCACCACTAAAATCGCAATTGAAAATTTGACGGGTGTCAACCTAGAAAATGCTTTATAAGTTCTTTCAGGGACATTCTAGAATACTGGTTGATAACGCATTAGAAAGCTGAGCCTTCAAGCTTTCCAAAGATACCACCCACGACCCAATCCGTCAACAAACAAGCGGGGGAGACCCCGTCAAATTTCGAAAATGGCGATTTCAAAGCCCAACATTTGACCTTGACCCTTCATTCTGCCGATTTTTTGTATGGGAAGATCGAAACTTTTTTTGAGAAAAAGCTTCCCTGTCATGTGGCCTTTCTCAGGAAAAAAAAACAGCACTCGAATCCGACGGCGCATTCCGAAGTTATTCGTGTTATAATCATACTAATATTATAAAGAGGAAATGTATTTTTGTGTGTACGTTTGTAATGAATAAACTCAAAAACTACTGTGCCGATTTAAAAAATTCTTTCACCATTAGAAAGCTACATTCACCCTGAGTAACATAGGCTATATTTATTGCTAGAAAAGATTAGGGATCCTTACTAAAACTTTAGTAACGTAACCCAAGCTGTAAAAAAAATGCCGACTACTTCAATTAGATTATAACACTTTGAATGCAAAAAATTTAAGTCAAAGTTTACTGAGATCATTTTACGAGAGAATTTTAAAATACGGAATTTCAAGGAGGAGTTGAGGGGGTGTCCGTGGGAGTAGATGAAGGAGGAGTTGAGGTGGTGTCTGTGGGAGTAGATGAAGGAGGAGTTGAGGGGGTGTCTGTGGGAGTAGTTGAAGGAGGAGTTGAGGGGGTGTCCGTGGGAGTAGATGAAGGAGGAGTTGAGGGGGTGTCCGTGGGAGAAGATGAAGGAGGTGTTGAGGGGGTGTCCGTGGGAGTCCGCGTGCGAAGCCGGGGCGGGTTCTATAATTAATACAACAACAACACCCATTACCCGCAATGAAGTCCAATTGGAAAGTGACGTCACATTCCAATTGAACTTCATTCCGGATTGATTGGGGAGAAGATTAATTAAATCGGTGAATATTAAACCTCTGGGTGATACTTCTTACTGACTGCATTTATTATTCTAAATTAAAAACCTTTTATACAAAGATCTTGCTTACTCTAACTAAATATTAACTAGGTTATTGGTGCATTGGTTCATCGGGGCATTCTGTGCAATCAGGGCGCGGAATGCGCACATGTAGCTGAGTGCCGGTGAAGCAATTGCACCTTCAATTGCTGACAGTGCTTTTGTGCATATGTTGCTTAAATTAAATGTAGGTGAAGGCTGGGGCAATTGAGTTATCAATTGCTGACAATGTTTATAGTGTGTTGTACTTCTTGTACATCCTGCCGGCGGGCGGGAGAACGAAATGATTAGAGCTGTGGTTCTGAAGAAGAGAGTTGCCAGTCCCGTTGGTGTTGCTTTGTAGCAGCTCTATTAGCTGCTTGTTTCCGTGATGACCAATATTTCCAAGTGATAAACGCGCCTGCAAATACTACCGCTGCAACTATCAGGTAGTTGACGGCGTAGTGATGGATGTCATGGGTTGTTAGTCCCACTGGAAGTTGCTCCTTTCGCTGTAGTTCCGATATAGTTTTCCTTATAGCGGAGTAAGCATGTTGGTCATACTGCCAATGTTGTTCCGGTGGTATAGGCTTAGCCTTCTCCTCCTGTGAGTCCTGTGTCAGTATCTTACTGATATCGACACTAGGGATGAAAGACGAATTGAGGCGCGTGGTATACAGTCCATGAGCTGCGATTGTCATGGATTCCTGCTTAAGTACGCAATCTGGTTCAAGCTTCAGGATGCCTTCCCCCTTGATGGTTTTTTGGATGACTGTAGTCCCGCACACTATGTTAAGTGTGTACTCCTTATTCGTGACATAGAGCCAAGAATTAGCTGCCCTTAACTGAATCCAGATTTTGGATGGCTTGATGCTCTCGATTGTGCAATCTGATGCGTGGCCTTCAATGTGTCTGAGTAGACCCAACTCGCATCGCCCTCTCTGGGAGTTGGTGTTATACATCGGGTGAGTTTGTTGGCACAGGTATTGGTCATTCTCAAAGTGAATGCAATTATCTAATTCAGGTTGAGATAACGGGTAATAGTTCTCTCGATGAAGGTCCACTATTAAATATGGTGCCTCGGGTCTTATGAATGTTAGGCGGTCCTTGTAAGGTGTTGGCACTGGTACTAGATGGAATACCTGGAATTTCTCATTCCGCAGCAGGGGTAATTGTATCTCGAATAAAATCCTGGCATCTGTCACCCGGACTGCGGCTGTCATCAAACGGTACAGACTTATAATTTGATTCTGTCCAATTTCTGGTGGCATGAGTGTATGAGGAATGTTTTCTCTGATGAGGTTCAGTTGCGCTTTCAATTGTGACGGTGTAATTAGGAGTGGATTTATCCGTTCATGATGTAAGTCAGTTAGTACATCCACCAAGGCCTTTTGAATTTGCTCATAGTTGTAAATTGCAAGTGTTGTGTGGGCGATTAAGGAATTCAGGGTCTGCTCTTTTCCTTGGGTAGTACCCTTTTGGTGGACTTCTCGCATTAATTCGGAAAGGTGTCCTTGAATGATCTGGAATTGGGCTTGAATACCTTCTTCACTTCCCTTCATAATGTTCGTGGTAACATCCATTACTGTAGTCTGATTTTTGATAAGTTGGAGGAGATGGTCCTCGTTCTTCCTTATGTTGTCTAATTTTTCATCTAGTTTCTGGGCGTAGTCTTCGTCTAATATTCCGAACAAATAATTTGCGGCGTTCCCTACGATATTAAGTGGCGATCTGCGGGGTCTAGGCTCATCTGGCATGTGACTTCCTTGTCTACGTATGAGAGTGTTGGATTCTTCTAAGCGTAATAGTTGCCGGTTGAATTGCTCGTGAATTGCCGTACAATAATTTTTCCTTACGATGGTGCTATTGCATAGCCCTTGCATTTCACTGATACAATTCCTTAGACCTTGGAATTCTTGCCAATAGTATCGAAGATCGTAGTATACTAACATATTCCACTTGCTTGCTATAAGATGAGCTCTCCCCAGGTCCTCAAAATATATTCCGGGATGATTTTGAAACGGAATTGCGTCAACGTAGGGTTTTGCTTTTGCCTGTGATAACAGTAATGCCATCACAAGCAGGGAGGCTGCGCTCGCTGGGCTTGAGGCCCTAGAAACTGATTTACTTGGCTTTGGGCCTTTGTGTCCTTCCCCCTTTTCGGTTGGTAATGTCCGAGGTTGGATGAGGGTACTGTATCCTGTAACCTTGTTTATTTTTGCACGCTGCTTGGGTTTTGTTGACTGAACTTCCTCTTCGATGTTTCCATCCCCCTTTCTTTTGGTGCCTACTTGAACTGATTCCTCCTGTGATTTATTAACAGGTAGAATACAAATTTTGCTCAATGGTCTCTTCAGTAATTTGTTTCGAGTCCTAATTGTCACTACTCTGATTAATCCATCATTCCCCGGATGGACTTCTTCAATTCTTCCGAGTGACCACTGTGCTGGTGGGAGTGGTTCGTCTTTTACCAAAACTAAGTCGTGTACCCTTACATTGTCCTTTTCTGATGTCCATTTTGGTCTACACTGAAGACGGTGAAGATATTCGCTCGACCATTTTTTCCAGAACTGCTGCTGAAGTTGCTCCAGCAACTTCCATCTTGATTGGATGTTGGTATCAATAGCTGCGTCTATCCCTGGGGGGGCCAGGAGTGAGTCTCCGATCAAGAAATGGCCTGGCGTTAGTGCGCCTAGGTCCCGGGGGTCCTCTGTCATCGGGCAGAGAGGCCGAGAATTTAAACAGGCTTCGATGCTTACCAACACAGTTGTCAGTTCCTCAAATGTTAGGATTGTGTTGCCGAGTGTTCTCTTAAGATGATGTTTCATCGATTTTACTCCTGCCTCCCATATTCCTCCGAAATGGGGAGCTGCGGGAGGTATGAAACTCCATTCAGTTTCATAGCTTCGCATCTCTTCCAGTAACTGATCCTGGTAATGTTTTTTGAATTCAGCCGATGTTTTTTCCAAGATTTTGCTGGCCAACTGAAAGTTTGTAGCGTTGTCGCTGTACATCTTGCGTGGAATGCCTCGCCTGCCGATGAATCGCTTAAAAGCTGCTATAAAGGCATTCGCACTCAAATCGCTGACTAATTCTAGATGTATTGCCTTTGTGGCTAGGCAAATGAAGACTGCGATATATCCTTTATAACTCCTTAGACCTCTTCCCTTTGATGTTTTTACAGCTATGGGCCCTGCATAGTCGACGCCAGTATGTGTAAAGGCTCGGGTTAGCTTCAATCGTGGTTTGGGCAGATTTCCCATCAGCTGTTCGTGCGCCTTCGCATTGTACCTTGCGCAAATCATGCAATTTCGGATTTGTTGCTTAACGGCACTGTAGCCTTTTATGATCCAGTATTTGTTCCTGGTATAGGCTAAAGTAAGAGTAGCTCCACCATGCATTGTTTTCCTGTGGCCCTCTTCAATTACAAGCTTACTAAAATGGCTTTTGTACGGTAGTATGATGGGATGCTTTGCCTCGTAGCTTAACTCTGAATTTTGTAGACGGCCGCCAACTCTGATGAGTTTGTTTTCATCTAGAAATGGGTTTAAGCTAAGAAGACGGCTTCTCGAGCTTAGTGAATGACCTTTACTCAGAGCTGAGAATTCTTCGGGAAATTCGTTAGCTTGTATATTTTGCAGTATGATGCCTGCTGCACGTTGAGTTTCCGTGGGACGTAACAACCCGGAGATCCTTTTCCCTCGAGCATTCTCAGCAAACCTTAGACAATATCCTATAACATTGATACATTTCTGCAGTGTGGAGGAGCGACCGATACTATTTAGAACAATATTATCGCTTACTACTGTATTCAATGAAATTGTTGTTCTTTTTATTTCTTCTTGGGTTGTAGGTATTAGCTGTTTTTCGAAGGTAAGATTGCTGTTTTTTAACCAGCTCGGTCCATTCCACCATAGAGAATTTCCAACGAGCGCTGCAGGGGCTATTCCTCTTGATGCGCAGTCTGCTGGGTTTTCCTTGGACTTTACGTAGTGCCAATTGTTGCCTTGTAGTGCCGATTGTATCTTCGCTATTCTATTTGCCACGAATGTTTTGTATTTGCTCGGATTTCCATTGAGCCATGCGAGCACAATTTCAGAATCTGTCCAAGCGTGTTTCCTTGCAAGTGGAATCTCCATCACCTCGGTTACCTTTTGCATTAAGCTAGATAAGAGGAGAGCTGCGCAGAGTTCCAGACGAGGTATTGACATCTTCTTACGATTGGGTGCCACTTTAGTTTTGGCTGTAATTAAATTGATGGTGATATTACCGCAGCTATCGTAAGTCTTTAGATAAATTACGGCTGCGTATGCTTTCTCCGAGGCATCGCTAAAGCGGTGTAACTCGCATGGGCTCGCATTGGTCCTTAACCCAATCCAACGAGGAATAGATACTTCTTCTAGACAAGAGAGCTCGTTCTTAAAATTTTGCCACCTAGTAGCTAATTCACTAGGTAATTTATCGTCCCATTCTAAACCAAGTTGCCATAATTCTTGGAACATTAGCTTGGCCTTGATTACTGTCGGCGCGAGCCATCCAATTGGGTCGAATAGCTTTGATGCTTCAGAGAGTAATGATCTTTTAGTGCCAACAGTTGAGCTGGGAATGTTAACCTTGAACACAAAGTTGTCCTTGCGAGGGTTCCAGTGTAAGCCAAGAGTTTTGATTGAGTCATCGAGCTTGATCTCGTTTGTTTCTATCTCCCTTTTTTCTGACGGTATATTTAATAAAATCCTGCGGTGATTACTACACCATTTCCTGAGCTTGAGGCCTGCTTCATTTAATAATTCCATTGTTTCATGTGCTGCTAACCGTGCTTCCTCAATGCTGTTTCCTCCTGATAGTAAGTCGTCCATATAGAAGCTACTTATGACAGTCTTTGCTCCCTTCTGATATTTTGCCTTTTGGTGTTCTGCTAGATGGTGCATGGTTTTAACCGCCAAAAATGGTGCTGGCCTTGTGCCATAAGTTACCGTAGTGAGTTGATACTCCCTTATTGGTTCGTTTTCGGAAAAACGCCACAGTATTTTCTGGAAGCCCTGGTCTGCTTCATGTACCCATATTTGTCGAAACATCTTCTCGATATCTGCCTTATAGACGAACTTGTATTTTCGCCATTGTAACAAGATGTCGTATAAGTCTGCTTGTAGTTGTGGTCCTGTGCAGAGCATCGAGTTGAGACTTGCTCCGCTGCTGGTCTTCGCAGAAGCATCAAAAACTACTCTCAATTTGCTGGTTTTACTGTCTTCCTTGAATACAGCGTGATGCGGTAGGAAGCAGTGCGGCTCGTCCTTACTGGAAAGTCTGTCGTCGCATAGTTTCATATGTCCTAGTTCCAGATATTCTCTCATAAATTGCTTGTATTCCCTTTCTAGGTTCTTATCCTTCCTAAATTTCCTTTCCATGTGGAATAGTCTTGACATCGCCATTCTCTTGCTATCTCCTAGCGCCATTGGGTCTGCCTTGCTATCAAAGGGTAGGCGGACAATATATCTGCCATGCTTGTCTCTCGCTACGGTTTTCTCGTAGTACTCTACGCATTGCTTGTCTTCCTGCGTAACTTCTCGTTGCTCGTTAACTTCCTCAATCTCCCAAAATTTTCTTATCTCGTCTAGATCGATTGTGCTTACCAGGCTAGTGATATTCTTGTCTGACCCGGTACCACATTTTCCGGAAATAATCCATCCCAGCCTTGTCTGTTGGGCTACTGGTGACTTTACTGCGCCCTTTAGAACTCCATCTAATATTATGTCTCCATAGACATCAGCGCCAAGTATTATGTTTATTCTCCTTTGTTTTTGGTATTCGGGGTCTGCTAAATTGATGTTCTGGAGGTGGGGCCACGATTCGCTGCTGCTGCAGGTTTCTGGCTGGAGGTGGTTAAGTTTGCGTAGAACAAATGCTTTTATCGGTAATTCGTAAGCAGACTCGAAATGCGGCGATATTTTTATGTTAACGTATGCGGAGACTGGGTTCTTATACTGTGCATTTATCCCTGTCACCGTAACATTTGTCCTTGTTCGTTTTAGGCTTAGGCTTTGCGCGGCTTTTTCTGATATGAACGAAGCTTGTGAGCCTTGGTCTATTAATGCCTTAAATCCTTGTTGGCTACCATCTCGTGCCTTGATATTTATGATGGCTGTCGCTAACAGTACCTGAGTGGTGTCTTGTAGCTTGGCGGAGTTGAGTGTTATTACTTCCGGGGTTTGGGGGCCTTTTCTGCGGTCCTGCGGTTGTCGTTGATCATCATGCAACAATGTGTTGTGCTTAAGATGACATTTAAGGCATGTGTTTTTGCTCGGGCATCTTTCTGAATTATGCCCCTTCCTTAAGCAGTTCAAGCAGAGATTTTTTTTTCTGGCTGCGTCGATCCTTTGTTTTGCTGTCATGCTTTGCAGCTTGGGGCACTTAAACATGCTGTGATTTCCCGCGCAGAATGTGCATTTCGATGAGACCGTTGTTTGATACGTCTGAAGTGGTCTTTGTGGTATGAGTCTTCTTTCGGGTTCCCTTTTCCTCGCATTTTCCATGGACTCTAGAGATTGGAATCTCGTCTCTATGAAGGAGAGTAAGTCGTCGAAATTAGTAACTTCCTTGGGGTCAGTCAAGTGTTGTTCAAAAAGCTTGTACGTCTCCCTATCGAGCTTCCTTGTCAATATATGGGCTAGCATCGGACCCCAACTACTAATTTCAATGCCTATGCTTTTTATGCCTTGTAAGGCTTCCTTCATTTGGTCGTGGATCCTTTTTAGATCTTGCGCTGATTCTCTCGTTAGAGCAGGTTGATTTAGAAGGTTGTCAAGATGTGAGCTTAGCAGCAACCTTTTATTATTATATCTGTCACACAAGAGAGTCCAAGCCGCTTCGTAATTGCTATCTGAAATTGCTAAATGTTGAATCAATCTGCTAGGCTCTGCTTTAACATAGCATTTCAGATACTGCATTTTTGCTGCGTTGCTCAGCTTGTCTTGATTGTGAATCATTTTCACGTATATATCATGGAATGATATCCATGACTTATAATTCCCGTCAAATGTTGGGATAGTGATTCTTGGCAGTTTAACTCCCCAATCTTGAGAATTACTTCCGGAATCAGCATTCTGTTGTTTGCTCTGTAGAATACAAAGGGCATTTTGTAGCTTGCCTTCCGAGAAGGTATAATAAGCCCAATTGTGCTCTACCTGTTCCGCGTTATTCTCGTGAATAAGAACCTCCTCATGCAGGGAGGTTATTTTTTCCCAGAGATCTAGGAGTATACGTTCTTTATACTCCCTATATGCCTTACTGAAACTGCTGGCGGTACTCTCCTGGAGGTGTTGCTCCAGGGCGCTGTACCTCACTTGCAGCCTCCTGTATTGTAGAGTGTCCACCGTGTTTTCCGCCGGTTTGTCCGTGCTGGTTTCGGGAGTATTCCCGCTCGTCTCTGTGGCCTCTCCGCCTTTGATCCCGATGGTCATTGAATTTAGCGGAATGTTGATATTGGCTGCTTTTGGGGTGATTTTTGTGGGCTTTATTGGGTCCAAAAACGCGCTGCTTGACGCTGCCTTGCTTTTTACTGATGCCGGTGCCTTTAGTGTGACTCCTGTTGAAGCCTTAGGTGTGGTCCCTGTAGCCCCAAATACCTCAGTGGTTACGCTTGTTGCTTTGCCTGCTGTTGCTGTTGGTATTTGGTTCTCAAAAACTCCCTCAGATGAAGCTGCTGCCCCAATGCGAAGAGCTTCCGCTGCTGCTATCATGACCTGTCGGTCTTCTTCCAGCAGGTCTTTGGCCGCTTGATAGGCCTTCTCTACCTCGCCGAAAAAGTTCTTACTGAAGTATTCATGATCCCGGTCTGCCTCAAGAAGTAGCTCGTCATGTGAGCTCTCGAATTGTTTCCAGTAGGCTTCTAGGGTGTTGAGATGTCCGCTGATGTAGTTCTCATTCCTACGTCGTTGTGGACCATCCTTTCTCATGTTGGCGCAGAAGCGGGCTATCATTTGGCCTAGCTGCCATTGTGTGTCCAGTTGTGTCTCTAGGTGGGCCTCCATGTCTCCAATAGCTGCTATTTGCCGGTGAAGTTGGCTTGCGTTGACTAATTTGCTTGAAGAGTGTAGTTTCCACAGCTGCTAGTACTTCTGAACACAGAAGCTCGAAGGACCAGAATGATTGGGGAGAAGATTAATTAAATCGGTGAATATTAAACCTCTGGGTGATACTTCTTACTGACTGCATTTATTATTCTAAATTAAAAACCTTTTATACAAAGATCTTGCTTACTCTAACTAAATATTAACTAGGTTATTGGTGCATTGGTTCATCGGGGCATTCTGTGCAATCAGGGCGCGGAATGCGCACATGTAGCTGAATGCCGGTGAAGCAATTGCACCTTCAATTGCTGACAGTGCTTTTGTGCATATGTTGCTTAAATTAAATGTAGGTGAAGGCTGGGGCAATTGAGTTATCAATTGCTGACAATGTTTATAGTGTGTTGTACTTCTTGTACACGGATAGTGGGTTTTAGTGTTGTGTTAATTATTTTAACACGAATAACTTCGGAATGCGCCGTCGGATTCGAGTGCTGTTTTTTTCCTGAGAAAGGCCACATGACAGGGAAGCTTTTTCTCAAAAAAAGTTTCGATCTTCCCATACAAAAAATCGGCAGAATGAAGGGTCAAGGTCAAATTTTGGGCTTTGAAATCGCCATTTTCGAAATTTGACGGGGTCTCCCCCTCTTGTTTGTTGACGGATTGGGTCGTGGGTGGTATCTTTGGAAAGCTTGAAGGCTCAGCTTTCTAATGCGTTATCAACCAGTATTCTAGAATGTCCCTGAAAGAACTTATAAAGCATTTTCTAGGTTGACACCCGCCAAATTTTCAATTGCGATTTTAGTGGTGAAGGACCGTTTTGAAGGGGGGGGGGGGGGGGGTCCGAACAAACATTGATCAGGAGACCATTTAGAATCGATTGGCATACCCCGGTTCAGAGCTTAGCAAAACATCCTGTATATATAAAATCGAAAGTTTGTTTGTTTGTTTGTTGCTCAATCACGCCTAAACCATCGGCCCGATCATTTCCGGGCCACATATAGACTATTTTTTATTCGCGGGTTTCAAAATGGCGGACCCAAGATGGCGGCCAAAAACTGTAAATATCAAGGGATTGACATGAAAAGTAGTATTTGGGGGTTTTCGGAGCTCCTGATTGCGAATCTATGCTCGAAATTTGGAAATTCAAGATGGCGGATCCAATATGGCGTCCAATAATTTTCGAACTACAACGAATTTAAGTGAAATTTAGTACTATGGCCTATGGATATTTTGATACCACTAAATTCGCGTCTACTATTAAAATTTGGAAATTCTAAATGGCGGACCCAATATGGCGACCATAAGTCATAAAATGTTTTGCGAAAGTCGAGCATTTCAAGGATCTTTAATTAAGTAGTACCATAGACAAACTATAATACTAGATGTCCAGTCGCATATAAAATTTTGTGCCAAAGAAAATCAAAATCACACGTCTGAAGTAAAGCTCTACACGTTCGAAATAAAGCTCTTCACGCGAGCGAGGAGAGCTAGCGCCTTACGCTCTTTGTTTATGCCACTCACATTCTCACACGCAGCCGCATGCAAACGAAATGCCCTGTCTGATGTGATGCTCTGTGTGACTTGATGGCAGGGGGTGGGTGGGACGCGGGGGACAGGCGCAGAGCAGTGAATGCACGGCGGCCCCTCGCCTCGCGCCCGCACTTTCCTCAGAATGATACCGTGCCGATTTCTGGAAGGCGTTTGCGTTTGCTCGTTCTCTATGTTTTCTGAGTTGAAATTTTTAGGCATTTTCTCTGCGATGGATTTTGGCAACGATTTTGATTTGATTTTGTATTATTGGCTGATTTTGGGTGCTGAATCTTATTTATTGAAACTCGATTTGATTTTGTTTTTTTGTTATATATTTTGTTTTGGTTCCGGCATTTGTTTTTTTTTGGTATAGACTTGTCGTTTCACGGCTTACGATTTTTGATTCCTCACGATGTCTTCCCAGAAACGGAGATGTTGTATCATTGGTTGTAATACTATATCAACTGATACTGGACGAAGACTCTTTTCTTTTCCACCCAAAAATACGCCACGATATGAGGAGCGGCTTAAATTATGCTGGGAATCTTTTGAAAATATTTCTATTCTAAAGCAACCAAAAATTTGTGATTTGCATTTCGAATCGCAATATGTATTTTGGAAAAAAGAAGTTTATACCCTCATTCGATTCCAAGCCTTAAATTATCGCAAATTGATGAACAGGTAGAGACAATGAAGACTTCGTTAACACCCGGTTAAATATTTTGAAAGACTAAAATATTTTTTATAAAGTAAGATATAAAATATGATTCTATACTTAAGCATCTTTTACGCTTAAATGCTTATCCCATCAAAAACATAAAATGTAAAAAAATGCCAAGTCTCGCAACGCAGTTGTTCTGCCGTAAAAAGTTGTGAGATCTTATGTAAAACCAAGTCAGTTATATTAGTTAGTGTCTATGGAAGCACCTATTCAACAACTTTGTTATAAATTGTTATCTAATCAATTACCTATCAACATTTATAGTGACCGTATCAATATTAGACATCTTTATTTCTATAATAATTATAATTACTTGGCAATTGCACGGCCAGTATTTTAATTAGTAGAATATGTTACCGTGCAATTGCCAAGTAATTATAATTATTATAGAAATAAAGATGTCTAATATTGATACGGTCACTATAAATGTTGATAGGTAATTGATTAGATAACAATTTATAACAAAGTTGTTGAATAGGTGCTTCCATAGACACTAACTAATATAACTGACTTGGTTTTACATAAGATCTCACAACTTTTTACGGCAGAACAACTGCGTTGCGAGACTTGGCATTTTTTTACATTTTATGTTTTTGATGGGATCTCATTTCTTTTTGTTAGGTCATCCTCCTTTCTTTTTTCTCGGGTAATATATCTTGTCCGTCAGCTACTGATTTTCTTAAAGCCCACTCCCTGTCTCTATTGATTTTTCTCAGATGCATTGATGTATTTTTCATTTACTATAATGAAATTTCGGGATTTTTCTTTTTTTCGTTCCTCTATGGGCTTAACGCTAACTAAAATTCAAAATTTGTACAAACTAATTGACTTGGCGGGGGCACTATCGTGCCACCAGAACGATAGCCTACTACATTCATCCTTTCAAAATTCAATCGCGGCCAGTGGCAAGCATGAGTACAAGCGCATGCGTTATTTTTTGAATGAACGTAATTTTTAATAAAATCATTATTTTTCATTAAATATAATGAAATTTCGGGATTTTTCAGTTTTTCCTTCCTTTGTAGGCTAAACAATAACTGTGTTCCAAATTTGGAGCTTGTGGGTCTGCTAGAAGTACCTCAGAATTTTGATGATCGGTCAGTCAGTGAGTGACAAAATTAAGAAACTTTGATTAGTTGAGGAGCTGGCGAACAAAACGGTATAATTACACCTCCGGTCAAAATCCTTTTTTTTTTACGGTCCGGAGGTTTTGGGCCCGCTGAATTTGAATCTCAACTCATTTTCAATAAAAACCTCCTAAAACAGGGTTAAAATTGCATCCAAAGTTCATGGTTTCGATCATAATGGTATAATTACAATAAAGCTTCAACAGCATTGAATAAGCGAGCGCGTTTTCGTTCAAAACGGAATAATTTTCATACAAATTTGCAAGATGTCAATCAAAATGGATTAAGTGACCTTTTTTTTTGTTTTTTAAGTGAAACTTTTATTAGATTAGATTTTTTTTAAAGAAGAAGATTTTTTTTTTTTTTGTTGATTAAGAAATGTAGTAATAAATAAACGAATTTACTGTTTTTTTTTTTTAGATTGACCTAACCTAACTCACAAAAAACTTATTGTTAGCAATCAAAAGGGCTTAATTGCATCCTCGTGACAATCAAAAACGTAATAATTGCACCGATTGCAAACAAAACGGCATAATTGCATTTTACAAATTTAAATATCTTCCGTTGTATTAGACATAGCAATCTGAATTTAACATATGTCAAATAAAGTTTCAAACTACATATAGATAAATTAAAACCGCCGCCAAAAGCTCACTGTAAGTATGTCATTCAGTTTTTTACTGCTCCTGTAAAATTTCATTTTATGTAATTATACCGTTTTGTTCGCCAGCTCCTCAGTTATAATTCTTAAACTACTGGTTCAAATTGAATGAAATTTGAAATATACCGTGTTTATACAATGCCTGCTTGGTTACTGACAATTCAGGCTTCCAGTTTTATCCACAAAGGAGTTATAGGGGGGTCGAAAATGGCCCGAATGGCTTCGAGAAAAGGATGTTACGGCCGTGCCTTTTCTTTTGCTCTTTTGCTCGACTTGGCGGGGGCACTGCCGTGCCCCCAGATTGTCAACTAATTTTAATGGGTTACTAGCTGACCCGGTAAACTTCGCACCACCTAAAATTGATTTGATTGTAAATCTTCATAAGATATTATGAATCCCAATCAACCTTCAAGCTCCAATTCACTGAGATCAGCATTGGCCGTACCGTGTAGGTCGATTAATATTTTATTACCCACGACGGGGAAGGTATATGCGTTTGGGGTGAGAGGTTGTTTGTTTGTGTGTGCAAACGAAAGTTACCATTTTTCTCCAAAACGGTTTGACCGATTTAATAATAATAATAATAATAATAGAGTTTATTTCCGTTGAGTACAAAGATTAACATAATCTTAACTGTACAAAGAAATTTGGGAAAAAAAAAGGTTTACATAAGGCCTAACACTTAACTATGCAAAACATTTAGATGGGGTTTTTTGTAAAAAGTTTGTGATTCATCGGCAATTGTTCTTAGATAGGTGTTACGGTGTTAACTTGCTGCAAAATTCAAGATGGCGGACTGTCAAATTTTAAAGTTTATGCGATTTGCACCAAACTTGGTATTTGGGGGCTTTCGGGGTCGCTGATTTCAATTCAACTGTCAAAATTTACGAATTCAAGATGGCGGACTGTCAAATTTTAAAGTTTATGCGATTTGCACCAAATTTGGTATTTGGGTGTTTTCGGGGTCACCAATTTCAGATCAGCTATCAGAATTTACGAATTCAAGATGGCGCACCGTCAAATTTCAAAGGTTATGCGATTTGGACCAAATTAGATATTTGGGGGTTTTTGGGGTCGCCGATCTCAAACCAACTGTGAACATTTATGAATTCAAGATGGCGGATTCTCAAATTTTAAAGTTTATGGGATTTGCACTAAATTTGGTATTTGGGTGTTTTCGGGGTCACCGATTTCAAATCAGCTGTCAGACTTTACGAATTCAAGATGGCGGACTGTCAAATTTTAAAGTTTATGCGATTTGGACCAAACTTGATATTTGGGGGGTTTTTTGGGGTCGCCGATTTCAAACCAACTGTCAAAATTTATGAATTCAAGATGTCGGATTGTCAACTCCTTAAAGTTTGTGCTATTTGCAACAAACTTGGGTCTTAGGGGTTTTCGGGGCCGCTGATTTTTACCCACGACGGAACGGAGCTGGTATATGCGTTTAGGGTGAGAGGTTGTTTGTCCAGTCCAATGTTGCCAAGTATCTCCAAAACGGTTTGACCGATTTAGATACGGTTTTCTGTAAAGGGTTTGTGATTCATCGGCCAGATATAAAAATAATATTTTGTAAGAAATCTCTAAAAAGTTTCAAATAAAAAACAAAATTAAAAATTTTGAAAAAAACCCACGACGGATGTAAACGTCGTAATAGAAAAAGGATTAAATAAAATTTTAAAGCCCCCCCGACTAAAAGGAGGTAAGTAACCAAAGAAAATTCGTCGGGGGATGCCATTCCCTGCCCTGAAATGAACTAAAATATTGCATGTAGTCTTTAATTGATATTCTCCTATTCTTAATTCAGGGCAGGGAATGGCATCCCCCGACGAATTTTCTTTGGATACTTACATCCTTTTAGTCGGGGGGTTTTAAAATTTTATTTAATCCTTTTTCTATTACGACGTTTACATCCGTCGTGGGTTTTTTCAAAATTTTTAATTTTGTTTTTTAGTGTAATATGTTTTAGTAATTTTTTTTTGGTCCGCCTTTTTGAATCCTGGCAATCGGGCACCGATTGTACAACCAAGTACCAAAACCTTATCTGTGTATATATTTTGTTTTTTGTTGATTTTCTCAAAAAGCGCTGAATCAATTTCAATACAATTTATATGGGACCACCTCTGAAGTAGGACCTATCAAACAAAAAAAGAATCATCAAAATCAATTCATAATTGGCGGAATTATCGCGTAACGACATACAAAAAAAAAAAACATACAGTCGAATTGAGAACCTCCTCCGTTTTTTCGTCGGTTAGAAATCAAAAAGGATGATTTTTCTCACATTTTGTAACTACACTGATCAGTTTTCTATGTAGCAAGTTTAGTTTGTATTCTTGAGATGCTTCATTTTGAACGGCCGTAACGTCCGATTCTTGACTGTATATTCATAGGCTTGATCTGATAATTTCCAATATCATTGTATATTACATTCTCAAAACTTTTTTTAGGTCGAAAAACAGCATGTAAAACCGACTGGAAACCAAGTAGGGGAAAATTTGACAGAATCCATAAATCCTTTAAAAGTCTACTGGTCTCAACAAGACTTGCCTAAACAGGAAAAATTTTTAAGAGATTATATTATAAATAATGGGTAATATTTTCCTTTGGTAAAAGTTCATATTTCTAACTTTTTTTCTTCAGTTATGTAGACGGGGCGGAAGTTAGTGCCCTAACAACTCATCCCGATGAAGTCATTGGCTGCGAAAACTTTTCTGAAGATGAAAAAGACTTGGAGTTGCAAGCTGAATTTGAGCATAAATACAACTTTAGATTTGAAGAGCCGGATAAAGAGTTTATAAAACGTTATCCACGAACAATAGAAAATACTGTTCGTAAAAAGGACGATAAAAGAAAAAGAAAACGTGAAGAAATAAAAGAACGGAAAGAAAATGAAAAAAAAGAAAAGTTCAAAGAAATTGAAATCCTTAAGGCTCTAAAGAAAAAGGAAATAGAAAAAAAGATACGCAAATTGCATGAAGTTACTGGAAATGATGATTTACCTTTTCAAGAAGAAGACATTGAAGAAGAATTTGATCCTGTGGCACATGATAGACGTATGAGAGAATTATTTGACGATAAGTATTATAACGTGGAAGAAAGTGAAGAGAAGCCGGAATGTCCAGACATAGAGGAACTCAAAGTGGAGGATTGGGATAATTATGATCCTGAGAAAGATGAAGATGATAACAAAATGTATAATTATGAACCCCACTGCGAAGATGATGATTTCAATATGGACAACGATTACGACCCTCACAAAGAAAGTAATTTACAAGACGAATTGATTGAAAATACAAGAAGTAATAAAAACCGACGGAAGCGCAGAAATCGTTTCATGGAAATGATGAAAACAGAAAAACCGCCATTCAATCCCGAAGACGAAAAGAGTTACGGGGACTACATTGAAGAGTACTACAAAATGGACTGTGAAGATATAATTGATGACTTACCTTGTCGATTCAAATACGTGGAAACGGTACCAAATGATTTCGGATTGACCACAGAAGAGGTACAAACTTGTTAAATATTAATATCACAAATATGACAACTAATTTGTACGTATATACTTAGATTTTGTTAGCTAAAACTAAAGAATTAAATCAATGGGCTAGTTTGAAAAAGACAGTGCAAATAAGATCAGAATATGAAGAAAAAAAGGATCAGAAGCTTTATAGATTTAAAGCTGCTAATGAAGATCTTAAAAGGAAAATATTTGTTAGTTTATATGGACCGCAGTAAGTATAATAATATTAATAATTGTATACAACGCGCATAAGCAAACATTATTTTTAGAAATGATGATAATCAATGTGATGAATGTGAATTGAAAAGACGTAATTTTTCTATGGATGACGAACCACAAAAGAAGAAAAAACATAAAGAACTCACTAAGGCGACTTCCAAGGATTTTCCGCTTAGTACAAAGACTAAAGACATCGAATTCCGCACGCAAAATGATAAAAGTAGTGAAAAACAGGTAGGAAAAAATGACTTGGAACAAATCCATTTGTCTATTAATGAGAACACACAGAACAAGAAGGAAAAAGGAAAACGCACTAAAGCAAATAATGACTTTGCTCTTGGGCAAAAATCCACCAGTAACGAAATCGAGGCTGCTACTGGCTTATCAAAGAATGAGAAGAGCGCATTGAAAGAACTTAGCGCAAAAGAGAAAATTAGTGGAAAGACAACATCATTGGAGCAAGCGAAAGGTGGAAGAAGTAAAAAGGACGTAAATAAAGCAAAAAGTAAAATTGATAGTGACAAAATGTTACGGAATAAGAAGAAAAAAGTAAAACATCAAAACTTTAAGGCGAAAGAATTTAAAGAATTTGGAACGAGTGTATGCAAAGATCGGCTTAAAGCCTATGGCATCAATCCAAGGAAATTTATTAAAAAACAAAATTTTGTTATGAAAAACAAAAAATAAACTAAGATAACTTATATTTTAATCACGTATTTTATCGGAAAAAAAGTACACCTAATTCTCTTTTGACCCGGACTTTTTTTAAGCGAATTTGATTTAACGCGCTTAAAAAAATATTTCGTCCCTTTTGTACGTGATAAACTTTATTTAAAGTGGGTCAAGAAATTTTAATTAAAAATAATTTTTAGTAAGAAGAGCATGTCGGTTTAAAAACGAAATCATGTCATAAGGAGGGAAGCGATTATCGTTAATTCGTGTTCGTTTCAAGCGCTTTTCCCTGCAAATTATCCGTTTTTATTACTCATTCTTCCGATAAAAATATTGAGGTATACGCACGCACACAAAATTATAATTTTTGTTTGTTTACTTTAAATAAATATCTAAAATTACGAAATTTTTATTTTCTATTTCTAAAATTATAAATTGTTACTAGCCGTGTGACCAATGAATTCCCAAAAACGCTGACACTACAAACTTATTTATAAATAAGAAGCCTGGCACTAATTTCCATATTCCTAACTTCAAAAGTAACAAACTTTCATACTATAAGTTAATTTTTTACCCACGACGGAACGGAGAAGGTAATATGCGTTTGGGGTGAGAGGTTGTTTGTTTGTGTGTGCAAACGAAAGTTACCATTTTTCTCCAAAACGGTTTGACCGATTTAGATGGGGTTTTTTGTAAAAAGTTTGTGATTCATCGGCAATTGTTCTTATAATCCAGTCAAAATAGACATTTGACTTAGCCAAAATTCGCATAGAGCTGAAAATTGGTAGAGACGTTAAATACACCATTATAAATGAAATGTCAAAAATCCCCTTCGATCCTACTTCTGCGAAAAAAGTTATTCAAGGTCAAAGGTCAACATTTTCGGTTTTTCGGATTTTTCTCGGAAACGGTAATTTTTATTAAAAATATAGCCCAGACAAAAATTGTAGATCATAAAATTGTCTACCAAAATAGTCTTTATACTTTTTTTCCTAAGAATCACCACTCCTAAGATATCGCCGATCTAAAAGTTGAAGGCGTTCCAATTGGATTTCATAGCGGATAGTGGGTTTTGTTGTTGTAATAATTATTATAACACGAATAACTTCGGAACGCGCCGTCTGATTTGAGTGCGGTTTTTTTCTTGAGAAAGGTCCCACGACAGGGAAGCTTTTTCTCAAAAAAAGTTTCGATCCCTTCCTAAAATCGGTCCTTCCCCCTAAAATCGCGATTGAGAATTTGGAGGAGGTCAACCTAGAAAATGCATATAAGTTCTTTCAGAGACATCCCAGGATACTGGTTGATAACGCATTAGAAAGCTGAGCCTTCAAGCTTTCCAAACATAGCACCCATGACTCAATCTGTTAACAAACAAGCGGGAGAGACCCCGTCAAAGGATATCATCCGATTTTCATACATTTTTGGTCCAAATATGAAAGTGCCGGCCAGAAAAAGAAAATGTTATATTCTGGTAGAACTTGTCCATCTGAGCATTTATTATTATGGCACCAAAGCTGTAGGACCATCGCCCTGGGTTTTATATGCGTTTAAAAATCTGTCTTTTCATACATTTTCAATTAAATGATCTTAGAAAAGTAAATGATATCTGACCTTTTTACACATTTTAGTGCTGTTTTAACATCATTTTGTGCATCTATTGTGCCTTAGAATATTCCTACGCCCGTTTTTACATTGAGGTTGTTGTTAAAAAATAAAAGAAAAAAATATAGTTTATGTAATATTATGTTTATTAAAAATTATCATTGTTTTACAGATTTATACGTAATATTAATTACATATTAATACATATTATTTACGCATTCCTTTCTTTTGGCTCTGTTTTAACCTTTTTTGGATCTATCATTCATTATCATTCAATTCCAGAAAAAATAAGCTCTGTCTTAACGATCACGTGGTATTTTAGTTAGAAAACCCCAAAAATGTGATTTTCTATGTACAGAATCGCTATAGGTTAGAACCATTGGTGCTATTAATGTTCAAAATGTCATATTACGGCAAAACATCACTTGTTTTTGCTATTTCATTGCGTCGAAAATGCATGAAAAGACAGATTTTTTAAACGCATATAAAACCCAGGGCAATGGTCCTACAGCTTTGGTGCCATAATAATAAATGCTCAGATGGACAAGTTCTACCAGAATATAACATTTTCTTTTTCTGGCCGCCACTTTCATATTTGGACCAAAACGGATGATGTCCTTTCGAAAATGGCAATATCAAAGCCCAAAATTTGACCTTGACCCTTCATTCTGTCGATTTTTTGTATGGGAAGATCGAAACTTTTTTTGAGAAAAAGCTTTCCTGTCGTGGGACCTTTCTCAAGAAAAAAACCGCACTCAAATCCGACGGCGCGTTCCGAAGTTATTCGTGTTATAATAATTATTACAACAACAAAACCCACTATCCGCTATGAAATCCAATTGGAACGCCTTCAACTTTTAGATCGGCGATATCTTAAGAATGGTGATTCTTAGGAAAAAAAGTATAAGGACTATTTTGGTAGACAATTTTATGATCTACAATTTTTGTCTGGGCTATATTTTTAATAAAAATTACCGTTTCCTAGAAAAATCCGAAAAACCGAAAATGTTGACCTTTGACCTTGAATAACTTTTTTCGCAGAAGTAGGATCGAAGGGGATTTTTGACATTTCATTTATAATGGTGTATTTAACGTCTCTACCAATTTTCAGCTTTATGCGACTTTTGGCTAAGTTTTTACTTATTTTTGTCTATTTTGACTGGATTATTAGATAGGTATGACAGTGTTAACTTGCTGCAAAATTCAAGATGGCGGACTGTCAAATTTTAAAGTTTATGCGATTTGCACCAAACTTGGTATTTGGGGGCTTTCGGGGTCGCTGATTTCAATTGAACTGTTAAAATTTACGAATTCAAGATGGCGGACTGTCAAATTTTAAAGTTTATGCGATTTGCACCAAATTTGGTATTTGGGTGTTTTCGGGGTCACCAATTTCAGATGAGCTATCAGAATTTACGAATTCAAGATGGCGGACCGTCAAATTTCGAAGGTTATGCAATTTGGACCAAATTTCATATTTGGGGGTTTTTGGGGTCGCCGATCTCAAACCAACTGTGAACATTTATGAGTTCAAGATGGCGGATTCTCAAATTTTGAAGTTTATAGGATTTGCACTAAATTTGGTATTTGGGTGTTTTCGGGGTCACCGATTTCAAATCAGCTGTCAGACTTTACGAATTCAAGATGGCGGACTGTCAAATTTTAAAGTTTATGCGATTTGGACCAAACTTGATATTTGGGGGTTTTTTGGGGTCGCCGATTTCAAACCAACTGTCAAAATTTATGAATTCAAGATGTCGGATTGTCAACTCCTTAAAGTTTGTGCTATTTGCAACAAACTTGGTTCTTAGGGGTTTTCGGGGCCGCTGATTTTTACCCACGACGGAACGGAGCTGGTATATGCGTTTAGGGTGAGAAGTTATTTGTCCAGTCCAATGTTGCCAAGTATCTCCAAAACGGTTTGACCGATTTAGATACGGTTTTCTGTAAAGGGTTTGTGATTCGTCGGCCAGATATAAAAATAATATTTTGTAAGAAATCTCTAAAAAGTTTCAAATAAAAAACCAAATTATAAATTTTGAAAAAAACCCACGACGGATGTAAACTTCGTAATAGAAAAAGGATTAAATAAAATTTTAAAGCCCCCCCGACTAAAAGGAGGTAAGTAACCAAAGAAAATTCGTCGGGGGATGCCATTCCCTGCCCTGAAGTGAACTAAAATATTGAATGTATGTAGTGTTTAATTGATATTCTCCTATTCTTAATTCAGGGCAGGGAATGGCATCCCCCGACGAATTTTTTTTTGGTTACTTACCTCCTTTTAGTCGGGGGGGCTTTAAAATTTTATTTAATACTTTTTCTATTACGACGTTTACATCCGTCGTGGGTTTTTTTCAAAATTTTTAATTTTGTTTTTTTACAAAATTTTGTTATTGAAAAAAATAACTAATTTCTCTTGAATCGGGAGGTCCGATCCGTTTATTGTTAAAATTCAGACTTAAGGGCTGAATACATTCGATGCGGTCGTGAGTCGTAAGCAAAAGCACAAAGTTCTGACGCAAACTCCGAACACATTCGATGCGGTCGTGAGTTGTGAGAAAATCATTTCATTGCGCGCGCTGCTAAATTAAAGTTAAAGATATTTGTGGGAATAGAAGAAGTTTTCAGCAATTGGGTTAGTTACAACATTAGTTGCATTGAGCGGAAAAAAGAAAAAAAAACAGAAAAAAAGAGCATGGACCAAGAAGTTTTTTTTCTCCTTCTCTTTAATACATTTGTATTTCGGGTCCATTTCGTCATTAAAATACTTATAGGTTTTTACCTTTTGTATTAATTGTTCATTAAAATCATCCATTGCAGCATAAACATGAGTATCCTCTCCCATGACAAACGCATTTCCCCTGCAGAGCTTTTGAACGCAGACCGCAGAGTTTGAGTTTCGCCAAAGACCATATAGCTGTGTTTTTTTCACATTTGTTCCGGTTCTAGGTTTAACAGGAAATTTTGCTCTGAATTGAAATTTATGAGTAGTTATACATATCAAAAAATGTTGCCTTGGCAAAAATAAAATCAAGTTGCCTGGATTTTATACCCATTTTACGTCAAATAGCAACCCAAAAATTTATCTGGTTAAGGGTTTGAAGGTTGTATGCGTAAATATCATGGCTAATTTGATGCGCTTTCGCAAATTTTAAAATCTTTATATACGTGACAGTCTTTAAAATTTCAATTCAATGCAAAATCTCCTGTTAAACCTACAACTGGAACAAATGTGACAAAAATATTATAATTTAAAAAAACTAAAAAACACATTTTTATCGCGCACTAAAAGGTATAAAATAATTAAATTAAATAAACTTTAATTTGTTACGATATATGCATGTTACCCTTCCCAATATTTTAACTTTATTGTAGGGTTAACGCAAACATATATTTTTTTATTCAATATGTGACGGATGATAGATATGCTAGGTAGTTATTAGTAAACTTATCACTTCTTTTATGTCCAATGAGTAATTCAAAAAGTGTGGAGCGCTTTTTCTAAATTAATTAAAAGTACACATAACCAAAAAGCCCTCCACACTTTTTAACCGACGAAAAAACGGAGGAGGTTCTCAATTCGACTGCATTTTTTTTTTTTTTTTGTATGTCGTTACGCGATAATTCCGCCAATTATGAATTGATTTTGATGATTCTTTTTTTGTTTGGTAGGTCATACTTCAGAGGTGGTCCCATATAAATTTTATCGAAATTCTCAGCGCTTTTTGAGAAAATCAACAAAAAACAAAATATATACCTACACAGATAAGGTTTTGGTACTTGGTTGTACATTCGGTGCCCGATTGCGAGGATTCAAAATGGCGGACCAAAAAAAATGTACTAAAACATATTACACTAAAAAGAATGAAATAAAAAATTTAAAAAAAAAAAATAGAACCGACTCCAAAAAATCCCAAGCTCTAAAAAGTATAAAATAATTATATTAAAAGTCCTCTGATACTACTTTCAACATTAAATACCAAGACTTTCCTAGACTTTTGAAGTCGGTGTGAAAACCTGACTGATATTAATCCAATACTAAATAATGAATGCAATCAGTTTGTCTGGATTAATTGGATTAATATCAGTCAGGTTTTCACACCGACTTCAAAAGTCTAGGAAAGTCTTGGTATTTAATGTTGAAAGTAGTATCAGAGGACTTTTAATATAATTATTTTATACTTTTTAGAGCTTGGGATTTTTTGGAGTCGGTTCTATTTTTTTTTAAAAATTTTTTATTTCATTCTTTTTAGTGTAATATGTTTTAGTAAATTTTTTTTGGTCCGCCATTTTGAATCCTCGCAATCGGGCACCGAATGTACAACCAAGTACCAAAACCTTATCTGTGTAGGCATATATTTTGTTGTTTGTTGATTTTCTCAAAAAGCGCTGAATCAATTTCGATAAAATTTATATGGGACCACCTCTGAAGTATGACCTACCAAACAAAAAAAGAATCATCAAAATCAATTCATAATTGGCGGAATTATCGCGTAACGACATACAAAAAAAAAAAAAAAAACATACAGTCGAATTGAGAACCTCCTCCGTTTTTTCGTCGGTTAAAAATATGTATAAAATGCCCTTACGAAAAAATAATGTGGTTTCTACATTTTTGCGAGAAAGTGTCGAATTCTTAAGAAGCTTAAAACCAATGTCAACTAAACCAAATTATTGTGTTCATGGATTTGTTCATACAATAAATGCTATATTAAAACTTAGTGAAGATCTCTTCAAATCCGAAAAAAATATTTCGTACTTGTTGACCTCGAGATTGAACTCAGATCCGATTGAAAATATGTTTGCACAAATTCGTTCAAAAGGGGGCAATAACAGAAATCCTTCAGTTTCAGAATTTAATAATATTATTGCACGAATTATGTCGATGAAAATTATTACATCCTCTTTTGCGAAGAACTGTGAAGATGATGACGATCTTTTATTAGATTGGCAAGAGGACACTTTAACTACCTCCGAAAAGCTACCTGATCCAATCGCTGTGATCAATAATGATAGTTTTAATTTTGAAGATACAGCAAACAGTATAAATGATACTGAAGAGGACAGAGTTCTAGAGTCGTTAGATTTAGAGACATCACAGGAATTTTTAATTGAAAGATCAGCACAACGGTATTTTATAGGTTATGCTTTGCACAAAATTGTTTCAAATAAATTGCACTGCTTATCTTCCAAACTGACTATGGTAAAAGCAGACGAAAATTTGTCACTTCCTTCAGAAACTTTAATTTTAAATAAAAACTATTTAAATACGTCAGATACTTTGTACTTGCAAGCACCAAATGATAAATTTTTCGAAATATATGAATTACACATTAAAATTTATAAAACCTTTTTCAACAAATTTTTACACATAAAAGAAATCAAAAAACATGTTTTCGCAATGTGTATTCAAGAAACAGAAAATAAATATCCTTCGTGGTTTGCAGATGCACCTTGTTGTGAACATAGGGAAATGGTTTTAGATTTCTTGATTTTAGTATTACTGCGAAAAAAGTGTACTTGGAAATTGAAACAACCAACTAATATAATTTCCAATGAAATACTTCGAAATCTAAAACAATAATCCCAAAATATATGTATATTGCATATTATTGAAAAATAAACATTTTTACTTAATAAAGTTCACCTCCAATTATTAATACAAATAGATAGATTGCAAATATAAGAATTAAAAGTAAAAATAATGTAAAAAAAAGATTTATCTAACAAATATTTGAAAAAGTGGCTCGATGGGAAGCGTTCGAATAAATTAAGAAAATTTAAAACATTGATTTTAGAAAATTCGTCGTTTCTGAGATTTTTCGGTTTCAGATATTGCACACGAATTTCTACGCTCATGCTAGTCCTCAATGTCATTTTCCTAAGAACAATTCTCAGTAAGCGAGACGATGAAACACGAAGGCAAATATACAGCGGCAGTACACCCCACCCCACCCCACACCGCGCCTTAGAAAGAGCGACGGGATCGAACCACAAACTCTGAGCGGCATACCTACACGAACGGTGGGCTACAAAACTTTGCTTGAATCCACGCTGATCTTGGTCCCTCATCTCAAAGCTCTTTCGGCTTGAATTTTATTCGGTTGGGTTGTCTTATTAAGATATACAGCCTTGGCCAAAAGTATTAGGCACCCCCTGAAAATCGTAAAATACAGTTTATTTGTGCAAATTAGGGGGAAATAAAACTATAGTTAGTTTTAACTTATTGACCTTTATTGTTACTATTAATATTTTGTCGGTCCGCCCTTAGCTTTTATTACAGCAGCTATTTTCTCAGGAATTGTACGTACAAGTTTTAGGCACTCTTCAGGAGAAATTTCGTTCCACTCTTGCTGGATGACTTGTTTTAGTCGGCTTTTGGATGTAATGTTGTGCTCATGTATCTTCCGCTTCAGTATGCACCAAAGATTCTTAATTGGATTGAGATCTGGTGACTGTGCAGGCCACTCTAAAAGTTCAAAATTTTTTTTTCTAAATATCGCATACTGGTTGCAGATGTATGGCATGGCGCGTTGTTTTGTTGGATTTTTATGTTGTCCGTATTAGTGTCACCATAAATCTTCCTAATAGAGGGGTTTAGAACCTTTTCCAACACGGCAATATATTTTTCGCTATTCATGCGTCCTTCGCAAATAAACATTTCACCCACTCCAAGGGACGCCATACAACCCAAATCACCACGCTGCCCCCTCCGTGTTTAACCGTGGACACGACGCATTCGGGAAGGTAAGCTTCACCTACCCTCCTCCTCATAAACGTGACACCAGGTGTGCCAAACACCTGAAAAATTGAAAAAATTTAACATAATTTTCAATATTCATGAAATGTGTTCACAAATGGACTGATTTCGATTCTACTATTATAAATAACTGAAGTTATACAAAGTAAAGCTTACCTCAAAGTTTGATTCGTCGAACCATTTCACGTTATTCCAAACGGCCTCCGTCCAAGATTGATGTTTTAAGGCCCATTTTAGACGAGCTTTTTTATTTTCTGCTCAGAGCAATGGCTTCTTCTCAGCTTTGCAACCTTTCAGCCCTACCTCTACAAGTCTTCTTCTTATGGTTCGAGCACTAATCGTCCTGCCAATCTGATCAGGCAGACCAGCAGCGAGCTCAGAAGACGTTTTTTTCGGATTTTTGAGGTACTCTCGAATCAAATTTCGATCATCACGTTTCGAACTCACTCTTTTTGTACCCGTTTTTTGTCTATTACTGTGTGATCCAGTGTCTAGAAAACGTTTAATAGCACTTTGCACCGCACAACGCAAACATTTCACAGTTTTTGCAATCTCAACTTGAGACTTGCCTTGTTCATGAAAAAACCGAATTCGCATCCGTTCTTTCTCACTAAAGCTCCCTTGTTTTAGGCATTTCCACACTATTAGTGACTAACACTTCAAACTGCGTTAAAAAACCAACAATATTTCGGCACTTGTTTGCATTACGAGCAATAATTGCAAATTGAATTTTTTTTACAAAAAACTCAAAATCACATATTTTCCCAACAAGATGTTTGATGGTCCTTCCAGGAAAAATTTTATTACATTAATTACCATTTATGATTGCTGGGAACATATTGACAAACAAAATAAATCTTTCTAGCAATTATTTTGTACGATACCTGAAAAAAACTAGGGTGCCTAATACTTTTGGCCAAGGCTGTACATATGGTCTTTGGTTTGGCTCAAACTCGACGTTTTTTCTTACGAGCGCATCGAATGTGTTCCGACTTGTGAGAATCCTGTTGTTTTCAAGGGGATTGAAACTCGTAAGATACTCACGACCGCACCGAATGTATTCAGCCCTTTAAGCTAATTACAATGATTTCCTATATAAAACCAAAGAACTTCTAAACAACAAGAAGTTTCATCTCAACCCAAAAATTGTGCATTCCCTTCGTTTATTTATGGAAGCAGGCGGGAAGTGACAGAGGGGGCGCTTAGTGAATGAGAATGAGAGAATTCTCTTCGCACATGACGACATGGCTTTGTGTGAATTCGACGCAACCCGATAGCTGCGCACCGCGATCCCAGCGGGAAATGGAAGCATACCATGATGCATGCTGTACCGATTCCCCGGAAGGTATGGATGCATTCCTCTTAATTAGACACTTCATAGGACATTTACGTGTGCATGTCCTTAGGAGGAAGCAGTTAAAGCTTTTTGGTGTGCTCCCTCCTAGATTCCTGGGAAGCAACGCGGGATGCATGCCTCTTCATTGGACACAGGAAGCAATTGAAGAAATTGAAATTAGGGAAAATAAATTTAAAATAGCTTCAAAGGGGTCAAAATGGCACTGAAAAAAATGTTTTTTTAATATTTGCATGATTCTCAATAAACATAAAGAGATATTAATTGACGCTTTAAAAAACTGCTGCACTATATGATCTTCACAGCATAAAAACTCAAACGAGAATGATGTAAGCGTCCAGTCTCATGTTGTTAGAACAGGGTGGGGAAAGCTAGAATACCGGAAAGCATAGCACTGCTTCCACCAAGCGGACAAGCGATTAACTTGGAAGCAATAGAAACTGCTTCCACATTCATCTCCTAGGAAGGCCTGACCAAATTTCCCGCTGGGCGCCTATCCACAGGCCACGCACTGCCGATTCCCACACATACATAGGAAAGAGCTTTCAGGATTAATAAAAGCGAGCGATATCGCGACCCGCCATACAAAATTTTTCAATACATGAGATGAAGCTTCTTGTTGTTTAGAAGTTCTTTGATAAAATCTACTCGAGGCCTGTGTCAGCGGATTGGTATAGGGCAGCGGTGGCTCGTGTCGTTGTGTCAGCAGCTGGGTCGTCGATCGCTGGTCAATAATCGCTGTTCGCATGCAGGTGACACGTTGCGAAGATTTAAGTTTAAGTTGCGTTAACTCTTCCCCCTTTAAATTAGGATGTCCTCATTCTTAGAAGAAAGGTATTTGGTTAACTCTTGCAGTTTCTGCCAAGGGCGAATGCGCCGAAGGTGGAGGTGGCAATTGGTCCACTGGAGGTTCCTCTCTTACGGTGATGGTCATTGGAATCTCTGCTACTGTTATTGTACTAACTTGTGGTATAGACAAACTAGATACTAGATGTCCAGTCGCATGTAAAATGTTGTGCCAAAGAAGATCGAAATCAAAGAACCTTAATACGATAAGATGCGCCACTCGCTGTCGAACACCAAAAATTTTCTTAGATGGGTGTCCCGACATTGGATGTGAAAAAGCTTTCAGCTTCTCAGCTGCGCTCTCTGATAACCAAAGCTGTGCAGTGTGCTAGCGAGGGAGATGCTGAGCGCATTCTTTTTATCTTTATTTGTATTTTATGTGGGCATGAGCAGCAGGCTACGAAACGAAAAATTTAAAGGCATGCTGTGTGTGACGAGCCCTTTTTGTGTGGGGTGTGGGGTGATCATATAATAAATGGCTTGTTGAGCTAATTATTCACTTAGAATAGATGATGGAGTTTTCAGATATTTGAAATGTTTGAAACAAATAATATGGATTTTTCAAAAAAAAAAAAAAAAATCATTTTGGTTTTTCGAAAAGCTTCTAGAAATTTATTTATTCTAATAAATTCCTTAATCTACCAATTCTGGTGTCAAAAGGCTTTTTCGCCTGCTTTGCCTTCCACGAAGAATTCTTTCGCAAAAGAACTAAAATAAAAAATTCTAAAATTTTTTCTCTGTGGCTCGAGCAAGGCAAATTTTCGACAAACCAGTCTGAGTAGACTTCATTCGTTTTTCAAATACAAGCTTTAATAATATTTTCTTTAATATAAGGTATTGACAAGTCCTTCTCAAAATAATATTTATTTTCAAAATGAAGATTACACACACGTTAAAAATAGTCCGATGGTGACTGTAAATACAAGGCTTTTAACTGACTGTTAGAATAATCCTTATGACAAATATATGTTTCAGATGAAAGACATAAACGTTCATCTTTGCACTTTGTCATAAGATGTTCACATTCGTTACATTTAATCTTTTTTATAATTTTTTGAAATATGCCATATCCACCGTAATATCTTTTTGCATTTTCTTCTATGGAAACCTCGTTTATTTGATCTTCTATTTCAAATTTATTTATAATCTTATTTAACTCTTCATCGCTATTGATATTATTTAAAAAATTAATTTCGTTTTGTGATTGATGACCCTCAGTCGCCAATTCGGGGCCATTCCAGTCAAGCATTAAATCTTGGTCATGTTCGCAATTTTGACATGGTGATTCCAGCATCAGAAGCTTTATGGACATGATCCTTGCAATGATATGGTTAACTTCGTATACGGATGGATTTTTATTATTACAACCTTTCGCACGAATCTGATCAAAGAGATTTTCAATTGGATCTTGATTCACTCTCGAAGTGTACGAAGAGCTTGATTTGTAATTTAAATTTTGAGAAATAATTTTCTGTTTCTCAGTCCATATTTTTTTCTGAGAAGTACTCAAAATCATTTTACAAAACTCTTTGGAGTTTTCATTTACTGGTATGGAATCAATAAACGCATCTACAACTACATGTTTCAAATTATTTAATTTATTTTTTAAGAGCGTGATTTCGTTTAATAAATCCTGATTCATTTTTAAAATGTCTTCATTTTTTTTTGCTATTTGTGATGCTTTCTTCCTATAATATGCAAGATTTCTTACATTATTTTCACATTTCCTACAAACTGGATCTTCATTCAAAATATGATCAATTGAGTCGGAACTTAAGCGTCTTCGTTGGCGAGGAGGTGATCATGGCAAATCATTTGTATCAAATTCTGATGAAGAAGTCGGTTTATCTTTTCCAACGTTTGAGTTATTTGCATCGAACATTTCTTCAAATGGAGCCTGATCAGATTCCTGCTCAAAAGAATATATGTTTGTGGCGGTACCACATTACCGTCAGCAGTACTGTGGCAGTGCCACATTACCGTCAGCAGTGCTGTGGCAGTACTACTTCACTGTGGTAATACCTAAAAGTATGGCAGCCCCTGGGACATGTCACAGACACACACACAACTCGCGCGCCACCAAGGAAAGAAGAAGGACCGACGCCATCACATTCCGACAAGTGAACCTGCCTGAGCTGGACGCTGCGCAAGCGACTCCCCCACAAATTGAATCAGCGATAGAAATTGAATCAGTAGTAATAAATTGTGAATTCTAAAGTATTTAAGTGGTCTTTTAGTTTACCTTCGCTAAAATCCCCACAACTGGTGACCCCTGGAACATTTACGGAGTCTGGTCCCCACAACATATAATTTTGCGGGACGCAATGGCGAACGACGGCGACATCGGTGGCGGTGCGCTGCCCGATCATGCAGAGCCAAGAGGACCTGCTGCTGCACCTGAAGTGTCGAGAATTTCTTTGCGACCACCCCCATTTTGGGCCCAGTCTCCCGATATATGGTTCGCGCAAATTGAGGCGCAATTTGCAACCTGTGGTATCACGGCGGACGACACAAGGTTCTATCACGTGGTATCAGCGTTGGACGGCAAGGTGTTGAGCCAGGTGCGTGACGAAGTCTTGAACCCACCGAACTCAGGCAAGTACATTTCAATTAAGGGGGCTCTACTCAGACAGTTTTCCGAGTCGGCTGAAAAAAAGATAACCCGCCTGCTTAGCGAGATAAGCTTGGGTGACAAGCGGCCCTCCCAGTTGCTGATCGAGATGCGTCATTTGGCCGGTGCCGATGTCTCGGATACACTTTTGCGTACTCTCTGGCAAAATAGACTTCCACAGCAGGTGCGTGCGATTTTGTCCACGAGTAAAGATCCCTTAACCTCACTCGGGGAAATGGCGGACAAGATTGTTGAGGTCAGTGACCTGCAAACCGTTTCGGCGATTGGCACAGGCCATTCCGGTTCTTTTGCGAGGTCGGCGGAATTGTGCGCGCTGGAGGAAAAGATTTCGAATCTCACCCGGAAGCTGTCAGCATTGACCGGTGAAAGGGTGTCAGGACGTGCGCGAAGTCGCGAAAGATCAAGCTCGAATATAGGATTTCGGGGCGGCTCTAGAAACTCCCTTTCCTTTTATCATAAGCGATTCGGGGACAGTGCGCGCAAATGCAGACAGCCTTGCAGTTTCGTTCCCCGGGGTGGCGAAGCCCCTGCGGAAAACTGTTAGGCAGCTCAATTCACGAGGCGGTCTCGAGCAGCCCTACAAGCCATCGCCTCTTCATCTTCGATAAGCTAACCAAGCTTAAATTTTTGATCGACACAGGCGCAGACGTGTCGCTTGTTCCTCCTACCTTGAAAGATAGCATGAACCCTCGTTCATCACTATATCTGTACGCCGCGAATGGAACTACTATTCCAACGTACGGCGAACGACGCTGCACATTGGAGTTGGGGCTTCGCCGTTCTTTTACTTGGAATTTCATAATAGCAAAGACTGATTTCGCAATCCTCGGAGTGGATTTTTTACGCGAGTTCGGGCTGATAGTTGATGTGAAGCGGGGACGATTGGTCGATTCGCAAACAAGTTTGTCAACGAGAGTGGTAGCTAATCGTGTGCACCATCAGACAATTTCGGCAATCGATGCAAGTGCTCCATTTGCGGAGATTTTTAAAGAATTCGCGGATCTGGCGACGCTTCGAGTAAATGGGAAGTTGCCGGTCACGAATGTCACTCACCATATAGTGACAAAAGGACCACCAGTTTCGGCGCGATCTCGTCCTTTGCCACCGGACAAACTGAAGGCTGCGCGCGAGGAATTCGAATTCCTGATGAGCCACGGAATTTGCCAACCTTCCAAAAGCAGTTGGGCGAGTCCTTTGCATCTGGTGCGTAAAACTGACGGAAGCTGGCGACCGTGCGGTGACTACCGCCGATTGAACGCGATTACCGTGCCGGACAGATACCCTATTCCGTTTATACACGACTTAACTCATGTGTGCTACGGGAAAAAAGTGTTTACTGTTCACCTTCGCAAAAATATTCGCGAAAGTTGCAATTTCGATGTACATTCTCACGAAAGTTTTCACACGCCAAGCACATTCTTTGATGAGCCCAGACGCAACTTGAGTTCTTTGCATCTGCACACTCAACGTAATCTTGTCTGCCGCTGTAAGCGGAGCTTCACACGTGCAGAAAGCTTTCGTGAGAATCAACTCTAAAAATCTGTGTATATAGGGAAGTACCAAAATAAACACGACACAGTCCACAAGAAATCATCGTCGTTTTCATTATTCCCTTCGCTATTGTTCTGTTCACATGAATGCATAGGTTTGGCACCTAGGCATTATTATCTTCAGCAGGTTATCAAGGTATTGAACTTTGGTAAATTCATCGTTAATCCAAGGTATTGAACTTTGGTAAATTCATCATCAATTATTTGGGGAGTCAAGGTATTGAACCTTTGCTCCTATCTATTGCGGGCGGCAAAAGAGTCGTTCGCGTTTTAAAAACATTGGTGACCCCGACGTGATTTCAACACGCATCAGTCTCAACACGCATCAGTCGCATCAGTCTCAACACGCATCAGTCTTAACACACCTCAGTCTTAAGTCAGCATCAACCTCAAGTCATCATGGAGGAATTAGCCGCTCAACAGAGGAAAACCGGGAGTGATCTGCAGGCAATCATCGCCAATTACAACAAAGATTCTTCCAGTCGGAAAACACTGCAGTACTATCGTGAAAGATCGAGGCGCCTTGAGGAAACTTGGGCAACGTTTGAGGAAACAGATAATCTTATCCGCACCAGACATGGGGATCAGCTAAAGCACCCGTACTTCCAGCAGGGTTTCTATGATGGAATCAGGGACCTGTACGAGAACTATTCTGAAACATTTCAGGAACAAATCCGAAGGTTGGAAACAACAGCAAACACGCCAGCAGCTGAAGCGGAGCCGCCATCGGAAGGAAATTCAATTGTGAAGCCGAAAACTCCACTAGTACGCCAGTCAGCTCCACCTAGTGAGGGGATCATCAAGAACATCAGGAAACAATCAGTGCTGTGTGAATCCTTGTCAAGATTGTTAAACAAGTGTATCGAACGTGATCAATTTGTGTCCAAACAAGCATGCGAGGAACGAGCCGCCACAATCGGGCGCTACTGGGCTCAAATCGAGGACATACATTTCAGCATATGTGAAGCCACGGAAGACCCAGCAGCACAAGGCTACAATATAGATCGATATTTTAGCCTAGAGGAACAAGTTCATGATGAATTGATTCATTTATCAGAGAAGTTGGCATCAATTGCGACACCTACTTCTCAACCAAATCAAAACAAAAATTCAATGATGAAATTGCCGAAGATAGTACTCCCCAAATTTAACGGGGACTATTCTAAATGGCAACAATTCTACGACCTGTTTCATCAAATGGTCCACATTCAGCCATTAGGACCCTGTCAAAAGATGTGGTACCTGAAAACCAATTTGGAAGGTGATCCCGAAAAGCTAATACGCCACTACACGCTATCGGACGAAAACTACGCTGCGGCCTGGGAGACGCTAGTAAATCGCTACAACAACAAAAGGTTAATTGTGACGGCGATGCTCAACAAGCTTCTCTCTCAGCCAAACATCAACATTGAAAGTGCATCGTCCATCAAGCAACTTCATGACACAACTCGCGAATGCCTCAAGGGACTAGAGAACCTGCAAGTACTCACGGCAGATTGGGATCCTTTAATAGTTCACCTGTTAATAAAGAGACTCGATAAAACCACACACAGTCTCTATGAGCAGTCCCTAGAGAATCCTCGAGAACTACCTTCATTATCGGGTTTGCTTAAATTTCTGGAAACGCGATTCCAGTCTCTAGAAGTACTAGGCTCAAAGGGGAAATCTTCCGAAGAAAGTGCAAGAAAGTTAACGATTGCACGATCTCTTTCGACCACAACAAGCTCAAGGCAATGCCCCTCATGCAAAGCAAATCATTTATTGTTTGCATGCCCACAATTTTTGGAACTATCGCCACAAGCTCGCTTGGCATTCACGAAAGGGCGCAAATTGTGTACTAATTGTCTCAGGACAGGCCATAACAACTCAACATGCACTTCCAGGACATGTACAAAGTGCGAAAAGCGGCATAACACATTGCTGCACATTGATCAGGCGACAAAGCCACAAGGAGCCAAGCCAAGTTCTCCACCAAAATCGCAAGCATCAAACCCTCCAGAATACAGTATTTGGATGGACCATAGGGGGCAAACTCGAGGAAATTTGTCGACCGTTGGCCTCCTGTGGCATATGCAGCGAAGATGACACTCTCACTGACCAAATCGAGAAATTTTGGAGACTAGAGGAAGTGGATTCATCAGACGATAGCAGCTCCATAACGTCTGCCGAACAGAGGTGCGTCAACCACTTCGAATCCAACGTGAAGAGAAATTACGAAGGAAGATTCATAGTAAGGTTGCCGTTTCGTCGAGACCCTAAGCTGTTGGGAGAGTCCAAGGACATCGCTCTCAAAAGATTCCTTTCTTTGGAAAGAAAGCTCATAAAACAACCAGAGATTAAGGAACAATATGTTGATTTCATGCGCGAATACATGAAATTGGGCCACATGGAAGGAGTACACCCAGACAAAATTCCGAGTCCGCACTATTATCTTCCACACCACTGCGTTACAAGACCGGAGAGCAGCACAACCAAACTTCGAGTTGTTTTCGATGGCTCCTCAGCTACATCGACCAATGTATCATTAAATGACCTTTTACATAAGGGACCGTGGATTCAAGATGAGCTTTTTGCCATACTGCTAAGATTTCGGTTGCCAAAATTCGTTTTCACAGCGGACATCGAAAAAATGTACCGGCAAGTGATGATTCATGATGACGACCAATTCTTCCAACTAATACTGTGGAGAGAGGACCCTAACCAGCCCTTGCGATGTTACAAGCTGCGTACGGTAACATACGGCACAACTTCGGCTCCTTTCTTGGCAACAAAGTGCCTGCAGTCGTTGGCTGCCACTGAGGTAGTCAATTTTCCACTAGGAGCAGAAATCCTCAAGAGAGATTTTTATGTCGACGACTTGATGACTGGCTCCAACAGATTGCTTGAAGCCAAGCAAATGCAAAGTCAACTAACCAAACTTCTCCAGTTAGGAGGATTCCATTTAAGAAAGTGGTGCGCCAATCATGCGCAATTACTACATGGAATCCCTCCAGCTGACATAGAAATGCAGCTTGACATCAGCGAAAACAATGAAGGACACACAAAGACACTGGGATTAACCTGGCTTCCCAAGTCTGATCTCTTTTCCATAAAAATTTCGTTGAAAGAAACAAAGGGTATTACCAAACGATCGGTTCTCTCCGACATTGCCCACATCTTCGACCCGCTAGGCTTTGTGAGCCCCGTCACCGTGAAAGCAAAGATTTTCATGAGAGAGCTGTGGTCTCTTAAATTAGACTGGGATGCTTCCCTTCCAGCAGAAATGCACACGCGTTGGCAAATCTTCCGTCAAGGTTTAAAGACACTGGCCGACATTCAAGTGCCAAGGCATGTATTTACCTGTCAGCAACCAAGAAACACACAAGTTCATGCTTTCTCTGATGCTTCAGAGAATGCCTTCGGTGCAGCTGTTTACATCCGTTCGATCGCGCCGGACAACATTGTAATTGTGCGACTATTGTGCGCCAAATCAAAGGTAGCTCCACGAAAAACGACGACACTTCCTCGGTTGGAGCTATGTGCGGCACAATTGGTTCAAAGAATCATGAACGATTTAAGATTGCAAAACGTAAAATATCACTTTTGGACAGACTCCGAGGTAGTTCTGGCCTGGATCAACTCGGAATCTTCAAGCTATCACACTTTTGTAGCCAATAGAGTGGCTAGCATTCAACGATCGTCAAACCCTGAACAATGGCGTCACGTAAAATCCAGTGACAATCCCGCTGACCTGGTATCGAGGGGAGTCACAGCAGAGAAGCTAGCAAAATGCAGTATGTGGTTTTACGGTCCTCGTTTTCTTCATGGATCAGAAGAAATATGGCCTTCGAAATATTCCAAAATGGACACTGACCTGGAAAAAAGGGCACCTAAGGTGATGTTAGCAGCTACGAAAACAACGCCTTCATTAGCAACCATAATAAACAGCGGCAATTCATTCAGTAGATTGAAGAGAATAATGTCATACGTTTTACGATTCATTTATAACACACAGCCACGCAACCGAGGATCGAGAAAACATAACTTACTAACTTCTGCAGATGTTGAAGAGGCCCTCACGGTCATCATCAAACAAATACAGCAAGAAGGATTTACGGAGGATCTCGCTCAACTGCAGAGAATGAGAACGGTGGATGTGAAAAGTTCAATATCCAGCTTGTCCCCGTTCCTTGACGAACAAGGAATTATGCGTGTGGGGGGCAGACTGGAACATTCCAATCTTCAGTATGACGCCAAGCATCCCATACTATTGCCATATGCACACCAGTTGACGAAGCTACTCATGGCCGACATTCACAGAAGCAATCTTCATGCCGGCCCGCAAACGTTATTGGCCATCACCCGTCAAAGATTCTGGCCGATTAAAGGCAAAACTATCGCTAGATCTATAGTGCAGAATTGCGTACGCTGCTCCAAAGGGAAACCCAAGATGTTCTCACAAATGATGGGCAATTTGCCACCTCACAGAATTCAACCAGCCCGTCCATTTATCAATTCGGGCGTGGATTTTTGCGGACCTGTTTGGGTCCATTATCGTTTAAGAGGAAGTCGACCCCAAAAGAGTTACGTGGCAGTGTTTTGCTGTTTCGCTACTAAGGCTCTACACCTGGAAGTAGCGAGCGACCTGTCAACAGATGCTTTTATCGGGGCACTGAGAAGATTCACTGGCCGACGCGGACAGTGCAAAAATCTATACTGCGACAACGCAACAAATTTCGTAGGAGCCAAAAACCAACTCAAGGAATTGTCAGATGCCATTCACTCAATCAAAGGGCAAGAAAAGATCGTGTCGGTATGCAACACGAAAGGCATAAACTTCCATTTCATCCCACCTCGGGCACCACACTTTGGAGGTCTGTGGGAAGCCGCAGTCAAGTCGGCCAAATACCTGTTGCAACGCAGCGTAGCCTCAGCCTCGCTCACGTTTGAAGAACTGTGTACCCTCATGACCGAAATCGAAGCCATTCTAAATTCAAGACCACTCACACCGATGTCAAATGATCCAAATGATCTTACTGCCCTAACGCCAGGACATTTTCTCATAGGTGAGCCTTTAACAGCCACCGTGGATCCCAATTCTGAGCCGCTGAGAACTAGTTTACTCACCAGATGGAAACTAGTGTCTCAACTCAAACGAGAATTCTGGACCCGTTGGTCACGGGAGTACTTGCATAAGCTCCAGCACAGATTAAAATGGAAAACAGCCAGTCAAAACGCACAACCGGGAACCATAGTCGTCTTGCAAGAAGACAACACTCCAACCATGAAATGGCCGTTAGGTCGAATTGTCCAAACGTACAAGGGCAGTGATGGTTTAGTGCGCGTAGCAGACGTTCGCACAAGCTCAGGTCTTCTACGTCGCCCAATCCACAAATTGGCGCCTCTACCGTGTGAAGAAGCTCCATTAGACGGTTCCACACACAAGAGTGAGGACAGGGCTCCTCCCTCAGGACATCTAAAACGTGGCAACGAAGATAACGTACAAAGGAACGATGACTCCTTAAATGAAACAAAGGAAACTACAGAAGAACACCCCGCACATCTCTCCGAATCACGCAAGAGGAGAAAAGGATCCTACGCATCTGCCATTGTGACCCTGTTATTAACCTGCTTGCTTCTGCCAATTCCAAACTCAGCCCACGCAATAGAGGTCACGAAATTCGCGCCGCAACCAGGAATATATTTTGACAAAATTGGAACAATCAATTTAATATCCACAGAATGGAATCTAGTGGTGTACTACGATCTGCAGCAGTACTGGAAGGAGTTTCAAGTTTTGCAAAACAGCTCAGGGGCATTACAACATCTCTGTAGCCTCATTCGGAAGAAGACAACGTGCACCCAAATCATACATCAGTTTCAACATTTAGAAGACGAACTGGAACAAGACAACCAGCGCGCGTATCATCAGATACCCATAGAACCGTCGGACGTTCCAAAGACTGCAATCATAACGCCTTTTGGGTTATTCGAGTTTCGGTACATGACATTCGGACTATGCAATGCCGGTCAAACCCTACAACGTTTCATGCATGACATATTGCGAGGTTATGATTTTGTTTTTTCGTACATTGACGATCTCCGTATAGCATCCGAGAGTGTTGAGCAACACCGCGAACATTTACAAACTGTATTGGGTATTCTACGTAAACATGGCTTGGCTATCAATGTTTCAAAGTGTCAGATCGGGAAATCTGAAGTTACATTCTTGGGCCATAAAGTTACTGCGTCGGGTATCCGGCCTATTCCGGAAAGGGTTTCGGCTATTCAGGATTTCAGCCGACCAAAGACAGGGATGGAGTTGAAAAGATTTCTGGCCATGATATCTTTTTATCAACGTTTTATCCCACGTGCCGTGGAGAACCAAATGATCCTTCGTACGCTTATCAAGGGAAATAAAAAACGCGATACTATGCCTATTCAGTGGACGTCAGAAACGGAAACAGCATTTCGGGCTTGCAAATCGGACTTAGCTAATGCAACAATGTTGGCTCATCCAGCCGCAAATGCAAAGCTGCATTTAATGGTAGACGCATCCGACAGAGCCGTTGGAGCAGCTCTTCATCAGACGACAAACGATGAAACGACACCATTAGCTTTCTTCTCCAGACGTCTCACTCCAGCGGAAAGTAAGTACAGCACTTACGATAGGGAGTTGACTGCAATTTACAAGGCTGTGAAGCACTTCCGAAATTTCTTGGACGGAAGAGCTTTTTCCATATTCACGGACCATAAACCCCTAACGTTCGCATTTAATCAAAAAGCTGAAAAAACATCCCCGCGACAGACTAGGCAGTTGGACTTCATAAGTCAATTTTCAACGGACATACACCATGTCCCCGGAAAGGACAATTCGGTCGCTGACGCGTTGTCCAGAGTCGAAGCTATTACCTCGGTCCCTAGTACGATCGATTTCGCAAAAATAGCTGTAGAGCAAGAGTCCGATCAAGACCTTCTTAATCTTCTGGAAGACCCTCAGAGGTCTGAGCTAAAATTAAAAAAGATACGGTTGCCCGAGTCTGGAGACCTCATCTATTGTGATACATCCCAGAGTCGCACTCGACCATTCATTCCTGTGACGCATCGAAAAATAGTGTTTGACAAGCTACACGGGTTATCTCATCCGGGACCGAAGGCTTCCGCTAGGCTAATCGCGGAGAGATTCGTTTGGCCTTCTCTGCGACGGGATTGCGCTCGCTTTTGCAAGGCTTGTGTTCCGTGCCAGCGAGCTAAGATTCATAGGCACACCAAAACGCCCATTTCAAAATATTCAATGCCAAGTGAGCGTTTTGCGCACATCAACATAGACCTCATAGGGTCATTGCCCTCATCAAAACGTAATTTGTACTGTCTCACGTGTATCGATAGAGGCACCCGTTGGCCTGAGGCTTTTCCACTTCCAGATATGACGGCGGCTACAGTAGCGGGAGCACTGATCGACGGTTGGATATCCCGTTTCGGAGTTCCAGCACGCATATCGACGGATCTTGGTCGGCAGTTCGAGTCGGAACTATTCGGCGAACTTATGCGAACTCTAGGAATCACACACCTTCGTACGACACCTTATCATCCCCAAGCCAATGGGATGATCGAGAGGTGGCATCGATCATTGAAGGCGGCTATAATGTGCCACGCAACTGCATCATGGGGTGATGTTTTGCCTTTGGTACTTTTGGGCCTGCGGTGCGCCGTTCGGGAAGATCTTCAGGCAACTCCGGCAGAATTGGTTTACGGTGAGACTCCCAGACTACCTGGGGAATTTCTTGACGGGGAGAGTCGAACATCGGTATCATCAGAGTTTGTCTCAGACTTGAGGAGGCATATGTCTTCGGTGCGGCCTACCCAGGTGATTCACCACGACACAGCGAGAACTTTCGTGCCTAAGGACTTGCGAACATGTGAGCAGGTTTTCGTCCGAGCTGGACCACTGCGCCGTTCCTTGCAGCCACCTTATGAGGGACCATACCGAGTCCTTGCCAGACATGCAAAGTATTTTACGGTGGACATGCGCACCAGGAGAGTCAACATATCGCTCGACAGACTAAAGACCTCGTACTCCGTAGAGGAGCCTGATGCCACTCCATCAACGCAAGGTCACGAGCCTGAAGTGACATCAAGGACCACATCGGGACGTCGCGTCAGACCTCCCGTACGTTTCCTCTAAGAGGGGAGCACTGTGGCGATACCACATTACCGTCAGCAGTACTGTGGCAGTGCCACATTACCGTCAGCAGTGCTGTGGCAGTACTACTTCACTGTGGTAATACCTAAAAGTATGGCAGCCCCTGGGACATGTCACAGACACACACACACACACACAACTCGCGCGCCACCAAGGGAAGAAGAAGGATCGACGCCATTACATTCCGACAAGTGAACCTGCCTGAGCTGGACGCTGCGCAAGCGACTCCCCCACAAATTGAATCAGCGATAGAAATTGAATCAGTAGTAATAAATTGTGAATTCTAAAGTATTTAAGTGGTCTTTTAGTTTACCTTCGCTAAAATCCCCACATGTTCTTAGGTTGAGCAAGTAGTATTGCGGCATTCCTCCTTTTAAAAGTTTTTTCTTTCCAATGAAGTTTTTATCAAAATGCTCGTTGCATATTCGCAACACCTTATTATGCTCCCTTTCTTGAATTCTACATATACTTATTAATCCAAGCCTCCCGCATTTCTTTATTTTTAGGGAATCTAAATAAATTATACTCAGGAGAAGTATTGCAAGAACTTGCAATACAGCATTTGTTATAATTTATTTTTATTTTCCGTGTCTCTTTTGGCAAAACCATATCATTGGAGGAAGTTGGAACAGCTCCCTTTTTCAACTTCTTTTTTCCGATATAATTTTGTTCGAAATGTTCTGAACAAATTCGGAAAAATGGCTTATAATCAGACAAACCTAATCCAATATTTTTAAGCCATACCTTTCTTATTTCCAAGTCTTTGGGAAATTTATATAATGTGCAATTAGTGTTAATGGTCCTACTCTCATAGCAAGTAGCAACACAGCAATAATTTTCCTTCCCATATTTAGCCCTGAAAAGGGCTGATTTTTCTGACTCGCTAATATCTTGCATAACGCAAAAATCCAAAATACAATCTACAAAAGAACTGAACGCAACGCTTGCTTCCTGCACAACACCCTTAAGAGCTAGTACACACTAGGCGTTCTTGAGCGCGCGCTTCGCTAACGTGCGTTCCACGAACCAAAGGGTCCAATGCATCCGTACACACTCAAACGCGCGTTTGTGCTCAAGTACGCGTCAGACCCGCGCTCTCGGATTTTTGTTCGATCGCACGTTTGGTTAGGGTCAGCTGCGCGCTTTGAGATATATGCACCGCCGTTTGGCTGTACACATTCGATCGCGCGCTTCCGTGTTAGGATGCACATATTTTGTGAGAATTGTGGTAAAGAAGCCACACACAAGCAATCACTTCGACGTCCAGCCGGTATACTTGCCCTACTAATGCGCGTCGAACGCCGTGTGCTAAGCGCGATGTGTGTACGCTACCAATGCGCGTTGAACGCAACGCCAAACGCCTAGTGTGTACCCGGTCTAAAGCATAGACAAATAATAGATAGATATCCATTCTCATACAAAAAATTGTTCCTATGAAAATAAATCTGAGAGGAAAGCTCAACCAGTTCAGCTTCCTCTAAGTTTGTGTGCGTGAGATAATTTTAGAATCTCTCAATTCACAAAGCTGTGAGAAAACACTGCCTCTTTTTCAAATTTCTGTTGTTCTGCGCAAAGAGCTTGTGGGACTGCCCTAACGTGAAGCGGAGGGAGTTGAATTTTTCTAGGAATCCTCTTAGTTGCGTGCTCTGCTCAATGAAAAAAGGACACTGATTCATGAGATTTGAACTATCTAGTGAAACTGCAATTTTTTGTTTTAAGTGATTTTCATTTAAAACTAAAGAATGACTTAAAAAAGAATTTCGATTATAATGCACCGGCCCTTACACTTGATGGATCAAGTGGAGGCAAATTGTAGGCGTCAATCAACGCTGCGAAATTGACAGCTTTTTATATAATTTTATAGTTTATCATATCTACTTTATATTTTGTACTCTTTTTCGCCTAATATTAGGGACTTTTGTACTTCAAGCTTGTAAGCAAGTAATAAATTTAATTAATTCCTTTTAGTCAATCCAAACTGCATCTTTAGTTGATTGAAATTAAAAACGAAAAAATTGTAGAAACTATTTTTTTAAACGAATTTTTTAAGTCAATGAAAAACACCTACAAAACAAAAATTCGGAATTTCATTAGATAATTCAAACCTCATGAATCTGTCCGTGTGTCTTTTTCCCTTGAAGATTTCATTCATTGATTGAGCAGATCACGCAACTCAGAGGATTCCTAGAAAAATTCAACTCCCTCACGTTAGCGTTAGAGCAGTCCCACAAGCCCCTTGCGCAGAACAACAGCTGATGGACGGCTAAAACTCGAGAGAAGAGGAAGAGATATGTCGCCGCCACGCCGCGCTGCGGCCCGCGCCATAGAAACCATGGTGCCCGCGTGCCGAGCTAAAGGAACAATTCTCTCTCTCTCCCGAAATGATATATCGAGCCACGTTAGGGATGTGTTAGTAAGATCAGGCGACATCAGGCTACCAAATTGAAAGCTCAATGGATTGAGCTTTGGGCCCAGAATGGAAATCTATGTGTTATTTGTCTATGCTTAAAGCAAGTGGAATGATATCCAGCTCAACTGCCAACTACCACATGTTTTCGTTTCTCCGAACCCCACACAAAAAGGGCTCGTCACACACAGCATGCCTTTAAATTTTTCGTTTCGTAGCCTGCTGCTCATGCCCACATAAAATACAAATAAAGATAAAAAGAATGCGCTCAGCATCTCCCTCGCTAGCACACTGCACAGCTTTGGTTATCAGAGAGCGCAGCTGAGAAGCTGAAAGCAAAGACTGTATATATATTAAGACGTCCCAAGCAGTGCAACTCACAATTTACTAAAGCTCTACAACAGGCATCCTACATCAGCCGACATAGCTTTCCGAGGAGGCTTGATTTTTGTCGTCCACTTTTCTGAGTAAAAAGCTCTCTCCGCTGAAATTTTTCTTCTCTTGCGCATAGATGATTTTGCGAGACGCGGATCGCAGGCGGCGTTTGCTATATTAAAAATCCGACATACATATATGCAAAATGCACACACACAAACGACTTGCTTCTTCCCGATAGAAAAGCAAACGCCGCCTGCGATCCGCGTCTCGCAAAATCATCTATGCGCAAGAGAAGACAAATTTCAGCAGAGAGAGCTTTTTACTCAGAAAAGTGGACGACAAAAATCAAGCCTCCTCGGAAAGCTATGTCGGCTGATGTAGGATGCCTGTTGTAGAGCTTTAGGAAATTGTGAGTTGCACTGCTTGGGACGTCTTAATATATATGCAGTCTTTGCTGAAAGCTTTTTCTCATCCAATGTCGGGACACCCATCTAAGAAAATTTTTGGTGTTCGACAGCGAGTGACGCATCTTATCGTATTAAGGTTCTTTGTCGAAATCACACGTGTGAAGTAAAGCTCTACACGGTTGAAATAAAGCTCTTCATGCGAGCGAGGTGAACTTGCGCTTTACTCTCTCTGTTTATGTCACTCACAGGCTCACAGTCATGCAATAATTGATGCCTTATGTGTGTGACTTGTAGGATAGGGTGTGGAACGTGGGGGGCACGTCTTTTCGCACTTTCCTCAGAATGATACCGCTCCTTTTGGTTATTCCGATTTCTGGAAGGCGTTTGCGTTTGGTTCTTCTCGAGGTTTTGGCTGCGTTAAGTTTTTTTAGGTATTTTCTATTGAGGAATTTTCTTTGGCAACAATGTGGATTTTGAATTATTGGCTGATTTTGGGTTCTAACAATTTTTTATTGAAACTGGATTTGATTTTGTTTCTAACTTCCCAGAGGAAGTTAATGTAATGGGGCCGATTTTGTGAATTCCCAATTTCTGCATATCTCCACGTTTGAAGGTCACCAGAATCCGAATCAAACATTTTTATGGTAATGTCCGTGTGTGTGTACATATGTATATACGTATGTGCGTTCGGATTGATTCGTCTCGATTATCTTGCGAACCATTCATGATATTGACATGAGACTGGGCTCATTCGACGCGTAATCGCTTAATTAAGAACTGAATAAGTTTTCAGCAAAATCGGTTTAGCGGTTTCTTTTAATAGGAATAAAACAACTAAAAAAACCAAACTAACAGAATCTGAAAGTGGATCAAATTCGTCATTTATTTATACAAATTATGATCATTTCAGCATAAATTGCAACAATAGTTCGAGAAATCTTATCTATGAGTGTTAAAAATATATTATTTTCCAATAATTTGTTATAAACAATTGAAAATGAGTTCTAGCGGATATACTTTCGTAGTTTCAAGGAAAAACAGTCTATATGAGTGAGAATAAGTGCTTCATGATATTATACTAGTAAGAACTCATGGATATTGTTGATAACAGTTTGATTTATTATAAACAATTAAAAATGAGTTCTCTGGAAAGTTAGTCGTGCGGACTTTACGGGTCGCATATTTTTTTATTATATATTTTGCTTTGGTCCTGGCATATTTGTTCTTTTGGTATAGACTTGGCAGAAATGAAGATGTTGTATTATTGGTTGCAATACTACTTCTACTGATACTGGACGAAGGTTATTTTCTTTTCCACCCAAAATTACATAGGGGGAAGTGGTCACCCTTCGCACACTTTTTACATTTTTATTTTTTACTGTATGATTAATAGTCAAAATTATTTAGTTTATGCAGCTTAGTGTAACAAATATATCGTAGTTACAAAAAAGTTTGAAACTATTATGTCAAAAGGTTAAAGCAAAGACTGTAGGTACATATATATATTAAGACGTCCCAAGCGGTGAAACTCACAATTTCCTAAAGCTTAACAACAGGCATCCTACATCAGCCGAAAGAGCTTTCCGAGGAGGCTTGATTTTGTCGTCTACTTTTCTAAGTAAAAAGCTCTCTCCTCTGAAATGTTTCTTCTCTTGCGCATAGATGATTTTGCGAGACGCGGGTCGCAGGCGGCGTTTGCTATATCATTCAGTAAAGAATATTTTTAACCGACGAAAAAAACGGAGGAGGTTCTCAATTCGACTGTATGTTTTTTTTTTTTTTTGTACGTCGTTACGCGATAATTCCGCCAATTATGAATTGATTTTGATGATTTTTTTTTTGTTTGGTAGGTCATACTTCAGAGGTGGTCCCATATAAATTTTATCGAAATTGATTCAGCGCTTTTTAATAAAATCAACAAAAAACAAAATATATACACAGATAAGGTTTTGGTACTTGGTTGTACATTCGGTGCCCGATTGCGAGGATTCAAAATGGCGGACCAAAAAAAATTTACTAAAACATATAACACTAAAAAGAATGAAATAAAAAATTTTTAAAAAAAAAATAGAACCGACTCCAAAAAATCCCAAGCTCTAAAAAGTATAAAATAATTATATTAAAAGTCCTCTGATACTACTTTCAACATTAAATACCAAGAATTTCCTAGACTTTTGAAGTCGGTGTGAAAACCTGACTGATATTAATCCAATACTAAATAATGAATGCAATCAGTTTGTCTGGATTAATTGGATAAATATCAGTCAGGTTTTCACACCGACTTCAAAAGTCTAGGAAAGTCTTGGTATTTAATGTTGAAAGTAGTATCAGAGGTCTTTTAATATAATTATTTTATACTTTTTAGAGCTTGGGATTTTTTGGAGTCGGTTCTATTTTTTTTTTTTAAATTTTTTTCTAAACATTGATACTTCCGTTATAGAGCACCTACGATTGATAAACAATATATTTATTGTTAACTATTGTTGCCAACCTGCAATAGAGAAACACGATTAATTTGTTTATTCGAATATTTAATCAATATAAGACACTTACAGGGAAAGTTTTAGAACCACGACCCCCCCTAGCGCCTGAGGAGAGAACCAGCGGGAGAAAAAGGCCAGAAAAGTGGTGCGGCAGGCAAGATCGTCCTTCCGGTGAATGGCGAGTGGCAGTGCAGACGTTGGTTTTTCTTCTCCCCGTGAGCGAGCTAAAAGTGTAGAAAGTAAAATTAGTAATTTGTTGTGGTCAGGGCCAAACATTGGCCCCGATTCTCTGACCTGAAAAGCATAAATCATCATTTTTATTTCACGCCGCCTATGGCTGGCGAAAAATTCTATCGTCGGCAGCTCAACCAAAATTTTACGGCGCCCGTTGGCGGGTACCGCAAGGGGGCTGTCTCTCGGACTGCGAACGCAGAGTTTTGGAGCTAAAAATAGCACCAAAACTCGGCGCTCGCAGCTCGAGGGACAGTTAAAGCGAAGAAAAATTGCGGCGCGGGCCTGGCGATCGAGGCAAAATGTGCACCTCGAGCTCGGTCCCACAGAAAAATTGCCGCGACCGAGAAGCTCGAGCTGGCGCAAAAGTGCACGTGCACTCAGCTGCCTCGAGCCAGGCCCCAGCCACAGCGAGAAGCGCAGCTCGATCCCGTTGGCATCGACTCGCACATCGGCGGTAAGCGCTTGATTGGCTGGCGCGGCGATGTGTGAGTGGATGGCAGCGGGATCTGCAACGGCACGCGCTGGAGGCACGCGGACGGCCGGCCGGTAGATCGCGAGCGTGGATTTTTTCGAGGAGTCGGGCTGAAGTTGGAAAAGAGGTTGGTCGCGGAGCTCTGGTCGGGAAAAAGTTTGAAAACGGAAAAAGGAAAAGAAAAGTAAAACGACCGGAAGTAAGGAGGACGGTGCAAGATTGGATTAAATTCCAAGTTCCGATTAAAGTCGCGAAGTTTACCTAATCCGAGTTTCGTGTCTTTCTCGGAAACTCCGACGATCTGACCGGGAATTAAAAAGACCTAACATTTTATTAATTATCGGGTAAAAATCATAATTTGAGCGACTTACCGTTAAGTGTGTGCCAGGAGATCCCGTGAAACCTGTGTAGTGTAAAAGTTAGAAAAGATTGTATTAATTTCTGTATACAAGTAACATAACTCAACTTAAGTATCAGTGAAGTACTGGCAAAAAAAAAAAAAAAAAAAAAAAAAAAAAAAAAAAAAAGTATTGGTGTTCTTCTACCCAGCGGACCTGCAAGAGAAAAAAAATAGAAACATAATTGCTCAATTTTAGGGCCTGACAATAAATTTTGTTCCAAACCAATATAAGTTAATTAGAATAGAAAAAAAAAAAAAAAAAAAAAAAAACCAAAAAAATCACAGGGACTTCGTGGAATGAATAAATAAAGAAGTAATTAAGGACCTAACTGAACCATTAAAATAACTACCTAACCAACTAAGTGAACAGGGTGTTGAACCACAAGTAAATAGGCAAGCTAAACCAACAAACGCAGACACATATAATTAATCATATAAATCAATTAATGAGTGGACTTGCAACGAAATAAAGATAATGATAATAATAATAAAAATAAAAAGGTGTAAAGGAAATCAGACATTGAATCAAATATTAAACTAAACAGAATAAAAAAGTACAAGTGAACCCAGATAACACTATAGAGTGATATTAATAAAATAAACTATAAATATACAGATACCTAAACATATACAAACCGAAATAGACACATAACGACCTGAAGTCATCCATAAATGCCTAGTTATATTAATTTACAAAACGGAAACATAAATGACAATTAAATATCTACTTACCTGCGAAGTATCAATCTAATAAATAAGTGACAACCTGAAGATAACCAAAATCTATAAATAAGTAACTAAGTGATAAGTTAAAACCTAAGTAAATACAGGAGAGGACAGCCAAACAGATAAATAAATAACTAAAAAACCAACTAATATATAAAATTAAATACATCAGAGCCAACATAAAAAAATAACAAAGAAATAACTGAAGAACAAACCTTTTTGTTTGTGACCTGGTTCCTGTGCCCCCTCAAGGACACACCGGCACCTCTTCGGGGCCAGATATGAAGAGGCAGGGTGCCGGGCGGCGGCATCAGCAACAGTCACCTCAACACCATCACCATCGGCAGCAGCAGCAGCACCATCGCATGCAGCAAGGCGCCCAACGGAAAAATTTTGTAAGAGTAATTTAGAGAAAAAAAATAATTAAAATATCAGGTATGTTTACTTAACTTTAACTTTTATTCTCTTGGTCCTCCTTCTCCTCTTGACTTCAGCCAGCGTGGGTAATTTTGTGGATCGGTTGAAATGATTTAAGGTAAATTTTGTTTTTTAAGGGACCTCCTCATAATTTTTGTTTGGCCAAGGGGAGGTCAAAGGGTGGTTGGGGATTAGGCCAGCGGGGGTTCATTTCGACCAGAACCCCCCGTCAGAGTCAACCACAGGCAGTTGCAGGGATTCGGCCTGCACTGTCCTTTTCCGCCCCTCTCGATTTTTTCGTTCCGTCGCGGGAGAAAATTTCGTTGTTGGTGGGCCGTTCCGGGTGGCGCAGCGCGGCCTTTCGGCAAACCCCCCCACACTACCGCAAATGCTAGCCTGCCAGCTCCCGCAGCCGCACACCCCCGGACGAGGAACTTAGCCGGGTCCTCGAGGCACCAACCCGCAACAAATATGGCGCCCAACGTGGGGCTATCCCAGGAGTGCAATCACGTTGGCGCCTGCAACAAATATGGCGCCCAACGTGGGGCCATCCTAATCCCTTCCTATTGAGCCAAGGGCTCCCAATTTTCAATTACCTTCCCATTCATCCTTCGAGGCCCTATTGGTGACTCCCGTGGCTGGAGTCTTCAGGAGGCCTCTTGAGAAATGAGGATGCTGGCTTCATCAGCCAACAAGCCTACTCGAGGTCTCCGGGAGTCTCCATCCTAGGGAGAAACTGGTAGCGGGGGGGCCTTACCAGCAGACCCTGTCGGGCCTGCGTGGCGGAGACGTCCGAAGTCCTCCCCGGAATTGCAGGAGTTGGCTGTTTGGTGTGCCAGCTACCTGACCGGGAGGGTCCTTCGTTCGTTCCCCGCCTCGCAGTCCCTACAGGTGAAACTGGTAAGGCTCCTTCCCTCACCACATCCCATCGTAGGCTGAATGCTCGGTGGCTTGTGGTTGACTCTGGAAGTTAAATTTTCAGAATTACAAATTACCTTATAATTAACCTGGCTGGAAGAGAGAAGAGAGGTGGGACCGGAGATTTTTGGTAGATATTGCTAAATTTTTATTTGAAATTGCGCTGTGGAAAGTAGTAAAAGTCAATTTTGTGAACTTTGATTATTTTGAAACTGTTGTGCATTAAGCTAATAATTCGGAAAGAAAGAAAAATTTTGGCCTGAACTAATGAAACATTTTGGTCTGAAGGAAAGTAAAGGAAAAAATATATATGAAAATGAATATATGTGAAATACATAGCTATAAATTGCCTAAATACTTGAAAAATACTATAATTGTAATAATATTGTAATGACATTTTGTAATTCCCTGGCACTTACGTTTCCATTTCAAAATAGAGAGATTTTGTTTGATCAACGGTAAGTCAATTTCGGATCGTGAACATTAATATCGCCGGCGCGTCGGGTTGTTAATAGCAAAGTAATCGTTTCATTAATTTCCGGGGCACGCGTTTGAAAATAAACATGGCTAAGAACCCCTATCATACGCGACAGTCGGCGCGACGGTTGTTTCCGCCCGGAGAAATTGACGAGACAGTCGGAGAGGGGCAGCGCGAAGATGCTCCTCCCATCGAACAACTTCGTGATGCGGAGATCGAGACGCCCGAGCCTCCTCACCCGTCGCACGCGGCTGACCCGCCCACGGTGACGCAACAGCCCTTAAAAATACCGAAAAGACCGCCTACCACCAGCTTTGGTCCTGACGATTCAGGGTGGGTTTCCACCCAAACATTGCTTGAGAGCCTTACTCAGCAAATTTCGGGGATTGTCAAGAAAGAGGTTGCCAAAGGCTTGAAGGACCTTCGTGAAGAACTCTCCATGGGGACTCCTAAGCCAAGTTTTACTACCTCGGTTCCCTCGACAACCCATCCGGCTCCGCCTTTAGGCAGAGTAGAAGTACCCCCGCCGCTTTACCCCGTACCACCACCACCGGTGTTAGATCCTCATGGATCAAATTCCCATCACAAACGATGCAGTAGCCCAATGCGTAATTGGAAGCTGCAGTACGACGGGGACAACAAGAAACTCAGCTTGGAGGAATTCATCTTCCGGGCCGAGTTGTTAACCCATAACACCCTTCGGAGTGATTTTTCGCTCCTAGTCAGGAATTTTCACCTGTTGTTGAGCGACTCGCTCCTTAGTTGGTACTGGACCTTTTTACGGGGCACGCCTACTCCTACCTGGCAGCAAATCAAAACTGCCTTAAAAGCTGATTGGGGTGGTCTCACCCTGGACGCAGACATCCACCGGCAGATGCTGGGCAGGCGACAGCAACCTGGCGAAAGTTTTGCCATGTATTACCAGGCTTTGATTAGTCTGCGTAATCAACTCAAATTTCCAATGCCCGAACCCGAGTTTGTGCAGAGAGTACGAACGGGATTACTCCCTGATATCCAAGATAAGTTATGTCTGCACCGTACAGACACTATCGGTCAGTTGAGGGCTTTAGTAAAGGAAATACAAGCCATGAAAGAACGATCCAGAGCTATGTTGCCGTCGTCTGCTCAACCTCGTGCCCGGGTTGAAGAACTTATGCCTTGGGGTACAGAGCCTGTGGACGTTGTCGGGCCATATGTCGACGCTGTAGGGGTCGTGGCAAAATACCAGCCACCTAAACCCAAATGTTGGAATTGCGATGCCGAAGGGCATTACTATCACGACTGTGACAGGGAGCCAACGGGCTTCTTTTGTTACGGTTGCGGCAGGAAGGGGACAGTCAAACCCCGCTGCCCCAACTGCTCTCAAAAAAACAAGCCTCGGGTCGAGAGCAGCAACACCAGCTCTCGACCTCAACGAGCGATATTGTCAGCTGCGGAGGCGGGCGAGACTCTTCCCTCCCGTCCGCAGCCGTAACTCGAAGCCCTGAGGTTACCTCTCGTCCAGATGAGTTACTTACCTTTTCGGAAAAGCCTACTTCACCTGATGTGTCCTTGCCACCTAAATCAAATATCGTAGACGTTGTCACTATCGAAGATGTTCTTGAGTCAGAATTTGAAGATGAGACGCCATGTATCACCCCCTGTCGAGCAGTGACGATTTTAGCGAGGCCCGAACAGCCCGCAAAAATTCAAAATACCGTTCCGCTTGTTTACCCTCGTAAACCCTTCCATCAGCGGTTAAAAGAGTATCGAGCTGCTCGGGAGAGAATTTTCATGTCGACTCTAACACCCTCAAAATATTCCGAACCCCGGGTACGACAAAGTACAAAACCCAAACGCTCGTCAGTACGTATACGTGCCTTTTGGCGACGCGTTATCTCAAATCGACGTAAATTAGCCACTGCATTCGTGTCAGTGCAAAAGGACGTTAGGCCTTATGCCGAAGTTCAGATATTGGGAACTAAATTGACTGGCTTACTGGACACCGGAGCTAGTGTGAGCGTCCTTGGTCAAGGATCTGAAAAATTGTTGTCCGATAAGAAAGTCGATTGGGCAAAATATCGATCCACGATCGAGGTAGCCAACGGGGCCAAGCCCGAAGTACACGGTCATGCTGACTTAGATGTTACTTTTCGTGGCCAAAGCAAGTCACTCCGTTTTTATCTTGTTCCCAGTCTGACACAACCTTTATATTTGGGAGTCGATTTCTGGAAGACTTTTGGTTTAGCGCCGGATGTCTTAGGGTCGTTGGCCTCGTTGGATGCCCCGATCGCGGAATCGATTGATTCCCAACAACATATTCTTCCACCTGCTGAACAACGCAGGCTAGAATACGTCAAATCCCTTTTTCCATCTTTTGCTACCTTGGGTTTAGGAAAAACTAATCTTTTGGAACATGTGATTGATGTCGGTGAAGCCGCCCCGATTAAACAACGTTTTTACCCGGTATCGCCAGCTGTCCAGAAATTGCTGGATGCTGAGCTGAGCCGAATGCGCTCGCTTGGAGTGATCGAGGAGAGCCAGAGCCCGTGGAGCTCCCCAGTGGTGCTCGTGCGAAAGCCTGGAAAGGTCAGGCTGTGTTTCGACGCCCGGAAAGTGAACTCAGTGACCAAAAAGGATGCTTATCCTTTGCCACACATTGATGGTATCCTGAGTCGCATTCCGTCGGCTAAATTTATAACCAGCCTGGACTTGAAAGACGCTTTCTGGCAAATACCACTGGAGGAACGCTCCAGAGAGAAGACCGCTTTTACGGTGCCTGGCCATCCCCTCTATCACTTCACAGTGATGCCATTCGGTCTTTGCAACGCGCCGCAAACGATGTGCAGACTGATGGACAAAGTGATACCGTACAATCTCCGCGAAAATGTCTTGGTGTATCTTGATGACCTTTTGGTTTTGTCCGAAAACTTTGATACCCACTTAGAACTCCTGTCTCAAGTGGCCAGTTGTCTCAAAAAGGCAGGCCTGACAATAAATGTCGAAAAAAGCAAATTTTGCTTGAAAGAGACTAAGTACTTGGGGTACATAGTTGGAGAAGGGGGCATTAAGACAGACCCAGACAAAATCGCAGCAATAGTAAATTACCCGTCGCCTAAAACGCTCAAGCAGGCTCGTCGTTTTCTTGGCATGGCCGGTTGGTATCGAAAGTTCATTCCAAATTTCGCAGATCTGAGCGCTCCAATTACAGACACGTTGAAAAAATCTACTAAATACACGTGGACTGACGAAGCTCAGGTTGCTTTCGAAGAATTAAAGAAATTACTTACCACCGCTCCATTGCTGTCGAGTCCTGATTTTAGTAAACCTTTCATTATTCAGTGCGACGCGAGTAGTCAAGGTGTCGGAGGTGTGCTTTTACAATTAGACGACGAAGGAAAAGAAAAACCAATCGCATATGTTTCTCAGAAGCTCAATTCTGCTCAAAGAAATTATACAGTGACCGAATTAGAATGTCTTGCGGCCATTATAAGTCTGAAAAAATTCCGTGCTTATGTCGAATTAATGCCATTTAAGATCATAACTGATCACGCTAGCCTGCAGTGGCTCATGAATCAAAAAGACCTTAGCGGTCGTCTGGCCCGATGGAGCCTAAAATTACAAGGTTTCAACTTCAGTATTGAACACCGTAAAGGAACACTGAATGTTGTGCCAGACGCCTTGTCACGAATTCACTGCGACCAAATAAATGCTAGCTCTTCAGAAGACCCTGGTCCTGAAATTGATCTTGATTCACCACACTTCCAATCTTCTGAATATACCGAACTTAAAGAACGTATTGAGAAAAATAAAGACCGTTTCCCTGATTTAATAGTTCGTGATGAATACGTTTACATACGAACTCAACCACGATCAGGTGATCCCGTTCAGGAAGAAGAAGCGTGGAAGTTATGGGTTCCTAGTGCATTAACTAAAGACGTTATATCTCGAGCTCATGATCCACCTTTAGCAGCTCACGGCGGAATTGGTAAAACCTTAGCCAGGCTTCGCAGACATTTCTATTGGCCGGGTATGACAGTTGAGACCCGTGAATACATCCTGTCGTGCGACATTTGTAAAGAGGTGAAATCATCTAACACCACCTTAAGACCACCCATGGGCGCACAAGTAAAGACCGAACGACCTTGGCAACGAGTTTATCTCGATCTCCTGGGTCCTTATCCTAGAACCAAGAAAGGAAAAGTCTGTATTTTGATCGCTTTAGATCACTTTTCTAAATATCCCCTGCTTCAACCTCTTCGAAAAGCTAGTACCTCTAATATTTGCACTTACGTCGAAGAACAAATTTTCCATCACTTCGGAGTCCCTGAAACAGTGGTGACTGACAATGGGACACAATTTCGTTCAGCTCAATTTCAGAATCTTTTGAAAAGATATGGCGTGCATCATTTTCGCACTGCGGTATACTCGCCTCAAGCCAACGCTTCAGAGCGTGTGAATCAATCTATTTTGTCGGGCATTCGAGCATACCTAAAAGAGGAGCACACCAAATGGGATGAGAAATTGAGTTGTATCGCTAGTTCATTACGTAGTTCAGTTCACCAAGCCACAAAATTCTCTCCTTATAAAATTCTGTTCGGTAATAACATGATTGAACATGGCTCTGCCTATGCATTATTACGACAACTATCAGGGGTGAATGAACCTATTGAGGTGGATACCTCCGACAAACTTCGACTAATTCGTGCACAGGTAAAAGATAATTTAGACAAGGCTTTTGACAGAGGCGCCAAGCAGTACAATCTTCGATCGAAACCCGTAGAGTTCAAGGTAGGACAAGAAGTATTCAGAAGAAACTTCCAGTTGAGTAATTTCGGGAAAGGCTTCAACGCCAAACTTGGAAAGAAGTTCGTCAAATGCCGAGTTAGAGCTAGAAAAGGTAATTCACTGTATGAGTTGGAAACCCTTCAAGGCAAGTTGATTGGCACTTTCCATGCCAAAGATATCAAACCGTGACCTTATATCCTACTATATCCCGTAAATTAATTATCAATTCTAAAAGATTTCTTTCATTCCGTTATAAATTGGGAAACTCCACCGCGGCAATCCGTAATGGAGTTCCTCCCTCTATCCAAATGTTTTTTCGGTAGCCCTAAGAAGGTATCCGACCAGCTTAACTGGTAGCGTTTGAGTGTGTCCTGAAGCCGCCTCTGCTTGGTTATGCGGTGGACACACCCTTTTTAAACCCCCCTTTTTTCCATCCCAGTTAGCGTTCCTTATTCCTAACCCTATCCCATCCACCACCCATCCTTTAACTTTTTTTGCCATATCACTCCCACCTTCTTAGTCAAGAGGCCCGGCCTGCAACCCTCGGGGTTGAGGGTGAACCGGAACCTCTTGAGAACCGAGGACGTTGGCTTCGTCAGCCAGCGAGCCTACTCGGGGTTTCGGGGATCTCTCCACCTCGAGGGGAACAAGTCGGGAGGGGCTTTGCTTGCCCACTCTGCGGAACTGGCATCCGGGAACGTCGGGAGGACTCCCCGGAATTGCAGGGGTTGGCTTTTTGGTGTGCCAGCCACCTGACCGGGAGTTCCCTCCCGTCGTCGCCGGCTGCTGGCCTCTCGCGGAGTGGGTCCGTAAGGCTACCTTTCCTCGAAACTCTTCTCTTCCCCATTCGGTGTCGCTGGAAGGTCATCGCCAGCTATTCCTATATGTAACATTTTATCCTTTACGAAAATTCCCGCAGATATGATGGTTTAACCGCCATCATCGCAGAATAAATAATATCACAACTCAACCAATTTTGTCGTATCGATTTTACTAGCCTGATTTATTCTTGCTCTATATAGATATTTCTCAATTTTCTGGAAGATCATTCCAAATCTCAAACTTACTTTTACCACCCTTGTCTGCAACCTGCGTGCTTGCCCTTGGGTGGTCTCATGGTCTCATGGTTTCATGGTCTCATGATCTTACGTTTCAATGTATAACGAAAAACTTCGACACCTCTCGGCATCGTACAATTCTGACTTTCATGGTTCCTACGTCTCGGCACATCACAGGTCTCTTTCCAATGTGGTACAACTCGATTTTGCCTGGTTTTCGAACCACAACTTTCCAATGTTTCAAGCGACCAAGTAGTGGTCACCGCAGATAATTCTGCTCTATCATCTTAGTTCCCTTTCATTCTGGTAAATTTCAATTCCATGTTACGCCCAATTTTTACCCCACCCATTTTATCACAACCCCTATAATTTCTGTAGTATTTTCGATTTGAAGTCCTGCACTTCAACTTGTCCCATACCTTAGCAAAGACTGCATTACAAGGGATCTGGCAGGAGATCACCTTTTTGTAGGTTAAGTTTTTTCGTCGCAAATTTTTTGACAACCCCCACCTCCGGACTCCCGTGAACAGCAGCGCCCTATCGTTGGAGTCGGGAGGGAGTCGGATCCGAAGAACGGATGTTCATCTTGGGTCTGGGATGACCGCGAGGGGTTGGGTTACAGCCACCACCCTTACCATCTGTTTGTTCTGTGAACAACAAGCCTTTAGGTCCTCACGCTTCGGGCTGACCCGAGATGAGACAGCAGCTCTCTCTTACTGACAGGGAGACCCGCCTCTCATTAGGGCAGGCTCTCTCTGCCAGTACGAGAGAGTGGCCAAGTCGGTGCAGGACCGAGCTGACCTCTCATTAGGGTACAGGGAGGTCCAGCATTAATTTTGGCCGGCTAGCCCAGTCTCGGGTTAGACTCGGGTCGTGGGTCGTACCACATGTTGGGCACCCTTACATTCCCTGACCTTTTTTTCAGCTCCTTTGAGCTCGGGGGCCGAGCTCAAAGTACCTGATGGTGTTGTGGTCAGGGCCAAACATTGGCCCCGATTCTCTGACCTGAAAAGCATAAATCATCATTTTTATTTCACGCCGCCTATGGCTGGCGAAAAATTCTATCGTCGGCAGCTCAACCAAAATTTTACGGCGCCCGTTGGCGGGTACCGCAAGGGGGCTGTCTCTCGGACTGCGAACGCAGAGTTTTGGAGCTAAAAATAGCACCAAAACTCGGCGCTCGCAGCTCGAGGGACAGTTAAAGCGAAGAAAAATTGCGGCGCGGGCCTGGCGATCGAGGCAAAATGTGCACCTCGAGCTCGGTCCCACAGAAAAATTGCCGCGACCGAGAAGCTCGAGCTGGCGCAAAAGTGCACGTGCACTCAGCTGCCTCGAGCCAGGCCCCAGCCACAGCGAGAAGCGCAGCTCGATCCCGTTGGCATCGACTCGCACATCGGCGGTAAGCGCTTGATTGGCTGGCGCGGCGATGTGTGAGTGGATGGCAGCGGGATCTGCAACGGCACGCGCTGGAGGCACGCGGACGGCCGGCCGGTAGATCGCGAGCGTGGATTTTTTCGAGGAGTCGGGCTGAAGTTGGAAAAGAGGTTGGTCGCGGAGCTCTGGTCGGGAAAAAGTTTGAAAACGGAAAAAGGAAAAGAAAAGTAAAACGACCGGAAGTAAGGAGGACGGTGCAAGATTGGATTAAATTCCAAGTTCCGATTAAAGTCGCGAAGTTTACCTAATCCGAGTTTCGTGTCTTTCTCGGAAACTCCGACGATCTGACCGGGAATTAAAAAGACCTAACATTTTATTAATTATCGGGTAAAAATCATAATTTGAGCGACTTACCGTTAAGTGTGTGCCAGGAGATCCCGTGAAACCTGTGTAGTGTAAAAGTTAGAAAAGATTGTATTAATTTCTGTATACAAGTAACATAACTCAACTTAAGTATCAGTGAAGTACTGGCAAAAAAAAAAAAAAAAAAAAAAAAAAAAAAAAAAAAGTATTGGTGTTCTTCTACCCAGCGGACCTGCAAGAGAAAAAAAATAGAAACATAATTGCTCAATTTTAGGGCCTGACAATAAATTTTGTTCCAAACCAATATAAGTTAATTAGAATAGAAAAAAAAAAAAAAAAAAAAAAAAACCAAAAAAATCACAGGGACTTCGTGGAATGAATAAATAAAGAAGTAATTAAGGACCTAACTGAACCATTAAAATAACTACCTAACCAACTAAGTGAACAGGGTGTTGAACCACAAGTAAATAGGCAAGCTAAACCAACAAACGCAGACACATATAATTAATCATATAAATCAATTAATGAGTGGACTTGCAACGAAATAAAGATAATGATAATAATAATAAAAATAAAAAGGTGTAAAGGAAATCAGACATTGAATCAAATATTAAACTAAACAGAATAAAAAAGTACAAGTGAACCCAGATAACACTATAGAGTGATATTAATAAAATAAACTATAAATATACAGATACCTAAACATATACAAACCGAAATAGACACATAACGACCTGAAGTCATCCATAAATGCCTAGTTATATTAATTTACAAAACGGAAACATAAATGACAATTAAATATCTACTTACCTGCGAAGTATCAATCTAATAAATAAGTGACAACCTGAAGATAACCAAAATCTATAAATAAGTAACTAAGTGATAAGTTAAAACCTAAGTAAATACAGGAGAGGACAGCCAAACAGATAAATAAATAACTAAAAAACCAACTAATATATAAAATTAAATACATCAGAGCCAACATAAAAAAATAACAAAGAAATAACTGAAGAACAAACCTTTTTGTTTGTGACCTGGTTCCTGTGCCCCCTCAAGGACACACCGGCACCTCTTCGGGGCCAGATATGAAGAGGCAGGGTGCCGGGCGGCGGCATCAGCAACAGTCACCTCAACACCATCACCATCGGCAGCAGCAGCAGCACCATCGCATGCAGCAAGGCGCCCAACGGAAAAATTTTGTAAGAGTAATTTAGAGAAAAAAAATAATTAAAATATCAGGTATGTTTACTTAACTTTAACTTTTATTCTCTTGGTCCTCCTTCTCCTCTTGACTTCAGCCAGCGTGGGTAATTTTGTGGATCGGTTGAAATGATTTAAGGTAAATTTTGTTTTTTAAGGGACCTCCTCATAATTTTTGTTTGGCCAAGGGGAGGTCAAAGGGTGGTTGGGGATTAGGCCAGCGGGGGTTCATTTCGACCAGAACCCCCCGTCAGAGTCAACCATAGGCAGTTGCAGGGATTCGGCCTGCACTGTCCTTTTCCGCCCCTCTCGATTTTTTCGTTCCGTCGCGGGAGAAAATTTCGTTGTTGGTGGGCCGTTCCGGGTGGCGCAGCGCGGCCTTTCGGCAAACCCCCCCACACTACCGCAAATGCTAGCCTGCCAGCTCCCGCAGCCGCACACCCCCGGACGAGGAACTTAGCCGGGTCCTCGAGGCACCAACCCGCAACAAATTGACTGAAATTGTTCGAACTAAAGAGATTGTTAAGCCTGTGGGAATAAACGAATAAACGTGAATTGTGATTTAAACAGGAACCCGGAGTTTTAATTACACCCCGTGTGATCGCGGACCGCAGAGCGATAGGCCTCCATTTCCAGGTGGGACGGAGCAGCGTAATCTCCGTGGATAAGTCTCGCTGTGGCGAATTCCGCGAGCCAGAGGTAAGTGCCGTGTCCCGTGCCCTTTTAGCCCCGAGCCGAAAAATAACCCCGTCGAGGCTTCTTTTCCGCCGGTGCAGCGGCGCAAACACTGTGGGACATTTACTACCGTGAGGTAGAACAAGTAAACAAAAAGAAAAGGGTAGACGAATTTGGGCAGGCTGCCTTTCCGTCAAACATCGCAGCTGTCCCGGTGCCCTTGAACTTAGCAGCGGCGATCAGCTGTGCTAGGAGCTCCGCCGCTCGGGGTCCCATCACTCGTCCGCAACATCGAGCTTCGCAACATTCCAGAGCGCGGAAACATTTCCCCGCTCCACACTCGAGAAGCAGTGCAGACACACACACCGACACGCTCGGAGGGAAATCCCTCGGCCGGCGAATTCTGCCGCGGCCATCTTGGGCGGCAATTGTAAACAAATTTTTGTTTACCACCCGGTGCACTTAATTACCCGAAGGAAGAACAAACACTTAACCAAAGAAAGTATAACATAAAGAACTTGCAAGGCCCACAAGAAATTTTGTACGGAAATTTTCGACTGGGGTCGCTATATTAGAACCCCAGAGAGACAACTCAGCATTCAGCATATCGTGAGCCAACCCCAGAGAACCCCAGCCGTGTTGCGAGCTGCTTTTCAGCCGTTCAAGTTCTTAGCTCTCTTTGAGTTGTCCCCACACGTATGTAGCTGACTGAATTCCCCGAACAGGAACGCTATGGGGTGCGGCAAGGGGTTCACAGCAAAACATGTTTGCATGGTTGCAACAGAGATAACAAATATTCGTTATCTCTGGTTGCAACCTCGAACGTCGCTACGCAGACGCTCTCTCATCGTGGCTTTGGCTTGCGTCCTGCGGTTGGGGCGTTCATTGATGAATTTTCGGAGATTATCACAAGAAATCAGTGGGTGAAAAATCACTAAATCACTAATTCCTTATTATACCATAATGAGGGTTAGAATATTTTCTTCAAATTTTAATGGGAGTATACCCTTTCAAACAAAAAAAAGATTTTTTTTAAATTGGTCCATAATTGGCGAAAATATCGGTGAACATATAAAACAAAAAAACATATGTACGTAGAGACGAACATAGAACCTCCTCCTTTTTTGGAAGTTGGTTAAAAATCATAGTGTCGAAAAATAAAGCTCACAAACTTCTTTAACGAATAAAGAAAATTGGTGATGCTGATACCTGCCTACATATTTCGACCCAGATTTAAAAACTTCATCAATTCAGGGATCTAATATTTTTTAAACATAAACTCAGGTTCTAGGAATTACAAGTAGCTCAGCTCAGTGAACTACTCAGCTGGTGGGCTGTTGTGAATTTTACCCCCTCATGCACACGCTCCACCACATAGCACAAGCAGAGATAACTAACTATTTTGGGAATATAAGCGTATTTTGTATTTCGTATTTGCATTGCATTTTATTAATTTTTTGAATCATATTGAATTATATTGGGGTTACATACATACATATATTGTACTTGGAATATAATTTTTTTTTTGTAATTTAGTTATAAGCAATAGTACTGTTAGTAATAGTTATAGTAGAATAGGAGTAGCTGTAGAATAGTTGTAGCTGTAGAATAATAGTAGTCATAGAATAGTAAGTTGTAGTATTAGCATTTTTAGCATAAAGCGTAGTCAGATAAAGAATAAGGTTATTTTGAATAAAGAATTATTTTTGTTTTGGTTTTAATATGTCGCCTTACAAGCGTATATGCTGTGTAATATCCTGCAGGAATCGCACGGGTGTTGGCAGTGCTCGCAGGTTTTTGAATTTTCCAAAAAAAGGTACAGACAAATATGATTCATGGTTAAAAGCATGCCATATGTGTTGTAGCAATATTGACAATTTAAAAACGCCATTGATTTGTGACGTTCATTTTGAAAAAAAGTATTTGGGGACGAAAAAATTATTTTCCCATGCCATCCCCTCACTGATGTTGGACAATAATGATGTAAATGAAGAAGAAATTTGCAGTGAAAGCAGTGATTTCAATTTTGAAGAATTGATAAAGCAGGAAGTTCTAGTTTTTTACAAACATCTCAAATTGAAGAAAGTACATGTCGCTTTTGTCAGACCCGAGAAAAAAATTTAGATTATTACAGAAAAGAAAATTACAAGCTCAAAGTAAAAGTACAGACACTCCAAAAAAGAAACAAAACTTTGCGAAAACAAAATTTGAGCTATTTAAAGAAATTATGGCGTTCTCAAAATCAAGCTAAAGTGCAAAATAAGAAATTTCTTAATATTGCATTTATGGTGACATATATTCAGCATACAATTGATTTTTTGGTAAATGTTTCAGAATACACCAAAACATTTTGTAAAATGTTGTTAATTAAAAAATCAATTTATTCTGATGAAGAAAAATACGTTGCCCAAGCAATATTTTTTAAGTCTGCAGCAGCATACAATTTCATGAGGGTCAATCTCGGGTTTCGATTGCCCTCGGAACGATCAATTTACAAATGGCTTCCAATAAATGGTTTACAAGCGGGTCTGCAGTATGACATATTCGAAAAAATTAAAACTGCTGTTTCTGGTTTGGATAAAAAATCACGCGACGTTATTATTGTGTTTGATGAAATGGCAATAAAAAGGGACTTAAAATATACTGAAAAATTCGATAAAGTTGAAGGTTATGTAGATTTTGGTAATGGGAATCAAAATAGGCAACCTAAACTGGGCAAAAATATATGTGTTTTCATGATAAGAAGTGTATTTGGCGGATGGAAACAAATTTTAAATTACACGGTTTCTGAGAAATGCATTCCAGGTGATAAATTGGAATATATGATAAAAGAAAATATTAAAGCGTGTCAAAAAATAAATCTTTCGGTAAAAGCAATTATTTGTGATCAAAGTAGGTACCACAAATCAATCCGTTTATAAAAAATTAGGGGTAACCAAAAGTGAACCCTATTTTATATTTGTAGAAAGTCAAATTGTTTGTCTTTTCGATACTCCTCATTTGTTCAAATCATTGCGAAACAATTTAATAAACTATTGCCTTAAAGATCAGATGGGTCGGTACGCTAGTTGGGAGGTTATAAGAGAATTATATCGAATAGATTCACAATCTACAACCAGAGTATGTCCCCGTTTGACTCCTGCACATATATCTCCAGACAGATTTCAAAAAATGAACGTTCGACTTGCTGTTCAAGCTTTAAGTTCAAGGACTGTAGCCGGTATTAGGACAATGATAAAGTTAGGTATATTCAATGATGAACTGAAAGACGTTGCATCCAGTACCGCTGACATATTTGAAAAATTAAACAATATTTTTGAATGTCTCAACAGTAAATCACTACATTCGCCTAATCCTCTTAAAGTTGCTATACAAAATGACAATGCAGTATATAATTATTTGAGCAATGCAAGGAATTTCATTGAAGGTCTCGAATTTATTACCACTTCTAATAAAACTAAGATCTATTGCTTAAATGGTTTGTCACAAACCATTAATGGTATACTTTTACTTTCAGAAAATTTGTTTGAAATTCATAAAGATTGTTACTATTTATGTACCAATAAATTAAACCAGGACTGTTTAGAAAACTTGTTTAGTCGTATTCGGTATAAAAAACGAAATCCGACAGTTTTTGAATCTTCACAAATCATTGGCGTAAATTTGATGTATAGATCAAAATTCGCTAATTGTGAAGAAGACAGTGACGAGATGCTGAATGTTGACTGGAACGTAATAACAAATAACGACTACTGTACTCATGAAACAACAGATGAAAAAGTTCCTGGTACAAATTCTGAATTAGAGTCCGAAATTGCTGTTGAAAAGGAGCAAGATGATGACATATTTATCACAATGCAATTTTCCGAGTTGGAAACTTTCATAGAATTATCCGATAATGCTACAAGGTATTTTACTGGCTATATTTTGCAGAAGGCATTTAGAAGGAAAATATTAAAAAATTGTGTTGATTGTAAACAAGCCTGCATAAATTCTAATAATGTTATTACTGCTCCCAGTGAATGGCTTATTTTATTTCGAAACTATAAGCAAAGTGATGATTTTGGATCTCTGTACGCACCCACTGAAGAATTTTTTAAAATTTAGCAAGAAGTATGTTGAAGTATTTGAAGAGTATTTCTTTAAGAATAGCTTCAAAGAAAATATTTTAAAAAACATGCTAGATTACTGCAAATTGAGGACTCCAATTTGGCTTGACAATTTAAACCCATGTTACGAGCACAGATGTATCATGGCTCGATTTTTGCTACTTGTTTTATTAAGAAAGCATTGTGCTTGGGAGGCGCAAAAAATGCTCAAATGTAATGTTGAGAAAAGGAGAGAACGGTTAAGAGTTCTCAAAGAGTAAATCGTTGATATAGCATGTACATTAGGGTGGCCGAAAAGAAAAACAATACGTATATTACTAAAAAATTAGGGTTAATGTCTAGATAAGGTCCCCACGCCCGGAGGGGATGGGGCGGGGGTGGGAGTGATTGATTAAGGATTTCTGTACCTACTTCAAGATTGTAAACACGTAATAAATTTAACTAATTCCTTTTAATTAATCCAGAATGTATCTTTAGCACATTGAAATTAAAAAAAAAATTTTACAAACTATTGTTTTAAAAGAATCTTTTAAATCAATGAAAAACACCTAAAAATAAAAAATCGGAATTTCATTGGATAATTCAAACCTCATGAATCTCTCCGTGTGTCTTTTTCCCTTGAAGATTTCATTCATTGATTAAGCAGAGCACGCAACTTAGAGGATTCCTAGAAAAATTCAACTCCCTCACTCCTCACAAGCTCCTTGCGCAGAATAACAGCTGACGGACGGCTAAAAAAATTTGATTCAATAAATGTGACTAGACACGAAATTGCGAAACAATTAAGTGCAACTTAATGCCAATCACAATGTTGCTAGGTGTTGCTGGTAAACAGCTTTCTATCAAGGGGCTGTGGCGCCTCCATCACCACCACCACCACAGGCGCAGCGCTCTCGGCGCAAGCGCAATGTGGCGGCCTCATCGCCACCAACACAGGCGCAGCGCTCTCGGCGCAAGCAGGTCCTGATCCTGCGAAACGCCGAGAGCTGACTTGCAATCTGGTCCTCGACGCGAGCAGACCACTTCGCCACGCAGTCTCGTGCTCGACGTGAGCCGACCACATCACTTCCAGTTTGGTGCTCGACAGGAGCAGTTCATCTCAAGCCTGGTGCGCGAACCTCAGCGAACAACGATCCAATCTTTCCACGTCGGGATTAATTTTAAGAACATTGTGGTGCCGACGAAATCAATAAATACTTTTAGTGCCGACTAAATCAATAAATACTTTTAGGGAAGAGAAAGCCTTTTTCTTGGTGTAACATTATCTTCCCTAAAGGGCCATCAGCTCGTTGTGAGCTAAAGTTTCGTTCGCACCGATTACATTGCGAGTTCACATCTACTTGTTAGTTATCTCCAAAGATTAGTTATCTCTGGCACAAGAGAGAATATGTTTCTCAGCAATCTCATATCGCCGTCGGCAGAATCGCAGTATTCAGCTCAACACAAAATTTCTCCTTTACAAATCCCCTTGCGCCGACCGCACAACGCCCTATGAAGCGAAAATTTCGTCAAACGCAGTTTTGTACTGGATGCAAGTTCTTTATGTTTATACTTTCTTTGACTTAACTCACCTGCAGAGGTGGTTGGTCGTAGGTCCCACGGCGCTCGGTGTCCCGTCCGGCTCCCCCGTCCCACGGCGCCCGGTGACCCGCCGGACTTCTCTGTCCCACGGCGTAGCCCCTGAGTAGCCCCTGAAACGAAGAAAGCACCCACTTGTTTCACTTCACAAGCATTACACGAAAGGAAACAATTACTCTGCCCGACAACTGCACCCAACACAAAACACTGACCATTCTCACCGCGCTCTGCACGACCAAAACCTTCTATATTACAAGCAAAGCCTTCTATATTACAAGCCATGAAGTGGTCCGGCGCACACACACATCTATAGGGCAAAGTGGTCTGACAGATTTCAGCTGTTTCAGCGGCTGCAGTGACAGTTTCAGACTAAATTTAACATATTTTCTTTATTTTGTAGGTAATTCGCAGTTTAAAATTGGCATTTACTGAAGAAAATGTGTAACTCGTTAAGTTTTCACAAATAATTTCCAAATGCACTTCCGTAATATTTGCAAACAATGCTATAAAGTCCCATATTGTGAGTGTGCACAAAATGCAAACTCAAATTTCCCATAATATTTAACTATGTACATTTTGCGCTACTTTAAAGGTACATTTAGTAAAACGTTTCGCAATGGTTGAGGATTTTTAATCGCTTACTCTCATATTCGAAACTTTATTAACTTTGCCCAGTCTACTTGCAAAATTTGTCAGAAAATAAAAATTTGGCGGGTTGAAATGTCTGAGTAAAATTTGAGCCGTTCAATGCACAAAAGGAAGAAAGGTGCTTTGGGTAAAAGGAAATTAAATGAATAGGCATTGCTAGTTTGAAAATATTTATTTCATATATTATTATATAAAAATAAAACACTTTAATTTAGAATTCATATATATATTTAAATTAAAAAGAAAATACTTCAAAGGAACTTGTGTATTTTTTATTTATGTCACAGTCGGCGGGAATTCACTCACAAGAAATTTCCACAAAATGCAAAAATTTTGCAATTATTTTTGCAAGTACATCTCTACGCACCATTAAACAATCTTCTTGTTAAGTGCAAGAGTACTTTTTACAATTAAATGGCGTTGAATATAGTAAAATAACTATAAAGTTGCCAATAATTGCCCAGTACTTCGCCACCTAACCTAACACTTTTGCCGGTTCATAGATGATTTTTTTAATTTCGATCAAACTTTTTCACAATTTTTCACTTCCATTACAACTGATATCCTTTTGTACACCTCCTGTAGAAATATTTACCGGATAAATTGATTATTTCACTTTTAAAACTGCTTAAATAACTGCAGAACCCCGAAAATTTACGCGCTTTGTATGAGAAATGGCCGTCAACTGAAGAACTGTCAGACCACTTACGCACACATGCAAAAGCCCACTTCATGGCTTGTAATATAGAAGGTTTTGTTACAAGCCATGAAGTGGCCTTTTGCATGTGTGCGTAAGTGGTCTGACAGTTCTTCAGTTGACGGCCATTTCTCATACAAAGCGCGTAAATTTTCGGGGTTCTGCAGTTATTTAAGCAGTTTTAAAAGTGAAATAATGAATTTATCCGGTAAATATTTCTACAGGAGGTGTACAAAAGGATATCAGTTGTAATGGAAGTGAAAAATTGTGAAAAAGTTTGATCGAAATTAAAAAAATCATCTATGAACCGGCAAAAGTGTTAGGTTAGGTGGCGAAATACTGGGCAATTATTGGCAACTTTATAGTTATTTTACTATATTTAACGCCATTTCATTGTAAAAAGTACTCTTGCACTTAACAAGAAGATTGTTTAATGGTGCGTAGAGAGAGATGTACATACTTGCAAAAATAATTGCAAAATTTTTGCATTTTGTGGAAATTTCTTGTGAGTGAATTCCTGCCGACTGTGACATAAATAAAAAATATACAAATTCCTTTGAAGTATTTTCTTTTTAATTTAAATATATATATGAATTCTAAATTAAAGTGTTTTATTTTTATATAATAATATAATGAAATAAATATTTTCAAACTAGCAATGCCTATTCATTTAATTTCCTTTTACCCAAAGCACTTCTTCGTTCTTCCTTTTGTGCATTGAACGGCTCAAATTTTACTCAGACATTTCAACCCGCCAAATTTTTATTTTCTGACCAATTTTGCAAGTAGACTGGGCAAAGTTAATAAAGTTTCGGAATATGAGAGTAAGCGATTAAAAATCCTCAACCATTGCGAAACGTTTTACTAAATGTACCTTTAAAGTAGCGCAAAATGTACATAGTTAAATATTATGGGAAATTTGAGTTTGCATTTCGTGCACACTCACAATATGGGACTTTATAGCCTTGTTTGCAAATATTACCGAAGTGCATTTGGAAATTATTTGTGAAAACTTAACGAGTAACACATTTTCTTCAGTAAATGCCAATTTTAAACTGCGAATTACCTACAAAATAAAGAAAATATGTTAAATTTAGTCTGAAACTGTCACTGCAGCCGCTGAAACAGCTGATATCTGTCAGACCACTTTGCCCTATAGATGTGCGCGTGCGCCGGACCACTTCATGGCTTGTAATATAGAAGGCTTTGGCACGACCGAACTCGTACTTAGGACGCCAAAAATAAATAAACAAACAGTCGGCCGTCAATTAAGCTATGTGCGTTGTGCTGCAGGGGCGCCAGAGACTGTGGCGAAGGGGAAAGTGAGCAAGTGGGTTGGGCTCAAAGATTATCCACAATAAGATGCGACACTCGTGACGTATTCGCTAAAATTTTAGTGACCTTGCCACCGCCACCCAAGCGAGAATTGAGAATTTTGCGAGAAGTAGATAGTAATAAGAAGCTCATGTTAAAGGAAGGGATAAAAAACTTCTCTGAGAGAATCAGGCCCATGTACGCGCCCGCTGGAGCCACTCACAATCAAATTGGTTGAGCCGAAAAACAAAAACAAAATCTGCGTATCCGTATTTAAGGGCCTCTGTGTGCTACCTGCTTCTTCCCCTTTGCAATTCTGTCATTCATATCAGAACATTGCAACGGAGGGGACTAACACCATGGCACTGGTGATGCCGCACGCATACATTCACATTGGTTGAATCCGGAAAACTCCATATAAAAAAAGTGGTCACATTTATTCTGCATAGCGTAAGCGCTGTAGGTGAGCAGTTGGTGGTTGCCTACTTTTGCCTCGTTCGCTCTTATGGGAATTTACCTAAGGAATGGTAGGCAGTATTGCTTTGCTGCCTTATCTAAGGCGAAATTTTATTTTCCCCAAGTTTTCGGAAATGCATATGGGATAGTGGTTTTGCTTAGTATAGGAGTGTCGCATATATTGTGGATAATCTTTGGTTGGGCTCAACTGATCGCTGGAAGTCGAGTCGGCGTTGACAAATCTCGCTGCCGCCAGACGCTTCCACTTAACACCGTGGCCGATAAATTCGTAAAAAAAAGCAAGCCTCCCTCTCGGGACCGAATTTGCTCGGCTAACAAGTTGCCAAAATTGGTAACACTATCTACCTACCAAAAATTCCTATAGAATCAAAAATCCGACATATGTAATGCAAAATGCACACACACAAACGACTTGCTTCTTCCCGATAGAAAAGCAAACGCCACCTGCGACCCGCGTCTCGCAAAATCATCTATGCGCAAGAGAAGAAAAATTTCAGCGGAGAGAGCTTTTTACTCAGAAAAGTAGACGACAAAATCAAGCCTCCTCGGAAAGCTCTGTCGGCTGATGTAGGATGCCTGTTGTTAAGCTTTAGGAAATTGTGAATTGCACCGCTTGGGACGTCTTAATATATATACAGACTTTGGTTAAAGGGTTATAGCAAAGAACGTATAACATAAAGAACTCGCATCAGGCTCAAAACCTAGTCGAAAATCATTCAGCTCACCGGATGCGAAGGGAAGACGTGAAGGGAAAGCGTGCAAAACCTCAGCAAAGAATCAGAGAAAATTTTGTAGGCCACCGTTCGTGTGGGCATGTAGGCAGCCGCAAGCGAATTTCTTCTCGAGCCGTCACACTGTGGCTGTGCTACGATCCTTTGCCTGATAACATGATGGGATTCTTGGAAGCCGGAAGGAAATTAGACATCAGCTTAGCGAGAATTTTTTTGAGTAGTTAAGAAATTCAGGTGCATTATTCAACATGTATAAATAAGGATGTTTAGGGCTATTAAAAAACATTAGGAGCAGCGGCTAATGTTTAGAATGTTAGTTTTTAATTTGTTCTGCTATCTAATAAGTAAATTAAATTTTGAATTGAGTCAGAAATTGATAATTCAAATATTTAAATTGATATTCAAAAATTAACAAAACGCGGAAATGTGGAATAATTTTTTAATACTTATTTATATAATAGGAATATTATTTATATAATATGAATATTTATAATAAAAAAATGTCTTGATTGCTTTCAATATGTCGTTAAGTAATTCGTTTCAAAGTGTTTTCTAAACCAAGAAAGGACCCCGCACAAAATGTATGGAAAAGGCCTTTCGGTGAAATGAGCTGAAATTTTGGGAGTAGGTAGTTTTTGTGATGCTGATCAAAAGTCCCAATGGGCTGAAAGCTCCAAAATGGCTACTTTTTTATTTATAGCGGGTTGAATTTGCGAAAAATTGACAATGGGTCCACCTAGAAAATGCTTAATAAGTTATTTCAGAGACATCCTACAATACAATAACGCATTGGAAAGCTGAGCCCTCAGGCTTTCCAACGATACCACCCACGGCCCAAGTCGCTAACAAAAAAGCGGGAAAGACCGCGTCAAACTACGAAAATGGCAATTTCAAAGCCCAAAAGTTGACTTTGACCCTTCGTTCTTCCGGTTTTTTGTATGGGAAAATCGAAACTTTTTTTGAGACAAAGCTTCCCTATCATGTGGCCTTTCTCAGGAAAAAACCGCACTCGAATCCGACGGCGTGTTCCGAAGTTATTCGTCTTCGATGGTTCAGCCCTACGGAGCAGATACTCAATGTGACGTCACTTTCCAATTGGACTTCATTGCGGATAGTGGGTTTTGTTATTATATTAATTATTATAACACGAATAACTTCGGAACGCGCCGTCGGATTCGAGTGCGATTTTTTTCCTGAGAAAGGCTACATGGCAGGGAAGCGTTTTCTCAAAAAAAGTTTCGATCTTCCCATACAAAAAATCGGAAGAATGAAGGATCAAGTTCAAATTTTGGGCTTTGAAATCGCCATTTTCGAAGTTTGACGCGGTATCTCCCGCTGTTTTGTTAGCGGATTGGGCCGTGGGTAGTATCGTTGGAAAGCCTCAAGGCTCAGCTTTCCAATGCGTTATCAACCAGTATTGCAGGATGTCTCTGAAAGAACTTATTAAGCATTTTTTAGGTGAACCCATTGTCAATTTTTCGCAATTTCAACCCGCTATAAATAAAAAAGTAGCCATTTTGGAGCTTTCACCCCATTGGGACTTTTGATCAGCATCACAAAAACTACCTACTCCCAAAATTTCAGCTCATTTCACCGAAAGGCCTTTTCCATACATTTTGTGCGGGGTCCTTTCTGAAACGAAAATGTAATCAACAGATATCAGGCAGCCGCGCAGAGGCAACAGACCAAAGCAAGGCGCATGCGCATAGGCAACAAAAGCTCTCGGAAAACGAAGGGCGAACGATATTCTGAGCTGGAGCGAGAAATGAAATAAATGTAGGCGACTGTAGAGTTCTGCTGGCAGAACCCTAGAAGAAAAATTTCAGCTCAGCTTGGTTGTTCGTGATGCGAGTTCTTTATGTTATAAGTTCTTTGGTTATATCCATTTTTCTACGATAAGATATTTGTAGGAACGCACCCCACGTGTGGGGTACTTTCGTACAGCAGGCGGGGTACTTTCATACAGGGCAATTTAGAAGCCTATTAAACTCATTAACTTTTACCAGAGATAACCAACATATAGATGTGCAATCCAATAGAAATTTTTCGCATCATGAAATTAAAGTTTCTCAGGCAAAAGGCTTTCGTTTAGAATTCTCTTTTTATGGGCCACTCTCTTCAGTACGAATAAATGGGCTGGTCTGGCGCTGCGGGAAGGAAAAGGGCAAAGAGCAGCGCCGCGACTCTCTAATCCGTGTGCGTTGCGCCGAGCGGAACTCGAAAGGACAACAGCTGAAAGAGTCTGTGAGCATGTTCTAGAAGAGAAACTGACGATTTCTTCGCTTATAACTGAGCCATGTGCTATTAAAAGTAGATTGGAGGTTTTTAAAGTGAAAGCTCTTGACGAAAATTTTCTATGAGATTACACATCTATATGTTGGTTATCTCTTGTAATAAGCCTTAAAGGAGGCATGCACAACTCATACCATAAATCAATCAAGAAAAGTGCTTAATCTTAAACAAGATACACTGACCGCACACAAAGTGCAACGCACAAATTCCCGGTACGGTCAGTGACACTTAAAGGTTGTTTATGGGAAACAGATGAGTCAACGGGCAAAGTACTTTCAGCTAGCCCGGGTCAAGTGCATTCGGTTTTGCCTGAGGAAGCACTAAAACGTAAACAAAGCAGCACGTGAAGTGCAAGCGGCGCGCGTTCGGCGCGGGTGCAAGCCTGGCACTTATGATCGATGAAATTGGGTCATCGATGACCGTAACCAGAAACCCTCTTGGGATCTTTTGCACCGCTTGGCATTTCGCACCAATACGGAACCAATCAGGAGTATAATTGTAGGGTAGAATTTTGTATAAATAACCCTAAGAAAGTAAATAAAGCATTCAGTCTAGAACTGAGTCTTTCATTACGTATCTCGGAGCTGAAGCTAGTTTAGCTGCTCTAGTGAAGCAATAGCCGTTGGCTGCTTCCAGGTTACCTTACAGCAAATCCCCTCAGCACTCAGAGGAGCTACAGCCGGGTGGCTGCTCCCCAACTTGGACCTTTTGGCCCCAACACTACATGGCGACCGTGACTTAAGAAGACTGCAAGAGAGGAAAACTCATCAATCAATGACGACCGAGCTGGACGCCGCCTTCAACAAGCTATTCAAGAGGATCGAGGCAGTTTGCCGGCCGGAGCAGAATACGGAACAGCTAACCTTATACCCAGCGGGAACAATCGTCGAGCCGTACGTCCCCAAGGCAACGACAGGAACAGCACCTAATCCACCCCCATATAGGCCTGGACCCAGGACCATAGAAGACTACAGAAGGAAGATCAGCTCAGCAAATAGCAGCAACAAGCCCATAAAGACCCGAGGCGGCAAGCGCATCAAACTTCAGCAGGAGATCACCAACTACAAGAAGCTGGCGCAGATCGTCACCACAGAAGAGGAGAAGCTTAAATACAGCGAACTCGCCAGACGAGCAAAGAAAGAGCTCAATAGGATTAAGAGGAAAAATAGAAATGTACCTAAATAATAATTTAAATATGTAGCAAAGTTTTTGCAATATCAAATAATGTCAAGAATTAATAATTAAATAATTTAATATGTATACAGATTTGTACTTACAAAGAAAAGCAGCACTAGCCTTGAAAAAATTAGACGAACAAATTTTGCATTACGCTCTTTGGTTCGGAGTAATTATGTTAGTAATTCTACTATTGTTAGCGATTTATCATATTGTAACAAAAAAGGAAATAAATTAGCAATATTACAGCATAAATATTTCAAATTAGCATTATACATTTTACAAAATTATAATGGGTAAGACACAATCAAAGAACGCCGATAACAACGGGGAAATTGTTAACAACGTTCTTATTGAAGATACAGTAAGTGTAGATAATAAACAAATTGTAATCTTGCTCACAATAATAGCAGCAGTCAAATTCGCAGAATTTCTTTACGCTTTATACAAATACCACAAACGTGGATTAAAAAAGAAGTATCTGAGCGAACCCGCAGTAATTAAAGTTTAGATTAGCGAACGAATGGATAGATTAAGCGAAATTGAGGAGGAATTAAAAAGAATATGTATTAGTTAATTTTAACAAAAGCAAAAATAGGCAATATACAGATAAAACTCTGCAGGAAAAAGAAGATTTAGTAACTCAGCTACGCGAAAGAGCCAAGGAAATCGTAATTACAACAGCAGACGCCGACACAGTCCTTAAATATAAGGCAGCGTACATAAAAATAAGGGAACTGGTAAAAAATATTTCAGGATTAATAAATAGTCAAAGAAGCTACAATATGGCATTTGATATCAAGACCGCTGTCTTGAAGTTACTTTACTTCGACGTGCTGATGAGTCAAGGTTCTTGTACCTTGACGTTCTTAGTTGTGGGTATTCTGGTTCTAGTACCAGTATACCTAATTGATTGCTGAAGTGGCGTAGAGGTCTAAATGAAATCCGTCGTGTCTTGTGGTAATAACAAAACTGATAACTTTATTTCTTCAAATTTGCTTAAATACTAAGTACATACGATACATTTAAGTACAATCAAGTAAAGCTACACATAATTGCAAGTTTGCATCTTTTCATCGCTCGGGAATTCTGATAAACCCAACGCGCCAGACGAAATGGGACACCTGCCGCGTCGGCGGGAGCAATTCTCACGGCAACTTATCTGCAATGAGGAAAACAAAAGGTGCAAGCTTGCAACAATGCCTTGCGCTAAGAATGCATGTGCAATTTTGATTTCCCTAATTCTAAACAACCGCAACATCGCTTCTACAAGTCTACGACGGGAAGCAGGAGCAAACCGAAGCTTTCATCGAATCAATGGAATTACTAGATGAACTAACAGCAACGGAGCACAAAGCTATCATGATAAAATTCATCAAAACCAGAATAACAGGAAGGGCTAAATTAACAATAACGGAGGGCATCAACTCAGTAGCAGCAATCAAAACAAAGCTGAGGCAGAAATTCTCAGGAAAACTCTCGTCCGACGCAATACTAGCGCAACTACGATCATGCCAACAGGGAAACCGTAAGTTAGCAGACTTTGCCACCCAGATGGAAAACCTAGCAGGACAGCTAGCGCAGGCATTCATCTCCGAGAATGTCGCTACAGGAGAAGCAGCGGAGAAATTAGCGGAAAAATTTTCTATACAGGCATTCAAGGACAATGTCTCAAATCCGCAGACGACACTCATACTTAGGGCAGGCAACTTTAAATCACTGTCTGAAGTAACCGCGAAGGCAATAGCAGAGGACAAGCCACAAGGAAGTAATGTACTCTTTTACAATACAAGAGTATCTGGAAACAACAGAGGCAACAGACAACAAAATAATCAAAACAACAGATACAACAATAACACCAGATATGGTAACAACAACAGGTACAATAACAATAACAGGTACAACAACAACAACAGGCAGAACTATAACAACAGGCGAACTTACGACAACAACGGTAGCTACAACAGGAACTACCGACCGACGCAAATGCAGCAAGGGAATAGGAATAATAATAGTAACCATAATAATCAATCTAATTCACAAAACAGAAGGGTAAATTATTACGATGCGGGGGAATACCAGGCCCCCCAGCCAAATGCAACAGCAACTCGGTTGGGGGAAACGACCCAGGCAAACCCCGATTGTACCACCTAAAGTTATCTTTATCAAATTATATATGTATATAAAAGCTTATGTTGAGATGTGCAACCGGATGTGCACTCTCATCATAGATACCGGAGCAGGCATTTCAATTTTCAAACGGGAAAAAATTAGTAACGACCAGCTATACTATCCTAGTGACACATGTACTATACAAGGTGTCACAAGCTCTCAAACACAGACCATGGGAGCAACTTTCACTAAACTCAAGTTCAATCATCAGTTCACAGTTGAACACTCATTCCAAATTGTGAACAATGATCTAGCTATAGAAGCAGACGCAATTCTGGGTTTAGATTTCCTCACTAAATTTAAGGCCACTATCGACTACGATACGTGGACCTTGAACATCAGTGCTAATGATATTTCGGTAACCTTACCAATTTTAAGTGGTCCAACAACTAGTACTATTTCGATACCTCCACGGTGCGAGGTTATCCGTAGAATTAATATCCTTCACGGAAATACTACAGACGATTTAGTCATTTCTAGCAAAGAAATCGAGCCAGGTATTTTTATCTCTGGAGCTTTAGTTTCAAAAAATAATCCAGTAGTAAGAATCTTAAATACCACAGGCAATGCGGTAACAATTAAGGAACCGCAAGTCGCGGCAGAGCCGTTAACCGATTTTCACATCTTAAGTACCAATTCTAAAGACACTGAAAGAAGTAACAAGGTTTTAACAAAATTAAAATTTGACGACTATGCCAGGGCACAGGTAGAAGAGGTATGTCGCCAATATCAAGATATATTCGCATTAGACTCAGAAGCATTATCCACAAACAATTTCTATGAACAACACATAGAATTGGCAGACAATAGACCGGTATACACTAAAAACTACAGAATTCCCGAAATCCACAAGCACGAAATCAACCAACAGGTCGAGAAAATGCTAAAGGACGGTATCATAGAAAATTCTGCATCACATTTCAATTCACCTATATTATTGGTACCAAAGAAGTCTAGTAATGGCAACAAGAAATGGCGATTAGTTGTTGATTTTCGCAGCCTGAATAAAAAAGTTCTTGCGGACAAATTCCCACTTCCACGATTGGAAGACATACTTGACCAAATGGGTCGAGCAAAATATTTCTCCACGTTAGATCTCATGTCAGGTTTTCACCAAGTTTCGCTGGAAGAAAATTCCAGAAAATTCACCGCCTTTTCCACAAACCAAGGACATTTTCAGTATACGCGTTTACCTTTCGGACTCAATCTAAGTCCAAACAGCTTCCAAAGGATGATAAACATCGCATTGGACTTACTCCAGAAATAGCTTTCTTATATATCGATGATATAATTGTAATAGGATGTTCACAAGCCCATCACTTGAAAAATTTAAAAGCAGTATTGTTTCAAACTGAAGTCACATATTTGGGACACCGAATTTCGGCACAAGGCGTTAAGCCTGATAGTTCTAAATATGATGCTATAAAAAATTACCCCATCCCTAGAAATTCCGACGACGTACGAAGGTTCGTCGCCTTTTGTAACTACTACAGACGTTTCGTTCCAAATTTCGCTAATATAGCAGTACCTCTCAATAAACTTCTGCGTAAAAATGCTAAATTTGAATGGTTAGATAACCATCAAGAAGCATTCGATGCGCTTAAGAACATATTGATGTCACCAACGATTTTACAACATCCAGATTTTACTAAAGAATTCATAATTTCGACCGACGCGACGCTTCTAACGAAGCATGTGGGGCGATATTATCTCAAAACATTGACGGAAAAGAACTACCTGTTGCTTATGCGAGCAAAACATTCACCCCTGGAGAAAAGAATAAGTCCACAATCGAAAAAGAATTAGCAGCCATACATTGGGCAATTACATATTTGAGGAGCGTCGGAACAAAAACCGCTAAATCCCTTTTGTGTTTTTGTTGGGAAATTGTAAAAATATAGCCACGCTCATGGTTTTCTAATTTGGGATTGAACGAAATTTATCAATTTATTGATGTTGGAATCACTGTTTGGAAACCTGAATTCTACATTCGTGTGCACGGTATTTGTTGAGATATTAAAAAAACAAAAATGGATATATCGGTTTTTGACCAAACCAACTGGATATATCGGTTTTTGATAAAACACTGCAGGATATATCGGTATTTCATGCTAAAAGGCGGCTGAATATCTCAGTGTTACTAAGGATTTAACGGTCTTTGTTCCGATCGTCATCTTCATTTGGTACGATTGACGGATTTATCGGTTTATGTTCAGATCCGGGTATTTCGCGGAAGGATTTGGAGGGGATTTATCAGTTTTCGACCAGTTTACATTGACGATAAAGAAAGATATGTAGGAAAACAACCAATTGAGATCATTAACAAAAAAAAAGTGAAAATGGGATTTAACGGTTTTTGTTCCGACGCTCCTCATTTTAGACCCTATATTTACGGTAGAAGATTTCGAGTAAAAACAGACCATCGACCATTAGCGTATCTGTTCGGAATGAAGAATCCCTCGTCGAAGTTAACTCGTATGAGGCTAGACCTGGAAGAATTTGATTTTGTAATCGAATACATAAAAGGAAAGGAAAACTCTGGACCAGACGCATTATCAAGAATAAAAATCGATATAAATGAGTTGAAGGAAATTAATATACTACGAGTGCAAACTCGTGCAATGAGTAAACAAGCCAGCAAAGACTCAGCAAACGCGCGAAACGAGGAGATAAGCACCACAGCACCGCAGCCTGATCAACTGCGCGTAATGGAAGCATTGTCACCTACGAAAATAGAGCATTTGCCGGAGTTGCTATTAAAAACATGCAGCTACAGTCCTGAAATTGAGACAAAATTTTGTGCACAGAAATAAAGTAATATTTAAGCGGAACATAAAAATGACTCAGCGAGTAGAACCAGCATTAGAGCAGGTATTCGAAGTACTGGAGTCCGATATTTATAAACAAACTCAGATCACGACTCTGAGACTTTCTGCAGAAAGTGAGATATTTAAATTAATTAGTATGACCGCGTTCAAGATAATAGGAAATCAAGGACTTGAAAAGCTAAACATTTATATATATAAACCACAAAAATACGTTTCTGATAAAACGGAAATACAAGAAATCTTGTACAATTTCCATGCAACACCGACCGGAGGACATATAGGACAATCAAGGTTGTTTAACAAACTCAAAGACCTATATAAATGACGTAAAATGAGGAAGACAATAGCAAATTATATAAACAAATGCGAGCTATGTGCTAAAAATAAACACCAAAAGCACAATAAAGAAATTATACAAGTTACAACGCCACCGGTAAAAGCATTTGATATAGTATCCATAGATACGGTAGGGCCATTCACTAAAACGGCTAACGGCAATAGATACGCCGTAACGATGCAATGTGATCTAAGCAAATATGTCGTAATAATCCCAACGAAGGATAAGGAAGCAAATACCATCGCTCAAGCTCTAGTCAACGGGTTCATACTGACATACGGACCGATGAGTAAAATCAAATCGGACTTAGGAACAGAGTACAAGAATCAGATCTTCACTGAAATATGTAACATCCTAAGGATTAAACAGCTATTCGCAACGGCTGCACACCCGGAAACGATAGGAGCCTTAGAAAGAAATCACAAATGTCTTAATGAATATTTACGATGTTTCGTGAACGACAACAGAGAAGATTGGGATAATGTTAATTCCGCTTTAATTTGGTTTTTTCAAATCCGTGCTACGTCGATTGGTCGCGGAGATATCCGAAATTAAACAAAAAGGACACGTTTCTATTCAACGATCGATATCTCAGCAACCAATGATCGTACAGAAAATTTAAGGACAGTTTCGGAGACTGGAATAAATTTCCTAAAAGAATCCGTTAAGACATTAAAAAAAATTTTTTTCTATTCGTAATTTCAATTTTAAAAAAGTCAAAAAAAGTGACTTTTTCCCTTGTTTTGGTAAATCGATCGCATCTTTGCAAATACTGATGGAAAGGCTAAGGTTTGTAGGGACTTTTACACCTCAATGTACCCCCAATAGCCCTGTAAATCCGCAGATCGATCCATTGGACGGTTCCTTCGGCCTGATTGATCAAAGTTCGTAGAACGAGAAGCCGATGCGCTTGAGGGTATCAACGTTTGGTTAATTTGAGAAATTAAAAACAAGGAAAATGAGGGCATGAAAAGGGTTGATGGTTTCAAAAATGAGTCTGTAATTGTGGTCTTTATTAGCTAAAAATTAAAAATAAAAAATTAAAAAAAAATTACAAAAAGATTTTGGTTGTTTTTCAAAAAAAAATTTTTTTTTAATTGTTTTTTTTTAAATTTTTTTTTTTTAATTTTTTGGTTCTGTTAAAATTACTGTACGAATGTGCCCCGCGTACGAAGGGTGACCACTTTCCCCTAACGATAAGAGGAGTGGCTTAAATTATGCTGCGAATTTTTTGAAAATATTGCAAAGTGTTTTCAAATTGTTTGTTAATGATTTTAACCTTTTATTTTCTTTCAACACTAGATTGCCAAAGAAGTCATTTTGACTGCTTTTTAATTTCAATTAGTAAAATAACTATATAGCGTGAACTTACTCAAAATTCCGGTTAGGTGAGAGAAGCAAATACAAAGTTAGACGAATAAACTTTTAATAAGAGAAAAACACAACTGCCTAGGTTTAGTTACAAACGAAGAATGAATTAAGGAACAAGAAAAACAAAACACTATTAAGCGACTGACATATTTTCCAAAGGAGCCGGTTGCTGAGACGATATGTAGACTACTTTGAAGAACGGGTTGCTGACCCGATTCTTTCCTTTTTTACCCACGACGGAACTGTGAAGGTATATGCGTTTGGGGTGAGAGGTTGTTTGTTTGTGTGTGCAAACGAAACTTACGATTTTTCTCCAAAACGGTTTGACCGATTTAGATGGGGTTTTTTGTAAAAAGTTTGTGATTCATCGGCAATTGTTCTTAGATAGGTGTTACGGTGTTAACTTGCTGCAAAATTCAAGATGGCGGACTGTCAAATTTTAAAGTTTATGCGATTTGCACCAAACTTGGTATTTGGGGGCTTTCGGGGTCGCTGATTTCAATTCAACTGTCAAAATTTACGAATTCAAGATGGCGGACTGTCAAATTTTAAAGTTTATGCGATTTGCACCAAATTTGGTATTTGGGTGTTTTCGGGGTCACCAATTGCAGATCAGCTATCAGAATTTACGAATTCAAGATGGCGGACCGTCAAATTTCAAAGGTTATGCGATTTGGACAAAATTTGATATTTGGGGGTTTTTGGGGTCGCCGATCTCAAACCAACTGTGAACATTTATGAATTCAAGATGGCGGATTCTCAAATTTTAAAGTTTATAGGATTTGCACTAAATTTGGTATTTGGGTGTTTTCGGGGTCACCGATTTCAAATCAGCTGTCAGACTTTACGAATTCAAGATGGCGGACTGTCAAATTTTAAAGTTTATGCCTTTTGTACCAAACTTGATATTTGGGGGTTTTTTGGAGTCGCCGATCTCAAACCAACTGTCAAAATTTATGAATTCAAGATGTCGGATTGTCAACTCCTTAAAGTTTGTGCTATCTGCAACAAACTTGGTCTTAGGGGTTTTCGGGGCCGCTGATTTTTACCCACGACGGAACGGAGCTGGTATATGCGTTTAGGGTGAGAGGTTGTTTGTCCAGTCCAATGTTGCCAAGTATCTCCAAAACGGTTTGACCGATTTAGATACGGTTTTCTGTAAAGGGTTTGTGATTCATCGGCCAGATATAAAAATCATATTTTGTAAGAAATCTCTAAAAAGTTTCAAATAAAAAACAAAATTAAAAATTTTGAAAAAAACCCACGACGGATGTAAACGTCGTAATAGAAAAAGGATTAAATAAAATTTTAAAGCCCCCCCGACTAAAAGGAGGTAAGTAACCAAAGAAAATTCGTCGGGGGATGCCATTCCCTGCCCTGAACTGAACTAAAATATTGAATGTATGTAGTCTTTAATTGATATTCTCCTATTCTTAATTCAGGGCAGGGAATGGCATCCCCCGACGAATTTTCTTTGGTTACTTACCTCCTTTTAGTCGGGGGGGCTTTAAAATTTTATTTAATCCTTTTTCTATTACGACGTTTACATCCGTCGTGGGTTTTTTTCAAAATTTTTAATTTTGTTTTTTTTAGTACAGTTGATTACTCAACATTCTCCCCCCCCCCCCTTTGGCAACAGCGTTGACAAATGAATCTTCAAGAGCGGAGACTGGTAGAACACAAAGTTTAGCGATTGGCCTCGTCAGCGTAGGTGTAGCGGTCTTGATAGTCACCACCCTGGTAAGCCCATCCTTGCCAGGATGTAGAGCGAGTACTCGAGCGAGAGGCCACTTAGTTGGAGGTAGTCGTTCATCAGTTAGCAGTACCATGGAGCCGATTTTAATCTCATTAGAGGGGTGATGCCATTTTGATATCGACTGGTAGCGATGTAGACACTCAGCGGACCATCTCTTCCAAAAGTGTTAGGTTCTCTGTTGTATAAGCTGCCACTTAGAGAGTCTCGTCTCAGCGATCTCACTCAGCGAAGGTGAAGGAAGAGAGGTTAGCGGCTCACCGATAAGAAAATGACCTGGCGTAAGCGCTGCTAGGTCTGCAGGATCTTCAGAAAGCGGTGCCATGGGCCGAGAGTTCAAAACAGCTTCGACTTGGTTCAGAAGTGTAGTCATCTCCTCATAGGTTAAGAGGGTTTCACCAATGACTCGTTTTAGATGGAACTTCAGCGATTTTACCGCGGCTTCCCATTTACCACCAAAGTGGAGTGCTCCAGGTGGGTTGAAGACCCAGTTGGTGCCGCCAGTAGAGAGGAGCGTAGCGAGTTGTCCCAGTTCTTTCGATCCCATCTTGAAGAGGCGTTTTAGAGTTGCATCTGCCCCAGCGAAATTGGTACCACAATCACTGTAAAGCGTATGGCAGATGCCTCGACGGCTAGCGAATCTTCTATACGCAGCGATGAAAGCGTCCGAAGAATAGTCGATAACGACTTCCAAATGCACAGCTGATGTAGCGAAGCACACAAAAACTGCAATCCATCCCTTGTGTGTTTTGGAACCACGGCCTTTCCAAGTTTTCAAGGTAATTGGACCAGCATAGTCTATACCGGTATGAAGAAAAGCACGTGCAGGCGTTATTCTTGCAGCGGGCAGTTGCCCCATCAACTGTTGAGCTCGTAATCCTCGGTGGCGAGTGCAAGTGACGCAGCGAAGAATGAATGATCGTACCGGTGCTCGACCACCAATAATCCAGTACGAACGTCTTAGATAAGCGAGTGTCAATTGAGTGCCGCCATGTAGAGTGCGGTGATGAGCGTCAGCTATCAAGAGAGAAGTTAAAGGCGATTCTCGAGGCGAAATAGCGGGGTGCTTCTGTTCAGAATCAAGCAGGGAATGTTTCAAGCGTCCGCCAACTCGTAGTACACCTTGATGATCAAGGAATGGTGTCAGCTTGATTAGATGACTCGATTTAGCGAGCTGATTGCCTTTTGATAGCGTTCTCAACTCCTCAGCGAAAAAATATTTTTGTGTTATCTTGACGATCAACACTCTAGCGGTTTCCAGGTCAGCGAAGAGTGTGGTACCTTTTGCAAGCGAGCGATGAAGCGCAAACCGATGGCTAACGTTCGTACTAGGCGTGGCAGTGAAGAGTAGCGAGTAATAAGTTCCCAGAGAGGATGCTGATCTGTTTCTATAGCGACATTGAAGAAAAGACCTGGTTTTTCTTCAAGGTGAGCGGTTGTTGTAGCGGGAGGATCAAATGTGGGCCATTCTTCACAAGGTTGTAATAGCCAAGAGGGCCCATGCCACCAGAGTGAATGCTGCTTCAGTTTCAGAGTACAGAGTCCTCGAGAAGGACAATCAGCGGGATTTTGCTTCCCAGCAATGAACCGCCACTTAGCTGAGGGTTGAAGGTCTTGAATTTTCTGTACTCGATTGCAGACGTACTCCTTCCAACGAGATGGATGACTTCTGATCCATGTAAGAGCGACAGCGGAGTCTGTCCAGAGAAAGGTGGGAACGTCACCAAGCTCAAGCGTGGTCTGGACGTAGCGAGTAAGCCTAGAGAGAATTACTGCAGCGTTGAGCTCTAATCTCGGAATAGTGAGATGCTTAAGTGGAGCAACTTGCGTTTTTGCGCACACAAACGAAGTCGTCGAGCTGCCATCAGGAGCGACGACTTTGAGGAAAACTACTGCAGCCATAGCGAGTTGTGAGGCGTCAGCGAAGCCGTGTATCTCGACGGTAGACGCGGAGGTTAAGTGCAGCCAGCGAGGTATCTCAAGCGGTTCTATGTGCAGTAAGTCTTCCCTGAAGAGTTGCCATTTGTGTGAAAGAACAGGTGAAAGAGGCTCATCCCAGCCGAGTTTCTCTAGCCACAGTTCTTGAAGCAGCATCTTGGCTCGTATCACTAGCGGAGCGAGGAATCCCAGTGGATCAAATAGTCGAGCAGTTTCGGAGAGAATGGATCGTTTGGTGACTGTCTTCTCAATAGATGATGAATAAGTAAACTTAAACTTATCTTGTGTTGGGTGCCAGGTCAGACCAAGCACCTTGATGGTAGATTCCTCGAAGCTGATAGGGTCGGCAGTTGTGAGAGCAGCTGGTGATACCTGAGCGAGAAGTTCAGCGGAGTTACTGGCCCACTTAGCAAGCGGAAAACCTCCAGCGGAGCAAATAGCTATGAGTTGTTGAGCAATCAAAGTAGCTTCGGAATAGAATCAGCTCCTCCATAGATGTCCTCGACATAACGACCCTTGGTGAGAGGGTCCACAGCGAGTGGGAAGCGATGCCCTTCATCTTTGACTAGTTGGAGGAGGGTACGGACAGCTAGAAACGGAGCACAGCGGGTCCCATAGGTCACAGTAGTGAGTTGATATGGGGCGACCTGTTGGTGTTGATCGACCCAGAGGATTCGCTGTAAATCCCAGTCGAGCGGGTGGACCTTGATCTGACGGTACATCTTAGTGATGTCCGTGGCGAAGACGAAGCGATGACGGCGAGCCCAGAGGAGTACATCGGACAGATCAATCTGGATCTTGGGTCCAGGATGGAGGATGTCGTTGAGCGAAACCCCAGAAGAGGTGTTACCGAAGCCGTTGAAGACGACCCTCAACTTAGTAGTGATGCTCTGCTCCTTCAGCACGCCATGATGAGGTAAATAGTATGCAGGTAGAGATTCTGAACCTATAGAAGGTGCTACCCTCATGTGGTCAAGCTGTTCATACTCACTCATAAAGTTGTTGTAGAGTGTACTGAAGGAGGGATTAGAGGCTAAACGTCGGAGAGTGCTTTGAAGGCAGCGACGAGCGGTCGAGAGCGAATTACCCAGTTGTGTGGCAGGAGAATTGAGCGGAAGCCTTACTATGTAGCGACCTGAGGCGTCCCTGGAGTGCGTGTTGATGAAGTACTGTTCACACTCTTCATCAGCAGGGCTGAGGGGTGGAGCTGCCAAGGTAGGCGTCTCTTCTTGCGACCAAAACTGTGAGAGGAGGTCATGGAGATCCTGATCAGCGGAGACATGGTGACCGTACTCGACAGCGGTTGAACTCAACAAGTCGGCTGCTCCAAAAATAATCCACCCAAACTTGGTGGCCTGAGCGACTGGGGTGTTACTCGGTCCTTTGATCACTCCAAGCCGGATAATCAGACCGGTTGGAGCAGCCCCAAGCACCATGTCCACGCGTCCAGGTATCAGAAAGCCTGGATCGGCGAGTTGCAGCTCGTCTAGATGTGGCCAGTGTGGATCTTCCATAGCGAATGACGGTAGGTGAGCGGTAAGAACTGGAAGAATATATGCTTGAAGCTGAATTTTCTCATCGGAGTATAAGGATTGGAGCTCCAGAGAACACGTTCCACGAGCGTAGCCAGCGGATGTGTTGCCTATGCCACGAAGAGAGACGGCGGTAGGCTGTCTCAAGACGCCCAGCTTATTGGCGAGCTTCTCAGTGATGAAGGAAACTTCAGCGCCTTGGTCAACGAGGACTCGAGCGGTTAGCGAATGACAGTTTGGAGCGGATACTGAAACCTTGCTAGTAGCGAGTAAGACAGTCGGTTTAGAGAGGTTACCTGTTATGCCATAAGATGCAGCAATAGCAGTGGTAGTAGCGACAGGACGAGTAGAGCCTGCAGGTAGATCATCAGCGAATGTAACTCTCTTGAGCGAAAAACCACCAGGTGCAGAGGTGGAGCATGTATGTCTCTTGTAAGTGAAACCAGCCGTAGTAGAGGTAGGACTCGTAGCGGAAGATGACGTAACGAGTCAGTGCTGAGGTTGTTTCTCTGGAGCGTCAGCAGCGGTTTGTGTAGCGACAGAAGACATTGAGCCGATGGAAGTGGCTCGCCTGAGAGGAGTCTCACGTAACTGGGAATCACGAAAAGGCCGGTAAACGTGAATCGAAATGTGGTGGTACTCGCCACACTTCTGACAAGTTTGCTTGGTTCTGCAGTCAGCGATGCGATGTCGTCTCAAACAATTGAAGCAGAGGCGGTAATGCCTCACTGCCTCGATACGCTCTTCAATAGATTTTGCCCGGTAAGTAGGACAAAACAGCACGAAATGCTTCTCGGAACAAATGGCACAAGGTCTCGGAGCATCTGTTGCAGCAGCGACTGACGAGAGGTTCACGGAAGCGGATGACCTTGAAGAGGTTGACCTTATAGCGGAAGCTCGTAAAGCATAAGTTGGCTTAGCTGGGATTTGTCTACGTTCAGATGGTGCAGCAGTGGTGACCTCAATTGTCTCCATGGCCCTAGCTCGACCAGTCAGAAAGGTCTGAAGCTCTGCGTACGACGGGATGGAGGTGGATGATCCCAGCCTGTTTTCCCAGCTCTCCCTCAGTCGATCATCTAGACGGCTGGCTGTCAGGTGAACTAGCAATGGGTCCCAGGAAGCGGTGGGAACATTGAGAGCCTGGATAGCGTCCAAGGCCTTCTTATTTGAGCGGATCAAGTCGTCAAGTGCTTTGGCAGAGCGTGGAGCGATTTTCTCTCCAGCCAGGAGCTTATCCAGATGAGCGGATAACAGGCGGCGTGGATTGTCGTAGCGGGTGACAAGAAGGTCCCACGCGGTAGCGAATGCCTCTCCGGTAATTGGCAGATTAGCGACAAGATCAGCGGCTTCCCCCTTCAGTGAAGTTATTAAATAGTGCATTTTTACGACGCGACGGGGGTAACAACCTCGTTTGTCCCAATAAGTGACGTGAACATTTCATGAAAATTTGTCCACTCCAAGTAGTCGCCACTAAATGTGGGTAGCGGAACTTCTGGAAGCTTCTGCAGCAGCGAACCTCCCAGTTGAGCGAATGAAGTCTCGAGCATTGTGGCACCTGTAGGTATGTCTCGCGTACCTTCAAGTTCCTCCTTGCGTTCCAACAGAGCGACCTTGGCCTCATTATAATGATGGAACGTCAAGATGAACATGTCCTCTTTCACGTAGGCAGTGTCTAGAAGTCCGTCGAATTTTCCATCAAATAAGGAAAGGTGAAGAACGTCAAACGAGTTCCAACCCGTGTCTAGCGCCGCCATCTTGAAGACGAGTGGCGAGCGGTTAAGAGAAGCGAACGAAACAGCTTTACCTTCAGCAGCGATATTTTTTATCGCAGTGGAGCGAATCTCCTGCAGCCTAAGCCGTTGCTCGAGCTTTTGGTTGACAGGAGGGGTCGGTGCTGGAACAGACATGGTTTAGCAATTTCACTTGCTCACACACGAAAAAAGTCAGATGATCTCCGTCGCAACACAACGCCCAGGGTGTTCCGCAATGCGACGGAATGAGATCCTCAAGCGAAAAACCAAAAAAAACTGCACTTAATTATCTCTCACTATCTTATCCGGCCTCGAAGGACCAATAAATGTAGCGTGAACTTACTCAAAATTCCGGTTAGGTGAGAGAAGCAAACACAAAGTTAGACGAATAAACTTTTAATAAGAGAAAAACACAACTGCCTAGGTTTAGTTACAAACGAAGAATGAATTAAGGAACAAGAAAAACAAAACACTATTAAGCGACTGACATATTTTCCAAAGGAGCCGGTTGCTGAGACGATATGTAGACTACTTTGAAGAACGGGTTGCTGACCCGATTCTTTCCTTTTTTAGTACAATTGATTACTCAACAATAATGCTACAATTTTGAGACTTTTTATATATGATATAAATGCATTTATTAATGGTTGTACTTACATCCCCTCTTTATTTTTGATATAAATACATATGTATGTTTTTTACTTGTATTGCGCAAAAGCAGTCATTTTCACTGCTTGGGAAATTTTAAATAATTAAATGACTTTTATTATTGAATTCAGTAAATTTCTTATATGACCAGTCCGGCCGTGTATTGAAATGACATTTCTAATTTTTTCGATTCCCGTTGCATAATAACATGTCGGTACATGACTTTGAGGAGGGAACTAAGGGAGGCGACATACCATAGTAAAGTATCTGGGGGCACGGCAGTGCCCCCGCCAAGTCGAGCAAGCACCGCCGTACCATCCTTTTCTCGAAGCATCTCGAAGCAGTTCAGGCCATTTTCGACCCCCCTATAACTTCTTTGTGGATAAAACTAGAAGCTTGAATTTTCACTAACCAAGCAGGCATTGTATAAACACGGTATATTTTAAATTTCATTCAATTTGAACCAGTAGTTTAAGAATTATAACTAATCAAATTTCTTAATTTTCTTAATTTTGTCACTCACTGACTGACCGATCATCAAAACTCTAAGGCACTTCTAGCAGACATAGAAGCTCCAAATTTTGAACACAGTTATTGTTTAGCCTACAAAGAGAGGAAAAACTTAAAAATCCCGAAATTTCATTATATTATTATATTATATGATTTTATTAAAATGTACATGCGTATTCATATGTGCGCAAGTAAGAATAAGAATGTAAATGTCAAAATGTAGAAAAAACCAAGTCTCGCAACTCGGTACTTTTATCGTCAAAAGTTGTGAGATCCATGTAATACCGCCGACTGAAAGGCTTACTACTCATTCATTAGTTTACTGAAAGGCTCTCATTCATTAGTTTACTGATATTATTTGTTTGTTTATACGATTTGGACGTTGTTTGGATAATTTTAAAATACGTTTATCTATTAATCGTATTCCTGGACAAAAAATCTCTTGCGTACCAGTTTTATCGTAAAAAGTTGTGAAATCCATGTAATACCGCCGACTGAAAGGCTTACTACTCATTCATTAGTTTACTGATATTATTTGTTTGTTTATACGATTTGGACGTTGTTTGGATAATTTTAAAATATATTAATACGTTTTAGGTAAGTAGTTTAAAGTCACGTTTATCTATTAATCGTATTCCTGGACAAAAAATCTCTTGCGTACCAGTACTAGTAGTTGCAATGGATTCAGAAATACTGTATGTGAATGACCATCCTTGCCCACACTGGGTTCTCCCTTTACCTGGCGATGGTTCGTGTTTATTTCATTCTTTGTCATTCTCTATGTATAAGAATATTGAGTCGTCGTATGAAATTAGACATGCTATAGTCAAGTATGTGGTAGCGCATTGGGATGAGTTACAACTGTATACTTGTGACGAGTGCGGAGACATTAACGCTGATTCGTACATGACGGCAATGGTAAAAACAACTACCTATGGTTCCGCGTCTGAACTTATGGCGGCCGCCGCTTTGTATCCGTATGCTTTCGAGGTTTACGAAAACGGCCTTTTGAGAGGATCATTCGGTGGTGATTCTGGTAATCCGGTGAAACGCTTACGATTTTCTGGAAGTTTCTTAGGCGGCCATTATGAAGTGCTCCTTCAAGAAATGCCTCCAAATGATGATTGTTCTAGCCGATCTCAAAGGTTGAGTGACTGAACACTAAAAATTTAGAAAATATGCCGGAGGTTTTATAATGGTTCACTGAGACTCAATTAGGATCAACCACAATGTCCCAAACGCTAATCAGAGCACAATATAAATGCACCTTCCGTGCTAAAGTAGAGTTAAAGAATTATTAAAATATGATGTACAATTTTGTGTTAATGAAAGGCAGAGAATCCCGCGAGATTAATGCACAAAACACGAATCGTAGCAGCAACGTGCTGTGTAATACAAATGAAATTTTCCGCAATGGCGGAATGCACGAGTGACCGGTATAACGGTGTAATAGTAAGCACAAAGTGCTGAGAGAAAATATTCAAAATGTTCAAATAATAAATATAATGTAATTAATACAAATAATTGTAATGTCCTGCTGCTGGTTTAGCAAGCAGGTGAACTAAATTTTGCTCTTGTTCTGGCTGAACCCAACTTAAAGAATTAATTCTAGAATCAGGCTTTTTGCTCAGAACATTAAAAGAAAAATTGTACTCACCTGAATCCAATTTTACCTCACAAGGGATAGGACTATGGTAAGGTTCTCGTTTGGTCGTTACCCAAGACGAGTGGAGCAAAATTTAGTTTTAGTAAGTTTATTGCTTGATCGTTACTCAAGACAATGTGTGTTAAAATCTTGCTTGATCGTTACTCAAGACAAGTGTTAAAATCTTGCTTGATCGTTACTCAAGACAAGTGTTAGTAGGAATTGCCTTAATCGATACTTAAGAGAATGAGATTAGTATCTTGCTTGATCGGTACTCAAGACAAGTGTTAGTAGGAATTGCCTTAATCGGTACTTAAGACAATGAGATTAGTATCTTGCTTGATCGATATTCAAGGCAAGTGAAATCTTAATTTGAGTTCTCAAATTAAGTGGAAAAGCGCAGGATGTAAAGGTAGGAATTCGCACGGAGAGGTGTAAGGCACAAAGAGAAAAGCGCAAAGAGGTCGAATGGGGTGGCGCGCAGGCTTTTATACCCGTCCTGATGCACACGGCACCACAGTTGCACACGGCACCAAAGTTTAAAGTCCATCTTGCGGTACGCCCCCCCACAGAGTGCATCGTGAATTTCCCCACAAACTCGTAGTTGAGGTTTTGAATCCTAGATGTCATCCTGGTGATAAATTTCGAAAGTCGAAAGTGACCTAATGCGTGATCAGCTGTCACGTTTGTTTACATTAGAGCTGACAAGTGTCAACTGGCTTTTGTTTATCTTAGAGCTGACAAGTGTCAACTGGCTGGAAGAGGAGCCGACGATTCTTCTGCAGGTAAGATTTTGTTCTGTAATTCGTAATTAAATGTTAATAATGTATTTATTTTCTGGAAATCTCCGGTGGCGTGGAGCTCCACGAGGGACAACAGCGCGGGACTCCAGTAATCCAGCGAGGAGTGCTGGTGAGAAAAGGTGAGCTACCTGATCAGCTGTGTACTAACCTTGACTTAGTTTGTTTATTTTCAGTGATGCAATTTGATCTTGGCCCACTGTGGGTGGCAGCTCATCGGCTCAGCGAGGGACTCAAGAGTTTTAGTGCAGCTGCACTAAACATACTCCCCCGCCCGTTTAAAAAAGTTTAAGAAGTTTAATGAGTGAGGACTGAGAAATGTGTATGTGTAAAACACACCAAGTGCAATAAAATTGTTAGTTAGTTCATGTACATTTTTTTATTTGTTACCCTTATATTTCCATTTGCTAATAATTTTACATTAAAACGAACGCCGTCCTTTGTGGTGTAGCGTTGTGTTTTGCGCTTAGAATTTTGCAACGCGTCCCACGAAAAAACAATCGTTTCACTGCGCCCTGAATTATTTTGAACTTCAATTGTGTTTAGGAAAGTAGTCGCGTGCGATATTGCTTTTGATTGCCGTGAGACTGGGCCAAACAATATCCAACCGAAAATGCTGTTTTGCGCTATGGGTGAATCTGGAGGTCCCTTACGAAGACCTTCTAACAAGATATTTCCGTAAATATCAGCTCCGAGAAGGAGATCAATTTTTCCCGGTCTATTGAAGAATGGGTCTGCTAAAGGAAGGTTCTGTATGTGAGACCAATTCTTTGCAACAATATTTTCTGGAGGTAATAATTCAGTTATTTTGTTAACAACAAATGCAGTTAGCGTTGTGGAATTTTGTTGTAACATTGAAGAGCTGATTTCAAGCGACGTTTGTGCTTTTATGTTTGTTGCTTCTGAACCTCCCAAGCCAGTGATTTCCAGGTTTGTGGGAATTGTTGTTAATTGTAAGCGTTTCGTTGCTGCCTTTGTAATAAAGGAAACTTGAGAGCCTGAATCTATCAAGGCACGCAACGTGAGAATAGTTCCTGATTTAGAGGGCACGTTTATTAACGCTGTTGCGAGAAGTGATTGAGGTGGCTGTTGACCTCTGCTAGTATAAAATGATTGAACGGTACTAATATTATTTCCACAGTTTTGAGACTTGCTCGGAGGGTGAGGCTGAGACACTCTCTGTGGTGAAACAGGCATAGAGGGTTCCGTTTTAGTTTCCTTATGTAGTAAGGAATGATGACGTCGTCCACATCGGCGACAATTGATTTTGCTAGGGCAAAATTGCGATTTGTGCCTTTTAGAAAGGCAATTAACGCATAACTGATGCGAGGTTACGAATTGATATCTTTTATTCGTATCGAGATTGGTGAATTTTGAACATTTGTAAAGAGGATGAGCCTCTTTACATGAGATGCACTTCTCTGAGGAAGTAGCAAAAAAGGTCTTGGCACCTTTTTGGTGTGATGTCCGTTCAGTTATCGTGGATTTTGAATCTGCAATTGCTTCCAAAGTTCTAAACCGTTTCTCAAGGAACGTTTTGAAATTGTCAAATGTAGGGAAGTCTTCAGAATCCTTCTGATTTTCCTCCCACATCTTGTGTGTTTCAGCGGGAAGCCGTTGTACCAACATGTATATTAGAAGTGGATCCCAATTTGCAATAGAAACGCCTAACGCTTGTAATTCATAAAGACTCTCACAAGACTTGTCCAGTAATGTTTTTATGCCTTTTGCGGATTCGGAATTTAGTTTGGGTAAATTGAAAAGTAATTTAAGCTGAGTAGTTACTAATACTCGCTTGTTGTCATATCTGCTGAGAAGTACCTTCCACGCATTGTCGTAACTAGCCTCTGTTATGGGAAATTGTCTTAGGAGATGCTCAGCTTCTCCGGTGACACACGATTTTAAATAGTGTAATTTTTGAGCAGCTGAAAGCTCACTATTTGTGTGCACCAGCGCCTTAAACAAATCGTGGAACGATCTCCATGATTCGTAAGAGCCTGAAAATGTGGGTATTGAAATGCGTGGGAGTTTTAAGAGAGAGTTCTGAGGAGAACAGTTTGCTCTCACTTTACTTGAAGATGAATCGGTATCTTCCCTATTCGAGTGGTTGCTTGCAGTCTGATTCACTGCCGATACTTCTTGCATTTTGTCAAGATTATCTTGCAACAAACCAGTGAACTCGAAATATTTTTCTTCGAGTTCTGAAAAAATGTCTTTAGAGAAGTACTCGTGTTCATCTTTTTGTTCTGTTGTCAAGTCTTGTGATAGTTCAGATATCGAATAATGGTTATTTTTATATTCTTGCCAGAGCTGTTTCACCTCTGACAAGCGCTCTTTGACAACCCCTTTGGTTCTTTTCGCTATTGCAGTTTTTCGATAATTTATTGCAGATTTTTGAAAAATGTCTGCGATGGCCTTTTGTTTGGCCAGCAATTGGTTTAGAGACATTATGACAGACCGTTATTGACCGTTATAGACCCGTTATCCGGCTCGAAGGACCAACAAATGTTCTAGCCGATCTCAAAGGTTGAGTGACTGAACACTAAAAATTTAGAAAATATGCCGGAGGTTTTATAATGGTTCACTGAGACTCAATTAGGATCAACCACAATGTCCCAAACGCTAATCAGAGCACAATATAAATGCACCTTCCGTGCTAAAGTAGAGTTAAAGAATTATTAAAATATGATGTACAATTTTGTGTTAATGAAGGGCAGAGAATCCCGCGAGATTAATGCACAAAACACGAATCGTAGCAGCAACGTGCTGTGTAATACAAATGAAATTTTCCGCAATAGCGGAATGCACGAGTGACCGGTATAACGGTGTAATAGTAAGCACAAAGTGCTGAGAGAAAATATTCAAAATGTTCAAATAATAAATATAATGTAATTAATACAAATAATTGTAATGTCCTGCTGCTGGTTTAGCAAGCAGGTGAACTAAATTTTGCTCTTGTTCTGGCTGAACCCAACTTAAAGAATTAATTCTAGAATCAGGCTTTTTGCTCAGAACATTAAAAGAAAAATTGTACTCACCTGAATCCAATTTTACCTCACAAGGGATAGGACTATGGTAAGGTTCTCGTTTGGTCGTTACCCAAGACGAGTGGAGCAAAATTTAGTTTTAGTAAGTTTATTGCTTGATCGTTACTCAAGACAATGTGTGTTAAAATCTTGCTTGATCGTTACTCAAGACAAGTGTTAAAATCTTGCTTGATCGTTACTCAAGACAAGTGTTAGTAGGAATTGCCTTAATCGATACTTAAGACAATGAGATTAGTATCTTGCTTGATCGGTACTCAAGACAAGTGTTAGTAGGAATTGCCTTAATCGGTACTTAAGACAATGAGATTAGTATCTTGCTTGATCGATACTCAAGGCAAGTGAAATCTTAATTTGAGTTCTCAAATTAAGTGGAAAAGCGCAGGATGTAAAGGTAGGAATTCGCACGGAGAGGTGTAAGGCACAAAGAGAAAAGCGCAAAGAGGTCGAATGGGGTGGCGCGCAGGCTTTTATACCCGTCCTGATGCACACGGCACCACAGTTGCACACGGCACCAAAGTTTAAAGTCCATCTTGCGGTACGCCCCCCCACAGAGTGCATCGTGAATTTCCCCACAAACTCGTAGTTGAGGTTTTGAATCCTAGATGTCATCCTGGTGATAAATTTCGAAAGTCGAAAGTGACCTAATGCGTGATCAGCTGTCACGTTTGTTTACATTAGAGCTGACAAGTGTCAACTGGCTTTTGTTTATCTTAGAGCTGACAAGTGTCAACTGGCTGGAAGAGGAGCCGACGATTCTTCTGCAGGTAAGATTTTGTTCTGTAATTTGTAATTAAATGTTAATAATGTATTTATTTTCTGGAAATCTCCGGTGGCGTGGAGCTCCACGAGGGACAACAGCGCGGGACTCCAGTAATCCAGCGAGGAGTGCTGGTGAGAAAAGGTGAGCTACCTGATCAGCTGTGTACTAACCTTGACTTAGTTTGTTTATTTTCAGTGATGCAATTTGATCTTGGCCCACTGTGGGTGGCAGCTCATCGGCTCAGCGAGGGACTCAAGAGTTTTAGTGCAGCTGCACTAAACAATGATAATTCGAATAAAAATAATAAAAACTTACCTAAAAAGGGCGGAAGACCTAAAAAGATTAATAAAGGAAGACCTAAAACTTCTGCGCTATTCCGTTCTCAACAAATCAAAGAAGCAGCGGCCCGTTATCGCCAGAACAACCCCGAAAAACGTAAGAAAACATTAACTCGTTACAGTTCTTCATGTCCGGAAGTTCACAGAGCAGCTGTAGCGCGTTACACTGCGTCTCATCCCGAAGTTCACCGAGAAGCAGTGTCACGTTACACTGCTTCTCACCCCGAAGTTAACGGTGAAGCTGTAGCACGTTATAAACATTTACACCCTGAGCTAAATCTTAAATCTGTCCAAAGGAAAAGATCAAACGAAAAATTACAATTTCGACTAAAAAATTTAGAAAAAATTACTCAAGCGCTAACAAATAAAATAAAGAACAGATTAGAAGCGGAGAAACTAATTAAATGGGCAGCTCATAACAGGCAGCAAACATTAAGAAACTTTAATGAAACTATTGATAAATTGAAAGATAAATTCAAAGTATCGTTAGAAAAACTAAGTTCGTGCCCTCCAGATAGTTCTTTAAATGACAAGTTAGAATGTTTTCTTGGAAAATCAGAGCATAGAAGTAACCAGGAGCCATATTACGCAGAAGAAGCTTACAATTTATTTGAAAACAAGAACAAAGCTATCGAAATTGACGATAAAGGAAAAGCGGTCTTTGGGAATGTAAAAAAGCATGGTCATAGTTTAGTTTGGTCTTGTAATGACCTGTGCGCACTAGATGAGAACGTAATTATACAGTTAACAAACATTTTCGAAAGCTTGGTGAACGAAAGTGCAGCTCAGTATTACACATTAATTGAAAAAGAAAAAATATTAGAGTATTTAAATTATATTAACACTCTCAAAGCGCATTCTCCTCGTCTAAGGACTATTTCAAGAGAAATATATCAAGTGAAGAGTATTTTTAACATTTTAAAAGATATTTATGAATCATTAGAAAAATCTGACGTAGAAAGAATAAAAGAACACGGAAAACAACAAAAAGTTGGCAGTGTTAATGTGGAAAGTGAAGAGTCACATGAAATTGTAGAGGATGAGGTCATAGATAAACATAAGGCTGCGTTTAAATCTCTAAAACTAAAGTGTCTTGATACTCCAAAGCTTGAGTGCATGTCGTGTATAAAACTTTGTTGTTCAAGAGATATTTCATCTCTGAACAGATTAAGAAAAGCTATAGACATCAGTATTTGGAATAATCTTCTCAATTATTACAAAACCAACAATCTAGATCACAGCCCATACATTTGTCACTCGTGTTTACAAAAAATTAGATTAAATCAACTGCCAGCAGCCTGTGTTCTAAATGATCTACACGTTAGTACTATTCCACCACAGATAACCGAGTTAAATGACTATGAAAAGATATTAATTCAACGTGCCAAAGCATTTCAGGTAGTAATGCTAATGAATCCCGTTGCAAACAAACATTTACCTAATAGGCATATGGTGAAAAAAGTAAAAGGCAGAACTTTCCACCTTCCTTTGCCTCTTGAAGAAACTTTGAAAATGCTGCCTAGACCAGAACACCCGATTACTAACCCTGAAATGTATATTATGGTACGAGGTATGCCAACAAAATCAAAAATAGTGTGGGAGGATATTGTAGATGTCAATAAGGTTTACCAAGCCTTACAATATTTAAAAGGTGTAAATGCTCTTTACTCTCAAATACAACTTCCACATTCACCTCAGCAATTGATTGATTATATCAACGAAGAGGACAATATCCATCATATAGTAGACCAATTAGAATCTCAAGTAGATAACGTTGTAGAAGGAAACGATGGGCTACTTACACAAGTTACAATACACTATTTACCCCTTGCATGAAAGGAGGAGAAACGCTCTTATTTCAGAACTCTACCAAATGCTCAAAGTCAACGCTGCTCCAATTGATTCTAGAGATAAAGATTTAGATGTAAAGTGCTTTCCTGATCTTTATGTTGAAGGTAAATATGGTCAGTTTTATGTTCGGCAGAAAAAGTTAACATCTGGTGAATATATTAAAGCAAGACTAATTTCAAAACACTCTCCATTCCGCCTAAATCACCAATATTTATTTTTTCTACTTAATGATGCTAATATACGTCAAATAAATTCAGGCATATTCTATAAAATGAATTGCGTTAAGCCCGGTATGCTGTTGCCAAGTAATTTCTTGGCCTATACAAAACCTATGTAAAAAAAACACTCAAGTAATGCTCAAGGAAATTTTTTCCGTTCCGGCTGTCAAAGCGGTATGCTGTTCGCAAGGAATCGGTCAAGAAAAAACGTAGTTCTACTATCAGGCGCTAGTGGCGCTGTATACCAAAAAGTCAAATTTCCTTCAAGAAATATGTGTCCGAGCACATATTCCTTGAAGTAAAAGTGACAGTTCGTCTGTGGTGAAAGTGATTTCTGCAATAATTTTTCTTTGTGAACTTTGAAAGAGTATATTTTGGTACGGGTGGACATCTATGAGTTTGTTGTGATTGTTGTGATACATATTTCGTGATAAAAGTCTTATAAAAAACATATCACAAGCCGTCAAAATTCCTTGACCAACTGTCAAATTTCCTTCAAGGAATATGTGCTTATTTTCCTTGACCTCTTTTCTCTTAACAGCATACCGGGCTTTAATCAAAAACAAAAAATTACAGCTGAACAGTATTTTGAGATGCTTAATAAAGATGAGTTAGAAGGTGACTTAACAGCAATATTTGGTAGGTTAAGAAATACGGAACAGTTTTGGAAAAAACCAAAAATTGATGTCAACTGTATGACACAACACTACGGGCCAGCAACCTGGTTTCTCACCATGAGTCCTTCAGAATGGATGTGGGATGATTTAGGTGAGTACCTTAACCGTCCGGTCAATGAGAAAACTTTCACCATTCGTTCAATAACCGGGTACCCGGGTACCCACGTATGAAAACAGATGGAAAAGTTATTAGTAAGCTGGCTACGTGGCATATGAAATAACTATCGAGACTATACACAGCTTATAGTCCCCACTGAAATAACACCAGCGAAATCCTATGGTCCTCGCGTCCTCGGACATTCAGACACCTCCGATGCCCCACTCCTTCACATCGAACAATAAGGAAGAAATGGGATCAGTCGGAATTTTATAAGCGTAGTGAACAGATGTTGGATACGTTTAGTATCCTAACTTAAAACTAATACAATAAAATTAAATATTCGACTTCAATTGTGGACCCACAACACAGAACAAAATTATTACGTACAAAATTTCCAGTGAAAGTGAAAAAAAATATACAGAATTAATTAATACAATTACAAATGGAATTGAATATAAATACGATGGATGATTCATCGAGTTTTCAACGGTAAGTCGAGATTTATTTCTTTTATTTTCGAGTAAATTATTTTATATTGTCAATATTTAAAAAAAATAGTAAACATTATAATAAAGTGAAAACTCTTTCCAATAGAATCACCCGCTCTCAGAGAAGTGAGCATTTCGAGAGAACATTCGAAGCAGAAGAATCTGATGATGACCACGTGTCGGATAGTGACGACGATGAATATTTTCCACCGAGTGAGTCGGAAGCTTCGGTTTATGATGATACAGGTAGTTCACATTTCTTTTTTCTAGTGTGTACGTCAATAATTATGATGTATTATGTTTTATAAATTGTGTAAATTTCTCGGAATAGCTAATGAAATTGCACTCAATGATGAAGATGAAGATGGAGAAGATGAAGATGAAGATGAAGATGAAGATGAAGAAAGTGAAGTAGAAGCGACGGGGTCAGGAATGACAGCAAGAGATGGTACTCAGTGGGCTACGAATCCGCCAAGTGAACATCAAGTTAGAAGGCGTGATAATGTGCGAGAGAGATGTGGACCTAATAGGAACACCAACATGCTGTCAAATCTCGACACATTCAAATTATTTTTCACTCCAGAAATGGCTGATATCATTATACGCCATACTAATAAAAAGGCAAGCTCAACATATGCAGCATATAATGAAAAAAATCCAGAGAAAAAACAACTAGTGTGGAAAAATCTTGAGCTGCAGGAATTTTATGCATTCTTGGCTATTTTGATAACCTCTGGCGCCAACAACTCAAATACTGACAATACAGTGGATATGTGGCAGACGTATTCATATCCATTGTATCGTGCAGCAATGAGCATCAATCGCTTCTGGAACATTATTCGTTTTATTCGATTTGATGATGCCAATACTCGTGCTCAGCGCATGGAGAGTGATAAAGCTGCTCCAATACGAGACATTTGGACAATGCTCAATAGTAATTTAGCAAAACATTAAGGTGGGTCCACACTGAGCCACCGAAAGCGAACGCATGAGTACACATGTTTGCAATCCAAGTTTTCTAGTGTGTACGCTGAAGAAACATAAAAAAACATGCGCGTTCGCTATGTTTGCTTTCATAATCACGCGTGCTGCACAGGCGTCCGTAGATATGCAAGCAAACACAAGCGAAATTTTTTAAGTGTGGACGCCTTTTGAGAAGGCGTCAATCAGGTTTCCTTGCATTTGCATGTTTTCCATTCAAGTTGGAAAATCTGAGCGAATGTATATAAAATATGGCGAATATTGTTGAGGAAAAACTACCTGACTTGTTTTTCTTGTTAATCCTGTTGTAAACTAGTTGGCGTGTTTTACTACTTTATTAAATAGTTTTTCAGTAAGTAGTAGTCTAAGTTAGCTCTGCTTGAAAAGCTATGTGTAGTTTTGTTTTTTTCCTGTCCTTTTATTTTATCTGCAAAATAAATTAAAAACAATAGGTTATGGGCCCAGGTGTCTTTACATCTGCAAGTTACTAAATAAAATAAAAAGGAAAAATCTATTTGTTGTTTCGTCAGCCTTGTAATATTATAATTAAAAATGGATTTTACGAGGCATATAAAACCGCTGGTAGGTGAATCAGACTGGCCTATGTGGAAACGAAAAATTCGGGATCTCCTAGACTATCACGAGGGAGCTTTAGACGTTATCGACAGAAAACTGGTAAAACCAGAGCCGCTGGTAGAAGATGCTACGGAAGCACAAGTCAAGAAGCACAAGGAAGAATCTGATTTGTACCGTAAGGCAAACAGTTATGCGAAGTCGATGATTACAAGCTCAGTTACTGATTCAGTTTATCAGAAAATCATGGACAAAGTTACGGCCCATGATGCGTGGGAGGCGTTAAAACAGCAGTTCGAAGCTACGTCTAAGGATCAACTGTTCAAGATATGCACAGATTTCTTTGCATTCAGTTGGACGCCAGGTGAAGATGTTTCTACACATACAGCGAAATTGCGAGGTTTATGGAACGAGCTAAACAATGGATTAAAGGCTAAGAATGAGCATGCATTACCAGATTTAATTCTTGTTTGTAAGACTCTTCATATTTTGCCAAGTACGTTCGAAACGTTTCGATCCAGTTGGATGCTATTGACCAAGGATGAGGAAAGAACGTTTGACGAGTTGACAATGCAGCTGTGCACGTTTGAAAGAAATTTCAGGAAATGTGCAGGCAGCGAGAAGGTTGTTCAAGATGCGTTAGTGGCAAGATCGGAGAAATATTCTAGGAGGAACTGCGCAAGGTCGAAGAAAGATGATCTCTGTAATTACTGCAAGAAAAAAGGCCACTGGATAAAGACCTGCAAAAAGTGGATAGCTGATGGTCGACCACCGAGAAATAGTAAGACACCTGATGAGCAGAGCAATGCAGTTGATACAAATGTATCGCTGGTGTCTATATGTGATGAAATAAACACAGTTGAGAGTAGTTACTCCGAATGGTGGATAGACAACGGGGCAACACGTCATGTAACGAAGTGGACGGAATTCTTCGTTGACTTTGAGGAGTTTAAAAATCCCTATAGCATAAATTCAGCTGGAGAAGAGAAAATTCAGGCTCTTGGAAAGGGAACTATACAAATTTTGTCATTTGTGGGTGGCAAAACATTGAAAATGACACTGAAAAATGTATGGTATGCTCCAAAAGTATCAAGAAATTTGCTTTCTGGTTTGGCAGCTCACGACACGAATCCAGACAGTAGATTTGTGTCAACAGCGACCAAGTGCAGACTCGAGGTTCGTGGTAGAACAGTGCTATGCGGAGTTCGAGAATTGGGAGGAACGCTTTACAAGGCAGCCATCGAAGTAATTCATCCTGAAGATAAAATACGACCTTGTATAAATGTTGCACTATCAGATAGTTCCAAACTGCAGCTTTATCATGAGAGATGGGGTCATCAAGATAAGCGTCATGTTCGAGATATGCTCGAGAGACACTTGGGCATTAAAGTGAAGTTAGACAATAAAGTCTGCGAACCCTGTATATATGGAAAAGCACATAGACTGCCATTTGGTACGAGATACAGAGCAACAGAGCCTGGAGAGCTAATGTCTGCCGACGTATGTGGACCTTTCGACGAGTCATTTACCAAGAAGAGATACTTAGTTGTATTTAAAGACAGCTACTCGAAGTATCGTTATGGTTTTCCAGTTCAAAAGAAGTCTGAAGTCAAAGATGTGCTAAAAGTAGTAATGGCACATGCCAAAACTCTTGGTCATTCCATAAAAGAATTACTAAGTGATAATGGCGGAGAGTTTGATAACGACGAAATTAGACGGATTTTAAGAGAAAACGGAACAGTGCAGAGATTGACAGCGCCATACACACCTGAGCAGAACGGTGGTACAGAAAGAGAAAATCGAACGATTGTTGAAATGGCAAGAACATTCAAGTACTCTAATCCAGATGTTCAATTTCCACAGGCGATTTGGGCTGAGCTGGTAAGCACTGCTGTTTATGTTCTTAATAGAACTGGAAAGTCTTCGGAGAAGGATGTCAGCCCATATGAGATATGGATGGGTAAAAAGCCAAGAATAAAACACTTGCGAATAATAGGATCCAGTTGCTATGTTCATATTCCCGTTCAGAGACGTAGAAAGATGGACGAGAAAGCTTTGAAAGGGTACCTAGTGGGACACGATGGAGAAGAGCGATATCGAATCTACATAAGGGAAGATAGGAAAGTTATTTTGTCCAGAGATGTTCAGTTCTTAGAAAATACGAAAGACTGTGAAGAAAGTGTCGAATTGCCATGTCGAGATTCTGAAATTCAAAGGGAGGACGAGCTTGACAGCAAAGAGCAAGAAAAAGAAAGCAGTAGTGAGGAGTGCGAGACTGAATCTGATACTGATAGAGAAGAAGAGGAAGAAACGGCTCCACAGAATTCAACGGGAAGACAACTTCGGGATCGTTCAGTATTGAGGAAACCACAACGTTTTGAATCATTTATCATGGCAGCGGAGAGTCTTGTAAACTCAATAGAGAATCCTGAGACATTTGAAGAAGCCATGAAAAGTAGTCAGAGGACTGAATGGAAGTATGCAATGGACAAGGAAATGGCCTCGCTAAAAGAGAATCAAACGTGGATATTGGTAGATTTGCCTAAGGATGCAAAAGCAATTTCCTGTAAGTGGGTTTTTCGTTTAAAAACAAAACCCGATGGCAGCATTGACAAATATAAGGCGAGATTGGTTGTGAAAGGGTTCAGCCAACGACCAGGCATAGACTATAGTCAAACGTTTAGTCCTGTTGCTAAGTTGGGAACAATTCGCTCCTTCTTAAGTATCGCTGCCAGTGAGGGGATGCACCTAAAGCAATTTGATGTGTCAACAGCGTTCTTATACGGAGAACTGAATGAGTGCATCTTCATGAAACAGCCAGAAGGTTACGACGATAACTCTGGAAAGGTCTGCAAACTGAAGAGGAGTTTGTACGGATTAAAACAAGCGCCGAGGTGCTGGAACCGACGCTTTGGGGGTTTTCTTCACAAATTAGGCTTTAAAGTAAGTGAGGCTGATCCATGCTTGTACATTCGAGAAAGAAATGGAAGGAGGCTTCTTGTGGTTTTGTATGTCGACGACGGACTAGTTGGAGCAACAGAGTTGCACGACTTGGATGTTTTTCTTGAAGAGTTGAGGACAGAATTCAAGATAACTTCAGGGAAAGCTGACTATTTTCTAGGACTAGAAATACAGCAGGAAGCAGACTTTATCAAGATATGTCAGAAAGCCTATGCAAGAAAAATTATAGAGCGGTTCAATTTTTCTGGTTGCAAGGCGGTTTCGACACCGATGCTGAAAAGTCCTGAAACTTCTAAAGCAGGGAAAGATGATGATCGGGATCACAAGTTCCCATACAGACAAGCTGTTGGTGCATTAATGTATTTAATGGTCGGTACTAGACCTGACCTTGCATACAGCGTGGGATTCTTGTCACGATCGCTTGGGAACCCAACCAAGGAAGATGTTGCACGAGTAAAGAGAGTGTTTCGGTACATCTCAGGAACTGAGAATCTAGGCATCGTTTATCATCGTGATAAAAAGAAGGGTGTCTTGGAGTGCTTTAGTGATGCAGACTTCGGGGGATGCTCTATGACTGGTCGATCAACTTCAGGAGTAGTCGTTTTACATGTAGGTGGAGCTATTTCGTGGTTGAGTCAGCGATAAGCTATGGTTGCTACTTCAACAACAGAAGCAGAGATTGTAGCAGCAAATGAAGCTACCAAAGAAATTATTTGGTTGACCAGATTATTTAAAGATATTATAAAAGTCAAACATGTTCCTGTTCTTCAAGTGGATAATTCTGCAGCAGTAAGACTTGCACAGAATCCAGAGTTTCATCGCAGAACGAAGCATGTTTCAATGAAGCACTTCTTCATACGAGAAAAGGTGACTGAGGGAAGACTTCAAATTGAACAAATTTCTACAGATAGACAAGTTGCAGATATCATGACAAAGCCATTGCCACAAACACGGTTGAAGATTTTGTGTGATCGAATGGGAATGCTGTAAAGCAAACTGTGCTGCACCAAAAATTTGTGAATGATTTGAAGAGCAAATTTTTAGTTATTTGTTTCCTACAGGATTACCAAGGGAAAGTGTTGAGGAAAAACTACCTGACCTGTTTTTCCCGTTAATCCTGTTGTAAACTAGTTGGCGTGTTTTACTACTTTATTAAATAGTTTTTCAGTAAGTAGTAGTCTAAGTTAGCTCTGCTTGAAAAGCTATGTGTAGTTTTGTTTTTTTCCTGTCCTTTTATTTTATCTGCAAAATAAATTAAAAACAATAAATATTTCGTGTTTTCTACCAATTTTCTATACAAACTTCGGTAAATTTTGAATTTGAACCCTCATTTAACTCGTATACATGTCCAAGGAATCGATTGGTACAGCGTTTCCTACATGATATCAAAACAGCCTTTTTTTTTTTTTTTGTTGATTTATTAATGAATCACATTATGCATATAAGTAAAGGCTCAGTAATTGCAATTATAACTTCATTGTCCGATATATTGAGCAAAACTGACAAAAATTCATATGCTGGAGTCGCTATAATTTCACAATCGAAATGAAACCAAGCACAGGGTATAGCACACATTCGTTCTGATTTCCTTGACGTACACACTCGGCAAACTTGTTTGTTTGTTTAGGACTTTAGGGTTTTCTTCTTTGTTTGTTTAGGGTTTTTTAATTACCTTCGCTAAAGATTCGTGAGGCGTCCGCACTGCTTTTCGTAGAAATGTATGTTCGTTCACAACTTGTTCGTTCTTGCTTCCACATTTGGCAACAGCACGGAACAAGAGCACAGAGTATAGAACAGATTCGTTCGCGTTTGAAACGTGTACACATTAAGCGAAAACTTGTACTCGAACACATATGTTCGCTTTCGGTGGCTCAGTGTGGACCCACCTTTATAAGCCAACAGAATACCTGACAATCGACGAGCAACTTTATCCATACCGGGGTCGAACTAAATTCACTCAGTATATTCCATCAAAGCCAGCTAAGTATGGAATCAAAGTATGGTGGATATGTGATGCTGGAAATTCGTATCCACTTACTGGACAACTTTACACTGGGAAATCGAGTGATGGTCGTGATAAAAACGTTGGGGAGAGAGTTGTCAAAGACTTGGTGGCACCGTACAAAGGATCCGGGAGAAACATTACAATGGATAATTACTTCACTACTCTTCCATTGGCAATATTTTTACTATCCTGGAATTTGACAATTGTTGGCACTTTGAAGAAAAATAAGGCATACATTCCACCAGCAATGGCTGTATCGACAACGCGAGAAGAATTATCCACTGGGTTTGGCTTTCATGAAAAAGTAACCATGTGCAGTTATGTGCCAAAAAAAAAAAAGGCAGTAATTATGCTATCATCAATGCATCAAGAAGAAGCCGATGAGCCGCTTGGAAAAGTAATACATTACTTTTGGAGACGAGAATATCAATCGCGTGGAGCGCAACACTTTCATTTAATGTTATGGGTAAAAGACGCCCCCATACTTCACGAGTCCTCGCTTGATGAGGTTGCATCATTCATTTCAAAGTACGTAACTTGTGCTATACCTGACAAGAATATTTCACCAACACTCTATCAACGAGTTACGTCATATCAGTCTCATAAACATAATAAGTATTGCATGCGCCAAAAGAAAACAAGAAGAGGTTTCGTAAAAGTTTGTCGTTTCGGATTCCCCCGCACGGTCACAGAAGTACTTACTATTAGAGATATAATAGAATCAATAGCTGCAAGAAAAACATTGTCGCCTAACAGTAGACTTTACTATATTGTACGCAAAAAAGAATGGGTTATGGTTAGTGATTATAATCCCGCGATTTTGTTAGCATGGAATGGCAATACAGACATTCAATATGTAGGCGAAAAAACAGCTATTTTAAATTATTACGTCACTAAATATACTACCAAAAGCGAGAAAACTCACGTTGCTGATATGTTTCAAGACATAAACTCTACAAAACCTTTAAGAAGCCGCCTCTTTAACATTGGCCTTAGAGTTTTATGTAGTAGAGAGTGCGGCTCTTTGGAAGCCAGTGATACTCTACTTGGTATTCCTTTGTACGGTACAGATCCTACCACAACAATTCGATGGCTAGACGTCAACATCTTTCGCAACCGGCGCGTTAAATCTAAATCTGATATGATGATGCTAGAACCGGAGTCCACCGATATTTATTACGAGTCTTGGATTGATGACCACTATCCTAAACGGCCTAAAGAGTTGGAGACTACTAACTTGTATAGTTTCGCTCAAAATTACGATATTGTTAAAACACACCCAGTCTCCTCTAAAGTCGAGTGCTACGAGATAAATAACGGTAAAAAGTTCCTGAAAAGAAGAACTAACCCATATTTGATCAATCACTATTTCTACGACGGAGAACAAGTACCAGAGAAATACTTCTTCTCTTTACTTCTTTTATTCAAGCCATGGCGTTCCTTAGATGAACTCAAAATGGGGTGTGATACATACACGGAAGCCTTTAATTTGGCGAAAGAAGATTTAAAAGAAGGAGTCGATTATGGTAATTCAATAATAGAGTCAAGATACAAGATACAAAAAGCTTTTGAAATGATAGAATCTAAAGTTGCTGAGATAAACGAAGAAAGGGAAATTGTTGATGATGACGATGGTCCTGAAAACCCTAGACTTTGAAGCTGTGGAAGCTGCAAACGCAATGGATGACTTTCAGAGAATCAATCTGGTAGAAGAAGAGCAAACTGATCTTCAAAGTATGATCGCAAAACTTAATACCGATCAAAAAAGAGTCTTCGATATGATCACAAATAAAATGGACACAACTGATAATAACGCTGATGTTTTACGCTGCTTTGTAAGTGGAACTGGTGGCACTGGAAAGAGCTTTTTAATAAAAACTCTGAAAGTTTGGGTTAAGACGTATTTAAACAAAAAAGTGGCAGTTAGTGCGCCAACAGGAATAGCTGCATTCAATGTGAATGGATTGACTATACATAGACTATTGCAGCTAGCTGTGGAACACAAGCAAACACCGAAGTACAAACCACTTTCTGATGAAGTACTCCAAGTTCTGAGATCAGATTTAAAAGAAGTAGTGTTGTTTATCATAGACGAAGTGTCGATGATATCCAATGTTACTTTAACATATATTCATTTACGCTTATCTGAAATATTCGACACAAGCGACGATCAGAATGGGTGGTTTGGAAAAAAAAATCTTGTCGTTTTCGGAGATCTCTTACAGCTTCCGCCGGTAAGAGAAAAGTCACCTTTTGAAAAACTATCAACTGCTGAAACTAACAAATTGGTAGGTTCCCTCAGTATACCGAATCTGTGGATTGAACTGTTCATATACGATGAACTTACAATTAACATGCGACAGCTCAATGATTCTGACTTTGTTGAAATGCTAAATAGAATAAGATTAGGTGTGACTACACAAAAAGACCGCGACTTACTCTCGACTAGATTAATAACTCTCAAATCCAATTCAAATGAAAACAGATTGATTGAAATAATTGGACACCTCTCGAAACTTCCTGATGATACCGTTTGCTTATTACCTACAAAAAACATGTGTCAACAATTAAATACTGCAATGCTTAGATCTCTCCCACATCCCGAAATAAAACTTACAGCTGTAGATAGCATAGATTGCCCCAGATACCTAACAAAAAGAGCTCGTGAATGCATAAAAAAATATGAAGACGATGCTTCTATGACTGCAGGCCTGGAAGAGAACATAATTATAAAAATAGGGGCAAAAGTCATGTTGAGGCGAAATATTGACGTGAGTCTTGGTTTAGTTAATGGTTCTATCGGTATAGTGCAAAAAGTGAAGGTTGATCCGGAAAATACAAAAATAATTAAGAAAATATACATTACATTTAATAAAGAACATGTTTACGAGCTTAGTCTGGTCAAAACTAAATTTGAAATTATTAATAGAGCTTATGTTCATCGCGAACAGTTTCCCATATGTATAGCCTATGCTATAACTATACACAAAAGTCAGGGCCTAAGTCTAAATAATGCGCTGATGGATATCGGTTCTGCAGTATTCACATCCGGTCAAGCTTACGTGGCACTTTCGAGAGTTACAAGTCTGGACGGCTTACATCTAATTAATGTCGACTTTAGAAGTATTAAAGCGCAAGAATCCTCAATTTGTGAATGCAATAGACTAAGAAGCATTTACCGTCCAGACTTGTCAAAAATTGTAACATCAAAGCCTACGAAAAAAACCCATAGAGACAGGGAGTGGGCTTTAAGAAAAACTGTAGCTGAAGCTCAAGAAGTAGTACCGGAAAAGAAAAAAAGGACGACTACCTACAAAAAGAAATGAGATCCCATAAAAACATAACCTGTAAAAAAAACCAAGTCTCGCAACTCAGTACTTCTATCGTAAAAAGTTGTGAGATCCATGTAATACCAAGTCGGTCAATTTATTCAGTCCCTACTTAAGGGTCCGTCTGTCTTAAGTTATTACGTAATTGGCTAACCTAACATCATCTTATAGTGACCATATCAATATTAAAAATCTTTTATGTTTTAAATAAATAGACTGACTTGGCAATCGCACTAAACACAATTTATCTTTTTTTTATTTTTTAAAATTAAAAACACAATGTATCATACAAGTAATATAATATTAAATTAGATTGTTTAGTGCGATTGCCAAGTCAATCTATTTATTTAAAACATAAAAGATTTTTAATATTGATATGGTCACTATAAGATGATGTTAGGTTAGCCAATTACGTAATAACTTAAGACAGACGGACCCTTAAGTAGGGACTGAATAAATTGACCGACTTGGTATTACATGGATCTCACAACTTTTTACGATAGAAGTACTGAGTTGCGAGACTTGGTTTTTTTTACAGGTTATGTTTTTTATGGGTATGTATTACAGCGTAGCCGAAAATTCTCGCCATCTTGAATTTTGAAGGTGCTTGACTGTCACATTTTTGTAAACAAACAGCCACCAAAGGGTGTTTGGCGCAGAGACGTAGTCAGAAAAAGGTATTTTTGTAGGTTACCTCAAGATGAAATTTTGAGAAGGAAATGGGTAATGGCTATTGGACTAAGTAAGTGAAAGCGATGTAAAAGAAAGGAATTATATATGCTCGAGCAATTTCCTTTTCAAGGATCTTTTTTCTTTTGAAAATAAAAGCGCCATCAACAATTTTTAACGCCGCCTCTGACTTTTTAGAAAATCAAGAAGAAGAACGAAAATTGCCACGGTTTTTTCATAACATGTCATATCCTTTCGTTCTCTCCTGAAAGGTACATGATAAATTTTCGATTTGAACGTGCACCAGATAAATTGCAGCTGCTCAGTAAGCTAAAAGTAGTATGTACTTGTTATTCTTATATGATATCTCTATGCAGCGATACTTGTTCCAACATAAAATACTTTTTTTTTGTTTACCAAGTGCAGCAAATTTTCATTACTTTAAATTTATTAATAACATATTATATAACCTTGCAATCTGGTCACTTCAACTGAGGACATTACATGCGACATTTGTGAGGACGTTTTTCACCCCAGTTGTGCAAAGCGCCCCACTCGTCATTCGGACTCTGCTAGAAGTACCACCTGCAACGATTGTCTTGATGCAAAACCTCACCATATATTACGTATATTAAAAGCCTTGACGACCATGATCTCTCAAAATCACTCACACACTCTGGAGATGATCTCTCAAAATCATTCACATACACTCGAGAAGATACATCAACTTTCTTTTAATATTCCAAGCATTCAGACCTTATCTGACGATATCGCTTCTACGAATGATAGGATTGATAAATTAAATGGTCTAGTGAATGCTACCAATACTAACACTGCCACATTCTTGAAAGTCGCATCAACTTGCTAACAAAGTTTCCCTGATGTATTCTACGCTGGAGGATCTTTGTGCATCAGTGTCAACGTTGGACTTGGCTTCGTCTCCCTCAAACATAAGTTTAGCACCTATCTTGCCATCGATGGATGACCTGCGTCTCAATTTAAAGCAGGTCAAGACCGATATTTCCTCTCTTTCATCCACTGTTAACAGAAACACAGATATTATGAGCCATATCGCCTCGGATGTGACGGAGTTGATGAAAGAGTCGAGTGATGCCCCCATGCTGTCTACACCTGATGCTCCCTCTTCTGCCGATTCTTGTCAACCTGTGACTGAAACAGTCAACCTTACTGCAAAAGTCCCGAAAAAACGTAAGCGAGGCCGCCACGTCCGTCACGCCAACTTGGCTCCGAAGATCATGGGGGCTCCTAAGGAAGGTGTGCAAGTGCCCGAACGAGTAAAAAGATCTGAGGTCTCGCAGCTCGCGGGAGCACCTGAGGAGACTATGCAAATGCCCGATCGAGAACAAAGTTCTGTGGCGAATACACACGACATTCAACAGCACATACTGGAACAGAAGGAACAGCAACAATTGCAGGATCGGAATGTTTCTCGCGAAGTGAGAGATGCCGACTCCATAACTATGGGCTTGAGACCAGCTATACTCCCACGTTGCGTATTTATATCAAGACTTCACCCTGAAACCACCTCAGATGACGTTATACGCCACATCTCTTTGCGTTTGGGGGCGTCAAGGGATAGCATTTCTTGCGCACGTATTGACAAGCCTCGTTCTTATTCAGCGTCATTCAAAATTGTTGCTTCCCCGGAGTTGTTCAACAACATCACGTCTCCTTCCTTTTGGCCTAATGGTACTATTGCTCGAGAGTTCGTTCCAAGACATCGCTCAGGATCGAAGAGTTCTCCAAAAAACTTGTTACAGAAGTCAATATGTACTGTGCAAATGTAACTGGACTGCGGTCGAAGATCTCCAGCCTATATATCAACTCAACAAACACCTGCCATGATGTAATTTGTTTGACCGAGACTTGGCTGTGTGGCTCGATTTCCGACGCTGAGCTGTTTAGCCAAGAATTTATAGTATTCAGACGCGATCGTCATAATTCTCTTCAGGCTCCTGTGGGAGATGGTGTTCTTTGTGCAGTTCGTCGTAGCATCCCTTGTACTTTAGTAGAGTTCGATAATCCTGAGGGGCTGGAATTGTTGGGTGTTAGGCTGAGGCTGTCTGACAAGGATCTTTTAATATTGACGGTGTACATACCTCCGGGAGCTGATAGCAACATCTTTGAGGCTTTATTTTTAACAATTGACGACCTTTCGACATCCTTAGGCTACGTTTCCAATGCTGGAGTGTGCTTTCGCTGAGGCTCAGCGCAGATTGAGCCTGTTTCCAATGCGAGCGTAGCGTGAATTTCGAATTTCATTCATTTCGTTAATAAACTGCAGTCAGCTGTTCGCATGTTCGACTCAGAATTTCGAATGCGCGAGCGCCACCTGTTTTTCTCAATATTTTAAAGGCATCTTATATAACTCGTTTCGCGCAATTTCACGCCAAAAGGATATTGTAATTATAAGAATATATTTTGGTTTTTGAATTACTTCTTTTTGGCCAAAAATAAAAGTTTTTTTAGAAAGGGAATCAGAAGAGCTTTAAAAACTCCATCTAGTGAAAACTAGTCTAACCAAAAATTCGAACATTTTTCGAAGAGCTTGAATCTGAAGCAGGAATTGCTCTACTCCAGATTGGAATTCAAACGTCCCCAGCGTGGATTAGAGGGAGACATGTATATGTAAAAATGAACAAGCGGGAAAGGGAGCACAGATCCACGCTACGCTACGCTAGCATTGGAAACGTAGCCTTATGCCAGTCTGACGAGCTATTAATCTTTGGTGATTTTAATATGCCATCCGTGACTTGGAGGACTTCTGAAGACAACGGGCTCTTACCGATTTCTGTATCTGCCCCGCTTCATTATTCTACGTTCGTTGACAACATTTCTTCATGCGGATTAAGACAATGTTCCAGCGTAAGAAATGATCGCAATAGATTTTTGGACTTGGTATTTAGCACGGATCCTGATTCGACCTTAGTTAAACGTTCAATGATTCCGCTACTACCCGAGTTGAACCATCATCCGGCCCTTCACGCTATACTCTTCATCGACCCAGTGACTTCTTCCTCTTCAGTTCCTGATAACTATAGTTTTAATTTTAGAAAAGCTGATTACCCTAAGCTAAATAATCTTTTGATGAATTGCGATTGGAGTAATGTTTATCAGGAACGGGACATCGATGTTGCGGTGGATGTCTTCTATAAAAATTTATTTAAGTGTATCACTCTTTGTGTTCCCATGTCTCGTCGCGTCGCAGTAATTCTGTCTTTGAACCGCCATGGGTAAATGCGTAAATGGCTCTCTTAAGCATTTAAAAAATTGGAAAACTAAAGCTTGGAAGCGATTTTGTTCCTCACGGAGTGATATAGATTTTTTAGCGTTTTCTGAGTTGCGTAGTGAGTATTTGTTGTGCCTTGAGGTTGCATACAGCGACTACATTTCTAACATGAAGTCAATTCTATACGGCGAGCCAAGGCAGTTTTGGAGGTTTGTTAATTCTAAAAGAGGTACGGATACCCATCCTTGTTGAAGTTTGGCGATTCAGAGAGCGGTGATCCAGCCACCATCTCAAATTTGTTTGCTGAATTTTTCAAGACGGCCTTCCTTGACTCCTCCTGTGATATTAGTTCTAGCGATTTTACCTCCTTGACGAAATTTCCAGCAACTTCGCTGGAAATGAAAGACCTCATTATTGTTGACGAATCAGTTACAGAGCACATTCACGGTCTGGCTGATAATTTTTCATGTGGTCCAGATGGCATACCTGTTTCCCTCCTAAAAAAGTGTTCTAGTTCTATCTGTCGTGGGTTATGCTATTTATTTAATTTATCTATTTCCTCTGGCGTTTTTCCTACATCCTGGAAATCTTCTTTTGTTATTCCATTACATAAGAAGGGCAGTAAAAATGATATTTCAAATTATAGACCCGTTGCTAAACTAAGCTCGATCGCTAAGATATTTGAAGCTCTAATTTACAAGTCCTTCCGTTTTCATTGTAACCCATTCTTAGGATCCTTTCAACATGGATTTATGAAGGGTAAGTCTACTACTACGAATCTGCTCGAGTTTTCCCAAATTTGCACATCTGCGATAGAAGTGGGCAGACAGGTGGACTGTATATTTACCGACTTCAGTAAGGCATTCGATCGTATCAATCATGAAATATTAATTTACAAATTAACCGCCCTTGGATTTCCGTTAATGTTCGTCAACTGGATCCGTTCTTATTTGTCTGGCCGAACTCAACGTGTTTCTTTCCGAGGATCTTTTTCCAATTTAATTCACAATTCTTCTGGTGTACCTCAAGGGAGCCACCTCGGCCCACTTTTATTTATCATTTATATTAATGACATTGCCACGTGCATTAAAAACTCGGAAATTCTATGCTATGCTGACGATACCAAGATCTTTCGTGTTGTGTCTTCTGAACGTGACTGTGAAATGTTAAATTCTGACTTAGATGCCTTTTATAATTGGTGTTCTACTAATTGTCTCTCTCTTAATATTGACAAGTGTACGACCATGTCCTTTTCTCGTAAGAGAACTAGTATTTATTTTGACTACACGTTAAATGATTGTGTGTTGACTAAACTTGACAAGACAAAAGACTTGGGGGTGTGGCTGAACAATTGCTTTACTTTTGACGATCATATCAATGAGATAATTAATAAGTCTAACTCTTCCTTAGGCTTTGTTAAGAGATGGGGTAAGGAGTTCGAAGATCCTTACATTGCCCGTCTTTTGTACTGCTCCTTCGTAAGGCCTATCTTGGAATATGCATGTTGTGTTTGGTCCCCTTTTTATCACGTCCATATTAATCGCCTAGAGACAGTCCAGCGTAGATTTGTTCGTTTTGCTCTTCGGGATCTCCCATGGAACAATCCTCTTCTGCTACCTCCGTACTTGGACAGGCTCAAACTGATTAAGCTCGAAACTTTAGAGCATCGTCGAAATGCCTCCAAAACTGTCTTTGCCTTGGATTGTATACAAGGGAGTATTGACTCTTCTGCCTTACTGTCCTCATTCAATATATCAGTTCCTTATCGCTCCCTGAGGAACCGTGATTTCCTGAGTGTTCGCCATCACCGCACAAACTACGGTTTCAATGAACCAATCGCATCTATGTCCCGTTCTTTTAATAAGAATTTTGATCTCATAGACTTTAATCTTTCAAAAAGAACTATTAAGATGCACATCAAGAACAAATAAATTCTCTTGTTTGCTTTGTCGGCGATAGTTGTACTGTAACTACTGTTGTAATCAGCTATTTGATGAATTGAAATAAATTAAACCTTAAATAACATAAAAGAATATTAAAAATTAATTTTAAATAAATTATTTTATACACTAGTTATTGCGTTATTGTCATTTTGACTGCTTTTTGGCAATATAGTTGTATACCTACTAAGTTTCAGTCTTTCTAGTGTTAATAATTTACCTTCGCTGCGCTCGCGCCGTTTGTATTGGAAGTTTTGCTCTCGCTAATGTCAAAACTTGTAAGTAGCCTCTATAGCAGTTGAAGTTGATGAAGGAGGAAATTAAGAGAGGTAATTCAAATTTTCCAAATTTAAATCGTTACATTCATCATTCTGATTTACGGTTTCCTCTACCTGTTCATCAATTTCCGACAATATCAGGCTGGGAAATCGAATGAGGGTATAACTTCTTTCTTCCAAAATATTGCGATTCGAAATGCAAATCACAAATTTTTTATTGCTTCAGGATCGAAATATTTTCAAAAAATTCCCAGCATAATTTAAGCCACTCCATGACCAAAGCATAATATATAATAAAAAAACAAAATCAAATCCAGTTTCAATAAAAAATGGTCACATCCCAAAATCAGCCAATAATTTAAAATCCACATCGTTGCCAAAGAAAATTTCTCAATAGAAAAAAAACCTAAAAAAATTCAACGCAGCCAAAACCTCGAGAAGAACCAAACGCAAACGTCTTCCAGAAATCGGAATAACCAAAAGGAGCGGTATCATTCTGAGCAAAGTGCGAAGCGACGTGCCCCCCACGTTCCACACCCTATCCTGCAAGTCACACACATAAGGCATCGTATATTGCATGACTGTGAGCCTGTGAGTGACATAAACAGAGAGAGTAAAGCGCAAGCTCACCTCGCTCGCATGAAGAGCTTTATTTCAGCCGTGTAGAGCTTTACTTCACACGTGTGATTTCCATTTTCTTTGGCACAAAATTTTACATGCGGCTATGGACATCTAGTATCTAGTTTGTCTATGCTTGTGGTGTCCGTCTGCAGCAGCTGGTGAATCTGGCCATAGTGGCCGTTACTCGGTGGAGTTCTAATTGCCTGCAGGAACGAACTGCGATGCAGCAATATAGCTCTACCAGAACTCACAGATCAACCTGACGTTGAGGCAATATGTCTCAAAGTTGACGTTGACAAACATTTTTTATTCTTAGTGTGTTGTTATATTCCACCAGATATGTTCAACACTGCTGAGAACGGAGGCAGTAGCCTCTATAATTCTGTTATCCTTATTTTGGAATTTATTTCAAATTTTATGGGATCTTCGGACGAACTTTTATTAATAAGGGATTTCAACCCACCCAATGTACAATGGGTATTTAATTGTAACGACGAGTTTTGCTATCCTTCCAATAACCTCAGTCCAAAGCAATTCTCTTTTCTCGAATCTATTTTTTCACTCGGTTTCCTTCAATTAAGTACCATCAAAAATCATATGGACCGGCAGCTTGACTTACTGTTTTCCTCTCGCTGGGACAATATAACTGTACAGCAAAGCGCCCTGCCATTAACTATTGCCGATAAGTTCCACCCGCCTCTTCAAATTAATGTCAGTTTCAAGTCTGACATTTTCGCTTCAAAAGAGGATAGTAACCTTGTCTACGACTTAAAACGCCGATATCGACGAACTCAACTGCAGGTTGTCTTCTATTGAATTCAGGTCTCTTCTATCTACCAACTGTATCGAAGATAATGTAGCCAAACTTTACGAGTCCCTTCGGCGTAACTTTGAACACTGCGTTCCTGTGAAACGTCGTCGTCTCCCTCGTTCTTCACCCCCCTGGCTTAACACAGATCTGAGGAGCCTAAAGGCCTGCGCCCATACGATGCAGCGGGGTGCGTTCATGCATCAAGCTTTAAGCTGTTGATGGATCTCGATGCCTGCCGCTGCATGTCAATTCAGAGGTTCGCCCATAAGATCCGTCATCTCACAATGCCACAAATTGTCAATAGTCACAGCACAGCCACAGCACAGCGCAGGAATTTTATTAAAGGAGCAATTTTGAAAATTAAAAGGATAAAAATGGATCTTACTAATATTAATTAAATTTCTTTTAATAGGAATTCTGCTATTAGGTGCGTCCAATGTTTCAGGTACACTTTGCGGGGATGTAAACAGTCAGCTGTGAATGCACAACTTTAAACTTGCAAGTTTGAAAGTCCACCCTAGGTTCAAACCGGCTGATGCGTCCCGATGCATGAAAATATTGAGAAATGTTCAACATTTCCATGCGTCGATGCATCGCCATGCATCGCTTATGGGCGAAGCTCCATAAGAAAGCATGGATTTCAATATTTTCGTGCAGCAACAGCTTAAAGCTTGATGCATGAACGCAGGGCGCTGGATCGTATGGGCGCAGGCCTTAAGGCCCGCGCCCATAGAGTCCGGAATTCGTCCGACTCCGGTAAACGTAAGTCGAACTACATGCTTTCTTATGGGGGTGCACCCATATGCCCGTTCTCCAATTGCGAACCAACCAACTACGAACCAAATAACATCGCGCCATCGCTTTCCATTTTCTTATTAGAGTCATCTTCTCTCTCGCTTGTGTTTTGGTCAACCGAGCTAACTTTTTACATGTGTGCGTTTAACCAAAAGTAATAGTCCCCCATTCCGCAACGATATTGTACCAGAATAGTGACGTCGCCGCAGCTTTTTCGCCGGTTCTCAAAACATCAGTGCACTAATTATAACACGGAGCACTTATAAAAATGTGCGCGGTAGTTTCAGGAGAATATTAAAAGTTAAATTGATAAGTTTGTCCGCTTAAAAAGTGGTAAAAACTTCCTCATTTAACATTTGCCCGATTGTGTTTTCGCAGCTGGCAGGGCACAACTACAGGCAAGGGCTTATACCATAGACAAATAACACATAGATTTCCATTCTGGGCCTAAAGCTCAATCCATTGAGCTTTCAATTTGGTAGCCTGATGTCGCGATCTTACTAACACATCCCTAACGTTGCTCGATATATCATTTCGGGAGAGAGAGAGAATTGTTCCTTTAGCTCGGCACGCGGGCAGCATGGTTTCTATGGCGCGGGCGGCAGCGCGGCGTGGCGGCGACATACTCTTCCTCTTCTCTCGAGTTTTAGCCGTCCATCAGCTGTTGTTCTGCGTAAAGCCGGCCCCACACAATGCATGCATTCGCCAAACATTTGACGATGCGTCTCACTTGACGAGGTGTGTGGGAGCTTCTACGAAGAATATTTGTCATTCGTCCTTTCCAGCCGAACTTCGTGATGCGTCGACTTGCCTCGTCATTCGCGTATGCGTTTATTTCCACAAATATTTGCTGTGTGTGGCGGTTTGACGAGGTATGTGGGAGACATTCGTCCCTCGTACGAGGGAAATATGCGTTATGCGTGTGCTTCCCACCGATGATGGGAAAGAGGCGAACATTTGTGCGCTGATTCTATATTCTTTGAACGTAAAATCGACTTTATGACATATTAACTTAGGCCACTTTCAAAATAAACGGCTCATATACTGGACGGCTAATACGCGCCTGTAAAACGAGACCAGTTTTAACCTATAGGCTTTAACCTTTTGAGAAAATTATGCCAATTAAAATGCCCAACAATCCCACACATTTATGAATAAACATAACTAGATAAAAAATAATTAAGTTATCACGATTCTCTTACATCTCGCTCATTTTTTAGTTTATTTATAATAAATATAATAACAGCTGATTTTAATTTGGTTTTTGTGCAATTACTGGTGTCTAATTTACGTTTTTTGTTTTTCAAAACAAATCAATTTAATATGAAGAAAAAGGTGTTTTGCAGTGCATTGCATTTATCGGGGTTGTGCCATATTCATTCGAATATTTTATTAAGTTGTCCGCCCATTATATGGGATTCAAAAAATCCTCAACGCAAGATGAGGAACGTAATGGTTCGCAATGCTTCGGCCTTTATTCAAGGATAACATCCACCACCTTCTCTTTCGTTTATCTACCTTTTCAATTGCAATTAATCACTCATTATTACATTAGCAATTATTTCGTTTACACTGGCCATTCTGGGATCAAGAAAAAAACTCTGTGCCAAACATTCGGCGAGTGATTTCAAGCAAAAGTTTGACGAATGAACGAGTATTGTGGGAGCAAAAAGTAAACGCAGAAAATGTTCGGCTTATGCACTTTGACGAAGAAGACGAAAGTGTGGGAGCTCACACAAGGCGAGGGAAATATTTGGCGAATAAGTAGACGCAGAAATTTTTAAAATGTTTGACGAATGCACGCATTGTGTGGGGCCGGCTTAAGGGGCTTGTGGGACTGCTCTAACGCTAACGTGAGGCGTGAGGGAGTTGAATTTTTCTAGGAATCCTCTGAGTTGCGTGATCTGCTCAACCAATGAATGAAATCTTCAAGGGAAAAAGACACACGGATAGATTCATGAGGTTTGAATTATCTAATGAAATTCCGAATTTTTGTTTTGTAGGTGTTTTTCATTGACTTAAAAAATTCGTTTAAAAAAATAGTTTCTACAATTTTTTCGTTTTTAATTTCAATCTACTAAAGATGCATTTTGGATTGATTAAAAGGAATTAATTAAATTTATTACTTGCTTACAAGCTTGAAGTACAAAAGTCCGTAATATTAGGCGAAAAAGAGTACAAAATATAAAGTAGATATGAGAAACTATAAAATTATATAAAAAGCTGTCAATTTCGCAGCGTTGATTGACGCCTACAATTTGCCTCCACTTGATCCATCAAGTGTAAGGGCCGGTGCATCATAATCGAAATTCTTTTTTAAGTCATTCTTTAGTTTTAAATGAAAATCACCTAAAACAAAAAATTTCAGTTTCACTAGATAGTTCAAATCTCATGAATCAGTGTCCTTTTTTCATTGAGCAGAGCACGCAACTAAGAGGATTCCTAGAAAAATTCAACTCCCTCCGCTTCACGTTAGGGCAGTCCCACAAGCCCTTTGCGCAGAACAACAGAAATTTGAAAAAGATGCAGTGTTTTCTCACAGCTTTGTGAATTGAGAAATTCTAAAATTATCTCACGCACACAAACTTAAAGGAAGTTGAACTGGTTGAGCTTTCCTCTCAGATTTATTTTCATAGGAACAATTTTTTGTATGAGAATGGATATCTATCTATTATTTGTCTATGCTTATACCACAGATAAGAATCGAGAGGTTTGGATCATCTCGAATAGACTGAGTAACACTGTCCACGTTTTCGGCTGTTCTTGATGTTCTTGGCCGCCCAGATTTTGGTTTCTCCAGAGTTGACCCAGTCTCTTCAAACTTCTCAACCCATTTTGCCGTTTTTGTAAAACTCACGTACGCACAACGCACGGTCCGCACCAGAGAAACGCTCCATAGCGACTAAATTCCCAAGAGCCAGACTACCGACTGACATACCCCCCGCGCCCCTCAGAATAGTTGCTTTCGCGTAATAAGATAAGCAAATGTGAACTTACTTTTGAGACACCTTGTATAAAGGCTAAAGGGCAAAAAGTTTCTGCGGGGTTATTTTAAATGGCTTGCAATATTAATTTTAATTTCATCCTGTGTCAATTAAAAAATAATAATTTAATAACACGTCCTCTACCTATTTAAAACGATTTGAATAAATAATTATTTATGCGGATTCAAATTAAATTTATGGATTGATTACACAATATCCGAATACTCTATACCCACTGATGTAATTTATAAATTTCTTCTCGTCTTTCGTGTTCTAAGAATTCAACCGGGGCAGATCTTATCGCGATGTACATTATATACATAGTTGCATATAACAGCTGTGACGTAGCCCTCAATACATATATATCTAAATAGGAAATAAAGCGCCTTGCTTGACTAAAGCTATTCTGCGCCTGAGGTTCAAAAGCTTTTGTCCGCTACGGTGACTGTCTGCTACGGGCAAATTCTGGCTTACAACTTTCCATTGGCGTTAGAAATCTGTCTTCTTATCTGTGCTTATACTTTACACGGGGTTGAGCTTTTTCGTTTGGTGGGTCGTAGTTGGTTGGTTCGCAATTGGAGAACGGGCAATAGAAACGCGCTGCCGCAGTCGCGGCCGAATTGAAAAGTTGAGCATTTCTTAACTTTTTATCCGTACTATGTACTTGCGGCAAGGAAAGCATCAAAAAACTTCATAGCTTTGCTTAAACGGTTTGAGCCTTAGCGGCGCCTTCTCTCCAATAGAGTCAAACATTCATCGGCTTCTGTAAGTAGAAGTCCTATTAATAGAAATTTAAGTACTCTATTAATATCCATCGTTGTCCTTTCAATTGCTTGTTGCTTCCTTCTTTGACTTTGCCTTTTTCAATAAAATTCCCGCGCTTTGTTTGAACTGCCAAAGTCAAGATGAGAACCACTTTGAGCACTTTTAAGTCAAGATGACAAAAATATTGAAAGCTTGCCGCAGAAATTCCGGATTCTATGGGCGATACCTCTGTTTTCCGGACGTCAATAGCTGTAAGCTTACCGGAGTCGAGCAAATTCCGCACAAATTCCGGACTCTATGGGCGCGGGCCTTAAGAAATAAGAAGAACAAACTTTGGAAGGTATACCTGCAGAAGAAGGATTTCTTGTCTTATAACATTTTTGTTGAATGTTATAATGAATTTAAGAACCTCGCTTCCGAACTCTACAATGACTATCTAAATAATAACCTTGTGTATATAAATATCTAGTGGTGGCAAGAATGAAATCATGATAGTTACTTCTCTTATTGTAGAGGCGCTGTAGTCGATAAAGCTTGTTGGGAAAGTTTTGGAAAAAGCTGAATTTTAAATCATCCTGAAGGGCTTTCATTGACGCTTTCCCAAAGCATTCTTGATCGCTTTTTCTTATTTGATCGCTTTTTCTTATTTGATCGCTACAATCCAATACAATACAATACGTAACACAACAAAGGGTGAAGGGATAGATATGTATGTATATAATGAACAGAATTTAGCCGTATGCGCATTTTCTTTAGAATTGATAATCCTAGAAAGCACCAAATATCTAAGGGCAATAAATTAATATTTAAAGATATGTACGTACTATATGTATTTCATTCTGAAATAATTACATATTTCAAATATAATTGTTTTCAACGGTAGCAGAATTCTAATATAAGTACATATATTAAACAATGCTTTGGGGTCGAATAGTTCTGGGCTGGCTATTTTACTTTTGTAATTTTCCGTTCCCCTCTTTACCCGCGAAATCTTTTTATGTAGGTCATCTCGCAACAATGCTTTTTTTCTAATTGCGGCTAAACTGACGTAACATGTCGTTTATAATAAATTCCAAAAAAGCGCGGGCTGGCTATGACAGGTGTCTTTGAGGGTTTTCACTTATAATTTGGCATTTGAGGAAAAATGAAAAGACCTTATTCTTTCGATGGCATGGTTCAAACTATAAATGGAATTTTGTCAGTATGGGAATCGATTAAAAACTCTCAGGAATACGTTATAACATCGAGATTTAGTACAGATGCTTTAGAAAATAGTATTTCAATATTGCGGCGTAATAAGGGAAATTACGAGCGCAATCCTTCCGCTCTTAGACTTTCAAGAAATATCAGACATGTTGCTTTCCAGGACTACATTCCATCATCTGAGACAGGGTATGATATATCCGATGCTACTATTTTGTTGTCAGAAAACATAGCATCAATATGCATAGAAGAAAATTGCGAACAAAATGTCGAAGAAAATCACGATATTGATAATTTTATTGGCGAGATAATTTTGGAAGAAAATATCACAGAAAATGTAACACAAAATGACTATGTACTGGGAGAATATGGCAACTCGGAAATAGAAGAAGATATCGAAATTCGTGCTTTCCTATCGTCTTTTGAGGGAAATGCTATTTCATATTTTGCTGGTTATGTTGCAAAGAAGATATGTACAAAATACAGATGTTCTGAATGTATTCAGTCTTTAATTAGCTCAAATGACGAAGAACTTAATTCTGTTTTGATCGAACTAAGAGCCTATAACACACCTCACTTTACCCACTAAATCGTTTTTACGCTTTATTCAAGCAACTAATAATTATTTTGAAAAACACATCATTCATTTCAAGCATAAGGCAGGACTACGGGACTACTTAATAAAAAATCTTCCAGGAGCCTCGAATGATATTCTATGCAGCAAACATGATTATAATATTCGCAAATTTACTATCGAAGTCTTAGGGCGTGTGCCAATTCAACTTTTCGAATACTTTTCCTTTTCGAACATTTTTGGGTTATATTTAAAATTGAAAAAAAAGCAGCCTTTTATTGCTTATTGTCCGTTTTCATTTAATTTCATAAATGCTATATTTGAAATTCAAATGAAAATTAAGTAATTGTTAACGAAAACCGAATTTCAGAGCTGTTTTTTCCTAAGACCTAAACGAAAATCAATTAGTAAGCTGAAAAGCAATCTCCCATACAAATTTACTTTTGAATAGCTGAGTTGGCACACGCCCTTAATACGATTTTATACTCGAAAAATTAACCGAATTCTATCTTCCAAAAATATAAAACGCCAAGAAAAGTTAAGCATTTTACAGGGCAGATAGTTATGAACGAAATATATGTATATATTTCTTTCTGATTTTCAGTTATTTCATTTGATATATGCATATAATAATACATATTATTTTTTTAATAGATTGCGTTTGAGGCCAAAAGTAACGAGTGTCCAAAAAATTTTTGGATGTTTTGTGTAACATGTATCTCTCAAGATCGTCGTACGTGGCAATTAGCTACATCCTGCTCGAGGTACCTCTGCACTGTGATAATTCTCAAAAATCACTGTCAAACAAAATACGACGGATCTAGAGTGGAAAACTCGATAAAAACCCGCAATTTATCTGTGTATTTTAATTTTTATTGTTGTAAAGTTTTTTTTAGTCCTTTCATACAACCCTGACATACTTTCAATATTTTTTGTAACAATTCTTCTGTGTAAATCCGTAGCCAATCATTTTCTACAATGAGATATTTTTTTCTTTTTCAATTCGAATTGGTTGATACATTTTGATCATATTGGGACCGCTATCATGAATTTAAAAATTTGGATAGTGAAGTCAAATTTAGTGGCCCAAAAATTAATTACTCAAACATATTTTTGAAGAAAAATCTAAAAAATTTCTTAGAAGCTCTCAATGAATACTTAAATATATTTAAAAAATCAACCAAATCAAAAATGGTCGGGTCCAAACGCTCGGTGATTAGGCAAAGAATGCCCCATTAACATTTTTATAAACAGCGTTGATGAAACCCTTGTACACAAACACATGTACAGTCATCCGGTATGCTTTATATCTTCACACCTTGTGGAAAAGCCCACCATGCATTTTCTCTATTCCCATTCCCATATAGTCCAAAGCTTTTTGTAACGAAATTTTTAGCCACTCTGAAATAGGCACTAGTAGCGCCATCTAGAATTATAAGAAGTAAGCATTCTCGCCACCACTAGATATTTATATACACAAGGATAATACCAAAAACGAGTTATATAGTAATTCACGTGCCTTCTTCAGGTTTGTGAACTCCAAAAGGCGCACAGATGACTATCCTTGTAGCATGTCATATGAGGGCCTCTCGAGTGGAGTGTCGTTAACAGTTTCAGACATGTTTGCATCCTTTTTTGAAAAGTCCTTTTCCTCTCCTAACTTCCAGCCCGATATCAACCAGTTTCATCATCTAAACCTGAATCCAACCCCCTTTGACTTGCCAATCAATATTAACACTGAAACTGTTTTCAAATTCTTAAACGAACTCCCGGTCGACGATTCCTCAGGTCCTGACGGTATTCCGCCTGCGATTCTTAAGCTATGTGCCAATGTGCTTGCCGGACCTTTGTCTCTTATTTTTCAGAAATCACTTAATAGCGGGCAATTTCCTAGTATATGGAAAGACTCTTTCATTATTCCAATATTCAAGAAGGGTTCCCATAGTGATGTTTGCAATTATCGGCCTATTGCTAAATTATCTTGTATTCCCAAATAGTCCAGTCATTTTAGGTTTTATCTGCGGAATAATTCCTAGTGAGCTGAATTTTTGTATACACCTTTATTACGGCGTTGTAATGAAGATGTGAAAAATCGACATTGATATCGTGCCGGCTAAAAAAGTTATGAAGGTCAAAAAGTCACGAAAATCAGTTTTTCGCAAATATCTCGCGACCTATTGCTCGGAGGTCAATAGAGGTCATTATAAAAATTGTTTGTCGTGAAATTATCTACATAAAATGCCTGTTGCATTTTTCTGTAAAACTAACCGTTTTCGGAGTAGAGCGCTGAGAAAGCGACTAGAATGCACTTACATACGGTATTGTATACCGTACACCAAGGCGTAAACTCTATTGCTTTTTTCATGTTTGTAAGTGTCTTACAAACTTCTATCTGATACTTGGGCGTTTTGTGAAAAATATACTATATTATAGAGGTTTGGGAACTTCCAAGACATAACCAAAAAAGAGCTCCACAGTCCGCCATATTGGACTTAGAATGCCGTCACTTAGCTATCATGCATTGTCATCCAAACTAAACGTATATGCAAAATTTCAGCTCAATCGGAAACCGGGAAGTGGGTCAAGTTTAACTGAAGTGGGTCTTTAACTTCCAAGATTTCTTACATAGTTACATGAGGAAACGAGTGCATCGTCATAATATAGTCGCTTTCTCAGTTAAATGTGAAATTTTATTTTATTTAATAAAGGTGTATACAAAAATTCAGCTCACTAGGAATTATTCCGCAGATTGGGGTTTAAAATGTCTAAAATGACTGGGCTAAAACTCTTCGAGTCAATTATGTATTCCGAGCTGTCAAAGGTTTGTAAACGGCTTATTTCCATTAATCAACACGGCTTCCTTCATGGCCGCTCTACTACCATTAATCTCTTAGAGTTTGTCGAATATTCTTTAAAGCCCGGTATGCTGTTGCCAAGAAATTTCTTGGCCTATACAAAACCTATGTAAAAAAACACTCAAGGAATGCTCAAGGAAAATTTTTCCGTTCCGGTTGTCAAAGCGGTATGCTGTTCGCAAGGAAAAAACGCAGTTCTCCTATCAGGCGCTAGTGGCGCTGTATACCAAAAATTCAAATTTTCTTCAAGGAATATGTGTCCGAGTACAAATTCCTTGAGGTAAAAGTGACAGTTCGTGTGTAGTGACAGTTTTTTTGAGTAATTTTGCGGATATTTTGAATACGGGCATTTCAATATAGGTAAGTGGGATAGAATAGGGGCCAAGTATTTAAATAATTATGATTATTTTTCCGATATTTGTTATTTCAAAATTTCTTGACCTACTGTCAAATTTCCTTCAAGGAATATGTGCTTATTTTCCTTGACCCCTTTTCTTGGCAACAGCATACCGGGCTTAAACGGCTTCAAAAATGGCCTACAAACAGACTGTATATAATATATACAGACTTCATCAAAGCGTTCGACAAAATTTCCCATTCAATCATTACTCTTAAGTTGAAAAGTTTGGGTTTCCCCTCCCCTTTTTTAGATTGGGTTGAATCTTATCTACTTGGTAGAACCTATCACGTCTCGTTTAGAGACTCCTTGTCCAGGAGTATTTTAGCTACTTCAGGCGTCCCTCAGGGTAATCATCTTGGCCCTCTCCTTTTTATTTTGGCTGTTGATGATATCACACAACTGGTGAAGTCTTGTAAGACGACATGAAGATTTTCCGGCATATTGACAACATCAATAACTGCCAATTAGTTCAAAATGATTTAGATATCTTACAGTCCTGGAGCGTTCACAATAACTTGGAACTTAATATTTCTAAATGCGAATTTACTTCATTCCGCAGAAAGCTGAATCCAATCACTTTCGCGTACTCTTTGTCTGGCTCTCCTCTTCGCCGGGCTTATAGTGTGCGTGACCTCGGCATTTTTCTGGACAGAAAGCTCGACTTTATTGAGCACATTAATTATACAGGGTGTTCGGAGGTGGAAGGGAAATATTGCAGGAGGTGAAAGGTTAGACCGAGACAACCAAAAAATCGTATGGGGGGGGGGGGTATCTCGCATCGTTCGGCAGTTACAGGGTGATTCGTAAATCAGGATGTTGCCTTGCTCTTGTATTTTTATCTTTTTATCTACGAATCGCAGCGACCCCAAACCGATCTCAAAAAATCACTATTTCGAAGCCCTTTCCAAAAAGGTCAACACCGCCCCCCTATCCACAACCCCTTGGCCGCAATCACCCCCGGAAGTTGAAAAATTAGCTTTTATTTCACGATTTTAAAAGCTTTTTATTAGCTTCACCGTGTGTCCTGGAATTTTGCAATTAATATTTCACCCACTTCCAATGAAGCTATTGGGCTGAAATTTTGCATACACCTTTAGTTCTGGTGACAATGCAATATGCAATACTCAAAATTGCAATATCTTTAAAATGGCCGCCGCCACAAGATGGTGGGTCGTGGAATTTTGCAATCAATATTTCACCCACTTCCAATGAAGCTATAGGGCTGAAATTTTGCATACACCTTTAGTTCTGGTGACAATGCAATATGCAATACTCAAAATTGCAATATCTTTAAAATGACCGCCGCCACAAGATGGTGGACCATGTATTTTTGGTCGACCCCCTTAATATGGGTATCAAATGAAAGAGCTTGAAGAGTAGGAAACGATAAAATGAGTTACGCCATTTCTAAATCCAATATGGCGGACGTCACAAAATGGCGATTTATAATTTTCATAGTAACCCCTATGATATGGGTATCAAATGAAAGGGCTTGATAAGCGAAATACAATAAGTAATGTGACGTTATTCTAAATCCAATATGGCGGACGTCTAATATAATAACGCATAAGTTCAAAAGAAGAGTTTCAAGATGCTAATGCACGATTCAGCTTCAAACGGTACCACGCACTAGTTACTCAGCGTCTTGCTAACGCCTTTTTGACATTTCAATTTGACGTTCTTTTACTAATAAAGACATCGTTTTTTAATCTCAAAAAAAAATTAAATAAAAAAATATTTTTTAAAGAAAAGCTTCATTACAAGCTCTCATTGCAAGCGAAATTATGCTGAAATTACACAATAATTCGCTTCGTTTCACTACTGCTATTGTTTATAATTTTAATATCTAATGAGCGCCCAAGCTTTTATTTATAGTCATACAAATACAGAAATACCGTGAAGAAATACGTTAAAGGTATATTTGGTTGAAATATATTTTAGGCCCAAAATTGATAAATTTTAGCAAAAACTTATTTTTTCCTTTTTAGTATATTTTTTATATTTCATTGTTAAATAAAAGCTTTTCTTTAAAAAATATTTTTTTATTTAATTTTTTTCACCTTTCGCCCCACTTTTCCCCGAAATTCACGTTATTAACATACCTACTTTTTGAAGTAAAACTTCTTTACGCACGCTTGACTTGGGGAGTAAGCTGGAGAATGCGTTACGAAAAGTGTTGGGCGAGAGCGTTACGTTTAAAGTGACGGCTCTGTGGCCTGGTTGGTACCATTCCGTCGCACACTACCGCACAGAGGACATAGAGGGCTCGATGGTTACGCGGTGGTGCGTTGCGAGGCGTGGCGTATCTGGCTGCATCCATCGGGGCGAGCGACAGCAGCGGGCGGCCCCATTTCGGTGACGCGCTCTGCGGCGCGGCGCGGTGCCTGTGTCTGTGGAGTGGAGGCCCGTGGGGCGCTCCGCTGCTGCTGCTGATGCTGATGCCGGTGCTGCTGACCCTGGTTCGGGAACTTAACTCGATTCGTCACAATCAGCGGCGGCGGCAGCAAACGAACAGTTAATTTTTGCACGCGGGAGAATGCTCCCCGGCCCCGGTTCGGGGATAATAAATTTAAATATTTGTAGAAAATTAATATATGTATATGTATATATGTACATGTATATATTATACATATATACATATATAAACATATAGATGGAGATAAAGAAGTTTTACTTCAGTCGTGTGGTCTAAAGCACACTCTTTTTTTTTTTTTTAAGTTACCTTTCTAATTACCTTTCCAAAAAGGTGCAACATGCCCAGGTAGAAAAAGGATACAAAAATTTATTTACAAAAATCCTTTTACAGAATATCTTGACAATTCGAATTTTTTATAAAATTATACTTAAGTTAACTAAAAAAATACATATTATTCACTTAAAAACTAATTCCCGACCTTGCTGTCATAAAAATTGTTTACTTAACGACTTTTTCCATTATGGTGCAATAAAATAATTAGGTATCTGTGAGGATGTTTTAATTTCAGGATTTTTGCAACCCCTTTCTACCTGGGCATGTTGCATTTTATTGGAAAGGTAATTAGATAGGTAACTTAAAAAACATAAAAAGTAGGTATGTTAATAACGTGAACTTCGGAGAAAAGTGGGGCGAAAGGTGAAAAATCGTGAAATAAAAGATAATTTTTCAACTTCCGGGGATGATGGTGGCCAAGGGGTTGAGGATAGGGGGGCGGTGTTGACCTTTTTGGAAAGGGCTTCGTAATAGTGATTTCTTGAGATCGGTTTGGGGACGCTGCGATTAATACAAAAAAAGATAAAAATACAAGAGCGAGGCAGCATCCTGATTTACGAATCACCCTGTAACTGCCGAACGGTGGGAGATACCCCCCCCCCCCCCGCCCATACGATTTTTTGCTTGTCTCGGTCTGACCTTTCACCTCCTGCAATATTTCCCTCACACCTCCGAACACTCTGTATAGTCACCAAAGCATCCACTTTGTTAGGATTCATAAAAAGATGGTCACCCGAATTCAATAACATAGATATTTTCCAACAACTATTTATTTCCATAGTCAGGCCCATTCTTGAATATGGTAATCAAGTTTGGTGACCTCATTATGCCAGTCATACTATTAGAATTGAGTCTGTCCAGAAAAAGTTTGTTTGGTTCACGTTGGGAAGCTTGATTGGGAAAATCCCTACGTCCTTCCTCCATACAGAGACCGCTGCAAGTTGCTCAACATGCATCCGCTTCAAGAACGTCGTGTCGTGGCGGATGTTACATTTGTCCATCAGCTTCTTACTGGACTCCCCTTTTTTACGAACCTTGGTAGTCCCTAGTCCTAACCCCCATAACCTAAGGAAAGTGCCCCTATTCTTTATATGTAAATCTAGGACTAACTATGGGTTTTTTAAACCAGTAAATCGCGTGTGTTTGAATGTTAATAAGCATGCTGAATTGTTTGACACTCGTTGTTCTCAACAAGTACTAAAAAAATCTTTCTTTAATTTATTGCATGTGGTTCAGTGAATGCTTCTATTTACTAACACTGAACCAAATGATGATCAGTTTCATGCAAGAGATTTACTTCCTCTGTAGCTTGAACTAAGCTGATGGTTCATTAGTTTAGTTTACTAGTAAAATCACGATTGTACCGCTTAGCCCAAAATTCGTTAGGTAGCCAACACTACTTTCATCTTCGATGGCAGAAATACGTTCAGTGTTATTGAGATGTAGGTCTTTCATCAGATTGTAGGGTAAGTATTTCCTCTATGGTCCTGAAGGTAGAGTCAGGTTGCATGATCGGTGGAAGTGGCTTCATTGTAGAAATCTCTTTGGAAATGAAAGTTTGTGTGCCCACGTTAAGTGTTGCATTATGGAACTGGATGATGAATGTCCCCGTTAAGTTCATAGCCTCATTATCCACGAAGATGGTTCCGCTGAATTGATTTAGGAGCAAAGTGCCTGGAAGAATTTCTTCTATTGTTGGGAGGTGTCTGTTATCGATTCCTGTGCAGTTTGAAGGGCGGCTCTTGAGTAAATTATCGATACAATTCAAATTACTTACTTTACATTTTTGTTTCATCCCGTATGTGGTTTTTTCACATTGCAATGAAAAGTGGGTCGAATTGCCTTGACATTCATATGTACATATACCCATCCAAGCTTCAAACCTTAAACCAGATAAGTTTTTGGATTAAGTTCTTGACTCAAAGTGGGTATAAATCCAAGCCATTTGATTTTATTTTTGCGAAATAAAAAATTTTTGATATGGGTAATCTATGTACATATGTATATATAAAAATAAAAATTATAGCTTAAAAAAACTAAAAAACACACTTTTATCATGCACTAAAAGTTAGAAAATAATTAAATTAAATAAACTTTTATTTGTTACGATATATGCATGTTACCCTTGCCAATATTTTAACTTCGTTGAAGGTTAAACGCAAACATATATTTTTTTATTCAATACGTGACGGATGATAGATATGCTAGGTAATTATTAGTAAACTTATCACTTCTTTTATGTCCAATGACTAATTCAAAAACTGTGTAGCGCTTTTTAGTTATGTGTACTTTTAATTAATTTAGACAAAGCGAGTAGATAGGCTAGGCCGTTTCGTGCGCACTTTTCCCATAAGAAATGTATAGGGGCAAACAATTCTCACTTTTTGCTTCAAAAGCTTCTCTTGGTCTTGGACGAGCAGTTTTGTGGTGCGTGACGTCATGAAAGCTCTCGGTCTGGTCGTGGAGGGTCTTCTGGAAAGCTCATCGTCTACGTCTAGGAGCAGTTCCAGATGGTGACGTCATGAAAGCTCGTGTCTCGGACGCGTGTGTGTGTGTGTGTGTGTGTTTGGGGGCATCATCAGGTGCGATCCACTCCCCCTCCCCCGCAGGAAGCCGTTACCCTCCCCCTCGACCACAGGAAGCCGTACCCTCCCCCTCGACCACAGGAAGCCGTACCATCCCCCTCCCCGCAGGAAGCCATACCCCTCCCCCTCCCCCCGCAGGAAGCCATAAAATACTTCGCCTCTTGTAATTCCTTTACGCTGAGATACGGTTTGCCAGTTGTACTATCGTTCCTGACCCCCTTGCTAAAGAATCGGCGACAGAACGCGACAACTCTGCAAGCTCTAACAAAATCAGAAAATCGCTCTATGAGCTCTTCTGTGCCTGGTCTCACGTGAAGAGATTTGACCTTTTTTATTTCTTTGGACGAAATGTCATAGTCCAGCTCTACAAGAAGTGTTGGCCATTCTTCAGGACTCCTTGTCAGCCATGGTGGACCTCTCCACCATAATTTATTATTAACAAGCTCAGATGCGCGAACTCCTCTCGACGCCAGATCAGCGGGATTTTGTTCTGACGGTACGTGTCGCCAACGGCACTCCACTGTGTTGTTATGGATTTCAGACACCCGATTGGCGACAAAGGTTTTCCATTTATTTGGATGACCGCTAAGCCAGGCGAGGACCACGGTGGAGTCTGTCCAAAGATGTACAATTCCTACCTGCTTTAAGTGCTTTCGTAATTGAGCTACTAATTTCGACAGGAGATGTGCTCCGCACAACTCTAGCCGGGGAAGTGAAATTGTCTTAACGGGAGCGATTTTGGTTTTAGAAATGATTAATTGAGTCGAAACATTTCCGTCTGGACTCAGGACGCGTGCATAGATCGTAGCAGCGTATGCACGTTCCGAACTATCGCAAAATCCGTGATACTCAATTTGCGCGGCTCTCATATAACCTAGCCATCTGGGAATTTTTATTCGTTCGAGGGCTGTTAGATCAGAGCTAAACGCAAGCCATTCTTGAGATAAATTTCCGGGAAGATCAGTATCCCAGTCGACGCCTAAAAGCCACAGTTTCTGCATTAGAATTTTCCCGCAAATAATTACCGGACTGAGCCACCCGGCGGGGTCGAATAATTTTGCGATTTTGGATAATATGCTGCGTTTGGTTGGTGTTCCGCTCATATCTATGTTTAACTTGTAACAGAAATTGTCCTCCTTTGGATTCCAGCTTATTCCTAACGCTTTGATGGTAGAGGTTCCATCAAACAGAAGAACAGTTTCTTTAACTACGTCTTCAGGAACTAGATCCTGTAAGACTTCAGGATGATTTGCGGAAAATTTGCGCAAGTGGAAACCACCTTGTTTGAGTAGCGAAGTTAAATCCTTTCGTAGTTTTACAGCTTCTTGGATGCTGTCGCGCCCGGTCAAAACATCGTCGACATAAAAATCATTCGATAAGCATTTTGATGCTTCTGGAAAAGATTTTGCTTCATCTGTGGCTAATTGCTGGAGAGTTCGAATAGCTAAGTATGGAGCGCAGGAGATTCCAAAGGTAACGGTTAAAAGTCGATAATCCTTTACAGGATGATTTAGGTCTGCTCTCCACAATATTCGCTGATATTCAGTATCCTCAGGGTGTACCCAAATTCGACGATACATTTTCTCTATATCTGCTGAAAAAACAAATTTAGGAAACCGCCAATTTAATAATAGCATCGTAAGGTCTTGTTGAAGCGGCGGACCGATCATTAACAGCTGATTCAGAGATTTTCCTGACGACGTTTTGCAGGAGGCATCAAACACCACTCTTAACTTAGTTGTAGTGCTTGATTCCTTAACAACGCCGTGATGGGGCAGATAATTGGTTTTAAATGTTGCTATAGCTTCATTATTTCACCAAGATTGGTTTGTGTTTTCCCGAGGGGTGACTTCTTCCATCTGATTTGAACACAGATATTCCCTGAGGACTTCGTTATAATCTTTGAATAAGCCTTTGTTCCGAATCATTTTTTCGGTAGTTAAAAGGCGTCTCATAGCGATATTGCGCGAAGAACCTAAACCTACTTCTAGGTTAGGCTTGAATGGTAACCGAACCATATACGAACCGTCGGGTCTCCGGCGATGTGTCGTCCGGTAGATTTCCTCGCATAACTTGTCTTCAGCGTTTTCAACGTGGATACTCGAAGGCTCTTCAAGTTCCCAAAATCTCTGAAGATCGAAATTCAGTTCAATTGTATTAATCAATGAAACGACTTCTAACCTTGGACCTTTCGGTAGATGAGCGTGAATTTGCCCAGACAACACCCAACCGAAAATAGTATTTTGACCCAAGGGGGTACCAATGGGTCCGATTTTTACTCCGTCTTTCAAAATTAACGGGTAAATATCTGCTCCGATTAAAATATCTGTTTTATTGGGTATATGATAGGTAGGATCGGCTAAAGGTAAATTTTCGATATGCTCCCATTTACCTTGTACCAATGCCTTAGATGGCAGTAAGTCCGTCAGCGTGTCAAGAGCTACCGCGTCTGCTTTCACGCTACGCTCTTCATATCTCGATTTTAAGGTAATGTTTACCATTTTACGTGAGCTAGCTGCTTCATTGTTTGCGAGCCCCGTGACTTTAACGAAAGTGTGACTCATTTTGAGTTTTAGACGTCGGCAGAGAGAATTAGTCACAAAGGTAACTTGAGATCCGGGGTCTATCAAAGCTTGTGCAATTTGAAGCCCCTGCGGCGATTCAACGTACAATAAAGCAGTGGCCAGCAGCACCTGGCTATTTTCCGACAAAAAAAGAGATGATACACTGGTAGCTGCTGTTTGTGCTTCGGATTGTTGGGGTGGGTCACTTGACCTTTTTTTGTATTTCTGGACGTAGACTGCTCGCATGATTTTTCAGAAGAGGCATGCAACAGCGTGTGGTGCTTTCCTCGGCATTGCTTGCACCTTGAAGTACTTAAGCATTTGTTAAGTGTATGATTGATGCAATATCCGTTTGCTTTGGAAACCTTTAGCCGTTGAAACGGTTCAAATTTCAAAAATTTTGGGCATACACGAATGGAATGAAACTCATGACAGAGTTTATATGATGCCTGAGCCATATGAAAATTTTTGCAATTCACCTTGTTGTTTTCATCCCCTTTTTTATTTTCATAGGATTTTGACTTCGCGCCAGATATCGCTTCCAAGGTGCGAAATCTGAGCTCTAAGAATTTCTTAAGCTCGCCCCATTGCGGCACATCGGTTGTGTCGCCTATAGATAATTCCCATTCTTTATGCGTTTCTGCTGGAAGCTTTTGTACAACCAGGTGAACGATAATGGGATCCCAGTGCAAAGTATTAATTTGCACGTTGTTTAGTGATGCAATGCAATCACTAGTTACGTCCAGAAGACCTTTGAGAGAATGTGCAGTCTCAACTGCAATTTTTGTTTGAGAGGTGAATGTCTTAAGCAGCGATGATACTAGAATACGTTAGTTTTCGTATCTTTCTGTTAATGCTGTCCACGCGGATTCGTAATTTGCTTGCGACATTGCAAATTGCTTTATGACATTTGAAGCCTCACCGATCAATGAAGTTTTTAAATAGTGAAACTTTTGCACATCCTCCAGATTAGGATTTTGGTGAATCACTGCAAGATATAAATCTCGAAAGCTGATCCACTCATTATAGTTACCGGAAAATTTCGGTAATGAGATTCTGGGCAGATTTGACTGCCCTGATGATCAATAGCAGGCTGGTATGTATATCCTAGGCTGAAGTGATGTACATCGTGTCCAAGGTGTCTGGTGGGCAACGTCTCTTCTGATTCGAGCTGCTTAATGTGCTTTCTTAAGTTGTCAATTTCGGCATGAAGTTCTAGGCGAGATGTTGGCTGGTGAGTGAGTTTCGACAATTCGAAAGGTGTCAGGATGTCTGTGAGATTTTTGGTTGTCACGAACGAACTTCTGAGAATCGTGGGATAAGTATTATGCGAAGATATGGTGGCTTGCTCTTCCTTTATGTTGCATCCATTTGGTAGATAGAGTAGGCCTGACCCCTTTAATGTCTTCGAGATGACTGCGTCTCCGCACACGATGTTGACATTAGACTCGTCCTTTACAACATATATCCAATGATTTGGATTTAATAACTGGATCCATCGTACGACCTGATGAGTTGTGGTGAATTTGCAAGTACTTGGATTTGGCGACTGGGTCAAAAATTCAATCTCGCAGGAGCTTAGATTGGAACCTCTTCGATACAGCGGATGGTGCTGTTTACACATGTAACTAGTGTGGCTAGCCAATTGACACATTCCTAATTCCTGTTCTGGTAGAGGATAATATAGGTCTCGATGTAGGTTGATGATGAGAAACTTGGATGCTGGCTCAATTACGACAAATGTATCATTCACTTGAACTGGCACAGGTACAATCCGGAGTAATTCAAATTGCTCATAAGAGAACAATGGCAGCCTGATTCTGAATATGATCTGGTCCTCGATAATCGTGCCCTCGATTGTCATCAATTGGTATAACTCAGGCAAGTTGTTCTGATTTGCTGGCAGTCTCAACATTGGTGGCAAATTCTCTTTAATCACTAGAAGCTCCGTTCTTAGCTGGCTTGGAGACAATAATCGTGGATTGATTTTGCCGTGGTGTGTATCGATGATAACGTCTATTAACGAAGCCTGAACATTCTGGTATGCGTTGAGAGACAAAATCAAATGGATGGAGAAAGTGTTGAACATTTCGTGGTAACGCTGTTATCTTAATTCCTGTTTGATGCCATTGATCTCAGCGATGGTTTTATTCAGTTGAGTGTTGAACGCACGTAGTTGGCTATCGATAACATCCTGTGATTTTCTCATTAAATTGGCGGTAGAATCAATGATGGAAGTCTGGTTTTTGATCAATTGTAGCAAATGTTCCTCATTGCCCTGGATGGTTGCTATGATATGGCTCATTTCTTCTGCATACGTTGAATCTAGTACGCCAAATAGGGAACTGGAAATATTCCCGATGATGTTGAGTGGAGCACGTCTGCTTCTAGTCCTTGGCTGGCGAATAAGTAATTGGTTGTTTCCTTGAACCTGTGTCACGGTGGTCTGGAAGTTCTCGATTGTCTGGATACATGAAGATTTGTTGCCCATTAAACTACAAATGTGGGTCAACTGGTCTATCTGGCTTCCCAGATTATGAAATTCTTGCCAGTAGGGGGTCATGTTGTAAAACACAACCAGACTCTATTCGTTGGTAAATAGATGAGCAGGGCCGAGGCCTTCAAAATACAATCCTGGTTGCGACGTAAACGGTTGAATGATAATATTTATCGAAAACACCGGCAAGATAAGGCATGCTAGTAAGGCTACACTCCATGGGTTTAGCGGATGACGTCTGGTATGACTTGATGATCCTGGCTAGGAATCTTGACTATGGTTCTCCCTTTTTGGTTTGGGTGGTCTTTGATCTGGTTGTGAGCCAGATGGTCCTGGTTCATCTCGATCAGGCTCTCTCGGAGGGGTTGGAGGCATTTCGTTTTCGGTGGAATCCGCTGTTGCGACGTCCTCCGAATCATCTCTCTCGATAGGCAGTGGTGCCATCTTATGGATGGGTCTTCTGAGGGTTCCACTACTGGTCTTTACGTCAGCTACTCGGATGAAACCGTCACGTCCCTTAATGCAATTGATTACTCTAGCGAGGGGCCACTTCAGGACTGGGACGTTTTCGTCCTTTAACAGGACCATGGTGCCTGGTTTGATGTTTTCGATTGGTCGATTCCATTTGTAGCGGTGCTGTAACTCGCTAAGATACTCACGAGTCCACCGAACCCAAAACTCGTTCTTTAATTGGGAAATCATTCTCCATCATTGAAGTAATTTCACTGGCAAGGGTTCAGCTCGTTGATCCACCACTCCGGTTAAAGGCTCGCCAATCAAGAAGTGTCCTGGTGTCAATGCCGAAAGATCATTCGGATCAGATGACATTGGTGTCAATGGCCTAGAGTTTAATATGGCCTCTATTTCGACCATAATGGTTTCCAATTCCTCATAGGTAGTGGACGAGCCTCCTATGCTGCGCTTCATCAAATGTTTCGCCGATTTAACTGTTGCTTCCCACAATCCACTGAAATGGGGTGCACGGGGTGGAATAAAATGGAAATCAATTCCTCTGGCGGTACAGAACTTGCTGATCTGTTCCTTTGAACTATTTGAGTAGATATTCTCTTGTAGTTCGCGTAACTGATTCCAGGCTCCGACAAAATTGGTGGCATTGTCGCAATGTAAATGTCTGCAGTTTCCACGTCGGCTAACGAAACGTTTGAGAGCGGCTAAAAACGCTTCCGTTGTTAAGTCGCTGACTACTTCGATATGTATTGCCTTTGTGGCAAAACAGCAAAATATTGCGATGTAACATTTCTGGGGGCGTTTTCCTCTGATCTTATAATGAATAGCGAATGGTCCACAAAAATCTACTCCGGCGTTAACAAATGCTCGCGCTGGCTGAACTCTGCTTGGTGGTAGATTGCCTATGAACTGGTTTAGCAGTAGCGGTTTGGCCTTACAACAGTGGACACACTTATGGACAATACTTCTGGCAAGTGTTTTTCCCTGAATTGGCCAAAACCTCTGTCTGGTTATAGCCAACAATGCTTGAGGTCCCACGTGGGCATGTCTAACATGTATGAATGTCATCAGTAATTTGGTAATGGGATGCATATATGGGAGTACCATTGGGTGTTTGGCGTCAACTGGCAAAGTGGATGCTTGTAATCGACCTCCTACTCGAATGATGCCTTCGTTGTCTACGAATGGAGTTAGGGTTTTCAAAACACTTTGGCTGTGTACTTGTTGAGTTCTCCGCAACGACCTCAGTTCTTCTGGAAAGCTCTTCCTGATGGCGAAGTCATCCGATTTTGGCAACCAAGTAAGACCCAGCGTTTTAATGTGGCAATCGTCGTCTTTTTGAAGGTCAAGCTGAATGGCTCTGTCTTCCGAATTGATACGTTCCAATAGAGTTGGGTGGTTGGCACACCACTTCCTCAACTCGAAACCGGCGGAAGAAAGGATCTTCCTTAACTGATTTTGTATGTCCAAGACCTCGGCTACACTATCTGCACCAGCCATGACATCGTCAACGTAGAAGTTATATCTGATTGCATGGGCTCCCAATGGATATCGACTTGATTGTGATGCTAGCTGATGAAGGCATCTTATGGCCAGATAGGGTGCTGTGGTTACACCATACGTAACAGTACATAATTGATAGTACTGAATAGGCAAGTCTGGACGATCTCGCCATATGATCATTTGGTACTTTTGGTCGTCTTCGTGTACTAACACTTGGTGATACATTTTTGTAATATCTGCCGTAAATACAAAACGTGGAACACGGAATCGAATGTCGTTGAGTGCTAGGTTGGTACTCGTTTTGCTGGATGCATCGAAAACCACACGAAGCTTGGTAGTGGTGTTTTCAGGTTTCAGTACGCAATGGTGCGGGATGAAGTAATAAGGCTTGGAGACGTCCTTGATGTCCACTTGCTTCATGTGTCCTAACTTCACATACTCCTGCATAAATTCCTGGTATTGTCGTTGTAGTTCTGGGTTTTTAGTCAACCTGCGTTCTAAAGCGTGAAATCTGGTAACAGCAACTGTCATGGAATCTCCCAAGGTGCTTGGTTCCTGGGCGACGGGTTATTTCACAATGAAGCGTCCCTCTTTATATCGTTGCATGGTGCGACTGAAGTGTGCTTCACATTCAAGCTCTGCTGGTGACATGGTGGTGGACGATGGTTCAGTTTCCTCCAGCCTCCAGAATTGCTCTACTCTCTCGTTTAGCTTAGCGTCATAGTGGGTACAAATTCCACAAATGGCGGTGGATTGGTGAGTGCTGTTAATCCTTCCCGAGACTATCCACCCGAAAAGTGTGTGTTGCAGAGTGGGGAGGTTGTCTCCTAACTTGATCTGGCCAACGAGAAGTAATTCGAAAAAGATCTCGGCACCCATTAACAAATCTATTCTGCCTGGCTGGTTGAAGGATGGGTCTGCAAGAGTGATATTCCTTGGCAAGTTCCAAGATGACACATCAAAACGGTAAGCTGGCTGGTCGGCTGTAATTTGTGGTAGAATGAATGCCTCCATATTTTTACTAAAGTGGTTAATCCTGGACTTGATGGTGACGTTGATGCGATGCTGTGTTTGCAATTTCTTCTTCCCAATGCCCTCGATGCACAGGGAATTGATTGTGGGGCCCAAATTAAATCGTTTTGCCAATTTTTCCGAAATAAAATTTAGCTGGGATCCGGAATCAAGCACTGCCCTGCAGGGGACTAATCTACCCCTGTTGTCGAACACGCTGATCATGACCGTGCTCAATAATACGTATGTTGGTTGAGGATTGGCTTGGGCCGATAATGCCGCTGGGTTGAGGTCGCTGCTGGGCTGGGATGCGGATTCTGGAATAGCTGTGGTCGCTGATGCTGCTTGCTTGAGCGCAGGGGCCTTGGTGGTATGTGTGGGTTGCTGACGTTTGCCTGCATTGGCTGACACTTCTCCAAAATGAACGAGCGAATTATGTTTCTTAGGACATTTGGTACAGCCTCGCAATGTACATGTTGGTGCCGTTTGGCCGGGTCTCATGCAATTGATGCACAGGTTGTTTTCCTTGAGGGTCTGGTATCTCTGGACTGGAGTTTGTGATAAAAAGCGTTTGCACGAGAACAGCTGATGGTTTTGTTTGCATAGAAGGCAGTTCTGTTCCCTTGCTGTGGAAACAAATGATGACGGTTTGGAACGATCCATCTTGGTATTCTCCGTGGCTCGGCCTTTGATGCCAAGGGATTCAACTGCTTGGAATCGCATTTCTATGAAGTGGAGGAAATTTGGTATTGATTGAATTTCCCTTGGACGATCTAGCGACTGCTCGTATAAACTATGCGTGGTTTTGTCCAATTTTTTGAGCATGATGTGGACAACAAGTGGGCTCCAATTTGCTGTTTCTATCCCTAAGTTCTGCAGACCTAACAAGCATTCTTGCGTGGTATCGTGGAGTGATTTGAGACTGGCGGCACTTTCGGTTGTTAGTTTTGGTTGGCTTAATAATTTGTTTAAGAATGCTGTCACTAACAGGCGGATGTTCTCATAGCGATCGACCAGTATTTTCCAAGCGGTGGCGTAATTTTCTTCGGACAATGGTAAATGGCGTATCAATCTTTCGGCTTCTCCTGACAGGTTGGTCTTCAAATACCACATTTTTTGAGAAGCAGCCATGGGTTGGGTGTGTATCATCTGCGAGAACAAATCGTGAAATTGTAGCCATTGCAGGTAATCTCCATCGAACTTGGGGAGAGTTACCTTGGGTAACTTCATGGTGGCTGTAGTGCTGGCTGATGTGGTTTCTCTTGGTCGTTCGCGACTTGCTTCAGTTAGCTCGACTAACCACGATTGAACGGTCTCTTCCAGCTGGTGAAATTTATCGGTCTCATATCCAAGTTGGGCTGGATCAGTGGTGAATTCCCAAATGTTCTGGTGTTGGGTTGATATTTCGTTCCAATATCGATTGATCATTTGCATTTGCACTTCGGAGAAGGCTCGGCTGAACGGTTTTTCAGTTAGAGAAAGTCTGGTTAAATTTCGTTGAAGAGAGTCCATGGCTCCGTATTGTCGTCGGACCATTCCGACAGCACTATCTGATATTGGATGTTGGGACCCTTGTGGTGCTTCATACGGTCTGGCCTTGTCCTTGGATCCGCCCTGGACTGTAGCGGGGTTTGAACATTCACTGACGTTCGCAATTGGCTGCTTGGGGGCCTTGGGAATTGCCCCAGTTGATGGTTTTTCTGGAGCAACTTCGACATTGTCACTGGCTGCTTTCAATGTGGCGATCTGGCTGGTAAATATCTCCTGGTGTTTTTCGTACACCGAACTTATCTGGGGATAATACTCTTTCGCAAAGTATGCATGCTGAAACTCTTGGGAATAGTCGCATCGAATCTCGTTGTCCTGTGTTTCGAAGATGGTCCACAGCTCTTCCAATCTTCGTAGCTTTTCTTGGTAATACTGGAGGTCCTTTCTGGCTGGTGAATCCTTCCGGTAATTGGTGATAATTCGCTCAATTTCTCCTCCAGTTTTCAGCTGCTTGTCTGCTGCCTCATCCATCCTTGGTGTGGTTCAAAATTACGACGTGGCTCACAAAGTCTGTTCACTGGTCGAAACTTAAGAGTTCGATTTTAAAAGTCTGATCACTATCACTCGGTACAAAGCCACGCGGAATGTTTACTGATTTTCACCAAAAAACGATCACTTCGGGGTCACCAAAATGTTTTTACCGCGAGATAACTATTTTGTTTCCCGCACGCACAACAAAGATTTAGATGTGGGGTACTTGGACCGCACAACTGGTGATGGGTGCTCAAGTGCATGAACCTGAGCACAGTAATGGGTGCAAAACACTAGATGAACGCAGCGAAATCCAAACAGCACAAAATCCAACGATACTGAGAGTGACTGAAGGTATTGACGAAAAGACTGACTTGGAGTGTGATTGATGAAAAACTACTTTATTTCGTGCAGGCTCCACTTAAATAAACTAGAACAAACAATTTCTTATCGCAAAAATTGGACGATCAGCATAAAGGCCGATAGCAGCGACGGCTCTTCCCACGAAACTCGAGACCGCGAGCAAACCGAATGCCTATGGCAGCATTTTGTAATGGGAATATTTTCAAGTAGCGCACGGGAACTAACGCTGGACGAGATGCGAGCCGCGAGATGAAATTGGATCGTAAGCGACAGTTTTTTATCATATGTAAACCAAAGGCGGATAAGTTGCATCGTGCGAAGGGACTTTATGCTGACGTTTCACAAAAATGTTGGATCATAATTCCACCTAATCAATTTCTGGGAATTTTAATTTCTAAGACTAAACAGGGATTCTCGATATTTGGATCTCTAGTACATACCGATCATTCGACAAAACTTTTACAATCTCGTAAGGGCCTTTATACTTTTCAATCAATTTTTTATTTGTACCCGCAGTGGTAACCACGTTTTTGATCAAGACGTAATCGCCGGTTTTGTATTTGTGTGGTGTCTTATGTCGCTTATCAAAAAGTTTTTTGTTTTTATCCTGGCTTTGAACAATATTTTCACTTGCGTCCCCTCTTATTTTTTCTAAATCTCGTGGCTCCTCTTCTATTAGGTTACTTTCTAGATGATCGCGTATCCTATCGTCAATTTTTCCCCGCTGAGCAATGCCAAACAACAAGATACTGGGCGTAGTGCCGGTACTTTTATTAATCGTGTTGTTCATAGCATACTCAACTTTAGGTAAATATTTAGTCAATTCGGCTGGCTCAAGTTCACATTCTTTTGACAACATTGGTGTGAGAATTCTATTAAATCTCTCTACCTGACCATTTGATTGCGGGGAATTTGTGGCAACTTTGATATGCGTAATATTGTTGTCAAGGCAAAAAGAGGAAAATTCCGCTGATGTAAAACAGCTACCCCTATCCGACACTATTCTAATAGGTCTACTATAGTTTTCGAAATAGGATTGGAGGCATTGAACAACCTCCTTGGTATTTGTGCTCTTGACAGGATATAATTTTACAAACTTTGTGAAACCATTGACTACAAGAAAAACATATTTGAGATTTCTCACTCCTGAAGGGAGGGGGCCATAGTGTTCTATATGCAGAGTATTAAACGGTTTGTCGTCCTTTGGTATGTTGTGAAGAACACCTTCTTTTTTACCAGACGGTACAGAGAAATAAATGCACTTAAGGCAGTTTTGTATGTAATCTTTTATTTTGTTTTTCGTAGATGGAAACCAATAGGTTTTCCTTAAGTAATCAAACAATTTATCTACCCCCACGTGACACAATCCATCGTGATGCGTCTGAATAATATTCCTTTCCATTTGAGATGGAACATAAAAAAGGACACTGTTATTCGTTTTTCTGTAGACTAGTCCGTTGATTAATTCATACGCTGGATGTTCTTGTTTTTCTAATATTTGTAAAATTTTGTTTATTTCCGCATCTTTATGCTGAGCAGCAGCTAACGCGTGCTCGAGTGAATTAGGTTCTATTAAAAGTATGTTGTGACACCTGCTTAATGCGTCAACATGATGCATTCGGTCTGAATTTCTGTGCTCAATAGAGTAATCAAACTCTTGCAATTCCAAGGCCCAGCGGGATATTCTGGGACTTAGCAGCTTTTTGTTCAAGGTGAGTGTTAGTGATTTGCAGTCAGTTACTATTTTGAACTTTATTCCGGTTAGGTAAATACGAAAGCGTCTTAGAGCATAAATTATTGCTAATGTCTCTAGCTCATATGAGTGATATCTAGATTCAGCTGGTGTGGTTCTTTTGGAAAAAAAGAAGACTGGATGAAATTTATTGTCGCTTTGTCGTTGCAATAAAATCGCACCGAAACCTAAACTACTTGCATCGCAGTGAAGTTCAGTTTCAGCGTGCGGCGAATAAATGCTCAACAAGGGTGCTTCCAACAGTTTCCCTTTTAAAAGTTCAAAAATTTCTAGCTCGCTTGCCCCGAACTTAAATTCAACGTTTTGCTTCAATAAATCGTACAACGGCTTTGAAACCAAGGAGAAGTCTTTGACAAATTTTCTAAAATAGGAACATAATCCGAGGAATGAGTGTAATTCTTTAACGTTTTTGGGTACATGAAACTCCTTAACGTAAGCCAACTGAATTCGGTTCTATGCCCTCCGCGCTCACCTCATACCCTAGATACGTAATTTTCTCCTGCATAAATAAGCATTTGTCAAACCTAAGCTTCAAATTATTTTCACGTACGACTTTTGCAACTTTTTCTAAAATATCAAAGTGTTCCTCTATGGTTTCAGAGGCAATGAGCAGATCGTCAATATATACTAACAGCTTGCCGGATTCGACAAGTTCCTTGAACACAGTATTTATGTAGCGTTGAAAAACTGATGGTGCGTTTTTCAGCCCGAATGGCATACGCAGAAATTCAAATTGTCCCATTGGGGTTACAAAAGTGGTGTATTTTACGGAGTCACTAGCCATTTTAACATGGTGAAAGCCACTTTTAAGGTCGAGCAAGGAAAAATATTTTTTTCCTCGCAATTGGTCTAAATTATCATCTATTAAAGGCAGAGGATAGTTGTCTTTTAACGTTATTTTGTTAAGTTGCCGAAAATCGACGCATAACCTAAGCTCTCCGTTCTTTTTTTTAGTTAACACAATCGGTGAAGCGTAAGGAGAGTTACTTTCGCGAATTATGTTTTTAGCTAGTAGGTCATCTAATATTTTCTGAAGCTCTATTTTATGCGCGTATGGTAACCTTCTTGGGGTACAATTGAAAATACTGTTTTGGTTAGTAAGGATAATTTTCATCCCACACGTATTGCTTTCATTGAAATTTTCGTTGGGAATAACAGTCTTCTGCATAATTTCATTAACGCGGTTTTTTTGAACATAAGTCAGGTTTGCATTTATATTTAATTTAAGCTCCTCCTTTTCGCAGCACGTGTCTATATTTAGGATTTCCATTGGAAAATTGTCATTTTCAATATTTTTAAAAATATTCTGATTACTGCTTAAAATAAATTTGGCGCTAGATTTATTTAAAAAGTTCCTACCCAGAATTATAGGGCAATTCATGGTATTATTCTTAACTATTAATAAATCTAATTCTACACTATTACATTCAAAAGAAACGACACATTGTACCTTGCCTATAGTAATAAGTTGACTACCATTGATGCCGACGTATTCCATGTCTTCAGGTTCCACAGGTGATATGAGGTAAGGAGGGACGTAGCGTTCCTGGATGAAACTTATTGGACTTCCCGTGTCCAGCAAGGTGTTTGCTTCAAATTTAACTGCGACCTCTCGGGATGTTTCGCTCACAAATAGGTAACTAAAATTGTGATAGAAATCGTTAGAAATATTTAGGGATTTATTATTAATGCTTCCTGTTGCTCCGTTTCTAACTGCATCTTCGTCAGGGGTGTTGCTTTGCAGCAGCATTAATGCTTTTGGGGATGATCCCGATGTAGATGATGATGATCCAGAGGAAGATGGAGGATCTCGACGTTTATCGCACTTTGTTGCAATGTGACCATGTTTTCCACATCTAAAACATGTTCCTCTCTCCCTTCGAGGTTTAGGACAACTCGCCACCGTATGGCCCGCCTCGTTGCAGTTGAAACACTTATTCTTGAATGAGGTGTGATGAGTACGGGTCTTCTCTTGCCGTGAATTTTCCAACGATGATTGGGTTGAATTATTTGCTGTCGCCACAGTGTAGGATCTCATCTTTTCATATTTCCTAAGAATATGTTTTAAATCGCCAATATCCCTCGCTGTGAACAACAGTTGTTTGTTTTGGAGGGAATCGGGAATACCGCTGATTATATAGTGGATTAGGTCCTCCTCCTGGATGACACCGCGTGAAGCAATCTCTTGCATACTCAGTGCATATTGATGGACATTTTCATCCCTGCGTTTCTTTCGATTCCTAAGCGTATTATGCACATCAGCCGGTGTGATGCCATGGTAGAATTCCTCTATTAAAGCAGTCTTAAGCTCATTCCAGGTTTTGCACGATGAAGATAGCAAAAATAGCTTCGCAGTTCCTTTAAGCAATCTTCTTGAATAAACAAAGGACTGCTGATCGTTCCATCTGTAAAGTTGTCTGAATTCCTCGAAGCTCCTCACCCACTGTTTGACCGAATAATTGTCGTCGCCGGTGAATGAAGGCAATGAATCCTCAATATCTCTAAATGTTAACTGTGCACCGTTGATTTCCACATCAGCAGATTGTAGACTTCCAAGCTTTCTTTTCAGTTCTAAGATTTCTTCTTGTTTTCTTATAATTTCATTGAGTTCGTCTATTGTCTGTTGCAGGTTACCTGTTGAGGGTTCCCGCGAATTCTCGCCTAATCGTGTCAACCTAGGAGGTTCTGGGATGACATTAGATTCACGCGAGCTTTCGCCTAAATGTGGCTGTAAAACGAGCGCTGCTAATGTTACATTGGACTCGTCACTATTACTCTCGTCGTTGCCGTTAAGGAATGCTAAAATATCGTCAGGAAAATGTTCCTCAATCTCGGAATTTGTAAGTTTTTTGATTTCCTCTTGGAGCCGCAACTTTAAGACGGCTTTTATACCAGATGTGCTCAGTCCAAAAGTTTCCAATTTTTCTTTAATCAATGGAACCGTTGCCCTTTGGACAAACTTTTCAGCACGTGCCCTGGCCATAATGTACTTAATCCTTCATTTTTAAAATTTCACCAAATTACATAAAATGTTTTACAGTATATATAGTTTAAGCAGTTTAAAAGCACTTTTAATTTAATCAGCTTCCAGTTTCCCAATGATGTCCATAATAATTTTGGATTTTTCCTGGTCACAAATTAACGCACGGGCACAATTCACACCGAGAATAGCGCATAAGAAAATCATAAAATTTGCCGTGCCGTTATCATAATTGCGTAAAACTAATATCGCGCTTAAAACATTTTAATTGTTACTTTTTCTTTTTTTTAAAAAAATACTTTTGTAGGGCTACAGTTTACTTTTAGTTAAAATCCCACTTCTGAGAATTGTAAGAGGAGGAGATTCGGTAGCGCGAGAATTAAAAGTCTGTACGTCCGATCGCAACGAGCACTTTATTGGAAGAGCAGTTACAAAATTGATCTTGGTCAGTAAAAGCTTGTTGACCGCTATCTAAAAGAATATTGGTATATGTATACTGTATAGAATGTGCGTGAAATGCTTCAAGTCACCGTGGTCATCAGGCTTGCACTTTTACAATTGTAGGAGTGCTTCACTTAACTTATAGGCACAATATTATAACGATCTCGCATGCGCATGTACAATAAGCGTAACTTCAGTCCAGGGTAAGTAAACCTTTTAATATTTATTTCGATAACGTTGAAAACGTCTCTTTTTCTTTTAGGTAAAACTGTATCGACTACATGTTTTATTTCTCAATCTCCTTATCGTAAAATCTTGTATTGTATATTACATCCCGATGGTGTTGGTTCAATATAGTCTCCAGAACTTTACTTGTATTGTAGATTCTCTGCTAAAACCTCATCCTATCGACACCACATATATGCCACGTGCCCTTACGGCTGTGTCTGTATGCAAACTCCCACACATGTAGAATGTATACTTTTGGTGTTAGAATAAATCGAACTCTTTTCGGCATTCCTTACAGTTGTTTCTCGTCAGCCTCATGTAAAATTTCATGAGGTGTTGATTCTCCCGGTTAAATCGTTGCACATCATGACATCCGCAGGTATCTGGCCCCTCAGTTGCATCATCATACGCCCATGTACAGTTGGTGTAATGTTCACCATATTTAGATGTTACTTTGTTCACATTTTCATATTGCTGAAGTTTGTAGCGTTTTTCTATTGTATTCTTATGCTCCTCTAGCAGAACATTAGAGTAATCGGCAAGGAATTTCTTAATATTCATCTGAAATATTCAGTTGGTTGGTTGGTTGTTTTAGAAAAATGATTTTCAATACGTGCGCTTTATTATTATCTTTTATCTTTTGGTAGCGTACGGCAGAAGTATTTTACTGTATTTTTACTTTCAGATGCTTGCCCTGGCTTGATAACTGATTTAACTGTAGCAGAATTTATCTGGTACTTTAATTGTTTTAACCTATTTCCTCTGTCTCCATCTTCCTCTAGCAGCTTGGTAGAATCTTTATAACTGCTCATAACCAGAACTTTATGCAAACTAGCCTTTTGTTTTGCATTACAATCCATTTTATAGAACTTGGAGGAGGGCCAGGGAATATTATTGGGAAATATGAAAGAAGTTTTTGTTTTATATGTAACACATTTTATTATTTTATTTTGTTTTTAATAATTATTATAAAGGCTGGGCTCGAAGTAGGACAATGAATTCAAGTATTCAATGTTTTTGTTTTCATGCTGTGTAAAGATGAGGTTGAATGATTCACCAAGAGGATCCAAGTTTGTCACGAAAAAGTTGGCCTGGCGTCTGATTTCCTCCAGTGTGCTGTCGGTAAGTTACCATATCTAGCCGGCAGGAACATTTGCTTATCCTGCAACTCCACTATGACACGGTCTCCATATTTTGTTGTAATTTTCTTGATTCCATGTATTTTATAAGCTGTATGCTGCTCCATATCAGATACTTTAATGCATGGATTAAATCCCCAATTGTTGATCACTTCCAATGCTCCGCCATTTGCCTGTTGAGCTGATGTTTCTTCAGTGATGGTACGTTTTATCTTTTGACGCTGTGGTTGGGCCATTTTCACTGTTTTGTATTTATTTCTTAGTCTTCTATTTCAACTGATCACTTCAACGGTATAAGAGGAACTGAGGATAATCTTGCTCGCGTCTTCTTTTTATACTAGCCTTTAATCTTCTGTCTCTTTCACTCCTAGTTTATTTTTCATCTCTTTTCATCATTTCACTCTCTCGGCGATTCTTCAGGAAAAAAACTCTAAATCACGAAGTTCCTCACTTAAACTACATCCCGTACAATATGATCATGCAGATCAATGTTAATATAGCCAACACCCATTTCTTCTTCTACATGATCATCATCATCATCATCCGATTGATGTTTAGAAAACAGTTTTTCATATTTTATAACAAGACGTTCGGGTAAAAAGTCTTTCAAGTCCCACAGAAAACGCGTTAATTTGATGCACACGAGCAAGTCACAGAATATTTCCAAATTAAGAGAATTACACAAATACTTTTCACATAAAATAATCCCGCGCCGATATTGTTTTTCTTCGTTTCTGTAATTTTCCGAGGGGGAGGGGTATGGCTTCCTGCGGGCGAGGGGGAGCGTACGGCTTCCTGCGGGGGAGGGGGAGGGGGAGGGGATCGCACCTGATGATGACGCCTCCAACCACACACACACACACACGTCCGAGACACGAGCTTTCATGACGTCACCATCTGGAGACTGCTCCTAGACGTAGACGATGAGCTTTCCAGAAGATCCTCCACGACAGACCGAGGGCTTTCATGACGTCACGCACCACAAAACTGCTCGTCCAAGACCAAGAGAAGCTTTTGAAGCAAAAAGTGAGAATTTTTTGCCCCTGTACATTTCTTATGGGAAAAGTGCGCCCGAATCGGCCTAGCCTATCTACTAAAGCGCTCCACACTTTTTGAATTAGTCATTGGACATAAAAGAAGTGATAAGTTTACTAATCTACCTAGCATATCTATCATCCGACAGATATTGAATAAAAAAATATATGTTTGCGTTAACCCTACAATAAAGTTAAAATATTGGCAAGGGTAACATGCATATATCGTAACAAATTAAAGTTTATTTAATTTAATTATTTTATAACTTTTAGTGAGCGATAAAAGCGTGTTTTTTAGTTTTTTTAAACTATAATATTTTTTTAACTTTTATTGCGCGATAAAAGCGTGTTTTTTAGTTTTTTTAAACTATAATATTTTATTTTATACTTTTCAGTCTTAAAATGACTTTACCATGCTAATCATGACATTGTCATCCAAACTAAACGTGTATGCAAAATTTCAGCTCAATCGGAAACCGGGAAGTGGGTCAAATTTAACTTCCAAGATTCCTTTACACATAAATAAAAAGCGCTCCACAGTCCGCCATATTGGACTAAAGAATGACGTCACTTAGCTAACCATGCATTGTCATCTAAACTAAACGTGTATGCAAAATTTCAGCTCAATCGGAAACCGGGAAGTAGGTCAAATTTAACTTCCAAGATTTCTTACATGAGTTAGACTATGATTACACGATTCGTGGGCACGTCCGCTTTCACGTGCCTCTCTGCGCTTTCGTGTTCACACGTATTCGCGGAAGCGCACGCCATAATTTGACAGTGCGACATTTGGAAATGAAACAAAGCAAGGCGTGGCGTCAAAAGTATTTGTCAAAGTTTAAGATGGATGAGAAAATTTTATTGGCCGCCGCGTTAATGAATTATTCCATAGCGGGTCTTTGCTATTCGAATTATTGTTCATCATCTGGCGTCACCTGGCGGATATTAGCAAAATCCACTCTTATACTACCTTCTATCCGAGACTCAAACCATTCACCACCGATAATGTCTTTCTCCAAAGTTTGCCCATCTTGCAACTTGGACACCGGCGCAGAGTGGATAGAATGTGATGGTATCTGCGGCAACCGCTTTCATCTCGCCTGTGTGAAACGCGGTTCACGTAGCAGTGGCAAGGAAATCCGTACCTACACATGCCCCGATTGCTGTGATATTAAACCCTGCCATGTCCTGAAGGCTTTTGGACTTATATCTGCACAAATAGTTGAAATCTCGAGCCTTCCTTTAAGCATCTCTGGAATGCATGAAAAACTGAAATGCTTATCAGATAGATGGAACATATTGCCCGAACTATCGGAGGAGCTTACCGCACTATCTGCTAAGCTTGATTCCTTGACTTCCACATTAGCTCAAATCGTATCATCTTCTAAAAGCGCAGCGGAGCAGTCATTTAAAGCGCTTAATAAGTTAGACGCTATTGCGGATACTCTAGCGGACTTTGGACCAGGTCCCGATGTGTCGCTTTCCAGTACTGCTACCCACAACATGACTAATACGCTGATGGAAGTTAGGGACATAGTTGCTGGTCATTCAGCTATGTTGTCGTCTTGCTCTTCTCAATCGATGCATGAAGGCCTGCGCCCATACGATGCAGCGGCCTGCGTTCATGCATCAAGCTTTAAGCTCTTGATGGATCTCGATGCATGCCGCTGCATGGCAATTCAGAGGTTCGCCCATAGGATCCGTCATCTGACAAGCAAAGACTATCCAGAATTGTGGATAATCCTTGCTAAAAAGTGCCACAATTGTCACTCGTCACAGCACAACGCGGGAATTTTGAATATTAAAAAGATAAACATGGATCTTACTAGATTAATTATATTTCTTTTAATAGGAATTCTGCTATTAGGTGCGTCCAATGATTCAGATACACTTTGCCAGGATGTAAACAGCCAACTGTGACTGCTTTGAACTTGCAAGTTTTAAAGTCCACCCTAGGCTCAAACCTGCTGATGCTTACCGACGGATGAAAATATTGAAAAATGTTCAACATTTTCATGCGTCGATGCATTGACATGCATCGCTTATGGGCGAAGCTCCATAAGAAAGCATGGATTTCAATATTTTCATGCATCAAGAGCTTAAAGCTTGATGCATGAACGCAGGCCGCTGCATCGTATGGGCGCAGGCCTTGAAAATGTTGAGTATTTTTCAATATTTTCATCCATCGGGACGCATCAGCCGGTTTGAGCCTAAGGTGGACTTTCAAACTTGCAAGTTCAAAGTTGTGCATTCACAGTTGGCTGTTTACATCCCGGCAAAGTGTACTTGAAACATTGGACGCACCTAATAGCAGATTTCCTATTAATAGAAATTTAATTAATATAGTAAGATCCATTTTTATCTTTTTAATATTCAAAATTTCTCCTTCAATAAAATACCCGCGCTATGCTGTGGCTGTGCTGCGGCTGTGCTGTGGATGTGCTGTGACTATTGACAATTTGTGGCATTGTGAGATGACGGATCTTAGGGACGAAGTAGAAATTTCACAAGCAGTTACGCGATTTTTTTCCGCTAGGGGGTTTTCATATTTTCATAAAGCTGTGTTCCATTGAACATCTACTCGCAAGTACTTTCGAGTAATTTGCGAGGCCCAATGGAACGCAGCAAGTATCAACCACAAAATTCCAACCCTTCTCCCCGAAGCTCCTGTCGACGGACGGCTTGCCCACAACCGTTATCTTCTCTCTTCCTGCTATCGCCCTTTTTCCAGCAATCAGGAACAAATGGCAGCGACAGCAGCAACCACAGAGGCCAGCAGGCAGCAAAACCACCGAAAGCAGCAAAATGCTTCCCATCTCGATCTACTGAAATTGGGGAATTTTTGCCAGAGCTTTCAGCTGTGAGACGTCTTCGTATTGTTGCAAAATTTGCCTTCGTTATAATTCACACTTGGTTTTTGAAACTCGTGAATATGGGGGCCGGTGTTCGGTCCGCGCAAAGTGTGGGCGTCTGTGGCAGGGGCACTGGTCTTCAGCCACACTGAAGAGATCTGGCCAGTGCCCCGGATCGAAACGCCGACCACTTTTTTTGGCTGCTCGTCTGCCTCGGCAGATGAGCATTGTATTCGCAATAAGATTAGTGTCAGTCCGTCCCCATATCCCCGTAACCCCGTGAATTGTAACGAAGGGCGAAGGGCGAGCCGCTCGGCGGGCAAAATTGTAACATTGGTGCCAGGTGTGGGGTGTCAGCCCTTCTAACCGAGGGCGGCCCCGCATACCCTCTTGCATCTGGGTCGCCGGCGGCGGCGGCAGCGACGACGTCGGCCTTGCAGCGACCGCGCTTCGCAGCACTTCGCCACGGTATTGCCGTCGCAGCGACTAGCATTATCGTCTAGAGACGACACTTCGACGGCACTGATCCCTTCGCTTCGGATCACTGCCGCAGTCCGACCTGACAGCAGCCGGCATCGCGTCCCCGGCCTAAGGCGATGCTGTCACGGTCTCCTGCCCCCTGCCGCAGTCACCGTGGCCCCGACTCGCTGCCGCGTTTATCACGCCACAGCGGAGCCGTCGCAGCGACTAGCATTATCGTCCAGAGACGACACTGCGACGGCACTGATCGCTTTTGCCGCGGCAAGCAGCTAGAACCAACGTTTTCCCCGACAATGCTGCCGCGGCCCCGATCACTGCCGCAGCTTGACCGTCGCAGCAGCCGGCATCGCTGCGTACGCTGCGTCCGCGTACGCAAGGCGATGCTGCCACGGTCTCCTGCCGCAGCCGACCGCTGTTGGTCTCGACTCGCCGCCGCGTTTAGCTGCCTAAGCGTCTCGATTTGACGGTGCGGCCGCTGCAACACCCGTCTGCGTAGCTCGTCGTCGCTTTCGGCGCCCTGGATGCTGCATGAAGTCGCTCGGATGGAACTTCGAGCGTCTGAGGAGGGAATAATGTTGCAAAATTTGCCTTCGTTATAATTCACACTTGGTTTTTGAAACTCGTGAATATGGGGGCCGGTGTTCGGTCCGCGCAAAGTGTGGGCGTCTGTGGCAGGGGCACTGGTCTTCAGCCACACTGAAGAGATCTGGCCAGTGCCCCGGATCGAAACGCCGACCACTTTTTTTGGTTGCTCGTCTGCCTCGGCAGATGAGCATTGTATTCGCAACAAGATTAGTGTCAAGGGCCGAACACATAGTTTCCGCTCCGCTCCGCTCCGGCGAGCTGTCAAAGTTCAGCATACCGAGTGCTGTGTAAGTGAGCACAATGTGCGGAGCGGACCGGAACGGAGCGGACGAGTTGAGCAAATTTCAATTTTTGCCGGAAAGGCGGAACATATAACCTCACAAATTACAATTGTGACAGAGCCATGCAAGAGAAGCTGATCGAAGAAATAGCGAGTTTTGGTGAGTTATACAACAAAAATGACAAAAATTACATGGGCGGAGTTAAGTGAAAAGTTTAAAATAGACGGTGAGTATATGTGAAGAATTTTATATTAAACCCGGAAAAATAATTATATAATAATATTAACTTATTACATTTTCAGCGAAAAAAAAATGGAACTATTTAAGGGACAAATACGTAAAAGAAAAACGTAAAATTGAAAAACCTTCGGGGTCGGCAGCTTGTTTTACCAGTACGTGGCATTTGTTCCCTTATTTAAGTTTCCTAGAGGGTTCTATGAAACCAAGAAGGTAAGGAGTTATTCAAAAATGTTTCGATTAATTTATTTATTGACGTTGCGATTATATTACAGAATGCGAGACAACTCAGAAAGTTCTGAAATTGAGGAGCTTATGTCGCCTGCCGAAGAAGCAAGTGGAGATAGCAGCACCTTCCAGAGCCACAGCCAAACTTCGACCCACAGCTCAGAAGCACCTTCCTCCTCTAGGAAAAAAAGAAAATCCGGCGATGAGACCGAAGTGAGCGCTTTACTTATTGAAACAATTCAGCAATTTAAGGAACAAATTAGCTCAAAATTAGACGACGAAGATGAATATTTTGTAAAGTCACTTAAATGTAAAATGAGGAAGAGGAGTGAAGAAGAAAAGAATAAATTTAAAATAGAAATGTTAATAAAGGCAACTGAAGCCGAAAATAAATCAAATAAATGAAATGTATTTATAGATTTGGTTTTATTATTATAATTATCATTTATTATTATTATTATTGTTTTTTACAAGAAATTTATCGCCTATTATATTGAAACGGCACAGCACCCTCGTTGTTCAAATAATCTTTTAATTCATCTCGCAATTGAAAAGCAATACGAGATGCGTTGTTTGAACCAATGCGCACAGAATTTATGTCTGAGATTTCTTGCCTCCATTCCCCGTTGTGTTGCACATGGTTGGTGTCTTCCCAATCAACGTAGTTCGCTGGTATATACATTCGGTCTCTGTCGTTTAAATTTATAAAATTATGTAGGGCTATTACAGCCAATACGACTTTCTCCGCATTTTCCGGTGCTAGGTATAACGAATTGAGAAGAACTCTCCAACGTGAAACCAATATTCCAAATGAATTTTCAATTATGCGCCGTGCTCGGGACAACCTGTAATTGAAAATTTCCCTGTCTTCAGTTAGGTTCCTCCCTGGATAAGGGCGCATCAAATTTTTTCTGAGCGGAAATGCAGCATCTCCAACAAAATAATAAGGGAAGCGCTTATTGCTTCTCGGCAACGTTGCGTCTGCTGGAATTGGAAGATCTCCGCTAATCAACTGCCTCCCAAATGTAGATTCTCGCAGGATACCTATTTAAATATCATTGATTAATATTATACATATACAAAATTTGATATTGTGTATACCTCCATCGCTTTGGCTGCCATATGCCCCTACACTAACGTCTGTAAATGTGTATTGTGCATCACAAACCGCAAGTAGAACAATGCTGAAAGATTTTTTATAATTGAAATACGACGATCCTGAATTCGAAGGAGCTCGTATTTCAATATGTTTGCCATCAATTGCTCCTATGCAGTTAGGCATATCCCACTTAATTTCGAATTCTTTCGCAATTTGACTGTAGTCGGTTTGTGTTGGCCTTGCGACGTAAATAGGTGAAAGGACTCTCCATAAAATTTCGCATGTATCCAGTATGATGCTTCTAACTGTAGACTTGCCCATTTTAAAGCTTGATGCCAAAAATGTAGGGCTTACTCCTTGAGATAAATACCTGCAATAACATAGCATTTATTATCATTGATATAAACTCAATTTATGAACTTACGACAAAGTAACAGCCAGCCTACAGTCAAAATCAATCGGAGGGCGAATTGATAATTTAGTTAGGTCTTGTTGTATTAAATTTAACAGCAAATCATACACTTCTTTAGACATTCTTGTGTGGACGGAAAATTTCTCTGGGTCTATGGTCTTCATCATTTGATAAGTCGCCGCATAGTAACCAACAAGATCCCGATCCAGATTAAGTGGCCTAACCCACCATCTTCTCTTTCTTCTATTAATATATTTTTTATACAATCTATAGATTAGATATAAATCCAGAAACATTCCTAATAAGCATAAATCATCCATTTTTTCACTATCACTCACTTCACAAATTCAAATGTCAGTTGACACACAATTTTCAAACGCCGGAGCGGATCGGAAAAATTGTAATCATCTCTCCGCCGGGTCGGTGCGGTGCGGAGCGGAACGGAGCGGAGCGGAACCTATGTGTTCGGCCCTTCAGTCCGTCCCCATATCCCCGTAACCCCGTGAATTGTAACGAAGGGCGAACTGTGCAGTTTTGTCCGCCAGCCGCTCGGCGGGCAAAATTGTAACAGTATATTAAAGGTCTTTGGTGATGACAAATTCCATGAAAAAAAACATAGGGGTAGAACGGGGATTGAACAGCTGAGAATTGTTTGTGAATTATGCCCGTTCTCCAATTGCGAACCGACCAACTACGAACCACCGAACGAAAAAGCTCAACCCCGTGTAAAGTATAAGCCCTTGCCTGTAGTTGTGCCCTGCCAGCTGCGAAAACACAATCGGGCAAATGTTAAATGTGGAAGTTTTTACCACTTTTTGAGCGGAAAAACTTCTCAATTTAACTTTTTATATTTTCCTGAAATTACCGTGCACATTTTTATATGTGCTTCATGTTATAATTAGTCTACTGATGTTTTGACAACCGGCGGAAAAGCTGCGGCGACGTCACTATTCTGGTACAATATCGCTGCTGAATGGGGGACTATTACTTTTGGTTAAACGCACACATTTAAAAAGTTAGCCAGGTTGACCAAAACACGAGCGAGAGAGAAGATGAAACCAATATGAAAATGGAAAGCGATGGAGCGATTTTGGTTGGTTCGTAGTTGGTTGGTTCCCAATTGGAGAACGGGCATTAGATGCGCGACGCTTCGAATTTATCTGTGGGGTGGGTGGGTGCTCAGATTGCGTGAATGAATTAAAACTTCTGATTATGTTCAGTTGTAAAGCCGGCCCCACACAATGCGTGCATTCGCCAAACATTTTAAAAATTTCGGCGTCTACTTATTCGCCAAATATTTCCCTCGCCTTGTGTGAGCTCCCACACTTTCGTCTTCTTCGTCAAAGTGCATATGCCGAACATTTTCTGCGTTTACTCTTTGCTCCCACAATACTCGTTCATTCGTCAAACTTTTGCTTGAAATTACTCGCCGAATGTTTGGCACAGAGTTTTTTCTTGATCCCAGAATGGCCAATGTAAACGAAATAATTGCTAATGTAATAATGAGTGATTAATTGCAATTGAAAAGGTAGATAAACGAAAGAGAAGGTGGTGGATGTTATCCTTGAATAAAGGCCGAAGCATTGCGAACCATTACGTTCCTCATCTTGCGTTGAGGATTTTTTGAATCCCATATAATGGGCGGACAACTTAATAAAATATTCGAATGAATATGGCACAACCCCGATAAATGCAATGCACTGCAAAACACTTTTTTCTTCATATTAAATTGATTTGTTTTGAAAAACAAAAAACGTAAATTAGACACCAGTAATTGCACAAAAACCAAATTAAAATCAGCTGTTATTATATTTATTATAAATAAACTAAAAAATGAGCGAGATGTAAGAGAAATCGATTCGTGATAACTTAATTATTTTTTATCTAGTTATGTTTATTCATAAATGTGTGGGATTGTTGGGCATTTTAATTGGCATAATTTTCTCAAAAGGTTAAAGCCTATAGGTTAAAACTGGTCTCGTTTTACAGGCGCGTATTAGCCGTCCAGTATATGAGCCGTTTATTTTGAAAGTGGCCTAAGTTAATATGTCATAAAGTCGATTTTACGTTCAAAGAATATAGAATCAGCGCACAAATGTTCGCCTCCCATCATCGGTGGGAAGCACACGCATAACGCATATTTCCCTCGTACGAGGGACGAATGTCTCCCACATACCTCGTCAAACCGCCACACACAGCAAATATTTGTGGAAATAAACGCATACGCGAATGACGAGGCAAGTCGACGCATCACGAAGTTCGGCTGGAAAGGACGAATGACAAATATTCTTCGTAGAAGCTCCCACACACCTCGTCAAGTGAGACGCATCGCCAAATGTTTGGCGAATGCACGCATTGTGTGGGGCCGGCTTAAGAAGTAACCAACTCAAAAGGTCAAAAATTCTGACAATCAAACTTCCCCGAAAAATTGCTTCTTTTTGAGGCTATAGCCACACAACTGAATTTATGTGATTGTATTTGAACACCCCTTGCCTTTTCCTCCTTCTTTGCGCACGAAAATGTCATACGGGAACTTCTCACTCTCACCTAAAACTCTGTGACGAAAATTTGAAATATGTCTCTAAACTGCAACGTGATGCCAAAAACTAATTTTCCCGTAACATGTTATGGGACCCAATATCAGGTCCCATGCCCGTTGAAGTTCTTGTTCCTGATTGTGTATCTTTTATTTTATATGGGCTTTGGTTTTACCACAGACAAATAATAATACAGATCTCGTACGTCATGCTAAAAAGTTTCCGCATTGCAACATTTCCAATAGCCAAGTAAATTGGTCTCGTAGCCAAGTTTGTAGCTAGATACACAGCCAAGTTCGTTGCGCAGCGTTTCACAGCCAAGTAAGTTGCTAGGTATTATTGAAACTTATGTCACTTGATCTGAAGGAGCGAAAGAAATGGAAATATACAGATAGAGCAACGTTAAAGGTGGAAACCCAATATACGCTTGCGACGCCTTGACAACTTCTGTCGCTTTTGCCGTTTTTGTCGCGTTCTGTCAGTTAGAACGCTTTCTTCGCGGCAAGACCCAGTGTAGGCTTTGCATTCTTTTCAGATTGTTTGACAGACGGCGGTTTGTTTTTGCGGAAAAAATAATAAATATTCAGAACGTGTTAAAAGTTAAAATGGATACGGACAGTGTGATGGAAATTGTGGAACTTATGGACCTAGTGATATTAGTGACAATAATGTTTGAAATGTTCAACGAGCTACACCAGCTGCACACAAGAAAGTGCTGGGTGAGGGAGTTGTTTGTAGACCGCAAAACGGAAGAATTTTTCGAAAAAAATTTTATGCGGTTGAAAGTGAAAAATCCGGATATATTTAAAAAACTAACACGGATGGAAAGTAGTAATTTTGATTTGCTTGTGAATTTGCTCAAAGAAGGACTCTACAAAAATTCTATTCGCACGCCAATATCTCCGGAATGCAGGGTATTTTTAACTCTCATGTAAGTACTAAGTGTAATAATATAATGACATTATAAAGATTTAAAATATTTCTCAGATACCTAGCTCATGGGGAGAGCAAGCAGTATCTGTCTGCTACATTTAAAATGGGCATTTCAACGGTGAGGCGCATAACTTTAGAGACGTGCAAATTAATTTGGGATTGTTTAAGCCCAATATATCTATCACCGCCAAACAAAAATGAATGGGAGAGAATAGCGGCTGATTTTAACAACATTTGGAATTTGCCGAACTGTGCTGGTGCCATAGATGGGAAGCATATAAACTTGAGGTAAATTAGTTAGTTAGTAGGTGGGCTTTTCCGTCATGGATTGATTTTTAAATTTATCATAATTATAACGTTCTTGATTTTAATTATTCTATTCTCAGGTGTCCACCAAATTCCGGATCTATGTATTACAATTACAAAGGCACCTTTAGTATAGTGCTCCTAGCCGTTTGTGACGCCAATTATACTTTCACGCTTGTGGACATTGGCGCATACGGTTCCCAAAGTGATGGAGGTATCTTGCAGGCATCAACATTTGGCAAGCGTTTACTCGACGGAACCCTCGATTTACCTGATCCACGGCCGCTGGAAGAAAATATGGAACTGTTTCCATACTACTTCGTGGGAGATGCTGCTTTCCCTTTGAAAAGGAATATTATGAGACCATATCCGGGTCTTATATTGGATGACCTCAAGCAAAATTTCAACAAGAGGTTGTCCAGAGCACGAAGGACAATTGAAAATACGTTCGGTATATTAACGGCTCGTTGGAGAATACTGCGGCAGACACTAGAGCTGAATGATAGATCTGCAGAAACTATTGTGCAAGCTACGGTGGTACTCCACAATTTTCTAAAAATGAACGATGGCTCGTATTGCCCACCAAATTACGTTGACTCCATCGTGAACGACACAATTGTTGAAGGCCTTTGGAGACAGGAAGTCCGTCCACTGCCATCATGTCGACATGTCTCTTCTAACAATGCAGCCAGAACAGCATTTCAGCTTAGAGATAAGTTAAAAGAATACTTACATGAAAAAAGAATTTAAAAGAATTGCCAAAAATAAATAAAAGATGAATGTTTCAAAAAAAATATGTTTTATTCCTCATAAAATTCATTAAATTTATCATGTACATAATTTAAAATCTCCCTCTTGAGCTTCCCTTTGTTTTCGGGATTTATTTGCTTTAGGTACGATTCTATGGTTTTTAAAAAATTGCCATCTTCTTTTTCTTCGGTCTTCTCAAGTTTTTTTTCAATTACCTCGTTGACCGTATCCATCATCCGAGAAAACCGCTCCATAGTACTCTCGTACGCACTTCTCTTCCGCTTCGAGGTCGATGGAGTTGATGAGGTGGTGTCATCCTCAGCTATTTCCCTATATTCAGAGGGCGCAGACATTAAGGCATCACTGCTCCCTTCGCTAAAAAAAATGGATGTGCTCGGACCTTGTGCTTGGAATTCTGACGCCTGGACCACTAGAGATGGAGAAGATGAAGCAGCTGGAGAAGATGAAGCAGCTGGAGAAGATGAAGCAGTTTCCTCGCCACCTGAAGGCCGGAAGTTCGTTTCGGTTCTGCAAAAACATTGCAACATTTTTTATATCTCTTTATGCCAATAAATAATATGTAACAATTACCTTCTTGGTGTAATATGATCTTTTAAAAAAATCATATGCTGAAAAAAGGTCCATTCACTCCTTTGGTGGTCAACCGCTTCACTTCCGGAGGGAATATATTGCGCTCCAGATTCCTTCACAAATCGGTCCCTCAAACTTTTCCACCGCTTAGCACAAGTGTCCACTGAAATATTAAATACATATATATAATATAACTGCAATAAATAAAAATCCCTTCATACCTGATTCTCCCGTGATTTTTGAGATCTCCTCCCATGCTTGTGCTTTTTTGATACGATTGCGATATAAAGCGGACCTTTTTTCATATATGCACACATGTTTCCTTACTTCCTGAATAAGTTGCTCTTCAAAACTCATTTTTACCAACTTACCTGTCGAACACTGGCTAGAGGAAGCACTTTATCAGAAGAGTACTTGTGTAATTAATCAAAATTAAACGATATTAAGTCACACACTAGTTGTGCCAAAACAAAAACTAAACTGTCAAAGCGGCAAACGCATTTAAAAAGTTGAAAGTTGCCCGACTTTCTGCTTGAGGCGCCTCGGGCGCATTCTCACTGGGTCTTGCTGCCTTGTAAACCGTGCATTCAACTTTAGCTGTCAAAGGCGGCAAAAGCGACAGACGTTGTCAAGGCGTCGCATTGGGTTTTCACCTTTAGAGTAGGTAAAGAATCTATCAGGGAGCTCATAGTTTATATACAACTTTTTTAATACTGCGTAAGAAGAAGAAGAGTAGTGTCGGGTGTAATGTGATTTCTTATCGCGCAAGGTGCTCGGGTTCAATCCCGCCTCGCTACCTACATTTCGGTGCAACTTTTTTATTTTTAAGGTGAAACTTTATTATTATCGCCACAAATTTTTTCGTTCATCTATCACATGTCGCATTACAGCCGGCCGGTGAGTAGGGGTGTCGCGCAGACGGGGTAAAGTGAAAGGCGTTCGGCAGAGCAGCCAAGGCCAATATGGCAGCGCCAATGACTCGCATCAGCTGACCGTGTAGCATTTATATTCTCACTCTTTCGTGCAAGTGCTTAGCGGTATTTGTGTGTTTTGATCGGTGTATTGATGTAAATGTTGTTGTTCACTTGATCGTGATGGACAACGATACAGCGTTGAAAGCGTCTATCATCTGAAAGATTGTATTTATTATGTATTCCGTACTCTAATATGCAGATTGAAATTAAAATTTATAGTTGGATATCTTGTCTACTATTGATTTCCCATTATCATTCCCATTTTCCAATTATTAAGTTAAGATGAAAAACGCGATTTTAATACCCTAAATTGAATAATTTTCCGAAAATTTTCAGTTAAATGCCTAAGATCCGAAAAAAAGTTTCACTTGCATCGCGGTTTCATAAAACCACACAATGTTTTTTTCTAATCCTAAAATCCAAAGCCAAGTAAAATATCCAAAATCGTCAATTACAATATCGCAAACCCAAAACGCTCCAACACTAAAACCTCGCAAGTCGCAGTCCAAAAAAGAATAAGTTTACTTCTGCGGATTAAAATGTGATCAAATACCAGCGAACCATTTCCCCCGTTCGCTTCGCTATTTCTTTATGTGAGCGTGAATAATCCGTTTGCGCATTCTCTTTTCCTTTTCCTGCATCACTGGTATCAAAGACCATATAAACTAATTTATATGGTCTTTGGTGGTATTGATGCAGAATATGATGGAACCATTGCAACAATGAAATTCCCTCACGCCTCACTTTCATTCAAGTCGGCGCCAACCACTGACATATAGATACTGGACTGCTGGTCCCGTACAAAAACTCATTTTAAAAGTGAGATAAAATTTGGGGCGAAATCTAACTATCTCGCTCTTTCTTCATTCCCCCATGCAAATGCATATGTTAGACAAAGTAGGACATGTTTTTTTATATCTGACTCTTTCTTTCTTCCGGCCCCAGGCTGCTCAATGTCGGAAGTATTTTTAATAAATACCCAAAATGTAGGGCAAAATGAAAGGAGCTGTTTTGTGACAACTTATATTTATTTATTTGCTTCATTTTAATATATTATTGCAAAGAATTTAATGTGTTTTTATCACAAGGGCTTGCATCTGCACTGCACACAAGGGTTTGCATCTCCACTCAAAGTCGTCTCACTTTTCATCCGCCGACTAGCAGTCCAGTATCTATATGTCAGTGGCGCCAACGAACACCTCGCTGCTCTCGTGTCCTGATGCTTGACCAAGTGGGCAAGTGCAGAGGCTCCAGCTTCGATTCATATTGCTGTAACATTTTCGCCCGAACTTGTTTAAAAGTGCAGAAATAGAAATGCGTTCTCGTTTTCCTATGCCGAGGCGACATCTGCATAGTTATTTATCTGCGACCGGGTGCAACGAAATGAGGCTAGTGTGGAACGGCCCTTTGGTATTACCAAAGATTATGTAAAGTAAAAGATGCACAATGAGGGCCCTGACTTCCCGAGGGCAAGGGATCTGATATCAGATCCCATGACATGTCGGGATAACATTTGTGTCTGGAATCATGCAGCTGGATAGTATCAAAGATAATAGCTGCGTTCGACTGGGCACAGTCTCAGTGAGCCAGCTCACATTGAACCAGCTGTCAAATTGACTGGCTCAGTTGTGGCTCAGTGAGCGCGTCTGGCCCAGAAAAACGGACAGTGAAGTGGATTGTCAATTTTCAATTGTGCTGTCAAAATGGTGAGTTGGTAATAAAATAATCGTATGAAATTTTTACTACTCGAAATGTCACTCAACTCAAGTTTTATTCACCTTTAATAAACATATAAAACTCGAAATGTCACTTGTGAAACGAACTGAGCTGAGCAAGTGAGTACAGAATGAAGTGGCTCAGAAAACTCAGTTCTGGCTCAGAAAACACTAGCGACGCCATGCGGAAAAACGGAGACATTAGGGGCCACAAAAACGGTCCATCTCAGTGAGCAACTGAGTAACTGAGTTGGCTCACTGAGGCAGTGCCCAGTCGAACGCAGCTAATGTTAAGTAAAAGATGCACAATCACGTATAAAGCGATGGCATCAAGAATTTTTCATGAATTGTTTCAGACTCAACATATACGAACATTTAAAATGCTTCGCGGAATAATAGACTTCGCTTACCCTTTGGTATTTGATATCAGATCTCATAACATGTTGCGGTAAAATTTCTTTTCGGCATCATCATAGAGCGAAACAACATTCATATTAATGTCTGTTCATCCTCAGTGCTGTGACTGTGAGTTACGTCGGTGAAAACGAGATTTATTTGTGTGTGCGCTTACGTCCTGTATGTAGGACGGAGGCAGAGTCCTTTGCTTTCGCTTGCTCTTATCATTGTTGTATGTTGAGTCTGATGCTCTTATCATTGTTGTATGTTAAGTCTGAAACATTCATGACAATTTCTTCACAGATAAGAATCCAGATGATGACTCTAGAACAAGCAAATGGTCCTCGCATAAAGCAATTGCGAGAGATAACTTCTATGCTAATATGCTATGGCCCTCTCTCGGAGCGCTTGGCTATTCACTTTTTGGGTGTCTTAGCTAAAAATCTAAGCTTAGCATTTGTAAAACGCTTTTTGTTCTCTTTGTTTTATTTCAGATTGTTGAATTGGGGGGGGGGGGAGAAAGCTTTAGGTGAATAAAAGGAATAAAATGCACTTTTTCCACAATAAACTTGCACTTTAATGTTGCACTGTGCTATAGATACAAATTATAGACGGTGGCTTGCTGACTGAGATTTCGCTGGATCCTGGCTGCTGCGTGTGGCTCGAGTCGCTGGTACCAAGTGCCCGATGAAGTGAAGTAGTAAGCGCCCGGTCGTAATTAGCTCCTCGTTCTTACGAATATCAAAATTACGGTATGACACATTAGCTGAGCGTAATTTTGGATGGTAGTTGCCATGGTTTTTTCATAAACAGAATTTTGAATAAGTATTTTTCCGGTTTGTGTGCTTGCTAAAAAGACATTTCTGGGGGCATTTTGCGCATGCTTGTTGGTTTTTGCGTAAAAGAAACCGCAACCAAACAGAAAATAGCGCATAAAATCTGCCTGACAGCAAAAAATCAATTAAAATTAAAAACTCCTGACGGAATCGTATAAGAAGATCTTTCAAAAATCTCGTTATCTATTTGAGCCCAGATGGCGCTGAACCGTAATTTTGCACAAAATTACGGTGCAAGACCATCATTTGGAAACCTGTTGCGGGTTGGTGCCTCGAGGACCCGGCTAAGTTCCTCGTCCGGGGGTGTGCGGCTGCGGGAGCTGGCAGGCTAGCATTTGCGGTAGTGTGGGGGGGTTTGCCGAAAGGCCGCGCTGCGCCACCCGGAACGGCCCACCAACAACGAAATTTTCTCCCGCGACGGAACGAAAAACTCGAGAGGGGCGGAAAAGGACAGTGCAGGCCGAATCCCTGCAACTGCCTGTGGTTGACTCTGACGGGGGGGTTCGGGTCGAGATGAACCCCCACTGGCCTATGCCCCAACCACCCTTTGACCTCCCCTTGGCCAAACAAAATTATGGGGAGGTCCCTTAAAAAAAAACTTTTACGTTAGATCATCTCAAGTTGTCAAACAAAATACCCACGCTGGCTGAAGGCGAGAGGAGAAAGAGGACCAAGAGAATAAAAGTTACAGTTAAGTAAACATACCTGATATTTTAATTATTTTTTCTTAAATAATCTTACAAATTTTTGTTTTTCGGTGGGCGCCTTGCTGCTACTGCTGAAGAAGCTCCCGCGGTGAATGATGATGCTGCCGTTGGGTGCTGCTGAGGCTGTTGCTGATGGTGATGGTGTTGAGGTGACTGTTGCTGATGCCGCCGCCCGGCACCCTGCCTCTTCATATCTGGCCCCGAAGAGGTGCCGGTGTGTCCTTGAGGGGGCACAGGAACCAGGTCACAACCAAAAAGGTTTGTTCTTCAGTTATTTCTTTGTTATTTTTTTTATGTTGGCTCTGATGTATTTAATTTTATATATTAGTTGGTTTTTAGTTATTTATTTATCTGTTTGGCTGTCCTCTCCTGTATTTACTTAGGTTTTAACTTATCACTTATTTACTTATTTATTGCTTCTGGTTATCTTCAGGTTGTCACTTATTTATTGTCTTACTTATCTAATGTCAGAATTTATTCACGTATTTATTTTCGTATTTCTTGTCTTATTTAGTTTCTTATTTATTAACGTAAACTAATCACTTTCGCTTCGGTTATTTAACAGCGCTTATACTTAGTCCGTTTAGAGTGAATTAATTTATTCATTTGTTTAGGGTATAGTCTGTCTAATTAAATATTTCTATTTACTAATTCTAGTCCTCTTGGGTAAGTAGCTACCGATGAATGTACATAAACATATTTATTTCTTCACAAATTTAAAATACTTCTGAATCCACTCACGTATTTCTTTACATAGTTCCAATTTGGGTCGGTTCGAGCATAATTTAACTTAAATGGATTTAGGTGTTTAAATTCTTCTCTCGTATGTACTTAGGTAATTATCTTATTTTTATGTATTTTTTCTTTCACACAGCTGGCCCGGCTTCACTTCGGTTTTTCTTATGGTCCACCGCTAGGAGAAAATCTGACGGTAAGTCTCTTATTTACAGCTAATTACTTCTCTTAATTTAATCCACCTCCTTTTTTGTTTTTTTTTTTTTTTTTTTTTCTTGTTCCTTTAGGTTCGGCACTTAACAAACTAACGTAACGGTAAGTTATCTAATTTAGTGGTACAATTTACTGTTTTATGTCTTTTAATTTCAGATTGTTCCCGGTAATTTCGGCACCTGCGAACCGGCCACTTCACTCGTCTGTTCAAAGAAATCGGTTGAGTATCTTTTCGCGAGTCCAAAACTCGAACAATAACTGCGCGAATAACTAAGCATTATAACTCCACGATTTTTTGTAATTTTTGTATTCCCGATACTATTGTTTTGGATCTATTTATCGACCGACTTTAATTTTTCCGACCGACTTTCTTCACTCAACCTTTTTCGACCTTTTTTACTTTCTTTTTTCTTTAAATTTTCATTTTTCTTTTACTTGCTTCCGCCAAGAACTCTCCGCGACCAACCTCCTTGCAAACTCTCGACCGACTCCTCGAAAAAAAACTCAAACGACGCCACGCTCTAAATCTACCGGCCGGCCGTCCGCGTGCCTCCAGCGCGTGCCGTTGCCGATCCCGCTGCCATCCACTCACACATCGCCGCGCCAGCCAATCAAGCGCTTACCGCCGATGTGCGGGTCGATGCCAACGGGATCGAGCTGCGCTTCTCGCTGTGGCTGGGGCCTGGCTCGAGGCAGCTGAGTGCACGTGCACTTTTGCGCCAGCTCGAGCTTCTCGGTCGCGGCAATTTTTCTGTGGGACCGGGCTCGAGGTGCACATTTTGCCTCGATCGCCAGGCCCGCGCCGCAATTTTTCTTCGCTTTAACTGTCCCTCGAGCTGCGAGCGCCGAGTTTTGGTGCTATTTTTAGCTCCAAAATTCTGCGTTCGCAGTCCGAGAGCCAGCCCTCTTGCGGTACCCGCCAACGGGCGCCGTAAAATTTTGGTTGAGCTGCCGACGATAGAATTTTTCGCCAGCCATAGGCGGCGTGAAATAAAAATGATGATTTATGCTTTTCAGGTCAGAGAATCGGGGCCAATGTTTGGCCCTGACCACAACACCATCAGGTACTTTGAGCTCGGCCCCCGAGCTCAAAGGAGCTGAAAAAAGGTCAGGGAATGTAAGGGTGCCCAACATGTGGTACGACCCACGACCCGAGTCTAACCCGAGACTGAGCTAGCCGGCCAAAATTAATGCTGGACCTCCCTGTACCCTAATGAGAGGTCAGCTCGGTCCTGCACCCACTTGGCCACTCTCTCGTACTGGCCGAGAGAGCCTGCCCTAATGAGAGGCGGGTCTCCCTGTCAGTAAGAGAGCTGCTGTCTCATCTCGGGTCAGCCCGAAGCGTGAGGACCTAAAGGCTTGTTGTTCACAGAACAAACAGATGGTAAGGGTGGTGGCTGTAACCCAACCCCTCGCGGTCATCCCAGACCCAAGATGAACATCCGGTCTTCGGATCCGACTCCCTTCAGACTCCAACGATAGGGCGCTGCTGTTCACGGGAGTCCGGAGGTGGGGGTTGTCATAAAATTTGCGATGAAAAAACTTAACCTACAAAAAGGTGATCTCCTGCCAGATCCCTTGTAATGCAGTCTTTGCTAAGGTATGGGACAAGTTGAAGTGCAGGACTTCAAATCGAAAATACTACAGCAATTATAAGGGTTGTGCTAAAATGGGTGGGGTAAAAATTGGGCGTAACAGGGAATTGAAATTTACCAAAATGGAAAAAACTAAGATGATAGAGCAGAATTATCTGCGGTGACCACTACTTGGTCGTTCGAAACATTGGAAAATTGTGGTTCGAAAACCAGGCAAAATCGAGTTTTACCACAATGGAAAGAGACCTGTGATGTGCCGAGACGTATGAACCATGAAAGTCAGAATTGTCCAATGCCGAGATGTGTCGAAGTTTTTCGTTATACATTGAAACGTAAGATCATGAGACCATGAAACCATGAGACCATGAGACCATGAGACCATGAGACCACCCAAGGGCAAGCACGCAGGTTGCAGACAAGGGTGGTAAAAGTAAGTTTGAGATTTGGAATGATCTTCCAGAAAATGGAAAAATATCTATATAGAGCAAGAATAAATCAGGCTAGTAAAATCGATACGACAAAATTGGTTGAGTTGTGATATTATTTATTCTACGATGATGGCGGTTAAACCATCATATCTGCGGGAATTTTCGTAAAGGATAAAATGTTGCATATAGGAATAGCTGGCGATGACCTTCCAGCGACACCGAATGGGGAAGAGAAGAGTTTCGAGGAAAGGTAGCCTAACTGACCCACTCCGCGAGAGGCCAGCAGCCGGCGACGACGGGAGGGAACTCCCGGTCAGGTGGCTGGCACACCAAAAAGCCAACCCCTGCAATTCCGGGGAGTCCTCCCGACGTTCCCGGATGCCAGTTCCGCAGAGTGGGCAAGCAACGCCCCTCCCGACTTGTTTCCCTCGAGGTGGAGAGATCCCCGAAACCCCGAGTAGGCTCGCTGGCTGACGAAGCCAACGTCCTCGGTTCTCAAGAGGTTCCGGGTCACCCTCAACCCCGAGGGTTGCAGGCCGGGCCTCTTGACTAAGAAGGTGGGAGTGATATAGCAAAAAAAAAATTAAAGGATGGGTGGTGGATGGGATAGGGTTAGGAATAAGGAACGTTAACTGGGATGGAAAAAAGAGGGGTTTAAAGAGGGTGTGTCCACCGCATAACCAAGCAGAGGCGGCTTCAGGACACACTCAAACGCTACCAGTTAAGCTGGTCGGATACCTTCTTAGGGCTACCGAAAAAACATTTGGATAGAGGGAGGAACTCCATTACGGATTGCCGCGGTGGAGTTTCCCAATTTATAACGGAATGAAAGAAATCTTTTAGAATTGATAATTACTTTACGGGATATAGTAGGATATGAGGTCACGGTTTGATATCTTTGGCATGGAAAGTGCCAATTAACTTGCCTTGAAGGGTTTCCAACTCATACAGTGAATTACCTTTTCTAGCTCTAACTCGGCATTTGACGAACTTCTTTCCAAGTTTGGCGTTGAAGCCTTTCCCGAAATTACTCAACTGGAAGTTTCTTCTGAATACTTCTTGTCCTACCTTGAACTCTACGGGTTTCGATCGAAGATTGTACTGCTTGGCGCCTCTGTCAAAAGCCTTGTCTAAATTATCTTTTACCTGTGCACGAATTAGTCGAAGTTTGTCGGAGGTATCCACATCAATAGGTTCATTCACCCCTGATAGTTGTCGTAATAATGTATAGGCAGAGCCATGTTCAATCATGTTATTACCGAACAGAATTTTATAAGGAGAGAATTTTGTGGCTTGGTGAACTGAACTACGTAATGAACTAGCGATACAACTCAATTTCTCATCCCATTTGGTGTGCTCTTCTTTTAGGTATGCTCGAATGCCAGACAAAATAGATTGATTTACACGCTCAGAGGCGTTGGCTTGAGGCGAGTATACCGCAGTGCGAAAATGATGCACGCCATATCTTTTCAAAAGATTCTGAAATTGAGCTGAACGAAATTGTGTCCCATTGTCAGTCACCACTGTTTCAGGGACTCCGAAGTGATGGAAAATTTGTTCTTCGACGTAAGTGCAAATATTAGAGGTACTAGCTTTTCGAAGAGGTTGAAGCAGGGGATATTTAGAAAAGTGATCTAAAGCGATCAAAATACAGACTTTTCCTTTCTTGGTTCTAGGATAAGGACCCAGGAGATCGAGATAAACTCGTTGCCAAGGTCGTTCGGTCTTTACTTGTGTGCCCATGGGTGGTCTTAAGGTGGTGTTAGATGGTTTCACCTCTTTACAAATGTCGCACGACAGGATGTATTCACGTGTCTCAACTGTCATACCTGGCCAATAGAAATGTCTGCGAAGTCTTGCTAAGGTTTTACCAATTCCGCCGTGAGCTGCTAAAGGTGGATCATGCGCTCGAGATATAACGTCCTTAGTTAATGCACTAGGAACCCATAACTTCCACGCTTCTTCTTCTTGAACGGGATCACCTGACCGTGGTTGAGTTCGTATGTAAACGTATTCATCACGAACAATTAAATCAGGGAAACGGTCTTTATTTTTTTCAATACGTTCTTTAAGTTCGGTATATTCAGAAGATTGGAAGTGTGGTGAATCAAGATCAATTTCAGGACCAGGGTCTTCTGACGGGCTAGCATTTATTTGGTCGCAGTGAATTCGTGACAGGGCGTCTGGCACAACATTCAGTGTTCCTTTACGGTGTTCAATACTGAAGTTGAAACCCTGTAATTTTAGGCTCCATCGGGCCAGACGACCGCTAAGGTCTTTTTGATTCATGAGCCACTGCAGGCTAGCGTGATCAGTTATGATCTTAAATGGCATTAATTCGACATAAGCACGGAATTTTTTAAGACTTATAATGGCCGCAAGACATTCTAATTCGGTCACTGTATAATTTCTTTGAGCAGAATTGAGCTTCTGAGAAACATATGCGATTGGTTTTTCTTTTCCTTCGTCGTCTAATTGTAAAAGCACGCCTCCGACACCTTGACTACTCGCGTCGCACTGAATAATGAAAGGTTTACTAAAATCAGGACTCGACAGCAATGGAGCGGTGGTAAGTAATTTCTTTAATTCTTCGAAAGCAACCTGAGCTTCGTCAGTCCACGTGTATTTAGTAGATTTTTTCAACGTGTCTGTAATTGGAGCGCTCAGATCCGCGAAATTTGGAATGAACTTTCGATACCAACCGGCCATGCCAAGAAAACGACGAGCCTGCTTGAGCGTTTTAGGCGACGGGTAATTTACTATTGCTGCGATTTTGTCTGGGTCTGTCTTAATGCCCCCTTCTCCAACTATGTACCCCAAGTACTTAGTCTCTTTCAAGCAAAATTTGCTTTTTTCGACATTTATTGTCAGGCCTGCCTTTTTGAGACAACTGGCCACTTGAGACAGGAGTTCTAAGTGGGTATCAAAGTTTTCGGACAAAACCAAAAGGTCATCAAGATACACCAAGACATTTTCGCGGAGATTGTACGGTATCACTTTGTCCATCAGTCTGCACATTGTTTGCGGAGCGTTGCAGAGACCGAATGGCATCACTGTGAAGTGATAGAGGGGATGGCCAGGCACCGTAAAAGCGGTCTTCTCTCTGGAGCGTTCCTCCAGTGGTATTTGCCAGAAAGCGTCTTTCAAGTCCAGGCTGGTTATAAATTTAGCCGACGGAATGCGACTCAGTATACCATCTATGTGTGGCAAAGGATAAGCATCCTTTTTGGTTACCGAGTTCACTTTCCGGGCGTCGAAACACAGCCTGACCTTTCCAGGCTTTCGCACGAGCACCACTGGGGAGCTCCATGGGCTCTGGCTCTCCTCGATCACTCCAAGCGAGCGCATTCGGCTCAGCTCGGCATCCAGCAATTTCTGGACAGCTGGCGATACCGGGTAAAAACGTTGTTTAATCGGGGCGGCTTCACCGACATCAATCACATGTTCCAAAAGATTAGTTTTTCCTAAACCCAAGGTAGCAAAAGATGGAAAAAGGGATTTGACGTATTCTAGCCTGCGTTGTTCAGCAGGTGGAAGAATATGTTGTTGGGAATCAATCGATTCCGCGATCGGGGCATCCAACGAGGCCAACGACCCTAGGACATCTGGCGCTAAACCAAAAGTCTTCCAGAAATCGACTCCCAAATATAAAGGTTGTGTCAGACTGGGAACAAGATAAAAACGGAGTGACTTGCTTTGGCCACGAAAAGTAACATCTAGGTCAGCATGACCGTGTACTTCGGGCTTGGCCCCGTTGGCTACCTCGATCGTGGATCGATATTTTGCCCAATTAATGTTTTTGTCGGACAACAATTTTTCAGATCCTTGACCAAGGACGCTCACACTAGCTCCAGTGTCTAGTAAGCCAGTCAACTTAGTTCCCAATATCTGAACTTCGGCATAAGGTCTTACATCCTTTTGCACTGTCACGAATGCAGTGGCTAATTTACGTCGATTTGAAATAACGCGTCGCCAAAAGGCACGTATACGTACTGACGAGCGTTTGGGTTTTGTACTTTGTCGTACCCGGGGTTCGGAATATTTTGAGGGTGTTAGAGTCGACATGAAAATTCTCTCCCGAGCAGCTCGATACTCTTTTAACCGCTGATGGAAGGGTTTACGAGGGTAAACAAGCGGAACGATATCCTGAATTTTAGCGGGCTGTTCGGGCCTCGCTAGAATCGTGACTGCTCGACAGGGAGTGATACATGGCGTCTCATCTTCAAATTCTGACTCAAGAACATCTTCAATAGTGACAACATCTACGTCACTTGCTTTAGGTGGTAAGGACACATCAGGTAAGGTAGGTTTTTCAGAAAAGGTAAGTAACTCATCTGGACGAGAGGTAACCTCAGGGCTTCGAGTTACGGTTGCGGGCGGGAGGGAAGAGTCTCGCCCGCCTCCACAGCTGACAATATCGCTCGTTGAGGTCGAGAGCTGGTGTTGCTGCTCTCGACCCGAGTCTTGTTTTTTTGGGAGCAGTTGGGGCAGCGGGGTTTGACTGTCCCCTTCCTGCCGCAACCGTAACAGAAGAAGCCCGTTGGCTCTCTGTCACAATCGTGATAGTAATGCCCTTCGGCATCGCAATTCCAACATTTGGGTTTAGGTGGCTGGTATTTTGCCACGACCCCTACAGCGTCGACATATGGCTCGACAACGTCTACAGGCTCTGTACCCCAAGGCATAATTTCTTCAACCCGGGCACGAGGTTGAGCAGACGACGGCAACATAGCTCTGGATCGTTCTTTCATGGCTTGTATTTCCTTTACTAAAGCCCTCAACTGACCGATAGTGTCTGTACGGTGCAGACATAATTTATCTTGGATATCCGGGAGTAATCCCGTCCGTACTCTCTGCACAAACTCGGGTTCGGGCATGGGAAATTTGAGTTGATTACGCAGACTAATCAAAGCCTGGTAATACATGGCAAAAGTTTCGCCAGGTTGCTGTCGCCTGCCCAGCATCTGCCGGTGGATGTCGGCGTCCAGGGTGAGACCACCCCAATCAGCTTTTAAGGCATTTTTGATTTGATGCCAGGTAGGAGTAGGCGTGCCCCGTAAAAAGGTCCAGTACCAACTAAGGAGCGAGTCGCTCAACAACAGGTGAAAATTCCTGACTAGGAGCGAAAAATCACTCCGAAGGGTGTTATGGGTTAACAACTCGGCCCGGAAGATGAATTCCTCCAAGCTGAGTTTCTTGTTGTCCCCGTCGTACTGCAGCTTCCAATTACGCATTGGGCTACTGCATCGTTTGTGATGGGAATTTGACCCATGAGGATCTAACACCGGTGGTGGTGGTATGGGGTAAAGCGGCGGGGGTACTTCTACTCTGCCTAAAGGCGGAGCCGGATGGGTTGTCGAGGGAACCGAGGTAGTAAAACTGGGCTTAGGAGTCCCCATGGAGAGCTCTTCACGAAGGTCCTTCAAGCCTTTGGCAACCTCTTTCTTGACGATCCCCGAAATTTGCTGAGTAAGGCTCTCAAGCAATGTTTGGGTGGAAACCCACCCTGAATCGTCAGGACCAAAGCTGGTGGTAGGCGGTCTTTTCGGTATTTTTAAGGGCTGTTGCGTCACCGTGGGCGGGTCAGCCGCGTGCGACGGGTGAGGAGGCTCGGGCGTCTCGATCTCCGCATCACGAAGTTGTTCGATGGGAGGAGCATCTTCGCGCTGCCCCTCTCCGACTGTCTCGTCAATTTCTCCGGGCGGAAACAACCGTCGCGCCGACTGTCGCGTATGATAGGGATTCTTAGCCATGCTTATTTTCAAACGCGTGCCCCGGAAATTAATGAAACGATTACTTTGCTATAAACAACCCGACGCGCCGGCGATATTAATGTTCACGATCCGAAATTACCGAATTACCGTCGAAGACCCAAAAAAAATCTATACTTTGTACCGTGAGTGCCCAGGAATTACAATCATGGTAATACAATAGTGTTACATCAAAATTTTCTTACTCTAATTTTCGGTAAAATTTATTGAAATTTCAAATATGAAGCAATTATTTAATTATGCCTTTAGATTTTGTCAATTTTTCTTAATTTTTATATTTTTATTTTCTTTCCCAAATATAAACGAAGTTAATATAATTGTTAAATTTTTCTTATTATTTTACAATTTCCTTTACGTTATATTTGATTGATATTTTGAATAAATGCGATCAAAGTTACTACAGACTTCAAAAACTTCTCTGGTCCCACCTCTCCTTCTCTCTTTCAGCATCGATGAAGGTAAGCGAAATGAAATTATGTTTAATTAATTTTCAGAGTCAACCACAAGCCACCGAGCATTCAGCCTGCGATGGGATGTGGTGAGGGAAGGAGCCTTACCAGTTTCACCTGTAGGGACTGCGAGGCGGGGAACGAACGAAGGACCCTCCCGGTCAGGTAGCTGGCACACCAAACAGCCAACTCCTGCAATTCCGGGGAGGACTTCGGACGTCTCCGCCACGCAGGCCCAACAGGGTCTGCTGGTAAGGCCCCCCCACTACCAGTTTCTCCCTAGGATGGAGACTCCCGGAGACCTCGAGTAGGCTTGTTGGCTGATGAAGCCAGCATCCTCAATTCTCAAGAGGCCTCCTGAAGACTCCAGCCACGGGAGTCACCAATAGGGCCTCGATGGATGAATGGGAAGGTAATTGAAAATTGGGAGCCCTTGGCTCAATAGGAAGGGATTAGGATGGCCCCACGTTGGGCGCCATATTTGTTACAGGCGCCAACGTGATTGCACTCCTGGGATAGCCCCACGTTGGGCGCCATATTTGTTGCGGGTTGGTGCCTCGAGGACCCGGCTAAGTTCCTCGTCCGGGGGTGTGCGGCTGCGGGAGCTGGCAGGCTAGCATTTGCGGTAGTGTGGGGGGGTTTGCCGAAAGGCCGCGCTGCGCCACCCGGAACGGCCCACCAACAACGAAATTTTCTCCCGCGACGGAACGAAAAACTCGAGAGGGGCGGAAAAGGACAGTGCAGGCCGAATCCCTGCAACTGCCTGTGGTTGACTCTGACGGGGGGGTTCGGGTCGAGATGAACCCCCACTGGCCTATGCCCCAACCACCCTTTGACCTCCCCTTGGCCAAACAAAATTATGGGGAGGTCCCTTAAAAAAAAACTTTTACGTTAGATCATCTCAAGTTGTCAAACAAAATACCCACGCTGGCTGAAGGCGAGAGGAGAAAGAGGACCAAGAGAATAAAAGTTACAGTTAAGTAAACATACCTGATATTTTAATTATTTTTTCTTAAATAATCTTACAAATTTTTGTTTTTCGGTGGGCGCCTTGCTGCTACTGCTGAAGAAGCTCCCGCGGTGAATGATGATGCTGCCGTTGGGTGCTGCTGAGGCTGTTGCTGATGGTGATGGTGTTGAGGTGACTGTTGCTGATGCCGCCGCCCGGCACCCTGCCTCTTCATATCTGGCCCCGAAGAGGTGCCGGTGTGTCCTTGAGGGGGCACAGGAACCAGGTCACAACCAAAAAGGTTTGTTCTTCAGTTATTTCTTTGTTATTTTTTTTATGTTGGCTCTGATGTATTTAATTTTATATATTAGTTGGTTTTTAGTTATTTATTTATCTGTTTGGCTGTCCTCTCCTGTATTTACTTAGGTTTTAACTTATCACTTATTTACTTATTTATTGCTTCTGGTTATCTTCAGGTTGTCACTTATTTATTGTCTTACTTATCTAATGTCAGAATTTATTCACGTATTTATTTTCGTATTTCTTGTCTTATTTAGTTTCTTATTTATTAACGTAAACTAATCACTTTCGCTTCGGTTATTTAACAGCGCTTATACTTAGTCCGTTTAGAGTGAATTAATTTATTCATTTGTTTAGGGTATAGTCTGTCTAATTAAATATTTCTATTTACTAATTCTAGTCCTCTTGGGTAAGTAGCTACCGATGAATGTACATAAACATATTTATTTCTTCACAAATTTAAAATACTTCTGAATCCACTCACGTATTTCTTTACATAGTTCCAATTTGGGTCGGTTCGAGCATAATTTAACTTAAATGGATTTAGGTGTTTAAATTCTTCTCTCGTATGTACTTAGGTAATTATCTTATTTTTATGTATTTTTTCTTTCACACAGCTGGCCCGGCTTCACTTCGGTTTTTCTTATGGTCCACCGCTAGGAGAAAATCTGACGGTAAGTCTCTTATTTACAGCTAATTACTTCTCTTAATTTAATCCACCTCCTTTTTTGTTTTTTTTTTTTTTTTTTTTCTTGTTCCTTTAGGTTCGGCACTTAACAAACTAACGTAACGGTAAGTTATCTAATTTAGTGGTACAATTTACTGTTTTATGTCTTTTAATTTCAGATTGTTCCCGGTAATTTCGGCACCTGCGAACCGGCCACTTCACTCGTCTGTTCAAAGAAATCGGTTGAGTATCTTTTCGCGAGTCCAAAACTCGAACAATAACTGCGCGAATAACTAAGCATTATAACTCCACGATTTTTTGTAATTTTTGTATTCCCGATACTATTGTTTTGGATCTATTTATCGACCGACTTTAATTTTTCCGACCGACTTTCTTCACTCAACCTTTTTCGACCTTTTTTACTTTCTTTTTTCTTTAAATTTTCATTTTTCTTTTACTTGCTTCCGCCAAGAACTCTCCGCGACCAACCTCCTTGCAAACTCTCGACCGACTCCTCGAAAAAAAACTCAAACGACGCCACGCTCTAAATCTACCGGCCGGCCGTCCGCGTGCCTCCAGCGCGTGCCGTTGCCGATCCCGCTGCCATCCACTCACACATCGCCGCGCCAGCCAATCAAGCGCTTACCGCCGATGTGCGGGTCGATGCCAACGGGATCGAGCTGCGCTTCTCGCTGTGGCTGGGGCCTGGCTCGAGGCAGCTGAGTGCACGTGCACTTTTGCGCCAGCTCGAGCTTCTCGGTCGCGGCAATTTTTCTGTGGGACCGGGCTCGAGGTGCACATTTTGCCTCGATCGCCAGGCCCGCGCCGCAATTTTTCTTCGCTTTAACTGTCCCTCGAGCTGCGAGCGCCGAGTTTTGGTGCTATTTTTAGCTCCAAAATTCTGCGTTCGCAGTCCGAGAGCCAGCCCTCTTGCGGTACCCGCCAACGGGCGCCGTAAAATTTTGGTTGAGCTGCCGACGATAGAATTTTTCGCCAGCCATAGGCGGCGTGAAATAAAAATGATGATTTATGCATTTCAGGTCAGAGAATCGGGGCCAATGTTTGGCCCTGACCACAACAAACCATCATAATCACGGGTTTGAGGCGTAATAATGATGGTTGCCGTAATAATTACGGGTAGTGTGTCCAAGGTATAAGACCTTGGACACACTACCCCGTAATTATGACGGCAACCATCATAATTACGAATATCAAAATTACGGTATGACACATTAGCTGAGCGTAATTTTGGATGGTAGTTGCCATGGTTTTTTCATAAACAGAATTTTTTTCCGGTTTGTGTGTTTGCTAAAAAGATATTTCTGGGGGCATTTTGCGCATGCTTGTTGGTTTTTACGTAAAAGAAACCGCAACCAAACAGAAAATAGCGCATAAAATCTGCCTGACAGCAAAAAATCAATTAAAATTAAAAACTCCTGACGGAATCGTATAAGAAGAGCTTTCAAAAATCTCGTTATCTATTTGAGACCAGATGGCGCTGAACCGTACTTTTGCACAAAATTACGGTGCAAGACCATCATTTGGAAACCATCATAATCACGGGTTTGAGGCGTAATAATGATAGTTGCCGTAATAATTACGGGTAGTGTGTCCAAGGTATTATACTCCTCGCAGCATCGTCGAAAATATCGATAGATGAGAATAGATGAAAAGATCGTCCGTGGTCAGTGGTACCGTGCCTTTAAATTCCTTGGAACTTGAACATTCTGGCCCGCCTTGAAATCTCCCAGATTTCAATAAAAGTGCAGGATGGTCCGGTAAAATTGGGCGTTATTGATGAAATGGTAAAATTAGTTATTAACTTCTTGCAGCAATGTATAATGTATGATGTGGATGTGTTATAGTCAGCATTTAAACTTGTCAGTGTAAGTGCAAAGGATGGGATAGGTACAGTAATATAGAACTAAAGTAAGTGAGGTTACCAATTGCACATTTAACCATTAGTAAAATTCAAAATTCAAATTCAAAATTCAAGGAAAGAAACGGACAAACATTTCAAATAATTAGGAAATTCCTCGTGTTCATAATTCATTAAGACTCAAACATTTAAATTTTTTTTTTTTATTCGAGAGGAAGATCCTGGGATTTATCTAAATTATCGCTGGAGGTATTTAGCTGGAGGTATAAGCAGAGTTTTGTTGTGGGTCGTCTCAATATACCCTTTTGCGTTTTTAATGTTACGACGCGAACGAGGTGGTCGTTGCCAGGATGGAGTTCAATTACTCTTCCCAAAGCCCATTGATTGGACGGGAGACACTCATTTTTAATAAGGAATAAATCGCCAATTTCCAAATTTTTTGAAGCTCTTAGCCATTTCGGACGTTGCTGAAGGCGTGATAAATAATCTCGACTCCAAGCTTTCCAAAAATTTTGTTTTATCTGCTGAAGCAAATTCCATCTGGTGAGTGCATTAACCCTTGAATTTGTAAAGTCTTGTTCAGGTGGGGCCAAGAGAGAATCGCCTATTAGAAAGTGGCCGGGGGTAAGAATTCCAAGGTCATTGGGGTCATCGTGAAGTGAACACAAAGGGCGCGAGTTTAAACATGATTCTATCTGAGTAAGAACAGTGGACATTTCCTCATAGGTGAGCGGAACGTTTCCTATAATTCTCTTTAAATGATATTTAATGGATTTCACTCCAGCCTCCCATAAACCCCCAAAATGAGGAGAGGCCGGAGGAATAAAATGCCAATCGTTTCCATTAATGCTGACCAGTTTCGATGCTTGTCGAGGACCTTCATTATAAGCCCTTCTTATTTCTTGGTCAAGCTGATTCCTTGCTCCTATAAAGGTAGTACCACAATCTGAGTAAATATTTCGACACAAACCTCGCCTGGAAATGAAACGTTTTAAACAAGCTAAAAATGCTTCAGTTGTGAGATCACTCACAACTTCGATATGCACAGCTTTCGTGCATAAACATACAAAAATGGCCACGTACCCCTTGTAAGTTTTACCTCCTCGCGTGCGAGAGGTTCTAAGCTGAAAAGGTCCTGCGTAATCAAGACCAACATTTGAGAAGGGGCGAGATGGGCGAACTCGAGGGGGTGGTAAAGCTCCCATGAGCTGATTCCTGGTCTTACATGAATTTTTAAAGCATATGACACATTTGCCGATAATATTTTTGACCGCCCTTTTTCCATTTACAATCCATGTAGTTCTCCTTATAATAGAAAGAGTTAATGTAACGCCGCCGTGTAAACAAAGTCTGTGTGTGTAATCGATAAACAATCTAGTTAAATGGCTTTCGGAGTGAAGAATTAAGGGGTGCTTCTCAAAATATGCCAGCGAAGAATATTCAAGTCTTCCTCCTACCCTTAACAGGCCCTCATGATCTAAGAACGGGTTGAGCGAAATTATTTTGCTATTTTTATTGAGCGGCTTATTAGAAGCGAGAAAAGTTATTTCTTCTGAAAAGAATCTACTTTGCTCATGCATTACCCCGAAAGAGCGGGCTTTGTCTAATTCAGCTGAGGAAATCCAAGTTGAATCCTTGGGCATTTCGAGCCGACGCAGTTTATTAAAAAATCTTTGAGCCAAAGCTGTAACTCGGAGGAGACGGGAAAAAGAGGAGAATCTGTATAAAAACTTTGTAAAATAAGTGTGATCTTTATTTGAACCTTGTCCTACGAATGACTTTACGTGCTTAATTTCCAATAGTTCGGGTTTTGAATCAGGAATTGGATGTGAGGGCCATGATTGCCTTGATCTGAGGAGCCAATCAGGTCCTTTCCACCATAGCTTATCATTTATTTTGTCTATATTCGAAATGCCTCGACTGGCTAAATCGGCGGGATTTTCTTCAGATTTTACATGTCCCCACGAAATTTGAAATGGATCGAAATAAGTAAGAATTTGGGATATCCTATTACGGACAAATGTTTTAAAGTGGGACGGATGTCGATTAATCCACGAGAGAACAATTGTGGAATCTGTCCACAGAAAGGTTTTGATTTCCTTTGAAGCAATGGAAGGGAGAAAATTTTTTACTAGCCTGGAAAGTAAAACAGCTCCGCAGAGTTCCAACCTTGGTATAGTAAGAGCTTTTGATGGAGTTACTTTAGTTTTTGCTACGAGAAGGTTTACTTCAATATTTTGACCGTTTTGTACTCGGAGGTAAAGAACAGCCCCATAAGCCTCTTCCGACGCATCACAGAAACCTTGAAGCTGTACTTCGCTAGTAGGTTCTGTACTAACGTATCTATTTATCTTAATAGTGTCTAATTTGTTGAGCAAACCTACGATATCACACCATTGTTTGGATAAATTTTCAGGGATGGGTTCATCCCTGTTATATACACATATAGACATATGTATAATTGCCATACACAGACTCTCTTACTCTGGATCTCAGTCAGTCAGTGTACAGCTAGTGCCAATAAAGGTTGTAAATTGAATGCCGTCTTATCATTTATCATTTGAATATATAACATTAACACATGGTGTCAGAAGTGAAAACGCAAAGTGCTTTGACATAAAGTTCATAAAATTCGTGACCAAGAAAAGAAACCCTGATACGTAAAGTATGCCGAACGATCTAGAACAACCAGCACAAGAGGTTAAACCCGACCACGTGATGCAAAATTTCAACAACATACCAAAATTACATGTGGGAGCAGATGAAAATAATGTTGTCCAGTGGAAAAAGTGGTGGCAATGTTTTGAACTATTTTTATTAGCCACAAATCTTGAAGACGCTCCTGAAAAGCGAAAAATTGCCATCATGTTGCACACAATAGGAGAAAAGGGGTTAGAAATCTTCAACTCATTTAATCTAAAAATGGAAACAAGCACCCTAGAAAACGTGAAACAAAAATTCGACAATCATTTTGAGCCGCGAAGAAATTTAACTATGATTCGCCACACATTCTTCACCAGAACACAAAGACCAGATGAAAGCGTGGACTCATTTCTAACGGATCTACAAAATAAAAGCAACAAGTGTGAGTTTGGCACATTGCGTGAGACATTAGTGCGTGACATCTTCATAGCCAACATGAGTTCAAATCTAGTGTATGTGCGTCAAAGATTATTACAAGAGCCTGATTTATCTCTTGAAAAAACAATATCGCTAGCCAAGACAGTCATCACGGCGCAAGAAAATGCAAGGAAAATGGACAATGAGCAGAAGTCGGAGAATGTATTAGCAGTGCAGAGGAAACAGCCGAGGTCGCATTCACAGTCAAGTCATCAAGGTCGCAGTTACAGTCAAGCGGGCCATTCCCGTAGTCACAGTCGTCACAGTCAACGTCAAGCCCGAGAAGCCTCACCATCCAGTAAGAAATGTGGTCGTTGTGGTCAGCAGCATCGTTACAAATGTCCAGCTCTTCAGGTCAAGTGTAATTCATGTAATAAAATAGGTCATTTTGCTAAATTTTGTTTTGCAGACAAGAATAAGGTTAGAAACAATGTCAGAAATGTGAGTCAAAAAGAGCAAAATGTAAATGAAAGTTTCTTTATAGGTACAATCGAAAAACGAAATATAGGATACTTGGATAAGTCATGGTACCTTAATGTTTTAATCAATAATATTAAAGTTAAATGCATATTAGATTCAGGAGCTGATATCAACATAATGTCCGTAGCTACATTCAATCAATTGAAAATATCGAAGTCACATATTGAGAAATGCAATGTCACAGTAACTAAATGGGTTCGGTGGCAGTCACATACCCATATTAGGTCGAATTAGTCTTAAGGGCGTGTGCCAATTCAACGTTTCGAATACTTTTCCTTTTCGAACATTTTTCGGTTATATTTAAAATTGAAAAAACAGCAGCCTTTTATTGGTCATTGTTTGTTTCCATTTAATTTCATAAATGCTATATTTGAAATTCAAATGAAAAGTAAGTAATTGTCAACGAAAAGCGAATTTCAGAGCTGTTTTTTCCTAAGACTCAAACCTTCGAAAATCAATTAGTAAGCTGAAAAGCAATCTCCCATACAAATTTACTTTTGAATAGCTGAGTTGGCACACACCCTAGGTGCTATTGCAACAATTCCATTCAAATCATAACATTTCTAATAGCTGATATCAATTGCTCTACCGTTATAGGCTTACCAACATGTATTGAAATAGGAATCTACATAATCGTAGATTACGCGAAGTCATGGAAAAATCTCCTAAAGAAAAATGCTGCTTGGGTATGGGATAAAAACTGTGAAAAAAGCTTTCAAACTCTAAAAGATATAATCACAAAGTCACCAGTTCTAGCGCATTATGACCCGCACAAGTCTTTAACGTTGTCAGTAGATTCCTCAAAGTCCGCAGTAGGAGCAGTAATTATGCATGATAACCAACCAATAGCATACAGTTCCAAAACATTAACGACTACTCAAGAGCGATACGCTCAAATTGAAAAAGAATTATTCGCAATTCAGTTTGGTTGCACCAAATTTCACCAATATGTTTACACAAACCATTAGTCTATTTATTTGACAAACCTTTGCATGAGATACCGGTGCGTCTGCAGAGAATGATGTTGGCGTTACAAGCCTATGATCTGAAAGTCGTTCATGTCCCGGGAAAAGAGATGTACATTTCTGATACACTGTCCAGAGCCGCTCGAAAAGAATACTACATTCCAGATTATGAATCTGATATGCCATTTCATGTCAATTGCTTGTATTTAAATTTAGCTATTAGTAACGAATACAAACATAAAATCTGTCAGGCCACAAACAATGATAAAGAGTTACAAATTTTAAAAAAATACTGCCAAGAAGGCTGGCCGAAAAGTAAAAACAAAGTCAGTCCATTATTAAAGCCATTTTGGAATATACAAGCTGAAATCCATGTCGTTAACGGTATATTGTTCAAAGGTGAGAAATTGATCGTACCAAAGTCAATGCAAAAAGAAATGTTAACGAAAATTCACCAGGGACATCAAGGTATTAACAAGTGTCTTAATTTAGCTAGAGGCATTCTATATTGGCCGAATATGAGCGCTGATATAAAAAACCTAGTTGACCAATGTCTAGTCTGCGCCAAATATAGGGCAAATAATCAAGGCGAACCACTACAAACCTATGAAATCACGAAACTTCCATGGCAATAAGTTGGAATAGATGTAATGTATTTTAATAAAAAGATCTACTTGATTGTCAGTGACTACTATTCAAAGTATATAGAGTTAGCTATACTTGACAACTGTTATACAGCTTCAAAGATAATAATTCACTTAAAATCTATTTTTGCTCGTCACGGCATACCTATGTCGCTGGTATCAGATGGAGGGTCACCTTTCAATTCAGTAGAATTCAAATCATTTCTACATGATTGGGATATTGAACACATCGTAACAAGTCCATATCATCCAAGGTCTAATGGTCAGGCAGAGAGTTTCGTAAAAATCATTAAAAATTTACTAAAAAAAGCTCTAGAGTCAAATACGGATCCATATTTAGCATTACTTCAGTACAGGAACACACCTAAAACTAATTTGCCTTCCCCTGCTCAATTATTAATGTCGAGAAGTCTAAGAACGAACATACCAGCCGTAGGTAGACGACTGAAGCCTAAAGTAGTAAAATTCTCACAGTATAAACAAGGACTTCAAAAAGAGCGTGATCGAAATGAATTCTATTATAATCGTAATAAAAAACCACTACCAATTTTACACCCTGGAGATCATATAGTTTTCAAAAAAACTCCCAATTCAAACTGGCTACCAGCCATAGTTAAAGAAAGATTAAAATGTCAAAGATCATATATCATAAAGGATCATCAGGGCAATAAATACAGGAGAAACAGAATACATTTAAGATTCATATACAATGAGAGTTGTCATAAACATAACTCAGATGACACGCAATCCAATGACACGCAATCCAATGTCCTCCCAGCAGTAACAACAGAAGAAGAAGCAAGTCGCGATCAAGTAACTGAGAGGCAGTTGGAGGACGGTAGCGCGGATTATTATTATGTAACCAAAGCAGGAAGACAAGTAAGAAAACCAATGTTCTACATGCCAGAATTTGACTAATGAAGTAGCTAAGCAGTTATTAGGATTAATTAAGTTCATTGCATTATTACATTACTATTAATTAAGTTCATTACATTATTACATTACTATTAATTAAGTTCATTACATTATTACATTACTATTAATTAAGTTAAACTTGTCATAAACTCCAAGGAGGAGATGTTATATACACATATAGACATATGTATAATTGCCATACACAGACTCTCTTACTCTGGATCTCAGTCAGTCAGTGTACAGCTAGTGCCAATAAAGGTTGTGAATTGAATGCCGTCTTATCATTTATCATTTGAATATATAACATTAACACAATCCCAAGAAATGTCTTCTTTCCACAACAACTTCATGAATATTTTCATCGTGACGGTAATAGGGGCTAACCACCCTAAGGGATCATAAATTCGGAAAATTTCGGCAAGAATTTTTCGTTTTGAGTGCGGGTTTTCGTGATATTTTGGTTGAAACACGTACGAGAAAAAATCGTCGGAAGGAGTCCAGCGCAGTCCTAATGTTTTTATTACGCTATCAGTGTTGATGATTAGAGATGAGTCGCACGAACGATCAGAATCGGGGAAGTCGGCCAAAACATCTTCAGAATTAGAGGTCCATTTTCTTAATTCAAACCCTCCGCGCCTTAAAATTGAGTCAACCTGTCTCCTACATTCGCGAGTTTTTTCCAATGTGTCGCTTCCGGAAAGAATATCATCGACATAAATGTCGTTTAAGAGTATCCTTGCACCGAGGGGGTAACTTTCACCCTCGTCCTTAGCTAACTGTTGTAGGACACGGATAGCCAAAAACGGTGCACTCGAAACCCCAAAAGTTACCGTCAAAAGGCGATAATCAGAGGGACAGTCATCAGAGCTTGAACGCCAGATTAATCTTTGAAAGTCCTTTTCGGACGGATGTATCAAAATTTGTCGATACATTTTAGCTGTGAAAACGAATTTGTGCAGTCTCCATGTTGTTATTAAAAGAGATATGTCACGCTGCAACGGAGGGCCACATAATAAACGATCGTTTAATGAGTAGCCGTTGGAGGACTTACAGCTGGCATCAAAAACTACCCTAGTTTTTGTGGTTAGGCTTTCAGCCTTCAAAACAGCGTGGTGAGGGAGGTAAAAGACTTGATCTGAAGTACGATTTATCTCTGAAAGTGGAACCCTTTCCATGTGCCCTTCAATTAAATATCCTTCCAAACATTTCTTGTACTCATCTTTCAACTGCTCGTTTGCCGTGAGCCGTGCCTCTAAAGATTGAAACCGTTTCAACGCGATTTGTCTGGAATCACCGAATCTGAGCTCATTTTCTGGTAGGGTTGTAAAGGGGAAATGAACAATATATCTGCCCGTCTCATTTCTCGAATGAGAATCTACGAAAAATTGCTCGCACTGAACATCTTCTGGAGTCATTTTATGTTGATCGTCGGAAATATCCTCGATTTCCCAAAACCGGGTAATAGAATTGCACTCTTTAACTTGAGAGCAAAAATTGTGAGAAACATTTTTGAGATTATCTCCTGAGCACAAGGCAGCATGACTGGACGGGGAGATTGAGACTTCTCCGAACAGAATCCAGCCAAAAGAAGTCCTTTGGGCTGTTGGTGCGCCTGAATTACCACGAATTAGGCCTTCTTCGAGGATTTTGGCGTAAATATCAGCTCCAAGGACAATGTCTATTTTACCTGGATGGTCAAATGAAGGGTCGGCGAGGGTTAAGTCTTGGAGAAACTTTAATTGTGGGGTCGATAGTTGCCTGGAAGGAAGTGAATCGGTTAGGGACTCCAGCACCGCTACTTTCACTTCAATTGTGGGGCTCGTCTTAAAGTGGGGTTGAATCATGAAACTGGCAGAGGAGTGTGCTCTGGCGGTTTTGGTATTTCCCAAACCGGCAACTTCGACTGTTGAACGGCGAAGCTTTGCGTGGAGAAGTTGAATGGCCCTCCTTGTAACAAAGCTTGTCTGTGAGCCGGGATCTATTAATGCTCTTAGGACAACAGGGCTGTTATCTACGGAAAATGCTTTAATGCGAACAGTTGACAATAGCACGAATTTATTTTCGCGGGCAAAATAAGAAGTCACCTTGTTGCTCGGGACGGGCCTCTGGGCTTTGCTGTGGTTGGTCTCGAGAACTACTTTCTTCCCCTTTCCCGAGAGATGAGTTTGAGACCTCAGTGACATGTAGAAGGGAATGATGTCTTTTTTGACAATATCTACAATTGTTTCCACTAGAACAATCTTTAACTAAATGGCTTTGAGCAAAGCAATTAAAACAGATAGACTGAGAGGAAACGAACTTAGCTCTTTCATGAGGTTTTAGTTTTAGGAACTTAAAGCATTTAATAAGCGCGTGTGTTCCTTTGCACAAAGGGCAGTGAAATTTCGCTGCGTGATAAGATCGAGTTTTACGTTCAGTTGAACCTGAGACTATTTTTTGATTTGGTTTCTGCGAATTGAGCGTTTCTAAGGTGCGGAAACGACTTTCAAGAAATTCTGTAAGCTCCTTTAAATTCGCCAGAGAGGTAGAAGTCCCTTGTTTCTGTTCCCACAATTCCCTAGTCTCAGAAGGTAACCTTTCTAATATTAAGAAATTAATAATCGGATCCCAATCATCAATTTTTACCTTCAAATTTGTTAACGTAGCTAAACACTCATGTGTGACATCGAGAATTCGACGAATTTGGGGAGCAGATTCTACGGAAATTGTGGATTGTGAAAACAATCTTTTAAGGATATTATTTACGAGAGCTCTTGTGTTTTGGTACCTTTTGATTAAGTTGTCCCATGCGATAGCATAGTTATCATTAGTCACATTCAGATGACGAACAATACTTGAGGCTTCGCCAACAAGGGATGCCTTTAGATAATGCATTTTTTGAACAGGCGACAACTTAGGGTTCGAATGCACCATTGAATCGAAAATGTCATAAAATGAGAGCCACGAGTTATAGTCCCCTGTAAAGGTGGGAATAGTGATGCGTGGCAATTTAATTTCATTCGAAGTTACAGTAACTCGTGGCACACTCATCGAACACTGTTGTATCGCCGTTATCATTTTCACTTACACCTTCCTGTACCGTTTGCGAATTATTTGATAGATCAGCCAATTTATCCTTCAGAATTCCCTGATATTCAAAATAAATATCCATGAACTTATCATAATATATTCCCAGTGAAATATTCATGATCCCGAACTTTAGTAATTTTATAAATTTCCTTATCGTTAGTATCAAATTCCTGATTAAGACCCTGCAAAGCTTCCAAACGACCTTCAATGTACCCACTACTTTCCAACCTTTCTTTTGGCGATTTTCTAAAATTTTTTACGAACCGTTCTAGTTTCTCATAATTAGCGATTTGATTTGCAACTAAATCTTCTAAAGTAGCCATTCCACGATGTAATTTCTTTAAGGTATGATTTAATTCAGGGTGAGATAAATCCTTTTAGCCTTAATAGAGATTACGGAATAATTCGATGGCGCAGTTAGCAGGAATACGTACACCAAATGACTTTAATTTAGTATAAAGTACACGGGGAAAAATTTGGAATATAATTGCCACTAATTTGCCACTCTTTATCCATATACCAGCGAGCAAATAGTGATTAAATTGCTATAAAACGGGTGCTATATCTATGTATCTAAATTATTAATTTGTGCGAATTAATTACTTAGTTGTGGACAAAGCAACGACTCTATGAAGGGCTCATTAAAATTTGGGGAATGAAAATGGGAATAAAAGAAAACGAAAGAAGAGGAAGCTACTTCTAGCGGAATAATAAAATAATCACTCTTCGCATACACTACATCACCGAATGTGAATTTGCTTCCGAACTTATTGCCCAACTTGAAAGTGCAATTTTCTTCAAATTTTAATGCTTAAAATGTCTTAAATATTATTAATTTCGCACCAGCAGGCCCAAAATTTAGAAAAACATCAAATAGCGAGAAAAAAAAATAACGCTAATAGAAACTGTTGAGCAATGTTCTAATCCAAGCAGCGATCACCGTTATCACTTAGCACTAACTGTAAGCGGTACCGAACAAATGAACTCCGCTACTTGTAAATACGCAATCTTTCCGAATTCAATTATAATTACTAGTTTTGAATAGTTGGCACTTAATATGAGCTAAATTAAGTGATCCAATTAATATTTGCCTTTCCCTTTCCGAGAATAATGATATCAAATGATATCAATGATCAATATTAAGTAATTGAACTAAGTATGTGCAATTAGCGGTACTCACCCAAACTTTCCAGGGATGCTGAATCCGGGTTCGAAGGACCAATGTTGAATTGGGGGAGGGGAGAGAAAGGTTTAGGTGAATAAAAGGAATAAAATGCACTTTTCCACAATAAACTTGCACTTTAATGTTGCACTGTGCTATAGATGCAAATTATAGACGGTGGCTTGCTGACTGAGATTTCGCTGGATCCTGGCTGCTGCGTGTGGCTCGAGTCGCTGGTACCAAGTGCCCGATGAAGTGAAGTAGTAAGCGCCCGGTCGTAATTAGCTCCTCGTTCTCTGTACCCAAGAGAGCGGTGTGATGTTTATTACGATAAGATTGCGTGGGATGCTGTGCCTGCTCCATATCCTCTTTATTGAAGAGGATATATGATGCGTATAATACTCCTCGCAGCATCGTCGAAAATATCGATAGATGAGAATAGATGAGAAGATCGTCCGTGGTCAGTGGTACTGTGCCTTTAAATTCCTTGGAACTTGAACACAGATTATATACGGGTGATTTTTTCTTTGCGCAGATACGACTTCGTGAGGCGCGCGCACATATGTAAGTCAAAAAGAGAGCTTGTTCCAGTTCCAAATTCTCATTTAAATTAGCTGCGTTCGACTGGGCACTGCCTCAGTGAGCCAACTCAGTTACTCAGTTGCTCACTGAGATGGACCGTTTTTCTGGCCCCTAATGTCTCCTTTTTTCCGCATGGCGTCGCTAGTGTTTTCTGAGCCAGAACTGAGTTTTCTGAGCCACTTCATTCTGTACTCACTTGCTCAGATCAGTTCGTTTCACAAGTGACATTTCGAATTTTATATGTTTATTAAAGGTGAATAAAACTTGAGTTGAGTGCCATTTCGAGTAGTAAAAATTTCATACGATTATTTTATTACCAACTCACCATTTTGACAGCACAATTGAAAATTGACAATCCACTTCACTGTCCGTTTTTCTGGGCCAGACGCGCTCACTGAGCCACAACTGAGCCAGTCAATTTGACAGCTGGTTTAATGTGAGCTGGCTCACTGAGACTGTGCCCAGTCGAACGCAGCTATTGCCTAATAAGCAAGAAGGACGGCAGCAATCACAAATGCCGACAAACACTATGAAACAAGAGTTCACCTATTACTGTGCGGGCCGTAGTCGAATGCTTTTTCATGTCATTGGCTTGGTGGCGAGCCGGCCGTGCTTTTCAGATTGGAAATGCCGAAATTCGAATGCCTCCCTCACACATTGAAGGGGTTCACATATAAGTTTGTTTACGTTTGTTCATCATGGGTTTTCCTTATGCGGGCCGAAGGCGAATGCTAAATCAAATGCGATTGTATGCCGGCCCGCACCGGTAATCCGTTTGCTTCAAAGGACAGAGTGACTAATTCGGATTGTGTTTTAAGAGAATTTCTTTATAATTTGTGAAATTACGAGTGTGATTTTTAAAATTATAATATTTTGTGGTGAACGTTTTATTTAAGTTTTAAGTGCACGGCAGGCGGCACCCTGTAGCTCTGTACCAATTTTTCTAAATTCCTAGCCCCGCCTCTGCATTGTTTCTCTCGTTTCCACCACAATGCTTGAGCATGCTATCGACTTCTAGCAAAATTGTGGGGTTGGGAGGAATAACGGTAGCAAGGTCACAAAAACTGAAAATCTAAATTGCAGGAGTGAACAGTCTTTGTAACGTAGGTTCCATAGTCTTTGCTAAAGGCCTGCGCCCATACAATCCTTCAGAGTGCGTCATACTTCAAGCTTTAAAGCTCTCAAAGGCTCTCGACGGATTTTGAAGTATGACAATGGAGAGGTTCGCCCTTTGAGGAGGGAACTAAAGGAGGCGAAATTCCATAGTAAAGTATATGTGTGACAGCGTAGCCAAAAATTCTCGCCATCTTGAATTTTGAAGGTGCTTGACTGTCACATTTTTGTAAACAAACAGCCACCAAAGGGTGTTTGGCGCAGAGACGTAGTCTGAAAAAGGTATTTTTGTAAATTGCCTCGAGATGAAATTTTGAGAAGGAAATGGTTAATGGCTATTGGACTAAGTGAAAGTGATGTAAAAAAAGGAATTATATATGCTCGAGCCATTTCTTCTTCAAGGATCTTTTTTCTTTTGAAAATAAAACAGCCATCAACAATTTTTAACGCCGCCTCTGACTTTTTAAAAAATTAAGAAGAAGAACGAAAGTTGCTACGGTTTTTTCATAACATGTCATCTCTTTTCGTTCTCTCCTCAAAGGGTTCGCCCATAAGATCCGTCTTCTGACAAGTGCCAAAAATTGTCACAGCACAGCGCGGGAATTTTATTGAAGTAGCAATTTTGAATATTGATCTTACTAAATTAATTAAATTTCTTTTAATAGCAATTCTGCTATTATATGCGTACAATGTTTGAGGTACACTTTGCCGGGATATAATGCCCGTTCTCCAATTGCGAACCAACCAACTACGACCCACCGAACGAAAAAGCTCAACCCCGTGTAAAGTATAAGCCCTTGCCTGTAGTTGTGCCCTGCCAGCTGCGAAAACACAATCGGGCAAATGTTAAATGTGGAAGTTTTTACCACTTTTTACGCGGACAAACTTATCAATTTAACTTTTAATATTCTGCTGAAACTACCGCGCACATTTTTATAAGTGCTCCGTGTTATAATTAGTGCACTGATGTTTTGAGAACCGGCGAAAAAGCTGCGGCGACGTCACTATTCTGGTACAATATCGTTGCTGAATGGGGGACTATTACTTTTGGTTAAACGCACACATGTAAAAAGTTAGCTCGGTTGACCAAAACACAAGCGAGAGAGAAGATGACTCTAATAAGAAAATGGAAAGCGATGGCGCGATGTTATTTGGTTCGTAGTTGGTTGGTTCGCAATTGGAGAACGGGCATTACAGCCAACTGTGACTGTCACAACTTTGAGTTTGTCAGTTTGAAAGTTCACCCTAGGCTCTTTCTAGCTGACGCGGCTTGAAGGATGAAAATATTGAAAAATGTTCAACATTTTGATCCGTCAATGCATTGAAATACGTCGCTTATGGGCGAAGCTCCATAAGAAAGCATGGATTTCAATATTTTCAACCGTCAAGAGCTTTAAAGCTTGATGCATGACGGACTCTGCTGGATGGTAAGGGCCTTGGGGGAACGAACGAATATGGAGTGGAAGAGCCGTGTAAAATCCCTGTACGTGAGTGAAGCCAAAAAGTTGGGGGATTATTATATTTTATATTAAAAGTCTTTGGTATGACGGACTCTGAAGGATTTTATGGGCGCAAGCCTTTACACCGTAACGTAATTTAGAAGTGCCTTCATATTTGCAGCGGTCGCGGTTACGATGAGGAATAGTTTTTAACGGAATCTTGGAAGTTAAATTTGACCCACTTCCCGGTTTCCGATTGAGCTGAAATTTTGCACACTTATCAAGGGCTGCTTACGATACAATAATTTAATAAATTTTTTCTCATTATCTTGAACAGGATCGCCAGGATCAATAATTCGTGTAACAGGTAGAATTATTATTCGCAGGAACTCATGGGTACGATTTTCTGTGTTTTTCGCTAGATGTCATCCACTTAAATTTTGTAAATTTGATTTCATACGTCGCGGAAGTTGAAATGAAATAAATCCAATATGGCGGACGTCACAAAATGGCGATTTATAATATTCACAGTAACCCCTATAATATGGATATCAAATGAAAGGGCTTGATGGGCGAAACGCAATAAGTGAGATGACGTCATTCTAAATCCAATATGGCAAAATTTAACAGAAATACCAGAACTTTCTAACGAAGAATAGTTTAAAAAACTAAAAATCACGCTTTTTATTTAGATCGAATTAAAAAGTAAAAAATAATAAGATGTTATTCCTACAGCGAAAGGTAGTCAAATAACTTGATAAAATCAAATAGTTTCCAGAGAGTTTAAAATAAGAGTAAAGAAATAAACAAATAAAATTTTATTATACAAAAAGCGTGGGGTGCTTTGTTATACATATATGTATTTATACTAGCTGCGTTCTTTTGTGGTTTTTGAGCAGAACAGCCCATACATTTGGCTGTTCTGCTGTGCTCTCTACGTTGAACAGAATAATTTCTTGTTCTATTCACTTAGTTGTTCTATTGAACACAAGTGGCGCTATGTGTAAATTTTTAGGGAGGTTAATGTCTTGGATATTGTTCTCTAGAGCGTTTTTGTTGTGGTTAATGCCTCGGTTTGTGTTCTAGGAGTTTTGTGGTTAATGCCTCGGATTGTGTTCTCCAGAGCGTTCTTTTGTGGTGCGCTTGTTCTGCTACGGATAGCGACCACAAAAGAACACAGCTACTAACTCAAATAACAATTGTTGTCGAGCAAAGGAATAGTATAGTAGAGTATATAAAAAAGGAATGGTATAGGATAATTATACTAGTAATAAAAAATTATATAAGCAGATCTAATACTATTTCTTACAAAACCATAAATGTACCTATTCAAATGCACCGCCTTTTTATGAAGATTTTTTATTAAATACAGGTAGTTTTTCTCTTTGAGTTCCCAGTTAATCGAAAAGTACCTGAAATTAATTGCAATTCCCAGAAGAATAAATCTATGAAAAAAAAATTGACTTACGGGTGCGCTTAATATCCTTTTTTGCCATTATAACCGTGTACCTATTCAAGTGCTCCGCAGTGTATATACATTAAAAACAATTAAACAAAAAAATGCAAACATTTCAATTTTTTTTTTACTTTTATGCAAATAACTTTTTTCTAAGCAGAGATAGGCATGGGCATTGCTTCATAGAAAAAAAGTATATTAAATTTCCTACAAAATGACGGATTATAAAAGTTTTTTTGATGAATATTGACTGAGATATGGCCGTTTAAACTTTGCCATTTTTTCCGTTTTTATTGAGTTTATGACAATATCGTTTTAATACTTTGTTTTGAATATGCAATTGATTTTTATTCAATAAAGACATATGTTAATTTAATTTATTAATAATAAATTAAATGTTATATGAACGTAATATAATTTTTTTTTAAACCCATCAATGCCTGTGACACACAGCTAGTATATGTAGATACCATGGTTCGGATACCATGGTATTGTGCATACTATCATAGACAAATAAATGTAAAGATTACCCACTTCGAACAAGCAAAACGCGACCAAAAATTCTGAGAGCTCCACAGCGATGCCTCCACATCTGCGACGGCATCCGTCGAGTACGATGCAGGGGAAGTCTCACTTGTTCGGCGCGTTGTGCTTTTCTTGTGTGCATGCGATGCCGTGCACGGCGAATGCCGAGAAAGGAGCAGAAAAACAAGGCAATTGAGTGGGCGTACGATTGCATGCTACCATAGAAATATAAACTAAACACGGAACGGCTGTACCTTGTAAAAACCCTGTACGTGAGCGTACACTCAAAAGTAGCTTGTCCAAATAGTACAGCAATATATGTGCAAGAGGGACGCTGATACCGAACTGTCAGCTGTGTATCTTATTTAGTGAATGGTGGCGTGCAAAGTCAATATTCGGAAGGGCATATGGTTTATGCCAGGAACTTTGAAATTTATTTTTATGAATATGTTCTCAAATTTTCTTTGTATTGTTTCATTTGCCGCCTTTATTTATAGAATTTTGCAGTAAATTCAAACTATTCAAATTTCTTTAAATGCCCCTCTTATTATTTATACAAATACTTGCGCCTGCACTGCCTGAACACAAATGCATAGCGAATTCTAACACATCCAGAGAAAGTGTACGCTCAATTTAGCTTACAGCCATTCCGTGCTTAGTTTATATTTCTATGCATGCTACCTGCTGCCTTGCTTGAGCATATGGTGGAAGCAAGAAACAAACAAAGGAATGGGGTTGTAAAGGGATGTATGACATATTTCATATTAGAGGAGCACGAAGAATTTTCTTGTGTTGCCTGCTGGCCTAATTGGCCCAATGAAATGGGAATCGTCAATATTTTCATCAAAACCAAGTATTTAAGAAAAAATAGTTTCATCCAATGAAATATAAAATTTGATTAGAGATATCTTAATTTTGCAGTACAAAATTTTAAGTTTAACCCGGCGAGCGTAAGGTTGGGTGTAATACACCCACACTCTAATAAATCGCTCGATATTTTGTACTTGAAACGTCCAAGTGAGCTGTGCGTCCGTGTAGCTGCACGGGGGGATGTGGAGCTCTCAGAATTTGTGGTCGCGTTTTGCTTGTTCGAAGTGGGTAATCTTTATATTTATTTGTCTATGATACTATGCATGGTGACACACAGCAATGTAGTATTAACTGACATTTGCATCGAGGCAAAACCTTCTAGGGTACCTTCAATACCTCGACTCGAGACGATACGAGTAAATCTGACTTACTCCGGAGCGTTCAATATCTCACTCGAGTCGACTCGAGCAAGTTTGACTCGAGTTCAACCTTACAAATGTGTGCGTAAATGTCAAAGGAAAATCAAATTTGTCATAACAGCGTATAACCATGGAGAGAAAATTCATAATTTGAAATATTTTAAGTATTGCAATGCAGAATTTACAATATTCTAGTAATTTTTTCTTAAGTTTTTTAATATCCACTCACACTACTCGTGGGTATAGTTTAAATTATTTTCCTGCATTTTCGCATTTTGCCCAGACTACTTCGCGCCTTACTTTGTCCGACGCAAAGTCATTTTGTAGCTCCTTATATGTTTCAATAAGGCAAACAGTATCATTTCTGCTCCACCTTGCCTTTTCTTGGGTAATTATCTCCCCATTTTCCGCAACAGCATCTCCTTGGTACGTTACAAATACCCCAATCTCTTCCATGGTGACGTCAAATTAAACGTCGAGTCACTTTCCTTCGACCTTTTGAGGACTGTCTAAAATGGCTCGAGTAAACTTAATCGACTCGAGTAAAATATTGAACGGCAACTCGAGTCAAAAATCTCACGCATACAACCTAATCTAAGAGGTCACAGACAATAGTTCGTGTAAACTCGAGTAAGGTAATGAACGACATACATAGAGTACGAGTAAAAAAAAGTAAATTTAAAAAGTCAAAAAACCCGACTGTGTAAAAAGTAAACTTTAAATAAAAACTGAAAAGAAAAAAAACAATTCCAGTAGCCTAGAATTCTGTTAAGTAATATTGAATAACTACACCATTGAGTAGTTTCATGATCGATACACACATAAAGATAAAACAAATAATAAATTCTAATGCGCAACATAGCGACTTTAACAGTTGGGACCCATTATTGGGAAAATTTGATCCTGTCTAGAATATTTAATGGGTCCCGACTGTTAAAGTCGCTATGTTCCGCATTAGAATTTATTATTTGTTTTATGTGTGTATCGATCATGAAACTGTCAGGACTGTACCCTGACAATTGATTGTCCGGACTGTAGGTTAGCGTGCGATGCGCAACAACCGAGCCCCGCTTCAAGTGATTACTCGCTCGCGCAGTAGCCGTCGTGATACACAGTCGCTCTTGTATTTCTGTCCTGAGTTATTCCGAATAAATCAAGTGTTTTGCATTCAGCTGGTTCTTTGCATTTTCTGCCCTTGACATTTTTCCTTTATTCCACCGTGCGTTTGCCCAACAGGTTATGGGCCCAGAGGTGGTTCAATGGCCCAAGTTACGCGAATTGAAGCCCTTAACAGGAACAACTACGACACGTGGAAAATGTTCATGGAGGCGCTGCTTATTCGAAACGACGCCTGGAAATTTGTGAGCGGTGCATGTGTTAAGCCGGAATTTGTGGAGGGCGGCGCGATCACGAGGAGTGCGGTGGAAGCGTGGGAGAACGGCGACGCGAAGGCGCGTTCAGACATTGTGTTATCCATAAGCCCTTCCGAGCTGAAACAGGTGAAGGGATGCGGTACATCCCGGGAAGTGTGGCTGAGACTGGAAGGCGTGTACCAGTCGAAGGGGCCCGCACGAAAAGCGGCACTCCTGAGACAACTGACCGCATTAAAAATGGCCGATGGAGGTGACGTGCGCGAGCACCTCCACAAGTATTTCGACATCGTCGACCGATTAAATGAAATTAGTGTGGAGATCGATCAGGATCTGCTTTCGACATTGCTGCTCATTAGTCTTTCGGGGCAATTTGACAATTTCAAATGTGCAATCGAGTCGCGGGATGCATTGCCTTCGCTGGACGTGCTTCGGGTAAAAATTGCCGAGGAGGCAGATTCACGTGTGGGTGTCTCGGGCGGTGTGTCGTCGGGCGCAATGTTTGCGGGAAGGCGATTTAAGAAAGCTCCTAAAAAGCCTGCGGTTGAAAATGCGAGGAGTGGTGGCGCGTTCAAATTCAGATGCTTCAAGTGCAAAGCAGTGGGACATAAGGCAACTGATTGCACTAGTGTGGGAGCAGGTCGGGAGAATGAACAAAAAGTGGCACGTACAAGCATGTTTGCGACTGACGTTTATTTGGCGGGAACTGCCGGCGTGGGCAGGTGGTGTTTGGACAGTGGTGCCACATCACATTTTTGTTGCGACGCCGATAGTTTCGGGAAAGATTTCAGAAGCAAAACTGAAGAATTAAAACTCGCTAATAAAGACTCGACGCAAATTAAAGGTGAAGGTACCGTAAAATTAAATGCGTGTGTGCACGGTGAAGATAGGTTGATTTATCTCGAGGGTGTACAATTAGTACCGGACTTACGTATGAATTTAATTTCAATCTCAAAGGCGACTGATCGCGGGTATAAGGTTATGTTCGATAAAAACAAAGCGGTTATATTGAATAGTGAAGGCAATATAAGCCTAGTCGCGAACAAGCAGAACGATTTGTACGTGGTCGAACAATCAACAAACGAAATCGCGGTGGCCGACGACGGGGGTTTCGACGGCGTTTCACAGCCCGAAGAAAACTGGCATCGAAAATTCGGTCATTTAAACGCGAAAGATCTTCACGAGGCTGTTCGTCGCGGCAGAATTAGTGGTGTAAATCCGGGAAACCACGGAGGTGACAATTGTGAAATTTGCCTGAAAGGCAAAATGAATAGAAATCCTTTTCCGGTGAGATCCAACAGGTCAACAGAGGTGTTGGATCTTGTGCATGCTGACCTATGCGGTCCCATGAGGGTCCCATCTACTGGCGGAGCTAGGTACATTCTGCAGTTGATTGATGACAGCACAAGATGGGGTCAGGTATATCTATTGAAAAACAAATCGGATGTTTTGCAGGTATTTAAGAATTATGTATCAATGATCGAAAACCAAACATCTAAAAGAGTCAAGATGCTTCAATCTGATAATGGTGGCGAATTTGTAAACGCGGCCATCGACAATTTCTTGCGGGAACGAGGTATAGTTAGAAGGCTGACTGCTCCGTACTGTCCTCAACAAAACGGCATAGCCGAAAGGAGAAATAGAACTATAATCGAGATGGCCAGGTGTCTCATGTTGCAGTCGGGGCTCCCGTCTCATTTCTGGGGAGAGGCTGTCAACACTGCAAACCATATCAGGAACCGATGTCCATCGAAGTCCCTCAGTGGAAAGACTCCGTTTGAAATGTTGTCGGGAGTAGTTCCTGATGTAAGTTACTTCAGAGAGTTTGGAGATCACGTGTTCTATTTGAACAATACACCAGGGGCCGGGAAGTTTGATCCTCGAGGGATCGCCGGAATTTTTGTGGGATATCCCGACGAGACCAAGGGTTACAGAATTTGGGATCCAGACAGGAAGTGTATCATCGTGTCAAGGGATGTGAGGTTTTCAAATGTAAAGTCGCCCGCGACGGGAGTTTCTGAGGACTTTCGCCCAGAGGTGTCTGGTGATGTCGATTCTGGGGGCCAGAATCGGAACTGTACCACGGAATGGGTGTATGAGGAAGTGAGACAGCCAGATGAGGTCCGTGTTGAGCCTGCAGCGAATGATGTCGAAATGCCGTCTCCTGAGATTGCGGATGACCCATTGGTAAACAATAACATTAAAAGGATTCCTGGAAGACCTAGAATGATTAGGACCGGAAGAAGGGGAAGACCCAGGAAATTGTTTCACAATTCTCTGCTGTCCGAAAATTCGGAAGGACAAGAATTACTAATGGCGGAAATTCCGATGAAAAAGGCTATTTCGGGATCGGATGCTGACGAGTGGTGGGCGGCAATGGTTGACGAGTTGAAATCGATCATAACAAACGACACGTGGCAACTAATCGATCGCCCCGATAATGAGGTGGTAATCGGCAGTAGAATTGTTTTACGAAACAAATTCGGAGTCAGTGGTGAGCTGGAGAGACGAAAGGCTCGTCTAGTGGCGCAGGGTTTCTCGCAACAACCGGGAATTCATTTCACCGAGACTTTTGCGCCGGTGGCTCGTTTGAGCTCAGTTCGTCTCATTGCTGCGTTGGCGGCTCGACATGGCATGACTATCAGACAGTTTGATGTCGCTACAGCGTACCTGAACGGTGATCTGCAGGAGAGGGTTCTGATGGAACCGCCAAGGCAATTGAAGGAAATTCTGGGTATAATCGTAAAAACAGAAATCAACCCCGAGATAAACATGAAAGCCAAAAGAATGCTGTCCGATTTGGATCGTGATGATAAGGTATGTCTCCTTAAGAAATCTCTTTATGGTTTGCGACAGGCTGGCAGGGAGTGGCACGCAAAATTACGCAAAGTTCTTCTGAATTTTGGAGCTGTGTCTTCAAACGGTGATCCTTGCCTATATTATCTAGGTCGAGGGGAAGACATTATGCTGATAGCCATTTACGTGGACGATGTTCTGGTCGCTTCCAGGGACGTGGGGCTGATCGAGAGATTCGGAAAAGTGTTGTCCGATCGCTTCAAGGTCAGGGATTTGGGGCCTGCGAGTTACTGCTTGGGAATTAGGTTCGACCAAGGTGGCGGGCTTGTAACCATGAGTCAACAAAGTTATATCGCCGATCTCTTGGAACGATTCGGCATGAGCGATGCGAAACCGGTGAGTACTCCCGTATGCGTTGGATCAAGGTTGAGCAAGGAATCACAGACCATCAAAGTGGATAGGGATGTTCCGTACCGTGAGCTTGTCGGATGCCTAACATATTTGGCACTGACCACTCGTCCGGATATAGCTTTCGCGGCGAGTTGTCTGGGCCAATTCAATCACTCGTACGGTGAGGTGCATTGGGTGGCTGCTAAGAGGGTCCTCAGATATTTAAAGGGAACAATGGACCTGGGTTTGGCGTTCAAGGCCAATACTGATTCGCTGGTGGGATACGTGGACTCCGACTGGGGTAACTGTCCTGATGATCGACATTCATATTCTGGTTATGTGTTCAGGCTGAGCGGATGCCCGGTGTCTTGGGATTCTCGGAAGCAGCGAACGGTGGCACTGTCTTCAACGGAGGCAGAGTATATGGGGCTCAGTGAGGCGTCCAAGGAGTCCATTTATCTGTCTGCGTTTTTGAGGGAGCTGGGTTTCGACGATTTGGCTGACGTGGTGGTTTATAGCGATAACTTTGGGGCATTGAGGCTCGCGGATAACCCGGTCTACCACGCCAGGAGCAAGCATATAGATGTTCGCCATCATTTCGTTCGCGAGGCTCTGGAGAGTGGATTTCTCAGGATTCATCATGTGGCGTCAGAGGACAACGTTGCCGACATGTTCACCAAGGGCCTGCCCAGACCTAAATTGGAGAAATTCATTCATCTGTCCGGTGTCAAACAGGTCAAGGTTGGCGATTCTGCCTGCAGGCGATTTTGTGGTAGTTGTTGTCGTCGCATCGAGGGGAAGTGTCAGGACTGTACCCTGACAATTGATTGTCCGGACTGTAGGTTAGCGTGCGATGCGCAACAACCGAGCCCCGCTTCAAGTGATTACTCGCTCGCGCAGTAGCCGTCGTGATACACAGTCGCTCTTGTATTTCTGTCCTGAGTTATTCCGAATAAATCAAGTGTTTTGCATTCAGCTGGTTCTTTGCATTTTCTGCCCTTGACATTTTTCCTTTATTCCACCGTGCGTTTGCCCAACAGAAACTACTCAATGGTGTAGCGTGTAGTTATTCAATATTAACAGAATTCTAGGCTACTGGACTTGTTTTTTTTCTTTTCAGTTTTTATTTAAAGTATATGTACTTTTTACACAGTCGGGTTTTTTGATTTTTTAAATTTACTTTTTATTTCACACTTTTTAGTTAGGATTATAAGACGGTAAATTCCTCAATCTTGTCATTTCATTGAGGGAGTTAATATCGTGGGGATTATGAAGTAGCTTGCGGTGGTCTAAACTACTGATTATTAATCCATCTAGAAACCTAACCCGGCTCAATGCTACATAGGCTTGACCTTTCGCAAAAATGCGTGAACATAAATCAACCACAGCTCGGTCCAAAGTAGTTCCTTGTAACTTATGTACAGTTACACCCCAGCACAATATCAATGGTACCATTTTTCGTTCTATGTTGCCCTGTCCACGAAGTGCATCGACTTCTGTCGTTGATGGTTCGATTCTGACTCATACTCCAGGGACATCTATCTATCTATATAAATAAAAATGAATCGCCAAATGTGTTGCTAAGCGCAAAACTCGAGAACGGCTCGACCAATACAGCTAATTTTTTTTTCATATTTTCCTTAAGGCACAAGGAAGGTTCTTATGGAGAGAAAAAACATAAAAATTGCTTGGAAAATAGTAAAAACAGCACTTTTCTTTTCCCGCCAAAATCACAATTAAAACAACTGTGCAAAAAATTTAAGTCAAAGTAACACTTTCCATGCAATAAATGTATGTCAAAGTTTACTAAGATGATTTTACGACAGAAGTTTTACGCGGAATTTCAATTCAAAAGAGTAGTTTTAGCACATACTTAATTTAAAATTGATTTTCATAAAATATAGTGGATTTTGAGGTAAGATTTGGTGAAAGCGAAATTTTGCAAACAATTAAATTGATCAGTCATTGGTTTTTAGCGATACTCGATTAGTTTTGATTTTATACACGAGGATTTCAAGATTGTAAAATTCTCAGTGAAGAATAACAAGGTAATTTCGATAGATTTCGTTCGTCCTCTAATTTCAACATTTTTAAAGGTATATAAAAGCTTTTTAACCAAAAATTAAACCGACAAAAAAGGAACTGAAAAATGAAAAATAAAATAAACCCTTTTAGTCTGAGTAACTGAGCACCTAAACTAATGTAAGTAACTAATTTTTAGTCGGCGCCAAACAAACAAAAAATTTTTCCTTTGGCGCCAACTCAAAATCAGTTGCTTACATTAGTTTAGGGCTCAGTTATTCAGACTAAAAAGGTTTACTTTATTTTTCACATTTCAGTTTTTTTTTGTCAGTTTAATTTTTTGTTAAAAAGCTTTTATTTCTCACTTTTCAGTTTCTTTGTTCGTCGGTTTAATTTTTTGTTAAAAGGTTTTTATTTACCCCTAGGAGTAGAATTTTGTTTTCAAATTTATTTTAATGGGACCAACTTAGAGGTATACCTTATATGTAATAAAAAAAAGAGTCATCAAAATCGGACTACTCTGTAAAGCCCGCTCTACACTTAGCCCGCGGATCGCGCGCGAAAGTCGCGACGGGCGCGAACGTTAAGAGTGAATCCGTTTCGCATATTCTTCGCGGGCTCGCGTTTTATTCCCCGATTTTGGAACAACAGTCAGTATGTTCCATACGTAAAAATGGACCGCTTGGCAAACTTTTACAAGATGCAGTAGTAGTGCTGAAATTGAACTTGACGATAGATTGGGCCACATAGTCCATAGATTAGAACATCTAATAGACGCAATATACCCCGGTCTTGAAAATTGATTGGAAAGAAATTATCACTGGCTTTGTTCAAAGGCAATAGTGTCACCCAGAAACGATACAGTGAATCAAATAAATAAACTGATTTTACAGAAAATTCCCGGTCAAGTCAAACAGTATAAGGCCCTTTTCACACACAGCCGGTAGCCGTCCAAACGGCCGCCGTATGGACGGCAGGCGTGCTTTCACACGCACGCGGTTGCACGACGGATTTTCAGCCATGAACTGCAGTCAGCTATGCGAAATCAGTTGAAATGGATCGCAGAAGGCTTTACATGTTTATTTTATATAGGCGACGACAACGTCTACGTAGAAATTACGCAAGGCTTTATTGGGTTCATCCTTTCCTTTCTAATAGAAAGCAAGAGGGTGATTTTTATAAATTATTACATCTTGCCATGCACTCTTTGTTTGATTTCGGTCCTTATAGTCCGAAGATGTTTTATCCCATAAAACTGGCCGGGTTTCTATTAAAGAAATTAGCAGGTCAACATCAATTTCTTGCTGCATTTTTAAAAGAATTATTATTTTTTGAAAGAATTATTCGAATTGCTCTGCTGTTCCGAGCACATTTCGACCGTGCCGTGCCCGACCGGCCCTTTTCACACACAAACGGTAGCCGTTCAAATGGCCGCCGTATGGACGCACCGTAGATAGCCACGGCTGTCATGCGGCACCGGCGCCGTCGCCGTGCAGTGTGAAAGCGCCCATATAACCCCATACACTTTAACTTTTTACACGGCACCGTTTGGACGGCCACGGTCTGTGTGTGAAAAGGGCCTAAGTCAGTTGACACGGTGTGTAATATTGAGGATGGATACAGTGCACTATCCTCAAGAATTTTTAAATTCTTTGAGCCTTTCTGGCCTACCACCTCAGGACCTTATGTTAAAAGTCGGCATTCCTATCATGTTTTTAAGAAACTTGAGCCCTCCCAACATGTGTAATGGCACAAGGCTACTGTGGGCAGCAGTGGGACAACTTGCTTATATTCCGCGGATACCCATGATTCCGACGGATTTGCCAATATCGTTCAAAAGGCTGCAGTTTCCAGTCAAAGTTTCATTTGCCCTCACGATAAAGAAATCCCCGAGTCAAACATTCTCTCTGGTGGCATTGACTTGAAAAAGGATTGTTTTTCAAATGGGCAGTTATATGTTGGGTTATCTCGAGTTGGAACTCCAGAAAACCAATACAATTTGCTACCATACAATAGCACAACATCAAACATAGTATTCAGAGAAGTCTTAAACAATTAACATACTCGCCCAATACATACTAGCAGCCAACAAGAAATAAAATAAACATAAAATAAATCCTAAATACTCAGTACTAAGGACCATACAAGATAATTTCATCACAAGTAAAAATGTTTGACGCCCTGCGAAGTGGGCACGGGTCAGCTAGTTGTTTAATACATTTGTCGTCAAATTCAAATTGCCTGTAGCAATTCTCTGGGTTCCATCTGGTCCCCCCGAAGAGCTGACCACTCAATTGTCCTTACAACTAAAAAATTCTGGGTTTGTCATTCGATTTTGAGAATTTTATTATGATAATTATTTTTCATCAATTATATAAGAACTTTATAACAGCTTTATTATAAGTATTGAGGATTTAAGTGAGAATCGTTGCTAACCAACTTTAATTCGTTACAGATCCTAAACAGTCATTCGAAATGAAAAATGATAAAAGAAACCTAAAAATGATTTTCAAATACCCATTCAATGATACCCCACTTAACATAGTTCGTCTACTTTCTTTTTCACAATATGTCGTCTAATTGCCGCCATATTGCCATGTCTTTAGTGGCACTCGCAAGATTAAGACAAATCGATTGACGTAAGAATCGTCAAAATCGGCCGACGCGTTTGGTCTCTAGTGTGCCACAAAGGTTCAAACATATATAGGTTCCGAAACAAATTACCCCCTTTGCATGGCGCAGTCGGGTAAAAATAACTCCAGTCGACTCGAGTGAGATATTGAACGCTCCGGAGTAAACCAGATTTACTCGAGTCGACTTGAGTCGAGATATTGGGCCTTTCCACACGAGTATTCTTGAGTGTGCTGCCAACCGGTTTTCTGGGCAAGTGGCAAAAGAGAAGAGCTCTCCTCTTTTGCCACTTGCCCAGAAAACCGGTTGGCAGCACACTCAAGAATACTCGTGTGGAAAGGCCCATTGAACGTACCCCTATATTACAAGCCATGAAGTGGTCCGGCGCACGCACACATCTATAGGGCAAAGTGGTCTGACAGATTTCAGCTGTTTCAGCGGCTGCAGCTCGGAGGAACGAACGAATATGGACTGGAAACGTGCCGAAAAAAGTGAAGCCATTTCAAAGATGTGTGAGTAGGAACACTCACACATAGATATCACTCAGTACAGGCGTCAAATTTTTGCTGGCACTGCGGAGGGGCCAACTTTTGCAGGCGATTTAATTTGTTGTAGCCACCTGTTCTGCATGTGGGCATCGCTCGGGGACCTAAAACCCAAAGAAAAAAAGTATTAAGTAAAGTAATATTTCTATCATTATATTAATTTATGCTTTGACCCCCAAAAAAAAATTTTTATGGTGACGACTTTGTCATTCATTTGCACAAATCTGACAGTTCTTCTGGAGGGAAAACCACTTCAGTTAAGAATGAATTTTTCGATAAAATCCAATCATTTTCACAATTTTTATCAAATGAAATTACTAAGGCTGTGTGCGAAATCTCTTTCGAATATCATTTCGATCATTTCAATCATTTGAAATGCAAAAAAATGGGAAATGTCAAGGAAAGTGTGCGAAATCTTTGACGTATCATTTTAACTGTCAAGGTACCGAACTTTGTTTTGGAAATATTGTGGTGTAATAATATAGATTGTTTTATAGGAAGAGAAACTTTATAATGGATGTGGAAGTAATGGAAGAAGAGCAAAATTTCATATATGTACTTAGTATTTCTGCTATTAAAGGTGTTACAAGGGTTTATTAAATACGAAGAGTATTTAATTTCAACTGTACACAATGCAAGGTCGATAGCAAGACCTATGAGGGTACTATTTAAAAGTATTAGGTAAATCCGATTAAATATATTCATCCCAATTTTGTCTGCTCTGAAATGATACGAACTGTCATTGAAATGTTCGCTCTGAGGTGTATCATTTCGGCGCCATCTTGTTTTCGAACATGAAATGACCGAAATGATCGAAATGATATCATTTCGAGAGATTTTGCACACAGCCTAAGTGTAATTTTCTTAAATACCTACTTGTGAAAAGAAACCCCAGAGATCACGTAATTCTTCACATTTTCGCAGTCAGGCACAAAACACTTTCTCGGCATTTTTCTATATTTTTCTGCGAAATAATTAAAATATGTATATAATTAGCCCTTTCCAGAAAGTAACGCAACATTAAAACATAAAAATTACACTTTATAACTCACATTTAAGCAAAAACAAGCACAAAATTACCTCTTTGCGCGTTTGCTCACTATGGAACTGCACATTCAAGTTCCCGCTCGTTTCTCGTTAGACACTTAATTTGACAAACGAAGTCCCATTTGGCTCCCGGGTTTTTGGCTTCACTCACGTACAGGGATTTTACACGGTTCTTCCACTCCATGTTCGTTCATTCCTCCGAGAATTTTACACGGTTCTTCCACTCCATGTTCGTTCGTTCCTCCAAGGGCTGCAGTGACAGTTTCCATTGTTTATGATCACTGACATATAGAAATGGACCACTCGCCCCCTCGGAGGAATGAACGAACATGGAGTGGATGAACCGTGTAAAATCCCTGTACGTGAGTGAAGCCAAAAAACCTGGTTTTTGATTGTCAAAAATGGTTTTTGATTGTCAAACTCGGAGCAATGCTGTCAAATGATGAACGAGTGGGAAACTTCGGTTTGTCAAGTGTAGTCAGCAAGCGAGCTAAAGAGGTAATTTTGTGCTTGTTTTGTGTTTTATTTTCAGTAAAAGTGGGTGACAAGGTGTAATTTGGCATAAATGAAGTTCGGCTACTGTTGTCCGATTTGGATGAAATTTTGCAGAGACCTTCCGATTGGTCTGAAACTGAAGAATCTGCAAGAATTTTTCTCAGGACGGGTCTAGTTTCCGAAATATTTAACTTTTAATTTTGACATTTCCAACTTTCCAGAAGTCGAAATGTCAACATTAAAAAATTAAATTTCCCGCCGAAAAACACCTTGCACCTGCACAATTTCACCCAATTCGGCACATAAGGGTATTCCCCACACATTAGTTCACTTCACAGCACTTTAAAACAATTAAAAACCTGAAAATAAGCTAATTATTAAAAAGTAAACAAAAACCCACTTACCTGTCAATCATTCTCGCATTTTACAGCTGGGTTCGTTCGTGAATTTTAAGATTTGCCGTTGCCCACTGAACTATAATCTTATATTTGTAAAATATTACCAAAATAAATATTACGTGCCTCATATAAGTTAACATTGTTTGTTTTTTGTTTTCGCGCGCGGTAATATTTTACAAATATAAGATTATAGTTCAGTGGGCAACGGCAAATCTTAAAATTCACGAACGAACCCAGCTTTAAAATGCGAGAGTGATTGACAGGTAAGTGGGTTTTTGTTTACTTTTTAATAATTAGCTTATTTTCAGGTTTTTAATTGTTTTAAAGTGCTGTGAAGTGAACTAATGTGTGGGGAATACCCTTATGTGCCGATTTGGGTGAAATTGTGCAGGTGCAAGGTGTTTTTCGGCGGGAAATCAAATTTTTCATTTTGACATTTTGACGTCTTCAAAGTTGAAAATGTCAAAATTAAAAGTTAAATATTTCGGAAACTAGACCCGTCCTGAGAAGAATTCTTGCAGATTATTATTAGAGTTTCAGACCAATCGGAAGGTCCCTGCAAAATTTCATCCAAATCGGACCACAGTAGCCGAACTTCACTTGTTCCAGAAAATTACACTTAGTAATTTCATTTGATAAAAATTGTGAAAATGATTGGATTTTATCGAAAAATTCATTCTTAACTGAAGTGGTTTTCCCTCCAGAAGAACTGTCAGATTTGTGCAAATGAATGACAAAGTCGTCACCGTAAAAAATTGTTTTTGGGGGTCAAAGCATAAATTAATATAATGATAGAAATATTATTTTTCTTAATACTTTCTTGTTATTGGGTTTTAGGTCCCCGAGCGATGTCCACATGCAGAACAGGTGGCTACAACAAATTAAATCGCCTGCAAAAGTTAGCCCCTCCGGAGTGCCAGCAAAATTTGTACGCCCTGTACTGAGTATGTCTATTTGTGAGTGTTTCTACTCACACATCTTTGAAATGGCTTCACTTTTTTCGGCTCGTTTCCACTCCATGTTCGTTCATTCCTCCGAGCTCGCCCCATACAAAATGCCTATGAAGCGATGGTGCACTTTCTAGTTCCCTCTTGCTCACACCATTAACGGATTTTGAGCAGTCAGCTGTGGGTTTGAATTGCTGTCAAATGCATTTTTGGGGCATTAGTCCGTTTTATTTGCATAAATCCATCAAATTATTACTACAAAAATTATAAAATAATTCCTTTTGTATCTTAAGTCCCTTCAAAGGAATGCAAACATTAAATTACCCCTTTGTAAGATACAATTGAATTTTACACAATTGCTAATTTTTCGGTAGAAATTGTGTTATTAAATTATGAAAATTAGTCTTTTCTTAGCTCATATTTCAAATTCTTCTTATCTTATGTCTGATTTACGACAAAAATGGCACAAAAACCACAAAAAAACCTGAGTGGCGTAATACGGCGAATCAATTCGGAATTAATTGCATTTATGTCCTTTTACTGTAACTAAATTAAGTGAAGTATACAGCAAAAACACAAAAGTGCTCTAATTTTTACTTTTCAGTTCTTAAAACAGTTGTTTAGCGATATAAATTCCATATCCAGAAGAGAGCAATTCAACGTTTTGCTGAGAATTTTTCAATGAAAAATGTGTTATTCCATAAACTTTTCGCAGCGAAATTATTTGAGATTTGATGCTACTTTCAGGGGAATCAGATTTAAGCGTGCAGGTTACAAATAAAATTAATATAATTTTTAAATTTGCCGCCTTTTGAAGCCCCCTATCTCGCATAATGCGAAAAAAATAGACAGATATATGCCTTCTACATCTGAACTCTCCTTAGGTGAGAACTTTGAAAAGGTGCACCATTTGAGATAGCAAATCGAGTAGTCCATTTCTATATGTCAGTGTTTATGATGAAGTGACAGACTAAATTTAAGATATTTTCATTAATTTGCAGGTAATTCGCAGTTTAAAAGTGGCATTTACTGAAAAAAATGTGTAACTCGTTAAGTTTTCACAAATAATTTCCAAATGCAGTTCAGTAATATTTGCAAACAATGCTATAAAGTGCCATATTGTGAGTGTACACAAATTGCAAACGCAAATTTCCGATAATATTTAACTAAATTTTGCGCTACTTTAACGGTACATTTAGTAAAACGTTTCGTAATGGTTGAGGATTTTGAATCGCTTACTCTCATATTCCGAAACTTTATTAACTTTGCCAAGTCCACATTTGCAAAATTTATCAGAGTTGATACTATTTTAGCGCTGAAAACAATCACTTGTTTTTCTAAAAAAGCATTTTGGAAAAAAGAAAGAAAAAGCACCTTTAAAAGGAAATTAAATGATCAAGTTGCTAGTTTTAAAATATTTATTTCATATATTATTATAAAAAAATAAAACACTTTAATTTAGAATTCATATTCGTTTGGCGGGCTGTCACAGTCGGCGAGAATTCACTCAGAAATTTCCACAAAATGCAAAAATTTTGCAATTACTTTTGCAAGTACATCTGTACGCACCATTAGACTGCTCCGATCACTCTAAAATTATAACACGATACTTTTAGAGATACTTTCGAAAAATGTAAAAAAAATAGATTTTTGAAAGTGATAAACCAGAATGATCCCTAAGGGATATGACGGGCTAAAATTTCAAAATTTTAATTTTTTTAAATGGAATGTTTTCGAAGAAAACAAAAAGATATCTTAGTGAAACTTTGTATACATATATATTATTTGATTCTTAAGGCCGTTCTCCAATGCACGGACCACCCAACCACGAACGACCCAAAATCGCGCCATCTCGTCCCACATGAATGTGGCGTCATCTTCCCTCTCGCTCGTGTTTTGGTCGACCTGGTTAACTTTTTCTTGTGTGCGGTTTTAACCACATAATACAAATTGCCCATTCAGCAGCTGTTTGTACTAGAACAAATGACAGCTTCACAACTGTCTTACCGGTTGTCAAAAGACCCTGCAATAATTATAACATAAATCACTTATAAAATTGTGTGCGGTACTTCCAGCCCAGCACTAAAAGTAATAGCTGTGTTTTTTTCACCCGGGTCAGGTTCTAGTTCTCTGCTTTAACAGAGAAATACAACAACAACATGAAACCCAAAGATTTATCGGGTTGAGGGTTTAAGAACTACAGGATTAGTTCGAAAATTTTCCACCAGATTACGGTATAGACCTACTTTCATTTTTCGTTGTTGGTAGCATTGGTGAACATTGAGTTTGTTGTGACAGCGAAAAAAATGGAAAACAATAAGTAAGCCGTCACGTAAATATGTAGTTTATATCGAGATTTGTAAATTTGTGAAAACTGCATCAAACCGCCGTGATTTTTACCGATTCGACCAAACTAGTTTAAGTCTAATACCAAGAATAAATTGGAAAATACTCTAGAGTTCTAGAATTTACGTTCTATCAAGTACTTATCCAGGAATACGTTAGCTAAACCTTAGTATAACACTATCCCTTATTCTCAGATTAAATCTAATATGGTGAACCTGTCAGATTTCGCGAGCGTATTTCGTCATGATAAAAGTTGTTTTGGGTGGTGTGTAGTTTATATGTTACTTAATTTGGACTTTTCGGAGAAAAAAATGTCAAAACGTTTGTGAGACATGATTGACGATTCCGACAGTGACGAGGAGTATATAAGACCAAGGCGTCCAAGAGTGATTAGAGAAAGGAGCAATTATTTCGAAAGCTATGGCGATCAAGATTTTACAGTGAGGTTTCGATTAAGTAAAGCATATACTTTGTTTCTGTTATCCAAAATCGAACATACTTTAGAGTATATATCGAATCGGTAAGTATTGTGAACGACTAACTCACAGCCACGGGAAGACAACAAGTCTTAAATTAAAATGCATCATACTTTCGAGCCAGGACGGTCTTTTTCCTGTTTCGCTCGCTAAACTTTTAAATTTGAAACAATTTATATTTATTTATATATAACAATCCAATTCACACACCAAATATACGTCGGTTTAGTTCGTTCAGTCAACATTCGTTCAGTTTTTGTGTCTAATCTGTCGAGTTACTACTCCAGTATTAAAGTAGGCTGGACGAATGAAACAAATTATTCCCTGATTAAAATTTAGGGAGTAAATATATTCCGCGATTAGTTATTCTTTGATAAAGCCTAGTTTGGTCGAATCGGCCCTTAACCAGGTAAATTTGTGGATTAAGATTTTGACGCAAAGTGGGTATAAATTCCGGCAATTTTATTTTATTTTTGTGATATAAAACATGTTTCCATGCATTACTCTTCATAAATTTCAATTATTTGTTACTTCTGAAAGGCAAGCACACCAACCTTAAAGAAACAAAAATCCTTTCTGGGTTTATAACCTGCATCGTTTATTTCATTTGACACAGAACTAGAACCTGACCCGGGTGAAAAAAACACAGCTAATATTTAACAATTCCTCGGCTCAAAAGTGGTAAAAATTACTCCAGATTGAACATTTGCCCGAGAATGTTTTGATAGCAGGCAGGCACAACTACAGGCAAGGGCTTATACTTTACACGAGATTCAGCATTTTCGTTGGCTGGTTCGTGGTTGGGTGGCCTGTGCATTGAAGAACGGCCTTTAGAGTACACAAAAATTTTTTTTTTGATTTTTTTGGCTGCTTCAATTAAAAAAAAATATCAAAAGTTCACGGTGAAAGTGACTGCGGCTCACTGGAATGTCCGAAAAAAAAAACAAAAAATGGGTTTTAATCCTTATGAAAACTTCATATAAATCAAAAACTTCATATAAATCAAAAACTTTTCGACCAATCTTTCTCTCTGCAGTTCATCCCGAAGCTACATGTGTGTGCAATAATATATTAAAATTGCGAAAAGATCGGTCCAGTGCTTTTTTTTAATCGGTTCCACCGTTTTAAAAATGGTGGTTCGAGAAAATCGCGGTTAAATGTTTGTTTGACCATGTTTTGAGAAAAACCTTACCTATATATCTAATCTCCAATGCCTGCTGCATACAATAATATTATTAAAGGTATATTATAACAAAATCAATCATAAAGCAATTTCAATTTTTTGAAAATTTGAACCCGTCATGTCCCCTTAAGCAAAAAATTTATATGAACGCTTTTGCGAGGCTTTGAAAACTTAAGTATATAAAAAAGAAGTAAATGAAAGAAATCAAAAACCACACTGCGTAAAAGCGAACTAAAAAGATGGAAACAAGATGACATAGGAACATAGTAGAATTTATAATGGAAATCCTTTTTCCTTACATTAAAATAATCATTGTTATTATCCGTCTTGAGTCTGCCAATTAAAAGGTGATAGATAAAGACGTGGAATCTGTAGAAAATCATCCAATCAAAAATCATAAATAATCGCAATCGGAGGCATACATGTATGTATGTAGTAGGAGCCGCAGCGATAGTTAAACATGAATCTGATGCTTCCCATACATAGAAATATAAACTGCTACGGAACGGCTGCAGCATGTAAAAGCCCTGTACTTGAGCGTACACTCAAAGTAGCTTGTCCAAATAGTTCAGCAATAGTGTGCAAGTTCCGCGTGGGAAATCGTTTTTTAGGCAAGTAAAATCATGGAAATGCAACATAGTTGATATATCTCAATAAAAGCAGTTAAATTGAGTTAAATTATATTCAGAAAATTGAGAAAGCCCTCAATTTTTTCACTCTTTTGGTTTGTTTACATTCCGCAAAAGCAGGGTACCTTATTGAGTGAATGGTGGTGTACAAAGTCAATATTCCGAGGGGTTGGTACATGGTTTATGCCAGGAACTTTGCAATTTATTTTTATGAATATGTTCTCAAATTTTCTTTAATATTGTTTCATTTGCCGTCTTTATGTCTCCAATTTTGCAGTAAATTCAAACCATTCAAATTTCTTTAAATGCCCCTCTTATTATTTAAACAAATATTTACGCCTCCACTGCCTGACCACACATCCATAGCGAATTCTAACACATCAAGAGAAAGTGTACGCTCAATTTAGTTTACAGCCATTCCGTGCTTATTTTATATTTCTATGTTCCCACAACAGATTGGCTTGAAGAAAGTGGTATTCAGGTCATGGAGTGGCCATCACAATCTCCTGACCCGAATCCAATCGAAAATCTGTGGTGTATTTAAAAAAGGGATTATTGTAAATAACATTTAACCAACAATGTAAATGAATTATGGGATATGGTTAATAAGGGGTGGAACAATATTAACCAGCAAATACTTAATAATTTGACAGAGAGTATCCCTAAAAGAATTTAGGTACTAGTTATGTAAGGCTACAGGGTGCGACATAATATATGTACTAAAAATAATTTAATAGCTTTAAATTAATTATTTTAGTAGGGACACTGTTCATCTACAATTTATCAAAGAAGTATTTAACCTTGGTATGAATTCTTAAATTTATGTTCAAACTTATGGAAGTTTATAAATATGAATAAAAAAATAAGAAATATTTTGAAGGAAATATAATATATTTGATATTTAAATTTTAGTGCAAATATAAAAAAAAACATTTTTTATGAACGGTTTTGGTGGTCACTGTATATAACTGCAAAATATATTCTATATACATATGTGTACTAAGCAAATATTCGCGCATGCGCTTACTTTCTTTCCTTACTTTCCTCTGGGCAATGCAAAGTCCTACACTACACATGCATATTTCGTGCGATAAAAGCATGGGAAGAGCGACTACACAATCTTAAACAAATTCTTCCCCTAAAAGTTAGTTTGTATTTTAAAAATGTGTACACATGTACAAACATGCATTCATCGTCCTGGGTCCTGTCTTCCCTATGCGAAACTGAAAGCTTTCCTAATTCCTTTTGTTTTTTCATACTCTCAGCTGTCAATGCTTTGTTAAGTCTTGCAATCCGAATCCGGTGCCCTCCTGTATGAAAAACACTAACCGTTCTACTCTATGTTAAAATTTGTCCGGTGTTTCGGTATGAATAAGTGCAGATGAAATGAAAGGTGATATATTTGATGGTGATATAAAATAATACAACACCGAATACCCCTCAATGATTTTCAATAGTTATGACAGTTAACTCTGAGTTGGTAAAAATAAGTCAGGAAGTATCGATTTTTAAAACAAAAATGGCGGATTTGTCGAATTGCTTATAGATAGTGTTCTAGTGCTGCTGGTGTTGTGCGCTGCACAGCTTTACTTGTGATATCTTGTGATTTTAAAGCATATTCGTCTCTGACAAATGTGAAGGTTAGACCTAATAGCTCTCAGAAAGTGCTTATTCATTAAGAAAAGTAATTAACGCCCCCCTCGAAATGTTGGTTAAGTGTATTAAACTAAAAATGTCGAAATGGTTGACATTGCATTTTGCCACTGCACTGTTAATGTGACAGCTTTAAAGTTCGGGAAGACACATTATTTTAAGGGTGTGATTTATACTTACGTTTCGCTGCCCCTTTTTTCTTTATTTTTCGTTATGTCACGGAATCGACAGATTCTCATGTGTTTATAACTTCTAAGATTTTCTTATTAATGGCAATACAAATTTATGTGCAGTATAATTATAATTTGATGTTTTTTGCATTCCTTTAATGATAATTTTTTCCCATATTTCTGTATACTTGAGAAGTGACTCATACTAGAGCCTTTCTAATAATTGGATTTTATCCAATATCATTCGGGGACACGTTTCCCGAAATGATTATAGGTAGTTCCTTAAAATCGATTATTATATTCAACAGCTCTCGTGCCCATGCCAGAGAGAATCGGTGAAAATAGTCGAGTCGAATTTCAAACTGCGAAAATAAACACTCAATTCAATATCAATTTGTTTTATTATTAGCTAATCCAGATTAACATATATGTATGTAGGTTGGAAATAAAATAAATATGTCAATTAACAATACATACGATGAGATACCTTTGGAGTAGTACACATAACAAAGACTTGATTGATGCTGTGCTTATTGCAGCAATCGTTTTGCACTACTAGTTATACCTTAAATAGTGAAGTTATGCATTAACATACTTACATTGTGTTTTGGCTAATAACTACAGATCGCATTTCATGAATTTACGTAGATTGTAAACGATCGGTTAGAAAACTTCATTATGGAGAAACATAAACATGCAATAGCGTGAAATTTTGTAAATATTGAAAGTATATCGAAGTAATATATTGAACAGTTATTGCTCCCACTAATCCATCGGTTCCGCGAATTTCGACAACAGTAATACTCCAAATACAATGCAGAAGGAAAATACGGCCCCAGCTGAGCACCATCAATATGTTGGACCTTATCGGCTCGAAAAAACCCTTGGAAAGGGACAAACAGGTAAACAAATTGTTTCATTTTTTTAATATAATTTTAATGTACATACATAATGGCAGTGCCGGCTCATGGAAATTAACTATGGTGGAGCTAGCCACTGCAAAACCGAAAAGTAATTTAACGAACTTATTCAGTTTTCCGATCTCCCAAGTGATACACACATCTAATTGAAAAAAAGAGTGAACACGTGTCAAGTATTTTTTGAAAAACCAAACTCGTCCCCACACCCTCACCCTTCTTTCCCTCGAACGACCCCAGATGGGGCTTAACACCACTTTACGCTAACCGATTAAGTTGAAATTTGGCACCTTAGATCATAGAGTACAGGATACGACATTAGACGATTTAGCTGACCCAAATTTCCTGATGTGTTAGTGCATTCACTTAAGTAGTTGTAATTCCAGTGCAGGCTGAAATTATCTTGTAGGGGAAAGTAGGCGCATATCATATAAAGGCGCGAAAACTTGAAATGATTTATTATTATGATAATCTATAACCGTTTCACTTCATTTTTATTAATATTAATGTCCAAACCGTTATGTAAATAATTCATAAAATTCTATAGCCCCTCCAGAAACAGTTTTTAGATTACACAACTGCTTTGAACCCCATTACAGCTGGTAGCCGATGACGTAGTTTGACATTAGGCCCCCCAAATATAAATATCAAAATTTTTTCACGAATTTATCGAATTTGTTCTCTATTTTTTAATGATTGCTTCCACTTTCAGCAAATCACATACAATTACACTAAACGCAGTGATTAGCTTACCTAAAAAAGTGTTTCCCACGCAGATGTGAGGAGTTATTCCTGCATCCTTGGACTGCACACTTCATCGCTAAAAATATATAATTTTATGAGATGCACAATAATATTAGACCACCAATTTCACTTCTGCACTTAATAAACTGCACTTCCAATTAATCTCAAATATTCTCTTCTTCAAAACTTCTTCAAACCACACAAAATAATTCGGTTTTACTCGCCGTAAGTTAGAATCACAAGTGACATTTGGCTCCCATTTCTAGTGCCGTTTCGCTCTCTCTAATGTAGTAAAAAATTTCCCCTTCGTATTTTCGGAAGGAGAAATCTTGTCGCTCACGTACAGGGCTTTTACACGTTATGGCGTATCCTGTACTCTATGATCTAAGTTTGGCACACACCTTTGGTTCCGTTCCGATGACAATACAATATTGTAATATATTGTTACAATTTTCCCCGCCGAGCGGCTGGCGGACAAAACTGAACAGTTTGCCCTCGTTACAATTCCCCGGGGTTACGGGGATACGGGGACGGACTTACACTATTCTTGTTGAGAATACAATGCTCGTCTGCCGAGGCAAACGAGCACACAAAAACAGTGGTCGGCGTTTCGATCTAGGGCACTGGCCAGATCTCTTCAGTGTGGCTGAAGGCCAGTGCCCCTGCCACAAACGCCCACACTTGCGCGGACCGAACACCGGCCCCCATATACGCCCGCTTCCAAAAACCAAGGGTGAATTATAAGGAAGGCAAATTCTGTAACATTATTCCCTCCTTAGACGCCCACACTTGCGCGGACCGAACACCGGCCCCCATATACGCCCGCTTCCAAAAACCAAGGGTGAATTATAAGGAAGGCAAATTCTGTAACAATATTTAAAACGGCGGATGACCCAAGATGGCGGACTATCTTTTCCTTTAAAACCTCGTTGACATGGGCGTGAAAACAAACGGTTTGAGACAAGAGTATTATATGTAGGTTAAAGGCAATATAAATTTAAGTTATATTTATTATAATGATCTTAAAAAGCTGTTTTAGAGTTCGGTTTAATTTTAATCACTGACATATAGAAATGGACCACTCGCCCCATACAAAATGCCTATGAAGCGATGGTGCACTTTCTAGTTCCCTCTTGCTCACACCATTAACGGATTTTGAGCAGTCAGCTGTGGGTTTGGATTGCTGTCAAATGCATTTTTGGGGCATTAGTCCGTTTTATTTGCATAAATCCATCAAATAATTACTACAAAAATTATAAAATAATTCCTTTTGTATCTTAAGTCCCTTCAAAGGAATGCAAGCATTAAATTACCCCTTTGTAAGATACAATTGAATTTTACACAATTTCTAATTTTTCAGTAGAAATTGTGTTATTAAATTATGAAAATTAGTCTTTTCTTATCTCATATTTCAAATTCTTCTTATGTTATGTCTGATTTACGACAAAAATGGCACAAAAACCACAAAAAAACCTGAGTGGCGTAATATGGCGAACCAATTTGGAATTAATTGTATTTATGTCCTTTTACTGTAACTAAATTAAGTGAAGTATACAGCAAAAACACAAAAGTGCTCTAATTTTTACTTTTGAGTTCTTAAAACAGTTGTTTAGCGATATAAATCGCATATCCGGAAGAAAGCATTTCAACGGTTTGCTGAGAATTTTTCAATGAAAAATGTGTTATTCCATAAATTTGTTGGCCCGAAATTATTTGAGATTTGATGCTACTTTCAGGGGAATCAGATTTAAGCGTGCAGGTTACAAATAAAATTAATATAATTTTTAAATTTGCCGCCTTTTGAAGCCCCCTATCTCGCGTAATGCGAAAGAAATAGACAGATATATGCCTTCTATATCTGAACTCTCCTTAGGTGAGAACTTTCAAAACGGTGCACCATTTGAGATAGCAAATCGAGTGGTCCATTTCTATATGTCAGTGATTTTAATATACAACTCACAAGCAGCAAATGAAAAGACCATGTCATTCACGCAGGACTGTTTTCTAACTGCTGAAACTGCTAACAAAAGATTGTCATCTGAATGCATTTGACATTTGAAACTTTTGATTTCTACCATCTGCTTTATCGAACGAACTGCAAATACTAGTCTGCATGCAATTGACATTTCCAAATGAGGCCTGTTACAAAACAAATCAAAAAAGGTTTTAGTAAATGTATTCAGATTATAAAATTGTATGCGCTTGACTATGTATAACTCGAACATGCGATCAATTACTGGATCGTTTTAATTGGGAACTAAGGAGAAGGAGGACATTTCAATTCCATTAAATCACATAATTATGTAGACTAGTTATGTAGCTATTTTATGCGCCCGCGATTCGGAATACATTTACTAATTTTTTTTTTCATTTGTTTTGTATTTAGGTATGTTGATAAACCAGATTACGGCACGATACATAATATAAAGGGTGTTTTTTTTAGAGACGGAGAATTTTAAATTGAAATAAAACACAGAAAAATGTGTTCGATATCCATTAAATTGGCTTTGAAAGATAATTTTTTGGCATTAATGTTTGAATATGATTTCGGGCATGTGGCCGCCCCGGCTGGCGCGTACATGGTGTAATCTGGATGTCCAAGTTTCACACACTCTTTGGAGTAAATCGGGTTGTATTTCGGCAATAACGCGTCCAATTTTGCTTCCAAGTTTTCAATTGTTTTCTGGTTTATGGGCGTAGCCATGCGACTTTACATATCCCCAAAGAAAATAATCTAATGTCGTCAAATCGCACAAAGGAGGTGGTCAGTTAACAGGTCCATTTCGTGAAATTGATCGTCAAATGTTTCTTTCAGTAAATTAATTGTATCGCGTGCTGTGTGGCATGTGGTGCTGTCCTGATGAAACCACATATCGGCAACATTAATGCCTTCCAATTGAGGCACGAATAAGTAAGTAATCATATCTCTGTCCCACTTACCGTTGACTGTAACTTTCTGACCATCATCATTGTTGAAGACATAAATATGTACCAATGAATTCACCGGCTCATAAAGCTGTTTGCTGACGTATTCATTTAACCAAAAGTGTGCTTCATCATTGAACAAAATTTTCAAATGAAATTCTGGATTTTTGCATCTCCAGATTACGCCATGTACGCGTATCTGGAGGTCCAAATTATCTTTCAAATAAAGCCAATTTAATGGATACTGAAAACATATTTCTGTGTTTTATTTCAATTTAAAATTCTCCGGCTCTTAAAAAAAACACCCTTTCCATAGTACAAAATGGTTGATAAGTTAGTCTATACCGTTTAGTATACAAATATAAAATCGTTTAACTTAACAATTTTTAAACATATACAGGGTGTTTTGTTGTTTGAACAGGGGTATACCAATCGAATCTACATGGTCTCCTGATCAACGTTTGTTCGGAACCCCCCCCCCCCCATTCCCTAAAATCGGACCTGCTCTCCTAAAATCGCAATCGAAAATTTGAAAGGGGTCAACCTAGAAAATGCTTTATACGTTTTTTCAGAGACATTCTAGGATACTGGTTGATAACGCATTATAAAGCTGAGCCTTCAAGCTTTCTAACGATACCACCGACGCACGACTCAATCCACCAACAAACAAGCGAGAGAGACCACCAACGCGAAGCTAGCGCCGTCAAATTCCTTTTTTCTTCTAAATTGACTTTTTAATTAAAGTTTGATGGCTTAAGACATTGCCCTTTAAATGCCCTTCTCGAATATCAAATTGCCCCAACTCTATCTTTTTGCAATAAAAAGTTATTAATAATTCAAAATTTTGATATAAAACTGTCATTTTAGTTAAGAAAAAAAATGATTTTTAATAATCAAAATATTTTTAATAAATACCTTTCAATTTGCCCCATCAAAGCGCTAATTAAAATTGTCATGAGTTCATATTGCAATTATAGCTTGGTAACGTGAAAGCAATATGGCGGCGGATATAAAAAGCTCAATGCTTCGATATAAAAATTCTCAATGCACAGCGGAAAAAGCCCCCTTCTCTTAATGATGACTCATGACAATTTAAAATGTTTATCTCCCAATTATTCGATTAAGTCGAAAAAAAGATTAGCGTTTCGATGGGGCAAATTTAAAAGTATTTAATAAAAATACTTTGATTACTAAAAATCATTTTTTTCTTAATTAAAATTACATTTTTATATTAAAATTTTTAATTATTCATAACTTTTTATTGCAAAAAGATAGAGATGGGGCAATTTGATATTCGGTAAGGGACTTTAAAGGGCAATCTTTTAAGCTATTAAACGTTAATTAAAAAGTCAATTTAGAAGCAAAAAGGAATTTGACGGCGCTAGCTTTGCGTCGGTAGAGACACCGTACCAAATATTCAAAATGGCAATTTGAAAGCCCATAATTTGACCTTGGCCCTTCATTCTGCCGGTTTTTTCTACGGGAAGATCGAAATTTGTTCCGAAAAAAAGCTTCCCTGTCATGCGGGCTTTCTCAGAAAAGAAACCGCTTTCGAATCCGACGGCGCGTTCCGAAGTTATTCGTGTTCGAGTGGTTCAGCGACGTTCAAATTGGCAGAATGAAGGGTCAAGGTCAAATTATGCGCTTTGGAAATGCCATTTTCGAAGTTTGACGTGGTATCGTTAGAAAGCTTGTAGGCTCAGCTTTCTAATAATTTATCAACCAGTATTCTAGGATGTCTGTGAAAAAATGTATAAAGCATTTTCTAGGTTGACCCCCTCCAAATTTTCAATTGCGTTTTTAGGGGAGAAGGTCCGATTTTAGGGGATAGGGGGGGCTCCGAATAAACGTTGATCAGGAGACCCTGTAGAATCGATTGGCATACCCCTGTTCAGACCTTAGCAAAACACCCTTTATAATATTTACTTACTTAATTTATTTTTTACTTTTAATTTTGACTTAATAAATAGAAATCACTATTTTAAGTTTTTGTTTATACCATTAAGTGCAAATTAAATTCGAATATGGAGTAGTCTGTTTTTATTTTTTATTTTTTTTGTACTAATATTCCATTTTGTACTTTTTGATTCTGAATTCATACAGGGAGTTTTATTAGGGTCAGAACAGCGTATTCCAATCGATTTAAGATATGGTCTAATGCTAATCAACGTTCGTACGTACACCTCCACACCAATATTGGTCCTTCACTCCGAATATCGCAATTGGTAATTTGAGGGGTGTTCCTAGGAAATGTTGGATTCGAGTGAGTTCTTTGTTTTTTTGAGAAAGGTCACACGACGTGGAAGATTTTTCTTAAAAAAAATTTCAATCTTTCCATAAAAAAAATTGGAGAAATGAGGGGTCAAGTTCAAAATTGGGGCTTTAAATTGCCATTTTCAAAGTTTGACACGGCATTTCTCGTTTGTTTGTTCAATCCCTCAACAAGGGAGTACCTAGTAAGAGTAACTCTTAGAAAGCTTGAAAGCTCAGCTTTCTAACACGACATCAACCAATATCCTACAATCTGTTTGAAACAACTTATAAAGCATTTTCGTGAATTAAGCTATTATATAAAAATATGTACTAAAGGCTTCAAATCATTTCGAAACAATCCTTGAATTTGCCTTTTTTCCATGAAACGATTATTTCGTATACTAAACAGTTAATGATATTATTACTACAAACACTACAAGAGCCAACTTTAAGGAGGCTAAAAATATTTGTTGATTTTAATTCCTAGCCAGTAAAAAAATTACGAATTAAACCCAGGCAGAAAAAAAAATTTCTTTCTTCTTTTTAGACCACTGCTGTTCGAGAATTATTTTATTCATTTAAATTTGTTTAGTTTTGAGATTTTCTTTCCTATTTTTGTAAGGTTTGAGATGTAATCCATGACCATTCGAATTTTATGAGTGGTAAATACACGCTAAAACTGCACAATCTTATTTGTTTAGGTTCAACAACAATAGTAAAACTCAGTATACATACATATATGATTTTAAAATTCGGTATAGTAATAGATAGAGCAAACGGGATCGCTACAAAATCTGAAAATATGAAATACCGAAAGCGGCCAAAACATAAAATCTCGAAAACAAAAAAAATTAAATACAGAAAACACAAAATGCCGAAAAACAAATTCCTGAAAAAAAGTTCAAATGGAAACAAAAAATTTTGCGAATGGCGCGCGGATTGAGTAACAACAACTTTGAAGTATTTTCGGCTTTTTCTACAATTATTCAATCAGGCTTGATTCAGTTTAAATTTAGGTCCTGAGTATATCATCTCAGATTTCGAAAAAGCTAGCATTGCAGCAGTTACATCTTACTTTCCCAACGTAAAATCTCGCGGTTGTCTGTTTCATTTTGGACAAATAATTTGGCGGAAAATTCAGTCAGAATGAACTGCTTCTGAATATGGTAACAACGTAGGTTTATATATACCTACTGGGATCGCTACAAATTCTGGAAATATAAAATACCGAAAGCGGCCAAAACATTAAATCCCGAACACAAAAAAAATTAAATACCGAAAATACAAAATCCCGAAACACAAATTCCTGAAAAAAAATTCAATTAAAATACCTTTGATTTTATGACAAAATTATATTTATTGCAATGCTTTTAAGGAAATTAATATTGGAACGTTCTCCTTTTTCCCTCAATATTATTTTGATGTTTCTTTCTTTAGTTTCACATTTTCGAGATACTTTCCGAATTTCTCCTGACTTTAATTTTTCTATTGTATTTTTGACCACAATATTCTCGTTACCTAGAATTTGAATAAGTTTATATATTCCGGGGTGCTTTCTTGTGATAAGCGTATTTAAGGGTCTATGCCAGGCCTCTATCCTGTTTTGTGTTCGTGGAAGGTTATTTTCGATTAAATCAAAAACGGACCAGAATGAAGGTCGATACAATGGGGCAATTTGTTTTTGTACCTTATTTGAAGATCTCTTCCGGCTAATCCTATAATTTCAAACATGTACACATACTTGAGATAAAAAAAATTTGATACCAAAAAGGTAATTTTTTTCAAACCATCTGGTAATTTTTTTGCAATCCTGATCGAAATTCTTCTTTAAATCTAAATAATACTCTTCAATTTCGTTTGGAGGTAAAAACGCTAAACTTTTCAGCATTCGCATATTTAAGCTAAATTCTTTAAAATGAATAATGAGTATGCTTACATGTAAATTTGTAGTATATATAATACCTTCGTTGTTACCATATTTAGAAGCAAATTCTTCTGACTGAATTTTCCGCCAAATTATTTGTCCAAAATGAAACAGACAACCGCGAGATTTTACGTTGGAAAAGAAGATGTAACTGCTGCAATGCTAGCTTTTTCGAAATCTGAGATGATATACTCAGGACTTAAATTTAAACTGAATCAAGCCTGATTGAATAATTGTCGAAAAAGCCGAAAATACTTCAAAGTTGTTGTTACTCAATTCGCGCGCGCGAATTGAGTAACAACAACTTTGAAGCATTTTCGGCTTTTTCGATAATTTTCGGTATTTCCTTTTTCGGGATTTTGCTCTTTCGGCATTATCTGCTTAAAGATTTTTCTTTTATGTTTTTTGCTTTCGGGATTTTGTGTTCGAAATTAAATGTTTCGAGATTTCCTCACCAACCCTAAAATGAAAGCTATTTTATTTGAATTTTTTTTCAGGAATTTGTTTTTCGGCATTTTGTATTTTCTGTATTTAATTTTTTTTGTGTTCGGGATTTAATGTTTTGGCCGCTTTCGGTATTTTATATTTCCAGATTTTGTAGCGATCCCGCGCGCGCGGATTGAGTAACAACAACTTTGAAGTATTTTCGGCTTTTTCGACAATTTTCGGTATTTCGTTTTTCGGGATTTAGGTTTTTCGGCATTATGTGTTTCAAGATTTTCCTTTTATGTATTTTGCTTTCAGGATTTTGTTTTCGAAATTAAATGTTTCTAGATTTCCTCACCAACCCAGAGCAAACTCCGGGTGAAAAAATACAGATTGCACATATCCCCAAAGTTAAAGTTCTGAAAATCATCAGGGAATGGGCAAAGTACGAGTTAGAGTAGGTCAATAAAACTTCTGTACGTGCACATAGCGCCCGGGCAGGAAGTTTGCAGATGCGAAGAAATCTCTAGGTTACATGCACACATTCAAATGAACAACATCTACAGGCAACGCAAGAGAAGAATTTGAATAAACTTTATTCGCTCATTTGTAATATTATATAGGTAAATGATTCCAGACACAAAGGTTATCACAACATATCGATGGGATCTGATTTCAGATCCCATGCCCTCGGGAAGCCAATGCCCTCACTGTGCACACAATCAAGCGCCTATGATTTTATAACCATAGCAAATTATTTATTCAACAAATAAGTCAAAAATCGGAACACGTTTAATTAAACCTTTTTTTCATGATTTGAAACATATTGTTACAATTTTGGCCGCCAAGCGGCTGGCAGACAAAATTGGACGGTCTGCCCTCGTTACAATTCACCGGGGTTATGGGGATATGGGGACGGACTAACACTTATATGGTTGAGAATTGAAGGCTCGTCTGCCGAGGCAGACGAGCACACAAAAAAGGTGGTGGGCGTTTCGATCCGGGGCACTGGCCAGATCTCTTCAGTGTGGCTGAAGACCAGTGCCCCTGCCCACACTTGCGCGGACCGAACACCGGCCCCAACATATTCACCCGCTTCCAGCTCCAAGTGTGAATTATAACGAAGGGTAATTTGTAACAATATATTTAGATAGGCTGATATAACAGATAATGGCACGATATACATATGTACATATTGCAAAATGGTTGAAAAGTTATTTTATACCGTTTAGTGCACAAATATAAAATCGTTTTACATAAAAAATTTTTTTAAATTAGTTTATTGGATTTGGATGATTCTATTTTTGTTTTGTTCGCCTCAATATAAAGGTGGTTTAAAAGAAAAAAAATTTGGAGAAACCTAAAGGAAAAGCTCAAAAAATTATAAATCGTAAAAAAAACACAATAGCTGTGTTTTTTTCACCGGGATTTGTGACCAGATTTAACAGGAATTTTTGCATTGAATTGAAATTTTAAATACTGTGACGTATATAAAGATTTTAAAATTTGCGAGAGGGAGAGCGCATCAAATTTGCCATGATATTTACGCATACAACCTTCAAACCCTTAAACCAGATAAATTGTTGGGTTGCTATTTGACGTAAAATGGGTATAAAATCCAGGCAACTTGATTTTATTTTTGCCAAGCCAACATTTTTTGATATGTATAACTACTCATAAATTTCAATTCAATGCAAAATTTTCTGTTAAATCTGGTCACAAATCCCGGTGAAAAAAACACAGCTAATATCTACTTCAATTAGATGATAACACTTTGAAAGCAAAAAATTTAAGCCAAAGTAACACTTTAAATGCAGACGACAGAAGCGAATTTCAATTCAAAAGAAAAGTAGTTTTAGAGCAAGTGGACCTTTAATTTAAAATTATTTTTAACCAACTTCCAAAAAAGTAGGACGTTCTACATATGTATGTTCTTCTGTATGTGTATAATGTTTTTTTTATATGTTTACCGATATTTTCGTCAATTGTGGACCAATTTAAGAAATCTATTTTTGTTTGAAAGGCTTTACTTCTGAGGTTGTCCCACTCAAATTTGAAGAAAGTATTCCACACCCAAGGGTGGTCAAATAAAGGATGATTGATTTTTCACCCACTGAATTAATGTCTGTTCGCGCATCACTAATTATGAACACGTGAATCGATTTTGATGATTGTTTTTTTGTAGGATAGTCTAAGATTCTCCGGGGGTACATTGATATACATATATGAAAACCCTGAGGGCAAAGGGACGTCACAACAGAGATGTAAGTCGAAATAATAAAAAAAAATTTAAAAAAAATAGAACTAACTCCAAAAAAAACTTCAAAAAAAAGTGGACTAAAAAATATTACACTAATAAGAATGGAATAAAAAAACCTTTAAAAGGAAAATAAAACCGGTTCGAAAAAACAACTTAAACAAAAAAATAGAACCGACTCCAAAAAATCCCAAGCCTTAAAAAGTATAAAATAATTACATTAAAAGACCTTCAAAATTAAATACCAAGCCTTTCCTAGATTTTTGAAAACCAAACTGACATTAATCCAATATTAAATAATTAAAGTATATAATGTTGAAAGTAGCAGAGGACTTGCGATATAATTATTTTATACTTTTTGGGGCTTGGGATTTTTTCATAAAAAATTAGTGGATATTTGAGATGAGATTTGGTTTAAGCGAAATTAAATACATTGTCAAAAGAAAATTAGTTTTAGAGGAGTTGGACCTATCGTTTGATAGCTGCGCGAGAATTTGTGAAATATAATAAATTTAACATTAATTTTCATAAACAATAGTGGATTTTGAGGTCAGATTTGGTTAAAGCGAAATTAATAACATTTTGCAAACAATTACTCTGATTAGCCATTGTTTTTTAGCGATACTCGATAATTATTATATAGAGAGGGGCTACCCAAATGGTGGGCACTCGCGACAGTGCGACCAGACGGTCTTTTGTGCCAAAGTGCGATACTCGATTAGTTTTGATGCACGAGGATTTCAAGATTGTAAAGTTCTCAATGAAGAATAACAACGTAAATTCGATAGATTTCGTTCGTGCTCTAATTTCAGCATTTTTAACGGTACAAAATAACACGCAACAATCGCAAAACAAACAAAAAATTGCCAAATGTTAAAAGACAAAAAAAAAAACAAGAATATAAATACCAATGTTTGCGAAATTCATAAAAGGAGACACCTAAATGTGGCCGGCGGAAACTTTTGCATATTCCTAATAGAACAGGTCGACGGATACGGTGGCACTGTGTTTACATTTTACAAATTAAATCTAGACACACGGCAGTGTGTCAGCCAAGTTACCAAAACAAAAGGGCGACACACCAGCCGTGGGTAATATTACACGAACCATTTCGGGCCATTTTCGACCCCCCCCGTAACTTATAATCTAATTGACCTACATACTTCTAATTAAGAGTGTCTGGTATGACCCTCCTTTAATGACCAAATCTCAAATTTCAATAAATAACCTCTTACCATTCACGAGATAATGACGTCCGAAAACGTCCGAAAATCACTACTTTGGAGACTGACTCACTCACTCATATAAAAGTTAGAGCACTTCCAGGTGACTTAGGAAGTTAAAAATAGGTGTGGAGGATGGTTATTTTACGTACATATAGGAAAAAATCAAAAATCATCAATTTAATAGTTGGTATAGAAGATAACTTTGTAAACGATTTTATACCCTAAATAGTGACTGGCGCGGGGACAGGGGTCAGGCTTGATTCGTCTGTGCCTGCCGCTGTGCGACGCATTACTGGGATCGGGGCAATTCCTGGGATCGAGCTGGCGTCAAGGAACGCGAACGAGTTCCGGGGTGAGGGTGAGGTTTGATTCGTGTGCGCCTTTCGCTGTGCAACGCATTTGTAGGATCGGGGCAATTCCTGGGATCGAGCTGGCATCAAAGGCTTGGAATCCACCAACTAAGTGCGGCCGGAGGCTGCCGAGTTCCCGGAAATGCGCGCCGACAAATTTTCGTTACATCAGTTCTTACACACTCTGACCGCCTCGCCTGCGCCTCCTGCGATCCCACTTGGTTGCTCGTTGCCCCCACGCCGTCACTTGCGCTCGCTCTACGTGCGGGAGGTGAGGCACCAAAGCAATCGACAACCCCGCACAAACGTAGAAAAAAACAGTCCGATTAAAGAATTTAAGTAATTTAATATCCTATTATTTAAATAAACAGAAGAGATATACTTGACAAAAAGTAATGATATCTCAACAAAACATAAATGTGAAAGAAAGCCAAGTTCGTAACAGAAAAACTTGCAAGATAAGTACTCGTATAACGGCTTCGCTAATAAAAGAAGTGAGATCTAACTGGATACCAAGTTCTTTCAAAGCTCCTTAAATCATAGCTCTTGTCATGCATAACGTTCTTTAGTTGCTTTAAAAAAAATCTGTTATGTTCTTTGCTACTTAATAGTGCAACTTGGCAAGTTCTTACCCAAATACTTGATTCACTAGTTTTTCTAAAAAAGCATTTTGGAAAAAAGGAAGAAAGGTGCTTTGGGTAAAAGGAAATTAAATGATCAAATTGCTAGTTTTAAAATATTTATTTCATATATTATTATAAAAAAACTAACTGACCCGACAGACGTTGTCCTGTCAAACGCGCGAACTGTCAAACGCGTGAACTGTCAAACGCACGAACTGTCAAACGCGCGAAGTTTAAATAGTCGTTAAAAACTTTAAAAAAAATGATGAATGAAATCCGTAAAGTCGTTCTCAAGTTATGTTACCCGTGTACAAAATGAAAAAAAGTGATTTTGCCCGAGCAGGAGTTGAACCCTGGACTAATTTTGCGCGCAATTTTCTTAATTTTTTCTTTCATAAGAACCTTCTCCTGACAATAACAAACACAACAAAAAAAGAATTAGCGAAATCGGTCCAGCTGTTCACGCGTGGCAAAGTCGGCATATACACCACGGAAACCCCCTCAACTCCTCCTTCATCTACTCTCACGGAAACCCCCTCAACTCCTCCTTCATCTACTCCCACGGACACCCCCTCAACTCCTCCATCATCTACTCCCACGGACACCCCCTCAACTCCTCCTTCATCAACTCCCACGGACACCCCCTCAACTCCTCCTTCATCTTCTCCCATGAACACCCCCACAACTCCTCCTTCATCTACTCCCACGGACACCCCCACAACTCCTCCTTCATCTACTCCCACGGACACCCCCTCAACTCCTCCCACGGACAGCCCCACAACTCATCCTTCATCTACTCCCACGGACACCCCCACAACTCCTCCTTCATCTTCTCCCACGGACACCCCCTCAACTCCTCCTTCATCTTCTCCCACGGACACCCCCACAACTCCTCCTTCATCTACTCCCACGGACACCCCCACGGTGTAAAAAATGAAAAAAAGTGATTTTGCCGAGCAGGATTTGAACCCCGGACCGTTGGATTAAAAGTCCAACGCTGTACCGAATCGACTGAGCTCGTTAACAGTTTTCTGAAACTTTCCAATTTTCCGCGCAATTTTCTTAATTTTTTCTTTCATAAGATCCTTCTCCTGACAATAACAAACACAACAAAAAAAGAATTAGCGAAATCGGTCCAGCCGTTCACGCGTGGTAAAGTCGGCATATACACCACGGAAACCCCCTCAACTCCTCCTTCATCTACTCCCACGGAAACCCCCGCAACTCCTCCTTCATCTACTCCCACGGACACCCCCTCATCTCCTCCTTCATCTGCTCCGACGGACACCCCCTCAACTCCTCCTTCATCAACTCCCACGGACACCCCCTCAACTCCTCCTTCATCTTCTCACACGGACACCCCCTCAACTCCTCCTTCATCTTCTCCCACGGACACCCCCACAACTCCTGCTTCATCTACTCCCACGGATACCCCCACAACTCCTCCTTCATCTACTCCCACGGACACCCCTACAACTCCTCCTTCATCTACTCCCACGGACACCCCCACAACTCCTCCTTCATCTTCTCCCACGGACACCCCCTCAACTCCTCCTTCATATACTCCCACGGACACCCTCACGGTGTAAAAAATGAAAAAAAGTGATTCAGCCCGAGCAGGATTTGAACCCCGGACAGTTGGATTAAAAGTCCAACGCTCTACCGAATCGACTGAGCTCGTTAACAGTTTTCTGAAATTTTCCAATTTTCCGCGCAATTTTCTTAATTTTGTCTTTCACAAGATCCTTCTCCTGACAATAACAAACACAACAAAACAAGAATTAGCGAAATCGGTCCAGCCGTTCACGCGTGATGCCATGACCAAGGGAAATAGGGATTGATTTTTATATACATATACATATATGTAGATAAAACACTTTAATTTTGAATTCATATTCGTTTGGCGGGCTGTCACAGTCGGCGAGAATTCACTTAGAAATTTCCACAAAATGCAAAAATTTTGCAATTACTTTTGCAAGTACATCTTTACGCACCCTTAACCAATCTTCTCATTAAGTGCAAGAGGACTTTTTACAATTAAATGGCGTTAAATATAGTAAAATAACTATAAAGTTGCCAATAATTGCCCAGTACTTCGCCACCTCACCTAACACTTTTGCCGGTTCATAGATGATTTTTTTAATTTGGATCAAACTTTTTCACATTTTTTCACTTTCATTACAACTGATATCCTTTTGTACACCTCCTGTAGAAATACTTACCGGATAAATTGATTATTTCACTTTTAAAACTGTTTGTTTGTTTGTTTGTTTCTAGTCTGCCACAAGGGCGTCACCAAAGGTGAACTTTTTGGTCACGGCAGCTTAGGCCACATTGACCAGTGTCTTGTTATTTAAAACCACTTCAAGTTTGAGGTAAACATTTTGATGGGGCCAAGCAAGTGCCAACAAGCACTTCTGTCAAGAAACTCCACAAAGTACGCTTATTTCTGTACCAAACAAAAGTCACATCCGAAAATTAAGATGACAGATTCAGGGTTCATTTAATGTCAATTCCGTGGATAAAATATAAAGTCATTGAAATTCGGCTACACCGTTTAAAAGTCTCAAGTCCAGTCATGAAATCAAATCATTCAACACTTTATTCATGGCTGTTAGGTCACATCAAAACTTTAACCTATTTAATCAAATCTACACAACAGCTCAAGAGTCATATCCACTCAAAATATTACGAATATACACAAGAGATTCAGGGTTCATAAAACGGAATCAAAATTCTCAACTCGTAGTCACAACTTAATGTCAAGTCAGTGGATAAAAGATAAAGTCAGACAAGTAAGAATGTACACAAATTCAAAAGATCGATCCGATATCAATACATAAAAGATCTCACACATGAACACCAAACAGTACTTATAGTCCGACACACAACTGCTGATGGTATGGTACTCATAGAAAAACTAACACTCATGAGCGTGGAAGAGCTAACTCATCCTCTCTGAGATCACCAATAGCTGTTTAGCAATCACGCCACACATTTCAAACCAAAGCCGATCCGTTACTCCTTTAGAGGGCCGCTATTCTGTACCGTTAAATGAAGCACAGATTTCCACACGTGGTCTCTCAATTTTAATTTAAGATAATTATGTTCCCAATTGTATTTTAGGTTGGAAAAATTAATGAGGTACTGCTATGCCCAATTCGACCTTATAATCTCTTTGGTCCTTAATGAAACCCCTAGATATAGCATAGCAGATACCACGTGGTCAAATATTAAAATCCAAATCTCAAAATACTTTAATCGGCACCTCAATCAAATTACGCCCGATGCATCACTCTAATTGGCCAAAGATAGCCACCTTGCCTCATATCCTGGATGTAACACCCTGTGTTTTCCACCAATTACATAAAATTAAAATCACTTTTAGTCACACTCGCTTTATTAACAATCCGCAAATATAAACCGTTATTTATATCACGATCGGATTAAATAGCTGGACGAATAGTCTTCGATGCAATCAAAATATCTCCACTGATACCCAAATGATCGTTCTTTAAGAACTTATTTCTCGTAACATTAATTTCACTTAATCACAGTGGTATTTCTAAATTAGAAAATGAACGCTTATCAAGCTGAAGCTTGGGAGGCGAGAGCCTTCTCCAAGATCGACCGAACAGGTCGACGGTTACGGTGGCGACTGACTTTCAAAACTGCTTAAATAACTGCAGAACCCCGAAAATTTACGCGCTTTGTATGAGAAATGGCGGTCATCTGAAGAACTGTCAGACCACTTACGCACGCAGGCAAACGGCCACTTCATGGCTTGTAATATACATAGAATGTTTTGCGTGAACTCATTTCATTGCGTTTGCCTTATTTCTCCCTATTACCGTCCTTATTCTTTATTACAAAGCCCATATAAACTAAAAGATACATAATCGTGATCAAGCACTTCATTGGGCTTGGGACCTGATATTGGGACCCAGAGCATGATGGGGTAAAATTAGTTTTTGGCATCAAGTATCGTGGTATCATGTTGCAGTTGAAAGACATATTTCAAAATTTCGCCACAAAGTTTTAGGTGAGAGTGAGCAGTTCCCGTATGACTATAGACACTTTCGTGCAAAGATTATCCACAACAAGATGCGACACTCATGACGTATTCGCTAAAATTTTAGTGACGTTGCCACCGCCACCCAAGCGAGAATTGAGAACTTTGCGAGAAGTAGATAGTAATAAGAAGCTCATGTTAAAGGAAGGGATAAAAAACTTCTCTGAGAGAATCAGGCCCACTTTGTACGCGCCCGCTGGAGCCACTCACAATCAAATTGGTTGAGCCGAAAAGCAAAAACAAAATTTGCGTATCCGTATTTAAGGGCCTCTGTGTGCTACCTGCTTCTTCCCCTTTGCAATTCTGTCATTCCATATATCAGAACATTGCAACCGGAGGGGACTAACACCATGGCACTGGTGATGCCGCACGCATACATTCACATTGGTTGAATCCGGAAAACTCCATATAAAAAAAGTGGTCACATTTATTCTGTATAGCGTAAGCGCTGTAGGTGAGCAGTTGGTGGTTGCCTACTTTTGCCTCGTTCGCTCTTATGGGAATTTACCTAAGGAATGGTAGGCAGTATTGCTTTGCTGCCTTATCTAAGGCGAAATTTTATTTTCCCCAAGTTTTCGGAAATGCATATGGGATAGTGGTTTTGCTTAGTATAGGAGTGTCGCATCTTATTGTGGATAATCTTTGCTTTCGTGCGCAAAGAATTTTTGTACGTCTAGGAGCAAAAGGCAAGGGGTGTTCAAACACAATCACATAACTTCAGTTGTGTGGTTATCAGTGGCTTCAGCCACAATATGAAGCAAATTTTTGGGGAAATTTGCTTCTTGAATGAAATCATCTGCATTTTTGACCTTTTGAGGTACTATTTACATACTTACAACTGAGCATAATTTTATTTCGAATTTTTTTGTTGGAAAAAAGTCAAATTCCCGGATTGTTTCGAAAGGTTTTGAAGCCTTCTGTATTTTTATATAAATAGCTTGAAATTCAAACTTTTATATAAGTTATGTTACTTTCTAGAATAATTCGTTTTTCTTTAATGTTTTTCTTTAAAGGTAAAAATACGGCCCTTCCACTTTTTTATCTTTGTTTTACTGAAAACGGAAGAAAATTGAGTATTTTTTTTCGAATTCGTAATCTACGGAAGAAATCATATACAAATGATCTACTATTTACTCGGCTGCAATTTTGGTGTTGACCTGTGTAATCAGAAGTTTTAATGCATGCAGGCAATCTCAGCACCCACCCCACAGATAAATTCGAAGTGCTGCGCAGCAAATTCACAAACAATTCTCAGCTGTGTTCAATCCCCGTTCTACCCCTTTGTTTTTTTCATGGAATTTGTCAGTACTCTTCTAAATGTATCTGGTCTGGTGGGGGCGGAAAGGTGCAAAAGAATCAGGCCCACTTTGTACGCGCCCGCTGGAGCCACACACAATCAAATTGGTTGAGCCGAAAAGCAAAAACAAAATATGCGTATCCGTATTTAAGGGCCTCTGTGTGCTACCTGCTTCTTCCCCTTTGCACACGGTATACAGAATACAAGGTATGCTCACTTGATAATCCGATTTCGCCATATTGCTTTTAAGGAACGTCAAATGACGTACTTTTGGACAATTTTGTATGAAAAATCGGGAAAATTAATTTTAATTATTTTTTAGTAATAGTACGATAAATTGCTATTGGCATAATCGGTAGTAATGAAAGTTTGCAATTTTTTAAAATATAACTTGAATTCGTGAGACTAATGGTATTTAAGTACAAAAAGATTTCTTCCGTGGGGAAAATGTAAACAAGTTAAAATATTTTGAAATATGAATTAAAAGTGCGATTATTTGCATCACATTAAATGGAATTAAATAAAATAACAATCTTTAACAACTAATACGGATTATTAAGCTAATCAGTCTTTCTCCCCAAAGCTATAAAGAATATTTTAATATGGTTGTGAATTTTTCCAAAAATGAGGAAGATAATTAAAAATGCACGGATTCTTCTGTATGTAACTAAACTTAAAACACCTTGTGATTGTGTTTCAGAGGTTTTTTAATATGAGCGTGAGATAAAATCCCAAATTCTACGTAATATATAGTATAAAAAGACCTTATCCCGTCTATCCTAGGAAAAGATTTAAGCAAAGAGGTTTCCCGAGTCGTTCGCAATGTTACCTACGCAGGTACCTGGTTTTATTGAAGTGAAAACTTCTTTAGCGGCGTTGAGCACTTTTTTGGGATGGGTAAAAAATGTAAATTTCGCGTCAGGTCACGTGACCCTGATCGAAAAACCGTAAGACGGACAGGGCGCTTGCGCGAGTGTGCGTGTGTGTTTGTACACAGCCTGCTACGCGCATCTACGGGAAAAGCTTTAATGATTTGCCAATGATTTTGAGTGGAGATTTCAACATAAACTTTGCAGACGATAAAAATCAACTATTAATTGAATTTTTAAATAATGAATTTGGTTTAACGATGTCAAATGATCGCAATCTTAGCACAACGAAATACAAAACTACTATTGATGCGGTCTTTATTAGACATCTAAATAGATTCGAATCAAAATTGTTCGTTTCTTACTTCAGCTACCATAAACCTATTGTATCAGTTTTAGAGATTGGCGATGATGATGCTGGTAATGATGATGGTGAAAGAGTCGTTGAAATTATGGATGAAAGTTGATTTTTCTGAGAGATAAACTTTTAAATGTAAATTAATTGTAATAGTTCTGAAGTGTTAAATTTTTTATGTAATATAAATTGTCATGTTTGTGTACGATAGCGCAATAAATGAATATTGTATTTTACCACATAAATGATAGTACTTTTATACTGATAAATAAAGCAATTCGTGCGAAATTATTCCCTAACCATTCCAAAATATTCAAAAATGCACAACGTTAATGTTCAAGTTTTCACTTCGGCCGGCACTCCCGGAGTACCACCCGTTGTTTTTTTTTTTTTTTGTAACCTGTGTACAGAAATAATAAAAGAAGCAATAATAAGTTTTATGATACAGTTTTATTTTCAGCTTAGCTTAATAAACCGTATTAGTTGTTCAAGATTTCTATTTTATCTAATTCCATTTAATGTGATGCAAATAATCGCACTTTTAATTCATATTTCAAAATATTTTAACTTGTTAACATTTTCCCCACGGAAGAAATCTTTTTGTACTTAAATACCATTAGTCTCACGAATTCAAGTTATATTTTAAAAAATTGCAAATTTTCATTACTACCGATTATGCCAATAGCAATTTATCGTACTATTACTAAAAAATAATTAAAATTAATTTTCCCGATTTTTCATACCAAATTGTCCAAAAGTACGTCACGACGAAGTGTCAAAATCTAGTGAGCATACCTTGTATTCTGTATACCGTGCCCTTTGCAATTGTGTCATTCCATATATCAGAACATTGCAATATTGCAACCGGAGGGGACTAACACCATGGCAGTGGTGATGCCGCACGCATACATTCACATTGGAAGAATCCGAAAACTCCATATAAAAAAAGTGGTCACATTTATTCTGTATAGCTGACCCGTGCTCACTTCGCAGGGCGTCAACCATTTTTACTTGTGATTATCTAATTAATTATCTTGTGTGGTTCTTAGTACTGAGTATTTAGGATTTATTTTATGTTTATTTTATTTCTTGTTGGCTACATTCATCCTATTGACCAATGATGCATCTTGTAAAAGTTTGCCAAGCGGTCCATTTTTACGTATGGAACATACTGACTGTTGTTCCAAAATCGGGGAACAAAGCGCGAGCCCGCGAAGAATATGCGAAACGGCTTCATTCTTAACGTTCGCACCCGTCGCGGATTTCACACGCGGGCTTTACAGAGTAGTCCGATTTTGATGACTCTTTTTTAACCCCCGACGCAAAAACGACGGGGTGTTATAAGTTTGACGTGTGTGTCTGTGTGTCTGTCTGTCTGTGGCATCGTAGCTCCCGAACGCATGAACCGATTTTGATTTTGTTTTTTTTTGTTTGAAAGGTGAATTAGTCGGGAGTGTTCTTAGCTATGTTTGATGGAAATCGGTCCAAGATGGCCGCCGCCACAAAATGACGGATTACATATTTTTTCACAACTCCCTCAATATAGGTATCAAATAAAAGGGCTAGAGTAGTAGAATACTATACACTATGACAAATTTCAAATCCAAGATGGCCGCCACCACAAAATGGCGAATAACTTTTTTTTTCACAACTCCCTAAATATGGGTATCCAATGAAAGGGATTAACTAGTAGAATAATGTACACTATATTGAAAGGGAATGAGGAATATTAACTAACGAAATGAAAACTAAAAACTTGAAAATTTGTTTTTGTCTGATCAATGCCCTGGCTAGATTGATGAGGAAAGTGGAGTGATGACTGGTACCATAGATAAATAAAGTATTTCATACGTAGATGGGACAGCTTGAACACGGGAGGGGAACGCATTTTCGACTTGAGATTGCCTCCCAAAGCAAGCAAATTTCTACCCGTGGCGTAAACTGCAAGTTCACCCTTTCGCTTATATACTTATGCGAAGCGAGAACCATGCATCCGCTGGCCTTATGAGCTTCGCGATTTCGTGTGCTCTATGTACAACAGCGCTGAAATTATATATAATGCACCTGCGCGCTGTTCTATTTGTGTGTGTGTGCGTGCTTCCTTCCCAGCGAGCAGTTGCATTATATATAATTTCAGCGCTGTTCTACATAGAGCACACGAAATCGCGAAGCTCATAAGGCCAGCGGAGGCATGGTTCTCGCTTCGCATAAGTATATAAGCGACAGGGTGAACTTGCAGTTTACGCCACGGGTAGAAATTTGCTTGCTTTGGGAGGCAATTTCAAGTCGAAAATGCGTTCCCCTCCCGTGTTCAAGCTGACCCATCTACGTATGAAATACTTTATTTATCTATGCTGGTACCTAGGAGCTAACGAAGCTCACAAAAATATATATTTTATTTTTTTTATAGTATATAACTTTATTTAAAATTAGTGGACTATCGGAATTAGGGTCCGCGAGTAATTTAAAAAGAATGAAATAAAAATAAAATTAAAAATTTTAAGTAACCCCCGACACAAAAAAAAAAAACTAAAAAGTAAAAAAATAAAATTTTTCTCTCGGCCTTTTAACTTCATTAAAAGAACCTTTTAATGTGTTGGTTGGCCCTTTAACTTTAATATAAGTACTTATTAATATTTTGATCCAAGCGTCGTCGCGTTGTTGGGGGACCGCTACGAAATAAATAATTACTATCCACAGATATTAGCGGTCCCCCAACGCGACGACGCTTGGATCAAAATATTAATAAGTATACTTATATTTATTAAAGTTAAAGGGCCAACCAACACATTAACAGGTTCTTTTAATGAAGTTAAAAGGCCGAAGAGAAAATTTTTTTTTTTTAGTTTTTAGTTTTTTTTTTTTGTGTCGGGGGTTACTTAAAATTTTTAATTTTATTTTTTATTACATATAGCTGGGTTACCCGGTTTTACCCGGTATATTATGAGTACTACTTAATTAAAGATCCTTGAAGTGCTCGACTTTTGTAAAAAAATTTATGACTTATGGTCGCTATATTGGGTCCGCCATTTTGAATTTCCAAATTTTAATAGTAGATTCGAAATTAGTGATATCAAAATACCCATAGTACATAGTACTTAATATTTACAATTTTTGGCCGCCATCTTGGATCCGCCATTGTAAAACCCGCGAGTAAAAAATACCCTAAATTTTAAGTCGGGATGTGTAAAAATGAAAATAATGGGACGAAATTTTAAGGCGTGATTGAGTAACAAACATATTGGGTCCGCCATTTTGAATTTCCAAATTTTGTTAGTAGATTCGAAATTAGTGGTATCAAAATACACGTAATACTAAATTTCACTTAAATTCGTTGACGTTTGAAAATTGTTGGTCGCCATATTGGATCCGCCATCGTGAATTTCCAAATGTCGAGCATAGATTCGCAATCAGGAGATCCGAAAACCCCCGAATACTAATTTTCATGGCAATCCCTTGATATTTACAATTTTTGACCGCTATCCTGGGTCCGCCATTTTAAAACCCCCGAATAAAAAATAGCCTATGTCACCCGGGGATAGTGTAGCTTTCCAACGGTGAAAGAATTTTTCAAATCGGTCCAGTAGTTTCGGAGCCTATTCAATGTAAACAAACAATCAAATCTTTTCTCTTTATAATATTAGTATAGATAGCGTAAGCGCTGTAGGTGAGCAGTAGGTGGTTGCCAACTTTTACCTCGTTCGCTCCTATGGGAATTTACCTAAGGAATGGTAGGCAGTAATGCTTTGCTGCCTTATATAAGGGCAAATTTATTTTCCCCAAGTTTTCGGAAATGCATATGGAATGGTGGGTTTAGCTTAGTATAGAGAGTGTCACATCTTATTCTGGATAATCTTTGGTGCAAACGAGCGCCCGAACCGAAGTTAGTTCGGACTCTCCGAGTGTTGGCGAGACGCATCCGATCCGAGCCAGTGCTAGAAGTGTTTTCGGCTTTCGCGGCTCGCGTTTTGGTGGTGCTTTGGATTGAAAAATGATAACCACAAGCGAAAGCAAAAGGATTTATCTCCGTCCCACATACAAACGTAAGCTCGTACACAAATAAATCTCGTTTTCACTGGCGCCCGGCCAAAGACTATGGAAGCTACGCTACAAAGACTGTTCACTCCTGCAATTTAGATCTTATCTATTTTTGACCTTGGTACCGTTATTCCTCCCAACCGCAGAATTTTGCTAGAGGATGATAGACTGCTTAAGCATTTTGGTCGAAGAGAGAAGAAAAATTCAGAGGCGGGGCTTGGAATATGAAGAAATTGGTACGGTGTTACAGGGCAAAGACTATCCAGAATAAGATGTGGCACACACATGACGTATTCGCTAAAATTTTAGTGACCTTGGTACCGTTACCCAAACGCGAATTGAGAATTTTGCGAGAAGTAGATAGTAATAAGAAGCTCATGTCAAAGAAAGGGATAAAAAACTTCTCTGAGAGAATCAAGCCCACTTTCTACTCGCCCGCTGGAGCCACACACAATCGGCATGGTTTAGATGAAAAGCAAAAACAAAATCGGCGCATCCGTATATAAGGCCTCTGTGTGCTACCTGCCTCTTCCCCCTCTTCAATTATGTCATTTCCTATATCAGAACATTGCACGCGGATGGCACTAACACCATGCCACAAGCAGCCGGCACCGCATACATATGCTTTGGTTAACTCGAAAACTCCCTATAAAAAAAGTACATTTATTCTTTATAATGTAAGCGCTGTAGGTGAGCTGTGGGTGGTTGCCTACTTTTGCTTCGTTCGGTCTTATGGGAATTTACCTAAGAAATGGTAGGCAGTAGTGCTTTGCTGCCTTAGTGTAGCTTTCCAACGGTGAAAGAATTTTTCAAATCGGTCCAGTAGTTTCGGAGCCTATTCAATGCAAACAAACAATCAGATCTTTCCTCTTTATAATATTAGTATAGATAGCGTAAGCGCTGTAGGTGAGCAGTAGGTGGTTGCCTACTTTTACCTCGTTCGCTCCTATGGGAATTTACCTAAGGAATGGTAGGCAGTAGTGCTTTGCTGCCTTATCTAAGGGGAAATTTATTTTCACCCAGTTTTCGGAAATGCATATGGAATAGTGGTTTGGCTTAGTATAGAGAGTGTCACATTCTGGATAATCTTTGTTATAGGGTGCCAGGAATAGCAGAGGAAATATGAAAATCCAATCTAAAAGAACCACCCTGTCAAAGGAAAGCGAACCGATCGCTAAAGCGCCTCACCATACAAGCGCGGTTGCTTCCCGTGCTGATCTGGAGCGCATAAGAAAACCTATGGAGAAAAAACGTAAATAAACCGTATCTTTGTACCCCTTCAATGTGCAAGTCCGGCATTTTCAATTTCCTATTCGAAAAGTACGCACACCCTGGCACCAACACATTTTCACAAAAACCAATGCTTCCCAGCAAACAAAACGATTCGTAAATGAATCGAAAGAAAATTAGTTTACGGGAACATATCGTTCATTAACGATATCGAAAATGAATCGTAAATGAATCAGTGGTCGGACTATTTGGACTTTCGCTAATGAATCATTTAAAACGATTCTTTACTAAATCGTTCAAATCTCGGGGAAAACGAAACAAATTCTCTTATTTACTCCCGAAAACTGAATCGTAAATGAATTACTTACGAACGGAAATTTAACTCATTTAAGATTTAGCTATCGCGAGTATATGAGAAGAATTTCTCGCTTCTCTTCAAATAGCCCGACAACTGATATTTTCCACTGGTGTACATATTATTAAAATAAGTTACCTAGAATATAAATCAAACAAAATATTCATTTATAAAAATGGCTTTATTATAAACATAAACAGAAAAAATATTAAAATATTAACATGCACATATGTATATGTAGCATATTAAACTAAATCACTCCTCATATCAAAATTTTTTAATTTTCTCACAATAAGTAATATATTTATTATAAACCACTTAACTCCTTAAAAACCACAGCGAACTGAACTGCACTTTACAAGAAAACAAACGAAAACCTATTCTCACCCTGCCTAACTAATTCATAATACCAAAATACGCAAAAGGGCTCCACCATTGCCTAGGTTCTAGGAAGTATTTTCCATATATTCGTGAAGAGCTCGCCAAATTTCGTTAAAAGTGAAGAATTCTTCGATTCGCATTTCTTCTCCGTACAACTATGTTGCTATCCCTTTTTAAAAATGTTCGCTTTTATTCGAAATTCCTTCGAACCTTCGTAAAATTGTTTGCTGGGTTGATCACGAGCGCTCTTGTTTCATTGTGTTTGCCGCACTTCTCCCTATTGCCGTCCTTGTTCATTATTAGGCGATTTAAATGGAACAAACAAGTCGAATTTCTCTGTTCGACTAATGAGGTATTTTTTTGTTTTATTTTTCTGAAAAATGGCAGTGGAGGAGATAACTGCGTTGCAGAAATATAGTGAACATTCTTTGTAGCATAGTTCCATATTCCTTGATTATATGCTCAGTGCTTATACCTAAATTGTTTGAGATGGAACTATCAAGGTCCCAGTGGCACTTATGGTTTGAGGATGTATTTCGTCGCGGGAAGTTGGACGTCTTCTGTTTGTTGATAGTATTATCAATGCTGTGAACTACCAAATTATCCCGCAGACGGAACTTTTACCTTCAATTTCTTCGTTAGAATCTTCTGAAAGCGAATATATTTTCCAGCAAGACGGGCGCATCCTATCGCTCTGCTAAAACAACAACGGCTTAATTAGCGCAAACACTATTTCTCTTATTAGGAATAGTCTTCAAATAGCCCAGATCTATCATCCATTGCGTCCTTATGGGAGAAAATAAAGAAACAATTTTATTAATGACCTGCTAGGAATAGGCAGGAATTGCGCTTCAAAAACAACATATTTGGGACTCTATGAGCCAGACAGCTTTCAAAAGTTAAGTGCTATTCCAGATCAAATTATAAATCAGAAAACCAAAAGGTGACGCTACAAAGTCAATTTCCAATATGGACGAACTGTTTGCTTCGTTTTTTAGGTTTGTAAACTATTTTGATTTATTTATGCTTTTGGTTTTTAACGAATTTTATTGTTAACTAGCAACCCGCCCCGGCTTCGCACGCGGACTCCCACGTACACCCCCTCAACACCTCCTTCATCTTCTCCCACGGACACCCCATCAACTCCTCCTTCATCTACTCCCACGGACACCCCCTCAACTCCTCCTTCATCTACTCCCACAGACACCCCCTCAAATCCTCCTTCATCTACTCCCACGGACACCCCCTCAACTCCTCCTTCATCTTCTCCCACGGACACCCCCTCAACTTCTCCTTCATCTTCTCCCACGGACACCCCAACATCTCCTCCTTCACCTACTCCCACAGACACCCCCACAACTCCTCCTTCATCTACTTCCACGGACACCCCCTCAACTCCTCCTTCATCTACTCCCACGGACACCCCCTCAACTCCTCCTTGAAATTCCGTATTTTAAAATTCTCTCGTAAAATGATATCAGTAAACTTTGACTTAAATTTTTTTGCATTCAAAGTATTATAATCTAATCGAAGTAGTCGGCATTTTTTTTAGACCTTGGGTTACGTTACTAAAGTTTTAGTAAGGATCCCTAATCTTTTCTAGCAATAAATATAGCCTATGTTACTCAGGGTGAATGTAGCTTTCTAATGGTGAAAGAATTTTTCAAATCGGTCCAGTAGTTTCGGAGCCTATTCAATCCAAACAAACAAACAAATCTTTCCTCTTTATAATATTAGTATAGATTATGAATTATTCAATATCTTTTTAACCACTAAAATAACCACTAAAATAATTAAAAATGTTTTTTATTTTATTAGATGTTTTTTTTTTATGTTTTGTTACAATGAAGTAATATATTTTATTATACAAAAAACAAACTATTCAATAGGGGCGGGCTCTAATTTTTCACGGACGTCGGGTCTTCTGTAGTAACACCTGTCAGGACAGTAAAACAAACTGACCAGTCCATAATATTAATTAACAAATTAATTAATTTTCTGACTTGTAAACCACTCTCGGGTAGATAATATAATAGAATTCTGGTATTTTCCTGCTGGAATACTCGTTTTTTCAGCATAACAGTCAAGAAATGGATTTTAAGGTACTGAGCTTAGGCTTCTTACAACTTCAACGATTTTCCGTCGAAATTGAGTTTTAAAAATTGATTGAATTGTGCACAATTGATTGCGCACATAACTTTCATTTTCCCTTATAGTTTCGCCATATCCGACACTCCGAATTTCAAATTCTTTATTCAGAGAATATTAGGACTAGATAATAGTATAGATAATTATACCCACTACGAAGATATGTATATGTATTAACACTGGAAAAGATTAACAAGGCGGCCTCCTCTATGTGCAAAGTAAGAATGAAAAAAAATGTTTACGTACCCCATCGAGAAGAGTTGAATAAGGAATTAAAAATCATTATGAAGTTTCAAAATTATGCCCCGTTTTTGAAATATTCGTCTCCAATGCGGTTCCGAATCATCCAGTTTTACTAGTTTTATCTTTACACATTGTTCTTTACCATCTGACTCTAGTAAATTGGAATGTTAATTTTAGGAAAGGCGATTGTGATTCTCTCAATTCATTTATGAATAGCTGTGACTGGTCGGGGATTTATAAGTAATACTTATGAATGAGTTGATCTAACAGTAACTAAATTCTATGAGTTTATTTATCACGGCATGTATCGCTTTGTTCCCCTGATCAAGAAAAAAAATTTCTTATACAATCCCCCGTAATATGACAATGATTTAGGCCTTTTAAGAAACAGAAGAATTAAATGTTTAGAAACAGTTTAAAAAATCACATTCTGATGTCGATTGCCACTTTTATTCAGTTCTTTAGGGGAATTTTAAATTATTCCAGGCTTCTATACGGCATCTAACATTAAATCTGGTCCTAAATCATTTTGGTACTTCCTTAACAGCAAACGGAAGACTAACAACTATCACTAAGCATATAACATATATGCTTAGTGCAACCAGAGATAACCAACATATAGATGTGCAATCCAATAGAAATTTTTCGCATCATGAAATTAAAGTTTCTCAGGCAAAAGCCTTTCGTTTAGAATTCTTTTTTTATGGGCCACTCTCTTCAGTACGACCTGGTCTGGTGCTGCGGGAAGGAAAAGGAAAAAGAGCGGCGCCGCGACTCTCTAATCCGTGTGCGTTGCGCCGAGCGGAATTCGAAAGCAAAGATTATCTAGAATAAGATGCGACACTCATGACGTATTCGCTAAAATTTCAGTGACCTTGCCACCGCCACCCAAGCGAGAATTGAGAATTTTGCGAGAAGTAGATAGTAATAAGAAGCTGATGTCAAAGGAAGGGATAAAAAACTTCCCTGAGAAAATCAACCCCACTTTGTACGCGCCCGCTGGAGCCACACACAATCAAATTGGTTGAGCCGAAAAGCAAAAACAAAATTTGCGTATCCGTATTTAAGGGCCTCTGTGTGCTACCTGCTTCTTCCCCTTTGCAACTCTGTCATTCCATATATCAGAACATTGCAACCGGAGGGGACTAACACCATGGCACTGGTGATGCCGCACACAAACAATCACATTGGGTGAATCCGAAAACTCCATATAAAAAAAAGTGGTCACATTTATTCTGTATAGTGTAAGCGCTGTAGGTGAGCAGTTGGTGGTTGCCTACTTTTGCCTCGTTCGCTCTTATGGGAATTTACCTAAGGAATGGTAGGCAGTAGTGCTTTGCTGCCTTATCTAAGGCGAAATTTATTTTCCCCAAGTTTTCAGAAATGCATATGGAATAGTGGTTTGGGTTAGTACAGAGCAAAGATTATCCACAATAAGATATGCGACACTCCTATACTAAGCAAAACCACTATCCCATATGCATTTCCGAAAACTTGGGGAAAATAAAATTTCGCCTTAGATAAGGCAGCAAAGCAATACTGCCTACCATTCCTTAGTGTACTATTTTCTATTTTCCCTAGCTTCCGCGGCTCGACAGCGCACCATCAACGTCGCTTGCTTATTCTCATCTGACGTATGCGCACGAGACACTGCTCACTCATACCATTCCACACAGCACATGACTCACACCCATGCCCATTCCCTACACTCATACACTACATCCCTTCCTTGTTTTAATATAATTTATTATAATTAATAGTGGTAGTTTAATATAATTTAATATAATTCAAATCACCTCACGACCAGGCTTTTTCCCAATGTCCTGATCAGCATTTGTTTGCTCTTCATCTTTACGGTTATTATTTCTGCTGAACACTTTCCATTCACCTTCGACCTTTTTTAAATGTACGACATTTCGCCGATATGCTTGACCAGTCTCATCATTTCGGACTTCTACATCTCCACCTACACATTTTTGTACTGTATAAGGTGTTGTATCAAAGTTAAGACTTAGCTTGTTGTCCTTGTTCATGTTTTTGACATAGACTTTGTCTCCGGGTTCTAAAGTACAGTCTTGGGCCTTTCTTTTCCTGTCAGCATATGCCTTGCCTTTTTCCTTCATTTCTTTATCCTTATCCCTTACTTCATCATTTTCCATCTTCTTGTAAAAATCTTCAATCATGGGGATTTTATCTCTGCATTTCCTGTTAAAGAATAACTCTGAAGGAGTTTTGCCCGTAGTTGAATGAGGTGTACTATTGTACATGATTAAATATTCCAGCAATCCCTCTTTCCAATTCTTCGATTCAGCTTGGCTAATTTTTAGTCGTTTTAGGATATCTCGGTTCTGGCGCTCAACTTCACCATTCTGTTGTGGCCAGTAAGGAACAGTGTTAAAAAGAGTGATGTTTCTTTCCTCACAAAATTTCTTAAATTCATCACCACAAAATTGCCGTCCATTATCTGCAGTTATGGTAGCTGGGTATCCTAGTCGGCTAAATATTTCTTTTAGAAGTACTATTATTTCTGTGCTTGTAATCTTACGACATATTTTGATTTCTTTGTACCTAGTGAAATAATCAACCACTACAAAAAGATAATCACCACTTGGAAGTGGGCCCATGAGATCAATAGCGATGTCCACCCAGGGGCTTTCTGGTAATTCTCGGCGTTTCAAGGGGTTTGGCGGATTTGGCGCAGCTACCAAGGTACAGCCCTTGCATGATTTTACTAAATTTTCAGCATCCTTATCACATTTTGGCCACCATACCTTTGTTCTGAGTCGACTTTTCATGGCTACAATGCCAGGATGTCCTTCGTGGGCTGCGATCAAAACTCTTTGACGCAATTTCCATGGAATAACTATTTTCGTTCCTTTTAATAATATACCCTCATAGAAACAGAGCTCTTGCTGAAATATTTTATAATTTTCAACTTCCTTTGCCCATTTGTTTTTATACAACCCTTCCTTTACTTTCAGTATTTCTGGGTCTGTAGTGGAACAATCTAAGATTTCCTTCATTGATACTGCTATAGGTCGAGTAAGCTCTACTATTTGATGGATGTAACTTTCTTTTAACACTGGTGCTACCTCAGGTACTTTACATAGCCTGGAGAGAGGATCTGCAATGTTATTCTTCCCGGGCTGGTAAACAACTTTATATTTATATGCTTGAAGTCTTAAAACCCATCTCTCAATCCTGGCACAAGGTTTCGATTTCGGGCTGAATATGACCTCCAAAGGTTTATGATCAGTTATCAATTCAAATTCTTTACCGTATAAAAAGATGTGAAAATGTTCTACCGCCCACACCAATGCCAATGCTTCCTTTTCTGTCTGACAATATCGGCGTTCACAACTCGTAAGGGTTTTGTGCCCATAAGCAATGACCCTTGGACCATCTCTACTTACTTGAATCAACACTCCACCAAGACCAACGGGGCTAGCATCGGCTATGATTATTGTCCTGTCTTTCACATCGTAATATCCAAGGGTAGGAATGTCTGTGAGAGCGCTTTTTAAAGCATCGAAAGCTTTCTGATGTTTTGATTCCCATGACTTTTCTATAGTTGAACCATTTCCCTTTTTATTCCTTATCAGCTCTTTTAATGATTCTGTTAATGTTGCTAGGTTTGGGATCCACTTGCTGACATAATTTACTAGGCCTAAAAAACTCTGTAATTCAGTGATCGTTGTTGGCGGTCTAAAATTCTGTATGGTAGAAACGTATTTTTGGAGAGGCCTTACTCCTTCTGCTGTTAATTCGTGTCCCAAAAAGCTTACCCTGTTTGTCCTGAAAATGCATTTATCCTTTCTCAACATCACATTGTTTTCGTTCAAGGTATCCATCACTTTCTTCAGCCGTTGGTTATGTTCTCTTAAGTCTTTTCCAAAGACTAAAATGTCGTCTATGAAGTTTATGACTCCTTCACACCTTAATAACATTCTTTCCAAAGTTTTTTGAAATATTTCTGGAGCACATGAAATTCCAAACATTAACCTTTTATATCTAAACAGCCCCTTGCTGGTGATAAACGTTGTTATGTGCCGCGAATTTGGATGTAACTCAACTTGGTGAAATGCGTCCTTGACGTCTAATTTGGAAAAATAATTTGCCATTTTAACCTTTGGCAGCAATTTGTCCATCGTAGGTAATGGGTGGTTTTCGCGAATGATTGCTTGATTTGCCCGTCGCATATCTATACAAACACGTACTTCTCCATCGTCTTTTAGTACTGGAACTATAGGTGATACCCATTTTGAGGAGCCTTCTACTCTCTCAATTATGTCACTTTCCACTAAGTTTTGCAGTTTTGCCTCCACTTTCTCTTCAAGGGGTATGGGAATCCTCCTGTACAATAATAAAATCCACTATTTGGTTATACAATTTATTTTATTCATTTAATTTACAAAAAAAAATATTTTCCATCTTCCTTACAAATAAAAAAATCTTTTCCATGATTTTATAAATTTTACAGCAAGAATCCACTTTTAAATTATAATAATTAACATTTATTTTTCAGAAAGAATAATAATTTTCCTTTACCTGTAAGGTTGAGAAACCGCCGGTACGGAGTCGTCAATTTGTATTTCAACTTTAATATCCTTGAATTTGGGGAGGTGTCCCGCTTTTACATTGTTGACGTCAATACCAATTTTAAGTACTCCTAGAGTCATAGCTGTTACCTTCCCTAGTAGGTTTTTTGTACCATTCTTTACCACGTAAAATGTTGCGGTTCCCGATTTTGTTGCTATCTGTATGCCTGTCTGGAATGAACCTTTGAGTGCCAGTGGTGTATTACTGCCATATGCCATAAAATTCATGTCGGGATTTGCCGATTGGTTATATACCCTTACTTTATTTTGTTTCATTTTTTCCCAGGTTTCCTCTGTGATCAGGTTATGTTTACACCCTGAATCCACCAACATCTTGATTTTCACTCCCCCAATTATACACTCGAATTCTTCATTGTCGTCTATGTGGAATACATAATGCACCTCATTGTTTTCTTTTGAGGACTCCGCTTCTTCGGAAATCTGGTTCACCTCACTTGAGTTCATCTTTGTGCGAGGTCTCTTATTTTCCCCGTTTTCATTCATTTTTTTTCCATTACCTCTTTTAAATGGTTGCCTTGTTCTGCAGAATTGCCTGAAATGGCCCTTCAGTCCACATTTTAAACATACCTTTTCCCTAGCTGGACATTTGATGTCATACGATGAGTGTCTAAAGTTGCCACATCGGCCACATCCAGTTCTCTTTTCCTGTGTTCCGTTTGTCTTTTGTTTAACATCAATTTTGTTTACCTCTTGCTTGTTATTTTCTCCAAATTCTTCCATTTGCCGACCAACAGCTTCTAGTGCATTGGCTTCTACCACGATTTTATCCAAGTTTATGTCGTCCCCAATTTCGAGGATTTTCTTTCTCAATTTGCTTGAAAAACATTTTTCGGTAATTTGATTTATGATGCATTCTTCCTTGTCTTTAAATTTACATTTGTCTGCTTGTTGTCTCAATCGTACCAAAAACTTTTCGAATTTTTCATTTTCTTCTTGTTTAAGCAGGCGAAAGACATGCCGCTCATATACTTTACTTTGTTTAGGCGCAAAGTAAGCATCCAATTTCTCTATAGCTGTAGCGAAAACGTCGATACCGTCGGCTGGTTCGACGTTCGCTCCGGGAATGTGAAAGAAGACTTCTTGAAGTTCCGTTCCCCCAAAATGCAAGAGACTAGCCCTTTTTTTTTCATTTTTCTCGATGTTAGCGGCCTCTAAGTAGATGAAGAGCGATCTCTTCCATCGCTCCCATCTTACCCCTACAGAGCCCTGCTCGCCTTCACAATCGAACCTCTCGAGTGTCAGGGGCATTTGCATGTTGTTTTTCTTCTTTCCTTCTCTCTTTCTCACTCTCGGAGTGTTCTGTAATCAATCCAATTTAGAGCTTGAATTAGTACCTTTGATTTATCAATGTTTAACAAAGTAATGTATTGTAAAACATTGATGTACTCTCAGCTATCGCTGCTAAAATACTAATTGAACTATTTGCAATTTATTATGGAATACTAATTTAATAGTCAGCAATTGCTGCTAGGAGACCAATTTAACTATTTTTTTTTTTTTTGTTTTTTTTGTTTTTTTTTTTTTTACAAAACATCAATTCAATGATCAGCAGTTGCTGCTCAAAACTAATTCGTAAAATATCAATTGAATGATCAGCTGTCGCTGCTAAAATATCAATTAAACTATTTGTAACTTGTTACAAAACATCAATTCAATGATCAGCAGTTGCTGCTCAAAAACTAATATTCATAATCAATTGAATGATCAGCTGTCGCTGCTAGAATATTCATCTAGTAACTGAAATAATTTGTTCAGTTTTTCCTGTATCTACACATATATAACGCAAAGCAGACGTGGAAATAATATTCTCTAGTTTTTTTTTTTTTTTTTTTTTTTTTTTTTTTTTTATTATTATTATGCGGCGCGGAGGAAAAACCTATATAACAAAACTTTCCGGTGGCCATTTCCGCGAATTCCGCAGACTCCGGCCGCCCTTGACAGTCGGTGGGTTTTCGACTTGTGATGTCAGCTCGATTCGAAGAATCACCCCGATCCCAGGAATTACTTGGTGCGTTGCACACGCATCAAACCCTTAGTTCACCGAGAAACGTATATGTACATACATATATATTTATTATAATTTCCTATGAAGTTTCATTCCTAAGGTTCAATAATTTACATATTTCTGCGTTTGCAATCACTATTCTATCGTTACCTCGACAAAATCGCGTCAACTTGAGCTACCCGTTTTAACGACACAACCTTCACTCATTCACCTTTTAACCCTTTTTTTCCTTTCCACACAATGTACTTACCTTCAGCTTCTTTTTCTTCTTTTCCTTTCTCCTTTATTTATTTATTTTTTTTCGATCCTCGTCGCCACCTGTACTATTTTCTATTTTCCCTAGCTTCCGCGGCTCGACAGCGCACCATCAACGTCGCTTGCTTATTCTCATCTGACGTATGCGCACGAGACACTGCTCACTCATACCATTCCACACAGCACATGACTCACACCCATGCCCATTCCCTACACTCATACACTACACTTAGGTAAATTCCCATAAGAGCGAACGAAGCAAAAGTAGGCAACCACCAACTGCTCACCTACAGCGCTTACGCTATACAGAATAAATGTGACCACTTTTTTTATATGGAGTTTTCCAGATTCACCCAATGTGAATGTATGCGTGCGGCATCACCAGTGCCATGGTGTTAGTCCCCTCCGTTGCAATGTTCTGATATATGGAATGACAGAATTGCAAAGGGGAAGAAGCAGGTAGCACACAAAGGCCCTTAAATACGGATACGCAGATTTTGTTTTTGCTTTTCGGCTCAACCAATTTGATTGTGAGTGGCTCCAGCGGGCGCGTACAAAGTGGGCCTGATTCTCTCAGAGAAGTTTTTTATCCCTTCCTTTAACATGAGCTTCTTATTACTATCTACTTCTCGCAAAATTCTCAATTCTCGCTTGGGTGGCGGTGGCAAGGTCACTAAAATTTTAGCGAATACGTCATTAGTGTCGCATCTTGTTGTGGATAATCTTTGGTACAGAGAGTGTCGCATCTTATTCTGGATAATCTTTGTTCGAAAGGACAACAGCTGAAAGAGTCTGTAAGCATGTTCTAGAAGAGAAACTGACGATCTCTTTGCTTATAGATGAGCCATGTGCTATTAGAAGTAGATTGGAGGTTTTCAAAGTGAAAGCTCTTGACGAAAATGTTCTATGAGATTGCACATCTATATGTTGGTTATCTCTGGTGCAATTATCCAGATGCAGATATTTTAAAGCTTGACAATGAGCTATTTATAAATTCTTTGCAAAAAAATTTAGCAAAGCTTTTTGTGCCAAAACTCGTCTCGCGATATTGACTTATAAGATTATTTTAATTACCTGACGTGTCTCCCGATGGAATCATGTAAAATAATAAAAGATATGTGTACTGTTTTTGAATACTTGTCTAAACTTGACGTTGCTTTTTTCATAATCAGCCAAGGTGGTGGACTCTAACATACAATGAGTTTAATCCACCGGGCTTGCCGAGAGGCCGTGCCGAGGAAGAAAGGAGGTAGGGAGGGGCGCCGTCCTGCGTATTGGTGGACGGACGAAATCGCGGCACTGAGGAGGATATGTCTCCGTCTCAGGCGGTTGGCTCAACGAATTGACCGGCGCGATCCCGACGCAGCCCGTAGATCTGCCGAATACGAAGCGGCGAAGACGAGCCTTCGTAGGGCCATCCAGAGGAGCAAGCGCCAATGCTGGCAGCGGTTGGGAGAGTACCTCAATGAGGACCCCTGGGGACTAGGATATAAGATCGCCCTCCGCAAATTGGGGGCATTCAAACCGAAAGCTCCCCTCGATGCGGGGACGGTCTGATCCACATTGGATGCCCTTTTCCCCACCCACCCGCTGGGTCCGCATTACGTGGTCCGCGAGGCACTCGACCCTCCTCCATTCACAATGGAGGAGCTCACGAGGGCCTCGCAAAGCCTTCAAAACAAGAAGGCACCAGGGTCCGACGGACTTCCGGCTGAGGTGCTGAAGGCGTTGACGTCAAGCCATCCAGAACGCTTGCTCGAGATGTACAATGCCTGCCTCCCTTAAATACGGATACGCAGATTTTGTTTTTGCTTTTCGGCTCAACCAATTTGATTGTGAGTGGCTCCAGCGGGCGCGTACAAAGTGGGCCTGATTCTCTCAGAGAAGTTTTTTATCCCTTCCTTTAACATGAGCTTCTTATTACTATCTACTTCTCGCAAAATTCTCAATTCTCGCTTGGGTGGCGGTGGCAAGGTCACTAAAATTTTAGCGAATACGTCATTAGTGTCGCATCTTGTGGATAATCTTTGGTACAGAGAGTGTCGCATCTTATTCTGGATAATCTTTGTTCGAAAGGACAACAGCTGAAAGAGTCTGTAAGCATGTTCTAGAAGAGAAACTGACGATCTCTTTGCTTATAGATGAGCCATGTGCTATTAGAAGTAGATTGGAGGTTTTCAAAGTGAAAGCTCTTGACGAAAATGTTCTATGAGATTGCACATCTATATGTTGGTTATCTCTGGTGCAATTATCCAGATGCAGATATTTTAAAGCTTGACAATGAGCTATTTCTAAATTCTTTGCAAAAAAATTTAGCAAAGCTTTTTGTGCCAAAACTCGTCTCGCGATATTGACTTATAAGATTATTTTAATTACCTGACGTGTCTCCCGATGGAATCATGTAAAATAATAAAAGATATGTGTACTGTTTTTGAATACTTGTCTAAACTTGACGTTGCTTTTTTCATAATCAGCCAAGGTGGTGGACTCTAACATACAATGAGTTTAATCCACCGGGCTTGCCGAGAGGCCGTGCCGAGGAAGAAAGGAGGTAGGGAGGGGCGCCGTCCTGCGTATTGGTGGACGGACGAAATCGCGGCACTGAGGAGGATATGTCTCCGTCTCAGGCGGTTGGCTCAACGAATTGACCGGCGCGATCCCGACGCAGCCCGTAGATCTGCCGAATACGAAGCGGCGAAGACGAGCCTTCGTAGGGCCATCCAGAGGAGCAAGCGCCAATGCTGGCAGCGGTTGGGAGTGTACCTCAATGAGGACCCCTGGGGACTAGGATATAAGATCGCCCTCCGCAAATTGGGGGCATTCAAACCGAAAGCTCCCCTCGATGCGGGGACGGTCTGATCCACATTGGATGCCCTTTTCCCCACCCACCCGCTGGGTCCGCATTACGTGGTCCGCGAGGCACTCGACCCTCCTCCATTCACAATGGAGGAGCTCACGAGGGCCTCGCAAAGCCTTCAAAACAAGAAGGCACCAGGGTCCGACGGACTTCCGGCAGAGGTGCTGAAGGCGTTGACGTCAAGCCATCCAGAACGCTTGCTCGAGATGTACAATGCCTGCCTGAAGGCGGGAGTTTTCCCCTCCCGCTGGAAGGTAGCCCGACTTATCTTGATCAGCAAGGGCAAGGGACCGGTGGGGTCCCCCGGGTCGTACAGACCGCTGCATATGCTTGACGCAGCCAGCAAGCTCCTGGAAAAGCTCCTGAAGCCTCGCCTCCAAGCAGCCGTGGGAGGGAGGAAAGGGAGGTGGACGGTTCACGCTATCCAGGAGGTAGTCGACGCGGCTCGGGCCATCGAATGCGGGAATCATTATTCTCGCCCGGTGTGCCTGCTGTTCACGCTGGATGTGCGCAACGTCTTCAACTCGGTGAGGTGGGGGACACGCTCAATGCGCTCGAGCGGGACTTCAGGATCCCTCAGTATCTACTGCAGATGACGAGGGACTACCTGAACGATCGCACCCTCACCTTCGAGACGGAGGATGGCCCGGAGACGAGGGTTCTTTCGGCAGGGGCGACCCAGGGCTCCATACTAGGTCCCGACATATGGTATTACACATATGACGGGATCCTTCGTATGGAGATGCCAGAAGGGTCTTTCCTGGTTGGGTACGCCCGCCGACGACATTGCGGCGGTTATTACCGGCAGAGATGTTGACAAGGCTCAGATGAGGCTCAACCAGGTTATGCGTCGGGTGAGTTTCTAGCTGTGCGACCACGGGCTGGAATTGGCACTCGTCCTTCTTACAAAGAAGAGCATCGGTCTGCTAAGAGAGATGCGGGTAGGAGACATGACGGTCCAGACACGGCGCGTGGTCCAGTACCTGGGGGTGAGTCTCGATTGCAGGCTCATCTTCTGGGACGAGATCAGGGGGCAGGCCGATAAGGCGGCTGCGGTGACGGCGGCGCTGAGCAGGGTCATGGCCAACATTGGTGGACCCAGACCCTGCAAAAGGCGTCTGCTGCTCCGCACCGCCGAGGCCATAAAGTTCTACGGAGCAGAAGTCTGGGCCGACGCGATGCGGTGGGAAAAGTTCCGCAAGCGCATACTTGCGGTGCAACACCGCGCGGCACTCCGCATCGCGTGTTCCTACCGCACGGTCTCGGAGCCGGTGCTGGTGGCCGCGGGGGTCATCCCAATTAACCTCCTAGCCAGGGAACAGCAGTCCGTCCACCAGGAGAAGTCTGCCCTGGGGGGAAAGAAGCCGCGAGGGTGGCCCGTGCCAGGAGCTTAGCGTCTTGGCAGGATAGATGGGATGGGGTGTCGCGGGGCTGGTGGGCAGCTCGGTTAATCCCCCAGCTGGCCACCTGGATGAACTGTCAGCATGGGGAGGTGGATTACTACCTCACTCAAATGCTGACGGGACACGGGCATTTCCGGGCCTCCCTCTACCGTATGGGGAAGGTGCCGAGCCCGTGCTGCGTTTACTGCGACTCCCCATCGGACTCCGCTCTCCACATTCTTTTAATGTGCCCGTTGGAGAACGGAACAGGCCGATCTGGAGGCGGTGACGGGCGGCATAACCCCACATAACATAGTCGGGGTTATGATGCAGTTCGACGATTTCTGGCGGAGGGTCGCCTCCTTTGTGAGGAGGGTTCTCCATCAGAAGGAAGATGACAACAACAGGGGTTTGTACGGAGCCCCTGTCGACTTATGAGTGTTATTTATTTATTGACGGGGGAATATTTATTTATTTATTATGGGGGAGGCGGACAAAAGCGGGTGCTCCTAATAGAGCACCGGCTGGCTTGGGCGGGTGCTCCTGACAAAAACGGAGACTCTCCCCGGGGAGTTCCTGTTGGCTGAGAGATTAGTTGTGGGTTCCGGCGAAAGTTTGCCTCTCTCGGGAGAGGGATTCTTTCGCCGGAAGAAAGGCTACAATAACAGGGGCTCCTTAGGGAGTCCCTGTTGGCATATAGGGGGGCAAGCGGACAAAAGCGGGTACTCCTAAGCGGAGCACCTGTTGGCTTGGAATGGGGAATATAGACAAAAACAGGGATTCCGTGAAGAGTCCCTGTTGGCATCGTGAGTGAGGACGGACGGATGTGGCTGAGTGAGTGGTGTATGACCGTTACGGGCGGGTTTATAGGACCCCACCCTGAAGTAATGTCTTCTAGAGAGTTCCGGGGCGGAGTTCCTGGAGGTGGGGAGCGAGGTTTTATCTGGTAGGCCTGGCCATGTGGCCAGGGAGTCCGGCACACGGGTGGCTTCGGTCATATAGGTGCGTAACGGCATTTCCCCGCTCCCATAAAAAAACAAAAAAGAAAAAAATGTTTGCCCTAGGCTTCATCAAGGGATTTTTTTCTCTACCTATTAAACATTTTATTTTAAAGTATAATCAAACATTGTCTGATCGAATCTCCAGCATTACAGTTACCAATGATCTGATGATCTTGCAATTTATAGAAACTATAATTCAAGAGTTTAATGTTCATTTAAATATAGGAATCATTATCTTAAAGAATACATAACGGCCAATATGACGAAGTGATAAAAATGCGTCATTCTTTTATTTAACTGTTTAAGATAAGTAGGAATTTTATTTTGTTGTTATAGTGTTTACATATTTTATATATTTTATTTGGTTAATATTTTTTATTTTTTACTTTTTAGTACGTTTTTACTGTTTCTATCATTTTAAGTTAAATAAAAGAATTTTTTTAAAAACTTTTTTTTAAATTTTTTTTTTAATATTATTCACTTTAATTGTGATGTGATAAAGGAAGTTCATGACAATTGTTGCGATTTTAACACATGCATTTTATTTTTCCCTTAATTTTTTATTTTTCATTGTTATTATTTCATTGTAAGTCAAGTGGTATTTTTACCTCTTGATAAATAAATAAATAAAAGTGGACATTTTCAATTCGCTTTGTATCGGTCAAGCTATCACCGTAAAAGCAATGCCGGAAACATCTGAAAAATAAAAATGACGCCGTGTTCAGATACTGAACACCTCCCTGAATTCGACGACTTAGCACATTTCTGAATATATTTTAATGTGCATGCTTTTATGGATTAAAATATGATTTAAAATATGAGTTCATTTGTCACAAATTGCTTACGCAAAAAGAAATCCGACAAATCAAAGAGCTTATATTTATGATAAGAGCTCTCAAGCTAAACAACTAGTAATTTTTGTCATTACATGCATATCGCCCAAAGATTTGCTGACATATGTGTGTAGCTTTCGATCACAAAAGCACAAAATAACAATTGGGGAAGAGTTTTGCCCAGCTGGAACCATGGAGGAACAAACATAAACGGAGAGGCTATATCGTGTAAAAACCGTTAAGTTTCAAAATCTGCCATTTTTGGTTTCGCCTTATTTTTTAGCGGTACGTTTTCGATAGGTGCACCGAAAAAATTTTGCAAGAAAACTTTAAATGTGATTAGTCCCAAATCAAGTCATAGTGTTTTGTTAATTACGAAATTATTAATTACATTTCAAAAAGTTATTATCCTATAGTTTGTTTCATCGAGAATCAAGCCTTATGCTTGATACCCGTGTTTCAAAATAACAATTAAAATTTAATTGGAATAGGAAGAAAATAGGGTTGAATGAAAGTCGTTGGTTTGGGTCGAAGAAAATTGGATTAGATTTATTTTAGACCCTGAGGGAAAAAAGGGACCGTTGCTGAAGGCAACGACCAAAAAAAACCCTCGAAAATGTAAATATACATATATATACATAAACAAACTGCATCATGGTTTTGTTTGATGGGTATGTATGTGTGTGTGTATGTGTGTCAATGTGGGAAGCGGGGATGTGTGTGTGTGGAATGTAATGGTGGCTGGCACCGTGAATGTTTCGCCGAAAAGGTCGAAATTGGACGGCCTCCTGCGGGAGGTAATCGCCCGGTGGAGAGCCAAGGCCGAGGTGGCGCTGGAAGGGGCGAACACACACACCCGCGCACAAAAACACACGTGGGAAAGGTAGAAGAACGCGACGCGTGGATCCTAAGAACGCGATACGTGGATCTTCCCTTTGCTGGTACGATCGCGAAAGCAACCCGGCGACAACACCCCGCGATGACGACTACTAGCATTATGCCACGACATTTTTCACGGCACGATGACGATGGAATGCCCGCTAAACTATAACCGCACGACAATAGTAGCAGGCAAAAAGAATATTCGAGAACAGGTGGCCGACGTCTGCCCGGTTCGAGTGTTCGCGCAGTAAGCGCGACGCCTGATTCACGGATCGTGACACACATACACGAGAGATAGGGAGAAACCGAGGATCCGAGAGAAAACTGATGTGTGTATGTACATAGGGATACATATGGCCGGGCCATAACATCGGTTCCGCGAATATGTCTTCGATCTCGGTCGAACATAGTTGTTCAACTTCTTCATCAACTAGCATTGTAAAAATTAAAGAGCTCCTAGTCACAGACATTGAGAAGACAGATTTCACGAGAAGAACAAAGGGAGAAGAAGAATTAAACACAGCTGAGAGTTGTGTCAGTATGGGAATTTGCTATTCTTTTACTAAAGAAGTTAATCCACATGTTTAAATTAGTTTTGCAATCCTCTTAAAATGTTGCGTTTTAGTTTTTACCACGAAATTCGGTATTTATTTGTAATCCATGACTGCTCGAATTTTATCAGTAGGTTTTTTTGGGTGGTACTTATCTTTAAACCGTTATTTCCGAATTAAATTTAAAATAGCCAAAATATGTAATGTATGTACAGTACATATATGCTTCAAACTTTTATAAATTGTTAAAATAATCGAATATAGTTCAGCAAATAAACATCCGCCGTCGGATTCGAGTGCGGTTTTTTTCCTGAGGAAGGCCACATGGCAAGGAAGCTTTTCCTCAAAAAAAGTTTCGATCTTCCTATACACAAAATCGGCAGAATGAAGGGTCAAGGTCTAATTTTGGGCTTTGAAATTGCCATTTTCGAAGTTTGACGCGGTCTCTCCCGCTTTTTTGTTGGCGTATTGGGTCGTGGGTGGTATCGTTGAAAATCGTGAAGGCTCAGGTTTCTAATGCGTTATCAACCAGTAGTCTAGGATGTCTCTGAAAGAACTTATTTTCTAGGTTGACCGCCTCCAAATTTTCAATTGCGATTTTAGGGGGAAGGACCGATTTTAAAGGGGGTAGGTGGTGTCCGAACCAACGTTGATCGGGAGACCATGTAGAATCGATTGGCATATGTTAATTATTTTAACACGAATAACTTCGGAATGCGTCGTCGGATTCGAGTGCGGTTTTTTTTTCTAAGGAAGGCCACATGACAGGGAAGCTTTTTTTCAAAAAAAGTTTCGATCTTCCCATACAAAAAATCGGCAGAATGAAGGGTCAAGAACAAATTTTGGGCTTTGAAATTGCCATTTTCGAAATTTGACGGGGTCTCCCCCGCTTGTTTGTTAACGGATTGGGTCGTGGGTGGTATCGTTGGAAAGCTTGAAAGCTCAGCCTTTTAATGCGTTATCAACCAGTATCCTAGGATGTCTCTGAAAGAACTTATAAAGTATTTTCTAGGTTGACCTCCTCCAAATTTTCAATCACGATTTTAGGGGGAAGGACCGATTTGAAGGGGGCGGTGTCCGAACAAACGTTGATCAGGAGACCATTTAGAATCGATTGGCATACCCCTGTTCAGACCTTAGCAAAACACCCTGTATAATACGAATAACTTCGGTACGCAAAACCGGATTTGAGTGCGACATTGTTTTTCTGAGAAAGGCCACACGACGTGGAAACTTTTTCTCAGAAAAAATTTCGATCTTTTTATACAAAAAATCGGTAGAATGAAGGGTCAAGGTCAAATTTTGTACATTGAAATTACCATTTTCGAAATCTTACCCGGTCTCTCTCGCTTGTTTGTTGACGGATTGTGTTGTCGTAAGGGGTGCTTTTAGAAAGTTTGAAGACTACAAATTCTTTGCTGTATCATTCTTCTTCTTCATTTGCTCTTTTTCACAATTACGTTCTAATGGACGAAATTTGGATACATTAGGCGAATTTAGATCTTTGGTTACAAAATTAATACTATTCTTTTCATACTAATTCAAAGTTACTTTTGAATAATAAGCCGGTGCTAAATGTGTCCAAGAAAAAGTAGTAGCTATTGTAAATATTCTTTAATATAAATATCAGCTCTACTTAACAGTTTTTTATTCAGTTATCAAACTTTTACCATTCCTCCGCGTTGACAAATGGATTGCTAAATGAATTCGTTTTTACAAATTTTCTCAACATCAAGTGTTTTTCTATTTTTATTTATTTACTAGCGAATACCCGGCGTGTGCTACTACGCTGAAAAAAGAAATACATTTTACTTGTTTGAAAAAAAGGAAATTTTCGTCTCGTTTCGTCTCGTTCATCTCATCTCATCTCACCTCATCTCGTCTCATCTCATCTCATCTCATCATCATCTCATTCCAATGAATTTCATATATCAGCATGAACTGTCACGGCAATATATGAAATTCATTGGAATGACAGTGGCGCCATCTGTCGAAAATTGGTCGTACCAACTCAGAAACCTTCGTGGGCTCATGCACAACAACTTTGCTAAAGATCATCACATGATCAAATGCATAGTTTACGATTCTATAAAGGACATACAGACAAACATTCATTTTTATATACATACATATATAGATTGCACACCCCGCGGGTGTGTGCTCTATTATCGACTAACGCGCCAGCCTCAGTTTTTAACGATAAAAGTAATCATATTGCAGGCAATTTCGCAATAAATAAATTTTTAATATAGCTTTTTGGAAAGAAGAAATCTTGTTGTATCAATTGATACCATTTTTAATTTAAAAAAAATATTTTTTAAGTCTTAAACTTGCTTTTGAAAAACAACGTGCGTATGTGTGATTTTCCTGATTTTTGTTTGTATCTGTTCGAAATGTATCAGAATAGAACCCTATTGATTATCAAAATGATTCCTCTCATAGTTGAATTATTATAAACAATTATGTAAACAAACCGATTCCGTTGCGACTCGCCTATTTTGCCTTGCAATGGGCTTGAAAAATTTTGTGAAAATATGTTTTTGTTAAAATTTAAAAGAAAAAGTTGGCGTGGGGAGTCCTGGGTGGGGCCAGTGAAAGGTCTCCGGAGTATCTTTTCAATAAAAGAAATTTTAGAAAATGCTTTTTGTAGTTTAGCCGGAATTTGGCAAAGAATTTTCAGAGGAAGTGTTTGCTTTGGATTTCTTTTGCGGGGTAAGGGAGTTACGGAAAAATTTGTGCTAACGATCCAAAGGTTGAGAACATGATAGGCTATTCTGTAAAATTTATAGGATGCAAATCGTTGTACAGAAGGCTGAGCAATTAGCCTGAGAGTTGAAAAAACCAATTTTCACGCATCGCGCTAAGTGCAATTTCACCCGAAAAGGTTGTATGAGGCATTTAGGGCAGGCGGTTGCGGGGACGGCGGTGAGGGTCGATTCGTGTTCCGGCTACGCGAGGTATCCAGGGAGCGATTTATGGGCCCGGGGGTTTTTGGCTGCCAGGCGTCGAGGTTGAGGCTCGATTTGTGTAACTGGGAGAGAATATCGTGCGAGCGACTTGCTCGTTGATGTCAGGGGTGAGGCTCGAATTGTGTGGGGCCTGGCTGCTGAGCTTCGAGTCAAGCGAACGAATAGTGGGGAATGTGTGGGCTGGTGTGGAAATAATGAGTTTTCGCACCAAAAACAGGTGAGATAAGTGGGTTATTATCTCAGCTCTCGCACATAGAACTATTTTAATTTTTTAATATATGTTGTCAAATGACATCTTCTAGGGTGCGCACTTTAGGTTGTACCAACGATTATTTATTTTTTTCAAAAGAAAATCCTCCCTAGGTAGGTACAATAGTATAATATCTATTTTCAATTAAGTTTCGTCGCCAATCACAATGCCGAATTTCTTATTAACAAATTTTTCCGGCTAAGTTTTTGATGCACTGTTTTCTTTTTGTATACGTCTTAATATTGGCTCTTTTTAGGGTTCCGTAACAAAATATGTTTCGCTATGTCAGTCCGTCCGTATGTCACAGTCATTTTATTCAGAAATTATTGAGACTATAGTACTGCAATTTGGTACACGTATAGATGTAGGATTAAAATGCTTCGTTAGTTCAATAATTCAATTTAATTTAGAATGAGTTTATAAAAACAGTTGTATTGTGCTATAATTTTACACAATTGAGTTTTTCTACTGACCACTGATTACTGAAAACTGCAGCTAAACTGCAACTGAAAACTACTGACGACTGACTACTGACCACTACTGACGACTACTGAGTGCCAACTCCGACCGACTACTGCTGAAAAGACTGACTACTGATTTCTGACTACGGCTAACTACTGTAACTGTACTAAACAACTGTGGTAGAAAAAGTGTGGCTACACGCAAATAAGGCTTTGATTTGTTTTAAGGCGATTCCGCCGCCGATGACGATGGTGAGCTATCTCCGGTTAAGCTCCTACATCCGGCCATCCTGTTGTCGTTCGTCTCGAACGATCGGAAGTCTTCGGAGAGGTCGTTAGAGCGCCACGGTTTCATCAAATCGCAACTTGTTGTTGTTTGTTTAGGTCCCTCTGCATCGGTCATCTTTTGCACAGTATAACGTCCACCTCGACCTTTACTGGTTACTTTGTAGGGCCCTAAAAATTCAGCAGAAAATTTATTACCAACTTGAAATTGTGTTTTTTTAATTGCAACAAGATCTCCCACTTCATAAATATGTCCTTCTTTCCGAGATTTATTAAATGTTTTAATGTTTTCTTGTCGTATTTTTTCTATTTGTTTTCTTACGTCTAGACGAATTTTTTCTCTCTCCTCATCGTAATCTTGCAATGCTGCTTTCTTTATCGCATTTATGATTTCCAGATCATCTTTTTTCCTCATTTTGAAACCAAATAATACTTCGAAGGGTGTCCTATTTATTGATCTTTGAAATGAGCTGTTCAGTGCAACTTGTACTTGGGGTACAAATTTGTACCACTTTTCGGGAGAGCCTACACTAAATTTTTTCAGAACCTCTATAATAATTTTGTTTACTCTTTCTGCTTGACCATTCCCTCGGGGTAGTCCTGTTGTTATTAGCACATGTTCAATCCCTTCTTCCGTGCAAAATTCCTCAAAACTGTTCGATGTGAAGGCTGATCCCCTATCCGTGATTATCCTTTTCGGGTTTCCGAAGTACTGCTGTTGCTCTCGGAGTTTTCTGATGACTTCTTCGGCTGATAAGGTTTTAGTTGGGTAAATCCAACGTATTTCGAAAATCCATCCACCACAGTGAGTATATATTTATATTGTTTCGTTGTTTGGTCCATAGGTCCTATGTGGTCCAAATGAATTGTTTCTAATGGTGTATCGCCCTTATCCAGAGGGTTAAGGAATCCTTCCTGTTTTCCTAACTTTCTGCTACTCAGCAAACATTTGACGCAATTTTTTAAACAATGTTGAACTTTGCTTTCGATATTCGGGATATAATATTCTTGGTTGATCAAATGAATTGTCTTTGGTGCCGCAAAATGACCTTCCTGATGTTTCATCTTTATTATTTCGCCTTCCATGTAGATGTAGATTGACATGAGGCGGGTTGAGTCACCCTGCACTTAGACCAAAGGTCCATTATACAAACCTCGAGAATAGATACTGCCATCTGGGTTAATCTCGATGCCCTGATAGAGCCGTTAGACGACCAGTTCTTCTAACAAAGCTCAGGATGGTGGGCAGCGTGAGTTTATGCAGATCCTGTGGATCCACCTGGTAGTTCCCGAATAAAGCGGCTCTGGCGCTATTGTAGAACGGACACGCACACAAAAGGTGAGCGATAGTCTCGTCCTCCAGCTCGCAGCCACAAATCGGCGATTCCGCTATTCGTATTGTATGTAGATGCTTGTTCAGCCTGCAATGGCCGGTAATGATGGCCATCGCAAGGCTCAACTGGCATCTACTGAGGTTGAGTAGACGTCTGCCTACGCCTGGGTCGACCCGATGTAAGAACATCTTAGACTGTCTACAATCTGTACTAGCTGACCACCTCTCATTGTGCTCAGAGCGGACCCATTCCTCCATTGAGCGACTGATGAGAGATGGTGCAACACCCACGTAGGGTTCTGGTCCTATAAAGGAAGAGCAGGCCCCTTCTTTCGCCAGCCTGTCTGCAGTCTCATTGCCTGCAATGTTACAGTGGCCAGGGACCCAGATTATTGAGACATTGTTAGTTGTCGCAATAAGGTCAAGCGCGTGACGACACTCGCTGAGGAGCTTAGACGAGACTATGTAAGAGTCAAGTGCTTTGAGAGCAGCTTGACTGTCGGAGAAAATAAAAATATCTCTCCCACACAGTTTCCTCTTTAAAATCTCTTGAGCACAGATCAAGATGCCGAGAACTTCCGCCTGGAAAATGGAGACGAATCTGCCTAGCGAGCGGGAGATGCACAAGTCTTCGCTAAGGCCGTACACTCCGACTCCGGCCAGGCCCTCAGCGAGGGATCCGTCTGTGAACCACGCAGATCCGGCGTCCGACACTGTGTTACTGAGATAGTCTTCGTCCCACTCCGTTCTGGAGGGAATAGACACAACATACCTTTTACGTAGGCTGAGATGGGGCGTTATATAATCCGAGATCATTTGTACGCAACTGTTGGTATGTAACAGTTTGTCCCAGATCAGGGAGTGCCCTACCAGCTGATGATTGGGTCGCCAGAGATTGTTTTGAATAAGGCGCAAGGCCGAATTCATCGCTTCTTTCTGCACGATGATATCGAGCGGAGCCAGAGAGAGAGCCAACTCAATCGCGGCAGTTGGAGAAGATCTCATTGCTCCTGTGATGGCTAAGCAGACCAGTCTTTGTACCGTAGCGAGTGTACTTTTGACGGTGCTTAAATTTGTCCTTTCCCACCAGACCAGCGCCCCGTAACAGAGACTCGGTCTGATGACGGCAGTATACATCCAGTGGATGATTTTTGGGCTAATGCCCCAGGTACGACCGAAAGCTCTTCTACACTGCCAGAAGGTCGAGATGGCCCTTTGTGTTTTGCAGTCTAGATGTAGCTTCCAGTCCAGCTTGATGTCCAGGATCACTCCTAGGTATTTTACGCTATTTGCGTAGATGATCTCTTTGTTGAATATTCTCAAATGCCTGAGACCCTCCAACTTCCTTCTGTTAGTGAAAAGTAGAGCAGAGGTCTTGTCAGCGTTGACTGACAAGTTCCTGTCCCTGCACCACGCTTCCACCAACAGCAAGGCTTGCTGCTGGAGATCGCAGAGAGTACTGAGAAATTTGCCTCTGCACAGTATCACTATGTCATCCGCATAGGCAACTGTGAAGTGGCCCTTACTGTCCAGTAACCTGTTGAGGCCGTCAACCACCAAGCACCACAGGAGGGGAGACAGAATACCACCTTGCGGGCAGCCCCTAACTACCCTCCTGATCGCTGTGTGGGAACCTACCTCAGTGGAGACAATTCTGCTTTTCAGCATGTTAACTATCCACCTGGTTAAAGTTTGGTTAACCCCATGCTCCTGCAAGGCACAAGACATAGCAGAGAAGCTGGTGTTGTCAAACGCTCCTTCGATGTCCAAAAAGACACCAACGCCTTCCATACTTTTGGGAATAACTAGAAGTTTTTTACCATCCAGATACTTGAATAACAGATCCTTTTCCATAAAGAAATCATCATAGCTTCGCAGTTTTAGAACTTCTTTCACTGCCTCAATAAATTCGTCTGTTTCTTGTGATTTTCTGATTCTGACCAACATTTCATTTTCGATGGCGTATACAACTGGATTGCGGCTTAGAGAATCTACGTGTTGCATCCTACTGCCCGCTCTATGTTCCACTTCAAATTGAAATTCTTGCATATATAGGATCCATCTTGATACTGCAACTGGTAAGTCTTTTTTTCCCATAGTCTGTCGAAAAGCGATGCAATCCGTTACGACTTTAAATTTGCTGCCTAGAAGGTATATGCGAAATTTTTTCAACGCCAGATAAACTGCCATGACTTCTAGAATGTAGCTGTGGTAATGTTGTTCCGATGGCTGGTTTTTTCTACTATAATAATAGAGAGGGTGAAACTTTTTATCATGTGCTATTTGCGTCAGTACTGCTGCGCATCCAACTTTACTCGCGTCAGTATATAATTGCTTTTCTGCTCCTTGCCGAAAGATATGTAGTACTGGTTTAGTAGTCAAAGCGTCTTTAAGTTTTTCCAGTGCAATTCTCTGTTCCGCCTGCATCTTAAATGAGTTTTGTTTTTGCAGTAGCGCAGTTAACGGCTTAGCAATGATTGAGTAGTCTGGTATGTATTTCCTAAAAAATCCAGTTAAACCGAGGAAGGACTGCACATCTCTGATATTTTTTGGCTCTGGAAAATTTTTTACAGCTCTGATTTTACCCTCTGACGGACTAATTGTGCCGTCCTCAACAACATGTCCTAAAAATTCGATTTTCCTCTTCAAAAAACTACATTTTTTCCAATTTATCTGCAATCCATAATCCTCTGCTACCTTCAAAACCATCTTCAGTTTGTTGATATTTTCTTCTTCTTGTTTTGCTGCAATAATTAAATCATCCATATAAGTATGTACAATTTTCTTTGTAGTAAGTTCCCGAAATATGTGGTCTATGAATCTGCAAAATACCGCTGGAGCATTCATTAGTCCGAACGGAACACGATTAAATTCAAAATGTCCTTCTGACGTTATGAAGGCTGTGTACTTTATGCTGCTTTCTTCCAATGGTACGTGGAAGTATCCATTTTTTAGGTCCAATGTAGTGAAAATTTTTGATTCCGCTAGATCATCAAGGACCTCATCTATAACTGGCATAGGAAAATGTTCCTTTATGGTTTGTGTGTTAAGTTTCCTATAGTCGATGCATACTCGATGCGATCCGTTCTTCTTTTTCGTAACAACGACGTTGCTTGCGAAAGGCGAATTTGATGGGCGAATGATTTTCTCTTCAAGCCATTCCTCAACCTGCTGCTTGACTATTGATTTTTCCGCAAGGGGAAGTCTTCTCGGACTCGAGTATATAGCCGTTTCACTACTAAGCACTATGCTCATCTTAACTGGGCTTTGTGCAACTTTATTAGGTTTATACCTTTTTATTAGTGCTTCAATTTCACCTTTGTATTCCTTGGGCACATCTATCTCATTTTCTTCTACATTTATATTTAAAATCATAGCTTTATCCTCAGAAGTCTTGTCTTCGCTCTCCAGAAACGTAACCCCATCTTTGTCGAAAACAACCCTGGCTTTTGAAATGACGTCACTGCCGATAATACATTGCAGCCTAATTGCATCATGCGGTACAACGTGGATGTTAGATTCTATTTTCACATTATTAATGTTCAAATTTGCTTTGAAAGAACCGATTGATTTCGATTTACCCGTCCCTAAACCCAATAAATTTATTGCATGCTTTGTTAAATTTATGTCTTTTAACTGTTGTAACCCGTCTTCTCTTAATAAAGTCAAATCACTTCCCGTATCAATAAGCGCCGTGAAATTATAACCGTTAATTTTGATTTCTTTTATGTTCTGTGCATTAATAAAGTTTGTTTGTTTCGTTTGCTTCTGGTTTTCTTTTTTCGTGCAATATTTTGATATGTGGCCACGCTCATTACAAATAAAACACTTATGTAGTTCCCGATTTGCAGTCTTTTTTTAAATGTTCAACTGAGCCACAATTATAACAATGCGGTTTTTTGGAGTCTTGGACTTAGCAGCCTGGCTAGATTTTTGAGAAAATTTTGAATTATTTTTACTTTTAATACGTTCGTAAACGTCTATTCTGTCCTTTAATTCACTTAGATTAGTTGCATTATAAAGTATTGATTTATTTTCTTCGCGATCCGGTATTCCATTAATTGAGGAGCGTCGGAACAAAAACCGTTAAATCCCATTTTCACTTTTTTTTTGTTAATGATCTCAATTGGTTGTTTTCCTACATATCTTTCTTTATCGTCAATGTAAACTGGTCGAAAACTGATAAATCCCCTATAAATCCTTCCGCGAAATACCCGGATCTGAACATAAACCGATAAATCCGTCAATCGTACCAAATGAAGATGACGATCGGAACAAAGACCGTTAAATCCTTAGTAACACTGAGATATTCAGCCGCCTTTTAGCATGAAATACCGATATATCCTGCAGTGTTTTATCAAAAACCGATATATCCAGTTGGTTTGGTCAAAAACCGATATATCCATTTTTGTTTTTTTAATATCTCAACAAATACCGTGCACACGAATGTAGAATTCAGGTTTCCAAACAGTGATTCCAACATCAATAAATTGATAAATTTCGTTCAATCCCAAATTAGAAAACCATGAGCGTGGCTATATTTTTACAATTTCCCAACAAAAACACAAAAGGGATTTAGCGGTTTTTGTTCCGACGCTCCTCAATTATAAAATGAATTAATGATAGGTCGTCAACATCGGCCCGGCAGGCTATCTCCTGCATTTTATAAATATATTCCCTATAGCTTTCAGAATACTTTTTCTTTCGATTTCTTAATTTTTCATATATATCTGCCTTACAGATTTTTTCCCTGAATTCACTTAATAATTTCGCTTTTAATTCAAAATAAGAATGGCATGCTATTGTACGTATAAAAATTTTGGCACTAGGTACCTGTTAACAGTCTTTTCAAGTAGATTAGTTTTTCGATTTCAGTCCACTTCAACATTACCGCTATCTCCTCGAACTCCTCAAACCATGTCGTGATTTTCCATCCGTTATCTCCGTTAAATGGTTGCAGAAGATTCTCGACGTCCCGTATCTTGAAGTCCGGCGAACTTTTTCGTGTAGGTAACTCGTAACAACCGCTTGTGCCTGAAGTACCTGCGACTTGAGTATTAGGATTAGAATTTTTGTTATTTGTAGCCCTATTTGATACTGATTTATCTTCGTTTTCGTTTTCATTGGAATCATCGTCCTCATCTAGCGCCTCCTCGAGTCTTGCCACCAAAACCGCTTTATTTCCCGTTGCGTCCAAGCCACGTTTAATTAACTCAGCTTTTAATTGTTCCACTGTTAAATTGTATGCTATTTTTCACACTTAGCACTCTTTAGACTCGATTTAAGTTTATTGTCCGCGATTGGTTGAGCCCCCAAATGTAGGATTAAAATGCTTCGTTAGTTCAATAATTCAATTTAATTTAGAATGAGTTTATAAAAACAGTTGTATTGTGCTATAATTTTCCACAATTGAGTTTTTCTACTGACCACTGATTACTGAAAACTGCAGCTAAACTGCAACTGAAAACTACTGACGACTGACTACTGACCACTACTGACGACTACTGAGTGCCAACTCCGACCGACTACTGCTGAAAAGACTGACTACTGATTTCTGACTACTGATTTCTGACTACGGCTAACTACTGTAACTGTACTAAACAACTGTGGTAGAAAAAGTGTGGCTACACGCAAATAAGGCTTTGATTTGTTTTAAGGCGATTCCGCCGCCGATGACGATGGTGAGCTATCTCCGGTTAAGCTCCTACATAGATGGTAATTATACCCACTACAAAGGCATATATTACAACTTTTGGGAAAAAAACTAAGGCAATCTCTCCTACATGCAAAGTGGGGATGAAAAAAAAAATCTTTACTTACCCCATCTGGTATCGTTCTAAAGGGAATTGAAAAACACTAGGTTTCTTAAACCAATTTCCAAAACTACGCCCCGTTTTTTAAATATTTTTCAAAGTAGCCCCATTATACCCAGTGTATTAAAAATACTTCTTTGTTAAATACTTCTAAAATGTTGGTACTTCAGCCATATTGGGAAGTTTAGAAGTACCTACATATTATGAACGATTGTAGATGTGGTATAAAACCGTCCAAAACTCATTTTGCTACCGTCCATATCAGAAGAGCTCATAATCTTAAGTGTCAATGAATTAAATAAGGGTATTTTTTCATTTGACTATTTCACTATTACCTTATTGGAAAATATTAAAGCCTTAGGGCCGTTCCACACTGGGTGCATAAAATCGGCGCAGTTGCACCGGATTCACTGTGTTTACGAACATGCACACAAATAGGATCGTGCGTGCAAACACATTTTTGAGAGACTATTTTGCGAGTGTATGGGTCTTTCGAAAATCGTTGCGGAGCGAACGAGCCGATTTTGGGAGACTTTTCCTGAATTTAGGAGAAAGAGCTCTCAAGTGAAGCCAAATCGGTTAAACCATACCAGGGGTGGTTTAACGAGCAACTCTGCACCGGCACAACTTTTTGCACCGAGTGCAACCTTATCAGTACCCTTCGCTTCTTATCTCTACCTGTTGCCTTGAGACGATATTCTTTAACCCAAAATTTTCTCTTGGCACGCGAACCAAAAGAACACTTGATGCTGAGTTAAATATTTTTTACCAGAAAAAATATCTGTTTGCCCTGAATTTAGTGGAGTGCATATATAAAATAAATAAATTAATCCCATCGGGGAAAAGTATGTGTACTTCAAGCCTGGGCATTTTTTATTTCTCATAAAATAAGAAATAATTATTACAAATGAAATGTTAATGCATGTTATATGAAATAGTTAATTTAAATTAGGAAATTATTTCAATTAAATTTTATGATGAATTTGATATTTGAAATAAGATCGGAAATAATCATTTCAAATAAAATTTTATTTAGTGAGAGTTGAAATAACTATTTTAAATAAAATGCTTATTTGAATTAATCACATTGGAAATACAAACCAAATACAATTTGCCTGAAAAGTGTTTGCAATTGGATGGGAAAAGTGTATTAGCAGTGAAAAATGAGATCGATTTATAAATCATCTTTATTTACAGTAAGTGAAACAAGCTCTTCAAAATGATCATTTGATAAGGACCCACTAACAGCAGGCCAATGATTTTTTTAAGCTATTGCATAGCTTTTATCGCGGGCTTTGAGCGCGGCGACCGAATCAAGAAATTCCGTAACGAAAAAACCTAACACCCCCCACTCCGACCGGCACAGCGGTGCGGCGTTGGCGACTAGATTAGCTGCTAACTGCTCATAACTGACAGCTGTACGCGTAAAATTTGTGTATAAAGTGTTTTAAATATGAATAAACAAAGTGCATTTATTAATGAAGAAAGTGATGAAAAAATAGTGAAAGAAAATGAGTGAGTACTCTATATACATACATTTTATTATTATCACAAATGCAGTATTTTTTTCTTTACTTTTTTTGAATTTATATATAATACTGCTATAAAAATAACCTCAATTTTTGATAATAAAATGAGCGATTTTTCGTTTTATAGAGAAGAAAAACTTAAAGAGCTAAAAAGAAAAAGAAATTGTGAACGTCAAAGGGCACATTTCCAAGCATAAACTTTAATTATAATTGCATAAGTTGATAAAAAATACTATGCAATAGCTTTACCGCGGCAGTCCCCGAGTGGCACTATCTTTTTTTACTTCGGTGAAGATAACATATTCGAGACATTAACACCATTAGTGTAACTTGAATAATTGTTTTAAACAGTGTGTTTTATGTAAATTAAAACGATTTCAATTTTAACTGCTTCCCATTGCAAACACTTTTCAATTAAATTGTATTTCGTATTCATTTACAACGTGATTAACCCAAATAAACATTTTATTTCGAGTGAAGTGAAGATTATTTTTTTCTATTATTTGAAATAAATTATTATTTCGTTAAAGTTTTATTTCATTTTTAAATAAGCAGTTATTTAAATTAAATTTTATTTTAATTAACATTCATTTTATTTCAACAAATTGAGCTAGTTCATTTTGAAATAACTGAATATTTGAAATAACTAAGTTATTTCATTTTGAAATAAAATTTTTATTTAAAATAGGAAAGTAATTCAAATTGCCCAGACAAAAACGAGGCCGGTTTACAGATTCCCAAATGTCTTTATTGCACCCGACCTGGCACTGTCCAATTTTTCAACCTCCTAGAGGCAAAACATTCATTAACACATGCGTAAACAAGCCTGGCTCGTTCATGCACCCTGGCTCGTTCATGCACCCAGTGGCCAGAGCATCGCTTCAACGAACCTTAGCACTGGCCTCGTTGCTGGCTGGCAGGCAAATGAGGAGGATTTCCGAATTTGTTCGAAATGAAATTCGAATTTTTCGAAAGACTCCGGGTGCAAAAAAAGAAGCTAGTGTGGAACGGCCCTTATGTTGATTGCTGTTTGAAGCCGAATCATAAATCTAGAATTATGTCTGTTCCATGACAAAACCTAGGGCGACCCAGGTTGCACTGAAAGCGTTCCATGTCCATGAGAATTTTGACAGTTTTTTTGCTCGCTGTTCCATGACTATTTGACAGCAAACCCAGGGCGACCTGGGGCGCCCCAACTAGCCCTGGGTTTTATGCTGGAGCGAAAGAGAGCTGTTAAGTTTGAAATGTAACGAACAGACACAGCGGCAACTTTGCGAATCGACGCCGAGCGGATGAATCCTGATGTTAAAACTCTTCACTAATTGTCACAAAAAACACTTTAATTTCTTTAAAAACACTTCACTTCAACTAAACTCTGCGCAAAGTCACAAACGCAACTGACAACTACTCTTGTTCTTCTTTTTCGCTCTGAAGTCGTTCCATGAGAAACCAAAACCCAGGGCGTCCTGGGTCGCCCTGGGTTTTTTTTGACAGTAATTGGAGCGCCCTGGGTCGCCCCAGATTTTTTTTAACGACTTTGTCATGGAACAGACCTATTAACTTCAATAATAATAATTACAAGTTGATAACTTCTAATTTTTGCTTTAACTTAAATGATAGTAGTTACGAAAGCACCCTGTTCACCCTGTTGGTTAAATCCGCTTGTCTATGTGCTTCCTCTAATTGCAGGCATATACATATGTACTTGCTATAACTGTAAGAGATCTTTAAACTTAGCTTTCTAAACTAATTTCTAGCTCCTGTTAGACACTCTCTTTTCTAATATGAAGCCGTGAAGTCGCGAATAAATAAGTGATTTTTCCTAATTGTGCATTTTAATTCAAAGATATCTAGCCCACCTGGGCACTGAACATTTTTAGTCCTTCGAGCCGGATCAATTTTGGCAAAATTAAAGTGCACAAATAACTCACTACCAGTGTAGTATTTTTAGTGACTGCTCGCATGACAAAAGTAGGTTATTTTCCAAAAAAAAATTTTGAGTTTAAATAAGGCAAAAACTAACTTTTACGCAGACAAAATTTTATTACACTCAAAAAGGAACAACTCTTCAAAAATACATACAGCGGGGGGATGTCACTTCACTGAATGATCTTGAAGAACTTGCCTCGCTCTGACCTCCGGTCATTTATTTCAGGTGTCTAAGTGTCAAAACGGCAAGGTTGCAGTCACGTTGGCGGAGTTGGCTAACAGGGGTGTTTGGTGACTGGAAATTGCCGATTTAGCGTCTACAGTTCTTTTTAGGTCGCTGGGGTCGACGATTTTATTGCGTCCAATCTATGGGGAGGTTAATGGCCCCGTGGTGGTGTGATACCAGCTTTGGTACCCTTAAAGTTAACGTGACATCTCCCTCCTTTGGTGGAAAATTCCCCTGAATTTTGTGGACTACCTGGTTCTTAATCTTAATAATCTTAACATACGAAAAGATTATTATTATTGTTAACAATGTTATTACAATTAAACCTATACTGATATTGATATACAAATAATTTTTCCTTTCAAACTTTAATTCTTTTATATGTTCAATGTTTTCTATTTGTTTGATAACTAATTCCTCAAAAGTTAGTATACTTTTATTTGAGGATATCGGCAAGTCGTTCGGCACAACAAATCGTTGTTAAATTTTTTCTTTGATATTTCTAAATGTTTGATTGTTTACAGTTATTTTGCAGTTATTAAAAGTTAGCAAATAATTCCGATTTAATTTTGATATCCGTTCATCACAATCGCTACTTAAATTTGAGTTTACATACATGATTCTTTAACAATAACAATCCTCCTTCTATTTCTTATAATGTGGGTATCTGGGGGCACGGCAATGCCCCCGCCAAGTCGAGCAAAAGAGCAAAAGAAAAGGCACGGCCGTAAAGCCGGCCATACACGTACAGTTTTAACTGTACAGTTATAACTGTCAGTTAAAACTTACGTGTGTGGGTATCTCAGTCTCAGTTCAACTCAACTACAACTGAGTGAAATAAAATTTCGAGACAAATAAAATTTCAATATCCTTACATGAAAGGATTAACTGAACTGAAACCGCCATACACGTGATAGTCAGATGGCGCCAGTATTTTAATTAGTAGAATATGTTACCGTGCAATTGCCAAGTAATTATAATTATTATAGAAATAAAGATGTCTAATATTGATACGGTCACTATAAATGTTGATAGGTAATTGATTAGATAACAATTTACAACAAAGTTGTTGAATAGGTGCTTCCATAGACACTAACCAATATAACTGACTTGGTTTTACATAAGATCTCACAACTTTTTATGACAGAAGAACTGCATTGCGAGACTTGGCATTTTTTTACATTTTATGTTTTTGATGGTTAAAGTTTTTCTGTTTAACACAATAATTATTCGAGTAAATACATAAATTTAGTTCCTTTAAATTTTTATAATGTGGATCATTGACATATTTGTATGTGATATTATTTATTCTTACAATCCTTTGTTCCTCTATCAGTAATTCTTCTGAATTTTCACTAGGCAATGGTGTAATAAAATATGATTTTGTTTTTAACGTACTTTTGGGTATTTTGATAGCAATGATAATTTTATTTTCTTCAAATTTAAATGTTTCAAGCTTAATACCTTGGACACACTACCCCGTAATTATGACGGCAACCATCATCAATCTCAAAATTACGGTATGACACATTAGCTGAGCGTAATTTTGGATGGCATTTGCCATGGTGTTTTCATAAACAGAATTTTTAATTTTTATTATTGGTTAAAATTATTTGAGTACGAAACCTGTTTACTACCGTATTTTCTAATATCGGAATATGGTCGATTAGTTTCTCTTTTTGTTACTCTACTGTATTAACAATGCTTATATTGTCTTGTAAGTTAGATTCTATTATTTCCGTTTCTTGAGAGGTATTATCTCCCTCCTTTAGTTCATTAGTCGCAATTAAATTAATTTCCACAGTTTCAGTAATCACCCTAGCCATGAAATCTGCTGTCTTTGATATAGTCAATGCTAAAATTGTATTCTCCAAGTTTTAACAATCAGCTTTGCAGTCTGGGGTTTATATCCTTTCCCTTATGCTTCGCTTGCAGCCATTTCAAAAGTTGGTGGTCAGTCATTAAGTCGAATTGCCTACCGTATACAGTCCCTGTTCATCGAATTAGGACCACTCAGAATTTTCTTGAAGTTCGTTTTTTTCTTGTTGGTAAAACATGAAGGAAACATAAATATGTCGCAACTCACAGTGACATCTATTGACATATAGCGGGTAATCCCTAAACTCACTTTAATAAGAAACGTCAGGCAAAGAGTTGCCTAGGTGAAATCAGAGATGGTGCGACTGTAGGGATGTGGCGAATAACTTAGTCATAAAGTTAGCAACAGGAGAGTGAAGGAAGGATAGCGGGAAGCAGAAGCATCATTTCGGAGATCACCGCGTTTGGGTAAAGTTTGACAGGTTGTTGGACTGAGGTGTGAAAATGGAGCCGGCTGAGCCTCTTGCGACATCAGAAGTGGGATATGATCCCGATGTTTTACCACAGGAGCAGGTGACTGATGAAAATCAGAAGTGGAAAATGATATTAGAAGCACAAAGTAAAAATTTTCTGGCACTGGTAGAAGCTATGAGGACGCCAACAGTGAGTACTAATATTACATTACCAGAATATAATCCCGATAAACAGAGTGTGGATGCACGAGCATGGATTGCGACTGCTGATATGTGTATGGCCGATCAGCCATTGCATGGCGCCTCACTTATGATTGCCCTCAGCCGAGCCCTAAAAGGTCAGGCATCAGCCTGGTTGTCGCGGATCTCGTTTCCAGGCATGACGTGGGCTGAATTTAGGGACATGTTTCTATTAAGATTTGACTGTCCTGAAACTACCGCTGCATGCTTGATCAATTTGAGTACAGGAAAGCGAAAAGAAAATGAATGTTTAGCCACTTACGCCGCTGAAGTGATGACATCACTTATGTCACAATGGAGAGGGTTGACAATAGAGCAGGTTGCTGTAGCAACAGTTATGTCTCATATCGCACAATTTGAGCCACGAGTCCAGCGCCTAGCCTTTACAACAGACAATAAAACCAGAGGTCAAATGCAGCAAGAGTTAAAAGCTATGTCATTTTTAAAGAGGCGAATTATTTCGACACAGAATGATGGAGCAGATGCTAAGCGATATAAGACAGTGCAAGGTCAAACTATCAAATGTTTCAACTGCGGGAAGTTGGGACACAAATCATCAACGTGCCGCTTTACGAAGAAGGACATGAGAAAGGATCATCGACCCAACACATTTTCGGGCGAAACGTCAAGCAACGTCATTAGTGCTAAACCTGGAAGCACTGTCACTTGTTTTAAGTGTGGAAAACCGGGTCACATTGCAATAAGGTGCCCTACGAAGAGCAGCAAGGACGAAAGCAGTGCTGGAACATCTAAAACCGAGCGACGTGTGGAGTTGTGTGAAGTTCGCGCACCCACTGGCATCTTGAAGCATTTTGGTGAGCAAATTTCGTTTTATTATGATTCAGGGTCAGAATGTAGTCTTGTAAAAGAAGCGATTAGTGGTAAATTTCGTGGCAAACGTCTCAATAACATTGTGATTATGATTGGGATAGGACAGACTAATGTCAGTAGTAGTCTTCGAATTTTAACTACAGTTGAGATTGATAATATTGTATTAGAGATTTTACTGCATGTACTTCCGGATAATTGTTTATGTCATAATGTTATAATTGGACGAGAAGTTTTAAGTCAGGGTTTGGCTGTTGGTATGACCTCTGATTCCTTTAAGGTTAAGCTCACTAAAGTTAAGTGTGTAGAGTTATGTAATAGGACGGAGTCACCCTTGAGTTTTGATAATGTTGACACCGACATTCCAGTAGAACATAGACCCAAATTAATGTCTCTTTTGAATGAATTTAAAGATCATTTTGTATCTGTCACTCCCAATAGAGTTGCAAATGTAGAGCCTATGCAGATTCGTTTGAGAGACCCTAGTAAAACGGTTTGTCGACGTCCATACAGATTGAGTCCAGATGAGCGACAGGTGGTGCGTGCTAAAATTAATGAACTCCTTGCCGCGAATATTATACGCCCCAGTTCATCTGCTTTCGCGAGTCCTATATTACTTGTGAAAAAGAAAGACGGCACTGACCGCATGTGTGTGGACTATCGTGAGTTGAATTATAACACAATTCCCGACAGGTTCCCTTTGCCCTTAATATCTGACCAGATTGACAGACTACAGGGCTGTCACTACTTTACAATCTTGGATATGGCGAGCGGATACCATCAGATTCCCGTCCACCCTGAATCTATTGAGAAGACGGCTTTCGTAACTACTGAGGGTCAATTTGAGTATTGCACGATGTCGTTTGGTCTTCGAAATGCACCACCAGTTTTTCAACGGGCAGTCATAGAAGCTCTGGGAGATCTTGCCAACACATATGTGGCTGTATATATGGACGACATTTTAATTTTTAGTGGGTCTGATGTAGATGAAGCTCTTGATAGATTACGTACTGTGTTGAGTACTCTGACAGGAAAAGGGTTCTCATTGAATATTAGAAAATGTTCCTTCCTTAAACAAAAGATAGAGTACCTTGGGTATGAGGTGAGTCGTGGTGAAATACGACCAAACCTGAGGAAAATTGAAGCTCTAATTGCTCTATCTCCCCCACAGACTATAACTCAGCTTCGTCAATTTATAGGTCCTCGCATCTTATTTTCGGAAATTCATCCCCAAGTTTTCTCAGATTTTAGCCCCATTGTATGCATTAACAAGTCCCATTAAGGGTAACATCAATTGGTTACCATCGCACGAGTCACTACGACAAGAAATTATATCTGTTCTGACTAAAGAACCTGTTTTGACTCTCTTCGACCCTGATTGTCCAATAGAGCTTCATACGGACGCAAGTTCAATAGGATATGGTGCAATTTTGATGCAAGTTAAGAACAAAAGGCTTCATGTTGTTGCATATTTTAGCAAACGCACCTCTACCGCAGAGTCTAAATATCACTCCTATGAATTGGAGACTCTTGCGGTCGTTAACGCTGTCAAACATTTTAGGCACTACTTAATTGGGCGTAGATTTATAGTGGTCACTGATTGTAATTCCCTGCAGGCCACTCGTAAAAAACTTGATTTAACTCCCAGAGTACATAGATGGTGGGCTTTTCTTCAAGCATTTGATTTTGATATGGTACATAGAAATGGTCGTCACATGTCTCATGTTGATTTCTTCTCGCGTAATCCCCTGCCTACTATCTCTGCCCAGACTCTGGAGAAAGTTCAACAGCGCGAGGTCAATATTACGAGCCTCCCTGATAATTGGTTGCTTGCAGAGCAACAGCGTGACCCAGAGATTTCCAAATTAACGATGGACTTTAACGAACATAAGCTCAGAGATGATGTGGCTGGGACTTATGAGATCCGTTCCGGTATGTTACATCGTAAAATTCAGAGAAATGGATGCACTAGGTGTTTGCCTATTCTACTAAGAGCTCTGAGATGGTCTGTTATCAACTCTACTCACACTGCATTAATGCACCTTGGATGGGAGAAAACTCTTGAAAAAGTTTTTGACCAGTACTGGTTTGAACACATGTCCAAGTTTGTTAAAAAGTTCGTTGACAACTGTGTCACTTGTAAAATCTCTAAATCGCACTCTGGTAAAATCCAGGCAGAGCTTCACCCAATCCCTAAGGTTGCAGTGCCATGGCATACTGTACACATAGATGCCACAGGGAAGCTTAGTGGTAAAAATGATCGCAAAGAATATGTTTTTGTACTAATTGATGCCTTCACCAAGTTTGTCTTGCTGCATCACACCATGAATATTGACACAACTAATAGCATCAGGGCTTTAAAAAATAGTATTGCTATGTTCGGTGCCCCTACTCGAATCATTGCGGATCAAGGGCGATGTTTTGCTAGTGCTGAATTCAGAGAGTTTTGTAGCTCACATAACATCAACCTCCACTTGATTGCCACTGGAAGCTCCCGCGCAAATGGTCAGGTAGAGCGAATCATGAGCACTCTGAAAAATATGTTGACTGCGGTAGAAATGAGTAGAGAACTTTCATGGCAGGAGGCCCTATCTGATGTTCAGCTGGCGTTAAACTGCTCTGTTAATAGAACCACTAAATTGAGTCCTCTTGAATTGTTAAAGTTGCGAGACCACTTGAGTTAATGTTGTCTAATGATGAGGAGACTGACTTTAACCTAGTTGATGCACGTTGTGAGGCTGTTAGAAATATTGAGAAAAACGCGATATACACTCTGGAGCATAACTATAGCACCACGATGTTTTCACTGTTTTCTAACGTATTTTCTGAAAATGTTGATACAACAAATAAATATTGCATATTTTATAAGAAGGTGGCTCGATCTGGGCGAAAATTGCATAGTTCCCTTTAACTGTAATTGCACAAACAGGAAATGGCTGAATGGGACTGTTGCACAACAATAGCACCATGTTAAGGAATTCTTTTTATTTATTAAAATATGAAATAAAAATGAAATGAAGTGGTGGGAAAAGAAAATTAATAGTGTGTGGGACCTCCATTATTTTGTATCAACTCAAAAATTCGACGTGGCATACTGTCCACTAAACTTTTTATGATTTCTCCATCAAAACTATGCCAAGCTTCAATGACAGCGACTTTTAAATCTGCTATCGTAGAATACTGTTGGTTCTGCGCATACACTTCACGTACAAGAACAGCCCAAAGGTTTTCAATAGCATTTTGGTCTGGAGAGCACGCTGGCCATTGCATTACTTCAATCCCATTAATGTTGAACCACTGTTTTGTTTGGCGACTGGTATGTACCGTAGCATTATCCTGCTAAAATATCCATTGAGATTGATCGTTCGTTACTCTTTAACAACAAAGTGTAAATTTAAGACCACAAGCTGTTGTAACCGAACTCTAATCGAAGAACCCCGAAAAACGAATGACTAAAAAAGTGGTGCTATAGTTGTGTAACACAAGAAAAATAGTATTTCACCGTTATATTTTTCTGTGTTTACGTATAAAACGTAAGCCTATTTATAAATTGGTTATTTTTCGGATTCCTACTTAAAATTATTTTAGTGTTGCCAGGGAATGCACATAAGAGAGTAAATTAAAAAAAAAATATGTGGTGCTATAGTTATGCTCCAGAGTGTATAATAAAGCTAAGTTTGACAGTACTAAAGCAAAAGTAACTAGATTCTGTATTGACGACTTTGTTTTACTAAAAAATGAGGAGCGCAATCAAACTAAATTAGATCCAAAATACAAGGGTCCATTTAGAGTTGTTGAGATTCTGGAGGGTGACCGATACATTTTAAAGGCTCTTAATTCTAAGCGTACTTATAAATACGCCCATGATCGATTACGCAAAATGCCCAAGGGTGATGGTCCTAGTGATGTAGATGTGATGGATGAGACAGATAGAGAATAGAGTTTAAGTTTTAAAAATGGATTAATGCTTATTTGTTAGATCGGAATCATAAGTTGGGTTGAAGAGTGTTGAGTTGCCAACGTAGTTTATTTTTACCCACGACGGAACGGAGAAGGTATATGCGTTTGGGGTGAGAGGTTGTTTGTTTGTGTGTGCAAACGAAAGTTACCATTTTTCTCCAAAACGGTTTGACCGATTTAGATGGGGTTTTTTGTAAAAAGTTTGTGATTCATCGGCAATTGTTCTTAGATAGGTGTTACGGTGTTAACTTGCTGCAAAATTCAAGATGGCGGACTGTCAAATTTTAAAGTTTATGCGATTTGCACCAAACTTGGTATTTGGGGGCTTTCGGGGTCGCTGATTTCAATTCAACTGTCAAAATTTACGAAATCAAGATGGCGGACTGTCAAATTTTAAAGTTTATGCGATTTGCACCAAATTTGGTATTTGGGTGTTTTCGGGGTCACCAATTTCAGATCAGCTATCAGAATTTACGAATTCAAGATGGCGGACCGTCAAATTTCAAAGGTTATGCGATTTGGACCAAATTTGATATTTGGGGGTTTTTGGGGTCGCCGATCTCAAACCAACTGTGAACATTTATGAGTTCAAGATGGCGGATTCTCAAATTTTAAAGTTTATAGGATTTGCACTAAATTTGGTATTTGGGTATTTTCGGGGTCACCGATTTCAAATCAGCTGTCAGACTTTACGAATTCAAGATGGCGGACTGTCAAATTTTAAAGTTTATGCGATTTGGACCAAACTTGATATTTGGGTGTTTTTTGGGGTCGCCGATCTCAAACCAACTGTCAAAATTTATGAATTCAAGATGTCGGATTGTCAACTCCTTAAAGTTTGTGCTATTTGCAACAAACTTGGTTCTTAGGGGTTTTCGGGGCCGCTGATTTTTACCCACGACGGAACGGAGCTGGTATATGCGTTTAGGGTGAGAGGTTGTTTGTCCAGTTCAATGTTGCCAAGTATCTCCAAAACGGTTTGACCGATTTACATACGGTTTTCTGTAAAGGGTTTGTGATTCATCGGCCAGATATAAAAATAATATTTTGTAAGAAATCTCTAAAAAGTTTCAAATAAAAAACAAAATTAAAAATTTTGAAAAAAACCCACGACGGATGTAAACGTCGTAATAGAAAAAGGATTAAATAAAATTTTAAAGCCCTCCCCGACTAAAAGGAGGTAAGTAAGTAACCAAAGAAAATTCGTCGGGGGATGCCATTCCCTGCCCTGAAGTGAACTAAAATATTGAATGAATGTAGTGTTTAATTGATATTCTCCTATTCTTCATTCAGGGCAGGGAATGGCATCCCCCGACGAATTTTCTTTGGTTACTTACCTCCTTTTAGTCGGGGGGGGGGGGGGGGGGGGGGCTTTAAAATTTTATTTAATCCTTTTTCTATTACGACGTTTACATCCGTCGTGGGTTTTTTTCAAAATTTTTAATTTTGTTTTTTTTCGTCTAAGTTTTTCATATATATGTATGACCTAGCTAATGACTTCATCCGATTAACGCCTATATGGTCGCAATGAAGTACTCCTAAGGTATCCCTTTCTAAAGTGCTTGGAACAACTACTCTGTTCCCATAAAACAGGCAACCCTCCTCCGTAGATAACGAGTTACGTTTATTGTAAAAAAAAAGAACTTCAGGGTCCTTAATCTGATCTTTTGACGGCCAATCTGATTGCACAAAATGTATGACAGCGGACATGACAGGATCGACTTCCGTGGCTTCTTTAATTTTTTGAAAATCTAAGGGTAGTTCATCTGATAAATTAAAGCAATTAATTACTGTATCTTCCAGTTCCTGATCGTCATTTGGCAACGGGAGACGAGATAACGCATCTGCATGACACATTTGGGATTTCTTTTTGTACACAATTTTATATTTATACATAGACAAAATGATCGACCAACGTTGTAGCCGAGCTGCTGCCACAGCCGGAATTGACTTGTTTGGGTTAAAAATTTCCCTCAGTGGCTGGTGATCGCTATGTATGATAGACTCTTTCCCATAGATATATTTATGAAATTTAGTTACGGCGAAAATAATGGCTAAAGCTTCCCTGTGCAGTTGAGCATAGTTTTTCTCTGAAGCAGACAAAGTACGAGATGCGAATAGCACTGGTTTTTCGACTCCCTCTACAAGGTGAGACAGCACAGCCCCTATGCCATACGGGGAGGCATCTGTCGAGATAACGATGATCTTCTCAGGATCATATAATTCAAGAACGGAGTTTTTTAGAATTAGATCCTTACTACTCTGAAACACTCTTTCGCACTCCTGTGACCATGAGAAATTTACGTCTTTCCGGAGTAACGCGTATAGAGCGTGGAGTTCAGATGACAAATTGGGTATAAATTGACTATAATAATTTAGTAACCCTAAATACGCCTGTAGCTGTGTGATACTTTTGGGTGAAGGGGCACACCTAATGGCCTCAATTTTCCTTGGACTCGGACGGATTCTGTTATAAGAAAGGATGTGACCCAGATATTCTACTTCGGTAGAAAAAACACACACTTGTTCAAATTGACCCGTACCTGATATGTGTTAAGTCTTGATAGGACTTCCAGCAAGTTGCCTTCACATTCAGACTTAGTGGTACCTGCAATGATAATATCATCTAGGTACCCCGCGACCTTAGGTATACCCAAAAGAATTCGGTCTATAATACTTTGGAAAGCCGACGGTGCGCTCGCAATACCAAATGGCAAACGGTTGTACACATAGAGTCCCTTGTGTGTATTAATAACGAGAAACCTTTTTGATTCCTCAGTAACAGCTACCTGTTGATACGCGCCGGTAAGGTCAAGTATGCAAAAATACTTGCAGTTAGACAGACTTGCAAAGATCTCGTCGCTTCTAGGTAGTGGGTAGTGCTCTAATTTAACAAATCGGTTAACCGTTTTCTTAAAATCGACACATATTCTGACTGTACCATCCTTTTTTGGGACTACTACAATCGGACTAGCATTTTCAGCGTGTTTTATAGGCGAAATTATACCAACACTGCATATGCGTTGTAATTCCAATCCAACTTTGTCCCGCAAGTGAAACGGAAGTGAGTAACTTTTATGAAACGTGGGGATTGTAGGACTGGTTCACGAAAATTTCCGCGGTAAATTCCTTAATCGGTCCGAGCAAACCCAGGGATAGCTTGACTTTAGTCGAGAGACAATATCCTGCTCAGAAAGATCACTCAAGCGATAATAGGCGACCTGTGTCGTGTTCCCGATAGCGTTCAAATTAACTGACTTACTGTACAAAAAATACTCGGCTATTAGATGTTTCCAGTCCGGTATTAACACGTCCAACCATGATCGTCCCAATATTGGTGTGAGAGTTTTTTCCGCTTCAATAATTAAAAGCTCCAGATATACACCCTGCTCTTCCGCCTCCGGCATTTTAACATTTACGGTCACTTTGCCAATTGTTTTAATTTGTTCCCCCGTCACAACCTGTAATTTATTTTGGCAAGGGTATATTTTTAAACTCTTAAAATGATTCTTATAATCTACGTAACTTATAATTGACTTGCAGGCTCCGGTGTCGACTTCCATTTCCAACCGTGTGTTGTTTACCATTACGGGCAGGATCAGACGATTGGTGTAACTTGCGACGTTGTTTATAATAGAATCATCTTGCTCCCGTATGACCTCGTTAATGACATTGATGAATCCTTCTCCAGGTTTCTTTTGTGTGCTGCTGACGGTGGTGTTCTTGTTGCGCCGACACATTTTAGCAAAATGGCCCCGTACTTTGCATACATATATTGCATATTATGTTTACAGCTGGACACTGTGTTTTATGATATTTGTTCCCGCAGCGACTGCAAGTAAACGGCGAAGCTCCTTGCGCCGGTCCACCTGGCTGACGATTAAAACTCCTGTTGGCTTGCTTGCTGGACGGCTTCATACTTCTGACGTCTGGCGTTTGTACTTCACTTTTAAGTTTGCCACTCGACACTAGATGTATTTGGGCTGGCTTCATTGACGATGACTGTTCTTGCAGGGCTTCAAATCCCAACGCCTTGTTACATACCTGCTCGAACGTTGAAGCATCTTCTTCGAGCAACTTTTCCTGCCACTTTTTGTTAGCAAGACCAATTATAAATTTGTCCCGGAGAGCTTGGTCTAGGAAACCGCCAAATGCGCAGTCTTTTGACAATAGTTTTATACCGACTATGTATTCTGTTATCGTCTCCCCTTCCTTCTGATTCCGACGATAGAACTTGAACCGTTCCGCAATCGTCAGTTTTTTTGGAGCAAAAAGTTTTTTTAACTCCATGACGAGTTGTTCGTAGGTTTTTGATGCGGGTGACGCTGGTGCTACCACTGACTTGAGAGTTTTATACGCCGCTGGTCCCATGAGCGTGATCAATAATGAAGGCTTCTTGGCGTCACCTATTTCATTGCATTTGAAAAATTCTTCAATTCGGTCGACGTATTCATTGATATCGTCTCCCGGTAAAAAATGCTCCATTGAACCGATATAATTCATATTTTTCGTCTGAACGACTTTTTGTCTGATGCTTCCGCCTCACGTGAAGACATAACCTTTTTTTTGACATATATGTATAACTTATTTTTTTTCTGCGCCCCACAACTTAATTGTTATATTCCACGCGTACCATTAAATTAAATTTTCCTCGTCGCCAGATTTGTTGTGGGGGAACATTGAGAAGACCCGATCACTTCAAAGACTTTTATTAGGTGAGACTTACGTAGTAGCACGGTGTTCACTCGTGGCCGGTACACACAGAAAGAAGAAGGAAGCAAGGCCGAAAGTGGGTGAAGTTGGCTGCACTTCGGGTGCGTTCGTATAATAAAGGTTCACTCCATAACATATGTTATAGTTTTTTTTTTCTCTGTTTTTGTATTTATTATTCAAATTTCTATTTAAATATTTAACGCGAAAGTACATTCTACATCTAAAAAATAAACGTTTTACATTTTCATGTAAATTTATAGCTGTGGCATTAGCTAAATGATACCTTATAAATTTTTGACTTAATTTTAATTCTTTTGGGTTAATATTTACAAAAATAGCTTCTAAATTTCTTATATCATTTAAAAATTCTTGGGATGGTTTTTGCAAACCCCCTTCAGATAATTCATCCACCCAAGTATGGCTGGTCGGTGCAATATTTATATTTTGAAGTTTGCATTTTTTAATAATATAGCCTGCTAAATTTTCTATTGCATCCTCTTTGAATTCATCAAATTCAAAATCATTTTCATTTATTTGAATGTCTTCATTGCATTCTGCAAATGCTACTGGAGACGGCTGGCTGGAAACTCTTCCGAGCATCTCAGCGGAGATCATAGAGTTGTCGAAACTCTCTACGTTGTCTTCGACATTGCTGAAACAACTTACTTGTTGAGTAATGTCGGACCGGCCTTACAAAAAAAATTTTTATATTAAAGGAGAAATATCTAAAAAAAAATTCAATGTTCCACAAGCTGCAATTTTTATATTAGCTGTGTTTTTTTCACCCGGGTCAGGTTCTAGTTCTGTGTCAAATGAAATAAACGATGCAGGTTATAAACCCAGAAAAGGATTTTTGTTTCTTTAAGATTGGTGTGCTTGCCTTTCAGAAGTAACAAATAATTGAAATTTATGAAGAGTAATGCATGCAAACATGTTTTATTTCACAAAAATAAAATAAAATTGCCGGAATTTATACCCACTTTGCGTCAAAAACTTAATCCACAAATTTACCTGGTGAAAGGTTTGAGTTTTGGATATGTAAAAATCCCGGCAATTTGATGCACTTTTCACAAATTTACAAATCTCGATATAAACTACATATTTACGTGACGGCTTACTTATTGTTTTCCAATTTTTCGCTGTCACAACAAACTAAACGTTCACCAAGGGGCAATGCTACCAACAACGAAAAATGAAAGTAGGTCTACAGCGCAATCTGGTGGAATATTTTCGAATTTATCATGCAGTTCTTAAAACTACAACCCGATAAATCTCTGGGTTTCATGTTGTTGTTGTATTTCTCTGTTAAAGCAGAGAACTTGAACCTGACCCGTGTGAAAAAAACACAGCTATTATACGCTAGTAAAGTATCTCTCATCAACGATAACCGCGCCACCTGTGAGAACCGCCAAGCAAAACTTCTAATGCCAATCAATAAAAATGCAAGGTTTTGTCTTTCTCACTATCACTATCGCAAAGAGGGACGCAGCACCGACGTCGCACTCACTCGTTTTTTTGCGTTCCACTCACTCGTTTTTTTGCGTTTGTTTCCATTGACTGAGCACATGGCTGGCATTCGAAGTTTTGCGCGGAAAAACCTGTAGTTGGCGCTAGTGGAGATACTTTACTAGCGTATAGAATAATATAAAAATAGAAGTTTGCTGTTTAGACAGAAAAAAATATATAAACGTATAATAATTCATAAATTACCTAATATGCACGACCGAAGCCTATACTTAAATTCTAAGGGTGTAGGATGATCATGAAGACCACGTTTGGAACGAAATACTCCAAAAAAGTGTTCCAATTCATCCTGGTTTAGCCTATTTGTTAGTATAAACTTAATATCGTATCTTTTGTTTAGGTATTCTAATAATTGGGGCAAAGCGGCATTATTTAATAAAACCCCCTTTTGAAAAGGAAGCTGCGTTCTACGTTGAGGAGCTCTGATGTTTCTTATCATTTCACTCATTTTTGAAATGATTTCAGTCTGTGTATCCAGAGACAGCCCGAAAGCCTTAACTCTATCTCTGGAATCTGCTGCTACACATTTTGAGTTTAAAACATCAAACCAGTCGTTCACCAATTTTATAAAATCACTGCATTCAAGAGCGTTCTGTGATTTTGTTTTGCTGCTTCGATGTAATAAAAGGCTTCTTTCTGGAAACACATCAATTTCGATTAAACGGTTTCTAACGGTTCGTGGTGTTATCTGGACGCCGAATTGAGCCGAAATTTTCCGATGAATATCAGCGGAGCTTTTTCGAGGGTCCTTTTTTGACAAAAGTGCAATTTTTCGGTCAACTCGCGCAGTTTGTTACCCTTGGTTTTTGGCTTTTGCGATCAAGTGTGCCACCCTGGTTTTTTTGCGATCAAGTGTGTTCGGGCTCAATTAATATGGACTTTGATATGTGAAGGGAGTTCAAAAAGTGTGCGGCGGCGGAATCAATTTTGTCATTTGTTTTTCGTTTGTGGAGAATTTTCTTGAAATAATAATTTGGTTTTTTTCCCTAAAACTTGGTTTTAATAATCGTTATAAATTATTACTACATGGTTGGTTTTCGTAGTTTTGGCCTTATTTTGCATCCTAGGAGAGAGAAGAAAAAAAACTACGTGGCGCCCAATTTTTAAATCTTGGTCGGAAAATTATTTTAAAGACTTGTTATTGTTGGAACCCTCCCACGCCGGCTGAGTTGGTGGCAAAAAAAGCACGTAACAAGTTGTTTTTCATGGTTTGGCTTTTCGCGAACGTTGTCCCTCGTATTATTATTCCAAAAATATTTTAGTGCATTAATGACCATCGTTTTTCACCGATTCATTTGAGTTGCAATTTGTCTATATGACAGGCCAGCTTCTTTAAGTGCAAAAATCGCCTTTCGTTCTGCTGGTGAGCAACTCTTAGCTCTCCCCATGTTTGTTTTTCTTTCTAACGAGAAAAAAGTAATCTAAAACACTGTTGACACTCAATCAAAGCTGAATTTAACAAATATACCAAAAATTTTTAGAATTATTTTAAGGATGACGTCCCCAAAACTTAATGGTCTTAATTATATTTCTTAAGGAATATTTTAAATAATCCACAAAACAACTAAATTGTAAACTCCATAAGCACGTGTTTAACACAAACTGAACTAAAATTGATGATCGTTATCAGAACAAAGAAATGCCAACTCAAAAATAGCGGTACAATGTCTACAAACAGCAAAAACTGAGTTATAGCTATAAATATGTATGGGGTCCTAATTATATTTCCATAGCTGTATGTGGCAATGGCCGAGGAGTTCAAAACTAGATTACAGCAGTGACTCCAAAAAAAATTCAGCGTAAAATTAATAATTTGTCGCAGAAGTACAGGTACGTGTATCTAATGTTGGTGTTATATTTATAACGCATAAATTTTTGTAGAAATGAAAAAAAACTTATTGGAAATTGAGGTGGCAGCCCTTCAGAGTGGTCATTGTATGAGCGTGTACGCCAAATCATTCGAAATTTTGCAGCAAATACTTACAATAATATGCACGAGACAATCTCATGCGATTTTGTAAGTACTATACATGTATAATTCCAAAGACTGTTTTTTTAAATATTTTATTTGAAACAGGAAGTATTTAAGTGCTCTATCATACACTAATATTTAAATATTTGCAGGATTTCCTTCATGAAAATGAAAAATCAGCAGCATCAAGTTCATCTGCAGAAAACCTGCCTATTTCTTCTTTTCCCTTTTCACCGCTATTCTCCACTTCTCAAGATGCCGTGCCACCATCTCCTATGCCTATTCCTATTCCACCATCTCCGACTCCACCATCTCCTATTCTACCCACTCCAATCCTGTCAACATCGTCGACACCAGCCACGGAGGGTGTTTCTTCAAATGCTGGAAGAAAAAGAAATACGATTCATGAGAAATTAATTGATGAAATAAAAAATACGAATAAATTAATTAAAGAAGATATCGAAGAAACTAAGAAATATATGAAAGAATCCAATGATATGGAGAAGGAATGGATAAATATCATGAAATCTTTAGTGAGACAAGGAGAAGAAAATAACAATTAAGTATACGTGCTAGTAATTCCAAACGCACTATTCACAGCATTTATAATGCCAAAAATACCATATTGAATAAATAATTTTTATTAATTACCAAATCTTTTAGCCAACGCATTTCTAATTTGACATCCTTCTGGATCCCTATTTTGTATAGTGGTATGTTGCGGTTGTTGTCTGACACTTTGTGGGGTATTCGTGTCTACCCAATTTTCAAGTGGTAGATCTCTCTGCTCTATGCAAAAATTATGCAGAATAGAACAGTCTTGGACTATTTTATATGCGTTATCAATATGTACTTCCAGACCTTTACCAATTCTCCTCCATCTGGATTTTAATTGCCCAAAGCCATTTTCAACTACTCTTCGGCTTTTAGAGAGCCTGAGGTTAAATGTTTTTTCCATTGGGCTTTGATTGGCGCTAAACGGAAATGGTTTTAACACAAACCTAGACCGTTTAAAAGCCGAATCTCCAATTAGGAGAATGTGCGCTGTAACGTCTTCAATCTGCATGCTGTTTTCTTTAAATAATGGGCACGATTCATGCATAATTTTTAACTTCGAGGCCTCAAAAATTGCAGAATCGTTATTTCTTTCGGTAGCCCCTACATCGATATATGTAAATCGACACCTAAAATATAATAAAATAAAATGGCCAATTACTTTATTTTTAATTTTATTTTACTTATAATCGGCTGCCGCAAAAAGTATGATTGAGTACTATCCTTTGAAATTATAGTAGTCTGTAGCATCAGATTTTGGTGGACAGACTTCAATATGGGAGCCATCTATGCATGGATATAGTAAATAATAACAAGCCTTGAATTCTTCACTTTTTTAATAACATTACCTATTGCTCCATAGCATTGAGGCAATACAAGATCGTGAAATCCGCCTGTTATTTCTTGAATTTGTTGCTGCGTTGGTGGATATCCTGTGAGGTATCTCGGTTGAAATACTCTGTGTACCTCATCACAAAACGTTAGGACCATCTCTCCCAACGTTGTTCTGCCGATGCCAAACAAATTGCTGACTATCCTGTATTCAGCCGACGATCTTAACGCATACAAACAAGCAGCAACCCGTTTTTCTAAAGGGATAGCTCTTCTCATATTCGTATATTGGCACTGCAAATTTTTTAATTCGGAAACCAATATTTGAAAGGAATTCCTTCGTATTCCGAAATGTTCTTTGAACGTTTTTTCACTAGAATTTTTAATTTATCGTTCCCAAAAATCACTGCATCTCTCCTATAATTTTATTAAGTCGATTATTTCATTACTTTCTGCATTTTAAACTGTATTGTTACAAACACCAGGAGTTCCTTTCTTTCAAATTCACCACAATTTTAACAAGAGTGCTATGTTTTAGCAAATGCAGCAACATACGTCTTCTCTTCCTCAAAATTATATTTTCTAAAATATTCCTCCTCCTTCTAATCATTTTTGTTACTAAATTACTAAGCCTATTTTTATCCATTGCGTAATACTTTATTTTTATTAATAAAACTCTTCCTTGACGTTAAAAGTCTGATTTCACAGATCACAAAGGCTACTTGCCGACTTGCCGTGTGTCACCCGGATTTCACATAGTATTTGACGCTGTTTCGACTTGATTGGAGTCGAACATAAATTATTATCCAGAAGGGCATCTGATTCTGTATACAAACCGATACAAATCAAAATGGAATGAGTTGATAAATAAAAAAACGTAATTCAACGCAAAAAGATAATTCTTTATTCAAGTTAAACGTTTATGATTATTTGTCTCTAAGCTTATTCTATTACTTAATTATTACTTATTATTACAGTTCAAATTTCATTGCAATTCAAGATTTCATTACAATTTAATTTTCATTACAATCTTCATTACAATTCAATCCAGTTTAATCCAAATACCAATTATTAAGTTACACAAATAATTCAAAGTTTTATAAAGGGTTAAATTCAAATAAATTCAATAAATAGAACTCTAAATTGAAAATAACGCGGTGAAAAATTCCTATATTTGAAAATAGACGCAGTGAAATATTTTAAGTATTTTTTAATTTTTCTTAGCTTGAAACAAACGCGGTAGAAAGAATTGATACCTCGAGCAAACGCGGTAAATGCCCAACGCTTGCTCAAAGGTACTTATGAGGGAGTAGTGATCTCGGTAATTTCCCAGAGATCGGGTTTGGTAATAGCCCAAAACCAAATAGGAAATCTCGGTAATATCCCAAAGATTAAAGATTGAAAGTATTGAGGAAGACAATCTCGGTGATAACCCAGAGATTGTTGGGGTTAGAAAAATCTCGGTAATTACCCTGAGATGGTTATTAGCTCCGGTGATCGCCCAAAGCTAATGAGGCTCTACGCCCGGCGCGGCCCTTTTATAAGCGGAGGTGACCGTTATGTCCTTTTGGTCGCCTGCACGTGATCTTGTTCTTCTTTCGCCACGCCACGCCCGTGCAAGGTTAGAATTGCATTGCCGCCGTGTGAAGTTGCACCCGGTTGCCGCATAACCTTGTTGCGTGTTTTGATTTAACTTGACAGTTCTCATTTGTTTACATTTGGTGCGCGGCGCGATCGTCTTTTCTGTTCGTGATTATGTTCAACGATTGAACATTCTCCGCCCCCGTTGATGTCCGTCACATCAAGACAATAAGCGAAAGGATAATGACATTAATTCATTCAAGTTTTTTTTATTAATAGTTCTTATTTCTAGCCTTAATCACTACTATTTGGGAGTTCTTTATATCCTTGCCATACAAGTTTGTTTCGGCGCAGCAGTAAACGCACCCGGCGTCCTGGTCCTAGGTAGATCGTATACCTTTTCCTTTTACCTGCGCGGATTTGCGCAAATGGAATGGTTTGCATTTGCTGGTACGTGATCGTAAATGATTTGCCCTCCACAGTTGTTACTTCGTACGTTTTGCCCGCCAGGCTGTTGCTTTGTGTTGTACTAGGGCCAGCCGATTGCTGTGGTGTCACCATTGGGTTGGCTGGTGGTTGCGTTGCCGTTGGTGGTTTCCTGGGTCCCGGTTGGGTGTCTTCAGCTGGCCGCTGTGGCGAAAGATCCAGCGAAGGCATGTCGGGTAGCTTGATGGTCCTTGGTGGTGTTTCCGGCAGTCGACGCGGCGGCTCCGGAAATAAAGCTGCCCGTTCCGGTGTCAGGAGTGGCTCCCCATAATCAAAACCTTCGTATATTGGCGTGCGTGGCGGTGATCGGATGCTCCAACCCTCGACGTCGTCCTGGGACAGGTTTAGTTGCAAAATGTCTTCCATATATCTGTTTAATAAATTTTGTATTACTATTTTGAGGATTTAGAACACATAACGATCACAAGGACGTCACGAACATTTATGGTGTGTTATTGATGGGAAGCGGACAAATTTTGTGTATTGCTCTTTTGTAGGTGCCTGAACTGGTTCGCACCGTTACAACCCTGACTACTTGATCTTCTCCCGGATGTAACTCCTCTATTAGTCCTAACGGCCATTTGGTTGGTGCAGTGGTCTCGTCTCTTACAAGGACTATCTGCCCAACCTTTAAATTTGGAGTCTGCGTTCGCCATTTCTGCCGAACTTGTAATTGCGATATGTATTCCTTTGACCATCTTTTCCAGAATTGTAGTCTTAGGTTTTGTATGTACCGCCATTTGTCGGAGTAAGATACATTGTTTGATACAGAGCTAGAATCTGGGGGAGACAGGAGTGACGTACCAGTCAGAAAATGAGCCGGTGTGAGCACATCCATGTTTGATGTATCAGCATGAATGGCACACAGTGGTCTAGAGTTAAGACAAGCTTCAATCTGAATCAAAAGTGTGTTCAATTCTTCGAACGTAAGGTTGTTTCCAGCAACAATTCTTTTGAGGTGATATTTAACGCTTTTAACACCTGCTTCCCACAACCCACCAAAGTGTGGAGCGGCTGGGGGAATGAAGTGCCATCTAGTGTACTCCATCTGAGTGTTGATTTGAGTAACACCATCCCTAATTGCCTTAGCTGCATCGTTCATTAAAATTTTATTTGCTCCTACAAAATTTGTCCCATTATCAGAGTAGATGTTGGCGCTAATGCCTCTTCTGCCAGTGAATCGCCTGTACGCTGCTAAAAACGCCTCTGTGGTGAGATCGGAAACAACTTCTAGGTGTACTGCCTTGACTGCCATACAGATAAATATACAAAAATAACCCTTATAGGTTTTTGAGCCTCTGTGCTTCGACATTCTCAGCTCGATGGGACCAGCGAAGTCAACTCCTGTATTCTCAAAGGGACGTGTTTGGGTAACTCTTGCTGCTGGGAGTTCCCCCATTATTTGGTTTGATTGCCTAGCCTGTAACCTTGCGCATTTAACGCATTTTAGGATTCTAGCCTTGACCGCTGTTAACCCATTGATGATCCAGAATTCACTGCGTATGGTATTGAGTGTCAGTTGCGCTCCTCCGTGCAAGGTTTCCAAGTGGTATTTATCAATAATTATGTTGGTTAGATGATGTCCTTTCGGAAGAATCATTGGGTGTTTGGCATCGTGCGATAGCTGGGAGTGTCGTAACCGTCCGCCTACTCTGATTGTCCCGTCGTTATCGAGGAAGGGGTTTAATTTGATGAGATGGCTATTCTTATTTAGTTTCCCTTTCCTTAATTGTTTGTACTCCTCTGAGAATACTTCCTGTTGAAGTAGACGTATTATGCTGGTCTTAGCTTGTTTGAGCTCCTTAGGTTGAAGATATCCAGTTAATTTATTTGACTTGGACTTGGCGTTGTGCATAAATCTCTTACAGTAGGCTATAACGCGAACTAATGTTGAAAAAGAGGAGTATTTCTCCATAAGAATGAAACCTTCGTTTGCTTGCGTTGTTAAGGTTACATTCTTATTGAGTTTCATCTCTAGAGTGGTTTCGAGTTCTGTTTTGTTTTCAGTTGGCCAATTCCTTTGATCCTCGTATAACCATTTAGGACCGTTCCACCATATTGAACTGTTAAGTAGTTGTGAGGGCATAATACCTCTAGAAGCAATGTCTGCAGGATTCTCTTTCGTTGATGTGTAATTCCAGGAGTTGTTTTCTGATGTTTCGTGAATCTCTACTACTCTGTTGGCTACAAATGTACGCCATTTATTTGGATGCCCCCTTATCCAAGCTAACGTTATTTTAGAGTCGGTCCACGAGAAGCTGGGAATATCAAGTTGCATATCTTTCTTGACTTGTTTAATAAGCCTGCTCAATAGTACTGCGCCACATAATTCCAAGCGAGGGATGGCCATCGGCTTTATGGGAGCTACTCTCGTTTTAGCAGTTAGCAAACTTACAGAAATTCTTCCATTACTGTCTACTACCCTAACATAGACAACCGCAGCATAAGCATTTTGCGATGCGTCGCAAAACCCGTGTAGCTGACAATCTCCTTCTGGGCCATCTGTTTGAATCCAACGTGGAATCCTTATATCCGTTAGACTGTTGAGTTCCTGTTTAAAGGTTTCCCATTGTTGACATATTTCATTAGGTGCCCTTTCATCCCAGCTGCATCCAGAGATCCAGAGTTTTTGTATTTGAATTTTTGCTAGGATAATACTCGGTGATATCCATCCTAGTGGGTCGTACAATTTTGAAACTTGCGAAAGTATTTTCCGTTTGGAATCTGCTACATTTTTGAATTCTTCTACTTTTATTGCGTAAGTAAAATGATCGCTTCCCGGATGCCAATATATTCCCAATGCCTTTATTTGATTGTCCTCTTCAAACGTTAGAGGTAGTTGAATTTCGCGTTGTTCCGGCGGTATTGACTCCAATAAACTTGGATGATTAGCTGCCCACTTCCTAAGGGTAAAACCTCCTCCGTTGAGCAGGGATATTAGTTGTGTTTGCAAGGACTTGGCTTCAGTCAGTGTATTGGAACCTGTAAGCAAATCATCTACGTAGAAGTCGTGCAACGTCGCACAAGAGCCAGCAAAATATTTATCCCTATCGTCTACCGCAAGTTGTTGTAATGTTTTTATCGCAAGGTATGGTGCTGACGTTGTACCGAACGTTACCGTGTTCAGTTCGAATTCCTGTATGGGTTCTAATTTGTTTTTCCTCCAGAAAATTGTTTGGTATTTTCTGTCCCTTGGATCAACTTGTATCATTCGATACATTTTTTCAATATCTGCGGTCATAGCAAACTTGAATTTCCTCCATTTTAGTAGGGTTGAGCAGAGTTTCGGTTGCAAGGTGGGTCCGGTCATCATCTGTTCGTTTAGACTCCGGCCATTGGAAGTTTTCATCGATGCATCGAAGACAACTCTAAGCTTGGTCGTTGAACTTTCCTTAAAGACAGCATGATGCGGCATGTAGTAGCGATTTGATTCTGTGCACGTAGATTTATTAGCGATGCTCATGTGTCCCAATTGTATATATTCCTCTATACATTTTGAGTATTCCGTTTGGAGTTCTGGATGTTTTGAAAATTTGTTTTCCAGTTGAAGGAATCGCATCATAGCCTGTTGCTTGGAATCTGCTAGCCTTGGAGGCTCAGGGTGAAAAGGTAACCTGACTTGGTACTTGCCGTCCTGTAGCCGAGTATGTGTTGTGTTATAATGTTCTTCACACCTTTCTTCCTCACTGGTGAGTTTCCTTTCTTGTGGCCCTTCTTCGATTTCCCAAAACTTGCGCATCTGTTCATTTAATTGTTGTATGCTAGGTTGCTCGTCTACTGCTAGTGCTGAAAATGTGTCTGTAGCTCCGGGTGAGGCATTGCTTGGTATTTCACCGAAGATAATCCATCCAAGTGAGGTGTTCTGCGCAACTGGTGCATTGCCTTTCCCCTTCCGAAGTCCATCGCGAAGAATTTTTGAAAATATGTTTACTCCTAATAGCATATCTATTTTTCCGGATTTCATGAAGTTTGAGTCGGCTAATTGAAGACCTTGAATGTGTGACCAATCTATTTGATTCGTGTGTATAGGAGGAAATACATTTGTGATTTTCTTCAGGACATACGCGTTCATATGAATTGAAGTTGTTTGGTCGACAGTAGACCTTAAAAATAATGATACTTCTTTCGTGGAAGAAGCTACCTTAGTTGAACCCAGCCCAGTTACTTGCAGTGAAGTAGCCTTGCCCTTCAACTGTAGAATTTGGCAAATTTCTTCCGATATAAAAGAACTTTGTGACCCCAAGTCTATGAGGGCCCGAATAGGAGTTGTGACTCCGTAGTCGTTCTCCGCGTTTACGATGGCGGTTGCCAGCAGAGATTGAGTAGTATTTTTATTGTAGTGACAGTTTGTGGTTCCTGTCTGACCCTGACCCTTTGCTTCAAGGTTTGGTATTGGGCTAGAGTTGCCCTTGTCATCATGCAGTAATGTATGATGGCGTTGTTTGCACTTATAGCAACTAATTTTACTAACGCAAGCCTGCTTAGTATGTGGACTTAGGCAATTAAAGCAGAGATTTTTTCTCTGTATATAGCCTTGTTTCTCGCTGAGCGATTTTTGCTTGAATTTATCACATTTGTACAACGGATGTGAACCACTGCATAGGCAACATGTGCGTAAAGTCTTGCACGGTTTCTTTCCATGTCGTTGAAAACAATGAAAACAAATGGCATGCTTTAATAGCGTTTTTCGCCTTTCGTCTAATTCCCTTTGAAGAAATTTATTACATTGCTGTATTGAGTGACTCGCTTTACAGATTGCACATTCGCCGGTACCAATGTGATAATTCGTGGTGCTTTTCTGGATCGTCTGAATTGGTTTAGTTAACTTGGCTTCAGACATGGCTTCCAGTGTACGGTATCTGGATTCCAGAAATGTATAAAATTGAGTCAGAGTGGGTATATCAGTAGTTTCTGATATTCTTTGTTCCCAAAGCTTCCTGGTTTCTTCAGGTAACTTTTGTGTAATTATAAAGATGATTATCGCATTCCAGTGCGTAACATCTACTTTGAGGGCCTCCAGCTCATGGAGTTGTTCCCTAGTGGTGTCTAAAATTCCCTTAATTGACCTTTCGGTCTCGTGTTTGATAATTGGTTGGTTAACCAATTGTTTTAGATGTGAAAAGACTTGTACCCTTTGGTTACTATATCTTTTCACTAATGTTTCCCAAGCTGATTGATAGTTCGTTCCTACCATATCAAATTGGTTTAGAAACCTTTCTGCCTCCCCAGTAAGGCATGATTTTAAGTAGTGCAACTTCTGTATTTGGGGAATACGCTGGTCGGAATGTATGAGCGAGACAAATATGTCATGAAATGCTCTCCAGTTAGCGTATTCGCCGTTGAATTTTGGAAGGTCTATACGAGGAAGTTTGACTTCAGCTCGCGTTGTCGACTGTAAATGTTGAACAGCTGGATTTGATCTCTCCGTACTGCTCAACTTATCCTGTAACTCGCCAAGAAATTCGAAATAGGTTAATTCGAAATTCTCATAGATAGCACTACCCTGATATTTAGACACCAGTTTTTCGTTATCACCTGAACATATTTCCAGATGATTTTCCTCAAATTGCGACCACCATTTTTCAATTTGATTTATTCTACCCTCTAAATAACCCTTTGTTATTTTTTCTTTATCTGTTTTTTCATAATTTTTCCGCGCTTGATCAAGTAGACTTTTTAAGGTTGTTTGACTTCGGATTGTGGATTTCATTTTGACTAATTTGAGCAGAAGATTATCGTTTTGGTTAGATTTGTTAGTTTAAAATTTTTGGATTGTATTGTAATGAAATTTGGCTGTAATAATATAAAATTATCCGGTTTTAATTCTTTAACATCCGGCTCGAAGGACCAATGTTTCGACTTGATTGGAGTCGAACATAAATTATTATCCAGAAGGGCATCTGATTCTGTATACAAACCGATACAAATCAAAATGGAATGAGTTGATAAATAAAAAAACGTAATTCAACGCAAAAAGATAATTCTTTATTCAAGTTAAACGTTTATGATTATTTGTCTCTAAGCTTATTCTATTACTTAATTATTACTTATTATTACAGTTCAAATTTCATTGCAATTCAAGATTTCATTACAATTTAATTTTCATTACAATCTTCATTACAATTCAATCCAGTTTAATCCAAATACCAATTATTAAGTTACACAAATAATTCAAAGTTTTATAAAGGGTTAAATTCAAATAAATTCAATAAATAGAACTCTAAATTGAAAATAACGCGGTGAAAAATTCCTATATTTGAAAATAGACGCAGTGAAATATTTTAAGTATTTTTTAATTTTTCTTAGCTTGAAACAAACGCGGTAGAAAGAATTGATACCTCGAGCAAACGCGGTAAATGCCCAACGCTTGCTCAAAGGTACTTATGAGGGAGTAGTGATCTCGGTAATTTCCCAGAGATCGGGTTTGGTAATAGCCCAAAACCAAATAGGAAATCTCGGTAATATCCCAAAGATTAAAGATTGAAAGTGAGGAAGACAATCTCGGTGATAACCCAGAGATTGTTGGGGTTAGAAAAATCTCGGTAATTACCCTGAGATGGTTATTAGCTCCGGTGATCGCCCAAAGCTAATGAGGCTCTACGCCCGGCGCGGCCCTTTTATAAGCGGAGGTGACCGTTATGTCCTTTTGGTCGCCTGCACGTGATCTTGTTCTTCTTTCGCCACGCCACGCCCGTGCAAGGTTAGAATTGCATTGCCGCCGTGTGAAGTTGCACCCGGTTGCCGCATAACCTTGTTGCGTGTTTTGATTTAACTTGACAGTTCTCATTTGTTTACATTTGGTGCGCGGCGCGATCGTCTTTTCTGTTCGTGATTATGTTCAACGATTGAACAGACGCTTAAGTATAATTTGGAAATGATCATTTGGCCGTGTGTCGCTGGTATTACTGCTATCGGTTCTACAACAATTGCAAATCCAACTCGACGATTTGGCTTGCTCCAAACGGACGAAATCAATGCTGCATTGGAAGTTTGGATCAGATTTGTCAGAATTTAGGCATCTGTCCAAAGAAGCTGCTTTACCACCCTCTAGCAAGTTAAGGCAGCTTAACGCAAAGCTTGATGCTAAGTCGCGTTAACGAGTAGGCGGTCGAACATGCGTTGCTGTGTGAAGATGAAAAATTTCCACTAATTTTGCCAAGGGAAAATCAATTAAGTTAGCTGATAATCGGCTATTCTCACTGCAAAACGCTGCATGGTGACAAGCAAGCCACTCTTCAACACACTAGGAGCAAATTTTGGCTAATTAACGGCCGCAACAAGGTACGACAGTTTATACGTCGGTGCGTCATATGTAATCGATTTAAGCCCACTCTTTTAATGGGAAACCTTCTAATCGACCGTGTGCGCCCTGCTAAGACTTTTCTCTATAGTGGAGTCGATTTCGCTGGACCATTCATTATTAAGCCAGTCAAAGGACGTTGTCACACTAAGCTGAAGACATACGTTCCGTGTTTCGTCTGCTTTGCAACTCGCGCTATCCACTTGGAGGTAGTGATTGATGGCGATCTCCGATGATCCCGATGATCCGACTGACCTATCAGCCTTAACCCCTGGGCATTTTCTGGTTGGTGAGAGTCTCTTAGCAATTCCGGAACCGAGTGTATTGGATACTTCCATCAATCGCTTGAGCCGCTGGCAGATGGTACAGCATATGTATGAGAACCTGTGGAAACGCTGGTATAAGGAGTATCTCTCACATCTTCAATTGCGCTGCAAATGGACTAATCGTTCGGAACCTATTCGACTAAATAATCTGGTCTTAGTCAAAGATGATAATCTTCCTCCACAACGCTGGTTGCTAGGTAGAGTGGTATCGTATCGTTACATCCTGGCCAGGACGGAGAAATTCGTGTCGTCACTGTTCGACTGCAAGATATAGCTACTACAAACGTCCGGCTACTTAAATTATGTGTGCTTCCCGTCGAAACCCCTAACGAAGAGAATACATCGTACTAATTCCCCATGACGGGCGGAATGTTTGAAGCCGAATCCTAAATCTAGAATTAACTGATTTGGAGACTACCGTAAGAGGAGTACCTCAAGGCTCAGTTCTAGGCCCCTTACTCTTCTGTCTTTATATTAATGATCTTCCTACTGTAACCAAACATGTGGCAATACATTTATACGCGGACGATGTACAAATCTACTTAAGTCGTCCCGTCGGTCTGATGGAAGATTGTGCATGTTGTGTTAATGATGATTTGGCTCGAATTTATGAATGGAGTGTATCTAATGGCCTATTAATTAACGTTTCTAAATGTAATTCCCTAGCTATATGTAGAAAAGGGATTGACACCAGTACCCTTCCCCCTATTCTATATGATGGCAATACAATTGCATATGTCAACTCTGCTAAAAGTTTGGGCATTATGCTTAATTATAAATTGACTTGCTGTGATTATGTGAGCAATATTATAAATAAAGTCTACTGTTGTCTGCGACAACTTTGGATAAGATCCAGCATTCTCCCAATGAACCTTCGCAAAAAACTGGTCAAAACTCTAATTATACCGCACTTTACTTATGGAAATGTTGTCTTTCCCTTGCTTGATGCAGCGTGTAAACGAAAACTGGCTGTCGCTTTTAATGATGCAATACGTTTCATTTATAAATTGCCTAAATTCGGACATGTGTCTGAGTATACTAATTCATTGTTAGGATATTCACTTAACACATATCTGTTACATCGTAGGCTCAAATTCATGCATAACCTAGTATACGTTCAGCAACCTCCTTACCTTTTTGATATGTTAACGTTCCTGCAATCATCGCGTCATCTAAAATTATTAATCCCTAACTGTCGGAGAGCGTTCGTTTTTTGTCCAGTGTGCTCATGAATGGAACCGACTTGCGAGTTCTATACAGCGGACTGCATCTGGCGGAGCCTTCGATAGGTTGATTCGGGAGTTTGTGCTCTTTTGAGGTGATCTGCGCATGTCAAACATTATGTCTGGATTCTAGATTGTATATATTGGATTATAAACTACTGTCTTTCTGTACTCTTCTTTCTTTTGTGTACTCTTTTGTCTTGTATAATAACTGTTATTGCTTTACATATCAAATTAGTATTATCTATCTTAATTCTATTGTGTTGGCACTGTTAGTAATTTTATCTTGTTTTATTAATTCATAGTTTTTAGTGTATGTAGTTCGAAATCTATTGTATTAGACTGGTTCCGCCTGAATTTTGTACTTATAAGATATTATCATCTTTGTACATTACCAATAAACTATTATTATTATTATTATTATTATTATTATTATTATTATTATTAACTCTAATAATGATAATCACAAGTTGCTAATTTCTAAGTAAGAGATCTTTAAATATAGCTTCCTATACTAATTTCTAGCTCGTGTGAGACACTCTCTTTCTACTGTGGAGCCGTGAAGTCTTGAAGTTATCTTTCCTAATTGTGCATTTTAATTCAGAGCTATCTAGCCCACCTAGTTGGGCACTAAACAATTGCCTATTCGTTATACAAATTATCTCTAACTAAACATTTCGATCCACATTTAAATGTTCAATATTAAATTATTATGTATTACATCAATAATTTTAATTTATTTTCCCATGATATTACTTTGGAACCCTTGATCGCAATAATAAGTTTATTGTCTCGATTTAAAAATTTTGAAAACGGATTTGTAAACAGCATCTCCAAAAATTTTAAATACCAATATTTATGGTAATCCATTGAAATTTAAAATTGCTGGTCGCCGTCTCAAGTCCGCCATTTTGAAACTCTTAATGTTATGTTAATTAAAATAGTCTATATGTTAAATTCATAAATGTAGTAATCTTCAGACAAAAAACAAAAATATCAAACAAACTATTTCGGGATGATTGAGAAACAAACATGCTTAAAAACAAATGAACTTTTGAGTGGATAATGAGAAATTTAACTTAAATTCGTAGAATTTCAAAAATTGTGGTCGTCATATTGGATCTGCAATTCTGAATTTTTAAATTTTAGTATCAGGTTTAAAATTAGTGTCACCGATTTTCCTTTACATTAATAGCTGTGTTTTTTTCACATTTCTTCCGGTTCTAGGTTTAACAGGAAATTTTGCATTGAATTGAAATTGATGAGTAGTTATACATATCAAAAAATTTTGGCTTGGCAAAAATAAAATCAAGTTGCCTGGATTGTATACCCATTTTACGTCAAATAGCAACCCAAAAATTTATCTGGTTAAGGGTTTGAAGGTTGTATGCGTAAATATCATGGCTAATTTGATGCGCTTTCGCAAATTTTAAAATCTTTATATACGTGACAGTCTTTAAAATTTCAATTCAATGCAAAACTTACTGTTAAACCTACAACCGGAACAAATGTGAAAAAAACGCAGCTAATGTATATGAAAATCCTTTTAATTTTAAAATCACAATAGAAACCGAAATTAAAATTAAAATCAAGTGCATCAAAATCAACGTTGACGTTACAGCCATTACAGAGCTGAGTGGCCACCAACATTACACAAACTGACGCATTTATAAACTAAAAAAAAATAGGATGAAAATCAAAATCAGATAGAAATACATATACATAAGTCGAAATCGAAGCCCAATCGGTCGAAGGTCTAAGTTGAAAAGACATAGAAAAGTAGCCTTGGTATAATATTCCAGGGCCGGGATTCTGATCTCGGGTCAGTGGTGAGTGCGAGTCACCATGCTGCCTGTCAAAGCTACTCACCATCTCACTTTCAAGCGATTGCGATAAGCATGGTGAGTTCGAACTTTCGAAAAGGTTGCAATAACACAAGCACGGCAATACTAAACGTCAAAAACGTCAAATGTCTATTAAATTTTGTCAAGGAACACAATTGTTGTTGACAATTGTGCATTGTTGTGGTGCTGCCGCATTCCACCTCCCCCTCGGGATTTCTCGAGATCCACGATTGATATTCGTGGATGTATTTATTCTTCTGCCCTTTTTCTCACCCGCGATATGTTACTGCCCCCAAAAAACAATTCCTGAAAGGGTTGTTTTTTCCCTACTTGTTCCCGGTGCAACCTTATTGTTTTTTCGGCGTGCCAAATAAGGTGGAACAGCGAAATCAGCACGATAGACGAATTATGAAATTCATCGGAGCTCCCGAGCTGTTGTCGAGGGATTTTCCCTAAGGCCATGTTCCTGTTCCTGTTCCTGTACCAGTTCGTATCAAGGATGTGTCCATGGAACAGGAAAAATGGCATGTGTCGTCTGTTTGCAGTTCTCTGTTCAAAATTTGTTTGCGAATGCTTAGATTAGGTCGCACCGTGAAAGCTGAGAACCCTGGAGCCCGTCATTCCTTAAATTTTGCAGGAAGGCTTTTACCAGGAGGCAATGAACTCCTTTTATTGTCTACAAAGTTTAGGTGTGTGTCTATTGCCTTAAATTTCGCTTTCTATTTAGGGTAATAAACATTCTGAGTGAAAATGTAGCCCTTATCATATGTATGTATATACCAACCGGCAGGTATAGTGATTAACAAGCAATTAAACGATTAATTTTCTACCGTGAAATATTTGTCTGGGCTTTCTTTTTGTAGAAGGATTCATTACCTTATAAAAACACGTAAGATGATTTGGATTTAAAAGGTTTTTTTTGAAGCTGTTGTTAAAACTATTTCATTTCATACGCCTATTACTTATAATTCCTTTGTACGTAAAAATGTAAAAATCTTATCAAAATTCATTATCGTACGCATACGCAAAACGGAAAACTCATAATGGCGAATCTCTATGAAATAATAATAGTGATTCAAAGCGAAATTAACATGTAAAATATCACTACTCAAAATGTTAAAAGAAAGGATATCACGTAATTTAATTACAAAGAAATTGAATAGTGCAGGGAAAAATTATAGACCTCAATTCATAAGCGTTGATAAAACCTAGGTACATAAAGTGCAAACTCCCGTAGGGAGGATATTTGCCACATTTCAGATTTGCCACCCGAGCGGCTGGCTAGCAAATGGAAATGGCTTATAATAATTAAACTATTCGACGTATCATTCTAAAAAATTAATATGGTTCTATTCTGATAGATAACGGATCGGTTAAAAAAACAATCATAAAAATCGGTCAAGAAAAACCTGTGGGGTGTTAAATACAGAAGAAAACTGACATTTTATATTTTAACTATTTCTACAACGTTGATCAGCTTCCAAATTTTGATTATTTTGTATTGTATGTATTCCGATTTTGTTTACAAACAGTCTTAATTTTTAAAAGAGGAGTATGTTTTTAGTGTTCAACTCAAAATGAAAAACAAAAATGTGTTCATAAGTGTATTGTTGTAATGGAATGTACTAAAATGTTGTTATAAATTGACTAAATTAATGCACACTTTCGGCAATTTCGACTGAAAGGTTTAGAAATTTTACCCAAAAGGCTCTAACCATTGTTAAATGAAAAATGACTGAGTTCGCACTTCTGCATATTACAAATTCAAGATATGTGTGTTCCTTGACAAAATATAAAATCTTATTCTCTACAAAATTTGCCATATAAAAAAATCCAAAACTTTGCTTCGTTTTCGAGATATACTCAAAAACCCGTAAGGTTTGCATTTCCACCCCTATCTCTAATTTGCACCCTCTAATTTAATAGCACTCTGCGGCTTTTTCATCCTTAATAACCAATTGCACGATTCGTGCAATAAAACCCCTTGAACGTCTTAGTTCCTTTTGATAAAACATAATCAATAGCCTATTGTCGCACATCGAAGCGGCAGGGAGTAAATTTGACAGTCCAAAGTGGGTCCCACTCACTAGTCACCATTGATCGGAATCGCTTTTCTGGTGAGAAAATTTTTCGAAGTCACTACTCACTAGCAAAGAACGTATAACATAAAGAACTCGCATCAGGCTCAAAACCTAGTCGAAAATCATTCAGCTCGCCGGATGCGAAGGGAAGACGTGAAGGGAAAGCGTGCAAAACCTCAGCAAAGAATCAGAGAAAATTTTGTAGGCCACCGTTCGTGTGGGCATGTAGGCAGCCGCAAGCGAATTTCTTCTCGAGCCGTCGCACTGTGGCTGTGCTACGATCCTTTGCCTGATAACATGATGGGATTCTTGGAAGCGGGGAGGAAATTAGACATCAGCTTAGAAAGAATTTTTTTGATTATGTTAAGAAATTCAGGTGCGTTATTCAACATGTACAAATAAGGATGTTTAGGGTTGTTAAACAACATTAGGAGTAGCGGCTAATGTTCAGAAAGTTTTTTTTAATTTGTTCTGCTATCTAGTAAATAAATTAAATTTAGAATTGAGTCAGAAATTGAAAATTCAAATTAAAATATAAATTCATTTTCAAAAATTAACAAAACCCCGAATGTGTGGAATAATTTTTTAATACTAATTTATATAATATGAATACTTATAATATAAAAATGTCTTGATTGCTTTCAATAGGTCGTTAACTAATTCGTTTTAAAATGTTTTCTAAACCAAGAAATTTCTCAAACGAAAAAGTATTCGTCTGAGCCGATTTCGATAAATGAGGTATTGTTGGACTCGGCCTTAAATTAGTTTGAACTAAAATTTTGTAAACAAAAAATTGGAAGCATAATATAGCAAAAAAATCCCGACACTCCTACAGCCGCGCAGAGGCAACAGACCAAAGCAAGGCGCATGCGCATAGGCAATGAAAGCTCTCGGAAAACGAACGACGAACGATGTTCTGAGCTCTCGCGAGAAATGAAATAAATGTAGGCGACTGTAGGGTTCTGCTGGCAGAACCCTAGAAGAAAAATTTCAGCTCAGCTTGGTTGTTCGTGATGCGAGTTCTTTATGTTATACGTTCTTTGTCACTAGTCACCATTGATCGGAATCGCTTTGGCAGTTTGAAGGGTGAGTGTGACTCGCACTCACCACTCACCCGAGAACAGAATCCCGGCCCAGGTCCTAAAATTACTATGTACATTTACATACATATGTAACTATATGTACAGGGTGTTTTGCTAAGGTCTGAACAGGGGTATGCCAATCGATTCTAAATGGGCTCTTGATCAATGTTTGTTCGGGAAAAATCCTAAAATATGTTTTTTTTAATTTCTAACTTAAATGTCACATACAAATTTTCATGAATTTATCGAAATAAATGAAGGATTTTCATATAAATTTACATCCCCTTTTTTATCCCCTTAGCAGACGAGTTTCGTAAAATCCTTTCTTAGTAGGTGCTTACGTCACAAAAGAAATCTACTGTAGCGATCAGTTACTAAAAAAACAAACTCATTGGTTTTACAATATATTTATTATAATAAAACACAACATTGTTGATGTCGAACCGGTTGCCATTAGAAGGACGTGTAGAGTGACGAAATCTGAGTTTCAAGGAAAAATGGTGGCGTCGTGTCTTCTTCTTAATTTGTTGGACATGGCGTTCTTGACGATACGAAGTGGATTGTTTATATGAACGCTACACTACTGTCCATATTTTAAGTAATTAGCTGAATTTATCAGGACATGTTATTATATGTATGTACATAACATACATTATATGCATTAGGGTGTCCCTTAAATTTTAAGTTCGATATACTCTTATACCATGTTTCCATCTCCCTAAAATCTCGGGATTTTGCGAGATTTCGCGAAATCCATATGAAAATCTATTGGATTTCCCATACAAGTAGCCGATTTTGAAATCTTGAGATTTCGAGAGAATCTCAATCAAAATCTACTAAATTCGTTGTGGCATCCCCAAAAAGTTATTCACCACTATGCAACAGGCGTCAAAATTGACAAATTTATGACTGTCGATTTCTTCTACTTATATTACACACAAATTAAAATTTATTCACTATGTCCAAATGTTGGCTAACAAGAGTTTGTTGATATTTAATCACTTTAACATTCACTTTTTTAGCACAAAAACTTTTTGGAAATAATGAGAACATGACACTTGACATATCAAATATCAAATGAAATCACGTTACTAGATGGAAACACTTTTAAATCTCGTATTCAAAATCTCGAGATTTTGGGGAGATGGAAACATGGCATTACGCATACCTTCTTAAAACTTTCGTAATGTTTTGCATCGACTTGCTGATTGTTATAATTTTATGTTTTAAAGTAAAGATTAATGTTTACCTTATTTTATTTTAACTCTTATTCACCTAGTTTGTTGCATTTATATTAGTTTTATAGCAGACCGAAAAAATTGTCGTATAAGGTACAATATAAGGGACCCTATTAGCAAAGACCATATAATTACAAAGATGTCGCAAACCGAACCCGAGCTCGAAAATGTTTTTGGGATTTAGGCTGAGACCCCATGGATGTAGTTGTGAGTCGTTTATACGAAACGCTCTTAGCAACTGAGTCGCGGCTACATTCTCTTTGCCTTTTTCCGTGTTCCCTCTTCCCGGAATTCGCATCGGTCGCACTCGCAGTCACAGCGCCTGGGATTGGGAACGGCGCGCGTCGATATGGTCACATAACTATAAAATGAGCTCCATCCCCATCCCGCCGCAACACAGCAGGCGCCGCGCGCCGTTGCCAATCCCAGGCGCTGTGACTGCGAGTGCGACCGATGCGAATTCCGGGAAGGTGGAACACGGAAAAAGGCAAAGAGAATGTAGCCGCGACTCAGTTGCTGAGAGTGTTTCGTATAAACGACTCACAACTACATCCATGGGGTCTCAGCCGAAATCCCAAAAACATTTTCGAGCTCGGGTTCGGTTTGCGACATCTTTGTAATTATATGATATTTGCTATTAGGGTGTCCCTTATATGACAATTTTTTTTTATTTTTTTTTAATTAATATGCATAGCCTCTACATTTTTTATAAATGCTAAAACATACTCAAATAAGAAAGGACATCATCCGATTTTCATACATTTTTGGTCCAAATATGAGAGTCCCGGCCAAAAAAAGAAAATGTTATATTCTATTAGAACTTGTCCATCTGAGCATTTATCATTAGGACCATTGTCCTTGGTTTTATATTAGTTTAAAAAATGTGTCTTTTCATACATTTTCAATTAAATGATCTTAGAAAAGTTAATGATATCTGACCTTTTTACACCTTTTAGTGCTCTTTTAAAATCATTTTGTGCATCTATTGTGCCTTAGAATATTCCTAAGCCCGTTTTTACATTGAGGTTGTTGTTAAAAAATAAAAGAAAAAAATATAGTTTATGTAATATTATGTTTATTAAAACGAACGAGCAAGCGTGATCAGCGGGTTGGGGGAGGCAGGGGGGCGGGCACCGCATTCCTTTTTTTGGCTCTGGTTTAACCTTTTTCGGATCTATCATTCATTATCATTCAATTCCAGAAAAAATAAGCTCTGTCTTAACGATCACCGAGTCGTAACCCATCCAAGCTTTTTATTTTCTCTGAGAGCGAAAAATCATCTCGGAGCTTATTCAACGCTAAGACGGCTGTGTTGTATTGCGTGCACTGTCTTTATGCATCATATCTTGTGTTAATCAACAGTGTGTTGATTAAGAGGGTTGTATGGTGCGTTAGTCAAAAGACGGATTCTCTTACTAACTGGCTTTATTCATTGTGCTTATAATATTTATACAATTTCAATTTGTACTTAGCCTAATTAACTCTTATGCATTGCCTCACAGCCGGAAAGTAGGCCATCTTGCCGTCAGCAAGACTGACTGACCTAATACCGCGACGTAAACAACCGGCGGCGGTGCTGATCGTGCTGTGAGCCAGTGCACTTGAGAAAAATGCTTAACTTGCTAAGTAATTTGGCGCAATGTTTTGTTCACGCGTGAACATGTTGCGGGGCCAACGAAGACAGTACCCGCGCGTAATGATGTGTGACTTCCGGAGCTGATTGGGTCGTCTGAGTGCTGCCTGTTTCATCTCTGTCATCCCTGTCATTCCTGGACTCGGTTACTGTTAAGATTCTTCGCAGAGGAATCCGGTACCTTACTAGGCAGAAGATGAGTATAGCCATGCCTACTGTTACACATGTGTATAGCGCAGTATGTATCGCTATTGTTTTGTGAACAGTTGTGGCAAGGTTGGGGACCAGGTTCGGCTCCCTGTGATCCAGGATGTGCTCGTTGGGGGCGATCAAGGCTCCTTCCTTAATTGGTATTGGAGTCTTGTCCTTCGCTAAGTCCAATGGCTCGGGGAGTGTCTCTTTCACGTGAACGGTGATGACATTGAATTTTTCGTCCATCGTTGTTTTTAGAGTTGTCTTCTTGGTTTTCAGTTGGCACTCGCTTTTCAGATGAATGATTCCTGTGGTATTGAGCAGCACCTCCTTTCTAGAGCCCTTGCAGATGATTGCAGCAACCAGTGGCTTGGATGTGATGTACAGCCATGTATTCTTCATCATGAGTGTCTTCCAGATCATGCCTGTGAGGTGCATTCGTTGCATCTCGCACTTGGCCCTTGAGTGACGTTCGTAGATTTCATCAATCACGCAGCAGGGATCCTCTTCAATGTTGTGGATTATGCTTGGAGTGCAGATGAAAGCTGAGGCTTCAGTGGGGATGCAGGCTTTTAGCCCTGGCTCATCGAGCGTAAAATACGTTTGAATATCGAAATTCACTGCTAGTGTAGAGAATTCTATGTCCGCCATCAGGAATGAATCGTTCTGGACCATTTGGGGAAGCGGTGTTACATGAATCAATTTGTATTCGTACCGCTCGATGATGCTCATGTAGCCATACAGTAGCAATTTTCTGTTAGCCGCCTTGACCTCGATTCTGTTGCTTGGAATTTTGTGAACCGTGAGTTCTGAGGACAGCTTACTGGAGACGTTTTCGATCGCTTTCTTGATATCTTGAGGGCTCATGTGGTCCAGTATGTGGCCGTGCCCATGAAGTGCATTTAGCCAGCTCTTGTAATTGCCCTCGATTTCATTGTAGAAGTCTTCTGCGCTGATATAAGTTGCAATTATCTCGAGCCCTATTTGATTATGGTCGGCCTTGGTGTACCAGGTTGCCATGTCATTAATCGTTTTGACCACGATGCTGAGCCGGTCATCGAACTGTTTAAGTTTGTTCTCTGCTGCGTAGTTGCTCTTGTTAATTCTTGCATTTAAAAATAACGTCTGCTGATTCAGCGACTGTATCAGAGCATTGTGATCCTTCTGTAAATGTTCTATGTCCTTATAGACTTCTTCATTTACCCCGAAGATTGACGTGAGCAGATTTCCAAAAATACCCCGCCTTTGTCTGGTGTGTGGCAATATCTGTTGTGTTATTTCCTCTATGGCTGTTACCAGTGCTCGTCTTCTGGTTGTTAGATGTAGAAGAAGAGTTTCGCAATGCGTGATGCTTGTTAATCCCTTGGTTTTATCGCATATGTCCTTTAGCTGCAGCCATATGCCGTTTATTCTTTCCTTGTCGCGAAGTACGTCTTCTGCAGATAGGGCGATTTCTATCCTCAGATTCCCTCTGTTTATTTGGGTACGCCCCAACTCTTCTATGTAGAACCCGGTGTGTGGGCTGTATACTTGATGTTCTTGGCAGAGTACTCCAGTGAGGCAGTAAAAGAGAAGTATTATTGTGTTTAACAATCTTGCGGCCCACGTGCAAGGGGCGATCTTGGCTTTCCGCTTTTTGCTGGGTGGCCCGAGATCACTTTCACCTTTGATTTTGTGGAAATACTCCGGTTTTGACCAGAGCTCATTCTTTTTAAGTTCCAGACTTGTTCGCTTCCGTTCCTTGCGCCTTGGCCGGGTGAGGTTGGCTTTTACCGCGACTTCCTCCTCGGGATCGCTGCTATAGCTTATTGGGAGTTGACAGAGCTTTGTTATTGGGCGCTTTTTTACCGTATTGTTGAACCTGATTGATGCTATGCGTGTCAGGCCGTCTTCGCCGGGATGTAGTTCCACGACTCTCCCAAGTGCCCATTTCTGAGGTGGGAGCTGATCATCTTTGACAAGCACTAGCTCGCCAATCTTTGGACTGTTACCTTCGGTCTTCCATTTGCTGCGCTGTTGCAGCAGAGCCAAGTATTCCCTTGCCCATCTTTTCCAGATGTCTTGGTGCAGTTTGGTCACCAATTTCCACCTTTGCGTTACGGATACGCAGGTGTCGGATAAATCTGGTTCTGGAGGTGCCAGCAGGGGTCTGCCGATCAGAAAATGACCAGGCGTGAGAGGTTCTAGGTCTCGAGGGTCTGCTGATAGTTGGCCGATTGGTCTGGAGTTTAGGCATGCTTCTACTTGGCACAGTACGGTTGTGAATTCCTCGAACGTTAAAAGTGTTTCTCCTAAGACCTTCTTGAGGTGATTTTTAACAGATTTGACGCCAGCTTCCCATAAGCCGCCCAGATGCGGGCTGGCTGGTGGCAGGAATTTCCAAGTAGTTCCATCATTGGTTATCAGTGCCGCAACCTGCTCGGTGACTTGATTGATTGTGTTGCGGAAATCCCTCTGTTTGTACATATTCGTTTGCGGGTTACTAATTCGTAGCGCTGCTCTGTGCTCAACTTCTTAAAAACTTCACATTGGTAAATATTGTGTGCTTTGTTACAGGCTGGGCAACTCTTTCTCAATGTCGTGTGAAATGCTTTTTTATTGCTCCTAATTCCATTATCATTAGTAACTTGCTTGGAGCTTTTCAGGGAGTCCAAAACCTGATAACGTTCTTCCAGAAATTGCAACAATTCCTCTACTGTCGGCATTTCTCTGGGATTGGAGAGGCTTTCTTCAAAGAGTCTGACATTTTCCATGTCGAGTTTCCGAGTCGCTAGGCAGACAATCATTGGGCCCCATTCTACTGTTTTGCAGTTGAGATTTTTAAGAGCTTCCAGGCACTCTCTAATGGTATCATAGAGCATGATTATATCTGCCTGCGCTCTGTGCTCTGTTCTTTTTAAGTCAATAATGGTATTGATGTAGCTTGTAATAATTCTCCTGTTATTGTTGTATCTTGCCTGAATAAGCTGGAGCGCGGTGTCGTAGTTGCTGTTGCTGATTTGAAGGTGGCTAATCACTCTGCGCGCTTCGCCTTCTAGATGATTCAGCAGGTATTGCATTCGTTCTACATTTGTCAAGCATGCATTGTTATGTATGACGTTAATAAAGATGTCGATGAAAGTCTTCCAGCCCTTATAATCCTCATCGAATTTGGGAATTTGCATGGGTGGGAGCTTGGGGTAGTTGTTGAGCCTGCTTAGCTGACTGATCCTCCCGAGGTATATGTGTGCCTCCTCAGCTTGTGATGCAGGCGCCGAAGATCGGCTTATAGTAGGCTCGAGCTGCCTGTATTGCTGGAGAATTTGCTCGAGTAGATTGATTTCTCGGTCATGTGTTGCTTGTGCTTGCCCTTCATTGCCGTTTGGTATTTTAGGTGATGCTGGATGGGAGGAAGCAGAGTCCCCTTGCATCAAGTCCCTGAATGGATCGAGTCCGGCGGCTGAGACCTCACTGCTAGAGGCTTGCGGGAAGTGCTGACCGCTTGTAGCGAAAGGTGGCCTTGGCTGGCTCTGAACTGTGAGTGGCTCATGTCGAGGTGTAGTTCCCTTGTTGGTCGTATCTTCTGTTGAAGGTAAATGGTGAGCTAGATGCCTTCGTACTTCTTTGTAGATGCTTTCCGTTTTCTCAAAGATTTGCTCCCTGAAGTACATGTGATCATCGTCAATGAGCAGCTTTAATTGTTGATGGAGTTCGTTGAAATTTCCCCAAAAGGTTTCGAGTTCTTTTGATTTTTTTGTTATGTAGTCCGTAGTCTTCCTGTCAGTCCCATCCTTCCTTATGTTTCGGAGGAGACGGCTGATGTCTTCAGCTACGTCCTTCTGGGCGGATAAGAGATTTTCCACGGTGGAGGTCGAAGTCATGTTTGTTGTGCCTGGAGGAACCAACTGTGCGATGACTTGATGCTGGCAGATTCGGTATCTTAAGATGCGGTGAGATGGTGTGGAATTAACTGTGTGTTAATTCTACTGTTGAAGTGGAGTCGATTTCTGTTCCTCAGCTGGGCCAGTGAATCTGGTTTCCAAAGTGCGCTGAAGTTCTTCTGTAGGATCTTGGAGGACGTTTTACCGCTGGTGGGGAACGCCAAGATCTCCTGATGTATGCCTCGTTGAGTGAAGGCTCGAAGGACCAATGTTAATCAACAGTGTGTTGATTAAGAGGGTTGTATGGTGCGTTAGTCAAAAGACGGATTCTCTTACTAACTGGCTTTATTCATTGTGCTTATAATATTTTTACAATTTCAATTTGTACTTAGCCTAATTAACTCTTATGCATTGCCTCACAGCCGGAAAGTAGGCCATCTTGCCGTCAGCAAGACTGACTGACCTAATACCGCGACGTAAACAACCGGCGGCGGTGCTGATCGTGCTGTGAGCCAGTGCACTTGAGAAAAATGCTTAACTTGCTAAGTAATTTGGCGCAATGTTTTGTTCACGCGTGAACATCTTGTGTATTTATGTAGGATTAAAGTTAAGTCCCTTTGCCCGACGCCTGCCTGACCGACGAAGTCGCGAGAGAGAGTTGAGCTTTTTACTTAAGTTGGCAGGAGCTTCGTGATGTCGTGCCTCAGTAAAAGCTTTCATTGATAACACATTTTGTTCGGACTTGTTCCGTCTGGATATTAGGTAGTTTGTGGTATAGGTTAGAACCATTGGTGCTATTAATGTTCAAAATTTCATGTTACGGCAAAACATCACTTGTTTTTGCTATTTCATTGCGTCGAAAATTCATGAAAAAGCAGATTTTTCAAATGTTAATGAAACCAAGGGCAATGTTCCTACAACTTTGGTGCCATAATAATAAATGCTTGGATGGACAAGTTCTAACAGGATATAACATTTTTTTTTTCTGGCCGGCACTTTCATATTTGTACCAAAATGGATGATGTCCTTTCAGCTTTCTAGCATGATCGCAACCCGTGCCGACCGAGCTTCAAAGTTTATTTAAAATCGTGTTTTGTCCTGATATTTCGGTCTGCTATAAAATTAATATAAATGCAAAATATTAGGTGAATAAGAGCTAAAATAAAATAAGGTAAACATTAATGTGACGTCAACGTCGCGCGCCTTCAACGCTTAATGTTGTCACATTTACAATAAAATCATTTTAAAAATCAGCTTCGTTGCGTCAATTAATTACCTCTGAATGTATTTCTGTTTTCCAGTAATCAGCATGTCTGATGAAATGATATTAAATAATAATAAAAAAAATTTTAAAAAATGTCTACCAACATTCCTTTGAGACTAAAACATTTCCTACCTAAATGGTCTGAAGTACTAAATTCGAAAATCCAGTAGCTTCATATTGATAGAATTTAACCGCTCTATGTATGTATACATTTCAAGACTTTCAGAATCAACCAAAAGGGTTGGATTATTTTACCGGAACAAGTCCATCAAAAATGTACCCTCGAATAGCAAATAATTTTAGAATTTCAGTTGTTTCTATGAACTTAATTTTATTTATAGAGTAATTGAATTTAAAAAACAAATCGTAAAATGTATGGAAAAGGCCTTTCGGTGAAATGAGCTGAAATTTTGGGAGTAAGTAGTTTTTGTGATGCTGATCAAAAGTCCCAATGGGCTGAAAGCTCCAAAATGGCTACTTTTTTATTTATAGCGGGTTGAAGTTGCGACAAATTGACAATGGGTCCACCTAGAAAATGCTTAATAAGTTCTTTCAGAGACATCATACAATACTGGTTGATAACGCATTGGAAAGCTGAGCCTTCAGCTTTTCCAACGATACCACCCATGGCCCAATCCGCTAACAAAAAAGCGGGAGAGACCGCGTCAAACTTCGAAAATGGCAATTTCAAAGCCCAAAATTTGACCTTGACCCTTCGTTCTTCAGGTTTTTTGTATGGGAAGATCGAAACATTTTTTGAGAAAAAGCTTCCCTGTCATCTAGCCTTTCTCAGGAAAAAATCCGCACTCGAATCCGACAACGCGTTCCGAAGTTATTCATGTTATAATACTTAATACAACAATAAAACCCACTATCCGCAATGAAGTCCAATTGGAAAGTGACGTCACATCGAGCATCTGCTCCGTAGGGCTGAACCATCGAAGACGAATAGCTTCGGAACGCGCCGTCGGATTCGAGTGCGGTTTTTTTCTTGAGAAAGGCTAGATGATAGCGAAGCTTTTTCTCGAAAAAAGTTTCGATCTTCCCACACAAAAAATCGGAAGAATGAAGGATCAAGGTCAAATTTTGGGCCTTGAAATCGTCATTTTCGAAGTTCGACACGGTTTCTCCCGCTTTTTTGTTAGCGAATTGGGCCGTGGGTGGTATCGTTGGAAAACCTGAAGGCTCAGCATCACAAAAACTACCTACTCCCAAAATTTCAGCTCATTTCACCGAAAGGCTTTTTCCATACATTTTGTGCGGGGTCCTTTCAACTGCAATGCATTTTTTGGATTCTGAAATTCTTAAAACGTTATTTTACGTCGTTGAAATAGCTGGATTTACGAATTTAGTCCTTGAGGCCTTTTTGTTCTAAGGACATTTTATTCTCAACAAAATGATGAAATGAGAAATTTTTTGACGTGATAACGTCTTATAAATTGATGCGGCTCGGGGGCATTCACGAAAAGTTGTAACGAAGTCCGGTCACGTTACGATGCTCGCGCAGCATTCGAGAAAGAGGCTCGCTGGACCTCTCTCTCCCACTCATGCGTAATCGGTCCGCTTGAAAGGCATCCTCGAAAACGTGGTAAAGAGCCTGGTCACGTCACGATGCGCGCGCAGCATTCGACAAAGAAGCACGCTGGACCGGTGTGGGCCTCGCGTCTCACTCCCACTCAAGCGTTCTTAGCGTCGGAACGTTATCACGGAAAAACTTCGCCCGTATGCCGACTTTACAGCCAACTTTACTTTTTTTACTATGTACAATGCGCAGACTATGGCTCTCGGCTGGTATTTTACCAACGCATCTTCGTTTGATGCTTGTGAAGTCGTTAATCTTACCACATTTCACCTACGGAAGTGTTATATTCCCGAAAATGGATAGTGTATGTGCACGAAAATTAGAAGTGGCCTTTAATAACTGCATTCGTTTCATCTTTGGTCTTCGTAGTTTTGACCACATCTCGAACTACCGGTCTGAATTCCTTGGCTGCTCGTTGAACACATATCTCAAGCGCAGATTGGTGATTACCCTTTACAACATATTAAATTCAGGTAAACCAGGTTACCTAAGGGAATTTTTCCAATTAGTGACTTCTATTCCCCATTTTAAAAGAACTGTGATGGAGAACTCCTTCCTTATTCAAGCGGCTAGGCTATGGAATGGCCTACCGTCATCTGTACGGGCTTTGGGGACTGCCAGCGCATTTAGAAGACACATTGGATGTATAGACTTTGACTAGGGGATTTTCTTTCATTTCATTATTTCCCCTTTACTTAACTTCATTAATCGGCATGGTATTTCTCTTATTTCAATTTATTTCTCTTATTCCATTTATTTCTTAATTTAAATTCAATTTGTTTTATTTTAGTTAGCTTAATCTTACTTTTTATCATTTCTTAATTATGTATTTTTCCACTACATCATCGGCCGTAGTAGGTACAAGCAAAAGATTGTTAATCTTGTGTACTCATAAGTTGAAATATATTATTATTATTATTATTATTACAATGTACATATGTTACATACACGGAGAAAAATTTCTAAGAAAAATTCCCTTACTGTTTCATAATTTGGATGCATTTTACTCTGGCGCAGGAAAAATTCCCGTGCTGTCTTAGAATTTTTATCCGGAAACCCATGAAAAATTCTAAGACAGCACGGGAATTTTTCCTGCGCCAGAGTAAAATGCATCCAAATTATGAAACAGTAAGGGAATTTTTCTTAGAAATTTTTCTCCGTGTATACTTATGTATGTTCACGGGATATAGCGAACTTTGTGAACACGATAGAAGCTGTGTTTCTTAATCGAGTTTGATTAATTTTTGCCTATATTACATACATTTATTTCGCCAATATCTCGGCTAAAATAGTGGTGATCGGTCAAGAGGAAGAGGGGCTACACCACTTTAAAATCGCTTACGGAAAGTAAAGTTTTTAGTTCAAAGCGAAGCGAGCGAGCATATCTGACGAAAAATGTTTAAATGTGCGTGAGTTTTTTCTGGACATTCAACGTATTGACAAGCGATTGGTAGCTTAAACTTTCCTTATAAAATTTACGTTTACAAATCGGCGGTAATGCGTGGTACAGCTACCTGAAAAACAATTTTGAACCTTTGGAAAGAGTTTTCGCCAAGGAGGAAATTTCAGCATGGTTTTAAAAGGGGTATTTAAATAATTTACTAAGAATAACGTTCATCAATTTCAAATTTCATCAAAATAACAGATTTCGGGTTGAGAATGTTCCCTTTTCAGCAGTCAGTACAATAAACAATAAGGCCAAAGGCCTCATTAAAATATACATTTGTATCTACAAATTCTTATTAAAATTAATTACTATACTTGCATTGGTCTGGAATTATGAAAGTATTATTTTATAAATTTTTTCAAGGTCTCGTAAAACTGGGGATCCACTGTGTGCTTGGAAAAAAAGTAGCCATTAAAATTATCAATCGAGAAAAGCTTAGCGAATCAGTATTAATGAAGGTAAACTCTATATTTCAGTTTAAGCAATAAAAATCTCTAACGACTTTGAAATTTTCATTTCTAGGTGGAAAGAGAAATAGCAATTATGAAGCTTATAGATCATCCTCACGTTCTTGGACTATCAGATGTCTATGAAAACAAGAAATATTTGTACTTGGTACTGGAACACGTTTCAGGTGGTGAGCTTTTTGATTATTTAGTTAAGAAAGGTCGGCTTACTCCGAAGGAGGCTCGAAAATTTTTTAGACAGATTATTTCAGCGCTTGATTTTTGTCACTCTCATTCCATATGGTAAGAAAATAGGAAAAAAATTAATAGATATCAAATAAGCAACGTTTTTATTAATTACAAGTCACAGAGATTTGAAACCAGAAAACTTGCTACTAGATGAAAAAAATAATATAAAAATAGCTGATTTTGGTATGGCATCATTACAACCGGCGGGTTCGATGTTAGAAACATCTTGTGGTTCGCCTCACTATGCTTGTCCTGAAGTTATACGGGTTTGTATATTTTGTAAATTTATTTTTTTTGTGTTACATGTAATAAAATTGTAAAATTTTCAACTTTTATTTCTAAAGCATTTGTTATTACCGCTGATTACAATAAAGATTTAATATTTTATGTAAATTTTAGGGGGAAAAATATGACGGTCGAAAGGCCGATGTCTGGTCATGTGGTGTAATATTATATGCTTTACTTGTTGGTGCTTTACCTTTCGATGACGATAATTTGAGACAATTGCTCGAGAAAGTAAAACGAGGTGTTTTCCACATACCACACTTTGTTCCTCCTGACTGTCAGAGTTTGCTACGTGGTATGATTGAAGTAAATCCTGATCGTCGGTTAACGGTAAAAATAAAACTTTATTAATTAGTAAATGAAACCTATAAATAACTTAAAATATTTTTTAAGCTATCAGAAATAAATAGGCATCCTTGGGTAACTGCTGGAGGAAAAGGCGAATTAGAGTTGGAGCTTCCCATGATGGAAGTCGTGCAAACACATGTGATACCATCTGCATCAGCTGTAGATCCGGATGTTTTAAATGCAATTTGTTCATTAGGATGTTTTAAGGAAAAAGAGAAGCTTATTCAAGAACTTTTAAGTCCAAAGTAATTTTGCTTTGCTTTTTGTGCTTGGTGTTTTATAATTTTATTTTCAGTCATAACACGGAAAAAGTAATATATTTTCTTCTTTTGGAACGAAAACGACGGCGGCCAGCCTTAGAAGATGATGATGAATTACTTAAACCGCGCAATGAAACAGAAACTGTTGATCCACCTAGAAAAAGACTAGACACGTGTCGGGTTAATGGTCAAAATTGCCTAAATTTTGGTCAGATTAGCGAAGGATCACCACTAACCCCGCGACGACAAGCTTTTAAGTAAGTATCACTACAATTTGATTTTTTAAAATATTGCTTGTTTGTTTTGTACGCAAGTTTTTTTAGCAATTCTAATTACAGTTTCCGCTCATATAGTAATACTAGAAATCATACTAGAAGGTCACCATCTTCTGCCTCATCCGTGCGCACTTCATCGTACCACAGTCCTACAAGAAGTGCTGCAATCAATTCTACGGGATCAGTAATTTCTAGGCCTTCATCACCAGCCACTGTGACACCATCTGTAAGACACACCACTCATGCGCCAACACCAGTTAGCAGAACACCATCACAAACAAGCAATACTGATTCAATTAATACATCACCGGCTCATCATCGTGCCAATTCTGGGCCGACGATTGCAATTAGTATGTTCCAAGATCCTGAAAGTAACAATGGTAATATTTTTAAATACGAGGACAACTTGACTTGTCAGTGACTTTTTTAATGCAAGATTTCTCAACATAGTCTCCTTTTAGCTGGATACATTTAGTCCTGCGTTTGTCCAAATTTGTTATTCCTTCCATATAATAGATTTTCTCGAGGTCCTCAAGGTCCTCAAAATAAGCGTTTGTTTCAGTGATGACCTCTTCATTTGACCCAAATCTCTTACCTCTTCAGGTTTGGAAACTGGAAATAGTCGCAGACGGCTGGTGTTTCAGTTCGTAGCCCAATTAATGGATTTTTGCCATGGTGACTAGTGTCTGCAATGCTTAATCAGCACACGAAATTCACTTTTTTCCATTATCGTTAAAATTCACGAGGGCTACGTTCAATATCTCGACATGAGTCGAATTGGGTAGATTTGGTTTACTCCGGAGCGTTCAATATCCCACTCGAGCCGACTCGAGTTTTTTTGACTCTTACTCTATGTCGTTCATTATTTTACTCGAGTTCAGACGAAATATTGTCTGTGAACTATTAGATTAGGTTGTTTGCGTAAGATTTACGACTCGAGTTGCCGTTCAATATCTTGCTCGAGTCGATTAATTTTACTCGAGTCCTTTTAGACAGTCCTCAAAAGGGCGAAGCAAATTGACTGGACGTTAAATTTTACAGGAAAATAATTGCCACAATGGAAGAGATTGGAGTGCTTATTACCAATGAAGGAGCTGTTGTTAAGGAATTATGTTTGTTTGTATGTTAATAATTTATTTATGTTTTTATGTGAACAAATCATTTTTGTTTAATGAATTTAAAAAAAATAATGTTGTGCAATAAAATGCTAAATGAATTTTCCCATATATTTATTGTTTTTTGTTTTATACTTTATAAGTAACATAACAAACCACTCAAATTGTGTTATGGCAAATTTGATCTTCCTTTGACATTTACGCACAGATTTCTGTAAAATTTACTAGAATCGACTCGAGTGAGATATTGAACGCTCCGGAGTAAGTCAAAACTACTCGGGTCGACTCGAGTCGAGATATTGAACGTAGCCGAGGTTGTCTGCTTTCAATGGCTGTCAAATACAAACTAAATGGTAATCACAGTAATCTATTAAAAGATAGCAGTTGACGGGAGCAGTGTTGCATATTAAATTACTCCGTGGGAAATTGAAAAAGTCACTGCCCTCGTATCAACATTTCAAAATAACAATGCAAATTTATTTTGTTCAGTCATGAATCCACCCGGCTCTCCCCATATTAATGCTCCACCAGCTGTAATGACAGGTTCTACATGCAGTACAACCGGTGGACAGCTTTGGAAAACTAGGTTGACTAATATCAAGAACAGTTTCTTAGGAAGTCCTAGATTTCATCGAAGGAAACTTCAAGGTTCTAAAGCATTTCTATTTTCTTTATCAATCTATAAACGCTTCTAACTTTAGTTTCCGCAGATGAAGTTCACTTAACACCAGATTCATCACCAGAACTTACGAAGCGATCATGGTTTGGGAATTTGATGACTACTGAAAAAGACGAAACTTTTACTGTATTGGTAAAGGGTAAACCAATTGCTACTGTTAAAGCTCACCTAATTCATGCTTTTCTGTCCGTAAGTATTTATTTATATTAAAACTAAACCATAGACAAATTAGTTTGTCTATGCTAAAACTATAGTCCAGTCATTTGGGAGTTTTACCTGGAAAGTTTTCCGGGAGTTTTGAAAATTGGTAATTTTATAGATTTTGATGTGCTCTTTCCGAGTTTGACTTTGCGACCTCGTATTTTTGCCGCTCGCGCCGCCATATTGGCAAAATGGCGCCTAAAAGCAGTTTTTTGACAATATCTCCTTTCCGACTCATTTTACGATAAAAAGAGTTATATACAAAATGAAACTAGAGACAATTACCTACAATTTATGTATCTACCTTTTTTTCATAAAGTCAATAGCTTAGGCGTACGAGCGCCGCAAAGTGTACTCCAACACGCATTTTGGTCAAAAAACTCATTTCCCCACCACCTTGATGTGGAGTAAGCGGCGCGTTTTTTTTAATGTGGCCATAGTAAGTAAGGCCATAGTAAGTCGGTTTTTCAACGCATAGTATAATATCTATATATTATATATATATGTATATATCACATACTTACTATGGCCTTACTTACTATGGCCACATTAAAAAAAACGCGCCGCTTACTCTACATCAAGGTGGTGTGTAAATGAGTTTTTTGGCCAAAATGCGTGTTGGAGTACACTTTGCGGCGCTCGTACGCCTAAACTATTGACTTTATGAAAAAAAGGTAGATACATAAATTGTAGGTAATTGTCTCCAGTTTCATTTTGTATAACTCTTTTTATCGTAAAATGAGTCGGAAAGGAGATATTGTCAAAAAACTGCGTTTAGGCGCCATTTTTCCAATATGGCGGCGCGAGCGGCAAAAATACGAGGTCGCAAAGTCAAATTCGGAAAGAGCACATCAAAATCTATAAAATTACCAATTTTCAAAACTCCCGGAAAACTTTCCAGGTAACCGCTATTTTTCGGCCCAAATGACTGGACTACTAACCGTATTTTAACTTCATTAAAAACAAATTGCTCTTTTATGTGAAGAATTTCTACTTAACTTGAAATTCCTTATTTCATAAAACTATAGCATTTTCAGATTAAATGAAACTATTTTCAAATTAAATGAAACCTTTTTCAAATTGAATGAAACCTTTTTCAAATTAAATGAAACCATTTTCAAATTGAATGAAACTACATATTTTGAAATTGAATGAAACCTCGGAATAACAAATTTGACTGAAATTATTTTATTCATTTTGTCAAATAATTCAAAGATACAACAAAGTATTCATATAAAAATAAAAAGTGTGAAACAACACATAAACTCTTATTGCCGATTCTGAATAAAGAGTAAGTACCGTTTCACTAGTCCCGAGCACTCTACTTTCCAATAATGTGATTTACTGAAACAAATCCAAGTGTAGTCATTTGAGTGTTATCGAAGTAAAAAGTAAGTAGTTTTGCGAGGAAACTTTTTTTTAAAATGAGTGAAGAAGACTTTAGTTCAGGAAGCTCTGATTATTGGCAGCCTAGCCATCAGGATCAGAATTCTTCAAATTCTTCACCTCAAAGTGAAAGAAATCTTAATCGTGAAGAACAAAGTGGTGCTGCGGCAGGAAACTCTGCACGAAGAAGAGTGGGACAGTACAAAAAAATTACAAATGAAGTGGAATCGCTACTTATAAAATTATATGACGAGGGAAAAACAATATCAGAAGCAGCCCGAATTACATCAATCAATGTGAATACGGCCAAAACAATACTTTCGCGATACAAAAAGAATAGTGAGGTTTTAGTAGAACGTAGTCGTGGTGGAAATCGTCCTAAAAAGTTAACCCCGCATATACTGGAATGTATTGAAGCACTGGTGGAAAGAGATCCCGGAATAACAATTAAAAACATAAAGACCAAGATACTCGCAGAGAAAAATATAGCTCTTTCGTTAACAACAATTTTTAATGGTCTACGGGAACTAAAACTTACGCTTAAATTAGCTACGGTTGAGGTGGATCGGATGAATGATCCTAGAACATTGGAATTGCGACAACGATATGCCAGGGATTTCACACGGTGGGCTCCACAACAACGTGAAAAATTAATTTTTATTGATGAGTGTGGCTTCAACCTACATCTTCGCAGATCTCAAGCCCGTGCTAGATCAGGTGAAAGGGCACACGTTGTTGTACCCACTGTCAGAGGAAGAAACGTGACGTTAATTGCTGCTATAAATAATGGGGGTATTGTACACCAAAAAGTAATTGCAAATTCAACTGTAAATGCCGATCGGTTCAAAATATTCTTACGGGAGCTCTTCGAAAAAATTAATAACGATCCACTGTTACAGAATTCGTTTTTAATTATGGACAATGCTCGTATTCATAAAACGCGAGACATTCATGAAACCATAAGAAATAATGGATGTAATTTAAAATTTTTGCCGCCTTACTCACCAATGCTGAACCCGATTGAGAAGGCCTTTTCTAAAATAAAATTGCATGCCCGTGCAATATTAAGTGATACAACTACTGAACACAATATTATCAGTGTTATCGAACAAAGTGTTCAACAATTACAACAAAATGAATGTTCGAATTACATAATGGACATGATTTTGCAAATTCCGCTGGCTGCAGATCGACAGCCCCTTCATTAGTATTGCAATAGAATCAGCAATAAGAAATTATGTGTTGTTTCACACGTTTTATTTTTATAATTACTTTGTTGTATCTTTGAATTATTTGACAAAATGAATAAAATAATTTCAATCAAATTTGTTATTACGAGGTTTCATTCAATTTGAAAATAGTTTCATTCAATTTGAAAATGGTTTCATTTAATTTGAAAACGGTTTCATTCAATTTGAAAAAGGTTTCATTCAATTTGAAAAAGGTTTCATTCAATTTGAAAAAGGTTTCATTTAATTTGAAAATAGTTTCATTTAATCTGAAAATGCTATATATTAAGTTTGATTTAAGAAGATTTGTAGCAATTGCAATAAACTCTTATCCACCACACTGGGTTGCGGCAGACCAAGGCATTCGAAGGATTCGTATTTTGTTTTTGAAAATTTCTTTTTCCAGAATACCTCATACATCCAATCTATACTAATGTCATGTTCAAAAGGGGCTATTTCCACCTTATAGCTATCAAATTTTTTTTTACTAATTCCACTACTAATTTATGTAAGATCCCACATTATACCATTGACACACTACACCGTCATTATGACGAAAAGGGTCTTTATGACGAAAAACCCTATCATTACGACGAAAAGATAAGTACCAAAAGTAGCATCCTAAGTACGAAAAACACCCGTCAAAATTATCTCACAATTACGAAAAGTTGCCATCTATTGGAAAATAGAAAAAATGGAATTTTACATTTTTTTAGTCAATATCCACATATTTTACATTTAAAATAATGCAATAGCATGCTTATGACAGTAATATAGTCCATATTCGACATAAATTTAAGGAACAATGAACTTAAAAATACAAAAATATTTTTCACTTCACTTGGACACTCACGAAAATCGTCTACTGACAGAACTAATGATGAAAAGGTATAATGTGTCACGGCGTCATTACCGTTTTCGTCATCAAGACACTTTTCGTCATAATGACGGTGTAGTGTGTCAATGGTATTAAACTGTTTTTACTTTTGATCAAAATTGTTTAGTCTCTTGAAAGTATTACCTTTATTTTTATGGTTCCTCCAAATGTGCTTTTGCTTGCATTCACTTGTGCAATTTAACTACGTTTAATATTTTTCATCAAAAAGTTTTTTTTTCCATATTGGCATAACTTAATCAGAAGAGCTGTTGCCTATGCTTGTTCGTTTGATATTTCTTTTGACTTTAGGTATTTATTAATCAAGAATTGAATAATTATTATTTTGAGTAATTACATACTAACTATTATTATTTCCATTTCTATGGGAGGGAGGTTTGAACAATTTTTTTAAGGAATCGATTTCTGAACATTTTGTGTGTATCAGCTGCCATTAAATTGATCTTTTATTCACTTATCCACAATACAGTGAACGAAATTCCCATAAAATCACGTAGAAATATTGGATTAGGTAGTATTAGACTAGATGTTAAAGCAACATAAACTGCCAAGATGGTATAAATTTATTAAATAATACATTTTCATATATTTTTTAAATAAAAAACCAAAAGTTCACAATAAAAAATTAACAAAATTAACAAAATTGACTTCAGTGCCTGTAATCTGATGCGAAATTCCTATAAAATCAATAAAAGTAAACAGCTAACAAAATAAAAAAATAAAACTTTTTTACGTGTAGAATCATTGCTAATATTATGTGTGATTAGTTATCACTGCAAAAATTCTCTTTGGCATAGATTGGCTATAAGTTCGAATACAGTATTAAATATTTCGCTAAGGCAATTAACCAATAATTGGCCGCATGCACCCCACCGACCTTTGGGTGTGATTTTGGGGGTTTGGGGGATATAGGGTTTCGTGCGCCCATAGAGACTTTTGATCAGCGTATTGAGAACTATCAATTTGCAAAGTTTCAAAAAAATTGGCCGAAACCCATTTTCCATACAAAACGTGCGGGGTCCTTTACCTGCTTCAAGGTTTGAAGTTTGGATGAGTAAATATCATGGCAATTTCATCCACTTTTCACAAATCTACAAATCTTGACATACGTACATTTTTACATGAGGGCTTATTTATTGTTTTCCATTTTTTCGCTGTAACAACAAACTAAACGTCCACCAAGGGGCAATGTTACCAACAACGAAAAATGAAAGTAGATCTACAGCGCCTCTGTCGGAATATTTTCGGATTAATCCTCCAGTTCTTAAACCTACAACCCGATAAATCTCTGGGTTTCATGTTGTTGTTGTATTTCTCTGTTAAAGCAGAGAACTAGAACCCGAACTGGTTGAAAAACACGCAGCGAATGTGAATGTGCCATAATTTGGCGTATTCTGAGCAACAATTCAAAATGCCGTAAAACGAGCACAAGTGTGCATAAACTTAGGATGTGGTCATTTGACGTATATCATTTTTTCAACTTAATGTCATACCACAGATAAAATAATATCTCGGAGGAATGAACGAACATGGAGTGGAAACGAGCCGAAAAAAGTGAAGCCATTTCAAAGATGTGTGAGTAGAAACACTCACACATTGGCATCACTCAGTACAGGCGTCAAATTTTTGCTGGCACTGCGGAGGGGCCAACTTTTGCAGGCGATTTAATTTGTTGTAGCCACCTGTGCTGCATGTGGACCTCGCTCGGGGACCTAAAACCCAATAAAAAGAAAGTATTAAGTAAAGTAATATTTCTATCATTATATTAATTTATGCTTTGACCCCCCAAAAAAAATGTTTATGGTGACGACTTTGTCATTCATTTGCAAAAATCTGACAGTTCTTCTGGAGGGAAAACCACTTCAGTTAAGAATGAATTTTTCGATAAAATCCAATCATTTTCACAATTTTTATGAAATGAAATTACTAAGTGAAATTACTAAGTTAAATACGTAATTGTGAAAAGAAATCCCAGAGTTCCCGCAAATCCTCGCATTTTTGCAGCCAGGCACAAAACATTTTTTGGGCATTTTTTCTATAAAATAACCCACAATAGATGTAATTATCACGTTCCACAAATTAAAACATAAAAATTACACCTTGTCACCCACTTTTACTGAAAATAAAACACAAAAGAAGCACAAAATTACCTCTTTAGCTCGCTTGCTGACTATACTTGACAAACCGAAGTTTCCCACTCGTTCATCATTTGACAGCGTTCCTCCGAGTTTGACAATTAAAAACCATTTTTGACAATTAAAAACCAGGTTTTTTGCTCGGAGGAATGAACGAACATGGAGTGGATGAACCGTGTAAAATCCCTGTACGTGAGTGAAGCCAAAAAACCTGGGAGTTGATTGTCAAAAATGGTACTTAATTGTCAAACTCGGAGGAACGCTGTCAAATGATGAACGAGTGGGAAACTTCGGTTTGTCAATTGTAGTCAGCAAGCGAGCTAAAGAGGTAATTTTGTGCTTCTTTTGTGTTTTATTTTCAGTAAAAGTGGGTGACAAGGTGTAATTTTTATGTTTTAATTTGTGGAACGTGATAATTACATCTATTGTGGGTTATTTTATAGAAAAAACTGAGAAAAAATGCCTAGAAAATGTTTTGTGCCTGGCTGCAAAAATGCGAGGACTTGCGGGAACTCTGGGATTTCTTTTCACAAGTACGTATTTAAGAAAATTACACTTAGTAATTTCATTTCATAAAAATTGTGAAAATGATTGGATTTTATCCAAAAATTCATTCTTAACTGAAGTGGTTTTCCCTCCAGAAGAACTGTCAGATTTTTGCAAATGAATGACAAAGTCGTCACCATAAACATTTTTTTTGGGGGGTCAAAGCATAAATTAATATAATGATAGAAATATTACTTTACTTAATACTTTCTTTTTATTGGGTTTTAGGTCCCCGAGCGATGTCCACATGCAGCACAGGTGGCTACAACAAATTAAATCGCCTGCAAAAGTTGGCCCCTCCGCAGTGCCAGCAAAAATTTGACGCCTGTACTGAGTGATATCAATGTGTGAGTGTTTCTACTCACACATCTTTGAAATGGCTTCACTTTTTTCGGCTCGTTTCCACTCCATGTTCGTTCATTCCTCCGAGGTTTTTTGGCTTCACCCACGTACAGGGATTTTACACGGTTCATCCACTCCATGTTCGTTCATTCCTCCGAGAATAATATAAGGTCTGTTCCATGACAAAACCCAGGGCGACCCAGGTCGCCCCAGGGTGCACTGAAAGCGTTCCATGAGAATTTTGACAGCAAACCTGGGGCGCCCCAGGGCGCCCTGGGTTTTTTGCTCGCTGTTCCATGACTATTTGACAGCAAACCCAGGGCGACCTGGGGCGCCCCAACTAGCCCTGGGTTTTATGCTGGAGCGAAAGAGAGCTGTTAAGTTTGAAATTGAACGAACAGACACAGCGGCAACTTTGCGAATCGACGACGAGCGGATGAAGCCTGATGTTAAAACACTTCACTAATTGCCACAAAAAACACTTTAATTTCTTTAAAAACACTTCACTTCGACTAAACTCTGCGCAAAGTCACAAACGCAACTGACAACCACTCTTGTTCTTCTTTTTCGCTCTGAAGCTGTTCCATGAGAAACTAAAACCCAGGGCGCCCTGGGTCGCCCTGGGTTTTTTTGACAGTACTTGGTGCGCCCTGGGTCGCCCTGGGTCGCCCCAGGTTTTTTTTAACGACTTTGTCGTGGAACAGACCTATACAGATGCAGAATGGCGTACTTCGGTAGCGAGCAGCAGCCTTTGAGAAGAGAACGAAAGGAGATGACGTGATGAAAAAACCGTGGCAACTTTCGTTCTTCTTCTTGATTTTCTAAAAAGTCAGAAGCGGCGTTAAAAATTGTTGATGGCTGTTTTATTTTCAAAAGAAAAAAGATCCTTGAAAAGAAAATGGCTCGAGCATATCTAATTCCTTTTTTTACATCACTTTCGATTCGTCCAATAGCCATTAACCATTTCCTTCTCAAAATGTCATCTCGAGGTAACCTACAAAAATACCTTTTTCTGACTACGTCTCTGCGCCAAAGAACCTTTGGTGGCTGTTTGTTTACAAAAATGTGACAGTCAAGAGCCTTCAAAATTCAAGATGGCGAGAATTTTTGGCTACGCTGTGATACATATACTTTACTATGGGATGTCGCCTCCTTTAGTTCCCTCCTCAAAGGCAGCCGCCAACTCCTTGCAGCCAACTAAAGCTTTATTCCTAGCCAACTGGGCTTTCTTCTTTAGCTATGTTCAAACTCAATTCAAAAAGTGTTCTAGAACACGAAGTTCTTTATAACAGCAGGATAGTTAGCCACTCGATCAAAATACTGCTTATGCATATATAAACACATTAGTACCGGTGCGTTTCGTAGAACTTCACACGATATACATACATATGTATATAGCATTCGCACATTGATTTAACCCAAAAGCAAATCAATTTGATCCTTTGGCAAATGAATTTAAACTAAACACAAATATATTTAACCCATTCGCAAATAAATTTAAACTAAACACAAATATATTTAACCCATACGCAAATAGATTTAACCTCTTCACAAATATATTTAAACCATTCACAAATAGATTTAGCCAAAACGCAAATAAATTTAACTTTTTCGCAAATTTATTTAAACTTTTAAAACTCATATATGGAACCAAAAAAAAATCTTTTTTTTTAAATAAAATAAACACGTTTGAAAATTTTACTTCAAATTATTTCTATACAAACCAAGCAAGCTGTCGCCGGGACAAAAGTGTCGTGACTAAGGAACTTCATTCCAATTACAGGATTTACTGTGTGCAATAGACTACACATTTCTAGTCATAACGAGCGATACTAGAATTTATTCTGTTTTAATTTAAATAAAACAATTATTTGCGATATGAGTAGTGGTAGAGATTTTAGCTCTGGTAGTTCCGATGAATGGCACCCATATTTCGAAGATCCATCGTCTTCTGAGAATAGTGATTCTGGAGGTTAGTAATTCAAAAATATATATTGTATATACTCGATTAGATAGAATTAGAATTTTATAGCCAATCTCAATTATCACAATAATGATCAAGACAACCTACAACCTGAAAGTCAACAGCAAAATCAGCGAAATAGGCGAGTACAGCGGGAGTCAAGAGGAAATTATTCACGCCTAAGTCGCGAAACAAAAGAGCTTCTCATATCTTCGTATGAAGAAGGCTTAACTATTCCGGATGCAGCTCGCAGAATCAAAATAAATGTAAATACGGCGAAAAGTATTATCCCATCAAAAACATAGAATGTAAAAAAATGCCAAGTCTCGCAACGCAGTTCTTCTGCCGTAAAAAGTTGTGAGATCTTATGTAAAACCAAGTCAGTTATATTAGTTAGTGTCTATGGTAGCACCTATTCAACAACTTTGTTATAAATTGTTATCTAATCAATTACCTATCAACATTTATAGTGACCGTATCAATATCACACATCTTTATTTCTATAATAATTATGATTACTTGGTAATTGCACGGCCAGTATTTTAATTAGTAGAATATGTTACCGTGCAATTGGCAAGTAATTATAATTATTATAGAAATAAAGATGTCTAATACTATAGACACACATCTGGTATCGGTACCTGGTATTCGTATACCACGTAGTATACCATATGTGTGTCACTCAATACCACCTAGATACCAGCGAAAATTCGTGGTATACCACGAACGAACCTAGTATTGAAACTTGATAATTTTTGCTGGTATCCCTGTACACAAACCTGGGATATGTACATTTTTACTGATATCAGCGCCATAGCTTTGCAGTAGAAAGTAAAATAATTACTTTTGTGACAGTTGCGATTTGATGTTTAAAAAATGGAAAACGCGAAATATAGCAGAAAAAGAAAAATACTCTCGAATACGGAGACAGAGAGGTTTATTGATGTGTGGAAGGAACACATTAGTGATTTTTTTAAAACTTCAGTGTGGCAATGTCAAACTATACCACGAAGGCATGTGTGTCATGGGGTCCTATACCACGTAGTATAGCTCACTTGATAGTATCAATACCTGGTACCGATACCAGATGTGTGTCTATAGTATAATATTGATACGGTCACTATAAATGTTGATAGGTAATTGATTAGATAACAATTTATAACAAAGTTGTTGAATAGGTGCTACCATAGACACTAACTAATATAACTGACTTGGTTTTACATAAAATCTCACAACTTTTTACGGCAGAAGAACTGCGTTGCGAGTGTTGGCATTTTTTTTACATTCTATGTTTTTGATGGGATCTCATTTCTTTTTGTAGGTCATCCTGCTTTTTTTTTTAGAGAGTAATATATCTTGTTCGTCAGCTACTGATTTTTTAAAGCCCACTCCCTGTCTCTATTGATTTTTCTCAGATGCTTTGATGTATTTTTCATTTACTATAATGAAATTTCGGGATTTTTCCTTTTTTTCCTTCCTCTATGGGCTTAACGCTAACTAAAATTCAAAATTTGAGTAAACTAATCGACTTGGCGGGGGCACTACCGTACCTCCAGAACGATTCATAGCCTACTACATTCATCCTTTCAAAATTCAATCGCGGCCAGTGGCAAGCATGAGTACAAGCGCATGCGTTATTTTTTGAATGAACGTAATTTTTAATAAAATCATTATTTTTCATTAAATATAATGAAAGTTCGGGATTTTTCAGTTTTTCCTTCCTTTGTAGACTAAACAATAACTGTGTTCAAAATTTGGAGCTTGTAGGTCTGCTAGAAGTACCTTAGAGTTTTGATGATCGGTCAGTCAGTGAGTGACAAAATTAAAAAACTTTGATTAGTTATAATTCTTAAACTACTGGTTCAAATTGAATGAAATTTGAAATATACCGTGTTTATACAATGCCTGCTTGGTTACTGAAATTCAGGCTTCTAGTTTTATCCACAAGGAAGTTATAGGGGGGTCGAAAATGGCCTGAACTGCTTCGAGAAAAGGATGGTACGGCGCGGCGGTGCTTGCTCGACTTGGCGGGGGCACTGCCGTGCCCCCAGATAAATGCCTACAAGCGACATGGTGAATTGTGTAATAATCGACGTGGCGGCAATAAACCCAAAAAGTTGACGCAGGATGTATTATTGGCCATAGAAGAATATGTAGAAAGAAATCCTGGAATAACGGCAAAAGCGATCCGAGCTAATTTACAAAGAGATAAACATATAGAAGTCTCTTTATCTACAATAAGAAACGGTCTCCGTGAGCTTAAAATTACATTAAAATTAGCTACCATTGAAAATGAACAAATGAATTCTCCGCGTACTATAGCTTTAAGGAAAACATACGCCGAAAAGTTTATACAATGGGCTTCAAATAACAGGGATAAAATGATATTTATTGACGAGTGTGGATATAATCTCCATTTACAACGATCTCAAGCACGCTCAAGAAGAGGTACCAGAGCTCGAATTATTATCCCATCGGTCCGTGGCAGAAACGTCACTCTAATTGCAGCAATGAATAATCAAGGGATAATACATCACAAGCTTATAACAAATGCCACTTGCAACTCCGACAAGTTCTGCTTATTTCTTCGCGGACTTTTGGAAAAGATTGGCGAAGTACCCTCTCTTAGTGGCGCATTTTTAATAATGGACAATGCAAAAATCCATAAGACGCAACAAGTCCGGAACCTTTTAGCTGCGACGAATGCAACTTTAAAATTTTTGCCTCCTAAAGGCCGTTCTCCAATGCGCGGACCACCCAACCACGAACCACCGAACGAAAATGCTGAATCCCGTGTAAAGTATAAGCCCTTGCCTGTAGTTGTGCCTGTCAGCTGCGAAAACACAATCGGGCAAATGTTAAATGTAGAAGTTTTTACCACTTTTTAAGCGGACAAACTTATCTATTTAACTTTTAATATTCTCCTGAAACTACCGTGCACATTTTTATAAGTGCTTCGTGTTATAATTAGTGCTCTGATGTTTTGACAACCGGCGGAACAGCTGCGGCGATGTCACTATTCTGGTACAATATCGTTGCTGAATGGTCAACTAGTACTATGTGGTTAACACGCACCAAGAAAAAGTTAGCCATGTTGACGAAAACACGAGCGAGAGGGAAGATGACGCCACATTCATGTGGGACGAGATGGCGCGATTTTGGTTCGTTCGTGGTTGGGTGGTTCGTGCATTGGAGAACGGCCTTTATTCTCCCATGCTAAATCCGATTGAGAAATCGTTTTCAAAGATGAAGTCTCATGTTCGGCAAACTTTGGGTGACCCTAACAGGGAACACAACCTCCTCGAGGTTATTGAGGATAGTTTGCAGCAAATCACACAGACTGATTGCAGTAATTACGTGATGGATATGGTTCTACTTATTCCAAAGGCGGCAGAAGGGAAAATTATATACTAAAAAATGATTACCTACTGCAATTTGAAGTAAAATTTTCAAACGTGTTTATTTTATTTAAAAGAAAAAAGATTTTTTTTGGTTCCATATACATACATCAAATCAAATTACATCAAGCCTTTATTGTTGATTTTAGATTAAATAACAAAAGTTTTGTAGATATACCCAAGAACTCATTACTACTATCAAATACCACTATCAAATATGTTTTTAGTTAATATACTAAAACTGTTATATTATTCTAATTCATGTTTAACTAATTTTAATTCGGCAAACGGTGGTTATTCCTCAACTTGTCTTCCGACAAAGGCCTCCTCTAAAGATCGCCATTCAATTCTATCCCTTGCCGTTCGAGTCCATGTTGGACCCGCTATTTTCCTGATATCATCTTCCCATCTCTTAACTTGTGTTCCTCTGTTTCTTTTGCAATCTCGCGGGTACCATTCTGTTATTAGTCTTGTCCATTTTTCCTTCTTTTCTCTTATCATATGTCCCGTCCATCTCCACTTTAGTTGTTTGTATGTTGTGTATGCATTCTTGAATTTAGTTTTACTTTTAATGTCTTTTAATTTTTCTCGGTCTTTCCTTTTAACACCTATCGTACTTCTCTCAATTCCATTTTGACAAACTTTTATTTTTTTTGCCAGTTGTTCTGTCAATGCCCAGGTTTGACACCCATATAACAAGCATGGCAGAATACACATATTATATACCTTTCTTTTTTCCCTCATCGGCATTTCTTTGTTCTTCATAACTTCGCTAAGTAGTGACCAGTATCGTTTCAGGTGTTAGTTATTCTTCTTTCTATTTCCTTTGTCATGCAGTATTCTGTAGATATTAATTGTCCTAAGTAAACATATTCATGTACATATTCTATTTGCTCTTTATTTACTGTTATATTATCTTTTTGTGTAGCGTGTGACATAATTTTTGTTTTAGTCAAATTCATTGATAGACCTGCCTTGTCACTTTCGTCAGCTAGTTGTTGTAGCATTACTTCCAATGTTTTTGGGCTCTCGGAGAAAATGATTAAGTCGTCTGCGAAACGTAAGTGGCTCAGATTTTCGCCATTTATATTTAACCCTTTGTTCTTCCAATCTATGCTTCTGAATATCATTTCTAGAACGGCTGAGAACAATTTAGGTGAGATGGGATCTCCTTGGCGTACGCCTCTCTTGATAGGAAATTCTTCGCCTGTAGTTTCTAGCTTAACTTGTGCTGTACTCTTGGTGTATACATTTTGGAGTATTCGTAAGTATTTTACAAGCTTTATATTAACTTCACCGTGTGTCCTGGAATTTTGCAATCAATATTTCACCCACTTCCAATGAAGCTATTGGGCTGAAATTTTGCATACACCTTTAGTTCTGGTCACAATGCAATATGCAATACTCAAAATTGCAATATCTTTAAAATGGCCGCCGCCACAAGATGGTGGACCATGTATTTTTGGTCGAACCCCTTAATATGGGTATCAAATGAAAGAGCTTGAAGAGTAGGAAGTGATAGTAACACCATTTCTAAATCCAATATGGCGGACGTCACAAAATGGCGATTTATAATTTTCATAGTAACCCCTATGATATGGGTATCAAATGAAAGGGCTTGATAAGCGAAATACAATAAGTAATGTGACGTTATTCTAAATCCAATATGGCGGACGTCTAATATAATAACGCATAAGTTCAAAAGAAGAGTTTCAAGATGCTAATGCACGATTCAGCTTCAAACGGTACCACGCACTAGTTACTCAGCGTCTTGCTAACGCCTTTTTGACATTTCAATTTGACGTTCTTTCAAAAATAAAGACATCGTTTTTTAGTCTCAAAAAAAAAATGAAATAAAAAAATATTTTTTAAAGACAAGCTTTTATTTAACAATGAAATATAAAAAATATACTAAAAAGGAAAAACTAAGTTTTTGCTAAAATTTATCAATTTTGGGCCTAATATATATTTCAACCAAATATACCTTTAACGTATTTCTTCACGGTATTTCTGTATTTGTATGACTATAAATAAAAGCTTGGGCGCTCTCATTACAAGCGAAATTATGCTGAAATTACACAATATTTCGCTTCGTTTCACTACTGCTATTGTTTATAATTTTAATATCCAATGAGCGCCCAAGCTTTTATTTATAGTCATACAAATACAGAAATACCGTGAAGAAATACGTTAAAGGTATATTTGGTTGAAATATATATTAGGCCCAAAATTGATAAATTTTAGCAAAAACTTATTTTTTCCTTTTTAGTATATTTTATATATTTCATTGTTAAATAAATCTTGTCTTTAAAAAATATTTTTTTATTTAATTTTTTGTTTGTACTCCCTGTGTTTTTAGTGCATTCCATATAAACTCATGTTCCAGTGTGTCGAATGCTTTGTTAAAATCAACGAACCCTAGGTAGTAAGTCTTATTATATTCTTTATATTTTTGCAATATTTGTCTCAGAGCGTGGATGTGATCTATGGTGGAAAAATTTCGACGAAATCCAGCTTGCTCTTTGGGCTGATTTTCTTCAAGAGTGTTGGTTATTCTTGACAATATAATTTTTGAAAATACCTTATAAACATTAGACATTAAGCTAATGGGCCTGTAATTTGATATATCCCCTTTTATCGAATTTTTTATGCAATAGTTTGATGGTTGATTTTGTCCAGTCTTCAGGGATCTCTTCTGTTATGATAATTTCGTTGAATATATCTGTTAGCTTCGAAGCAATCACTGGTACTGTTGTTTTCAGTAGTTCATTTGTAACGAGATCTGATCCGGGGGCTTTATCATTCTTCTGTGTATTAATTGCTTTTATGGTTTCTTCTTTTATTATTTCAGGCACTTCCTCTTCATCCGTTGATGTATCGTATTCTTTTCCAGCTTGTCCCTCCTTTTGGCTTTGGTAAAGATTTCGGTAAAAATCTGTAGCTACTTTTAATATCTCCGATCTCTTCCCTGTACTTATACCGTCTTTCTTTTTCATATTTGGTATCCAATCCTTTTTACATCTTAGTTCTTTTAGTGCCTTTTTTATTCCTCCTGTTTTTTCAATATAGTTCTTCATTGTATTAGTTCGTTTTGTCTTTCTTTCTTTTCGTAATTGTCCATTGATCATTTTGCTTATTTCTAGTATTTTTTGACGGTTTTCTTTAGTTTTCCTAACTTGTAATAGCTCCTTGCGCTTCTGAAGTAATTCCTTGCTTTCAGATGAGATTTCTTTCTTTCTGTTTATATTTGTTTTCCTGGTTACAGTTTTTAGTTGGTGTAGTAATTTGTTGTATTTTCCTTGTATTGGTAGATGTTCCTTACTATCCAATGATGCTTGAAGATTTTTAAGCAGTAATTCTGCGTCGCCAGTATACTGAACAGCTGCATATTTATTATGAAATCGTCTTGATTTCTTGGGGCGTATTCCTGCCATTGTAGCCCGTACCATTCTGCGGTCAGTGTTAAAATTTAAATTATGCACGACCGACACATCTTTAAAAGCTTTTCTGTTATTAGACATAATAAAGTCTATTTCGTTCTTATGGAGACCGTTGGGTGAGATCCATGTCCATTTCTTTGTTATTTTCTTTTTATAAAAGCTGTTTAAAATACTTAATCTGTTTTCTAGTGAAAAGTTTACCAACCTAGTACCATTCTTGCTTCTAGTGCCAAAACCGTGTTCTCCTATGGCATGTTCTTCGCCGCTATTTTGTGTTCCAATTTGGCCATTGAAGTCACCCATCACCATCACATTTTTATGTGTGGTTTCGATGGTGTTCTGGAGTTCTTCGTAGAATTTTTCAGTTTTTATTAAGTCCTCCTTTTTGTCCGAAGATCGTGGAAAGTATATCATACAATATAAAGGAGAGACGCCAGGACTTTATGGAGTAGGATTCATGGTCAAAAAAGAATTTAGCAAACAACATAATAGAACTAAGAGGCATTTCAGAACGTATTGCAATTCTCAATATAAAACTAAACGAAGAAGAATGGTCTATTATCCAGGCGTACTCACCAACGGAATCGGTTCCATATACATATGAGTTTTAAAAGTTTAAATAAATTTGCGAAAAAGTTAAATTTATTTGCGTTTTGGTTAAATCTATATGTGAATGGTTTAAATATATTTGTGAAGAGGTTAAATCTATTTGCGTATGGGTTAAATATATTTGTGTTTAGTTTAATTTTATTTGCGAATGGGTTAAATATATTTGTGTTTAGTTTAAATTCATTTGCTTTTGGGTTAAATCAATGTGCGAATGCTATATATAAATTATCATTCGATATTATGCAAACCAGATAAACTGGTGCATTAATCCTGTTTGATCTGTAGCCTTACTTAGATTCAATAATATTTGGAAGAAAGGTTTTAATTTTGTTCGGGTAAATAAAAATTAGGTACAGATTGGATAATAACTATTATGAAATATAAATTAATTGCAGTCGCTGATATTAACACATCGCAATCGGACGACATATTGCCGATGTAGTAACTATAGTTAATTATAGGATAAATAGACCGCAATGAAAGAAAAAATAACATTCAAAATACAGAAAGGAAGAAAGAAAAATGTAATTGCACGAATAGAAATTATATTGGAAGTACACAAATAGAGTAAACTTTTTACGAAGGTTCATCCATTTTAACAGAAAAATAACGGCTAGTACTAACTGGGTAATTTACTGGTTAATTAACCTGATGTTATGTGTGTAATTTTTTATGCGTGTAATATTGCTTTCACTTTATTTCTTTTGCTTTTTACTTTTTTTTCAGAACGATATACATCTGAAAGCCACGCACAGTTTTTTCTAATTAAAACCAAAATCATGAAATCCAAGATCTGTATTCGATGATTATAACACTCATCGCATACAGATCTTGGATGCACATGCACTGGGTAACTCCTAATTTCACTTAATCTTAGTTGACTTTCCTTTTGCTTTCCATATTTCTTTTCTTTTCTTTTTTCTCCTCTACTTTTGCCACTTATTTCCTTGTTTTCTCTCTTTACTCTTTAGACCCTTTTTGTTTTTCAATTATGATTTATTTTTCTTATATGCCATTTAGTAGTACTCTTAAAAGATTTTGTCGTACTGTACTCTTTCAAATAAACATTATTATTATTATTATTATCTCCGATATCAAACCAATCTGGGAATTTTTCTTGTGTTTCTTCGATGCATTTATTAAAAATTAAACTTTTTAAATTTTTCTTGTGAGAAAACTGGTCAAAATTTCTTTTAAATATTCTGTTGTGGTGTTTGCATATTTCATAAAATTCATATGACGGTGTTATCAAGCCTTTTTTACAATTATCAATTTTTTTTCCTGTATCAATATATTTGAAATATCAGTATTTTCTGTGTCAACTTCTGTCATTTCTTTAGTACATTTAGTGCAAGGTGTATTCATTTTTTTCATCAGTTTAGAAAAAAAATATCCAGCAAAATATTTTAGTGCAATATCTGCGGTTTTTACATTTTGAGGTTGTTGCTCTTCAGATAGTTCGAATAATCTTTCTATACCTTCATCTTCCTCGTCTTGTGATATGTCTTTCAATTGATTTTCTGAATTGACCGAACTTGAAACATCCTCTGAAGTTTGGAATACTGCATCCCAATCAAGGCTGAAATACTCATCACTATCTGTTTCGCAATTTGAAAACGATGACGTAAATAACAACTTCATAGGTATAATTTTTGCTAATATATGATTGAACTCAAATAGGCTGGGATTAGTTTTATTAAAATTTCTAGATCTTACCTGGGCAAAAAAATTTTCCAAACTGTCTGGATTAAATATAGTAGCATATATATAGTAAACTGTTGTATGCATCTCAAAAATTAACATAGTGATCTTTATTATGGACTCAATGGAAATTAATAAACCCTTAAAGCAAAATACAGTTCCTTTAGTTGTAAGCGGTTTCATGTTCATTATATATGCTTTCATTTCTACAAGAAATTCAAAATCTTGTGAATCTCGCATCAGCGGTGGATTTAAATTCAAAATGTCGAATAGGCGCTTCATTTTGCCGAAACAATTTGCTGTGGCTTCAACCTTTTGTTCTATGTAAATTCATAGGGAACTTCTTCAGACCCAAAAAACTCTTGATACCCGATGACACACTATGGCTTATCTTATCACCTGAACAGCAAGCTTTACATTAATTTTCTGAAAATCAGAAGGATAAATGTGGGAATAAGTAAGCTTTGGACATATTTACGTTTTATTATTTTTTTCTGAATTATATATGAATGCTATAACGTCCCACGAAATAACACCATCGGGGGTTGTAATTTCACTTGCTAACAATCTGTTTCTGAATGTCTTAAATAAATGAGGAACATCATAAATAGCATACATGGTTTCATTTTTATATTCAAAAAAGCATTTATCTGGAGAAATATTTAACGTACGAAATAGTTTTCTATTTATTGGACCTTGATCGCAAGTAATTCCCTGGGCGTTCACCCCAATAGTTTTACACATTTCAAGGCATATATAATTCATCTTTTAAAATATCTTCAGTTACAGAAGAAGAGCAGGCTATATAGTAAAAAACATGTTTTAAGTTTCCGCAAATACTTCTTATCATAAATACAAGTACGTTTTTAGCAAACTTTTTCCGCAGTTCACCATCTCCATATATGTACTTTATATACATCTATTCTATCTAGAGTTCTATTGTATGCCAGATTCTCTTTTATAGACATTTCGTCAAACATTAGAATAACTTCTTTATCTTGCAATCGATCAACTTGGTTTTTGATTTCTTGTAAAATATTATAATTCTCCTGGAGATAAATTTTTAATTTTTGACCATTTCTGTAAAGAAGTTGGGTGGGGCATATGTAATTCAAGAACATTACGAAGAAAAGTATAACCGGCTGAAGAACGAAAATAGATAGGTACACTGAGCAATTTCTTTTTCGGACTCTGAATAAGTTCTTGGTTGAAATAGAATCATTTTAGCAAATGTTTTTGCGTTGTTATTTACATTTTCCATTAGATAAATATTTTCCCTTAAATATTTTTTGAATTGTTTCGTTTTTGCCCTTTTGTTTATTAAAATTTTTTGCTTTAGTACCTTATTTACCTTATGCAATATTAGCTTGCTCCGTTTTAACGCCTTAATTTTTGTCTCAAAAGAGGGGTGTTATAAGTTTGACGTGGCTGTGTGTCTGTCCCTGGCATCGTAGCTCCTAAACGAATAGACCGATTTTGATGCGGTTTCTTTTTTTTTAACATGTTTATTACTTTGTAATGGTTGGAGCATTTTTCGCATACAATTCGAGACACTGGTGTAGATTCTCTTGTACTAAAATATTTTGAGGCTTGATTTAATTCATCAAGAGTGATATCATTTTCTTCAAATCTTCTTTGATATGTAACAAGAGCTTGGCAAGGATCAACATGAGGAGAAGGTGAACGAGTTCTTGAAACAGAAGGGCGAAATTTTAAATTCAGTGATGGTACAGCATCTTTTCTTAAATATTTTTTTCCCATATATTTTTCGTCAATTTTTCCCCATGACTCACAATTCCCCAATGTCTCCTATATAAAATTACCTCAATCTCGTTGGGGAAAATGGTCACAATTTCTTTCGAAAGTGCTGCTGCTATAAAGGAATGGTCATCTTTATGTCATTTTGAATGAAATGATTTATAAGTATGTCTAAAAAAATGCTTCTGCACCCATCATTGAGATTTTTATATCGGCGCTCAAATAATGCCCTTCCTTGACTGCTTTGTTGAAGTAGTTCTTCTACATTTATTGCATTTTCTTTATTCTCCTCAGAAGTAGTAAATTTTTGGGAGTTTGAACATAAATCAGCTTTTGTACCTTCAGAAACAAATGATACGACAGTTGAATTTTCAGACATTTGCCATTTTTTCAAATTATACTCGAACTTAATTAAAACTCCAAGCTTATAATTTCTCGATAGAACTGCATGCCTTGGGGTCATGCATTTCATAATTTCCAAATCAATTTGTTCTTCTGAAATAATTTAAATTAATTTTATAGACTCGAGAGTACTGATAATTTGAAATGCATTTATATATACCTATACACTTATCGTACAGGATTTGTACACCCCATTTCGTCAAAAGTTAAAAAAGTTCTGGATCCTAAAAAGTGTTTGTGGACTCGTTGCATCCAATTTTTGCTGAATCAACAAGCATCTGAATCGTTTGACCTGGCTCTATTGTATGTCCTTCGGATTCTTCAATTTGTTGCAACGGTACATTCGTTAGGTTAGAATAGCATATAGATATATGCGTCGACTTTCTTTGGTTACAACAATTTGGGCAATTTGAAAAAGACACAATTTGTCTGTAAAGTTTACAAGAAAATATCCTTCCTATGTATAAAGTGTACCCATAAAATTTATTTGTGAATAGGTCGCAAGGTGCTCATGTGCTTCCAGTTCTATGTTTACAGCATTAAACTTCGGAGCACTTCTATATTTTTCGTCTAAATAAAACATATCAGATTTAGGTGATAACAAAAAATGAGAAAACCTTAACTGATATTTTTTTGCTAAGGTAAATGTTCTTTCCTGAGGTAGTTGCATTTGCATATGATTTAAACTCTGTGTTTAGCTTCAAATCTAAAAGACCAATACTGCTTCGGGGGTCCTGAATGAAGAATAATAGTTGGGTAATGTGTAAGCAAGTGGTGTTTAGGCTTTAAAGAATCATTAAAGAAAAGTATGTATTTTGAGTTATGCTCTTTAATGAACTCTTTTAGGGCAGAAATACTATCAGTTGTAAAAGAATTTGAAAGCAAAATATCTATTATATGAAGCAAACATTGTAAGAGTGTCCAAAACTCGTAATTTTCAGGAATTAAGTCTGCTATCATGAGAGATAAAAAGTGTACAAAGCACTTCATTTCACTTGCTGTCATTTTTAAACGTGACTTTTTTAAATCAGTTGTTTTGATAGGTCCTGATATATTATAATACCTACTTCGATATTTCCATAGTTAAATCGCTCTTTCCGAAAATTCAAGGTAGCTAATGAAAACAATTTAGCACATTCAGTATAATATTTTATGATGTGACATAGGTCATAATGACAAATTCCTTCATAAAGATCGTGCATAATATCAACAGAAAAATTTTGGGTGACATAAAACGATTCAATTTGGTTCAATATAGAATTTCTATAAATTCCTGTTTGATCAAACATATCTTTTAACACGTCTGATTCATAATTATGTAAAGTTCTTATAATAGGGGAGCCCGCGATGCTAAATTTGTAGTTACTCGAGCGTCGTGGGGACCTATTGGATTTCGAAGATTATATGGTAGAAAGAAAAAAAGGTTATATCATGTTTTCACTTTCAGCGGTGGGGACTACAAGCTTTCAAAAATGTAAAAAAAAAAACAGTAACATGGAAATACTCGAGCGCGTCAGATATTAATATTGTATATGCGCCACGTGTCTCTGATGACGGAGGAATATTAATCTGCCGGTTTGAATGGTGGGGATGGCCGTACGAAGAGGTTCAAAAAAAAAAAAACATTTACTCGAGCGCGTCAGATTTTCAGAAGGGGTGTTAAGTAGACCCTAAAGGAGCTCCCATTTCAAAGACTGACGATTTGGACGCGACCAAACCTCGTGGCTGACTTTTCCAAATGCAAAAAAAAATCGTGACATTGAAATACTCGAGCGCGTCAGATTAACATACAGTCGGTTCAGCTTGATGTCCTTGTCATGCTGACCCATAATCTGACAATTATGTGGAGGAATTTTCTTAAGCTGACCATTTGAAAAAAAATTATTTGTTTCTGACGTAAATTTTATAGCTTTTTCAAATTTTTTTTGTTCACAAAATACACATTTCGCACTATTATCATCCATTGTTATAGCACATATAAAACTTATTGCGATTAATTCATAAAATTTTTTTTGGAGCACAATAAACTAACCCAAGCGATGTACACATACAAACAAGAACGTGTCGTCGTGATCAGCTGTGATGGCATCATGGCGTCAGAAAGAGTGGACGGAAAGTAGTCGCGGGACGGTGCGAGTGAGTAAGAGATAGATAAAAAGTGAGAAGGAAAGAGAGGCGCGGAGTAGGAAATACATAGTTCTTTATTAATGATTTTAACTACTTCGGCTTGTGGAAATCGGCAGATTATTATATTCCCGTGATCCTTGAAGGATTTACGTTCAAACTGAAGAAAAATCGACCGCGCTCGAGAATGTCCAGGTGACGTTTTTTTTTTGCAACTTTGTGACTCTGCCATTTCCTTACGTCACGCTTAAATCGTCAGATTATTGAAATACATACTTTTCTGCATGTGATGAACTCACCATTCCTTAATCTGACGCGCTCGAGTATTTCTGATGATCGATTTTTTTTTACTAATCTGATCGGCTGCCCTAGGCGTTCGACGCTATATCAAAGGTTCATGTATGGTGGAGGTACTGAACAGAGTGCAAGCTTCCCCCTTATCGTATTCTGACGCGCTCGAGTAAATCCAAAAATCCTCGCTTGGGCTCCCCTACTTTTAAATATTCAAGTTTTTCCTCCAAAAGTTTTTGACATTCGCTTTTATTTGCTTTACAAAAGCGGTAAAAAAAACAACGGGTGGTACTCCGGGGGTGCCGGCAGAAATGAAAACTTGAACATTAACGTTGTGCATTTTTGAATATTTTGGAATGGTTAGGGAATAATTTCGCACGAATTGCTTTATTTATCAGTATCAAATTCATTTATTGCGCTATTGTACACAAACATGACAATTTATATTACATAACAAATTTAACACTTCAGAACTATTACAATTATTTTACATTAAAAAGTTTATCTCTCAGAAAAATCAACTTTCATCCGTAATTTCAACGACTCTTTCACCATCATCATTACCAGCATCATCATCGCCAATCTCTAAAACTGATACAATAGGTTTATGGTAACTGAAGTAAGAAACGAACAATTTTGATTCAAATCTATTTAAATGTCTAATAAAGACCGCATCAATAGTAGTTTTGTATTTCGTTGTGCGCGTAGCAGGCTGTGTACAAACACATACGCACACTCGCGCAAGCGCAGCGCCCTGTCCGCCTTACGAATTTTCGATCAGGGTCACGTGTCCTGACGCGAGTTTTACATTTTTTACGCATCCCAAAAAAGTGCACAACGCCGCTAAAGAAGTTTTCACTTCAAAAATTACTTGAAAACGATACACTAAAGTCACAAACAGAATTCAAACCAAGGTTATCACCAAGAAATAACCCGATAATAAAATGTACTTTTTGTGGGCCTGGGGATGTATTTATTACTATATCATCTTTCTCCATTGAATTAATTTCATCAACAAGATATTTAAGGCAACAGTCATTCCCGAATTTTTTAAAGTCGTTTGATTTTACGAAGCCTGCTACACAAATGTTTTCTACTTTTGAATCAATCAATCTCAATCCATGGAAAGTTGTAATAAATGCCCGAAATTGATAGTTTATGTGAACCAAGAGGGTTGTTTATCCCAAAATCATCGATGTATAGAAAATATGGAATAGAAATATCATTTTCGTAAGAAGAGACTTCTTCTTTCCAAAGCTTACCTTCAATAAAATTAGAAATTACATTGTGGTTTGTATTACGTCCAAGAACATAGTTTTTTAAATAGTAGGTAATCTAATAAATTTTTCTCTTCAAAAAGTCGTTTGAAGTTTAATTTTAAAGGTAAAAGAGTTCCTTTTGTTTTAATTTCATCATATACAGCTTCTCCATTATGTGTTATTATTCCAATTTCGTTATTAATAGAAAATTGCAATATTTCACTTGCATACTTATTTTTCAGTAACCAGTTATTTAATACATGTTCAGTTGGGCATAATTTAAATGGATCTGATAAGATATGCGAAACTCGTCGTAAGATTGTCGTTTCTGACGTGGAAAAAGAATACTCCGCAACATTTTTTAAAAAGTGTGCAATTGGATTGGTTATATTTTCAACAACACCTTTTTGAATATCTTCAATATCTTTTCTATTAAAATTATTTTTACTATGGAGTTGCAATGCAAATTCTAAAGAAGATCTCAAAACTTCACTAGCAAACTTTTCGATATTGGGAGCTTCTTTTTGTTGCTGTTGTACTTGTAACACATCATTATTTATACCATTTTCAAGCAACATTTCACCTTTTGCCATGCAAAGGTGTCTTTTTCCATTTCGGATGTATACAAATACATTTCAGGAGTGCCCTTTTTTGTTTCAGGATTACTGAATTCCAAAGCATTGGTATCGAAATTTAGCACGGGGGTGCTCATTATTCCATACTTTACATTTGAAATAATGAGCGATTTTGTGTTGGATTTCGATACTAATGTTTTGGAGTTCATTTCTTTTGAAATAAAAAGGGGGCACTTTTGAAATGGATTTTTATACATTTGAAATGGAAAAAGGTGTTTTTTCGTGGGAAAGGGTGAAATGTTACTTGAAAATGGTATACCTATATCCTGAGTTTGAAATGAACCTTGAACAGGACATGTCGAATTACTTTTATTACGAATATCTAAACTTTTATTTTCATTAGAACTGCTATTTGAGGTCAAATGTTTCCTTTTAAGATGCTTTTTAAAACTGACCAAATTTCCGAAAGCTTGCGCACAGTTTTGTTCGATACATTCAAAAGTACTCTCCGGCCGAAGGGAATGAAAAATTTTCCAATGTACCATAAGTGATTTATATGAAAACCCCTTGCGACCTACACAGAAAACAAATCATTGTGCTATATACATGCAGCTATTAAATAGGTACTCAACGGAAAAAAATATTTAAATGTGATATTTAAGTAAGTTAGTAAGTTACAGCTTAAACAAAAAGGGTATATGGTATACCTATTTAAATTGACAATATTGAGTAATACTTTTATTAGGGTAACATTATTCTTGAAAATATATACCAGGTGTATGCATAAGTTTTTGCCGGTTTTTTTTGGGTACAGAAAAGACGTTGCTTTCAAGGGAAATTAACTTTTTTTATTCAAAATAGTTGCCATCGGCTTCTACACATGCCGTCCATCTTTCGGGTAATTTATGGATACCATGCCAGAAAAACTGCTTGTCTTTTGCGGCAAACCATTCGTCGAGCCATTTTCCAACTTCCTGAAAATTGCTGAAGTGCTGCTCTGCGAGCGCGTGCCCCATGGATGTGAAGAGGTGATAGTCAGATGGCGCCAGTATTTTAATTAGTAGAATATGTTACCGTGCAATTGCCAAGTAATTATAATTATTATAGAAATAAAGATGTCTAATATTGATACGGTCACTATAAATGTTGATAGGTAATTGATTAGATAACAATTTATAACAAAGTTGTTGAATAGGTGCTTCCATAGACACTAACTAATATAACTGACTTGGTTTTACATTAAGATCTCACAACTTTTTACGGCAGAAGAACTGCGTTGCGAGACTTAGCATTTTTTTACATTTTATGTTTTTGATGGGACTAGTTATTATATCAAGCCACAAGCCAACAGCCAAATTTTACTATTTTTCTGAATTGAGCATTTTTAAAATCTGGAAAAAATCTGTTAAATAACAATTCAATAAACAAAATTGTTTCCACCTACCTCCAACTGGATGTCCCCAGAAATTGAGAAATCTGTAGAAGAGAAAAGTTCGATTATTCAATCGCCAAAGGTGCATTAATTATTTACGAGCTTGGCCATTATAAGAATACGCAGTTTGTTCGAAAGGATATGAACATGTTTCCTTCTTTTAAAAAATCGAATCAAAATTGACCTATTTCTTCCAGTTGCCGCCATATTGGTATTTGGATTTTTGGTTAAGCTAGGCAAAGAGATAATAGAATGTAAACTTATAAAAAAACTTAAAGTTTTGTTTTCGGATATTCTCTTTGTCCCTATACTGCATTTCGGGCAGCTACAGCAGAAATTAATCGTTCTTGTTATTGTTCAATTTTTTAAACAAAATATTGTTAGTTTTTTATTGTGCTCTTAATGCTTAATTTTCAAATTGCAAATTTACATATGTTTTCAGATGGCCGAGTTGTCACATAGCGTTGTTTCACCAACGTCATTTAGAGTAGAATATAAAAGAAATGGAACCGGGCCAGCAATGTTTCAAAGGCATGTGCGATTTCAAGTGCGTATACTATACTATTGATCCAATGAATATTTCGTTTATTTTTATTTTCAAATAGGTTGATATTAGTGCTATTTGCAAACAAGGTGATGTTGCAGACATGTTGTTCGCAATAACTTTCACTCTTTTATCAGGTATTTACATAAAATAAAAAAATTCGTATAGTTTAAACCTATGCAATTAAATTTATAATTTATAGGCAATATACGGAGGTTTAGGCGAATATGTGAACATATTCAATCACAGGTTTGCTCAAAAAGGTTTCCGGGACCTAGCAGCCCACCAAATATTCCTACAGTAACCCAAGCAGTTTCAGAGAGTTCCTCTTGTGGATCAGATTCAAGTGAAAGACTTTGTTACAAAAGGCAGGTGAGTAATAAGCCTATTTTAATCTTTAACTAATGACGTTTGAATTGAAAGGACAAACTTAGTGTTTTGTTTCAAAAAACAAATTGAAGGAAATTCGCATAGCCAATCTATTAAGATAAATGCCTCTAACGTTTCCACCTTAGAACTTTATATTCGGTAAATACTGAAATATGTGCCTACGTGTTTCATTACTTGTATTGTATTGTAAAACATTTCAAGTAAATTAAACCAAAAACATATATTTTTCCCCATACACATTATTTAAAGATTGAATTTAGAAAAATTCATTCTTAGTGAGGATCTAGAAGATAATAGAAACACAAATGCCAAATAAATTTTGAAAGCTTTTTACATACTTTTGGAGATTTCGTGATGATGTGAAAGTAATATTACAGTAATTATGTCAATACAATCTGAATGACTAATAACTTCTACATATATTTACTAAGTACTTACTGTGTTTTTTAAATAAACTATAAAAATTTTCTCCAGCAGATTGAGAATGATTTAGACGCAGACGCTATTTTCGATTGCAACAAAACAGGAAACGGTCGAAGGTCATCAGCGAGCACTAATAACAATAATCCAATATTAGGAGATCCAGGTAGCCCAAAAACTGTACGATCAAAGTAAGTAAAATGAAAATAATTGAATATTTTATTAATTCCAATTCCAATAGCTCAGAATCAACAGAACATGACAGAGCGAGAGATCATTCAAATGATAGACAAGCTTCGACTATGTCAGGAAGTGCAATAGCATGAGAATTATTTCTCTGATTTAGTTGCCGATTAAATCGATTACAATTTTGGGCTGTTAACAAAAACAAAACTTATAGCCTCACAACTGAATCAGAAGTCACTGCGGAAGCAACCATGGTTACAATAACAAAACGGATGGTGAGAAAGGATTTTGTGTTCCCTGCGACAAGGATTCATAACGTATACCATACTAACGATTTGAATTTGCGTCATGAATTACTATTTTTCGTTCGGCTTTTGATATTTGTTTTAATACCAGCATCTATAGCATTTATTACATTCTACATATACGTTTCTAATACCGCGATTAATGCAGAATAGTGTGGTATTGGCATAGACATATAAAGCATTTCATATGTAAATGTAAGAAAAAAACTCTTTTCTTTTCGGCTCACTGTGAAGTCACCCTTTCGCTTATATACTTATGGGAAGTTGTAGCTTGCATATGCAATCTATGTTCTGTACCTTTCAGAATTTAATTTAAAATTTAATCAAGCAGTGCAGAAGAGAATAAAATAAAATTCCTAAGGAGAGTGTGAATAATAGAATTTACAATATATCTCACAAAATTATAAAATTTCAGTTAACTAACTCTTTCGTTAATTATAAGGAGTTTAGAATCCAAAAATTCGTTGAAACAAACAAGAAATGGTTATCAATTATTTTCAAAAGCAGCTTGTTAACACTCCTAATTTATTATATGACCATCTTAACATTTCTTATCGAAAAACAAATGCGTGAGTGTCGTGGAACACTCGGTTGGAACGAAGTTCCTTTCTTAGTATATTATTATTGATAAACGTATTATATTATTGATTCACAAATATAAATAAATGAATTACTAGCGTCTGAGAACAATTAAATGAAACGCGAAATAACTAATAAATTGAAGGAATGGTAGGAAATTTCGTAATTTATATATTTTTTCGAGTTGTGAAAATAAACATTTTATTGTACATCATTCCATTCATCTAATTCATACGCGTCAGCTGTTTCTCAGCGTATTGTGTGTACAAACTATACCTGCGCTGCCGGTGCGAACTTATTGGCTGACTTGAACCTATGACTGGACACAGCCAATACCATACGCGCTATGGATAACCGTCTACACTAAAGAAAGGGTCGTGACGGAAACTCCTGACGGAAAACTCTTACACTTTTTTTCGCCTAGTCCCCATCCGCCAAGTCCGTACCGTGCGATAAGGAACTTCGTTCCAAAAAAATTAGAATTTCTAAAGAACAGAATGCGCATCAAGCAGGAAAAACACCCACAATAAAAACACACCCATTCATTTGCTGCCTCAAATGATTGGAACATTCAATAGAACTTATCTCGGCTTATTTTTTTCACATTGGACGAGATAGCGATTTCAAAAATTGGTAAATTCAAAAAACGTATTATAAAACCTCAAATAGTTTCTAGGTGAAAGTATCTGAAAGTAAAATATTCTCGTTTTGGAAATCTGTACATATTCCCAGCCAAGCGGTGAAATGCCTTTTTTGCATATACGACTATAGACACACATCTCGTATTGATACATGGTATTCGAATACCACTTGGAATACTATATGGGTGTCACTCAATAGACACCAGCGAAAATCATAGTACATCACGAACGAACCTAGTATTGAAACTCGATCATATTTGCTGGTATCCCTCTGTACACAAACCTGGTATATGAAAATTTTTTCTGATATCAGCGCTATAGTTTTGCAGTAGGAAATTAGATAATTTGCCTAGTCCTTTTGACTGCCAAAGTTCTTAATTCAATATTCCTACTTTCTGCAACTTAAAGAAATAACAACTTCTATATTTACATAGATAAATCAAAATTGAAAATAACTCATCCAAGTTCAACGTCAAACTATACAATGAAGGCATGTGTTTCAAGGGCTCCTATACCACGTATTATGTCTCTCTTCATAGTATCAATACTGGGTACAGATACTAGATATGCGCCCATAGCATTGCATAGCTAAATACGAATTTCAATAAGTCAAAAGTGGTAACTGAAGTACATATGAACTTTTGCTATAATCCTCATTTACTTCGTTGTTTTACAATAATACGATGTACTAAATGCAGGAAAATGCGATTTAATTCGTCTCAATATGCCCCCTGCTTTTCATTGGAATATTAGGCTTACAATAAGAATTTGTGTTATAAGACTAATATAACAAATTTTCTGTTTAAAACTTAAGAAACGGTGTTTACTCAAATGAAGGTCAAAGTTGGGGATAGCATAAGCATTTTTTAAATGACTTAACCCTTATGGGGCACACTTGTTTTTTGGCTTAAATTAACAACAGTGGGTTTGTCCCCGAATTGGATGAAATTTTGCAAGTGGCTTCCGTTGGGTCTAGAACGGAAGAATGTGCAAAAATTTTACGGCGGTCGCCTATAGTTTTTAAAATATTTAACTTTTAATTTTGACGCAAAGCCACAATGTACACTGCTGGAAATAATTTGAATCATTACTTCACTTATGTAGATTTATAAAGTGACAGGGTGAACTCGCTGTTTGCGGAATTAGGAGACAATATGTCGTGAGAAATGCATTCATCTCGTGTGCTAAACAAAAATTCTTGATTTATCTATGGTATTGATTTTAATAACCTCTAATTCCACGTTCACTCGTTAAGATTAAAGCCTAAAATTACATCGAATTTTTTTATCATTCAGGGAACACACTCACTACAGAGTCCCTCCAATAGTGCGAATGGCAAGGACAGAAAATATAAATTAACTTTGAAAAGTGGTAAAATTTAAAGCAAAGCCCATTAGAGCTCAATTTAATCGAAAAAGACTAAATCAGAGAAACGAAGACAATTTTTTGTGTAAAAGCATCTCTCATGCGAAACAAAATAGAATGCTTCATTTGAAGGATGTCTAATTTGTTAAAAGTAATAACTAGTAAGAATATTGTTGATTAGTATTATAATAATAAGCCAGAAAATACTCAAAGCTTGTAAAAAGTAAGGACAGATACTCTCTTAAACTCTACTTATAATTATTTCTTGCAAAGAGTTTATAAGCGCAGTAAAATAGAGCTTATATTTATAACGAAGGCATATTTATTTACGAAAGGTATGAACTTAAGAAGATTTCAACTTTAGTTCTGTAAAATATATGAAAGTAAATAGTACTTTTCTGAAAGAAAAACGCAATTCAGTAATTTCACATAAATGAACATTTAAAAAAGTCCATATGGACGTATTTGTTTTCAGAGTCATCTGTGCTATAGTAGTTACTAAACTAGAAGAAACTTTTAAAAGGCTAAATACAGCACACACAAATTCATACGATTTTCACTTAATTTTGAAATGTGAAATGCGAAAATTTTATTTTATTTTTAACTCAACCGCCGCCGCCACCGTAGATATTACAGTGTTTTGCTAGGGTCTAAACAAAGGTATGCCAATCGATTCTACATGGTCTCCTGATCAACGTTTGTTCGGACAAACTCTCCCCTAAAATCGATCTTTCAACCCGAAAATCGTAATTGAAAATTGGCACACCTCTGTTCAGACCAAAACACATTTCCTATTTGTTTTATTTTTTCTTTGCTATATCATTAGTTCAGTTGCTTTTATTTATTTTTACAAATTCTATTAAATAGAAAAACCAAACTATACATAGAGAAGTTAAATGAGGAACGAAAAACCAACGCTTTTCACTAAAAACTGTTCTAAGTATCATAATACCAAAGATCATAATCCTAGAAAGATGTCAATAAATCTGCCAAAAGAGAGTTGTTCTCTGTTTTGCTCTTGTACTCCTGCTCCTGGAAGATAGCGGAGCAGCGCTTTTAGTGCTTCAATTGAAATGTTCAAGAAAAAAATATATCTAAAAAGGAAATTAAATCAAAAAGATAAAAAAACATGCACTAAAGGGACCACCATAAATTTTTTTCATTCATTATTAGCTGCGTTTTTTTCACCGGGGTTGTGACCAGATTAGCGTCAAATGAAAAAAACGACTCAGGTTAAAAACCCGACTTAGCCAACATTTTAAATACGAAATATGGGAACAGCGGGTGTGTGACCGAAACCCTGGTCAGCGACAGGATTTAGTGACTTACATGTAAAACCGCTGATATGGTTACAAACCCCGGTGAAAAAAACGCAGCTAATATATCAATATTTGTTATTAAAATTTAAAATTTTTAATTTAATTTTGTACTGAAATTAGTTTTACCAAAATGTTGATCAAAAATTAGTAATTCGACAATAATAACAAAATTCATTCATTATATTATGTTGAATTTCAAAATTTTGATTTCAGTACTCTTTAAACCTTCCGTTACTGAATTTGTAATATCAAAATAATACAAACGCCGCGCCATCTTGAAATTTTATTATAAAAACTATCATGCCCACTGCGGCGTTGCCTGGACTGCTTTATATCCTAGACACACGGCACACAGAAACAGCCGTTTGAATGAGAATAATAATTGCCTGACGCGTATGTCACAACATAATTGATACAATGATTATACCACGGTATACAGAATACAAGGTATAGTAAAGATGAAATGCCGTCGGCCATCTTGCGCGTCACGCCGCCCTATTTACTTGTTATTGTGCGATTTTTAGAACTTTTTAAGTGAAATAAAAGTGTGCGGTTCTCTCTCTCTCTCATACAAAATAGGGCGGCGTGACGTCACAGCCATATGTCAAAATTTTCTTTACTATACCTTGTATTCTTTATACCGTGGATTATACGTTCCGTCATTGAATCAATTACGTCTTCGCAAATTCATTCTGTAAGAATGACCATTGGCATAGATAAATAAAGTATTTCATACGTAGATGGGACAGCTTGAACACGGGAGGGGAACGCATTTTCGACTTGAGATTGCCTCCCAAAGCAAGCAAATTTCTACCCGTGGCGTAAACTGCAAGTTCACCCTGTCGCTTATATACTTATGCGAAGCGAGAACCATGCCTCCGCTGGCCTTATGAGCTTAGATTTCGTGTGCTCTATGTAAAACAGCGCTGAAATTATATATAATCAAAGAAAGTATAAACATGTTATTCTTTCTTTGATATAATGCAACTGCTCGCTGGGAAGGAAGCACGCACACACACACAAATAGAACAGCGCGCAGGTGCATTATATATAATTTCAGCGCTGTTGTATATAGAGCACACGAAATCGCGAAGCTCATAAGGCCAGCGGATGCATGGTTCTCGCTTCGCATAAGTATATAAGCGAAAGGGTGAACTTGCAGTTTACGCCACGGGTAGAAATTTGCTTGCTTTGGGAGGCAATCTCAAGTCGAAAATGCGTTCCCCTCCCGTGTTCAAGCTGTCCCATCTACGTATGAAATACTTTATTTATCTATGCCATTGGTGCTTCACATAATATTTACATAAAATATTTTAATTGACAAACTCAATATAAGCTTTTTATCGCTCACCTAAATTCTTGCAAAAATTTCTCACAAAAGAAAAATTTATCTTCAAATCTCTGTGAATGGTCAACTGTGACGTGTGTTGCAAGCATTTATGAATGATTATTGAATTAATTACGTAAGTGTACAAATCATTGTTCCTGTGTGCGTCTGCTTAGGATATCATGTTCTTACGTAAATTTAGTTACTTTTATATATGAAGCTAAGGCGAAACCCGTTATTTGAAAGCTTCATCAACGTCAACGTAATCGCATGTTTATTTTTGAAACATTTTGTCTCTTTTTAAATACATAAATCTCGCTTATTCTAAGCCAGTAGCCGCTAAGTTTGATTCTAGCCAGACGAAGTTTGGCTCAAGCTAACATAAGCTTAAGTAAATTTAAGCTTGGCAAAACTTTGAGAGTCGTTTAAATCATTAGCACATACATATATGTATGTATGTATAAAACGAACATTTCCATGTTCCCAAGTAATAAAAACTTACAAGTGAAACACTATTTTACGACATTATCGTTCACATATCGATCAAAGGTAAATATTGTTGGAATTGTATAAATCTGGAATATACTTTATGAACCTAGCACGAACGCTTGGCCGATCAATTATTTTAGCAAAGCTAGCGGAGTATTTATCACTTTATGTTAAACCAATCCAGGATTCGATTCTCAATCGTATTTTGGAATAGACGCCATGAAATACATGCAAATCTATTTCAGAACTATAGAATAATAACATAAGCAGATTGTAATAAAATTCATATAAATTGAAATGCTAATGCGCTTGCAGGATTGAACAAATTGTGTTTCTTTCGACAAACAAAATAGTGGCTTAACATTTTTATTCTTTTCGTTTAAAAACCCAAGCAATTACATTAATATATTTTCACTATTTGTAAGGTTTTATGTACAGTTAAAATCCTTGCATTCAATTATGTTTTTAATTTTCATTTTACTATTTTTGGAATTGTACGCTCATTCAGTAAGTAACTAAATGTTTTTAAAATAGGTTTCCGCATTAATCGTGTACATCTTTTGGACATAATTCAAATCAATGATTTAATTTATTTTTTAAAACACAAATAATACATATGTACTGAAAATGTTTAAATTCGTAAAAATATTGAGGATAGACTTATTTGGTAAATGTCTCATTCCTCTTAAAAACTTAATTTGTGATTGACTTGTTTATTAAATCTATTCTATATTTATTGTTTCCTTATGATTATATCAAACAACGAAACAAAAATGATCCCTATCATTTTCCAATTTAGTAAGAAAATGTCTATTTGAACTTGCCTGATAGGTTTTGATTGCTAGTAATTACTACTTTATGGTGGCCATTCTTGGTTGAAATTACGTACCGAGTTACTAAAAGTTGGGTAATTAAATCACTATAGATATAACTATTTTTTGAAAATGTCAAGATGGCGTAAGAAGAACTTCAACTAAAATAATTTTGAAGGCTTTAAAAAGAAATTTTGGAAATTACTCCAATTATTTTAAATCGATAGAACTACATACTATGCAATTTTGATCTCCAGGTGGTATTTTTTGGAGGTATTCGAGGGCGGAATAACTATTTTAAACATTAAAATATTATTAAACTTTCAATTATGTTTCAGAATAATGCAAAAAGGTCATTAATCTTCCTTTAAAAAGTACTAAAGGATATTCATAATACTATAATGTAAGATACCAGTATGCGAACTAAGCTATTTTTTGGCTTCAGTTATACAATATAAGAGAATATTCAAATGAAGATTTAAACAGTATGTGAACATAAATGGATTCATAAATTATTTCTTTGTACAGTTGTAAAAAATAAATAATTATTAATTATAGTAAATTTTCAATATTTTTCTTTAGTTAGTTATGTATCTACATATATCATTACTTTTATTTTACATTTCTACATTTGCAACATATCGTGTAAATAATTTATAATAAGTTACTTATTTTCTTCTTTTTAATCTGCATGTTGCATTCAGAGATTAATTAATTTAAGGAACAGTGTAAATCAAAAAATTTCTATATAATTTGACCCACTGACCTCTCGTTGACCAAAAATATTTTCATTTGAAAAAATTTAACATCACATATTGGGCCTATTCAAGAATTCAGCGCTGCAAAAGTTCTGCAATCGCAAGTTCACAATTTCAGTGCTGCTCTAATGCAGCGCGTTCAATAATGATCCGCGCTGGCGGAAAGCAGTGCAGGCATAAGCAGTTTACGCAGCTTTGTTGTTAACATTGCATTGTCAGTAGTGAAGTCAAATGTCAAATTTCCTTCCGTGAAAAAAGGCAGCTGCTGAAGTCGTAAGGTGAAATACCTATGCCTTTTATTTTTTTTTAATTTAACTATAATTATATTTATTTCAATGAAAGCTCGAGACATTGGACAACTGAGAATGTTGTCGCAATAAAGAATTTGATATTTAACTGCGGGGACGTGCAAAAATGCCGCGCTGCAGTTATTGCAGACTGTGCAGGGCTGCGATAGCGCATGGCACATGGCGCAGAACTAATTCAGTACTGCCACAGATAAATAACTATACAGATGTCGCCTCGGCATAGGAAAACGAGAACGCATTTCCATTTCTGCAGTTTTAAACAAGTTCGGGTGAAAATGTTTCAGCAATATGAATCGAAGCTGGAGCCTCTGCACTTGTCCACTTGGTCGAGCGTCAGGACACGAGAGCAGCGAGGTGTTCGTGGGCGCCGGCTTGAATAAAAGTGAGGCGTGAGGGAATTTCAATGGTTCCATCATATTCTGCATCAATACCACTGATGCAGGAAAAGGAAAAGAGAATGCGCAAAGGGATTATTCGTGCTCACATCAAGAAATAGCGAAGCGAACGGGGGAAATGGTTCGCTGGTATTTGATCACATTTTAATCCGCAGAAGTAATCCTAGGATTGCTTGGAAAATTTGTTTTCACAGATAAGAGCACGAAATGGCAACAAAAGTAATCCCAATTTATTTGAATTTAACCAGCTACTTGGTAAAGTAATAAGTTTAAAACTTTTTTATACTTTTTCATTTGCCAATTGTGAAAACGATAGTGACGAATATTTTGATTTTGATTGGTCGGCTGTGCTACATATTCCAAGTTCTGATAAAAATGTACCACCAGAAATACGATGGAGAAGGTACTAGCTCTTGTCACGAAAATATTTTTGATGGTAGTAACGATCATGATGAGGCTATACATTTGCGAGATGAAGATGAAATTTTCAATCTTCCAGAAAATGTACAGGTTGAAGCAGATGAAGCCGCATTAAAATATTTTGTGGGGTATTGCTGTTTCAAGACAATTAATAGAATGAAAACCCCGTGCGATAATTGTTTGAAAGATTTAACGGAAGGAGGAAATAATGATGATATGTCAAATATTTTAATAGAAACTAAAAGTTTTTCGAGCATTAGTAATGGTCTTACCATTCCCTCTGATCATTTTTTCAATATTTGTCAAGTGCATATAAAAATTTTTGAAGACACTTTTAAAAATCGTCCTCATATTGCAAATATTAAGAAATCCATCATTGAAAATTGCGTAGTTTCAACGGCGAATTGGTTTGCATCCAACGAATGCTATGCTCATCGAATGAGTATTTTAGATTTCATGCTAAAAGTTTTATTAAGAAAGCATTGTTCGTGGGCCGTCGACCAATACCGTGCTAAAAAAAAAGAAACAAAACTTTCTAATACAAAAAATAAAAAATACAAAAAGTATTACGTGTAATACTAATAATTTTTGTTAATATGTATATATCTGGAATACAGTATACCATGTATGGTTTCAAAACACCACAAAAACAGAGTGAAAAGTTTGTAGAAAAATTAAAAAGTCCATCAACGAATGTAGCGAGCAGGGATTGAACCCGAGCACCTTGCGTGATAAGCAAGCACACTACACCGGACACTACTCTTCTTCTTCTTACGCAGTATTAAAAAAGTTTTATACAAATTATGAACTCCCTGATAGGTTCTTTAACTACTCTAACGTTGCTATATCTGTATATTTCCATTTCTTTCGCTCCTTAAGATCAAGTGACATAAGTTTCAATAATACCCAGCAACTTACTTGCCTGCGATTTGCTGCGCAACATACTTGGTTATGAATCTAGCTACAAACTTGGCTATGAGTGCGATTTACTTGGCTATTGGAAATGTTGCTCCGGCGCCTCTTTTTTAACATGGCATGCGACATCTGTATAGTTATTTATCTGTGGTACTGCGCAAGCACCGCTGAATTGTGGAAAAGGCCCATTCCTTAGTCGTTTATTAGGAGACAAATAAATGCTGGCATTAAGTAATAACGAATACAATATTCTAATATCAATGATATTAGATTGTGATATCCACAAAATTTGTTCCATTTTATAATACAAAAATACTTTAATTACAACGCCTATCTTATATTTATTCTATTAAAATTATAACAAACTGTTGATTTTTTGATAAAGTTGATTAAAATAAATTGACACTTAATTTACTTTACATTTTTTGTTTTAATGTTGATAACGTACACATATATGTATGTCTATAGATAGACATTTCATCGAAGGATAAAATAACTTCTCGGTCTTTTAAAGGCAATTTCGACACCTGAGTTTTTACTTCATTTAAAATACCAAAATCAATACCTGGGGTGAGATGTTTAATTTTTGTCCATAAGGATGCTACATGGGGTAAATGAAGTTGAAGCAGATTTCGCATAAAATTATATCCTGCTGACGATCTATAAAATAAAAACTGGCTCAATTTCTTCTCTTCTTCAGAATATTTCCTTGGTTTTTTTAAAATCATATTAGCAAGAGTTTTTGTATTTTCGTTTACATTCAGCACATCAATGTTTTTACCGATATCATTCTATAATTTATTATTTCAACTCTGTTCCTTTTCATCTGTTTTAAAACCAATCTTTGTTTTCTTTCCTTATTCCTCTGTTTGAGTAAATTTATTTTCAGCAATGAATTCTTCTTTTTTATTTGAGTTAAACTTCTTCTTAATGTTTGGTTTTGTTTGGTATTGTTCAAACACTGATTACATAAGACTGGAGACGCATGCGATATATTAACATTGGTAGTTAGGTTTGATAGCTTATTTAATTCTTCGAGTTCAAAATCATGGTCATCTTCGTCATTACGCGTTTATTCCCATAAACTTTTAAACTATTTTCTTTCAATAGCTTTTGAGAATCAGAAGCAAAAGAAGAATTGTGCGGTAAATGCGTAAGAAAAAGAGTTGGAATAGCATTTTTTTTTAACAATTTTTTACCAAAGAACATATCTTCAAAGTGAATGCTACATATGTAAGGCTTTTTCTTTTTAGTAATTTCGTCAGCTGATAGGTAGCAGACATTAATCCACTTTTCATATTTTTCGGAGCCGAGTTTGGGGAAAAGGAAAAAACGCCTATTGGGATACTTTTCCGCAGTAGCTAAACAACATAATGCTACATTTCACATTCCACAATTTTGCCATGTTTAATAAAATCAAAAGCCAAGGTTCGTCAACAGAATTCCAAGAACCAATTTGAAGAAAATAACAGGAAAATCAAAATTCAGCCAAAGTCGACAACAAATATCCAAATAATCGAAAGTCCCAAAAGCAAAGCCGCGATCGTCAACGAGTTTAAATTTAATTCAATATTCTGTAGAAAAATTAAAATCGGGCGCCAAATCAAAATCCAAATCGGGAGCCAAATCAAAATCCAAGTCAATATATAAATCCAAATATGTATAAACAGCAAAAAATCTCGAATGAATCGCACAACCTTTCAACGCGAGCATCCAAGGAAGCAATGAGCAGACGAAAATCGAATGCCTCCTATTAGCCCGAACTATAATGGCCTTAAGGCTGAATAAGATTCCTTAAGATTTGTACGCTCGAGACCGTACGCTTAAGACTTGACGAAAGATTCGGATAGTGAACGAAAGATAGAATAAGGCCATTTCCGAATCTTTCGTCAAGTCTTAAGCGTACGGTCCCGAGCGTACAAATCTTAAGGAATCTTATTCAGCCTTAAGGCCATTATAGTTCGGGCTATTCTGTTCTTTCGATCCTGCTTTCGCCGCATCGGGGCGCACGCAGGCACGCAGCTCCAATCGGCGCATATGCAGTCATCTGCTTGTTTGTATTTCTCACACAAGCTCACTTAGTCGCATTTCGAAACAAGAAAGCTTTGCAACTTGGCTGTGAAATGCTGCGCAACCAACTTGGCTGTGTCACAGACAAATAACTATACAGATGTCGCATGCCATGTTAAAAAAGAGGCGCCGGAGCAACATTTCCAATAGCCAAGTAAATCGCACTCATAGCCAAGTTTGTAGCTAGATTCATAACCAAGTATGTTGCGCAGCAAATCGCAGGCAAGTAAGTTGCTGGGTATTATTGAAACTTATGTCACTTGATCTGAAGGAGCGAAAGAAATGGAAATATACAGATATAGCAACGTTAGAGTAGTTAAAGAACCTATCAGGGAGCTAATAATTTGTATAAAACTTTTTTAATACTGCGTAAGAAGAAGAAGAGTAGTGTCCGGTGTAGTGTGCTTGCTTTTAACGCAAGGTGCTCGGGTTCAATCCCTGCTCGCTACATTAGTTGATGGACTTTTTAATTTTTTTACAAACTTTTCACTGTTTTTTTGGTGTTTTGAAACCATACATGGTATACTGTATTCCAGATATATACATATTAACAAAAATTATTAGTATTACTAATTACACGTAATACTTTTTGTATTTTTTATTTTTTGTATTAGAAAGTTTTGTTTCTTTTTTTTTAGCACGGTATTGGTCGACGGCCCACGAACAATGCTTTCTTAATAAAACTTTTAGCATGAAATCTAAAATACTCATTCGATGAGTTGTATTGGCTCAATCTGAATCTCCGAGGAGCTACCTTTTCAGCAATCTATTGTCACAAATAAGCGCATAAACAATATTCATATAATGAATCCTGAAACGTAGCCAAAGTCGTCAATAAGAAGAATATCTGTGCCAAAATTGATAATTTATCAATTAAAAAAGGGCCAAAGTCGTCAACGTAAATAATAAAATACCAGCGAACCATTTCCCCCCCGTCCGCTTCGCTAGTTCTTTATGTTGGCGTGAATAATCCCTTTGCGCATTCTCTTTTCCTTTTCCTGCATCAGTGGTATTGATGCAGAATATGATGGAACCATTGCAACATTGAAATTCCCTCACGCCTCACTTTCATTCAAGCCGGCGCCCACGAGCACCTCGCTGCTCGCGTGTCCTGACGCTCGACCAAGTGGGCAAGTGCAGAGGCTCCAGCTTCGATTCATATTGCTGAAACATTTTCACCCGACCTTGTTTAAAACTGCAGAAATTGAAATGCGTTCTCGTTTTCCTATGCCGAGGCGACATCTGTATAGTTATTTATCTGTGGCTGTGTATAGCTACAAACTTGGCTACGAGACCAATTTACTTGGCTACTGGAAATGTTGCAATGCGGAAACTTTTTAGCATGGCATACGAGATCTATTATTTGTCTGTGGCTACGGTCAGACACTGCAGTTTTTACTGCCGTGCAGCACAAAAAACTGCGAAACCCTTGGGTTGCTATGTGTGAATACGGTTGCAACCATAAAAGTTGCACACGCATCTTAACTGCAGCAGTTTTAAACTGCAATGTGTGAAGGGAAACAGAGCGAGTTGCAGGCGCAGTAAAAAAATATTCAATCTCCTGAAACTTTTGCTGCGGCTTAGCTTGCAGTTTTTTAAATGTGCTCGGAGAAACAACACAAAACTCAGCATTAATGGCGAATTTTAAATCTTTTTGGCAGAGGGAAAATGTCTATCCAAAGAATATCATGATCATAATAAAAGAAAATCTGCTTTAATGGACATTTCCGATCAGTTGGATGTCCCGGTTGAAGAATTTGAAAGAAGAATACATACTTTGCGAGCGCAATTCAGCAAAGAAAAAACAAAAATTAAAACCACAAAATCGGGAAGCAGTTCTATTGAAAAATATAAATCGAAATGGGAATTTTTCACCGCGATGCAATTTATGTTTTTCCATGAGATTATGGATTATGGATTATGGTAAGTGTTTTATTACTCCACAGCTTAGTTATTGGAAAATACAACATGTTTTTAAATGTAATTTCGTTGACATCGTACCTTCCTGACAAAACGATTCCTTTTTGCTTTAATTCTTCCGTTACAGTTTCTTTTTTTCGATCTGTATATGTTTTATGCAAAGTTATTGTTAAACAGGCCGCGGCTAGCACTTCTGGATCGTCGAAGTAGTACCAAAGAATATAAAGACCTGTTTATATATTCTTTGGTAGTACATTTCGACTGTACTCTTTGAATTTTTATACAAATCTGCGATCAACTAAAATGAAAGGGGCGACTCAGGTTGCGTGATGTAAAAACTGCACTTTAATGTGTGAACAGTTTCGCAACTTTTTAAAAAAAAACAGCCGATACTGGGTGGCGCGCAGTAAAAACTGCAGGTTGCAACAACCAAGTGTGAACAGATCATGCAGCTTTTGCAGCTGCAACCTAAAATATGCGCAGTAAAAACTGCAATGTCTGACCGTAGCTTTAGGATCATTTATTTTAATTAACTTATTTTCACTTGCAGTTCGAAATGCGTTGACGTAAAAGCTACGGTCAGATATTGCAGTTTTTACTGCGCATATTTTAGGTTGCAGCTGTAAAAGCTGCATGATCTGTTCTGTTCACACTTGGTTGTTGCAACCTGGGCCGGGATTCTGATCTCGGGTGAGTGGTGAGTGCGAGTCACACTCACCCTTCAAACTGCCAAAGCGATTCCGATCAATGGTGACTAGTGAGTAGTGACTTCGAAAAATTTTCTCACCAGAAAAGCGATTCCGATCAATGGTGACTAGTGAGTGGGACCCACTTTGGACTGTCAAATTTACTCACTGCCGCTTTGAGGTGCGAAAAAATAATTTTTTTGAGAAGTCAAGGTTTAAATACGAGAAAAACAATAAATAATTTTGTAAAAATGGCATGTATTATATAAAGATTGCTTTTAGAGCAAAATATCCCGACATCAGAAGGATATTCTGTACCTGTACCTGATACCTTCGTTTGGGACACAACCGCTTGCATAAAAATTTAGCGCTGCTAAAATCTGAAAATTTAATATTTTACATTGCGAATATTGCATTTCAAAATAAAATTACTAACCGCACATCTGAGATATCGAAAGGATTCTGGTTATCCCTTAATTCCCTTCTCTTGAGCTTTATACTCTTATTTCCCTCAATAGCAGCAGGCACCAAATCCATTTTGTTGTGAATATTGCTATTATTAAGTATAAGGAAACATTTTATTTCAGTTTATTTAAGCATTTCTTAATTTTCAATCGTGGTATAATTTATGCCACTACTTACTCAAAATTGCTTCAGAAAAATAACTATCACAAATCACAATTCAAAAAATCTAACAGACATTTGACGTTTAGTATTGCCGTGCTTGTGTTATTGCGACCTTTTCGAAAGTTCGAACTCACCATGCTTATCGCAATCGCTTGAAAGTGAGATGGTGAGTAGCTTTGACGGGCAGCATGGTGACTCGCACTCACCACTCACCCGTGATCGAAATCCCGGCCCTGCTGTTTTTACTGCGCGCAACCCAGTATCGGCAGTTTTTTTTTAAAACACTTGCGAAACTTTTCACACATTGAAGTGCAGTTTTTACATCACACAACCTGAGCCGCCCCTTTCATTTTAGTTGATCGCAGTTTTGTATAAATATTCAAAGACTACAGTCGAAATACGAAATGTACTGCTTCGACGATCCAGAAGTGCTAGCCGCGGCCTGTTTAACAGTAATTTTGCATTAAAAATATGGAGATAGAAAAAAAAGAAACTGTAAGGGAAGAATTAAAGGAATAATTTTGTCAGGAAGGTGAGGTACCATGGCAACGAAATTACATTTAAAAACATGTTGTATTTTCATATTGTATTTCCATAATTGTTGTATTTCCTTAATCTCATGGAAAAACATAAATTGCAATCAAAACTGCAATGTCTGACCGTAGCTTAACATAGAAGTTTCCTATTATAATTTCACTTCGTTTTATCTTTAATTTTTCATTTGAAATGTTTTTATATGTAGAGTACATATTTCAAATACAGTGTAAACTCTATAGCGAAATTGAAGGGACCGGGTATTTTATTGCGTTATAAAGAGTTTTCGTTATACGGAGACTAAAACAAAACAATATAATTTAACGAATAAGTGGTTTTAATTCTGATTAAAAGAAATTTTTCCTTGTTCTTCCAAATGGTAGACACAGTAGATGGACTGAATCCAAAACGTTTTGAAACATCACTTGTTTTTTCTCCCTATTCTATTGCGCGAATTAATGACAAAAAAAATAGCAACAAGACGATAGTAGGAATTACAGTAAGTAAGCAAGTGCTAGGCAACAACAAACAAATGAACACATCTCTAAGCCGTAAACATTTCTTGTACGTACGAAATATTTACGATTCTATATCAGTATTGTGTTTGAAGGTCAGTGAAATATGTTTATTGAGGTCTAAATAATGATGTATTGTTTCGCTATTGAGAGTGGTTGTTACGCTATAAAGAGTGTTTCAATATAAGGCTAGCAATGTAAACCAAACAAACCTTAGCAATTTCTACGTTTTAAGGAATTTTTCGTCAAATAGAAGTTCGCTATATAGAGTTTACACTGTATGTATGTATTATACAAACTAATAGTAAAAAGAGGGAGAATTTTATTGTTGGAAAATTTTATGCTTCGATTTTATCCCATTCAAAGTTAGCTTTTGCCCGGGGGACAATATAAGTACGGTAAGATAAGACATTTTTATTACAAAAGTTCCGTTTCCGAAAAGATGTTCACATCCCCCGTTTTAGAAACGTAGAATCCCGTGGAAAATTATTTTTAAAAAATCAGAAGATAAAAAAAGTCTTGGAGGTTGGTGCATAAGAACAATTACATCAAAACGAAGTCCCTAGAGCCTCACGAGTCGTATTGGTACGACGTTTTCCTCATCATAAGAAGGTACAAGACCACAATCTTCACGGAAGCCCAGGAAATTACAACCGTCGGCGAGATTAAGAAGATCTAAATAGAAAGAAGAAAGAAAAAGGAGCAGTAAGAAGAATCAAGAAAGAAGAAAGAAGAACAAAGAAGAAAAAAGGACGTAAAAAAAGCCAAAGAAGTAAAATTTAAAAAAAAAAAACAAGTCTGAACAAAAAATTTTAACAAAATTTTTTATGTAAAATTTATTTTTCAATTATTTTTGCAATTTAAAATTATTCAATATGCTAAACAACGAAGATCCTTTGCCAAATTTAGACCAGTCTAGATCAATCAGTGATTCTGCACAACCTACTCCACCAATGATAACTGCGGCAGCAATTAAACCACCTCCTTTTTGGAGACATAAACCAGATATTTGGTTTACCAGGCTTGAATCCCAGTTTTATTTAGCAAACATTACAATACAGACAACAAAATACAATTATGTTTTGTCTATTTTGGATGATGATATCATTTCAATAATCACCGACACTATTAGAAATCCTCATCCTACACAACCATACGATCAATTAAAAGAAATGCTAATCCAAAGATTATCATCTAGTGAATCTCAAAGATTAAATCAGTTTTTAAGCGATTTAACTTTGGGAGACCGACAACCTTCACAGCTTCTTGGAGAGATGAGGGAACTAGGCGGATCTAATGTAACAGATGAGTTGTGAAAAACTTTATGGATGCAAAGACTTCCATCTTCCATTCAAGCTACTTTAGCTTGTAATCCAGGCAATCTCACACAATTAGCAAATTGTGCTGATAAAATTGCCGAAGTTTATAACAAACCCCCATCATTACATATACAGTCGGCCGACAGTAATGACGAGGTGAACAATAAAATCGATTGGTTAATACAACATTATAAAAGTTTAAATATTAATAAGAAATTTCGAATGGCAATTCTATATAGCCGATGTTCACAAACCCATTATTGGGGCAGACTTTTTAAGTCATTATGGCTTGCTGGTAGATATGGCAAAAAAATCTTTAATAGATCCTCTCACATCCCTTAAATCAACAGTTATATTTTACAATTCAAATTTCTCAACAACACTTTCGATAGCAATCGAAAATCAAATAGACAAAAGAATCCAAGTTTTACTACTACAATTCAAAGAAATAACGGTAGATTCGGGTTTTGCCAAGCCAGTGAAGCATTCGGTTACTCACAAAATCATTACTAAAGGTAATCCAATCGTTTCTAAAGTTCGTCCATTATCAACAGAAAAATTAAAAGACGCTAAAAAAGGATTCGATTTCATGTTAAAACAAGGGATCTGCAGACCTTCTAGCAGTTGTTGGTCCTCACCACTACACTTAGTTAAAAAGAAAAGTGGAGAGTGGAGACCATGTGGTGATTATAGAAGACTTAATGCAATAACTATTCCCGATAGATATCCCATTCCATTAATTCAAGATTTTGTACATCATTTACAAAATTGCAAAATATTTTCAAAAATTGATTTAACGAAAGCATACCACCAAATTCCCGTTGAACCCGAAGACATTCCAAAAACTGCAATTTGCACTCCATTTGGACTTTTTGAGTTCACTCGCATGACTTTCGGTTTATGCAACGCTGCACAAACATTTCAGCGATTTATCCATTCTGTGTTACAAGACCTATCCTTCTGTTTTGTCTATTTAGACGACATTCTTATTGCATAAAAATCAGAAGAAGAACATTTAGGTCATATTGAGCAAATTTTCCAACGCTTTTCTGAACACGGGTTAATTATTAATGTTGAAAAATGTATTTTTATGAAACAAAACGTAAAATGTTTAGGCCACGTCATCAGCCCCGAAGGTATTAAACCTTCGCCGGATAAAATTGAAGCCATTAAAAATTTTAAGTTGCCTGAAACAGTTAAACGATTACGGCGTTTCTTAGGCATGATAAATTTCTATCGCAGATTTCTACCAAAAGCCGCCGAACATCAATCTAGATTAAACAAATATCTTTTAGGCAGCAAGAAAAAGAATGATTCTACCAAAATTAATTGGAATCAATATTCAATTTTGGCATTCGAAACAATTAAGTCTCAACTTTCGGAAGCTACATTATTAGCATTTCCAGAATCTAACGCTCAATTAGCACTTTTTGTGGACGCTTCAGACATCACTGTCGGCGCGGTTCTTCAACAAAAAGTTCAAAATAATTGACAGCCTTTGGGATTCTTTTCAGTAAAATTAAATTCTGCTCAACAAAAATATAGCGCTTATGTCCGCGAACTTTTAGCAGCTTACAAAGGCATCAAATACTTCCGTTCTTCTTTAGAAGGGCAAAATTTCATTTTATTTACTGACCACAAGCCTTTAACCTTCGCATTCAGACAAAATCCGGATAAGGCTTCCCCAAGGCAATTACGTCATTTAGATTTTATTGGGAAATTTACTACTGATGTCAGACACGTTTCCGGAAAGGACAATATCGTAGCTGACACTCTATCTAGAATAGAAAGAATTCAAGTACCTTGTGCAATAGACTTTGAAGCTATCGCCAAGGCACAAGAAACAATTATTAGAAAACACCTTTTATGAATTCGTAAAAGTTCCAATATTAGGAAGTAACACCTCCATCTACTGTAAAAAAAACATCTTCTAACACCCTTCCTTACATTCCAGAACCTTTTCGAATCCAAATTTTTGAATCTGTGCACAATCTTGCACACCCCAGCATTCGTTCTACAAATAAAATGATAACAAAAAAATTCTTTTGGCCTTCAATGAACAAAGATGTTAACAATTGGATGAGGGCTTGTTTACAATGCCAACAGAATAAAATCACTCGTCATGTTAAAGCTCCTTTCGGAAAATTTCCATTAATTTCGAACAGATTTCACACTATTCATTTAGACATAATAGATCCATTACCTCCATCTCAAAATTACAGATATTGCCTCACAATCATCGACAGATACACGCGATGGCCCGAGGCAATACCAATAAAGGACTGTTCAGCCGAATCCTGTGCAGAAGCTTTATGTCGAGATTGGATAGCTCGTTTTGGAATACCTACAACAATTATTACAGATCAAGGAAAACAATTTGAATCCAATTTATTTAAAGAGCTAGGTAAAATTCTCGGTTTTTCACGACACAGAACAACAGCTTATCATCCTCAAGCAAATGGTTTCATAGAGAGATGGCATCGTACTCTCAAAACAACAATAATGACATACAACACCAATTCTTGGTCAAAGTCACTTCCATTTATTCTTCTTGACCTAAGAACAGCATTTGAAGAGGAATTTGCAGCTACTCCGGCAGAACTAGTGTTTGGGCACACCCAAACCGCAAACCGTAGAATCTGAAAATAAAAATAAAAATGTTAAGTAGATTCCCTATGTATATTTAAATTATGTACCTCGTCCCTGGGTTGGCACAGGGACTCCCAGCAGCAGCCCACTGGAAGAGAACAAAAAGACTTAGTAGAAAATAATAACAAATTAAATAGACACTAAACATAAACAGCACATCTCACGCATTATTTCTATTGGGTCTGACTACAATTTGAAAGTCAGATTTAATAGAAATTAATGAAAACCCAGTGCAAGAGGAATGTAAACAATGGATCTTTGTTTACATTTCTGCCGGCAAAGGGCACTTGCTATTTCTTCCACATTCAACACTCGCGAAAACATTTTTTTTGCGCAGAACTGACCGCACAGCACTTAAATTCATATTTAAACCATAATACTTACCATTTGCTAACGGATGCTTTAGTTTTTTCACAAAAAATAACACTGCACGCGCGAAACTTGTTTTTGCCGGCACTTGTCAAACTCCAACTTCTGCGATCACCTGATCGATCGATTTGGGGCAATTCACCGCGGCGAATTCAAGGGAATTACCAGATTCGCGATTAATTCGCCAGGTAATGAATTATTTAATGTTTTCTAAATTCCCCATAAGCCCTGTAAGAAGAAAAGAGATGGCAAGTGAAACCAAGTGAAATAGTAATATGACATGAGCGGAGAGAAATCACTGCTGAGTCAAAAAGTGACAATTGTGCAGCCACTCAGCCATGTTATAGCGAAGTGGTTTTTTAATCATTTTTCATTAATTGTAATTCTTTGCGGCAATTATTCTACTCCCAGAGTAGAATAGAATATAGAGTTTTTGACGACGAATCAAGAGAATTACTCGATTGCGCTAAATAATCGGCAGATTACCTGGGAGATTCTAATAACCAAACTATTTCCGGTTTTTCGTAGTTGCAATCGATTATAAAAGGAGCCGAAAATGTCAACTCGCTCTCTTTTGTTTTTCAGCCGCCGAAGATAAGACACAAGTTCAGATCAGCAGGAAAATTTCATATGCCATTTAAAGGTCAGGAAATTTTCAAATGCGATTACTTGAACAATTTAAACCCTAAGCAAAAAACTTGTAAATTTGGTAATAGAATTTATTTTAGATTTAAAACATTTAATTTGTAATTTGTATTTGGAATTCTTTTGGACTTAAATTTAATCGCTTAACTTGAAAAATAAATAAATAATAATTAACGTAACTTAAACTAATACATTAAAAAATAAAGAAATAATATATAATAAGTTTTCTAGAGTTAGAATTGTTCAAACTTAATCTAGAATTATATTTTTCCTGTAAAGGCAACGGTTCTTCAAACTGTGATTCTCTACCACAGAAATAGAACTCGAAGAATTGTTCGGGTGATTTCTACAGGAGAAATAGAAGAACCAATCTTGTGAATTTTGGGAATTTAAAGCGAAATAAAAAGGAAATTGAATTATAACCTCACATTCTTTTCGTTAATTTACCCGCTACACACTCTGCAGCAAGCAACGAAGGAATACACATTTTTAAGGAAATTCCTATAATTTCTTTTATTTGCTTGCGTGCATCAACAACTAGTATACGGTGAAACGCTAAAACTTCCAGCAGATTTCCTACAACAATCAGAAACTGACTACATTATTCAAAGCGATTTTGTGAAACTTTTAAAAAAGGAATTAAGTATTATCCGACCGATACCTCCAACAAACCATTCCGGCAATAAATTTTTCACCTTCAAATCACTCAGTTTATGCACTCACGCTTTCGTTCGCAATGACACGATTAGACCTGCTCTACAAAGCCCATACAATGGACCGTTTCCTATCATCTCTAGAGAAGCGCACACTTACACACTTAACATCAAAGGGAAAAATATTAAAGTTTCAATTAATCGGCTAAAGCCATACTACACAATGAATGAAAATGGTCCGTTAATAAATGATATCACCGTTAAAAAGCAGACAAAAGATAAAGACACACATTACACAAAAAGGGATTCGCCAGAGTCGAATCACAGTCATCCACACAACTATGGACCAGAGTCCATTACACTCACCAACATCACCACAAACCATAAAAACGTTAAAACTGTTCGCTTCGCCAAAGCCGTTCAAATTTTCGCATTTTAAATTTAAAAATATTAAACGGCAATTTCAAAATTTAATCGCGGAACTAATCGTTCCACTGGTGGGGGAGTGTTGTGGCGTAGTATGCGTAGTATGCATATTACTTTGGCGTTGATAGTTATTTTTTTAGATAGTAAGCTAATACTTGTTTATTGAAAAATAAATTAAAATTTAGTTGGCTAGTTTCTGTAAAAAATAAATAATTAAATGAAAAAGTTCAGTTCATGTTGTAAATCGCCGACAACAACATCAATAAAAAAAGATAATTGTAAAAGTTATGTTTCATTAAAAAAAAATAATAACAAACTCTTTTATAGACATATGGCATAAGCGTAAAATTTAGAATATTATAATATCGATACTACATACATACATATGTGTCAAGGGTATAAGTAGCCCCGTTTTTTTTTTTTCACTACCGATCGTGTTTTAATTATTACAGGTCTTTTATCCTCAGCAAAGGAGTTGGGAAGTCCTTATTTCCGAAACTAGAGAAACTAAAACTATGAAAAAAGGTTTTTGCAGGCTTACTGAAAGTTTATATGTAGTAAAACTATGTATATATGCGTTAATCCTAGGTCTTATTATTTTTGAGGCGGTCAATGGATTTAACTAAATAGCTTTATAAGATTCATCCAAGATACGAAACCTTCGGTACGCGAGTCCGATCCGCACTTGGCCGATTTGATTTTTTTTTTGTTTTTGAACCGAAAAACAAGTTGTTACAAAAAAGCTGCGGTTTAAAACTAAAGCCCGCTTCACACGATGCAAGTTTACTCGCTGGATTTTCTGCTTGTTTTCGCTGCTAGTTTTCAAGCATGCAATGATGCTAGATGTCCTGATAGCTGTTGGCTTCACCATGCGAGCTCCAAAGCTGGATTCCAAATCTAGGTGGGTTTTGTTGCGTGCACAGATGTCAACCATGTCAACAGAAATGACTGACAGTAATATTATTGCAGAAATTATTAATGCGCATGTCACCACGTAATAAAATACTACTTTGATTGGTTTTGACTCAAATCCAGCAGAGAATCAAACCAAAAAAATAGCACAGGTTCTATCCGTAGAATCCAGCATGCGTTCAAGCAACAAAGCCCGCAGTGACGCCACTTCCCGTCTCCACAGCCAGCTCAGTTGCCGGTAAAAGTCCCAGCAAGTTATCCAGCAAGGAAACTTGCATCGTGTGAAGCGGCCTTAAAAAAGTAAAAAACATGCTAGCCATGCTTATGCTTTTTGCACTAAGAATTTGAAGCGTTAAAAAAGCTTGTTTTTTGTGAAATCATGGCTTAAACACTGAGAAAACCTAGTCAACAGTACGTCGCGTCAGGGCTAGACTGTTTTTTGCAGGAACAGGTTAAAAGTCGAAAAAAGTCGAAAGAAGCGAATTTTTTCGGTGCTTGTACTTTAAAAGCGGATAATTCAAATTCCTATTTTTTTTTTAATTTCTAGTAATGTTAGGTATATAATCATTTTGCATAGAGCTGTTAAATTTCCCAATGATGTTTGTATTTTATATAAATTGAACTGGAACAAAAGAATAAAAATAAAAAGATTGTCAAACAGGTATACAAAGCGATGAGCAATGAAATATTTTTTTTTTGAAGTGAAAACTTCTTTAGCGGCGTTGTGCACTTTTTTGGGATGGGTAAAAAATGTAAAACTCGCGTCAGGACACGGGACCCTGATCGAAAATTCGTAAGACGGACAGGGCGCTTGCGCGAGTGTGCGTGTGTGTTTGTACACAGCCTGCTACGCGCACAACGAAATACAAAACTACTATTGATGCGGTCTTTATTAGACATTTAAATAGATTCGAATCAAAATTGTTCGTTTCTTACTTCAGCTACCATAAACCTATTGTATCAGTTTTAGAGATTGGCGATGATGATGCTGGTAATGATGATGGTGAAAGAGTCGTTGAAATTATGGATGAAAGTTGATTTTTCTGAGAGATAAACTTTTTAATGTAAAATAATTGTAATAGTTCTGAAGTGTTAAATTTTTTATGTAATATAAATTGTCATGTTTGTGTACGATAGCGCAATAAATGAATATTGTATTTTACCACATAAATGATAGTACTTTTATACTGATAAATAAAGCAATTCGTGCGAAATTATTCCCTAACCATTCCAAAATATTCAAAAATGCACAACGTTAATGTTCAAGTTTTCACTTCGGCCGGCGCTCCCGGAGTACCACCCGTTTTTTTTGACTCAAACGAAAAACAATGCGGCCAGAGCTGTCCATACATTTTTTGGCGTTCTTCTTCTTTTACAGTAGCTCAGCTCATTATCAAATTATGTACTTGGGAATGTGTAATAAAAAATGCAATCATACTACATTACGTTTTTTAAGTAATTATTGTAATAAATGTAGTGCATAAGGGTCACCTATGTACATGTAATTTTTTAACAAATGTATTAAAATAAAGTATCCGGAAATTAAACCCTTGGCGTTCTCAACTTTTAAATTTGTAAACAAAAGTAATTAAGATAAATTAACCCTTAGGCATACCATCGTGACTTCTGAAGGCTTTAATTTAATGCTTCGAAAAGTGCGAAGTTCAAATAATATTGTCCTTGCCTTGACTCCTTTGAATGTGCAGCAAGGAGTAGATTTGAAATTGTAAATTGGAACCTATATTTTAAGTTGCAGATTGAAATCTATGAAGGAATATACCTAACTTTGGTTTAGAGTACTTGACTAGGTTCATGATAAATGGCTGTCGTCAAAAATGCGAACTTACCCTTGTCTCTGGTCGATTATATCATAACAGAAGCGAAATATAATACTTTAATAATAAAAGTTAATTATTTTAGAGACTTTAATTAGTTTGGTCCAAATTTAATAAATAAGCTCTTCCAAATAATAAACAGATTTTCAACAGTTGGGTTTAGCATAAAAACCAATATAATGTTTTGTAACTGAATTTATTGAACGATTTATGTAAGTTGTTAAACACTGAAAACTAGAGCGCTGGCTAAAGGCCTACCCTAAATGGGACGTAACGTAACGTAAGAAACGTCAACGTAAAGGCCTACCCTAAATAGAAACGTAACGCAACGTAAACGTGACGTAAGAATTTAACGAGGCAGGCTTACGGACGTCAAAACGGACATTTCGCCCGAAATAGAAACGTAAAGTTACGCCGCGGCAGATTTAATTTTCACACAATTTAACCTCTGAAACTTTTGAAGTTTGTTTACGTTGTGCGATTCTTACGGCACCTTTACGTAGGCTAAAGTGACATTTCCAGATTGGACGAACCTTCGTCAAGTTTTCTTACGTCTATTTAGGGTATCCCCATTACTTAACACACGTTCGCACGTTACGTTGACGTTTCTTACGTTACGTTACGTCCCATTTAGGTAGGCCTTTAACGTGCGAACGTGTGTAAAGTAATGGGGGCACCCTAAATAGACGTAAGAAAACTTGCCGAAGGTTCGTCAAATCTGGAAATGTCACTTAGGCCTACCCTAAATAGAAACGTAACGTAATGTAAGGATTTAACGAGGCGGGCTTACGGACGTCGAAACTGACATTTCGCCCGAAACAGAAACGTTAAGTTACGTGAAGTTTATGAAGGCAAGATGAGTTTGTTGGAAGATTTAAAAAATTTCAAGATTTAAAAGATTTATATAACTTATAGTCATTTTTCACACTTTATTTTCACAATTTATTTGAATCCTCTGAAAGCCACTTACGTCTGCTTACGTTTTGTGCGATTCTTACGGCACCTTTACGTTACGGCTAGGTGACATTTCCAGATTTGACGAACCTTCGGCAAGTTTTCTTACGTCTATTTAGGGTGCCCCCATTACTTTACACACGTTCGCACGTTACGTTGGCATTTCTTACGTTACGTTACGTCCCATTTAGGGTAGGCCTTAGCCGTAACGTAAAGGTGCCGTAAGAATCGCACAAAACGTAAGCAGACGTAAGTGGCTTTCAGAGGATTCAAATAAATTGTGAAAATAAAGTGTGAAAAATGACTACAAGTTATATAAATCTTTTAAATCTTGAAATTTTTTAAATCTTCCAACAAACTCATCTTGCCTTCACAAACTTCACGTAACTTTACGTTTATGTTTCGGGCGAAATGTCAGTTTCAACGTCCGTAAGCCCGCCTCGTTAAATCCTTACGTTACGTTACGTTGCTCTTTAGGGTAGGGCTTTAGATGGAGAACGTTCTGGTCGGTTGAATTTCGCAATACCTTTAGCGTGGTATCTTTTTCTTTCTTTATCAGAACATGTGGAATTTAGTTTTTGATAAGGTTGACAGTTCAGGTTTTTCTCTACAGTGTCATCAATGACACCTGTTGACGCTGCGAAGCATTTAATGGATGGTCGCCACCAAAGAATATGGAAAATACTTTACAAAGAATAGGCACTCTATTTTTGAGACGCAGTTATCCCCACCACAGCCCATTTTGGGGAAAATAAAACAACAAGTTTTCCCATTAGCAAGAACGAGAATCTTTCCCTGCTTGTTCCAAGTCCAAATTCCCATTTAAATTGCTTAATAAAGAATAAGGACGGCGACAATCAAAATCATCGCACACACAATGACACCAGAGTTCACCTATTACGGTGCGCTCTTGAGCAGCATTGCTTTTTCTGGCACTGTGTTGGTGTCGGCCCGGCCGTGCTTCTCATATAGGAACAGAACAGGTAGAAATCGAGTGCCTGCCTCACACATTGAAGGCGTACACAGATTAGGTTTGTTTACGTTTTTTCACCATTCGTTTTCTTATGCGCTCTTGGGCAGCACGGGAAGCAAATGCCATTGTATGGGGAGGCGCGCTTGCGATCGGTTTGCTTTCGTTTGACAGGGTGGTTCATTCAGTTGAATTTTCATATTTGCTTTGGAATTCTTGGCACCCTGTGTATCAACCTCTAACAAAATTGTGGTGGTGGGTGGAATAACGGTACCAAGGTCAAAAAAAGATAAGGAGATAATTGCCGGAGTGCCTAGTCTTTGTAGGTTGATAGTCTTTGGTCGCCACAGTACTCCCTCCGCAGTGACTTGGTTGAAGTCACGAAGTATAAATGTTCAGCTTCTTCGGAAAATGGATGGCACGTCCTGAGCGAGTCATACCTGTAGACTGAGTAGTACTTGGGCTGGTAGATTCTTTTTTGAAAGAATCGCTTTCAACTGCGATCGTTGGAATCGCTGGGATGGCTAGGTCGTCGAATGTAAGGAGGTATGCCGGCTTGAGACGGTCGATTGAAATAACCGTATCACGGCCTCGAACTCGTACTGTATAGTACTTAGCAGATCTTGCGATAACTGGAAATGGTCCTTCATATGGCTGTTGAAGTGTTGACTTTGGAGTGTCCCTTCTGATGAAAACATTAGGTGATTGAGCGAGGTCTCTGTGGACAAACAGGGCGGGTACCATGACGTGTAACCGGTATACATAGGGTGTAGAGACCTGAAATGAGCTCCAAGTTTGTTAGCAAAATTATCTGGCGTAATTGTTGAAGAGGAAGGTGAGAGAAACTCTCCAGGTAGGCGGATGGGCTGTCCAAAAACCGTCTCTGTCGCTGTAGCATTGATATTTTCCTTAAATGCTGCTCTGATTCCCATTAAAACAACAGGGAGAATGTCTGTCCAGTCTTTCGTCTCATGGCACACGAGAACAGCCTTCAGCTGCCGATGCAAGCGCTCCACCATTCCATTGGCCTGCGGGTGGTAGACCGTCGTGCGAAGATGGTTGATGCCGAAAAATTTCGCGAGAGACCTGAAAAGGTCAGATGTAAACTGACGTCCTTGGTCCGATGTAATTCGCAGAGGAACACCAAATCTTGAAATCCAACCTATGAAGAGTCTTCTAGGGACCATGCAAGCCTCGATGTTAGTGAGAGGAAACGCTTCGGGCCATCTCGAAAAAGGATCCACTACTGTAAGGCAATACTTGAAACCACGAGATACTGGAAGTGGTCCGATTAAGTCGACGTGAATGTGTTCGAACCCGCTCGAAAGCGTTGAAAAACCGCTTAAAGGTGCAACGGTGTGTCTCGAAATCTTGGAGCGCTGGCAGGTAACACAGCCATGCAATACAGTCGCTACTAATTGACGGCCAGGCGAAACTGCCCGCTACCAGTTTTGAAAATGCTCTTGGACATGGGTGGCTTAAGTGCAGGCAGTCGAAAACCTTACTCCGAAGGCTGGTCGGCACAAATGGCTTAGGAACAAACAACGCTTGGCTTAGGCGCAACAAACTTAAACATTCGAAGATTTTACTATGTGAGCTTTATCGAAAACGAAAGCTCAAGCTTACGTGCTAGGAGTATGCGTACGCACGTGTGAACGTGCCATGTCCCAGCAAACATTTGGATGAAAAATCGTCACGGCGATATATGGATGATATTGCCAAACTATTCCCAGATAGAAATGTAGGCGAAAAGGCCGAAACGGTTTCTTCTTTGTCTCGCCAAGGCGAACAATAGGTGAAACCACACACAATTTTTTGTTCATTTTGAATTGAGAAGAAAATAAGACAATAGCTGTGATGCATTTTTCACTTCGAAGATATCAATGCAAAAACATCCCCGAGAAAAATTCATGATACATGAATGACTTTTAATACGGAAGGAAAGGAGGCAATAGCTGTGATGTATTCTCGCAATCACCATTGGAATAAAAAAGAAAAGAATTTTGGTTTGAAATTATATTACAAATCTGCTACTGTTTATAAGACATTTTTAAAATCCAGCTTTTTTTTACCTTCGGTAAGAACGATCTTTCGCTGGCATTCGGCTCTTCGTTTCGGCACTGGCCTTCCTGATGTAATTCAAAATATGCTTACAAATAAAGTGAGCGATATGGACAAATTAAATGCAAAATGTCTTCTTTTATTTATTGAAATGTCTTGTAAATTTGAATTGGACTATAATATAAAAGACGATTTAATCTATGGTTTTTCTGATCTTGATTTTCTTGGTCGGAAAAATGTAATGGCATCTAGTGTACTAGTATTCATGCTTCGCGGTCTCAATAAAAATTGGAAACAAGCAGTAGCATATTACATCGGGAAGCCTTCAATGAATGAGTTGAAGGAAATTATTCAAAATTTGTTGCGACAACTCTTAAGTATTGGTTTTGATATAGTGGGCATAGTTTGTGATCAAAGAAGTAGCAATAGAAGCTCTTATAGGCTTTTAGAAACTTCAAAAATAATGCCCTACTTCTATGTTGAGGACAAACAAATTTATGCTTTGTATGATATACCACACATTTTTAAATGCATAAGAAATATTCTTCTTACAAATGATATTTAAATAGGAAATGAAAAGATATCATGGTCTATTTTACGCAAAGTATACAGCATGGATAATGGTACTATAAGAGAATAAAACGACCACCTAGTTTTGATGGCCTTATTACTACAATAAATGCCATTGAGATGCTTTGGGATGATTTAGAAAAACCCAAGAGTACCTTTTAGCAAAGAACTTCTAAACAAGAAGTTCTTTGCTTTTAGTAAGCCACTTAAATACGGATGCTCTGGAAAACTTGTTTTCAATGATTCGGGGTTTTAAAGGAACTTATAAGAAGAATCCTTCGGCTTATCGATTTTATAGGAATTTGAAACAGGTCATGTTCCAGAATATTTTACCATCAGAATATTCCTCTTATAATTTGTCTGATTATGCAATTTTAATATCTGATATTACTTTGTCCTCTTCAAATTCAAATTTGCTTTACTTTGAACAAGGTGCTAATATTGCTCTCGAGAATGAGCTAAGCGAAAATGAAAAAGATCAGGAATCACAGGAAAATGATTCAGATGTTGAAATAATTGCGAGTATGAATAAGTTTCAATCTACTTTCTTAATGTATTTCTTGGGATATAAGTTAATAAAATTGTGAATCTAACAAAGTGTACACATTGCAAAGAATATATAATCTGTAAAAATCCTGAGAAATGTGATGTATTGCAGTTTACATATTATAAAACTTTTTCCCTAAATACTGAAGAAGGACTAGATAGAAATTTAAACATCTCATTAAAAGTACCGAGTGATTCGTTCAAGGCCGATTTGTCTAAATTGTACGCGCATTTCACAGTTATTTAAAAATACTCGCTATTTAAAAAATTTATTGGAAGATAATTTGCTACCCACCCTTCAATCCAAAATCAATCAATGGTCAGGCTGCCAACATAAAGATTTCGTTGTAAGGCATACCGTAATTTCTTTCATAAGAGCAACAATAAAAAATATTAACACTCTCTCAAAACAACAAATAAAGAATTACGGTCAAAGATTGTACAAGGGCAGGAGTAATACAGTACCTTTTGTTAAGGCTACTTTTGAATTTATTTAAGCTAACCCTACAAAGCTTTTTAAAATAAAATATAAAAATGAGTGCAACATCTAAAGGCAATGTGATAATCTGTTTAATCTTTGGATATGATAAGCTTAGACATCGATTTGCTTAGAAAATTTAAAATTTACGCACATAATATATTTTCCAATACATATCAGAGCCCTGCTGAAATCCGTACGAGTAGGTTATATCACCGTCATTTACATTCTTACACTTCGGTCATATACATGTGTAGTGGGAAAAGCTTCATTCGAAATTAAATTTCGAATTTCAAATTTGTCTTCACTTAAAATGATGAATTGGTACAAGTATGGCCATCTATCGTGCTAATGTCAAGTCTCGGCTGACATACATATCTATTTCTTTATATAATCAATGCCTCAGTGGAGACGTCACAGTACAGGTCCGTTCCATTCGGAAGAGAAGTTCTTTTTAACTTTGGATTGGAATTGTTGCGCCGAATATCCCGGAGCTCCGCGTCCTCGCTCTGTCTGAGCGGCGGCCAATTCGTTGAGATCGACAGGGGCAGTAACAGCCTCCACTCTGGAGAGCATGTCAACAACCACGTTGTCAGAACCGGGAATGTGTTGTATATCGGTAGTGAACTGCGATATGTAATCCAAATAATTAAATTGACGTGGAGTACACTTTTCTGGTTTTTGCTTAAAAGCAAAAACAAGTGGCTTGTGGTCTGTGAAGATAGCTAACTGTTTCGGCTCGAAACATAAATCGCGTCGTGCATCGAGAACTAAACATTGACCGCAGCACGCACCAAACATAAACAAACGAGAACTGTCAAATAACATGCAAGTTTAAGGTGCAACTTGATGCAACTTCACTCAGGAGTTGCAGCAAGGCGAATTTAACCTTGCACGTGCCTATTACGACATAACGGTCACTACTGTCTATAAAAGGGCCGCGCCCACTGACATATAGAAATGGACCACTCGCCCCATAAAAAATGCCTATGAAGCGATGGTGCGCTTTCTCGTTCCCTCTTGCTCACACCATTAACGGATTTTGAGCAGTCAGCTGTGGGTTTGAATTGCTGTCAAATGCATTTTTGGGGCATTAGTCCGTTTTATTTGCATAAATCCATCAAATAATTACTACAAAAATTATAAAATAATTCCTTTTGCATCTTAAGTCCCTTCAAAGGAATGCAAACATTAAATTACCCCTTTGTAAGATACAATTGAATTTTACACAATTTCTAATTTTTCGGTAGGAATTGGGTTATTAGATTATGAAAATTAGTCTTTTGTTATCTCATATTTTTAATTCTTCTTATCTTATGGTTGATTTACGACAAAAATGGCACAAAAACCACAAAAAAACCTGAGTGGCGTAATACGGCGAATCATTGCGGAATTAATTGCATTTAAGTCCTTTTACTGTAACTAAATTAAGTGAAGTATACAGCAAAAACACAAAAGTGCTCTAATTTTTACTTTTGAGTTCTTAAAACAGTTGCTTAGCGATATAAATCGTATATCCAGAAGAGAGCAATTCAACGTTTTCTGAGAATTTTTCAATGAAAAATGTGTTATTCCACAAACTTTTCGCCGCGAAATTATTTGAGATTTGATGCTACTTTCAGGGGAATCAGATTTGAGCGTGCAGGTTACAAATAAAATTAATATAATTTTTAAATTTGCCGCCTTTTGAAGCCCCTATCTCGCATAATGCGAAAGAAATAGACAGATATATGCCTTCTATATCTGAACTCTCCTTAGGTGGGAACTTTCAAAACGGTGCACCTTTTGAGATAGCAAATCGAGTGGTCCATTTCTATATGTCAGTGGGCCGCGCCGGGCGTAGAATGGTCATTAGCGTTTGGGCGATCACCGAGGCTAATCATCTCCTTGGGTAATAACCAAGAGCTTTTATTTGGAATTTCCAAAACAACTAATTCTGAACTTAAAATAATTTCGGTTTGGGAATACAACAGATTGAAATTGTTCTGAGCAGTTTTATCAAGACTGAGAATTTGAACAGTATATATATTTATTTTTTTGGGACTGGAATAATTTCGGTTTGGGATTACAACCGATTGAAATTGTTCCAAGAATTTTTTATTTGTAGCTTTGAATTAAATTATACTCATTTGAATTTAGAATAAATTGAATTTGATATTGTAAATTCGTGGAATTGAAATCAATTGCAACAAGAATATTTGACAGCAATAATATTGAATTACATAAGCTACACATAGCAGATCTAGTAAAAATAAATTTGTTAAGGGTAAAATAAAACTGTATTCAATTTTATTTCACCAATAAATATACATTTGAAATAATTTAATGTTTCTATTTCACATCTCCCCTTCATATATTTTTGATTTCAACTATAGGCGGTCGAAATTACAGGTTTGCTTTATATCATACAGAACCAGATGCCCTTTTGGAAAATTTTATTTTGTTTTATTCGAAAGAAACCAAACACAAGCCGGCGTCCCTCAATCATGAATCGAAAATATTTCACCGCAGAGTACACGGCCAGGAGTTCGCGATCATATGTACTGTATTTGCGCTGGGCAGTATTAAAAGATCTAGCGAAATATGCAAGTGGCTGCCACTCTGTACTAGACTTCTGCTGAAGGACTGCTCCCATTGCCGTATCCGAAGCGTCGTCGGTAAAAAGTCCGCAAACCAATGAAGTGTCAGGATGAATGAACCATCAGCGTAGCTTGAGCCAAAGCATTCTTTATGGATGAAAATGCCGATTTTAAATCTGGGGTCCATGAGATAGCCTTTTTTCATTTGATTTTGATTTTGGGCCTTTGAGAAACTCATTTAAAGGCGCTTGAAGTTCAGCGGATTTCGAAATGAATCGCCTATAGAAATTAGGAGATCCAAGGAATCTTGTCATCTGTTTAACTGTAGATGGCGGCGGAAAATCCAGAATTGCCCGAACACGTTCAGACAGTGGATGAATTCCCTCGGTGGAAACGGTAAAACCGAGAAAGTTTACCTCTGATATACCAAACTCGCATTTGGCTACATTAACCACCACTCCGCGCCACCAAGCGCTGAAAAATCTGACGCAGATGCTTCATGTGTTGATCTTCATGCTCTGATGCCACAATACAATGAATATTTCGTGGAGGATTATTGTCCGGGACAGTCCTGTCATTTAAGGATCTTTAATCCCCGCAAGGACGATATCCTCCATCCTTTTTAGACACTAAATGAAGTGAGGATGACCACGGGCTTTTAGTTCGCCTAGCAATGCCCATTTTTATCATTGTTTCGAACTCTTGATGAGCAATCCTAAGCTTGTCCGGAGCCAGCCTTCTAGCTTTACTACTAACTGGTGGGCCGGGTTTGGTGGTGATGTGGTGCATGGTGTTGTGCTTAATTTCCCTAAATGCATCGGGTCTGGTGAGATCGGGGAACTCTTTTAAAATTTGCGAAAAGCTGCAGTCGTCTGACACTGATTTGATATGCACGGTAGGTACGCCAACTGTACAAAACCCCAAAGTTGAAAGGCTCGTAGTAGCGTCCCGAAGTACATAGTTGCGAATGTCAACAAGCAGGTTAAAAAAATTCAAAAAATCGTCTCTAATGACGGGAGTGTCCACATCAGCCACAACAAATCTCCACGCAAAATCTCGCCGCAGACCCAAATTAAGAGAGAGGTGTTTAAAGCCATAAGTTGAAATTGGGGTGCCGTTGGCCGCATATAAAGAATACATAGTTAGACTTATTTTTCCAAGCACCAGCGAAACGCCGAGGATATATATATGCTGATATCCGCCCCCGTGTTCACTAGGAATCGCCTTTGAAATTGAGTCTGTAATTAATAGTCGGCTTGAATTGCAGGGATCACCGTCCGACCCTAGTGATCCACCACAGCATTTCCCGAAAAGAACTTGCAGGACTGCTTGCAATATCGTGCCTGCGTCCCGAATTTTTCATGATACCAAAAAGAATAAAAATTTGTTGTTATTTTTAGTATTGACTGAGTTCTTGTGACTCATTTAAATAGCTAGAGATATCATAAAGAACATTAGTAACATATACTATTTTTTATTTTACTTTTATCCACTGTAAAGAAAGCTAATCCTACAGTAATTAAACAAAATATTATTTCTCAGTGTAGTTTCAAGTAAATCTATTACTTTCTGAGGTATAAATTTGATTGCACCTGTATAATTGTGGTTCCGCACTTTGTAGAATCTAAAACATTGTATACAGTGTGTTGCATTACAGTCTAAACGGAGTATTTATGTCAATCAATTTTACTATACATGGCTACCTTATCAACGTTGTCGAAGACCCTCCCCCTAAAATATTATTTGATTGATTTATTTACTAGCTTCTACCCGCGTGTGAAACTTTAGATGTATTTGTAAGATGATTGTGCTATGAAATGTCTCTATTTCTTTTCAATCACGTCTGTCTAACTATAACTTTCCATAAAAATACCATGACAATTAGATGTAAAGCATCATATTATGATCTGTGCGACCCTGCGATTCCCTGTAAACTATTGTTTTTTCTATAGAGTACTACCACAGTGTGTGCGAGGCCTAATGTATTTGTAAGAATGATTCACGTGCGTTTTCTATTGGAAGTAAGGAACCCATTGAATGATACACCTGTCCTTATACTTTAAATGTTGGCACGAAATTTCCTTCATTAACCTCTTTTGCCCCGAACGAAGTCTACTGAAGAGCTGAATTATAACACAGGGGAAAAATTTTTATATTTTTGCTGCGGCAGGGCAAGTGATAGGTTGCTTCTATAGAATTTCTTCCATATAAAGGGTGATTTTTTAAGCGTATGGTTTTTAGTTTTCAAAAAAAACACAGAAAAATTGGAAAAAGGTATAAAATTTTTATTGGAGGTTAAAAATCAATCCTTGACATTTACTTTTTAAAGATAATTTGATGTAAATGTTGCCCACGGCTACGTTTCAGGAGGTCCATACGATAAGTCCAATTTTGAGTGACTTAACACAATCCCAGTTGCTGCGAACGGCGACGAATGGACCAAAATGGACACATCACGATTTTCACCAACACTGGCGGCTACAGCAGCAATATTTTCTTCTGTACGCACCCTACGCACACGGGTGGGTGGGCTTGATATCCAATAACGTGAAATTGGTGCGAAATGTGGTCACTATGGCTTGAATAGCCCAGTAGCGCGATTATGGCGACTATGCAATGGTCGAAGTGCGTGAAATACATTTTTTCGGAGCACGAATTTTGATAATAAAATTCAATAATTTGTAAGCGTTGTTCGGATGTAAGTTTTCCCATGATGAAATGGACATACAAACTGAACAGTTTTGACTTTGATACATGCCACAAATCACGCGTGAAGTGTCAATAACAGAGCGCTGAAAAACCAAATAGCTAAAAAATCACCCTATATTATGAATCCTCAAACGAAAGTTCTAAATTGGCTCCCGTTTCAAGAAAAATAGAACCAAAAAATACAACTTTTCCATTTTAGTTAATTAATTAAAAAATAAAGATGCATCATAATGGTAGCTTGTAACATGGCTCAATTGAAAATCTGAATCTTAATCGAAAAAATATTAAATACCAATAATGTCTCTAAGTTCTTGGCGAATAAGTTTTTTGTGACCAAGGTGTTTGTGAGAATATCTTTTCGTCAAAATTGAATATTTGAAATCATAAGAAAAAGAAATCAGACAAAAACATCCCTAATATAATGTTTTAATTGTTAACGGCAATGTCTCTTATGACTTCAGTTACTGAAAAACCCAAGAAACCTTAGATCCGACCAACGCTTTTTTCAACCCATATTAAATCTTCCTACGTAGGTACTATTAGTCAAATTCAGTAATTTCACTTAATCTTGATTTTGCGAATCTTTTATGTGTTAAGTAATTACAATAATAGAGAAGTACTTAAAGATTGTTTCAGCTAGGAAATAATCAATTAGATATAAAATCTGATGGAAGGAGCTCTTTATCAGAATGTTATATAGATAAATTGTACTTTACAAGTGTGTTACGTAATGTGCATTTGCTATAAAATACCCTCTTCAGTTGCGGTCTTCCAGTAATTTTTCAAGTCATGATCGGCACATTAAGTTTTTCAGTGCTCTTAGTGAGTATTTTAAATGCATTTGCGGCCTTACAACCGCGCATTGTTGGAGGAACTGACACTCTTATCGAGAAAGTGCCGTGGCAAGCGGAAGTGCTTTATTTTACGGTTCATCGTTGCGGTGCTTCGATTCTTAATGAGACCACAGTTATAACGGCTGCTCATTGTCTTGAAAGGGTGAGAAGAGCTAAAAGTTTATCGGTCCGAGTTGGAACTAGTTATCGTGCTAGAGGAAAAACACATGACGACGGTGTTACAATTACTGTGCAAAAATTCTTAAGACATCCGAAATATGAAGACAGTAGATTGGATTTTGACGTTGCTCTTCTTTGGCTCGAAAAGCCTATAGAATTCAATGAAAAGGCCCAGCCGATAAAACTGCCCGCCTTTAATGAACCTATTCCCGAAGGGTCTCTCGGAATAGTAAGTGGATGGGGAAAACTTTTCGAAAATGGAATAATACCAGAAATTCTGCATTCTGTCGTCGTACCGATATGGCCGCAAAGTGAATGCGTTGAATTGTACAGAGAACGAAAAGAAGAAATTACCAGAAATATGCTATGTGCCGGAGAGAAGAGTGGAGGCAAAGATGCTTGTCAACAAGATTCTGGTGGTCCTTTGGTTGTTGAGAAAAAACTAGTTGGAGTTATTTCATGGGCCGTTGGCTGTGGCCGTCCAAATCTTCCAGGAGTATATGCCCGTGTAGCAGCTATGAGAGATTGGATAGATGAAGTAAGAAATATGTAAGAAAAACAAATAAAGTTTTCAAAAGCATATATTTTTTTTATCACCATATTTCCAATGTTTACAAAGGCTTATTTAGATTATATAAATATTCAAATCCATTTTATTAAACATACTTAATTCCTGATGTAGCGTTTAATTTTCCAGCATTTTCTAATTCCAAATTTTCGTCAACCCATTTTCTAAAAACTGCAACATTCACGTACACTCCTGGAAATTTTTTGCGAGCGCATCCTTGGCCAAATGAAACAACCCCGACTAGAGTATTATCAACAACAAAAGGTCCTCCTGAATCAGATTTGCAACTGTCGGTTCCACCCACCCCCATAAAACCGGCACAAAACATTTTGTCAGTAATTCTGAAATCGTCATATCCACCACCACCAGATTTTACACACTTCGTTCTTTCAATAACTGGAAGAAATGCGTAGTGAAATATGTCCGGGAACCCTTTTTTTTCACCCATTCGACCCCATCCTGCAACAACTCCCATTTTTCCAACAGGCAATGATGCGTCAGATTGGGCCATCGCTATGGGCTGAACTGAAGGACTGAAATCTAAATTATTTTTAGTCCAGACAATTGCAATATCGTTGTTTTGAGTTAATGGTACATAATCGGGATGCATTAAATAATACTTCACTGGAACCAGTTGCCCTTGTTTTTCACCAAATTTCGTTCCAGCACGCACAAAGAGTTTTTCTAAGATAACATCCTTAAAACAATGAGAAGCGGTAATCACGGTCCTTTTATTTATAATCGAAGCCCCACATCGAACTATGTTCCGATGTTGCAGCGATGCCAAGTAGGGAAAATCCCTAATGTCTCCTGGTTGACCATTCACCACTCTAAAAGTGGCACTGGCAAAAGCACTTGATAAAATTGCAAAGAAATAAATTAGAAGTAACATCGTGGATGTCGCACTGCTTGGCATCAATGAAGTGCCCCTTTTATACCTCTTCATATTTACGTAGTGCTCAAATCAAACAACGGACTGACACTTTCAACGAATATCATCATACACATGTCTACATATCTTCATCGACAGCTGAGTAAATATTGAAGACAATTAATTACCGCAATTGTAGTTTAAATATTATGTCTGCAACGAAAGAAAACATTTACATAACAAGGAAGGTAAAAGTAGGTATATTTATTTTGCGTATTATGTAGTTTTTTTACTCTACAGAGATAATGTAAATTTGATACGTAAAATTCGCGCACATGTGCCAGCTTTTTTTTAAATTTTGGATTACCTTAATACAGCTTGGTTGACCGGTTCTGCCTTATGAATATTATACTCTGTAGTCTATACTTATTAAATTCAGATGTAAATATAATATAATGAACCACAAACGATAACAAATAAAAATAAAATGGTAAATAAAAATAAAAATGTGACTGGTATAATGTCAGATACTTATTGTAAATATACATACATATGTATGTATATGAATGGTGTCAAATTGTCAATTGTTTATGGAAATGGGTTTGGATTGCTGAGTAAAATAATTTTTCATTCAATTTGATTGCTAACCTTTATTCAACCCTATTATTTATTATTAATTTACAAATTAAATTCAATCTTATTCTATTTATTTATTCTTGATTTATAAATTAAATTTAATTTCATTCGTGACCACCCAAATTCTTGATTTATAAATTTAATTTAATTTAATTCGTGACCACCCAAATTCTTGACCAGCTAAGTACCATAAGTCTTTCAATCATGTGATCATGTGACTTACAGTTTCACTTTTCTGGTATTTCAAGTTCCTTAAGCTTACCCACAAACTTTAATCCTTGCGTTTGAGAACAATTTAGTTCATCGATCTAGTCTATCAAGTATTTGGGTAAGAACTTGCCAAGTTGCACTATTAAGTAGCAAAGAACATAACAGATTTTTGAAGTGAAAACTTCTTTAGCGGCGTTGAGCACTTTTTTGGGATGGGTAAAAAATGTAAATTTCGCGTCAGGTCACGTGACCCTGATCGAAAAACCGTAAGTCGGACAGGGCGCTTGCGCGAGTGTGCGTGTGTGTTTGTACACAGCCTGCTACGCGCATCTACGGGAAAAGCTTTAATGATTTGCCAATGATTTTGAGTGGAGATTTCAACATAAACTTTGCAGACGATAAAAATCAACTATTAATTGAATTTTTAAATAATGAATTTAGTTTAACGATGTCAAATGATCGCAATCTTAGCACAACGAAATACAAAACTACTATTGATGCGGTCTTTATTAGACATCTAAATAGATTCGAATCAAAATTGTTCGTTTCTTACTTCAGCTACCATAAACCTATTGTATCAGTTTTAGAGATTGGCGATGATGATGCTGGTAATGATGATGGTGAAAGAGTCGTTGAAATTATGGATGAAAGTTGATTTTTCTGAGAGATAAACTTTTTAATGTAAATTAATTGTAATAGTTCTGAAGTGTTAAATTTTTTATGTAATATAAATTGTCATGTTTGTGTACGATAGCGCAATAAATGAATATTGTATTTTACCACATAAATGATAGTACTTTTATACTGATAAATAAAGCAATTCGTGCGAAATTATTCCCTAACCATTCCAAAATATTCAAAAATGCACAACGTTAATGTTCAAGTTTTCACTTCTGCCGGCACTCCCGGAGTACCACCCGTTGTTTTTTTTAAAGCAACTAAAGAACGTTATGCATGACAAGAGCTATGATTTAAGGAGCTTTGAAAGAACTTGGTATCCAGTTAGATCTCACTTCTTTTATTAGCGAAGCCGTTATACGAGTACTTATCTTGCAAGTTTTTCTGTTACGAACTTGGCTTTCTTTCACATTTATGTTTTGTTGAGATATCATTACTTTTTGTCAAGTATATCTCTTCTGTTTATTTAAATAATAGGATATTAAATTACTTAAATTCTTTAATCGGACTGTTTTTTTCTACGTTTGTGCGCGGTTGTCGATTGCTTTGGTGCCTCACCTCCCGCACGTAGAGCGAGCGCAAGTGACGGCGTGGGGGCAACGAGCAACCAAGTGGGATCGCAGGAGGCGCAGGCGAGGCGGTCAGAGCGTGTAAGAACTGATGTAACGAAAATTTGTCGGCGCGCATTTCCGGGAACTCGGCAGCCTCCGGCCGCACTTAGTCGGTGGATTCCAAGCCTTTGATGCCAGCTCGATCCCAGGAATTGCCCCGATCCTACAAATGCGTTGCACAGCGAAAGGCGCACACGAATCAAACCTCACCCTCACCCCGGAACTCGTTCGCGTTCCATGACGCCAGCTCGATCCCAGGAATTGCCCCGATCCCAGTAATGCGTCGCACAGCGGCAGGCACAGACGAATCAAGCCTGACCCCTGTCCCCGCGCCAGTCACTATTTAGGGTATAAAATCGTTTACAAAGTTATCTTCTATACCAACCATTAAATTGATGATTTTTGATTTTTTCCTATATGTACGTAAAATAACCATCCTCCACACCTATTTTTAACTTCCTAAGTCACCTGGAAGTGCTCTAACTTTTATATGAGTGAGTGAGTCAGTCTCCAAAATAGTGATTTTCGGACGTTTTCGGACGTCATTATCTCGTTAATGGTAAGAGGTTATTTATTGAAATTTGAGATTTGGTCATTAAAGGAGGGTCATACCAGACACTCTTAATTAGAAGTATGTAGGTCAATTAGATTATAAGTTACGGGGGGGGTCGAAAATGGCCCGAAATGGTTCGTGTAATATTACCCACGGCTGGTGTGTCGCCCTTTTGTTTTGGGAACTTGTCTGACACACTGCCGTGTGTCTAGATTTAATTTGTAAAATGTAAACACAGTGCCACCGTAACCGTCGACCTGTTCGGTCGATCTTTGGATGGTTCTCTCCATAGAAATATAAACTAAGCACGGAATGGCTGTAAGCCAAATTAAACGTACACTTTCTCTAGATGTGTTAGAATTCGCAATGCATTTGTGTTCAGGCAGTGCAGGCGCAAGTATTTGTATAAATAATAAGAGGGGCATTTAAAGAAATATGAATAGTTTGAATTTACTGCAAAATTCTATAAATAAAGGCGGCAAATGAAACAATATCAAAGAAAATTTGAGAACATATTCATAAAAATAAATTGCAAAGTTCCTGGCATAAACCATATGCCCTTCCGAATATTGACTTTGCACGCCACCATTCACTAAATAAGATACACAGCTGACAGTTCTGTATCAGCGTCCCTCTTGCACATATATTGCTGTACTATTTGGACAAGCTACTTTTGAGTGTACGCTCACGTACAGGGTTTTTACACGGTACAGCCGTTCCGTGTTTAGTTTATATTTCTATGGTTCTCTCCATCCAAAAGTTCTGTGATTAATTCAATCACTCTCATTTAGTGTTCAGTAGAATTCTGTGTTCATATGTGAAATTTATTTCTAAATTTGTGAGAAATTCGGTTGTATATCAAGATCGTTCTTTAATTTGTTTGGTTGGTTGGTTGGTTGGTTGGTTAAAGTGGCGACCCAACCAGCTGCGACCATGGTTGTTAAAGGGAATACCCAGCTTGGCTGCATGTTCCCCTATGGGCCAGTGACCAGTAAGCACTGCCACCATCCGGGAAATGTCTACACGACTGCGCTTAAGCAGCTTAAGCGTTCTACTATGGTTATAGGCAGGGCAGGTCATTCTGGAGATATTGCAGGTTCCCAGAACAGTCCAGCGCTTATTCGCGATTGAGAAGAAATGTAGCCGGATGTCCCTCTTAACGGTCCCCATCAGAGCATGAACAGATTCCTCCATCGGCACGTTGAGAAAGGCACCCGTCCTGGCCAGTTCGTCTGCCTGCTCGTTACCCCCTATGTTCCTATGCCCAGGAACCCAGAGCGGCTTGCGAGTCCGTAAGGATTGCAGTATTACATGTTGGTACGAGGCCAGCCAAGACATCGCAAGCCTTCATGATAGCGAAGACCTCCGCCTGGAAGGCACTGACCAGCGTAGGAAGGCGATACGACTCCTCAATGGCAAGTGTATCGGAAAATATACCAGCACCGCTTCCTTCCCCGGATTTAGACCCATAACGTGGTCGAAAGTTCGCGTTAAGTGGCCTGCACTCCACTCTTCTCTGGTGGGAAGTCTCACACTAAAGTACTTCCCGCCAGGTTGTGTGGGACAATATAATCAGTTCGACAGTCTGCCAACTCCTTAGGCAGCTGGTGCAGGATATTGCTGTGCCCGTATGGCTTGGCGCTACAGCATCCTGTCTCTTTGAGTCTGAGAGCACTACAGCTCGCCAGGTATTTGATGTGGAGCTTAATGGAGAGGCGATGCAGCAGCACATTGAGAGCCTCGGTCGGACAGGACCGCATTACTCCCGTAGTGCCCACGCACGCAGTTCTCTGCACCCTACCCAGTGTGGAGCGAATGTAACCCTTGTTTAGGCAGGGCCACCAGACTAGTGCCAGTTTGTATCGCAAGGAGTGCTCAGTAGTCCGCACCACCTCGTGTAGAGCCGTTTCCGTGGATCTACCCTTGAGGTACGCGTGCTGGGCAGGACTAACTTGTGATTCAACTAGAGTCTGGCGTAAATGTACGTCGAGAATCCTCTCTAGCGTTTTCAGCACGAAGGAAGTAAGGCAGATTGATCTGAAGTTCGTGGCCGCGTCTGCCAGCCTTAGGAATAAAAACTACTCGTGCCCGCTTCCACGAGTCAGGGATGTAGTGAAGAGTCAAGCAGCCTCTGGAGAACGCTACAAGCCATGGAACTACAGTATTCTGTAGTTTCTGCAGCATAACCGTTAATTTGTGTAATAAGAGTTCGATCGCTAATGATCAGTACCTCCTGGCCGAGAAGGTGAATAATACACTTTCCTCTAACGCCAATTTATTGTCTGAGGATATCTGTGCTTTGAATAAGAGGGTTGACAAGCTGATCAATGCGGTTGAATTATCCACCAGCACTTCTGAAGCCCTTCTAAGCAAAAACAGGGATATTTTTTCAAAGATTTCAAACATCTCTGCTACTCTTGAAGATTTACATGTCATAGTCAGTAATTCACCATCTACTTGTGGCACCGTTGATAATGTTGTGACCGCACCTGCCATTGGCGATATTTTGAGCCACGTTAAGACTATCAATAGTAACGTAAGCTCAATGTTTTCTGAATTCTCGAATAGGACTGAATTACTTCGTTCTATTAAAAATGAGATAGATACCCTCAAAGTTTTTCCAAAATCAGGATCTAATATCTCAGCTGATGAAGTCCCGCTCTCTTCCCCTTCTCCTCCTGAGAGCGTGGACCCTAAAGAAACCAAGAATCAGCCGAAACGACCCAATAATCGTGCCTCTAAAAAGAAAAACTCGGGGGCTGTAGTAATAAATCTTTCGGATTCTCCAAATCGGTCTATCAGTAAGCTCCAAAATCGTACACCCGCGACAAAATCCACACATAATTCTTCTTCGGATACCCCTTCTCCACTAGCTGTGACTGCACCCATGCTTGACTCATCAGTACCTCTTTCTGAAATGGTTTCTGGGGACGAAACTAGCCCCCCTCTTTCAAGAAATGTTGAAGAACCGCTCAAAGTAGTCCCTCAACGACGATCCCTATTTATCTCTCGTCTCGATTCAGGAACATCCTGTAAAGCAATTCTCTCCCACATTCAGGCTCGAAATATCTGTACGCAAAGCGTAACATGTCGGAAAATAAACAAAGTTACAAGTCCAATTGCATCGTTTATTTTACACACGCCTGAAGAATTGGCTCCCACTTTACTCAATGCTTCTTTTTGGCCCTCTGGTGTTTTAATAAAAAATTTCGTCCCTCGTGGTCCAAACTCTAAGGTTTCATCAAGGAATCCAAGAGCTACCCCTTCTAATCCGACATTATCAAAAAACTAAATCCCCAGACGATCTCCTTATATTATCAAAATGTAAGGGGTATCAGAACCAAGACTAGGACTCTGTATCAGTCGTCCTCTTCCTGCAATTTCGACATTATCGCGTTAACCGAAACGTGGTTACATTATGGTTTTCGTGATGAAGAGATTTTTGACTCATCCTACCAGATATTCCGTAAGGACAGGTTCACTGATTCGGAGGCTCGTGGAGGAGGGGTCCTCTTAGCCTGCAAAACACACCTCAATTGCAGCTTAATTGACCTGCCAACTTCCTCTGACATTGAGCTAATTACCCTCAAAGTAACATTAGCCAGAAATTCCTTATTTATTATGATCTGTTATATTCCTCCCGATCAACTTAACATCCTAGATGGGAATGGTCATAGTATTTATGATATTTTAATATCAAAACTGGAATTCGTTAATAATTTAATGAATCCGGATGACGATCTCCTCTTGTTGGGTGATTTTAATTTACCCAGTGTTCAATGGGTAGCCAATTCCGATGACGATGGCTGTCACCCCTCTAATAGACTGGGCTCTAAAGAGTCTTCATTTCTGGGTTCGGTTTTCTCTTTCGGCCTCAGTCAGATTAGCACCATAAAAAATGATATGGGTAGGCAGCTTGATCTTATTTTTTCTTCTGACTGCAACAACATAATTGTTGATCACAGTCCAATCATTCTCTCTACGCTTGACAAATTTCATCCGCCTATTCAAATCGACTATTTTTATAGCCCGGATATTAATACACATTATGCTGATGTCTGCGACTACGCTTTTAATTTCAGGAAGGCGGATATTGACGAACTTTCCAAAAGATTATCCGCCACTGATTTTCCCACGTATTTATCCGTTGATAATATGGATACTGCCCTGTCTAATTTTTACACCCTAATTTTCAACATTTTTAAGTCTTGTGTCCCGTATGAACGTCAGCGTTCCCATACTTCTTCGCCTCCCTGGGTTAACTCCGACTTGCGAAGACTTAGAAATAAAAAGAACAAACTGTGGAAGGCATATCTTTTGGATAGGAATAACTCTTCTTATGCCGAATTCGTTCAGTGTTACAATAGATTTCACGAATATTCCTCTCAGTTATACGACGATTACATAAAACATGTGTCATCTGAATTCTACAGCAATTCGCGCGCATTTTACAAATTTATTAACTCTAAAAGAAAAACGGACGACTACCCTGCCAATATGCAATACGAGGGAGTTTCCAATGGCGGTCCATCTGCTATCTCTGATATGTTTGCGTCCTTCTTTGAAAAATCATTCTCCCCAAACTTTGAACCCGATCCCAATAACTTCAATCATTTGAGCAACAATCCCGTTCCTATTAATTTATCCATTAATATCACTCCCTCCGTTGTTCTTAAGCATATCAACGAAATCCCTGGGGACTTCACATCGGGACCTGATGGCATTCCACCTGCTATTCTTAAGGCATGTTCTAGTGAACTAGTCTCTCCCTTAACATTACTCTTCCAAAAGTCTCTTGAGAGCGAACAATTCCCAGCTCTCTGGAAGAACTCCTTTATTATTCCGATTCACAAGAAGGGTAATAAAAATGAGGTACGCAACTATAGACCCATAGCGAAACTTTCATGTATCCCAAAACTGTTTGAATCAATCGTACACTCACAAATCTCGGCTGTTTGCAATCGCCTGGTCTCAACTAACCAGCATGGTTTCCTCCAAGGTCGTTCTACTTCCACGAACCTACTCGAGTTTGTTACCTTTGTTGCTGAAGGCTTCCAAAAAGGTTTCCAAACAGATTGCATTTATACCGACTTTAGTAAGGCTTTCGATAAGCTTTCGCATTCTGTAATAATTCTTAAATTACTAAATCTCGGTTTCCCACCCGCACTAGTCAACTGGATTCGGTCTTATCTACTAGGGAGAACATACCAGGTTTCTTTTCGGCGTGCCACTTCGCGTAAAATACTAGCCACGTCAGGAGTCCCGCAGGGTAGTCACTTGGTTCCGCTCCTCTTTATTCTATCAATTGATGACATCTCACTCCTTCTCAAAACCTGCAAAATCTTAATCTATGCTGACGACATGAAGTTATTCTCTCATGTAAAAAATATTAACGATTGCCACGCGGTTCAAGATGACCTAAATATTTTCCACTTGTGGTGCACACATAACAATCTTGAATTAAATATTAATAAATGCGAAATCATGACCTTTAATAGAGGCCGCAACCCCCTGAGTTTAGAGTATGCTTTATCAAATCATGCTCTTCGTCGTGCTAATTCTGTTCGTGATCTTGGCGTTATCCTAGATAGTAAACTGGACTTCGTGGAGCATATCAACTGTATGGTAACTAAGGCCAGCTCAATGTTGGGTTTCGTCAAAAGATGGTCTCAGGAATTTTCCAACAGATTCGTTTTTAAACAGCTGTATTTTTCTTTTGTCAGACCAATTCTCGAATACGCGAGTCAAGTCTGGTCACCATATTATCAAGTCCATGTTGACTCTGTCGAGTCCGTGCAGAGAAAATTTGTTAGGTTCGCCCTCAAAGACTTGCCATGGAGCAATCCTGTCACTCTACCTCCTTACAATGATCGGCTCAGACTCCTGGATATGCATTCTCTGCATAAGCGTCGGGAGATCGCTGATATTGTATTTGTTCACCAGTTATTAACCGGTAAGATAGACTCAACGTTTCTTAAAAGAAACTTCTGTCTCAGAACGAACGAGCGCAATCTCAGGGTGGTGCCGCTTCTGCAAACTAGTCTTTGCAAAAATAATTACAGTTTTTTTCAACCCATCAATCGGATGAGGTTAAATGTTAATAAGAATGCTGATTTGTTTGATGTTCGTGTCAGTAAGCATGTGTTAAAGAAAAATCTGCATGAAGGTTATGGTCGCATGTGTACTAACATAGAACCAAATGATGATTGATCAGTCATGCGCTCTAGATTAACTTTGTTTCTCAAGGCTTTGACTAAGCTGATGGTTCTTTAAAATAAAAGATCTAGAATCTTAGCGAAAACGAATAAATCGGTTTTTTCTTTACTCGAGATATTACTAACGGGAATGTGTAACGGAAATGGAGCACTCGCAGGAAGATAGAAATCTGAGAAATTTGAGTTTTATTTTGACTTTATTTGTGCTTTTTTGATAGACTGTGTTTGCCCAGAAATTAATGTGCTAAAAAAGAATACTGTTCATCCTAACGGTTCTTTAATGGGTAACGGGTCTACCCTAGTTTCGACCACGAGATATAATTTAGGATCCTGTATATGCCTTAGTTCTTTCTTGGACTTTTTTGACGCGAGATTTTGTGTGATGTCTTGTACTTCTTTTAATAAATTTGCGTTTAGTCCCTCTGAAATTGTAGAACATTAAAATTTTTTAATCAAACATATGTATATGATGTGGAAATTTTTAACTACCATGTGCAGAACAATTTGAGTGTATTGTTAACTTTAAGAGAATATTAAAAAGAGAAAGAGAATGAGATGGAAATTTTAGTTGGTTTCCTCATTTAACTCCATTACTTTTGAGAGTAACATGCACTCATAACCAAAGATTATCCACAATAAGATGCGACACTCCTATACTAAGCAAAACCACTATCCCATATGCATTTCCGAAAACTTGGGGAAAATAAAATTTCGCCTTAGATAAGGCAGCAAAGCAATATTGCCTACCATTCCTTAGGTAAATTCCCATAAGAGCGAAGGAGGCAAAAGTAGGCAACCACCAACTGCTCACCTACAGCGCTTACGCTATACAGAATAAATGTGACCACTTTTTTTATATGGAGTTTTCCGGATTCACCCAATGTGAATGTATGCGTGCGGCATCACCAGTGCCATGGTGTTAGTCCCCTCCGTTGCAATGTTCTGATATATGGAATGACAGAATTGCAAAGGGGAAGAAGCAGGTAGCACACAGAGGCCCTTAAATACGGATACGCAGATTTTGTTTTTGCTTTTCGGCTCAACCAATTTGATTGTGAGTGGCTCCAGCGGGCGCGTACAAAGTGGGCCTGATTCTCTCAGAGAAGTTTTTTATCCCTTCCTTTAACATGAGCTTCTTATTACTATCTACTTCTCGCAAAATTCTCAATTCTCGCTTGGGTGGCGGTGGCAAGGTCACTAAAATTTTAGCGAATACGTCATGAGTGTCGCATCTTGTTGTGGATAATCTTTGCTCATAACTGTGATTGACATTATACGTATGTGTGAGTTGAATGTTAGAGGAGATTACTTGGCACAGCATAGTTGGAGGAGCCAATATGGCGGGAAATACTCAATTGCCCAACTGTGTGAACGAATTTTCAATGACTTGTCAATTTAATGAACAATGTCCAATTTTATGAATTTGTGTGACCAATCTCTTAGTGACGCTGATTCGTGAAGGTCTGTGAATCTTTATTCTTAACCCTAAACTTTTCTGACGTGACGTTTTGTGAATCGGTAAAATTTAGTAAATCATAAACAATCAACAAACAAAATAATTTGAGTTCTGAGCATTGCTGATAAAAGAAGATAATACATCTTTGAGGTTAACTGCCATGTGCTGAATAATTGAGTGTATTTTAACCTTAAGAGAATAAGAAAAAGAGAAAGAGAATGATATGGAAATTTGGGTATAATTTTTGGTTTCCTCATTTAACAGCATTTCTTTTGAGCAACATGTACTCATAACTGGGATTGACATTATATGTATGTGGGAGTTGAATTTTCGAGGAGATTACATATGGGACATCATAGTTGGAGGAGCCAATATGGCGCGAAATGTTGGGCATCAAAAATCAGCGATGGACTGGGGTGTGCCCATTTGAGTTCTTTGAGGGTGGCTCTTGGTGCTTTACTGGTGGTGCTTACGTGTTTTCTGACTTTTGGTGCATCTCTGATCTGTCATCGACTCTCAACAATGACCTTCCTATCTCCGACGGATCTAATTTCTGATATTGTGTGACCATATTCTCAGTGACTTTATCTAATTATTGAGCAAGTTCTAATTTTGTGCATCTGTGTGATCTGACTCTTAGTGACTCTGATTTGTAAAGGTCTGTGAATCTTTATTCTTAACCCTGGACTTATCATTTTAGTTACCTGACGTGACTTTTTGTGAATCTGTAAAATGTATTAAACCATAAACAATCAAATAAACAAAATAATTGGTGTTCTAGTATTGCTGATAAAAGTAGACAATTTACATTTGAGGACACAGGCTGAATAAGCCTTCTAACATCTACCCTTACAAAGGACCCACGGCCCCTGGCCTGAAACTGTGTCGTGGTTAATATGGCCTGTAGGCCAGGACCAAAAAAGTCACCTTAGTGTTCACTGCCTCTTTGAGGCAGTAACTCAAAAAACAACAACAACATAAAATGTAAACAACAGATTTTGTTATCATAAATGCTTAATTCACTTCAATTTTATATTTAATTCATGCTAATCGTAATCATATTTCCTTTCTTTTTCAGCCTGTATTAATATACCAACCGATTTTTACCCAGGTAGGACTCTTTGAATTCATTATACTAATGTTTTATTTTTGCCTTTTAGGGATTGATCGAACAAATGGATACTTGAAAAACTTCAAAAATGTATGAACAATTATAACTCCGCGATAAATAATCCAATTTTAATTGTGATGCAAAGGGCGCAGGATGAAATATACAGGCTGCGAACAAACGTTGATCAAGAGACCATGTAAATAGAATCTACAGGGATACCCCTGTTCAGGACTTAACAAAACACTCTGCGTAGTATTTGTGGTGTGTATTTTAAGTGTGGAACTTTTTTCAGAAAACTATGTATGTATTAAAACCCTGTGACCACTATATTTTAAGAACTACTCCTCGGATTTAAATACAGCATATTCTTTGCATTAAAAATTAGTACTTAGGGCGTGTGCCAATTCAGCTTTTCGAATGGTTTTCCTTTTCAAACATTTTTCGGTATATTTAAAATTGAAAACACAGCAGCCTTTTATTGCTCATTGTTCGCTTCCATTTAATTTCATAAATGCTATATTTGAAATTCAAATGAAAAGTAAGTAATTGTCAACGAAAAGCGTATTTCAGAGCTGTTTTTTCCTAAGACCCAAACCTTCGAAAATCAATTAGTAAGCTGAAAAGCATCTCCCATACAAATTTACTTTTGAATAGCTGAATTGGCACACGCCCTTAATCGAAGATCTATTTTTATCAAACCTTTATTTTATAAACAATAAACAAGCGCTTTTGTAGCAACATCAACTGTTTTAAGGGCCGCCATTTTTTTTCAATTTGAAGAAAACATAAAAAAAAACCACTATTTTTTTTATTTCATTAAATAAGCTAAAGAAAACCAAAGAAAATTTCTTGTTTTTCTCAGGCGCAGACCTGATCCCTTAAGTGGAGATATTGTGAACACGTTGGAATATGGCCTTAAATTAAAAACTCGATGATTAATATACAATAAAACCAAAAATTTTCTAATTTTTTGAATAAATGTATGTACACACACTTATAGGAATGTAAGCAATAATAATAGGAAAATATTTTCTTAACATTAAATTGTTATATAACAGAAAGTAGTATCTCGTTTAAAAACATTGAATTACTCAAAAACTGGCACTTGAATGAGATCGTTTTCCTTGTGGTAAATTAGCACATCCCTATTGTAAATATTTGGTACACAGAATTCCGTTGAGTTAGAAATTTCCCGTTCATATGGAAAACCGAAAGGTAGGTCATCAATATACCTGCTGCCCGAGCCAATACCACAAGATATCAAGTGGTCATATGTTGAATATTGTGGAACAGCAGGAGCTTTATAAGGAGTTATGACAATAAACAGCTGCATTGGCAATCCAGAAACCCAACCTTTCGGAAGCAGAAGACGGTCAGGGAATCCACATTGTGCTTCAGACATATCAATAGGTAGAAGTGGAATGGTTCCACTAATAGCTAACATTACTTTTTTGTATAGTTCCTTGTATGTAGTGCGATCCTTGACGCTCCAGTAGAAGTTCTTTGAAAGTCGAACAATTGTTGCTTTTCCAAAGGGAAGATCATATTGGAACTGATCTATTTCTAGAAGATTCTTACGAATCTCATTCAAAGTATAATCTTTGCCATACTGATCATATTTTGGACCCAAATAGGTTCGAATAACAATTGTTTGTGCAGCTGTTGAATTAACTTCAATAGCAATTCCGAAGGGCTTGTGATTAAGCCGAGCTTGACGAGCCAAAACTTTAAAGACAGCAGAAGGTTTAGTCGTTGAAATAACTGGTGTAATCATGCCCGGTGGTGTAGACGCCGAGGTTGTAGTTGGAATCGTTGAAGAATCTACCACATTAGTTATATCTGCATAGAAATATTCGAAGAATGTAACCAATTTTCCGACAGTAACCTTTGTGATGTTTACACTTGGAGCGAGAAGATCTTCGTACTTATAAGGAGTCAGAAAATGTTGGAATTTGTTATAATTCTTGAGCATCCTGTTGTAAAGCTGATAAAAGATAGGATCTCTTAAAGTAGTTTCAAAGTTTTCAAGTACGCTAGGTATGACTTTGTATGTACCGCTAATATCCCAATGTGCTCCTCCAAATATCAAGTGAGTAAGTAAGTTCCAGTAGCCAAAAAATCGTGAGTCAATACTATCTGGATTAGCTTCAATTATATTTCCAATGACTTCTATGTTACTAGGTTTCCTTAGGTTAATTTTTTGCCCATCTCTAATGGTATAATATCCGTAATCAATAGCATCGCGAACTCGGCGCTCGTAATCATCGATAAGCTCTAACGACTGATAGTCTCCGAAAGCAGACACGTCGAAATTATTTCTGCGTAGAGAAAATGGTATTCCATTATAATACCGCATGTGTGGATCATAACCGGATTTAACAGGTCCTGTTAAAGAAAGCTCCTCAAGTTCGCCCAATCGATTTGATAGTCTTTCCAAATTATAACGAGCTATGATTTGTTGATGCATGTATAAAAATAGTTCGCCTCGGCGATCTTTTTTCAAACCATATACAGTACCATTCATCCAAAACGGATAATCAATATGATAATTGTAGTAGTATGAGTTCCAACCAATATCTTCAGTAAAATAAGCAATTTTAGCGTCTTCATTTATCAAGTAATAATTGCTTGAATAGCTGGCATTTATAGAATAAATTCCTGGCTTCAAAAGAGTGGCTTTGGTTCTCCAATTCTGAGCATCATTCACTGCTTGTCCATCGAAAAATAGATAAGGAAAAATTTCATAAGGCGCTGGGAGGTCTAATCCTGCGGTGTCTGAGCGGTGCGCAATAGATAATGTAAGTGCATACACAAACATTCCTTCGTTTACATTTTGACGAGCCCAAATTGCATTCTGGTAGAATGTTTCCCAATTGTTAGATAAATATAGTAATTTGAAAACGCTTATTGCTTGCTGCAAATGGTTTTTGTTAAAAACAGAGAAAATTTCGTTCCTTGGAAGCAATCCATTCTCGATATATTCGATAAGTTGCAGTATTGGCTCGTAATCCTAAAAGCAAATTATAAATCCTAAAAGCAAATTATATATATACATACTTACAGTGTAATTGGCTTTGCTTTGAACCCATGAAGAAGTGTACTGCTCATATTCTGGAATATTTAACGGCTCATGGATGTGACTCAAAATGTCCAGAAGAAATTTTTGTTTTTGCAGTAAGAGAGAATCAGCTAGAAAAAAATCCATTAAGATACCCTGGTTACAATAAAATATTAACATTTACCGAATTTAGCTGTAATAATCGGTTTCTTCTTAAGATCGATGGCAGCAACAGCTCCTAGCACTGCTAGAAAGATTAGAGCAATTCTCATGATGCAACCGTTCTCGAGATCAAGGAATCAACTGATGCTTACCACGAAAAACGAACTTTTATAGGAAATCATAGATGGATTATTTAAATTTTTTTTGTCATTTATATTGGTATCAGTGTGACTAATAACATATTGATAAGGACGCAATTCATCATATTATTATAATCTTTATTTAAAGCAAACGATTTGGTCTGTTGAATCTTAATCTTTATAAGTTGTTCGGAGAACAAATTTGGCGATAATAGCATAGCAACAACAATTATGCTATGTATATAATTCAAAGATAAGACACATATTGTGGAAATTTTGCATTTGTTTTTATAATTCCCGATTATTATTAAACAATTTTTTGTAAAGTTCTAAAACAATAGAACTAATTGTGAATAAATGAAAATCTTGATTTAACGGAAACAGAATATTATTACCGCCTTATTGTAAGTATATCCTTTGATTATTGAAAATGTGGCAAAAAGCAACAAGTAAGATATGTATGCAGATTTTAAAAAAGTAATATGTATCTACATACTTACATACATATATTCACATATCACATACATTGATAAATATTGTTTTTTGGTTTGTTATGTACGGCAAAAATCGAAAACTACTTTTTTCGTTATACAGGGTGGCCGGAAGATTGACGTCAAAAAGAAAAAAACAGGTCCCTCGTGTCATGGGGTATTCGAATCACCCCCATGTATGTTCCGCGATTTTGCACGGTTTTCAAGTTATGAATTTTTTTATAAAGTTTTGAGAATTTTCGACTTGACCATCTTAAAAAAAATCTAAAAAAAAAAGTACAAGACTTTTCTGATATTTTTTTTTGTAACTAAATCGTCATGAATGGTACTTTTATACGTAAAATAACCAGCTTCGTAACTTTGATAAAAATTATGGAAATGTTGGTCTCAAGAGAAAAAATTACGTATTTTGAATTATGATCTAAATTTTCAAAGGACCCCGCACAAAATGTATGGGAAAGGCCTTTCGGTGAAATGAGCTGAAATTTTGCGAGTGCGTAGTTCTTGTGATGCTGATCAAAAGTCCCAAAGGGCTGAAAGCTCCAAAATGGCTACTTTTTGATTTATAACGGTTTGAAGTTTCGAAAAATTGACAATGGATCCACCTAGAAAATCCTTAATAACTTTGTTCAGAGACATCCTACGACACTGGTTGATAACGCATTGGAAAGCTGAGCCTTCAGGCTTTCCAACGATACCACCCACGGCCCAATCCGCTAACAAAAAAGCGGGAGAGACCGCGTCAAACTTCGAAAATGCCGATTTCAAAGCCCAAAATTTGACCTTGACCCTTCATTCTTCCGGTTTTTTGTATGGGAAGATCAAAACATTTTTTGAGAAAGAGCTTCCCTATCATCTAGCCTTTCTCAGGAAATAAACCGCACTCGAATCCGACAACGCGTTCCGAAGTTATTCGTGTTATAATAATTAATACAACAACAAAACCCACTATCACAGTAAGTAAAAAGTTCATTAAACTGCTCTTTTGTTAAGGGACAAATAGTTTTAAATTCATCGTCAGACCAATAACATTCATCTTCGTATCTCTTTTCAGCGTTATAAATAATTTCCGACCGCAATGCTTGTAAAAAAGACTGCAAATCTTGACCTTTCAATATATAAGGCCTATTAACATATCTTAGACCATCCATAAGAGCAGCTCCCAAAAAACCTTTATCATCTAAATGATGATTACAACATACATATTTGTTTGGGATATAGATATTTTTCATAACAAAGATACTGATTCTACATGGTAATGTCAATCTATGTAAGTATATCATTTTGCCCGTTACATATAATGCAAGTATGCGAAGAGGTCTGAGATAAAACATTAAGCCTCAAAGCTTGAGGATCATTTTGAAGCAATTCTATTTCTCTTACTATTGTAATATTACAATTATTGTAAATGCGAGTTTCTACATCAGGATCAGTATGAGGTTTACCGAAATCAAGTCGCCTTCCTATTGCAATATCACACTTAAGAATATTTTCTTCGCCAGTCAAGCGAACCATTGCGGGAGGTGTTAAAGCATTATTACAGATAAAACACGGTATCCGACCTCGTTGGGCCATAGCGGCAAAACCTTTCGTCTGGAGCGAACTTACAATATAGAGGAGACAATTAAATGTTTCAGGGCCACACGATGAGGAAAGTCTCTCTGCGTAACCTCCTGGCGCTATCTACTCATCGGGTTATGCTAATGCCAGTGGCATTAATACAACAACATAACCCACTATCCGCAATTAAGTCTAATTATGGAAAGTGGCGTCACATTGCGTATCTACTCCGTAGGGCTGAACCATCGAAGAGGAATAACTTCGGAACGCGCCGTAGGATTCGAGTGCGGTTTTTTTCCTGAGAAAGGCCACATGACAGGGAAGCTTTTTCTCAAAAAAAGTTTCGATCTTTTCATACAAAAAATCGGAAGAATGAAGGGTCAAGGTCAAATTTTGGGCTTTGAAATCGCCATTTTCGAAGTTTGACGCGGTCTCTCCCGCTTTTTTGTTAGCGGATTGGGCCGTGGGTGGTATCGTTGGAAAGCCTGAAGGCTCAGCTTTCCAATGCGTTATCAACCAGTGTCGTAGGATGTCTCTGAACAAAGTTATTAAGGATTTTCTAGGTGAACTCATTGTCAATTTTTCGAAACTTCAAACCGTTATAAATCAAAAAGTAGCCATTTTGGAGTTTTCAGCCCTTTGGGACTTTTGATCAGCATCACAAGAACTACGCACTCCCAAAATTTCAGCTCATTTCACCGAAAGGCCTTTCCCATACATTTTGTGCGGGGTCCTTTAAATTAAAAATCTAAACAGGCTACTTTATGGTTTCTTAGTAGGCTTAAAAAGTGCGCTCAACTCTCAGCTTTCAGAATCATTAATAAAAAACAAAATTAAAAATTTTGAAAAAACCCACGACGGATGTAAACGTTGTATTAGAAAAAGGATTAAATAAAATGTTAAAACCCCCCGACTAAAAGGAGGTAAGTATCCAAAGAAAATTCGTCGGGGGATGCCATTCCCTGCCCTGAATTAAGAATAGGAGAATATCAATTAAATACTACATGCAATATTTTAGTTCATTTCAGGGCAGGGAATGGCATCCCCCGACGAATTTTCTTTGGATACTTACCTCCTTTTAGTCGGGGGTTTTTAACATTTTATTTAATCCTTTTTCTAATACAACGTTTACATCCGTCGTGGGATTTTTCAAAATTTTTAATTTTGTTTTTTATTTGAAACTTTTTAGAGATTTCTTACGTTTGGAGATACTTGGAAACATTCGTTTTCGCAGCGCCCCTGGCGGGTTAACAGCTACCTAATAACAATCGGCGATGATTCACAAACCCTTTACAGGAAACCGTATCTAAATCGGTCAAACCGTTTTTAAGATACTAGGCAACATTCGTTTTCGCAGTTTTCGCAGCGCCCCTGGTGGGCTAACACCTACCTAAGAGCAATCGCCGAAAATCGCATAAACTTTAAAATTTGACAGTCCGCCATCTTGAATTCGTAAAGTCTGACAGCTGATTTGAAATCGGTGACCCCGAAAACACCCAAATACCAAATTTAGTGCAAATCCTATAAACTTTAAAATTTGAGAATCCGCCATCTTGAATTCATAAATGTTCACAGTTGGTTTGAGATCGGCGACCCCAAAAACCCCCAAATATCAAATTTGGCCCAAATCGCATAACCTTTGAAATTTGACGGTCCGCCATCTTGAATTCGTAAATTCTGATAGCTGATCTGAAATTGGTGACCCCGAAAACACCCAAATACCAAATTTGGTGCAAATCGCATAAACTTTAAAATTTGACAGTCCGTCATCTTGACTTCTTAAATTTTGACAGTTGAATTGAAATCAGCGACCCCGAAAGCCCCCACATACCAAGTTTGGTGCAAATCGCATAAACTTTAAAATTTGACAGTCCGCCATCTTGAATTTTGCAGCAAGTTAACACCGTAACACCTATCTAAGAACAATTGCCGATGAATCACAAACTTTTTACAAAAAACCCCATATAAATCGGTCAAACCGTTTTGGAGAAAAATGGTAACATTCGTTTGCACACACAAACAAACAAACAAACAAACAAACAACCTCTCACCCTAAACGCATATACCTTCTCCGTTCCGTCGTGGGTAAAAATGGTACTTAACAGTCTACTTTTGCTAGAATTAGCCTTCAAAGACAGCAAGGTGGAAAAAATCAAAGAATTGGTTAAAAATAAATTCTTGCCATTTTATGATTTTTCTGATCAAGTTATGATAGAAAATGCTGAAAATTAATAAAAACTAGCTTTAGAGGTTGGTTGGTCAAGAAAAGTTTTAGGTAAGAAAAAGGTATGGCAATAAATCACACATCATAATGTAAATAAAAAGAAATTAGTACGACTGATTTACAGTGCGCGCAACGAAAGATGAGCGCTCCCGTCCCTCCCCGCTTGCCTCGCTTACCGCCAAAATGGCCCGCAACTGTATACTGCGCAGATAATAACCACGTGATCAGTCAGTGCTCATCTTTCGTTGCGCGCATTGTAACTTGTTTTTTTTTGGGTTGGCATATGGGTTGTGTCGCAGCCCCTCTCGTCAACGAGAGTGAGAGAGATGGCAATAATGCCAACCTTTTATCAAAGATTATATAAATACAAAGATGTAGCAAAGTGGCTAAAATCGACTTCGCGCTTCAGGGGCCAGTTCTGGCCCCCCATAAATGTGTTGGTAACACACCTATAGGAACTCTCTCTCATATTTTTAATTTCTCTGGCTCTATTTTCCGAGTTCACCGAGCGAAACGCGCATGGAAGACGAGGCGCTTGTGAGACTGGCGAGCAGCAAAAAAAGGGAAGAAGCGGATAATGCACGGGAGCATATCTATAAGCGGGGTATATTGTGGGGTGGTTCTGTTGATTCCGGGAATATTTTATAATATGAATTCTGCTGTCGATGCCGTGCCTGCTCTGCTATGCGTTTCATTCTAAAAACCTCATTTTGCTAAAGCCCCGTTTACACTGGCGAGTTTACAAGCTAAAAGCCGGCTTTTTTACACGCACTCGCCTAGTGTACACGACGCACTCGCTCTAAAGCTGCTTTTAAACAAGAACAAAATGCACTCGCCGGCTTCTTACTCGCCGGCTTGTAGCTTGTAAACTCGCCAGTGTAAACGGGGCTTAAGATAAGCCTTTAAATTGAATCAAATTACCTTATTGCATGAAAATTGCAACCTCTTTGGATTAGTTTTAAAATTTGTCTATTCCTGATTCGAGAAAACCCAAAGTGATAAAATGTAAAAAGAAACATATTTGGAGAAAACTCAGAAATAATAAAATTAAGGGACAATAACAACGAAATCAAGAAAACACGAAATATCTTAATTAGCCAAGAATCGGAATTACAGCTCAAATTCCGGAATTAATATATGAGAGACAAGCAACCCCACAATATACCCCGCTTATAGATATGCTCCCGTGCATTATCCGCTTCTTCCCTTTTTTTGCTGCTCGCCAGTCTCACAAGCGCCTCGTCTTCCATGCGCGTTTCGCTCGGTGAACTCGGAAAATAGAGCCAGAGAAATTAAAAATATGAGAGAGAGTTCCTATAGGTGTGTTACCAACACATTTATGGGGGGCCAGAACTGGCCCCTGAAGCGCGAAGTCGATTTTAGCCACTTTGCTACATCTTTGTATTTATATAATCTTTGCTTTTATCCTCTCGCCCATTTTGTTACTGCAGGTAAAAGAATTTTGCTCACTTTTACAACCCATGATCCGCAAGAATGCATCGGGCAGAAATGAATAAATTTAAAACTAAATAAATAAAACCCCCAAATGTTTCAATATTAGCTTTTTGTAGTAATTTCTGGTTAGTTAACGAAGTGAGTTAACCTCAAGAATCTTAAAATGGCAAAAAATAATTTTTGAGTAAATGTCTAATTCTTTGATTTTTTCCACCTTGCTGTCTTTGAAGGCTAATTCTAGCAAAAGTAGACCGTTAAGTACCATTTTTTATTAATGATTCTGAAAGCTGAGAGTTGAGCGCACTTTTTAAGCCTACTAAGAAACCATGAAGTAGCCTGTTTAGATTTTTAATTTAAATTTGAAAATTTAGATCATAATTCAAAATACGTAATTTTTTCTCTTGAGACCAACATTTCCATAATTTTTATCAAAGTTACGAAGCTGGTTATTTTACGTATAAAAGTACCATTCATGACGATTTAGTTACAAAAAAAAAAATATCAGAAAAGTCTTGTACTTTTTTTTTTTTAGATGGTCAAGTCGAAAATTCTCAAAACTTCATAAAAAAATTCATAACTTGAAAACCGTACAAAATCGCGGAACATACATGGGGGTGATTCGAATACCCCATGACACGAGGGACCTGTTTTTTTCTTTTTGACGTCAATCTTCCGGCCACCCTGTATATGAGAGTTTTTATATTAAATACATACATACATATTACAACCCTCGCCTTAAAGACTTGGAGGGGTCCAAAGCGGGCACCTTAAAATGCAATTTAAAATAAACTGTGTCAAAACCTAAAAGTCATGCATATTTTACTGCTGTCAAAATGTAAATTGATTGCATTTTTATTATGCATTTATTCAAAAACAAAAATTATAAGTAAAATATTTATAAATACATATTTTACGAAGGACCCCTTTGCCCTAGCTAGGGTTAAGACTAAAGCGGGTGCCTTATGTGAGCATAAACAGCATGTTTGAGGTTACGCGAGTAAGCGTGTTTCTTCAAGATTATTGAGAAAAAATTGAAGGAGGAGAACGGAAAATTGTTGAAAATATGTAGGATAATATAAATGCATTGCTTAACATACATAAATCTTTAAAAAATGTTCTTAGCGTTACTGGCAAAAAATCATTTTTATTTTGTCCGTTGCTACAAAATAGCAAAACAAATAAAATTATCATCTTCTCAATCTAATGGGGCGTTTTCGCTTTGATGCACTATAAATTACATTTTTAACCGTAATATCATCAAATGGAAAACTTTATCTAGATGGTGAATTTACGATAAAGGCGATTATAATCACCCGAATGACCCAGAAGGAGGGTAATTTTTTTCGCGTGTATAGCAACTTTAACAGTCGGGACCCATTAAAAATCGAGGCTGGCTAGAATCTTCCCAATAATGGGTCCCGACTGTTAAAGTTGCTATGATCCGCATTAGAATTTATTATTTGTTTTATGTATCTATGTGTGTATCAATCATGAAACTATTTCAATATTACTTAACATAATTCTAGACTACTGGACTTGTTTTAGTTCTTTTTTGCAGTCAGTCGGGTTTTTGATTTTTTAAATTAATTTTTTTATTGCCTGAAATGATTTACACCCGCTTTGCCCTTTGAGACATCGTTTCATCTAACATAACCTCTATATGTTTACCATACGTTTGATTGAAACTAAAATATAATATAGTGAAATAGACTCAAAATAATAATTAGATATTGATAATCCAAATCAATATGTGGAAACCTTGATATTTTTTTCATAGAAACGTCGAAAATTATTATTTGTTTCACAAGATCTATGTACTCTGTGCTTCATCGTGAGCAGACCAAACGACGCCAAATTGTAAAACGTCTATTTTTTGAATGGTACGCACTTTAGGCTCTCTTCCCTTAAATAATTTGTAATTTTTAGAGGCCAAAAGTTAAAAGTTATAGTACGAATTAAGAGGCTGTACACACAAAAAGGTTCCCAACTTCGAACGATAAAAATGGAAGAGCAACAAAAATAAAAATTTTAATTTTTTTAACAAAAACTAACAGCATAAGAGTGTAGACAATTAATTTTTATATTTGTATTTATATTGTGTTTTAAAATATATAACTAGGCTTTTATCACATCTACATAACAGAGTCATAAAATTCAGACTGGATTTGTTTCTTTCATTTCGCCACTTAAGGTTCATAAGAAGCGAAAACATCCTTTTACAGAATGCAGACGAAGTAGTCATAAGCCGACTGCATTTTTTCTATCATAAAGCATTTATTTATTTCAATTCATCAAATAGCTGATTACAACAGTAGTTACAATATATACATATATCTTCCTACAACTACGGTCGACAAAGCAAACAAGAAAATTTATTTGGTCTTGATGTGCATCTTAATAGTTCTTTTTGAAAGATTAAAGTCGATAAAATCGAAATTCTTATTAGAACGGGACATAGATGCGATTGGTTCATTGAAACCGTAGTTTGTGCGGTGATGGCGAACACTCAGGGAGTCACGGTTCCTCAGGGAGCGATAAGGAACTGATATATTAAATGAAGACAGTAAGGTAGAAGAGTCAATACTCCCTTGTATACAATCCAAGGCAAAGACAGTTTTGGAGGCATTTCGTCGATGCTCTAAGGTTTCAAGCTTAATCAGTTTGAGCCTGTCCAAGTACGGAGGTAGCAAAAGAGGATTGTTCCATGGGAGATCCCGAAGAGCAAAACGAACAAATCTACGCTGGACTGTCTCTAGGCGATTAATATGGACGTGATAAAAAGGGGACCAAACACAACATGCATATTCCAAGATAGGCTTTACGAAGGTGCAGTACAAAAGACGTGCAATATAAGGATTTTCGAACTCCTTACCCCATCTCTTAACAAAGCATAAATATTTATACAGGGCGTTTTGCTAAGGTCTGAATAGGGGTATGCCAATTGATTCTAAATGGTCTCCTCATCAACGTTTGTTCCGGGAGACCCCCCCCCCCCCCCTAAAATTGGTCCTTCCACCCTAAAATCGCGATTGAAAATTTGGAGGTCAACCAAGAAAATGCTTTATAAGTTCTTGCAAAAAATTCCTCGGATACTGAATGATAACGCATTACAAAGTTGAGCCTTCAAGCTTTCCAACGATACCACCAACGACCCAATCCGCCAACAAACAAGCGGGAGAGAACGCGTCAAACTTCGAAAATGGCAATTTCAAAGCCCAAAATTTGGCCTTCACCCCTCATTCTGCCGGTTTTTTGTATAAGGAGTGTTGAAACTTGACTGGAAAGTAATAACTAAAAGAAGATTCTCCTCAGTTCACAAATGCTTTTTATTATTTAAGTACACTGGACAAGCTGTTGTTACAAAGGTCTGCTTAAGACTAAAAGGACGAAGACAGAGACAAAACGAATGCAGCGCCTCTCCACTCCAACAAGGCACTAACCCGCGCGCATGCCCTCTATTATCGTCGTGCGAGAACTACTTTTTCAACACTCCCACCGTTTGAGTGCGTCGAGAATCCTATACCTAAGTTTATACGAAGAAAATCGAACTGATTCTTTGGAAGTGCCTTGGTGAACATGTCGGCCAATTGCCGTTGCGTTGGTACATATTCTACCGCTATTTCACCCTTTTCCACAATTTCACGGATGTAGTGATACTTGATATCAATGTGTTTTGTCCTCTTATGAAATTCTGGATTCTTTATTAAACGAATTGCACTCTGATTGTCTACTCGCAATATTGTCACAGTATTCGACAGACACCCGAGATCGCTTAATAGTCCTCTCAACCAAACAGCCTCTTTCGCAGCCGCTGCTGCCGCAACATATTCAGCTTCCGTGGTGCTGAGTGTGACTAGCTTTTGTCGTTGAGACGACCATGACACAATGCCATTCGACATACAAAATGCATACCCTGTGGTAGACCTTCGCGTTTCCACGTCGCTTGCAAAGTCCGAATCCGAATAACCCACTAAATCCAAATTGCTTCCACCGCTTGTGTAGCATATACCGATAATACTTGTTCCGATCAAGTACCGAAAAATTCTTTTCACGGCTTGCCAGTGACTTTCATTATAATTGCTGAGGTATTTGCTCACGGAGTTTACCGAATATGCGATATCTGGCTTTGACACGACCGCAAGGAACATTAAAGACCCGACTGCTTCTCGAAATTAATTGACTCCAGATCGCGATCATTCGGACTTAGCCCTGCGTTTGGGTCTGCAGGTACGCTTGATGCTTTTGCTTCGTTCATCTTAAATTTACTAAGGATTCTCTTGGTATACGCATTTTGATGCAAAAACAGCGACTTTTCTTCGCGATTTCGTTCTATTTGAACCCCGACAAACATTTTTCCATCTCCAAGAGTGATCTCGAACGCGTTTTTCAAAAACTCAATTACTGACTCAAGAGCCTGACTAGTTTTTGCTGCTATTAGCCCGTCATCCACAAAGAGAGCCAAAAACACTTCGATACCGTCGACATGACCCCGAAATATAAACTTATCGGCCTGTGTTTCGCGAAAACTGTACTGTCCCAAAAATTTACAAAACTTATCGTTCCAGCATCGAGGTGCCTGTTTCAAACCATGCAAGGATTTATTTAGTTTACACACAAAATCCTGTTTTTCTTCCTTCTTGACCACGAGCCCCTCTGGTACTTCCATGAGAATCTCCTCCTGGAGTTCTCCATGAAGAAAAGCCGTTCTCACGTCGAACTGCTTGATTTCGAGATCCTTTTCCGCCACCACGGCCAGTAGAACTCTCAAGGAGTCATATCGCACGACTGGGGAGAATGTCTCGGTATAGTCGAGACCCTCTTTTTGCTGAAAACCCCGTGCGCATAGTCGAGCTTTATACCGGTACACTTCACCTGCCGTATCTCGTATGACCTTGAATACCCATTTCGAGTCAATGGGTTTTCGATCGCTCTGTCTTGGTACAATTGTCCAAGTTTCATTTCGTTTGTGTGCCTCGAACTCCTCTTTTATTGCCTCGGCCCACTTCTTTGCATCTGGACTACTCATTGCCTCCTGAAATGAGTTGGGCGGACTATACTCGGCAAAGTCCACTACATACCTGAGTGGCACCTTAAGATTTCTGCGATCCCTCAATTGTCTATCCTGATTCAACTGCTCAAGTTCCTCTTCTTGAAGAGCTTCTCCGACTGCTTCAGGTTCGTCTCGCGCTTCCTCGGGTTGTTCTGCGTCGTCCTGCCTTTTGGAAACAGGAAACGTATATTCAAATCCCTCTTCATCGTTGTCTCCCGATGATCCATGTTTCAATTTCTCGTTGAAGATGACGTCCCTCGAGACCGTTATCTTTTTGGTTTTAGGATTGTACAAACGATAATTCGTTGAATCGTTCTGATACCCGACTAGTATCATCTTTGTTGCTTTCGGGTCTACTTTCTTACGAAACTGCTTGTCGATGTGCACGTAGGCGTCCGACCCGAACACACGGAAATGAGACACAACTGGGGGTTTTCCCATCCAGATATCTTATGGTGTTTTATTAACACCGGTAGTCAATACTCGGTTAAGGACTGTAACCGCCGTACTGATTGCTTCAGCCCACAGCGAAAGAGGGAGGTTCTTTGCTGTAATCATAGTGCGAGCACTTTCGACAATTGTCCTGTTGTCTCGTTCAGCCCTTCCGTTCTGCTGCGGTGTATAGGGCGCTGTGTTAACCCACTCGATTCCTCGAGCTGCGAGATATTGTTCCATTTCTCGATTACAATACTCACGTCCATTGTCCGTGCGCAACACCCTGATTGTTTTGCCGAACTTGTTGTCGATCAACCTCTCGAATTTCTTCAAAATTCTGAAAACGTCAGACTTGTGTATCATGAAATATACGTTCCGATATCCTGACGCGTCGTCTTTCAAGGTTATGAAGTATCTTGAGCCGCCTATCGACTCCACCGAAAACGGACCGCATACATCTGAATGTATATATTCTCCGGGCTGTGTGTTCCTTTTTGTTTCAGTCTTTTTGAACGCGAGCCTGTGCGATTTTCCAAAAGCACACGACTCACAAAAGAAATCGTCAACGTCGGTTAGCTTTACACCACTAAGCAACCCCTTTTGTGTCATTTCACGCAGCACTTTCTTGTTCACATGTCCCATGTGCTCGTGCCATACTTGCAAGTTCACTGTTGACACGTTCGCTTCACTTTTGTCACACACGTTCTTGGTTCTAAAAAACATGCGATAGATTTTGTTATCTTGTTTTACAACAACACCGAAAGTTTCATTGTCGCGATCTGCTGTCACGTACTGGCCCTTGAACAGAACCTCAAACCCTTTTGAAGTACATACACCAACCGAGAACAGATTTTTTCGGAGTTTGGGAACGTATAAAACGTTTTCAATACGCGCTGTACGCCACTCGCCGTTCATGAGTCTCTCGATCAGTACTGTGCCTATACCGGTAATTTCGCACACGCCGTTATCCCCGAGCGATATCGATTAGCCACTCCTCGGGTAAAAATCACTGTACCAATCCCGTCGGTAAGTTATGTGTCTAGAGGCGCCACTGTCGGTAATCCATACCTCACTTGCATCAACCGCCATGAGTCGCTGAATATTGTCACTCGATGGCGCTGCCTCTGTTTTGTTTTGTTGAGCAGCATTACATCCACTGGCACGGGAAGTCACAACAAACGCACACTCGCGAGAATCATCGCCATTTTTCCTTGGTGCTTGTCCTTCTTCTTTTTCCGACAGTCACGAGCATAATGTCCTTTGTTTTTACAATAAAAACACTCGACGTTCGATTTAACACTGTCCCGACTTTTGTCACTGTCTTTGTTTGCAGTACCGGTAAACTTTTTCTTTTTGTTCCCGCCGAAACTCCCAGCAGCTAATACTCGTGTAACGTCATCGTCTCCCTCGAGTCGCTTTTCCTCTTTTATTAACCGTTCCAAAAGGTTTTCGAGCAACTGATTTGCTTCCGGCACACTATCCCACGCTGTTTGAAGAGCATTATATTTTGGCAGAAGACTGCCGAGAATCTTCGCCATAATGGCCGTGTTTGAGACATTTTCCCCCAAGTCTCTTAGTTGGGTTGGCATGTTTTGCACCCGGGACACGTGCTGCACTACCGACTCGTTTGCGTCCATGCGATAACCATGGAATTTTTGTAACAACAGCATCTTGTTCGACATTGACCTTTGTTCGTGAATTCTCACTAGCTTGTCCCACATTTGTTTGGCTGTCCTGCAGTCCAGCAAACAGTCAAGTTGAGAGTCCTCGATGGAAGAAGATACGAAGCACATGGCCGTCGCATTGTCCTTCACCCACTGCTTTGCCTCGGCTGCGTCAGCGTCCGCCGGCATCACCCGCGCACCCGTTACGACATCTTGAACCGCGTTCGCGACAAGCATTGCGTTCATTCGAAAATTCCATGCTTGGAAATTCGATCCGTCGAACTTTTTTATGTTTTTGAACAGACTTGTCTCCGACATCCTCTATTCGTTTTTTTTTTCTTCAGTCCGCGAAAACCCGCTACACTGAGATGGCGACCACGCGCACACCAACCCGAAAACAAAAAACAACTCGAGACACTTCCTCCAATCACCCTTCTCGTATTCTTCAGTCAAAGTTACGCAGTGGAAGCGTGCTGGGCCCATAACCTGTTGAAACTTGACTGGAAAGGAATAACTAAAAGAAGATTCTCCTCAGTTCACAAATGCTTTTTATTATTTATGTACACTGGACAAGCTGTTGTTACAAAGGTCTGCTTAAGACTTAAAGGACGAAGACAGAGACAAAACGAATGCAGCGCCTCTCCACTCCAACAAGGCAATAACCCGCGCGCATGCCCTCTATTATCGTCGTGCGAGAACTACTTTTTCAACGAGGAGATCGGAACTTTTTTTGGGAAAAAGCTTCCCTGTCATGCAGACTTTCTCAGGAAAAAAACCACACTCGAATCCGACTGCGCGTTCCGAAGTTATTCGTGTTCGAGTAGTTCAGCGTTCAGCCCTACGCAGCAGATGTTCGATGTGATAGCGCGTTTTATTTTTGTATTAATTACTCGAACACGAATAACTTCGGAACGCGCCGTCGGATTCGAGTGCAGTTTTTTCCCTGAGAAAGGCTACAGGGAAGCTTTTTCCCAAAAAAAGTTTCGATCTCCCCATACCACTGACATATAGAAATGGACCACTCGATTTGCTATCTCAAATGGTGCACCTTTTTGAAAGTTCCCACCTAAAGGTGGATCCACACTGAGCCGGCGAAAGCAAACGAAAGCGAACGAGTCCACGTTGTTGTTGTTGTAAATAACAACAACAACGTGGACTCGTTCGCTTTCGTTTGCGTTCGTTGGCTCAGTGTGGACCCACCTTAAGGAGAGTTCAGGTATAGAAGGCATATATCTGTCTATTTCTTTCGCATTATGCGTGATGGGGGGCTTCAAAAGGCGGCAAATTTAAAAATTATATTAATTTTATTTGTAACCTGCACGCTTCAATCCGATTCCCCTGAAAGTAGCATCAAATCTTAAATAATTTCGCGGCGAAAAGTTTATGGAATAACACATTTTTCATTGAAAACTTCTCAGCAAAACGTTGAAATGCTCTCTTCTGGATGTGCGATTTATATCGCTAAACAACTGTTTTAAGAACTCAAAAGTAAAAATTAGAGCACTTTTGTCTTTTTGCTGTATACTTCACTAAATTTAGTTACAGTAAAAGGACATAAATGCAATTAATTCCGAATTGATTCGCCGTAATACGCCACTCAGGTTTTTTTGTGGTTTTTGTGCCATTTTTGTCGCAAATCAGACATAAGATAAGAAGAATTTGAAATATGAGATAAGAGAAGACTAATCTTCTTAATTTAATTACACAATTTCTACCGGAAAATTAGAAATTGTGTAAAATTCAATTGTATCTTACAAAGGGGTAATTTAATGTTTGCATTCGTTTGAAGGGACTTAAGATACGAAAGGAATTATTTTATAATTTTTGTAGTAATTATTTGATGGATTTATGCAAATAAAACGGACTAATGCCCCAAAAATGCATTTGACAGCAATTCAAACCCACAGCTGACTGCTCAAAATCCGTTAATGTTGTGAGCAAGAGGGAACGAGAAAGTGCACCATCGCTTCATAGGCATTTTGTATGGGACGAGTGGTCCATTTCTGTATGTCAGTGCCCCATACCAAAAACCGGCAGAATGAAGGGTCAAGGCCAAATTTTGGGCTTTGAAATTGCCATTTTCGTAGTTTGACGCCGTCTCTCCCGCTTGTTTGTTGGCGGATTGGGTCGTTGGTGGTATCGTTGGAAAGCTTGAAGGCTCAGATTTCTAACTCGTTATATGTAATATAAAAGTTGAGGCACAAATTGCCGCAGCCATCTGTTGGTCATCGTTAAACTATTGTAACAGCTGATTTCAAATTGCTTTTTGTGCTATTACTTTTGTCTAATTTGCTTTTTCTTCTAAACAAATCAATTTAATATGAAGAAAAAAGTGTTATGCAGTGCATTCCATTATTTATCGGGGTTACCCCCGAATATATGAGAATAAATTGTTATTACCTAGGTTACCTGCCTGCGGGATCAACGGACGAGCGAGATAGTTAGATTTCGCCCAGACTTTGATCTCGTTTTTAATGTGAGTTTTTGTACGGGACCAGCAGTCCAAAATCCATATGTCAGTGTCTTGAAAAGAATTTGCTTGCATTTCATCGAAATCGGAGAAGAAGGGCTATTCTTCACTTAAGCCATTTACCGTATCGTTCAGACAACACCAAAGTTAACAGAACTGAGTTAAAAGCAGGCCACACACGACTATGGTTTTTGGCGTACAAACTTGTGGTTGTGACAATCTTTGTGACAAACTATATTTGTACGTCATTTTACCCACAAACGGTGTTGGTTTTCATTTCTATGTACTCCCAACTTTCAGCTTTTCACAGATAAGGATTATTTCTATAAATACCAATAAACTCATGAAAGGAATCGCAATTCCACAATCTAATGTCAGAGCATTTCATTTTTACAGTTGCTAAACAAAGCAAAACCACGGAAAAATCAAATGCAAGAAATATTTGGGACGGTTTTAAGTTTATACGCTATCAATCAAATGTTTGTACGTGTGCTTATACGCCAAAAAGCGCCCCGTGTGTGGCCTGCTAAAAGGAAAAGATGGTATTGGACTAGGAATCTTGAGAAATATTCTCTGAAAAAAATCAAAGAAACTATGAGTTATAGTGGATTCAAAATCATAGTGTGGGGGAGTATTTCAAGGAGTAAATTCGGATCGTTTATAAAAATTGAGAGGATAATGAAAAAGAAGAAATTATTCATCAAGCAAATATTAAGGAGGAAAAATGTAATTTTTCAAAAAAATTGAGATCCGAAGTATACACCAATTGTAGAAAAAACAAATAACAATTTTCTTGTACATTAATTTGGCTAGCTCAAAGCTGATATATACAAAATTCTATAAAAACAAAATTTGTGCGTTCCTATTAAAAAAAGCTTGTTAGTTATATTATAATAAGCCGCATAAAGGAATAATGAGTTATGAGAAAGGACAGAGATGTGTTGTTTGTTTTGTATAGTATAGTATTATTCCACAAATTTTCAAGAATTTATGTCACGGAATTTCCACAAGGTTACCCGAATTAGAAGAAATCTTAGGATATCGATTGACCATTATATTATAACCAAAAATTCGTGTTGGAAAAAGTGTAGACAACTATGAAAATGTTTTAGATTCAAATGTCTCAAATTCTATTAAATTACATTATTTTAGTTTGTTGAAATGTACACTTTATTACATAAAGGAACAAATAAAATAAAAGATTATATAACTTTTTTAAAAATATGGGCATTTTATTCAACCATGCCACATTGTTAGAGTAGTTACTGCTCCTCAGTCTATGCATTTCACTGAAATATGTTTTCGAATTTTTAACTCTTCTTAACTAATGATTTGTTAAAATTATTTTGAATAGGAATATTTTCTGTTATTTATTTAAGTTTTTTAATGAAAAAAGCTTCACAAACCTCAACGATTACTGAAAATTTATTAGATGAAATTAATTGTGTAGGTATATTATTTTAATTCATTAGCTATGAAATAATTGTCGTCTGTTTAAAAGGTAATTGGAAGACATTTAAATCCATTGGAAGATAAGAGGACAACTTGTGTAAATGAAGGGTGGTTGGGAACCCTAGTTATAGAGTAAGCTTTGTAAATCTGTAATTTACAGTTGCCTCCAAGTACTGGTCCCATGCAGAATAGTTCGCCCACCCGCTTCTCGAATGAGTATATGTACGTGTAATAAAAAAAATCATATTATCTTTTTTGAGACAATGAAGAACAAAACTTTATAATCCGCTTTAAGCTTATTATACATATTTACTTTCAAATAGTTAAAAAAACAATTACAATATATGTAGTTCATTATTAACAACAAAATTCATAAACAATCAAAAACACTATAGGCCAATCAAATTAGATCCATAAAAAGCGTTTTCAGGAATTAATTTCCAGCAAGCTGGAAATCGTTTTAATACCTTCATTTGGTCCTAAATACGTGTAATCCGAGTTTGCGCAATCCCAGGAGGTGAGCATAACTTTTAGGAGCCAAGTAACTGCGAAATTTTCGCTCTTTTTTCAGTTTTTCGCTCGTAGCTCGAAAACGGTACGTCCGACGGAAAATGTCATTCCATTCAATATTAAAAAAGGTTAAATTCTGCGTCGAATGAGCATCTAAACTTCAAATTCGGTTCAGTGGTACAGCCGAACTCTAAAGTTAGAAACCAGGAAAATTGCTCATTTAATTGGAAACTTATATCCTTATATTTTATTAAGAAAAACGCCTTGGTGGGTTACCTAGCAACCCTCGTCGTCAAAACCGCCATTCAAGCGGCAGAGAACTTTGCGACGGTCATAATAATCGGAGAAGACACCGATCTATTGATCCTATTAACCGCCAAAGCACCAGATTCCTCAAACATTTACGCCATGAAACCTGGAAAGGGGACCTCACAGAACACGTTCTACTCTCCCAGGTACTTCAACTTCTCTTCCGCTGTCAAACAGAACCTTCTGTTCCTACGTGCAATCAGTGGGTGTGATACAACCTCTGCATTCTATCGCCAAGGGAAGTTGAAGTTTGTCAAGCTCCTTGAAAAGAACACGGCTTTACAGGAGGCTGTCAAGGTTTTCCACCATGCAGATGCTGATCCTGAGGACCTCATTTCAGCAGGTCAACTATTAGTGGCAGCCCTATATTCACCTAAGGCCAATGAGACCTTGGACAAAATCCGCCACGAGATATTCTCAAAATCCCTCATAAAGCCAACTTTCAATCTGGCTTCTCTACCGCCTGCAAATGCAGCCGCCCCCCTACATATTCTGCGGATCTACCTCCAAATCCAGGGTTGGTATGATAGACCAAAGGATTCTCTCAGCTGGGGTTGGAAGCGGACGGACCTTGGCCTGCTCCCCACCATGAACACCAAGGATCCAGCTCCAGCTGAAATCCTGAACACAGTGTCCTGCGGATGTAAGAAGGGGTGTACAGGGAAGTGCAGCTGCCGGAAAGTAGGTATGAAATGTTCAACAATTTGCCTCAACTGCCACGGACAGTCCTGCTCGAATTCAGCACCGTTCGAGGATGAGGGTATGTCTCACATGCCGATCGCCGTAAAAGCAGAAATAGGTGAGGACAGTCCCTTTGAAGATGATCCCGATGAAGAAGGGCTCGACATGCCACCCCAGCTTGAGAGCTTCGTAGATGAAGGACCATAGACATCTAAGAAAATGCGAGCATGAACGTCTGCTTTGATTTCTATAACATGTTTTTATTCATATTCTATCAATATCATATCAATTTTTCCGGTTTCTAACTTTTTATTTCGGCTGTACCACTGAACCGAATTTGAAGTTTAGATGCTCATTCGACGCAGAATTTAACCCTCTTTAATATTGAATTGAATGACATTTTCCGTCGGACGTGCCGTTTTCGAGCTACAAGCAAAAAACTGAAAAAAGAGCGAAAATTTCGCAGATACTTGGCTCCCAAAAGTTATGCTCATCTCCTGGGATTACACAAACTCGGATTACACGTAATTAGGACCAAATGAAGGTATTAAAACAATTTCCAGCTTGCTGAAAATTAATTCTTCGAAAAAATCTAATTTGATTGGCCTACTAACAAATCAAAATAGTTCGCCCGCCCCGCTATGGTTTATTTTTCGTCGCATTTTAAAATATGCGGCTTTTTATAGTGAAGGTTTTGAATACACTAAGTTTAAGTATAATGGCTCGTGTCGAAACTCTAAGTAAAGATAGAAAATTGATTGTCAATGATTATAAAAATCTGCATCTCCGATAGCTGAAAGTTTAAACATATCAAGACTTACGGTTCTTGATATACATATACATACATACATTATTAAAGTAGATATTTAGAACAATTGGTGATATAAAAGCAACGGTAAAAGAAATTAAAGGAACGTGTTAGAAATCGGCTACTAAAGAGCTTCCTACCGATCTTTGCAATCGTTCTTTAAAAAAAACCAGGATATGGCTTCTACAAGATATGATATCATCGAGATAGTGTTATGACCAAACTTCTTCAGTCAAAGGAAAAACTTTTCTTTACTGCAAAAGAAAATAAAAAAGTAAATTTAAAAAATCAAAAAACCCGACTGTGTAAAAAATGAACCTTAAATAAAAACTGAAAAGAAAAAAAACAAGTCCAGTAGCCTAGAGTTCTGTTAAGTAATATTGAATAACTACACCATTGAGTAGTTTCATGATCGATACACACATAAAACAAATAATAAATTCTAATGCGGAACATAGCGACTTTAACAGTCGGGACCCATTAAATATTCTAGACCGGATCAAATTTTCCCAATAATGGGTCCCGACTGTTACAGTCGCTATGTTCCGCATTAGAATTTATTATTTGATTTATGTTTGTATCGACCATGAAACTACTCAATGGTGTAGTTATTCTGATATAAAAATAAAATTAAAAATTTTAATTAACCCCCGTTTTTTAATTAATCGTCGTCGCGTTGGGGGACCGCTACGAAATAAATAATTACTATCCACAGATATTAGCGGTCCCCCAACGCGACGACGCTTGGATCAAAATATTAATAAGTATTTATATTAAAGTTAAAGGGCCAACCAACACATTAATAGGTTCTTTTAATGAAGTTAAAAGGCCGAGAGAAAATTTTTTTTTTTTACTTTTTAGTTTTTTTTGTGTCGGGGGTTAATTAAAATTTTTAATTATATTTTTATTTCATACTTTTTAAATTACCCGCGGACCCTAATTCCGATAGTCTAATAATTTAAAAAAAATAATTTTCAAGTTTTTAGTTTTCATTTCGTTAGTTAATATTCTTCATTCCCTTTCAATATAGTGTACATTGTTCTACTAGTCAAGCCCTTTCATTGGATAGCCATATTTAGGGAGTTGTGAAAAAAAAAGTTATTCGCCATTTTGTGGTGGCGGCCATCTTGGATTTGAAATTTGTCATAGGCCAACGCGTTTGGTAACTAGTGTGCCACAAAGGTTCAAACATATATATGTAGGTTCCGAAACACATGACCCTCCTTTGCGTGGCGCAGTCCGGTAAAAAGAAGCAAGTGGGTTTTTCGAAAAGCCACGAAAATTGGACAATGGAGCAATGGTGGTCCATAATTTAGAGTTACGAGTCCAAATTTGAGTTGTGCTTAGCACAAAGTTGCAAACGAGCCATACGAAAACATGTAGAAGCATTATAATTAAAATATTTGAGATGAACTATCAAGGTCCCAGTTGCATTTATGGTTTGGGGATGTATGTCGTCGCGGGAGGCTGGACGTCTTTGTTAGAATCTTATGAAAGCGAATATATTTTACAGCAAGACGGCGGATCCTACCGTTCTGCTGAGGCAACAACGGGTTATTTTATTGCGAACATTATTTCTCTTATGGAAAAGTCTTCAAATAGCCCAGACCTATCATTCATTGAGTCCTTAAGGGAGAAAATGAAAAGAAAAGTTGCGTCAATAACTTGCCAGGAATTGGCAGGAATTGCGCTCTCAAAAACAAAGTATTTGGGATTTTGTGAGCCGGATAATTTTCAAAACTTAATTAGTGCAATTCCAGATCACATTCAAGTGGTAAGAAAAAATAAAAGTGACGCTATATAGTCAATTTCCAATGTGTGCGAACTATTTTCATTTGTTTATGTTTTTAGTTTTTAACGTATTTGGTTATTAATTATGAGTTATTAAATTTTTTTCTTAACCATTAAAATTAAAACTAAAATATTGTATAGTTCACAGGGTGATATAAAGTTCAACACCTTAGCAACAAATTTTTTATAAACGATAATGCGGTGCTTTTGAGTACTGGTTTTTTACATTTCTATGCTTCGGTCAATTTTGTAAGCTACATAAAAGTTGAATAATGTTGGAGTAATGTTTGAATTTACAATATTTGTTATAAAAACTACACGAACGCATTCATTATAAACTAAAGGAATATATTAGATCTTTCTGACTCATCAAAAACTGAACAAGCACTAACAATTATACAATTTAAATTGAGCATTGCTATCAAAAGATTCAAGTTCAATAACATTTTGGCAATGAAATTCAAGTAATACGCATAGTGAGCATATAAAAAAAGGAATTAAAACCGAATAACCTTTTAACCCATAAATTGCCAAGTAACTTGATACATAGAAACAAATGATAATAAAGGAGATTTTCAACATCTGTCACTGAGAAGAGAATAATTACATCACAGCTACGAAGCGAGAAAAATATGTTTAATTATAATAAACGACCCCGTGACACAGGAGGAGCAAGATTTTTAAAAAAAGCGATATCAGAATGAGTCAATTAAATTAGATAGGGAATATTTATTTCCGAATATTTTTCAACTAAATTGATAATATAAAAGCGCTGTATGCCAAATTTTGATCAGTTCGGTAAAAGAATTGAGACTGCATACTTTGTTGTAATGAAAATTCTACTTGCTTTAGCGGCTTGTGCCGCTCTAAGCACTGCCATTCTTGTGCCAAAGAAGATATATTCCGAGATTAGCTATGGTGATTGAAATAATGTTACAATGTAATTTTTTTTAATAAAGCTTTGCAACCAATATAGCCGATCCTGAGTTTTTGCAAAAGCAAAAATTCATTCTCGACGTACTTGATAATATTCATCAGCCACTTAGAAACCCTGAGTATTTGAAAGATGCATCAACTTTTGTAGAAGGAGGAGAATATTACACGGTAAGCTTAATTGTATAATATACTTTTAAATTTCTTCATATTCTTCATTGTTCGTAATTTTAGAACTATGAACCTGTTCAGGAGTTTTTCGATTCTTATGAACGAGGAGTTCTACCTCAAAACTTCGTTTACTCAATATTGGAAGAAGTTCACCTGAGGCAAACCATTAGTTTGTTTAATTTGTTTTACTACTCAAAAGATTGGGCTACATTTTATAAGAATATTTTATGGGCAAGAAAGAATATGAATGAAGCAATGTTCGTGTACGCCCTCTCAGTAGCTGTTGTGCACCGCAAAGATATGGAGGGAATAATTCTTCCGGCGCCATATGAAATTGAACCTTATTTATATTTCACAGGCGAAGTAATGAGTTCAGCGTCAAATCTTCAGGCTGCAGATTTTACGAAAAAGAATTTCATCTCTAGCATCCTTGTAAATTACACAAATGCCTTAGAAATAATGAACGATGAATCCAAACTTGCTTATTTAACAGAAGATATTGGATGGAATTCTTACAACTATTATTTTCACATCGATTACCCTTTCTGGATGGGAGGAGAACCTTTCGATTTATATAAGGATCGTCGTGGAGAGTTATATCTGAACTTTCATCAACAAATATTAGCGAGATATTATTTGGAGAGATTATCTGCAAATATTGGACCAATTCCGCAATTTTCATGGCTGAAACCCATTAAAACTGGTTATAATCCCCATTTGAGATACTACAATGGCGCAGAATTCGCTTCAAGAAAAAATTTGTATGATTTAACAACAGGAGATTTCGACGCTCTGAGTGATATTCAAGACTATGAAAGGCGTTTACGAGACATTATTGATTTTGGAAGCTATACCCTACCCAGTGGTGAAAAAATTAATTTGAGATCACCTCAATCTGTAGAGTTTTTGGGAAATATAATTCAAGCCAATCCAGACAGTGTCGATACACAATTTTTTGATTATATGACTCTTTTAGCACGTGTTTTACTTGGAGGAAGTAGCACAAAGCTTGGCAGTGATAACCCAATACAACCAAGTGTTTTAGAGCATTTCGAATCGGCTATGAGAGACCCTGTATTTTACCAGCTTTATAATAGAGTCATTACGTATTACTATCAATTTAAAAATTACTTACAGCCATATACATATCAAGAGCTGTTACTTCCAGGAGTTAATATTCAAAATGTTCAAGTCACGCCTTTGATAACTTATTTTGATTACTTTACGAGTGACATTACTAATGGATTGAATAACTTGGAGATTAATTCCAGAGATATAGAAAGCACACCCGGAGTAAAAACCAGTAAAAAATCAACGGTTGATGTCGAGTCCGAGGTACAACAGCCGCAGTACACAGTCTTGGCTAAACAAAAACGGTTAAACCATAAGCCGTTTGTACTGAATATAGATGTTCTAGCTGATGTTCCCCAAACCGTTTCTGTGAGGATCTTCCTTGGGCCAAAATTGGATATATTCAGAAACATAGTTCCTATCTCGGAAAATCAGGATAATTTCTTCCAAATTGATCAGTTTGTTTACAATCTACCAGCTGGAAATGTTAGTATTAAGAGGCTGTCCAAAGATTTTTATTGGAGTGTTAAAGATCGCACCACATACACTGAATTATATCAGAAAGTAATGTCAGCCATTAATGGTTCGAAACCATTCATTCTGGATAATTCAGAGGCGCATTGTGGGTTCCCTGATCGCTTACTCTTACCTAAGGGTTGGATTGAAGGAATGCCCCTGCAAATTTATGTGATACTAACTCCTTACAAGACCGACAGTCCTCAACAGTTCTCAACATACGATCATACAAAGTCCTGTGGAATTGGCTCTGGAAGTAGGTACATGGATAATTTGCCTTTGGGCTATCCCTTCGATCGAGCCATTGACGAATCTGCTTTTACAACTCCAAATATGTTCTTCAAAGATGTAATCGTATATCATGCACCAAAAGGGTTAATGCCTAGCATGAACATGGTAGAGGGATGGTTACCGTTTAAACCCATTCCTGAATTTGTTTCTCAGTTTATTCCCCAGTTTGTTCCCCAGTTTATTCCTAAGTTTGTTCCTTTACATTGAATGAGTTTGCAATAACTACCTTGTTTTTATTATTATATTTTTGTGGAATAAATTAATTTGTTAATTCACGCAGAGTTTTTATTTTGATAAGGGGAGCTCTGGCACTATTAATTATAGCGTATAATAAATAAGGGAGTATAATAGAAGGCTAAGGAGGATTTTCTTAATGTAAAACTCCTGAAATAGCTGCAAAGAATTAAAAAATCTACATATGTAAATTCAATTTAATCAATGTTGGATGATCATGTAAATCCTCTCATTTTTAAGTTCTTTAACTTATAGAGCGGCTGGCTGGCAAATGGCCCGCCTTGCCTTCGCTTGTAACACCGATATGGGGACACTCTTTTAGAATTTTGTTAAGAATTATTGCTCGTCCGCCGAGGTAGATGAACCCAAAAAGTGGTAAGTAATAAATAATATTGGTTGCTTAGTAGTTGAGAAAACGCATCAAATATATTTCGGATGTCACTACAGCAGGATATTAAATAGCATCAATTTTTTACTAATAGTAGGGGAGCCCAAGCGGGGATTTTTGAATATTACTCGAGTATGTGAATATGGGGACCGGCTTTCGGTCCGGACAATCGTAGCGTCTGTGGCAGGGGCACTGGTCTTCACCCACACTGAAGAGATCTGGCCAGTGCCCCGGATCGAATCGCCGACCACTTGTTTTGGTTGCTCGTCTGCCTCGGCAGATGAGCCTTCAATTCTCAACAAGATAAGTGTCAGTCCGTCCCCCGAATTGCAGCGAAGGCAAAAGTGCAATTTTGTCCGCCAGCCGCTCGGCGGGCAAAATTGAAACAATATATTAAAATGAAGACAACAAATATATATAAGTTCTCACAAAACAACTCCTTTAATTTTGCCCTACATTTTGAGTATTTATAAAAAATACCGAGCAGCCCGGGGTGGGAAGAATGCAAGAGTTAGATATGTATATAAAAACTTGTCCTACTTTGTCCAACATATGCATTTGCCTGGGGGATCTACGTAGGAGCGAGATAGTTAGATTTCGCCCAAAATTTAATCTCATTTGTAAAATGAGTTTTTGTACGGGACCAGTAGTCCAGTACTTTGTATGTCAGTGGTTCCTTCCGGCGGCGTTTTCAATACAGCGTCAAGTTCTGCGCCAGCGCGGGCCCTGTTTTAAATGGCAGCGTAGCGCATTTTGGAAAGTTCAGTTTTTCGAAATCATATGATTACATGTCATTCTGTACTAGTGTGATAATTGTATAATCTTCTATATATATGTAGGAGTTGCAGCTTCCTCAATAAGGTGTCAGAAGTGGTTGCAAATCGCAATAGAACCTGTGGGAAGTGAACAATTAATAAAGAAAAAGTGTGATTTGAAGAAGTGAAGTTAAAGAAGCGTACCGAAGTAAGCAAACTAGCGGACAGGTTCTCGAAATTTCTGTGTTGCAAAGGGCCTGAGAAAAATGTTATAGGATTACCTAATTAATACTTGTGTATATGGCAATACTCTGTATACTACTGTAACCTACTGCTACTCTACCTCCATACTGTTAATCATGTAGTTAGTTCTAAAGACCCGGATCCACCAAACGAACAAACAGCTCGCGAGCATGTTTTGAGCAAATGTTGATTTGGTGTATACGTGCTCGCGTACATTTGACGGACATTGGACGAACACCAAAACACATTTCTGACGATCAATTTGCTTGCGAGCGCAGCATGTCTCCACCAAACATGCAAAACACCGAACAAGCAAATGTTCGCTTATTTGCTTTTATGTTCGCGAAGATGAGATGCTGAATTCTGGGACAAAAAATTCATGTGCGGAAATGCAAACAACGAGGGTTTGTATAAAGTTGCAGTTCCGCTGCCGGAAGCCTTGCTATTTTTAATTTTGTTTAGCTCCCGCCTATATTGCCCCCGAAGTACCCCCCATTTCTTCTCTGCTTCGACGCCCGGTAGATCCAATAAATTTCCAATTTCGATGAAAGCATCGTTCTTTTTATTTGGATTTTTATAATCAGTCCATGTCACATCCCAAATTAACGGGTAAGTCTCAATTTGTTTAACTAAACTTATAACTTTATCATTTGTCCACTGCATTTTGCACCGCGAATGATGATACAGAATTGACTGCTCTGAACGATGTTCGCCTGCTTGTGGCAAAATTGCCCGCGTACAGAAGTTCGATCGCAAGCAAAGCAAAACATGTTCGCGACGGTATCCACAGAAATGTTCGCGGACTCGGTGCTCGCGGGCTGCATTTTTCTGGTGGATACGCGTCCACGAACATGCAGCGAGCATTCAATGAGATGCGCGGGAACATTTATTTTTGCGTGTTTGGTGTAGCCAAAGGGCAAAACTTTGCTCCCAAGCAGCTTGCGAGCTGCACGTTTGGTGGATCCGGGCCTTAAGACAGCACTCACAGAATAAAGACCACACGTTACAAGGTGTCAGAAGTGGCTAATAAAAGAATCTGAAAAAGAAGTCATATAAAGCAGACAATAATATACTTATAGGGTGTGTTTCTTTATTCATTCCGAATATTCGGAACACTCAATAAGCGTTTCTTTATTCATATAAAGTATTCCGAATATTCTGTTCCGCGTTCCTTTATGCTTTTGGAATATTCTGAACGCATTCTTTTTAACCAGTCTCAGGAGGTGGAATAAAAGGAATATTTCTGTGTCAGTTGTCAAAAGTAATTAAAATGTTTCGCTCCAAAGTTTTTGTTCTTTACTACGTTATAATACTCTTCTTTACTTGATCCCAGCTCTCACAGTTATTGACTTAATTCGAAATATGCCACTAAGAATATTTAAATGTCAAAATCTTATTCCAAAGTTTCCAAGTCGTTTCTTTATTCATTCTATACCGTATATTAGTAGATAGGCTAGGCCGGTTCGGGCGCAAAAATCCCATAAGGTTTATACAGGGGCAAAAAATTCTCACTTTTTGCTTCAAAAGCTTCTCTTGGTCTTGGACGAGCAGTTTTGGGGTGCGTGACGTCATGAAAGCTCTCGGTCTGGTCGTGGAGGATCTTCTGGAAAGCTCATCGTCTACGTCTAGGAGCAGTTTCCAGATGGTGACGTCATGAAAGCTCGTGTCTCGGACGTGGGGGTGTGTGTGTGTGTGTTTGGGGCGCCATCAGGTGCGATCCCCTCCCCCTCCCCGCAGGAAGCCATACCCCTCCCCCGCGCCAGCAGGAAGAAGTACCCTCCCCCTCCCCCGCAGGAAGCCATACCCCTCCCCCTCGCCAGCAGGAAGAAGTACCCTCCCCCTCCCCCGCAGGAAGCCGTACCCCTCCCCCTCCCCCGCAGGAAGCCATACCCCTCCCCTAGCCCGCAGGAATCCGTACCCTCCCCCTCCCCCGCAGGGGAAACCATACCCCTCCCCCTCACCCATAGGAAGCCGCACCCACCCAAGCTCTTACTTCGCTGGGATCCGTTTCGTGATATTGCGAAATAAGTAGCTGGATTTGTTTTTTGACTTTTTGGGCTGCAGGCGGATCAATTACATTAGATAAGAATGGAATGTGAACCATTTAATACAAAGAGTTCTTTGTTTGGGGATGGCGCGAGCTTGAAGCGAAATTTGCAATATTTTTGGCTTGAAATATTTTTGGCTTGCAGGTGGCTGTGTTTACATTAGATAAGAATGGAATGGGTTATTTAATACAAAGAGTTCTTTGTTTAGGGACGGAGGCGCGAGCTTGGAGTGAATTTTATAAATTTTCAAGATCTGAATTATCGCTGACTTAGAATATTTTGGGTTGCAGGCGGATCAATTACATTAGATAAGAATGGAATGGGTTATTTAATACAAAGAGTTCTTTGTTTAGGGGTGCTGCCGAATTTCTTGGTAGGGATTGATTGATTGAATGATTGATATATATATATATATTAAATGCAATGACAGATTTGGAGCAGTTCTTATTCGAGCGCTGAAGAATTAGTGCCTCCAGTTTAGTTAGTTTTTAAAAGTGAATTAAGTTCAAAGTTTAAATTGAAAGTTAATTCAAAATGGTGCAAGTAAGTGATTGTGTGCAAAGGGCTAAGTCAGCCCTTGAGGATGCTAAAGTTAATCACGTGCTAGTGGATCAAAGTGTGAAAGTGTGTTCCAAAGAGTTGAGAGCTCTCAAACAAGATCTGAGCAGGGCTACAATGAATGGTGTTAAAAATAAAATCTTAGCAGGCATCGCCACCATATTAGGACATAGATCTGAATTAAAAGAATTAAAAGTGAGGGTCGGTGCAGGACACAATTCCAACCGCTCTTCTTGGATGTCAACCCGAGTAAAGTGGGAGGATATGAAAGCAGCCTTTAATAATCGGTAAGTTAATATTTTTCTTCATACAAACTTTTATAATTATTATTATGCGAAGGTATTATACATAGATAGTGTTATATATATATACATTTTTTTAATTTGTTATAGTATACGAACAGGGGTAATTATTAATCTTGCCCACAAAGACCCTCTCGAATTCTTGGAGGATTGTGGCAAATTATTTGTTCGAAGGATTATAAATGCTTTGAAGAAAGAAGCGTTTTTAAAGGTTAATAGTGTATTTTGCGGACAATTTGTAAAGGCTTCAAGTCGCGAGGAATTGGAGGAGATAAAATATATAAACACAAAAAATGTGGTTATATCGCAGGACACAAACATAGCAGAATGGTTCGCAGAAAACGTAATGAATAAAATTGCGTTGGAATTAGAAGAATTCCAAGAAAGAGATTCTGGTTGGGCGCTGAAACAAGCCATTAATTTGATGATTAACATCAATAAGTATACGCCACTGCTGGGATCGTCCTATATTGAACTACCTCTTGAAATTAAGAAAAAAGAAGCTTGCATCAATGTTCAGAATAGTGACAATGCATGTTTTGCCTGGGCGATAATATCGGCCTTACATCCGGTAGAAAAAGATCCACAACGCGTAACAAAATATCCCCACTATTCCACAGTCCTAAAACTAGATGGAATAGCATTCCCGATCACCAGACCACATATTGAAAAATTTGAGAAAATGAATGACCTCAGCATAAATGTATATATTTTGGTAAAGAATAAGCAAAAATACAAGGTAAACCCTTCGCGCTTAACGAAAAATCGTCAAGAACAACATGTTAATCTGTTGTTAATACAGGACCGTTATGAGGACGAAGAGGAGGAGGAGGAAGATTCTAGTAATAACAATGAGCCCATCCGCTATCACTATGTATGGATAAAGCATTTATCGCGGCTCCTTTCATCGCAATTATCTAAAAAGGATCATGCAAAATATTTTTGCGATCGGTGCCTTCATTACTTTCACACGCAAGAAAAGCTCAGTAGACACTTGGAAGACTGTGAAAAACTCAATGAGTACAGAGTTACTTTCTCGCCTGAAAAAAGTCTTAAATTTAAGAACTTCAAAAACAAAGAACGAGTTCCATTCATAGTCTATGCAGATTTTGAATGCATATTCAAACCTATTTATAAAAAATTCGGAAAGACAGAGCAATATCAACAGCATGAGCCGCACAGCGTGGGCTACTACTTCAAATGCTCATATGACGAACAACTTTCATACTACAATAGCTACAGAGGTTTAAACTGTGCAGAGTGGTTCGCAAAAGAACTAGAGAATATCGCGGAACGAGCTCAAGATATTCTTCAAAACGCTCAAACAATGGGCCCTCTTACACCAAACCAAATTCAAGACTTTGTGGATGCTCGAACATGTCATATATGCGGAAAAGGATTCACTCCCGCAGACATTAAGGTGAGAGACCACTGTCACCTCACAGGAAAATATAGAGGAGCTGCTCATCAGGATTGCAACATTAATTACAAGGACAGCAGAACAATACCTATAGTCTTCCACAATCTTAGCAAGTACGATGCTCATCTCCTCATCAGAGATGTAGCAAACAGCACGCAGGGTCGTCTAAAAATAATACCTAATAATACGGAAAATTATATTGCGATTATAAAGTATATGGAAGGCAGCGAAATCATATACAAATTTATTGATTCTTTTCGCTTCATGCCATCATCGCTGGATAAACTCTCATCTTATCTAGCTGAAAAGAAAATTGTACGCTCTGAACTTCCAAACATAAGCGATGATAAGTTCCAGCTACTGACAAGGAAAGGTGTCTTTCCATACGAGCACATTAATTACTGGGACAATCTTGATGAGGCTCAATTGCCGGACCGCAAATTTTTCTATAACTCTATGGGAAAATGCGACATTAGTACTGAGGATTATGAGCACGCAAAGAAGGTGTGGACAGAATTCGAAGTGCAAAGTCTTGGTGAATATAGCGATCTCTACTTGAAAACTGACGTACTGCTACTCGCTGATGTCTTTGAGAACTTCAGGGAGGGATGTATCAATAACTATGGATTAGACGCAGCGCATTATTATACCGCACCCGGGTTTGCATGGGATGCGATGCTAAAATATACAGGCGTAGAGATTGAACTTTTACACGATGTTAATATTCTTCACTTTGTGGAAAAAGGAATTCGCGGTGGTCTAACCCAGTGCTCAAAAAGGTATGCACGAGCTAATAATAAGTACATGTCCGATTATGATAGCAGCCAAACATCGTCATACCTCATGTACTATGACATAAACGCAATGTACTCATGGGCTATGACACAATATTTACCGTACAAGGATATTAAATGGGTGGATGATGTAGGCACATTAAACTTTGATATTCCTGATGACTCAACTACTGGCTACATATTAGAAGTCGATTTAGAATATCCAACGGATATTCATGAGAGACAAAAAGATCTACCCATGGCCCCAGAAAAGTGTGCTCCACCAGGTTTCAAGGAGGAAAAAATGTTGGCTACATTATTCAATAAGACAAATTACGTGATCCACTACAGAAATTTGAAGCAGTACTTGACTGAAGGTCTCAAGGTAACAAAAATTCATCGCGCATTGCAATTCTCTCAGGCTGCGTGGATGAAACCTTACATAGAACTAAACGCCAACTTGAGAAAGAACGCTAAGAACGATTTCGAAAAGAATCTGTTCAAGTTATTATGCAATGCCGTATTTGGTAAAACGATGGAGAATGTTCGTCTTCGCCGAGATATTAAGCTTGTAACAGCGTGGGAAGGACGGTATGGAGCTGAAGCACTTATATCAAAGCCTAATTTCCACTCGCGCTCGATTTTTGATGATCACTTGGTAGCTGTGGAATTACTTAAAACAGAAGTAATTTTCAATAAGCCCATCTACGTTGGGATGGCAATATTGGACATATCAAAAACTATACTGTACGAGTTCCACTACAACTACATGAAAAATCAATATGATGACAATTGTCAGCTGTGCTACACCGACACTGATTCTCTTATATATGAAGTGCAGACTGATGACATTTATGAAGATATGAAGCAACATCTTCATCGTTTTGATACATCCGACTACCCCAAAAATAATCCTTATGGCATACCACAAGTCAATAAGAAGGTAGTACACACACACACATAATTACAAAGAAACATAAATACTTATGTAATATTTTCTATTTAGATACCTGGTCTTATGAAGGATGAAAACAGCGGTGATATAATGCTGGAGTTTGTAGGTCTGCGCGCTAAAATGTATGCATTGCGAGTGCAAAAAGAAGCCGGTCAACAACAAACAACAAAGAAGGCAAAGGGCGTTAAAACCGCTGTGGTGAAGACAGAGATAACCTTTGAAGACTATGTGAGATGTCTTAACGAAAACCTGGAGTGCACGCGTACACAAAATAGCATAGTTTCCCATAATCACATATTGTATAGCACTAAACAAACTAAAATATCCCTAAGTCCTTTTGATAATAAGCGATATTTAATTAATAATAATAGACATGAAACTCTACCATGGGGACATTGTAGTATAAGGAATGCAGATTAAGAGATTATGTAAAAAAAAAAAAATAAAATATTGTGAAATAAAAGAATATTTGTAACGTTTAATAAATTGTTTTATTTAAAAAATTCCTTAATGTGAACACATTTTTCAGAGCACATCTACCATGATGAATGATACAAGATGGTCCACTTGTTTCCAGAGTCGTTAGCTTTGGACATCCCTCTTCCTCTACATCATAAAGTGTCAGTTTATTTCCAAAAAATTGTTTCAGCCAACACATCTTTTCGACCCCTTTTACATAAATGTTTTTATCCCGCACCAATGGTGCGATTACGTCATATATTCTGTGGTAGGGGATATATCCATCAGACCACCTAAATCCATGAAGGTTGCGTCGGACCCATTCAATTTGTCTCTTTTCTGCTCGAGTTAAATCCTTATAGGGGAATGGAAGTTGGAATATGTAGTGTTGTACTTGATTTTCACTGGTTAAAATTGCCAGTTCTTTCAATATAAATGTATTGTGGTAGTCTTTAAATCCTTGCAAATCAATGATTACAGACATTCTAGACGAGTTTCCTGACTTCGTTGGTTAAAGGTGTATATCCCACAACACGATCGTGCAGCAGCAGACAGTATGCTGTTGTATTGGCGGAGACGTTTTCAGACGTCTTGAATTCCAGCCTTATATCCACCGGGCCAATTTTAATGCTCTCGTTTTGACGCGAACAATCAATTACTGCAATCGCTGCGTCACTCGCAAACTTCTCTCTTGAAAGAAGCGGTTGGAACTGACGCCCATAGTACGATTGTTGAAATTTTATATACATATCATATAGGAGGGCGTAATTACCCTTATCAAATTTCAGGTTTAAATCATCATAGGGATATGATTCTGAATTTAGGTGAACTTTGACATCTGTCAGTTTACAGTGATCGAACTTGCTAGCATCTTTTGTTTTATCATTTCTCCGATTAGTTTGTAGAGCTAGGATGACATATCTAGGCTTTTCCAATTGTGATGTTGTTTTTACAGTCCATGTATGATGAGTTGATAATGGTAGTGCTGGGTACTCGTATATATCCCAGCTCCTGAATGGTATTTGTATCTCACTGCTACTTTCAAGAGTTTTTAGCAGGATCAACTTGTGATCATCAGCAACGTTGATATGAGGAACACGCCATTGAAGTTTGAAAAGGCTTACGCTTATTGCATCAGTCGGTGATACAACTGCATTATCATCTGTACGGCTTCGTATTAATATAAGCTCATGTTTAGCATTTGCAATGATTTTCTTGTAGTCTTCAGCAAAGCCTAGCAGTAATTTCAATGGTACACAAAAGTTGAAAAATCCTTTGGATGTTATAATTGACGATTCAGGAGACCATCCAGCGTTGAGTAATATTTTACTCTCATTTTGATTCAGCGATATATAATTTTTTAAGGTTGTAGCAATTCCAAGGTTTCGTGTTCTATCAATTTCTACACCGTTGATCTCGTAACGAATTTCCTCAAAGAGAAAGGCTACAGCATTATTCACCAGCTTTGCGGTATCTGTTGTTGTTGTTCCATCGGCTTTGGTTAGTACCCCTTCAATATAAATAAAACTTTCAGCCGGCAAGACATATAGGTCTTGATGTTGCACTGAAATACGGATCTCATCGTTGTTTTTGAATGATGCGAGGAATGGTGAATAGGTGTGGTAGTCAATTTTTGTTATGCTATTATCATAACCGACGTTTCGAGTAATATCCAAGATATCAATCATTTTTCAAAATAAATCCTAATGATTTTAGAAGCTCTTTATTTACAGCTGTCAACTCACGTCTTGCACGTTTCAAGGTTGTTGTCTGACTAATGACTTGCTCTCTACTACTGTTGTTTTTATACACATTATTATTATTATTATTATTATTATTATAGATAAGCATTCTGAGGCATTAAGTGAAGTCTAGCGGTTATTGTTTCTCCTCTAAAATTTATCAAGTCACCGTCCTGATCCACAAACTTCAATGTGAGAGAACTTATCCGTTTCACGTTCACAGGTAAATAGATTAGGTTCTTGGGCACCTCCGCTATTTTATAGCCTGGACCTACACTCGGAGAAAACTCATGGAGCGTATGTACATGTTTATTGTTGATAAACGAGCCTGATATTATGTTGCATTCAACTCTTATGGCGTTTACCTTGATAATATTAACAGGTAAATCTGATGTATGTAGTATATTAGAAGGAAGGACATGTTTGCCAAATCCTAATAATGAAGCGATAGATTTTTCCTTATCAAAATAAATGATTTCCGAAGATTTCACTTCACTTTTCAAAGTATTATTGTTTGCTCTTATTAGAATCGTAGCGTTTTTCATCAAGCTTTTTTGCACATAGTTCGCTATATCATCAATCTCATATGATCCTACTGGTATTTTAATAACTGTCTTCCCCACATGCAGCAAGTTGTTTCCTTCATCAATATTGGGAATAGAATTGTATGTTTGGAAATCAATGAGTGCACAGACGTAGTCGCCCTCCAGTTCTAATGGTGGAAAATACTCTGTTGTGAGCACCGATGTATTGCCACTAAGGGAGAGTGTTATCGACATGACTACTTGAAATGAAATGACTCTGTTTATATTTGAGACCTTTATTTATATACATATTATCTTATTAGAGAGGTTGAATATAATTATATAGAAACTCTAAACACAAGTGTCCACAAATTACTGAATCAAAATTTTGGTGAGGTGTATAGTTATACGTGATGTTATCACCCAAATAATTTAAAACTTCTCGTGGTGGCTGTAGGTTTCCAAAACTATCAAAGTAATCAATGAGGCTTCCTTTCTTCTTGTGTGCTACCCAATGTGTTCCAGGTCCTGATGAAACATCCAGATTAATAATTCCGCACTCTCTTTTCCATGGCTTTCTAGGCAGCTGATCACGCATAAATACTCCTCTAAAGTATGGTATGTGTTGTGCATATTTATGTAGATCAAGTTCATTTAGCGCTCTTTTGGGTAGCTCGCTTAGTAGTTTTTTGGCTGGGGGCTAAGGAAAAGCCCCAGTCCTTTCCTATATGGTTTAAGGAACAATCCATGTCCAGGTTTACCCAACGCTATAGCTTCCATTGTTTCATTATGTCGCTTTCCTTCTGCTAGCTCCTGACGTGCGTTGTTTGCAGCATTTACCGCCTTAGCTATACGAGCTGCACCTCCTGATAATGCTCCAAGGGCTGAAAGACCGGCAAATAGTGGGATGAGGAATGGTAGAACACCACCAGTTTTAGGGATAGGTATCACACGTGGTGTCTTAATCATCTTTTTCTTTCTCTTGACGATATCTCTCGCGGCACTTGTAGCGATTTTTATTGCTTCCAGCAGATCTTTGGGTTTCCTCAATTTTAGAACTTTACGTGCATTACGTACAGCATCACGAAAAGTCGGGCGTAACTTCTTATTCTCTTTAGCCTTCACCGCCATTCCAAGCTTAAGTTTAGCTTTCATCGCGTTTGTTATTAGCAAAGCGTTAGCGCGTTCTCCTAGAGAAGCTTCTTTGGATTTTATGCGTTGCCAAGCTTTTTCTGCTAGTATACGATCGGCAATATGACGATCACTTGTTTCGCGATACTTTGAGTATGCGATATCGTGCTCTTTGCAAGCAGCGTCCAAGGGATTAATACCGGGGTCACCTCGGGCTAATCTTTTAGCTAACTTTGTTCCTGGCCCGCAGTACCGATAGCCAGGTAAATGTAATTCTATTGGTAAGTTGTTGATTAGAGAGTTGACTAATCCTTTCCCTCTGATGACCTTTCGATGACTGAGGTGATTGTCAGTATGATGAATCATTTTATGCATTTATGCCAAGACTAATGGAGACTAATAAAAGCAGTTGTATTTATATGAATTTGGACAGTACTCATCATGAAGTTTATAAAGCAACAAGAATGCTTAACAGTTAGAAATGTTGAGGCATCAATTACAAGTACAGAGGGGAAGAAACATGGAGGATTGTTGCCAAAGAACATAAGAGGAATTATTGTTGGACCATCCAACTGCGGCAAGACTAACGTTATGATTAGTTTACTGGAGCACCCTAATGGACTACGATTTGAAAATATTTACATTTATTCAAAGTCGCTAAATCAACCAAAATATGAGTATCTAAGAAAAGTTGTGTCCCGCATATCTGGGCTGGGTTATTTTACATTTTCGAACAACTGTGACGTCATACCGCCAGAAGAAGCAAAGCCAAACTCTATTTTCATCTTTGATGATGTGGCTTGCGATAAACAGAATAATATTAGAGCATACTTTTGCATGGGTCGACATAATGATGTAGACAGCTTTTACCTCTGTCAGACGTACACTCATATACCAAAGCATCTGATTCGGGATAATGCAAATCTGTTCATCATATTCAAGCAGGATGACCTGAACCTGAAACATATTTACAACGACCACGTGAATACTGATATGAGATTTGAAAAGTTCCGGAAAGCGTGTGCTGAGTGCTGGAAATACAAGTATGGATTCTTGGTAATTGAAAAGGATAGTCCTATGGATAGAGGACGATACCGGAAAGGCTTTGACGCCTTCATGAGCCTATAAAAGGAGCATATACACAGATTACGCTCAATAGCTGTACAGACCTGTATAGCTGTCTGTACAGACCTGTATAGCTGTCTGTACAGACCTGTATAGCTGCCTGTACAGACCTGTATAGCTGCCTGTACAGACCTGTATAGCTGTCTGTACAGACCTGTATAGCTGCCTGTACAGACCTGTATAGCTGCCTGTACAGACCTGTATAGCTGCCTGTACAGACCTGTATAGCTGTCTGTACAGGCCTGTATAGCTGGATGTATAAGTTGTACAGCCCTGTATTGATGTTAATTAGTGTAGCTGTAACTGTCATCACGACAACAACAACAACAACATGGATGAAAAGCTTACGAAGGATATTATAAAGACAAGCAATGCTATACGAAAAAAGTATAAAGCTCTCAAGACCGGTAAAATAGAAACAGAAGCTCAATTGAAGGAAACCTTTAAGCCAATTACCAGCACGCTAAAAGAGCTAACGACTGCAGTAAAGCTTGAGCCTAAAGAAGAAATTAAAGCAGAGCCTGAGCAAGAGAAGAGACAAATCTATGATGAAATATACACACCACCACCTTCACGTAAACGTCTAAAGATGCAATCAACTAGCACACCGCTCCACTTTGACGATTATTCATTGGATGAAAAAGCTGGCGCTAATGATGTTGATGATGATGATGTTGATGCTCTTGAGGATGAGGATGATGATGATGATAAGTTTGCCACACCAATACAATCATCAACATTAAAAGAACATAGTTCACGGATATTGGAATCACCAGGCCAAATATTAAAAAAATATAAGCATCTGGTTAATCAGAAGAGTATGAAAATTGATAAAACCTATGGGGTGTACTACAGAGATGGATGGAAGATTGGCAATTCAACTTTAAAAGCTGAAGATGAAAGTTATGTTATTGGAGGCAGGTCGTATAAGATAACTAAAGGTTTATCTGACCTGATTTTTATGAAACATCCTAGAGGTTACAATAGAGATGACTTGTACAATTATCGATCAATTTTAAACGATACAAGCGCGCACAGGCGTGATTTTAATGAAAATAAACAAATAAAAGGAACAAATACCTATAAATATAAAAAAATAATAAAAAAAATAGCACACACTCCTACACTGCGTACTGGAACAGGAATTATGAGAATTCCTAAAGAAAACATTAACTATGTCTATTGGGATGATCCTAATGAACTAGTTAATAGACTTCATATACTAATAGCATCCCAACAAGCTGGAAATAATAGTCATACTAATGAAATTATATCAATCATTGAGAAGCTGCGTGAGGCTGAAATAATAATATAAATTTTGGCACATACGATGAATACATTCATTTCTGAAATGAGCGTTGACAAGTTTGGACGATCACTAAGGAGTGGTAAACTGGAACGGGGTCCTCATGGTCCTCCTGGTCCTCATGGCCCTCCTGGTCCTCATGGCCCTCCTGGTCCTCCGGGTCCTCCCGGAAAACCTGGTGCTGCTGGTAAACAGGGCTCAATCGGATCTGCAGGAATTGGATTTCACTTAAACCCCAAAGGAAACTATGATTTGGCATTTAAACACATCACAAACCTTGGAGAACCCGAGACAAATTCTGACGCTACAACTAAAAACTATGTTGATACACAAATAAGAAAGCAAGACGATGACACACGTAAAAACACTCAAAAAACTATAGAAAATCTAACTCTATACATTAATGGTGAAATTGAAGGAATTGAGAATTATTTGTTCTCTAGCATACTTAATAAGGAGAATCAGAAGCAGCAGCAGCAAGACGGTGTCTACCAATAAAGCTTAATGCTACAATTTATCCGTTTCATTTATCTGTAATATGAGTAAGAGACAAGTTGTCGATGAGCTTCACAAACCTGCTCGTCGAAATTTTAAACGGCGTCGAGTCATTATTAAAGGACTGGATGATCTATGGCAAGCGGATTTAGTGGAAATGGATACTTATAAGCATGTAAATAAAGGCTACCGCTTCCTGCTGACTGTTTTAGATACTTTATCCAAATATGCTTGGGCTATACCAATTAAAACAAAAACCGGTACAGAAGTGACTGAAGCCATGCAATCTATATTCCAAGAGGGTCGGTACCCTAAAAACTTGCAAACAGACGATGGGAAGGAGTTTTATAACACACACTTTAAACATCTAATGAGTGATCATAAAATTAATCACTACTCTACCTATACATCGCTCAAAGCATCGATAGTTGAACGATTCAACAGAACTTTAAAGAGCATGATGTGGAAGGAGTTCAGCATGAATGGTTCTTACAAGTGGCTTCAAATGATAAAGGAACTACTATCTCAATATAACATGAAAAAGCATCGAACAATCCAAATGCGCCCTTGCGATGTCAATGCAAGCAATGAAAAGCATCTTCTAGCTACAGTGTACAATAACATAAAGATTGCTGATTCACCTAAATATAAAGAAGGAGACTCTGTTCGTATTAGCAAATATAAACATGTTTTCGAAAAAGGCTATACACCAAACTGGACTGCGGAAGTTTTCAAGATTGCTAAAATTCAAGTGACTAACCCAGTCACATATCTGCTTGAGGACTACCAGGGTAATCCTATAAAAGGAGGATTTTACGAAATGGAGCTGCTGAAAGTGAAACATCCTCATATCTTCCTTGTTGAAAAAATTCTAAAGTCGAAAGGCGATAAAGTTTACGTGAAATGGCTGGGATTCTCATCAAACCACAACTCATGGATAAATTCTAAAGATGTATTATTATAATTTAAAATAAAAAATCATTTTAAAAAATATAAACAATTGTTTTATTGCTCAATTTCCTTATCATAAAATCTTGTACTGTATATTACATCCCGATGGTGTTGGTTCAGTATAGACTCCAGAATTTTACTTGTATTGTAAATTCTCTGCTGAAACCTCATCCTATCGAGTGCACATATATGCCACGTGCCCTTACGGCTGGCTCTGTATGCAAACTCCCACACATGTAGAATGTATACTTTTGGTGTTAGAATAAATCGAACCCTTTTCGGCATTCCTTACAGTTGTTTCTTGTCAGCCTCATGTAAAATTTCATGAGGCGTTGATTCTCCCGGTTAAACCGTTGCACATCATGACATCCGCAGGTATCTGCCCCCTCAGTTGCATCATCATACGCCCATGTACAGTTGGTGTAATGTTCACCATATTTAGATGTTACTTTGTTTACATTTTCATATTGCTGAAGAAATTTGTAGCGTTTTTCTATTGTATTCTTATGCTCCTCTAGCAGAACATTAGAGTAATCGTCAAGGAATTTCTTAATGTTCATCTGAAATATTCACTTGGTTGATTGGTTGTTTTAGAAAAATGATTTTTCAATACTTGCCCTTTATTATTATCTTTTATCTTTTGGTAGCGTACGGCAGAAGTATTTTTACTTTCAGATGTTTTCCCTGGCTTGATAACTGATTTAACTGTAGCAGAATTTATCTGGTACTTTAATTCTTTTAACCTATTTCCTCTGTCTCCATCTTCCTCTAGCAGCTTGGTAGAATCTTTATAACTGCTCATTACCAGAACTCTATGCAAACTAACCTTTTGTTTTGCATTACAATTCATTTTATAGAACTTGGGGGAGGGCCAGGGAATATTATTGGGAAATATGAAAGAAGTTTTTTTGTTTTGTATGTAACACATTTTATTTTTTTTTTTAATAATTATTATTATAAAGGTTGGGCTCAAAATATGATAATGAATTCAAGTATTCAATGTTGTTGTTGTCATGCTGCGTAAAGATGAGGTTGAATGATTCACCAAGAGGACCCAAGTTTGTCACGAAAAAGTTGGCCTGACGTCTGATTTCCTCCAGTGTGCTGTCTGGTAAGTTACCATATCTAGCCGGCAGGAACATTTGCTTATCCTGCAACTCCACTATGACGCGGTCTCCATATTTTGTTGTAATTTTCTTGATTCCATGTATTTTATAAGCTGTATGCTGCTCCATATCAGATACTTTAATGCATGGATGAAATCCCCAATTGTTGATCGCTTCTAATGCTCCGCCATTTGCTGGTTGAGCTGATGTTTCTTCAGTGATGGTACGTTTTATCTTCTGACGTTGTGGTTGGGACATTTTCACTGTTTTTTTATTTATTTCTTAGTCTTCTATTTAAACTGATCACTTCAAAGGTACAAGAGGAACTGAGGATAATCTTGCTCACGTCTTCTTTTTATACTAGACTTTGATCTTCTGTCTCTTTCACTCCTAGTTTATTTTTCATCTCTTTTTATCATTTCACTCTCTCGGCGATTCTTCAGGAAAGAAACACTAAATCACGAAGTTCCTCACTTAAACTACATCCCGTACAATTAATATGATCATGCAGATCAAAGTTAATATAGTCAACGCCCATTTCTTCTTCTTCTACATCATCATCATCATCATCATCATGATCCACTTGATGTTTAGAAAACAGTTTTTCATATTTTATAACAAGGCTTTCGGGTAAAAAGTCTTTCAAGTCCCACAGAAAACGCGTTAATTTGATGCACACGAGTAAGTCACAGAATATTTCCAAATTAAGAGAATTACACAAATACTTTTCACATAAGATAATCCCACGCCGATATTGTTCTTCTTCGTTTCTGTAATTTTCCTCCTCACAGCAATCATATCCTCTATTTTGGTTTAATATAGCTGAATGTTGATAATCCTCAAATTGGTGCTCAATCCTCCTAACTGCACTCTCTACATCAACAGCCTTGGGCCAGGACTCTGCTGCATAGCACATCCACATAATTCACTTTTAAAAACTAACTAAACTGGAGGCACTAATTCTTCAGCGCTCGAATAAGAACTGCTCCAAATCTGTCATTGCATTTAATATATATATATATCAATCATTCAATCAATCAATCCCTACCAAGAAATTCGGCAGCACCCCTAAACAAAGAACTCTTTGTATTAAATAACCCATTCCATTCTTATCTAATGTAATTGATCCGCCTGCAACCCAAAATATTCTAAGTCAGCGATAATTCAGATCTTGAAAATTTATAAAATTCACTCCAAGCTCGCGCCTCCGTCCCTAAACAAAGAACTCTTTGTATTAAATAACCCATTCCATTCTTATCTAATGTAAACACAGCCACCTGCAAGCCAAAAATATTTCAAGCCAAAAATATTGCAAATTTCGCTTCAAGCTCGCGCCATCCCCAAACAAAGAACTCTTTGTATTAAATGGTTCACATTCCATTCTTATCTAATGTAATTGATCCGCCTGCAGCCCAAAAAGTCAAAAAACAAATCCAGCTACTTATTTCGCAATATCACGAAACGGATCCCAGCGAAGTAAGAGCTTGGGTGGGTGCGGCTTCCTATGGGTGAGGGGGAGGGGTATGGTTTCCCCTGCGGGGGAGGGGGAGGGTACGGATTCCTGCGGGCTAGGGGAGGGGTATGGCTTCCTGCGGGGGAGGGGGAGGGGTACGGCTTCCTGCGGGGGAGGGGGAGGGTACTTCTTCCTGCTGGCGAGGGGGAGGGGTATGGCTTCCTGCGGGGGAGGGGGAGGGTACTTCTTCCTGCTGGCGCGGGGGAGGGGTATGGCTTCCTGCGGGGAGGGGGAGGGGATCGCACCTGATGGCGCCCCAAACACACACACACACACCCCCACGTCCGAGACACGAGCTTTCATGACGTCACCATCTGGAAACTGCTCCTAGACGTAGACGATGAGCTTTCCAGAAGATCCTCCACGACCAGACCGAGAGCTTTCATGACGTCACGCACCCCAAAACTGCTCGTCCAAGACCAAGAGAAGCTTTTGAAGCAAAAAGTGAGAATTTTTTGCCCCTGTATAAACCTTATGGGATTTTTGCGCCCGAACCGGCCTAGCCTATCTACTTATATTCCTTGAAAATTCCTTTCGTTCCCTTCTCTCCATGGAATGAATAAAGAAACACACCCATTATAATGGCTTCACCATCGGCGCCGTCGCAGCCAGAGGAAAAAATTCCTATAAGTGTCGTTAACAATTACCAGTATGGCGCGGACAGTGGTAACCTCAGGAAATTTAATTTAAAGTCTCCAAATCTCGCCGCCGCTTGGAAGTCATGGTATAAGCAGTTTACAATTTATCTGACTGCCGGTGACCTACAAAACGCATCGGATACAAGGAAAAATTCACTTTTGCTGCACCATATGGGCCCGGATTGTTTCGAGATCTTCGACTCATTTGAAATCGATGAAGGAACCGCTACACATCAGGCATTAGTGAAAAAATTCGAAGAATATTTCGTACCAAAAGTAAATATAATAATGGAACGGTATAATTTCTTCACAAGGCGCCAACAAGAAGCGGAGACAATAGATGAATTTGTGACTTCATTAAAAAATCTAAGCAAGCATTGCGACTTTGGTGGACTTAAAGATGACTTAGTGAGAGACCTGTTTATTTGTGGTTTAAGCGGCAAGTTCAATTTCATACGGGAAAAACTACTCAGTGAAGGTGATAAGAAATTGGATAAAATTTTGAGCATGGCTAAAGTACTCGAAGCTAACAAAGAACATTCCAAAGAGTTCCAGAATGGCACGAGTGAAGCTAAAAATTTCGTCGGTGCCGTTAAAACGGCACATGGTTATCGCCACTATCCAAACACATCCAAAAGTACACATAACCACAAAAGTCCGTCTCCACATGTGAATCAGTTCAACAGCCAAAGTCGTCAGCCACATAATAACATGCGTAATGGTATGTGCAATCGGTGTGGTCAATTGCATAGGAATAAGTGTCCAGCAACAAATGTCATTTGCAACAGATGTAACGGTCGCAATCACTACGCAAAAATGTGCTCTAAGAAGAACTCGAGTCCAAATAAGGCTTTGGTCAGCAACATTGTTGAGGAAGCAGATAGGAACAGCCAGTCATCGCCAGTTTTTGTTGGAATCATGAGGCAGAACCACAACATACATCAGGATTGGTACATCAAGGTCATCATAAACAACAAATCCGTCACTTGTCAGGTCGATACAGGAGCTCAGGTTAATCTTATGTCGGTATCTCAGTTTAATTCACTAGGTTTAAGAGAAAATTTAATCAAAAAGTCCGGAATAAAAATTTGCACATTCACAGGTGAAATTGTACCATCTTTAGGTTACGTTAACCTTAGTTGTGAGTACCAAAATAGAAATTATAACATTAAATTTCACGTCTTACACATGTCGTGCAAAACCTTATTAGGTCTAGAAACATTGAAGGTCCTACAAGTAATTAAAGAAAACGATAATATTAATGCGTATCCAAATAACTTAATATATAATAAGATTGAAAACAGTGTAAATATTCCTAATTTTTTAGATAACTATAAGGAAGTTTTGCAAGGTCTAGGACGTCTGAAGAGCGAATGTCATTTAGTCGTACAAAATAATGTACATCCCATAGTCGAGCCGCCAAGAAAAGTCCCATTTGCATTAAGAGATGAACTAAAAGCGGAACTTGATCGGATGGAAAACCTGGAAGTGATTAAACGCGTCGAAGAACCTACCTCATGGGTAAGTTCTATTGTCCTGGGGGCCCATTCCTCAAACCATTCGAATAAATCCGTGCACGAAAATTTTCGTGTGCTCCTTTTCGAATGGTTATGTTTTGGCGTATTGCTGAATCTAATCGAATTCGTTTGGATATATTTCCACCACATTCGAATGTGGTGAAATATTTGGTAGTACGTATTTGTCAAATCTCAGAAATATTTCAATTTGACATTTTTTGAAAAAGTTCTAATTTAATATTTTTCGAGAAATGGCTGGATAAGACGAACTTTCTTTGTTGTTGGCTACCGCGAGTGTCGAACAAGCTGAAATAATGAGTGAAGTGAGTAATAGTGGAACGTGGGAAAATCGTGATTGTTTTGATTTGCCCGATCAAAAATTTGTAAAACTATTTCGTGTTAAAAAGACAATGGCAGAAGAATTAATTGACCGATTGAATCCCTATATGGTCCAACCCACTAGAGCTTCTGCTCTAACCGTTGAAACAAAGGTAATAGTTTGGAGATAAAATATTTATAAGCTTATCATCATTTTCACTGATTTCTAGGTCTTAGCTGCTTTAAGATTCTTTGCTTCAGGGAGTTATCAACTGAGTATTGCTGAAGATAGAAATATTTGCATAAGCCAACCTTCCATTAGTCGCAGCGTGCATGAAGTAATAAATGCGGTGCACGCCAGCAATTTTTTCCAGGACTTGGTGCATTTTCCAAGTACAATGGAAGAATTGCAAAAGATAAGGGAACATTTTCATTCCATTTACAATTTTCCCGGGATTGTTGGCTGCATCGATTGCACCCATGTAGCTATTGTAGCTCCTTCAAAAGATGATCCCATGTTTCCAGAACACGTTTACGTCAATCGAAAAGGATACCATTCATTAAATGTTCAGTTGGTAAGCGATCTATTACAATGCATATGTCCAGTTCTAATTAGTTTATTTTTAGATTTGTGATGATAAATTAAAAATTCGACATATGAACGCACATTTCCCTGGGTCGACACATGACAATTTTATATGGAGAAATTGCAATGTTTTCCCTTTAATGCAACAACTTTATCAGAGATATCCTGGACAGTACTTTTTCTTAGGTAGGATAACTGTTGTGTAAGCTCAAAAAATATCCACATGTTCTTTTCACAGGCGATTCAGGATATTCTTTAAGACCATGGATGATGACACCAATTGGTAATCCTTTAGGAGATGCAGAAGAAGGGTACAATGATTGCCACATATCTGCGAGAAGCACCATAGAGCGTGTAAATGGAGTGCTAAAAAGTCGTTTCCGATGTCTTTTGAAACATAGAGTGCTACACTATGCTCCAAATATAGCATCTAAAATAGTTAACACATGTTGTGCTCTGCATAATATGTGCATTGAGTATAATCTCTCTAAGGTTGACCTTGAAGATGAAGAACATGAAGAAGGCGCTTCACTGGATGAACCTGAGGATTTATTGGAAAATGATGAATTGTTGCAGGGTAGACATATCAGAAATCGCATTGTCAGAAATTATTTTACTTAAATAAAATTTATTTCTTTTCAAAATTAATTATTTTTATTCAAGAACGAAAAATTTTTTTTTATACTAAATAAGACGACGAAATTTGTTCTAGTGCAGTAGCTATGCGTTCATTCGCGGCAGCAGTCCGTTCCTGTGCAACAGCCTTTTTTTCTTCGGCTAATACTTTACGCTCCAAAAGAGCTAGTTTTTTTTCATAATAATGTGTTTTTAAATTTAATTTCTCTTTAGAGATTGCAGCTATACTATTAGCACTTTCAAGTGTATTCTGCAGCCGGGCGATTCCGATACGTGGCCGTTTTCGTGCTATAATATTGGAAATCGTATATACCAGTGGCGGCTCGTCAGAGGAGGCAGGGGAGGCAGTGCCTCCTCTGTCAAGTTTTGCAGTTCTTAAATTGTAATTTAAAGAAAAAATCTAAAATATTCAATGCAAAAACTTATTTTGTGAGTAAAATATGTTCAAATGTCAAAGAAATAAGAATGAAAATTGATTTATATAGTCTGGCAATGTTTTGTCATTTTTGCAGCTATGGTAATGCTTTCCTTGCATTGTATATTGTATGATGAAAATTGCCTGTATAAAATCAACGTGAGGCGAGCCTCTTTGAAACCACTATATGCGAATAAAAGAGCTTCTGCAGCCGGAACTTTCGTTTTGCACTGAATCCAACAGAAAATTCCGAATGCTCAAGCTCTTTTTGTCGGCCAGTTGGACAAATCAGCTTTGAGTTCTGTGTGGGGGTGACACAGAAGCTAGCCGCACAGATAGCATGTGCAACACACTTGGGAGGCATGCGGCGGCGAACTATAAATTCTTTGTGTGCGTAAGGGCGCGTTCACAACGAGGATGCGCCACGCCACGCCACGCCACGCTACGCCACGCCACGATTCGTGAAGAGTCGAAAATAAAAAATGTTACATGCTTACTCAATCTGAGTGTGCACAACGGCGATGCGACTTCGCGAGGTGTCGCGCTGCGCGGCGCCACACCGCGCTGAAAGAATCAAGCCGTACATTCTTTTCAAGCTGCGTCGCGCTGAACTCTGGGGGGTCCACCTAGATAATGCTTAATAAGTTCTTTCAGAGACATCCTACAATACTGGTTGATAACGCATTAGAAAGCTGAGCCTTCTGGCTTTCCAACGATACCACCCACGGAACAATCCGCTGACAAAAAAGCGGGAGAGCGCTATCTGAGTCCGAAGACATGATGTACTCAACTTGGCGTATACCACGAGAACGAAAGTCTCCTCGCGCTGTAAATCTCGGCGCGGCGTAGCCTCGCTGTGAACACCTAGTAGCGCGCTTCATCGCGCTGAAAATCTCGGCGCGGCGTAGCGTGGCGTGGCGTGGCGTGGCGCATCCTCGTTGTGAACGCGCCCTAACAGAGGAGGCTACGCTTCGACTGCCTCCGAGAACTTTTAAGCATAAAGCTGGGTAAAGCAATTGTAAGGCTGTGTGTGGCTTTTTGTTAGATATAAATATGAGTAAACACACGGCCTGAGAATTCTGCGTGTGCGTGCCAAAGAGGCAAGCCTCCGATCGAAAGTTTTAAGATTGAGCTTATTTGTGCAAAAGCGAATCTGCATAAACTGGGAGTAGAAAGCAGAATCGCGCGAAATTTGAATTCTTATTATATTTTGTTTTTGGTTTTTTTTTAATAGGTATACACCTAATTCTGTTTTTACTCGGTTTTGATTTAACACGGTCTGCAAAAAAAATTTGATTCCGTTTTTACACGATTTTATTCGATTTAGCACGATTTAAATTTTAAATAAAAATATGTATCTACATAATATGTACATACTTTAAGAATTGTTGTTTTTATGAAATAGACTGTGCATGAATGCACATAAAAATTTAATTTGGCTTTTATAAAAAGACTCTCTTAATAGTTTTTTGTATGAATCATATTATTTTACGTATTTCTTACAGGGTTGAATTGGAGGATATGGAACTAGTCCCCTCCTTTTCTATGTACCTATGTACCTACTTCATGTCTTTTTTTGCACGGTTTTTTTTACACGGTTTTTTCTGGAACGTATCTACCGTGTAAAAACAGAATTTGTATATCTGCGTATGTAGTGTAGAGGAAACAATGGTATCAAAGGTGGTTGTCACTATTTGTGGCGAGCGTGGGACCACAAATTATATTATTGAATTTTCTGCCTCCTCTGTTTAGGAGACCACGGGCCGCCACTGGTATATACATGTATTACTCATACAATATATGTATAGTTACCACGTTCGCCCATTTGTGCCGGTCGTTTTATACCCCCCTGGGACTTGCTGACCGCTGGCGTATCACTTGATGTATCAACGGGCTCTACCTCAACCACACGCTGAACATTCACTCCACCATCCTCAATGAGTGCGAAACCACCTTCCTCTGTTGGTAATTCCTGTAAAAGTTCGTTATCACTGAATTTTTATCTATATGTTAATCAATAAACTATTCTTACAAAGCGAAAAGGAGTTTCTAGGACATCTTGGTGACCGAATGTAATTGTATCGCCAATTAACTCCTTTACTTTAATTTCTAAGGGAGTCAAGGTTGCTGATATTGACGGACCTCCACCAGTTGCACTCGAATGTTTTTTTATCGAGGCCACTTTCGCCTTAACAGCACCTTTAAGGTCTTGCCAAGTCTGAAATAATAGTAATATTAATTAATAAAGCACCATTTTTTCAATGCTGCAATACTAACTTTTCTCCATGCTTTTGCATCCTTTCGTGCTCCCGGTGTTGCATTCAATTTGATTGCCAATTCCTCCTACAATTCCATCGCTTTTTTGTAAATGAAAGTAGCATCAAACTTCCCACTACATAATTTTGAATGTGTTTCCATAAACGAAATAAGTAATTCCTTTTGGCCGTTAGTAATGTGAGCTGATTTCTTACAACTTGCGGCACTTTCCATTTTCGATCTATACACAATTCATATTTTTATAAAATTAAATAAGTAATTAAAAATATATATTATATATTTTTAGTAAAATCTTAATGAAACACTAAAAATATTCTTTTAAACCCTAAAAATAGTTTATCTTGATTAATAACTATAACCATTACTTACATTTTTAACTGCGAGTTTCACAAATTTCACAAATTTCACAAATAGTTCACCACCTGACGTTTTTTACAATTTTCGACTGCTCAGAACCACTCGAAAAATTCCGACTACTTTTCATACGAGAAAATTCGCGCACGGATTTCGGGAATACGCCTCAAAGTAAAACCATTCGAATGTGGTGAACTTTCGCACACGGATTTATTCGAATGGTTTCAGGAATAGGCCCCCTGGTTAGAAAGCCTAACGGCCAATTACGTATATGTCTTGACCCCCGTAATCTAAATAAGGTATGATGAGATTAAATCAAAATTATCAGGAGCCAAATATTTTACGGCCCTGGATGCTAATTCGGGATTTTGGATGCTACCCTTAGATGACGAGTCATCGAGACTCTGTGCATTTAACACTCCCTTCGGGAGGTATCGTTTTATGCGTCTTCCATTTGGAATCAATGCAGTTCCAGAAACATTTCATGCTGAAATTGTAAAACATTTTTCAGATATTCCCAATGTAATTATTTACATCGACGATTTTTTGATATATTCTTCTACAAAAGAGGAACATCTTAGAAGTCTGGAGACAGTTCTCAAAAAAGCAAAAGAAATAGGTCTTAAATTCAATGAAAAGAAGTCCCAATTTTGTCAGAATGAAATCAAATTCATGGGTCATATTTTTAATGCATCTGGTGTCCGCCCTGATCCGTCAAAAATCGAAGCTATTTGCGCTTTACCTCGTCCCGTAAATGTCACTGATTTGCAACGTTTCTTAGGTATGGTTAATTACCTAGGTTCCTTTATAAAAGGATTGTCAAACGAAAATTATGAGTTACGTCAACTATTAAAGAAAGATATTGAGTGGCATTGGACCGACAAACATGAACAAGAATTCGTTAAATTAAAAATGTGGCAGTCGTGGGACTGGCCGACAGAAGCTACGCTTCAACTTCTTACGTAACAGTTAAAAAAAAAATTTCTTTTGAATATAGAAGAAAAAAAAATAAACAAAAAAAAATACAGTTATAAGAAAAGAAAAATGAAAATCATTTTTTTATTGATAAAATTATATTTTTGCAACAGTCACAACTCACTAGATCCTCTAATTCTTTTAAATCACTTTCCATATTTATTTTTACAAATCACTGCTCAAAAAAATAGAATCCCACGCACACAGCAGGCGACCGTTTCTCTCTCTCTGGCGAGTAGGCATGCGCCCAACGAATCTAACGCTTACGTCTTCGATTTTCTAGGTTGAGTCCCAGCCCGCGAAACCCCCGATAAAAAGCGTAGCTTCAAAAATCTTATTTCAAATGCACTCAAATTCACTCCAGGCGCAAAGCTCTATCCTAAATTTTTGGGACCATATACAGTTATCAAAATCAAAGGAAAAGACCGCTACGATGTACAAAAAGTGGGAAACCACGAAGGACCAGGGACGACAAGCTCAGCCGCCGATCACATGAAACGTTGGTTTGATGGAGAGAGCGAAGAAGATTCATCTGAGTCAGATGAAGATGTCAGGATAGCCGAATGTAGGAGTTGCAGCTTCCTCAATAAGCAGAGCAGCTTAGCAGCTTAGCCGCTGAGATCACGAGATCATCCCGTTAAGCCCGTTAAGCCGAATCAGCCCGTAGAGGAGTTAACCAGCGTGTGAAGCCAAAAAACGGAGTTAGGGAGTCAGTCCCGATCTCTTCGCCGAATTGTTAAGCCGCTAAGTAACTTTTTGACACGCTCGTATGGTTAAGCCTTGTTAAGTTTTTCTTGCCTTGTGTAAATTAATACTTACCTTTTTTTCAAAATATCATCCAGTGCGAAATTATTGACTCAACTTTGTTCAGACAAAACTTAACTATTTCTTTTTTCAAAACTTACCTGTGAATTATCCGTGGATTCAATAAAAATACCCCTTTAACTAAAGCTTTTTCTAATTAAATCACCCTTTCCCCCACATATATAAAAATAAATGTTTGTCTGTATGTCCTTTATCGTAAACTATGCATTTGATCATGTGATGATCTTTAGCAAAGTTGTTGTGCATGAGCCCACGAAGGTTTCTGAGTTGGTACGACCAATTTTCGACAGATAGCGACACTGTCATTCCAATGAATTTCATATATTGCCGTGACAGTTCATGCTGATATATGAAATTCATTGGAATGAGATGATGATGAGATGAGATGAGATGAGATGAGATGAGATGAGATGAATGAGACGAAACGAGACGGAAATTTTCTTTTTTTCAAACAAATAAAATGTATTTCTTTTTTCAGCGTAGTAGCACACGCCGGGTATTCGCTAGTTAATTAATAAAACTGTGGTGTCCCCGCCCGATAGTCAAAAAGGCGAGTACATTTTTCTGCCACACTCTCGGTTTGTCCCTGGCGAAATTGCCAGCCTTGTGGTGTCCCCGCTTTAAACCACGAACCGAGCCTTATGTCCAAAAAGCGAACGAGGCCTTAAGGCCTGCGCCCATACGATCCAGCGCCCTGCGTTCATGCATCAAGCTTTAAGCTGTTGCTGCACGAAAATATTGAAATCCATGCTTTCTTATGGAGCTTCGCCCATAAGCGATGCATGGCGATGCAGCGACGCATGGAAATGTTGAACATTTCTCAATATTTTCATGCATCGGGACGCATCAGCCGGTTTGAACCTAGGGTGGACTTTCAAACTTGCAAGTTCAAAGTTGTGCATTCACAGCTGACTGTTTACATCCCGGCAAAGTGTACCTGAAACATTGGACGCACCTAATAGCAGAATTCCTATTAAAAGAAATTTAATTAATATAGTAAGATCCATTTTTATCCTTTTAATTTTCAAAATTGCTCCTTTAATAAAATTCCTGCGCTGTGCTGTGGCTGTGCTGTGACTATTGACAATTTGTGGCATTGTGAGATGACGGATCTTATGGGCGAACCTCTGAATTGCCATGCAGCGGCAGGCATCGAGATCCATCAACAGCTTAAAGCTTGATGCATGAACGCAGACCGCTGGATCGTATGGGCGCAGGCCTTTAGGCTATCCACACAGAACATTTCAGTGATACTGTCACACGACTGCGGAAGAAGCAGGTGGCCAAGCCCCGGCCATTTTGGGTATTCTCTTGGAAGCAGGCGGACAAGCAGCAGCAGCCATCCCGCGCAGAGACAAAAAGGAATTAAGAAAGCAAAAAAAAAAAATAAATCCAACTAAAATATTTAAATCACGGTCCAGTACTGTTCCGCGAACAGTGAGGATAGTGAAAATGCGAATTAACAAGGAAGCAAAGGCCACCCAAGATTCAGTGAAGTGAGCCGCTCGCCTCAGCGGCGCAGTTTCTATCAGTAAGGTGAGTAGCGAATTAACAAAAAAGGCCATCACTAATGCTATGCCCCGCGAAGGGGCTATTAAAGGAACCTGTGGGCTACACCCCCCCCCCCAAGAGGGCCTCGACTTATACGCACTCCTCGTGCTCCACATCCTAAAGTGAGGTTAAGCCGCTCAGCAGCACCCGGCTATAACAGTGCGCCGCCGCCGCCGCCGCTCCCTGGAGCCCCCGTGGGATACCTGAAGTAAAGTCCTGAAAAAGAAAAAAAAAGGAAAACTCAAAAGGAGCACCCCGAAGCAGCGGTACGTGCGTTGTGGGATCGACCAGTCAGCAATTCAGCATCGCAGCACCACAGCGCCCCATCGTCGTTGCAGCGGAGCACCTCATCGCTCTACGCCTCTTCCCCAGCCTGTAACATCGTGGGATCCCGACGCTGGAGCCAGAAATTTTCATCCTCCCCTGGAAATTAGTTATTTGTTTTATTTCTTTTCTTTTTTTTCGCCTTAATGGCTCACGAAATCCGACTTTTATATATCGGTTCTTTTCTCCTTTCACGAATTCTACCTATTTTTGCTTCTCGGCTTCACCGATCATTTTAGCAACCCAACCTAGAAAAAGAAGAAGAAAAAAAACACAATTTTATTAAGTAAAGTAAAAGAGAAATTGAAATTAGAGAACTTAAGCAACAGCCCTCTCACCCAATTCAATTTAAGGCATCCGCCAGCAAAAAAAAATAAACCGGACAGGTTCAAAAGAAAAAGAAAGAAGGTACCATACCCCTCTTGGGTAATAACCCCTTCCGGGTTCCTTGTATTCGGTAGGGTAGGGTCTCCGCTAATTTTAATTCAACCCTTTCGTTTCGCGCAGCTCGTTAGGTACCCTTGGCGATCGATCGGCAGCGGGTCCAGCTCAAAGGAGGAAAAAGGTACGTAACCAATTTTTATTAATTCTATGGCGGATAATTACCTCGCCCCTGCACCAGTACTATCGGGTAGTCGAAATTGTTTGGTGTCGCGATCGTGCTACTAAACGGCGCTCCGTCGTCATTCTCAAAGAGTCCCCTTAACGATTCGAGGAGCTCAGCAGATCGCAGTCGGAGCGTTCCGCCGAGGACTCGGAGTCTAATGACGTCTTGTCTCACGAGCCCGGAGGGTGAATAAGTTCTTGATCGGGTATATAGTCACAGCCGACCTCGTCGAGTTTTTTTCATTCAGATTTGTACGTTTCGCCTTTAAGTTTCATGTTTAGTCGTCATTCTCTTCTCTCACGATATGCTCGGATTGCGATCTGGGGTAGTGTCATGTAACTTTGAAACGACCTGATTCATGGTCGATCGTTTAAGTCGAACCAAAATCTCTTTGGTGTCATGTAATTCAATCGACCGAAATGGTGGTGCTGACAGACTCAGCATACACGAGAATACCACTCTTTCTATTTAGAGGACTCTGGAGAGGTGAATGTTATGAAAAAAAAATATTAACCAAATAAAATAAATAAAATATGTAAACACTATAACAACAAAATAAAATTCCTACTTATCTTAAACAGTTAAATAAAAGAATGACGCATTTTTATCACTTCGTCATATTGGCCGTTATGTATTCTTTAAGATAATGATTCCTATATTTAAATGAACATTAAACTCTTGAATTATAGTTTCTATAAATTGCAAGATCATCAGATCATTGGTAACTGTAATGCTGGAGATTCGATCAGACAATATTTGATTATACTTTAAATATAGGAATCATTATCTTAAAGAATACATAACGGCCAATATGTTTGGGCACACCCAAACCGCAATTAGAATCTGAAAATAAAAATAAAAATGTTAATTAGATTCACTATGTATATTTAAATTATGTACCTCGTCCCTGGGTTGGCACAGGGACTCCCAGCAGCAGCCCACTGGAAGAGAACAAAAAGACTTAGTAGAAAATAATAACAAATTAAATAGACACTAAACATAAACAGCACATCACACGTATTATTTCTATTGGGTCTAACTACAATTTATAAGTCAGATTTAATAGAAATTAATGAAAACCCAGTGCAAGAGGAATGTAAACAATGGATCTTTGTTTACATTTCTGCCGGCAAAGGGCACTTGCTATTTCTTCCACATTCAACACTCGCGAAAACATTTTTTAGCGCAGAACTGACCGCACAGCACTTAAATTCATATTTAAACCATAATACTTAGCATTTGCTGACGGATGCTTCAGTTTTTTCACAAAAAATAACACTTCACGCGCGAAACTTGTTTTTGCCGGCACTTGTCAAACTCCAACTTCTGCGATCACCTGATCGATCGATTTGGGGCAATTCAACGCGGCGAATTCAAGGGAATTACCAGATTCGCGATTAATTCGCCAGGTAATGAATTATTTAATGTTTTCTAAATTCCCCATAAGCCCTGTAAGAAGAAAAGAGATGGCAAGTGAAACCAAGTGAAATAGTAATATGACATGAGCGGAGAGAAATCACTGCTGAGTCAAAAAGTGACAATTGTGCAGCCACTCAGCCATGTTATAGCGAAGTGGTTTTTTAATCATTTTTCATTAATTGTAATTCTTTGCGGCAATTATTCTACTCCCAGAGTAGAATAGAATATAGAGTTTTTGACGACGAATCAAGAGAATTACTCGATTGCGCTAAATAATCGGCAGATTACCTGGGAGATTCTAATAACCAAACTATTTCCGGTTTTTCGTAGTTGCAATCGATTATAAAAGGAGCCGAAAATGTCAACTCGCTCTCTTTTGTTTTTCAGCCGCCGAAGATACACGTTCAGATCAGCAGGAAAATTTCATATGCCATTTAAAAGGTCAGGAAATTTTCAAATGCGATTACTTGAACAATTTAAACCCTAAACAAAAAAACTTGTAAAATTTGGTAATAGAATTTATTTTAGATTTAAAACATTTAATTTGTAATTTGTATTTGGAATTCTTTTGGACTTAAATTTAATCGCTTAATTTGAAAAATAAATAAATAATAATTAACGTAACTTAAACGAATACATTAATAAATAAAGAAATAATATATAATAAGTTTTCTAGAGTTAGAATTGTTCAAACCTAATCTAGAATTATATTTTTCCTGTAAAGGCAACGGTTCTTCAAACTGTGATTCTCTACCACAGAAATAGAACTCGAAGAATTGTTCGGGTGATTTCTACAGGAGAAACAGAAGAACCAATCTTGTGAATTTTGGGAATTTAAAGCGAAATAAAAAGGAAATTGAATTATAACCTCACATTCTTTTCGTTAATTTACCCGCTACACACTCTTTGCAGCAAGCAACGAAGGAATACACATTTTTAAGGAAATTCCTCTAATTTCTTTTATTTGCTTGCGTGCATCAACATATTTTTTGGTGGTTCCATCCAGGAATGTGCGGCTAATTCAATTTTCTTTTTACATAGCAATTAGCATTACTGTATTGTTAACTGTCTTGTTAAGTTACAATCGTTTTCGCAACAACATTCATCATGGCAGAACTAGACGAGTTAGTAGCTCAAGTTGTTACACTACGAAGGAGATTGGAAAGGTCTATTGACAACGGGAAGAAGACAGCGATCCCAAAACGCACACAGGGATTTTATGAAAATAAAATAGCTGACCTGAAGACCAGTTGGGATGAATTCCGCGAAGCAGATCTAGCCATTAGCAAATATGTATTAGCTAACTCAATTGCTAAGTCAATAGAATACATAGACGAAGACCAATACAGCGCAACAGAAACGAAATACTCTGAATATATGGCAGAGCTATTAGAGGGACTACACAAATGCACCCCGACTCCTGTTACTACGGTGCCACCACATACTACCACCGTTATACAAGCTGAATCTCTATTACCAAAAATCGCATTACCAAAATTTGATGGAAACTATGACATGTGGCAATCATTTCGTGATATCTTTATATCATTAGTACACAACAATCCAAAACTAACTGACGTACAAAAGTTACACCATTTGAAATCATGCCTAATCGGCGACGCTGAAAAACTATTACGACACACTCCAATAACAAATCAGGATTATCAACCTGCTTGGACTAAATTACAGGAACGATACGAAAACAAACGAATTCTTGTGAATCACCAACTGAAGCTGCTGGTAAATCAACCCAAGGCAAATACGGAAACAGCAAAGTCAATTAAATGCTTAATTGATACAACTGACGAATGTCTACAACAACTAAAGGGTCTGAACGTCGACACATCTTCTTGGGACGCACTTCTAATTCACATCTTGGTACAAAAACTGCCCTTTATCACATTAAAATATTGGGAGGAAGAACAAGGTGCTACTCAAGAATTACCAACGTTAAATCAGTTTCAAAAATTCTTGTCCACGCGGTTAAAAATATTGGAATCTATCGCAGATACATTAACCAAAACATCACAACCAACCTTTACTAAAAGGGATACAACAAGATCATACCTCACAACAAGGGAAAATAAATGCCCTATATGCAGTAAAAACCATTTCATCAAACAATGTTTACGTTATCAAAACATGAACGTTGCGGCACGGCAGAAGGCTATTCAAGCAGCAAATTGTTGCTTTAATTGTCTATCTACTAAACATTCCACTTCCGACTGCGCAAGCAAATACAAATGCTTGAAATGCAATCGAAACCATCATACCACTTTGCACAGTGATATCAACACAACGGCCTCCACACGGCATACGGAAACATCACAACACAATTCAAAACAATATGCTCATGGCAGCAAGGATCTCTCTGGATCACACAACAACAATTCACAGCATACTCCTAGCAGTACTCACGCACATCAAACCACTCATACCAATACTTCTACCAACAAAGAAGGAACACAACCAACTCAATCATACCAAACGCAAACACATTATAGCAACATAGATAACGACTCTGAAATCTCCACCCAATCAAACGAAGCCCACTGTGACATCACTCAATTATTTCTAACCAAGGAAAATCATCAGTCACTTCTCTCCACGGCTTTGATAATTGCGGAATGCGAGAATGGGAACTCACAGACCCTAAGGGTTCTCATAGATAGTGGCTCACAGTCATCGTTCATCACGGAGGCAGCATGTAAAAAATTGGCGGCTACACTCACACGAACATCTGTCGCAGTCACAGGACTAAACACATGTCCAGCAGGAGTTGCACAACAACAAACCAAACTCTATCTACGATCCAGATGGTCAGATACATCACCTATCCTGGAAAATGTCTTGGTGTTGAAGGAAATTACTGGACCTTTACCAACAAGGCCCATTTCGCAACACTTAAGTCATCACTTACAAAACATACAATTAGCTGATCCTAGTTTTTGGAAACCAGGTCAAATTGATGCACTCTTAGGATCTCAAATTTATGCAAAAATTATTCGATCGGGTATCAGACGCGGACCAGACACAGCACCTGTGGCTATTAACACCATATTTGGCTGGATTCTACTCGGCCCGACGATTCCAACCCATGAACGTGATGAAATCAAGGCTCTTACAATCACAACGGCGGACAATGATCTTAGCGAACAACTTCGGAAATTCTGGGACATCGAAGAAATTCCATCGAGACCCATTCTTACAAAGGAAGAAGTAGAATGCGAAGAGATGTTTCAATTAAACTACCGTCGACTTGAGAACGGACAATATCAAGTCAGTTTGCCATTCATTAATAATGAAATCCCTATCTTAGGACAATCCAGGGGATTAGCATTAAAAAGGTTTGAAATTCTCCAAAAACAATTTTCCAAGGATCCAAAATATGAGTCAGATTATCGAGAATGCCTAAATCATTATATTGAAGTAGGTCATATGACGGCAATAAATTCCTATCCCACAGAGCCGCATCATTATTATATTCCACACCACGCAGTTTTTAAAGACAGCACGACGACCAAGCTGCGAGTTGTCTTTGACGCGTCGGCTCATACTACAAATGGAAAATCAATCAATGATATATGCTAAAAGGACCAACTCTCCAACCCAAACTTTTCTCTACGCTTCTCAAGTGGAGAAAATATCCAATAGCAATGAATGCGGACATTGAAAAAATGTACCGAATGATCAGCATGCATCCAGATCATAGAAAATTCCAGAGAATCATTTGGCAACACCCAAAAACTTTAAGACTTCAAGACTATGAACTCAACACAGTCACCTTTGGAACGACATCAGCTCCGTACTTGGCAATTCGGACTCTACAGCAGTTAGCTAGAGATGAAGGCAAAAATTAGCCACTAGCAGCGCAAGCCATCATGACAGATTTTTATGTCGATGATCTTCTAACTGGAGCTGACACCATACAAGATGCAAGACGACTACAAGAGGAATTAATTCATATCATGAATTCAGGCGGATTTAATCTCAGGAAATGGGCTAGCAATGACGTTAAATTACTTGAGAATATACCTACGGAACATCGGGAACTGAAAAATACTCTAACCATAGATAAAGAGGAAACCATAAAAACAGTGGGGGTTCAATGGCATCCTGCATCGGACGAATTTACATTCATGCTCGGTCCAAGAAAGATGCATACTACAACAACAAAGCGAACAATACTATCAGACATCGCATCTTTATATGACCCGCTAGGATGGCTGGCTCCGATTATAATCGTAGCCAAAATGCTAATGCAAACGCTATGGATTACGGGTCAGGCATGGGACACTGAAGTCTCAGAACATATCAAGGAATCCTGGGACACATTCAAATCTGACTTACAAGATCTATCATCTTTGAGAATCCCGAGATGGGTGGGATACACACAGAAGGCAAACATTCAAATGCATGGATTTTGTGACGCTTCTACCAAGGCTTATGCAGCCGTCTTATATTTAAGAGTTGAAAATAAGGAAGGAATTACAATTCCTAATCTAATCTACTACTACTCTAATCTACTCACATCAAAAACTAGAGTAGCTCCGACCAAACCCACTACTGTACCCCGTTTGGAATTGAACGGAGCAGTCCTTCTTACCAAACTAATAAAGGAAACCCTCGACACCATGCAATTAAATAATGTCTCCATCTTTGCATGGACTGACTCCACTATCGTCCTACAATGGATAAAGGAGCATCCATCAAAATGGAAGACATATGTTGCAAACCGTGTTGTTGAAGTACAGGAGGTTCTTAAATACGACAAATGGCGACATGTACCCAGCCAAGACAATCCTGCTGATATCGCGTCCAGAGGGACTTCTACGAAGGATTTGCTTCACAATAAATTATGGTGGAATGGTCCACGATGGCTATCACAACACGACAATCAATGGCCACATATACGCAAAGCACAAGAAATTACAAACTTAGAAGCTAAAGGGACAACAGTTACAAGCTTAATAGCTAAGGAAGAGGATACTATACTATTACAATCATCATCATACGCTCGACTCGTTCGCATAATTGCCAGGATCCAATTGTTCAGCTATAATTGCCGCAATCCACAACAAAGGGAGTACCAAATCTCTGCGGTCAGATACCAGACAGCTGAATGCACAATTCTAAAGCTGGTTCAACGAACATCATTCCGTGAAGACCTAAACAATTTACGTAGTAAAAAACCATTGGCAAAACATAGTCGATTGTTAAAACTTACGCCATTTCTTGATGAGAACGGTTTGATCCGCTTAGGAGGCAGATTGGATAATGCACCTATTCCATACACGCAAAGACATCCGATAATTTTACCAAGGTCTCATCGTGTGACTCACCTTCTCATAGATAAGGCTCATCGAGAAACACTACATGGAGGGCCATCACTTGTTCTCAGCACGATTCGGCAAAAATACTGGATTCTGGACGGCAGGCGCAGCATAACCAGTAGAATACATAAATGTATCACCTGCGTCAGACATCGTGGTACAACAGCAATTCAATTAATGGGAAATCTACCTTCCAGCCGGACGACTATCACCAAACCCTTCACAAGAGTAGGAATCGATTATGCAGGCCCTATAATCATAAAAATATCAAATTTGCGAAATTCCAAACGTCAAAAGGCTTACCTTTGTATATTTCTCTGCATGATTACTCGAGCTATCCACATTGAACTAGTTTCAGACCTTACTTCCGAGGCTTTTATAGCAGCATTGCGAAGATTTATAGCTAGAAGAGGATTATGCACAGATATATACTCTGACTGTGGAACAAATTTTATTGGAGGAAAAGTCATTCTTGATAAGGAGATAAACCAAGCAATCCAGGAATCAACAAAAGCAGCGATCGAATATTTGATACCCAAGGCAATCACTTGGCATTTCAACCCTCCATCATCACCACACTTCGGAGGAAGCTGGGAAGCTGGGGTAAAATCCATTAAGCACCACTTGAGAAGAGTTCTAGGCAACGCAGTGTGTACCTTCGAAGAACTAACCACAATTCTCACCCAAATAGAAGGATGCTTAAATTCAAGACCACTATGTTATGTTCCGAATGATCCAAACGATATATTGGTTCTCACGCCAAGACATTTTTTAATTGGCCAGGCCTTATTAACATTACCAGAACCCGATTATACAACAGTACAACCTAATCTTTCACAACGATGGAAGTACTTACAACATGTGTACAAGCAATTTTGGGACAAATGGTCCATGGATTATCTAAACCAAATGCAGAACCGACAAAAATGGGAAAGACCTCAAAGAAATATGCAAATAGGGGATGTGGTCTTAATTAAAACAGATAACACACCTCCAGCAAATTGGCCATTAGGCATTATACAGGCTGTGTATCCAGGCTCTGATGGACTGATTCGGGTTGTGGAAGTCCGAACTCAAAACAATTCATACAAAAGGCCCATCCACAAGCTATGTAGACTGCCCATAGAACAGGACTCTGCGGAAGAGAATAAAGAATTCTCAACAACACCTTCAACAAATTAATGTCCTGTATCGTACCGTTCAAGTTATTGTCCATTCGTGTTCAGTGTAGGAAATTGACCTTCTTAAACTCATTGACATAATTTCAGATGTTTAATGAACAAGAAGACTGCCTAGACATTTTGGAGGACATCTACTTCACTCCGCCAGGAAGTCCAAATGCCTCCTACTATGTCAATCTGGAGTCAGATGAGCAGATTGGAAATTCGTCAACAACCACCATGACAACCAATCCATCGAAGCCATCTACTTCCAAGGCTCAACAAGATTTCCTGACACAGTCGAGATACGTCAACCCAACGACTTCGCGACCGGCCATCATCAATGGTAGAAGGATGAACTCACTATCGAGACTGCGCCCAACTACTACCATCGAGGAGCTCGAAATGAGGATGGACAACACACAACAAAAATTCACAACTCGTGAGGGTGTGGACATCTTCCTACCACGTGAGGTCCTGCAACGAATTAACTTCCGAGAAGTGCGAAATACCAAGCAGAAGGAAAAAACGGTCAACTTACCCGGACGATACCAGGCTCGACTACGTGTCCTCGCAGACGGAAAAATAATCTTCCACCACTACCACAAACGAGGACTAAATAAACTCCTTAATAAAATAAAGGACAATCCCCAAACTATCAGCGTTTTGTTGAACGGAACCGTTCAACGGGGGGGAGTATGTTTGGGCACACCCAAACCGCAATTAGAATCTGAAAATAAAAATAAAAATGTTAATTAGATTCACTATGTATATTTAAATTATGTACCTCGTCCCTGGGTTGGCACAGGGACTCCCAGCAGCAGCCCACTGGAAGAGAACAAAAAGACTTAGTAGAAAATAATAACAAATTAAATAGACACTAAACATAAACAGCACATCACACGCATTATTTCTATTGGGTCTAACTACAATTTATAAGTCAGATTTAATAGAAATTAATGAAAACCCAGTGCAAGAGGAATGTAAACAATGGATCTTTGTTTACATTTCTGCCGGCAAAGGGCACTTGCTATTTCTTCCACATTCAACACTCGCGAAAACATTTTTTAGCGCAGAACTGACCGCACAGCACTTAAATTCATATTTAAACCATAATACTTACCATTTGCTGACGGATGCTTCAGTTTTTTCACAAAAAATAACACTTCACGCGCGAAACTTGTTTTTGCCGGCACTTGTCAAACTCCAACTTCTGCGATCACCTGATCGATCGATTTGGGGCAATTCAACGCGGCGAATTCAAGGGAATTACCAGATTCGCGATTAATTCGCCAGGTAATGAATTATTTAATGTTTTCTAAATTCCCCATAAGCCCTGTAAGAAGAAAAGAGATGGCAAGTGAAACCAAGTGAAATAGTAATATGACATGAGCGGAGAGAAATCACTGCTGAGTCAAAAAGTGACAATTGTGCAGCCACTCAGCCATGTTATAGCGAAGTGGTTTTTTAATCATTTTTCATTAATTGTAATTCTTTGCGGCAATTATTCTACTCCCAGAGTAGAATAGAATATAGAGTTTTTGACGACGAATCAAGAGAATTACTCGATTGCGCTAAATAATCGGCAGATTACCTGGGAGATTCTAATAACCAAACTATTTCCGGTTTTTCGTAGTTGCAATCGATTATAAAAGGAGCCGAAAATGTCAACTCGCTCTCTTTTGTTTTTCAGCCGCCGAAGATACACGTTCAGATCAGCAGGAAAATTTCATATGCCATTTAAAAGGTCAGGAAATTTTCAAATGCGATTACTTGAACAATTTAAACCCTAAACAAAAAAACTTGTAAAATTTGGTAATAGAATTTATTTTAGATTTAAAACATTTAATTTGTAATTTGTATTTGGAATTCTTTTGGACTTAAATTTAATCGCTTAACTTGAAAAATAAATAAATAATAATTAACGTAACTTAAACGAATACATTAATAAATAAAGAAATAATATATAATAAGTTTTCTAGAGTTAGAATTGTTCAAACCTAATCTAGAATTATATTTTTCCTGTAAAGGCAACTGTTCTTCAAACTGTGATTCTCTACCACAGAAATAGAACTCGAAGAATTGTTCGGGTGATTTCTACAGGAGAAACAGAAGAAGCAATCTTGTGAATTTTGGGAATTTAAAGCGAAATAAAAAGGAAATTGAATTATAACCTCACATTCTTTTCGTTAATTTACCCGCTACACACTCTTTGCAGCAAGCAACGAAGGAATACACATTTTTAAGGAAATTCCTCTAATTTCTTTTATTTGCTTGCGTGCATCAACACAATATGACGAAGTGATAAAAATGTGTCATTCTTTTATTTAACTGTTTAAGATAAGTAGGAATTTTATTTTGTTGTTATAGTGTTTACATATTTTATTTATTTTATTTGGTTAATATTTTTTATTTTTTACTTGTTAGTACGTTTTTACTGTTTCTATCATTTTAAGTTAAATAAAAGAATTTTTTTAAAAACTTTTCTTTTAATTTTTTTTTTTAAGACTAAAAAAATATTATAATTTAAAAAAACTAAAAAACACACTTTTATCGCGCACTAAAAGGTATAAAATAATTAAATTAAATAAACTTTAATTTGCTACGATATATGCACGTTACCCTTCCCAATATTTTATTTTTATTGTAGGGTTAATGCAAACATATATTTTTTTATTCAATATGTGACGGATGATAGATATGCTAGGTAGTTATTAGTAAACTTATCACTTCTTTTATGTCCAATGAGTAATTCAAAAAGTGTGGAGCGCTTTGTCTAAATTAATTAAAAGTACACATAACCAAAAAGCGCTCCACACTTTTTGAATTACTCATTGGACATAAAAGAAGTGATAAGTTTACTAATAACTACCTAGCATATCTATCATCCGTCACATATTGAATAAAAAAATATATGTTTGCGTTAACCCTACAATAAAAATAAAATATTGGGAAGGGTAACATGCATATATCGTAGCAAATTAAAGTTTATTTAATTTAATTATTTTATACCTTTTAGTGCGCGATAAAAGTGTTTTTTAGTTTTTTTAAATTATAATATTTTATTTTATACTTTTCAGTCTTAAAATGACTTTAATATGCTAATCATGGCATTGTCATCCAAACTAAACGTGTATGCAAAATTTCAGCTCAATCGGAAACCGGCAAGTGGGTCAAATTTAACTTCCAAGATTTGTTTACACATAAACAAAAAGCGCTCCACAGTCCTCCATATTAGACTTAGAATTACGCCACTTAGCTTATCATGCATTGTCATCCAAACTAAACGTGTGTGCAAAATTTTAGCTCAATCGGAAACCGGCAAGTGGGTCAAATTTAACTTCCAAGATTTGTTTACGCATAACTAAAAATAACCAAAAAAGGGCTCCACAGTCCGCCATATTGGACTGAGAATTACGCCACTTAGCTTATCATACATTGTCATCCAAACTAAACGTGTGTGCAAAATTTCAGCTCAATCGGAAACCGGGAAGTGGGTCAAATTTAACTTCCAAGATTCCTTTACACATAACCAAAAAGCGCTCCACAGTCCGCCATATTGGACTTAGAATTACGCCACTTAGCTTATCATGCATTGTCATCCAAACTAAACGTGTGTGCAAAATTTTAGCTCAATCGGAAACCGGCAAGTGGGTCAAATTTAACTTCCAAGATTTGTTTACACAGTACCAAAAAAGCGCTCCACAGTCCACCATATTGGACTTAGAAGGACGTCACTTAGCTAATCATGCATTGTCATCCAAACTAAACGTGTGTGCAAAATTTTAGCTCAATCGGAAACCGGCAAGTGGGTCAAATTTAACTTCCAAGATTTGTTTACATAGTTACAAGTGAAGCTAATAAAAGTGTGTTAAAAACGATGTCTTTAATAGTAAAAGAACGTCAAATTGAAATTTCAAAAAGGCGTTAGCTGACGCTGAGTTACTAGTGCACAATTCAGCGTGGTAGCGTTCGTAGCTAAATCGTGCATTAGCAACTTGAAACTCTGCTTTTGAGCTTATGCATTATCATATTAGACGTCCGCCATATTGGATTTAGAAGACCCCACCTCACTTATTGTGTTTCGCTCATTAAGCGCTTTCATTTGATATCCATATCATAGCGGTAACTATGGAAATTATAAATCGCCATTTTGTGACGTCCGCCATATTGGATTTAGAATAACGTCACATTACTTATTGTGTTTCGCTTATCAAGCCCTTTCGTTTGATATCCATATCATAGGGGTAACTATGGAAATTATAAATCGCCATTTTGTGACGTCCGCCATATTGGATTTAGAAATGGCGCTACTCATTTTATCGTTTCAAACTCTTCAAGCTCTTTCATTTGATACCCATATTAAGGGAGTCGACCAAAAATACATGTTCCACCATCTTGTGGCGGCGGCCATTTTAAAGATATTGCAATGTTGAGTATTGCATATTGCATTGTCACCAGAACTAAAGGTGTAATAATATAATAATTTAATAAATAAAAGAATTTAATAAATAAAAGAATTTAATAATATATGGGGTCTTATGTAATTGAGCGCACTTACATAGTATCTTTGCTCTCGCCTGTCAAGGTCTTATGCTAGCCAGAGCCGCCTGTCATTGTACCCCCTACCTCTAGATCTCTTACTTAAACATATACATAAATTTCAACTTTACAGGACAAAGTTTATTTCGAACCATACACTGCACACCTTTTGACTCACCTGTCCGGTACTTGTGCTCGCCAAAATCGCCTGGCAATCTGTTTTCTTAACTTTATAGCCAATAAACTAAATCGTAGTAAAATTTCAAGTTTACAGCGCAACGTTTTTTTTAACTTTTCTTGACACTTTCAAAAATATAGGAGTTGCTGATGTGCAGGGCTGAGGCCTGCCAGGTCATGGTTACTACATATACTTAGCATGCTATAACTCATCACTAAACAAATTTCTAGCCTTACAGGAGAACCGTTACCCGGAGGGTTCACTAGCTCTTGGACTAATAATTGAGTGGTGTATTACGATATTCTAGCAATGCTACCCACAATTCTTCTCCTGACGCCTTACTTTTTTATTTTATTCTTTTCGCGATTTGGACCGCCTTTTCAGCTAGTCCGTTGTTTTGGGGGTAATAAGGGCTAGTTGTTACTATCTCTATGTCATAGAGCAGCCCAAAATGTTTAAAAGAATACGATCCGAAAGGTACATTGTCGGCAATTATTGTTTTGGGAATTCCGTGGGTTGCAAAAAGAGGTTTTAATTTATTTATGATCTCCGGAGCTGATTTATTTTTTAGTGGGCAGAGGCATAAGTTGAGTTTAGAGGTTCCTAACGTACGTTAGTGAAATTTTGTACAAACGTTCATATGTTCCTAAAAGTGACGAATATGCAAAAATTTTTCCCCGGAAAGCATTACTTTATGAGAACATTCATTTTAAAATTTTTATTTGACCGGCCACCCATTTTTGCATATTTTTCACTTTTTCTACAAAATTTCACTTATTAATGCATTAGGAACCACACTGCAACCACAAAAGTCACTAATAAAAATATAATTGCAGCTTTCAAAGCGTTGAACCTGCAAATAAAATCATTATAAATTATTACTTGAAATATTTACCTTTTCCCTTCAGCTGACACCTCGGAGGAATGAACGAACATGGAGTGGAAACGAGCCGAAAAAAGTGAAGCCATTTCAAAGATGTGTGAGTAGAAACACTCACACATTGACATCACTCAGTACAGGCGTCAAATTTTTGCTGGCACTGTGGAGGGGCCAACTTTTGCAGGCGATTTAATTTGTTGTAGCCACCTGTGCTGCATGTGGACATCGCTCGGGGACCTAAAACCCAATAAAAAGAAAGTATTGAGTAAAGTAATATTTCTATCATTATATTAATTTATGCTTTGACCCCCCAAAAAAAAATGTTTATGGTGACGACTTTGTCATTCATTCGCACAAATCTGACAGTTCTTCTGGAGGGAAAACCACTTCAGTTAAGAATGAATTTTTCGATAAAATCCAATCATTTTCACAATTTTTATGAAATAAAATTACTAAGTATAATTTTCTTAAATCCGTACTTGTGAAAATAAATCCCAGAGTTCCCGCAAATCCTCGCATTTTTGCAGCCAGGCACAAAACATTTTTTAGGCATATTTTCTCAGTTTTTTCTATAAAATAACCCACAATAGATGTAATTATCACGTTCCACAAATTAAAACATAAAAATTACACCTTGTAACCCACTTTTACTGAAAATAAAACACAAAACAAGCACAAAATTACCTCTTAGCTCGCTTGCTCACTACACTTGACAAACCGAAGTTTCCCACTCGTTCATCATTTGACAGCGTTCCTCCGAGTTTGACAATTAAAAACCAGGTTTTTTGGCTTCACTCACGTACAGGGATTTTACACGGTTCATCCACTCCATGTTCGTTCATTCCTCCGAGGCTGACACTGACATTTCACATTTTTTCATCCTGCATTCCTTCAATTTCGCTGTGGGTGCGTTCCGTAAATCAACACGGATTCGTCAAAAAATTTGAGTGCATCTGATAATTGAATATTATTAATTTAATATAATTTAGTCTTTTTGTGTTCATAAAAACTCTATGATAACAACAGGCAATCTTTTTGATATAATGTCCCCATCTTCTGTTGTAATAGACCCATCTGTAAATTGTAAATAAATTATTTAAGTAGGTAAAATTTGGTTTAAAAAAAAAAAATTATTTGTTTTCAGTAGATTTTTCCAAAAAAAAAAAACCAAGTTTAAAATCAACGTAAAATATTATCTTGTAAAATTGTCCAAAAAATTGTAAAAATTGTAAAAATTGTCCAAAAATTGTTAAAATTGTAAAATTGTCCAAAAATTGTAAAAACTGTAAACTGTCCAAATCATTCCATGTTTGTTCGATGCGCCATATGGGCTGCGTTCCCGAGATTGCGCTTTAGTCTTAAGTAGGGTATAATTTATTGTATTTCTGCTTATCAATAAATAAATAAATAGTAACAACGACCTGAAATTGCCGCGAATCGTGATCCCCAAATTCGCCGGTGATTATGGATCGTGGCTATCATTTCGTGATATTTTTAAATCAATGGTACATTCAAATGCACATATCCCGCCCGTCCAAAAAATGCAGTACTTAAAATCATGTGTAATAGGTGAAGCCGAACAACTTATACGTCATTTGAATGTAACTGAAGATAATTACGCTATCGCATGGGACAATCTCTGCAAAAGATACCATAATAATCGTGCTTTAGTCAATAACAGTTTGAAAACTTTATTCGCACAACCTCATGTGAATTCTGAAAATGCTACTCATATTCGGCGCTTAATAGACACAACTAATGAATGTTTGTCTACTTTACAAAACCTAAAAATAGACACGGTAAACTGGGATCCCATTATAATTTTTATCATTTTAGAACGCCTGCCTCAAGAAACAAAACAGCTATGGGAACAAAAGCAAGGAACCTCAACTTCATTACGGACATAACAGAATTTCTAGAGGGTCGATTCCGTACTTTAGAGGCACTCAATCCTAATAAGTTTCATAAAGGTATTACTAAAGTCCCTGAAAATGCCAAAACCCGCACATACCATACTGCTCATTTTATTTGTCCACTATGTAATGGTCAGCATGCTCTCAAAACTTGCTTCAAATTTCTAAAAATGAAGGTAAAAGATAGAGCTGCATTTATATCCTCAAAAAGGATGTGCTCAAATTGCTTAGCCCAAAGTCATAATGAGTCGAAGTGTACAAGCGAATACTCCTGCAGAATTTGTCAAGGTCGTCATCATTCTCTTTTACACCCCTCAGAAATTCCTCAGTCGCAAACTTCGTCTGAAGCTACTTCAAAATTAAACCCAACAGGCAATGTTAACTCATTCTTTTCTCGCGATAATAAAATTGTACTCTTAGCTACGCTTCTAATAAGGGCAATTTCTAAAAATGGAGAATCTCGTTTATTACGCGCCTTGGTAGATCCTGGTTCCCAAGCTACCTTTATTACTTTCAAGGCAGCTCATTCTTTACGTTTGAAATTTCTTCGCGCATCCGTCCAGGTTTCAGGTTTAGGAAACAGTTTGACTGCAAGCTCACATTCATCTGTTTATCTGAATATTCAACCCCATTCGTTTGATAATCCGAAATTTGAAATCAAGGCCGTTGTACTTAAAACGTTGACAGATTCTTTACCGCCCCAAAAAATATCCAGCTCGCAGCTTAGCCATATCAAGGACTTGCAACTGGGAGATCCTTCTTTTGAACGACCAGGGAATATAGATATTATTCTCGGTGCAGATGTTTACGCGAAAATAATTGAAGACGGCTTGATAAGAGGCAAATCAGGCAGCCCTACCGCGCAAAAAACGTCCTTTGGCTGGGTTCTCTTCGGCGAGGTCCAGTCGGAAAATTCGTCCTCACATCTACCTCATAATAGTCACAGTTCTCTACATAATGTCGTCGCAAATTTTTGTAATCATGTAAAGGAATGCGATGCTCTAAAACGATTTTGGGAAATAGAAGAGGTTTCTCACGTTCCTCCGATGTCGGAAGACGACGTCGTTTGTGAAAACTTATTTGCAAGCTCACATTCCCGAAATCCCGACGGTCGATATATTGTGCGTCTTCCCTTTTCCAAAGTAGATGAAAATGAATTAAAATTTGGAGATTCACGGGAGGCGGCAATAAAACGATATTTGGCTTTAGAAAAACGATTAAATCTTAATCCGTCTTTAAAGCTCGATTATAACAGGTGCCTTGAACAGTACCTTGAGCTTAATCATATGGAGAGAATACCCAAATCTGATATAATTCGTCAACCTGATACCGTATTTTATATGCCCCATCATGCGGTTGTTAAGGCTGACATCCTTACAACAAAAACTCGAGTTGTGTTCGATGGAAGTTGTAAATCAAAAAATGGGTTCTCATTAAACGACCGTTTACTGGCAGGTCCTACTTTACAGAGCGACATTGCACTCCTAATCACTGAATGGAGACAACATAAATTCGTATTTAATGCCGACATAACACAAATGTATCGACAGATTTTAGTACACCCTTCTGAAACTGATTTCCAAAGGATCATCTGGCGTAGTAAACCTGATAGTCCGCTGGAAGATTTTCGTTTATTAACAGTAACCTTTGGAGTGAGTAGCGCTCCTTACTTGGCCATACGCTCTTTGCAGCAATTAGCAAAGGACGAAGAGAAAGATTACCCGATTGGTGCCAAAATTATTTTAAATGATATGTACGTCGATGATGTATTATCGGGTGCCAATACCCTAGAAGAGGCAATTGAGGCTAAATCTCAAATAGATTCAATTCTTAAGCGCGGAAAGTTCGAGCTAAGAAAATGGTCTTCAAATTGCGAAGAGGTTTTACTTGACATTCCCATCGACCAACAATCTTCATCAACAGTACTTATCAATAAGTCTGACTCAATTAAAACATTAGGCCTACAGTGGAGAACCGGCAAAGACTGTTTTTCATATAACTTTGAAGTTTCCCTACAGTCATCGGTTACAAAAAGGTCAATTCTGTCCGAAATAGCCCGTATCTATGACCCGTTAGGCTGGTTGGCATTCATAGTAGTAAGATTTAAAATTCTTATACAATCTATCTGGCAAGCGGGAACAGATTGGGATGAGCCAATTCACCCGGACATTCTAATTCATTGGTCGAAGTATTTGCACATTTTACATCACATAAAAAATATTTCCATTCCTAGGTACTTGCATACCGGTCCTTCTAACCACCTTCAGGTGCATTGCTTTTGCGATGCGTCTGAGCGAGCCTACGGCGCTACGTTATACCTGCGTGTTAAAACTAATGCAGATATTTATGTAAATTTAATCTGCGCAAAAACAAAAGTAGCGCCTATAAAAGCTATAAGTTTACCGAGGCTGGAATTATGTGGCGCGGTACTGTTAGCGAAGCTAATAAAGAAATTTAAGAATTCTATAAAATCAGAGAAAGTATCTTATTTTGCTTGGACGGATTCTAGTATTGTCCTGGCTTGGCTACGCCGTCATCCTAATAATTTCAAGGCATTTGTTAGCAATAGAATTACTGAAATCATTAGCAGTACAAATTTCGTCCAATGGAGACATGTTCCTTCTCAGGACAACCCAGCGGACTTAGCAAGCCGAGGCATTTCATCGATTGATGCTTTAAAGGACACCCTATGTTGGCATGGCCCTAAGTGGCTAAAGGAAACAGAAAAGGATTGGCCATCAAACCCAAATATTCCTGAGTTGGACCCTTCCATTGCGGAGTTTAAACAAAACAAAGTAGCTCTGCACGCTCGTTTCGTTAAAGGTTCTCTAGAAATTTTGGAAAGATTCTCAACTTTATCGCGCCTTCTTTACTTTACTGCGCTTTGCCAGAATTTTGTAAAACGATTTCGAAAGCTCTCAACTGAATCTTCCCACTATTCAACCAAAACTATACAAGATGCTCGAATATTTAGGATAAAGCAAGAGCAATCACGATTTTTTTTCGAAGAAATTGATTGTTTGTCTAAGGCAAGACCTTTTGAAAAGGCCTGTAAAATAAAAAATTTAAATCCTTTCCTGGATGCAGAAGGTCTCCTGCGAGTAGGTGGTCGCTTAGACAATACAGCCCTCCCATATAATGAGAAACATCCACTAATTCTACATCCTAATAGCCATTTAACGAAATTAATAATTAATAATGCTCACGTATCATGCTTGCATGGTGGACCATCCTTAACTTTAACTCTTTTGCGAAAAATGGTGTGGATTATCAGTGGCTATAAAACTGTGAAAGGGTTTATACGAAAATGCATTACGTGCTTTAAAAATTCTTGTAAAACTCAAACACAGCTCATGGGTTCTCTTCCAGCTTCGCGAATCAGACCCACTAGGCCCTTCACAAATGTTGGAATAGATTATGCGGGCCCAATTAACTTAAGAATCTCGCGGACTAGGAGATGTCGCACCTATAAGGGCTACATCGTTATTTTTATCTGTTTATGCACAAAGAGTATTCATATTGAATTAGTTAGTGATTTGACCACCGACGCATTTATGGCAACACTTAGGCGATTTATTGCGCGACGAGGTCTCTGTCGTAATATATATTCCGACTGTGGCACTACCTTCGTAGGAGCTCGCAATCAGTTGGATCGGGACCTCATAGCTTCTTTTGGGACAAGTGCAAAAGAAGCAGCTCGTAAATTCTCTGTTGAAGCTATACAGTGGCATTTCATACCACCAGCCTACCCACATTTTGGGGGTCTTTGGGAGGCTGGGGTTAAATCCATAAAATTTCATTTAAAGCGAATCGTAGGTAATGTGCCACTCCCTTACGAAGATATGAGTACCCTTCTGGCCCAGATCGAAGCATGTTTAAATTCGCGCCCGCTTTGCCCGTTGACTGATAATCTGGACGACTTAAGAATACTTACTCCAGGCCATTTTTTGATTGGGGACTCCCTCCTTTCTCCACCGGAAGAGGAATTTTCTTCCTCAAATTTAAAAACACTTTCTAGATGGAATTTGGTACAGAAATTGAAGCAGGGCTTCTGGAAGGCTTGGAGCAAGGAATATTTGTCACGTTTGCAACAACGCCCCAAGTGGACCAAAATTTGCAATAACTTAAAATTAGGTGATCTTGTGTTATTAAAAGAACCAAATATTCCTTCCAATCGGTGGCCTCTAGGAAGAATTATAAAAATTCACGCTGGTAATGATGGTTTCGTTCGTGTCGTCACTATAAAGACTCAGTCAGGCGAATTTAAACGCCCAATAACCAAGGTATGCTTGCTATCGCTCAATACCACCTCAGATTAAAGCTTACCAAATAGAATCACCTCATTAACCTAATTCCGAACATTGAATAGTTGCTTATTTGTTTTTTTTGTTTTTCGTGAAGTCAATATATTATAAATGCAATAATTTTGGACTTAATAATTACCCTTGTTCCTTTCCTACATTATCCTGAATTCAACCATACAAACCAGATTAATCCCTTTAATATATATGAGTATAAAAAGGCTGGATTTAAAGCTGCCGTTCGCACTGTCTTAATTGGACATAAAGTTGGAAACAGAACCCGAGAAGACACCTCTAACCGAAGTCACAAAAGAGGATCCTATAACATCGCTAATCTGCAAGGCAAAGGATTCGTCGCAGACGACGCATGCTGTCCCCATTTACACCTGTACTGACGCTGGAATTGAAACTCCATTTCAAGGCGGGGAGGATGTTCGGATATTCGCTGGGCCCAATAGTTCCACTATATGTAGTTACTATCTGGCATCACCGCATCACACTATCCTCTTATTATAAGAGAACAAGGAGCGGATCTTCAAGTAGTTGCAGTATAGTTGCAGCATCACAGCATCCTCTCAAATTGAGAGATGATGGAGCCGATAAGCGGTAGTCGGGCCAGATAGCAGCGGACCGTGACACAGCTAGCAGCAGAGCCATAGTTGATAGCGACCTAATTTGTACAGCAGCAGCCGAATAAAGTGCAACATACTCAACCCAAGCTTTTCTTTTATCCCGCATTCCGAACAAAAAAGAGGTTTTAATTTATTTATGATCTCCGGAGCTGATTTATTTTTTAGTGGGCAGATTTCGAGGTATTTGGAGAAATAATCGTTAACTACTAAATACCTTTTTTTGAGACTTCAAAAATATCCTTTCCTACTTTATGAAATGGGATATTTGGGACATCATGCGCGATGTAGGGTTCTTTAATATTTTGCCTCCTATATTTTTGACTTGTTTCACAGCTTGCAATCATATCCTCAATGGCTTGATTTATACCTGGCCAGTACATTAGTTCCCTACCACGTACCTTCGTCTTTTCTATACCTTGATGCGACTTATGTATTATTTATTTTATTTATTTATTGGTGGGGACCGCCCAAGCGGAAGGCACTGCGACCATACGGTCTTTTGTGCCAAAACCCCATTAGTGGAGTAGACGATCCGCTACCCTAAGGAAAGCCAGAAGGTCACCCTCAGAAGACAAAGTCTACATTCTGTCTCAATTGACATACCTAACTTGTTGAGGTGATGTCTGACCCCATAGTGGCCAGATAAGTAACCCACCAGCAGCCTGAGATCCGATTTGCTCAGGTCAGTAGCGTTGGTATACGCATAGGGTTTGATAAACTCCTTAGTCTGTCGTAACCCTGAAGCATCGTTCCAGTACGAGACTTGAAATGATTTTGTGACGAGCACTACCTCGTCACCTTGCTCGACTGAGATAGCCAACAATCCCTAAGGCTTTGTCACGCCCGTCAAGCAGATACAGGGTTCATAGGGCTAGAACTAGCACACAAATTTTTCCTTGCCGGCTCGAGCTCAGGGCTGGGTAGGTTCTTTCTAGCCGATGCCCTATATCGAAGTGCTAGTCAACTAGGAGTACAGGGTGATACGATTAAACAAATAGCGAGAGGAAATAAGGGAAGGAAAAAAAAACCAACTAGGGAAAACAAACCCAAAATTATGTAGAACGGAGATGGCAAAGGACTCTGCCGCTCCCCACCCTCCGATATCCATGCCGCTGCCGGTCACAACCAGACCTACTGAGGAATTAGCCCCTCACCATGCTAACGCCCTTTATGCGTGACCCCAAGAAGAAAAAAAAAATAATAAACAAAAAAAAATCACCGAAACGTCAACTTTAATCCATACTAAAAGAATTCATGTGTACAAGAATAATCATCAAAAGGAAAGAAAAAGGATTTTCCTTTCTCTCTTCTTAAGAACAATGCAGAAAAAAAGGAAAATATACAAAAAAAATCTACTTATTAGCCAATCCAGCAAAAAAAAAATTAAAAAAAAACAATAAAAAAAAAGTCTAGAGTACCTAACGCTAAGAAAAATTCAGAGGAAAAGAAGGCAAGTAAATAACTATAACTATAACCAAAAAATGCACTTATAAAAAAACTAAGGACTACTATGTACTAAGGCTATCCGAGTACTCCCCCCGAAATATTTCTCATTTTACCCTTACTTTAAATATTTTTTTTTTCTTTTTTTTTCAAGTTCGCTCTTTTCCTTTTTTTTCCTTTTTTGTCTTTAAGCAATGGAGAAGGGAAAAAAAAAAAAAATTCTTCACTTACTTGGTTTATCCTCCTCGGTTGAAGCTTCGACCTCGGACGCAGCTGAAACTTAAAATTAGCCAAACCAAAAAAAAATCCAAGGAAAAAATATAAAAAAAAAAGAAAGAAAAAAAACAATATAATATAACTACGACCGACGATCTTACCGAATTAACCGCGTATCAAAGGGGAAAACTCGTTTACAACGAAATAAATTATGAAAAATGTAAATTTGCTAATTACAGTCTCTCCTTTTTTTTTTCCGGGGAGGCAGCCGCGTTATAAGACTCGGTCCTTGCCACACGCACAGCTAAAATATGTTGGCGCGAATATATTCAAATATAGGGCGAAATGATCGGTAGTGTATGTAGCGAATAGATATACGGTATATATGTAAATATGTATCTGAGAATTCTACTCCCTTCGCTCCTCTGATCCGCGTGTGGTGACGAATGGGTAGAACAAAGGTTGGTTCCCCTTTCCTCCTCCTTCTGTATTTTTTTTTTTTTTTTTTTTCCTGGTGGAGCAGGAGCAGCAGCGCAGGCCACAGGGGATGCGGACAAAAGAAATACGGGTGGTCCTTCCTTCCTTTTTCTTTTTTTTTTCTCTCGGGAAAGCCTCAAAACCCCGGACCGCTGGTCCTAGAAACTATGATGGGGAACTGCCGGCCAGCAATAGCTAACATAGGGACCCCATTAGATTTCCTCTGAATATACATAAAGGGAAGAATAGTTACCTTGGGCGCGCCAAGAAGCAGGAAAAGAGGGATCACTGGATCCGCCTCGACTCGCCCACGCGGTCGGATCCACACGGATAGTGCTAATAAAAAAAACGCACTGATTGAAGCTTCCTAGGGAAAACAACCGAATTAACCTGCGCACTACTTCACTACCTTTATACACTAGCTACCTTTTATTTTACGGGCGACGTAAAGCTACCTGGGCAATTAATAGCACTGTACAAGTAAAAATATCAAAATCAAAACACTGCACTATGGGCTTTAACCCAGCTTAAAAATATGCTCTGCTCCACGACTGAATTGCAATTACTCGAGCCGAGGCAATTCTAGCTGACGACCGAGCAACTGACCAGCGGGTTCTTGCCCAAAACAATTAAAGGGTAGGTAGGTCAAAGCACTCTTTGACGAGACTTGAGCGAAAGCTCCACGAGGAGAGCGCCCTAATCGCCGCTTGGCTGTCAGAGAGTATATTAATTGTAGAGCCCTTAAGTCCTTTATTAAGGTTCATCTGGGCACAGGTTTTGATGGCCTGGACTTCGGCCTGAAATACACTGGGCCATTCGCCCATTGCGATCGAGACCGTGCTATTGGGTCCATAGACACCTGCTCCAGTACCAAGCTCGGTTTTCGAGCCATCGGTGTACCAGTTAAGGCTATCCCGACCTAGATTGGGACGTTCGCCAATCCAATCCGTCCGTTCGGGGATGGAGATCTTAAATCTCCTACCGAAGCAAAGCTCCTTAATCATGTGGTCCGATTTGAGACAGACCCTGATGTCTGGAATCTGCTTCAGAATGCTCATATGGCCTTCGTCGGCCAAGGGCATGTTTGAAGTAACCTGCACCTTCAGAGCACTAATAGCAGCTGTTTTCATAATGAAAATGTGCAGGGGGGCAAGACCTACTATTGCCTCAATGGCAAGTGTGGGGCAGGTCCGCATGGCTCCTGTTATGGAGAGGCATGCCAGCCGTTGCAACTTATTGCATTTTGCAATTGCTGTCTTCTGCCGAATCTTAGGCCACCATACGAGGGCGGCATAGGTAATTATGGGTTTAACAACTGTGTTGTATAACCAGAGGATCATCTTTGGATTGAGACCCCAGGTTCTACCAAAGAGCCTCCTGCACGCCCACAGGGCTCTCGTTGCCTTGTTTAGGGTGTTGTTGAGATGGGCACTCCAGTTTAGTCGTTTATCGAGTGTAACACCCAGATATTTGACTTCATCCGAGTACCCAATGACTGTGCCTTGAACGGAGATTGGATCAAGATCCAGTCGATACCGTTTGGTAAAAGGCACAAGGACAGCCTTGGAAGGATTTATAGAAAGGTCCTCACCGGCACACCAGTCAGTGACTGTTTGAAGTGCAGACCTCATTAAATCCGAAACCGTGGAGTCGAATTTCCCTACGACTATGATTGCCAGGTCATCCGCGTAACCAACAGCCTCATAACCGAGCTCATGTAGCTTGATTAGCAGACCGTCCACAACCAGAGACCATAGCAATGGCGACAGGACCCCGCCTTGAGGGCACCCCTTAATTGCTTTGATGCATACAGAGGTGTTACCCAACGACGACGAGATGTCACGCTCTTTTAACATGGCATCCACCCATGCCACCGTATAGGAATCAATGCCCTTGTTCACGAGAGCCCTAGAGATTGATTCATATCCGGTGTTGTCGAAAGCCCCTTCAATGTCCAGAAATGCGCACAGAGCCACATCTTTGGATTGGAAAGCTTTTTCGATCTTGCCAACGAGGCTGTGTAGGGCAGCCTCTGTGGATTTGCCTTTAGAGTAGGCAAACTGTGTCCTATGGAGGGGTGTGGACATCTCCAAACAGTGTCTGATGTGGAGGTCCAGCAATCTCTCCATTGTTTTTAGGAGGAAAGAAGTTAGACTGATTGGTCTGTAAGATTTAGGGAGCTCAAGCGGCCTGTTGCCTTGCTTGGGGATAAAGACTACCACTACCTTCCTCCACGAGTATGGTATATATCCCCAACTGTAGCTGGCCCTAAATAAGGCTACCAAAGAGTCTAGGATGGATTCCAAACTGTTCTGTAGAAGAGCTGGAAAAATCCCATCGCCCCCAGGCGCTTTAAAGGGTTGGAAGGAGGCCACTGCCCACCTAACCTTGTCCTTGTCAAAAATGACACCAGACCTACTGAGGGCCCTGCGGTCAGGTACGAACCTTTGCTCGAGGACCGCAGGGGTGGGCTCACTTGTCCCTATAGTAGAACCGGGAAAATGCACCTGTAGTAGGTACTCCAGAGTTTCCCGTTGTGAATCGGTGAAGCTCCCATCTTGCTTTTTCAGGAGCCCAACACCATTTGTGGCATCTTTTGCCAGCGCTTTCTGAAGGCGAGCTGCGACCGGTAAAGATTCTATACCCTCACAATACTTCCTCCAGGACTCGCGTTTAGAACGTCTTAGTTCTTTGTTGTAATCAGTGAGAGCGGACCTATATACGTCCCACTGCTTAGTACGCTTCGCGTTGTTAAATAACCTCCTGACGTGCCTACGCATGTCAGATAGCCGCTCGTTCCACCAGGGCACCTTGCGTACCGCTTGGATTGGAACGGCCACGTTACTATCGTGGTAAGAGGTAATTAACACTTCATTGAGCTGGTTCGCACCCAAATCCAGTTCACTAGTAGAACTGATATTGGTAACCAGCATGTCAGCCTTGGAGCTAACTAATGCTCTGAAGGCATTCCAATCGGTTCTCTTTGGAACATGGATACTTTTTATGAGTTCTGAACGTCCCGGGATGTCGAATCTTATGTGTTGATGATCGTCGTCAGAGACTCGCCAGTTCACTATGAACTCGGACAAAGCTCTGCTGGCCAGAGTGAGGTCTAGCACCTCTTCTCTGACTGCAGTGATGAAGGTCGGTTTGCACCCTCTATTCATTACATCTATGCTACAGCTAGACAGGTAATTCAAAAGGGACTCACCTCTTTCATTTATGCCGCTGCTACCCCACACTGTGTGGTGTGCATTGGCGTCGCAGCCCACAATCAGCTGTCGATTGTCACGCTGGCAGTATGCGACGAGTTCCTGGACCTCGGGTGGCGGTATTCCGCTCTCGGCAGGGAAGTAGGCGGAAGCCAGAACAATTTCCCGCACGCCGCCTAGGGTAGGGATCTCCACCAAGATCGCTACTAGGTCCCTGGAAATGAAGTTGGTCATGGGTAAATGGTTGACACTTTTGTCAACCAGGAGTGCCGCTCTAGGCGTCAGTTCTCCTCTGCTGTAGATCAACTTACCTGAGCTGGTGTTGAGTCCACGGATTTGGCCACTGATAACCCAGGGCTCCTGAATGAGCGCAACGCAAGGGTTATTTGTTCATCGGCGACGGTCCTGCAGAGTGTGGCCGATGACCCTTTGGCATGGTGCAGGTTCGCCTGGAGCACCCTTATGGTGCTCATTTGAAGTCCTCCTTCTTAAGGGACTTTGCGACAAGCCTAGCAGCCTTGGCTTGTCGGGGTCCCTTTGCCCTGCCTTTAGGAGGAGGTCGCTGTCCCTTAGGAGGCGGCTTTTGTGGTTCGGCCGATTTCCTACCCTTCTTTGCTGTTGGCCCGGTGGCCAGAGCTTTGGGAGCCGGGGAAGCCTTCACCACGCTAGTTTGCCCAGTGCCGCAACTAGTTGAGGGCCCAGCAGTGGATGCAACATCCATTGGCACTGCTGTCACGGCCCTTCCTTCAGCCAACTCCTCCATGGGAAGGTCCTCTGCCCTTGCCTTCTTCTTTGCAGGCTGTTTGTTCTTCTCACGTTTAGCTTGGTCCTCATTGGTTGGACCTTTGAGGATCAGCCTGACGTGAGTGAAGCGGTAGGCTATCGTGCCCTTCAACTCCGCTAACTTTGCCATCGACCTGCTGTCTATGGCAACGATGAGGTGAAGCAGGTCCCCATGGTTGATCCTCTTCACCACCTTCCACTGCGCCGTCGAGAGGGCATTTTGCGCACCAATTGTGGCCAGCACCTTCTCGTTTGTGAGGGAAAGACTCTGAGGGAAGTAACCCCGGACCATGTGCGTCCTAGGAAGGTCACCCCCCTCGACTAGGTCAACGTCAAGAGCGCTTTTGGCACGAATGTGCACAAAGTTGCTCCTGACCCACTCGGCTGTCTGAGCGTTGGTGCAGACAAGAAGGATCCAGCCGGCCCGAGGAATACAACCCTCAAAATCCGGCCGGGCCCCCTCGTCCGCGCGCTCGATCGTGACATCGACGATCGCCTCCTGCAGAAGAGCCATCTGCTCCGCTGTCAGGGGCCGATTGACCATGTCAGCCGATGTGATGCCTAGCCTCACACTGCCAGCCACCTGGCTGTAGGTGGCTTTTTTGACCGGCCCCACATGGGCGGTCTTTGGCTTTTTGGTAGCCGGAAGGTCGGGGGTCTTATCCTCCGATCGGATTCGCTTAGGAACCGATTTAGGAGGTGTTGCCTTGGCAATCTCCAGGGCCTTAGCTCTGGGGAGGCCCTCTGCTACCGCCCTCCTAAATCGCTTGCGCTCCGCGTTGGTGAGCTTAACGAACCCCGGTTCGTTGATGGTAAGGTTGCCCACCTCCGCGCCGATAGCCGTGAGTCCGGATCTGCCCGAACACAGGCTAGCCCCGTCCAGTACCACGGTGCTGACGGATTCTGCGTCAGAGGTCTCTTCCTCTGACGGGACTGTTGACAGAGTAGGGGCACTCGTGCTCGCCTTCTCTGCTAGTGCTTCTGCAGTGTGCCCAATGGCTCTACTGCAGGAGCTGGAAGTAGCTTGAGGCCCACTGGCCAGCAAGCTCTCTGCCGGTGACGCTAAGCGTACATCGGCTGATGCAGTATGACCTGCATCGGGTCTCGGGTTGTTCATACTATCCATATGATGATCCCACGAGATTTCGGGTCCATAAGTCACCCGCACGAGCCCGATATGCGGGAAGTCTAAATTGAAACTGGAGGGCGACTGGTATCCAGAGTCCGCATACTAGCGACCAAGCTCCCTCCTGGCCATGCATCCTTCGGCGTATGCTGTTCCACCTTGGATTAGGGTATTTTATTTAAGAGAGTATCCTTCTCTCCGCCCGACTACAATTAGCCAGCGCTCCCAGCAGAGACATGACCGTACTGGTAGCCTGTTTCCAGCCGCCCCCACGGGGAGGGTATAGTCGCACTACCAGCAGTGTACACAGTTACGGCATGCGTGCACAGTTACGGCACGTACACCAGAGTGTTACATGTTATCCTCCTGTGCACGCATGGAGTCCCCCTGTGTGCCTGTTGGCTGACGGCCATGCGACTTATGTAGCAATCTGAGCATTTCCTGTCTTAATGTCAATGGAACAATAATGCGATGATCTAAAAATATAATGCCATCTTCCAAAATTAAATCGATTTTTAATTTCCAATAGAATTTTATTTCAGATTTTAGCCCTGCTTTCGTCAGAGGCCATCCCTCTTAAGAGAGTTGCGTTTTGTTCTTTCAGGTTGTTATCTTTCTTCCAAACTTTGACGCATCTGCCTGAACCCTGATGCTTTTATTAAAATAAAAAACGCACAACACCAGAGAATTGATAATTAAATTTTTTATATCATTCAGGGTTTTAGAGTGTGTAGTTTCCCGCTTGAATTTTACGTTTTTCTTTAAGAGCTCCCTGAGTGGTTGTGAAATCTGAGCTAAATTTGGAATGAAACTTCGCATATAATTAATCATTCTAAAAATTTTTTGAAGTTTCTTTTTGTCCTTTGGTGGATTAATTTCGCTAATGGCTTTTACCCTTTGGGGGTCGCAAGATATCCCGTTTTTCGAAATTATGTGCCCTAAAAACTTTACTTCAGGGACTTTATACTGGAACTTGTCTTTATTAAATTTTAAATTAAGACTCTGCGCTTTTTTGAATACCGCATCTAGAATTTCATCATGCTCCTTTTCGCTACTTGTAGCAATTAGTATATCACGATCACCCCTGGAATGCTAGTCAAAATTTTCTCATTTAGCATTTAGAACGTTTCTGGTGCTGATCGGATACCAAAGGGTAGCTGTTTGAACATGTAACACCCGAAAGTTGTACTAAAGTGCAGATTTGACTTGATTGCTTACTAAGCTCTATCTGCAAGTCTTAAAATTTAGCACCGTGGACACCGACTTCCCCGCTAGTTTTGAAGTTAATTCTTCGAAGGTTGGTATAGGATAATTAACTGTGTCGAAAATAGATCGTTTGGGGAACCAAGACCGAACAAAAGGGCACAAAAGTCTTGAAAATGAAAAAAAAAAAATCTGAATTTCATTAGTCAAACCAATGAATCTACTCGTGTGCCATTTTCCCTTGAGGATATTTCATTCATTGATTGCGAAGAGCCCGCAACTCAGAGGATTCCTAGAAAAATTCATCCCCTCTCGCTTCCCGGTAGAACAAACCCACAAGCCCCTTGCGCAGAACAGCAGCGAAGCAAACAAGCCCACCGCAGGGCCAGCGCCGCCGCAGCAGTTATTTGGCTGCAGTAGGACTCGGCGAAATCTGCAGCACCTTTTTGCTGCACATAGGTCGTAGCGCTACGACCTATCGAAATTTTTCATGTCCACAGAATTTGTTCGGCGTGCGACATCTTATAGTTATAAAGTCTTTGCTATTACCCTTACCAGAGACAACAGAATGTGAAGATGCGAGAAATTTTGAAATAAATTAGATACATAATCTATGAAAATTGTGTTTTATTGTTTTAAATAATCTTATAATAAAAATAATTTATCCAAAAAGAAAATGGACCGACAAATATTTTATTTGTTAAATTTCACTCGTCCATGGATAAATATAATTATGAAATCTCTTTAAAAATAGTTATTTATTTTCGAATTACTCAACTCACTTCCGCGCAAAATTAAAAACACAACTCACAACTACTCTTGTTCTTCTTTTTCGCTCCGCTTTGGTCTGAAATCGTTCCATGAGATACCAAAAATCAGAGCTCCACGATCCGCTCTGAGATTTTTTTATAATTCTCAGAGCGCTCGGTGGCGCCACAGGTTGTTTTTAACGACTTTGTCAGGGAACAGACCAAATAATACAAACACATAAACGCGCGCTCATTCCTCCAAGGTCAGTACTAACATCAAAATGTCAAATCTGCTATTAGCGATTGCGTTGTGTTCGATCAACTGACCGTACGTTCATTTTAAAAATGTTGTCGGCCAGTGCGGGTACTGCGGTGGCATCTTTGCTGCTTCTTAATATTTTAGAGGAGATTAAAAAGGACGAGAAAAGATTAAAAAACCAGAAATTATTTTACTTCTGATTACCTTTTTATTTCAGTTTTCGCTGTCTTATCGTCGGTAAGCCTTTTTATTTCAGTTTTCGCCATCTTATATCGCCGAAGTTGAAGTTTCTTTATTCGACTTAAAAAGTCATTGTACATTTTTCTTCACATGATTTTCTTATATAATTGATTGCATTTGTGTGCTATAACGTTTGGAACTACTAATATATATATATATAATATAACTACGACCGACGATCTTACCGAATTAACCGCGTATCAAAGGGGAAAACTCGTTTACAACGAAATAAATTATGAAAAATGTAAATTTGCTAATTACAGTCTCTCCTTTTTTTTTTCCGGGGAGGCAGCCGCGTTATAAGACTCGGTCCTTGCCACACGCACAGCTAAAATATGTTGGCGCGAATATATTCAAATATAGGGCGAAATGATCGGTAGTGTATGTAGCGAATAGATATACGGTATATATGTAAATATGTATCTGAGAATTCTACTCCCTTCGCTCCTCTGATCCGCGTGTGGTGACGAATGGGTAGAACAAAGGTTGGTTCCCCTTTCCTCCTCCTTCTGTATTTTTTTTTTTTTTTTTTCCTGGTGGAGCAGGAGCAGCAGCGCAGGCCACAGGGGATGCGGACAAAAGAAATACGGGTGGTCCTTCCTTCCTTTTTCTTTTTTTTTTCTCTCGGGAAAGCCTCAAAACCCCGGACCGCTGGTCCTAGAAACTATGATGGGGAACTGCCGGCCAGCAATAGCTAACATAGGGACCCCATTAGATTTCCTCTGAATATACATAAAGGGAAGAATAGTTACCTTGGGCGCGCCAAGAAGCAGGAAAAGAGGGATCACTGGATCCGCCTCGACTCGCCCACGCGGTCGGATCCACACGGATAGTGCTAATAAAAAAAACGCACTGATTGAAGCTTCCTAGGGAAAACAACCGAATTAACCTGCGCACTACTTCACTACCTTTATACACTAGCTACCTTTTATTTTACGGGCGACGTAAAGCTACCTGGGCAATTAATAGCACTGTACAAGTAAAAATATCAAAATCAAAACACTGCACTATGGGCTTTAACCCAGCTTAAAAATATGCTCTGCTCCACGACTGAATTGCAATTACTCGAGCCGAGGCAATTCTAGCTGACGACCGAGCAACTGACCAGCGGGTTCTTGCCCAAAACAATTAAAGGGTAGGTAGGTCAAAGCACTCTTTGACGAGACTTGAGCGAAAGCTCCACGAGGAGAGCGCCCTAATCGCCGCTTGGCTGTCAGAGAGTATATTAATTGTAGAGCCCTTAAGTCCTTTATTAAGGTTCATCTGGGCACAGGTTTTGATGGCCTGGACTTCGGCCTGAAATACACTGGGCCATTCGCCCATTGCGATCGAGACCGTGCTATTGGGTCCATAGACACCTGCTCCAGTACCAAGCTCGGTTTTCGAGCCATCGGTGTACCAGTTAAGGCTATCCCGACCTAGATTGGGACGTTCGCCAATCCAATCCGTCCGTTCGGGGATGGAGATCTTAAATCTCCTACCGAAGCAAAGCTCCTTAATCATGTGGTCCGATTTGAGACAGACCCTGATGTCTGGAATCTGCTTCAGAATGCTCATATGGCCTTCGTCGGCCAAGGGCATGTTTGAAGTAACCTGCACCTTCAGAGCACTAATAGCAGCTGTTTTCATAATGAAAATGTGCAGGGGGGCAAGACCTACTATTGCCTCAATGGCAAGTGTGGGGCAGGTCCGCATGGCTCCTGTTATGGAGAGGCATGCCAGCCGTTGCAACTTATTGCATTTTGCAATTGCTGTCTTCTGCCGAATCTTAGGCCACCATACGAGGGCGGCATAGGTAATTATGGGTTTAACAACTGTGTTGTATAACCAGAGGATCATCTTTGGATTGAGACCCCAGGTTCTACCAAAGAGCCTCCTGCACGCCCACAGGGCTCTCGTTGCCTTGTTTAGGGTGTTGTTGAGATGGGCACTCCAGTTTAGTCGTTTATCGAGTGTAACACCCAGATATTTGACTTCATCCGAGTACCCAATGACTGTGCCTTGAACGGAGATTGGATCAAGATCCAGTCGATACCGTTTGGTAAAAGGCACAAGGACAGCCTTGGAAGGATTTATAGAAAGGTCCTCACCGGCACACCAGTCAGTGACTGTTTGAAGTGCAGACCTCATTAAATCCGAAACCGTGGAGTCGAATTTCCCTACGACTATGATTGCCAGGTCATCCGCGTAACCAACAGCCTCATAACCGAGCTCATGTAGCTTGATTAGCAGACCGTCCACAACCAGAGACCATAGCAATGGCGACAGGACCCCGCCTTGAGGGCACCCCTTAATTGCTTTGATGCATACAGAGGTGTTACCCAACGACGACGAGATGTCACGCTCTTTTAACATGGCATCCACCCATGCCACCGTATAGGAATCAATGCCCTTGTTCACGAGAGCCCTAGAGATTGATTCATATCCGGTGTTGTCGAAAGCCCCTTCAATGTCCAGAAATGCGCACAGAGCCACATCTTTGGATTGGAAAGCTTTTTCGATCTTGCCAACGAGGCTGTGTAGGGCAGCCTCTGTGGATTTGCCTTTAGAGTAGGCAAACTGTGTCCTATGGAGGGGTGTGGACATCTCCAAACAGTGTCTGATGTGGAGGTCCAGCAATCTCTCCATTGTTTTTAGGAGGAAAGAAGTTAGACTGATTGGTCTGTAAGATTTAGGGAGCTCAAGCGGCCTGTTGCCTTGCTTGGGGATAAAGACTACCACTACCTTCCTCCACGAGTATGGTATATATCCCCAACTGTAGCTGGCCCTAAATAAGGCTACCAAAGAGTCTAGGATGGATTCCAAACTGTTCTGTAGAAGAGCTGGAAAAATCCCATCGCCCCCAGGCGCTTTAAAGGGTTGGAAGGAGGCCACTGCCCACCTAACCTTGTCCTTGTCAAAAATGACACCAGACCTACTGAGGGCCCTGCGGTCAGGTACGAACCTTTGCTCGAGGACCGCAGGGGTGGGCTCACTTGTCCCTATAGTAGAACCGGGAAAATGCACCTGTAGTAGGTACTCCAGAGTTTCCCGTTGTGAATCGGTGAAGCTCCCATCTTGCTTTTTCAGGAGCCCAACACCATTTGTGGCATCTTTTGCCAGCGCTTTCTGAAGGCGAGCTGCGACCGGTAAAGATTCTATACCCTCACAATACTTCCTCCAGGACTCGCGTTTAGAACGTCTTAGTTCTTTGTTGTAATCAGTGAGAGCGGACCTATATACGTCCCACTGCTTAGTACGCTTCGCGTTGTTAAATAACCTCCTGACGTGCCTACGCATGTCAGATAGCCGCTCGTTCCACCAGGGCACCTTGCGTACCGCTTGGATTGGAACGGCCACGTTACTATCGTGGTAAGAGGTAATTAACACTTCATTGAGCTGGTTCGCACCCAAATCCAGTTCACTAGTAGAACTGATATTGGTAACCAGCATGTCAGCCTTGGAGCTAACTAATGCTCTGAAGGCATTCCAATCGGTTCTCTTTGGAACATGGATACTTTTTATGAGTTCTGAACGTCCCGGGATGTCGAATCTTATGTGTTGATGATCGTCGTCAGAGACTCGCCAGTTCACTATGAACTCGGACAAAGCTCTGCTGGCCAGAGTGAGGTCTAGCACCTCTTCTCTGACTGCAGTGATGAAGGTCGGTTTGCACCCTCTATTCATTACATCTATGCTACAGCTAGACAGGTAATTCAAAAGGGACTCACCTCTTTCATTTATGCCGCTGCTACCCCACACTGTGTGGTGTGCATTGGCGTCGCAGCCCACAATCAGCTGTCGATTGTCACGCTGGCAGTATGCGACGAGTTCCTGGACCTCGGGTGGCGGTATTCCGCTCTCGGCAGGGAAGTAGGCGGAAGCCAGAACAATTTCCCGCACGCCGCCTAGGGTAGGGATCTCCACCAAGATCGCTACTAGGTCCCTGGAAATGAAGTTGGTCATGGGTAAATGGTTGACACTTTTGTCAACCAGGAGTGCCGCTCTAGGCGTCAGTTCTCCTCTGCTGTAGATCAACTTACCTGAGCTGGTGTTGAGTCCACGGATTTGGCCACTGATAACCCAGGGCTCCTGAATGAGCGCAACGCAAGGGTTATTTGTTCATCGGCGACGGTCCTGCAGAGTGTGGCCGATGACCCTTTGGCATGGTGCAGGTTCGCCTGGAGCACCCTTATGGTGCTCATTTGAAGTCCTCCTTCTTAAGGGACTTTGCGACAAGCCTAGCAGCCTTGGCTTGTCGGGGTCCCTTTGCCCTGCCTTTAGGAGGAGGTCGCTGTCCCTTAGGAGGCGGCTTTTGTGGTTCGGCCGATTTCCTACCCTTCTTTGCTGTTGGCCCGGTGGCCAGAGCTTTGGGAGCCGGGGAAGCCTTCACCACGCTAGTTTGCCCAGTGCCGCAACTAGTTGAGGGCCCAGCAGTGGATGCAACATCCATTGGCACTGCTGTCACGGCCCTTCCTTCAGCCAACTCCTCCATGGGAAGGTCCTCTGCCCTTGCCTTCTTCTTTGCAGGCTGTTTGTTCTTCTCACGTTTAGCTTGGTCCTCATTGGTTGGACCTTTGAGGATCAGCCTGACGTGAGTGAAGCGGTAGGCTATCGTGCCCTTCAACTCCGCTAACTTTGCCATCGACCTGCTGTCTATGGCAACGATGAGGTGAAGCAGGTCCCCATGGTTGATCCTCTTCACCACCTTCCACTGCGCCGTCGAGAGGGCATTTTGCGCACCAATTGTGGCCAGCACCTTCTCGTTTGTGAGGGAAAGACTCTGAGGGAAGTAACCCCGGACCATGTGCGTCCTAGGAAGGTCACCCCCCTCGACTAGGTCAACGTCAAGAGCGCTTTTGGCACGAATGTGCACAAAGTTGCTCCTGACCCACTCGGCTGTCTGAGCGTTGGTGCAGACAAGAAGGATCCAGCCGGCCCGAGGAATACAACCCTCAAAATCCGGCCGGGCCCCCTCGTCCGCGCGCTCGATCGTGACATCGACGATCGCCTCCTGCAGAAGAGCCATCTGCTCCGCTGTCAGGGGCCGATTGACCATGTCAGCCGATGTGATGCCTAGCCTCACACTGCCAGCCACCTGGCTGTAGGTGGCTTTTTTGACCGGCCCCACATGGGCGGTCTTTGGCTTTTTGGTAGCCGGAAGGTCGGGGGTCTTATCCTCCGATCGGATTCGCTTAGGAACCGATTTAGGAGGTGTTGCCTTGGCAATCTCCAGGGCCTTAGCTCTGGGGAGGCCCTCTGCTACCGCCCTCCTAAATCGCTTGCGCTCCGCGTTGGTGAGCTTAACGAACCCCGGTTCGTTGATGGTAAGGTTGCCCACCTCCGCGCCGATAGCCGTGAGTCCGGATCTGCCCGAACACAGGCTAGCCCCGTCCAGTACCACGGTGCTGACGGATTCTGCGTCAGAGGTCTCTTCCTCTGACGGGACTGTTGACAGAGTAGGGGCACTCGTGCTCGCCTTCTCTGCTAGTGCTTCTGCAGTGTGCCCAATGGCTCCACTGCAGGAGCTGGAAGTAGCTTGAGGCCCACTGGCCAGCAAGCTCTCTGCCGGTGACGCTAAGCGTACATCGGCTGATGCAGTATGACCTGCATCGGGTCTCGGGTTGTTCATACTATCCATATGATGATCCCACGAGATTTCGGGTCCATAAGTCACCCGCACGAGCCCGATATGCGGGAAGTCTAAATTGAAACTGGAGGGCGACTGGTATCCAGAGTCCGCATACTAGCGACCAAGCTCCCTCCTGGCCATGCATCCTTCGGCGTATGCTGTTCCACCTTGGATTAGGGTATTTTATTTAAGAGAGTATCCTTCTCTCCGCCCGACTACAATTAGCCAGCGCTCCCAGCAGAGACATGACCGTACTGGTAGCCTGTTTCCAGCCGCCCCCACGGGGAGGGTATAGTCGCACTACCAGCAGTGTACACAGTTACGGCATGCGTGCACAGTTACGGCACGTACACCAGAGTGTTACATGTTATCCTCCTGTGCACGCATGGAGTCCCCCTGTGTGCCTGTTGGCTGACGGCCATGCGACTTATGTAGCAATCTGAGCATTTCCTGTCTTAATGTCAATGGAACAATAATGCGATGATCTAAAAATATAATGCCATCTTCCAAAATTAAATCGATTTTTAATTTCCAATAGAATTTTATTTCAGATTTTAGCCCTGCTTTCGTCAGAGGCCATCCCTCTTAAGAGAGTTGCGTTTTGTTCTTTCAGGTTGTTATCTTTCTTCCAAACTTTGACGCATCTGCCTGAACCCTGATGCTTTTATTAAAATAAAAAACGCACAACACCAGAGAATTGATAATTAAATTTTTTATATCATTCAGGGTTTTAGAGTGTGTAGTTTCCCGCTTGAATTTTACGTTTTTCTTTAAGAGCTCCCTGAGTGGTTGTGAAATCTGAGCTAAATTTGGAATGAAACTTCGCATATAATTAATCATTCTAAAAATTTTTTGAAGTTTCTTTTTGTCCTTTGGTGGATTAATTTCGCTAATGGCTTTTACCCTTTGGGGGTCGCAAGATATCCCGTTTTTCGAAATTATGTGCCCTAAAAACTTTACTTCAGGGACTTTATACTGGAACTTGTCTTTATTAAATTTTAAATTAAGACTCTGCGCTTTTTTGAATACCGCATCTAGAATTTCATCATGCTCCTTTTCGCTACTTGTAGCAATTAGTATATCACGATCACCCCTGGAATGCTAGTCAAAATTTTCTCATTTAGCATTTAGAACGTTTCTGGTGCTGATCGGATACCAAAGGGTAGCTGTTTGAACATGTAACACCCGAAAGTTGTACTAAAGTGCAGATTTGACTTGATTGCTTACTAAGCTCTATCTGCAAGTCTTAAAATTTAGCACCGTGGACACCGACTTCCCCGCTAGTTTTGAAGTTAATTCTTCGAAGGTTGGTATAGGATAATTAACTGTGTCGAAAATAGATCGTTTGGGGAACCAAGACCGAACAAAAGGGCACAAAAGTCTTGAAAATGAAAAAAAAAAAATCTGAATTTCATTAGTCAAACCAATGAATCTACTCGTGTGCCATTTTCCCTTGAGGATATTTCATTCATTGATTGCGAAGAGCCCGCAACTCAGAGGATTCCTAGAAAAATTCATCCCCTCTCGCTTCCCGGTAGAACAAACCCACAAGCCCCTTGCGCAGAACAGCAGCGAAGCAAACAAGCCCACCGCAGGGCCAGCGCCGCCGCAGCAGTTATTTGGCTGCAGTAGGACTCGGCGAAATCTGCAGCACCTTTTTGCTGCACATAGGTCGTAGCGCTACGACCTATCGAAATTTTTCATGTCCACAGAATTTGTTCGGCGTGCGACATCTTATAGTTATAAAGTCTTTGCTATTACCCTTACCAGAGACAACAGAATGTGAAGATGCGAGAAATTTTGAAATAAATTAGATACATAATCTATGAAAATTGTGTTTTATTGTTTTAAATAATCTTATAATAAAAATAATTTATCCAAAAAGAAAATGGACCGACAAATATTTTATTTGTTAAATTTCACTCGTCCATGGATAAATATAATTATGAAATCTCTTTAAAAATAGTTATTTATTTTCGAATTACTCAACTCACTTCCGCGCAAAATTAAAAACACAACTCACAACTACTCTTGTTCTTCTTTTTCGCTCCGCTTTGGTCTGAAATCGTTCCATGAGATACCAAAAATCAGAGCTCCACGATCCGCTCTGAGATTTTTTTATAATTCTCAGAGCGCTCGGTGGCGCCACAGGTTGTTTTTAACGACTTTGTCAGGGAACAGACCAAATAATACAAACACATAAACGCGCGCTCATTCCTCCAAGGTCAGTACTAACATCAAAATGTCAAATCTGCTATTAGCGATTGCGTTGTGTTCGATCAACTGACCGTACGTTCATTTTAAAAATGTTGTCGGCCAGTGCGGGTACTGCGGTGGCATCTTTGCTGCTTCTTAATATTTTAGAGGAGATTAAAAAGGACGAGAAAAGATTAAAAAACCAGAAATTATTTTACTTTTGATTACCTTTTTATTTCAGTTTTCGCTGTCTTATCGTCGGTAAGCCTTTTTATTTCAGTTTTCGCCATCTTATATCGCCGAAGTTGAAGTTTCTTTATTCGACTTAAAAAGTCATTGTACATTTTTCTTCACATGATTTTCTTATATAATTGATTGCATTTGTGTGCTATAACGTTTGGAACTACTCTAACATGAGCATACATAAAAGTTTCATACATACGAGCCCTGCACAATATATGTTTACAACGCCGCTTTGTATACATATATCTATCAGTGCGCACACCTGCGACCGGTGTGCTTTCACCTATGGCTGTGACTCGGAGTCTATACAAACAGGTTTTATGATAGTATTATCGATTCTTAGTTCCAAATTTTTACTTTTAGGTACTGTGCCAGCAGGTCCCCTCCCCGAGGCATTACGAAAGCATATCATCTCTGTTTTGACCAAAGAATATGGAAACTAGTTTACAAAGAATAGGCACTCCGGCAATTATCTCCTTATCTTTTTTTGACCTTGGTACCGTTATTCCACCCAACCCCACAATTTTGCTAGAGGTTGATACACTGCTTAACCATTTTGGTCGAAGAGAGAAGAAAAATTAGAGGAATCTGAAGAAATCGGTACAGTGTTACAGGGTGCCAAGAATTCCAGAGCAAATATGAAAATTCAACTGAAAGAACCACCCTGTCAAAGAAAAGCAAACTGATCGCAAGCGCGCCTCACCATACAAGCGCATTTGCTTCCCGTGCTGCTCAAGCCCTCGTTAGAAAACGAATGGTGAAAAAACGTAAACAAACTTAATCTGTGTACGCCTTCAATGTGTGAGGCAGGCACATCGATTTCTACCTGTTCCTATATGAGAAGCACCCGTCAATCTCATCGCTTGTCAAGGGTCTATCAGTAGGAGGAATCTCATTAAGGGCTGCTGTGAGGGTGGTTCTAAACAGGTCCTAATCAGTGCTGTCGAGGTCCTCCCTAGGAGCGGCGGAGGACAGCCGAGATATGTCTAAATCCCCTATATCAAGTGTGAGGTTCACAGCGTAGTGGTCCGAGAAAGAGGGCAGCGTGATACATGTTAAGCCACCCGGGCCGAGTGGCGAGCCGTGTTCGGATGACAAGAAAAGTACGGAGCCTCCCCTAGGGAATGTTGGGGTTTCCGGTGAAATCACCCTTAGCCCTAAAGGGCCACCCACTTCAGCAATCCATTTCTTAAATTTGGAGCCATTAGCGTTATTGCTAGAGTCTCCCCAGTCTTGGTGTCTAGCGTTCCAGTAACCCCCGATGAAAGATGAGTCAAAGTCCCCCTCAATTCGTCCTATAAAATCAAGGGTAGATGTAAGGTGCTCAGAAGGCACAGCAGAAGGAATATAAATGCCCACCAAGATGCTTCCAGAAGCAGCCCCCTTTCGGAAAGGGACTTCGACCAGCACGAGTGGAACCGGAACGCCAGTGGTACGAATCCTCGTAAAAGCGAATTTGTCCGTGAGCAGAAGCGCAACCCCCTGCCCACTGTCCTCCCTCAGCATCGTGTACCCGTCTATATAAATCTTATGCCTATTCCTTAGTCTCGTTTCAGAGATCATTACGAAGTCTGGATTAATTGACTTAATCTATTATAAAGTTCCACCCTTCTATAATTCCCCACAAGGGACTGCGCGTTAAGTTCTATAAGTTTTAGTTCTCTAACTACCATATGTCATGTTAAAAAGAAATTTCAGGAAGACTAGTCTTTTTTTATGTATGGAGTCAATACTTTCTATGGTGGAAATCAGCTGAATAATTTTGTCGAGCATTCCATCCATGGTCACTCCAAACAATTGAAATGAGAGGTCCGAAAGGGCTCCCATGGCAACCACACCCCTTTCCCTATTTCCATTTCTGCTCTCTGCTCCATCTTCATGAGCGGGAAATCGTCAGCAACGTTGAAAGAAACCTCCGGTCTGGGAGCTGTCCCCTTGACCACCCCCGCATATGACTGTTTAGGTCCCTGGTTGGAGTTAAGGGCATGCCCTTTCTTAGTGGCTAGGTCGAAAATTAGGTCTTGTTTACTTTTTTTCTTAACCTTACGTTTATCGTTATATTTCTTAAAGACAGGGCAGCCCCTATAGTTAGAGGGATGTCCCTCCTGATTACAATTTGCGCATATCCTTTTCTGAGGATCAGTCTCTTTATGAGGGCATTCCTTGGAGCGGTGCTCACCAGCACATCTTCTGCAGCGGGCATTGCGGCGGCAGTTAATCGCCAGGTGCCCAAATAACTGGCATCTAAAACATTGGACCGGGCCCGAGCTCTTAATTCTTTCCCAAGAGATTTTTTGATTAAGAAGAGTATTTACTTTAAGTACTTGCTCCCAATCTTCGCTTTGGTCAAACTGCAGCAGGAATAAGCCGAGTATAATGCTATTTTTTTTTAATTCGCTGTCTCAAAGCGTTTAACCATTTTAAGTCCAATTCCCGGGAGCCGCTCGCGGAATGCCGCCTCAACATCGCTAGCATCAAATGAATAACAGAATAACAGAAGTAGACTTACCTGTTTGTCCCCCCGCGCTGTGTAGGTATACCAGTGTATTTCTTTTTCTGTTAAAATGTCTGTAATTTTACCTTTATCCTCATTATTCACGCAAAAGACCTTACTCACATTAGGTCAAAGATTCACAATCAACGAGTTAATATTGTTGTTGGCGACAAATTTCCTAAGCGTTTTAATTAAGCAGCCCCTAACAATAATCGGGGGAAGATATCTAGTTTTGCCCGAGCTAACCGTGGCTTCATCGGACTTATCACTCTCGCCCCTCACCCCAGTTCTCAGAGGCGCCGTACCTGGTACCGTATTGTAATTTCTATCCAGCCTAACCTTACTCGAACCTGGAAAGCTTGACTTAGACTTAGTACTTACTGACCTTAAACTTAAATTATTGTTGATTGATGCATCCACCGTCAACAGGTTGAAACTATTAGTGTGGTCCTCAGGTTCGTCGCTTCGGTCTTCCAGACGTCGTCCTCATCAGACTCGGTGTTGCATCTTCTTTTTTTCGGCCCCACAGTAGACCATCCTTCCTGTAGCGCCGCAGTACCCTGTTGGCTCTGCTCCTCATTGTCATTGTCCTGGCTCATCGATTGGGAAAAGGATTCCGGTGCTGTAGAAGTCGTCGCAGTTATACTATTCATCTTGTTAATTTAGTCCTCCAACTCCTCAGCCCAACCCCTATGTTGACTCATACTTGTAACGGTACCTTCGTTACCGTACTTAGCAGTTTTATCTCTAGTCGCCTCACTCACCCATGTGCTCGCTGCCCTAACCCCAACTGTGCAGTCTTTCGATTTTTGGCGTTCCTTGTCCAGACTTAGCGTGGCCCGGGTGTTATTGGGCTTTGTCCGGAACATGTGGGGATCTAAGTCCCTACTCAGGCTTATATCAGTCGCTGTGGTGATCATAGGGGTGGAATTAGCACGAACTATAATGGCCTCAAGGCTGAGTAAGATTGCTTAAGATTTGTACGCTCGGGACCGTACGCTTAAGACTTGACGAAAGATTCGGAAAGTAAACGAAATATAGAATAAGGGCATTTCCGAATCTTTCGTCAAGTCTTAAGCGTACGGTCCCGAGCGTAATAATCTTAAGCAATCTTACTCAGCCTTAAGGCCATTATAGTTCGGGCTATTAGCGCCTCGCCCCTGTGCGCCAGAGTCTACCGCTTTTCCGGGGGCGCTCTGCTAATGAGGCGTCTCCATTGTTCTTGCAGGGTAGCTGGCTAATATTTTGATAAGACCTCGTTCATTATAAATCGTAGAATCACCAATTACACTACTTTATGTTTCGGCCCAAGATTAACACCCGAGCCTTCCGCACCTTTCGTTCCACGCACAGTATAACTGTTACTCTTATTCTTCTTTATGAGCAGCTTGGCAGAGAACCTTTCGTTTCCAAGTCTCGAACTCAACCTCTCTTATATCGCCGATGACAACTCAAAATAGCGCTGTTGACAACTAAAATCAGTGCCGGTGGCAAATATTGACTAGTCAGTGCTGACGAGATTAGTGACGAGGCAGTACTGACTGGTCAGCGAAAGAAGCTAGTCAGTGAGGGTAGAGATAAGATATTACCATAGACAAATAACACATAGATTTCCATTCTGGGCCTAAAGCTCAATCCATTGAGCTTTCAATTTGGTAGCCTGATGTCGCCTGATCTTACTAACACATCCCTAACGTGGCTCGATATATCATTTCGGGAGAGAGAGAGAATTGAATTGATTTTGAAGAACTTACAAATCCAACTGTTTTTCAATATTTCAAAAATTTTCACAAAGGTTTTTAACGTAATAAGCAGAGAATTACCCCCCTATTATGAATTGCGAGTCGAACGAAAAAGGTGGCGAATCGCACGATTTGGTATTACGAAAAGCGAGCCGCGGACATTTGATTCGCCTCAATAGTCGAATCAAAATATTTGGTGACTATGTGGGGGGTCTGTGTGCCTCTCCACTTAAATAAAATACACTGTATTCTTAGATAAGGAATGCTTTATTTTATTGCTTGAAATTGCTAAGTACGGGGGGAGGTTTTTAAGTTCGCGGAATGAAGGCGAAGGGGCGGAGTTAAAAATTCTCACTGTACACCTCGCTAATTAGGGATTCATCATTAGTATATAAATGAAATTTCAAGTCTATGACGTTATTCGTTTACGAGTTATCACCCTTCAAACAAGTCAATTCGGAAAACAATCGCAACGATGGAAGAAATTGAACATCGCGCTGTGATAGAATTCCTGCCAAAGCAAGGAAAGTCAGCTCAGACTATAATGAGCGAAATGGAAGCCGCTTATAGTGATCATTGCCCTAGCAAAACTATGGTTTACAAGTGGCATGGTCTATTTAAACATGGTCGAGAGTCGATTGAAGACGATCCCCACCCTGGACGGCCGATTGAGGCCACCACGTCGAAAATCATCGAAAAACTCGAAAAATTAATATTAGAAGATGCTCGTCTGAAAAAGAAACATTTATCTGCATTAGTTGGAGTGTCAGATACCACAATTTTAAGAATTTTACATGATCATCTTGGCATGATTCAAGTCAGTGCAAGATGGGTACCAAGAATGCTTACGCCGCGCTTCAAAAGCAACAGCGAGTGGACGCTTGTAAGCATTTTTAGGAACTGTGTGGCGACGAACCTAGCCCGATTTTGGAGAAGATTGTTACCGGAGATGAAACCTGGGTTCATCACTTCCAACCTGAGTCCAAACAGGAATCGATGCAATGGCACAAAAAGGGTACACCACCCCCCAAGGAGTTTAAGGTGTCAGAATCGGCCCATTTTGAGGGCAAAGACAAAAAATATTTTTTTGATGGTATCGAGAAGTTAATTTCGAGATCTAATAAATGTATTGACCTTATGGGGAATTATTTATTTATTTATTTATTTATTTATTTATTCCACGGGAATACACCCAGTAACGAAGATACAAGATTGCTTAAAAATAGGTGGCAGGAGTAACAATGGCAGTATGATGAAATATACCTACATACATAAGTATATCGCCTCTATCATAACAAAACAGAGTAGTGAAGTTAAAGCCTATATGACTGAGAAATGGAACTATAAATAGCGTTATAATACTGATTCAGTGAGATAAACTTCAAAGCAAAAACTTAATAATAACTGGCGGGAATAACAATAACAGTCTGATTATATGTACATTGCCTATACCATTATATATTGAAAAGGAAAAATAACTTTGTATTTTTATTTATTTTACAACCCTTCCATTCCGCGAACTAAAAAACCTCCCCTCGTATAACAAACACAAAATGTTTAGTTTTATTTTGTACTCGGTAATGGTGTCCGTTCACACTTTTTGACAGCTTGATTGAAACACGGTATACAGAATACAAGGTATAGTAAAGAAAATTTTGACATATGGCTGTGACGTCACGCCGCCCTATTTTGTATGAGAGAAAGAGAGAAGCGCACACTTTTATTTCACTTAAAAACTTCTAAAAATCGCACAATCACAAGTAAACAGGGCGGCGTGACGCGCAAGATAGCCGACAGCACATCATCTTTACTATACCTTGTATTCTGTATACCGTGGATTGAAACACAGTATACAGAATACAAGGTATGCCTACTAGATTTTGACACTTCGTCGTGACGTTCTGGCAAGATTTGTTTGGCAAATCGGGAAAATTAATTTTAATGATTATTTAGTAATAGTACGATAAATTGCTATTGGCATATAACCATTAGTAATGAAAATTTGCCATTTTTTAAAATATCACTTGAATTCGTGAGACTAAGGGTATTTAAGTAAAAAAAGGTTTCTTCCATGGGAAAAATGTAAACAATTTAAAATATGACTTAAAAGTGCGATCACATTAACTGGAATTAGATAAAATAAAAAGCTTGAACAACAAATACGGATTATTAAGGGTACGTTCAATATCTCGACTCGAGTCGACTCGGGTAAATCTGACTTACTCCGGAGCGTTCAATATCTCACCCGAGTCGACTCGAGTCATTTTTACTCTTACTCTATGTCGTTCATTATCTTACTCGAGTTCACACGAACTATTGTCTGTGAACTCTTAGATTAGGTTGTATGCGTGAGATGTTTGACTCGGGTTGCCGTTCATTATCTTACTCGAGTCGATTAAGCTTACTCGAGTCAGTTTAGACAGTGGTAAAAAGGTCGAAGCAAAGTGACTCGACGTTAAATTTGATGTCATCATGGAAGGGCTTGGGGTACTTGTAACGTACCAAGGAGATGCTGTTGCGGAAAATGGGGAGATAATTACCCAAGAAAAGGCAAGGTGGAGCAGAAATGCTACTCTTTGCCTTATTGATGCCTATATATACCTACAAAATGATTTTTCGTCAGACAGAGTAAGGCGTGAAGTAGTATGGAAAAAAGTTGCAGCGAAAATACAAGAAAATAATTTTAACTATATATTCTCCATTGCAACACTTAAAATATTTCATATTATTACTTTTCTCTCCATGGTTATACGCTGTTATGACAAATTTGATTTTTCTATGATATTTACGCACACATTTGTAAGGTTGAACTGGAGTAAAACTTGCTCGAGTCGACTCGGGTAAGATATTGAACGCTCCGGAGTAAGTCAGATTTACCCGAGTCGACTCGAGTCGAGATATTGAACGTACCCTAAGCTAATCAATCTTTCTCCCCAAGGCTATAAACACAAACTACCTAATATACAGACGGAACAATCCCGAACAAAATGTGTTATCAATGAAAGCTTTTACTGAGGCACGACATCACGAAGCTCCTGCCAATTTAAGTAAAAAGCTCAACTCTCTCTCGCGATTTCGCTAGGCAGGCAGGCGCCGGGCAAAGGGACTTAACTTTAATCCTGCATGCATACACAAGATTTGATGCATAAGGACAGTGCACGCAACGCAACAGAGCCGGCTTAAGGCCTGCGCCCATACGATGCAGCGGCCTGCGTTCATGCATCAAGCTTTAAGCTGTTGATGGATCTCGATGCCTGCCGCTGCATGGCAATTCAGAGGTTCGCCCATAAGATCCGTCATCTCACAATGCCACAAATTGTCAATAGTCACAGCACAGCCACAGCACAGCCACAGCACAGCGCAGGAATTTTATTAAAGGAGCAATTTTGAAAATTAAAAGGATAAAAATGGATCTTACTATATTAATTAAATATCTTTTAATAGGAATTCTGCTATTAGGTGCGTCCAATGTTTCAGGTACACTTTGCCGGGATGTAAACAGTCAGCTGTGAATGCACAACTTTAAACTTGCAAGTTTGAAAGTCCACCCTAGGTTCAAACCGGCTGATGCGTCCCGATGCATGAAAATATTGAGAAATGTTCAACATTTCCATGCGTCGATGCATCGCCATGCATCGCTTATGGGCGAAGCTCCATAAGAAAGCATGGATTTCAATATTTTCGTGCAGCAACAGCTTAAAGCTCGATGCATGAACGCAGGGCGCTGGATCGTATGGGCGCAGGCCTTTAGCGTTGAAAAAGTTCCGAGATGAATTTTCGCTCTCAGAGAAAATAAAAAGCTCGGATGGGTTACGACTCGTAACCCATTTTTGCCTTCGCAACTCAATGTTCGAGTTGTTCCGCCTGTATATTAGGTAGTTTGTGCTATAAAGAATATTTTAAAATGGTTGTGAATTTTTCCAGAAATGAGGAAGATAATTAAAAATGCACGGATTCTTCTGTATGTAACTAAACTTAAAACACCCTATGATTGTATTTCAGAGCTTTTTTAATATGAGCGTCAGATAAAATCCCAAATTCTACGTAATATATAGCATAAAAAGACCTCATCCCGTCTATCCTAGGAAAAGATTTAAGCAAAGAGGTTTCCCGAGTCGTTCGCTATGTTACCTACGCAGGTAGCTGGTTTTATTTTTTTGTAACCTGTGGAGAGAAATAATAAAAGAAGCAATAATAAGTTTTATGATACAGTTTTATTTTTCTTCCTCCTACATATTTCAGTATTCAGTATTCTTAACTAAATTTACATTTAAATGCTTAATCCTAAAATACATCCTAGTAGCCCGGTCAAAATAGACATTTCAAATAACAAAAACTCCGACAGAGCTGAATTTTGGTAGAGACCTTGGGTACACCAGTAGAAATAATGTGCCAAAAGTCCCCATAAATCCCATGTGTGCTAAAATAGTTATTCAAGGTCAAAGGTCAAAACTTTCGGTTTTTCGGATTTTTCTCGGAAACGGTAATTTTTATTAAAAATATAGCCCAGACAAAAATTGTAGATCATAAAATTGTCTACAAAAATAGTCCTTATACTTTTTTTCCTAAGAATCACCATTCCTAAGATATCGCCGATCTAAAATTTGAAGGCGTTCCAATTGGATTTCATTGCGGATAGTGAGTTTTGTTGTTGCATTAATTATTATAACACGAATAACTTCGGAATGCGCCGTCGGATTCGAGTGCGGTTTTTTTCTTGAGAAAGGCCCCACGACAGGGAAGCTTTTTCTCAAAAAAAGTTTCGCTCCCTTCTTAAAATCGGTCCTTCCCCCCTAAAATCGGGATTGAAAATTTGGAGGGGGTCAACCTAGAAAATGCATATAAGTTCTTTCAGAGACATCCCAGGATACTGGTTGATAACGCATTAGAAAGCTGAGCCTTCAAGCTTTCCAAAGATACCACCCACGACTCAATCTATCAACAAACAAGCGGGAGAGACCCCGTCAAATTTCGAAAATGGCAATATCAAAGCCCAAAATTTGACCTTGACCCTTCATTCTGCCGATTTTTTGTATGGGAAGATCGAAACTTTTTTTGAGCAAAAGCTTCCCTGTCGTGGGACCTTTCTCAAGAAAAAAACCGCACTCGAATCCGACGGCGCGTTCCGAAGTTATTCGAGTTATAATAATTAATACAAAAACAAAACCCACTATCCGCAATGAAATCCAATTGGAACGCCTTCAACTTTTCGATTGGCGATATCTTAGGAATGGTGATTCGTAGGAAAAAAAGTATGAGGACTATTTTTGTAGAAAATTTTATGATCTACAATTTTTGTCTGGGCTATATTTTTAATAAAAATTACCGTTTTCGAGAAAAATCCGAAAAACCGAAAATTTTACCTTTGACCTTGAGTAACTTTTTTAGCACACATGGGATTTATAGGGACTTTTGGCACATTATTTCTACTGGTGTACCCAAGGACTCTACCAAAATTCAGCTCTGTCGGAGTTTTTGTTATTTGATCACTTTTTTTATGTCTATTTCGACCGGGCTATAGATCTAAAAGACAATTTCTTTTCCTTCACAAGCTTTCACCCATTCGTCTCGCAATTTTGGGTCCTTACGAAATGAGTGATATTTCGCTTTCGTGGTCGCGCATTTCTTTCCCGAATAGTTTTTACAATTTAAAACACTGCACTTCACCATGTCTGTTCGCTGCACACCTGAAAATTAAAAATAAAATAAGTGAATTATATGAAATTAAATTTAAAATGAATTACTTGAATTACCTGAAGATCCGCAAGAACTGGAAGTCAGCTCAAAACAGAGCCCCCATAACCTGTCACAATGTTGCTAAAAAATTAATGAATTGTATGAGTCGAAAGGCACATTGTATAGTCAAATTAAATTAGAATTGAAAAATGCTTGAATTGAAATATCAAAACCACTAATTTAAGGAAACATCCAAAAGAAATAGAGAAATTAAAAATGTAAACAAACTCACCTTGGATGATCACAACATCCCAAGGAAGCGGCTTCAACTCCGGTATGCAGCCCTCCCGACCAGGCATCTGATGAAAATTACATCACGGCTGAAATAAAAGCATAGTAAAAGGAGGAAATCAACAGGACAAATTTTACTTTGGTGACAATGACCCCAGGGCAATGAACTTTTGCAGGCTCCTTCCGTTTTGGCTAAAACGAAAGGATCTGAGGAAATTTTGTGGTGCTCGGCTATAATTTCCGAGATATTTAATTTTTAATTTTGACAATCTGCCAAAATTAAAAATTAATATTTCCCACCCCAAAAGTCCTTTCCACCGCAAAAATTTCACTGCAATAACTGGGATCATGTCCCCACTCCACATTTCACTTTATTTCCTACACTTAGGGCGTGTGCCAAACCAGACTTTTCTTTTGAAAAGTCCGGTAAAAATGTGCTAGATTAAGTTGCCTGTGCCAAACAACAGGAGTCTTTTCAAGTGACGTTGGATTGACTTATACACACCCAAGGTCGGGAAATGGACGAAGAAGACATCGAAGTTCTAAATATATTTCTTCAAATGTTGGCAAACTATTTCAAATACATTATGAGTAACTTTATAATTATCAGTTTTTAATAATTTTTTACTTATAACGTTCACAATATTCTCTTCTGTTCATTTTTCTAACGTCTTCAATTAACTTTAAACAAAGACATTATAATAACAAGATGTGCCAAGCAGCAAATATCAAGCAAAACAGCTTTGAGATTGGGTACACGAATGGGCGCAAACTTTTCAAGTTGAGCTTCTTCAAAGTTCTTTTTCCCAGTCACTGTGTGTGTGTGACTTGTGTGACTTGCATGGATGCTTTGGTACGGGTCGCGGGGGGCTTTTTGACTTGGCTGCTGTTCGCTGCGCAAGGAGCTTGTTGGACTGTCCAAAGGCGAAACGTGGGGGGATTGAATTTTTCTAGGAATTCTCTGATTTGCGTGCTCTTCTCAACTAAATGAATGAAATCTGCGCAAGGGAAAAGGGCATGCGGGCAGATTCATCAGGTTTTAAGTATTTAATGAAGTTCAGATTTTGTGTATTTTAGGTGTTTTTCATTTTCATTTTTGATATTTTTAGTAACAAAAAGATTTCAACAGATACGTCGCTGAAGAAGTTTCACTTCAGTAAACACTTAAAGAAAGAAAGATTTTAATTCAGCAGTGTTCGGGGGCTTATAATTGATTATTCTTTTATAATCTTTATCTTCTTATTAGAAACAGTGTTGTTAGCTTCCGATTTTACTTTCCATTTACAATTTTTTCGCAACAAAACTAATATCATAAAATCCAAGACTTGTTTCTGTGCTCAAAACAAGTATTTTGAGGTTCAAACCATTCGGGATAAGTCTCATTTGTTTTTGAAATGCAATATTGTAAAATAGTTTTCCGTAGATTTATTATTTGTAATTGCTTTTGGAAAAGACAATTATAAATTTCGATTTGGAGTGAACAAATATCGAAAAACTTGTCTGTGGGTGAGTGCAAATATGGTTCATCTCTAGAGCTGGAATAGTCTTTGTTCATTATAAACGATTCAGAAGGTAGAAGAAATTTGGAATTTTCTTTGCACTGTTTTACCATATCGGACGTACAATTTTCGCAAATAATTTTTTTCATGATAACCTTAAGTACAACATAACCAACAAAATATCTTCTAGCAGCAGTCTCAACCAAAAAATTTTCCGTAGCGTTCTCAAATACATTCAATTCAGAATTATCAGACAGTTCTATTTCAGACAATATATTTTCTATAATTTTATGGTTTTCTAAGTCTGCTTCCGGCATGTTCTCTTGAATTTCTTTTTGGTTTTCTGAATCCGCATTCCAATCAAAAAGATATTCTTCATCATCCTCACAATTTTTTATAGATGATGAAGCAGTCGTAATTTTCATCGACATCAATCGAGCAATAATGCTACTAAATTCACACACAGATGGATTGTTACTGTTACCACCTTTGGATCTAACTTGGGCAAAAAAATTTTCCAAGGGATCTTGATTTAGCCTAGATGTAAATAAAAATAAAGATTATAAAAGAATAATCAATTATAAGCCCCCGAACACTGCTGAATTAAAATCTTTCTTTCCTTAAGTGTTTACTGAAGTGAAACTTCTTCAGCGACGTATCTGTTGAAATCTTTTTGTTACTAAAAATATCAAAAATGAAAATGAAAAACACCTAAAATACACAAAATCTGAACTTCATTAAATAATTAAAACCTGATGAATCTGCCCGCATGCCCTTTTCCCTTGCGCAGATTTCATTCATTTAGTTGAGAAGAGCACGCAAATCAGAGAATTCCTAGAAAAATTCAATCCCCCCACGTTTCGCCTTTGGACAGTCCAACAAGCTCCTTGCGCAGCGAACAGCAGCCAAGTCAAAAAGCCCCCCGCGACCCGTACCAAAGCATCCATGCAAGTCACACAAGTCACACACACACAGTGACTGGGAAAAAGAACTTTGAAGAAGCTCAACTTGAAAAGTTTGCGCCCATTCGTGTACCCAATCTCAAAGCTGTTTTGCTTGATATTTGCAGCTTGGCACATCTTGTTATTATAATGTCTTTGCTTTAAACCTTTTTACCAAATATTTTAAAAGACTAAAAAAATTCTGCTCAAAAGATTTGAAAATCAGCGTATGTGATGTGTCGAAACAGTGTTCATTTTTAAAATTTTCGGGAGAGATGGCTCTGCTTTCGATAAGGGGAAAAGTACTGAATTGTCATTGGAAAGTCTACTCGCTAGATTACTTTTCGTTGAAAAGTAGACTTTTCAAAAGAAAAGTCTGGTTTGGCACACAGCCTTTGTAACTAAGTAAAGTGTAATTCAATTCAATTCAATTTATTTGCGACTTATGTACAATGGTGTTTACAATTGGTAGCACTATGTTATATTTTCGGGGGGCAGATTTACAAAAAGAAACCTATTTTACAATGGGCGTTAGGTGCTGATTACCGTTGACAGAAACTGTCAATGTGACTGAACTAAGTTAGTGTTTGCGCAATAGACACATGGAGCTTGGTTACGTATCGTATGTACAGGCCTTAAAACTAGTTAACACTTAAACTACGAGATTAAAATACTAAAACTAAGAAAACGTGTACGAGGTTATGGGCCCAGAGTGGCGTGTGCATAAAAGTTACTAGAAAACTAACTATCGTGATTCCTAAATTGTAATGCGCTGGTCGCAAGGAAGGAACAAAGAAAACAATTTGTGAATCTCGTGTACCGGCGCTGAGAAAGTGGACTCGGTATTTCTGGTGAAATCGCGTTTGTCGCGTGAGAAAGACCGATTTGTTTTTTGTCTGAAAAACACATAGGTACTTAAAGCCGAAAGGATGTCTCAGGTCAATTTTTGCTCCATAGAAAAGTTAGACGAGCATAACTACGAGTCCTGGTCTATGCAGATCAAAAGTGTGCTCGTTCAAAATGACTTGTGGGGTTATGTCAACGGTACTATAGAAGCACCGGAAACCATCGCGGACAGAAACAAGTGGGCCGAGAAGGACGGAAAGGCATTGGCCACGCTCATATTAGCGATAAAGCCTTCACAATTGAGTCATGTCAGGAGAAGTGAACCTTCAAATTCGGCTTGGGATAAATTAAAAATAGTGTTTCAGCCAAAAGGTCCAATGAAAAAAGTAAGTTTGTTCCGACAGTTGCTTAACCTCAAGATGGAAGAAGGTCAAAAGGTGACAGACCACCTGAAAAAGTTCTTTGACATTGTGGAGAGATTGCGCGAAGTGGAACTGATACTAGATGACGACAACTCTGAAGTTCTAACCATCATTCTGCTTTCCAGCCTGCCGAGGTCGTACGATGGTTTCATAGTCGCGATAGAGTCAAGGGACAGTTTTCCGAGCCTGGATGACTTGAAAGCTAAGCTGGTTCAGGAGAGGCTTCGACAACAAGATCAGGAAGGTTCTAGTGAGTACGAACAATCATTTTTCTCGAAGTCTGCACAGAAATCAAACCGGCTTAACAAACGGGAAAGAGCTGGAAAAACAGTTGTTTGCTACAATTGTAGGAAGAGAGGGCACGTAGCGGCGGAATGCAAGGAAAAGAGAGGGAGCAACAACCGTTGCGACGGAAAGAGCAGTAACCGATCCTTCATAGCAAGACATTTCTCATCAGAGGCTGCAGCCGCACCAGTTCATAAGGCGGCTTGGATTTTTGACAGCGGTTCAACGAGTCACATGTGTTGTGATTCAGCTGCATTTATGACAATGGAGCCGAAACGGGAGAGAATCGAGCTAGCAGCAGGAAAGTTTATTGAATTAAGCGGAACCGGGACGGTTAAGCTACGTACTAATACTGATGATATATTTCTTAATAATGTGCTTTATGTACCAGAATTAAAATGTAATTTTATTTCAATTTCAAAGGTTACAGATAACAAGTTAATCGTAAATTTCAACAGATATTGCGCGTATATAAAAGACACAAACGGTGAGACTATTCTGCGCGCAAACAAAATTGGGAATTTGTACGCTTACGAAAACTTTATTGACAATATTCGAAGTGACGGTAATATGCTTTTTAGTGCGACTGAAGTCAATGAATTTAAGAAGTGGCACGCCTGGTACGGACACCTTAACGTAAACGATTTGCTGAAATTAAAGACAAAGTGTATGGTTCGTGGGATGGACTTTAAAGCAAATTCGCAGGTTCCTTTCCCAGATTGTGACATCTGTGCTAAAAGCAAAATTTGCGCAAACCCTTTGGTACAAAAACTGAAATCTCAAGCAGGTCACTTTTGGAAGTAATCCATACAGATGTATGTGGACCGTTTCGCGTCGCGTCTAATAACGGAAAAAAGTATTTCGTTCTATTCATAGACGATTATTCGAGAAAGATTTTCGTGTACTTTTTAAAAAATAAATCCGATGTTTTCGAGACTTTTAAAGAATTTAAGGCGGAAGTTGAAAATTTTACTAACAAAAAAATAAAATGTCTAAAAAGCGACAACGGCAAGGAATATTTGAATAAAGATTTCAACAATTTTTTGAAGCATCACGGAATTTGACATAATCTTAACGCCCCTTATACTCCACAGCAGAATGGTATCTCTGAACGGGCGAACAGGACGATAGTGGAGGCAGCCAGATGCATGTTATTGGAGTCCTCGCTTAGGGAATCTTTTTGGGCCGAAGCGGTAAACACTGTTGTCTACCTGAGAAATCGCTGTCCATCGAAACTATTGGGAGACAGGACACCGAATGAAATTTGGTATGGTTTCAAGCCGTCCGTGGCGCATTTGCGAATTTTTGGAACGAGAGCTATTGTATTAAACAAGGCACCTGGTAAGTCTACATTTGAACCTAAAGGCATTGAAATGATTCTCGTGGGCTATTGCGAGGGTACCAGAACTTACAGGCTGTATAATGAAAAAACGAAAACTATACACCGAAGCAGAGACGTGCGTTTTTTGGAAAATAACTCCAATTCAAGTAGATTAGTTAATATAATAAACTCTCAGGGTGGAGAAGACCAGAACGAATTAAATGAAATTAAGGTGAGGGAAGCCAGCAAAGATGATAGCGTGTTCGAGTCTTTCACCGAATGCCTGGATAATCCTACAAAGATTGAAGGAGCAACCCAATTGCTCGAAAATGAGGGAGCAAGCACCAGCTCCGAACATGGAAACGAAGAGGAAGTTTATTTGGACGCAAACCCACGGAACGATGAAGGAGCTGAAGCTGAAAATGAAGAGGAAATTTACTTAGACATCGACCAACAGCACGAAGAACGACCTGATGATGAAGGAATATGTGCGAACACCAAGCAGCAGCTCCATGGGGAACCTGAAGCAAAGAGCACTCCAAAAAGGGGAAGACCACGCATCCTTCGCACTGGGAAAAGGGGCAGACCAAAAAAAGTATCATCTAGCTCTTTAAACTTTATGAAGAATGTCCCAGTCCACAGCTTTTCAGTACCCCGTACTGCAGAGGAAGCGTTATCCAGCCCAGAATCAGAACAGTGGAAAAAATCAATGCAAGCCGAGTTTGAATCTTTAACGAATAAAGGAACATGGGAACTGGTGACCGGAAGGTCGAAAGCCTATTAAAAACAAATGGGTCTTTACAATTAAGCGTGACAAGGAAGGGAACCCGGAGCGGTACAAGGCACGGTTGGTAGTTAAGGGTTGTAGTCAACGCTTTGGTGCGGACTATACGGAAACGTTTTCACCAGTAGCTCGATACTCGTCCGTGAGACTGATTTTGGCGTTGTCCGTTCAATTTGATTTGTTCGTACATCAAATCGACGTGGTTACTGCGTATTTAAACGGAGATATCCAGGAGGATATATATATGGAACAACCAAAACATTTTACCAACAAGGGAAAGCCGAATAAAGTGTGTAAACTAAAAAAGTCCTTGTATGGACTCAAACAATCTGGCCGTGAATGGAATAAAAAATTGAACGAGACTCTTCTGAAGATTGGGTTTTCAAGATGTAAACTGGAAAGTTGCATATACACAATGAACAGCGAAGAGGAGTTCAATATTGTCTTAGTGTACGTCGACGACATTTTGATCTCGTCAACAAAGTTGGAAAATGTAGAGTGGATTAAAAGGCAGATCAGCATGGAATACGAGATTGTTGATAAAGGCTCTGTAAACCATTTTTTGGGAATGGAAATTTCGAGAGGTGATAATGGAATTTCAATCTCTCAGAAGCAGTTTATTTCTGACCTTCTGGAGCAATATGGTATGACGAAATCCCGCACAGCCAATATTCCCTTAGACCCCGGTTTCCATCTGCAGAAATGCAGTGAGGGTGAATGCCAATTCAAGATTGATGAAAAGGGATACCAATCTCTTATGGGATCTCTGAATTATTTGTCGCTTTGCTCAAGGCCAGATATCACCTACAGTGTCAAGCAAGCAGTAATAAGAAAATGTCATTTCGTTAATTTACAATAGGGCCTTTCGGTACGCACGTTCTCAGTGAGACAACTGAGATATTCTCAGTTGGCTCACTGAGACGGCGCGGCGTGTTCTTGTAACCGTCTCACTTTTACATTGAGCAACAAAAACGGACGCAGCCTTTGGGCAACTGAGATCTGTGAGATAAAATTTTTGTGTTTCACTTGTCTCAGTTATATGTTATGACAGTTGTTGAGCAGCCTGAACTTAATAAAACAATTGCGCGTGCTTTTTCGTTATCCATTTTTCACTTTTTAATCAACAACCTCTGCGGTGTCAAAATCAGCTGTTTAACCAAACTGAGGCAACTGAGAAAGTTGCTCATATTTCGTCTCAGTTGTCTCACTGAGAACGTGCGTACCGAAAGGCCCTCATATTTCGTCTCAGTTGTCTCACTGAGAACGTGCGTACCGAAAGGCCCTAATTTAGACCATGTCAGAGTAGGGACTGCCAGATTGGAAGTATTTAGATTACTATATAGAATTGTGGGAGTTGTGGAGATAAGGCAAATTTACCAGGGATGTCTGTGATAGAATTTTCTTTAATCTAGAAATTACATTGTTTATGTTGAGTGTAAAAAATTTTTTGATTAGCGGCTATTTTGGTATAGATTTAGCATGAAGTTTATGACCATGAGGTCTTTTGTCGCTGTATGCGGTGCATTCCGGAATTTAGGAATGAACTCGTGAATCTTATGTAGGAGGTCGGTGAAATTCATATTGAATCTGTTTTCAATGTAGGAAAAAATTTCGTTTTTGCTTTGGGAAGGCGGTGAGTGATATGTGGGGTTCGTCTGACTGTTAGTTTTGAGAACTTCTGCGTACGATGTCGTAATTTGGCGGTTTAGTAGTTTGCTAACAATGGGAGTTTCTTGATTTTGGGATAGTAGTTTATTAGCGACTATGTTTATGTTATTAGCTCTTGTTTGGGCTTTCTCGGCTTTGCTTTTATTGTGTCTGGTGAGTAGGTCTTTGCGAGTCCTACATCCCAAATAGTTGGCTGGGTGGCCAAAGGCTTTGCAGTTTCTGCAGTAAACTGAGTTAGGGTCTGAAGAATCATGTTTACATTCACCTGGTCCATGATCTTGGTCGCATTTGACACATTCATAATTGTAACAGCAGTTGCTGGAAATATGCCCGTATCTCTGGCAGTTTTTACATTGTGGTGGGCCACGGAATTTAATTTTTTCCCAAGAGATTTTCTGGTGGAGAATGACATTTATTTGAGAGGCTTCAAATAGGTCTGACTGAGAATGAAATTGTATTATGAAAATGTTGGGTTGTATGCCCGTCTGCTTAGATCTGGGTGTAGTGAATTTACTGACTTTTACTGGCTGTATGTTGGGGGCTAGAGAGTGAAGGGCTTCATATACTGAGTCTTCTGAATAAGAGTGATGAATACCTTTTAGTAGAATAGATTGTGGTTTGAATTCTGGGGGGGTGAAAGTATGGCCTTCCAATTTGGCGCTTCTCATTAACTGGATAATTCTATTATGGACTTCCGGGTCCTCAACTAATATTTTAGTTCTGTTGTGATAATTAAATATACTAAAATTTTCATTGTCATTGGAAAGAGCTTTGACGCACTTCATAATTTTTTTAGTGTTAGTATAATTAACAAAAATCGGGGGGCAAAATTTATCTTTTCTTAAAATAATGTTAGTGTTTGAGGGGGGCTTATCTTTGTATATGTTGTTGTTGAGTGTTGGTGTGGCTGTCCATCTGTCTTCGGCTGGTTAATAATTCTCTGTGGCGATGGTGAGTCGTCTGAGGGTTGAGTAGTGACCGGTTTTCTGGATGCTGTTGGTGAGGGCCCCTGAGATGCTGACTCTATTTGGGAGTTGATGGCTGGGTTTGATGTAGTGGTTCTGGAGCGATCGATTAAGAGCTCCGATGCTAATTCTGCGATGATTGGATCGTAGAAGCTCGATGTTGTGTTTAGCCTAGGAGCAGCAGCCGGGCGCTTTGCCGGGGCAGATAGTCCAGGGCGTTTCCTCTTGACGGTTGCGGGGGTGTGTTGGGGAGAGGTGCTCGAAGATGAGGAGTCTGTTTGAGGTAGTACTTCCTCGTGTTGAGTCGGGATGTCATGGTCGGTATATAGATTACTGACTGAGGGCTGGGCGCTCTCTGGATATTCGTTGAAATTGTTGGTTTCGTCTAATTGGGTAGTGTAGTCTTCCTGAATGTTTTCAGGATGAAATCCTTGGAATAGGGATTCCGGTGAGTTAATCACTTGGATATTTTGAGGTCCAGTGGCAGTTGCTCCACTATCAATTACCTGAGTGTTAAGTATTTACTACATGAACTAAGTATCACAGTTTGAATATCACAGTTTAGTTAGTAAGTACAGTAGCGTCGCGATCATATGGGTCCCTGGCCACAGCAACGTCAGTGGCAACGACATAGCTGACTTCCTGGCCAAAGAAGGATCAAGTAAACCCATGATAGGCCCAGAGCCATACGTGGGACTAGCATCCTCTTTTACAAACCTCACTTTTGAGAGATGGGCTCTAAACGAGCAAAATAAAAGATGGATCGCTAGACAAGACTGCAAACAGTCAAAGATTCTCCTCAACAAAGTTGACCGAGAACTGAGCAAATGGCTGATGCAGTGCAGTAGGGGCGTTGTCAGCCTAGCGCTCAGTGTCATTACTGGACACTGCAGGCTGAACAAACACCTTCACAACATGCACATTAGTCAGACGCCATTGTGCAGATGCGAACGCGAGGAGACAATCGCCCACGTTCTCTGCGATTGTCCCCTCTACTTCAAAGCAAGGGCCGAGATATTCGGCGCTCAAATAGTAGCCAAAAGTGAGCTACAAACGCTGAAGCTGCCCACAATCCTGAGCTTCGTTCGACGAACCAAACGTCTTACGGCTCACGAAGGGCAACTAGATCAAAACTGATGACAGACCTTCAACTGAGGTACGTACAATGGGCCACATGGCCTAAGTATAGGGTAGTCACGCCCGCCTCATGAAATCTACATCTACATCTAGTAAGTACAGTAGTCAGATCTTTATATAGGTCAGTCGGAGAACAACCATTGTAAGAGTCACATCACATGTACTCAGTAATTAGTGTTACTTAATAAAGTATAATTTAAGTAACCTGTCTGTCTAGTCTTGTTCTTTTACCCTCATCATATCATTACACTGAGGTGGCGATAGGGATATTTTTCCTTTTTTATTTTTATTTTTTGAGGTTTTTCCAAACGAATTGTTGTTTGGCATGATGAGAGTTTTGCTTCTTTATAGATTATTTAATAAACAACTGTGCTGTATTTGCCTTATGTGTAGTTTTTTATGAACTGTCCGTGGAATGCTTAGATTCGTGATTTAAATAGGTTTTTGTGCGCCACTGTTTCAAAGAACTACTGTATTTATAGTTTAGTAATGGCTGCACTAAATTTGCAATTGTTTCGTGTTTCTTGTTCGATGATTGTAAAGTTCTTGCTTAGAGTCTTTTTATAAATTAGTTTTACGAGCCACTGTGGAGTCACTAATGCACTGTATTATTCTTAAGCCCGGAATTTGAAAAAAAGTTAATTGTATAAGAAGTTAATTGTATAAAGACACTGATGCACTGAATTATTCTTATGCCCGGAATTTAGACAAAATTAAATGTATTTGGAACAAGTTTAGGTTTAGTTTGTAGGTCTTATAGATTGTTTAAATGCTGTACTGAGTTTGCTTTAGTTCCGTAATACTATTTAATTGTCTGTAAAATATTCGAACCACTAACCGAAAATTGTCCACGAAAAGAATTACTTTTCAAAATTAATTTTGAAGGCAACTGTACTTACTGCGTGCTTTGTACAAAGGTTTTGGTGGCAACTGCACCCATAACGGTTTCTGGCGGTATGTATAGCGCTTGGGGCACGTGGTATGTAAATTGGCAAACGCGGGGGGGAGGGTTACCCCCGGGCCTGGAGATTGGAGCGGAGCCCCAATGGGGCCCTGACTTTAAAAGAAAAGGTGGCTAGCAGTTGCGAAAAAATGTCTCTTCTACTGAAGTCATCGCAGCGTGGTTAAGGGAACCCGCCGCAGCAGGCCTAACAGCACCACCTAACGGCGTTAAGAAACGCGTTTTGGGGAGATGGGAACTCCTCCGATCCTGTTTAGGGTTCCTTCGGGGAAACTAGAACATTTACGTGCTTTATCGTTACGTCGCTGGTTACTATGAATTTTGCGTTATTTCGGCACTGATATAGCGATAGAGAAGGAAAACGTGTCCATATGGCACTAAAAGCAAAAAGTCGAGTTGGTACTGGAATTAGTTCTTTCACAAGATTAATTCACTGTGATTTTTAATTATATTTCACTGAGTTTTTAATTATATTTCACTGAGATTTTAATTCTCGAAGTAACTGGATTAACTCGATGTAAAAACTCGCACTTGAAAAAAAAATAACTGTATCGCACTTGAAAAAACAACTGAATGCACTGGGCTTCTTCTGAAGATTTAGTCGCTGCGTCCGCTCACGTTGGCTGTCCATGAAAGACTCTCTAAGTAAAGTGTAGAAATCTGCAAAAAAGCGAATCTTTAATATCACGGTATACAGAATACAAGGTATGCTCACTTGAAAAACCGTTTTCGCCATCTTGCTTTTGATGACGTACTTTTGGACAATTCTGTATGAAAAATCGGGAAAATTAATTTTAATTATTTTTTGGTAATAGTACGATAAATTGCTATTGGCATAATCGGTAGTAATGAAAATTTGCAATTTTTTAAAATATAACTTAAATTCGTGAGACTAATGGTATTTAAGTAAAAAAAGATTTCTTCCGTGGGGAAAATGTAAACGAGTTAAAATATTTTGAAATATGAATTAAAAGTGCGATTATTTGCATCACATTAAATGGAATTAAATAAAATAACAATCTTTTACAACTAATACGGTTTATTAAGCTAATCAGTCTTTCTCCCCAAGGCTATAAAGAATATTTTAATATGGTTGTGAATTTTTCCAAAAATGAGGAAGATATTCAAAAATGCACGGATTCTTCTGTATGTAACTAAACTTAAAACACCTTGTGATTGTGTTTCAGAGGTTTTTTAATATGAGCGCTAGATAAAATCCCAAATTCTACGTAATACATAATATAAAAAATATTATAATTTAAAAAAACTAAAAAACACACTTTTATCGCGCACTAAAAGGTATAAAATAATTAAATTAAATAAACTTTATTTTGTTACGATATATGCATGTTACCCTTCCCAATATTTTAACTTTATTGTAGGGTTAACGCAAACATATATTTTTTTATTCAATATGTGACGGATGATAGATATGCTAGGTAGTTATTAGTAAACTTATCACTTCTTTTATGTCCAATGAGTAATTCAAAAAGTGTGGAGCGCTTTTTGGTTATGTGTACTTTTAATTAATTTAGACAAAGCGCTCCACACTTTTTGAATTACTCATTGGACATAAAAGAAGTGATAAGTTTACTAATAACTACCTAGCATATCTATCATCCGTCACATATTGAATAAAAAAATATATGTTTGCGTTAACCCTACAATAAAGTTAAAATATTGGGAAGGGTAACATGCATATATCGTAACAAATTAAAGTTTATTTAATTTAATTATTTTATACCTGTTAGTGCGCGATAAAAGTGTGTTTTTTAGTTTTTTTAAATTATAATATTTTATTTTATACTTTTCAGTCTTAAAATGACTTTAACATGCTAATCATGGCATTGTAATCCAAACTAAACGTGTATGCAAAATTTCAGCTCAATAGTAAACCGGGAAGTGGGTCAAATTTAACTCCCAAGATTCCTTTACACATAACTAAGAAGCGCTCCACAGTCCGCCATATTGGACTTAGAATGACGTCACTTAGCTAATCATGCATTGTCATCTAAACTAAACGTGTATGCAAAATTTCAGCTCAATCGGAAACCGGCAAGTGGGTCAAATTTAACTTCCAAGATTTGTTTACACATAACCAAAAAGCGCTCCACAGTCCGCCATATTAGACTTAGAATTACGCCACTTAGCTTATCATGCATTGTCATCCAAACTAAACGTGTGTGCAAAATTTCAGCTCAATCGGAAACCGGGAAGTGGGTCAAATTTAACTTCCAAGATTCCTTTACACATAACCAAAAAGCGCTCCACAGTCCGCCATATTGAACTTAGAATTACGCCACTTAGCTTATCATGCATTGTCATCCAAACTAAACGTGTGTGCAAAATTTTAGCTCAATCGGAAACCGGCAAGTGGGTCAAATTTAACTTCCAAGATTTGTTTACATAGTTACAAGTGAAGCTAATAAAAGTGTGTTAAAAAGACCTCATCCCGTCTATCCTAGGAAAAGATTTAAGCAAAGAGGTTTCCCGAGTCGTCCGCAATGTTACCTACGCAGGTAGCTGGTTTTATTTTTTTGTAACCTGTGTAGAGAAATAATAAAAGAAGCAATAATAAGTTTTATGATACAGTTTTACTTTCAGCTTAATAAAACGTATTAGTTGTTCAAGCTTTCTATTTTATCTAATTCCATTTAATGTGATGCAAATAATCGCACTTTTAATTCATATTTCAAAATATTTTAACTTGTTTACATTTTCCCCACGGAAGAAATCTCTTTTTACTTAAATACCATTAGTCTCACGAATTCAAGTTATATTTTAAAAAATTGCAAATTTTCATTACTACCGATTATGCCAATAGCAATTTATCGTACTATTACTAAAAAATAATTAAAATTAATTTTCCCGATTTTTCATACAAAATTGTCCAAAAGTACGTCACGACGAAGTGTCAAAATCTACATGAGCATACCTTGTATTCTGTATACCGTGGTCCAATTCTATATGTCAGTGGCCCCGACACGGTATACAAGGCCGTTCTCCAATGCACCGACCACCCAACCACGAACGAACCAAAATCGCGCCATCTCGTCCCACATGAATGTGGCGCCATCTTCCCACTCGCTCGTGTTTTGATCAACATGGCTAACTTTTTCTTGGTGCGTGTTAACCACATAGTACTAGTTGACCATTCAACAACGATATTGTACCAGAATAGTGACATCGCCGCAGCTTTTCCGCCGGTTGTCAAAACATCAGTGCACTAATTATGACACGAAGCACTTATAAAAATATGCACGGTAGTTTCAGGAGAATAATAAAAGTTAAATTGATAATTTTGTCCGCTTAAAAAGTGATAAAAACTTCCACATTTAATATTTGCCCGATTGTGTTTTCGCAGCTGACAGGCACAACTACAGGCAAGGGCTTATACTTTACACGGGTTTCAGCATTTTCGTTCGGTGGTTCGTGGTTGGGTGGTCCGCGTTTTGGAGAACGGCTTTTAGGCTTCACTCACGTACAGGGATTTTACAAGGTTCTTCCACTCCATATTCGTTCGTTCCTTCAATGTTTCTGTAATCCTTGGGGCCCGAACTTTTTAGCTTCAGCACTGACCTAATAAAAACAAATCGGTCAATTAATAATTAATCGCGCTGCCTCGCACTGAAATTTCAAACTTCCTCTAATAAACAAATCCGCAGTCATTTGACACTTCTCCAGAGAATTGTTACGAGAAAATTTTTAACGGCAATTCAACCCGCTGAGAAATCTTTGAGATTCTAGGTCGTTAATTTTACGTCAATTCACGAACTGTCACTGCCACAGAGCGAAAGAGGGGGAACAAAAATCCAATCGTCGGATATTATATTTTACGTCAGTGGGTTTCACTTACACAGGGTTTTTACACGGTTCTTCCACTCTATATTCATTCGTTCCTCGAAGGTTACAAGCACTGACATATAGATACATTATACGTCAGTGGTTACAAGTAAGTAGTCCATTTCTTTAACATGTCAAGGGAGCTTATTTAAAGTTGTCGTTTGGGAGAGATTGTTTGATTGTAGGTTTTCGGTTTAAACATTATATTCGATGAAGCAAATATCCAGAATTTCGGGGTGAGCTTTGTATTGTGTTATGTTGTGTATTTGCATTGCCAATAACTTGAAATCGTTTTAGTCGGGATCGCGACCGGGAGAGAAGACGTTCTAGGAGCAAGTCTAAATCGGTCGATAGGGAACGAAAACGTAGGGGTTCAAGAAGTCGCATTCGGGATGAAAAGCGTCGACGAAGATCCAGGTCTAGGAACCGCCGCAGCAGGACTCCAGACTACGATAGAGAGAAAAAATAGTAAGACTTTCGAAAAATGTAACTCTAGTTTACTCAAATCATGTTTGCAGTCGTGGGAGCAATCGACGTTCGAGATCTCCAAGGGAAAAGGAAAGAGATCGAGACAGGGAAAGGGAAAAGGATCGAGATCGGGACAGGGATCGTGAAAGTTTTGGGGAAAAATCTAGACCCAAGGACAAGGAGGACGCTCGAGAAAAGTTAAAAGAACTGAAAGATGAACCGAAACAAGAGTCTCCTCCAGTTGAAACTGTTGACAAAGAAGAGGAGCAGAAGCGGTTAGAATTGGAAATGATAAAGCGAAGGGAGCGAATAGAACGATGGCGGGCAGAAAGGAAACTTAAAGAACTAGAAAATAGTAAGAAGGAAATTAAGGCCATAGCGATACCATCAGCCAAAAAATGGAGTCTAGAAAATGATTCAGAAGATGAGGAAGAAACGAAAGAAAAGTTGAAAAAAGAAGAAGCCACGGAGCAAGAGGAGGAAATCGATCCTTTGGATGCATTTATGCAAGAAGTTGACAGGGAGGTCAGAAAAGTAAATCAGCTTTCACAACCCGTGGGCAAGGGTCCTGAAAAAAACGTGATGATAGTAACAGGCGTTGCAAAGAAAAAGAGTGAAAAGAAGAAAGGCGAGCTGATAGAACAGAATCAAGACGGCTTGGAGTACTCAAGTGAGGAAGAACTTGAGGACATTAAAGACACCGCTGCGAATTTGGCTAATAAGCATAGAAAAGAATTAGCAAAGATTGATCATTCCGAGGTAAACTATGCGGCTTTTAGGAAGAACTTTTATGTTGAAGTGCCAGAACTAGCAAAGATGACACAAGTCCATGTAGAGAAATACAGGGAAGAACTGGAAGGTATACATGTGAAGGGAAAAGGATGCCCCAAGCCAATTAAAGTAAGTTCTACTAGCGAGGAAAGTGTTTCAAGTTTTCTTTCCGATTTTGTGTTCTTTGTTATTGAAATCAAATACATACATACTTAGGCAGGCCGCACACTGAGTATTCAAATGCGGTACGCATGCAGTTTTATGGCATCATAGAGGCATCATATAAGCAGCGCACTTGTATTCAAATGAGCATCCGCACATTTAAGGCCTATTCACACTATCCATCAGGCCACCGACAGTCAGCATCACATCAAAATATTTTTCTTTGTATTTTACATGGTGTAATTCACACTATACGGAACCGACACATCACATCACTTTACGTGAAAATGTGAACAAATTAAAATTGTCGGACGGTTGCCGGACGACTGATTGTCGGAACCTTGATGGATAGTGTGAATAGGTCTTTAAACTGCACGCTGGCTGCAAGTATAAATCATGCGATCTTCAAGAATTATTCATGCTGTATAGAGCTGAACATGCTCAGCTTGGATGATGCATTTTAGTCATTCATAGGATTTTGTAGCAAAGGATTTCATAGCAAACGATGCACATTTTTATTTACGAATTAATTTCAGTAATCGTACCATTTTACGAAATAATTTCTCAAGGTTTATCCATATTCGTTTCTTTTTTTTATTTTTCAAATGCTTATAAGCTGCAGCAAGTATTACCCAATCATCCGATTCTGAAGATAACATATTTAATTAACAAATTTATTTGTAAAAAAAGACAAATTCCACCCACTTTGTTTTTAGGTCTGGGTAGTTAAAGTTTCCCTTTCAACTGCTATGCATAGATGATATACATATGAAGTCCCAATCTGCAACTTCACATGCATCATTCAAATGTTTTATGAATGAAGTACAAAAATGCATTGCATGCGTACTGCATTTGAATACTCAGTGTGCGGCCTGCCTAAAGTTTTAAGAGGTGAAATCACTCCCAAAGATGTAAAATATTCTCACCCATGTTTTGTACTCCGAGTGAAATTTAATTGAAAAGAGCTTATAAAACTCCTTTTGATCATGATTACACGATTTACTGGAGCGCACGTTCTGCAGGAAACGATAGGCGGGGGGAGAAGTGGGGTCGAGAATAGCAAAAAGCGATCGAAAACTAAAAGTGACGTTCGCTTCGGAACGGAACAAAGACGATGGACTTACTTCCATGTTCATTTGTTTCGATTTCGAATTGACAAACGGGCGCGAAGCGTTTGAATTTATTCATAAAATAAATAAAAACAAATAAAATTGTCAGACTTAAATTTCGAGTGCTTAAGAATTTGCTTATTTAGAGTTGTTATTGCAAATGTACATGCCTGCCTAGGTTATTGAAAGAGTTTCTTCCGGTGGTATAGCACTTCGTATACAACTATCTTCTTTTGTAATGCTTTGTTTTATGTGATTAAGGATATCAACAAAACACTTCACTATTCGTAAATAACGTCTGTATGCCATCTTATCCTTCAAGCTTAATTCATTATGAAGTAGTTTTAAGCATCCACTTTCTTCCTTTCTTAATCTCCACTTTTGCACCCACTTTCTTGTTTTTTCATTTTTCACATTCTTTATTTTTGAATAGCAAATACCCACTATCGAATAATACATAATCGCGGCGGCCAATAAAATTTCCTCATCCATCTTATAAACTTTGACAAATTTTTTAATAAATTTGACGCAACGCTTTGCTTTGTTTCATTTCCAAATGTCGCACTGTCAAATTATGGCGTACGCTTCCGCGAATACGTGTGAACACGAAAGCGCAGAGAGGAACGTGAAAGCGGACGTGCCCACGAATCGTGTAATCATAGTCTTTCAGTTGAGATTCTTTATAAAATCCCTAAAATTTTCATAAAATCATTTCAGTAACCTTTGACCAATTAATTTTTTCATTTGAAGTAGTTAAATAATTCGATTAGAAAAATCCAGTCGAAATATTTTGAAGTTTTTTGTGGAATTGAAATCAAAGGTAACTGAAATGTTTTTATAATTTATAGAAATTTCAACTGAAAAAGAGCTTTACAAGCTCTTTTCTATTTCATTTCACTCGGAATACAAAACAAGTCTATACTTTTATTTGAAATATATTCAAATGAGGTTTGTTGCAAAATAATCGTCAGAATTAATGACTAGAACCACACTTAATTTCATATTTACATATTTATCCCATAGTCAATTGTTGTCTATTGACTATTGAATAACTAAATAAATATTAGATAAACTGATAAAACTAACGTATTTAAAATGCATTTTGTTCACAATTTAATTTATATCAATTTTGAACTTCTATATCTTTTGCTAATTCTGTTCCTTTAAAATCGAAATACACCTATGTCAGTTTTTTACGATATATACATGCGTTCCGTGTAAACAAAATCGTATAAAAAATAAAAATTAATGTTTATATCCGTGTGAAATCAAACCGGTCGTGTAAAAAGAGAAAACAAATTCGTGTTAAATCAAACTCGTGTAAAGCCAGACCTGGGTGTCGGGTGTGTTGGTGTCGGAATATTTTATTACTCAACATGAAGGTTATGAACCTTGGTGGGTGATTTCAGCTTTTAGAAATGTTCATCGTCAGAAATAAAAACACTTTGAATGATGGTAGATAAAGATTTTTCATTATTCTTACAGACATGGGCACAGTGTGGTGTATCTAAAAAGGAATTAGATGTATTGAAGAAATTGGGTTTTGACAAACCGACTCCAATTCAATGCCAAGCAATTCCAGCTATTATGTCTGGAAGAGATTTAATTGGGATTGCTAAAACAGGTAGCGGAAAGACGTTGGCATTTATTTTACCCATGTTCAGGCATATTCTGGATCAGCCAGCTTTAGATGATGGTGATGGACCAATTTCTATCATAATGACGCCGACAAGGGAATTGTGCATGCAAATTGGGAAGGACATTAAGAAATTTTCGAAATCTCTAGGTTTGCGGCCAGTCTGTGTTTACGGCGGTACTGGTATATCCGAACAAATAGCTGAACTAAAGAGAGGGGCGGAAATAATTGTGTGTACGCCTGGTCGTATGATTGATATGCTAGCAGCCAATTCCGGCCGTGTCACAAATTTGCGACGGGTAACTTATGTCGTTTTAGACGAAGCAGATAGGATGTTCGACATGGGTTTTGAACCTCAAGTAAGATGAAAATTAACTTTTAAGAATATTTCTAGTATGTACCAAATGAATAATGTTCCCAATAAGGAGTTCGTCTATTCTAACATTAATAGTTGGGCGCTCTTTCGGAATGAGGCCTCTTCTTAGGTCCAAAATTACTAAAACAAGAGCATATAGCTTGTGCTACAGAATAAACAGGAAGGTGGCTTTATTTCAAGCTTTCTCGTCAAGTATTACTTGTAATTAGCTCGCGAAGGCATTCTGGCAGTCGGCATGTTAAGGATCTTTGATATAAGCGAGTAAAGGGAGATTTATCATGCTTTTAAGTCCCTTTGAAACCATTCTTGGGAATGAGCTCAATTTTTTGAACTTAAAAGCATTTCAAAAAATCAAAATAAACTTTTGTATATAAAAGAACATGTTCAAAATTGAATCTATCTTTTTATATTAGATATGTATTTTTATTAGAATGGATAAAATGAAAGCCTACATACACTTTTAGGTATTTATTGCACACCCCGCGGGTGTGTGCTCTATTATCGACTAACGCGCCAGCCTCAGTTTTTAACGACAAAAGTAATCATATTTTAGGCAATTTCACAATAAGTAAATTTTTAATGTAGCTTTTTAGAAACAACAGATCGTGTTCTATCAATTGATACTATTTTTAAAAATATTTTTTATGTCTTAAATTTGCTTTTGAAAAACAAAATGCGTCTCCGTCCGTTGGTCTACGTAAGTACGTATGTGTTATTACACGCTACAGGTCGCAATTTTTGACCGATTTTCCTAATTTTTGTTTCTATCTGTCCGAAATGTGTCAGAATATTGATTATCAAAATGATTCCTCTCATAGTTCAATTATTATAAACAATTATCTAAACAAACTCGCCAATTCCCGTGCGACTCGCCAATTATCGCCGTCTCCTCTTTGTGCGGATATTCGTACGCTCGATAAGTGGGAGTAGTGGAAAATCCAAGAGTGAATATGTATATGTATATATTGTATATATATATACATATACATATATGACACTTGCGGGGTATGCACTTTTGGTTTTACCAACGATTTTTTTGTTTTGTTTTTAGTTTTGACATTCACCCAGAATTGAATAGAACGACCCACATGTTGTATTGTGCGTAGTTCAAAGTTTTGATTTCCATATTTTCATATTCTATAACAAAAACTGAAAAAATACTTACCTGTTCAATGCATGTGTAATTATTTCGCCATGATGATTTAAACTATTAATTTTCAGATACAAAATATTTTAGCCTATACGATTGTTTTCGAAACTCAATAAATATAATCGCTGTATTATTTCGTGTCTTTACAATATTTTCTGTTAGAGAATTTAAAGAAATATCAGAAGATAACTTCTTGAAGTAGACTTGTTAAGCTTTCATTATTTTATTACAGGTAATGCGTATAATCGACAATATACGACCAGATCGTCAAACCGTTATGTTTAGCGCCACTTTTCCTCGTCAAATGGAAGCTCTTGCAAGACGAATTTTAAAAAAACCTATTGAAGTTCAAGTTGGAGGTCGATCTGTTGTTTGCAAGGATGTGGAACAGCACGTTGCAGTTCTGGAGGATGAAGCAAAATTCTTTAAATTACTAGAGCTCCTTGGGGTCTATCAGGAGCATGGAAGCATTATCGTGTTTGTAGATAAACAAGAAAACGCAGATATATTGCTTAAGGACTTAATGAAAGCTGCATATCCCTGTATGAGTTTGCATGGTGGTATTGATCAATTTGATCGGGATTCAACCATTCTTGATTTTAAGTCTGGTAAAGTACGCTTGCTCATAGCGACTTCGGTCGCCGCCAGAGGACTAGATGTGAAAGATCTAATTCTCGTTGTAAACTATGACTGTCCAAATCATTATGAGGATTACGTTCACAGGTAATAACTATTTTTCGAATTCGAGAAGAACGGAAAATACGTAAATTATTATAATTTTTAGATGTGGTCGTACAGGTAGGGCCGGTAAAAAAGGATTTGCATGGACATTCTTAACAACAGACCAAGGAAGATATGCAGGCGATATAATTCGTGCTCTTGAGCTTTCAGGAAGGGCAGTTCCCGCAGATCTTCAACAATTATGGGATAAGTATAAAGCAGCACAAGAAGCTGAAGGCAAAAAAGTCCACACAGGAGGTGGCTTTAGTGGAAAGGGCTTTAAATTTGATGAGCAAGAAGCTAACGCAGTCAAAGAGAGCAAGAAATTGCAAAAAGCTGCTCTTGGACTTGCTGATTCAGACGACGAAGAAGATATTGAAAATGATATTGACCAACAAATAGAGTGTATGTTTGCAGCAAAACGAAACGTTAAAGAAACTCCCGTTATTCCAACTAATATTGCTGTCCCAGCAGCCACAGCAGGAGCTACAGCTCCTACAGCAGTTGTAAATGCAACAACTATTGGTTCATCTGCTGATAAATTAGAGTTAGCCCGACGTCTTGCATCCAGAATTAATGTTGCTAAAAATTTGGGTTATGAAGCAAAGGGTCCCACCCAACAGGCGGCTGAGGCTATTCTTAAAGGAGGAGGATCCCAGCCTTTGATAACTGTAATATATTTGTTGTATTCTTTAATTTCTTAATACATGTTTCTTTGCATAGGCTCGTACGGTCGTCGAGCAACTAGCAGCTAAGTTAAACAACAAACTGAATTATCAGCCTAAAGAAGACGAGGACGGCCTCTTACCAGGCCAACAATCTATTTTTACAAAATACGAAGAGGAACTTGAAATCAACGACTTCCCTCAGCAGGCTCGGTGGAAGGTTACATCTAAGGAGGCGTTGGCTCAAATTTCAGAATATTCTGAAGCCGGTCTTACAGTTCGGGGCACTTACGTTCCTCCAGGAAAGAATCCGCCAGAGGGCGAGAGGAAGCTGTATTTGGCTATTGAAAGTTGCAGCGAATTATCTGTTCAAAAAGCAAAACGCGAAATAACCAGATTAATTAAAGAGGAGCTTCTCAAACTCAGTTCAGCGCACCATGTTTTTAACAAAGGTCGTTATAAAGTTCTGTAATAAAAATATTTTAATGTTCCTGTATGTGGGAGGAAGAGGTGATTTAATTAGAAAAGCTTTAGTTAAAGAGGTAATTTTATTGAATTCACGGATAATTCACAGGTAAGTTTTGAAAAAGAAATATGTAGTTAAGTTTGGTCTGAACAAAGTTGATTCAATAATTTCGCACTGGATGATATTTTGAATTTTGAGAAAAAAAAAAAAAAAGGTAAGCATTAATTTACACAAGGCAAGAAAAACTTAAAAAGGCTTAACCATACGAGCGTGTCAAAAAGTTACTTAGCGGCTTAACAACTTAGCGCAGAGATCAGAACTAACTTCCTAACTCCGTTTTTTGGCTTTACTCGCTGGTTAACTCCTCTACGGGCTGATTCGGCTTAACGGGATGATCTCGTGATCTCAGCGGCTAAGCTGCTAAGCTGCCCTGCTTATTGAGGAGGCTGCAACTCCTACATTCGGCTATCCTGACATCTTCATCTGACTCAGATGAATGTTCTTCGCTTTCTCCATCAAACCAACGTTTCATGTGATCGGCGGCTGAGCTTGTCGTCCCTGGTCCTTCGTGGTTTCCCACTTTTTGTACATCGTAGCGGTCTTTTCCTTTGATTTTGATAACCTTATGGTCCCAAAAATTTAGGATAGAGCTTTGCGCCTGGAGCGAATTGTTTACGTTTGATAGCGACCAGGTCATTAATCGCATAGGTGGTGGCAGATTTTCTTTTCCTTCTAGCGTAGTTTTTGTTTTCTTCTTGAATTTCTCTGATTTGATCCTTGGCTTGTCTTCTCATATCTGACCTGGATGCCTCAAATTCTTTGATGAACTCCTCATCCAATAATTGTCTTAACTGATTGTCTTCAGATTTGGACATTTTTACACCTATGAGTAACTCGAAAGGTGTTTTTCCTGTAGCTCGTGAGATTGTTGAATTCAGAGTTTGCATAAGGGCCCTATTGCGAATATCGTCATTTCTGCGACTAAGAGTCGATTATAAGAATCAAGAATCGAAAAGAGCTTTAAAAAGTCCTTTTTCGGTAGAAGTTCCTTAATAAAATTTCAAAATTCTCATAAATTCATTTCAGTAACCTTTGACTTCAATTAATTTTTTGTTCAAAGTGGTTAAAAAAAGTCGACCGAGAGTCCAAATAGTTCGACCGAATTTTTTTAATCGAATGATTTTGACACTTTGAAAGAAAAAATTAATTGAAGTCAGAGGTTACTGAAATGCATTTATGAGAATTTTGAAACTTTATCAAGGAACTTCTACCGAAAAAGGGCTTTCGTAAGCTCTTTTCGATTCTACGATCGACTCTAATGCCCGTTCTCCAATTGCGAACCGACCAACTACGACCCACCGAAAGAAAAAGCTCAACCCCGTGTAAAGTATTAAGCCCTTGCCTGTAGTTGTGCCTGTCAGCTGCGAAAACACAATCGGGCAAATATTAAATGTGGAAGTTTTTACCACTTTTTAAGCGGAAAAACTTCTCAATTTAACTTTTTATATTTTCCTGAAATTACCGTGCACATTTTTATAAGTGTTTCGTGTTATAATTAGTGCACTGGTGTTTTGGCAACCGGCGGAAAAGCTGCGGCGACGTCACTATTCTGGTACAATATCGTTGCTGAATGGGGGACTATTACTTTTGGTTAAACGCACACATTTAAAAAGTTAGCTCGGTTGACCAAAACACAAGCGAGAGAGAAGATGACTCTAATAAGAAAATGGAAAGCGATGGCGCGATGTTATTTGGTTCGTAGTTGGTCGGTTCGCAATTGGAGAACGGGCATTAGTCGCAGAAATGACGATATTCGTAATAGGGCCCTAAGTTTCGGCACGTACTTAAACCATTTCATTGGTTCATTTGCACACATTTTGGATAATACCATAGACAAATAAATATAAAGATTACCCACTTCGAACAAGCAAAACGCGACCAAAAATTCTGAGAGCTCCACAGCGATGCCTCCACATGTGCGACGGCATCCGTCGAGTTCGACGCAGGGGAAGTCTCACTTGGTCGGCGCGCTGTGCTTATTTGTGGGCATGCGATGCGGTGCACGGCGAATGCCGAGAAAGGAGCAGAAAAATAAGGCAACTGAGTGTGCGTACGATTGAACGCTACCTGCTGCCTTGCTTGAGCATATGGTGGAAGGCAATAAACAAACAAAGGAATGGGGTTGGAAAAGGGATGTATGAAATTATTTGATATTAGAGGAGCACGAAGAATTTCCTTGTATTGTCTGCTGGCCAAATTGCCCAATGAAATGGGAATCGTCAATATTTTCATCAAAACTAAGTATTTAAGAAAAAATAGTTTCATCCAATGAAATATAAAATTTGATTAGAGATATAAAGTTTGCAGTAAAAAATTTTAAGTTTAAGATGGAACTGGTAATTCTTTACTTTTGCAGCACTCTTCCAATACTTTACAAGAAAAATATCGATTTTCTACTTTAATGTTTGGAGCTAGTGATTGAGTTGAGATTAGAAAACGAACGCAATTTCCACAATCGATGATTTAATTATTTTAATATGAGGATTATTAGCTTGAAGTACAGAAATCCTTAAGGAGTACAAAATATTAAGTAGATATGAAAAACTAAAATTGTATAAAAAGCTGTCAATTTCGTATTGTTGATTGATCCATCATGTGTAAGGTCCGGTGCATCACAATCGTAATAATTTTTTGTTAAATAATTCTTTCAAACAGTGAAAATAATACAAAAAATTTGAGTTTCACTAGATAGTTCAAATCTCATGAATCAGTGTCATTTTTTCATTGAGCAGAGCACGCAACTCAGAGGATTCCTAGAAAAATTCAACTCCCTCACGCTTCACGTTAGGGCAGTCCCACAAGCCCTTTGCGTAGAACAATAGAAAATTGAAAAAGGGGCAGTGCTCTCATAGCTTTGTGAATTGAGAAATAGCCGAGATACAGGGAGCGGGCAGGAGGCAGCAAGAGGTTTAGCATGCAATCAAACGCACACTCAATTGCCTTATTTTTCTGCTCCTTTCTCGGCATTCGCCGCCCGTGCACGGCATCGCAGGCCCACAAGTAAGCACAGCGTGCCGACCAAGTGAGACTTCCCCTGCGTCGAACTCGACGGATGCCGTCGCACATGTGGAGGCATCGCTGTGGAGCTCTCAGAATTTTTGGTCGCGTTTTGCTTGTTCGAAGTGGGTAATCTTTATATTTATTTGTCTATGGTTATACCAAAGAATATTGAACCTTGTTACAAAGAATGTCCACTCTATTTCTGCGACGCAATTTACCCCCACCATGGACAATTTTCAGAAAATTACAACAACAAAATGCCCATTAGCCGAAAAGAAAAATTCGCCGTGTTTGTTCCAAGTCCGAATTCCCATTTAAATCGCCTAATAAGCAAGAAAGACGGCAGCAGTCACAAATGCCGACAAACACTATGAAACAAGAGTTCACCTATTACTTTGCGGGCCGGAGGCGAATGCTTTTTCATGTCATTGTGTTGGTGGCGAGCCGGCCGTGCTTTTCAGATAGGAAATGCCGGAATTCGAATGCCTGCCTCACACATTGAAGGGGTTCACATATAAGTTTGTTTACGTTTTTTCATCATAGGTTTTCCTTATGCGGGCCGAAGGCGAATGCTAAATCAAATGTGATTGTATGCCGGCCCGCACCGGTAATCCGTTTGCTTCAAAGGACAGGGTGATTAATTCTGATTGTGTTTTAAGAGAAGTTTTTTATAATTTGTGAAATTACGACTGTGCTTTTTAAAATTATAATATTTTGTGGTGAAATGTATAGTGGCATTAAAACTGATATTTTGAAATAAGAGACCAATTATAAAACAGGTTTACTTTTTTATTTATGAACGTTTTAATTTAGTTTTAAGTGCACGGCAGTCGGCACCCTGTAGCTCTGTATCAATTTCTCTAAATTCCTCTGCATTGTTTCTCTCATTTCCACCACAATGCTTGAGCATGCTATCGACTTCTAGCAAAATCGTGGGGTTGGGAGGAATAACGGTACCAAGGTCACAAAAACTAAAAATCTAAATTGCAGGAGTGAACAGTCTTTGTAACGAAGGTTCCATAGTCTTTGGTTATACATAGGGTTTTTATGTCATTGTGTTGGTGGCGATCCGGCCGTGCTTTTCAGATAGGAAATGCCGAAATTCGAATGCCTCCCTCACACATTGAAGGCGTTCACAAATAAGTTTGTTTACATTTTTTCACCATAGGTTTTTCTTATGCGGTCCGAAGGCGAATGCTTAATCAAATACGATTGTATGCCGGTGCGCATAGGCAAAGACTATGGAAGCCACGCTACGAAGACTGTTCATTCCTGCAATTTAGATCTTATCTTTTTTTGACCTTGGTACCGTTATTCCTCCCAACCCCACAATTTTGCTAGATGATGATACACTGCTTAAGCACTTTGGTCGAAGAGAGAAGAAAAATTCAGAAGCGGGGCTTGGAATCTGAAGAAATCGGTACAGTGTTACAGGGTGTCAGGAATTGCAGAGGAAATTTGAAAATCCTATCTAAAAGAACCACCCTGTCAAACCGATCGCAAGAGCGCCTCACCATACAAGCGCATTTGCTTCCTGTGCTGAGCAGGAGCGCATAAGAAAACCTGTTCAGAAAAAACGTAAACAAACCGAATCTGTGTACCCCTTCAATGTGTGGGTCCTGCATTTTCGTTTTGCCTGTTCCTATTCGAAAAGCACGCGCGCCCTCGCACCAACACAGTCTCAAAAAATGCAATGCCAAGCAGGAGCGCACCGTAATAGGTAAACTCTCGTTTCATGGTGTTTGCCGCACTTCTCCCTATTGCCGTCCTTGTTCATTATTAGGCGATTTAAATGAGGATTCGGACTTGGAACAAACATGGCGAATTTTTCTTTTCGCCTAATGGGACATTTTGGTGTTGTAATTTTCTGCAAAAAGCCAGTGGAGGGGATAATTGCGTCTTACAATTAGAGTGAACATTCTTTGTAAGGTTCCATATTTTTTGGCACAGGTAATCTGTTTGCTTCAAAGGACAGGGGAATTAATTCTAAATGTGTTTTAAGGGAATTTCTTTATAATTTGTGAAATTACGAGTGTGATTTTTAAAATTATAATATTTTGCGGTGAAATTTATAGTGATTAAAACTGATATTTTGGCATAAGAGACCAATAATAAAACAGGTTTATTTATTTATTTATGAACGTTTTATTTCAGTTTTAAGTGCACGGCAGTCGGCACCCTGTAGCTCTGTACCAATGTCTCTAAATTCCAAACCCCGCCTCTGCATTGTTTCTCTTATATCCACCACAATGCTTGAGCACTTTATCGACTTCTAGCAAAATCGTGGGGTTGGGAGGAATAACGGTATCAAGTTCACAAAAACCGAAAATCTAAATTGCAGGAGTGAACAGTCTTTGTAAAGTAGGTTCCATATTCTTTGCTTTAAAACAAAGATTATCCAGAATAAGATGTGACCTCGGAGGAATGAACGAACATGGAGTGGAAGCACCGTGTAAAATCCCTGTACGTGAGTGAAGCCAAAAAGCCGGGAGACTGATTGTCAAATGGGAGATTGATTGTCAAATTAAGTGTCAAACGAGAAACGAGCGGGAACTTTAATGTGCAGTTCCATAGTGAGCAAACGCGCAAAGAGGTAATTTTGTGCTTGTTTTTGCTTAAATGTGGGTTATAAAGTGTAATTTTTATGTTTTAACGTTGCGTTAATTTCTGGAAAGGGCTAGTTATATACATATTTTAATTATTTTGCAGAAAAATATAGAAAAATGCCGAGAAAGAGTTTTGTGCCTGACTGCGAAAATGTGAAGAATTACGTGATCTCTGGGATTTCTTTTCACAAGTAGGTATTTAAGAAAATTACACTTAGTAATTTCATTTGATAAAAATTGTGAAAATGATTGGATTTTATCGAAAAATTCATTCTTAACTGAAGTGGTTTTGCCTCCAGAAGAACTGTCAGATTTGTGCAAATGAATGACAAAGTCGTCACCATAAAAATTTTTTTTGGGGGGTCAAAGCATAAATTAATAAAATGATAGAAATATTACTTTAAGCCCCGATCCCAATGTATCCGCACCGTTCCGATCCGACCAGCTGTCAAAGTTAAAATTCGATGGCTGCTTAGGAATTATATGGCCGCTCGGAAAGGTGGTCCCAATGGCACGTACGGATCGGATCGGTACGGAAGAGTTGGTTAACTTTCAACTTTTGCGGATTGCTACGGAACGCATAACCTCACAAAAAATTTAAATTATTACAATTTAATGATTTTTAGTGCTCCGAGTGGACGCAGGACGGTTAAGTAAAAAAAAATGAATTTAGAAGAATTTATCGAGGATATCCGAAGACATCCAGAATTGTATGACAAAAAAAATAAAAATTATATGAGTACTAACTTCATGCTTCTTTGCCTTTTTAGTTTCTTATATTCTTGTTATATCTTGTATAACTCACAAAACAATTTAAAATATTTCAACAGCTTACTTCTTTCCATTTTGATACTAACAAAATTGTCAAATTTCGGAAGCATTGGAACCAGGCTTCTCAACGGATCGGTGCGGATCGGACGGATCGGAACGGTGCGGATACATTGGGATCGGGGCTTTACTTAATACTTTCTTTTTATTGCGTTTTAGGTCCCCGAGCGATGTCCACGATGGCTACAATAAATTAAATCGCTTGCAAAAGTTGGCCCCTCCGCAGTGCCAGCAAAAATTTGACGCCTGTACTGAGTGGTGTCTATGTGTGAGTGTTTCTACTCACAAATCTTTGAAATGGCTTCACTTTTTTCGGCTCGTTTCCACTCCATGTTCGTTCATTCCTCCGAGGATGTGACACACTCTATAGGGCACGTTCAATATCTCGACTCGAGTCGACTGGAGTAGATCTGACTTAAGCGGCGATCCCAATGTATCCCTTGGAGGAACGAACGAACATGGAGTGGAAGAACCGTGTAAAATCCCTGTACGTGAGTGAAGCCAAAAAGTCTGGTTTTTGATTGTCAAAAATGATTTTTGATTGTCAAATGTTGAACGAGCGGTAAACTTCGGTTTGTCAAGTGCAGTGAGTAAGCGAGCAAAGAGGTAATTTTGTGCTTGTTTTGTGTTTTATTTCCAGTAAATGTGGGTTACAAGGTGTAATTTTGATGTTTTAATTTGTAAAACGTGATAATTACATCTATTGTGAGTTATTTTATAGAAAAAAGTGAGAAAAATATTATAATTTAAAAAAACTAAAAAACACTTTTATCGCGCACTAAAAGGTATAAAATAATTAAATTAAATAAACTTTAATTTGTTACGATATATGCATGTTACCCTTCCCAATATTTTAACTTTATTGTAGGTTTAACGCAAACACATATTTTTTTATTCAATATGTGACGGATGATAGATATGCTAGGTAGTTATTAGTAAACTTATCACTTCTTTTATGTCCAATGAGTAATTCAAAAAGTGTGGAGCGCTTTGTCTAAATTAATTAAAAGTACACATAACCAAAAAGCGCTCCACACTTTTTGAATTACTCATTGGACATAAAAGAAGTGATAAGTTTACTAATAACTACCTAGCATATCTATCATCCGTCACATATTGAATAAAAAAATATATGTTCGCGTTAACCCTACAATAAAGTTAAAATATTGGGAAGAGTAACATGCATATATCGTAACAAATTAAAGTTTATTTAATTTAATTATTTTATACCTTTTAGTGCGCGATAAAAGTGTGTTTTTTAGTTTTTTTAAATTATAATATTTTATTTTATACTTTTCAGTCTTAAAATGACTTTAACATGCTAATCATGGCATTGTCATCCAAACTAAACGTGTATGCAAAATTTCAGCTCAATCGTAAACCGGGAAGTGGGTCAAATTTAACTCCCAAGATTCCTTTACACATAACTAAGGAGCGCTCCACAGTCCGCCATATTGGACTTAGAATGACGTCACTTAGCTAATCATGCATTGTCATCCAAACTAAACGTGTATACAAAATTTTAGCTCAATCGGAAGCCGGGAATTGGGTCAAATTTAACTCCCAAGATTCCTTTACACATAACTAAAAAGCGCTCCACAGTGCGCCATATTGGACTTAGAATGACGCCACTTAGCTTATCATGCATTGTCATCCAAACTAACGTGTATGCAAAATGTCAGCTCAATTGGAAACCGGTAAGTGGGTCAAATTTAACTTCCAAGATTTGTTTACGCATAACCAAAAATAACCAAAAAAGGGTTCCACAGTCCGCCATATTGGACTTAGAATTACGCCACTTAGCTTATCATGCATTGTCATCCAAACTAAACGTGTATGCAAAATTTCAGCTCAATCGGAAACCGGCAAGTGGGTCACATTTAACTTCCAAGATTTGTTTACACATAACCAAAAAGCGCTCCACAGTCCGGCATATTAGACTTAGAATTACGCCACTTAGCTTATCATGCATTGTCATCCAAACTAAACGTGTATGCAAAATTTCAGCTCAATCGGAAACCGGCAAGTGGGTCAAATTTAACTTCCAAAATTTGTTTACGCATAACCAAAAATAACCAAAAAAGGGCTCCACAGTCCGCCATATTGGACTTAGAATTACGCCACTTAGCTTATCATGCATTGTCATCCAAACTAAACGTGTGTGCAAAATTTCAGCTCAATCGGAAACCGGGAAGTGGGTCAAATTTAACTTCCAAGATTCCTTTACACATAACCAAAAAGCGCTCCACAGTCCGCCATATTGGACTTAGAATTACGCCACTTAGCTTATTATGCATTGTCATCCAAACTAAACGTGTGTGCAAAATTTTAGCTCAATCGGAAACCGGCAAGTGGGTCAAATTTAACTTCCAAGATTTGTTTACACATTACCAAAAAAGCGCTCCACAGTCCACCATATTGGACTTAGAATGACGCCACTTAGCTAATCATGCATTGTCATCCAAACTAAACGTGTGTGCAAAATTTTAGCTCAATCGGAAACCGGCAAGTGGGTCAAATTTAACTTCCAAGATTTGTTTACATAGTTACAAGTGAAGCTAATAAAAGTGTGTTAAAAAATGCCTAAAAAATGTTTTGTGCCTGGCTGCAAAAATGCGGAGATTTACAGGAACTCTGGGGATTTCTTTTCACAAGTAGGTATTTAAGAAAAGTACACTTAGTGATTTCATTTGAAAAAGATTGTGAAAATGATTTGATTTTATCGAAAAATTCATTCTTAACTGAAGTGGTTTTCCCTCCAGAAGAACTGTCAGATTTGTGCAAATGAATGACAAAGTCGTCACCATAAAAATTTTTTTTGGGGGTCAAAGCATAAATTAATATAATGATAGAAATATTACTTTACTTAATACTTTTTTTATTGGGTTTTAGGTCCCCGAGCGATCTCCACATGCAGAACAGGTGGCTACAACAAATTAAATCGCCTGCAAAAGTTGGCCCCTCCGCAGTGCCAGCAAAAATTTCACGCCTGTACTGAGTGATGTCTATGTGTGAGTGTTTCTACTCACACATCTTTGAAATGGCTTCACTTTTTTCGGCTCGTTTCCACTCCATATTCGTTCGTTCCTCCGAGATGTATCCGCACCGTTCCGATCCGTCCAGCTGTCAAAGTTAAAATTCGATGTTTGCTTAGGAATTATATGGCAGCTCGGAAAGGTGGTCCCAATGGCACTTACGGATCGGATCGGTACGGAAGAGTTGGTTAACTTTCAACTTTAGGCCTACCCTAAATAGAAACGTAACGCAACGTAAACGTGACGTAAGAATTTAACGAGGCAGGCTTACGGACGTCAAAACGGACATTTCGCCCGAAATAGAAACGTAAAGTTACGCCGCGGCAGATTTAATTTTCACACAATTTAACCTCTGAAACTTTTGAAGTTTGTTTACGTTGTGCGATTCTTACGGCACCTTTACGTAGGCTAAAGTGACATTTAAAGATTGGACGAACCTTCGTCAAGTTTTCTTACGTCTATTTAGGGTATCCCCATTACTTAACACACGTTCGCACGTTACGTTGACGTTTCTTACGTTACGTTACGTCCCATTTAAGGTAGGCCTTTTTGCGGATTGCTACGGAAAGCATAACCCCACAAAAAATTTTATTGTGGCAATTTAATGATTTGTAGTGCTCCGAGTGGAGGCAGGACGGTTAGGTAAAAAAAAATGAATTTAGAAGAATTTATCGAGGATATCCGAAGACATGCAGAATTGTATGGCAAAAAAAATAAAAATTATATGAATACTAACTTCATGCTTCTTTGCCTTTTTAGTTTTTTATATTCTTGTTATATCTTGTATAGCTCACAAAACAATTTAAAATATTTCAACAGCTTATTTTTTTCCATTTTGATACTAACAAAATTGTCAAATTTTCGAAGCATTGGAACCAGGCTTCTCAACGGAGCGGTGCGGATCGGACGGATCAGAACGGTGCGGATACATTGGGATCGCGGCTTTACTCCGGAGCGTTCAATATCTCACTCGAGTCGACTCGAGTTATTTTGACTCTTAAGGCCGCTCTCCAATGCACGGACCACCTAACCACGGACGAACCAAAATCGCGCCATCTCGTCCCACATTCATATTGGCGTCACCTTCCCTCTCGCTCGTGTTTTGGTCGACCTGCTACTTTGTAGTGTACGTTCACGTACAGGGTATTTACACGGTGCAGCCGTTCCGTGCTTAGATTATATTTCTATGGGATGGTCCGTGCATTGGAGAAAGGCCTTTACTCTATAGGTGTTTTTCTTTATTAGTTCAGAACTGCGGTCTGAACAGGGCTCGCGCACATCGAGCACGCTCAGTTGAGAGCGTACCAGAACGCTCAGATGTGATAAAGAAACACTTTTGAGCGCTTACTGTCATGTCATAGTTAGAACAGTCAATTTGGCTAAATAATTACCTTCTGAGCCCGCAAAAATATTCTCGTCCATCATATCTATTCTGGCACAACAACTGAACAACATTTTACAGAACAACTGAACTTAACTGACGTTTTTTTAATTTCGAAACTTAACCTCAAACTTCTCGTGCTCCAAGTGCTCGGTCAAATTTTAAGGCCGTTCTCCAATGCGCCGACCACCCAACCCCGAACCAACGAACGAAAAAGCTTAACTCCGTGTAAAGTATAACGTATAACCCTTTGCCTGTAGTTGTGCCTGCCAGCTGCGAAAACATAATCGGGCAAATGTTAAATGTGGAAGTTTAAACCACTTTTTAAGCGGACAAACTTATCAATTTAAGTTTTTATATTCTCCTGAAATTACCGTGCACATTTTTATAAGTGCTGCCCAGGTAGAAAGGGGTTGCAAAAATCCTGAAATTAAAACATCCTCACAGGTACCTAATTATTTTATTACACCATAATGGAAAAAGTCGTTAAGTAAACAATTTTTATGACAGCAAGGTCGGTAATTAGTTTTTAAGTGAATAAAATGTATTTTTTTAGTTAACTTAAGTATAATTTCATAAAAAATTCGAATTGTTATGACATTCTGTAAAATGACTTTTGTAAATAAATTGTTGTATCCTTTTTCTACCTGGGCATGTTGCAGCTTTTTGGAAAGGTAATTAGATAGGTAACTTAAAAAAAATAAAAAGTAGGTATGTTAATAACGTGAATTTCGGAGAAAAGTGGGGCGAAAAATGAAAAATCGTGAAATAAAAGCTAATTTTTCAACTTCCGGGGGTGATTTAGACCAAGGGGTTGTGGATAGGGGGGCGGTGCTGACCTTTTTGGAAAGGGTTTCGAAATAGTGATTTTTTGAGATCGGTTTGGGGTCGCTGCGATTCGTAGATAAAAAGATAAAAATACAAGAGCAAGGCAACACCCTGATTTACGAATCACCCTGTAACTGCCGAACGGTGCGAGATACCCTCCACCCACACGATTTTTTGCTTGTCTCGGTCTGACCTTTCACCTCCTGCAATATTTCCCTCCCACCTCCGAACACCCTGTATATACATTATTATATTATTTTATTTAGTATTGCGACATAATCTGAACATAAGCAATGGATAAAATATAATATTGAAAAAGAGATTTTAAATTTTTATATATCAACATAATTTAATTACATGTTTATAGAGATTTTCCACATCAGATTTTCCACCCATATTTCGGTGGTTTATTGTCTTTATGACCTTTCTTGTAATACGAGTCTTTTACCTGTTTGTTTCCACTATTTGTTATAGGTGGACAATAACAAGAACGTTTCTGTGCGTCTAAATAAGACTTGCAACCAAGTGTCAATGTGCCTTTGAATAACATTTTAGCCGCAGCTTTGCAGCCCTTTACAACTATGTCACCAACTAGTGACTTCTCATAATTTTCACATTGTTTGTAAAGGCAACGCTTGAAGTCAAGATCACATAGCTCTCTATCACTGTTGCACGTGTCATAGCAAATATCATGAGTATCGCAACATGTCTTCATTTCGGCAGCAGGCAAGTATTCCGTGTTTATGTTTAGTCCTAAAGAGCCGCAACCATCCGCTGATGGAACATAAAACTTGTTTTTAATAGGAGCAGCGCCTGAAATATAAAAACAAAATAGTTTAAAAAACTGAAAAAACACACTTTTACAAATACTGCACTAAAAGGTCCCACATTTATGAAAGTGAATCGTAGCAGACGTTGAAATTCGGTTCCTTATGCCTATCATACTAATATTATAAAGAGGAAAGTGTATTTTTGTGTGTATGTTTGTAATGAATAAACTCAAAAACTACTGGGCCGATTTAAAAAATTCTTTCACCATTAGAAAGCTACATTCACCCTGAGTAACATAGGCTATATTTGTTGCTAGAAAAGATTAGGGATCCTTATTAAAACTTTAGTAACGTAACCCAAGGTGTAAAAAAAATGCCGACTACTTCGATTAGATTATAACACTTTGAATGCAAAAAATTTAAGTCAAAGTTTACTGAGATCATTTTACGAGAGAATTTTAAAATACGGAATTTCAAGGAGGAGTTGAGGGGGTGTCCGTGGGAGAAGATGAAGGAGGTGTTGAGGGGGTGTCCGTGGGAGTAGATGAAGGAGGAGTTGTGGGGGTGTCTGTGGGAGTAGATGAAGGTGGAGTTGTGGGGGTGTCCGTGGGAGAAGATGAAGGAGAAGTTGAGGGGGTGTCCGTGGGAGAAGATGAAGGAGGAGTTGAGGGGGTGTCCGTGGGAGTAGATGAAGGAGGAGTTGAGGGGGTGTCTGTGGGAGTAGATGAAGGAGGAGTTGAGGGGGTGTCCGTGGGAGTAGATGAAGGAGGAGTTGAGGGGGTGTCCGTGGGTGAAGATGAAGGAGGTGTTGAGGGGGTGTCCGTGGGAGTCCGCGTGCGAAGCCGGGGGCGGGTTGCTAGTTCTCCATAAAAAACCAGACCAAACCTAAACCAAACCAAAACCAAAAACCCAACTGCTGACAAATCAAGTCTGTACACATATTAGCAATGTAGTTGTGAAATGTCAGTCAACCACTGCTTCACTTACCGGTCCAATAAAAGGGCATTTTGTAATAAAAATATAATTATTATGACACAAATACTTGGCACTCTTTACCGGCAAAACACAACAACCGATTAAACATCAATTTATTTTTGACTTTGCAACTTTTCGAGTACTAACCTGTACTAAATGCGCTGAATTGCATGTGGCAACTCAAAATGGTTTTAAAATGGTTTAACTCACACAGAGGAAAAAGCTAGCGGCTGTTGACCAAAATGAGCGAGATAGGTGATGAAATTGCAATGCGAATGACAGAGCTGCAGATATTTTTGGTTTGGTTAGTTGGTCTGGTTTTGTATGGAGATTAGGCTTTAGATTCCATTTAATTTTCTTCCTACAAATAGCAGACAATTAAATAAGACACACTTATTATTGTATTGTTTTCAGAACTGCACAAAATGGCTACGCTTCATGATGATACAACAATTAGAAGTGGTTGAAATTTGGTTCCTTAAGGCCGTTCTCCAATGCACGGAGCACCCAACCACGAACGAACCAAAATCGCGCCATCTCGTCCCACATGAATTTGGCGTCATCTTCCCTCTCGCTCGTGTTTTGGTCGACCTGGCTAACTTTTTCTTGGTGTGTTTTAACCACATAGTACTAGTCCCCCATTCAGCAACGATATTGTACCAGAATAGTGACATAGCCGCAGCTTTTCCGCCGGTTGTCAAAACATCAGTGCACTAATTATAAAAAGGATTGTGTGGTTTTTATGAAACCACGGTAAAAGTGAAACTTTTTTTCACATTATGGACATTTAACTAAAAATTTTCGGAATAATATTCCATTAAGGGTATAAAAATCGCTTCATCTATCTTAATTTTATACTTGGAAAATGGGAATGATAATGGGAAATGATAAAAGTAGACTAGGTCTCCAACTAATATTTTTATTGAACTCAGATAATTACCGAAAGTACACAAACCCAAACAAATCATTAATTAATAATGAGGGGAAGCTTTTCACAGGTAGCAATGGAAAAACCATCAAAATTTCAAAAAATCTTATTTGTGCCAAGTTCTATGGCCACATACTGTACACATATTAAAATTCATCATGAGTTTCACTGTTTATAAAAGTAACCAATATTTTATGGTAACTAAAATATGTGAACAGTGACTTACATTCTATTCTTTTCTTTGCTTTTTCCTCGTTGAACAAACAAAATAGCGTGGAGCACTGGCACAAATGAGTCCACACGCGGGCCTTTCCACACGAGTATTCTTGAGCGTGCTGCCAACCGGTTTTCTGGGCAAGTGGCAAGAGAGGAGAGCTCTTCTCTCTTGCCACTTGCCCAGAAAACCGGTTGGCAGCACGCTCAAGAATACTCGTGTGGAAAGGCCCGCAGCTGATGCGAACTATAGGCGCCGCCGTATTGGCCTCAGCTGCTCTGACGAGCGCCTTTCACTTTATCCCTACTCCGCGGCCGACCGTTAAGCGACATGCATCACACAGCCGAAAAATTGTGAGACGATGTAATAAAAGTTTCACTTTAAAACACGAATCACTTATAAAAATGTGCACGGTAGTTTCAGGAGAATATTAAAAATTAAAGTGATAAGTTTGTCCGCTTAAAAAGTGGTAAAAACTTCCACATTTAACATTTGCCCGATTGTGTTTTCGCAGCTGGCAGGCACAACTACAGGCAAGGGCTTATACTTTACACGAGATTCAGCATTTTCGTTGGCTGGTTCGTGGTTGGGTGGTCCGTGCATTGGAGAACGGCTTTTAGATTCCACTCCATAGTAACATACAGGTCGACCTAATAAAAGCGTCTTAAAAAACTACATATATCTAGCATAGTCGGTGATTTAGGATGCTTTAATTTAGGATGTATATACAAATGTACATATACATAAAGATGTAGTCCTGAAGTTTTAATGTAAGTATAACCAAAGAATATAAAGACCTAAAGAACTTGCATCGCGAACAAAAATGATTGAATGAAATATTTTCTTCTAAGGTACCACACGTACATATGTAGTACCCCTAAGCTTTTGGTGAATACGTTAAGGCCTGCGCCACTGACATATAGAACTGGACTGCTAATCTAAGACAAAGTCGCACCACAAAATTGAAACCACTTTTTGACATATGATTCGCTATCTCTTTCCCCCTTCCGGCGCCCAGGGAAGTACATACAGTGCTGTGCAAAACATTTGGAACTAAAACAACAATTTTCCATGTCATATTACAACAAATCTTTAACTATTAAAAATAAAAAAAGGTAATACACTGTGCCAGTTCTTCACCTTTCCACAGGCCATTTTGAGTGACTCCGAACAAAGACAAGTCGAGCTCTGCGGTTTTTTTCGGAGAGTATGGCTTTTTCACTGGCCTGTAGCTCCTAAGATAGGCTTCTATAGCTCGTCTTCTTATTGTTGAAGGATTCACATCCAGGTTTAATTCGTCTTTTACCTGTCTTGAAGCATAGACAAACTAGAATACTAAAAATTTCGTACTATTGGTATCTGTGTGATATTTTTAATTAACGTTATCTCTGGCACCGGAGAGGTTCGCCCATAAGATCCTGGTACATGCTCATCTGGCCAAGCGATTCCTGGAATGAAAAAAGTGTTTTTGAAAATAAATGTTGGTGAAAGGGGCGGTTAAAGGTGCACTTACCCAGTATTGTCGGTGTGATGTCCCAGTCTATTCGGTCTATTCAGTTGAGCCTACAGAAAGTTTTGTGATCATTTCAGAATTTAAAACAAATGAAATATTTTGCCCATTACGTATCTGGAATTCGTATGTTCGCCGGAGGGGCAAGCTCACCTGGATCCACGCATAATACACACACTACTCACACACACCCACCACTTCACACGCACCATTTCACACACACACCACCTCATTCACCTATGTTCTTTCACGGGGTTTGGTTGTATCCCTACCCAGCAGTCGCGGAAGGCTTAAAGGAGTCGTCACATGCATCAACACACGCCTACACGCCTGGACCGCATTGCATTAGCATAAGTTATGAAATATTTGGGGGTTTGATGAATAGTCCCTAAAGTCAAATAGATTAGTTAGTGAATAAGAAGATTAAATTTTGAATATGATATAGTAATGCTAGTATTTTTCGGAAAACTATGATTTTCAATTGAATTTCTAATCACGTTAGCACTCGCTAATGTAGCTCTCTGTAAGTAATGTAGTTAGACTAAATTGTTGGTCTAAGTAGCAGAAGGGAAAGGAGGAAGAAGTAACGATAAAGAGTAATAATTAATTAAATGAAGAAATAATTAATTAAATGAAGAGCAAATAATAATGTTAGTAGCTGCATCCACCTACGCCGAAAGTACAAATTAACAATTAAAGAAAAAAAAAGAACTGAAAAGAAAATAATTAAGAAAATGCTAATAACATACTCCATAGCCAGGAAAAAAAGTAGAGCTGATAACGCTTATCAATATTTATACCAGTTACTGACCGTCAGGTTGTCCACAATAGCCGAATAAAAGTTCCAGCTGAAGGATGGTAGCTAGGCGAGAGAGCTTAGAGCCGTCCTAAGTTCAGTCTAGGAGTGTCTGTTGAATTGATCGGCAAAGCGCGGCAAGTGGCCCTGATCGCGGAAGTAGCGTGGTTAGTGGAAAAGGGCCGGTGCGTCTCGAAGAAATAATTGCAATAATTCTTGGCTGGAGCTCAAAAAAACTAATAATACTGGCTGGAGTACGGCGTCCCGGTAGGAGGCAGCAAGTTAAGTGATAATTTTCTTTTTTTGACAATTTCGTTTATTGTATTCCTCCTCTCCTTTAATTTTGGGCCACGGGTAATTTGTACTGTATTTGCTCCCTGTAATATTTTTGCCTTTTTCTTAATTTAAATTTTAGTGCAATGAATTCCATAAAATCGATTTAAGACATTTACTGTGCAGATACGCCCAAATAAATGGTTATAACGTTACAAAAGCTAAAAGTTCTTTTGTGCTTAACATCAGCCCACATCGATCGCCGTGCGAACGGTTTCGTGATGTGCCGTGTTAAAAAATCACGTGGCGCCCGTTAACGTAAAAAAAATTTATTCCTGATCCCGGCCCTCCTCCCTGAGTTAGTCGGCATTGCGTACAAAGGGTACGTAACAATCCGTCATCTGACAAGTGCCACAAATTGTCACTTATCACAGCACACCGCGGGAATTTTATTGAAGGAGCAATTTTGTATATTGAGAAGATAACAATCGATTTTACTAAATTAAATAAATTTTTTTTAATAGGAATTCTACTATTGGGTGCGTCCAATGTTTCAAGTACACTTCGCTGGAGTGTAAGTAGCCAATTGTGACTGCACATCTTTGAGCTTGCAAGTTTAAAATTTCATCCTAAGCTCTTTCTGGCTGATGCGGCTTGACGGATGAAAATATAGAAAAATGATCAACATTTTGATCCGTCAATTCATTGAGATGCGTCGCTTATGGGCGAAGCTCCACAAGAAAGCATGGATTTCAATATTTTCATCCGTCAAGAGCTTTAAATCTGGGTGCATGACGGACTCTGCTGCATTGCATGGGCGCAGGCCTTGAGGGAGTTTAATTTTTCTAGGAATCCTCTGAGTTGCGTGCTCTGCTCAATGAAAAAATACTGTTTCATGAGAATTGAACTATTTAGTGAAACTCAAATTTTTCGTTTTAGGTGATTTTCATTATTTTAAAGAATTATTTAAAAAATAATTTCGATTGTGATGCACCGGCCCTTACACTTAATGGATCAAGTGGAGGCAAACTGTAGGCGTCAATCAACAATGCGAAATTGACAGCTTGTTATACAATTTTAGTTTTTCATATCTACTTTATATTTTGTACTTCTTAAGGATTTCTGTACTTCAAGCCTGTAAACAAGTAATAAATTTAACTAATTCCTTTTAATGAATCCAAAATGTATCTTTAGTAGATTGAAAAAAAAAAATTTACCAACAATTGTTTTAAAAGAATTTTTTAAGTCAATGAAAAACACCTAAAAAACAAAAAAACGGGACTTCATTAGATAATTCAAACCTCATGAATCTGTCCGTGTGCTTTTCCCCTTGAAGACTTCATTCATTGATTGAGCAGATCACGCAACTCAGACGATTCCTAGAAAAATTTAACTCCCTCACGCCTCACGTTAGGGCTTGCCACAAGCCCCTTGCGCAGAACAACAACTGACGGACGGCTAAAACTCGAGAGAAGAGGAAGAATACATATGTCGCCGCTACGCCGCGCCGCCGCAGAACCCATGCTGCTAAACGAACAATTCTCTCTCTCTCTCTCTCTCTCTCTCTCTAAATGATATATTGAGCCACGTTAGGGATGTGTTAGTAAAATCAGGCGACATCAGCTACCAAATTGAAAGCTCAGTTTGAGTTTTAGGACCAGAATGGAAATCTGTATGTTATTTGTCTATGGTATAACCAGAGCTAACCAACATATATAGTATGTAGATGTGATATCCAATAGAAATTTTTCGCATCATGAAATTAAAGTTTCTCAGGCAAAAGGCTTTCGTTTAGAATTCTCTTTTTATGGGCCACTCTCTTCAGTACGACTAAATGGCCTGGCCTGGTCGGGAGCTGCGGGAAGAAAAAGGGCAAAGAGCGGCGCCGTGACTGTCTAATCCGTGTGCGTTGCGCCGAGCGGAACAAAGAATATCTAGTTTACAAAGAATAGGCACTCTATTTTTGCGGCGCAGTTATCCCCACCACAGCCCATTTTGGGGAAAAAAATCAAAAAATTTTCCCATTAGTTAGAAAGAGAATCTTTCCCTGCTTGTTCCAAGTCCGAATTCCCATTTAAAGTGCCTAATAAAGAATAAGGACGGCGACATTCAAAATCGCCGCACACACAATGACACCAGAGTTCACCTATTACGGTGCGCTCTTGTTTGCATTGTTTTGTCTGGCACTGTGTTGGTGCCGGCTCGGCCGTGCTTCTCAAATAGGAACAGGTAGAAATCGAGTGCCTGCCTCACACATTGAAGGCTTACACAGATTAAGTTTGTTTACGTTTTTTCACCATTCGTTTTCTTATGCGCTCTTGTTTATGCCATTGTATGGTGAGGCGCGCTTGCGATCAGTTTGCTTTCCTTTGACAGGGTGGTTCTTTCGAGTTGAGTTTTTGTGTATGAAAATATTCTAATTTACTGGGTTTATTTAAAATCGCATCCAGCTGAGATTAATATGAAATTTTTAATTGCATTGAAATCTATAATCCGCCTCCTATATAACAATTTTACAATTTGCAAAAGTCACTTAAAATTTCCTTTATGCTTTTTCATCAAAACTTCACATTTTAAAACAGGCACATCTTTGGATTAATTTTTTTTAATCAAATTGGGTATAAATCAAAGCAATTTTATTTCATTTGTACCACATATAAATTGTTTGATATGGATAACTCCCCAAAAATTTCAATGCAATGCAATCGTTCCTGCTAAATCTGGTCTTGATCCGATTGTAACAAAAACACCACCTATTATTAACTATTATAATAAAAATTTAAAAAATTCTACAATAAAAATAAATTTTCCGAAATTTCTTAAAGATTTTCTCCTAAAGCCACATTTCCTCGGCACCCTGTGACAATTCTGTACCCATTCCTTCAAGTTCCAAGCTCCGTCACAGCACTTTTCATCTCTCTTCCAACGTAGTGCTTAAGCAACTATCGACTTCTGACAAAATTGTGGGGTTGGGTGGAATAACGGTAGGAAGGTCAAAAAAAGATAAGGAGATAATTGCCGGAGTGCCTATTCTTTGTAAACTAGTTTCCATATTCTTTGGAGCGGAACTCGAAAGGACAACAGCTGATAGAGTCTGTGAGCATGTTCTAGAAGAGAAACTGACGATCTCTTCGCTAAAAGCTGAACCATGTGCTATTGGAAGTAGATTGGAGGTTTTTAAAGTGAAGGCTCTTGACGAAAATTTTCTATGAGATTGCACATCTGGTTATCTCTGGTATAACATTATACTATAGCTTAATTTTAACGAATATTTATATTTGCCAAGCTTTTCCACTGTTTTGTCTTTCGTTGTTTCCAGCCGTGTTCTTTACTTCAAAGATGTGAATAAAAATTCTTATATACGAAGAAGGTTAGAATTATAACAGAGAGCAAAAATGTTGCAAAGCTCCATGCACAAAATTTTTAATGAAAACTAGTTCTTACACCCTAGTGTGACATATAAATAGAGAAAGTAAAGACTCACGGATTATTTAATAAACAAATAAACTATTCGTTACAAAATCGATTTTCCATATATTCGATATTTAAGCAAAATAGGATCTACAAATACAAATAGATTCATAAAAATGCCTATTTTTTTGACTTTTGACAAATCACTTTTGGATAGCTTTAGTGGGGAAGTAGCCGCGACTTTTCTCCCACGTTTCAGTTACGATTTAACCCTCAAGAGGCGCACCGTCACGTATTTCCAATTTGTGTGCCGTTGGTTATGACATACCCAATTTTGTTATTGCGTTTTTTGCCATTGAATTGATCGATTTGGAAAATTAGAGAAATTTTTTTAGTATTAACCTTATTTCACACCCTGAGTTTTGTTACTAAGAAAGTACGAACCACCGGTTTTAAGAAAACAGCAAAAAAGCCAAATTTATAGGAGGCATTTTGAATCAGTTTATTAAGTAAAAAGTAATAAAAAATTATAGAACCCTAAGAAAAATAAATATAAATATTTAGAAGTACTTTTTACAATTGCTTACCTCCTGGGCATTTGTAAATGCAATTTTCATCTACAGCAGCATCAAAAACTTCATGGACAACGCGAAACTTCTTCACGACCGTAATCAGATTTTTAAAGACGTCGCCGAAAATCGCTTCGGCGGCTATTATAGCATCTCGAAGATTTGCAATAATGTTTGAACCATAACCAGAATAAATGTAAGTTAAGAATGTTAGAGCGTAAATAGCCACTTTCATGTACGGAACTTGCATTTTTTTAGGCAAAATCTACTTCCAAATAATTGTAAAATTTGTCACAAATCCATACGACGTGGGCCACTGACAGCTACTAAAGCTTCACTTATAATTTGCGAATCGGCTGGGTGCTCTATATTTAGCCAATTTAAGTTAAGAGCGGCTGCTCCTCAAACATCAAACCGATCGAAAGAAAAGAAAAATGCAGCTTACTACGAGCTTTTAGCAACAATAATAAATAAGCGACTGTAAGGCCGTTCTCCAATGCACGGACCACCCAACCACGAACGAACGACGAACCATCAGCCAACGAAAATGCTGAATCTCGTGTAAAGTGTAAGCCCTTGCCTGTAGTTGTGCCTGCCAGCTGCGAAAACACAATCGGGAAAATGTTTAATGTGGAAGTTTTTACCACTTTTTAAGCGGACAAACTTATCAATTTAACTTTTAATATTATCCTGAAACTACCGTGCGCATTTTTAAAAATGCTTCGTGTTATAATTAGTGCACTGATGTTTTGACAACCGGCGGAAAAGCTGCGGCGATGTCACTATTCTGGTACAATATCGTTGCTGAATGGGGGACTAGTACTATGTGGTTAAAACACACCAAGAAAAAGTTAGCCGGGAAGATGACGCCACATTCATGTGGGACGAGATGGCGCGATTTTGGTTCGTTCGTGGTTGGGTGCTCCGTGCATTGGAGAACGGCCTTATATAACTTCGAAAAAAAAACTTCGGTTGGTTGGGCACTTGCAAAACTGGGAGTTAATTTCTGCATTCGAGGGGAAAAAGGAGGTATTAAAAGCATATATTTAGCTTGAAAGCTTTTATACCCTTCCTCATAAGCATGTTCATTATATGCATAGCACCGACCGCACTAGATTTAAGGGCTGAATACATTCAATTTCCTTGAAAACAACAGAATTCTCACAAGTCGGAACACATTCGATGCGCTCGTAAGAAGAAAACGTCGAGTTTGAGCCAAACCAAAGAATATGGAACTTTGTTACAAAGAATGTTCACTCTAATTCTGCGACGCAATTATCCCCTTCACTGGTTTTTTCAGAAAATAACTACAACAAAAGTCCCCATTAGCCGAAAAGAAAAATTCACCGTGTTTGTTCCAAGTCCGAATCCCCATTTCAATCGCCTAATAATGAACAAGGACGGCAATAGGGACAAGTGCGACAAACACCATGAAACAGAGTTCACCTATTACGGTGCGCTCCTGCTCAGGATTGCGTTTTGTGAGGCTGTGTTAGTGCGAGGGCGCGCGTGGCTTTTCGAATAGGAAACAGGCAAAACGAAAATGCCGGACCCACACATTGAAGGGGTACACAGATTCGGTTTGTTTACGTTTTTTCTGAACAGGTTTTCGTATGCGCTCCTGCTCAGCACAGGAAGCAAATGCGCTTGTATGGTGAGGCGCTCTTGCGATCGGTTTGACAGGGTGGTTCTTTTAGATAGGATTTTCAAATTTCCTCTGCAATTCCTGACACCCTGTAACACTGTACCGATTTCTTCAGATTCCAAGCCCCGCCTCTGAATTTTTCTTCTCTCTTCGACCAAAGTGCTTAAGCAGTGTATCATCCTCTAGCAAAATTGTGGGGTTAGGAGAAATAACGGTACCAAAGTCAAAAAAAGATAAGATCTAAATTGCAGGAGTAAACAGTCTTTGTAGCGTAGCTTCCATAAGCCCGAACTATAATGGCCTTAAGGCTGAGTAAAGCCTGAACTATAATGGTCTTAAGACGCCTTAAGATAGCTTAAGATTTCTTACGACAGCATGAAGTGCCATACTGACAACTATAATGGCCTTAACCAATCTTTCGTTAATTTTCTGAATCTTTCGGCAAATCTTAGACGTACGGTCCCGAGCGTACAAATCTTAAGGGATCTTAACAAAAGTGACGTTTGGTTTAAAGTGGACGTGATTTCATTTAATTTGCTTACAAAAATGTCGACATTTGCGCTATTATTTTTGAAAAACTGCCTCACATTAAGCAAATTCAATTTCACAACAAGCTGTCCGTTTTGATTTTTTGATACTTGTCAAAAGTGTCTTAAGCTTAAGACTATTATAGTTGATTTTAAGATTCTTTAAGATTTGACAGAAACTTAACCAATCTTAGAGAAATTCAACGAAGAATCTTAAGGCGTCTTAAGACCATTATAGTTCAGGCTTAAGATTGCTTAAGATTTGTACGCTCGGGACCGTACGCTTAAGACTTGACGACAGATTCGGAAAGTGAACGAAAGATAGAATAAGGCCATTTCCGAATCTTTCGTCAAGTCTTAAGCGTACGGTCCCGAGCGTACAAATCTTAAGCAATCTTACTCAGCCTTAAGGCCATTATAGTTCGGGCTATAGTCTTTGGCCAAACTCAAACTCTGCGGTCTGCGTTCAAAAGTTCTGCAGGGGAAATGCTTTTTTTAGTTGTCAAGAAGCATTCTATGGGAGAGGACGTTCATTTTCATGCTGCGATGGACGATATAAATGAGAGATTGATAAAAAAGGTGAAAACCTTTACATACTTTTGTTGTGTCGTATTGAAACCACGGTTTTAATTCTTACTTAACTTAACTTTATTAGTCAGGTCTGAGGGTGTCTCTGGTTAAGCAACGACTGCACATTTTCATTTTGATCAGTATTGCAAAAGAAGTGCTAGCGATGTTTACATACGATTTTCTTTTCACTTTGTTTTAGCCTTAGATCGAGTATAATAACGTTGGCTGTTATCGTTGTCAGCTGTAGTATTACTCGTAGAAACAATTGGATCAGTGTGGGACTTTCTTGAATGAAGGTGATACTAGTTACGTCGATAAATGCCACCCTCATCCATTTCAACCGTAAATGATCGCTGACTAGAATATTTTGCCAAAATATTTCCCGGATACCATTTCTTATCTGATTTCTGTAACCATACTTCTTCTCCTTCTTCCAGTAATTGTCTATCTTTTGCACTTCTATTATAATATGTTCTGACTTATCCTTCTGTTTTTGAATTTTTCTGTAAGCATATTTATTTCGGGTTTTAACAAATTATCATGAACCGGTATTTTTGTTCTGGTTCTTCGATTGAATAAAAGTTGACATGGAGAGTAGCCTTTTCCCGTAAGAGGAGAATTAAGATACTTTAATAACGCTGAACATACATATACTCATCAAAACAATTAAGGGAACGAAAAAAAAATCCAAACTTTTTAGTGATTTTCGACGGGCTGTATCTAAGCGAGAAATGATCGTATCGAGGACCTAAAGGAAGTTTTTTTTTTAATTTTTAGCTAATAAAGACCAAAATTAGAGGACCATTTTTGAAGCTATCAACCCTTTTCATGCCCTCATTTTCCTTGTTTTTAATTTCTCAAATTAACCAAACGTTGATACCCCAAGGTACATCGGCTTGTCGTTCTACGAACTTTGATCAACCGGGCCGAAGGAACCGTCCAATGGATCGATCTGCGGATTTACAGGGCTATTGGGGGTACATTGAGGTGTACAAGTCCCTACAAACCTTAACCTTTCCATCAGTATTTGCAAAGATGCGGTCGATTTACCAAAACAAGGGAAAAAGTCACTTTTTTTGACTTTTTTAAAATTGAAATTACGGATAAAAAAAATTTTTTTTTTAAATGTCTTGACGGATTCTTTTAGGAAATTTATTCCAGCCTCCGAAACTGCCCTTAAATTTCCTGTACGATCATTGGTTGCTGAGATATCGATGGTTGAATAGAAACGTGTCCTTTTTCGTTTAATTTCGGATATCTCCGCGACCAACCGACGTAGCAAGGACTTGAAAAAAGAAAATCAAAGCTGAATTAACAGGCAATCTGGTTCATAGGGTGGTCAAATCAAAAAAAAATTTTCCGAGTCCGTGGACCGAAACAAAAAAGACTAAAAATTTGGGCACTTTTTTTTGCGCTATTCCTTTGGATTGTGTGAGAACCGTGGCCTTTAAAATGTTTGGGCTTAAAGTTCCAAGAACTAGAGTTTTGGAGCTTTAAGACGCTTCCTTTAGGTCCTCGAAACGATCATATGTCGCTTAGATACAGCCCGTCGAAAATCATTAAAAAATTTGGATTTTTTTTCCGTTCCCTTAATTGTTTTGATGAGTGTATGTCCGTTTTACTTTCTCGCGCTTTATTTAACAATGATTTACTTATTCCTACATATCTTTCAGCAAGCCCGTTGGACTTAGGATAATATGGGCTGCTGAAAATAAAATTGGCCCCAATACTTTCAGCAAAGTTGCGACATTCTAAATTATTGAATGGTGAATTGTCTGCAACTCGAGGATAGCTATGGGTAGCTAAAACTATTTTTAAATTTTTGATTATTTCATTACTAGATTTACTTTTTAAAGGCAATATTTCTAGCCAACGAGAATAGTAGTCTACTAATAAAGGAAAGTTTCTTTTGAGTATTCAAACATATCCAAAGCTATCTTCATGAATGGTAGCTTGAGAATTTCATAGAAAATTATTGGTTCTTTAACATTGAAACTTCTGTTAGCTTGGCATGCCTTACATTTTTCAATTAAATTTTCAATCTCTTGATTGTGTTTTCCAGTATACTAATTTTCTTCCTCTCTCTTTAGTTTTCGAGATCCCCAAATGATCAGTATGAAGTATCTTTAAATACTCCGATTGCAATGATTGTGGAATAATTACCCTATCATTCTAGAACAGAATATCCTCTTCAAGGTATATCTCATTTCGGAATTTATAATAATATTTTATTTCATCCTCAATTTTGGCGTATTCATTAGGCCATCCCTGCAAAATCTTCTTAGCTAATTTCTGGCAAATGGGGTCAGTTTTAGTCTCCCTTACTATTTCTCTGTTTCTAATATCACTGATATTCAGGCTATGTACAAATTAATCAAAATTCTCTTCCTCTGGATTAGGTTCATCTTTTAAGGGATTTCTTGATAACCAATCCGCAATGTGTAAATATTTTTCAGGTGCATATTCTATTTATAAATTGTACTTAAGCAATTTAAAATTTAAGTTTCATTCTTTGTACCCGAGTTGAATAAATTTTTTCCAAATCCCGGTTAATAATTGCAACTACTGGCTTGTGATCAGTATGAACATTGATGGGCTTCCCATAAATATAGAAATGAAATTTAGAGCACGCGAGTAGGTATTGGGGCGATTGGGCCTGGGAACCAAAACCGGTTATGCAAATGAGGGGGCGGGGCAATTATGCAAATTAATTAGGTCGTTATGATAATTAATGGGGTCATTAGCTAATTTATGGGGCAATTATGCAAATTTATTGGGTCATTAGCTAATTTATGGGTCATTAGTTAATTGATTGAGCTATTATGCAAATTTATTGGGTATTAATTGTATGTAATTTATGGCACGCGCCGGTTGCGCACCTGTTTGCGCTTGGCACGCGCCGGTGGCTCGAGCCGGTTGCGCACCTGTTTGCGCCTTACCTTGAAGTGACGTCAAGTCCAATGTCACATTAGGCTGGCTGAGGCGGGGGCTGGGGGGCCTGGGGGGCCGGGGCTGTGGCCTGAAGAAAGCTTTGCGTCCAAGACTGTTGCAGTATTTATGCTGGAAAAAAGTGTAGGCTGTATGACTCGGGGGATTTGAACCGCGGATCATCGGCTTAAGAGGCATGTATGATAGCCGCTGGGCTATCAAAGCTTCTGGCTCTTGCTGTTTAAAGTGTGCAAATAAAGGTGACTGGTGCATCTTAGAGCTGCTGCTTAGCAACGAGTTTTTGCAAAGTTAACTCGTTTGTCTACCGGCAAGTTTAAGGTCACCGAATACAGTGAGCTGCATCTTGTAGAATGTAAACAAAGATTCGAAACAATAAACTAGTTCAATAGAGGTTATTATGCAAATAAACTGGGTCATTGGGTTAATTAATATTGATTGACTGGCATTTAACATCTTCTTAATTGGTTATTAGCGTGACATTTAACACCTTTTATTTTGATTAATGGGCGGCGCGTGCGCATCTAGTGCATTGAAAGCTTTTGCGCACCTGGATATTTGCAAACGGTCATTATCTTGGGCTGGGGGCTGGGACGAGAGCTGGGGCTTGGGCTTTGCGTGCAAGACTGTTGCATCTTAGAGAAGCAGCAGCTCAAGGACAACAAGTTATGAGTAAACATTGATGCAAGCAACGAGTTTTTGCAAAGTTAACTCGTTTGTCTGCTAGGGTTACCGCTAATGCGGTGAGCTGCATCATGGAGAATGTAAACAAACATTCGAAGCTATAAACGAGTTCAATAGAACTTGTTTTATCTAACGTCAAGTTTAAGGTCATTGCTAACGTATGGTGAATGCCCGCAGATACAGTGAGCTTCATCTTGGAGAATGTAAACAAACATTTGATAGCTGACTAGATACATATGACAACAGAGTAGTTGTCATGAAGAATTGAGCAATTTTTCGGTGGCAGAATGGCGATAGCAAATAAAAAGCTTTCTGATTTGCGAAAAATGATTTTATTTTATTATAAACAATTCTACTATACACATTTTCTTTTAAAACCATAAGGCTTAGAACTAAAATCTGAATAAAATCTTCGTTTCTCGGCTTTTATGCTATATTTTTTTATTTCTGGAACAGTGATCACCTCATGATTTTCTGTACGCCTTATATTACGCGAAATTATAGGAATGCAATCATATTTTTCCGAGTTTATTATCATATCTTTAATTTTTTCAAAATTTACTTGTTGCGAATTTGCATAGTTAAGACAAATCCCCTTTACTTTACACGTGACTTTTTCCGTGTTGTCTTTGGTGGCAAATACTTTATATGCGTAGTTTTTGGGACCACCACTAACAAATTCTGTAATATAGCTTCCAACACCATAGGCTTCAAGTTCATCCGTCATATCACCTATAAACTCGCCTATTGGTGGATCATATTCACCTTCACGGCTTACATAGATAACAGAATCTGTATCGTAGTATAACACTCGATCACCAAGCTGTTCCAAATAAGTGTATAATTTTAAACGAGCCTGAGTTGTAGTATATGCAGCAATACATACATTAACGGTTGGTAAGGAATCTGCAGCTTCTTGCTTGTATGCCCAATTGACAATTATAGTTTCTTCATTTATGGGTAAGAGATGATATACTTCAACAGCGGGATTTGTCAACAATGTAAATAATTCAGATGGTTTATTTATTATACTGGTTTTTGGCTGATTTTCACGCTGGCCAAATTTCCCCCAAAAGGAATTTAGCATTAGTTTTGCAAGTGATCTCAATCCGGGATTGTTTTCAATTTCTGTAAATTCTAGCTTGATATTTTCATTCTCAAAAAAGTCTTTGATGTATTTTTCTTTGCTTTCTTGAGTAAGGCATTTAGAAGGCCAACCAGACGCTTGCTGTTTCATTTTGATGAACTTATTCATCATCTCTGTAAATAAGCCACCGGAATGGGTTAGTTTATCGTATTGTTCCATTTTATAGCTCCATATCTCGTGTACTTCTAGCAGTTTATAACCTTTAGACAGGGCTTTTTTAACTTCATCAAGTACCCAGGTTCCCGTAAAGGCTCTCTCATCATCTGTATGTGGACACTCTTCAATTGTTTGATCCCTTTCCTCTCCACATAATCGGCACAATGGAAACATTAATTTGTTATTTTGTTTAATGGGTAGTACAGGATGAAGTAAGCCTTCTGGTGGTAAAATGGTACACTTGATTAAGCCTTCAGTTTCCAGCAAATTAACTTTAGAACATTCACTATTTCCAACGTGTAGTTGAGGATGTCCAACTGGAAATTTGCCTGTTTTACAAACCCACGGATAGAGCGAGCATACGTCAAAATACTTAATTTTTTCTCCGGGCTTGCATTTATAATATTTGTATGTGTTTCCAGTTCGACCACCGTAAAAGGCTTCACGAGGATTTAGCGGAATGTTAACTAACAGTTGGTGATTTTTCAAATATTCCATATCTTTATTTTGCTCAATTAGTTTTTGAAATTCACATTCCCACATTTCAATTACTTCATAACCGAAGGAACGTAGACGTTCAGTTTTGTTGGTAGTTGCTTCATATCTGATATTTAACGTATCATTAGGATCATTTTTTATTGGGTCATCACGATTGTAAAGTAAACATGTAGGATGTCCGTGATAGTAACAACCGTGGAATTCAAATATTTGTTTTAATTCGGAACAATATCCATCTACTTTTACTCCGTTTATTATTTGCTCCCTTTGTTTAGCAGCATGCAAAATGTTAATATTCCGCTGATCTTCTTCCCATATTAACCATTGAATTGCTTTTCTTGACTGATTATCAGCATTTCGATATCCGGTTTTTGGAATTATTCCAATAGTATTAGGCTTCAGGAAATTACGGCGAAAAACAAGATTGCATGCAGAAGCTATTGTGGTGGCTTCAACAAAAGGGTCTACATTGCATTCTTCTATCATTAGATTTCTGAATTTTAAGCAGGCTTCTGTCAAAACCTGAACATCACTAATACAATATTCCACCAGATCGCGCTGCATATCAAACTGATCATTTTTGTGCTCTTTATACCAGTTGAGAAAAGCCTCGCGTTCCTCGGTTTTCATAGTATCGGGGCTGTAATATTCTATGGAAGGGAGTAGTCCAATATAATTTTGATTTTCAATACTATTGAAAAGATGAGGAAAATAACCTTTTTTATAGATTGACGGTAAATCAAATGCCTTTGGTAATTTGGACAATGCCATTGGGAAGTAGTTTAAGGAATCAATGAATTTTACGTTATCTAACGTCATCATAATTATTTTTGTTCCACGCATTATTAAGTCAGGCTTCACGTCTGTTTCATTAAGTATATAATTTAGAAGAAACTGGTGGTCAAAAGCTTGTCCGTTATGCGCTATCACTATAAATTTTTTAAATTTCTTTCGGGTCTCTAATATATATTTCAAAAAGTTACTTATTACATTGGTTTTGTATATTTGAAGTCTGTAGCCACACTTTTGACAGAAATATAAATTAGGCTCTTTAATACATAAATCGCAGCGTTTGGCAAACACGCATAAATTCGGTTCATGTAGCTTAATATCTCCAATTAAATTGCCTTTTTCACGCTTTTCTCCTAATACTCTTTCTTGTCGCGTTTCTAAATCATAAAAATATTATAATTTAAAAAAACTAAAAAACACACTTTTATCGCGCACTAAAAGGTATAAAATAATTAAATTAAATAAACTTTAATTTGTTACGATATATGCATGTTACGCTTCCCAATATTTTATTTTTATTGTAGGGTTAACGCAAACATATATTTTTTTATTCAATATGTGACGGATGATAGATATGCTAGGTAGTTATTAGTAAACTTATCACTTCTTTTATGTCCAATGAGTAATTCAAAAAGTGTGGAGCACTTTTTGGTTATGTGTACTTTTAATTAATTTAGACAAAGCGCTCCACACTTTTTGAATTACTCATTGGACATAAAAGAAGTGATAAGTTTACTAATAACTACCTAGCATATCTATCATCCGTCACATATTGAATAAAAAAATATATGTTTGCGTTAACCCTACAATAAAAATAAAATATTGGGAAGCGTAACATGCATATATCGTAACAAATTAAAGTTTATTTAATTTAATTATTTTATACCTTTTAGTGCGCGATAAAAGTGTTTTTTAGTTTTTTTAAATTATAATATTTTATTTTATACTTTTCAGTCTTAAAATGACTTTAATATGCTAATCATGGCATTGTCATCCAAACTAAACGTGTATGCAAAATTCCAGCTCAATCGTAAACCGGGAAGTGGGTCAAATTTAACTCCCAAGATTCCTTTACACATAACTAAAAAGCGCTCCACAGTCCGCCATATTGGACTTAGAATGACGTCACTTAGCTTATCATGCATTGTCATCCAAACTAAACGTGTATGCAAAATGTCAGCTCAATTGGAAACCGGTAAGTGGGTCAAATTTAACTTCCAAGATTTGTTTACGCATAACCAAAAATAACCAAAAAAAGGGTTCCACAGTCCGCCATATTGGACTTAGAATTACGCCACTTAGCTTATCATGCATTGTCATCCAAACTAAACGTGAATGCAAAATTTCAGCTCAATCGGAAACCGCCAAGTGGGTCAAATTTAACTTCCAAGATTTGTTTACACATAACCAAAAAGCGCTCCACAGTCCGCCATATTAGACTTAGAATTACGCCACTTAGCTTATCATGCATTGTCATCCAAACTAAACGTGTATGCAAAATTTCAGCTCAATCGGAAACCGGCAAGTGGGTCAAATTTAACTTCCAAGATTTGTTTACGCATAACCAAAAATAACCAAAAAAGGGCTCCACAGTCCGCCATATTGGACTTAGAATTACGCCACTTAGCTTATCATACATTGTCATCCAAACTAAACGTGTGTGCAAAATTTCAGCTCAATCGGAAACCGGGAAGTGGGTCAAATTTAACTTCCAAGATTCCTTTACACATAACCAAAAAGCGCTCCACAGTCCGCCATATTGGACTTAGAATTACGCCACTTAGCTTATCATGCATTGTCATCCAAACTAAACGTGTGTGCAAAATTTTAGCTCAATCGGAAACCGGCAAGTGGGTCAAATTTAACTTCCAAGATTTGTTTACACATTACCAAAAAAGCGCTCCACAGTCCACCATATTGGACTTAGAAGGACGTCACTTAGCTAATCATGCATTGTCATCCAAACTAAACGTGTGTGCAAAATTTTAGCTCAATCGGAAACCGGCAAGTGGGTCAAATATAACTTCCAAGATTTGTTTACATAGTTACAAGTGAAGCTAATAAAAGTGTGTTAAAAAACATAAAGGATGTCCTTTGTTGAAGGTTTATTATTATCAGGTAGAATAAAGCAGAAATGCCCTTGTTGTACATGTGTGTTACAATTTTTACAAAATACTTCTCCACATATGTGAACTCTACCTGAAGTGTAAACCTTTAAGCAATCGGAACATCGTTTAAATTGATTGCAAATGCTGTTTTCTCCCAAAAAATGATTCTGATAGCATTGCTCTCCTCTGAAGCCACGATTACAGTTTTTACACAAAATATTTCTGTTGTTATTAGTGCATGCAGGCGTTTGCTGACAGCAAGGACAATTTTGATTACATCGGTGATCTTTTTTATTGTTGTACGGCACATGACATTGCTCACAATAATAACTGCAACAAAATGCAGCTGTGAGAGATATAATAACGTTGTAGTGATTGTCGTGATATAATAAATTTAGCCTGGGTCCATCATTTTGACCTTCAAAAACGATGTCTCGCCCCTTTGTTGCATACCGATAAACAACAATTTTGTAATTGTTTAAATAATTTTGAAATTGCTGAAGCTCGGAAATTCCTGCACCTTCAATCGGTATTTTTATTTTAGACTCGTTTAACATCGCTGTTGCACGATTGGTCTGTAATTTTCCAATATCCCTTCTTATTTTTTTAAAATCGACTTCTTTCTTTACATTAGAAATTGCAACAACCAAAGCCCGGGGTAAACATAAATTGTCTTTGTTATTTATGCTGACAATACCTCTCCTCTTAATACATTCTTCGTTAAATGCATTGTATTTCCTTCGACGCTCGTTACCTCTTCCCGCTGGCAAACGCACTGTTGTAACATTGAGGCAAAATGTGTCTGTACTCATTCCTGATAAAGTTAATATTTGTGTTAAGAAATTTAAATAAAAACAGGATTAAATGTCTTACCTTCAGAATTACTTTGGAAAATTTTTATTATCATCTCCCAAACATCTTCTACTTTAAGCTCAGAAGCAGGCCTAAAATTGATCCATCCCGGTCCTCTCTCCTTGAAACTTTCGCCACAAAAAGTAATGCCAATCTGATCTGTTGGCCGAAGATCTTTAACAGCATAATGCACGATTTCCTCTATTGAACTTCGAATCCAAGACGTAGGTTCTTCGTTTTTTGGGGGTGAAGTAATATGAAACTTTACTTTTCGACCCTTGAGGTTAAAACGCTTAATATGAGTGGTATAATCGTTTGTAATATTAAGTTTTGACATCTTTTCGCAAATAAATTATTCTAATTATACCACAAAAACAACACTTCTTCTTTTTAGAAAAATGAATGTCTTTTTCAGAAGCAATTTTCTGACACTAAATATTGTTCTTTTTTTTTTTTAGAAAAAGTCACAAAATTAACACAACATGCAAAAAAAAATACGTCCTTTTAACAGCAATTTTCTAACACAAGATATTGTTTTTTAAAATGTCACAAAAGTCACAGAAGTTTCACAAAAAACAAAGCAAAAATGAAACACAGCTCTATGATAAGATGTGTTTGCTTCACAAACTCCTAAGTAAAATTGAATCAAAAAAGTTGAAAAAGCGCTTATATCTGAACCGGTTGTTAGATAACAACAGCATTAATTTAATATAATTACGGGGTTGGCATTTAACTGAACAATTAAATACAATGTATAAACAAGTTGCAGTGAAAATAATTACGGGGTTGGCATTTAACTGAACAATTAAATACAATGTATAAACAAGCTGCAGTGAAAAATTGTAACTTTTACGTGCAACGTTAAATGATGAAACAAAATTGACGAGTCTGAAAACCCCCTACATAAAAATAATAATGCAAAAATAACCTCTCAAACCAAGCCTTCCAAAGAAAAAAAAACCCAAAAAATCTCTTGATACATTTATTCAATTTCATTTTTGTATAAATTTAAACAATGTTAACCTTTTTGAAATGTCGCGAGATGTGGGAACTAAATAATAATTTTTAATATTGTTCAGCTCCTCAATTTGCTTCTCTGTTTTTATTTTCTCCGAGAAACGATTCGGAAGATAAATATAAAATGAATTTTCCAAAACAACAATAACTTTTTCACCATACTTAGTTTTAACTAGTTTAAAATAGCTTATAAGATATTCGTTTTGAAGAATAAGGTCCTCCACCTTCACTAGTTTGTAGGAAGCCTCTTTTTCAATGTTGTTCAACAGCTGCGCTGCACTGCTTGCCTATAAATAAAATAAATTATTAATTTAAAATAGTTAATTTTTAAAAAAACCTACCATTTTATATTCTGTATTAATTTTTCTAATCCTCTAGAATGGTGATTGAAAGACTGTACAAATCACTTTACAAGTTAACCCTTTTTTATATTCAAAATCACAATCTATTAAGAATAAAGAACAAGTTTTCAATAAAAACTGAAGGCCTTGCACTTTTTTCACGATTAAAATATGCGCGACAATTGTTTTTCTAATTAAACAGGAAAATGCAATGCAAATTCCTTAATGCATAAGATGCAGAGTTAAAAATTCATATTAATTATAAAATGTGAAACGAATTACGTATTGACATTCAGGCGCAATGATATATAGTAAATTGTAAATATATTGTTGCAACAAAGTTGCACTTTCTGATGAAATGTTGTACAAAGTTTTAATAACTGCATTTACATTCAATAATGTATTAAGATTAAAGAACAAGTCTTTCAATAAAAAGTGAAGGCCTTCGCTTTCTGCATGCAGTGAATTCTTTCACGATTAAAATATGCGCGAAAGTTGTTTTTCTAATTAAACAGGAAAATGCAATGCAAATTCATATTAATTATAAAATGTGAAACAAATTACGTATTGACATTTGGGTGCAATGATAGATACAAAGTAAATTGTTAATATATTGTTGCAACAAAGTTGCACTTTCTGATGAAATGTTTTACAAAGTTTATAAAAACAAAAATTCTTATTTGTATGAAATAATTTTTGTTAAAAAATGAATAGTAGTTTGTCTGAACATCCCCACCTTGTTTTTTTTTTGGAAGCTTGCCATTAAACATTTAAAAACACATGGGACAATATAATTTTTATCATTTAAAGTTTATCTGATAAAGGAAAATGTCTATAACAATTTTAGATTTACAGTTTGTCTGCGGTAACAATGGGCAATATTTTGTCAAAGAATTGTCAGTTCTTGACCACGGATCCATTATTCCTTCGTCTTACCATTTGGCACCACCATATCCACGCGAAGAACTTTTACCAAGGGCTTCTCAACAAAATGCTTACGATGTGAAGCACATAAATGGTCTGAACTGGGATGACGGCAACGTTGAATACAATCAACTGCGGACTATTTTTTCAAATCTTTCAAACTCCATAATATATGTCAAAGGTGAAGAAAAGGAAAGATTTATAAGAAAATATCTTCCTGCCAGCGATATAAGACAGCTAATAATACCAAAATTGAATAGCCTTCAGCAGTTTGAAACTAATTGTGAAATACACGGAAGACTTCCACAATTACGTTGCGCAGTTCAAAATTGTGTCAATATTTACCTGTATTTATTAATGAATAAAATTATTAAATAAAAGAATTTATTTTTTTATTTTAATTTATTAAAACCCATTACAAACACATAATGTCAAATATAATATTAGTAGAACAATATAAAGGTATCTCGTAAAAGAGTCTTGAATAGTTTGTGTGTACATAAGAGGTCCTAGATGGTATAAAAAAATCATCTTTTGATAATACAAATACATTTTTCTCTTTACACTTTTCACAATACTTATTATAATATTCTTTTACACTTTCCGATGCATTATTATTATGAAACATAACAATGTTTATGAACTCTAACAAATCAAATAACCTACAAAGTTCGCAATAAGTTAAAGTAATACTTCCTGTGTCAATCGGAATTTTGTGCTCTTGCTTTAATGCTTCCTGGTTTGAAGGTATTGGGTCAATTTCACTTTTCAAGTTGCAAAGATGCTTAAAAATTGCTACCCATCCAGAATATGTTGTTGGAACCGGTTGTTGACCATGACGATGAAATACGATCCTTGCCTCAAATGAATGCGGGTCGAATCCAAGTACAACTTTTTGATTATGATATTCGTCCAGATAGTACGTGTAGTTCAGCAATATGTTTTCACCCCGACTTTCTGGGCAGCTTTTCTGCTTACGTTTTTGGTTTTTTGATGGTTTATCCGTTATTCCTTTTCTTCCCCGTTTTTTAGATTCCATCTTAACGCAAGGATTTTTACTGTAGTACTAACTGGAAGCTATCGTGTAACGGAGTTTATATTACATGTTTCTGTTGTACATGATTGGTTACAGTAAATCCCACCATTTTTTAAATAAATTTTGCAATACAAGTTCATAATTTGTTTATCATTTAATTCATAGTTGTTAAGCGAGAATTGTTTCAAAAACTTTTTCAAACTTTGCCCTTTGCACCGGAAATACAGATACACACAGCAATAATGGCCACATACTTGTGAAAGTGTACCTTGCAATCGCTGCTTATTACACACGAACATGTTTGAATTAGTCAGTAAGAATTTTTGAAAAAATGAATTATTGGGGTATTTTCCATATGAATCAAAATACTCGGCTGGCCCCTTTCTTGGGAAATAAAATGCAACCCAATGAGTTCCACTTTTGTGGGCAGGATCTGTATTAGCTATTATACATGCTGGTTTTTTAATTTTTCGCGGCAACTGATTGCATGGGAATACACCCTTAAAGAATTTATTTGTAATATGATGACTTTTTAGCAAAAGTGCAAGTTCGATCGTGTTCATTCTTGTTCACAAGTTGTGTTTTCTACGTCAATAACTGTGGTATGAGATGTAACATAGTTACTTATAAATTCCTTCGTTGATGCGTCGCGAACAATGACTGTATTAAATTTTGCTAGGGTTTTTATAAGGTCTTCATCTAGGCGTTTAAGTTCAAGATTACCGAATCTACTTGATTTTTCAATGCATTCTGTACTGGATGCGGGATACCTGAAGACAATTTCTTTTGTAAATAATTTATTTTGTGCTGTGAATCCAGCTAAAGAGACTTTTTTAAAGAAGGTCAATTCACCTCCGCAGAGGTATTCGACATTTATCAAGCAGCTCATTGTTACCGTGATATTGTAAGTAACTAACTAACACTTAGCATAAAATGTAACTTCCTTATATAGGTTTCAAAAGTTTGTATATACATTTCGATCCTTATCGATTTCTACACTCCCGTCATATTCAGCATACACAATGCAGGTAACAGTTGTTTTTAAAGCCTCCTTAAATCTTCCTTCAATTCTAACCGTCCCTTGATTTAACAGATTTCCGCAGGTAGAATTATACGACAGATCTGTAGTCAAATCGAAGGCCAATAAAAATGCGCCGTTATCAAAGAATTGTTTTGAAATCTGATGTCCTTTATCAAAATAATGTATTCCAGTTCCTTTAAACAAACTGAGGTAGCCTCTTGTACTGATGGGAGGTTCTTTTGAATAATCAAATTCCATAGGTTGGTTTGGAATCTGAACACCGTTTACAGACAAATTAAATCTGGTTATGTTATTGTGTTTGAAATTGTATGAATTTTTTGTTCTATTTCCCGTATAAGCGTCATTGTCTATCATGCCAAACACTAATAAATTTGGTAGTTGTCCTATCACAATATTGTCTAAAGATAATGTGAATGTATTTGCAGGTATCGTATAGGTTTTGACCTCAACTCGCTTATAGGGATACACAGCATTTGAACGTTGAAGTACAGATTCGTGAGCCAACATTATGCTTGGGTTAACGGTGACATGATTCATATACATAGTTGCTTCTACAATTTTAAGTCTTGGTGAATTGTCATCATTCTTTGATATTAGATAAAATTCAGGCTTTTCAAGCGATAGCACAACGCGCAAATCTACACCGTTCATTAGCAATTTATCTTGATTAAACATATCGCCGTGAATTATCCCCATTAATTCTACTACACCGCTTTTACAGAAAAGCTTTTCTCTTGCCAGGTAACCCGCATTTTCTTCTGCACTTTGAGTAACCTCCATATTATCCCGATCAAGATACCAGCCGACAGACTCTAAATGCGTTGATGCTGCATCTTTTCCATAATTTAGTAAGTTTTCAATATATGCTCTGTAGTTGTAGTTATTGTCAGTTTGAGCAATCGGCTTACCGTTTAAGTAAATAGTGCATTGACGAAAAAGTGAATGGAGCACATTATTTACAACACCTGGACCTTCATCACTTACCGTCGCACTTCCTTCAAGAATGTCTTTTCCGGTATAAAGTTCTTCTTTTCCATTTTTAATTTTAATTAGTTGCACTTTCAAGCGTAGATATATACTTGACAAATCCCGATATGTATCTCCATGACCTAATGAAACAAATTCTAGCACTGATGAGTTATCTAATGAAGCTATCGGTTTGTATGCTACCTCCTCGGTTCTTAAAATATTACTTTGAATAGCTGGTCTCGAGAAAAGATCCAATTCGGATTTCATACACTCGCTATACGTGGGCATTTTGTTTATTTGTCAAAAATATCCAATACCCTTTTACGGAAACTACGTTTGCCTTTTATAGACTTTTTCTTTTTGCTTGATGCCTTTTTCGTGGTTTGTTTTGAACGTTTTTGCCGTTTAGGGGCTAAAGTAAAACGAGCAGTAGTAAATGGATTAGGCCTTTTTATAGTCATGCGATTACTTCTTCCTGCACCATCCATATGATCAAACAGCTTATTTATACCTTTTTGCGCAAGTTCTTGAGCAGCAGCTTTACCTTGCTCTTTTAAGATATCTTTCATAGGTTTACTACCCGCGTTTTCTAAAATCGCTTTCCCAGTTTTAATAGCCTGTTGTTTTAAAACCTTTGCCCCGGAACTAACTATGGGTTGCAAATACCTTAGTAATCCGCTGAAAAAACTTCCAATTCCTCGTCCACGTTGATAGATTAAAGGTGACCGGTACAGTTCACCTATATCATTTAAATTACCACCACTTTGTATTAAATAATAACGCGTGTAATAAGAATTCATATTTGTCTATTGTATTTTAACTGTGCGTAACTACCTTTGTTTGTTTCTTACTATAACAACTGCACATGCTATTTATAGGTTTTATTGTCTTTTAAAATGAAGCATTATGTATGTAGGGATATAACTTGCTTTGAAATCAATTAATTCGCCTTGTCCATCCGTTATTTTTATTGAAATATTTTCAATTGCGGTTTTCTCCACAGGACAATATTCTACATGGTTAAAACGTAGTGTTCTTTCATTTTCACTAATAGGGACTACACGCAAATATCTCACGGATTTATCTCCTATAATCCTAGGTTTCGTTATATCAGTGTAAATGTATATAATATCACGCTCGTAATAGTGACTACTAGGTTTAACATCACGAGGTAATCTTTTACTCAATTTATCAACTGTATCATTTAATTGATCCAATTTCTTAATTATAGACATGTGCTCTGTTTGCAGTCTAGCGGTATCGAAAGACTCCTTTAGTTCCGTCAAAAATACATTTGATTTTCGTTTGTCTGTTGGTGTATTAAGAAATATATCAGTTATAAAGTTTTTTAAATTATCTATATTGGTATCTAAAGGTACTGGTGTTGTTTTATATAATCCTGAGGTCTGTTTTTCGTAAGGAACATTTAAAATATTACTCTTTTCGGTAATCTTTCTAGGTTGTGGGGCTTTAACATTGATAGAATCGCCATGCAATTTATCCAATATTGTGAGAATAATGTCTTTAATACGCGCAATTTTCTTTTGCTTTTCATCTTCTGCTATTGTTTCATCATCAAAATGCACATTATTTATAAAAAGTGTTATGAGATTCTTAACATTAAGATGTGGTGGTAGTGGCTTTTTTATCTTAATTGTTAATTCTAGCTCATCGATTCGTAATTCAAATATGTCATCTTTAACAGGAATTTTACCCTTTTTCCTTATGCTTTTAGGTGGGTGGGTATAATCATCCAAAGCAGTTTTTAACTTGTCATGTTTTCTCTTTATTCTGGGGATTTGTCCGATTATATCATCAATAAAAGCCTCAATCGAGTCATATGATTTCAGTCTTAAAACAACATTATCTGAATGTTTTTTGCCTTGGTATATATGTAGTATAAAATCACCTTCCTCCTTTTCGTAATTAATTTCTGGAATTACTTCATCGAAAAAATCAGCATCTAAACGATCCCAAATTCGCTGTTTGACATCATCCAAGTACATTGTATACCAAGAAGGCGTAACGGCATTAAACCATGTTAAAAGAAATGCGGAAAAATTTACTTGTCCTTCTTTATAGCTCGAATGAGAAAGTATTTCCTTTGTCCATTCCAGTCTAACATTTTCATTTATCTTCACTGTAAGTAGTTTGTGATCTTTCTGTACATCTTGTCGTATTGTTTTTAATTCGTCTGTATCTCGTTTTACTCGTTTGCTACTGCCTTCTTTTCTTTCATATTCAGGAATCGAAATTTCGGTGATTCCGACGCTCCAGTTTTGATTAAGTTTGCATGGACGCGTTAGTTTATTTGTAAACTCGGACAGCGAATTTTCGGGGTAGTAGTGTAAAGAATTGTTACTTAATAAACAAATGTAAAAATCATTTTCTTGAATATCTACAGGCATATTTTTGTATTATAATCTTTCCCAAGGAATTTCGGATATGCTTGAGGCTCTCTCTGTTTTATTTTTTAAACGCTCACTTTGGCGAACTGGTTTTCTGATGGGAAATGCAAGCTCGTATTGTTTAGGATTCAGCTGTGAGGGTCTTAATATAGACTGTTTAGAAGTCTTCTTCGTTTTGTCTTCCTCTTCTTCCATTTGTTGTATGAAACTGGCAGCTTCATCAACGCTCATGTCAACAGGTATAGTATATTGTGTTATACCGTCGTCAGCAGTTACTACTCTATAATCTTTGTTTTCAATATTGGGTTCGGCTGTAAACTTCCTTTTGGAGGGTGGCTTAAGACTTTTTCCTATTCCGCTAGCAGATAAACGTCGCTTGCCTCTAGGAGTTAAAGATTGTCTTGGTGGAGTAATTTCTCCAAAAACTTCATCCGGTAATTGTTGTTCACCTCTAGGAGGACTAATTTCCCCTATTTCAAAAATATCTTCTGGTAATCGAGATGGTATATCTTCTTTTACTGGTGAAGACTGAATTGCTTTGTCGTCTTTAAAAATGAATTTTGTCTGAGTGAAACTATCTCTCAAACTTTTGTGTTTAACTGGCATATTTTCTTGAATAGGATTTATATTTTTGTTTTTATCGGAAACTTGCGCCCTTTTACGTTTTATATTTAAAAATTTTATTAATTCATTTCTATAATTGTACCATTTTTCTTCATCAGACAGATTTTTACTTTTCAATATGTTATCCATTGATTTGTCAAACAATGACAAGTTTGCGGATTGTTCAATATCACTCTTTAGAGTTTTATACACTTCCGGGGATAGAAGCAGCATTTTGTTAAGCCCGTTATTTCTATGCATATTTTTCAATTAATGAGCCGATAACTCCTGACAATACACTTCCTAATAAAACAGGTAGAAAACCTCCTCGCTGTATTAGTATTTTACGCTGTTTAGCAACAGACCTTTTTGCATCAACTAATTTACGCATGTCCTTTTTATACTTGCACAGCGAGTTATAGATTTTTCCATGTGGCATATGGTTGCCTTTTAAGGTATTGAGTGTAATTTCACAAAGAGTTCGTATAACATCAGGGTCAGCATTTTGAATGATAGCCTTTCTTAGATTTGATTTGGCTTTTTTAAGGACATATAGCATATGCTTGTTGTCCTTTAATCGTTTCATTCGTGACGCCATTTTTACTACTCAAAGAGTTTTGTGGGCAAAAACAGGTTGCAAATTCCTTGTTAAATATATCAGTTCTAAATCTTAACACGTCGTTAATGTCTTGAGTTAAATCAATTAGTAAATACCCGTAAGGTGTTTGAGTAATCTCTTTATATATTCTCAAAAGCTCCAAACTATTTTCGGGATAAATTTGTTTAGCTAAATGAGTAAATTGGCTTTTATCTCTAGGGTTTTTAAATACAACTAGATATTTACAATTTAGCGAAATGTCACGACAGAATTTTCCTTGATGAAAAACGTTTTGTGTCACAAGAATTACTGAAAAGTTACGATGATGAGACCCTTTAGTAAAAAGTTCACAAACTTGTTTGCTAAATGCATTTAACATCATATCATCTAAAACAATTAGGGTTGGTTCGTTTACGTGATTTATAAACTCCTCCGGGATAGAGTTTAAATACTCAATGTTCGTTAAATCAATGTCCGATGGTAGTGCATTGTGTTCTGCATTACACCATATAATTTTTTTAATTTGTGGCTCTATGAACAACGCATTATTATTAAGAAGGGTTTTTATAAACGTCGTTTTGCCACAGCCCGAAGGCCCTGCAATAATCATTGTAAATGGATGTCTGAATGCAATCATTATTAGATGAAATATAAATTCCGATTATGTATAAATACCGCATCTTTCAAGTAATATATATAATTTTTATAAAAAATGAGCAGAAGACAAATTGTTGAAGAGCTACATAAACCAGCACGAAAAAATTTTAAACGCCAGCGTGTTATAATTAGAGGTATAGATGATTTATGGCAAGCAGATTTAGTTGATATGAGTGCTTACTCTTCAGAAAATCAGAATTTTCGTCTTCTTTTGACTGTGATTGATACCTTTACAAAATATGCTTGGTCCATACCAATTAAAAGTAAAAGTGCAGCAGAAGTTGGTGATGCAATGCAGTCTATTTTTCATCACGGACGCATTCCAAAGAATTTACAAACGGATGACGGGAAGGAGTTCTTTAATAAATCATTTCAAAAGCTAATGAAAAATTACGATATAAACCATTATTCTAGCTACAGTCCCTTAAAAGCTTCAATTGTAGAAAGATTTAATAAAACATTAAAAAATATGATGTGGAAAGAGTTTAGCATGAATGGTAATTATCGCTGGATTAGTATGTTGGACAAGCTGACAGAAAAATATAATAATACAAAACACCGAACTATTAAAATGCGACCTGTGGACGTTGGATTGGAAGACGAAAAACGTTTATTATTAGCTGTGTATAAATACTCCAAAATAAAATCCAAACCGAAATTTAAAGTGGGTGATTTTGTTCGAATAAGTAGGCATAAACATGTATTTGAAAAGGGATATACACCTAATTGGTCTGCTGAAATATTCAAAATTAAAGAAGTTAAGTCAGTTTACCCGACAACTTATATTCTTGAAGATTACCAGGGAGATATAATTCAAGGAAAATTTTATGAGCTAGGACTAGCCCCAGTAACAAACCCCGATGTTTATTTAGTAGAAAAAATTTTGAAGAAACGCGGGAACATGGTTTTTGTTAAATGGCTTGGTTTTTCATCAAAACATAATAGCTGGATTAATATAAAAGATGTTTTGTGATTGCTGTTAAACAGTTACCATGTTACTTTTAAAGAGAGAATACGACAGATTAAAAACGTTTCGTAATCTTCATTTAGATGAAAGAAAATCTCAAAAACTTGCAAGAAGCGGATTTTTCTACACGAATTTAAGAGATGTAGTTAAATGTTACTACTGTTCCTTGGAATTATGTGCTATGAATTGCTCTGACGATGTTGAAGCCGAACATATCCGTCTTTCACCGAATTGCTTTTATGTGAACGGTAAAGATGTATGCGGACCTTTCAATAGACCAGCTTCATTAAACTTATCACAGTACGCCTACAGCATCTTTAAAATTTTAACGGGTGCTTTAATAGTATTTGGACTGTGTTGTGAGATTTATTATTTTTATAAAAAGCTATGAAGAAACAGGTGAATTTTAACGACAAACCACAAGTTAAATATATGATAGCGTGGAGTTTTGCGTACCGGAAGAGCAGAAAAGGTCCGTGGGAATTATACGCATTGAATACTTTCAGATTTAAGAATAGAATTTCGCAATTAGGTGTAATCTTAAATACAGTTTTAAATAAGAAAATAAATAAAATCTCAAGCAAGTAATCCGCAATTTTGTTTTTTTATTATTTACCTCCATAAACGACAACATATTTCTAAGTAATTAAACTCATTAATTATACCAAAGGCACAGCTCTCGTCCCAGCCCCCAGCCCAAGATAATGACCGTTTGCAAATATCCAGGTGCGCAAAAGCTTTCAATGCACTAGATGCGCACGCGCCGCCCATTAATCAAAATAAAAGGTGTTAAATGTCACGCTAATAACCAATTAAGAAGATGTTAAATGCCAGTCAATCAATATTAATTAACCCAATTACCCAGTTTATTTGCATAATAACCTCTATTGAACTAGTTTATTGTTTCGAATCTTTGTTTACATTCTACAAGATGCAGCTCACTGTATTCGGTGACCTTAAACTTGCCGGTAGACAAACGAGTTAACTTTGCAAAAACTCGTTGCTAAGCAGCAGCTCTAAGATGCACCAGTCACCTTTATTTGCACACTTTAAACAGCAAGAGCCAGAAGCTTTGATAGCCCAGCGGCTATCATACATGCCTCTTAAGCCGATGATCCGCGGTTCAAATCCCCCGAGTCATACAGCCTGCACTTTTTTCCAGCATAAATACTGCAACAGTCTTGGACGCAAAGCTTTCTTCAGGCCACAGCCCCGGCCCCCCAGGCCCCCCAGCCCCCGCCTCAGCCAGCCTAATGTGACATTGGACTTGACGTCACTTCAAGGTAAGGCGCAAACAGGTGCGCAACCGGCTCGAGCCACCGGCGCGTGCCAAGCGCAAACAGGTGCGCAACCGGCGCGTGCCATAAATTACATACAATTAATACCCAATAAATTTGCATAATAGCTCAATCAATTAACTAATGACCCATAAATTAGCTAATGACCCAATAAATTTGCATAATTGCCCCATAAATTAGCTAATGACTCCATTAATTATCATAACGACCTAATTAATTTGCATAATTGCCCCGCCCCCTCATTTGCATAACCGGTTTTGGTTCCCAGGCCCAATCGCCCCAATACCTACTCACGCGTATGTAATTGCCAGCAATTCTTTCTCAACCTGAGCATATTTTTGCTTAGCTTGTGAAAGACTTCTCGACGCAAATGTAATAGGGGCTCCGTCTTGCAATAAGCTACATCCTAAGCCATAATTTGATGCATCACACTGCAAAACTTTTGGACTCTTTTCATCAAAATTTTTCAAAGTTGGTGCCTCTAAGATTAATTTTTTAATTTTATTGAGAGTTTGGGTGTGACAGTCCAACCAAATGAATTCTGTATTCTTTTATAACAACGTATTTAAGCTGTTCGAAATAGTCGCTAAATTTGGTATAAATCCCCGCATATAATTTATCATGCCCAATATGGATTGAAGCTCTTTCTTAAGGTGGGTCCACACTGAGCCACCGAAAGCGAACATATGTGTTCGAGTACAAGTTTTCGCTTAATGTGTACGCGTTTCAAACGCGAACGAATCTGTTCTATACCCTGTGCTCTTGTTCCGTGCTGCTGCCAAATGTGGAAGCAAGAACGAAGAAGTTGTGAACGAACATAAATTTCTACGAAAAGCAGTGCGGACGCCTCACGAATCTTTAGCGAAGGTAATTAAAAAACCCTAAACAAACAAAGAAGAAAACCCTAAAGTCCTAAACAAACAAACAAGTTTGCCGAGTGTGTACGTCAAGGAAATTAGAACGAATGTGTGCTATACCCTGTGCTTGAGTTTCATTTCGGTTGTGAAATTATAGCGACTCCAGCATATGAATTTTTGTCAGTTTTGCTCAATATATCGGACAATGAAGTTATAATTGCAATTACTGAGCCTTTACTTATATGCATACTGTGATTCATTAATAAATCAACAAAAAAAAAAAAAGGCTGTTTTGATATCATGTAGGAAACGCTGTACCAATCGATTCCTTGGACATGTATACGAGTTAAATGAGGGTTCAAATTCAAAATTTACCGAAGTTTGTATAGAAAATTGGTAGAAAACACGAAATATTCGCCATATTTTATATACATTCGCTCAGATTTTCCAACTTGAAAGGAAAACATGCAAATGCAAGGAAACCTGATTGACGCCTTCTCAAAAGGCGTCCACACTTAAAAAATTTCGCTTGTGTTTGCTTGTATATCTACGGACGCCTGTGGAGCACGCGTGATTATGAAAGCAAACATAGCGAACGCGCATGTTTTTTTATGTTTCTTCAGCGTACACACTAGAAAACTTGGATTGCAAACATGTGTACTCATGCGTTCGCTTTCGGTGGCTCAGTGTGGACCCACCTTTATTTGTCGGAGGTGGCAAATTTAAAATGACTTTTGTCTTTTCCGGATCTATTGTAATGTGATCCTCACCTCGTCTGGGTGTTACAAATGAGGGGCCCGTCTGGTAGCGCACTCGCCTAGTGCTGGGCCAGCCCAAAATCCAGGGAGTAAAATCGCTGGAGTGAACTCTGGTGGTCTTCCCAGATAGTACCCAAACCAGGACAACCAATGGGATGTGAGGGTGTATAGTCGGTTCAAAGTTAATTACAAAAAAAAAAATTTATATATAGGGTGGGTAACCCGAAAACCACAGGGAGGCATCTCTGCCCGTACCTGAGAAAGATTCCCAAAGCAAAAAGAGAAACACAAGGTGGTCTGAGAATTGAGGGTGAGGGGGGTACAAGATTTGTGGGTGGGTCCACTTCATGACTCGCGCGCGTCTGGCTGTCTAGCACGGACCTACCTCGTCGGTTCGGGGTGCGTTCTTGAGTCAGTGATTCTCGTACCTCAATTACGAACATAAGCGCTCAAGAAAAAAAATAATAAAAACCAAGCATACAAGGAGAGTCCGGTCGGTCGAAACGAGATCTTACTTGCTATAATTCACGAAGTTTGTTATCGTTAATGAAATGTCAGTTCCTCTTAGTGGGTTTAGAATAAGTGAGAATAAAGAAAAATATTCGATTACACAACTTAACCGGAGCAAATTAGGGGTTAAATCTCTTCTGAAATTACTAGTAATAATCTGTAACACAATACTTCTCAAGGATCACGCCGACGTGTTGGGAAATACCTTTATAGTTAAATGTCTACTATGTGTCTGAGTCACTTTTCGTTATGTGACTGTGATTATATATTGTACTTTTAAATTTTGATCAAAATATGTAATTATGTACATATAATTTCTTTTAAAGTGAAACTTTATTATCATCGCCACAAATTTTTTCGTTCATCTATCGCATGTCGCATTACAGCCGGCCGGTGAGTAGGGGTGCCGCGGAGACGGGGTAAAGTGAAAGGCGCTCGGTAGAGCAGCCAAGGCGCCCAGCAGAGCAGCCAAGTCCAATATGGCAGCGCCAATGGCTCGCATCAGCTGACCGTGTAGCATTTATGTTCTCACTCATTCGTGCAGGTGCTCCGCAGTATTTCTGTGTTTCTGATATCTCGGAGGAATGAACGAACATGGAGTGGAAGAACCGTGTAAAATCCCTGTACGTGAGTGAAGCCAAAAACCGGGGCCCTGATTGTCAAATGAGACTTCGATTGTCAAATTAAGTGTCAAACGAGAAACGAGCGGGAACTTTAATGTGCAGTTCCATAGTGAGCAAACGCGCAAAGAGGTAATTTTGATCTTGTTTTTGCTTAAATGTGAGTTATAAAGTGTAATTTTTATGTTTTAATGTTGCGTTAATTTCTGGAAAGGGCTAATTATATACATATTTTAATTATTTTGCAGAAAAATATAGAAGAATGCCGAGAAAGTATTTTGTGCCTGTTTCGTCGTCAACCTGAAAGAAATCATACAACCAATAGTAGGCTTTGCCAGAGTGAAAAATTTATCATCGAAGAGGCTTTTGCTGAGTCGCGGTTCAATTGTTCAGCTGGTCATAAGAAGAACAGGAGAAGAAAGGGCTTTTGGAATTTTGGAATCCGTAGGCGAGGGTTGAGACACGACAAAGGAGAAAAAAGTTTGAAATCTGTTGGAAGTGGGTGAAAGTCTATAATACCAGTTAAAATCTTGAATTCTTGTAATTAGTTTATGAAATCAAAATATAACAAATCATAATATAACAAAGAAAACGAAGTCTTGAAATCTTTTTTTGTCATACGGTTATTTTCCACAAATAGTGAACTAGTTGGGCAATTGTGTCTGCAACATAATTGAACGCATTTTTATTGGTCCTTCGAACAGGATTGTTGAAAATAATTGTGTGAAATCTGGAAACGTGATTGGTGGAAAAACATTTGAACTCTAAATTGGAATATCGGTCAACGGTTCGGTATCGGTAGCGCGTTCGCGCAACAACAGAAGCCCAGCTATTGATTGAAGAACATCATCAACAGCAATATTATCACCGACAACATTCTTCTCACCGTCATCGACAATCATCATAACTAAGGTAAGCCCATCTTTCGTATTTGGTGGTGGCGTGTGTCTACAATGGAGGCATTGGTGAAGTTGCAAAGGGCTCAAAAGGAGATGATTGAAAAATTAGTGCGAAACTATAAGAAGGATGGCTCTGTTCGGCGAACGGAGAGCTATTATGAGAGAAAACTCCAAGAACTTCAAATTTTATGGGAGCAATTTAAAGCTCGCCATATGGAAATTCTGGTCCTCAGCTACGACGACACTGAGAAAACCGTAGTTGAATATATTGAAGTGGATAGATATGCCGAGATGGAAGAGTTTTATACGGAAAGTTATGCTCTGATAGAGGAACGATTCAGAGCCGACTTCAAAGCTAAATTAAAGCCTAATAAATCGGAGCAGGCTTCCGCACCACCGCGATCTGCCGGTGAGCGTGAGGCGCATATTTCGACGTCAATTAAATTGCCAAAATTAGCTTTGGAAAAATTCAGTGGCGATTACCGAAAGTGGCCAACCTTCCATGATTTATTTAAAAGCCTCGTTCATGAAAATAAAACTCTATCCCCGGTGCAAAAATTACAATATCTCAAACTCCATCTGATCGGTGAACCTGAAAATCTTTTGCGACATATACAAGTGACAGAAGGCAATTATACGTCGGCGTGGGAAATTCTAACAGAACGTTACGATAATAAGCGAGTTCTCGTTAGTACCCATTTAAAGCTTCTGTTTTCCCAAAACGCGGTAGCTACTGAGTCGAGTCAAGGGATTAAAGGTCTGCTGGATACAACCATGGAATCCCTACAAGCATTAAAGAATTTAAACATCTCTACTGCAGATTGGGATCACATACTTATTTATCTCCTTGTTCAAAAATTACCTGTGGAAACCCATGAATTATGGGAACAAGACGTAAGTAAAAGTAAACATTCGCCAACTTGGGAAGAACTGAAAAACTTTTTATAAGTGCGCTTTCGGACACTTGAGCCCATTTCTCCAAAACGGAGCTCGAAGGATCGGTCTCAAGCTAACCGCTCGAAAGTCACAAATCAAGCTTTTCACGTTACCACTAAGTCGAAATGCGTTATCTGCTTCAACAACCACAGCATTCGACAATGTCCCAAATTTTCAGCAGCAAATGCCACTCAGCGCCTGGATATTGTAAAGTCAAAGGGACTTTGCATAAATTGCCTAGGTTCTGGACACATAGTAGCAAATTGTCCTAGTCAACAATCATGTTTTCAGTGTCAGAAACGTCATCATTCCCTTCTTCATCGTAGGAGCGGAGACTCCGCTCAGCCTGCGGCAAAAGGTTCAACAAACGAAACCAAATCAAGGAACAGCTCGCTTGCAGTAGCAGCTGCAACGTCCTCACTATCTGCAGCGTATCCAGAATTTAATCCGAATGTTGAAAATTCTACGATCTCTTTATTCACAAATGAACCTTCTAGAAATCAAATACTCCTGGCCGCAGCGTTGTTGAATATCGTAACACCGTTCGGAACGGAGAATACTGCAAGAGCCTTAATTGATCAGGGTTCTCAAAGCTCTTTCATCACAGCAGCAATGGTACAGAAATTAAAACTGAAAAGGCAGTCGATTAATGCAGAGATTAATGGAATCGGCACAAATTCTATTAATCGATCGACTCAACAAGCGCATTTTAAAATCAAACCCGTAAAGGGCAACATCCATGTTGAAGTCTCCGGTTTAGTTCTAAGAAAACTAACGAATATCCTACCGTCAAGCCCTCTCATTCAACACAATTGGGAACATATTAAATATCTACAGCTAGCGGATCCTCTATTTTATAAGCCGGGTGAAATCGATTTGTTGCTTGGGGCGGATGTCTATGCCGATATCATGATAGACGGTGTTATCAAGGGCACAAATGGTACTCCTACGGCGCAACAAACCATTTTTTGTTGGATTCTCACAGGCAAGACGGGCAATGCTAAACCTAAAACAATAAGTGTGCATAATTTCCACACGCACACGGAACTTAGTGATCAGCTACAGAAATTTTGGGAGTTAGAGAAAGTTCCGGCGGAGAAAATCTATACTGATGAGGAAGAAAGGTGTGAGGAATTATTCGCAAAAACAACCAAGCGGTTATCAGATGGACGGTATGAAGTACAACTACCTTTTAAGGAGGAAACATCAGAAATTTACTTAGGGCGCTCGCGTAACATCGCCAGGAGTCGACTGCAACAACTTGAAAACCAATTCCGGAAAAATTCTTCCTTTAAAGATGCTTACAGTGAATGCATGCAAGAATATATAAAACTAGGACACATGATCAAAACATCCTCTGTCGAAGAAGACCATGTGAGAACAATCGATCGTATTTACGCATATTCATGTAGTTACCTGCCCCATCATGCCGTAATTAAAGAAAGTAGTTCAACAACTAATGCCTAATCTCCATAAAAAACCAGACCAAACCAAAACCAAACCAAACCCAAAAAACCGAATGCTGACAAATCGTCTGTACACATGTTAGCAATGTAGTTGTGAAATATCAGTCAGCCACTGCTTCACTTACCGGTCCAATAAAAGGGCATTTTGTAATAAAAATATAATTATTATGACACAAATATTTGGCACTCTTTACCGGCAAACCACAAGAACCGATTTAACATCAATTTATTTTTGACTTTACAACTTTTCGAGTACTAACCTGTACTAAATGCGCTGAATTGCATGTGGCAACGCCAAACGGTTTTAAAATGGTTTAACTCACACAGAGGAAAAAGCTAGCGGCTGTTGACCAAAATGTGCGAGATAGGTGATGAAATTGCAATGCGAATGACAGAGCTGCAGATATTTTTGGTTTGGCTAGTTGGTCTAGTTTTGTATGGAGATTAGGCATAAGTTACGTGTCGTTTTCGATGCCTCAAGGGCTACGTACAGTGGAATCTCGTTGAATGATAGTCTTATGAAAGGACCAGTCGTGCAGGATGATCTAGCCGCCTTACTGCTACGGTGGAAACAACATCAAATTGTATTTACGGCAGACATCGAGAAGATGTACCGGCAGATTAAAATGCAAACGCAACATGCAGAATATCAAAGAATTATCTGGCGCGAAAATCCGGAATTACCACCTCAGGATTACAAATTGGTGACCGTGACCTTTGGAACGAAAAGCGCTCCTTATTTGGCAATCAGGGTTCTTCAACAGCTGGCAATGGACGAAAGCAATCGATTCCCTCTCGCATCTATGACAACACTCTCCGATTTTTACGTAGACGATCTACTTTCGGGAATGGACAGCATCGAATCAGCGCTAGAAACCCAGAGGCAACTGATTGAAATGATGAAGTCCGGAGGATTCTCTCTAAGGAAATGTACCTCTAATTGTGATCAATTGCTGAAAGCCATACCCCTGAGTCACAGAGAAACCCATCTTCCACTTAACGTGAACCAGGAAGCAACTGTACGAACTCTTGGATTGCATTGGAACCCATCTTCGGATTGTTTCTCTTACACGGTCTGTCTTGATGAAGAGCCTGTAATGTGGACTAAAAGAATTATATTATCAGAGGTATCCAAACTATTCGACCCTTTAGGCTACGTTTCCAATGCTGGAGTGTGCTTTCGCTGAGGCTCAGCGGAGATTGAGCCTGTTTCCAATGCGAGCGTAGCGTGAATTTAGAATTTCTTTCATTTCGTTAATAAACTGCAATCAGCTGTTTATGAGGTTTCAGCATGTTCGACTCAGAATTTCGAATGCGCGAGCGCTACCTGTTTTTCTCAATATTTTAAAGGCATCTTCTATAACTCGTTTCGCGCAATTTCACGCCAAAAGGATATTGTAATTATAAGAATATATTTCGGTTTTTGAATTACTTCTTTTTGGCCAAAAATATATGTTTTTTTAGAAAGGGAATCAGAAGAGCTTTAAAAACTCCATCTAGTGAAAACTAGTCTAACCAAAAATTCGAACATTGTTCGAAGAGCTTGAATCTGAAGTAGGAATTGCTCTACTCCAGATTGGAATTCAAACGTCCCCAGCGTGGATTAGAGGGAGACATGTATATGTAAAAATGAACAAGCGGGAAAGGGAGCACAGATCCACGCTACGCTACGCTAGCATTGGAAACGTAGCCTTAGGCTGGATATCTCCCTCGATCATCCCCGTAAAAATTTTAATTCAAAAATTATGGAAGGAAGGAATTGGATGGGATGAGAAAGTGACTCCAAACCTCGAAAAGGAATGGCGTGAGTACCGAGAAGACATAAAATCTATTGAATGCTTCAGATTGAAACGATGGATTCATTATACGAAACATAAACACGTCGAAATCCACGGATTTGCCGACGCATCTATAGAAGCTTACGCCGCCGTAATTTACATTTGCACGGTCAGCCAATCTGGAGAAAGATATGTTAGTTTACTTACATCAAAAACCAAGGTAGCCCCAGTAAAAACTGTGTCCATCCCAAGATTAGAATTGTGTGCTGCTACATTACTATCCAAATTGATGAAATTTGTGATAGCAGCGATGAAAATTGAAAATGCTACTATTCATGCTTGGACGGACTCAGAAATTGTGTTAGCTTGGCTGAAATCGCATCCTAGTCAGTGGACAACCTTCGTTGCAAACAGGGTCTCTCTAATACAAGAGATATTGGGGAAAAATGTGTGGTCTCATGTTTCTTCAAGAGATAATCCTGCCGATTGTGCATCTCGTGGAATGTCTCCCTCGAATTTATTGCTCCACAAACTGTGGTGGAATGGACCAGAGTGGTTGTGGAAAGAAAAACCCAATTGGCCGAATAAAGTGGTTACAGAATCTACTGATCTAGAGATCCGAAAGAGCACAAAAACTCATGTGTCGATTACTTTAGATTGGGAAACACAACATTCATCTCTCGGGAAACTAAAAAGAGTTACTGCTTATTGTTTGAGATTCATTCGAAATCTGCAAGCGGCATTCAACAAAAGATTACACGGATACCTCAGGACTACGGAAATTCAAGATGCGCTGGACATATTAATAAGACGAGTACAGCTACAACACTTTCAAGAAGAAATTAAAGCTCTCAAGAAAAACATTCTGTTGTGGCCTTTGCAAGATATTCGGGATCAGGCAATGAATAGCAAGCTATTGCACGCGTACCTATTTATTTGATCTTCTTCTTATCACTAAAGTCCTAACACATTTGATATTTTTGATGTGTGTCCTTTTATCGACGGCAGCGACACACAGTGAAACCGACTGGAGTTACAACAATTCTCCCCCACTAACCAAATGATACACATAGTCCCTAAGATGCCCTGGCGGCCGACGAACACGTTCAGACCTCTGTCGTTGAAGAGCCGGAGGGGATGCAGCTCCTGAAAAAGCCCGGGAGTCGTCTGGCGGTTGTGAAGCCAACTCTGGCGGTTGTGAAGCCAACGACTCGTGCGGTGTCACCATCAATTCCGGTAAGAGAGGAAGTAGAGGGCACTCAGCCTCCCTGGCAGACCCTTGATTTTCAATGTCCATCTCAGCTGGTGTCGCATCAGGTGCAAATGTAACCCTGGTACCTCTAAGTTGATTTATATGACGCTTGTGTATGTAGTTGTTGTCGAGCTTCACGAGATAGTGCAAGTATCCAAACTTCTTCAGCACTACCCCAAATCGCCAAACTGGCCTGTTGTTGACATAGCAGCGAGACTGAACCCGATCCCCAACCATGAAAGAACGAGTGCAGCGAACCATTGGCCTCGGATGGTCCATCTCATGGTATGGCCTAATTGCGTCCAGTCGAATTCGAAGATTTCGCTTCAGGTACAATTCTGCAGGCATTCTTCCCTGCGCAAGAGGAGTTGCTCTATATTGATACATGATTTTCTGAAGCTTTTTATGGAGCGTCAAGGGCTTATCTTTCATGGCCCTCAAACGGCTCTTGATTGTTCTCACATTCCGTTCAGCGAGACCATTTGTGGCTGGATGGTTAGGAGCAGAAAACTTCTGAAATATTCCATTCGAAGTGCACCATTTCCTGAAGACCTCGCTGGTGAAAACCGTTGCGTTGTCGGAAACCAAAACTTTTGGCAATCCATGAGTTGCAAATATATTTTCAAGCAACTCAATAGTTCTTGAAGATGACGGTGCGTCATTTCAGACTCGAATCTCAACCCACTTTGACTTAGCGTCCACCAAAATCAAAAGATGTTTCCCTTCATAGGGCCCTGCATAATCCATGTGAACGCGATCCCAGTTCTCTTGAGGTTCCTCCCACGGATGAAGTGGAGCCTTAGGCGGGCTTCACTGGGTGACAGCACAGGCCTCGCAGGACTTAGACATATTTTCAATTGCTCGATCAATGCCCGTCCACACACAATAGCGACGGGCCAACTGCTTCATTTTTGTGATTCCCATGTGGGTACTGTGTAATTCCTGTAATATTCGAGGTTGAAGAGAGCGAGGAATGACTACCCGATTGCCCTTGAAAATAATCCCACTATCAAGTGTATATTCCTGGTTATTTTTAGAATTATTTGTGATAAGATCATTCTTAATTTTTGAAAGTTCTTCATCTCTATCCGTTTCTTGAACTATTGTTTTCGAAGTAATTTCGTCTGAAGAAATTTGTTGAATAGAAAACGAACAGATATCATGGACTTCTTGGTTTATTGACACATCCGTTCCATGAATTCTAGATTTATGTGGCATCCTTGACAAACAATCGACATTGGTGTTGTCAGAACCCTTTTTGAATTTTGTTTCGTAGTCGAATCCTGACAAGAAAGATGCATATCGAAGAAGAGAGCTGATGTCATTGCTGGAAGTTTATTTGAATGATGAAAAATTCGAATTAGTGGTTGATTGTCAGTGATAAGTTGAAAATGATGACCATAAAGATACATGTAGAAATGATTGACTGAGAAAATGATTGCCAGAGCCTCTCTGTCAAGCTGACTATAATTCTGCTCCGCGTGTGTGAGAGAACGAGACGCGAATGCAACCGGTCTTTCCTGTCCATTGACAAGGTGTGAAAGGACTCCCGCAATTCCAGTTGGACTCGCATCACATGTTAAGAGGATCTGCAACTCCGGGTCGAAGGGTATGAGAACACGTTCACTGGAAATTTCGTCCTTAAGTCTGATGAATGCCGTTTCACATGATGTTCCCCAAAAAAACTGCGCATTCTCCTTGAGCAGACTCCTAAGGGGATATGTCTTTGTTGAACAGTCCGGAATAAATCTTGAATAATATGTAACCAGCCCTAGGAATCTTCTGACCTCATCAGCATTAGTAGGTCTCGGCATGTTCATTATTGCTTGAACCTTTTGTTGACACTTTAAAATTTGATTATTTCTTACTGTATGACCCAAATATTGAATTTCGGTTTTGAAAAACTCGCACTTGTCCTTATTGAGATGGAGATCATACTTTTGAAGTCGATGCAGACATGCTTCAAGTCTGAGCTGACATTCCTCCTTTGATTGTCCATGGACAATAATGTCGTCAAAATAAGATAAGGTTCCTTCCAATCCTTGAAGAATTTGGTCGATAATTCTGTTGAACTCGCTTGGTGCAGTCTTGATTCCGAATGAGAGACGGTTCATAATATAAGTTCCTCGATGTGTTGAAATGGTTTGAACTCTTGCACTCTCCTGGTCCACCGTCACGTGAAGATAAGCCTTAAACAGATCCAATCGGCAAAAGTAGGACGAATTTCGAAGGCTGTTAAGAATTTCATCGATTCGCCTAATCGGGTAATGTGCGGACTGAAGTTGCGGATTAACGCCGACCTTGTAATCGACACAAAGACGTACTTTGCCTCCTGGCTTAGGTATGCAGACGAGTGGTGATCCCCAATCACTGTGACCAACTTTAGAGATGACACCATCAGCTTCAAGCGCATCGAGCTCCCTCTCGACCTCCTCTCGCAAAGCATACGGCACATCACGTTCCCGGACAAAAACTGGCTTGGATCCCTCCCGAAGGTGGAGAGAACATGTGATCCCCGGAATGCATCCAACTCTCTGTTCGAATATTGAAGCGTATTTCGTGAAGATACCGTCGAGTGTGTATATATGTGATTGAATTATTACATTTGAATCCGAACGGTCTAACTCGTTGAGATCAATACCCAAGTGGCGCATCCATATGCGACCAAGTAATGGAGGGAACTCATCCGGAACAATATATAAATCCTCATTTGAGATCTTGTTTTTATATTGGACTTTCACTTTTAATTTACCATACGGCGCGAACGTGTTTTGAGTGTACGATCGAAAAATTATGTCAGTCTTTTGAAGAGGCCCATTGAACTGGAGATTTTTAAGACATGACCGTGGTAGCAAATTAAAACCTGCACCCGAATCCACTTCGAAGCGTTGTGGATAATTTTGAATGTTCACGGTAACAAAATATTTTGAAAAATCGTCTGTAAAGTATTCTTGTTCGAAAATGTCCACAACATTGAAAACACCGTAGCACCGCTCTTCATCCCGAATATCATTCACGGAATGAATTTGTTTTGAATTTGAAATTTGTTCCGGTTTTGAAGACATTAAAGTTCCGATGCATACTCTTTGCACATGGCCTGATTTTGAACATGACTTACACAAAAGTTTCTTTCTATCGACGCGACAATCTCGGACCTTGTGTGTATTAGATGCACATCTAATGCATAAGTCCTCGATTCCCATATCTCGAAAACTCAACCGTGACTTTGAATGTCGGACCTGTTTTGAATTATTGTAACCAGGTTTCGAATAATCCTCGCGGCGAGAATTTGATTTATCGTAGCGAAAAGGTCTTGAAATTTTATTTACGTCCACAGCAGTTGAAGGATCCAACTTGAAGGGCTGCTTTGACTCAAGCAGTCGACTGTTCAACTTTGAAGCTTCAATGGCCAGTGCCTTCTTTACTAGCTCATCGAAGGTTGATTCATCGGACTGTAAAATCAGTTCTCTCATTGAATTGTCTTGAAGTCCCCTTATGAATTGCGCGCGAAGAAATATGTCCGCGATGCTGCTCTTACAAGCACAGGTTGATATGAAGTCGCAGTCTCCCACATCCCTCCTAAGAAGGGCCACATAATCGGCAATTGATTGACTATCCCGCTGGTATAGTGACAGAAATGTATGCTGGGCCACCAGAACACTCCTTTTGGGACACAAATGCTTTTCCATGACATTTATGAGCTCATCGTACGAGAACTCTGTTGGTTTCTTCGGTGAAACTAGGGAAACAATTAACTGGTAATTGCTAGAGCCAATTGAATTCAGCAGCATCTGGCCACAGAGTATTTTATTTGAAAACACTCCTTTCATCGTTAAGTAGTTCTCGAAGCGTTGTCGATACATTTTAAAGTTCTCCCTGGAAGCCACGAAATTTTCGAAATTTGGAATTAAAGAAGTTACCGTTGTACTTCCCTGCTCCAATCCACGAGATGTAGAAGAACTTCCTGTAGCTGCAATTCTCTCAAGTAAATTTCTCTGGCTGTCGCTGAACACCTGTAGTAGCTGCGCAAATTGTTCAGGATCCATTTTGAATTTTCCTGCATAAGTTGAAATCGACCATAAAGTAGAGCGTCCTCGGAACTGGGTGCCTGAGGCTTAACCTTGCAAAGTCGAAAGCTCACACTCTGTGCTGCACCGTGTACTTGATTTATTACACTTTACCGTCGTCGCCAATTCTTTTGTTGTGGCCTTTGCAAGATATTCGGGATCAGGCAATGAAAAGCAAGCTATTGCACGCGTACCTATTTATTTGATCTTCTTCTTATCACTAAAGTCCTAACACATTTGACATTTTTGATGTGTGTCCTTTTATCGACGGCAGCGACACACAGTGAAACCGACTGGAGTTACAACACATTCAATTAGGAAGCAAGAGCCGGCTGTTAAAGTTAAAACCATTTCTAGATTCCAAGGATATAATCAGAGTAGGGGGTCGTCTTCAAAATGCCGATTTCTCTTTGGAAGAAAAACATCCGGTAATTCTCCCCGACAAATGCCATTTAACAAGTCTACTTATCGACAACGTGCATAAAGAGACGCTACATGGTGGTTTGCAACTGATGCTAAACGTCCTTGGAAGGCACTATTGGATTTTGAATGCAAAAAATACCATAAGATTCCACGTGCATAAATGCGTAACGTGCTGCAGGCAGAGGGCAAAGGAGCAGACACAGCTTATGGGAAATTTGCCAATATCCCGAGTGAGAAGTGGCAGGCCTTTTGCTCACACGGGCATCGACTACTGTGGCCCCTTTGAACTCAAAACTCATAAGGGTCGGAACGCAAAAAGATATAAAGCTTATATCGCGGTCTTTATCTGCATGGCTGTTAAAGCTATTCATTTAGAGTTGATCACCGATCTGAGCTCGGAAGGCTTTATCGCAGCCTTTCGAAGGTTTTGTGCAAGGCGAGGTAAATGTAGTGAGGTCTATTGCGACCGCGGGACAAACTTTGTGGGTGCCAGTAAAGCTTTAACAAAGCTTCAACAGCAAATGATAAATCAGCTGGATCTAGAAGTGGCACAAGCAATCGAGAACGAAGGCACAACATTTAATTTTATTCCCCCTGCTTCACCACACTTCAGTGGATTGTGGGAATCGGGCGTTCGTTCCACAAAATACCATTTGAAGCGAGTCTTAGGCAACCACATATTAACGTTTGAAGAGATGAACACGGTCCTCACACAGATTGAAGCCTGTTTAAACTCTCGACCTTTATGTGAACGGAGTAGCGATCCTCAGGATTTAAACCCTCTTACTCCTGCACACTTTCTCGTTGGAGATGTGTTGCTAACACCGCCAGAACCGACATTACTCAATTTGAACATTCATCGACTAGATAGATGGCAGTTGCTGCAAACTCTTTATCAGAGCTTTTGGAAACGGTGGAGCTCGGAATATCTATCTCGTCTCCAGCAACGTCCAAAATGGACAACACAAAAGGAAAACGTAAACATTGGGGATCTAGTGCTTATTAAACACGAAGATTTACCACCCAGCAGATGGGCACTTGGTCGAATACTGGCTACACATCCTGGATCTGATGGGCTCGTTCGTGTCGTTACGTTGAAGACCAAAAATCCCGTATTGAAAAGACCGATCGTGAAAATTTGTAGACTACCTTTTCCTAATCAAAATAATGAACAAAATTGACACATCGAAAACATTCACTAATCAAAACAAACCTAAACCCCATTTACACTTTTCCAATTCCCACACTTCCTTGAAGCGAATGAAGAGCGCTAAAACCCGTACATCCTTCCACATAGCCTTCAAATAAGGTAAACGTTATTGCCATCTTATGTTGTCACAACGATGCCAAGGCCGGGAGAATGTTTCGTCGTCAACCTGGAAGAAATCATACAACCAATAGTAGGCTTTGCCAGAGTGAAAAATTTATCATCGAAGAGGCTTTTGCTGAGTCGCGGTTCAATTGTTCAGCTGGTCATAAGAAGAACAGGAGAAGAAAGGGCTTTTGGAATTTTGGAATCCGTAGGCGAATGTTGAGACACGACAAAGGAGAAAAAAGTTTGAAATCTGTTGGAAGTGGGTGAAAGTCTACCAGTTAAAATCTTGAATTCTTGTAATTAGTTTATGAAATCAAAATATAACAAATCATAATATAACAAAGAAAACGAAGTCTTGAAATCTTTTTTTGTCATACGGTTATTTTCCACAAATAGTGAACTAGTTGGGCAATTGTGTCTGCAACATAATTGAACGCATTTTTAGTGCCTGACTGCGAAAATGTGAAGAATTACGTGATCTCTGGGATTTCTTTTCACAAATAGGTATTTAAGAAAATTACACTTAGTAATTTCATTTGATAAAAATTGTGAAAATGATTGGATTTTATCGAAAAATTCATTCATAACTGAAGTGGTTTTCCCTCCAGAAGAACTGTCAGATTTGTGCAATTGAATGACAAAGTCGACACCATAAACATTTTTTTTGGGGGGTCAAAGCATAAATTAATGTAATGATAGAAATATTACTTTACTTAATATTTTCTTTTTATTGGGTTTTAGGTCCCCAAGCGATGTCCACATGCAGAACAGGTGGTTACAACAAATTAAATCGCCTGCAAAAGTTGGCCCCTCCGCAGTGCCAGCAAAAATTTGACGCCTGTACTGAGTGGTGTCTATGTGTGAGTGTTTCTACTCACACATCTTTCAAATGGCTTCACTTTTTTCGGCTCGTTTCCACTCCATGTTCGTTCATTCCTCCGAGATTGATATAAATGTTGTTGTTCACTTGATCGTGACGGCCAACGATACAGCGTTGAAAGCGTCTATCACCTGGATGATTGTATTTATTATGTATTCCGTACTCTAATACGCAGATTGAAATTAAAATTTATAGTTGGATATCTTGTCTACTATTGATTTCCCATTATCATTCCCATTTTGCAATTATTAAGTTAAGATGAAAAACGCGATTTTAATACCCTAAATCGAATAATTTTCCGAAAATTTTCAGTTAAATGCCTACGATCCGAAAAAAAGTTTCACTTGCATCGTGGCTTCATAAAACCACACAATGTTTTTTTTTTGTTTCTTTTTGTATGTCAATGAAAACAAATAATAAAAAAAGAACCGACGGGCCGATATAACTCACTGAGGGTTCAACCATATGGGCCGTTCCACACTAGGCTTATTTTTTGCACCCGGAGTCTTTCGAAAAATTCGAATTTCATTTCGAACACATTCGGAAATCGTCCCCATTTGCCTGCCAGCCAGCAAAGAGGCCAGTGCTAAGGCTCGTTGAAGCGATGCTCTGGCCACTGGGTGCATGAACGAGCCAGGTAGAATTTCCCCGGCTTGTTTACGCATGTGTTAATGAATGTTTTGCCTCTAGGAGGTTGAAAAATTGGACAGTGCCAGGTCGGGTACAATAAAGACATTTGGGAATCTCTAAACCGGTCTCGCTTTTGTCTGGGCAAATTGAATTACTTTCTTATTTTAAATAAGAATTTTATTTCAAAATGAAATAACCTAATTATCTCAAATATTCAGTTATTTCAAAATGAACTAGCTCAATTATTTCAAATAATCAGTTATTTGAAATAAAATGAATTTTAATTATAATCAAATTTAATTTAAATAACTGCTTATTTAAAAATGAAATAAAACTTTAACGAAATAATAATTTATTTCAAAAAATACAAAAAAATAATCTTTAATTGTAAAACCTCATGTTCTTCACACGAAATAAAATGTTTTATTTCGGTTAATCACGTTGTAAATGCAAACGAAATACAATTTCATTTAAAAGTGTTTGCAATGGGAAGCAGTTAAAATTGAAATCGTTTTATAAATCATCTTTATTTACAGTACGTAAAACACGCTGTTTAAAACAATCATTCAAGTTCCGCTGATGGTGTTAGTGACAATATCTCGACAATGCTATCTTCACCGAAATAAAAATCATCGGCCTGTTAGTGGGTCCTTATCAGATGATCATTTTGAAGAGCGTGTTTCACTTACTGCAAATAAAGATGATTTATAAATCGATCTCATTTTTCACTGCTAATGCACTTTTCCCATCCAATTGCAAACACTTTTCAGGCAAATTGTATTTGGTTTGTATTTACAATGTGATTAATTCAAATAAGCATTGTATTTAAAATAGTTATTTCAACTCTCACTAAATAAAATTTTATTTGAAATGATTATTTCCGATCTTATTTCAAATCTCGAATTCGTCATAAAATTTAATTTAAATAATTTCCTAATTTAAATTAATGATTTCATATAAAATGCATTTCATTTCATTTCATTTGTAATAATTATTTCTTATTTTATTTGAAATAAAAATGCCCAGTACAATGCTGAAGTACACATATTTTTCCGCGATGGGATTAATTAATTTATCTTTGTATATGCACTCCACTAAAAAACATTCTAACTCAGAGTGCTGCGACAAAGACTATGGAACCTTCGTTACAAAGACTGTTCACTCCTGCAATTGAGATCTAAACTTTTTTTGACCTTGGTACCGTTATTTCTCCCAACCCCACGATTTTTCTAGAGGATGATACACTGCTTAAGCACTTTGGTCGAAGAGAGAGAAAAAATTAAGAGGCGGGGCTTGGAATCTGAAGAAATCGGTACAGTGTTACAGGGTTTCAGGATTTGCAGAGGAAATATGAAAATCCAACCAAAAGAAGCACCCTGTCAAACCGATCGCAAGAGCGCCTCACCATACAAGCGCATTTGCTTCCTGTACTGAGCAGGAGCGCCTAGAAATCCTATGGTGAAAAAACGTAAACAACCGAATCCGTGTACCCCTTCAATGTGTGGGTCCGGCAGTTTTGTTTTGCCTCTTCCTATTCGAAAAGCACGGGCGCTCTCGCACCAACACAGTCTCACAAAATGCAATGCTTGAGCAGGAGCGCTCCGTAATAGGTGAACTCTCGCTTCATGGTGTTTGCCACACTTCTCCCTATTGCCGTCCTTGTTCATTATTAGGCGATTTAAATGGGAATTCGGACTTGGAACAAACACGGCGAATTTTTCTTTTCGGCTAATGGGCATTTTGTTGTTGTAATTTTCTGAAAATTGTCCATGGTGGGGGTAAATTGCGTCGCAGAATTAGAGTGAACATTCTTTGTAACAAGGTTCAATATTCTTTGGCTGCGATTTCAGCATCAAGTGTTCTTTATTTGGTTCGCGTGCCAAGAGAAAATGTTGGGTTGAAGAATATCGTCTCAAGGCAGCAGGTAGAGATAAGAAGCGAAGGCCGGCCGATAAGGTTGCACTCGGTGCAAAAAGTTGCGCCGGTGCAGAGATGCTCGTTAAACCACCCCTGGTATGGTGTAACCGATTTGGCTTCACTTGAGAGCTCTTTCTCCTAAATTCAGCCTTCAGGTAAAGTCTCCCAAAATCGGCTCTTTCGCTCCGCAACGATTTTCGAAAGACCCATACACTCGCAAAATCGTCTCTCAAAAATGTGTTTGCACGCACGATCCTATTTGTGTGCATGTTCGAAACCAAAGTGAAGGGCTGAATACATTCGGTGCGGTCGTGAGGCTGCGGCCGTGAGTTGTGAGAATCTGACGAGTTTCAGTCCCCTTGAAATCAACAGGATTCTCACAAGTCGGAACACATTCGACGCGCTCGTAAGAAAAAACATCGAGTTTGAGCCAAATGTTATAGTACAACAACCCGCTGTTGTAGTACAAGAACCCACCACCCGTAGCATAAAATCCATAATCTGATTTCCTAATCCAAATTTGACCTAGATTTCACAATCCCGAATATCGAATTTACCAATTTACCTACCTGACATATTTACCCTATTTACCCGGCATGTGATTTTAATGCAATCACTCAATATTGCCCAATTATGCCAAAACATCAGAATTCGCGCATGTTGACCAAACGCGCATTCAGCTTTTTCGTAATCGCTTTCCGCGCAATTGCAACATGACGCTCACTTTTAAAAATCAATCAAAGAATCTTTTTGGGCAGTCTGATTGAGAGCTTGGAGACCACATTCGCGACTCGCGCACCTTCCTAACTTTAAAAAGTAATTCAAAAATTGTAACACAAAAAGTATAAATTGTGATTTGTGAGAATAAATACTTTTAAGATCAAAAAGTGATTTTAAAGATCAAAAAGTGATTTTAAAGAAAATTGTAATCCAAGAAATAAAATTGTGATAGATACTAAATCAATAAAGAAAAGATTAAAAAGTTCAATTTCTTGTTTGTTTCTGTGAACATTTTAAAGGGCTGAATACATTCGGTGCGGTCGTGAGTCTGCGGTCGTGAATTGTGAGAACCTTACGAGTTTCAATCCCCTTGAAAACAACAGGATTCTCACAAGTCGGAACACATTTGATGCGCTCGTAGTAAGAAAAAAACATCGAGTTTGAGCCAAACTCAAACCAAAGAATATGGAAACTAGTTTACAAAGAATAGGCACTCCGGCAATTATCTCCTTATCTTTTTTTGACCTTGGTACCGTTATTCCTCCCAACCCCACAATTTTGCTAGAGGTTGATACACTGCTTAACCATTTTGGTCGAAGAGAGAAGAAAAATTCAGAGGGGGGGCTTGGAATCTGAAGAAATCGGTACAGTGTTACAGGGTGCCAAGAATTCCAGAGCAAATATGAAAATTCAACTGAAAGAACCACCCTGTCAAAGGAAAGCAAACTGATCGCAAGCGCGCCTCACCATACAAGCGCATTTGCTTCCCGTGCTGCTCAAGAGCGCGTTAGAAAACGAATGGTGAAAAAACGTAAACAAACTTAATCTGTGTACGCCTTCAATGTGTGAGGCAGGCACTCGATTTCTACCAGTTCCTATATGAGAAGCAAAGAATATCTAGTTTACAAAGAATAGGCACTCTATTTTTGCGGCGCAGTTATCCCCACCACAGCCCATTTTGGGGAAAAAAATCAAAAAATTTTCCCATTAGTTAGAAAGAGAATCTTTCCCTGCTTGTTCCAAGTCCGAATTCCCATTTAAAGTGCCTAATAAAGAATAAGGACGGCGACATTCAAAATCGCCGCACACACAATGACACCAGAGTTCACCTATTACGGTGCGCTCTTGTTTGCATTGTTTTGTCTGGCACTGTGTTGGTGCCGGCTCGGCCGTGCTTCTCAAATAGGAACAGGTAGAAATCGAGTGCCTGCCTCACACATTGAAGGCTTACACAGATTAAGTTTGTTTACGTTTTTTCACCATTCGTTTTCTTATGCGCTCTTGTTTATGCCATTGTATGGTGAGGCGCGCTTGCGATCAGTTTGCTTTCCTTTGACAGGGTGGTTCTTTCGAGTTGAGTTTTTGTGTATGAAAATATTCTAATTTACTGGGTTTATTTAAAATCGCATCCAGCTGAGATTAATATGAAATTTTTAATTGCATTGAAATCTATAATCCGCCTCCTATATAACAATTTTACAATTTGCAAAAGTCACTTAAAATTTCCTTTATGCTTTTTCATCAAAACTTCACATTTTAAAACAGGCACATCTTTGGATTAATTTTTTTTAATCAAATTGGGTATAAATCAAAGCAATTTTATTTCATTTGTACCACATATAAATTGTTTGATATGGATAACTCCCCAAAAATTTCAATGCAATGCAATCGTTCCTGCTAAATCTGGTCTTGATCCGATTGTAACAAAAACACCACCTATTATTAACTATTATAATAAAAATTTAAAAAATTCTACAATAAAAATAAATTTTCCGAAATTTCTTAAAGATTTTCTCCTAAAGCCACATTTCCTCGGCACCCTGTGACAATTCTGTACCCATTCCTTCAAGTTCCAAGCTCCGTCACAGCACTTTTCATCTCTCTTCCAACGTAGTGCTTAAGCAACTATCGACTTCTGACAAAATTGTGGGGTTGGGTGGAATAACGGTAGGAAGGTCAAAAAAAGATAAGGAGATAATTGCCGGAGTGCCTATTCTTTGTAAACTAGTTTCCATATTCTTTGATGAGAAGCACGGCCGTGCCGGCACCATCACAGTGCCAGAAAAAGCAATGCTTGATCAAGAGCGCGCCGTAATAGGTGAACTCTGGTTTAATTGTGTGTGCGGCGATGTTGATTGTCGCCGTCTTTATTCTTTATTAGGCAATTTAAATGGGAATTTGGACTTGGAACAAGCAGGGAAAGATTCTCTTTCTAACTAATGGGAAATTTTTTTGGTTTTTTTTCCCCAAAATGCGCTGTGGTGGGGATAACTGCGCCGCAAAAATAGAGTGCCTATTCCAAAGAATATCTAGTTTACAAAGAATAGGCACTCTATTTTTGCGGCGCAGTTATCCCCACCACAGCCCATTTTGGGGAAAAAAATCAAAAAATTTTCCCATTAGTTAGAAAGAGAATCTTTCCCTGCTTGTTCCAAGTCCGAATTCCCATTTAAAGTGCCTAATAAAGAATAAGGACGGCGACATTCAAAATCGCCGCACACACAATGACACCAGAGTTCACCTATTACGGTGCGCTCTTGTTTGCATTGTTTTGTCTGGCACTGTGTTGGTGCCGGCTCGGCCGTGCTTCTCAAATAGGAACAGGTAGAAATCGAGTGCCTGCCTCACACATTGAAGGCGTACACAGATTAAGTTTGTTTACGTTTTTTCACCATTCGTTTTCTTATGCGCTCTTGTTTATGCCATTGTATGGTGAGGCGCGCTTGCGATCAGTTTGCTTTCCTTTGACAGGGTGGTTCTTTCGAGTTGAGTTTTTGTGTGAATTTATCAAAACTTGTGGCATATTGGACCAATATTGAATTTCATGTTGTGAATTTATAAAATTGAGTGGTGAAGTTTTTAGTGAATTAACACTTATATTTTTGGAAACTTCCAAACTTGTTAATAATTTTAGTTTTAAGAACATAATTGTATTCAATGTTAATTTAAGCTTCGACTGATAAATTGTAAAATTTGTAAAATTATTTTTGGTGCAATAAATCAGGAGGTTTTTTAAGCCAAGTGCTTTTTCCTCCTTAAAAAAAATTACTGTATTTTTATTTAATAGTTTACTCGGGACTTATATACCGAGCCGAGGAAGAACTGAGCAATTCATAAAGGTGCAATAAAACACATTAGAAATAAATTATTATATTCTGGACTTCCGAATACACCAATGTTACTGCAGAAATCAAAACAAATATTTTATTGCAAGATTTATATTATAGTATGAATATATTATAATTTACTGGGTTTATTTAAAATCGCATCCAGCTGAGATTAATATGAAATTTTTAATTGCATTGAAATCTATAATCCGCCTCCTATATAACAATTTTACAATTTGCAAAAGTCACTTAAAATTTCCTTTATGCTTATTCATCAAAACTTCACATTTTAAAACAGGCACATCTTTGGATTAATTTTTTTTAATCAAATTGGGTATAAATCAAAGCAATTTTATTTCATTTGTACCACATATAAATTGTTTGATGTGGATAACTCCCCAAAAATTTCAATGCAATGCAATCGTTCCTGCTAAATCTGGTCTTGATCCGATTGTAACAAAAACACCACCTATTATTAACTATTATAATAAAAATTTAAAAAATTCTACAATAAAAATAAATTTTTTCCGAAATTTCTTAAAGATTTTCTCCTAAAGCCACATTTCCTCGGCACCCTGTGACAATTCTGTACCAATTCCTTCAAGTTCCAAGCTCCGTCACAGCACTTTTCATCTCTCTTCCACCGTAGTGCTTAAGCAACTATCGACTTCTGACAAAATTGTGGGGTTGGGTGGAATAACGGTAGGAAGGTCAAAAAAAGATAAGGAGATAATTGCCGGAGTGCCTATTCTTTGTAAACTAGTTTCCATATTCTTTGATGAGAAGCACGGCCGTGCCGGCACCATCACAGTGCCAGAAAAAGCAATGCTTGATCAAGAGCGCGCCGTAATAGGTGAACTCTGGTTTAATTGTGTGTGCGGCGATGTTGATTGTCGCCGTCTTTATTCTTTATTAGGCAATTTAAATGGGAATTTGGACTTGGAACAAGCAGGGAAAGATTCTCTTTCTAACTAATGGGAAATTTTTTTGGTTTTTTTTCCCCAAAATGCGCTGTGGTGGGGATAACTGCGCCGCAAAAATAGAGTGCCTATTCTTTGTATATCCATATTCTTTGCTCAAACTCTGCGGTCCGCGTTCAAAAGCTCTGCAGGGGAAATGCATTTTTCAGTCGTCAAGAAGCATTCGATTGGAGAGGATGCTCATGTTTATGCTGCGATGGATGATTTTAATGAACGATTATTACAAAAGAAAAGGTAAAAACCTATAAGTATTTTAATGACAAAATGGACCCGAAATACAAATGTATTAAAGAGAAGGAGAAAAAAAACTTCTGGGTCCATGTTCTTTTTATTCTGTTTTTTCCCTCTTCCGCTCACTGCAACTAATGTAGTAGCTAAACCAATTCCTAAAACTTTTTCTGTTCCCACAAACATCTTTAACTTTAATTTAGCAGCGCGAGTTTTATTATTTGATTAAAACTTAGGTTTTAATCATTAATTTATTTATTAAGTTTTATAGTTTTGGTTTTAATATCCAAACACACTTTTATTAAGTAAATATATGATCTTTATTTGAACTCCAAGTATAACTATTGAACAAAACTTGTGTATGCTCCGGCGGTTGTCTTAAGACTCAAACTTATCTGGCTAACTAGCTTTAATCTGCTTAAGTCTAATTATCCAAAAGTGCTTAGCTAATCGCAGTTCTCACGGCATCTCATCTTGATTTCCTAGTAGGGCACAAAAGATATCATCTGATACCCTAGGAATGTGGGAATGGTCTGGGCAGATCAGGTCCTAACGGTCATTTTGCTTATAAGTTCTTCATTTATGCTGCTATGACAAATTTCTTTGTCTGCAGTGTTGCTGAGGCAAGGTAATGTAACTCCTCCCCCACTAGATTTTGGATTCTCCAGAATCCTATTAATCGATTTGAAGTTTTGATTTTTAAATTTCAAGAACAAAAATACACAAATTACAATTACTATCACCAGACTTAACGAAAATGACCCAATCCCCATTCCAACGTTTAAATGTTTGTGGTATTTTAACTCATTTATATCTTTTACATTATTTTCGTGTTCCAAGACTATATCTTCGAAAGTTAGATCTGTTTTATTTAAAGCAGAATGGCTTTCTATTGGTATAACAAATTTGCTTACAAATGTGTTGAATCTGTTACTATGTATTTTATTATTAATTTGGATTGTACAATTCTGAAAATGTATAAAATAGTGTCCATTCAAAGTCATACTTCTATCGTCACAAGTACTATTAAGCTTTCCATTCTTAACGTTAATCAACACCAGGACATCATCGTCAATTTCAATGTATTCTTCCTCGAGATTTACAATAAATCCACAATTATTCCTAAAAATACAATGTTTACTTACTTTTAATTCTTTTAATGTTTTTCCGTTTTCATATGTGAGTGTTTTGTTATCTATCTCGATTACAAATTCAATTTCCTGATCAATTTGTTTGTTATTATTACTAGGAATCGGAATTAACAATTCCTTATTTAATTTTTTGAATTCTTTAGGGATTTTTATTGCGAAAATGATCGATTCATTATAATATTTTGCTATTCCAAATCTAATCTGTGTTAATTTTCTTGAGTCGATATCGTAAGTTCTAATCTCTTCGTTCGTCAAAATGCTCGGATGCAAGATTCCCGATCTGGCTGACACAAAGTTGTCCTGTATATTCTCAACCTGTCTTTTAATTAAGTCAATATTAATCATATGTTCCTGAAAAAGGCTTTCTGCAAGGATCCTTTTTCCTAATGCGTTTAGTTCATTTGTCATTTTAAGTCGGTCTTTCTTAATTGTGTTTTCAATTAAAGTAAATGATTTATTAAAACTGTCATTAATTTTGATTTGTCGATTAACTGTTCCAATTGTCTCGTGGTTGTTTTTGTCAATAGTATTTAAGTGTTCCTCAATGTCCTTTCTGTCTTCATCGTCCATGGTCCCGAATATCCATTTCAGGAAACCTCCACCCAAATTAATAAGTCCTCGTCTGAATCTATGTGGGATTAATGTCTTAACCTGATTTCTAATGCTTTCGATTTGGTGCATTAAAATGTCTCTTTTGATACCGGATTCGATAGTATTGTTGACTGTGTTTCCTATGCCATCGATTATTTTCAATATTTCTTTGGGGTTAACAATATGTAAGACGATGTCGAATTTAGTAACAATTTCTATTTCATCTACTTGAATTTTTGCGCTTCCTGATATCGAATTAATTTTGTCAATTGTCAGTGTTTGGTGACTGAATGGTATCATCAGTAGAATGATCCCTGCTGTTAGAAGGGCCTGAAAATTTAAAGGGTCTTTTAATATTTTCTTCGTGTATTCCGATGAGTCGATGTTTTCTAAATTTAGGTTGTTCTTTATGCCTAACAGCCTTATAATTTCTTATAAAACCTTCTTCCCTCTTTTCTGTATAATCTTCTATTTTCTGATTTCTTTTGTTTATAACCTTCTGTTTTGTATTTTCTAACCTTTCCCGTATTATGCAATGGTCTATTTTATGCTCTTGTACGTCTATTGGAGTTGCTTTAATGGTAGAGTGAAAAGTATTATTATAGAATTTGAGAGCCTTCAACATTTGAGTTCTTATTGGCAAATTTTCTTCAAGATTGAGAGCCCTAATTCGCTCTGTAATAATGTTATTAAAACGTTCAATATCAGAGATTCCAGTATGACTGTTTGGTTTTGTCACATGATACTCAATGCCTTCCTGTTCGCAAAATTCCCTAACGTTTCTTGTATTGAATTCGTTATCGAAAACAAATTTCTTTATTTTTCCTCTAATGGCTAAATACTGTCTGATTTTTTCTATCAGCGTCTGGCTATTACGATCCTCCAAACAAAAACTGACAACATGTTTGGAAAATTTATCGATAAAATTAATGAAGCTGTGTGTACTGTTTACGTAAGTGTCCATATGAACGATTTCATTTGTTGTGGAGGGAGTTTCTGTCAGATGAAATTTCCTTTTTACTGGGTTTCTATCGTATTTTGCTGCACTACATATTTCGCAATTGTTTATTATTTTATGAATTGCTGTTTTAAGGTCTGGGTTATAAATTTTACTCTTTAATCCCTCGTAAGTTGCTACTATTCCGGAGTGTCCCAACTCGTTTTTATGAAAAAGTGATATTTCCCTATTGAGTTTTTCTGTATCATCGATATCTGTTGCAAAAAGACTACACCTAACAAATTTTACGCTAATATTTTGCGCAAATAGATTAATTATTGCTTGTTGCAACCGGTTATACTCGTGGTCGTTTAACTCCGAGTATATTCCTACTTTGCCTTTTCCTACATACCTTTGCAAAATGCCATCAACATTTTCATTTTCTAAATCTCGCAAATCAATAAAAATTCTTCTGTTCTTAAAAACAGTTTCCAATTCTTTTTCTTTGGACTCTTTTAGTATAATTTGTGTTTTGAATCGGTTAACTACTGTTTCCATTATTGGTATATGATTTTCAAAATTCTCTCCTTGAGAATGGGCAGTTTGGCTCTCTAGAGAATCATTTAGAGCATTTATCTCGTAATTGTTCTTATTATTTTCATTACACTCAGCTTTATCAACACTGAAATTCAAATTTTCAATCTCAGTGAGGTTCAGACCTTCGGGTTCTGAATTACTAGCTATCTTGTCGTCTCTTAATTCGTTACAAATTCTAAACAATTCATTAAGATTCAATTCGGGACTTTCCTTGTTCAATAGATTTATTTCTTTTGTCTCAACATTGATTCTGCTTAAAAAATCTGCTATTACGTTATCTTTCCCTTTAATATAATCTATTTTTATATTATATTCGCCCAAAGATATAAGCCATCGTGTCAATCTTGGGTTAATGTCTTTTCCTGCATATTTCGCTGCAAGCCATTTTATCGGTTGGTGATCTGTTTGTAAGTCAAATTCTTTACCAAACAAGTAGGGTCTGAAATATTTGCATCCCCACACAATTGCTAAAAGTTCTTTCTCGATTGTCGAGTAATTCCTCTCATGATTATTTAAAGTTCTGGATGCATAACAGACTGGCTGTCCGTCCTGCATCAAGACTGCTCCCAGAGCGATATTACTGGCATCAGTTACTAACTTGAATCTCTTTTTAAAATCAGGATATCTGAGGATAGGATAGTTAGTTATAATATCCTTCAGCTTTTCAAAGGCACTGATATAATTTGGATCATTTTGATTGACTTTTTCTCCCTTTTTTAGATATCTTGTAATTGGATAAGCTATTTTGGCATAGTTTTTAATGAACTTCCTGTAATAGCCTGTTGTACCAAGAAAACTTTTTATTTGCTTCGCATTAGTAGGAAGTTTTAATTTCTGTATACATTTAATTTTGTTTGGGTTGGGCTTGATCCCTTGTGGAGTCAGTATATGGCCCAAGAACTCCGTTTCTTTTCTTAAGAAACTGCATTTATCGATTTGTATTTTCAACCCTGCTTCCCTTATTCTTTCAAATACCTTTTTTATATTTGTAATATGCTCTTCTAGAGACGTACTAAATATCAAAATGTCGTCCAGGTAAACGACACAGTTTTTATTTACAAGGCCTCTCAGCACCTGGTTCATCATTCTTTGGAATGTGGCCGGGGCGTTTTTCAACCCAAATGGCATTCTTAAATATTCGTAATGACCATAGGGGGTTGAAAAGGCTGTTTTCATCCTGTCTTCGGGTTTCACCGGTATTTGATGAAAACCCTTTGCTAGGTCTATGGTAGAAAAAAACTGAGCTCTTCCCAATTTATCGAGGATACCCTCGATATTGGGTATCGGAAATTTGTCACTAACCGTAACTTCATTGAGTTTTCGATAATCAATCACTATCCTCCACTTACGCTCTCCGGAATTGTCCAATTTTTTCGGTACAATCCATAGAAGACTATTATAAGGGGAGTTGCTAGGCTGAATTATGTTCTGTTCGATCATTTCTTTAATTTGTTTTTCTATTTCTTCCTCGTGGACACGAGGGTAACGATAACGAAACGTCAAAATGAAAAAATTAACGAAACGTCAAAATGAAAAGTTGAATATTTTCGACAAAACTTGCACTTTTATCGCAATTTCAGGTAGCCACCTGCACTTGCCCTCCCCTATTCTTCATTTTTTTTCGCTTCACCTTTTATTTTTGCACTCTAAAACCTGCAAAAAATAATATTCATTATTACAATCAAAAACTCTTACCTGTCATGCGTCCATTGCCTTATTTGTTTTCAATTTCTCTTTTCTGGCAGGTGGCTCCTCTGAAATTTGCAGATGGCTCCCTCTGAAATTTTCGCTAATCCCTTACAAAGCTTTTAGATTTTTTAAGGAACGTTTTTATTCAAATTTTTCATTATTTTTGTTAAATATTTTCAAAATACATATTATATTAATTATATTACATAAATTTGTGGTCTTTAAACCATTTCCCTTACATATAATCGATAATTTCGATCATCCATTGAATTATTATTTTAAGTTTATTATCACTCATAAAGCTATTAGATCATTAGCCTCCAATTGTATTCCTCGTCCGTTGAGGAATACTTTATAACGGTATTGTTATGTCATAACAAGTGCATTGGATTTGCTGCAATAATTGTGTTTTGGATTGAAGATTTCGGTAATTGTTTGAGTGAAAAAAGTGCTTTTTGGATAAAATGGTATGTCTTTTATTAATATACTCTTTAGATTTTTTGTTGCTTTATTTATGTGCGATTTTGCCGCAATTAATGATCCGCACTGTCCATTTCATTTGCACGCAGTCTAAACGCGAACGAAACCAGATCCATAGCATCAGCACCTCACATCCACCTACCCTTCACTTAGGGGGGAGTAATGTGGGAACTCACATCAAATTCAAATTCAAAAATGACAGGCAGCGCACCCGGCGGAACTTATCTGCAACCACGGCATAACTTTTGTACCTGAAGGTTTGCAGTTTGACAACTGACACTACTGACTGATCTAGCGAGCCCGCCAGATGATGAAATACAAGCTGTCTTTGCGCGCTAACAATAATGTACAAAGTTTCTTTCTCTACTTTTATATCGGCTGTGAAATAAAGTCAAATTAGAACTGTGAGTGTTATTGCCTTTTACTTTTGCCCCACAATAACGCAGAATAGAATAAAAACATAAATAATAAATGTGGCTAGTCCCCACATGTGGAACGATCCTGTCGCCATCTAGCGTCATTTTTCTGTTGTGGTGAAGTACCCACAACTGTTGGAGGAGCCTATTACGATTGACGAATAGTCGTCTCATTCCTTATGTCAACACCAGACGAAAAAAAATTGTCAGTGACTGCTCAGTCGAAATTGTCATTGACTGTTCAGTTCGCCTCCCATAATACGACGATTGCATTAATTCGCCAATAAGTTCGACCCACGGCGAACGTTCGACTCGTAATTCGTAATAGACCCCTTAATTACAATTGTAACGATACTGAATTTTCTTATTGGTTTTCTAAAAGTAGTTAATGTTATGAGCATTATAAGCAAATTCTTAATTATTTTGTAATGGTTTTGCTGAAAAACATTGTGTTTACAAAGCTAATGCCGTAAAAAACGAAATGAAAAAGAAGAATGGGATAAAGAAGATAAGAATGAAGTAAATAAAAAATAAAATAAAAATCCTAAGAACCAAAGGCAAATAAATATAATAACAAATTAATTTTTGTTTCCTACTATATTTGAGGTGAAGTATCTCGTTTTTTCTGAAGTAATTCTTATTTCGACCTGAAGTCATTAATATTTTTATTATGTATTATAATTTTAGGGTATATGCGTGCGCACTACACTATTAATATCCCACGCACGCCTGAATCTTTCAGGTTCTTCCCGCTAGATATCATGCAAAACGAGCGAGACCACACATAAGAAACCTGTTCGTATTGCAATATCTTTGTTATTTCTTTATCTATGATAAAATCAACAGTTTGTGAAATATTTCGGAAGTTCAAAAAAACTTTAAGACGCTGTAATTTAAAAATTATTGATTTTAGAACAAAAAAGTTAATTTAGTTAGAACCAAGATGTATATCTGTGTATATATTTTACAAAATTCCTACCGGAGTAATTTTCCTTTTACAAAAAATTCCTACCGGAGTAATGTTCCTTTTACAAAAAATTCCTACCGGAGTAATGTTCCTTTTACAAAAAATTCCTACCGGAGTAATTTTCCTTTTACAAAAAATTCCTACCGGAGTAATGTTCCTTTTACAAAAAATTCCTACCGGAGTAATTTTCCTTTTACAAAAAATTCCTATCGGAGTAATTTTCCTTTTACAAAAAATTCCTACCGGAGTAATGTTCCTTTTACAAAAAATTCCTACCGGAGTAATTTTCCTTTTACAAAAAATTCCTACCGGAGTAATTTTCCTTTTACCAAAAATTCCTACCGGAGCAATGTTCCTTTTACAAAAAATTCCTACCGGAGTAATTTTCCTTTTACAAAAAATTCCTACCGGAGTAATTTTCCTTTTACAAAAAATTCCTACGGGAGTAATGTTCCTTTTACAAAAAATTCCTACCGGAGTAATTTTCCTTTTACAAAAAATTCCTACCGGAGTAATGTTCATTTTACAAAAAATTCCTACCGGAGTAATTTTCCTTTTACAAAAAATTCCTACCAGAGTAATTTTCCTTTTACAAAAAATTCCTACCGGTGTAATGTTCCTTTTACAAAAAATTCCTTCCGGAGTAATTTTCCTTTTACAAAAAATTCCTACCGGAGTAATGTTCCTTTTACAAAAAATTCCTACCGGAGTAATTTTCCTTTTACATAAAATTCCTACCGGAGTAATTTTCCTTTTACTAAAAATTCCTACCGGAGTAATTTTCCTTTTAGAAAAAATTCCTACCTACCAAATGTTTTATTGAATTTTATTTAGGCTTCAGAAAGGATTAATTTGAAGAGCATTATTGCTCTGGAGATGGAGGAGCTTATTAAAAGACTACAGGAGTGGGGAGTCTTAGCCTGCGAGGGAAGGCTAATGTGTTGGAAATGTGGAAAGGAAATGAAGTTGAGGAAGGCAAGTGAGAAAATCGACGGGTTTCGCTGGGTGTGCGACAACAAAAGGGGCAAAACTGGCAAAAAATGTGGCGAAAAGCAGAGCCTTCGCAAAAATACGTTTTTTGAGAAGTCCAAGCTCAGTTTATGTCAGGTAAGATGTTTTTTATGTTATTCTGGGAACAATTTTGATGTGTTGTATGTTTAGATTGTTACTTTTTGCCACTTATGGTGTTGGAATAACGAGCTGAATTTTATTATCAACGAGACAGAGATGTCTCGTTCGACTGCCGTGGATTGGAATTCGTTTTGTCTCGAAGTCGCCATTGATTTTTGTATTCGGCGGGAAAAGCCCATAGGTATAATTATATAATTATTTGGTTGTTTAATTATTTATTATTTATTTTATCGTTTATTTAGGAGGTCCAAATAGGACGGTAGAGATAGATGAATCTAAATTTGGAAAGAGGAAGTACCATCGAGGACATTTTGTGGAAGGGCCATGGGTATTTGGTGGAGTTTGCCGCGAAACCGGCGATGTGTTTCTCGTGCCCGTAGAGCGTCGCGATGCATCAACCCTGATTCCACTGATCATTAAGTGGATTTTGCCCGGCAGCACTATTATTAGTGACTGCTGGCGCGCGTATGATGAGATTGATGCAGCGACTTTCAGGCACCTTAAGGTTAATCATTCGATTAGCTTTAAGGATCCTGCTACGGGTGCTCACAGCAACGCCATCGAAGGGTTGTGGAGACACGCCAAATGCAGATTGCCCGAGTACCGCCGAGAAAAATCGTTCTTTGTGGGCTATCTTTCCAAATTTATGTTTCTTCTGTTTTGTAAACGGCATAATTTGGATCCTACTGTGGAGTTTTTCCGTGCCGTGGGTGTACTCTATAATCCGTATATAGAGGTAAGAAAATGTTGATATTATTTGAAATATTGTACTTATTTCGATTTTATAGAAAATTGAGGAGGATAGCGATAGCGATGGCGACGAGGAGCGGGGCGGCGAAACGGTCCAGGTATTTTGATGGTTTTTATGTTTGAATGTAGTAATTTATTGTGAATAATTTATAGCCTGGAACATCATCTGACCCACTGCCCAGCACATCATCGGATCCACTACCCAGCACATCATCTGATCCACTGCCCAGCACTTCCGCAGCAAATTTAGACAGTTCGGATTACGAAGTAAGATAGTTTATGATTTTATGTAATATTATAATGGTTTTTTATCAGGAAGACGAAGATTTCCTCGGTTTTTTTGAGGAGGTTTTTTAGTCCCACACACCAGGGTGAGGAAATCCTCCCCTGACGGTGCGTAAGGCATTTTTCCTCCTGCATAAAAAAAAAAAAATTTATTGTTTATATATGTATTATTGTTAAATGAACATAATAATAATAACAATATGTGGTAGTAAAATTTAAACGCTTTATGAGTGATAATAAACCTAAAATAATATTTCAATGAATGATTGAAATTATCGATTATTTGTAAGGGAAATGGTTTAAAGAAGACAAATTTATGTAATATAATTAATGTAATATGTATTTTGAAAATATTTAACAAAAATAATGAAAAATTTGAATAAAAACGTTTCTTAAAAAATCTAAAAGCTTTGTAAGGGATTAGCGAAAATTTCAGAGGGAGCCATCTGCAAATTTCAGAGGAGCCACCTGCCAGAAAAGAGAAATTGAAAACAAATAAGGCAATGGACGCATGACAGGTAAGAGTTTTTGATTGTAATAATGAATATTATTTTTTGCAGGTTTTAGAGTGCAAAAATAAAAGGTGAAGTGAAAAAAAATGAAGAATAGGGGAGGGCAAGTGCAGGTGGCTACCTGAAATTGCGATAAAAGTGCAAGTTTTGTCGAAAATATTCAACTTTTCATTTTCACGTTTCGTTAAAATTAAAAGTTGAATATTTCGAAAACTAGGGCCGAGCCGCATAAAATATTTTATGTGCCTTCGTTTTAGGCCTAAAGGAAGCCACCTGCAAAATTTTATTGGAATCGGAGCAGGTCCCCTATTCTTGACATGTTCCAAATATCGTTCGTTATTAAATGTTCTTGGCTCACCACTACCATGTTTAAAATTTTTCCGATTCATATTACTATTTCGTGAATCTTTAGTTTTTCTGTAATTATTTATTTATTTATTTATTTATTCCACGGGAATACACCCAGTAACTAAGATAAAAGATTGCTTAAAAATAGGTGGCAGGAATAACAATGGCAGTATGATGAAATATACCTACATACATAAGTATATCGCCCATATCATAACAAAACAGAGTAGTGAAGTTAAAGCCTATATGACTGAGAAATGGAACTATAAATAGCGTTATAATACTGATTCAGTGAGATAAACTTCAAAGCAAAAACTCAATAATAACTGGCAGGAATAACAATAACAGTCTGATTATATGTACATTGGCTATACCATAACAATAATAAAGCAGTGATGCTAAAGCATATAGGTTAACAACAAAAGACTATAAATAATGTTATAATACTAATTCCGCAAGAAAAACCTCAAAGTTAAACCCGAGAACACAAAGTAGAGAAGCGAAATCCCTCAAGTAACAAGTGCGTCAAAAAGCGTCCTGCGAAATCTGCCGAGCATCAGCTCAAAGAAGTCAACAGTGGGAAGCAACTGATTCGCGGTTGTCGACAATCTATTGACCGTATCTGATTTGGCTGAAGAAGTTCTAACTGCCCTCACACGGAATAATCGGTCGTGCCGCACACGAAGAGTTCTAGCGGGAAGACTAATGCCAAATAGGGCTCTGAGTTCAGTGGAGTCGATGATGCCATTAAGTATGTTATAAAAGAACATCATGTCAGCAACCGTGCGACGAACCGCAAGTGGCATAAGGTTACACCTGCGTTCTAAAACAGAAAAGTCATGGTCAAATGGGTGCATCGGAGCACCGGACCTGGAAGCAAGAGAGCGTAGGAATCTATGCTGCACTTTCTCGAGACGGTACACGTCAGAGGCCGCAGACGGGGTCCAAACCACGGATGCAAAGTCAAGATGAGGACGAACTAAAGCGGTATAAAGATAGCGATAAGTGAAAGGAGATGAAAAATTCGATGAATTTCTATTGATAAAGCCAAGGGCTCGAAAAGCCTTCTGCGACACTGCTGCTATGTGACGCGAAAAATTTAATGAGGCGTCGAACAGAACACCAAGATCAGAGATCTCCGAAACACGCTGGAGCTGCTCACCACCCAGGGTGTACGGAGAAACAACTGGGAATTTAGACCACGAGAAACTGACAACCTTGCATTTTGATACATTAAGTGGCAGCTCATTCATCTCACACCACGATTCGAGAGCGTTCAGATCGTCCTGAATTCGTCTAGTATCATCGGGAGCATCAACACGTAGAAAAATTTTCGCATCATCGGCGTAGAAAAGCACTTTACAGAACCCGAGTGAGGCAACAAGGTCATTTATGAAGATGTTAAATAAAAGAGGCCCCAAATGAGAGCCTTGCGGGACTCCCGAGGATGAAAGGTATTCACTAGAAAACATTCCCCGAACACAAACCGACTGTGTGCGGTCAGTTAGGTAACTACGTATCCAAGAGAGTAAATTCCCGGAGAAACCCAATTGCTCAAGCTTAGCAATCAAAATCGGGTGGCTGACGCGATCGAAAGCCTTCGCGAAGTCGGTGTAAATTGCATCGACTTGGCCACCGTCGTCCAATACTCGCGAAATATAATCCTTGAAAAGGACCAGATTTGTGACGACAGATCTACCAGCTCTGAAACCATGTTGCTCCTCTACAAGCGCGTTTTTACAAGCAAACGATAGTCTATCAACTACAATGCTTTCGAAGAGTTTCGGTATTGAGTCCAAGACAGGAACCGGACGATAGTTCTTCGGATCAGCTCTCGAACCAGACTTAGGCAAGGGCACTTTCCTACTTCTCTTCCATAGGGTGGGCATAGACCCAGAAGATAGTGAGAAATTAAACAGCGCTAGGGCATACCTACATTCCCTAAGGAAGAGGTTCGGGATACCGTCCATGCCAGGGCCTGTGTTAATATTTACGCGTTCGAGAGCCGAAAAAACGTCCTCTACGGCGATACTCAATGATGACAAATCAACCGTTTCCCGGTTATCGAAGCTCCGGGTGGAGTTAGCGCTAACATTATGTCGAAAAACCGATTTAAATTGAGTTGCGAACAGCTCCGCTATTTCGCTGTCTGTCGACGCCTTCGAAGATCCGTCGTATAGGTGGTCAAGTAAAGAACTCTCATTACGTAACCCTGTGACGTATTTCCAAAAAAGCTTGACATTTTGAGGAATTGAAGCCTCAAGATTAGCAAAATAAGTCGCGTATGCAAGCTCGGTAAGTGACTTACAGCGAGCACGAAGAGCCGAAAAAGCCTCATATGCCACCTGCGATCTCGCACGCTTGTATTCCCGATGTGCTAGTTTCTTTTCAATAATCAATCTTCTGAGTTCAGGAGTAAACCAACATGGGAACGACCGGCTACCCGTGGGACGGCATGGAACAAAAGCAACAATGAGATGATATAAAATCTCGTAAAATGCAAGAGCTGCGGAATTAATATTATCAACCTGAAAAATGGAATCCCAATCCACAGAATTTAAATGCAAAATAATTTGGTTATAGTTAGCATGTTTAAAATTAAATCTAGAAACTTTGGAATTATTATGAGCAGAATTAGCACTAATAGGTACATTGCATACTAAAGCAGGGTGGAAAACATCTAATTTAGTAAGAGGCTCAATTGCTAGTTCTGTAGTAACATTACGTAGAGAACAAAAAACTAAGTCAAGAGAATTATTACATACATTAGTGTGAAAATTTACTTGGTAAAGATTAAGATAGCTTATGTAGTTCGCCAGAGTGTCCGCAGCTGGTCCTCCACCAAGGCAAGAAGCCCCATGTTCATCATTCGTCCAAGCAGCTTTGGGGAGGTTGAAATCGCCCGCAAGGAAAAGTTCAGCTTGAGGAAATCGGGCCCGGATGTCGCCGAGCGAGCCACCGAGTTGCTCGAAAGAGTCAGGAGAACTCGCAGGAGGAATATAAACCGCCCCAATCATCAATGATGCACTATGAAGTACATCCCAAATACTCCCAAATCGTCGAAGATATTGAATACTTCATTCAATGTCATACCACGTTTTATATTAATTCGGTAACTTCCCATTAACATATCTTTTACAATGTCTACTAGGTTCTTATCTTTATTATCAGGACTATAATTTGTAGGTTTATTATCATCAAATTCATATAATTCATTTAATTGAAAATTTATACTACGTATTTTAGAGAAAAGTTCTCTTAAGTCGCCTACCTTAATATTCCGACATTCGTCCATTAATTTTTTATAGCTCTTCCTTGGTCTGAATTGTGTTTTTAAAACTCAGCTTTAACCTGGTCCCAGGTGATGTCCCTTCCTAGTCTCTGGATGCATTGTTTCGCCTGTCCTTGGATCTTTTCCTTGAAAATGATCTGAAGTCCATGTTGTAAGAGAGCTGCATTGTCCCTACATAGAGTTCCCACGTTCTCGACTGCACTTATGAATTCTTGCAGAGTATAGTTGTTATTTCCGTAGAATGTTTGCACGTTCTGGAATTTCTTCAAAATTTGGTCGGCCGATAGCTGGAAAATCGGCTCCGTTGGCTGGATCGTCTGTTGTCTTATGGCGGCCATTTCTCTCTGGTATTGGTCTCGAAGGTCTTGGAGAGCTTGTTGCAAAATTTGTATATCTTGTTGTTCGGCCATCTCGTTGTTTTCTAAATTTCGCCGTGAATCAAAAACCGATCTTCTATTTTCTCTCATAAAATTTTCTTTTCCTCACTATATGTTTTGTTCTTCACAGTACTAAACTTTTCTTTGCAAAACTTTATTTTGGTCACAATACAAAATTTCCTTTTCTTTCACAGAATTTTATTTTCTTCACAGTATTAATGTTTTACGTTCGATCACTGGGATTCCTGTTCTTTAGAAAGGAATCCTACCGACTGCGCCAGTTTTATTATTTGATTAAAACTTAGGTTTTAATCATACTAATATTATAAAGAGGAAAGTGTATTTTTGTGTGTATGTTTGTAATGAATAAACTCAAAAACTACTGTGCCGATTTAAAAAATTCTTTCACCATTAGAAAGCTACATTCACCCTGAGTAACATAGGTTATATTTATTGCTAGAAAAGATTAGGGATCCTTACTAAAACTTTAGTAACATAACCCAAGGTGTAAAAAAAATGCCGACTACTTCAATTAGATTATAACACTTTGAATGCAAAAAATTTAAGTCAAAGTTTACTAAGGCTGTGTGCGAAATCTCTTTCGAATATCATTTCGATCATTTCAATCATTTGAAATGCAAAAAAATAGGAAATGTCAAGAAAAGTGTGCGAATTCTTTGACGTATCATTTCAACTGTCAAGGTACCGCACTTTGTTTTGGAAATATTGTGGTGTAATAATATAGATTGTTTTATAGGAAGAGGAACTTTATAATGGATGTGGAATTAATGGAAGAGGAGCAAAATTTCATATACTTAGTATTTCTGCTATTAAAGGTGTTACAAGTGTTTATTAAATACGAAGAGTATTTAATTTCAACTGTACACAATGCAAGGTCGATAGCAAGACCTATGAGGGTACTATTTAAAAGTATTAAGTAAATCCGATTAAATATATTCATCCCAATTTTGTCTGCTCTGAAATGATACGAACTGTCATTGAAATGTTCGCTCTGAGGTGTATCATTTCGGCGCCATCTTGTTTTCGAACATGAAATGACCGAAATGATCGAAATGATATCATTTCAAGAGATTTCGCACACAGCCTGAGATCATTTTACGAGAGAATTTTAAAATACGGAATTTCAAGGAGGAGTTGAGGGGTTGTCCGTGGGAGTAGATGAAGGAGGAGTTGAGGGGGTGTCCGTGGGAGTAGATGAAGGAGTTGTGGGGGTGTCTGTGGGAGTAGATGAAGGAGGAGTTGTGGGGGTGTCCGTGGGAGAAGATGAAGGAGAAGCTGAGGGGGGAGTAGATGAAGGAGGAGTTGTGGGGGTGTCCGTGGGAGTAGATGAAGGAGGAGTTGAGGGGGTGTCCGTGGGAGAAGATGAAGGAGGTGTTGAGGGGGTGTCCGTGGGAGTAGATGAAGGAGGAGTTGTGGGGGTGTCTGTGGGAGTAGATGAAGGAGGAGTTGAGGGGGTGTCCGTGGGAGTAGATGAAGGAGGAGTTGAGGGGGTGTCCGTGGGAGTCCGCGTGAGTTAGATTTTGTGAATATTTTCTTCTTTCATTAATAAAAAAAACAAACAATTTAGATTTTTAAATACAACTTCGTTTTATTCTACACAATTTAGATTTCTTTTTTTTTTTTTTAAACAGTTTATTTTTATTTTACACGATTTAGATTTTTAAAAACAGTTTCTAAGGCAACTTTACACAATGTTGATTTCAAAGACAGTTTCTACAATAACTTTACACAATTTTTATTTTAAAGACAGTTTCTAAAAATGACTTTTCACTATTTTGATTTTAAAGACAGTTTCTAAAATAACTTTACACATTTTTGATTTTAAAAACAGTTTCTAAAATAACTTTACACAAGTTTGATTTTAAAGACAGTTTCTAAGATAACTTTACACAATTTTTATTTTAAAGACAGTTTCTAAAAATGACTTTTCACAAGTTTGATTTTAAAGATAGTTTCTAAGATAACTTTACACAATTTTTATTTTAAAGACAGTTTCTAAAAATGACTTTTCAACCGGACGATCAGCGACAGACTCAACTTTATCAAAATCTCCACGACCCAAGCTTCCTATCATATTTTGCAACCTAATCATATTTTCTGGTGAGAACCTTAATGTGAACAAAAAGGCTTTTTAGCTAAGTCAGGTAATTTAAGATCTGTCTAGACTTTAGGAATGCTTACCATGCCATCGGCTTGGGCTTGGCTTGAATTTCGTGTGACTTAAGCAGTTTGTCATCGGACTCCAAGGGTTGCATATAGCATATCAATATATGTAACTCCTCCCCGCCTTGACTCAGAAGCCTCCGGCTTCGCATTTATTATATTGATGCTATTACTTTTTTTATTTTTATTATTTTTTTTTACAAACGTATAAAACCATAACCAATAGGACCGAAACCAAAACCACAATTATGCCCACGTTAGTTCCGTACACAATATTTCTATGATATTTAAGTTCTTTAATTTCTTTTATATTTTCTATATTCTCTAAAGCAATTTTATCAAAATTTATTGGTTTTGTGAAATTTTGTTTAACTTCTCCAGAAGGATAATAGAATTTATCAAAAAATAAAGTTTTCTTGTTATGAAATCTTTTATCTTTTATTCCCAAAGAACAATTATTAAAATTAATCAAGTAGTTTCCAATCAATGTGAGTATGTATTCTTTTATCGCAATCCTGTGTCAAAACTTCTTCATACATATTTTTTACTAAAATCGTCTCGTTATCTATTTCTTCTATGGTTGTAACATTGTTATATTTTAGTTTACAATTCTTTTGGACAATACAATTCTTGCTTAATATTAAATCTTTTAAAGGTATACTTTCTTCATAATGATATACTTTATTATTTATTTCTACTATGACTTCCTGAGGTTCGTCTATTTCCAACTTTTCTGAATTTGGTATTGGATTAATCAATTGTACTTCTTTTAGTATATAACTTTTCGGAATTTTAATTGCAAAAATCAAAAGGTTGTTCTCATATCTCATAACACCTGCTCTTAATAATTTTATTTTATGGAAATCGATCTGATATGTGTTTAATTCTTCCAATGTTAGCATACTAGGATGTATAATATTATTTTTTGTTGCCATTATATTGTCTAAAATCTGGTTTATTTTGTTTTCCAGGTATCTAATTTTTGTTTCTTGGTCTAAATATAAAATTTTATAATTTAGCTCCCGTACATTTTCGCTAGTTGTATTTATTGATTCTACAATTTTATGTCTGTCGTTTTCTATTATTTGTTTTAGGTAGGCTAATGCTTTGTTGTACTGTTCGTTTATTTTAATCTGTTTATTTAAGTTATGTATGGCATGATGATTGTTTTTGTCTATAGTCTGTAAATGTTCTGTAATTTCTTGTCGGTCTGTGTCGTCCATCGTTCCGAATAACCATTTGTTAGCTGCATGTTTATTTTGACTTTAAAAGGGACATTTCCAAAGGTATACAAAAAAATACTGCCGGCTCGGATATAGGAAGCTTGAACTTCACCTTTTTTATATTCTTTTATTTTTTCAACTTTCACAAAATATATGTATAATTTTCTTTTTATTTTTTCAACCTTTCACAAAAAATATGTGTATAATTTTCTTTTTATTTTTTCAATCCTTTACAAAATATATTTTTTTTTCTTTTATTTTCTTTCACAATTTCACTTAAACAATTTGGTGTAATCTAAGTCATGCAGGCAGGTTCCTGGGGATCGCGATAGCCTTAGGAATGGCAACAAAGCTTACCACGAATTCGTGCGCTTTTGCTGCTAGATCCACCGGCGAAGAGACGAACGAGAATGAATGTCAATGCAAAAGTTTCTGGCTTTTATACTGATATAACTGTAAAAAGGATCTCGCCAAAAAACTCTCCAGGACATTTCAGGCTGCCATATGAGGCGTGGAACCCGTTGCGGAACCACACCTTTCACTAACAAGCATTTGTCGTAAACAAACTTCAAAAACACAACACGTCAACCATTTAACCGTTCTCCCCTACATCCAAAAACATTACCTCCAATTAATTAGTACTCCGAATTAATAAAAAACTGCTCAGATCTTTGACATCAACCAAATCAACAAAATCTCCGCCCACGGTTTGCCTGTTGACCTGGCAAGTCCTACACAAATGCAGAACGAGCGTCGGCCATAACTCTCCACTCAATCTCATTCTATCCCGTTCCAAAGTTCTTCCCTTTCTAACGCATTAGTGTTAATGGAAAAATTTAAATTAGTAAATTTCTCAACGGGCAGTTATGCTTGCCGTGAGTGATCGGTCCTATTAGAACTGCCGAGAAATTCCGCAACGAACCCCACGCCTAGAATGCGCGTGCCATTAAAAAACCGGCCGTAAAAAAAGGGCAGTGAAAAAATCATTGACATCTTTAAAGTTTCAGCCATGTTTCCCTATTTTTGTTTTTTTATTTAATTTTAGTTTTATAAAATCTTCCGGAGGAACATACTCCCGCCCGTTGAACTAATAGTTCAACCTATAGGTACAAAATATATTTTATTAATTCAGTCATATACATATATATATATATTTTTTTTTTACAGATGAGCTACATCGCCCTTTGAACACTTCTTGTTTATGTTAAATTAAGCTTATTTATAAAGTATTACAAATTCATTTTTGTACAAACAACAAAAAAAAACAAACTTAAACAAAATTATTGAAATTATTTGCGGTTTGGCCTTCGCTTCCTGTGATGGTGAAATTGGATTCGACCATCGCCATAAACATGAAGTTTTACTTCAAACATATCCGGCAAATTGATTTTGAAGTCCTTACCTTTGGACTTTTGAATTCTCTCAAAATCAATTCGCCGGAGAACATGTTTAGGTATGAATATTTCCTCGCCGTCTCTTGTCACAAAACGCTGAATGTCATTGTCCATTCTCATCTTGACCTGCTGTATGGTGTTCGACTCCCGAAGTATACTAAGATCCGGTTCATAGACGCCGTTGATCCTCGCTGGGATACATTTCTTCGGTGATGACGGAGGCTTCTGGTGTCTAGCTTCCGTTGGAGTAGTTGATGTTGACGGTGTGTCTCTTGTGCGTTGCTGATCGTCCTTTTTCGGTAGACCGGTTAAGCAGTCAGTGCCCGGCTCCACCAATAATTGTAGCATTGAGCTATGCACCGGAGAAAAACGGATGTTCTCGTCCAACCACAGGGTGTCAAAGTCTTCCGCATGCATAATGTTCTGTAATAAATTAAGCTATCAAAACGTTCTTCTTCTCTTCTCCCCCTTCTCTCCCCTTTTTTTTTTATTTTTATTTTAATGTTATTGTTTTTTTTTTTATTATTATACATATATATTTTGTTAGGTTTTTTGCTCCTCATCAACGGGAATAGGACATAACTTTGTAATAGAACGTTTAAAAACACTGGAACCTGTACGAACTTCGACTACTCGCACTAGTCCATCCGTACCAGGAAAAACCCTTTCAACTCTTCCCAAAGGCCAATACATGGGAGGCGTGTTCTCGTCCTTAAGTAGAACGATGTCACCGACCTTAAAATTCGACTGAATCTTTAGCCATTTTGGTCGTTGCTGCAGCTTATTCAAATAATCTTTGGACCATTTGCTCCAGAATTGCTGCATCATATATTGCACGTGCTTCCAACGACGTGTTGTTGTAGTTTTGTTATCAATTATTTGAGGTTCAGGAACCGCATTAAGGGCTCTGCCGATCAGAAAGTGCCCGGGAGTTAAAACTTCCAAATCCTCAACGTTATTTCCAATAGGACAAAGTGGACGAGAATTGACGCATGCTTCTATCTGTGTAAGCAATGTGCAATACTCCTCAAATGTATTTACAGATTTTCCTATTATTCTCCGAAGATGATACTTAATAGATCTCACTCCAGCCTCCCACAACCCTCCGAAATGGGGTGATGCCGGCGGATTGAAATGCCATGTTATATTTTTCGAACTGAAATACCGCATCACCTCCGATGAAGAATCATTCAAAACCTGTGTTAGGTCCTTGATCAGAATTTTTTCTGCACCCCTGAAATTCGTTCCACAATCTGAGTACACGTCTGTGCAGAGTCCACGTCTGGACACAAATCGTTTAAACGCCGCAAGAAAGGCGACTGCAGTAAGATCCGATACCAATTCCAAATGAATGGCTTTTGTTGCCATACAAACATATATACAAAAATACCCTTTGTAGATTTTGATTGTACGGTGCGGAGAAGTTTTTAAATTTACTGGTCCCGCGTAGTCAACCCCCACATGAGAGAATGGCTGAGATCTGTTGACCCTGGCAGCCGGCAAATTTCCCATTAATTGTGATCTCTGCTGCTGTCTATATGTAATGCAAGTTCTGCACAAGTTCAATCTTTTTGAGATTGCTCTCTTTGCATCAACAATCCAGTACTGATGCCGGCTTGTGTTTAACGTCAGTCCAACTCCCCCATGTAACGTATCCGCATGTATCTGATCAATGATGATGTTTGTAATGTGATGACTGGTGGGCAAAATAATAGGATGTTTTCTTTCATAGGTAATGTTGGCGTTTTCCAAACGACCTCCAACTCTGATGAGATTATTTTCATCAAAAATCGGACTCAACGACAGCAAGCGACTTTTTCGGTGCAATGGTTGTTTCTTCTTTAGTGCCACGTACTCCTCCGGAAACACAGCTCGTTGAATCATTTGAAGCACAGTAATGCGTGCAGCACTTATCTCGGTTACAGACAATGGTCCATAATTTCCTGCCTTGGCTCTACAAATATTTACAAAACGTTTCATCATGGCCACAACACGTACTAATTTAGTAAATGATGCATACCGAAGCAAAATATCCGCATCCACTTCCGAATAGAATGTAACTGTTTTTATCCTTTTTAATTCCGGTTCCGGCTTACTTATGTTAATTTTACATGGTGGCCATTCGGTACTAGTTTTAACAAGCCACTCCGGGCCATGCCACCAAAGATCATTTTCAATTATTTCGTTCGCAAAGAGGCCCCTTGAAGCGATGTCTGCTGGGTTTTGATGTGTAGGGACGTATCTCCAATGCTGTGGATTTGTTGCATCCTGTATCTCGGCAACCCTGTTTGCGACATACGTTTTCCATTTCGATGGATGGCTTCTGATCTAATGAAGTGCTACCATTGAGTCAGACCATGCAACCACCGATGTCTCTGTTAATTCGAGATCCTGAATTGTTGAAACTATTAAATTTGCTAGGAGCATTGCACCGTTCAGCTCCAACCGAGGAACAGTGGTTGGCCGTACTGGGGCTACTCTTGTTTTAGCTGTCAGCAGATAAGATTTCACTGTGCCATCACTATCCTCCACCCGTGCGTAGACTACCGCGGCATATGCTTTGTTGGACGCATCGCAAAATCCATGCAATTGTATAATTTTCTGCCCTTTCGATGTACCTATCCATCTAGATATCCTTACTGCTTCCAATTTATACAACTGCTCTTTAAACCTTTGCCAATGCTTTGCTATATCCTCTTCAACTTCAGCATCCCATGAATAACCCTTTATCCACAAAGTCTGAATCAGTATTTTTGCCAAAACTATCACCGGTGCAATCCAGCCTAATGGATCATACAGCGAGGCGACCTCGGACAAAATTGATCTCTTGCTCAGAGTGTGTCTTTTTTTATTAGCGTTGTACGCATACGTAAAATAATCCTTGGAAGGATTCCATTTTATTCCCAATGTTTTAATAGTTTCTGTTTCGTCAAAATTCAGCACACCCTGAGATTCTCTAAACTCTTTAGGCACCTGTTCCAAAATTTCCGCACTATTACTGGCCCATTTTCTCAAATTGAAACCGCCCGCCTTCAGCATATTAATGCATTGCATTTGTAATGTTTTTGCCTCATGAATCGTGTCCGCTCCTGTTAACAGATCATCCACATAAAAGTCTGTAAATGCAATTTTGGATGCTAAAGGCCAGTTGTTTGCTTCATCCATTGCCAATTGCTGCAGAGTTCGAATCGCAAGGAATGGTGCTGCGGCTGTTCCAAACGTTACAGTGCACAATTCGTACTCCTCAATGATTTTTGTCTCAGGATTCTGCCATATTATTCTCTGGTATGGGCGATGTGTAGGGTCAATTAAAATCATTCTGTACATTTTTTCTATGTCTGCCGTCATTGCGATTCGATATCTTCTCCATCTTAGAAGCGTACAAGCTAATTTAGGTTGAATTGTGGGGCCAATAAGTAGTTGTTCGATCAACGACTGTCCATTATAACTTTTTGCTGAGGCATCAAACACCACTCGAACCTTCGTGGTGGTACTCTCTTTAAACACGGCGTGATGCGGAATATAATAACTGTCGTTACCTAAAGCCTCAGTCTCATTTACTTGTTGCATATGACCCAACGTTATGTATTCATTTAGGCATTTTGTATACTCCCCCTCCAAATAAGAATCTGTTTTTAATTTATTTTGTAACTGATAAAAACGTTTCAGGGCCAAATTTCTAGAAGGGCCAAACTTTGGTTCCCTTTCTCCTTTGAACGGTAGTTTCACCTGATACTGCCCGTTTTCCAGTCGACGATGTGTTGCTTTAAATACATCTTCACACTCTGCATCTTCTGGCTTCATTATAGGTTTTTCAATAACCTCCTCTATTTCCCAAAATTTTTTGATTTGGTTATTTAGTTGTTCTTCAGAATTGATGGTTGTCATAAAGGCTTCTACCTTTGGAATTGGGGAGGCAGGTATGTTTCCTATGATTATCCATCCAAATATTGTATTGATCGCGATGGGAGCATTATTTGCTCCCTTTTTCATTCCTTTCATTAACATCTTAGCATATGCCTTTGCTCCAAGAAGCACATCCACAGCTCCCGGCCTCCAAAAATCAGGATCCGCCAAATCTAATCCTGATAAATGATCCCAATTTTCCATTTTAATTGGTGCTGTTGGTAACATGTCCGTAATTTTCTGTATCACCAGCATATCCACCTTCATACTCGAGTAATCGTAACAAGACACAAGCTTCAAACTAACTAATCTATTGGATTTAGTTGCTGTGCTGCAATTTAATCCTGTTACCTTTATTTTGGTAGGCTCTCCCTGCACTTTAAGACGCCGGCAAGCATCTTCCGTCATAAAAGACATCTGCGATCCTGGATCCACCAAGCATCGCAAACTGATCCTTTTTCCTTCAATAGTCTTTGCTGTGACTTTAGTTGTAGCCAGTAATGCATTATGAAATTTTGTTGACATGAAACTTCGAGTTCCATCATTATCGGAACCGCCTCCAGATAACCCCCTTGTCTCATTGTCCCCACAACCACCCTGGCTGTTTATACCGAGCTGATCGTAACCTTGTTTATGTACATAACTCTTAGTGTTATCCTCATTTTTTTCCTTTACATCCACTTTCAGTTTGTGACCTGTATGATTACCATTATGGATCCCTTTAACCCCTTTGAACCTCTCGTTCGTACCCCTTCTGTTATCAACTGACGCCGAAAAATGCAACAAATGATGATGGGACCCCTTACATATCCTACATCTTCGATCACTACTACATGAGTTTGCCCTATGCTTATTAGAAAAGCAGTTGAAGCATCTTTTCGATTCCTCTATGCATCTTTTTCGATGTTGAACATCCATCTTGAGAAATGTTGGACACGCACCAACGTAATGTCCAGCTCCACATGCTGGACATTTAGCCTCATTCATTACATGATGAGCCTTCGTATTTTGTTCTTTTGGACCCATTGCATGAGCCAAAGACTCCAATACTCTAAACCTGGTTTCCAAAAATGTCCGAAATTGTCCGAACTTTGCCAACTCCTCTGATGCGCCAAGTTCCTCTTCCCAAAGTTTTAGAGTTACCAATGGCAATTTCTGTGCCAATAAGTGAATCAGCAAAGCATCCCACGAAGATATATCTATTTCCAACGCCCTTAATTGCTGCAAGCACTCCTCGGTCGTATCCAACAGAGATTTAATTGTCCTACTGTTTTCTGAAACCATTTTAGGCTGACTCACGAGCAATGTGAGCTGTGAGCTTGCCAAAATTCTTTTATTTTCGTAGCGAGACTGCAGCTTTGTCCAAGCCGGTTCGTAATCCTCGTCAGTTATAGGAACATGCTGCAACAATCGTTCCGCCTCTCCGGAAAGACAGCCCTTCAAATAGTGCAATTTTTGAACTGCCGGCAGCTGGCTATTGCTGTGAACCAACGATACAAATAAATCCCGAAACGATCGCCAGGCAGAGTATTCTCCATTAAATTTCGGCAAATTGACCCGAGGAAGTATTGTTTTTAATTTATTTAGCAGATAAAATAAAAGGACAGGAAAAAACAAAACTACACATAGCTTTTCAAGCAGAGCTAACTTAGACTACTACTTACTGAAAAACTATTTAATAAAGTAGTAAAACACGCCAACTAGTTTACAACAGGATTAACAAGAAAAACAAGTCAGGTAGTTTTTCCTCAACACTTTCCCTTGGTAATCCTGTAGGAAACAAATAACTAAAAATTTGCTCTTCAAATCATTCACAAATTTTTGGTGCAGCACAGTTTGCTTTACAGCATTCCCATTCGATCACACAAAATCTTCAACCGTGTTTGTGGCAATGGCTTTGTCATGATATCTGCAACTTGTCTATCTGTAGAAATTTGTTCAATTTGAAGTCTTCCCTCAGTCACCTTTTCTCGTATGAAGAAGTGCTTCATTGAAACATGCTTCGTTCGGCGATGAAACTCTGGATTCTGTGCAAGTCTTACTGCTGCAGAATTATCCACTTGAAGAACAGGAACATGTTTGACTTTTATAATATCTTTAAATAATCTGGTCAACCAAATAATTTCTTTGGTAGCTTCATTTGCTGCTACAATCTCTGCTTCTGTTGTTGAAGTAGCAACCATAGCTTGTCGCTGACTCAACCACGAAATAGCTCCACCTACATGTAAAACGACTACTCCTGAAGTTGATCGACCAGTCATAGAGCATCCCCCGAAGTCTGCATCACTAAAGCACTCCAAGACACCCTTCTTTTTATCACGATGATAAACGATGCCTAGATTCTCAGTTCCTGAGATGTACCGAAACACTCTCTTTACTCGTGCAACATCTTCCTTGGTTGGGTTCTCAAGCGATCGTGACAAGAATCCCACGCTGTATGCAAGGTCAGGTCTAGTACCGACCATTAAATACATTAATGCACCAACAGCTTGTATGTATGGGAACTTGTGATCCCGATCATCATCTTTCCCTGCTTTAGAAGTTTCAGGACTTTTCAGCATCGGTGTCGAAACCGCCTTGCAACCAGAAAAATTGAACCGCTCTATAATCTTTCTTGCATAGGCTTTCTGACATATCTTGATAAAGTCTGCTTCCTGCTGTATTTCTAGTCCTAGAAAATAGTCAGCTTTCCCTGAAGTTATCTTGAATTCTGTCCTCAACTCTTCAAGAAAAACATCCAAGTCGTGCAACTCTGTTGCTCCAACTAGTCCGTCGTCGACATACAAAACCACAAGAAGCCTCCTTCCATTTCTTTCTCGAATGTACAAGCATGGATCAGCCTCACTTACTTTAAAGCCTAATTTGTGAAGAAAACCCCCAAAGCGTCGGTTCCAGCACCTCGGCGCTTGTTTTAATCCGTACAAACTCCTCTTCAGTTTGCAGACCTTTCCAGAGTTATCGTCGTAACCTTCTGGCTGTTTCATGAAGATGCACTCATTCAGTTCTCCGTATAAGAACGCTGTTGACACATCAAATTGCTTTAGGTGCATCCCCTCACTGGCAGCGATACTTAAGAAGGAGCGAATTGTTCCCAACTTAGCAACAGGACTAAACGTTTGACTATAGTCTATGCCTGGTCGTTGGCTGAACCCTTTCACAACCAATCTCGCCTTATATTTGTCAATGCTGCCATCGGGTTTTGTTTTTAAACGAAAAACCCACTTACAGGAAATTGCTTTTGCATCCTTAGGCAAATCTACCAATATCCACGTTTGATTCTCTTTTAGCGAGGCCATTTCCTTGTCCATTGCATACTTCCATTCAGTCCTCTGACTACTTTTCATGGCTTCTTCAAATGTCTCAGGATTCTCTATTGAGTTTACAAGACTCTCCGCTGCCATGATAAATGATTCAAAACGTTGTGGTTTCCTCAATACTGAACGATCCCGAAGTTGTCTTCCCGTTGAATTCTGTGGAGCCGTTTCTTCCTCTTCTTCTCTATCAGTATCAGATTCAGTCTCGCACTCCTCACTACTGCTTTCTTTTTCTTGCTCTTTGCTGTCAAGCTCGTCCTCCCTTTGAATTTCAGAATCTCGACATGGCAATTCGACACTTTCTTCACAGTCTTTCGTATTTTCTAAGAACTGAACATCTCTGGACAAAATAACTTTCCTATCTTCCCTTATGTAGATTCGATATCGCTCTTCTCCATCGTATCCCACTAGGTACCCTTTCAAAGCTTTCTCGTCCATCTTTCTACGTCTCTGAACGGGAATATGAACATAGCAACTGGATCCTATTATTCGCAAGTGTTTTATTCTTGGCTTTTTACCCATCCATATCTCATATGGGCTGACATCCTTCTCCGAAGACTTTCCAGTTCTATTAAGAACATAAACAGCAGTGCTTACCAGCTCAGCCCAAATCGCCTGTGGAAATTGAACATCTGGATTAGAGTACTTGAATGTTCTTGCCATTTCAACAATCGTTCGATTTTCTCTTTCTGTACCACCGTTCTGCTCAGGTGTGTATGGCGCTGTCAATCTCTGCACTGTTCCGTTTTCTCTTAAAATCCGTCTAATTTCGTCGTTATCAAACTCTCCGCCATTATCACTTAGTAATTCTTTTATGGAATGACCAAGAGTTTTGGCATGTGCCATTACTACTTTTAGCACATCTTTGACTTCAGACTTCTTTTGAACTGGAAAACCATAACGATACTTCGAGTAGCTGTCTTTAAATACAACTAAGTATCTCTTCTTGGTAAATGACTCGTCGAAAGGTCCACATACGTCGGCAGACATTAGCTCTCCAGGCTCTGTTGCTCTGTATCTCGTACCAAATGGCAGTCTATGTGCTTTTCCATATATACAGGGTTCGCAGACTTTATTGTCCAACTTCACTTTAATGCCCAAGTGTCTCTCGAGCATATCTCGAACATGACGCTTATCTTGATGACCCCATCTCTCATGATAAAGCTGCAGTTTGGAACTATCTGATAGTGCAACATTTATACATGGTCGTATTTTATCTTCAGGATGAATTACTTCGATGGCTGCCTTGTAAAGCGTTCCTCCCAATTCTCGAACTCCGCATAGCACTGTTCTACCACGAACCTCGAGTCTGCACTTGGTCGCTGTTGACACAAATCTACTGTCTGGATTCGTGTCGTGAGCTGCCAAACCAGAAAGCAAATTTCTTGATACTTTTGGAGCATACCATACATTTTTCAGTGTCATTTTCAATGTTTTGCCACCCACAAATGACAAAATTTGTATAGTTCCCTTTCCAAGAGCCTGAATTTTCTCTTCTCCAGCTGAATTTATGCTATAGGGATTTTTAAACTCCTCAAAGTCAACGAAGAATTCCGTCCACTTCGTTACATGACGTGTTGCCCCGTTGTCTATCCACCATTCGGAGTAACTACTCTCAACTGTGTTTATTTCATCACATATAGACACCAGCGATACATTTGTATCAACTGCATTGCTCTGCTCATCAGGTGTCTTACTATTTCTCGGTGGTCGACCATCAGCTATCCACTTTTTGCAGGTCTTTATCCAGTGGCCTTTTTTCTTGCAGTAATTACAGAGATCATCTTTCTTCGACCTTGCGCAGTTCCTCCTAGAATATTTCTCCGATCTTGCCACTAACGCATCTTGAACAACCTTCTCGCTGCCTGCACATTTCCTGAAATTTCTTTCAAACGTGCACAGCTGCATTGTCAACTCGTCAAACGTTCTTTCCTCATCCTTGGTCAATAGCATCCAACTGGATCGAAACGTTTCGAACGTACTTGGCAAAATATGAAGAGTCTTACAAACAAGAATTAAATCTGGTAATGCATGCTCATTCTTAGCCTTTAATCCATTGTTTAGCTCGTTCCATAAACCTCGCAATTTCGCTGTATGTGTAGAAACATCTTCACCTGGCGTCCAACTGAATGCAAAGAAATCTGTGCATATCTTGAACAGTTGATCCTTAGACGTAGCTTCGAACTGCTGTTTTAACGCCTCCCACGCATCATGGGCCGTAACTTTGTCCATGATTTTCTGATAAACTGAATCAGTAACTGAGCTTGTAATCATCGACTTCGCATAACTGTTTGCCTTACGGTACAAATCAGATTCTTCCTTGTGCTTCTTGACTTGTGCTTCCGTAGCATCTTCTACCAGCGGCTCTGGTTTTACCAGTTTTCTGTCGATAACGTCTAAAGCTCCCTCGTGATAGTCTAGGAGATCCCGAATTTTTCGTTTCCACATAGGCCAGTCTGATTCACCTACCAGCGGTTTTATATGCCTCGTAAAATCCATTTTTAATTATAATATTACAAGGCTGACGAAACAACAAATAGATTTTTCCTTTTTATTTTATTTAGTAACTTGCAGATGTAAAGACACCTGGGCCCATAACCTATTGTTTTTAATTTATTTAGCAGATAAAATAAAAGGACAGAAAAAAACAAAACTACACATAGCTTTTCAAGCAGAGCTAACTTAGACTACTACTTACTGAAAAACTATTTAATAAAGTAGTAAAACACGCCAACTAGTTTACAACAGGATTAACAAGGAAAACAAGTCAGGTAGTTTTTCCTCAACAGGAAGAAGACCCTGACCGCCGCTGCTGTGAATTATCGTAGGGCCTCTTTCAACTGTTGCCGCCGTTGGCAACGGTAAACCCTGTATTGGAGTTGCCGCAATTAATCCATCCGTTATTTCTCCCACATATTCCGAGTATTTTACATGAATATTGGAATATATATCAGCAGTAATATATTCATGCGTGCACAACTCCTTTGATGTTTCCATTAGCCTATGAAGATCTGCATCGTTGTTGTCAAATTCCCTCCACAGATCTCTCAATTCCGTAAGTTTATTCTGATAAAACCCTGCTGTACGTTTTTCATAGTTTGTCTTTCTTCCATTAACGATCGCTCTCCTATCCTCTGAGTCAATACAACCAGCTCAATGCAGAGGTCGTCCATGTTGAGCAAAAAGAACCGCTATACGCGTACAGTTGCCCACAAACGACTACGTGATCACCGTTAGCACAGATGCCGCACCAAATTGTTCAAGGATTCACGCGCACAAATTATAATTATGCCAATTGTTCAGGCAATCCAGCTCCCCATATCCGGCTCGAAGGACCAAAAAATGTTTATTTTGACTTTAAAAGGGACATTTCCAAAGGTATACAAAAAAATACTGCCGGCTCGGATATAGGAAGCTTGAACTTCACCTTTTTTATATTCTTTTATTTTTTCAACTTTCACAAAATATATGTATAATTTTCTTTTTATTTTTTCAACCTTTCACAAAAAATATGTGTATAATTTTCTTTTTATTTTTTCAATCCTTTACAAAATATATATTTTTTTCTTTTATTTTCTTTCACAATTTCACTTAAACAATTTGGTGTAATCTAAGTCATGCAGGCAGGTTCCTGGGGATCGCGATAGCCTTAGGAATGGCAACAAAGCTTACCACGAATTCGTGCGCTTTTGCTGCTAGATCCACCGGCGAAGAGACGAACGAGAATGAATGTCAATGCAAAAGTTTCTGGCTTTTATACTGATATAACTGTAAAAAGGATCTCGCCAAAAAACCAGGACATTTCAGGCTGCCATATGAGGCGTGGAACCCGTTGCGGAACCACACCTTTCACTTACAAGCATTTGTCGTAAACAAACTTCAAAAACACAACACGTCAACCATTTAACCGTTCTCCCCTACATCCAAAAACATTACCTCCAATTAATTAGTACTCCGAATTAATAAAAAACTGCTCAGATCTTTGACATCAACCAAATCAACAAAATCTCCGCCCACGGTTTGCCTGTTGACCTGGCAAGTCCTACACAAATGCAGAACGAGCGTCGGCCATAACTCTCCACTCAATCTCATTCTATCCCGTTCCAAAGTTCTTCCCTTTCTAACGCATTAGTGTTAATGGAAAAATTTAAATTAGTAAATTTCTCAACGGGCAGTTATGCTTGCCGTGAGTGATCGGTCCTATTAGAACTGCCGAGAAATTCCGCAACGAACCCCACGCCTAGAATGCGCGTGCCATTAAAAAACCGGCCGTAAAAAAAGGGCAGTGAAAAAATCGATTGACATCTTTAAAGTTTCAGCCATGTTTCCCTATTTTTGTTTTTTTATTTAATTTTAGTTTTATAAAATCTTCCGGAGGAACACTGCACCCACTATATTTATTAAACCCCTTTTGTTTCTAATTGGATTTTGGATTGTCCTCAATTTAGCCTTTATTATTTTAATTTCAGTATAGAGTGCCTGTTGATCTTCGACTTTTAAATTTTCTATGTTCCGTTCTAATTTTTTTAAAATATCTGTTATCTCCCTTGGATCGATTATGTGTAGAATGGTGTCGGTTTCCTTGGCGATTTCAACTTGTTTGATTCTTATTTTAACGTATCTGTTGTCTTCCTTTATAGGATGTACCTGCAGTCCCCCTTGTACTGTTGTTATTGTCATTATTAGAAGTATCATTATTACCTGAAAATTTAGTTGCTCTTTTAATATTGGATACATGAACATTTTGCAATGGATATTTTCTGAAATACGGTTCATCTTTATGCCTAACTCGTTTGTAATTTTTTATAAATCCTTCTTTTCTATTTTCTATATACTTTTCTTTCTTTTCATTTAGTTTAGTTACATATTTTAATTTCTTTTTATTCAATCTTTCTGTCAATATAGTTGTATCTACTAAGTTATTTGCCTCTCTTGGAGTCATTTCGATTGTAGTGTGATACCTATCATTATAATTACCTATAGCTTTTTGTATTTTTTGCTCCAGTGATATGTCGTCTTCTATTGCTTGTATTTTCTCTATCAGTGTAGAGTGTAATCTTTCTACTTCTGCGTTTCCAGTGTGGTTATTGGGTTTTGTCCAATGGACTTCTATCTCTTTTTCCTGCAAAAATCTTTTTACTTGTTCTGACTTAAACTCGTTATCCATGACGATGTTTTTTGGTTTACCGAATGTTGATATGTATCCTTCTAATATTGCAATTTTTTTTACCCAATTTCTATCGTTTATTAAATAAGCTACAGCGAATTTCGTTAATTTATCTATAATTGTAATTGTTCGTCGAACCTAAAAGTGTAAAAATAGAAAGAAAAACCTGGTTTACCTGGTACCTGGGTGCTCACAGGTACATCCAAATTTCCAGTAAGGTAAGGTGCACTCACGAAGGGGATAACGCACTCGTTACTTAAAAACCGCGTGACCAATTTAATTTCATGTCCCTATGACAGAATACAAATGTCACGGACAAATGTCAGGGACAAATGTCAGGCAGATTCCATGGCGTTGCCAGATTTGCCATTTATTGCTCAGGATCAGCTGATGTTTGGAGAAGTGACCGAATTCACCATGTGGTGGATAAGTAGTGCCCGACATGTTGTCTCCAACCGGCTTTGGAGAGTTCTGAGTATAAAAGGGCCCCCGACGTTGATCAAATCGCCAGTTTTTCAGGAACAGGCTGACACAGAGCTACTACATGCCGTAAAAGGTCAGTGTAGCTTTAAATGCAGCTTAAACAGAAAAACACAGCGCCAGGGCTTCACTATTGGGATTTTCGACTAGAAGATAAATATTTTTCCTTTAGATAGGCTTCGTCGGTGGTATTGCAAATTTTTTCTTGGGAATTCGATTTTTTAAAGATAGACAACGTAGTTCATTTGTATTTTTTGCTTTGGAAAGCTGTTTTTTTGTTTCGAAGGGAAATATATCGATTATTCTTGGATTAATTTATTTAGATTTAACATTTATTTGGGAGAATAAACTGAATGACAACTCACACTTTTCTTTTAATTACAAACCGCTACACATCCCACCATCCAACAGCTGAACAACAAATACGACACGAATCGTAACCTGTTCAGGTCCTCTTTTCTATTTCAGCTTAACATTTTTTGGTGGTTCCATCCAGGAAGTGTGAGCTCATTTGGTTTTTCTCTCAATTTTTGGTTTAGCGTTAACGTACTTTTTGATATCTTCGATATATTTTCCTTGTAAGACGGGACAATGACTACTCTAAAGCAGGCACTCACTAGTGAGAAAGTGCTTAGAAATCGGATAGACAAGATTATCGAAAACGGAAAAAAAACTGCAGTGGCAAAGCGTACATTGGGTTTTTACGAAACTAAGATAACAGATTTAAGAAAGGTATGGAGTGACTATTGTGGGGCTGATCAATCTGTTAGGGAATTGGTCTTGGCAACTGAAGATAAGGATACGCCGGAATGCATGTCGGCGGATCTTTTTGGTGTCACAGAATCAAAATATAGCGAATATATGGGGGAGGTACTGGAAGGCATGCGTAAGTGCTCACTTACGCAAGACGCCAATACAGGGGCTGGTACAGGTACCTCTACCGGCAATAACTCAACCATGATTCGCGAAGAGTCACTCTTACCTAGGATTGCGTTGCCAAAGTATAATGGCGATTACGACACCTGGCGATCATTCCATGATATATTTGTGTCATTGGTCCACGACAATGTTCGTTTAACCCCAGTACAGAAACTGCATCATCTTAAGGCATGTGTAATTGGAGAAGCCGAGAAATTCTTGCGACATATACCAATTACAAATGCAGATTATGAGGCTGCATGGAAAAAATTAAGGGAAAGATACGAGAATAAACGTATTCTCGTGAATCACCAGTTGAAGTCGCTCACACACCAGATGAAGCTAACAACTGTAACAGCCAACGGGATTAAGTCACTTGTCGACACAACTGAGGAATGTATGCAACAGTTGAAGATCCTCAGCGTTGACATATCCTCATGGGATGTGATTCTCATTTATTTAATTGTTCAAAAGCTCCCCTTTTATACCCTAAAATTATGGGAGGAAGAACAAGGAGCATCCCAAAAGTTGCCCACTTACGAGCATTTCACTACATTTTTGAAAACTCGGATAAGGGTTTTAGAGTCAATTTCAGACACCATAATTCCAAGGCGAACTCCAACAACAAAAGAAACCACTAAGGCATATTATGCCATTAAAGCAACAAACAAATGCCCTGCATGCGATGGTATGCATTTCGTACAGAAATGTGCAAAATACCAAGCAATGGACGCTAAAGCAAGGCGAAGGATTATGCAATCGGCCGGGCGCTGCATCAATTGTTTGTCCAGCACTCATCTGGGTAATAAGTGCACAAGCAAATACAGATGTCTAAAATGCAAAGCAAGACATCATACTACGCTTCACGAACACGTGAAGTCAGAGCAAACAAGCTCTCACTCAAATATGGGTACAAGGGGGTCAGAGCACTCTGCCTCTATTAAACAAAACCCATATTCAGAGCAATCAGCTTCGGATAGCTCAATTCAAAGGCCTGCGAATTATGAGCAACAAGCTCATACAGGAAACAACTTGAAACAATTTCAAGGATCACCAAGCCTTCACACTGGCAAGGTAGATAATACTCAGAGCTTTGTTGCTGGGAAAAACCATGAAGCATTGCTCTCCACAGCATTGGTCCTGGCACAGACCGAACATGGTCAGGCCCAGGTCTTACGATGCCTAGTGGATACTGGCTCACAGTCCTCTTTCATTACTCAAGAGGCTTGTAAAAAATTGGATGCCATACGCACTGCTGCCTCAATTAAGGTCACAGGCTTAAACACTAGCCCAGCAGGAGTATCACACGAAAAAACTAACCTGATGCTACGATCTTGTGGTCCAGATTCGGGCACCATTAAGGAAGAGTTTCTTATAATAAAGAAAATAACTGAATATCTGCCAACTAGAATGGTATCTACTCAGGATTGCAAACATTTGCAAAAATTGCAACTGGCTGACCCAACATTTGGGCGACCTGGGAAAGTAGATGCATTATTGGGGGCTCGAGTTTGTGCTCAAATATTTCAAGAAGGAATAGAGCGAGCTCCTGAAACAGCTCTGATAGCTGTAAATACCAAGTTTGGCTGGATAGTTTTAGGACCTACGAAAGATACAGCTGATGACAGCGCAGCAAGCTTCATCAGCATATCTGACGAATCCCTCAGCACACAGCTGACCAAATTTTGGGAATCAGAGGAAATTAGCGAGAACAAGATCCTTTCCAAGGATGATCAAGAATGTGAAGACTTGTACAGGGCTACCTATCAGCGCCTAGACTCTGGAATCTATCAAGTAAAACTGCCCTTTAAGGATAATAGCCTGCCAGAGCTCGGAGAATCGAGACCGCTGGCATTAAAAAGATTTAATAGTCTACAAAGAAGATTTTTGAAACAACCCGATTTGGAGAGGGATTATAGGCAATGTCTAAATGAGTACGTTGAACTCGGCCATATGATCAAATCAGATCCCCCAAAACCAAACGAACAAAATAACTACATTCCTCACCATGCTGTGCTAAAGGAAAGCACTACTACTAAATTACGAGTGGTGTTTGATGCTTCGGCCAAAACCACGAATGGAAAATCATTAAATGATTACCAGTTGAAGGGACCGACAATCCAGCCAAAGCTCTCGGCAACTCTCCTGAATTGGCGTAAGTATAGGTTTGCTATGCATGCTGACATAGAAAAAATGTACCGGATGATCAAGGTTCACCCAGATCATCAGGGTTTCCAGCGTATACTCTGGCAGCATCCTGAAACAAAACAGATACAGGATTACAAGCTGACAACAGTTACGTTTGGGACAGCTTCGGCCCCATACCTGGCAGTACGGACCCTACAGCAACTTGCGCTGGACGAAAGGCAAAACTGGCCTTTGGCTTCTAGTGCAACATTAACAAGTTTCTATGTTGATGACTTGCTGACTGGAGCAGACAATGTTGCTGATGCAATTAAACTGCAAGGAGAGTTAATAAATATGCTTGCTGGAGGAGGTTTCAAGTTGCGAAAATGGGCAAGCAATTCGCATGATTTGTTGGAAACCTTACCTGTGGAGTATCGGGAATTGAAGAGTACTCTACCGATTACAGATGGCGACTCCATAAAAACTTTGGGAATCTGCTGGCATCCCTTATCTGATTTCTTCACATATGCCATTCATGTGGACAGAACATACGATGCAACGACAAAACGAACCATACTCTCTGAGGTTGCATCGTTGTACGATCCTTTGGGATGGCTAGCCCCAGTCATTATAGTTGCGAAAATGTTGATCCAAACGTTGTGGATTTTGGGAGGTGACTGGGATAGCCCAGTGTCTCAGGACATTGAGGACAGATGGGGCACTTTCAGGTCAGATTTGCCAAATTTAAAGAATTTGAGGGTCTCACGTTGGATATTTTACGACCCTGAATCGGAGGCACAGCTGCACGGATTTTGCGATGCCTCTGAAAAGGCTTTCGCTGCGGTTGTTTACCTGCGAATCAAAGATAGAAACGGAAATATACAAACAACTCTACTCACAGCTAAGACAAAGGTAGCCCCCATAAAACCAACTACTATTCCACGGCTGTTCTTCTTGCAAGGCTTCTTAAATCTACAATTCAAGATATGCATCTTGAAAACATGCCCACCTTCGCATGGACAGACTCCACAATCACGTTACATTGGATCAAGGAGAATCCATCACGTTGGAAGGTCTATGTGGCAAACCGTGTCGTGGAAATTCAGGAAATCATAAAATATGACCACTGGCGGCATGTTTCAACGAAACAAAACCCAGCAGATTTGGCATCACGGGGCACAACAGTGTCAAAAATGATTGACAATAACTTATGGTGGCACGGACCTGTTTGGCTGAGCGAAAAGGAGTCAGAATGGCCAGAACCTAAGGAAATTATCGGTAAAACGGATCTAGAAGCCAAGCAACCAAATAATAGAGCTGCTAATTTTTTGACAAATATCGAAAATGAAATGTTTAATCGATATTCGTCATTTATGCGATTGAAACGCATTGTAACACAGCTCCTACGTTTTAAGCATAACACTCAAAACCCGTCAAAAAGGCAAACCGGTCATTTAACTTCGACAGAATTGCAAAGGGGAGAAATAACAATTTTAAGAAGTGAACAGAAACTAGGGCCCCGATTCTATGTAGCAGATTTTAAGCAGATCTCTTAATATCTTAAAAAAATTTTAAGAGGTGGCTCTATTCTATGTAACAGAGATGTGGTGAATTTCAAAATTAAAAAATAAGAGATTCACCACAGCAGTCGGTCATGTGTCAAACTCGGTGTGTTTGAGTTCGTTCTTTTCTTGGTGGACTGGTGCTTTCGTGCGAGAATGGAGGAAGTAGATTTCTTAATAGGTAATATTTTATATATGTACATTTATATAATTTGAAACGATTATGGCATTAATTGTAGAACACCTCGAGGAAGAGGAGGAGGAACTCCCCACATTAAAAAGAAAAAGATATGCGCGTACAACCCGCTGCCAACATGATGCCTTCACGGCTTTTGCAGCCGGGAATCCTGCTGTGCTAGATTCTCTGAACAGGTCGCACAAAATAGGCGACCCAAGTATAAATGATATAGGACTGACGGAGACGACTGCAGAAGAATCGACCGTTTCTGAGATACTCGCACCAATAAGAGCAACATCTTCCTCCGAAATATCTTCGCCTACACCAGCGCGCCAGCGAAAATCAGCTCGTAAGTACACACAGTAAAATTTCTCAACAATAGTGATTCTTGATATGCGAATATTTAAAGTTGCAGAGTCCCTGGAATGGAAGTGCTTACAGATGTAATAAAAAAGTCCGAAGACGACAGAAGAAGAGTGGAGCAACGCAACCAAGAAAATTTTTCTCAACTCGTGTCAGCCATCGGCACTATTGCAAACGCAGTGTCGTTATTGGCACAAAAGCATGTATAAGGGACGAAGAGAGAGGAATTTTTCAAAAAAGCATCAAAACCTCCTCGATGCACAATTCAGCTTCAGAGACTGCTACGCTGAATTGTGCATGGAGGAGGTTTTGATGCTTTTTTGAATTCACTCTTTGGGCCTTATTCTCGTTGTCACGCGAATCGGATCGAAAAGAGCTCATAAAAGCACCTTTTGAATTGATATTCCTTAATAAAATTCAAAACTTTTAGTAAATTCATCTCAGTTATCTTTGACTTCAATTAATTTTCTCGTTCTACGTGACTACAATAGTAGGTAAAAAATATCAATCGAGTATTTTAGTCACTTAGAACGAGAAAATTAATTGAAGTCAAAGGTAACTGAGATGAATTTGCTAAAAAGTTTGAATTTTATTAAGGAATTTCAATTCAAAAGGTGCTTTTATGAGCTCTTTTCGATCCGATTCGCGTGACAACGAGAATAAGGCCCCAAGTTTTTAAGTATTTTTTTGAATCCAAGTGCCATTGAAGGCTGTGAATTATGTATAATTATATGGTTTTGATGCATTTTTAAATGCACTCTTTGTTGTAGTTTTTAAGTTTTTTTTTCAATCCAAGTGCCATTGAAGGCTGTGAAGTATAATTATATGATGAATTAAAACAATAATTACAAACTAATTGAATTGTGTTTTATTAGATAATAAGGTCCGGAATTTCACAATTCAAGACATTTCTCCAATATTTTAAAAGATCCATCGAGCTCTAGTGAAAACGGGCAAGAGAATATGTTTCGCGTATACTTAGACCTCTTCGGTAAAGATCACACACTTTCCATTTTTCAACAGAGCGTTTGACTTTAGAGCACCTACATTTGAGCCTCTTAAATTAAGAGGCAATTGAGGTTAAATATTTCTCTTATTTTCGTACACAGAATTCGAATTCTTTTAATAAAAACTCACCACTCATGTTAAGAGATCAGCTGATATTTGACGTCTCTTAACTTGCTACATATAATACAAATTCTTTTATTTCCTCAAATAAGAGGTTAAGAGCTCTTAAATGCTATGTAGAATCGGGGCCTACAATTTACCGAAGAATACGAAAATTTAAGTCAGAATAAATCGGTTTCTAGGGGTAGCAAGCTGTTCACCTTAAATCCATTTATGGACAAGAATGGACTGATCAGAGTAGGTGGACGATTGGAGCATGCCTTCATCCCATACAACAGAAAACACCCAATAATTTTACCGCGAAAGCATATCGTGACATTGTTGATAATTGACAAAATACATTTAGAAACATGTCATGGCGGACCCTCTCTAGTATTGAACGCAAGCCGCGATCAATATTGGATATTAGATGGGAGAAGAAGCATAACTACACAGATGCACAAGTGCATCACGTGTTCTCGACATCGCGGCGCAACCCTAACACAGTTAATGGGGAATCTGCCTTCAGCACGGATAAATGTAACAAAACCATTCACTAAAGTTGGCATAGATTATGCTGGACCAGTGATGCTGAAATCATCAAGGCAGAGAAATGCAAGGTTGTACAAAGCCTATTTATGCATTTTTGTTTGTATGGCCACGAAGGCCATGCATATCGAGCTAGTATCCGACCTGACATCAGAAGGCTTCCTCGCTGCTTTGAAGCGATTCATTGCCCGCAGAGGATTGTGCACGGATATTTTTTCCGATTGCGGCACAAACTTTATCGGTGGGAAAACCATTTTGGACAGGGAAATGAGGGCTGCAATCAAAAAGGCCGAACCGGAGGCAGCTCAAAGGCTGGCTGAGAAAGCCATAACTTGGCATTTTAACCCACCAGCAGCTCCACACTTCGGCGGGATCTGGGAGACCGGAGTAAAGGCAGTAAAGAATCACTTGAAACGAACACTTGGACAAGCAAAGTGTACCTTTGAAGAATATGCGACGGTCCTTGCAGAGATCGAAGCATGTTTGAATTCCCGACCATTATGCGGTATCCGAGACAATCCCGATGAATTTTTTGTGCTTACACCTGCACATTTCCTGATTGGTCAAGAGATGAACGCACTGCCGGAGTCGGATCTCGACAAGGAGAATGTACCATCCCTACAGAGATGGAAATATTGCCAATTGTTGAAGCAACAGTTTTGGAACAAATGGTCAAGGGACTATTTAAATTACCTTCAACATCGGCCAAAATGGCGCGCTAAGAAGGAAAATGTTAGTGTCGGAGACATCGTTCTTGTAAAACAACAAAATATAGCACCTACAAATTGGCCGTTAGGTAAAATTGAGGAGGTGTTTCCGGGTGCTGACAATTTAGTTCGAGTAGTCAAAGTTCGAACTGAAAATGGATTATTGCAGAGACCAATATCGAAAATTTGTCCACTACCAGTGGATACTAACAAACAGACATAATTGAGACCAAACATGTGTCGACATGTGCCGTCTTATTTCTATTGAGGCACATTCACTCATTAAAACATTTTCACATTCATTCATTAAACATTTCACATTCATTCATCTAACAATTTCACCTTCACTCATTAAGCTTTAGATACTAAAATGGAAGACATACTAGTGATTTCTGAAGAAGACTATTTTCCGTCATCCCCGAACAGCCCACTTTCACAGCTCTGTCCGGCGCTGACTGACCTGTTTCCAGACCCACCTCGTCGACTACCTCTTCCTCAGCATAGTGGACAGCTTGAGATGGAGCAGCCTTCAGCCGCTCAACCACAGTGGGACACCCCACAAACCAACCCTCAGCTGGATGAAGAAGTCATCATCAATGGCGGAAGGAGGGATCTTCATCGTCTACATAGGTTAAGACCAACGTCCACTCTTGCTGAGTTGGAAATGCGAGCTGAAAATAGTTTTCAGAAGTTTGTGACTAGGGAGGGGGTAGACATTTTTTTGCCAAAGGAAGTGTTGGACAGGATTAACTTTAGGGTAATTCAAAAAAAGAAAAGAAAAGAGCACACTATAAACCTGCCTGATCGATATCAGGCAAGGTTAAGAGTTAGGGCGGACGGAGTGATAATGTTCCACCATTACCATAAGCGGGGCGTATTAAAAAATTTACAAAAAAGGGAACAAAAAAGACTATTGAACGCGAGCGTTCAACGCGGGGGAGAATGTTCGTCGAACCTAAAAGTGTAAAAATAGAAAGAAAAACATTATAAATTAAAAACATGAATATTAAAAGTTTGTTTACCTGGTACCTGGGTGCTCACAGGTACATCCAAATTTCCAGTAAGGTAAGGTGCACTCACGAAGGGGATAACGCACTCGTTACTTAAAAACCGCGTGACCAATTTAATTTCATGTCCCTATGACAGAATACAAATGTCAGGGACAAATGTCACGGACAAATGTCAGGGACAAATGTCAGGCAGATTCCATGGCGTTGCCAGATTTGCCATTTATTGCTCAGGATCAGCTGATGTTTGGAGAAGTGACCGAATTCACCATGTGGTGGATAAGTAGTGCCCGACATGTTGTCTCCAACCGGCTTTGGAGAGTTCTGAGTATAAAAGGGCCCCCGACGTTGATCAAATCGCCAGTTTTTCAGGAACAGGCTGACACAGAGCTACTACATGCCGTAAAAGGTCAGTGTAGCTTTAAATGCAGCTTAAACAGAAAAACACAGCGCCAGGGCTTCACTATTGGGATTTTCGACTAGAAGATAAATATTTTTCCTTTAGATAGGCTTCGTCGGTGGTATTGCACATTTTTTCTTGGGAATTCGATTTTTTAAAGATAGACAACGCAGTTCATTTGTATTTTTTGCTTTGGAAAGCTGTTTTTTTGTTTCGAAGGGAAATATATCGATTATTCTTGGATTAATTTATTTAGATTTAACATTTATTTGGGAGAATAAACTGAATGACAACTCACACTTTTCTTTTAATTACAAACCGCTACACATCCCACCATCCAACAGCTGAACAACAAATACGACACGAATCGTAACCTGTTCAGGTCCTCTTTTCTATTTCAGCTTAACAGTAATGAAGGTTTGCTTTTTATAATGGAAAGTATCCAGATGAATAATATCACTTTTACTGCTTGGTGTTTGAGTTATATTTAATTTCGGTTTTATGGGATTTCGATCGTATTTACTAGCTTGGCATTTTTCACAATTGTTAATGATTAATTGTACTTGTTCTTGTAATTTTGGATAGTAAATTTTGTCTTTTAAAGTTTTGTAAGTTTCATTGATACCGCTATGGAGTGACTCTTTTGTATGATACAAGGATATTTGTCTATGACATTGTTCTTCGCTTTCCATTTCCCTAGCTCTTTTAGTAGCTTTCACAAATTTTTACTTTTGATCTCATGAAAATAAGTGTATAATGCACTGCTGAACTTTATTATAATCTGTATCTTCTACCTCTGAAAAAATTCCTATACGACCTGATTTTATATGTCTTTTTAATATTTCTTTGATTACTTGTTCTCCGTCTTGAGGGTTTGTCTTGAATTGCTGCTATTGTTGTTTCTCACCTGTCCTGAATTTGTATTTCTGTCTTGTCGAAAATTATTATTACCATAGGAATTATTTTGCGAATTATTAAAATTTTGATATGGGTAATTTTGTCTTAAATTATGTCTTTCTTTTGATACTTGATATGGTCTATGCCACTTTAAGTTATATTCGTCTTGTCCAATATATTTATTTATTACCTCCCTAATTTCCTTTAATGTAAATTTATTATGCAATTCTGATGCTAGTGCACCGGCCGTAATTTCTTTTATTTTTAATATTAACACACTACTAAGGTGATTAACAATTTCTGTTTGGAACTCGCTAAATACTGCACATTCTGAGATATCAATAACAAATCTTCTTGCTTTATCCACTAATTCTTCAATTGTACTCACTTTTAGCCTACTGATTTCTTGCATAATTCGTCCCTGGTCCTTAGAAGGTTTATATTGTAATTTCAGCTTGGCTTTGCAATCCTCCCATGTAGTCGCAGGTGATGTCTTCAAATAATTCTTTGCATGTCCCAGGATCTTCTCATTATAGATGATAGTGTATGCCTGAGGTGCCTGTACTCCGTAGTCTGTGAGAGTCCTGTCCACTGCTGCTATGAATGCTGGTAGTGTTCCAGGTTTTCCTTCGAAGTTTGGTAGATATCGGAGATCCTTTTCTATATTTCGTCTTAATGATGGTGGTTGAATCTGCCTGCTCAGTATTTCCGTTAGGGCCACTAGGCAACGTCCTAGTACCTCGCCGTTCTCCGGTTGGGCCATTTCTCGGTTTTGATCAATAATCTGATTCCTCTGATTCCTTCTTTCCCTGTTTTCCAGCGTTAATTCGTGTTCGTTTCTTCGCAACTTACTAAATGTTTGCTTAAATTGCTTCGTATCGCACTTATTTTAACACTGAGTTCCTTATTTGGCTCCTAGTTTAATTTAATAGGGCCAGCACCGACTGCGCCAGTTAGATTTTGTGAATATTTTCTTCTTTCATTAATAAAAAAAACAAACAATTTAGATTTTTAAATACAACTTCGTTTTATTCTACACAATTTAGATTTTTTTTTTTTTTTAAAACAGTTTATTTTTATTTTACACGATTTAGATTTTTAAAAACAGTTTCTAAGGCAACTTTACACAATGTTGATTTCAAAGACAGTTTCTACAATAACTTTACACAATTTTTATTTTAAAGACAGTTTCTAAAAATGACTTTTCACAATTTTGATTTTAAAGACAGTTTCTAAAATAACTTTACACATTTTTGATTTTAAAAACAGTTTCTAAAATAACTTTACACAAGTTTGATTTTAAAGACAGTTTCTAAGATAACTTTACACAATTTTTATTTTAAAGACAGTTTCTAAAAATGACTTTTCACAAGTTTGATTTTAAAGACAGTTTCTAAGATAACTTTACACAATTTTTATTTTAAAGACAGTTTCTAAAAATGACTTTTCAACCGGACGATCAGCGACAGACTCAACTTTATCAAAATCTCCACGACCCAAGCTTCCTATCATATTTTGCAACCTAATCATATTTTCTGGTGAGAACCTTAATGTGAACAAAAAGGCTTTTTAGCTAAGTCAGGTAATTTAAGACTTTAGGAATGCTTACCATGCCATCGGCTTGGGCTTGGCTTGAATTTCGTGTGACTTAAGCAGTTTGTCATCGGCTTCCAAGGGTTGCATATCAATATATGTAACTCGTGCGAAGCCGGGGCGGGTTGCTAGTCATTAATTTATTTATTTATTAAGTTTTATAGTTTTGGTTTTAATATCCAAACACACTTTTATTAAGTAAATATATGATCTTTATTTGATCTCCGAGTATAACTATTGAACAAAACTTGTGTATGCTCCGGCGGTTGTCTTAAGACTCAAACTTATCTGGCTAACTAGCTTTAATCTGATTAAGTCTAATTATCCAAAAGTGCTTAGCTAATCGCAGTTCTCACGGCATCTCATCTTGATTTCCTAGTAGGGCACAAAAGATATCATCTCATACCCTAGGAATGTGGGAATGGTCTGGGCAGATCAGGTCCTAACGGTCATTTTGCTTATAAGTTCTTCATTTATGCTGCTATGACAAATTTATTTGTCTGCAGTGTTGCTGAGGCAAGCTAATGTAACTCGCGCGAGTTACGGCCCTTGCCTAAGATGATTAGTCATAACCACTGCCTAAGGTCATTCCCATTTCTTTGTTCCTATTTCCTCCAATTTCCCAAACTCCCAACTCACCCAATTTTGCAGAAAGCTGAAGAAGCGGTGTCAATTTTGTAGACGCTACCTCAGCAATATAGGAATCATTGACTTATTACTTATTGTATCAGCAAATTGTTGTATAGAATAAAAGCGTAGGGAAAATCAGTAAGCCAGTTCTTAGTAAATATTCAAGCTGTTAAGAAGTATCACTGTAAAATCGAGCAAATAAAGTTAAATTTCAGTTAATGAAATCAAGTGCTTAATTTTTTTTATTCGAACTAAGTTAAGAAAACTTAACTCGCGCAATGAAATTATTTTCTCACAACTCACGACCGCATCGAATGTATTCAGCCCTTCAGTCCGCGTTTGATGCGAGACTAGGCATGCTTACGCGAGTGCGGAATTCAATAAAGATATAAGATATTCATATTTGTGTTAGTGATTGACAGCTCTATTACATTTGTAGTGGTGCGTTCCGCGGAAAAATAGACCGGTGAAGTGCGCATCCCCCCGCAAAGCGTCACTTCCCCCCTCACCCATAAACTCGTTCCGCACCCGACGTAAGCATGCCTAGTCTCGCATCCCCCTTTGAATTTGACAGCATATAAGACACAGAGGTTTACACATCAACGGATTGCAGAATTTCTTTGGAGGATATTTACAGCCTTGCAGAATTTTGAGGAATCTACGGATTGCAGCCTGGCAGAATTTTTTTGCGGATTGTAAATTGCCTAAATAGTGATCTACATGATCATTAGATTGCAAAAATTGCCTTAAATGCTAATTTGGGTCGTTTTGTCCGAATCAATCTGGATCGGTGAAATTGTTGCGCGTGGACTCAACAGCTTACGCAGCATCGTTTTTTTTTCTCCTCGTAAATTGGATCAACAACCGCCTGAAGTAGTTTTTAGTTTAGCCTACATGTTTCTGTTTGTAGTAAATTTGTGCAAGTATCGGAATTGAGAAATAAGTTTTGCAGTGCACTCGGATGAAATCTTTTTCATTTAAATACCTTCATCTATCTATATATATAAAAATCAATTGCTGTTCGTTAGTCTCGCTAAAACTCGAGAACGGCTGGACTGATTTGGCTAATTTTGGTTTTGAATTATTTGTGGAAGTCCAGGGAAGGTTTAAAAGGTGAGTAAATATGAAAAAAATGCTTGGAATATAGTAAAAAAAACAATTTCGCTCTATATACAACGTGTCCCAAAATTCAACGATAAGCCGAAACCGGAGGATAGACCTGCCCATGACTACTTGGGGAAAGCAAGAAAAAAAAATATATCTTTTTTTTTTTAAGTTATAAAAAAAAAACCAAATTCTTCAAAAATTTAGACCTTTTATGGTCATTTTCACTACCATGACCACAATTTTTAAAATATTTCTGTTTTTTTTTTTTATAGGGATCCTGAATAGCATTGCTATCCACCACAATCCTTAAAAATTCCAGAATGCCTCTAGTTTTTTCACAAACATTAATCAAATTAATTTTTTTCCCTAACATTTTTTAACATTTTTACTTTTACTCAACTTTAACTCATCGTGGTGTAAAAAAAAAGTACAAACACTACTATGGCAAGTTGTTTTAAAAATTGACGCAACTAACCAAGATTCCAAAATGGTATAATACTCTAGGAAAACAAGCCACAAAAAAATAATATGCGTACTAGTTCAAAACAAGAACCAAATTCCAAAAATTGTAGTTGACAGAAATCACTTTTACTACGTGCCCTAAACGGGTTCTAGTTACAATTTCTTGGAATTTGAATGGGGCATACATACCATAGAAGTTAGAGAGAGATAGATAGAGAGATATTTACGTTAAACAGGGAAGGTAGAGAAGCTGTTGTTATTCTCAGCAAGTCTACTCTAGGAAAACAAGTTACATTATTAACATTATAGCAAATGCTCGAATTGTTTGCCATCAGCATTAATACATGCACGACATCGCCTTAAAAATGAACGTTTTATTTGTCTTGCATATCTTCTGCTTTTGATGTGATCCGCAGCCTCAGTGATTTTCTGACGAAGCTCGTCCAATGTCGCAATGTGTTTTGAGTAGACCCTGTCTTTAAGACAACCCCAATAGAAGAAGTCCAGGGGGTTCAAATCGGGTGAACGGGGTGGCCATAAGATAGGACCAAGTCGCCCGATCCAACGCCCTGGATACTCTTGATATAAATATTCTCGCACAGGACGGGCAAAGTGTGCTGGGCAACCATCATTTTGGAACCACATGTTTTGGAGATCACTTAAGGGCATGTCGTCTAACAATCCTGGCAAGTTATTTTGTAAGAAGTTTAGTTTAGTGGATAGTCCCGCGGTAATAACGTCTGCACACGCCTGCAGTGATATGGGTGAAGCCTGTCACGTTTTAAAATTCGATGTGCAGAACTTTTCGGGATTCCTGTAGCTTCTTCTATGGCACGTACCGAAGTAGTCGGATCATTATCTATCTCATTGAGAACTTCTTCATTACGATCCAATCTAGGTCTTCCAACGTTTCTCCTACTGGATGGCATACGACCCTCCAAAAACGCTTGATGCACATTAATAAACACTCGATAATCAGGATATCTTTGAGCATTTGGGTACCTTTCTCGATACAGCCTGCTAGCAGCGTTAGCATTGCATTGGCATTCTCCATAGATGAGGTGTATATTAGCGTATTCCTGTGGTGTGTATGGTTGCGGCATGATAAACGGATTCTGAACTAAGACTAAACTTTAACAAAATTATCTTAGCTATTTATACATTTTTAGTGGAAGGGAAACGAGTTGCATGGATTTGTTAAGTTCCCGGAAAAAGGGTAATTTTATGAAGGTAGTATGACGTTCAGGGAATGAGGGTAGGTTTATGAGGGTAGTTGGAGGTTAAGGATAATTGGGAACTTCCTGCAATTATTGTTTCACGGAAAAAGGGATAGGTACAGTACAGTTGTAAATCTTATCTTATCTTATAATTCATCTGTCTCTTTTTAACGTAAATATCTCTCTATCTATCTCTGTCTAACTTCTATGGTATGTATGCCCCATTCAAATTCCAAGAAATTGTAACTAGAACCCGTTTAGGGCACTTAGTAAAAGTGATTTCTGTCAACTACAATTTTTGGAATTTGGTTCTTGTTTTGAACTAGTACGCATATTATTTTTTTGTGGCTTGTTTTCCTAGAGTATTATACCATTTTGGCAGGGGCGGCTCTACCTTAGGGGCTAGTGGGGCTTAGCCCCACCATAAATTTCTCAAACGAAATTGTATTGAAAATTCATATTTATCGTTGATGCATTTTGCTTCTCAAATGAGCGACTTTATTATCATCGACTGTAATCGAGTCATTTTGCAAGTCAGAAATATCTCTTCTCCGCTACAGGAGCCAAGCAGTTGATATTTAGCTAATTTGTACTATGCAATCAAGAGAACATCGCATATTCCATGCAGGTACAATAAGAAAGGGCTAAAGAGATCGAGCCCCAAGCCAACAAATCAAAGAATATGGAAACTAGTTTACAAAGAATAGGCACTCCGGCAATTATCTCCTTATCTTTTTTTGACCTTCCTACCGTTATTCCACCCAACCCCACAATTTTGTCAGAAGTCGATAGTTGCTTAAGCACTACGGTGGAAGAGAGATGAAAAGTGCTGTGACGGAGCTTGGAACTTGAAGGAATTGGTACAGAATTGTCACAGGGTGCCGAGGAAATGTGGCTTTAGGAGAAAATCTTTAAGAAATTTCGGAAAAAATTTATTTTTATTGTAGAATTTTTTAAATTTTTATTATAATAGTTAATAATAGGTGGTATTTTTGTTACAACCGGATCAAGACCAGATTTAGCAGGAACGATTGCATTGCATTGAAATTTTTGGGGAGTTATCCATATCAAACAATTTATATGTGGTACAAATGAAATAAAATTGCTTTGATTTATACCCAATTTGATTAAAAAAAATTAATCCAAAGATGTGCCTGTTTTAAAATGTGAAGTTTTGATGAATAAGCATAAAGGAAATTTTAAGTGACTTTTGCAAATTGTAAAATTGTTATATAGGAGGCGGATTATAGATTTCAATGCAATTAAAAATTTCATATTAATCTCAGCTGGATGCGATTTTAAATAAACCCAGTAAATTAGAATATTTTCATACACAAAAACTCAACTCGAAAGAACCACCCTGTCAAAGGAAAGCAAACTGATCGCAAGCGCCCCTCACCATACAATGGCATAAACAAGAGCGCATAAGAAAACGAATGGTGAAAAAACGTAAACAAACTTAATCTGTGTACGCCTTCAATGTGTGAGGCAGGCACTCGATTTCTACCTGTTCCTATTTGAGAAGCACGGCCGAGCCGGCACCAACACAGTGCCAGACAAAACAATGCAAACAAGAGCGCACCGTAATAGGTGAACTCTGGTGTCATTGTGTGTGCGGCGATTTTGAATGTCGCCGTCCTTATTCTTTATTAGGCACTTTAAATGGGAATTCGGACTTGGAACAAGCAGGGAAAGATTCTCTTTCTAACTAATGGGAAAATTTTTTGATTTTTTTCCCCAAAATGGGCTGTGGTGGGGATAACTGCGCCGCAAAAATAGAGTGCCTATTCTTTGTAAACTAGATATTCTTTGCAACAAATTGTCGAGGGTTAAGGGAATAATAAAAAAGCGAGAACAAAGCTGCTTGGTCTTTTTCTCTTGATAACTTTCTCTACCTTTCCGTTGCATTTCCCTGCGTGCGGGGCTGAAACTAAATCAGCCCTGCTGTGCGATGACAGCCAAATATGCTTCTCTCTTAGAAAATTGTTGGTTTTATTTCTCTTCTGGCTCAATGTGTTAAGCACGAGGGGCTAAAATTTTCTAGCCCCGCGAAATGAGTGGTTTTAAATATGTGCACTGATATCCACTAACACATTGTTACCTATTTGGCGTGCACAGATAGCTGGGAAATACTCAGTTTGGGGCTAACATGAGTTAGCCCCGAAGGTAATTGAGTGGAGTGGATGAGTGGAATGGGGCTAACATGAGTGTAGCCCCGAAGGAAAATGCGAGTGGAAAATATTTCAACTCATATGCATATGGGAACAGAGTGTAAAAGGCCCTTTTCACACACAGACCGTGGCCGTCCAAACGGTGCCGTGTAAAAAGTTAAAGTGTATGGGGTTATATGGGCGCTTTCACACTGCACGGCGACGGCGCCGGTGCCGCATGACAGCCGTGGCTATCTACGGTGCGTCCATACGGCGGCCGTTTGAACGGCTACCGTCTGTGTGTGAAAAGGGCCGGTCGGGCACGGCACGGTCGAAATGTGCTCGGAACAGCAGAGCAATTCGAATAATTCTTTCAAGTGAGCGGATGCTTTTTAAAAATGCAGCAAGAAATTGATGTTGACCTGCTAATTTCTTTAATAGAAACCCGGCCAGTTTTATGGGATAAAACATCTTCGGACTATAAGGACCGAAATCAAACAAAGAGTGCATGGCAAGATGTAATAATTTATAAAAATCACCCTCTTGCTTCCTATTAGAAAGGAAAGGATGAACCCAATAAAGCCTTGCGTGATTTCTACGTAGACGTTGTCGTCGCCTATATAAAAGAAACATGTAAAGCCTTCTGCGATCCATTTCAACTGATTTCGCATAGCTGACTGCAGTTCATGGCTGAAAATCCGTCGTGCAACCGCGTGCGTGTGAAAGCACGCCTGCCGTCCATACGGCGGCCGTTTGGACGGCTACCGGCTGTGTGTGAAAAGGGCCTAAGGCTTTGTGTTTGATATCGTAGGTGGGAGTTCCCACAAATTTTTAACAGTGTGAGGAAAAAAATTCGCCCCTTTATGTATTATGTGTTGTTGTAACACTTAATTTTGTTGTTTGTTTGTCTCTTTTTTTTTCTTAAATAGTAATTATATTATAATTTATTTATTATTCATTTATTATAAATGAAAAAGTATTTTGTTTTTATAAGTGGAATAGGCCTAAAAGGAACTACAAATAAATATAATTCCTATAGTCTACTATAAGGGATTCCGTATTTTCTAATTTTAACACTTTCCCGTGAAATGTAAAATTCCTTTTTAAGGGAAACCGAACACTTCAATTTGGTTAACGCTCTGATTGCGGTACCTCTTGGGTAGAGCGGAAACCTGCAGGAGTTCATTAAATAACCTTAGGTCTTTTTCAGTAGTTAGCCCCACCAAATAAAACTTCCACGAGCCGCCACTGCATTTTGGAATCTTGGTTAGTTGCGTCAATTTTTAAAACAACTTGCCATAGTAGTGTTCGTACTTTTTTTTTACACCACGATGAGTTAAAGTTGAGTAAAAGTAAAAATGTTAAAAAATTTTAGGGAAAAAAATTAATTTGATTAATGTTTGTGAAAAAACTAGAGGCATTCTGGAATTTTTAAGGATTGTGGTGGATAGCAATGCTATTCAGGTTCCTTATAAAAAAAAAAAACAGAAATATTTAAAAAATTGTGGTCATGGTAGTGAAAATGACCATAAAAGGTCTAAATTTTTGAAGAATTTGGTTTTTTTTTTATAACTTAAAAAAAAAAAAGATATATATTTTTTTTCTTGCTTTCCCCAAGTAGTCATGGGCAGGTCTATCCTCCGGTTTCGGCTTATCGTTGAATTTTGGGACACGTTGTATATAAAAATGAATCCCTATTTCCCTTCGTCACGCCATCACGCGTGAACGGCTGGACCGATTTCGCTAATTCTTTCACCGTTTGGAAGCTACACTATCCCCGGGTGACATAGGCTCGGGGGTTTCAAAATGGCGGACCCAAGATGGCGGTCAAAAATTGTAAATATCAAGGGATTGCCATGAAAATTAGTATTCCGGGGTTTTCGGATCTCTTGATTGCGAATCTATGCTCGAAATTTGGAAATTCAAGATGGCGGATCCAATATGGCGACCAACAATTTTCAAACTTCAACGAATTTAAGTGAAATTTAGTATTACGGGTATTTTGTACTACTAATTTCGAATCTACTAACAAAATTTGGAAATTCAAAATGGCGGACCCAATATGTTTATTACACAAACACGCCTTAAAATTGGGTCCCATTATTTTCATTTTTTAAGTGAAGGCACTACATATCCCTTAAAATTTAGGGTACATTTTACTCAGGGGTTTCAAAATGGCGGACCGAAGATGGCGGCCAAAAATTGTAAATATTAAGTGATTGAAATGGAAATTAGTATTTGCGGGATTTTGGAGGTGCTAATTGCGAATCTAAGCTCGAAATTTGGAAATTCAAGATGGCGAATCCAATATGGCGTCCAACAATTTTTAAACTTCAACGAATTTAATTAAAATTTAGTACTATGGGTATTTTGATATCACTAATTTCGAATCTACTATTAAAATTTGGAAATTCAAAATGGCGGACCCAATATAGGGATCATAAGTCATAAAATTTTTTACGATAGTCGAGCATTTCAAGGATCTTTAATTAATTAGTACTTATAATATACCGGGTGAAACCGGGTAACCCAGCTATATATGAATTAAAAAAAGAGTCATAAAAATCGGACTACTCTGTAAAGCGAGCGTGCGAAAGCCGCGACGGGTGCGAACGTTAAGAATGAAGCCGTTTCGCATATTCTTCGCGGGCTCGCGCTTTGTTCCCCGACTTTGAAACAACAGTCAGTATGTCCCATACGTAAAAGTGGACCGCTTGGCAAACTTTTACAAGATGCATCATTGGTCAATAGGATGAATGTAGCCAACAAGAAATAAAATAAACATAAAATAAATCCTAAATACTCAGTAGGTACTAAGAACCACACAAGATAATTTCATCACAAGTAAAAATGGTTGACGCCCTGCGAAGTGGGCACGGGTCAGCTAGTAAATAATAAAATACATGTTTGATTCTAAGCAATGTCTTTCTAAAAATATTGCCTCTTTAATTCACGAGCTTCAGAAAAACAGTACGAAAAATTTTCCTCTCAAAAACACTTCCGACGCTGTCAAAACTATTGTCCAAATACGCGCCGGTGCAGAGATGCTCGTTAAACCACCCCTGGTATGGTGTAACCGATTTGGCTTCACTTGAGAGCTCTTTCTCCTAAATGCAGGTAAAGTCTCCCAAAATCGGCTCTTTCGCTCCGCAACGATTTTCGAAAGACCCATACACTCGCAAAATCGTTTCTCAAAAATGCGTTTGCACGCACGATCCTATTTGTGTACATGTTCGAAACCAAAGTGAATCCGGTGCAATTGAATTGATTTTTTGCACGCAGTGTGGAACGGCGCTATAGGTGTAAAATTACATACCTGTATCACGTGGCTGCCCCCGGAAGATCGATCTCCTGGGGGGGGGGGGGGGGGGGGGGTGGCGTGGTACCTGTTGAAATGAATATTAGTGAGTGCTATCGAGCCGCTATTCAGTAAACAGTGATGAATAATGTGCGTAGTGGCAACGTGATCCTTCCGTGGCCCACCTTGGGGCTCGCCATTGCTGACTTATTATTTGACTAATAAAGTGACTGGCTAGAATAAAGGGATTGCTTTAAACCGATTTTTGACTACTTGGGCAAGAAAAATGAAAAAGGGAAAAAGTTACACAAAGGGTCCGGTGCTGGCCCACGCGACAGCCCTGCTTTCGGCTTCGATGGGGGCTTTTCGGAGCTTTCCCAAGCGGGGGTGTTCCGTTGACGACTCACGACGACTGGAGGGGCGTCTGCTAGAACTGGTGGACACTGCTGGGGCCAGACGGTGGCTCTGATGGAAACTGTTGGGGCCAGACGGAGGCTCTGCTGGAAACTGTTGGGGCCCTCAGAGTGGCTCTGCTAATTGCGGTACTTCTTAACCTCAATCGCACCCACGTCGGGGAGGGGGGGGGGGGGGGGTTGGCTCCTCGTTCCGGGACAATAGTCCTTCTTGGGGGAGCAGCGAAATTTGCAGCTGAGGTTGTCCACCCTCACCGACGCCAAAGCTTTTAAGGGGTTTCTATATGCGGCCGGCAACCCACTTTAAGCGGCTTGGCGTTTGAAGAACACAAAAATATTTTGTTTTCTCTTGTTTGTGTGTGCTTCCTCTGGGGCCGATGGTCCGGCCAGCCTCTCTGCTATTTGGGAGGGTTGTTGGCGAGGGTGCGGGTGGGGGGGGGGGGGGGGTGGACGATGATGTGGCGGTACAGCTTACAGAAATATTAGTATGCTCGTCCACCCTTGATAATTAAAAGAATTCTCTTACCTCCCAAGATGGCTGCCTTCACGCACTTGCACTAAAAAAATTAGACTGCACTTTCAGCTCAGCTGGAGAGCTGACGTTTCTCTTCTCGTGGTTGCTGGCCGACTGATATCTACGCGTTCGTGACGATGACAGAACGAAATTCGGGCTTTACATATAGCGGTTCTTTTGAGTTTCGTTCATTAAAGCTGGGGCCACCGTAAAGCTGAAGTCGTGTTTTGTATGTCGAAGGCTAGAGCCGCGCCCATCAAAAGGCTGCCAGTTTGCGGACGATCCCATCGTGTGGAAGATGGCAGAAAAAAGGGCGTGGTCTGTAGGGTTACTGGCGGAGGTCCTTGGCATGGTATATCCCTATGAAACGACCAGTCATGTCTTCAACTTCGTAGCGGCTCTTTCCGGCCACACGCACTATCCGGCCTTTGGCATACCTTTTGTCTAGCTTCGCAGCTCGTTCCTGGGGCATGTTGCTCATTGGCCATAGGCGTCTGTATATTTCTTGTTCCGGTACATACTTTACTTCTTGGCATCTGGTGCTATAAGTTCGCTCATGGCGAGAATGGGCTTCCTGAAGTCGCTGCTAAATTCGACTCCGAATAAGCTTCAACTTATCAGAAGTGTGCAGGGCCATTGCTGAGCCTTCATCTAAACTTCCTAGTTGTTTCAAGAGGGGATAGACCGAGCCGTGTAAAGGCCCCTCTACACGATGGGCCATCATGCTGGCCCACTAGGATGGGCCAGCGTGTAGAGGGCGTAGTGGTGTCCGATGGCTTATGGCGTGATGGGATGGCGCGAGATGGCAACGATATGGGTTTTTCAGCCGCCATCAAAGGTAGTGGGCCAGCGATCTCGAAAAACGATGAAATCACAACTGAACGTCGCCACGTGTAGTTGCGTTTCAACCATCCCATGACCATCTCGCTAAACCAGTGCTAAACCATCATGTAGAGGGGCCTTAAGGCCTTGTGCTGCCCAAACAGCGTATAGTAAGCCTCCGTGTCTAACGATTGGTGAATGGTGCTACGCAAGGCGCATGCTATTTTTGGGAGATAGATAATAATAATAATAATAATAATAATAAATTTTATTAGTATCAGTACAAAGATCAAGATCTTAAATGTACAAAATCCGGATGGTACAATATTTTTAATGCAAACTAGATAAACAGTTAAAACTAAGAAAAGATAGAAGAGAGAAAAAAAAAAAAAAAAAACTAAGCAAGATATACCTATTATTCAACCCGTGCCCAAATGTGCAGAAATTAAATCACATCACAAGATTGAAGCAATTTAAAGAAGGATCCGTTGGACGTCGTTCTCTGGATATTCGGGGACAGTAGATTCCAATCCCGCATACACTGGACAAAGAAAGAGCGCTCGCCGAAGCTAGATTGGAAATGAGGAATTAGCAAGTTAAAATGCCGAGATGAGTTCAAATATTGCAGTTCCTCAAAGAGATACGGCGGCTGTTGAACGTGTACAGCTAATCTTCTTTTGCATGTCCCGTCTAATGATGGGAAAACAACATTGCCATAAGAGAAGTGCGGCATAATGAGAGCTTTAGCCAGCCGTTTGCGAAGGGTTACGGATAGGATGTTCGACCGTACCCACAATTGACGTAAGCAACTACACACTTTACGCAGAATGGCACTAACGTGATCGCAACAAGTCATTTTGTTATTCAGGACTACTCCAAGGCTCTTAACTGTGTATGTCGTGTCAATGATGACCTGGGCCGCATATATGACTGGAGCGTACTCAAGGGTTTGGTATTAAATCCATCTAAATGTAGCGCACTCGCTATCTCTAAAAATGGATTTCCTGCTGGCTCTCTGCCACCGGTCATATGTGATGCTAGGCGCATTTCGAGCATTAAAGTAGCACACGTTAAGCCCAACAGTATAGGATCCAAAAATATTCAGAAGCGCTCTCATTCCGTCCAGCGGCGAGAATCCACTACCAGCAACCATGGACAAATGAACTCCAACGGATCCGCAATTCAGATCTGATCAATGGATGTAGCATGCACATTTGAGGCAGTGGATTGAAAAATAAAGGAAGTAGAGCCATTGAATAATTAATTATGATGGGAGGGAAGAGTCTCGCCCGACTCCGCAGCTGACAGGATCGCTCGTTGAGGTCGAGAACTGGTGTTGTTGCTCTCGACCCGAAACTTGTTTTTTTGTGAACAGTTGGGGCAGCGAGGTTTGACTGTTCCCTTCCTGCTGCAACCGTAACAGAAGAAGCCCGTTGGCTCCTTGTCACAGTCATTATAACAATGCCCTTCGGCATCGCAATTCCAATATTTTGGTTTCTGGGGCTGGTATCTCGCCACTGCCCCTACAGCGTCGATATAAGGTTCGATAACGTCTTCAGGCCACGTCACCAAAGACATAACTTCCTCAACCCGTGCACGAGGTTGAGCAGACGACGGCAACATAGCTCTAGATCGCTCTTTCGTAGCTTGGATCTCTGTTACCAAAGCTCGCAACTGTCCGATAGTGTCTGTACGGTGGAGACATAATTTATCTTGAATGTCCGGGAGTAATCCCGTTCTCACTCTCTCCACAAACTCAGGTTCAGGCATTGGGACTTTAAGCTGGTTCCGAAGATTAACCAGAGCGTAGTAGTACATTACGAAAGTTTCGCCGGGTTGCTGTCGTCTGCCCAGCATCTGCCGGTGAATATCCACATCCAGGGTTAGATCACCCCAGTCAGCTCTTAAGGCAATCTTGATTTGCTCCCAGGTAGGAGTAGGAGTACCTCGTAGGAATGTCCAGTACCAATTCACGAGAGATTCACTCAACAATTGGTGAAAATTTTGGATTAAGAGCGAGAAATCGCCTAGAAGAGTGTTGTGGGTCAACGTTTCAGCCCGGAAGATGAACTCTTCCAAATTTAGCTTTTTGTTATCACCGTCATATTGCAGCTTCCAATTGCGAATCGGACTGCTGCAACGTCTGTGGTTCGAGTAGGACCCTTGGTGTTCAGCAATAGGGGAGGGTGGTCTGTGGTAGAACGGAGGTGGTATGTCTACCCTGCCTAAAGGTGGAGCTGGTTGCGTAGTCGGGGGTACCGAGGTGGTAAAGCTAGGGCGTTCGGCTAAGCTGAGAGGCGGCTCAGGCTCGACCGTTTCTATTTCGGGGTTGCGCAGCTGTTCGATGGGGGGCGCCTCGGCCCGCGGCGTGTCGTCGTTCGCGCCCTCTAACCCTTCAGGCGGAAATAATTGTCGCGCCGATAGCCGAGTATTATAGGGATTCTTCGCCATTTGTAAACGCGTGACCCGGACGATAATGAAAGGATTAAATTTGTGAATACCGATAATAAAAAGACGCGCTGGCGATATTTAGGTTCGCGATCCAAAATTGAATTATCGCGGAGAAAACAAAAAAAATCTCTAACCTAACCTATAAAATGCGTTATAAGTTCTTTCAGAGACATCCTAGGATACTGGTTGATAGCGCATTAGAAAGCTGAGCCTTCAAGATTTCCAACAATACCACCCACGACCCAATCCGCCAACAAACAAGCGGGAGAGGCCGCGCCAAACTCCGAAAATTGCAATTTCGAGTCCCAAAATTTGATCTTGACCCTTCATTCTGCCGGTTTTTTGTATGGGAAGATCAAATCTTTTTCTGAAAAAAACCTTCCCTGTCATGTGGCCTTTCTCAGGAAAAAAACTGCACTCGACTCCGATGGCGCGTTCCGAAGTTATTCGTCTTCGATGGTTCATTCCTACGGAGCAGATGCTCAATGTGACGTCACTTTTCAATTGGACTTCATTGCGGATAGTGGGTTTAGTTGTTGCGAATTGTTTACTCAACACCAATAGGTTAACCCCTCCAAATCTTTAAACGCTGGCAACCCCAATTTGCGGCAACTTTGACATAGGCACCCCTATTTTTTCGTGAACACAAAAACATAAGCTTTAATTTGATATATAGCTTGAGAGGATACCCTATGAACGAAGATTTTCACCAGATTTTCACCTGTTTACACGTGGCAACCCTAAGGTTGCGGCAGGTTGCGCAATGGCACCCCACACTTTTTAAGTTCTTTACATATCTGGCTGTGAATTGGCGTATATTTTAATTAAAAACTCGATGAACGAAGTTTCTTCCCGAAAAGTCAGTTACTATTATATTAATTAAAAATACTTGCGGCAACATTTTGATAGGCACCCCGGCAAAAATATATTCCCCCATTCATATATATGTGTAAAAATTAGGTTTTAATTAAAAACTCGATGAACGAAGTAATCTTGCAGCGGGATCTTAGACTATTTTGATTTGTCCTATAAAAATTTATAAATTTACCACATCAAAATTTTCTTATGTTCTCATAATACTTTCCGTTAATATTTTTTCGAAATTTTACAAATATAACCGAAATATTTCATTATGCCTTTTAGTTTTTTTTTTTTCAATTTATCTTGCTTTTTATATTTTGAACGAAATATATACGAAATTACTATAATTTGTTCAATTTTTCTTATTACTTTACATTTTCTTTTACGATATGTTTGAATGGATATTTATTACTGACTTCAAATACTTCTCTGGTCCCACCTCTCCTTCTCTCTTTCGGCAACGATGAGGGTAAGCGGAATAAAAAAATGAACTTTTAACTTTCAGAGTCAACCACAAGCCACCGAGCATTCAGCCTGCGATGGGATGTGGTGAGGGAAGGAGCCTTACCAGTTTCACCGCCAGGGACTGCGAGGCGGGGAACGACCAAAGGACCCTCCCGGTCAGGTAGCTGGCTCACCAACTAGCCAACTCCTGCAATTCCGGGGAGGACTTCTGACGTCTCCACCACGCAGGCCCGACCAGATCTGCTGGCAAGGCCCCCCCACTACCAGTTTCTCCCTAGGATGGAGCCTCCCGGAGATCTCGAGTAGGCGTGCTGGCTGATGAAGCCAGCATCCTCAATTCTCAAGAGGCCTCCTGAAGACTCCAGCCACGGGAGTCACCGATAGGGCCTCGATGGAAGAAGGGAAGGTAAGTGAAAATTTGGGAGCCCTAGGCTCAATAGGAAGGGATTAGGATGGCCCCACTTTGGGCGCCATATTTGTTGCGGGTTGGTGCCTCGAGGGCCCGGCTAAAGCACCTCGTCCGGGGGTATGCGGCTGCGGGAGCTGGCAAGGCTAGCATCGAGGTAGCGAGTGGGGGGGGGGGTTTGCCTGAATGCCGCTCTGCGCCACCGGAACGGTCCACCAACAACGAAAATTCTCCCGCGACGGAACGACAAAAATCGACAGGGGCGGAAAATGACAGTGCAGGCCGAATCCCTGCAACTGCCTGTGGTTGATTCTGACGGGGGGTTCTGATCGCAATGAACCCCCACTAGCCTATGCCCCAACCACCCTTTGACCTCCCCTTGGCCAATCAAAAATTATGGGGAGGTCCCTTAAAAAAAATTCTAGATCACATCAATGAAACATCAACAATACCCACGCTGGCTGTAATCGAGAGGAGAAGGAGGACACAGAGATAATACAAATTAAGTTAAGTTGACATACCTGTGTATTATTATTATTTTTTCTAAAATAATCTTACAAAAATTTTTTTCTGCCGTCTGCTACTGATGCGACGATGCTGCTGCTGATGTTGTTGCTGCTGAGGTTGGTAAAGTTGCTGTTGCCGCCGCCCGGCACCCTGCCTCTTCATCTGGCCCCGAAGAGGTGCCGGTGTGTCCGTGATGCAACCGGAACCAGGTCCAAAAAAGGTTTGTATTTTTTGTTTTCTTATTTTTTTTCAATTATGGTTGGAATTTAGATATACTTTTAGTTATTTACTTATGTATGGTGTTCACAAATTTGTTTATTCATGTATGAGTGTAGTTTATATGTTCGCTTATGTATATGTTTATATGTTCGCTTATGTATATGTTTATATGTTCACTTATGTATATGTTTATATGTTCGCTTATGTATATGTTTATATGTTCACTTATTTAGTTATTTCAATGTTCATTTGGCTATTTAGAAAGTCATTTAAATGTTCATTTATTTATTGGGGTGGTTATTTGATTTAAAGTCCCTTAACTCATATAACTAGCGCTAATTCGATTTATTATGGGTATTAAGGTTACTTTGTCTTTCCTTTTAGTTGCACAATTATAAATTTGTTTAGTCTTTTACTCTTATTCACTGACTATAATTGTTATTATTGCTCGTGTCTTTTGGTCTATTTAAATTTCACTTACATTTTCCTATATAAAAATTGTTTTATTCTTTTTGTCCTTTTATTTTCAGGTTCACCAGCGTTTTTCTGAACAACCACCTGATAATTCACTCACAGAGGTTTAGAATTACACGGTAATTTTTAATTTGTGCACTAAAATTTTTATGTCCAATTTGATAAGTTTTATTTAAATTTTATTTCTCGGTTCTACAATCCCCTAAGTTCTAGTTTTTCCTGTTCCGAGGCTTGGCCGGGGGGGCCTAACGGTGACTTAACGGTAAGTACTCTCTTTCACTCTTACAATAAAACTGTCTTAGTTCTTATCGCTTCTGATTTCTAATTTTAACTGTTTTTTTTTTCAGATGCTTTACCCGGGAATCGTAGTATACACTTAATGGTAAGTTATCTATTTTATTTGTACAATTTACTGTTTTAGGACTTTTAATTCCAGATTATTCTTGGCAGCTGATCCTCGACTTCTCTTCACCTCCAAATCTACTCAACGACTCCTTTAATTTTTCCGCTTTTATTTTTCTTTCCCGACTTTTTCTTCGAAATTTTAATTCCCGACTTCTTTCTTCTACAAAACTTTTCGCCGACTTTCTTCTAATCACAGCTGGATCCCCAATTTGACTTCCTTCATGCTCTAGAACCGACTCCCCGAATTACTTTTCCGATCGCGCCACCCGTCCGCGTCACATCAGCGCGTGCCGTTGCCGATCCCGCTGCCATCCACTCACACATCGCCGCGCAAGCCAATCGAGCGCTTACCGCCGATGTGCGAGTCGATGCCAACGGGATCGAGCTTCGCTTCTCGCTGTGGCTGGGGCCTGGCTGGAGGCAGCTGGGTGCACCGTGCATTTTTGTGCCGGCTCGAGCTTCTCAGTCGCGGGAATTTTTCTATGGGGCCGGGCTCGATGTGCACAATTTGCCTCGATCGCCAGGCCCGCGCCGCAATTTTTTGTTCGCTTTAACTGTCCCTCGAGCTGCGAGCGCCGAGTTTTGGTGCTATTTTTAGCTACAAAACTCTGCGTTCGCAGTCCGAGAGACAGCCCCCTTGCGGTACCCGCCACGGGCGCCGTAAATTTTTGGACTATCGACGAGATCAGAATTTTTCGCTTGCCATGGGCGGCGTGAAAATGAACAAGATGTTTTATGTTTTTCAGGGGGGACTTATGGGGACTAATGTTTGGGCCTGACCACAACAAAAGTACGACATCATTTGAAAGATAAAGATGTAGGGCGACATATGATTGATGTAGAAAAGCAACTACTCTCCGTGATTTGGCTTTTAGCAAATCAAGAATGTTATAGGTAAAATAGATTCTGTTAGAAAATTATCAGATTAGATTACATTATGTTCGTGTGCTTTCAGATCTGTAAGCGAAAGATTTGATATGCCCAAGTCAACCTTATCTTATACGTTTTTTCGGATCATAAATGCTATAAATAAAATCTCACCAGAAGTAATTCGTTGGCCAACAGAACCAGAGATGACTACTTCAAGACTAGAATTTGAGCTGATTTCAGGTATTAAAAACTGCATCGGAGCTATCGACGGAACTTATGTGGCCATAAAAGCACCAAAAGAACAAGCACATTGTTATACAAACAGAAAGAAGTTTCATTCGATAACATTGCAAGCTGTTTGTGATCATCAAATGAGATTCTTGGATTGCTCTGTGGGATATCCGAGCTCTGTCCATGACGCCAGAATATTTCGAAATTCATTATTGTACGAAAAAGCTGAAGAATTTCTTGAGAGTATGTTTCCATGGAATTTAGTCATATTAGGAGATAAAGCGTACCCTGTTAAGCGTTGGTGCATTCCACCTTATCTTGATTATGGGAACCTCTCCGACATCAAGAAGAAATTTAACAAGTGTCATAGTTCGGCAAGACAGGTCATTGAAAGAAGTTTTGCTCTTCTATTTGGCCGGTGGGGAAGATTAAAAAAAGTTGATATGAATAGAGTGGCGGCGATTCCTGCAACAGTTTTGGCTTGTTGCACTATGCACAATATTTGCCTACTATTTCCGGATGAACTTACAGATACCTACATAGCCGATGGAATGAGCGATGTTATTGAAAACCAAACTATTTATAATGTCAGTACAGATCATACTCCAACTGGGAGTGCTCTTCGAGACTTCATGGCAGCAGAATTAAGGCGGTAAGGAATAATACAAAACTGTTTAAATTCATTATGATGTTTTTTAAATAATTCATATAAACATGTAATTTAAGGTAAATAATAATAATTGTACATTTTCTTCAGAGTTTGCCAATTAGTTTTTCCATAGTACTCTTGAAAACCTCAGTGGCTTCCCTAATTGTTTCCACTGCTTCCTTTTGCATTTTGATTTTTTCCTCCCTGTGTTTCTGTCTTTCTTTTTCTCTGTTTTCTCTATATTTTTTTCGTTCGGCTGACATTTCTTCCAATAAATTTATTAATGTTTCGCTATTGCTCGAACGTTTTCTTTTTCCCGGTATTGTTTGGGAATTTGAACTGTCTTCTAGTAGACTTACATGGGAGGTCGATGGAATTGCCCTGGGAATGCTAGATTCCACGTATGCCACTGGTGTAATATCGTGGTCGGTGCTAAACGTTTCCTCAAACCATTCCATGTACTCAAATGTTGCTGCGCCCGCTCCTGATTTATTATTGTTGTCTTTAATTCTTTTATATTTTTTCTTCAAATTATTAAATTTGTTTTTGCATTGCGTGGAATCTTTCGTTAAATAGCCATGTTTTTGCATTTCGCTGGACACCACCTCCCAGACATTGTCATTTTTTAAAGTCGTTCCGTCGAATAAATATTTTTTCTCTTTGTATATTTGCAGTAAACATCTTACTTCATTCTCCTTTCATGATTGCCTTGCACCTAATAAAAAAACGTATTTATTAAAAAGAAATAAGAGTGAATATTAAATTGGTTGATAACATGATACACATCTAAAGTTAAGCTTAAATTTAAATAACATACTTTCTGAAGAGTTGGAAAGCCTTGAAGTTGATGCTACATCAGCAGACTCCGCAATTAATATATCCCCACAATTCGTTTCGTCGACTTCGATATTTTGAAGAGTCCCTGTAATTATTTGTAATATTAGTAAAACTCTTAAGTAAGTATATATTTAATATATTTGGTACTCACCATCAGGCATTTAAACAAAGAATTCCCCATTTTTTCCTTTTAACAAACTCATTTTCTTCTTTTCCGATTTTCACACAACTTCTTCTTGCAGACAACTGTCAATTATTTCAAAAACTTTGTCTTCTTCTTACTTTTGAGAATGTGTTTGCTAACTATGAGCTTACCATACTCAGGGAGTATGGTTAAAATTAAACCACGTCATAGTTAACTATGAGTAGTTTATGAACGTAAAATAGTTATGCTCGTGGTTATGTTGTGGTTAACCTCCGAGTTTTTGAACGACCATAGTTAACCATAGTTAACTATGGTTAACTATGGTTAAGTTTTTGAACGCGCTCCAGATCCTCACCTTCCAGCATCTATGCATAGAGGAGAGGGAAATCTGAGAATTTTTGCCGGAATACTTGAAAAGGGCTAATAAGAAAGAAAAAAAGGAATGAAAATAAGCTAAGCAGCTGTGAGGATTGGCTGTCATCGGGGGGAGGCAGTTTCGCCACCATGTAGACCAGGCAGGTCATCTGGGCTGTACCTGGATTAACCGATCTCTGTGTCCACCGGGACAGCGAAGTCCACCCCATACCAAGATACTCCCGCTCCCGCCAAGCGCGTCCGGATACAGAGGGGTGAGTGGTCTACCACTTCACTGGATCTTCGGCGCTACCTTGCTGGAGCAAAAATATCCGAGCAACCAATGGTTCGCCCAAGGTCTCACATGAACTAACCCAACTCATCGGAGCCGCCGCAACATTTACAACCTTAGGCCGTTAAATGCGATCTGGTGTATCTTCAGAGTTAGACCAAAGAGCATATAATTACAAAGATGTCGCAAACTGAACCCGAGCTCGAAAATGTTTTTGGGATTTAGGCTGAGACCCCATGGATGTAGTTGTGAGTCGTTTATACGAAACGCTCTCAGCAACTGAGTCGCGGCTACATTCTCTTTGCCTTTTTCCGTGTTCCCTCTTCCCGGAATTCGCATCGGTCGTACTCGCAGTGTGGGTAACCCGAAAACCACAGGGAGGCATCTCTGCCCGCACCTGAGAAAGATTCCCAAAGGAAAAAGAGAAACACAAGATGATCTGAGAAATTAGGGTGAGGGGGGTAGAAGATTTGTGGGTGGCTCCACTTCATGACTCGCGCGCGTCTGGCTGGTTAGCACGGACCTAGCTCGTCGGGTCGGGGTGGGTTCTTGATTCAGTGATTCTCGTACCTCAATTACGAACATACGCGCTCAAGAAAAAAAATAAAAACCAAGGATGCAAGGCGGGAGAGCCCGGTCGGTCGAAGGCAAAACAAAACGAATTTAAACCAAACCAAAAAGAACGTTATAAATTTATTGGGTTAGTCTCCTGCAATCACTTACAGGGCTTAATACTAGATATATAAACAACATTTGAAATTCATCGTGCGGCATATAATGAAAAGGGTTCGAATGCTAAACGTTTTAATACAATTCAGTTACAAAAACTTCATAAAGGAAATCTAATTAGTTGTTACCGGAAGGTCGATAGAAGGAGAAAGTCATGTAAACTCACATAGCTATATTCCTTAATTATTGAATAATGGTTGAAATTTCAAAACGAGATCTTACTTGCTATACTTCACGAAGTTTGTTATCATTAATGAAATGTCAGTTCCTCTTAGTGGGTTTAGAATAAGTGAAAATAAAGAAAAATATTCGATTAGACAACGTAACCGGAGCAAATTAGGGATTAAATCTCTTCTGCAATTACTAGTAATAATCTGCAATGCCCGGGATACACGAGGCTAGTTTTTCAAGCCAGGATAGCAAGATAGTGATAGTAAGCTAGCAAGCTGGCCGCTCTGGCTTCGTGTAAACAGAACTAGCTTGATTTCTAAGCTAGAAAGCTAGTGAGAAAGCTAGTAAGCTAGCGTCTCAAGCTAGGATAGTTTAATAGGATGAGGTTCTATTTTTTGAGCTAGTAGCGCCCCCCACCACTGATTTTACTATCCTGTCTTGTGTACTAGCTTCATGTAGCCGGCGAAGCTAGTATTCGATTGGCTAGTGTGCAGTTCATTTTATTTCACTGACGTTTACCTTTAAATCACTGCAATGGTATTGGCTTAAAATTATCTGTCATCGTGTAAACAGCACTAGCATGTGCCAAGCCAGGACAGCAAGCCAGGATAGTATACCGAGGGTCTAGCTTGCTATCCTAGCTTTGAAAAACTAGCCTCGTGTATCCCGGGCATAACACAATACTTCTCAAGGATCACGCCGACGTGTTATCAACCCGAGAGGGAAATACCTTCATAGTTAAATGTCTACTATGTATGTGTCTGAGTCACTTTTCGTTATGTGACTGTGATTATATATAATTTTGATCAAAATATGTAATAATGTATACATAATTTCTTTTTTTTTTTTTTTCTTTTTAGATGTCAAAGAAAAAAAATAATAAAAAAACACCAACGGGCCGATATAACTCAATGAGAGTTCAACCATATACATGTGGGATTTATTTAGAATTAAAACGGATTTGCAAAATTACACTGAATTTATTAAGGTACACGTACAAAGAAACTAATCGGCAACACAAAGAAATTAATCGGCAGCACAAAGAAATTAATCGGCAGCAGCAGACACGTCCTTCCACGTCCACGGTTCCAGCAAAAAGAGACCGACTCCTTGTAGAAAAGTTATTATCTGACATATTTGGTACAGTCCGACCAAAAATGAATAGGTGAGTTCGCAATTCAAGTGAACCCCACACTCGGCTTCTCCTGACTAATCATCGGGCTCCGATGAGATCTCCTCGCACTCCACTATGCCTGCCTCGTAGTTTACCTCGTTCTCCTCATCTGCTGCTTCACTGGCTGTATCCTCTTCATCATCGGTGAAGATCTCGGTGTCACCTTCTGGCCAACATTTTATTTTATCCGCGCTGGTTTCCGTTATGTTCGGACCCTCATGTTCTCCTTCCTTCTCTACTTGATATCTATCGAACGCCTTTATTGCTTTAATCCTGTATGGCCCTAGGAACTTTGGGCGGATTTTAAGTCCAGTGCCGAATTGAACTCTTTCAATTGCGACCAAATCTCCAACCCTGTACTTTCTCGCCAATTTTCTCCTTTTGTCATAGTGTTTCCTGTTTTCAGCCTGTATTCTAGCTATATCCCTCTTCGCTTGTTCTCTTATTTCCCGTCTGTTGTCTTGGAACTGCTTCCTCCACTCTTCTTCAATAATTTCTGTCATTTTGAGATCTTGTTTAGTCCGCATTTCTATTCCAACTAATAAATTAAATGGAAAGTTGAATTCAAGATTTGCTGAAGAGGCTTCACATATTGATACCACTTCTCGGAATTGTTGAGAGATAATTTCGTCAATGCTGCAATCACGGTGGAATGTAGTCGTTCGATTTGTCCATTTCCTCTCGGAACCCCCACAGTGATAAAGTTTAGCTGGATGTCTCGTTCTTTGCAGTACTCTCGGAAATTATTCGACGTAAACGCTCCTCCATGATCTGCTATAATTCTTTTGGGGTTTCCAAACGTCTCAGCTATGTTTTCTAATTTTGAGATGACCTCCTCAGTGTTCAGCGTCTTCGTGGGAAATAGCCAACAGTATTTTGTGAAACTATCTATGACGGCGAAAATGTATCTATAATTCTTTTTCGTGCTCTGCATTGGACCGAGATGATCAATATGAAATGTTTGAAGTGGCTGATCTCCTTTGGAGATTGTTTGGAGATGACCTTCAGCTTTTCCTCCTTTCCTTTCAGCTAGGATGCACTTAACACATCCTCGGATATGATTTTCTATTCTCTTTTGAAGATTCTGGATGTAATATTCTTTTTCTAAAATTTCCTTCATTTTCCTGAAGTGGAAGTGGCCTTTCTCATGAGCTTCTCTAATAATTCCGGGGATCATTGTGTCAGGCACAACGAACAAAAGTTTGTCATTTACACATTTGCAAAGTATGCCATGATGAACAATATAATCCTGGTAAGGCTTGTCCTTCAATATTTCGACTATGGCACGTAGTCTGTCATCCTTTAGTTGAGCTTCTCTTAATCTCTTGAAGAAATTTTCGTTGTTGTTACTTATGCACATGCTAGCCGGATTTCGGCTGAGGGCATCGACGTGTTTCATCTGGTTTCCTGCTCTATGTTCAATGGTGTAATCGAATTCTTCCAGTAACAGGGCCCACCTGGCAACCCGCGTCGCTAAATCTCTTTTCGCTAATGTGCACTTAAATGCTTTGCAGTCTGTTACCAGTTTGAACTGCTGTCCCAATAAGTACACTCTGAATCGCTTCACCGCCTCCACTACTGCAAGCACCTCCAATTCATAGCTGCAATATCGCTTTTCTGCGTCCGTTGTCTTTTTGCTTAGGAAATGTACCGGATGGAGCGCATTGTCCTCTTTATCCCTCTGTAGCAGGATTGCTCCGTATCCTTCCTTAGAAGCATCTGTATGCAATTCCGTTTCAATCCCATACTCGAAAATTTTCAACACCGGTTTCGCTGTGAGAAGTTCTTTTATTTCTTTAATAGCCGCGAGCTGCTTTTCTTCCAACTCAAAGCGACTTTCTTTCTTCAGTAAATCACTTAAAGGTTTAGCTTTTATTGCAAAGTTACAGATGAACTTTCGGAAATAACTGGCCAAACCCAGAAAACTCTGCAGCTGTCTCACTGTCGTCGGAATTGGAAAATTCACGATAGCCTTGGTCTTCATTGCCGACGGGGCTATATGACCTTTGCTGATATGATAACCCAAATATTCAATCTCCTTTTCCAATATTTGACATTTTTTCCATTTTATTCGTAATCCGTTTTTAGCAGCCACTTGCAAAACCTGTTGAAGCCGGTCTAACCCTTCCTCAAGAGTCACGGATGGTATGACAATGTCATCCAAGTAGATAATCACGATGCCCTCGTTGATCAAGCTTCTTAAGATATAATTTATGTATTTTTGAAATACTGAGGGGGAGTTGCAAAGGCCGAAAGGGACTTGATTAAATTCGTACTGTCCACTGTTAGTGACGAACGCAGTATACCGTTTGCTGTTTTCTTCTACTGCTACATGGAAAAATCCATTCTCCAAATCGAGTGTCGTAAAATATCTAGCGCCTTGGAGTTTGTCCACTTGGTCTTCTATGTTAGGTAAAGGGTATCTATCTTTGTGCATTTTCTTGTTTATATTCCGGTAGTCTATGCACAGCCTGTGACTTCCGTCCTTCTTCTTCTCAAGTACTACCTGGCTAGCGTAATCAGAACTGCTCTCGCGAATGATGCCTTTCTTTAACCACTCTTTGACCTGGGCCTCTATTATTTTTTGTTCTACAGGTGGAAATCTTCTCGGTGATCTATAAACGGGCGTATCATCAACAGTGACAATCTTCATTTGGATAGGCGACTCCACTGGAGCCTCAGGAACATAGTCTCTTAGCAAAACAAGCACCTTCTCTCTTACAGGTTTCTCTTTCAGGTGAGACACGTCGGGGAAGTTGTGGTGTAATTCTTCTACGGCGTTGACGGCGACTTCGGACAAAAAGTACGTCTCGACGACCTCTTCGGACTCCGGTTTGCTTTTTTTGATAATTGAAGATTTATTTTTAATAACATTGACTTTACCCTCCTCGATCTGAACAATGGCTGCTTGCAACAAGCTCATTCCGATTATTAAATCTGGCCTCATGAAATTACCGCCGACGACATAGACTTCTATATTTTCAAAAACTTCATTGTTAATTTCAATTCTTACCATACACGAGCCCTTCGTCATGACGTTCGCTCCTAAACCTGCTACTGATATTCGGGAATTTCTACAGTAATATTTCGGGTTGACTGACGACAGATGGCACTCTTTTATTACGCAAATATCACTTCCGGTATCCATTAGACCTTCCAACATGCAATCGTTTACCTTACACGGAACGTACATACCGTTCCTTGTTATAACGTGTGATGATCTCCCTAGCACTACCCTTTCCGGACAATCTGGTTTTTTGTGCCCATACTGGTTGCACTTGAAGCATTTAGGACCCTTTTCTTTATGCGGGCAGGAGTAAAATTCGTGATCCGCCGACCCACAATTAAAACAAAATCGCTTCGTCTTTAACATTTCAGTCTTATTCCCGAATTCCCGTTTAGACCGTTTGTCCCTTTCGCTATTTTTGTTATTAAACTGTTTGTTATTCTCTTTACTTATTTTCTCATAAATATCCAACTTTTCTTTAAAACCATTTATTGTCTTTGCACCGTACAATACACTTTTATTAGACGCGTAATCTTTTATTCCCTCTATAACGTACCCGATCACGGATAATTCGTCCACCTCGGCTTGTGAGGCAATGTCTATCATAATATACAAATATTCGCGAAATGTTTCATCACTTCCTTTTTTTCTGTTCCTTAACTTACTATGCACATCAGCACAGCTCACTTTAGGCTGAAATTCCTGCGTCAGGGCAGTCTTCAAGTCGCAATACGTTAATGGCTTAGCACCACAATCGACGAAAATCTTTGCGGCACCCTTCAGCGACCGTTTACAGAAAATAAACTTTTGTAGTTCATTCCACTGGAAGGTGTTCGCATATTGTTCGAACTCCAAAAGCCACCTTCCCACGCTCGTCGTTTCATCGCCTGAGAACTTACGCAAAATGCTCTCAAAATCCGCGAAATTAAATTTAACCGATCGCTCATTTACATTCATCCCCGTCACTTGCGTTGGCGAACCGTGTGCATCGTTCTCAATGTCCACTACCGAATTACTGTTCTGTCTGTTTTGCCTTCTTCGGCCATTCATTTTTCAAAATTAATGGTTTTGCCAAAAATTTTTGACTACACTGTACTCTGTGCTATCGACTGACAGCTTTTCAAAATTAACGGTTTTGCAAAAATTTTTGACTACACTGTACTTTGCGTTATCGACACGGCGCGTATTTCACGATGGTAACACCGAACCAAGCACACTTGTACGGAGAGCTTTACAGAGCGAGATGCGGCCACTTATGCCACGATGGCAACACCAAACCAAACGCACTTTAGTTTTTCCCCGGTTACTACGGCTTCAATTATAATTCAACTTTTCTTTTTTAAAGTTAGGTAATTAATTTTTTTTTTTTTTTACTTCCCACGGCGAATCCACTCAAATCTGATGAATCCGATGCTATCGGGACCGCTTTCTTTTTGCCTTTACTTCCCACGGCGAATCCACTCAAATCTGATGAATCCGATGCTATCAGGACCGCTTTTAATTCTCAAATCCCGACGGCGATTCTCATATCCCGGTTGAGCCCCCAAATTGTGGGATTTATTTAGAATTAAAACGGATTTGCAAAATTACACTGAATTTATTAAGGTACACGTACAAAGAAACTAATCGGCAACACAAAGAAATTAATCGGCAGCACAAAGAAATTAATCGGCAGCAGCAGACACGTCCTTCCACGTCCACGGTTCCAGCAAAAAGAGACCGACTCCTTGTAGAAAAGTTATTATCTGACATATTTGGTACAGTCCGACCAAAAATGAATAGGTGAGTTCGCAATTCAAGTGAACCCCACATACATAGGTGTAAAATTACATACCTGTATCACGTGGCTGCCCCCGGAAGATCGATCTCCTGGGGGGGCGGGGGGGGGGGGGGGTGGCGTGGTACCTGTTGAAATGAATATTAGTGAGTGCTATCGGGCCGCTATTCAGTAAACAGTGATGAATAATGTGCGTAGTGGCAACGTGATCCTTCCGTGGCCCACCTTGGGGCTCGCCATTGCTGACTTATTATTTGACTAATAAAGTGACTGGCTAGAAATAAAGGGATTGCTTTAAACCGATTTTTGACTACTTGGGCAAGAAAAATGAAAAAGGGAAAAAGTTACACAAAGGGTCCGGTGCTGACCCACGCGACAGCCCTGCTTTCGGCTTCGATGGGAGCTTTCCCAAGCGGGGGTGTTCCGTTGACGACTCACGACGACTGGAGGGGCGTCTGCTGGAACTGATGGAAACTGTTGGGGCCGGACGGTGGCTCTGATGGAAACTGTGGGGGCCCTAAGGGTGGCTCTGATGGAAACTGTTGGGGCCCTCAGGGTGGCTCTGATAATAATTGCGGTACTTGTTAACCTCAATTTCACCCACGTGAAGGGAGGGGGGGGGGGGGGGGGTCCGGAACAATATCCCTTCTTGGGGGAGCAGCGAAATTTACAGCTGAGGTTATCCGCCCTCACCGACGCCGAAGCTTTAAGGGGTGTCTATATGCGGCTTAGCGTTTTAAGAAGAAAAAAAAATTTTTTTTTTATCTTTTTTGTGTGTGCCTCCTCTGGGGCCGATGGTCCGGCCAGCCTCTCTGCTATTTGGGAGGGTTGTTGGCGAGGGTGCGGGTGGGGGGGGGGGGGGGTGGACGATGATGTGGCGGTACAGCTAACAGAAATATTAGTATACTCGTCCACCCTTGATAATTAAAAGAAAATTTTTATCTTACCTCCCAAGATGGCTGCCTTGCGCACTTGCACTAAAAAAATTAGACTGTACTTTCAGCTCACCTGGAGTTGACGTTTCTCTTCTCGTGGTTGCTAGCCGACTGATATCCACGCTCGGATGAATGAACGAACATGGAGTGGAAGAACCGTGTAAAATCCCTGTACGTGAGTGAAGCCAAAAAGTCTGGTTTTCGATTGTCAAAAATGGTTTTTGATTGTCAAATGATGAACGAGGGGGAAACTTCGGTTTGTCAAGTGTAGTGAGCAAGCGAGCTAAGAGGTAATTTTGTGCTTGTTTTGTGTTTTATTTTCATCAAAAGTGGATCACAAGGTGTAATTTTTGTTTTAATTTGTGAAACGTGACAATTACATCAATTGTGGGTTATTTTATAGAAAAAATTGAAAAAAATGGCTAAAAATTGTTTTCTGCCTGGCTGCAAAAATGCGAGGATTTGCAGGAACTCGGATTTCTTTTCACAAGTAGGTATTTAAGAAAATTACACTTAGTAATTTCATTTCATAAAAATTGTGAAAATGATTGGATTTTATCGAAAAATTCATTCTTAACTAAAGTGGTTTTCCCTCCAGAAGAACTGTCAGATATGTGCAAATGGACGCGATAGTCGTCGCCATAAAAACTTTTTTTGGGGGGATGCGGCGACCATAATGGAGGTGCTTCGCAGCGCCAACAGATGTCACTGGTGGCATTAGAGAAAAAACTTTGCATATTTTCGGCTAATTTTATCAAAACAGTTTTTGTTTCATAAAGAAGGCTTTGCTTAATTATGCCGATTCATATTTTTCCGGAACAACGAAAAGGCAAGTCGCAACCTCGAATTGTCCTCCACAACAAAATTAATAAAAGATCATATTAATTTAAAGTAGAGTTTTATTTAATTCTGAAACTCCACATTGGTGACCCCGACGCTCGAGACGAGCACATCACAAGCTGCACATCTTTAACGAATTCTTAAAAAGCCTGGGCAAAAGCAACTGACGAAAAACATGGAGCAGGATCATCTAGAAATTCAGCGAACCGCTGGCACCGACCATCAAGGAGGCACAAATTGTCCACCGCGGGATCCCCAGATAGAACAGGTTCGTGAACTTCAGCTACAAAATATTCAGACTGTCTCTGTTCGGCCTATGCAATTTTGGATCCATAGCCCAACTATGTGGTTTAGACAAATGGAAAATTCATTTGCCTTAGCCGGAATTAATCAAGAGGTGACAAAATTCAGGCATATTTTATCAAACCTCGAATGGGAACACATTAGGGAGGTGCAGGATGTCGTTGACAGAGATTACCTTCCCTCTGAGAAACCCTACACACTAATTAAAGAACGCTTAATTAGTCGTTTGTCCGCGACACCCAATCGCGACATCAAACAAATGTTGGAAGAGGAACAGTTAGGGGATAGAAAGCCTTCCCAGTTCCTGCGACAGTTGCAGCGCCTGGCCCGCGTTATAGTGGCCAAGGAATTTGTACGCACCTTATGGATAAGTCGCCTTCCTGCGCACATTCAGACTGTAATCGCTACTCAGTCTGATGATGCAACCCTCGAACGGCTTGGCGAATTGGCTGACACTGTTTTCGATCTGGTGCCACGGCATCAAGTGACCCAGCTTACACGTCAACAAAGTGACGAGCGAGCACATTCGAGACAACAAGCACAGGTTGTTTCCCACCCAGCTATTAGTCAACTAACCGAGCAGGTAGCTGCTTTAACACGCCAAGTATCCCAACTCATGCGTGGTAAACGATCCCGATCCGGATCTCGCCCTAGACAACAATCCAATAGTCGGAATAAAGCCCATAACGATGCACAGCACATATGCTGGTATCACAAAAAATTCGGGGCGCAAGCACGATCTTGCAAACAACCCTGTAAATTCAATTCGGGAAATGCTGCGGCGGATCACTAGTGGCGGTCAGTGATTCCTGCAAGTCAAGCCGCCTATTCATTACGGACTTAACTTCAAAGGTGCGATTTCTGGTTTACACAGGGGCGGATATGAGTACATATCTTCGACGTTTTGCTAATGCCTGGAAGAATAAGACCAACTATTCTTTATACACAGCTAACGGCACTACAATCTCAAGTTCTCAACCTACGGATTTATACACCTCTCTGTTAATTTGGGACTTCGGGAGACTTTACATGGAGATTTGTTGTGGCTGACGTTGATACTCCCATCATCGGAACCGATTTTTTAAATTATTTTAATTTGCTGGTTGACATTCGCAATCATGTACTTCGAGACGCTACTACGAGCCTTTCAACTTCGGGTTTTTGAACAGTTGGCGTACCTACTGTACAGATAAAATCGGTGTCAGACGACAGCAAATTCGCACAGGTTTTGAAAGAATTCCCCAATCTAACCAGACCCGATGGTGCATTCAAAGAAATTAAACACAATACCATGCACCACATCACCACCAAACCCGGTCCACCAATCAGTTGCAAAGCTAGAAGGCTAGCTCCAGACAAACTTAAGATTGCTCATCAAGAATTCGAAACGATGAATAAAATGGGCATCGCTAGAAGATCCAAGAGCCCATGGTCATCTCCACTTCACTTAGTGTCAAAAAAGGATGGAGGATGGCGTCCTTGCGGGGATTATAGACCCTTAAATGATAGAACAATCCCAGACAAATATCCCCCACGGAATATTCAGGACTGCAGTGCCAACCTCGCCGGAAAAAAGATTTTTTCAAAAATAGATCTAGTCAGAGCATATAATCAGATTCCTGTGGCACCTGCTGACATTGAAAAAACCGCGGTCATTACACCCTTTGGCCTTTATGAATTTCCTTTTATGACCTTCGGCCTTACGAACGCAGCCCAAACATTCCAGCGTTTTATCGACGAGGTCACTGCTGGTTTGGATTTCTGTTTCCCGTGTGGTGGAACGCTTACATCGGCAACTGAAGGCTGCTCTCGTGTGCCATGAGAGAGAAGACTGGACAGACATACTTCCTGTTGTTTTGATGGGAATCAGAGCGGCATTCAAGGAGGATATCAATGCTACAGCAGCAGAAATTGTCTTTGGACAGTCCATTCGCCTACCTGGGGAGTTTCTCTCACCTTGCTCTTCAATAATTACACCAGATAATTTCGCTAACAAGCTTAGAGCTCATTTCAGGTCTCTACACCCTAGACCGGTTACACGTCATGGTACCCGCCCTACGTTTGTTCACAGAGATCTCGCTCAATCATCTAATGTTTTTATCAGAAGAGACACCCTAAAGGCAGCACTCCAACAGCCATATGAAGGACCATTTCCGGTTATCGGTAGGGCAGCTAAATATTATACTGTACGAGTTCGAGGCCGTGATACAGTAATATCAGTCGACCGCCTCAAGCCGGCATATCTCCTGGCATCTGATGACCCTACAGTTCTAGCTATACCAACCGAAAACAACTCTTCGAAACCGGATTCTACCAATTCTACCAGCCCAGAAACAACACAGACACAGTCAACAGGTATAACTCGTTCAGGTCGAAAAGTCCATTTTCCGAAGAAACTTGCACACTATATTACGTGACTTCTACGAAGTCACTGCGGAGGGAGTACTGTGGCGACCATAATAGAGGTGCTTCGCAGCGCCAACAGATGTCACTGGTGGCATCACAGAAAACACTTTGCATATTTTCGGCTAATTTTATCAAAATAGTTTTCGTTTCATAAAGAAGGCTTTGCTTAATTATGCCGATTCATATTTTTCCGGAACAACGAAAAGGCAAGTCGCAACCTCGAATTGTCCTCCACAACAAAATTAATGAAATATGATCATATTAATTTAAAGTAGAGTTTTATTTATTTCTGAAACTCCACAGGGGATAAAGCATAAATTAATATATTGATAGAAATATTACTTTACTTAATACTTTCTTTTTATTGGATTTTAGGTTCCCGAGCGATGTCCATTTGCAGAACAGGTGGATCCAACAGATTAAATCACCTGCCAAGGTTGGCCCAAACGATGTTGTTTGCTCGGAGCATTTCCTACCTGTAGATATTTTGCATTTTGGCAAAAAATCTATTCTGCGGAGTAATGCTGTGCCACATTTAAAATGTGCAGAAAAATCGGCTTCTGTTTTGCAGGTTCGTACCTTCTTTAAGAATCTTTATTCTTTTCTTACTATTATTTCCTCACCGTAAAATAATAATCCTTAAATGTTGTTCTTTTATACTAATATTCAATGTTTATCGTTTTTAAAAAGGAATCAGGTCAAATGCCTTGTGGAAGCCAGGAATGTTTTAATAAGGAAAACATGCAATGGTCTGAGGTAAAAAAAAAACATTTAAAATTAAAAAAACAAATTTAAAATAAAAAAAATATTATTATCATACGTTTAGACGATTCTTCCGGAGGATGAAATAGTGGACCTCAGCTTTGAGCATATTATCGAAGAAGACTGCACAATGGCTGAGGTAATTACACTGTTTTTGTTAGGTGGTATAATTTCACTTTTTTTAAAAGGAGGGGTATTGATAAGGTCTTATTTTGGCCCCAGAATAATGAAAAAAACTTGTTCATACGGTTTGATGTTAATATATTAATAAGAGAAAAATAACTACAATTAATATTAGTGAAATTATAAGAAAATATATTTATTTTTTAATATTTTTATACTTTAACAACTCTAATATTAAGATTCTTACTAAACTTAGCTCGTTAAAGATAAGCAATTTTTATCTAGTTTAGATTACTTTTAAAAGATGATTAAGTTTTCTTAGCATTTTTTCTTTGATATTTTATTGAAATAAATAAAAAATGAGTTGTTGTGGTAAAATATTTGTTTTTATTTTAATTCGTATTTTTGAGAATTTATAACCCATTGATGAAAGATTTAATGTTTTGGAAAATAAAAAACAAAATAAGTTATAGTTTCTGTATGCTGATGAACAATTCAGCTCGGTAATATATTTTGTTGAATTGTTTTTTAAGACGATTTTTGCTGCGTTTTGGAGGCTGATTTATCATTTGGAGCCAAAGGGTTAATTCTCCATTTTTATTAAACATTTTTTTTGCTTTATTTCATTGGAGCTTAACTATTTTCTTTTGTTGTCTAATTTAATTAGGCGACATCTTCCGAACGAGGAGAATCCGAGGTAAGTACTCTTAAAAAACAAATTATTTCTTTACAGGGAAAATTTAATAACAGCCAAAAGAAAATTAAAAGGCTGCAACAGAAAATCCGGAGAAGGGATATTAAAAACAATAAATTGAAGGATATGTTAAAAAACCTGAAAGAAAAAAATTTCATAAATGAAGAGTTAGATGAAATCCTAGATAAAATAGCTGGCCCAAATAAAGAATTATTTGAAAGAAATCTATTCATGTTGAAAGGAAAAAGAGCCAGCAAAGAGTACAGCCCTTGTATCCGGTCATTCGCTCTAACATTAAACTTTCTGTCTCCTAATGCGTATGAATACGTAAGAAAAAGTTTTAATACATGCTTGCCTCATAGCCGCACAATAAGGGGTTGGTTCCAGAGCTTGAATTGTGCACCCTGTTTCACGACGGAATCATTTAGCGCAATAAAATGTGCTGTAAATGAAGCAGCCAAAGAGGACAAAAAGATTGTGCTTCATCTTAAGGTGGGTCCACACTGAGCCACCGAAAGCGAACATATTTGTTCGAGTACAAGTTTTCGCTTAATGTGTACGCGTTTCAAACGCGAACGAATCTGTTCTATACCCTGTGCTCTTGTTCCGTGCTGCTGCCAAATGTGGAAGCAAGAACGAACAAGTTGTAAACGAACATAAATTTCTACGAAAAGCAGTGCGGACGCCTCACGAATCTTTAGCGAAGGTAATTAAAAAACCCTAAACAAACAAAGAAGAATACCCTAAAGTCCTAAACAAACAAACAAGTTTGCCGAGTGTGTACGTCAAGGAAATTAGAACGAATGTGTGCTATACCCTGTGCTTGAGTTTCATTTCGATTGTGAAATTATAGCGACTCCAGCATATGAATTTTTGTCAGTTTTGCTCAATATATCGGACAATGAAGTTATAATTGCAATTACTGAGCCTTTACTTATATGCATACTGTGATTCATTAATAAATCAACAAAAAAAAAAAAAAAAGGCTGTTTTGATATCATGTAGGAAAAGCTGTACCAATCGATTCCTTGGACATGTATACGAGTTAAATGAGGGTTCAAATTCAAAATTTACCGAAGTTTGTATAGAAAATTGGTAGAAAACACGAAATATTCGCCATATTTTATATACATTCGCTCACATTTTCCAACTTGAATGGAAAACATGCAAATGCAAGGAAACCTGATTGACGCCTTCTCAAAAGGCGTCCACACTTGAAAAATTTCGCTTGTGTTTGCTTGCATATCTACGGACGCCTGTGCAGCACGCGTGATTATGAAAGCAAACATAGCGAACGCGCATGTTTTTTTATGTTTCTTCAGCGTACACACTAGAAAACTTGGATTGCAAACATGTGTACTCATGCGTTCGCTTTCGGTGGCTCAGTGTGGACCCACCTTTATTTATTGTTTAGTGCAGCTGCACTAAAACTCTTAAGTCCCTCGCTGAGCCGATGAGCTGCCACCCACAGTGGGCCACGATCACGTCGCATCACTGAAAATAAACAAACTAGGTCAAGGCTAAAAACACAGCTGATCTGGTAGCTCACCTTTTCTCACCAGCACTCCTCGCTGGATCACTGGAATCCCGCTCTGTTTTCCCTCGTGGAGCTCCACGCCACCGGCGATTTCCAGAAATAAATACATTATTCACATTTAATTACAAATTACAGAACAAGATCTTACCTGCAGAAGAATCGTCTGCTCCTCTTCCTGCCAGTTGGTTGACACTTGTCAGCTCTAATGTAAACAAACGTGACAGCTGATCACGCATTAGGTCACTTACGACTTTCGAAATTTATCACCAGGATGACATCTAGGATTCAAAACCTCAACTACGAGTTGTGGGCAAATTCACGATGCACTCTGTGGGGGGGCGTACCGCAAGATGGACTTTAAACTTTGGTGCCGTGTGCAACTGCGGTGCCGTGTGCATCAGGACGGGTATAAAAGCCTGCGCGCCACCCCGTTCGACCTCTTTTCTCTTTTCTCTTCGGGTTCTACACTTTTCCGTGCGAATTCCAAACCTTTACATCCTACGATTTTCCATTTTCCACTTAATTTGAGAACTCAAATTAAGATTTCACTTGCCTTGAGTACCGATCAAGCAAGATATTAATCTCATTGTCTTAAGTACCGATTAAGGCAATTCCTACTAACACTTGTCTTGAGTAACGATCAAGCAAGACTTTAACACTCATTGTCTTGAGTAACGATCAAGCAATAAAACTTACTAAAACTGAATTTTGCTCCACTCGTCTTGGGTAACGACCAAACGAGATCCTTACCATAGTCCTATCCCTTGTGATTTAAAATTGGATTTAGGTGAGTACATTTTTTCCTTTAACGTTCTGAGCAAAAGGCCTGATTCTAGAATTAATTCTTTAAATCGGGTTAAGCCAGAACAAGAGCAAAATTTAGTTCACCTGCTTGCTAAATCAGCAGCAGGACATTACAATTATTTGTATTGATTATATTATATTTATTGTTTGAACATTTTTGAATATTTTTTCTCAGCACTTTGTGCTTACTATTACACCGTTATAACGGTCACTCGTTAATTCCGCTATTGCGGAAAAGTTCATTTGTCTTACACAGCACGTTGCTGCTACGATTATTGTTTGTGCATTAATCTCGCGGGATTCTCTGCCCTTCATTAACACAAACTTGTACATCATATTTTAATAATTCTTTAACTCTACGTTAGCACGGAAAGTGCATTCATTTGTGCTCTAACTTGCGTTTGGAACATTGTGATTGACTCTAATTGATTCTCAGTGAATGATTATAAAACCTCCGGCATATTTTCTAAAATTTTAGTGTTCAGTCACTCATCCTTTGAGATCGGCTAGAACATTTATGATGAAATTCATATTGATTGGGATGGTGAGAAAGCCACCGGATTTGTTGACGTAGGTGATGGAGGATACAGCATCACAGTAGCCACACAAATTTTGGTATTCCTTGCAGTCTGCATTGCAAAATCTTGGAAGATACCATTGGCGTTTTTTCCCATTTCGTCAATGACTGCAGAGCAGAAAAAAAATATTACATTTCTACCGAAAAAGTAGAAATTGTGTAAAATTCAATTGTATTTTACAAAGGGGTAATTTAATGTTTGCATTCCTTTGAAGGGACTTAAGATACTGTTCAGTCAAATTCTGAAAGAAAACCATGTAATAAAAATAAGTACAATGAATTATGAAATACCTACCTTACCTGGAGTATCCACAGGTAATCCTAGTTTAAGTAAACCTAAAAGGTAAAAAATGGATTATAGAAATTAGCATTTATAATAAACAATACAACAAATGAACTCACCTACATTGTTTTTATTGACATCATTGACCATTTGATCACTGACACCTTACACATGGTCGACAACAAAAATTCAAGACTGGTAACGCTGAGAAATGATCTGCAAGTGTAAACATAGCCATGCAGAATGGAATGAAACTGAAACAAATAACCGTTAAGTTGGAGGTATAAAAAGCCGAGATCACGGTAGCTCGGTCTTCTTTTTTACTTTCAGCCTGGTTCGGATGAAGAGTCTATATGCCTTTGGTCATTCGACTCTACATATCCAACTCAGAAATTTCAGCTCTAACAACATTCAACATTTAAAAAAGGTAACTATAAATCATAACAAGGGGAAGTTAAGTTCGGATGAAGAGTTTGTATGCCCGTTGGTCATTAACTCTAAATATCCAACTTAACATTAACTGGGAAATTACTAATAAATTTCAGGGAAAATTAATTACTGATTAAATTATTGCTAAATTCGGGAGGTCTTAGGTTATAAGTTGAGTTCAATGCAACATCTTTCAATAGTATTTTAATAAGCCAATTTTGCTTGGATTTGAATTTGTAATTCACAAACTAGGATTCATATTCTGGTTACGCAAATTTTTCAATGCGAGGCATCTAACGGAGTTTGCCATAGCCAAACAAATACCTATGGTATCTTGGAAAATGCAACTCTGAAATATTCTCTTTTGTTGGAACTATTTGCAATAAACGCCGTTTAATTTTAGACAAAATTTCAATCACTTTGTGAAATAAATTGTTTTATGTTATCCTAATCTAAGTTAATTACTGAATAAACTTTGAATTTAAAATAAATACGTAGATTAAGTTATTTAACAATTGAACTTGTTATTAAATGTAGATTGCTTGAAGAAGTAAAATAAAACTGAATTAATAATCAAACGGTACATCTTTCATTCCGCTACACACCTACCGTTTTCAGGTTCCTCATCATTGTATTTGGGAATTCTATTTTGATCTGTTTTTCGCTAACTTGGAATCAAACAGATACAAAAGGAATTATTTTATAATTTTTGTAGTAATTATTTGATGGATTTATGCAAATAAAACGGACTAATGCCCCAAAAATGCATTTGACAGCAATTCAAACCCACAGCTGACTGCTCAAAATCCGTTAATGGTGTGAGCAAGAGGGAACGAGAAAGTGCACCATCTCTTAAGCCCCGTTTACACTGGGCGAGTTTACAATCTAAAAGCCGGCTTTTTTACACGCAGCTCGTAAACTCGCCTAGTGTACACGACGCATTCGCTCTAAAGCTGCTTTTAAACAAGAACAAAATGCACTCGCCGGCTTGTAGCTTGTAAACTCGCCAGTGTAAACGGGGCTTTAATAGGCATTTTGTATTGGGCGAGTGGTCCATTTCTATATGTCAGTGGCTCGTTTCCACTCCATGTTCGTTCATTCCTCCGAGTCTCCACGCGTTCATGACGATGACAGAACGAAACGGGCTTTATATGCAGCGGTTCTTTTGAGTTTCGTTCATTAAAGCTGGAGCCACCGTAAGGCTGAGGTCGTGTTTTGTATGTCGAAGGCTAGAGCCGCGCCCATCTACTATTCAGACACATTCTTCACCAAATATAAGACCTTGATACTTAACCTTAGTCTGTTTATATTGAACCTTTTCGAGGTTAAATTTAACATTTATTTGTCTGGCCCTGTTTAATACTTTAGATAAGTTACTATCGTGCTCCTCCTCAGTTTTCCTTGCCACGATCAAATCATCTACATATACAAAGGTCCCCGGTATATCACAAAAATTAGTTTGAGTGTATCTTTGAAAAATCTGTGGAGCCACCCTTAGACCAAACGGTAGCCGATAAAATTTAACTGAACCTACACAGGTCACTCGACTTCGAGTCAAGTTCAACCTGCCAAAATCCATTTTTGAAATCCAGAACTGTAAAGTATTTCATACCACATAATCTAACTTTGAACTCTTCGACAGTTGGTATTAAATAATGTTCCTCAACTAAAGCATTGTTAAGTTCCCGGGGGTCAATGCGTAACCTGATCGTCTTATCAGGTTTTTCTACTGTGACAAGATTGCTAACCCAACTAGTTGGGTACTCAACCTTTTTTATGATTCCTAGTTCTACTAGTTTAGCTAGAGTGTCCTTTAAAGGATTCATTAATACATTTGGGATACGCCGAAGGGGTTTCACCACAGCAGTAACATTGTCTTGCGTTTTCAATTTACACTTAACCGGAAATTTTCCTATACATTCAAACAAATCTGAATTTTTCTCTTATAAGTTTTCTTTATTATTTTGTTTATTAGACCCTATGTTATGAACTAGTCCAAATTTCACGCAACTCTTTACACCTAAGATCGGTGTTACATTCATGTCAACAATTATAAATTTATGAATTTGAGTTTGGTTCTTATATTTACATTTCAGATTAATGGTACCCATTGGAAAAATGTTTTGCCCTCCATATGCTTCAATAGTCATAATCTCTTTCCGTATTTCATTGTTTATGCCTCCATGAGTTTTCATTTTTTGAAAAATATTTTTCGGTAAAACAGTAGAGAGTATGTCGATGGAGTAACACGCATTCTTAGGCAGCTGCTAACATTGCTTAAAATACACGGTTCCTTGAAAGTTTAATTCGCTTGCTTTTGCACTATCTGTTTCCATATTTGGTTTGGTTTCTGTTGACTCTGGACTTTGTGCCGGTTATCTGTTGGATTATCTTATTTTTCGTGCTCCATCATCACGAGCAAAAAAGTGTCGGCGAAGCAAGCTCTAAAAGCAACGGACCTGTCTGCAAAATATCCGGTAATGACGAGAGGAGCATCGAAGATTCAGCAGCATAAGGGCTGAATACATTCGATGCGGTCGTGAGTCGTAAGCAAAAGCACAAAGCTCTGACGCAAACTCCGAACACATTCGATGCGGTCGTGAGTTGTGAGAAAATGATTTCATTGCGCGCGCTGCTAAATTAAAGTTTAAGATATTTGTGGGAATAGAAGAAGTTTTCAGCAATTGGGTTAGCTACAACATTAGTTGCATTGAGCGGAAAAAAGAAAAAAAAACAGAAAAAAAAGAGCATGGACCAAGAAGTTTTTTTCTCCTTCTCTTTAATACATTTGTATTTCGGGTCCATTTCGTCATTAAAATACTTATAGGTTTTCACCTTTTGTATTAATCGTTCATTTAAATCGTCCATCGCAGCATGAAAATGCGCGTACTATCCCCATCGAATGCTTCTTGACGACTGAAAAACGCATTTCCCCTGCAGAGCTTTTGAACGCAGACCGCAGAGTTTGAGTTTGGGTCAAAGTCGACGTTTTTTCTTACGAGCGCATCGAATGTGTTCGGACTTGTGAGAATCCTGTTGATTTCAAGGGGATTGAAACTTGTAAGATTCTCACAACTCACGACCGCACCGAATGTATTCAGCCCTTGAGTGCGCCACGACCGATAGTGATCTCCCCAACAACTTTCTGGACACCGTTGGAACTTGAGCATATTATTATTATTATTATTATTAGAAGAGGGTCGCTAAGGCGAAGACCGCCTCCCCTAGGCAACGCGACTTGGTGAGATCTTTTGTGCAGACCCAACTTAGTTTAATCCCCATTTATATTCAGACCTTTATAAAAGGCTAGTGTGTCCTGGGGAGCCGCCTTTGACACTACTGATGGGGTCACCAAGGAACCTCCAAAGTGTGCCAGCCTCTGGCGACACAGGGCTGGACATTCGCAGAGCACGTGCTCTGCCGTCTCTTCTTCTTCAAGGCAGAAGCGACACGTATCATCATCTCTTAAGCCTACTTTTTTGAGGTGGTAATTTAGCAGGCAGTGGTAAACAGGTCCGTGATGATTTTTAGTCCGGCTTTCTCTAGCGAGAGGAGATTCGTCGACCCTTTCCAGGAGGGTTTGATAAATCTTTTTGTTTGCCTCAGTCCAGGTTGGTTCATCCATAGCAGTGATCGCTGCTCTTCTACCCAACCTTTTAAGACGGAGTCTGTATAGCTTTTAGTCAGGCCACAGAAGGGTTCCGGTCCAATGAATGGGGTTTCCGCTCCCTGTCGCGCGAGCTTATCCGCCTTCTCATTGCCGTCTGTTCCTTCGTGGCCTGGTACCCAGGTCAGGGTTACCTTGTTGGTAGCAGAGAGAGCTCTCAGTACGTTTAGGCAATCCCATACCAGTTTTGATGTAACGGAGACGCTTGACAGCGCTTTGAGCGCTGCTTGGCTGTCCGTTAGAATGCGAATTCTAGCTGCCTTCAAACCTTGCTGCAGAATATGTCTGGCGCAGATTTCAATGGCTAGAGTTTCTGCCTGGAAGATTGTTGGGGTTTTCCCCAGGGCTACCGAAAGTCGACAGTTGGGACCATAGATCCCGGCGCCAGAGAGCCCGTCCTTCCTAGATCCGTCGGTGTACCAGTCTAGAGTTCCCGGTCGGGCGTTGGGACCAAAGTCCTTCCACCACTGTCGGTCTTTTATCTCTACTTCGAAAGGTACATCGAAATTAAATCTCATTGTCATCTGGTCTGAAGGTCCATCAGTTAGTCGGTCCCGTGAAAATATGTTTAATATTCTCATGTGGCCCGATTCACTGTGGGTCAGATTCAGGTCAGATGTCCTGAGTTTTAAGGCACTGCGGGCTGCCTCCTTCTGAATGTGGAGGTACAGAGGAGTCAGACCTAACAGTGTTTCTAGAGCTGCAGTGGGGCACGTTTTCATTGCCTCTGTAGCCCCGAGGCAGGCGAGTCTCTGCAGTTTATTTAGCATAGCTTTTGTTTTGGCCTGCTCTGTTTTTTCCCACCATATGACTGATGCATATGTGGCGATGGGTCTAATTATTGCCTCGTATGACCAAATTATCATTTTAGGCTTTAGTCCCCATTTCTTTCCAAATAATCGACGGCATGTCCACAGGGCCCGTGTGGCCTTTTCCGTAGTTTTGGTTAGGTGGGCGTTCCATGTGAGGCGTTGATCAAGGGTAACTCCCAGATACTTCGTCTCTTTGGACAACCCGATGTAAGTGTCCTCTAGCATAGGCGAGGTGATGTGAAACTTCCTCTTCCTAGTGAATGGGACAATTACAGTCTTGTTAGGGTTAACCCTCAGGATCATTGCTTGACACCAGTTGGATACTAAGTCAAGGGCAATTTGGGCTTTTCTGGAGATCGCGCGCCCCCAATTGCCCCTAATGATGATGACCACATCATCGGCGTATCCTTGGCATTCAAATCCAGCGTTGCTGAGTTTATGGAGAAGGCTGTCCACGACAAGGGACCAGAGAAGCGGGGACAGAACCCCTCCTTGGGGGCAGCCTCTCATGGCCCGTGCCGTCACAACAGTATCCCCCAGATTCGCCGAGATTTTCCGGCAGCTTAGCATGGCTTTAATCCATGCGACCGTTTGAGGCTCTATGCCTCTTTCGGCAGCTGCATGTTCAATGGAGACAAAGGATGTGTTGTCGAAAGCTCCTTCTATATCCAGGAAGATACATAGGGCTATTTCTTTCCTTTCTAGTGTCTCTTCTATGATGCTTACAATTTTATGTAGGGCAGATATGGTTGATTTACCTCCCTGGTAAGCGTGTTGGTATGGGTGCAGCGGTGCGCTAACAAGCGCCGTGCTGCGGATGTGGTTGTCTAACGCCTTTTCCATCGTTTTAAGAACTTGAGCATATGATGCACTGCCTTTTAGCATAGACAAATAAATATAAAGATTACCCACTTCGAACAAGCAAAACGCGACCAAAAATTCTGAGAGCTCCACAGCGATGCCTCCACATGTGCGACGGCATCCGTCGAGTTCGACGCAGGGGAAGTCTCACTTGGTCGGCACGCTGTGCTTACTTGTGGGCCTGCGATGCCGTGCACGGGCGGCGAATGCCGAGAAAGGAGCAGAAAAATAAGGCAATTGAGTGTGCGTTTGATTGCATGCTAAACCTCTTGCTGCCTCCTGCCCGCTCCCTGTATCTCGGCTATTTCTCAATTCACAAAGCTATGAGAGCACTGCCCCTTTTTCAATTTTCTATTGTTCTACGCAAAGGGCTTGTGGGACTGCCCTAACGTGAAGCGTGAGGGAGTTGAATTTTTCTAGGAATCCTCTGAGTTGCGTGCTCTGCTCAATGAAAAAATGACACTGATTCATGAGATTTGAACTATCTAGTGAAACTCAAATTTTTTGTATTATTTTCACTGTTTGAAAGAATTATTTAACAAAAAATTATTACGATTGTGATGCACCGGACCTTACACATGATGGATCAATCAACAATACGAAATTGACAGCTTTTTATACAATTTTAGTTTTTCATATCTACTTAATATTTTGTACTCCTTAAGGATTTCTGTACTTCAAGCTAATAATCCTCATATTAAAATAATTAAATCATCGATTGTGGAAATTGCGTTCGTTTTCTAATCTCAACTCAATCACTAGCTCCAAACATTAAAGTAGAAAATCGATATTTTTCTTGTAAAGTATTGGAAGAGTGCTGCAAAAGTAAAGAATTACCAGTTCCATCTTAAACTTAAAATTTTTTACTGCAAACTTTATATCTCTAATCAAATTTTATATTTCATTGGATGAAACTATTTTTTCTTAAATACTTAGTTTTGATGAAAATATTGACGATTCCCATTTCATTGGGCAATTTGGCCAGCAGACAATACAAGGAAATTCTTCGTGCTCCTCTAATATCAAATAATTTCATACATCCCTTTTCCAACCCCATTCCTTTGTTTGTTTATTGCCTTCCACCATATGCTCAAGCAAGGCAGCAGGTAGCGTTCAATCGTACGCACACTCAGTTGCCTTATTTTTCTGCTCCTTTCTCGGCATTCGCCGTGCACCGCATCGCATGCCCACAAATAAGCACAGCGCGCCGACCAAGTGAGACTTCCCCTGCGTCGAACTCGACGGATGCCGTCGCACATGTGGAGGCATCGCTGTGGAGCTCTCAGAATTTTTGGTCGCGTTTTGCTTGTTCGAAGTGGGTAATCTTTATATTTATTTGTCTATGCTTTTAGCTAAAAAAATTTTGTTCTTTCTCTCTTGTCTCTTGTCTTTTGTTGTTTTTTTTTAGAAATTAGTATTGTTCATTAGCTTATATGTAGTCTATTCGAAATTAGTATAGTTTGTTAGTTTGTCTTGATCAACCAGATGGCAAAATCGCTAACACTAACATATTCGTTCAATCTTCGTTGATTAGCGTAACATGGTTTCTCGTACTATTTCTAGCGCCAAAAAGAAATACTACGATTCATTGTTGTGTCTCGGAAATTCTAAGCAGCTTTGGAATCAGTTGAGAAAGAATGGCATAATAGCGTCGGGACAAAGATGTAATTCCGATATCAAACCTGACGACTTTATTAAACACTTTACTTTTGCAAACACAGCTTCTCCTCAGACCCTTTTATCAATTGAACGAAGAGTAGTGTCGGATTCATTTTATGTCAGTAATGTCTCTGAAGAGGAGATTATATTGGCAATGAAAGCCATCAAATCGGAAGCTATAGGTCTTGACCATATAAATACCAAATTCCTCAAGTTAATCTTACCCTGCATACTTCCTTATTTGACTCACATAATTTACTGTCTCCCAGCCAGCATGGTTTCGGAAGGGATATAGCCACTGACATATAGATACTGGACTGCTGGTCGGCTTATGAAAAGTAAGACGACTTTGAGTGGAGATGCAAACCTGCGCTTGTGATAAAAACACAATAAATTATATGCAATATGTATTCTATTAAAATGAAGAAAATAAATAAATATAAGTTGTCACAAAACAGCTCCTTTTCAAGATCAAGATCAAGATCAAGAATCAGATATATAAAAACATATTCTATCTGGTCTAACATATGCATTTTTCCCATATGCACCAACATAAGAAAAACAACGCATAGTCTCTAGCCATCTGGTGGCCATAAATCCATACATTTTTTTCTTCTCAAATGGTAGCGACATCTGGTGAGTGTCTCAAAATTCCTAGGAACCCAAAGTTGGCGGAAAAATTCCAATTTGGCGCAAAGTCGTTAAAATCAATGAAATCTGGTGTGTCAATTGTGCTATTAATTGTTTTTGATAGTGCGAATTGTAATTTCAGTGATTTTATTTTGTGCTTGACCTGTTTTTTTCAAAACAACATGCGGATTAGGAGGTGCTACGTTGCTGATTGCATTTATGCAGATGCAGGGAGTAAGATGAATATAGAATTTTTCAGGTAAAGTTTTTTATTTATTTTAGGGCCAATTAGATTCCATAGGCGATCAAGAGGTGTATCTCTGTGAGATGCACTTTGATAATTCAGATATACGTAGGTCGCAGTTTATGAGGCGACTTAGAACAATAAGTGTGCCAATGAAAGTGGAATATGTATTTAGATTTAGAGGTAATTCTTTTATATATTAAATTGAAAAGCATCAGTGTAAGCTAAAATTGTTTTTAAATAGGATCAATCCGTAATTGCAAATCACTTTTCAATTCATTTTGTTATATTGTATTAAACGGTTTATACTTGTGGCCGTATAATATAAGATATAATAGTAATATAAGATAATTTATTTTTAGAAAGTTTAAGACCTTTTAGCTTACAATTGAATTCGTATAACTGGGGTTTTTGTTTTATTTTGCATATTTAAAAATAATAAGTTGTTGTTATTATTTATTTATTTATGTTTTTTATATATTTATAAATATTTATTTTGTTTATATAATTATAATAATGCAATGTATGCATAAAGTATGGCTTCTTATTTATAATTTTATTCTCCAATTTTGTACCTTAACTCAATTACATATTTGTAAAACAAATACAATTTTAGGAAGAGATGACTGCTTCTTGTCCTTCACCGCTGAAGGAAATGGATGTAGACATTCACTGCGATGGAGAAAATAAAGATTTGGATAACATTTATAATACGGTATGTAATGAAAATGAAAATGATAATAATTTAAATGCTTTAAGAAATAATAATAGTAATAATAATAGTCACAATAGTAATATCAATGTTCAGAATACAGTCCCAGTTAATAAAAAACAAAAAAGATTTAAATTAAGCAGAAGATATGAATTGCTCATTAAAAGAAAAAAACAGCAGTTACATAAATTAAGGCAGCAGTTATATCGTAGGAATAGGAAAATGACTACCATGAAAAGTTTAATTCATGACCTCAAGAAAAGAGAGCTCATTAATGAAAAAAATCAACAAGATCTGGAAAAAATGGAAAAAGATATTCCAAAGGAATTGTTTAAAAGGATCTTGTCTGGAAAGAAATGTAAATATACAAAGCACCTAAAAATATTTGCCACAACAGTTCACTTCTACTCCCCAAAGGCGTATAATTATATAAGGGAAACATTTAATAAAGCCTTGCCAAACCCATCGACGATAAGGCAGTGGTATTCATGCGTTGATTGCGAACCTGGCTTTGTTAATGTTGCATTTAATGCATTAAAAACAAAAGTAGCTGAAATGGAAACCAAAGGCAAAGAATGTCTGTGCACTTTAGTTATAGATGAAATGGCTATAATGAAAAAAATTGAACTTGCTGGGGATAAAATACGAGGCTACGTAGATGTTGGACTGGCAAATTCAAGTAATGACAACGATGAAGCTACTGAAGCGTACGTTTTTATGGTAGTCAGCATGAATTCCCATTGGAAAATACCAATCGCGTATTTCTTAATTCACAGTTTGAATGCCACCGAAAGGGCTAATATGGTTAAAGAAGCAATAACCCGATTACAGGAGATAAAGGTTAAAGTTGTATGCCTTACATGTGATGGTCCTCCATGCAATAAAGCTATGATTAAATTATTGGGTAGCGATATAAGCTTGCCGAACCCAAAACCATATTTTTACACTGAGGAGAACCCCAATGAACGCATATTTACTATGCTTGATGCTTGCCACAATTTAAAATTAATAAGGAATAATTTTGCCACAAAGAAAGTTTTCAATTCTGAAAAGGGATTAATTAAGTGGAGCTATATTGAAGAAGTTTACAACCTTCAGCAAAAAGAGGACATAAATCTTGCTAATAGATTAACAAAGATGCACATGGAATGGCGAAAAAATATTATGAAGGTGAAATATGCAGCTCAAGTTTTAAGTGCAAGCGTAGCTGATGCAATAGAGTTTTGTACCAAAACCTTAAAACTTCCTCAATTTAAAGATAGTGAAGCAACGGTCGATTTTATAAGGATGATGAATCTCGCTTTCGATTTATTGAATACACGAAGTATATTTTCAAGCGGTTCGAAGACACCTATAAGGAAGGACAATTACCTATATTGCATGGATAAAATAAAAGAAATTCAGCTATACATTTTGGAATTACGAAGCTACGAAGGAATTCACATTTTTAAAACAAATTTTTGTACCGGATTTCAAGGAATTTACACAGGACTGGAAATTATAAAAAAGATTTATATGGAGCATTGTGTATAGAAAGCCTCTCTTGATTATGTTTTAAGCTATAAGTTAAGCCAGGATCAGTTGGAGCTATTTTTTTGCGCAATTAGGAGTAGATCTGGATGGAACAACAATCCAACCGCCCGGCAATTTATAACAGCTTTTAAGAGTTTACTGACTCATGCCAAGATTAAAAGTGCAAATGGCAACGTTAGTGAATTGGATGCATGCAGTATACTTAATATTTCAGCAAATACACTAACTGTAAGAAAGGAGAATTTGACCATGATGGTAGACGCAAACGATGTTAGTGAAGAAATGGCAGAAGAATTTAACGTAGCTGAATATGATGAAAATGACCTTTTAGATGTGTTTTCGGGCGACTTGTCGGAATTTAAGCAATATGCAATTGGATATATTGCAGGATATGTGGTAAAAATGGTCCGACGAATAATTAAATGTAAGGACTGCAATGAAGCATTACTTGCTGAGTATGCGGGCGCTGCTCCAACTATAAATAATTTAATATTCCAGAAAAGCCGTGGAGGGCTTGTAATTCCTTCAGCAGATGTGTCGTTTATTTGCCTATTTACGGAAAAAGTTTTGAAACATTATTTAGAGGAAACGGATAATTTACAAAATCTGACGGAAAAAGTGGCATTAAACGTACTGAGAAATATAAATTTTGCGAGACTTTTCCCAACATTAAACGACCACATCAAAGATTTTGAATTCGATAACAACCATATATACAAGCTGACTAAATGCATAGTGTATGCATACTTAAAAATAAAGATGGCCCACATCATAAAACGAAAAAATTTGGAGTTCAACTATTTAATACGAAATAAATTATCCCGGTATATAATATTCTCAAATCAGTGAGGTAACATATTGGAGTAAAAAAGCAAAAATTGAATTGTGAAAAATTGTATATAATTGTGAAAAATAATTTATTTATTCATTTATTTATTAAATTTTAAATTAAATTATTTATTTATTTATTTATTAAATTTTAAATTAAATTATTTATTTATTTATTTATTAAATTTTAAACTAAATGATTTATTTATTTAATTATTGAATTATTTATTTATTTATGTATATGCACAAATTATTTATTTATTTATTAAATTTTAAATTAAATTATTTATTTATTTATTTATTAAATTTTAAATTAAATTATTTATTTATATATTTATATGCACAAATTATTTATTTATTTATTTATTTAAATGCACAAATTATTTATTTATTTTTTATACATCCATTGTGCATTTTAAAATTGCAATATTTATTTATTATTTATGCGTAACAAAGCAAAATATCTGTGATCACGGGAAATGGCTTTTTTTAATATAAAAAACTGAACATTGATTTACATAACTTTAAATAGGTATACATATTTATGAATTTTGTTTACACATTTATTATCATCGTCATTTTCATATGAATGGTACGGTAAGTTAAGATTTTAACACGGATGGTAAGGCATATTAATGTATAATACGTTTATCAAAACACAAAATATCCTTTTTAGATTTGATTTAAAATCACTTATTTTCAGATGGGTCTGTAAAGATATGGATGCGAACCAAAGCCTCTCCCATCAAGAGGCCATCCTTACCTTCTCGTGGTAGACCCGTTGAAACTAACAAGGCTCTGGCACGGTTGATCTTAATCGAAAAACACCAAAACAAAACACTTTCATTTCTTCCGGAAGCATTTTGTAAAGTTTACATTATTTGTTTACATTTTGCTTCCGAGAGAACTGTCAAGCTAATCAGCTGCTGCGTAGCGCAGCGCCACCTTCATTCGGATATTGGAATCAATCTTTCTAAGTTGTCTGCCTGCGGGGGATCTGGATAGAGCGAGATAGTTCGATTTCGCCCCAAATTTGATCTCACTTTTAAACTGAGTTTTTGTACGGGATCAGCAGTCCAGTATATATATGTCAGTGGATATAGCACACTCACCGCGTTGCTTTATTTGACAGAAAGTATCAGGAAAAATATTGATCTTGATAAAGCTACTTTGGTCATTTTGCTCGATTTCTCTAAGGCTTTTGACTCGGTCGACCACGATATCTTACTGATCAATTTGGAATGTCGATTTGCTTTTTCATCCAGCTTCCTTGCCTTAATAAAAAACTACTTGACCAATCGTATGCAATATGTTCAAGTGGGCACCGAGCTTTCTAATGGTGTTCGGATAAAGTTTGGCGTACCACAGGGGTCAATACTGGGTCCACTTCTTTTCTCTATGTACCTTGACGATCTTGAGTTATTGCAATTAAACTGTGATTTGGTTAAATATGCGGATGATGTTCAATTGTTTGTATCTGCTCCTGTGAGCTCCATTAATGATATGGTCCCGGTCGTGAAACAGGACCTTGGTCTTATTAACGCTTGGGCTGAAAATAATAATTTAATTCTGGGCCCGAAGAAGACCCAAGCTATATGGATTTACAAAAGCATTGTGAGAACGGCTAACTTGCAACAGCTCACGCTGAATGGTATAGCCAGCAGAGCTCTAAGAATTGTAGGAGATGTGGTTCATTACTGTGTTGCTTCTTGGAATAGGGCGCGCGCTATAGAGAACAATTCGATTTTGATGTGCCCTGTCTACTAAAACTCATAAAACACCACATTTTGAATTTGAGATATTGTTTTTGCATGGAAAAAATATTTTCGAAGTTATTCGCAAAAATAATCACAATCCAATTTTTTACTTTCATTCAATAAGTGGCAATCTATAAATCTATATTCATAAAAAAAACTTCATATGCAAAACCTTCGCTCCATTATTCATGTAAACTCAAAATTTAATAATTTAAAAATCTTATGCAATTTAGTTTAAAATATCTGTTCCAAATAGAAAGGTCTAAAGTGATATGCATAGAATTCACGAGAATTACAACTCAATCGTTTTACACCACCTCATCTCGTCGCACTGACGCTACGACTGGCCGCTGCTGCTTTGAGGAAATGCGCATGAAGCAGACTGTTTGCGGCGGCCTGGTGTGGAATGCGTTGCTATGTGGTGGCCGCTAGCGGACAAGCTCTTTCGTTTCATACCAGACTTTTGCCCATAAGCGTTGTTCATCTGTGTATTATCTGTGGCTCTGCCCTTTTGCCTGTGAGTTGCTTGGTAAGATGCGTTGCAATGCGTTAGGTGCTGAGTGCGCCGCTGTGAATGCGTTGATGTGGCCGCTAGCGGCCAAGCACAGCTCATATTTAGGAGCCAGACTTTTTAGCACGGCTGTTGGATATCTGGGTATTATCTGTGCTACAGTTATAGATCGGCTCAGAATTAGGATCCGTTGGAGTTCGTATGTTTATGGTTGCTGGTAGTGGATTCTCGCCGCTGGACGGAATGAGAGCGCTTGTGAACATTTTTGCATCCTATGCCGATGGGCTTAACGTGTGCTACTTCAATGCTCGAAGCTTGGGTAATAAGATGCATTTATTGCAGGATGTATTCAACGGGTCCAGAGTACATGCTATTCTGGGGACTGATACATGGCTCAATGACAACATCATTTCGAATGTAGTCAATCTACCGGACTACAAAATTTTTAGGAATGATCGCATAGGTCGTAATGGTGGTGGGGTTGCTGTTTATGTGCACCAGTCTTTGAGGGCTCGGGTGGTTTGCTCCTCGGAGAGCCTTGACATAATTGAATTCATTTGTATTGAGCTCCACACTGAACATAATAAGTATCTTCTAATCAGTGTCTATTGCCCACCCTCAGGCTTTAATGAAGAATCTGCTTCTCGTCTTCAGAGTTGCATATCTTCAGCGATGCTTAGCACCCATAATGTAATTATCTGTGGCGACTTTAATGTTAATGCGTTTAGTTGCTGTCCCACGACGACTCTTATGCGTAATATGACAGATTCCCTTAGTCTTAACGTAATAAATTCTTTACCAACATACTTTAGTACCTCTAATTCCTCTCAGTTGGATTACATTATGACAACTGACACTCATAAGGTTCTGTTCCACAATCAAATTAGCCCTGTAAGTGACTTTGACCATGCTTTTCTGTTCCTGACTTATGAGCTTCAATTTGAACCCCCGCCTTCTAGTTCCGTCCTCGCTTATCGCGACTATAAAAATGTAAATGTTGAACAACTAGTGTGCGATTGTTCTCAATTACCCTGGGAAAGTATATATGACTATCCATCTGTCGACGATAAGATAACTATCTTTAACTATTTATTAATAGACCTCTTCAACCTGCACTTTCTACTTCGCAATAAGACGGTGCGTAATGGTAGATGCCCATGGTTGTCGAGGCAAATACACGCTGCCATGGCTGAGCGAGATCTTCTCCTTCAACGATATAAGTGCACTTGCTCTACAGAAATGCTTGTCAGATATAAAAAAAGCTCTCAATAAAGTGAACTGCTTAATAAAATCTGCGAAGAACTCTTTCTTTGCGAATAAATTAAGCCATGACCTGCCACCGAAGAAATTGTGGGATAATATACGGAAGCTGTGCATATATGGCAAGGAGGATTCGTCTGTGGATATTGATCCTGATGAACTCAACCGATTTTTCATAGTGAAAAGCTCTCCCTCCATATCCAATGATATTCCCCGAGAGGTCTCCTGCAGCGAGGGGTTCACTTTCCAATGCGTTGATTAATGCGAAGTGTCGTTAGCAATGCTTTCCATTAAATCGAATGCTACTGGTCCTGATGAGCTCTCCCCTCGGTTCCTAAAAATGATATTGCCATGCATTCTCAAGGTCTTTACGCACATCATCAATCATTGCATCACGAGATCCCGGTTTCCGATAAAGTGGAAGCGGGCTTTGTCATTCCTGTCCCTAAGAAACGCTCTGCTTCAGTCCCTAACGATTTCAGACCGATTAGTATACTTTGTTATCTTAGCAAAGTATGTTATGGGGGCACACTCTCCAGGGCCCGGCTAAAGCGCCTGGTCTGGTGGTGTGTGGCATGCGCGAGCTGGCAGGCTAGCATATGCGGTAGTGTGGGGGGGGGGGGGGGGGGGGGGGTTGTGCCGGTAGGCCACCCGAAGCCACCAGAGCGAGAATGCCCATAACGAAAGATTCTCGCGCCACGGAAAACAAAAGGTACGGGGGAAACGAGCAGGGCAGGCCGAACCCCTGCCACTGCGGTGGATGACTCTCAGGGGGGTTCTGGTGACATGAACCCCCGCGCTGGCCGATGCCCCAACCTCCCTTCGACCTCCCCTTGGCCCAAACATTTTTGGGGAGGTCCCTATTTATTTGTTACAGCAAAATCAACAAAAAAAAATCAAGTCACATGACCCCTACAATGGGGAAAACCCTGAGGTCGATGTCCGAGTTATTGGAGGGAGGAGAGGTGACCCAGAGAAAATACAATAATTAATGTAAGTTAAACATTCCTGTTATATTATTTCAAATCTTCGTTATAAACATAACCTTACAATCTAACCGGTGGGCGCCTTGCTGCTGCTGCTGAAGAAGATGCTGCCGCTGCTGCTGAAGTTGCTGTTGACGCGGGTAAAGCTGCTGATGCCGCCGCCCGGCACCCTGCCTCTTCATCTGGCCCCGAAGAGGTGCCGGTGTGTCCGTGAAGATCCAGGAACCCGGTCATATGGTGAGTATCTTTCATTTATTTTTTGTAGTTGTTATATGGTTGCTAATTTATTTACTGTAGGTGATATGTTGTTACTTATTTAGTGATTTTTTTTTGTAGTTCTTATATTGTTATTTATTTATTGATTTTTGTTGTGTTTACGTTGTTATTTATTTATTGACTTATTTTATTATACGGTCCATGTATTTATTTCATTTTATTTGTAATTTGAACAGCACTTATAATTATACTTTCTTTAAATTCACTTAGTTTCTTAAAGTTTTTGCACCAATAATAATTATTTTTTTTTCTCGATCCCATTGGTTTGTATTTGCGCGGTTTATAATTATTTTGTCTTTTTAAGTCCACTTATTAATAATCTTCACTTAATTCAAGTATAGCTTTATTATGTTTATAAAAAAAAACTTTTTTTTTCGGTTGTCGATATCGGTCTCTACTATTTAATTAATTGTTTAGGTCGGAGTTCACTTAATTAATTTATTATTGTCATGTTTATTTCCTTTAGTTACTCACTTATGTTATTTGTGGTCACAGTAGTATCAGAGAGAAGTAAAATAACAAGAGATTCCAATGCGAACAAATAAGAAATGTATGAAGAAAATCAACCTAAGCGCGATACCTCCAGGCTGGCCTGGAGACACAGACAAGTTCCACACGAGATGCCCTGTTCAATTACTTGAGCTCTCTCGTGTGGATTACTTTTCAATAGGCGTTGTGTGTTTTTGCTTCCTGGCATCTATATATGCTCTCCGATTCTGCGTACATACATACCGTGAGAACCAAAAGTGATGGCACACTTAGACATTTTATTTTTTACTTCCCACATTTTTATAACTGTAAGAGCTCAAGTAATCCAACAGTAATCCAACAGGGCATGCCTTGTGGAACTTGTGAGTGTCTCCAGGCCAGCCTGGAGGTATCGCACTTAGGTTGATTTTCTTCATACATTTCTTATTTGTTCGCATTGGAATCTCTTATTATTTTACTTCTCTCTGGTAGTATTTATTTAGTTATTTTCTTATTTATTGTATTTCATCACTTCTTTACTCACTGGAATGTTCGTTAATTTGGGGTTATTTATTCATAGGGTTCATTGTTTCTTTATTCCACTACTTATTGATTCACTCGGCGCTACTCCAATGTTCATTGTTTTAATTGAGTGGTTATATGTATAGAATAATTCTTATTTATGCACTTCGCGACTTGCTTAATTATGTAGGTCTTTTAGATATTTAATTGTCTAAGCACATATCTAGGAGTCTGGGTGGTTAACTTACATTGTTACATATGTAAATATCAATGTACTTTTGTTACTATATTTTCCTTTTAATTGAATTTTCTTTTCTTTCTTTCCTTTTTTCAGGGTCGGCACTACGCTACTTGAGTACCGCTCTGGGCACGTTCTACACTGCACCGGAGTATAATTCAAGTTCGCTTTATAAGTTTCTTAATTAAAATCTTACTTTTTTTTTCTTGCAGATTTGGCACTACACGTTTATTGTACCGGTAAGTAAATTGATCCCAATTTTCATGAGATTATTTGAACAGTTATTTTTCCTTTTCAGGCACTCTTGAGATTCTTCCGGCACTTTTCTTGGCAACTTTTTCACCGCGGCTTAACTAATTTAATTTTTCCTGTTTTTCTTATTTTCCGACGTTTTGTAAATTTTCCCGAATGCTAGAATTTTCTTCTCACCGACCTTTTCTTTTTTTTTTTCTTTTTCCGTTTTAAAACTTTTATTCCCGACCAGAACTCCGCGACCAACCTCTTTCAAAACTTCAGCCCGACTCCTCGAATTAAGCGCCGATCCACGCCAACCTCCTCGAATTAAGCGCCGATCCACGCCAACCTCCTCAGCCGCGCCGATGACTCATCTCTTCCACCGTTCTCGGTCCCGCTGCCATCCACTCACACATCGCCGCGCCAGCCAATCGAGCGCTTACCGCCGATGTGCGAGTCGATGCCAACGGGATCGAGCTTCACTTCTCGCCGTGGCTGGTGCCTGGCTCGGTGCACCGTGCACTTTTGTGCTGGCTCGAGCTTCTCGGTCGCGTGAATTTTTCTGTGGGACCGGGCTCGATGTGCACATTTTGCCTCGATCGCCAGGCCCGCGCCGCAATTTTTCTTCGCTTTAACTGTCCCTCGAGCTGCGAGCGCCGAGTTTTGGTGCTATTTTTAGCTACAAAACTCTGCGTTCGCAGTCCGAGAGACAGCCCCGTTGCGGTACCCGCCACGGGCGCCGTAATTTTTTGGACTTGTTGACGAGATCAAATTCGTTTCGCCAGCCATAGGCGGCGTGAAAAATAAAAAATATGCTTCATGTTTTTCAGGACAAAGAATCGGGGCCAATGTTTGGCCCTGACCACAACAAGTACTTGAAAAACTAATGTACTCGCAGATGACTGACTATTTCAGTGCCAAGAAACTTCTCTCACCTTGCCAGTCTGGTTTTCGCAGGTATCACAGCTGTGAAACTGCTGTGTTGAAAGTTACTACGGATGTTTGCAGTGCTCTGGATAAGGACCAGCTTACCGTCTTGACGTTGCTTGATTTTAGTAAGGCCTTTGACACAATTGATCACTTAAAGTTGTTGAGTAAACTCTCAGATCAATTCGTATTTTCGACGACTGCGACTAGGTTTCTGGGTGATTACTTGTGTGGACGTAGTCAATTTGTGAAAATTGGGAACATTTCCTCCGTCCCTGAAAATGTTTGTTGTGGTGTGCCGCAGGGTTCCATCTTAGGTCCGATGCTCTTCTGCCTATATATCAATGACCTTCCTAATGTAGTGAAAGATGTTTCTGTACATGTTTATGCTGACGACGTGCAGCTCTACTTGTGTCGTCCCATAGGCTTGATTGAGGACTGTGTATGTCGCGTCAATGACGATCTGAATCGCATATATGACTGGAGCGTTCTCAATGGTCTTGTATTAAATCCATCTAAATGTAGTGCACTTGCTATCTATAGAAATGGAATTGCTGCTGACTCTTTGCCACCAATCATATGTAATGCTAAGCTCATTGACTACGTTAGTACGGTTAAGAGCCTTGGAGTAGTTCTGAATAATAAAATGACTTGTTGTGATCACGTTAGTTCCATTCTGCGTAAAGTACATGGCTGCTTACGCCCTGTAACCCTTCCTAAGCGACTGGCTATGGCTCTAATCATGCCGCACTTCACATATGGCAATGTGGTTTTCCCATCATTTGACGGGTCTTGTAAAAGAAGACTAGCTGTTGCCTTCGACGATGTAGTGCGCTTCATATATAAATTGACCAGGCACTGTCACGTATCAGAGTACATCAATCAATTCCTGGGTTTTTCCCTGTTAACCTACTTGAAGCATCGCAGGCTAAAATTCTTGCACAAAGTAGTACACGTTCAACAGCCGCCCGCCGTATCTTTTTGAGAAACTGAAATTTATGAGTTCATCTCGGCATCTCAACTTGTTAATTCCTAATTTCCATTCTCGCTTCGGGGAGCATTCTTTCTTTGTGCGGGATTGGAATCTGCTGCCTTCGAATATCCAGAGAACAACGTCCAACAGATCCTTCTTTAAATTGCTGCAATCATCTGATTTATTTTAATATTTTAATATTTGCACATTTAAGCATGGGTTGAATGATAATGCCTAGTTGTTTTCTCCTTAATTCTTTCTTCGAATTTATCTTAGTTCTATTTTTCTTTCTTTGCTCTGTCCTTCCTTTTTTCTTTTTCTTTTTCTCTTTTTGCTTACTCTCACTTTTGTTTTATATTCATTTCCTGCCTCTTAATTTTAAACTTGTTACATACATATTAGTATTAGCACAAACAAATAACCCAGATGTCCAGCGGCAATGCTGAAAAGTGATGCACACAAAAATGAGCTCTAGCGGCCGGAGCTTTGTCTCTAGCGGCTCCGGCAACGCATTCGCCGCCGCTACAGTGCAGCAACGCACTTCCTAACAGCAATCAGCTAGCAGACGACGCATTCGAGATGGGGTGCGATGAAATGTGTATGAGAACGCCGCCGCTACAAGCAGTGAGCCAGGCGCAGGCTGCCAGGCTCAGTGGGAATTCTAGGAAAGGTACTTCAGTGACCTGATTGCGATTTCTGTTTATTTCATAATCTTCTGAATTGAGATTTTGAAAGGGAATATAGCTACTTTCGTTGGTATTTTAAAAATTGGAATTGCTCTTGCTAGTTCAATATTTAATAATATTGATTCTAGATAAAATGCTTACAAATATTACAAAATTGACTTTAAACGATTTTGGTTATTTTTAATTTTTAGTACTCTTTTTCATTTGCGATTTTTTTCAATTTTTTAAATAAGCCATTTCGATATAAAATCATGTTCTCTACAAAATTTGCCATATAGAAAAATCCAAAATTTTGCTTCGTTTTCGAGCTATACTCAAAAAACCAAAAGAATTGCATTTCCCACCCTGTATATAATTTCCACCCCTCTAATTTAATAGCACTCCGGGGCTTTTTCATCCTTAATAACCAATTGAACGATTCGTGCAATAAAAACCCTTGAACGTCTTAGTTCCTTTTGAAATGACATAATCAATAGCCTAAACTGTCATCAATATCAGCATCAAAAGTAGGTACTATTATAAGATTCCAAAGGAGGACCATTTCCATAATCCCTTAGAAATAAAGTAAGAAAAGTATGTGTTTTAACTATTTGTTTCCAATAAAACTACTGTTAAAATGAAGACTACAAATTAATGTTGCCTTAAAAACAGAAACAATTCCGCACAATTAATTCCCTAATGCCTTCATCCAATTATCATATTTCTCCGTCCCTTGCTTCGGAAAACGGAAAAATCGTCTTCCCGGAAACAGGGACAGACAGCAAGGAGTTACATTTTGCCTTTTCCCACGGCATTTTATTTGATATTTAAATAATCGAAAATCAAGTGATTCAATGCCAATAATATAAAAACAAGTAACAAAAATCAAAGTAGAAGAATAAAAAAATAGCATCAGAATGAAAAGCCGAAAAACGACGGTGTACGAAAGAATCATATGAATTCTTTCTCTCCCCTCCCCATACAACCCACAGACAGTAGTCGTGCGTGCGTTGATAAAGTTGAGAACGCGGCGCTTTGCCTCTGAGAGAACTTGAACTGCTTGCCGCATGATACATGAACGTTGCGTTGTTGTGCATCGCAGCTGGCAAAATTCAAAAAGCTCTTCTGCAGTTTATTTCATTTCATACATCACGTTCGCTCGTAAGCATTGGACATCTGTATTGTCTGTGGTATTAGCTTAAGAATGCTACCAGTTGAATTTTGTACATTTAAGATCTTAATCTTTGTACTTGTCGAAATAAAGTTATTATTATTATTTATCTCCGAACCAGTATCCAACTTAAAATTAACGAATACTTTTTCAATACAAATATTTTCGATCCAATTTTTTGAATTTTCACTATTAAGGTTATATACAAAATAATTTGCCTCACCTGATCCATCCGTTCGAATTGTTTGGGTATGCTCACCAGAATTTAGTTCAGAAACATTCTTTACTCTACAGGCTATAGCAAAGTGATTCTGTTTTTTACATTTGTTGCAAAATTTTCCCCAGGCGGGGCACTTCTTGTACGCATGTTTTGTGTAACATCTCTCGCAGCACTCCTTTTCCTTGTTATGCATGCTTATTCTTTTCCCTAGAATTATAAGAGTTATTAGTCGTACCTGATTTTTTCTCACTTTGAGGTAAGGTTTTTGTTTTATAACTTTTCGGGTTGCTACTACATACTCCCTACATTACCACTTTTCCTGCCTGTCACAGCGTGCACTTGTGTTTTTCTATCATCCTGAACATCTTCAACCCTAGTTTTATCTAATTCGAAGATATTGCATTTTTTGATTTTGTGCTCCAACGAGATGTTTTGCCCTTGCAAAAGTTTTTCTTGGCATTTCTTTGATTTAATGCCAAAGATCAGTCGATCCCTTATATGTAGCTTTGTCCAGTTTTCCTGATGAAAATTCACACGTACTGGCTAGCTGCCTGATGTCTGTCAGAAAATTCTCGAACGTCTCTCCTTCTTGTTGAACCCGGCTGTATAGTTTGAAGTGCTCGTAAACTTCGTCCTTCTTTGGGCTGCAGTAATTCTCAAACTCCTTCAAAAAGTCTTCCAACTTCACATCGTTTCTCTTACTAATTTCCATCGTGTTGTAAAGTTGTAGCATTATCGCCAATTACATTTCACAAAATGGCGACTTTGATTTCTTCACTTTTCTTATCGGCTTCCAATGCTTTTAAAAAAATCAGAAACTTCAGTTTAAACTTTTTGAAGTTTTCCGCCAAATTTCCATCCAGAAGTAGACTTTCGGGTAACTTGAATTCCCTTTTTGGGAAATTAGAATGGATCCGCTCACTAGACTCGACCGATTCATCGGATGTTCCTGCCCCCGTCTCCGATAGTGAAGTTTCTGCTTCACTATTTTCTTCGGATTCCTCTCTGTTTCTGACCACCTTCTTTTGTGTTTTAACCCGGCGAGCGCCAGGTTAAAAGTTGTAACACGGAGCGCAAGGTGGGTGTGAGAAACCCATATATGATACCACCCATTTTTACAAGTTAATATTAATTTTAAGTATTATTTTTTAATTGTTGTTATTATTTAATAGTTTAATAACTGATTCAGAGGGTAAAACTAAAAAAATGTATGGATTTTTTATATTTAATTACGAAATTAACATTTTGCACTTCGGCACAGTATGGCACTTTGGAATTTTTTTATAATACAACAAACAAAACGAAAAGCATTTTTCTTCTAACTAAATAAATTATAAAACAAATGAAATCTATTCTGATACTAAATAACTATTCAGACTTCTCTTCTTCTTTCTTCTTCTCTCTTCTTCTTCTCTTAATCGTCTTGAGATCGAGTTTGTAGCACGGAGCGCCAGGTGGGTGTAACTCACCCAAACGCAACTTTGACCCCATATAAAGACCTCACCGCTCGGCAGTCAACTGCGACGTGACACTCAACGCTTACCTACCTCCCTCCGTGCAGCTACACGGACGCACAGCTCTTTTGGACGTTTCACGTACAAAATATCGAGCGATTTATTAGAGTCTGGGTGTATTACACCCAACCTGGCGCTCGCCGGGTTAATTTGTTTTGTGGTCTTCACCATTTAATTGGCCCGTTTTTACCGGCTGCGCCATGTTGTGTCGTATTGAAACCACGGTTTTAATTCTTATTTAACCTAACTTTATTAGTCAGGTCTGAGGCTGTCTCTGGTTAAGCACGACTGCCCGTGATGACACATTTTGGAAGTATTCTCATCTAGTGAAACAGCATTATCAAATCTACATTTTATTATCTAAATATAACAACTTATATGATAAAAGGGACCCGAAGTAGAAATGTATTAAAAAGAAGGAGAAAATAAAACGTCTTGATCCATGCTCTTTTTCATCTATTTTTTTTCTCTCTTCCGCCCAATGCAACTAAAGCCGCGATCCCAATGTATCCGCACCGTTCCGATCCGTCCAGCTGTCAAAGTTAAAATTCGATGGTTGCTTAGGAATTATATGGCAGCTCGGAAAGGCGGTCCCAATGGCACTTACGATCGGTACGGAAGAGTTGGTTAACTTTCAACTTTTTCGGATTGCTACGGAAAGCATAACCTCACAAAAAATTTAAATTGGCACAATTTAATGATTTTCAGTGCTCTGAGTAGACGCAGGACGGTTAAGTAAAAAAAAATGAATTTAGAAGAATTTATCGAGGATATCCGAAGACATCCAGAATTGTATGACAAAAAAAATAAAAATTATATGAATACTAACTTCATGCTTCTTTGCCTTTTTAGTTTTTTATATTCTTAATATAACTTGTATAGCTCACAAAACAATTTAAAATATTTGAACAGCTTATTTCTTTCCATTTTGATACTAACAAAATTATCAAATTTCGGAAGCATTGGAACCAGGCTTCTCAACGGAGCGGTGCGGATCGGACGGATCGGAACGGTGCGGATACATTGGGATCGCGGCTTAATGCAGTAGCAAAGACTATGGAAGCTACGCTACAAAGACTGTTCACCCCTGCAATTTAGATCTTATCTTTTTTGACCTTGGTACCGTTATTCCTCCTAACCCCACAACTTTGTTAGAGGATGATACCCTGCTTAAGCATTTTGGTCGAAGAGAGGAGAAAAATTCAGAGGTGGTGCTTGGAATCTGAAGAAATTTATACGGAGTTACAGGGTGTCAGGAATTGCAGAGGAAACATGAAAATCCAACTGAAAGAACCACCCTGTCAAAGGAAAGTGAACCGATCGCTAGAGCGCCTCACCATACATACGCATACACATACGCATAAGAAAAACTATGGAGAAAAAACGTAAACAAACCGTATTTGTGTACCCCTACAATATGTGGGTCCGGCATTTTCGTTTTGCCTGTTCCTATTCGAAAAGCACGCGCGCCCTCGCACCAACACAGTGTTACCAAATGCAATGCTGAGCTGGAGCGTACCGTAATAGGTGAGCTCTTGTTTCATGGTGTTTGCCGCACTTCTCCCTATTGCCGTCCTTGTTCATTATAAGGCGATTTAAATGGGGATTCGGACTTGGAACAAACACGGCGAATTTTTCTTTTCGGCTAATGGGGCAATTTGTTGTTGTAATTTTCTGAAAAAGGCAGTGGAGGGGATAATTGCGTCGCAGAATTAGAATTAGAATATTCTTTGTAACAAGGCTCCATATTCTTTGGCAGTAGCTAACCCAATTGCTAAACCTTCTTCTGTTCCCACAAACATCTTTAACTTTAATCTGGCAGCGCGCGAGTTATGGCACGCAGCAACACCTGCGATATAAAATACTAAACATTGCTATAAGACTAAATTTTGCTTAATTGTCACATTCATATTTTTTGCTATCTAATCATTTTCATAAATTTCACAAATTGATTTTACTTAAACTTAAATTCATTCACCTTAGATCGAACCTGGGGGCACGGCAGTGCCCCCGCCAAGTCGACGAACGGCCGTAACATAACATCCTTTTCTCGAGCCATTCGGGCCATTTTCGGCCCCCTGTAACTTCGTTGCGGAAAAAACTAGAAGCCTAAATTTTCAGTGACCAAGAGGGCATTACATAGCTAGATATATTTCCAAATTACATTAAATTTGAACCAGTAGTTTACGAATTATCGCTGGTCAAAGTTCTTTAATTTTGTCACTGACTCACGGATCATCAAAATTAAAAGCTACTTCTAGCAGACCCATAAGCTCCAAATTTTGAACACAGTTATTGTTTAGCTTACAAAGGAAGGAAAAACTGAAAAATCCCGAAATTTCATTATATTTAATGAAAAATAATGATTTTATTAAAAATTACGTTCATTCAAAAAATAGCGCATGCGCTTGTACTCACGCTTGCCACTGGACGCGATTGAATTTCGAAAGGATGAATGTAGTAGGCTATGTTTGAATCGTTCTGAGAGCACGGTAGTGCCCCCGCCAACTCGATTAGTTTGTTGAAGTTTTGAATTTTAGTTAGCGTTAAGCCCATAGAGGAAGGAAAAAAAGGAAAAATCCCGCAATTTCATTATAGTAAATGAAAAATACACCAATGCATTGATGTATTTTTCATTTATACTATAATGAAATACTATAATGAAATTTCGGGATTTTTCCTTTTTTTCCTTCCTCTATGGGCTTAACGCTAACTAAAATTCAAAATTTGAACAAACTAATCGACTTGGCGGGGGCACTACCGTGCCCCCAGAACGATTCATAGCCTACTACATTCATCCTTTGAAAATTCAATCGCGGCCAGTGGCAAGCATGAGTACAAGCGCATGCGTTATTTTTTGAATGAATTTAATTTTTAATAAAATCATTATTTTTCATTAAATATAATGAAATTTCGGGATTTTTCAGTTTTTCCTTCCTTTGTAGGCTAAACAATAACTGTGTTCAAAATTTGGAGCTTGTGACTCTGCTAGAAGTACCTTAGAATTTTGATGATCGGTGAGTCAGTGACAAAATTAATGAAATTTGACAAGCGATAATTCGTAAACTGCTGGTTCAAATTTAATGTAATTTGGAAATATATCTAGTTATGTAATGCCCTCTTGGTCACTGAAAATTTAGGCTTCTAGTTTTTTCCGCAGCGAAGTTACAGAGGGTCGAAAATGGCCCGAATGGCTTCGAGAAAAGGATGTTACGGCCGTGCGTCGTTTTGGCGGGGGCACTGCCGTGCCCCCAGATACAGGACCTGACTAATAACAAAGGACTACTATCATTGGATCTTGGCACTGCTAGGACCATACGAACGTACAACAATCTAATACATATAGTAAAACTAGACGACTACAGACGAAATGTAGACAAAATCAAAGACTCTCTGGAAACATTAAACAATACAGACGGACTGACAGACTCTGTAGAACTAACAAAATTCAAATTAAAAGAACTAGAAAATAGACTACACACCTTAACACCTAGATCAAGAAGTAAACGCGGGTTGATCAACGGACTTGGGACAATAATAAAAGCAATTACCGGTAATATGGATGCTAACGACGCACCAAAATTGAATAGGGAGATCGAAACTATAATGTTAAACGAAAAAACTTTGCAAATTGAAATTAACCGCCAAACTCAAATTAACAGGTAAATGGTTGAAAGATTTGATAACGTAACTAAACACATAAACAGTCAACAGACCTTAATAAAAAAGTACCTAGAAGACTTCCAAGATCAATTAAGAAACAATATTAGAAGCGAAAACTCAGCCTTAAGATTAATTCAATTCCTTAATCAAATTAATTAGATCTCTTGAGCATGCACCTAACAGGCATAGCAGACGCTCTTACACTGGCAAGATTGAACATCATTTCTAAACATATTTTAAGTCCCCAGGAACTATCCGAACTGTATCTATTCTTTGAAAAATAATCCGTTAATGTTAAATCAGATGAGAATATTTATGAATTTTTAGGCCTTCAAGCATATTTTAACGATACTAATATAATTTTCAATATCCGAATACCGGTCATACCCAAAGATTCCTACTCCTTATTCCACATCTTTCCCTTGCCAATCCATAACAACAAAATTATAAAAACTAAACCTTATGTCCTTATTAATCCTGATTGTATTCAATTTCTTGACGCTAAATGCAACAACATCGAGACAACTTTCTACTGTCACGAGACCCTCCACCGAGAAGAGACCAGAAATTCCAAGTGCATCGGCAACCTTATCAATAATACACCTGCCAGCTGCGAACTCCAGGAAGATGCCACCATAGCACAAATCATCCAACCAGAGCCCAATTACCTGCTTCTCATAAACACCCCAGAATCATCTTTCAACACTACATGTGGACCCACAAATCAGAAGATCAACCGGACAGTCCTCATTCACTTCGAAAATTGCGATATTATCATCAACCAAATCACCTACGAAGCCAAGGAGAATACATTCTGGAACGAGATCAGCATCCTTCCGACGATCTTCAACAACATCAATGTAACTTTCCCTAACAATAGCCTACATCTGGACGAGCTGAGGCCCTACACCTTCAACAACGAACAAAATTTCGACCTTCTGAACCCCAACACCTATCAAATAAACGTCTATATAAGTACCGCAATATTAACTATCATCCTGGCCATCATCCTGATCGCGTTCATTGCTGTAAAATAGAGAATCAACAATACCTATAACCTCAAGGACTGCCACAATGACCCACCAACATCCGTACCAGTCATCGCATCGTCCAGCGAACCTGCAAGGATACAGTTCCTCTGGCCCACGCTCAACTCTAAGGGGGGAGGAGTTATGGCACCCAGCAACACCTGCGATATAAAATACTAAACATTGCTATAAGATTAAATTTTGCTTAATTGTCACATTCATATTTTTTGCTATCTAATCATTTTCATAAATTTCACAAATTGATTTTGCTTAAACTTGAATTCATTCACCTTAGATCGAATTACATTGTCACGTTTAGCCAACTTACATACTTGTTCAATCACCTGTCTAGACATATCGTAAGCAATAATACATTATAAATGTTGTTGGTTTATTCGTAATAAAATGACCAAGATTTAAGAACGACCTTTTATTTGTTAAAATAGCGACTGGTTCGTACAAAGGTTCGAGTAGGAAGAAAAAAATAAATGTATGTGTTACAAGAGTTCAGCATTTGTGTGTGAGTGTTCTTTAAAGTAGCGCTAGTGTAGTTAGAGTAATATAAACTAGTTTGATTTTAAAATGAGTTATTAAATAACATTAAAGATGTAAAATACATCAACAGTCTTCCTTATTTAATAACTTTACAGATCCCATGTCGTTACATAATTTTCGAAAACGAATTGAAAACAAAGGTTTTGTCAATATATCCGCGAGCTGATTTTCAGTGTCAACTTTTGCAATTTTAATTTCGCCAGCTGTGACCAATTCGCGAACAAAGAAGTGTCTGATACGAATGTGTTTCGTTCTTCGATGGAACTCAGCATTTTGTGCCAGCCGGATAGCTACTTCGTTGTCGACTTGTAGAATAGGAGTCGACTTTAGCTGGTCCAGTTCAGTCAGGAACCTCTTGATCCAGATGGTCTCTCTTGCAGCCCCACTGGCAGCCACGATTTCAGCTTCGGTTGTGGATATGGCAACAGATGCTTGCCTCTGGCTCATCCACGAGATGGGTGCCCCAGAGTACAGACACAGCACCCCTGAGGTTGAGCGACCTGTACCACGGTCACCGCCATGATCTGCGTCGCTGTAACAATCAAAACCCCCCTTTCCCAGGTTGGCCTTGTAGATTAATCCGTGATCCGTCGTACCTCTCAAGTACCGCAGGATCCTCTTCACCCTGAGCACATCTCGATCCGTCGGTTTTTCCAGATTCCTGGATACCACGCTGACAGCATTCGCGATGTCTGGTCGTGTACCACACATCAGGAACATGAGTGCTCCAACAGCTTGTCTGTAGGGGAACTCAGAGTTTAGAGGGCTCTCTTCTGCATCATTGTCCTTGGTGATTGGAGTAGACACAGCTTTGCAGCTGCTCATTTTAAATCTCTCCAATATTGTTTCCGTGTAGTGAGCCTGGCTCACACGTATGGATCCATCCTTTTCCTGGTTGATTTCCAATCCCAGGAGTAGGATGCTGGCTTCGAGGTGATCTTGAACTCGCGTTTGAGGTCGTCGATGAATTTCTGCAGTTCCTGTTCACTCTCAGCTGCAATCAGTCCATCGTCGACGTAGAGAACAAAGAACATCTTTTTCTGTCCTTTTTGTCTAACAAAAAGACAAGGATCTGCTTCACTGCGCTGAAATCCTAGGTTGACGATGTGGCTGCTGAACCTCTCATTCCAGCATCGAGGGGCCTGTTTGAGCCCGTACAAGCTTTTCCTCAGGAGACATACCTTGGCTGATCCATCACCATATCCGTCGGGTTGCTGCATGTAGATGGTTTCCTGGAGGTCACCATAGAGAAATGCTGTTGACACATCGATCTGCGCTAGCTTCATTTTCTCGTTCGCAGCAACACTCAGCAACGTTCGAATGGTTGATGTCCTGGCCACTGGACTGAAGGTCTGATCATAGTCCACTCCTCTTCGCTGAGAAAAGCCCTTAATGACCAATCTGGCTTTGTATTTATCGATCGATCCATCGGGGTTCGTTTTGACTCGGTAGACCCATTTGTTTGAAATGGCTCTTTTTCCTGCAGGCAGATCAACCAGGTCCCAAGTTTTATTCTCCTCAAGAGCCTTCATCTCACGTCTCATGGCTTCCTTCCAGTTGTCCTGTTGATTTGATCTCATGGCTTCGCTGTAGGATTCAGGCTCCTGATGAGGGTTGGAGAGATATATTACGAAGTCCTGATATTTCAATGGAGCCTTGATGGACGTACGCTCACGGAGTTGTCGACCGATGCCTTCATCCGGACGTTGAGTTTCCTCTTTATCTTGTTGGTTTTCATCTTCATCTTCAGCACTCAGGTCCCAGAATTCATCCTCGTCTTCGCTCTGCGTTCCGTCGTCTGTTTGATGTTGTTCAGGAGTAGATCCTTCCGGTTGAACAAAAGAGTCGAGGCTTCCTGGAAGTGTTACATCAATCTTGTGCTCCAGCACTTTCTCCTCGAAGATGACATCTCTAGATCGAATCAGCTTGCACTCCTCTTCACAGAAGACCCTGTAGCCGTCGTCGTGGTCGTATCCTATGAGGATTCCCTTGGTAGCCTTTGGATCCATCTTCTTCCTTTGCTGCTTGGGAATATGCGCATAGCAAGTAGACCCGATCACCCGAAGATGTTTCAGACCTGGTTTCTTGCCGTACCACAGTTCGTAGGGAGATACTCCCTCAACGCGGGAAGGTCCTGTCCTGTTGAGAATATAGGCAGCTGTATGGATCATCTCGGCCCAAAGAAACTGTGGATATTTCCATGAGCATGCATCATTGCTCGAGCAGCCTCAACCACGGTGCGGTTCTCTCTTTCGCAAGAACCATTTTGTTCTGGAGTATACGGCATCGTGAGGCATTGCTCTATTCCTTCTGTTTGCAGGACTCTCCTGGTTTCGTGGTTATCAAACTCCTTTCCGTTATCACTTCGCATCTCATTGATTTTGTGTCCGATGGTCTTCACTCCTGCAATAAATTGAGACGTCCTCTCTGGAACTTCAGACTTCTCTCTCAGAAAGTAGATAGTCCTGAACTTGGTGTAATCATCCTTGAAGAGGACGAAGTACTTGTATCCTGACATCGACTCGCACCTGAATGGACCAGAGACATCTGTGTGAATCCGCTCTCCCGGTTTCGTTGCTCCAAGCCTCGTTCCGAAAGACAGGCGATGAGCCTTGCCGTAGACACAGCCCTCGCACAGTTCACTGTCCACCTGAACGCGAATTCCCACCTCTTTGACCAGAAGGGACTTCACGTGCCGCTTGTTCTGATGTCCGAATCGTTCATGGTAAAGTTGCAGAAGATCGTCTTTCCCGCTGCGTTAACTTCGCTGAATGAAGCTCTGCTTACACTCCTTACGTTCAGCTTGTAGAGTTCACCGAACCGCCCACGAACTCCGACCAGTTTCACCTTGTCGTCGACTAAGAAGTTGCACACCTCTGGAGATGAGATGAATCTGCTCTTCCCTTGCCGGTCTTGTGCTGCAAGGACTGAGAATAGGTTTCTATGGATCCCAGGGACACACCATACATCAGTCAACGTGAGCTCGTGCCACTCGCCGTCAACCACTGCCTCGATGTCGACTTCACCCTTTCCAATAGCTGCAATCTTGTCACCGCTTGCTGTGGTCACTGTGTGTTCGCTAGAAAATGGCACAAGAGTCTTAAAAACATACCTGTTGTTACAAATGTGGCTCGTTGCTCCATTATCCACAAACCAGTCGTCAGAGTTGCACTCTGAGATCATCACAGTCGTGGTGACAGCACTCAAAATCATGTGTGACTCCCTCTCAGATTTTTCTGTGTTGCTGGGCTTGGCAGGTTTTCCATCGGCGATCCATTTCCTACACACCTTGATGCTGTGATTAGGCTTCTTGCAGTAAGAACAGAACAATTTCTTTTTATTGCTCTTTTGGAGATTTTGCCGGAAAGAATTTGACTGCTGGGATTGCTGCTTCGATGAATTCAAGAAGAGTGCTTCTTGTTGAGGTGATTCTCCTTTGCCTCCAAGAGCTCTCTCGTACGAACACAGCTGATTTGTCAAGCTGTCAATGGTCCTGTCATTTTTTGACATCAACATCCAGCTGGATTTGAAAGGAAAATAGTTTTCTGGCAGTGTACCTAAAATCTTACAAATCAAAAATACATCTGGCAGGTCTGAATTTATTTTGGTGTCTCTGGACATTTCCTGTTTCAACTCGTTCCACAGATTCTTTAATTTTGAAACGTGCGTTGCGATGTCATCCTCATTTGCCTTTTTGTAGCTGAAGAATTGCAGGCATAAGTTGTAAACTTTATCTTCGGAGACGCCGTCAAAGAGTTTGTGGAGTTCTAACCACACTTTCCGGGCGGACGTGAGACGCATAATTTTTTGTAACGTCTCCTCTGACATGTTAGCAGTTAACACAATCAATGTGTGGCTATCAGCCCTATTGAACGTGTCTAGTTCCGTCTGATACGCAGTCTTCGCTTCAGCGGTCGCGTTATCAGGAAGTGCACTTGGCATCACTAGATGTAGATGTAGATTTCAGGAGGCGGGCGAGTTACATTACCTTTCCTCAGCAACACTGCAGACAAAGAAATTTGTCATAGCAGCATAAATGAAGAGCTTATAAGCAAAATGACCGTTAGGACCTGATCTGCCCAGACCATTCCTACATTCCTAGGGTATCAGATGATATCTTTTGTGCCCTACTAGGAAATCAAGATGAGATGCCGTGAGAACTGCGATTAGCTAAGCACTTTTGTATAATTAGAATTAAGCAGATTAAAACTACTTAGCCAGATAAGTTTGAGTCTTAAGACAACCGCCGGAGCATACACAAGTTTTCTTCAAGAGTTATAATCGGAGTTCAAATAAAGATCATATACTTAATAAAAGTGTGTTTGGATTTTAAAACCAAAACTATAAAACTTCATAAATAAATTAATGATTAAAACCTAAGTTTTAATCAAATAATAAAACTGGCGCAGTCGGTAGGATTCCTTTCTAAAGAACAGGAATCCCAGTGATCGAACGTAAAACATTAATACTGTGAAGAAAATAAAATTCTGTGAAAGAAAAGGAAATTTTGTATTGTGACCAAAATAAAGTTTTGCAAAGAAAAGTTTAGTACTGTGAAGAACAAAACATATAGTGAGGAAAAGAGAATTTTATGAGAGAAAATAGAAGATCGGTTTTTGATTCACGGCGAAATTTAGAAAACAACGAGATGGCCGAACAACAAGATATACAAATTTTGCAACAAGCTCTCCAAGACCTTCGAGACCAATACCAGAGAGAAATTGCCGCCATAAGACAACAGAGGATCCAGCCAAGGGAGCCGATGTTCCAGCTATCGGCCGACCAGATTTTGAAGAAATTCCAGAACGTGCAAACATTCTACGGAAATAACAACTATACTCTGCAAGAATTCATAAGTGCAGTCGAGAACGTGGGAACTCTATGTAGGGACAATGCAGCTCTCTTACAACATGGACTTCAGATCATTTTCAAGGAAAAGATCCAAGGACAGGCGAAACAATGCATCCAGAGACTAGGAAGGGACATCACCTGGGACCAGGTTAAAGCTGAGTTAAAAACACAATTCAGACCAAGGAAGAGCTATAAAAAATTAATGGACGAATGTCGGTATATTAAGGTAGGCGACTTAAGAGAACTTTTCTCTAAAATACGTAGTATAAATTTTCAATTAAATGAATTATATGAATTTGATGATAATAAACCTACAAATTATAGTCCTGATAATAATGATAAGAATCTAGTAGACATTGTAAAAGATATGTTAATGAGAAGTTACCGAATCAATATAAAACGTGGTATGACATTGAATGAAGTATTCAATATCTTCGACGATTTGGGAGTATTAGACGAAAGTGATGTGATTCATTATAATTACAGAAAAACTAAAGATTCACGAAATAGTAATATGAATCGGAAAAATTTTAAACTTGGTAGTGGTGAGCCAAGAACATTTAATAACGAACGAAATTTTAATAACGGTTCAAGACAGAACTCAAACCAACAAAGAACATTTAATAACGAACGAAATTTTAATAACGGTTCAAGACAGAACTCAAACCAACAAAGAACATTTAATAACGAACGAAATTTTAATAACGGTTCAAGACAGTATAGACAAAACTCAGAACAACAAAGAACTTTTAATAATAAACGAAACTTTAATAACGGTTCAGGACAGTTCAGACAAGCTAACAATCCTGATAGTGGTGATTCGAGTGGTGCCGTCCCAATGGAGGTTGATAACATCCAGAATAGTGATGTTAATTTTTCCAGCCAGCCTCGGGAGGAAAACTACCCATAATTACCGTTACCATTGAAAATATAAAAATAAAATGCTTGATCGACACTGGATCAGAGACAAGCATCCTAAGACCAAACATCTTTACAAAATATCCCGAAGAAAAATTAGGAAAACCATTGTTCTTCTCTACCATTAATGGTATATCTCAAGTAACAAATAAATTAGTCACCCCCATTCCGTATGAATTTAGTGTGTCGGGTACCTTGTCTTGGAAAGTAATGCACTTGCCGAAACGCAAGTATGACGCAATAATAGGCTTAAATTTTCTAATCCCCCTTAAAGCAGAAATTAATTTAGAAAAAAAGGTTTATCGAGGTGAACAGTAACAAAATTTATTTTAACATGGACGACCATTATTATATTATAAATGAGATTTGTAATTTCGAGGAAACCAATATTCAAAAGCTAGACCTCGTTCATCTGAACTCAGAAGAAAGACAAATTATTACTAGTACCCTGAAATTATACGAAAAGTTATTCTACAAGGAAGGAGACAGGCTCACGGCAACTGGTGGGACTAATCACGAAATTATTACGACTACAGATAGACCCATATATACTAAAGGTTATCGTTACCCTCGTGTCCACGAGGAAGAAATAGAAAAACAAATTAAAGAAATGATCGAACAGAACATAATTCAGCCTAGCAACTCCCCTTATAATAGTCCTCTATGGATTGTACCGAAAAAATTGGACAATTCCGGAGAGCGTAAGTGGAGGATAGTGATTGATTATCGAAAACTCAATGAAGTTACGGTTAGTGACAAATTTCCGATACCCAATATCGAGGGTATCCTCGATAAATTGGGAAGAGCTCAGTACTTTTCTACCATAGACCTAGCAAAGGGTTTTCATCAAATACCGGTTAAACCCGAAGATAGGATGAAAACAGCCTTTTCAACCCCCTATGGTCATTACGAATATTTAAGAATGCCATTTGGGTTGAAAAACGCCCCGGCCACATTCCAAAGAATGATGAACCAGGTGCTGAGAGGCCTTGTAAGTAAAAACTGTGTCGTTTACCTGGACGACATTTTGATATTTAGTACGTCTCTAGAAGAGCATATTACAAATATAAAAAAGGTATATGAAAGAATAAGGGAAGCAGGGTTGAAAATACAAATCGATAAATGCAGTTTCTTAAGAAGAGAAACGGAGTTCTTGGGCCATATACTGACTCCACAAGGGATCAAGCCCAACCCAAACAAAATTAATTGTATACAGGAATTAAAACTTCCTACTAATGCGAAGCAAATAAAAAGTTTTCTTGGTACAACAGGCTATTACAGGAAGTTCATTAAAAACTATGCCAAAATAGCTTATCCAATTACAAGATATCTAAAAAAGGGAGAAAAAGTCAATCAAAATGATCCAAATTATATCAGTGCCTTTGAAAAGCTGAAGGATATTATAACTAACTATCCTATCCTCAGATGTCCTGATTTTAAAAAGAGATTCAAGTTAGTAACTGATGCCAGTAATATCGCTCTGGGTCTCTGGGAGCAGTCTTGATGCAGGACGGACAGCCAGTCTGTTATGCATCCAGAACTTTAAATAATCATGAGAGGAATTACTCGACAATCGAGAAAGAACTTTTAGCAATTGTGTGGGGATGCAAATATTTCAGACCCTACTTGTTTGGTAAAGAATTTGACTTACAAACAGATCACCAACCGATAAAATGGCTTGCAGCGAAATATGCAGGAAAAGACATTAACCCAAGATTGACACGATGGCTTATATCTTTGGGCGAATATAATATAAAAATAGATTATATTAAAGGGAAAGATAACGTAATAGCAGATTTTTTAAGCAGAATCAATGTTGAGACAAAAGAAATAAATCTATTGAACAAGGAAAGTCCCGAATTGAATCTTAATGAATTGTTTAGAATTTGTAACGAATTAAGAGACGACAAGATAGCTAGTAATTCAGAACCCGAAGGTCTGAACCTCACTGAGATTGAAAATTTGAATTTCAGTGTTGATAAAGCTGAGTGTAATGAAAATAATAAGAACAATTACGAGATAAATGCTCTAAATGATTCTCTAGAGAGCCAAACTGCCCATTCTCAAGGAGAGAATTTTGAAAATCATATACCAATAATGGAAACAGTAGTTAACCGATTCAAAACACAAATTATACTAAAAGAGTCCAAAGAAAAAGAATTGGAAACTGTTTTTAAGAACAGAAGAATTTTTATTGATTTGCGAGATTTAGAAAATGAAAATGTTGATGGCATTTTGCAAAGGTATGTAGGAAAAGGCAAAGTAGGAATATACTCGGAGTTAAACGACCGCGAGTATAACCGGTTGCAACAAGCAATAATTAATCTATTTGCGCAAAATATTAGCGTAAAATTTGTTAGGTGTAGTCTTTTTGCAACAGATATCGATGATACAGAAAAACTCAATAGGGAAATATCACTTTTTCATAAAAACGAGTTGGGACACTCCGGAATAGTAGCAACTTACGAGGGATTAAAGAGTAAAATTTATAACCCAGACCTTAAAACAGCAATTCATAAAATAATAAACAATTGCGAAATATGTAGTGCAGCAAAATACGATAGAAACCCAGTAAAAAAGAAATTTCATCTGACAGAAACTCCCTCCACAACAAATGAAATCGTTCATATGGACACTTACGTAAACAGTACACACAGCTTCATTAATTTTATCGATAAATTTTCCAATCATGTTGTCAGTTTTTGTTTGGAGGATCGTAATAGCCAGACGCTGATAGAAAAAATCAGACAGTATTCAGCCATTAGAGGAAAAATAAAGAAATATGTTTTCGATAACGAATTCAATACAAGAAACGTTAGGGAATTTTGCGAACAGGAAGGCATTGAGTATCATGTGACAAAACCAAACAGTCATACTGGAAACTCTGATATTGAACGTTTTAATAACACTATTACAGAGCGAATTAGGGCTCTCAATCTTGAAGAAAATTTGCCAATAAGAACTCAAATGTTGAAGGCTCTCAAATTCTATAATAATACTTTTCACTCTACCATTAAAGCAACTCCAATAGACGTACAAGAGCATAAAATAGACCATCGCATAATACGGGAAAGGTTAGAAAATACAAAACAGTAGGTTATAAACAAAAGAAATCAGAAAAGAGAAGATTATACAGAAAAGAGGGAAGAAGGTTTTATAAGAAATTATAAGGCTGTTAGGCATAAAGAACAACCTAAATTTAGAAAACATCGACTCATCGGAATACACGAAGAAAATATTAAAAGACCCTTTAAATTTTCAGGCCCTTCTAACAGCAGGGATCATTCTACTGATGATACCATTCAGTCACCAAACACTGACAATTGACAAAATTAATTCGATATCAGGAAGCGCAAAAATTCAAGTAGATGAAGTAGAAATTGTTACTAAATTCGACATCGTCTTACATATTGTTAACCCCAAAGAAATATTGAAAATGATCGATGGCATAGGAAACACAGTCAACAATACTATCGAATCCGGTATCAAAAGAGACATTTTAATGCACCAAATCGAAAGCATTAGAAATCAGGTTAAGACATTAATCCCACATAGATTCAGACGAGGACTTATTAATTTGGGTGGAGGTTTCCTGAAATGGATATTCGGGACCATGGACGATGAAGACAGAAAGGACATTGAGGAACACTTAAATACTATTGACAAAAACAACCACGAAACAATTGGAACAGTTAATCGATAAATCAAAATTAATGACAGTTTTAATAAATCATTTACTTTAATTGAAAACACAATTAAGAAAGACCGACTTAAAATGACAAATGAACTAACCGCATTAGGAAAAAGGATCCTTGCAGAAAGCCTTTTTCAGGAACAGATGATTAATATTGACTTAATTAAAAGACAGGTTGAGAATATACAGGACAACTTTGTGTCAGCCAGATCGGGAATCTTGCATCCGAGCATTTTGACGAACGAAGAGATTAGAGCTTACGATATCGACTCAAGAAAATTAACACAGATTAGATTTGGAATAGCAAAATATTATAATGAATCGATCATTTTCGCAATAAAAATCCCTAAAGAATTCAAAAAATTAAATAAGAAATTGTTAATTCCGATTCCTAGTAATAATAACAAACAAATTGATCAGGAAATTGAATTTGTAATCGAGATAGATAACAAAACACTCACATATGAAAACGGAAAAACATTAAAAGAATTAAAAGTAAGTAAACATTGTATTTTTAGGAATAATTGTGGATTTATTGTAAATCTCGAGGAAGAATACATTGAAATTGACGATGATGTCCTGGTGTTGATTAACGTTAAGAATGGAAAGCTTAATAGTACTTAATAGTACTTGTGACGATAGAAGTATGACTTTGAATGGACACTATTTTATACATTTTCAGAATTGTACAATACAAATTAATAATAAAATATATAGTAACAAATTCAACACATTTGTAAGCAAATTTGTTATACCAATAGAAAGCCATTCTGGTTCAAATAAAACAGATCTAACTTTCGATGATATAGTCTTGGAACACGAAAATAATGTAAAATATATAAATGAGTTAAAATACCACAAACATTTAAACGTGGGAATGGGGATTGGGTCATTTTCGTTAAGTCTGGTGATAGTAATTGTAATTTGTATATTTTTCTTCTTGAAATTTAAAAATCAAAAGTTCAAATCGATTAATAGGATTCAGGAGAATCCAAAATCCTGTGGGGGAGGAGTTGCATTACCTTGCCTCAGCAACACTGCAGACAAAGAAATTTGTCATAGCAGCATAAATGACCGTTAGGACCTGATCTGCCCAGACCATTCCTACATTCCTAGGGTATCAGATGATATCTTTTGTGCCCTACTAGGAAATCAAGATGAGATGCCGTGAGAACTGCGATTACCTAAGCACTTTTGGATAATTAGAATTAAGCAGATTAAAGCTACTTAGCCATATAAGTTTGAGTCTTAAGACAACCGCCGGAGCATACACAAGTTTTGTTCAAGAGTTATAATCGGAGTTCAAATAAAGATCATATACTTAATAAAAGTGTGTTTGGATTTTAAAACCAAAACTATAAAACTTCATAAATAAATTAATGATTAAAACCTAAGTTTTAATCAAATAATAAAACTGGCGTGATAACCCTGTACTTAGACCATGTGGCCCATTGTACGTACCTCAGTTGAAGGTCTGTCATCAATTTTAATCTAGTTACCCTTCGTGAGCCGTAAGACGTTTAGTTCGTCGAACGAAACTCAGGATTGTGGGCAGCTTCAGCGTTTGTAGCTCACTTTTGGCTACTATTTGAGCGCCGAGTATCTCGGCCCTTGCTTTAAAGTAGAGGGGACAATCGCAGAGAACGTGGGCGATTGTCTCCTCGCGTTCACATCTCCACAATGGCGTCTGACTAATGTGCATGTTGTGAAGGTGTTTGTTCAGCCTGCAGTGTCCAGTAATGACACTGAGCGCTAGGCTGACAACGCCACTACTGCACTGCATCAGCCATTTGCTTAGTTCTCGGTCAACTTTGTTGAGGAGAATCTTTGACTGTTTGCAGTCTTGTCTAGCGATCCATCTTTCATTTTGCTCGTTTAGAGCCCATTTTTCAAAAATGAGGTTTGTAAAAGAGGATGCTAGTCCCACGTATGGCTCTGGGCCTATCATGGGTTTGCTTGATCCTTCTTTGGCCAGGAGGTCAGCTATGTCGTTGCCACTGACGTTGCTGTGGCCAGGGACCCATATGATCGCAACACTGTTGGTAGCGGCAATCTTGTTTAGTGAGTTTTTGCATTCACCAACAATTTTCGAGGATATTACATTCGAGTCAAGAGCTTTAAGGGCGGCTTGACTGTCTGAGAAGATGTATATGTTCTTCTCCCGAATGTCTTTTCCTTGTATGACGTTGGCACATGTACTGATGCCTAGAATCTCAGCCTGGAATATCGTCATGAATCTACCTGTGGATATCGAGATTCGCAGGTCTTCCGTAAGTCCATACACTCCGACTCCGCTTAGGCCGTTTGCCAAGGAGCCGTCTGTAAACCATACGGAGTTGTTCGCTGACGATATGTATGTGGAGAAGTTTTCTCGCCATGCCTCTCTTGATGGGAAAGTAATTTTATACCTTCTGCAACGGCATATTTGAGAAGTGGTTTTGTCTGGGATCATCAGGACATTACTGTCAATTTTGTTAAGTTTATCCCAGATCTTTAGATGCCCCACCTGCAGGTGTTTCGTTAGCCAAAGGTTATTTACATGCAGGCGGAGGGCGGTTTTCATCGCTTCTTTTTCCACGATGATGTCAAGCGGAGTGAGAGACGGGGCCATCTCAATGGCTGCCGTTGGTGTAGTTCTCATCGCTCCCGTAATAGTTAGGCAGGCCATTCTTTGAACCTTATTAAGGGTTTTCAGGGATGGGCCTGACCTTATTGTGGGCCACCAGACTACAGCGCCGTAGCAGATGCAGGGTCTGATAACTGCGGTGTAGATCCAGTAAAGTATCCTTGGGCTAAGGCCCCATGTAGTACCGAACGCTCTTCTGCACTGCCAAAAAGTCGCTATTGCTTTTTGAGTTTTACAGTTTAGATGCAGTTTCCAGTTCAGTCTTTTATCCAGCGTCACTCCGAGGTATTTGACGCTGTCGGAGTATTTGATCTCTTTGCCAAAGATCTGAAGAGTTCTTGAGCCTTCCAGTTTCCTCCTGTTAGTGAAGATTAGTGCAGTAGTTTTATCCGCATTCACGGATAGATTTCTTTTATTGCACCAATCTTCCACCATGGATAGAGCCTGTTGTTGAAGCTCGCATAAGGTGCTCAGGTAATTTCCTCTGGCTAATATCACTAGATCGTCTGCGTAGGCTATGGTGAAATAGCCTTTGCTATTTAGTGCATCAACCAGGTCGTTTACGACCAGGCACCATATATTATTCTTATATTATTCTTAAAAGAAAAGGGGAGGTATCAACCTGGAGCGCTCAGACCACGGTCCATTGCACTCTTCCCCTACCCTATCCGAACTTTTTAGTCATCTTGACGAAGCTAAGAACATCAGATAGAGATTGAGAATTGAAGTCTTCCATTCTCATTACATCGGCGCCAAGCGTCGTAATGCGCGCGCGGGAGAAGGCCGGGCAGTTACAGAGGAAGTGCTCCGTGCTGTCCTCGTCCTCCCCACACGAAGGACACGTTGAATCGCTGATGATCCCTAAGGTGTTCAGATGCTTGCCGCATGTGTTATGTCCTGTGACCGTGCCTACAAGCGTTCTGCAATCTTTTCTGTCTAGGCGAAGTAAAAGTTTTGCATTGTTACTGTCTGGACGGCTGATGAACCATTTGGTGAATTTGCAGGTTGATGTACTGGACCATCTCTGACCATGTATTGAGTCCATGAATCTAGTTATCCAGTTTTTCAACTCTGTAAAGCTGACACCAATAATGGGCTCCGGTCCCAGGGGAGGAGAGCTTGCGCCCTCTTTCGCTAGAGCGTCAGAGGCCACATTGCCATCGATTCCCTGGTGACCGGGGACCCATATAAGATTGACCTGGTTGTGCTTGGCAGCAGAATTAAGTCTATTCTTACATTCCTGGACAATCTTTGATTTGGTGGTTGGGTTAAGTAGGGTGACAAGAGCAGCCTTACTATCGCTGCAGATGCCAATCCTCTTATTATGCCACCTATGGGCAATTATCCAGTTGGCCACTTCAAGAATGGCAAACACTTCAGCTTGAAAAACCGTTGCGGTTGTTCCGAGTGATATACTGTATTTGACTGCCTCGTTCAAATACCATCCAGCGCCCGTACCAGTTAAGGTTTTCGATCCGTCTGTGTAGAAGATGTCATCTAATCCATCCAGTAATTTGTTGGGATCATCCCATTCTTCCCTTACCGGAAGACTAATTTGAAATCTTCTTCGGAACATGGTAATTTGCGTCATATCATCCGTCGGCATGCTAAAGAGGGTGCAGTGCTCTTCAAGTCTTCGGGATAAGACGCCATGTCCGGTGGCATGTCCATCATGCCATAGTCTACACTTTTTAAGTCGACAGATAGCTTTCATTGCCTCTTCCTGGATTGCGAGGTCCAAGGGCTGCAAATTGAGCATTGCGTTGAGAGCCGCACCAGGGGTCGAGCTAAAAGCTCCTGTTATCCCTATGCAAACTTCCCTTTGTACTCTGTTAAGAATAGAACAAGTAGTCTTTATCTCCGTTCTACTCCACCAGACCACTGACGCATATGTGATTATGGGCCTAATTATGGCTGTGTACATCCAGTGCACAATAGCGGGTTTTAGACCCCATGTCTTCCCAAAAGCTCTCCTGCATTGCCAGAAAGCATTCAGTGCTCGAGATGCTTTGTGTTCGACATGAGCCTTCCAAGTCAGTTTGCTATCTAGAATTACCCCTAGATATTTCACTTCTTTGGAGAGTTGAATGGTTACACCTTTCAAAATTGGGAGCTTAAGGTTATCGAGTTTCCTTTTCCTAGTGAACAACACAAGTGTTGTTTTCAAAGGATTTACTGATAAGCCATGTCTCTCACACCAGTTCTGGATCTTGTCTAGGGTTTTCTGCATCTTACTACAGACGACCCTAAGTGACTTACCACAAACGAGTGCACACACATCATCAGCGTACGCCTGTATGTGTATATTTAGACTTTGCAATTCGTCTAAAAGGGAGTCTACTACGAAACACCACAGTAATGGGGAGAGTACTCCTCCTTGCGGACAGCCTTTCTCCACTTTCATTACCGTGTCGGTGTCGCATTCCGCGAAAAGTAGTCTCTGAGATAGCATAGAGTAGATCCATCTTACAAGCACGGTATCTACACCATATGCAGTGGCAGCATTACACATCGATGGGAACGTGGCATTGTCGAAGGCCCCCTCAATGTCAACAAAAACCCCGAGAGCGTAGAGCCCCTCGTCCGAAGCACCTTCTATCTTAGAGACCAGATCGTGCAATGCGGACTCACAGGATCTACCACTCCTATAGGCATGCTGGTGCTCATTAAGGGGATGCCGTCTCAACGTTTCTCCTCTAATGTATTTTTCTACCAGACGTTCCAGACATTTCAGCAGGAACGATGTCAAGCTGATTGGTCTGAAGCTTTTCGCCAGAGCATAGTCTTCCTTGCCTGGTTTGGGAATGAAAACCACTCTGACCTTTCGCCATGCAGTTGGAATATATCCCCAAGTTAAACAGGCCCTAAATATTTTCTTTAGTGCCGAAACCAGGGAATGGCCTCCTGCCTTTAGCATAGCCGGGTATATACCATCCAGACCTGGGGTCTTATAGTTTTCGAAGGAGGACAAAGCATATTCGATCTTCTCCTCCGTCACAACTTTGGATGCTATATATCTGTCCTGTCTAGTAATGGTTACCCTTTCTGGATACCTTTCTAAACTTTGATTCGTTTGAATCTTGTGACTGCCTGGAAAGTGGGTTTGAACCAGGATCTCAAAAGCCTCCTGTTTGGAACCCATATATCCGCCGTCAGATTTGCGGAGGGAATTCAGTTTGGCTGTGTCGTCCTTCTGGAAGACTTTAAATAACCTAGCTGTTTCTCTCATTCCTACCAATTCCTCACAGTATCTTCTATAAGATGAGACCTTGGAAGTTCTTATCTCGTACTTATATTCGCGCTGTAGGGTTCGATAGGCCGTCCAGTCATCTTCTTTTTGGGTTTTTAGTGCCCTATTCAGAAGCTTCCTGGTATTCTTCCTGAGCCTCGAAAGATTGCTGTTCCACCAGGGGACGCTCTTGCCACATCGGCTCTTTCTGACGGGACAAGCACTCTCAAAAGAATCTATCAAGGTCCGACTCAATTTCTCAGTCTCATCCTCAATGTCTTTTGTTGATCGGAGCTTGGGTACATATATTTCTTTCTCCGAAAGAATTTGTTTGTACCTCTCCCAGTCAGTTTTCCTTGGATTACGTCCAGCCGGGATGTAAATGTCATCAATGGCTATTCTGTAATTTAGGTATCTGTGGTCCGAGAGAGATTCCTCATCTAGAACTCGCCAGTTAGTAATAAGGTTGGACAACTTCCTATTAGTAAGTGTCAGGTCTATTACCTCCTGTCGCCTACTCGTGACAAAGGTTGGATCATTGCCCACATTGTTAACCACGAGATCGTGCGACAGAATGAAGTCTAATAATTTTTCTCCTCTAGGGTTGCATTTACTGCTACCCCATATGGTGTGCTGGGCATTGGCATCGCATCCAATCACCAGACCTAAATTATTAGATTCTGTGTATCTTACAATTTCCATAAGTTCTCGTGAAGGAGGAGGACTGATGGAGTCATAGGGTAAATAGGCTGAGACAATAATGATCTCATGCCTGACCCCCGCAATCTTGTAGGATACTTTCACCGCAACGACGTCTTGACTGCAGAACTGTCTTAACATCGTGGCCTCAATTGTGTTCGATACAAACACGCAAGCTCGCGGTCGTTCCGTCCTTTCGTAATGAAAGAGGTGCCCCCAGTTGACCATACCGAAACCGCAGATACGTTTTCTGCATATCCATGGTTCCTGTATTAGTGTTATTTGAGGGAATGTCCGCAGTTTGTTTAACCTTCCACTGAGAATAGCAGTGGCCGATTTACTGTGCTGCAGGTTGATTTGAGTGATATTCAAGTCAGTGGACATAGCAATCGACTGCTCCGCAATACACTCGCTGTCCGCATTTAGTTCCCGGAGACGTGAAATTTCACCCTCCCAAAACCTAAATGGGGACGAAGTCCGTAAACAGACTCCAGGACCTTCAGCGACTCCGTGTCAATGCCCAGCGCAAGAGTGGAGCCTTCGGGATCACCGGGGTTCTTCCTCTTGCTACTGAACGCACGTATCCGCCAGTACTTAGTGTCCAGTCCTGGGTTCTGGTTACGGAGGCGGGCAAGTATCTCCCCAGGTACCTTGCGAGGGCCTGGGATCCAAACAACTGCCCGAACCAGCTTAGGCATGTCGCTACCTTTTGTAGCAGAAAATTTAATGCCGTCAAAAGCTGGAAAGTTTGCCACATTTGTAAGCAGCCATTTGAGGGAATGTTCATTCGTGCATTGAACTTTTAGGGTTCCGTCACGAAAGACCATTCCCTCAAACCTGGGAGCCTCCTTAGTTTCACCCAAGAGCTTCCAAATGTGGTCCTCCACAAAGGTTACGTGCCGTTGTGACATTTCCCTTTGTGGGTTGTCGGCCTCAATTACAACGACCAGGGCTTGAGAAGCAGCCTCAGCGAAGCTTTTTCCCACCCCCCCGGCCGTCGCACTTGAGCCCGACGGAGCCGCACCCTCTGACGACCCGGTACGAGGATCGGGTTTCCCCTTTACCTCGTCCGGTGAGCTTTGTCCCGGGAGACCGGTCTTAGCGACTTTCCTCCGTTTGTTTTTGCTCAAGGGCTGCGTAGGTGGTTTTTCCTTGGCTGCTCCAGTGCCATCCGCACCAGTCGAGGTGCTCGGAGTGGACGAGTCCACCTCCGACCTACCTCTCTTGGTGGCTGTTGGCACCGGAGTTGAGGAGGAAGGAACAGAGCCCTTGACAAAGTCGGCTTTCGCTTCCTCTGCCTTAGCCTTGTTCTTCCTGCTCCTCAGCCGTCGCAGCTGTCGTTTGGACAACCCCTCCTTTTTCTCGGTGTTCGTTGGAGGGGGGGTGATCTTGTCCATAGTGGGAGCGGGATTAACCGTAGTAACAGCAGGCTGCTTTCCGGTCCTTTCCTGCACCAAAAGAAGGCTCTCCATTGACTGTGTCAATGTGCCAATCGCTGATAGTCCGTCTTGCGACCTTCTATCATCGGAGTCCAGAAGAGAACTTCCTCCTTGGCCTGGACTCGCCACCTCGGCAGTACATGGAAGTGGGACCTGCACAATCCTAGCCCCGGCCGCTTGTAAAGCGGGAGGATTCCCAGCAACAGGCTGGTTACCCCGTGCAGACTCAAATTCCTTTGGCTTGCCTTCCATGATGCTTTTCGGTTACCCTTCTTCGTCTGACGCCTCAAGACTGACCTGTTCGACATGGGAGACCCTGCCGGCAGCACCCTGCTGCCGTCGACATAGCTCAGTCGATCATCGACGCACGCAAGCTCCTTCACCACGGCAAGGTGAGGGTACCGGTCGAAGGCACCATAATAGCGGGGAGAGGATGCCGCCCTGCGGGCAGCCCCTGCCTGCTTTTCTAATGACTTCGTAGTCGCCGATTGTGGTGGATATAATTCTATTTTGCAGCATGTTATTTATCCACCTGGATATTGTATGATGAACACCGTGCTTCTGCAAAGCTTCCGCTATTGCACTGAAGTTGGTGTTATCGAACGCTCCCTCGATATCTAGAAAGACACCCAGGGTAAGGTTTTTATAGTGCAGTGCCTTCTCAACGAAGGCAACTGTGTGGTGTAATGCGGACTCAGTGGATTTCCCCTTCTGATATGCATGTTGAGCAACATGCAGTGGGATTTCCTTCAAGAAGGTAGTTCTTATAACTTCGTCCAGCATTTTTTCCAGAGTCTTCATTAGAAAACTCGTGAGCGAGATAGGGCGAAGGCTTTCACCACTTTGTAGCTGCCTCTGCCCGGTTTGGGGATGAACACGACCCTGGACGTGCGCCAGCTTGCTGGCACGTGTCCAAAGGCGAGGATCGATCTGAACAAATCGGTCAGAGGCTCTAGAATTAGAAGTTTTGCTTCTTGCAACATTACTGGCATGATACCATCCTTTCCGGGACTTTTGAAAGGTTGAAAGGAGGACATCGCCCAGCTGAGTAAGTCACTGTTAATAACCGTGTTTGCGATATTCCAATCTGAGGGCTGAGGAATATGCTCCTCATTGTTTGTTGTTATGTCAGTGGGTTGCTGAACGCTGCGCGGAAAATGGGTTTCCAATAGATGTGCACCAATGGATGGATTGTCATCTATGTACATGCCATTTGGGAGCTGCAAAGAACCCAGCTGCGTGGTTTTATCTTTGGTGAGAATTTTGTGAATTCTCGCCGATTACCGTGTACTTTCTATCTCAGTACAGAATTTTTTCCAGGATAGCAATTTGGCCCTTTTTATCGCCCTCTTGTACTCTCTCAGGTGAGATCTATGGAGTTCCCATTCTGAGGGAGAGTTGAGGTGTTTGGCCCTATTGAATTGCCTCCGTACTTTAACTCTGAGTTGACTGAATTCTTTATTCCACCAGGGGCACTTACCTTTGGATGGAGGCGTGCTGAGAGGGCAGGCTAATTCAAAACTCTTGATCATAGCCTTCTCAAAAACTTCGACCGTGTTATCGATATCTTTTGCGCTACTTATAACAGGCGCCCAGCCCCTCAGCTCGGAGCCCAGTACTTCTCTGAACGGATTCCAGTTAGTTTTCCTGGGGTTTCTGAAGCTGGGGGAGCTGGGCGTGTGTGCACGCAGAGATATCGATATGCTTTTATGGTCGGAAGTGAGAATTGCATTTGTGACTTTCCAGTCCCCTATATAGTCTGTGAGACTAAGGGAGCATAGCGTGATATCTATGCACTCACGCCTAATGGAGTTCACAAATGTGGGTTCATGACCGTTATTGAGAATAGTCAGTTCTGTACTCATAATGAATTCCAGAAGAGACTCTCCTCTGGGGTTGATATCAGAGCTTCCCCAGCAACTGTGGTGCGAATTAGCGTCGCAGCCGATAAATATGGGGAGCTTTCTTCTAAAACAATACTCGACTGCTTCTTTTAACTCCCTGCTGGGAGGGGGTTCCGTCGAGTCGTAAGCCTGGTAGGATGAGACAAAGAGAACGTCTTGATTAACCGTCCGGTCAATGAGAAAATTTTCACCATTCGTTCAATAACCGGGTACCCGGGTACCCACGTATGAAAACAGATGGAAAACTACTAACTAACTACTAATAAGCTGGCTACGTGGCATATGAAATAACTATGGAGACTATACACAGCTTATAGTCCCCATAGAAATAACACCAGCGAAACCCTATGGTCCTCAGACATTCAGATACCTCGGATGCCCCACCCCTTCACATCGAACAATAAGGAAGAAATGGGATCAGTCGGAATTTTATAAGCGAAGTGAACAGATTTTGGATACCTTTAGTATCCTAACTTAAAACTAATAAAATAAAATTACAATATTGTTTATTATTTATTGAGGAATCAAATTACTTAAATACTTTAATAAACAGTCTCTTTAGTATGTATAAACCCCGCATTCATACATAATAACCTTAGTGGGTACCCGGGTACCTGGTTATTGAACGGCGTAGGTATCAAGTTTGATAGTTAATAACTGTTAGTAAATAATTGATTATAAAAAAATTTGACGGAAAATGGGTGACAAACTACTTCAATTTTGGGGATCCGGGCGGTCATAAAAATTTTTTGAGGAGAAGTTAATAAATTCTATCTGTGAAACTGAAATAGATACCCGGGTACCCGCTCATTGACCGGACGGTTAACGTCATTCAGACGAACCGACGTTTTGATTGTCACCTGATCCCTGCTGCAATGCTCATGTATGATAGTCGCCTTAAGGGAGTCGTTCCCCCAGATGCAAGCCCTTGGTTTGTCGGCATCTGTGGAGGTGAATATCCGGCCTTTGCATTGTCCTAATACCCTGACCTGATTTTTAAATAACCAAGGCTTTTTGGATTAGGGCTATTTTTGTATGCCCCATAGCAAGAGCCCTGCATAGTTCAGCAGAAGCCGCTTTGCTATGTTGCAAGTTAATTTGAATAATTTTTAAAGAGTCGATACCCATAAATTAGGGTACGCTCTTCATGCAAAAATTTTCTGGAATTACTTCCGCTTGTATTTCCGAGGCGTACTCATTTCCCAGCACAGGTTCGATGGCGGTGAAGAAGGCGCTGTCATTTGTCAGCGTCTCATCCATCGCCTCCGAGTCCCCGGTGTACTCTTTTCCGCTTTCGGGCAATACTTCTTTGGCGTCGTCTTTTATTTTAGCTGTTAGCTGATTAAGCCCGTAAAAGACTTTTCCACCGCAATTTTTGAGGAACGCGATGGATTTTTGGTCGAGTCCCAGTACTAATAGGGTTCCTTTTGGGGACTCGTTCTTGTAGAATAACCTCCATCTTTCAACTCCTAAATCTTTATTTTGTTTTTGGAGCCTGACTTGCATCTGCTCCGCAGTGGCATTGTTTTTTCCCGGGATCCAGAGAATAACTTTGGTGAATGAGGGAACTTTGTTAAGTTCGCACATTCCCAAAGCTTCTCCTTCCCAGGAAGCCTGAATTCGCTGGACACAGGCCTCCAGCCATTTTTTGGATTCCGTGTCCAGGCACGTTACGAGCAGGTAACCGCGGTTGTCTGTTGCTTTACCGACGTGGTGACTGCCGCGGAATTTGGGGGAGAAACCACCGTCTTCAACGTTGAAGATCTCTTCGGTGATTGCCCCCTGCAGCAGCTCGGCCTGCTCTCCGGTCACGAGAAAGTCTTTCTTAGGACCGACGACGATGCGCAGGCTTTGGTCGCCTGCAACATCGGCGAAGGTTGCCCTTGAGCAGGAGGCTTTCTCCCCGGTAGTGGGTGCCTTCCCAGTCTTTGTTTTCTTGCTCGCCTGCTTAGCCTCGGGCGGTGTTTTGCCTGGCGAGAGAGGGCGTTTAGGCGTACTCTTAATTTCCATGCCTGGATTGGCATTATTCTTAATTTCCTGCACTGTTTGCCTTTCCGGTCCGAGGACCGTACTTTGCCCTTGCTTAATTAATCTTTGTTCCCGCTTTCTTGCCGCTGTCCATCTGCGGCGGGAATTGCGGTTGTGCGATTTACCCGAGGAGTTCGGGTGGCCACTTTCCACACGACCTGTACCGGTGGAGACTCCCGGGGAAGGCGCCCGCGACATCGAGGACACACACCCAGAAATGCCTGACTCACACCTAGGGTGCGCCGACGACGTTGTGGGGGTTATTGTGCTTTCCGAGATCTTGACAGATCTCGTACTCGCATTTCCCGCCTTTTTCTCCATCATCTTCGGCGCACCTGCACTCATACCTGGCTGCACCTGGGGAGGTTGGGATTTCTCCCTGGACCCCTCTGCAGACGATGCCTGAGGGATTGAGGCTCCAGCCCGACGGCTTTTGCCACCGACCACCATCCATCGTCCGCCCGCAACCCCACTGTCAAACTCACTCACCTGCGGTGTTCCCACCTTTGTGGGCTCGCCGCTCCCGACTCGCACCTTTCCGGATGTCCCGGCCACCTCCCCGAGCGCCCGATCACCTTCGCCGCGTCCCGTGGAGCACTTGGACCCGCCACTCCCGGTTTTACCACAATTAAACTCACTATTCCCGATCGGTTCGTCATTCATGATGCGCACCGTATGACATTTCATGACAGACCCCACATCACTAACTTGCCTTGAATAATGTCCATACCTCTGGGGATCCCTCGTATACAAACGGAGATTTTGTACTTCCATGTGTTCCAGTTCGCTTTTCCCTCCAGAAGGCCAACGTTGATTATCCTGGTTGAATCCATTGTGAGTTTACGTCGCCCTAACCTCAAAATCGGCTTGTCGGAGTTTTCGTCAAAGAATCGCTCCAAAAACACTTTTTGGTTTTTCTTTATATCATCCAATTACGCACTTTATCTCAATGCGCGACTGGGCCCATAACCTGTTGGTTTATTCGTAATAAAATGACCAAGATTTAAGAACGACCTTTTATTTGTTAAAATAGCGACTGGTTCGTACAAAGGTTCGAGTAGGAAGAAAAAAATAAATGTATGTGTTACAAGAGTTCAGCATTTGTGTGTGAGTGTTCTTTAAAGTAGCGCTAGTGTAGTTAGAGTAATATAAACTAGTTTGATTTTAAAATGAGTTATTAAATAACATTAAAGATGTAAAATACATCAACAAATGTTACCAAAAACTTTTGTAAGTCGCAGTCTTGTGTTTTTGTTTTCGACTCACGACCGCATCGGATGTATTCAGCCCTTTACACGACATACCTGAGGTAAAAATATGAAACCTATAAAAGTGCTGATCCTGCTATGCAGCAGGTCGAGCAATATAAAAGTAGTACGTAAACATCAATTTTTAAAATCATGCTGATAGTCCATTCAAATTAATATATTTTGTAGCTCCATTAATGTAAAAATTCTAGCGAAGTTCTTAGTATGCGGTATTAGTAAGTGGGTGCTTTCTAAGCTTAAAATCGAAATGTTTACCTTGTAGGTGTTGTTACACTGACATATATATAAGTACTGGACTGCTGGTCCCGTACAAAAACTCTGAAGTTTTTTTTATAAATACTCAAAATGTATTGCAAAAGGAAGGAAGATGTTTTGTTACAATTTATATTTATTTATTTTCGTCATTTTAATACAATATTGCAAATACATAATTTAATGTGGTTTTATCGCAAGTCGCATCGCCGTTGTGCATCTCCACTCAAAATGGTCTCACTTTTCATCCAGCGATTAGCAGTCCAGTAGCATGTTGCTATTATCTCAGAAAACATTAATCCCACGATAAAATCTTGGTTCTAACTAAATTAACTTTTTTGTTCTAAAATCAATAATTTTTAAATTACAGCGTCTTAAAGTTTTTTTGAACTTCCGAAATATTTCACAAACTGTTGATTTTATCATAGATAAAGAAATAACAAAGATATTGCAATACGAACAGGTTTCTTATGTGTGGTCTCGCTCGTTTTGCATGATATCTACCGGGAAGAACCTGAAAGATTCAGGCGTGCGTGGGATATTAATAGTGTAGTGCGCACGCATATACCCTAAAATTATAATACATAATAAAAATATTAATGACTTCAGGTCGAAATAAGAATTACTTCAGAAAAAACGAGATACTTCACCTCAAATATAGTAGGAAACAAAAATTAATTTGTTATTATATTTATTTGCCTTTGGTTCTTAGGATTTTTATTTTATTTTTTATTTACTTCATTCTTATCTTCTTTATCCCATTCTTCTTTTTCATTTCGTTTTTTACGCCATTAGCTTTGTAAACACAATGTTTTTCAGCAAAACCATTACAAAATAATTAAGAATTTGCTTATAATGCTCATAACATTAACTACTTTTAGAAAACCAATAAGAAAATTCAGTATCGTTACAATTGTAATTAAGGGGTCTATTACGAATTACGAGTCGAACGTTCGCCGTGGGTCGAACTTATTGGCGAATTAATGCAATCGTCGTATTATGGGAGGCGAACTGAACAGTCAATGACAATTTCGACTGAGCAGTCACTGACAATTTTTTTTCGTCTGGTGTTGACATAAGGAATGAGACGACTATTCGTCAATCGTAATAGGCTCCTCCAACAGTTGTGGGTACTTCACCACAACAGAAAAATGACGCTAGATGGCGACAGGATCGTTCCACATGTGGGGACTAGCCACATTTATTATTTATGTTTTTATTCTATTCTGCGTTATTGTGGGGCAAAAGTAAAAGGCAATAACACTCACAGTTCTAATTTGACTTTATTTCACAGCCGATATAAAAGTAGAGAAAGAAACTTTGTACATTATTGTTAGCGCGCAAAGACAGCTTGTATTTCATCATCTGGCGGGCTCGCTAGATCAGTCAGTAGTGTCAGTTGTCAAACTGCAAACCTTCAGGTACAAAAGTTATGCCGTGGTTGCAGATAAGTTCCGCCGGGTGCGCTGCCTGTCATTTTTGAATTTGAATTTGATGTGAGTTCCCACATTACTCCCCCCTAAGTGAAGGGTAGGTGGATGTGAGGTGCTGATGCTATGGATCTGGTTTCGTTCCAAGCTGATTCTCACCTTCTTCTTGCTGTACGTTCGAGGGCCTGTAGATTGACTCACTGGTTCCTGCTTGGAGGTGTCCAAAGTATTATTTGGTTGTGAATCCGGCTGGGTTCGTTCAGCTGTTTCCTCTGTAAAAAGGTCGCTTGTTGCGAGATGGGCTGGTTTGAGCCGTTCGACGCTCACGTTGACTTCTCTGCTGTTCACTTTGATGGTGAACACACGGTCGTCAATTCTGCGTATCACCTCATGTGGGCCAGAGTAAGGTTGTTCCAGTGGCTTCCTAACATTATCCTGTCGAAGAAAAACATGAGTGCAGGTATATAAGTCTTTGTAACAAAAGGTTTTTCGTTTGCAGTGATGAGAAGCTGGAACTGGTTTGATCGTCCTCATGTGTTGACGGAAGTCTTCCAAAGAAAACTGTGGGTCGGCTGGTGGGTCCTCGTGAGTAAAAAACTCGCCTGGTATCCTTAGTGTAGTTCCGTAAAGATATTCTGCTGGCGATGCTTTAAGCTCCTTCTTGTAGCACGTTCTCAACCCCAACAGCACCGTAGGCAATATTTTGGTCCATTCGGTTGTAGCATGGCACATTATGGCTGCCTTTAACGTTCTGTGCCACCTTTCAATTAATCCATTGGCCGGTGGGTGATAGGCCGTTGTACGGACACGCTTGCTGCCCACGAGCCGTGATAAGGCAGTGAAGAGGGCGCTTTCGAACTGCGTGCCCTGGTCCGTGGTCACGTTTTTAGGTGTACCGAATCGAGCGATCCAGTTGGTGAAAAAAGCATTAGCCACCGTCTCAGCCGTGATATTTTTGATAGGGATGGCCTCCGGCCATCGGGTGAAACGGTCTATCATTGTTAGTGCATATTTGAATCCCTGGCACTCGGGTAAAGGCCCAACCAGGTCAATGTGGACGTGGTCGAAACGTTGGTCTGGGCCAGGAAATGCTGCTGGTTGAAGTTGCACGTGCCTGTTGACCTTTGACTACTGGCAAGGGATACAGCGTTTTGCCCACTGAGTGATGTCTCGGCCCATTGCGGGCCAAACGTATCTTTGAGCGATCATTTTAAAAGTTGCTCGGCCGCTCGGGTGCGCCAGGTTGTGGATAGCACTAAATATTTTGCTTCTAAACTGCTTCGGGGCAAATAGTCGAGCGTAATCGGTGGAGACATCACAATAGATGACATGCTCGCTCGGTCCATAAGGGAATTTTTTAAATCGAAGTCCGGTGTCACGAGTATCTTTTTGGAGAAGCTGTTGTAATTCTGAGTCCACCGCCTGCGCCCGCGCGAGCTCATCAAAATCAACTGTTGTGGGCAATGTGAAGGTGTCGAGACGTGAAAAAGCATCGGCAACTTCGTTTTCTGGGCCCGTGATATATTCGATATTCGTGCTGAACTGGCTGATAAAACTCAACTGTCTGACCTGTCTTGGCGAGGCCTTATCCGCCCGTTGTTGGAAAGCGAAAACTAGAGGCTTATGGTCCGTCCGGATGGTGAATTCTCTTCCCTCGAGCCAAGGTCTGAAAAACTTGACAGCCTCATACACCGCTGTTAACTCACGGTCGTATGTACTGTAGTTCTTTTGTGCGTTTGAAAGCTTCCTGGAGAAAAATCCCAATGGCTCCCAGTTATTGTTGTGGCTCTGTTCAAGGGTCGCCCCCAGTGCCGACCCCGAAGCATCTGTGGTCAGACGGAGTTGTGCTGCTGCCACTGGGTGAGCCATCAGGGTTGCACTGGCAATTTGTCTCTTGATGTCGTCAAATACTGCCTCGGTTGACGGGGTCCACGGGACTGGTCTTCTATCATTCTTCTTTGACTCCTTCAGGAAGTCGTTAAGTGGAGCCTGAACGGCCGCTGCGTTCTTGATATGTCGACGATAGAAATTGATGGCGCCAATGAAGCGTCGCAGTTCCACGATTGCCTGAGGCTTGGGATAGTTGCTGAGAGCCTCAACACGCGCTGGTAGTGGGGATGAGCCAAGGGCACTAACCTGGTAACCTAGAAAGTTAACTGTGTCAGTTCCAAATGTGCATTTTTCGGCATTAATACATAGGCCGTATTTCGCCAGACGCTCGAATATTGTAATAAGATGCTTCTCGTGCTCTTCAGGAGTGGCAGAAGCGATTAGCAGGTCGTCTATATAGGCGTACACAAAGTCCAGGCCACCCAACACCTCGTTGATGAACCGCTGAAATGTCTGAGCCGCGTTTCGGAGTCCAAAAGGCATACTGGTGAATTCAAAAAGCCCGAATGGCGTGATGACAGCGGTTTTTGGAACATCCTGCTCGGCCACGGGAATATGATGAAATGCCTTGCAGAGGTCGATGCTGCTAAATATATTTCTTCCGGCCAGGTTCGCTGTAAAATCCTGTAGGAGGGCTATCGGGTAACGGTCCGGTACCGTTTGTGCATTTAGCCTACGAAAATCACCGCAGGGCCGCCAGCGGCCATTTTTTTTCTTGGCCATGTGTAATGGGCTGGCCCAAGGACTGGTTGACGGTCTCGCGTGTCCCAACTCGACCATGAGCCTGAACTCTTCTTTAGCTGCCTTCAGTCGGTCTAGTCGCAGAGGTCTGACTCGCTCGGTGCATGGGGGGCCGCATGTGTTAATATAATGTCTGGTTGAGTGGGCGGCGGTGGATCTGTTGGATGGGCTACCTAGAATTGCAGGAAATTTTTTAAATAGCGCCGTAAATTTGTTATTATTGTTGATAGTTGTTATTGTCGACACTGGTGCTGGTGCGAATGATCCAGCTCTTGAACATCCTGTGACGGAGTCGGTAATGCGTCCTCGTTTGAGATCGATGAGCAGACCATGTTTGTGAATGAGGTCCGCACCGATGATGGGGTACGGGACGTTAGCGAGGCAGAAGGTCCATCTGACTGGGCGTCGTAGTCCGATGTCGAGCGTCAGCGCTCGTTCTCCGTAGGTCTGGATGCGGGTATTATTGGCTGCATATAAAATCAGTTCTGCTGGTTTTGTCCTGTCTTGTCTTGATGCTGGGATTACCGAAATATTCGCGCCGGTATCGACGAGGAATTTGGTTCTCGTGGTCTTGTCAAAAACAAATAATCGGCGAGGGACAAACGAACCACCAGTAGCCGCCGAGTCTATTGGCGGTGCGTCTCGTTTCCCTGTGGAGGAGCCCAGGCACAAGGCTTAGTGCACTTCTCAGCACGGGCACCAAAACTTCTGTGGTAATAACAAGTGTCGGTTGGCAGTGTGCCCTTGATGTTGGTTCGCGGGGTATTGCTGCGCGACTCACTTCGTCTGCGGGGGGATCGGCCGCGTGCGTTGTGGCCATCTATGCGGCGGGCCAACTCACCAAACTTAGCCGACAATTCGTCAATGCGCCTTTCTAACTCTTCGTAATGGCGTGAAACGGGCATTACATGACCCCGGCTGGTATCTTGTTGAATTTCTACCAATTTGTCAGCCAGCTGGGCCAAGGGGTCGAGCGCGAGGCCGTCTGCTGCTGTGAGGGCGACTTGTACGTGGCTCGGAAGTCTGTCGAGCCAAAGCATTCTTGTGAAAGAATGGTCTAATGAGTCTCCCCCGAGCCGTCGCATCTCAGCCAGAAGTTCCGATGGCCGCCTGTCACCCAATTCCAAACCTGAAACTAGCGTTTTGAATCGTTTTTCCTGCGAAATTGAGTAATGGTTAAGTAGGGCTTCTTTGATTTTAAGATACTTGTCCTGGTTAGGCGGTTGTTCAACAATATGTTCGATGACGGACAGTGTGTCCTGGTCCAACCGGGCTATAACAGCATGGTACTTTGTTGTGTCGGAGGTAATTTTCCGGCTTTGAAATTGCGCTTCTATTGATAGGAACCAGAGCTGCGGCTTCTTGTTCCAAAACGGTGGCAGCTCGATGCGGTCCGTCCTGTCTACTTGCAACGGGCATGAGGCTGGAGCCGGTGGGGCCGGTAAAATTCCAGGCGGCTGCTGTGCATCTGCTGGACCCGGCTGTTCATCGCCCTCGGAGGGGGACCGCGGTGGCGATCTCGGCGTCATTATGCACTTAAAACTGTGTCCCTTTTTAGTTCTTTATATTGCACCACAAATTAAGTCCGCGTCGGGGTCACCATTTATGTGGGGATTAGCCACATTTATTATTTATGTTTTTATTCTATTCTGCGTTATTGTGGGGCAAAAGTAAAAGGCAATAACACTCACAGTTCTAATTTGACTTTATTTCACAGCCGATATAAAAGTAGAGAAAGAAACTTTGTACATTACTGTTAGCGCGCAAAGACAGCTTCTATTTCATCATCTGGCGGGCTCGCTAGATCAGTCAGTAGTGTCAGTTGTCAAACTGCAAACCTTCAGGTACAAAAGTTACGCCGTGGTTGCAGATAAGTTCCGCCGGGTGCGCTGCCTGTCATTTTTGAATTTGAATTTGATGTGAGTTCCCACACACACCATCTGACACTAGCGCTACTGTCCACGCCATCTGACACTAGGAAGCAAACCTTGCAGGCGCGCCACGAGCCGGCAGTCTTCGTCTGATGTCTGATCCTGTTTCTTTCAATCCACGGTATACAGAATACAAGGTATGACTGGGAGAAAATACGAATTCTCCATTTTGCTTTTACGGAACGTCAAATGACGTATTTCTGGACAATAGTTTTGACAGCGTCGGATGTGTTTTTGAGAGGAAAATTTTTCGTAATGTTTTTATGAAGCTCGTGAATTAAACAGGCAATATTTTTAGAAAGACATTGTTTAGAATCAAACATGTATTTTATTATTTATGAAGGTATTTAAATGAAAAAGATTTCATCCGAGTTCACTGCAAAACTTATTTCTCAATTCCGATACTTGCACAAATTTACTACAAACAGAAACATGTAGGCTAAACTAAAAACTACTTCAGGCGTTTGTTGATCCAATTTACGAGGAGAAAAAAAAACGATGCTGCGTAAGCTGTTGAGTCCACGCGCAACAATTTCACCGATCCAGATAGATTCGGACAAAACGACCCAAATTAGCATTTAAGGCAATCTTTTGCAATCTAATGATCATGTAGATTACCCTTTCACTATTTAGGCAGTTTACAATCCGCAAAAAAATTCTGCCAGGCTGCAATCCGTAGATTCCTCAAAATTCTGAAGGCTGTAAATATCCTCCAAAGAAAATCTGCAATCCGTTGATGTGTAAACCTCTGTGTCTTATATGCTGTCAAATTCAAAGGGGGATGCGAGACTAGGCATGCTTACGTCGGGTGCGGAACGAGTTTATGGGTGAGGGGGGAAGTGACGCTTTGCGGGGGGACGCGCACTTCACCGGTCTATTTTTCCGCGGAACGCACCACTACAAATGTAATAGAGCTGTCAATCACTAACACAAATATGAATATGCATGCCTAGTCTCGCATCAAACGCGGACTGAAGGGCTGAATACATTCGATGCGGTCGTGAGTTGTGAGAAATTGCTAAATTAAAGTTAAAGACGTTTGTGGGAACAGAAAAAGTTTTAGGAATTGGTTTAGCTACTACATTAGTTGCATTGAGCGGAAGAGGGAAAAAACAGAATAAAAAGAACATGGACCCAGCCAGAAGTTTTTTTTCTTCTTCTCTTTAATACATTTGTATTTCGGGTCCATTTTGTCATTAAAATACTTATAGGTTTTTACCTTCTCTTTTGTATTAATCGTTCATTAAAATTATCCATCGCAGCATAAACATGAGCATCCTCTCCCATCGAATGCTTCTTGACGACTGAAAAATGCATTTCCCCTGCAGAGCTTTTGAACGCAGACCGCAGAGTTTGAGTTTGGCTCAAACTCGATGTTTTTTCTTACGAGCGCATCAAATGTGTTCCGACTTGTGAGAATCCTGTTGTTTTCAAGGGGATTGAAACCAAAGAATATGGATATACAAAGAATAGGCACTCTATTTTTGCGGCGCAGTTATCCCCACCACAGCGCATTTTGGGGAAAAAAAACCAAAAAATTTTCCCATTAGTTAGAAAGAGAATCTTTCCCTGCTTGTTCCAAGTCCAAATTCCCATTTAAATTGCCTAATAAAGAATAAAGACGGCGACAATCAACATCGCCGCACACACAATTACACCAGAGTTCACCTATTACGGCGCGCTCTTGATCAAGCATTGCTTTTTCTGGCACTGTGTTGGTGCCGGCACGGCCGTGCTTCTCATATAGGAACTGGTAGAAATCGAGTGCCTGCCTCACACATTGAAGGCGTACACAGATTAAGTTTGTTTACGTTTTTTCACCATTCGTTTTCTAACGCGCTCTTGAGCAGCACGGGAAGCAAATGCGCTTGTATGGTGAGGCGCGCTTGCGATCAGTTTGCTTTCCTTTGACAGGGTGGTTCTTTCAGTTGAATTTTCATATTTGCTCTGGAATTCTTGGCACCCTGTAACACTGTACCGATTTCTTCAGATTCCAAGCCCCCCCTCTGAATTTTTCTTCTCTCTTCGACCAAAATGGTTAAGCAGTGTATCAACCTCTAGCAAAATTGTGGGGTTGGGAGGAATAACGGTACCAAGGTCAAAAAAAGATAAGGAGATAATTGCCGGAGTGCCTATTCTTTGTAAACTAGTTTCCATATTCTTTGTTGAAACTCGTAAGGTTCTCACAATTCACGACCGCAGACTCACGACCGCACCGAATGTATTCAGCCCTTTAGTGCACTCATTCAGCGCTGAAGTCCTCCTAGTCTCGCATTACCCAAACGTAGTGAGAGCGATTTAGTTTACTTCACCCACTTTTATAAGGTTTTATTCCAGTAATTAAGGGCTGCCACACTTAGGGCCGTTCGACACTGGGTGCAAAAAATCGGCGCAATTGCACCGGATTCACTTTGGTTTCGAACATGCACACAAATAGGATCGTGCGTGTAAACACATTTTTGAGAGACGATTTTGCGAGTGTATGGGTCTTTCGAAAATCGTTGCGGAGCGAAACAGCCGATTTTGGGAGACTTTACCTGAATTTAGGAGAAAGAGCTCTCAAGTGAAGCCAAATCGGTTACACCATACCAAAGACTATGGAACCTACGTTACAAAGACTTTTCACTCCTGCAATTTAGATTTTCAGTTTTTGTGACCTTGGTACCGTTATTCCTCCCAACCCCACGATTTTGCTAGAAGTCGATAGCATGCTCAAGCATTGTGGTGGAAACGAGTGAAACAATGCAGAGGAATTTAGAGAAATTGATACAGAGCTACAGGGTGCCGACTGCCGTGCACTTAAAACTAAATTAAAACGTTCATAAATAAAAAAGTAAACCTGTTTTATAATTGGTCTCTTATTTCAAAATATCTGTTTTAATGCCACTATACATTTCACCACAAAATATTATAATTTTAAAAAGCTTAGTCGTAATTTCACAAATTATAAAGAACTTCTCTTAAAACACAATCAGAATTAATCACCCTGTCCTTTGAAGCAAACGGAGTACCGGTGCGAGCCGGCATACAATCGCATTTGATTTAGCACTCGCCTTCGGCCCGCATAAGGAAAACCTATGATGAAAAAACGTAAACAAACTTATATGTGAACCCCTTCAATGTGTCAGGCAGGCATTCGAATTCCGATTTTTCCTATCTGAAAAGCACGGCCGGCTCGCCACCAACACAATGACATGAAAAAGCATTCGCCTTCGGCCCGCAAAGTAATAGGTGAACTCTTGTTTCATAGTGTTTGTCGGCATTTGTGACTGCTGCCGTTCTTCTTGCTTATTAGGCAATTTAAATGAGAATTTGGAACTGGAACAAGCTCTCTTTTCGACTTATGGGTAAATTTTTTGTTTTTTTTCTGAAAAGTGGCCAAGGTGGGGGTAAATTGCGTCGCAGAAATAGAGTGGACATTCTTTGTAACAAGGTTCCATATTCTTTGACCATACCAGGGGTGGTTTAACGAGCATCTCTGCATCGGCGCAACTTTTTGCACCGAGTGCAACCTTAAGATGGGTCCACACTGAGCCAACGAAAGCAAACGAAAGCGAACGAGTCCAACAGCAACAAACGTGGACTCGTTCGCTGTCGTTTGCTTTCGTTGGCTCAGTGTGGACCCACCTTTATAGGCCGGCCTTCGCTTCTTATCTCTACCTGCTGCCTTGAGACGATATTCTTTAACCCAACATTTTCTCTTGGCACGCGAACCAAATAAAGAACACTTGATGCTGAAATCGCAGCACTCTGAGTTAGAATGTTTTTTAGTGGAGTGCATATACAAAGATAAATTAATTAATCCCATCGCGGAAAAATATGTGTACTTCAGCATTGTACTGGGCATTTTTATTTCAAATAAAATAAGAAATAATTATTACAAATGAAATGAAATGAAATGCATTTTTAAATTAGGAAATTATTTAAATTAAATTTTATGACGAATTCGAGATTTGAAATAAGATCGGAAATAATCATTTCAAATAAAATTTTATTTAGTGAGAGTTGAAATAACTATTTTAAATACAATGCTTATTTGAATTAATCACATTGTAAATACAAACCAAATACAATTTGCCTGAAAAGTGTTCGCAATTGGATGGGAAAAGTGCATTAGCAGTGAAAAATGAGATCGATTTATAAATCATCTTTATTTGCAGTAAGTGAAACACGCTCTTCAAAATGATCATCTGATAAGGACCCACTAACAGGCCGATGATTTTTATTTCGGTGAAGATAGCATTGTCGAGATATTGTCACTAACACCATCAGCGGAACTTGAATGATTGTTTTAAACAGCGTGTTTTACGTACTGTAAATAAAGATGATTTATAAAACGATTTCAATTTTAACTGCTTCCCATTGCAAACACTTTTAAATGAAATTGTATTTCGTTTGCATTTACAACGTGATTAACCGAAATAAAACATTTTATTTCGTGTGAAGAACATGAGGTTTTACAATTAAAGATTATTTTTTTGTATTTTTTGAAATAAATTATTATTTCGTTAAAGTTTTATTTCATTTTTAATTAAGCAGTTATTTAAATTAAATTTTATTATAATTAAAATTCATTTTATTTCAAATAACTGATTATTTGAAATTATATTCAATTTGCCCAGACAAAAGCGAGACCGGTTTAGAGATTCCCAAATGTCTTTATTGTACCCGACCTGGCACTGTCCAATTTTTCAACCTCCTAGAGGCAAAACATTCATTAACACATGCGTAAACAAGCCGGGGAAATTCTACCTGGCTCGTTCATGCACCCAGTGGCCAGAGCATCGCTTTAACGAGCCTTAGCACTGGCCTCTTTGCTGGCTGGCAGGCAAATGAGGACGATTTCCGAATGTGTTCGAAATGAAATTCGAATTTTTCGAAAGACTCCGGGTGCAAAAAATGAGGCATGCACCGGGTGCAAAAAATAAGGCTAGTGTGGAACGGCCCTGGGTGTTACCGACTTGTAAAGTAGGAAGTAAATTGTATTTAATTCCACGACTACGTGAAAAATTCTCAGCAAAAGGTTTAATGCTCTCTTCTGGATATGCGATTTATATCGCTAAACAACTGTTTTAAGAACTCAAAAGTAAAAATTAGAGCACATTTGTGTTTTTCCTGTATACTTCACTGAATTTAGTTACAGTAAAAGGACATAAATGCAATTAATTCTGAATTGATTCGCCATTTTACGCCACTCAGGTTTTTTTGTGGTTTTTGTGCCATTTTTGTCGCACTGGACTGACATATGTATAGAAATAGACTACTCGATTTGCTATCTCAAATGGTGCACCGTTTTGAAAGTTCCCACCTAAGGAGAGTTCAGATATAGAAGGCATATATCTGTCCATTTCTTTCGCATTATGCGAGATAGGGGGCTTCAAAAGGCGGCAAATTTAAAAATTATATTAAGTTTATTTGTAACCTGCACGCATAAATCTGATTACCCTGAAAGTACCATCAAATCTCAAATAATTTCGCGGCGAAAAGTTTATGGAATAACACATTTTTCATTGAAAAATTCTCAGCAAAATGTTGAAATGCTCTCTTCTGGATATGCGATTTATATCGCTAAACAACTGTTTTAAGAACTCAAAAGTAAAAATTAGAGCACTTTTGTGTTTTTGCTGTATACTTCACTGAATTTAGTTACAGTAAAAGGACTTAAATGCAATTAATTCCGCAATGATTCGCCGTATTACGCCACTCAGGTTTTTTTGTGGTTTTTGTGCCATTTTTGTCGTAAATCACCCATAAGATAAGAAGAATTAAAAATATGAGATAACAAAAGACTAATTTTCATAATCTAATAACCCAATTTCTACCGAAAAATTAGAAATTGTGTAAAATTCAATTGTATCTTACAAAGGCGTAATTTAATGTTTGCATTCCTTTGAAGTGACTTAAGATACAAAAGGAATTATTTTATAATTTTTGCAGTAAATATTTGATGGATTTATGCAATTTAAACGGACTAATGCCCCAAAAATGCATTTGATAGCAATTCAAACCCACAGCTGACTGCTCAAAATCCGTTAATGATGTGAGCAAGAGGGAACGAGAAAGTGCACCATCGCTTCATAGGCATTTTGTATGGGGCGAGTCGTCCATTTCTATATGTCAGTGATCATGCCACTGACATATAGAACTGGACTGCTAATCGGGCGGATGAAAAGTGAGACCATTTTGAGTGGAGATGCAAACCTTAGGAAGCAAGTGAGATAAAAAAACCATTAAATTATTTTCAATGCATGTTTAAGTTAACACGACACCTTGCAAAATATCTAAAAGAGGGCAACGCAACGTGACCGCCCTGCACGCGCAGGTAACGAGCGTGAGAACTGCTGACGCCTAGCTAAATGTAAGTTGATGACCTGCCAGCATAGCAGCCAACGGTCACCGGTAGACTTAGGTTTAATTAGGATAAGTTCAGTTGTAATCAGCCCATTGTAACGATAAGTAATAAAAGTCAAATAAACCAGAAGTCGGAGTGAAAGATGAAATTGTGTTTTTTTTTTAATAAAAGAATAAAGTAAAGATTTAACTGGCGCCCAACGTGGGGCACAGGCCGCGAGTTTTGTGAAAACCTCGAAAGAGAAAAAAAGTGATAAATCCCAAGAAGCCCTCAAGTAGTGCAAGGGAACATTGTCGCCGAGAAAATCTTAGGAGGTTTGTTAAGTGCCCTAAAGTAGTGCCGCTGCAAAACTTGTGACGCCCTTAAGTAGTGCAACGCCTGTGTCCCAGAACCCCAGGAAGACGTCGTTGGAAGTGCATTTCATCGTTGAACCGATCATCGTGGTACTGCTGCCGGATCCTGAGTCACCAGAAGGATAAAAGGGAGCCCTCCGTCGCAGACCCAGTTGCACAACCCCCAACAGCATGTTCCTGTTATTAGGGTAAGTCGTAGAAATTAAGGAAAATTGTGAATTTTGTTAAAGATCTAAAGTGTTCATTGACAAAGCAAAGCAGGAAATATAAAAATATCAAAATAAATACATCAGAATAAAAATTTTAAAATAAATACAAAAAAAGGAAAAATATCAAAATATTGAAAACAAAAGTGTAATTAATTAAGAAAGGAGAAAGAAAAAGATTAAAATATTGAAAACAAAAGTGTAATTAATTAAGAAAAGAAAAAGAAAAAGATTAAAATATTGAAAACAAAAGTGTAATTAATTAAGAAAAGAAAAAGAAAAAGATTAAAATATTGAAAATAAATAGTGTAATTTCAGATTAAAAAGAAGTGATTAAGAAAGAAGAAAGGAAAAAAAGTAAATACAAAAAAATAATTGATAAAATAGTTTGAATTTAAGAATTTAAATAATTCAAGAGAGTGCTAAGTTAGGAAAAGATGGCAAACCCAAACGGTTTGGTTAGACCATCGGTTTTAGGTACTCCACCACCTAACCCGCCTCCTATGAATGCACAACCTTCCACTTCGGCGCAAGCCTCTAATACACCAAACGCGGCCGATTTAACGGCTTTAATAACAAATATCGTTTCTCAAGTTATATCGTCCCAGACGAAAAACTTGGTACAATCCTACTTAAATCCCAATGCCGAGCTTGCTACGGCTACCGATCAGACCATAGACGAACGACATCGCAATAATTTGGCCGACCTTGATAAGGTCCCAGATGTCGTCCGCTGCCTTAGGGAATTCTCGGGAAACCCTAGTGAATTTTCCTCGTGCAAGAAGAGCGTAGAACGAGTTCTACAGATCTACGGGCCCATGAAGGAAACCCCGAAATACTACGGCATACTCAGCGTGATAAGGAATAAAGTTGTGGGGAACGCCGATATAGCACTCGAGTCCTATAATACTCCGTTGGACTGGAGAGCTATCTCCCGCTGCCTTACTATCCACTACGCTGATAAGCGCGACCTAGGTACCCTAGAGTACCAATTAACTTCCTTAATACAGGGTAGATCCTCTGTGCAGGAGTTCTATCAACAGATATATTCCCATCTTTCATTGATATTGAACTAAATTTCTTGCATGGAAATAAGCGCCGAGTCTATGAAATTATTAACGGAAACGTATAGGGATAAGGCCCTAGATACCTTTGTACGGGGACTTAATGGAGACCTGCCGAGGCTTCTTGGAATAAAAGAGCCAGTCGACCTCCCTCAGGCTTTACATTTTTGCTTAAAGTTAGAAAACCAGAACTTCAGGGCAAACTACGCCAATAACCATCAAGGGAACAGCAGGAGACCCCTACAGAATCCACCGCCGATGCCGCCAAGGAGACCGCAACCCCCAAGGTTCGAGCAAAGACCGGCATTTCATCCAGAGTTAGCACATTTTCCTCAGCCAGGAGGAGCCCGACGGCTACTACGAAGAAGCCCGACTACTAGCGGAGGAAGACAACAGTTACGACCAAACCTTAACGGAATATAGCGATCAGTACGGGGACGTGCCGGAATATAATGCAGAGCAGGAGAACACCAACCTAGCGGACATTCATTTTTTAGAATGAGGAACTCTTCGCTTCCGCACTTTGAGGGCAAAACACGGAGCGGAGAGGTATTAAAAATACTTATTGACACGGGGTCGAATAAAAATTATATTCAGCCGCAATTTGCAAAAAAACCCATTCCTAACAACGAACACTTCTATGCCAATTCCGTAGTGCAAATCACCCACCACATGTTCGCCAAACTTTTTAATTTAGGAGAGCCCAAAATTAAATTTTACTTATTGCCCTCTCTAGTGTCTTTTCATGCGATACTAGGCAACGACACCCTTAAGGAGTTGTCTGCCATTATTTATACGGAACACAACTATATTAATATCCGAAATTCAACTCTGATTCCCATAAAACAACTGGAAGCAGAAGGTGTAAACTCAACTGTTATCCGAACTGGCCATATGTCCGATAGCCAAGCTAAAGCCACGAACTCCCTAATAGAAAAAAACCAAGAATTGTTCTCTGACCCGGATGAAAAGCTAACCTTCACTACAAAGGTCGTAGGTACTATACGCACAACTTCTGACAATCCTGTCTATACCAAGTTTTACCCGTACCCGATGTCGTTAAAAGACGAAATCGAACGGCAGATAGACAAATTGTTAGCTAATGGCATAATTAGACCATCCCGCTCACATTACAATTCGCCTGTTTGGGTAGTTCCTAAGAAGCTTGATGCTTCGGGCGTAAAAAAGTACAGAATGGTAATTGATTACAGAAAGCTAAACAGCGTAACTATAGCAGACAGATATCCCATACCGGAGATAGACGAAGTTCTAATGCAGTTAGACAAGAACAAGTTCTTCTCGGTAATAGACCTGAAGAGTGGATTTCACCAAATCCCTCTAAAGGAATCGGATATAGAGAAGACTGCTTTCTCTGTAAACAATGGTAAATACGAGTTTACCAGATTGCCATTTGGACTGAAAAATGCTCCAGCGATTTTCCAGCGCGCACTAGATGATATACTTCGGGAACATATAGGCAAAAGATGTTTCGTCTATATCGACGATATTATCATATTCAGTGAAAGCGAGGAGAAGCACGTGGAAGACCTAGAAGCAATATTTAATACGCTCAAGGCCGCCAACATGAAAATTCAGGCGGACAAGAGTGAATTTTTCAAACAGAGCGTGGAATTTTTTGGATTTATTGTTTCACCTGAAGGTGTCAAAACAAATCCAACCTAAGTAGAAGCGATCGTTAAATTTCCGGAGCCCAAAACATTAAAAGATCTCCGTTCATTTTTGGGATTATCAGGGTACTACCGCCGCTTTGTCAAGGATTACGCAAAACTCGCGAAACCCTTGACAAACCTTTTAAGAGGGGAGGATGGGTGATTGCCCAAGAACGCATCAAAAAACAAAGCCATACACCTTAACGAAGAAGCCAAGGAAGCGTTCTCAAAAATCAAAAACAGCTTAGTCTCAGAAGAAGTTATTCTGGCCTATCCGAATTTAAACCGGGAATTTCAGCTAACAACAGATGCGTCCGGATATGCAATAGGCGCAGTACTCGAACAGGAAGGTAAACCCATCACCTTCATTTCCAGAACGCTTAACAGAGCTGAGGAAAATTACGCAGCCAACGAGAAGGAAATGCTCGCCATCATCTGGGTATTGAATTCTCTGCGGAACTTCCTATACGGCACTTCAAAGGTTAAAATCTACACGGATCATCAGCCACTTACCTATGCGCTGAGCAACAAGAATAACAACGCCAAAATGAAGAGGTGGAAGGTGATTTTGGAAGAATATAACTATGAGCTCGCGTACAAGCCAGGTAGAACCAATGTCGTGGCTGACGCACTATCACGCCCGCCGGTAAACGACACCCCACCGCAGATCAACTCCATGACAAGTACTGTACACAGTGCAGAATCCTCGGATCATGACCTCGTTCCCACAGTAAGAGCCCCAATAAACGCCTTCAAGAATCAGTTATGGTTAGAAACGGGAGATGAGAATAACTACACCTTCCATATCCCCTTTCCCATGTACCACAGGCATGTGATCACCCGGAGGGACTACTCCGAGGAAGTCCTAATCGATCTATTCAAAAAACATCTTAACCCTTCGATAGTCAATGGAATCTTCACAACAGAAATTATCATGGGAATGATACAGAACATTTACCCCACACATTTCAGAAATTACAAGGTTAAATTTACAAGAACGAAAAATATCGACCTCACTTCGGAAGTGGAGCAGGAGGAACAAATAGTCTTGGAGCATAGAAGAGCGCATCGTAGCGTAAAGGAAAATAAAATGCAACTTTTGGAGAAATTCTATTTTCCGAAAATGGCCAAGAAAATCGAGGAAGTGGTGAGACAATGCGCAACCTGTAAACGGAACAAATACGACAGACACCCTGTCCACCCAGAGATAGGAGCAACACCTATACCTCAGCACCCGGGACAAATATTGCATGTCGATATCTACATATCAGAAAAACACCTAGTCTTAACCGCAATCGATAAATTCTCCAAGTATGCCCAAGCACGGATTGTGAAGTCTCGCTCTAGCGAAGATATTAGGGAACCTTTGAGGCAACTCCTCTTCGTGTTTGGAGTTCCCGAGACCCTGGTAATTGATAACGAGAAAGCCCTGAACTCAAGTTCTATTAGTTTTATGGTCGAGAACCAGTTAGGTATCAAGATTTTCAGGACACCACCCAACTTTAGCAACGCCAACGGCCAAATAGAACGCTTTCACTCTACCCTCTCAGAAATAATGAGATGTCTTAGATGTGAAAACCCTTTAAGATCTTTTGAGGAACTGCTTGACCGTGCAGTCTATGAATATAATTGCTCGATTCATTCTACAATTAACAAAAACCCATTGAGGTGTTTTTCGGGAGAAAAGCTAGAATAAGTCCGGAGACATACGAAAAGGCCAGGCAAGACAACATCCAAAGGCTGAAGGACAAACAGGAACGTGACTTGAAAAATCATAACAAGACCAGACAAGAGTTCAAAGTATTTGACCCAGGAGACCTAGTATACGTCAAGATCAATAAGCGGTAAGGAACAAAACTTACGCCGCGATATAAAAGGGAAACAGTCAAGGAAAACAGACACAGCACTATAATAACAGAATCAGGCAGAATGGTTCATAAGAGCCAGATAAAGAACTAATAACATTCTCTTTCAGAACGCTCTTCGCGGGATGCTCGGCTGAGATGCAAATACTGGACTACTCCAATTCGCAACTAGTCGCAGTGGACCTAGGAAAGGCCCGGATACAAACAGGAATATTCAGGTTGATCCATGTAATAGAACTTGATGCATATCAAAGGAGCTTGAACGACATAAAGGTAACCATCAACTCGAAGCTGTCCAAAGAAGATCCTATCTATCCCTTCCTATCCCATGAAATCACGCATATAGAGACCCACCTTAATAGACTAAAACCAAAAATAATAAAGAAACGTTCATTAGACTTCTTAGGGAAAGCATGGAAATGGATCGCGGGTAGCCCCGACCATGAAGATTTTGAAATTCTAACAGACAAAATTAATAACGTACTAGAAAATAATAATAAGCAGGTTGTTTTAAATAAAATAGTATTAGAAAGAATAAACAAACTGTCAAACACAACAAACAAAATTATGAAAATGATAACAGATAACAACCCACTCAAAAATGAAATAATTTTGGCTATAAAATATCAAATAGAAATAATAAAAGAAGAGGTCACGAACATAGAATACGCGATTCATTGGGAAAGAGAACTTAATTTGATTAAAGAGTCTTTCGAAAGTAATAAGATTCCATATATTAATATAGAAGAGGCAACGGAATTAGCGAATGTAAAGATAGCTTCAAGTAATGCATCAATCGTCTATATACTGGGTATACCGGTTACCGATCTGAAAGAATGTAAAATGTTATTGGTCAAACCGACAAAAATTAATAATTTGATTAATAAATTCGAATATGAACATATTCTAGATTGTAAGGAAAAATTTTATGGTATCAACTCTAAATGTAATAATTTCAATAGCATTAATATTTGTAGTAGAATTATTTTAGTAGATTTAGATAGTAGTGAATGTCTGCCTAAACTCTTAAGAAGTCAACCATCAACGTGCAACAAGGCAACTGGGCTGCACATTCCAACCATCGAAGAATTAGGACCTGGCGTGCTCTTCCTCAACCAATATAGCGGGGCAATCCTAGTCGACGGACTACCAACAAACCTCACTGGGACATTTATCATCCACTTTGCTAATGTTACCATCACCATCGGCAACAGAAATTTCACAGCAAGGGAAATTTCCAGCTACAAACCTCTACCTGCTATTCTGCAGCAAAGCTCTATCCTGACCGCCTACGAAGAGATCCTCACACTTGAAGCAATGAAAGAACTACATGTGGCTAACACCAAGGAAATCCAGGTCTTGAGGACCAAAAATAAACTAGGGATGGCCACCAACATCGGTGTATCATCTTTAGTCATCGTAGCAGTCATCATCCTCATCATAAGATTTCGCTGCATCACAAAAGTGAAAACATCTGCGACGCCGATATCAATCGAGATGCCATCTACTTCGGGAGCAGAAAAACCATCAGCGGAAACTGAGTTTCCCGACCCCCCGAAAATCACCAGCGTCAACAAGATTCCATATTTTTGAGGTTTCGTCGAGGACGGCGAAAAATTCAGACGGGAGGAGTTAACACGACACCTTGCAAAGTAGCTAAAAGAGGGCAACGCAACGTGACCGCCCTGCACGCGCAGGTAACGAGCGTGAGAACTGCTGACGCCTAGCTAAATGTAAGTTGATGACCTGCCAGCATAGCAGCCAACGGTCACCGGTAGCCTTAGGTTTAATTAGGATAAGTTCAGTTGTAATCAGCCCATTGTAACGATAAGTAATAAAAGTCAAATAAACCAGAAGGCGGAGTGAAAGATGAAATTGTGTTTTTTTTTAATAAGAGAATAAAGTAAAGATTTAACTTATACGAATACATGTATGTAGGGAAAAAAGTAATAAGAAACTTAAACAAAAAAGAATTTATTGAACGCAAAATATAACTCAGGATTCCAAACTCGATGTTTTCACGCCGGCTGCCAAAAAACAAGAGAGCGAGCATCTTTCCCAGGGGTACGTTCAATATCTCGACTCGAGTCGACTCGCGTAAATCTGACTTACTCCGGAGCGTTCAATATCTCACTCCAGTCGACTCGAGCAAGTTTTACTCGAGTTCAACCATACAAATGTGTGCGTAAATGTCAAAGGAAAATCAAATTTGTCATAACAGCGTATAATCAACAAATGGCAGATGTATTGCATGCTGAACATACAATTTGAGTGGTTTGTTTTATTATAAAGTGTAAATGAAAAAACATATATTGGAAAATTCATTAAGTATTTCATTGCACATATGTAATTCCTCAACATAAAAATAAAAATACAACCTAATTTAACTTGTTAATCAGTTTCTCCATTAACTCCCTAAATACATTCTGCATTTTCGCTGCTACTTTTTTCCAGGCTACTTCGCGTCTTACTTTGTCCGACGAAAAGTCATTTTGTAGCTCCTTATATGTTTCAATAAGGCAAAGAGAAGCATTTCTGCTCCACTCTGCCTTTTTTTGGGTAATTATCTCCCCATTTTCCCCAACAGCATCCCCTTGGTACGTTACAAGTACCCCAATCTCTTCAATGGTGACGTCAAATTAAACGTCGAGTCACTTTGCTTCGACCTTTTGAGGACTGTCCAAATGACTCGAGTAAACTTAATCCACTCGAGTAAGATATTGAACGGCAACTCGAGTCAAAAATCTCACGCATACAACCTAATCTAAGAGTTCACAGACAATAGTTCGTGTGAATTCGAGTAAGGTAATGAACGACATAGAGTAAGAGTAAAAATAACTCGAGTCGACTCGAGTGAGATATTGAACGCTCCGGAGTAAGTCAGATTTATTCCGCTTCTTATTAAAATCTTTCCGGTTCTCCTGTTGGATCTTAAATATATTCTCTGATGCTCTTCTTCGCAGCTCCTCTCGATCCTCCATAAGGAGATTCCTGAGTTCGTCGTCCAACACATCTAGTAGATTGAGGTCACTTGACGTCTTCATTCGGCTCCCAAACATTAATTCAAACGGCGAGAATCCGGTACTTCGCTGGAAACTGCTGTTGATCCACATTTGTACCTGTTTTACATCTTTATACCAATGCTGATCCCGGCCAACGGAAAGTTTGGTCAACATCGCGATAATTCCGACAATTTTCCGATAATTCAACAGTAAATTGCCTTCCGTAAAATATGATTCAAAGTCTTTATACTACAAAACTTGTAAGATGGCCTCCGTCTCGGAATCAGTTTCCTGCGCTGCTCTAATTCTAGGCATCAAACTGTCGGGGACTATTGGCATGGCGACCGGGTGTAGGCTAAGAGCATCAACATGTCTCATGCGTGCCCCGCTCCGATGTTCGAGTTCGTAGTCGTACTCACCCAGCATCATGGCCCATCTAGCAATCTTTGGTGATACGTCGCGCTTCTGCATCGTGCACGTGAAAGCGGCACAGTTGGTGACCAGGTTGAACCTAATCCCCAGCAGATAAATACGAAATCTTTTAAGGGCCATCACCACAGCTAGCACTTCCAGCTCGTAGCTACTGAGTTTCTCCTCTGCCGCCGAAGTCTTCTGTTCTGGTATAATCCAGTTTTTAACAATTTGTTGGTTCTAATCACAATTTTAAGCGACAGTAGGCACAATTCTAATAAATTTTCGTTCCGTTGCGAACGAGATTCAACTTGGGAGTGATCTCATCAAGCACCCACCGGAGTCCTTGTTAGCACTTTCTCAAAAAAAAATGACCATATATGGGCATGAGTCGGTAAATCCACCCATACTCACACACAATCCAATCACCTCCGCCGTCAAGTCCGTCACAAGTTCCAAATGAATCGCTCTGGTGGCCATGCAAATGAACAATGCAATGTAAGATTTATATTTGCCTGCTCTCTTACCTTTATGCATCCTTAGCTCAAATGGTCCGCAATAATCTACTCCAGTATGCGAAAACGGACGGGCCACTGTAACTCTTGATCTTGGAAGATCCGCCATTAACTGGGTCTGAGTTTGAGCTTTTTGCCGGTGGCAAGGAAGACAGGTGTGCCCCGCTGATCGGATCGTGTTTCTTGCATTCAACAACCAGTACCTTTTAGCAAGCAAATTCATCATCAACTGGGTCCCGCCGTGCAATGTATCCCCGTGCATTTTCTCGATTAACAGCTTCGTCAGAGGTCCCCTATCTGGCAGAATGATAGGAAACCTTTCATCGTACGACAAGTTAGCATTCCGAATCCTTCCACCCACCCTGATTATTCCATCGGAATCGATAAACGCAGCCAATTTTACCAGCCTGCTTCCACGATTAATATTTTGTTTACTTTCCAGTGAACGGATCTCATTTGCAAAATGAGTTCGTTGCGCCCGCTTCAAGCATATGTTAAGAGCCTCCTTCAATTCCGTAGCCTTTAAATAACTGCTTCTTCGTTCGCATTTAGGCATCCTACAAGCAAACCGCTGTATATAAGCGGTGACGCGCAAAAGTTTTTCCAACGACGAATATCTGCTTTCCAGTTCCAGCTCGTTTATCGCGGAGGTGAGACTGTATGTTTTTGGTTTCTTTTTCTGTACCTCTGGACTTGCCTTTAGTTTTTGAGAAGGCCAATGGCCTTTATCCTTAGTCAACCACTCCGGGCCCTTCCACCAAAGCTTGTGATCTTTCAGTGTATTGGGAGCCATACCCCTGGAAGCGCAATCGGCCGGATTCTGCGCTGATGGCACATACCTCCAACTGTTCTCCCCAAGAATGTCGTAAATCAATGAAACTATGTTAGCAACTAACGCAGTCCATTTCGAAGGATGGGATCGCAGCCATGCGATAACAATTTCAGAGTCAGTCCACGTATGCAGTGCCACAGGTTTTTGTATATCCAGCGCACTCACAACATACCTCAACAACTTAGCCAACATAACAGCTCCACAGAGTTCCAATCGGGCAACTGAAATGGTTCTTATAGGAGCCACTTTGCTCTTCGCGACAATGAGGTTAGCATGTCTATTTCCCTTTGAGTCAGTTGTGAAAATATAAACCGCGGCAGCGTAAGTGCGATCCGAAGCATCCGAAAAACCATGGAGTTCAACAGCACCATCCGATTCGGTGTATTGTGTCCAATTTTAAGTATTGCAACTTTTGAACACCTTTCGAGTGATTTGTTGTCATGATCTAATGTTTTATTTATTTATTTGCGCTTAATACAAGCTATGTACATAACAGAAAGAGACTTAAACTAAGACTTAAACTAATATTACAAACTAATAAGGAATTGGGAATTGAAAAACATTAGGGAAAGGGAATGGAACGGGCAAAGCATTTAGGGGGGAGTATTAAGGTAATTCCTGAGAGATGATTTACTCAGGTGAAAGTCAAAGGAAGGGAGACAGTTGGCTTTCCGAAGCATTCGGGTGAGGGGCTCGGAAAGACCGTAGCTGGTGCGGTGGTAGGCAGGGCGAAAGAGAGGGGCCGAACGGAGGTTACGGGGATTGGTGTAAATGGGGATTCGCTGAAGCAGAGAAGGACAGTCGATCTCGCCAATAAGCAGCTGATGAATGAAAGTAATATCGGCGAGGTCACGCCGCTTCCACAAAGGCTGCAGGTTAATGAGCATAAGGCAGTTTTCGTAGGGCGGAAGGTTTTGAGGGTCGGACCAGGGAAGCTCACGTAGAGCGAAGCGGAGGAACCTACGTTGTACAGCCTCAATCCTGTTTATGCTATTGGATTTGAAAGGAGACCAAAGTTGACTGGCATATTCCAGGAGAGGCCTAACGAAGGTGACCAAGAGTGATTTGGCAACGTAGGGGTTGAGGAACTCCTTGGACCAACGCTTCACGAAGCCTAGCGCGGAGTTGGCTCTAGCAATCACACTGTCGATGTGTTCGCGAAAATTGAGTTCGCTGTCACAAATGACACCAAGATCGCGAAGAGAGGATACGGAGGGGATAGGTTTGCCGGACAAACGATAGGCTCTGGGGGGAGTAGAGGGACGTCTGCGGGAGTAGGTGATGGATTGGCATTTGGAGACATTAAGCTCAAGAGAGTTTTTGTGCACCAAATGCAAAAATTGTCGAGATCGTCCTGAAGCAGTTGGGGGTCCGAGGAGGAGGAAATCCGTTTGGAGATTTTCATATCATCGGCATAGATAGAGAGGTCAGAGTGCTTGATAACACACTCGACGTCGTTAATGGCCAGAATGAAAAGCAACGGACCTAGGTGGCTGCCTTGGGGGACCCCCGAGTTGGCAACGAAGGAGCTAGAGGAAGAGGAGCAGAAAAGGACCCTGTACTGGCGGTGTTCAAGGTAAGACTTCATCCAGGAAGAGAAAAGCTGATTGAAGCCAAGGGAGTGAAGCTTGAAGAGGATTAATTTGTGTGAGATTTTATCAAACGCCTTACTGAAGTCAGTAGCGATGACGTCAACCTCGTCGCCGTTTTCAAGGGCACACAGAGTTCTGGAGATCAAGTCAGTAAGGTTGGTGATGGTCGATCTGCCTTTAAGGAAGCCATGCTGGGAGGGGGAAAAAAAGGATTTACAGTGAAAGAACAAGCAGTCGTAAACGATGCTTTCGAAGAGTTTAGGTATGGTGGAGAGTTTGGCAATGGGACGGTAGTTGGAGATCTCACTCTTACAGCCCTTCTTATGGATGGGGATGATAAAGGAGCCTTTCCACCTGGGAGGAAAAACTCCCTGGGAGATGGAGAGTTGAAAAATATAGGAAAGGGGACCGATCAGGTGTTGGGCGTACTCTTTTAGTACAATAGCGGGAATACCGTCGGGGCCAGGGTTATAATCGGAGGGAAGGGCAGAAATGGCGGTGGCAACTAATGTAGGGTCAATATTGATGGAAGCAAGGGAGGTCTGAGGGCGGGAATTCAAAAAGTGGAAATAGCTAGTATCAGGCTCGAATATATGCTCACTGAAAGACTGCCTAAAGTGTTGAGCAAAGAGATTAGCTATTGCGTGGGGATCAGAGGAAGAATTGTCGTTAAGTTTAACAGTAGAGGGGTATCCGCTGGATTTCCTTTTAATGTTAATAAATTGGTAAAAACGTTTGGGATCGGAGATGAGGGTTGACTGCATATGATTCAGATAGTCGAGATAGGAAGATTCACTGCGTGCGGAGAAAAGGGAAGCCGCGGAAAGGTAATTGGAGAGGTCGGAGTCGGAGCGAGATAGGAGGTAAGATTTCCAGAGTTTGTTTCTTTTGTTCCGAAGGGATCGAAGTTCTTTATTATACCAAGAGGCGTGATCTTTGAGAGGTTGATAAGGAAAAGATTGGGTCAGACAGGCAAAGAGTTCTGAGTAAAAAGCGTCGAGGGCATCAGTAACGGAAAGCTGGGGCTCGGTTGCGAGGGAAAGAAGGGATGATTGGGAGAGTAGGAAGTTCAGTTTGCAAAAGTCACCTCCGCGGAAATTGAAGGAGTAAGAAGTCTCAGAGGAAGTGTGGAGAGGAGCGGGCACAAGACCAAGAGTAAGAAAGAGTGGAGGGTGATACTGGTCGAGAGTAGATAGAAGATGGGTGCTCAGAGAGACCGCAGAGTTAACTGGGTCAGAGCAAAAGACCAGGTCGAGCTGTCTACCAAGGTTATTGGTTATGCCACTGATTTGGTAGAGACCAGAGTCGGAGAGGCGGTCGACAAATAGAGTCTCCTTATCGGAGAGGGCATTAGAAGGGATGTAGTAGAGGTTGTCGTCAGATCGAAATCATTCAAGGCGGGGGAGATTGAAGTCGCAGAGAACGATGACTTCATCGTTGGGCCCAAGGGTACTGAAGATGGAGTCGATCGCATCGGTGACAAGTTGGTAGGCCTCAAGTGGTTGGGAGGGGCGAATGTACGCACAGAGTATGTACAAGAATTTACTGGATAGTGTGATTTTGAGGCAGACAAAATTGAAGAGTGAGGAATTGGAGGAAGAGTGGAGGCTGGCACCGAAGCGAGTATGCACGGCAATAAGTACGCCGCGGTTAGAGGGGGTTAAGACGTCGTCGCAGGCATCGGCACGAAAAACGGAGAAATCCGCGGAGAAAAGTTCGTTACTATAAATACAGGGAGTTAAGTTAGTTTCGGTAAGTGCAAAGATGTCATAAGGAAAAACAAGGGAGTTCTGGAAAACCGAGGCAGTTTTGGTGCGCAGGCCTCTGACATTCTGGTAGTACAGGGAAAGACAGCTAGGAGAGTGAGCGTGGCCGGATGGGGGAAGGGCTGGGGGTAAGGGAGTGAAAGGAAAAAGAGAGCCGGTCGGGTTAGGAACTAAAATAGGATTTGTGATCGTTCCGGGCTCTTTGGAGGTGGGAGATACGCCGAGAGCTGACGTAGAGGCGAAAGAGGCTAGGTCAGAGGAGACCTTGTCGGGAGAAATGCCAAATTCGGCGTGAAATTTAAGGAAGAGCTCGCGAAGGGTGGACAGGTCAGTGGGGAGGCCTTCCTGATGAATTGAAACCAGCACATTGGTTTTTGTTTTACCGTCAATGCAAACAGAGTCTGATTTGTCGTGAAGGTAGGCTAGGAGAAGACGGACGTTGTCATAGATTCTATGATCACGAAAGCGGGACAAAAGATAACGACCTTCAGTGGATTCAGCAGATCGCATGGTGAGTTTGACGATGGAAGGGAGGAGAGGGTCAATGAACGAGGGCCTGGAAGGAGAAATTTTGACGAGGGGGTCCGGATTGGAGGGAGGTAAGCCCGAAGAATAGACTTGGAAGGTTGTGAAGGATTCAGAGTATGGGATTTAACGAAATTAGGGTATTTGGGAGGGGTGGAGAAGTTGAAGTTAGGGAAAAGGCCAGCCTGGAGTTGCCAGTTGGAGTTGGGAATAGCAGCTGAAGCCGTGGCGGAGTTGGGAGGGTTGGAGCGATGCGTAGTCTGGTTATTGGGGGGATTACCCTTTGCATTAGTTTTGTGGGAAGGCGATTTAGTATTAGTAGAGAGGGAGTTAGATTTAATATTAGCGTAAGGAATAGTGTTAGACTTAGAATTAGCAGTAGGACTAGGGTTAGGCTTAAGTTTAGCATTAGGACTAGGGTTAGTCTTAGCTTTACTAGAACTGGTCTTTAATTTGATAGTGGAGTTGGACTTAAAGCTAACGGATTTGGAGACCCACTTAGATATTCTAATGTTACCGTAGCTAACAGGGCGGGAGAAGAGCCACTCGTATTTGCAGTGTAGAGACACCTTGAATTTGGAGTAGTGGGGGAGTAGAGCTTCACACAGTCGATCGGCGAGATCGAGAAGTGTTTGGTGAAGAAAGTGCGGATCCAAGTCACATCAGCCAGGTGGAGGGTCCCAGCCACAAGGAGCATTGAGGAAGTCTTGGAAGCAACGACGTTGACACGGTGGAGTTTCTCCAGCCTACACCTCCATTCCTTCTCGGACCATAGGGTGCCGAATTTAGACACGGGGGTGACTAATTCGGAAGTCTGAGCCGAAACGGTCGAAGTAGAACGAGGCACTGGCTGGGCGATGTTGACGACGGCAGGGCTGGGATACTGGGCAGCAGCAGTCTTCTGTACAGCAGCAGGCGGAGTAGACAGGGAAGGCGTGGCAGAAGGTGCGGGCACACGGTCCAGACCAGGGGTGGGACAACCGATGGCGGAAGCACAAGTCGGTCCTACAGCTGGCGAGCGAGAGGGCGAGCGAAGATCAGCGGAGATGGAGCCAAGGAGTGAAGCGTTGCCAGTCACAGCTGCAAAGCAACAGCCGAGGTCGTTTCTAATTTGCTTCATTGAGCGGCGAACGTCATCGACAGCAGGCAGAACAACTGCGAGGAGATCGGCAACAGAAAACGCTGAGTAGAGGTCGTCCAGGGTTCGCGCCGCGGTAGATATTCTAGTGAATGTCGTATGGGACTTCTCCAGAAGTGTCTCAGTTTTCATTTCCATGTTGTTAAGTCTTGCGTTGATCGACGAGATCTCATCAGGGACGGTCTGGGAACACGAGCAGTTACCTAGCGAGGACTGCACCTTAGCGGCAAGGAGAGATTGCTCGCTTAAGAGGTTGTCGGAGATCGTTGCCAGGGCACGAAGTACGTGACACGGCTTGATGTCGGAGCACTCGTTGCACGTAGAGAGACCAACTGATGAAGTCGATCGTGCGCTGCGCTTTAGGCAAGTAGCATGGAAAAATTGCCTGCAGACCCCATCGCATTCAATCAAGTCGCCGGGGAGAGACCCATTGCATACTTTGCAGGCGCACATCTTAAAGGTCGTAGAAGGCAGCAGAACGAAGTGATGATACTGTAGAAATCGGGGAAGTGGTCGAGGCAGCACAACAAAGCAGGTGGTTACGCCGCGGGAAATGAGAGCATCGGAGTCGGCAAATTGGTCACACCGGACAGCAAAGAAAGCACGAGCCGATTGCACAAAGTGTAAACAACGGGAGGTAATGCGAAACACGACTGCACTGTGCGACGGTTGATTGTAAATTTTTTTTTAATTTAATTTTAAACAAATCATGAAAGGTAGGCCAACGTCGATAATCCCCATCGAATCTGTCCAATGTCAATTTTGGAAGCCTCACGGATACTTCATTACGCGCCTCGATTGGAACCCCTGTTGCTTTGTTTTCCTTTGAGGCGGCGTGTCAACTTTTAGGAGAAATTCCCTGTAAAACCGAGATTCAATGGCCACGAATCAATCAGTGAAGAAACCCTCCACAGCGGAAAATGTATCCTGCTTGAAATACTCAATGCCAGAGTCCACCTCTATTTTCCCGGAATATTTCATTGTTAAAATTCGATGGTGCCTCTCCTCGAAGACATCCCAGTGACCCTGAAGATCCTTAAGACGCTTTTCATAGTAATTCCGGGTTCTTTTTTCCTTCCCGTCTTTATTATAATTATTGACGAACCTCTCAATCATCTCCTTTTGCGCGAATTGAGAAGCAATTGCTTCTGCCATTTCAGCAGCCATCGCGTCCACCATTTCAGCAGCCATCGCGTCCACCATTTTGACCCCCAAGACTATACTTCGCAACAATGTGATTAATTAAACGACTTACCAAATTGTGGTGAATTCTCAGGTCCATGCCCCATATATTCTTCACCCACAACAACTGTATGTACCGTCTGCGCGAAACCGATTCCGACCGATATACTAAGTCCAATAAATTCCTCACTCACAACTGTACCGTCTGCGCGAACCGATACCGACGGATATACCAAAAAACCAACCACACAGCACAAGAAATTAATTCGTTTCACAGTTTGCACGTACTATCACTTTTATTTTAATTTTATATTATCGGGCTCGAAGGACCATGTTCTGGTATAATCCAGTTTTTAACAATTTGTTGGTTCTAATCACAATTTTAAGCGACAGTAGGCACAATTCTAATAAATTTTCGTTCCGTTGCGAACGCGTCGAGATTCAACTTGGGGGTGATCTCATCAAGCACCCACCGGAGTCCTTGTTAGCACTTTCTCAAAAAAATGACCATATATGGGCATGAGTCGATAAATCCACCCATACTCACACACAATCCAATCACCTCCGCCGCCATCGCACCCAGTATTGCCATATGACTTGTCGGTTCGGTGTAATCAAAACTTAGGCTGCCACAGGATCTGTCGGCTTGGTGTAATGACAAATGTCAAGGAAGGAGAAGTGCTTTATTTGTAATCAAGTGTCACAGTCAGTGTGAATAGCGAATAGTGAAAGCGCTTATAGGTCCGGTAAGTACTTGATTTAAATTTTTTTTCCTTAAATTATTTCACAGGATCAGTCTACAAACTTAGGATCTACATTTCGCCTACAGCTAGGTAAGTATAATTATGCAAGTAACATTCAATCAAAGTATCTCTTCTCTATCCTGGATCACCCTCTGCTGATGCCACGGGAAAATCTTCTTACTGGCAAAATGCACCGGGTGCCATTGACCATCCTCCTCCGACTTTTGCAGCAAGACCGCGCCGAATCCCAGCGTACTGGCGTCAGTGTGGACCTCGGTTGGCGCTGTCGAGCTGTATATACTCAATACCGGCTTACGGCCAAGAATTTCTTTCAACCTACAAAAAGCCTGAATCTGTTTCGGAGCGAACTCGAATGAAACACCCTCTCTCAAGAGATCACTCAGCGGTTTCGCTATTGTGGCATAATTGTCTATAAATTACGAAATTAGCCACTGAGACCCAGAAATGACTGCAATTGTTTCCGGTTGGTGGGTTGAGGAAACTCCTTTACTGCTACAATTTGATCCTCAGACGGGCTTATTCTACATTGCAGACCACATAGCCCAAATAAAATAAGTAATTTTCCTCATCAGTCATCAGGAACTTGCACTTCGTCCATTTGAACTCTAACCCGTATTGCTTGGCTAACTCGAACAGTTCGCGCAAGATCTCTATCGCTTCTTGTTCATCTTGAGCCGGAATGACCAAATCGTCGATATAAACGCATAGTTTCCCCTGACGGAACAAAGGGAAAAATATTCTATTAACTAGGCGCTGAAACTCCTTCGGCGATGTAGTCAACCCGAAAGGCGCTCGGGTAAATTCGAACTGGCCCCACGGTACCACGAAGGAAGTATATTTCCTACTTTCTACTGCCAGTGGCACGTGAAAGAACCCATTTTGCAAATCCAAAATGCAAAACACTCTAGCCTTTGTTAATTTGTCTACTTGATCCTCTATAATAGGAAGAGGATACTGGCTCTTCATGATTTGCTTATTCATACGCCGGTAATCGACACACAAACGAAAGCTTCCGTCTCTCTTGCGCACCAACACCACAGGGCTCGCATATTCGGAGGTGAGGTGAGGGTCGTCTTCAACGGCTCCAGTAACACCTCTTCTGGGGTTTCGCTCAACGACATCCTCCATCCTGGACCCAAGATCCAGATTGATCTGTCCGATGTACTCCTCTGGGCTCGCCGTCATCGCTTCGTCTTCGCCACGGACATCACTAAGATGTTCCGTCAGATCAAGGTCCACCCGCTCGACTGAGATTGACAGCGAATCCTCTGGGTCGACCAACACTAGCAGGTCGCCCCATATCAACTCACTACTGTGACTTATGGGACCCGCTGTGCTCCGTTTCTAGCTCTCCGTACCCTCCTCCAACTAGTCAAAGATGAAGGGCATCGCTTCCCACTCGCTGTGGACCCGCTCACCAAGGGTCGTTATGTCGACGACATCTATGGAGGAGCTGATTCTATTCCCGAAGCTACTTTGATTGCTCAACAACTCACAGCTATTTGCTCCGCTGGAGGTTTTCCGCTTGCTAAGTGGGTCAGTAACTCCGCTGAACTTCTCGCTCAGGTGTCACCAGCTGCTCTCACAACTGCCGGCCCTATCAGCTTCGAAGAATCTACCATCAAGGTGCTTGGTCTGACCTGGCACCCAACACAAGATAAGTTTACTTATTCATCATCTATTGAGAAGAAAGTCACCAAACGATCCATTCTTTCCGAAACTGCTCGACTATTTGATCCACTGGGATTCCGGTAGTGATACGAGCCAAGATGCTGCTTCAAGAACTGTGGCTAGAGAAACTCGGCTGGGATGAGCCTCTTTCAACTGTTCTTTCACACAAATGGCAACTCTTCAGGGAAGACTTACTGCACCTTGAATCACTTGAGATACCTCGCTGGCTGCACTTAACCTCCGCGTCTACCGTCGAGATACACGGCTTCGCTGACGCCTCGCAACTCGCTATGGCTGCAGTAGTTTTCCTCAAAGTCGTCGCTCCTGATGGCAGCTCTACGACTTCGTTTGTGTGCGCAAAAACGCAAGTGGCTCACTTAAGCATCTCACTATTCCGAGATTAGAGCTCAACGCTGCAGTAATTCTCTCTAGGCTTACTCGCTACGTCCAGACCACGCTTGAGCTTGGTGACGTTCCCACCTTTCTCTTGACAGACTCCGCTGCCGCTCTTACATGGATCAGATGTCATCCATCTCGTTGGAAGGACTACGTCTGCAATCGAGTACAGAAAATTCAAGACCTTCAACCCTCAGCTAAGTGGCGGTTCATTGCTGGGAAGCAAAATCCCGCTGATTGTGCTTCTCGAGGACCCCGCTATTTTGCCTCGAGAATCGCCTTTAACTTCTCTCTTGACAGCTGACGCTCATCACCGCACTTTACATGGCGGTACTCAATTGACACTCGCTTACCTAAGACGTTCGTACTGGATTATTGGTGGTCGAGCACCGGTACGATCATTCATTCTTCGCTGCATCACTTGCACTCGCCACCGAGGGTTACGAGCTCAACAGCTGATGGGGCAACTGCGCGCTAGAAGAATAACGCCTGCACGTGCTTTTCTTCATACCGGCTTAGACTATGCTGGTCCAATTACCTTGAAAACTTGGAAAGGCCGTGGTTCCAAAACGCACAAGGGATGGATTGCAGTTTTTGTGTGCTTCGCTACATCAGCTGTGCGTTTGGAAGTCGTTACCGTCTATTCTTCGGACGCTTTCATCGCTGCATATAGAAGATTCGCTAGCCGTCGAGGCATCTGCCATACACTTTACAGTGATTGTGGTACCAATTTCGCCGGGGCAGATGCAACTCTAAAACGCCTCTTCAAGATGGGATCGAAAGAACTGGGACAACTCGCTACGCTCCTCTCTACTGACGGCACCAACTGGGTCTTCAACCCACCTGGAGCACCCCACTTTGGTGGTAAATGGGAAGCCGCGGTAAAATCGCTGAAGTTCCATCTACAGCGAGTCATTGGTGAAACCCTCTTAACTTATGAGGAGATGACTACACTTCTGAACCAAGTCGAAGCTGTTTTGAACTCTCGGCCCATGGCACCGCTTTCTGAAGATCCTGCAGACCTAGCAGCGCTTTCGCCAGGTCATTTTCTTATCGGTGAGCCGCTAACCTCTCTTCCTTCACCTTCGCTGAATGAGATCGCTGAGACGAGACTCTCTAAGTGGCAGCTTATACAACAGAGAACCGAAAACTTTTGGAAGTGATGGTCCGCTGAGTGTCTACATCGCTACCAGTCGATATCAAAATGGCATCACCCCTCTAATGAGATTAAAATCGGCTCCATGGTACTGCTAACTGATGAACGACTACCTCCAACTAAGTGGCCTCTCGCTCGAGTACTCGCTCTACATCCTGGCAAGGATGGGCTTACCAGGGTGGTGACTATCAAGACCGCTACATCTACGCTGACGAGGCCAATCACTAAACTTTGTGTTCTACCAGTGTCCGCTCTTGAAGATTCATTTGTCAACGCTGTTGCCAAAGGGGGGGGAGAATGTTGAGTAATCAGCTCGACTAAAAAAGGAAAGAATCGGCTCAGCAACCCGTTCTTCAAATTATTCTACAAATCGACTCAGCAACCGGTTCCTAATTGAAAATATGTCAGTCGCTTAGTAGTTTTTTGTTTCTTGTTCCTTAAAAATCATTCTTTTTCTGTAACTAAATAGAGGCAGTTGTGTTTTCTCGCATTAAAAGTTTATTCGCTCAAACTAGTGTTTGTTTCTCTCACCTAACCGGAATTTTTAGTAAGTTCACATTAAAAAATGTGTACATTTTTTTTTTTTTTTGGAGGGGGAAAAATGCCTTACGCACCGTCAGGGTGTGTAAAACACCCTGGTGTGTGGGGTTCGCACCCACTAAAAAACCTCCTCCGTGTCAGGCGCTTCCTCACCCCGGGACCACTTTTCGTATTACTTCAGGGTGGTGCCTATGATGATGATGGCTAACATTTGAGCTCCTTCTTCATGGTTGCCTATGTTGTTGCCCGTCCGGTGCCACTGGGGTCTCTCTTTTCTTGGTTAGTAGCACCAGTCTTACAAATGCCTCAACCCGATCCCACCTTTCCTTGCTGTGCAGCATGGCGTTTACCACTCTGTCCGGCGTTATTGGTCCGAGGGCGGCTTCTAGTTCCTGCTTTTCCGTTGACCATCTGCAACATTCGAAGAATGTGTGCAGTGCGTCGTCCTTGGTAGAGTCGCCGTATTGGCAGGCCGGGCTATGGGTTTTACCCATCTTAAAAAGGTAGCTATTAAAATAGCCATGCCCTGTGAGGAATTGAGTGGTGTAGTAGTTGACTTCACCATGCTCCCGCTCCATCCAGTCCTTTAGGTTAGGAATGAGTCTCGCGGTCCATCTCCCCCTGCTTTCCCCTTCCCATCGTAATTGCCAGCTCCTCAGGGTTTGTTCGTGTGTCTGGTCCTTCGCTGCAGTTTTGCCGATTACGTCCTTGGTTTCGTGCATCTGCTTTCTCTCCTGGGCTAGGAGGTCGATTGGGACCACCCCTGCTATTACTAGCACCGCTGGTTCTGAGACCGTCCGATATGCAGAGGTCACCCGGAGAGCCCCTTTTCTCTGCACTGCTGCCATTTCTTTCCGGTTTCTCTCGATCCTAAGTGCTTCTGCCCAAAGCTCGCAACCGTAGAGGAGAATTGAGTGCGTGACCGCCATCAGCAATTTCCTTCTGCTCGCTATTGGTCCTCCCACGTTGGCCATGAGTCTGCTGAGGCTTTTTGTGGTTCGTGCAGCTCTTTCCGTCGCGTACCTGATCTGCTCTGAGTACGTGAGCTTTGAGTCCAGTCTGATCCCCAGGTATTTTACCGCTGACTTCGCGACTATGGTTTCTGTTCCCACCTAGACTTCTATAATAGTCGGGACCTGTTGTGATGCATTTAACATATGACCAGCTTAGAATCTCACTCCCGCGAACTCATAAACAAAGTTCTGAACGGGAGTTAAATTTCGTAAACAAGCGGTCATCACCCCTGCTTCCATGCGCCTCGATGGTGAGTCAAAAAAAAGACGCAAAGCTGTGCAAATTATTCGCGCGACCCAGTTAGGGGTCATATGATACGCACCGGGCCCCACCGGGCGTGCGCGCGGCTGGGCAACAAACCACGCCGAGTTAGCTGACCACGCAGCTTTCCACCGTCAGGTGCTAAGGGCAGTAAATAGCGATGTAAGCAATATTTAGGGTTAATCAATAAATTAGTAGTAGGCATTATTATAAGAATTATAATGTAGTGGTTAAAGACTTCGTATAAATAAGCTGGGTATCGAACAAATAAACAGGATTGATACTACGAACGTCTTTCCGTACGGGACCGTGCTTTCAAAGCTGCCCAAACAAACCCCTATTGGCCGTGCTTAATTAAGCTGCCAAATAACTCAACTGAAAAACAGAAGCAACTGCTCTCCGAGCAGCTTCTGCAAAACAGTAGGTCGGAGCTCTGAAGAACTGCCCCTAAGAATTTGGAATATACTACGATCAGGATCTCCATCCATTCCCGCTACGGAGAGGACTTACCACATGGCGACCGTGATCTAGAGACAGGAAGAACAAAAGCAGGCAGAAGACGCCCAAGACGGAAGAAAAGACCCAGAGGCATGAGCGATTTGGACAAGTCTTTCGAGAACATCTTCAGGAAGCTGGAAAAACAGGTGGAAAGAAATATCAGCAACCTCACATTGTATCCAGCGGGCGTAGTAGTACAACCTTACATCCTAGACCCAAGGTCAACAAACGGCGACAGCGAAATCCCCGAATACACCCCGGGACCCAAAAAATTGACGATAGAAGAGTATAGAGCACGCGGAGCAAAGAAGGAAGGCAGCTCAACGCAGAACAACAAACCAAAACGTGGAGGCAGGAGGAAGAAAGCAGCAAGGAACCTCCAATACTTCAAGCTTAGGGCCAGTCTAGCTACATCAGAAGTAGAACAACAGAATTACCTACAACTGGCAGCGGAAACGAAGGCGCAACTTAATAAAATAAAAAGAAAAAAGCATAGTAATAAGTAACAATGTATTAAAGTAAATAGTATATTAATAATACAAAAATAATGTTAGATTACGATTGTCATACCAAATAAGCTAATTCCCATAGGAACAATAAGTAAAATATTTAGAATTAATAAAATTAAATAGAGAAATATAACAAAAGCATTTGTAAAACAATGGGTAAAACGCAATCAAAAAATGCGGACAATAATGGAGAAATTGTAAACAACCTGATAATAGAAAACGCAGTTCAGATAGAGAATAGGCAAATAATAATCCTCTTATTAATTATCGCGATCGTAAAACTCTTGGAATTCATTTACTTGGTGTATAAGGAACACAAGAAAAGTTTGAAAAAGAAATACCTCAGCGAGCCAGCGGTACTGAAGGTTTAAAGTAACGCAGCACGCTAAATTGTCGTTTTTTTTCAAAAAAAAAATATAATAATATAGCTAAACACAAAAAAAAAAAAAAAATAAAAATATATATATATGTATATATATTGTAAAGCACAAACAATTTAGATATACATACATATTTACAATGTACACGGACTTTTATCTTCAGCGAAGGGCTGGTTTAGCTGTGAAGCAGCTTAATGAACAAATTATATATTTTATGCTTAGGCTAGGAGCAATTTCTGTAATAATTTTATTATTAATAGCTATCTACCACTTTGTATTAAAAAAGAAGTAAAAAAATAAATAAATAAAAATAAAAAATATATATATATAAATTTTGTTATAATACGGGATCTGAGACTAACATTAGTCGCACTTCTGGTCAGTATAGGATTGATGATCCATGGAAAAACTAGTAGATACACAACAAAGTTCGAATGGACGAATTAAATGAGATAGAGGAAGAGTTAAAAAGAATTTTAGCAAATTTTAATAAAAGTAAGAATAGGCAGTATACAAGTAAAACACTTCAAGATAAGAAAGAAACAGTCAAGAACGCGCTAAACAAAGCGGTAAAAATAGTAACAACTCCAGCAGATGCTGAAACAATCATAGAATTTAGGGAAAGTTACCGCCGTATAAAACAAACAGCTGACTCTATTCTGGATATAATAGACACTCAGCTAAGCTATACAACAATGTTCGACATAAAAACAGCAACGGCTTTACTAAAGCCATACGATGGAAACTATGATGAAACGGAAGCGTTCATCGCGTCACTGGAGTTACTAGATGAGTTAACTCCAGTTGAGCAAAAAGGGACAATGATTAAGTTCATTAAAACACGAGTATCTGGAAAGGCCAGATACGTGATAACGGAGGAAATGAACTCCGTAAGCCTAATAAAGGCAAAATTAATACAAAAATTTACGCCAAAGGTATCATCAGAAGCAATCTTAGCGCAGTTGAAAAATTGCCGCCAAGGAACAAGAAAGCTGGAAGAATATTCAAGTCAAATAGAAAACCTGACGAGACAGTTAACCAGAGCATATATCTACGAGGAAATCGCAACAGGGGAGGCAGCTGAAAAGCTAGCAGAAAAAACTGCGGTACAAACGTTTGCCAAAAATCTCTCAAATCCGGAGACATCCCTAATATTAAGAGCAGGAAACTTCTCGACGGTTTCGGAGGCTACTACGAAGGCAATGACAGTGGACGAACCGCAAACAAGCAAAGTCCTGCACTATAATGCATGGCAAGGAAGAGGTTTGCAAAGAAACTACTATCAAGGCAGAAATAATAACTGGAATAGGAACAATAACAGAGGCAACGGACGATATCAACAAAACAATCAATGGAGACAGAATCGTTGGAATACAAACAATACTAACAATCGATTTAATAATAGTAATAACAATAATAATACTAACAACAACGGTAACAACCAAGTAGGCAACCAGAGGAATAACCAAAACAATAGAGGGCCTAACAATAGAAGGGTGAATTACTGCGAGTCGGGGGAAGCCCAAGACCCCCAGCCCATAGCGGAAGCAGTAAGGTTGGGGGCAACACAACAGAACACAGGGTGTTCCAATTGAACTTATCGCTGTCAAATTTTGTCAAGGCATATGTGGATATGTGTGGCACGGTATGCACGTTCATCGTGGATACCGGGGCAGATATATCTATATTTCGAAAAGAAAAAATTGACAGCGACCAGCTCATATACCCTAAAAACACCTGTATGATACAGGGCATAACGGACACAAAGAAGAAATCGATAGGAGCAACCTATACAAAGTTGCACCTAAACGAAGAATTTATAGTCGAGCACGTATTCCAAATAGTGGATAATGATTTCGCTATTGAAGCCGACGCAATTCTTGGTCTGGATTTTCTAAGAAAATTTAAGGCCGTCATCGATTATGATACGTGGACGCTCTCTCTAAATAATGCAGGTAACTCGGTGCAAATACCAATTTTTAGTGGCCCTACAAATGGGTCATTAGTCATACCACCACGGTGCGAAATCATTCGGGAAATAAAGCTCCCACAGACAGACATTCATGAGGATATAGTGATCTCAGGAGGGGAGATCAAACCAGGCATATTTATTGCGGGGACAATAACTTCTACAAGTAAACCACTTGTAAAAATCCTAAATACGACAAGCGAGTCTTGTACCATAAACGAAATAAATATTGAAACACTGCCACTAACAGATTTCAGTGTACTCAAGACAAACGCGGTTAGGGCAAAAAGGGTAGAACAAATATTCGATAAATTAAAACTCAATACAATCCCCGAGTATGCACGATCTCAGTTTAGAAATTTGTGTCAAGATTATCAAGATATTTTCGCACTCGAGGATGAGCCACTATCAACAAATAACTTCTACGACCAGTTTACACGAAAAATTATAGGATTCCCGAGGCACATAGGCAAGAAATCAACCGGCAAGTTGAAAAAATGCTAGCCGACGGAATCATTGAAAATTCTGTTTCCCAATTTAATTCACCAATATTGCTAGTACCGAAAAAATCCGCTGATAATAACAAAAAAAAGTGGCGTTTAGTTGTAGATTTTAGGAATTTAAATAAAAAAGTATTAGGTGACAAATTCCCTCTACCTAGGATAGAGGATATACTCGACCAGCTAGGGCGAGCAAAGTACTTCACTACTTTAGATCTTATGTCTGGATTTCACCAAATTTCCCTGGAACGAAACTCAAGAAGACTGACAGCTTTTTCCACAAACCAGGGACATTATCAATATACCAGATTACCTTTTGGTCTTAATATAAGTCCCAACAGTTTCCAGAGAATGATATCAATAGCAATGGCAGGGTTAACGCCGGAAGTTGCGTTCCTGTACATTGATGATATTATAGTAATAGGATGCTCTCAGTCTCACCACCTTAAGAATTTAGCAACAGTGTTTAGCAGGCTAAGAGAAAGAAACCTTAAATTAAATCCCGAAAAATGTAGATTCTTTCAAACAGAAGTTACATATTTGGGACATCAGATTTCAGCACAGGGGGTAAAACCCGATACTTCAAAATATGAAGCTATCAAACACTATCCCGTGCCTAAAAACTCAGACGATGTGAGACGATTTGTTGCGTTTTGCAACTATTACCGCCGTTTCGTACCAAATTTTGCGGACGTCGCACAGCCATTAAACAAACTGCTCAAGAAAAACACTAAATTTGAATGGTCGGACATTCATCAAAAAGCGTTCAATACATTAAAACCCATTTTAATGTCACCCACAATTTTGCAATACCCTAATTTTCAAAAACAATTTATAATCTCAACAGACGCATCTAACGTAGCATGCGGTGCCGTACTAGCACAAGATAACGATGGAGTAGAGTTACCAATTGCTTATGCAAGTAAGACATTTACTCCTGGGGAAAGAAACAAATCTACTATAGAAAAGGAATTAACAGCTATACATTGGGCAATAACATACTTTAAGCCTTATGTGTACGGTAGAAAATTTATAGTGAAATCGGATCACCGACCTTTAGCATACCTATTCAGCATGAAAGACCCTTCATCTAAACTCACGCGAATGAGATTAGACCTGGAGGAGTTCGACTTCGAAATCCAGTATGTAGAAGGGAAAAAGAATCGGGCCAGACGCATTATCTAGAATACAGCTCGACAGTGACGATCTGAAGGGAGTTAGGGTACTACAGGTACAGACACGTGCTATGAAACAACAAGAAAAACAATCAACCCAAACGGAAGATGGCTACATTGAATCGCAGCCTGATCAACTACGAGTTATGGAAACGCCATCTCCGTCCGAGGTAAATCGGCTACCGGAACTACACCTGAAAGTTAACAAGGAAAGGCAAAACAAAGCTGAATTAGAAGTAAAGATAGTAAGCAATTGCAAAGAAGAATTCAAGCGGTACATAAAATTCCAACTAGTAGAGCCAGCATTAGTGCAGGCATTTGAAATGTTGGAAGAATATATAAATACTAATTTTCAGACCAAGACTCTGAAACTTTCGGCCGAAAGTGAAATTTTCAAGTTTATTAGTCAAACCGCATTTAAAATCCTAGGAAATGATAAATTAAACGAAGTAAATATAAAAATATATAAACCACAGACATTCATTAAAGACAAAAACAAAATTGAAGAAATACTCTACAATTTTCATGCGACACCTATTGGCGGACATTTAGGCCAGACGAGGATGTATAATAAATTAAAGGAAATATACAAATGGGAAAATATGAGGAAGAGTATAGCAAAATATGTAGGTAAGTGTGAACTATGTGCCAAAAACAAATATCAAAAGCACAATAAAGAACCATTAGAAATCACAACAACACCTCAAAAGGTTTTCGATACAATATCTATAGACACAGTGGGACCGTTTACCAAAACGGAAAACGATAACAGGTATGCAGTAACAATGCAATGCGATCTCAGTAAATATATAATAATAATACCAACTAAAGACAAAGAGGCAAACACAATAGCAAATGCTATGGTCAACGGATTCATACTCACGTATGGACCCATGAGTAGGATTAAATCTGATCTTGGAACGGAATACAAGAACAAGATTTTCAGCGAAATTTGCAATATACTGAAAATTAAACAACTCTTTTCCACTGCTGCACATCCTGAAACTATAGGGGCGTTAGAAAGAAACCACAAGTGTCTAAACGAATACTTGAGATGTTTTGTGAATGAAAATAGGGATGATTGGGACAGGTGGATCCCATACTATTCGTTTTGTTACAATACTACACCAAACACTGTACACGGCTATACACCATTCGAACTGGTATTCGGAAAAAAAGTAAATTTACCTACAGAAGTGCTAACTACTAAACCAGACCCCATTTATAATCATGACTTATATTGCAAGGAAATGAAATTTAGGCTACAAGAATCTCTAAGAAAAGCCAAACAATATCTAGAAATATCTAAACTGCGTTCTCAAGAAACGAATAATTTAAATTGTAACCCACTAACTATAAAAGTAGGTGATAAAGTATTATTAGATGTTCAAGATAGGAAAAAGTTAGATTCATTGTATAAGGGACCCTATATAGTAAAAGAAATTGATAAGGTAAATTGTATAATAGAAAACAACAATAAAACTATGAAGGTACATAAGAATAGGCTAAGGAGAATAGAAGTAGACAAGTCCTAAATAACATTTATTGATAGAATAAAATTATCCATAATAATAATAATTAAATAAATTATTTCAAAGTAGCAATAATAATACATAGGCAGTTTGTAAACGCAAAAGAAAAAAAAAATTTTATTTTTTTTTTCCCCTTAAGGGGGAGGGTGTGATGCATTTAACATATGACCAGCTTAGAATCTCACTCCCGCGAACTCATAAACAAAGTTCTGAACGGGAGTTAAATTTCGTAAACAAGCGGTCATCACCCCTGCTTCCATGCGCCTCGATGGTGAGTCAAAAAAAAGACGCAAAGCTGTGCAAATTATTCGCGCGACCCAGTTAGGGGTCATATGATACGCACCGGGCCCCACCGGGCGTGCGCGCGGCTGGGCAACAAACCACGCCGAGTTAGCTGACCACGCAGCTTTCCACCGTCAGGGTTAATCAATAAATTAGTAGTAGGCATTATTATAAGAATTATAATGTATGTAGTGGTTAAAGACTTCGTATAAATAAGCTGGGTATCGAACAAATAAACAGGATTGATACTACGAACGTCTTTCCGTACGGGACCGTGCTTTCAAAGCTGCCCAAACAAACCCCTATTGGCCGTGCTTAATTAAGCTGCCAAATAACTCAACTGAAAAACAGAAGTAACTGCTCTCCGAGCAGCTTCTGCAAAACAGTAGGTCGGAGCTCTGAAGAACTGCCCCTAAGAATTTGGAATATACTACGATCAGGATCTCCATCCATTCCCGCTACGGAGAGGACTTACCACACTGTCGTCTTGTGAGCAGGACGATCTCGGTCTTTTCGGTGGCTAGTGTTAGGCCGTGTTCTTCTAGCCAGGAGAATACTCGTCGCATCACTTGGTTCAGCCTCCATTGCGCCTCCTCAGTGTCTCGGGCCACTATGATGGCTGCGATGTCGTCTGCGTAGCCTACCAGGAAGCTATTTTCCGGCGTCTCCATTTGCAGGATTCCATCATAGAAGACGTTCCACAGGTCTGGGCCGAGTATCGAGCCTTGAGCGGCTCCTGTTGTGATCCTTTTCCTGCCAGTCCCCATTGCTGTTTCGTATATGAGGTCCCTGTCGTGCAAGTAGCTCTCCACCATTCGCAGGAGGTACTCCGGTATCCTAAAACGGTGTTCGAGAACGGTGAGCATCTCAGTCCAATTTGCAGAGTTGAACGCGTTTCTCATATCCAGCGTTGCCAGCAGGACCACCTTCTTCGAATAGTGGCGTCCCTGTTGCGCCGCGTGAAAAGTCCTTGTAACCTCGGCTATTGCACCGATGGTCGACCGACCTTTCCGGAATCCGTATTGCCTGTCACAGAGTCCTCCAGCTCTCTGGACAGCTACTGTCAGACGTGGTTTCAACAGTCGTTCCAGGAGTTTCCCTGCGGTGTCTAGCATACACAGAGGCCTGTATGCTGCCGGGGTTTCAGGGTCGCCTTTGCCCTTGCTGATTAGCACAAGCCTCTGTTGCTTCCATCGTTTTGGAAATGTTCCTTCCTTCAGGCAGCAGTTGAACATTTTTAATAATGCTTGAGGGCAAGCTCGCGTGATCGCCTTGAGGATCTCCGAGGGGATTCCGTCTGGCCCTGGAGCTTTCTTGTTTTGTAGAGAGCTTGCGGCTTCCCTTAGTTCTTCCTCGTTGAAGGCCGGTATCTCTTCTGGAGGGATTATTCGGGGCACATGCCTTCTCGTGGGGTGTGCTGGGAACAGGGTGTCCACTATGTTCTCCATGCGAGCTGCCTCCATGATTGGAGAAGCCGTCTGCGCTCCGAGTTTTCGCATGACTATTCTATAGCCTAGCCCCCAGGGATCTCTGTTCACGTCTGCTCTCAATTCCTCCCACTTTTTCCGTTTGCTGTTGATTATAGCTCTCTTCAGTTCGCTTCGCGCCCTTTTATATTCCATGGACGCCCTTTCAGCCGAGTCTGAGTTTCTTCTCCTTCTTCTAGTGGCCGTTCTTCTAAGGGTGTGGCACCTTTTCCTTAGGGTCGCGATCTCGTCGTTCCACCAATAAACTAGCTTCTTGTTATCTCGCGGCGACTTGCGGCGGGGCATGGAAGCGTCACACGCTCTACGTATCAGGCCCATTGTGTTCCTGACCACATCCTCGGCTTTGCTCGTCTCCCACGACATTCGCGCTATTCCGTTCTCTATCGTCGTAACAAGAGCCGGTGTCAAGTTTCTTCACGTTCCATCTGGTCGTCTTTTGACGGCTTTCTGTGGCCTCTGCTCTTTCCTCTCGCGTATTAAATACGATATATTGGTGGTCACTCCCGTTATATTCTTCACTGACATGCCAGTTAGTAATTCTCGGTATTAGGGTCTCTGATGCTAGTGTGACATCTGGTATAGTTCCTCTGCAGCCGGGTCTTCTGAAGTTTGGGACGTTTCCAACGTTAAGCACTTCTAAAGCTAGCCTTGCGGCTGCTTCCAGCACTCGCTGCCCTCTGTGTACATAAAGAAAAATAAATTACAGTATTACGTCGAAATATTTGTGCTTGAAATGCTGTCGTGAATTTTGAAAAGTTTTGCACGAGAGGAGCAATTCTTTGAAGAACTTTTTGATCTCTTCTCTTTTTTCTCGAAAATTAGGATTTTTACACAACAAATTACAGAGGAAGCACTCCATGACTATTGAAATTTGAAATACACCTTTTTTTTGTAGGACAAGTGTACATTCGTGTTCCATGCTTCATTATAAACAGAAAAAAAAAATTAGTCGGTTATTAATGAATAAAATGCAACCACGGATCGGACAACTTCCGAGCGTAGGACAGAGAAATCATACCATTAAATTTGTAGGACAATGTGTCCTTGTTATTGCGCAATCATTAACTAATAACAGTACAAAAAATTAGCTGGTTATTAATCAATTTCGTGACGTCATTATTTAAACATATCAAGCATGGGGGACGCTTCGGTGAAACCGTCCATTTTGTCGGACAAATGTTTTTTCGAGCTTAGCATACTAAAATCTCAATATTCGACAATAAAAATAATTGTTATGAAACAAATTGAGTTTGCCACCAGATCGACATGTTTCACGACCACCCACTTCGCTACCTACCCTTATCAAGATTTTTCCTTCAGACAAGTTGGGCGTCTCGGCTACACGAAGCTACTCACCCATTATCAGCTTGTTATTAATCAGTTACAAAAAACATTGCTGGCCCGCCCAACAAACAATATTTATCTCATAAAACTCTTCAAGAGTTATATGAGAGTTAAATAGGCTTTAACTAAGATAACAGTTTTAGAAAAAATACTCTTTAAAACATATTGAAGAGCATTACTAGTCAAGAACTGGCGTATGAAATAAGCCTAATAAAGAGTTTATAGCTATCGTGAAGCGTTTTCCAAATCACTAACAAGAATGTTATAAAAGCAGCTATAAGAATTAATAATATCTTTAAAAGTGTGTAATGCGAACTTATCTTCCTATAATAACTTTTAACAAGCTTATTAGAAACCTTCAAAATTACTCTTTATTAAAGCATGCGAGATTATTATAAGAACAATCATTTGTAGTGTTTTTCAATAAGAGGATTTCATGACAAACTTCAAATAAGATTGTATGTGTTTTGAAGTTCATCTTTTATATTTACATATTCTATCTTCTTGTAAAGTCCTCTAAAAAGAATTTATAAAAGTTACGGCAAGAATTTGTCACAAACATGTTTGTATCTTCACATTATGAATAAAGTCATAATTGCAATTGAGAATTGTACCCAATACATAATGGGGATATTACTGCAAAAAAAATTAGACTGTTGAAATGTGGTCTAATATTTCCTAAAAATATTTATCGCCTTCAAGATTTTCCAAATTAATAAACATGAAATGGAATACAAAATATTTTTATTTAAATTAATTTCATTAAACAATACAAAAAATTGCCCGAAAGTGTTATTGCTACATAATATTTATAAATAAAATAGAAAACAGATTGAAATTTCAAACTAAATATTTTATTTTCAAATTTATTTGCTAACGAGTGCATTTTTACTTTCTGATTTTTTTTAATGACAACCAAAAATGGCCGATTATTTTTGCCTTCTTTAACCCTTAACAGCCCAGTATGCTTTTGTAACGTAACTGACCAGTAGTGTCCAAGAGACACATCACCTTATTCTAGGGCATATGATTGAAAACAAAGATAATGTGAATGCACATATACATAGTACACTATGAGGCGAGTAGACACGATAAGACTATAAGCACTATTAGTAAATGTAAATAAGTAATCCACCTTCATATCCAAATCAAACAAAATGTCATTGTGTCTATTGAACACATGTGAGTTGTTGAATTTCTATTTTAGTTTATTAACAATAAATATTAATTTATTTATGTTACAAATATTTTCAATGTACATTTAGATTCATAACATACTAGGGGTAGATTAGATAAAAGGTGAAGTCATAAAAATAAATACTTTTGTTTTTATAAGGATAAGAACGCAAAAATGTGTCCACGAGACACTTGTGGGTTGTTGAGTTACTATTTTAGTTTATTAACAATAAATATTAATTTATTTATGTTACAAATATTTTCATTGTACATTTAGATTCATAACTTACTAGGGGTAGATTAGATAAAAGATGAAGTCATAAAAATAAATACTTTTGTTTTTATAAGGATAAGAACGCAAAAGTGTGTCCAGGAGACACTTGTGGGCTGTTTAGGGTTAAAGCGTTTTCAAGGATACTTTACGAATTTTCTCGTATGTGTTTCTGTTATTAGTGCATTAAAAGAACACATTCTTATTAAATATTTTTTTAAGTCTACTGCAATAAAAAATTCTCCTCTATTACCTTTATTCGACTCTTATAAGAACTTACTGCTGTATTATTCTCTTTTAAAACTATTACCAAAAGACTATTCAGATTAACTACATAATATTTTTGACTTAAGTAATAATGAGCGGCTAATTGAACTATATTCTTGGCTGAAGGTGTTATAATAGGACTATTATTAGAACTACTATTATAAAAAAGTTGTTACACGAGTCCTATAGGAATAGTTCTAAATAATATCCCTAAAAGAATGCTATAGAAATATATTCTTGTCTAAGGTTGTTTAAAGAGCTTTTTAAAACTTGAGTTCCCGCGTTAACGCGGGTGCGTGTCAAAGTTTGACATTTGGTTTTGCGCAACTGAATAAAGAAGTTCAACTCGTGGTTTTCTGCTCTGGTGAAGAAATTAGTATTGTGTTGTGAACTTTATAATAACAATACAAAAACATGTTTAAAATAGTGCAAACAACCGAGAATAATAGGCAGCTCCTTTCAATCGTGCCAGAAGGTTGGGAATTAAACGGCAAATTACACTGGCCACCCATTAGAACGTCCAAAATTGAATTAAGGAACTTAATTCGTTCCGGCAACTCAAAGCCTTCAACTAACTGCGTAATAATGAAGTGTAAAAAAAAGCAAGACAATATAGCCTCATATCAGGTGGCTGAGGGCATGTTGTCTGAAATGATCCTTCAAACAGACAGCGATACAACATCTATTACATCAAATATGAAAAGGAAAAGCCGAGTACAGACTGCAGAATTAGATTTCAATGCGTCAATAGAAAAATTGCAGAAACCGGCAGCACAATCGATGGTAATTGTGATATATTTACTTGAGTGTAAAAAAATAAATTTATAAAAACATATGTAGAGCCTAATGCAGCAATACATCGCAGAAGCAGATGTTCAGGAGGAGTTAGCTGAGGAACCGATTCAGGATGAGCAACCGATTCAGCATGAGCAACCGATTCAGGATGAGCAACTTCTTCACCAAATAACATTATATCCAGGGCAAGAAAGTTTTGTAACACAGGATGTTCCCTCCTACATAGATCTATCATCAATAATGCCACCAGGAGATAACAAAATTGATCAATTATTAAAATCAGTTGCAGATCTTTCTAGATCCATAGCAAGGATTGAAGCCAAGGTGGGCACTTTGGGAAAAATAATTGCTTCGGAGGTAAAAACTTGAATGTATTTTATTTAAGACTTCTTAATTATTTTATTTTTAGCCCTCCACTCTCAACTTAAAAGATACTGCTGATTATAATAAACTAGCAACTCTTACTATAATGGCTACTACTTCAGACGTAGATGAGTTCGAAAAACATTTATCTGCACCCGAACATTTTGAAAATATGGTTTGTGATGAAATTTTATTTGCGCACGTTTGTAATTTAGTTTTATGTTTCAGAAGAAAACAATTCGAACGATTGTTGGAAGTGCTCCACAAAATGGGACCAGCTTATGCTACATAATTGTGGATAGGCTTTTTGATAGAAAGCTGTTTTTGTACTATTCGTGGAGTGGAGGCACTCGCAATTGTGAAAAACCGAAGAAACGTTTTGCTGATTATAAATCTATTTTGCGTTTGTTCCTCGAAATTGCCATCGCAAATGATGCGAATTTTTCTGAACGCGACGTAGAGCAGTTTTATAAACAAATTTTGAAAAATGCCGCAGCCCGATGCAAAACTCCTGTGCGGCAATCAGCGAGAAAAGTACGATCTCATCGTATTACTGATGGCAATGAAGATGACGTAAACTCAGCTCTCGACGCAGAACATTAATCTGGGTTACAGAAAACATTGATAATCTTTTTAGCTTATATTTAATTTGTTAAAGTATAATACATGACTTTAACAAATTAAATATAAGCTAAAAGGATTAGCAATGTTTTCTGTAACCCAGATTTTTTTCTTTATCCTATTGAAAAAATTAAAAAAGAAACAATTAAGTATTGTAACCTGTTATTAAGGGCTATTGCGAATATCGCGGAACAAGTAATAAAAATGCATAATTCTCTATTAACAAATTATATATCATTTTAAAATGTAAGGATAAACAACTTCGAATATAATTTTTTAGTTTAGTGTATGAATTAATGGTGTGAATATTGTTGCGGTTTCATTGTAAGTAACAGCTACCATTTTACATTTTATCTCACTTAGTTCATATGATACTAACTCTTCATCTAATTCACAATTAGACTTATATATATGCAAATATGATGACCTTGGTTGGTTGGTTGGTTTGAGTGGCGTCCTGCTCCGAGCAGGTACCAATTAGCGCTAGGAAGCGCCGTTTTGATACCACGAAAGAAACCCCACAAGAAAAGAACTGAAAAAGCTACAAGTGAATAAGAAAGGTGTTAAAAGATCAGAGCCAGTTCGTGGAGTTCAAAAAGAGAACTACCTCCCTGATTTTTAACACCGAAAGAACGCTGATGTCGTCCAGCACGTGCCCACCCAAGGCCCGGCGCCTAGCTCCATGATGATGACCTTATTGGAGTATCGAAAAAATTACTTATTTCTTTTACATTATGTCCACAAATAAAAAGATTACTATTTTGAAGTGATGCATGTTTATATTGAAACAACACATTTGCATTTGTTAAACACCATCTATTCCTGACATCGTTACTTAAACAAAAATCAGCCGCAATTTCAATTTTTGAGTAGCAGATTTCACCGGGTATATCGCTTGAAATTTTATTTTTGGGAAAAGGATACTTCTTTGAATTTTCGTTGCTGTCTTCATGATCCGCTAGTTTACTCATTTCAGACAATCTTTTGGCTATCTGCACTAAGGGTCGATTTCCCTGACGTATTAACATTTTTATTTGGTACAGCATATTCTCGAATGGGTAAGCATGGAACGTTGACAAACTTCCAAACTTCCGGACATCTTCTACTAAATGAGTTAGATTGTGTACGTTGCTTGTTATATATGCCTCACCATAAATATCCCTATAAATTTCGACATAATATTCCAGCAATTGTTCGGCAATATCAAGATATCTACTTATATATTGTTGAGAAGAGCAAATTGTAACAGCACAGAAAAGCAATAAAAAATGTTGGTAAACGTCACTCGCTAGATGGTCTTTCAAAATAACTATGCTTATGTAATAGAAAAAGGATCGATATTCTAATCCTTTCCAGTGAGCCAAACAATCGAACCCTCTAACTTTTCTATGGATTTCGCTGGGCAATTGACATTTCAAAAGGAAATTTGAAATTGCTTCGATATCCTTTGCTGACCATTTAGCTCTAAATGTTTTAAAGTTTCCATCTCTCCAACCAAATAAACACCTACGAAAAATGAAAGCAGTTTAAGTAATGAGATTAAAAGTTGTTTTTGGTTAATCTCGCAGCTAGATCTACATTAAAGAGTATATTAATGTTATCAAAAAATATAATCAAATTTCGAAGTTATGGATATAATCACTTGATAAGTTTTATATTAGTAGCCTTAATCGATATAGGTATATGTTTATTAGTGACTCATGAAACTTTCTCTATTTATCAAATTTACATTTCTACATTTTCATTACGCCTAGATCTATTAAATGTAAAGCGTCCCCTATAGGAAAGTCTTCAATCATATCAATTCAAAAATCTGACAAAAAATCGGCCAAAATTCTTCTCTTGAACTTTTGCCAATAGGTAATCCGTCAAAATTAATATTTAAGGAAATTCGCATTGCTTGCTTGGCATTTCGAAAATAATTTTGCAAGCAAACCGATAATCCCTGATGCCAGTATTTACCAGAATTGCCAATTGTCATCAATTGAATTGATTGAGGTGTTTCCAGTAATGTCCTGGGATCTTGAGGTAATGTAAATGGCATAGCAGTGTTTACGATTTTAATTAAATCTTTCAATGCGCTCTGCCTTATATTATAATTCAGCGCCCATGCTTTTAAAGCTTTTACAAAATTTGCTCTTATCATATCGGGATGATCCAATTCGTCAAAATCCGATTCGTGGTCACAATCATCTAACATTACCTCATCGGCCAAAGTTGGGCTAACAGAATGTGCTCGATTATCCGGCTGTGTAGCATATCCGACATTGCTGTTAATAGTTTCGTCATCCTCGCTGTAATCATGATTAACAGCAACTACATTTTCGCGTTTAGCAGGGAGTGATTGTTTTTGTATAGACGATAAATAGTTCTGTTTCACTGCTCTGGAGAATGCACCACTTCTTTTTAATTTTCTCCATTTTTGTATTCCGGATGGATTCATTTTAATTCGGATTTAAGTCAACTTAATCGCGTATGATATGTAACTTGACTGAATGATAAATGCGAACTGTCACATTACTCATTATAGTAATTTGCAAAAATGCTAAGTAGTTCTTGTTCTTATAAAGGTGTTATTTAAACTTAATATGAAGTCATTAACTTTTAAAACTTTTACTCAAGATCTAGACTAGCTTTGATTCGTATAATGATCTTATAAGATTGTAAACCACATAGTCCAAACATTTGTTTTTAAAAAAGCTTTAAGTTAAACTCTTAAAAGAAAATGTTCTTACTTTTCTTATAATATACTAACACAAAATCATTGTAATGCAGTAATCAGAATAAGAAGTCTTTTGAAAAGACAATATTACTTTTAAGAGTTTCTACCAAGGATGGATTCTCCGCGGATGCCTTAAAAGGTAATAATAGTGCAATTTTTTAAAGAAGTAAAACATAAATCCGCTATTAGAAATGAATTTTACGAAAATCTCTTATAAACCATTTAAACGGAATATTTTTTAATGAAATAACTAATAAGAGCTTTATAAGTCTATTTCAATTTTGTTTAGGAATAGCCTCTTGCAAATTGTTAGTTGGGCGTGGACTATTAGACGTTGCACTCATTTTTATATTTTATTTTGAAACACTTTAGTTATATTACTAAAAAATATTGTATACCTATTTTTTCTTTTGTCCGGCAAACAAACAATGACGACAGCGCTTTGAAATTTCACGTGACGTGACGCCTTGCTACAAATTTTAGCAAGGAGTGACGTCAAAATCCCTCCTGAGCTTTGATATATTTTGGTCAATTTTTATTTATTTGATAAAGCAAAAAATACGTGTTCAATATTTTTTGATAATCTAACTGAGGGACCACATAGAATCGGTGTCTTTTTACCCAGGAAACATCCCTATTCGAAAGTAGCCTTAACAAAAGGTACTGTCATAGACCAACTAATAATTAGTTGGTCTATGGTACTGTGTTAGGTATTACTAGGTCTGGTACCACTTATAAACGTAGATTATATCTGGCAATATCTAGCAATTGTGAAACAAAGGCTGATAATAAAAGGCACTTGCTTGTGAACCGTAGCCCAAGGCGGATTTCATTTTTACCCGTGCAATACATCACAAATCATTGGCGACGAGGATTTAAGAGTGATAACTTTCATTAAAGTGTTCGTATTACGAAATAACATCATTTTAAATTCTGTGAAACATTTTCATGTTGTGAAATCATGGCAGTCGCTCCACCAAATAGTGCAAGTGCAGTCACGCTGTTCCAGACGTCTAGTGTTCCGGAATTTTCTCCCAACAACGAAACGTTTTCTATTTGAAAAGAAAAATTAGACATTCATTTTTGTGAAATAAACTGTACGGAGGACAATGCAAAAAAGGCAATTTTATTACAATCGGTTGGTGCATCTCCATATAGTGTTTTACACAGTTTATGTAGTCCGGACTCTCCCGGGCAGTGGGGAAACTGTTGCAGATTGGTTTGCCCGAGTAAAAAAATTAGCGTTAAACTACAAATTTGGTGAAAACCTTGATGCATTTGTTTTAAATTTTTTTTTTTTTTTTTTTTATTTTATTTATTCATTCCACAGCTTACAATTATAAATAATTCAAGGGTCTAACTAGAGTTAAGGCTAATCGCTCACAGAAGCATAGCGTGTGCGTGAGGATTGGGACTGTCTTATAACCAACGAGTAGAAGATAGAGCTATGGTAAATAGAAAAGCTAATACAGGCAATGTCAGAGAGATATCCTAACAGCTAAAAATCGTGGAGAAAATTCCAGGGTTACCAAACACATAATTTTTTAACTTTAATTTATAGTTAGCAGATTGCAAACTAGATTTTAGCTCAGATGGTAGCTGGTTATACAGTTTTGGTCCTATGTAGGCAACATGTCTTTGCATTAAACTATTATTACATTTTATTTCCCTTAAGGGTCTAGTGGCCTGCCTTCGGGTATAGTGATTGGTCAGATGGTTGGCAAAACTTGGTAGATTCTTAGTAATAAATTTGAGAGTGGCAAAGGTGTAAATTTGGCGCAAGGTCATTACGTCAAAATCAATGAAAGCTTGAGTACTGGAGAAGAACTTAGATTTTTTCAAACACAATTTGACTAGTTTACTTTGTAGGTTAGTTAGGGGCATAAGGCAAGATGTATACGCAGCACCCCATGCAATTATCCCATATTGCAAAATGGATTGTATCAAGGCAAAATAAACCGTTCGCATAAGGTGTCGATCTAAGAAATTCCTGATAATTAATATTCTGTGGATCATACTCCTAATCCTATTACAAACATAAAGCACATGACTATTCCATTTAAGGTTCTCGTCTATTATTATACCAAGGTATTTAACTTCACGGACTAACTTTATCGTCGACGGACCATGGGGTAATATACCATTCAGCTTAACTTCAATGTCGGGTTTAGGTTTTTTGGATTTCCCAGTGTCACACGTCATAAAAACGGTTTTATTCATGTTTAGGGTAAGTTTATGTAAGTGCAACCAGTGATGTACAATATTCAGGCCCTCATTAGCAAAGGACGCAACTGAACTCCACTCAGTACTACGGAATAGTAAAACCGTGTCGTCAGCATAGGCCACAATGTGACCATTTAGTAGAGATTTTTCCAAGAGTTCGTTAATGTAAATAAGGAAGACAATGGGACCTAAAACTGTTCCTTGAGGGACACCACAATTAACTGACAGTGGAGAGCTGTAAGATTGGTCTATTTTTACGACTTGGGTTCTTTCAGACAGGTAAGAACGAAAGAGAGAATACTCTAAATTCATTACACCTATTTTAAAAAGCTGATGAAGCAGGATTTCGTGGTTGGTTGACAGTATCAAAAGCTTTTTTAAGATCCAGGAAAATCGCAATAACTTTACTTTTCTCGTTTAGGGCTGAGTTAATAAAATTTGTAACGTCATAGATTGCGTCATCAGTCGTGCAGTTACTTCTGAAGCCATATTGGTGAGAGGATAATAGACCCCAAGCCTGGAGGTATTCGGTTAGTCTATCCCTGATACATTTTTGAAGAATCTTCGAGAAGGTAGGTAAGAGGGATATAGGCCTATAATTATCAGGGTTCAGCCTATCACCAGCCTTATGCAGGGGTATGATAACTGCACACTTAAGCTTATTGGGAAAAGTTCCAGTTGTGAAACATAGATTAAAAATGTAAGCAAGTGGAGTCACGATATAGGGGGCGATTGTTTTTATTATATGTGTAGTGAGACCATCCAGACCTGGAGCTTTATTATTGGATAGATCATTAATACGACGATAGACCTCGTCTGAAGTTACTGCCGACAGGCTGAAACAACCTGGTGGGTTCGGATGATATGCTTCGCCATTAGGGATATCAGAGGTAATATCATGAACACCCGATTCATAGATTCTATCACTTACATGTGCAAAATGCTCGTTAAAAGTTGACGCAATAGCCAGACGATCAGACGTGATGGTCCCAGAATTAGTCTTTATTTTTTGAACAGATTTGTCTGCTTTTTTAGTGTATGTGATATCATTAATTTTATCCCATAATTTCCTTGAGTCGTGCCTAACAGACTGAATTTGATTTTTATAATAGTCGCGTTTAGCCAGTTTTAGAATCAGAGTTAATTTATTTTTATACATCTTGAAGTGCTCCTTAAGTTTTATATTAAAAGGTTGTTCTTTCAATTGCCTTGCTAATAAATTCCTTCTCTTAATTGATGTTAAGATACCTACAGTTACCCACTCCTTCATAATTTTAGATTTAGAGCTCATAACAATTTTCCTTGTTCTGGACCTATTAAGTGCTGAATTCAATAAGTCATAGAATATGTTCAAACTTTCGTTACAACAAGTTTGGCTATATACACTCGACCAATTTTGTGAACTAACTTCTTGTATTCATTTTTCGTAGTTATATTTAAAGGAGGTAGGAACACGATAAGAAGTATTGTTATTGCTGTCCATAGTGTAATCCAAGCAGAAGATGAGTTTAGCTAGAGTGCTGTAGTGGTCTGTTATGTGAGTTTAAAAGATCGCTGGGGCAAATTGGAAAATATTATCATGTTTACAAAAAATGTGGTCAAGGCATGAGTGGCTATATTTACCAACTCTGGTTGCACCCAATAGGAAGTTTGAAAAACCATATTTAGTCAGCGTATCAACGTAGTCATGATATACCGGGGAATTGCTTTTACTTAAGATATCAATATTTATATCACCAATAATTAGGTGATTCGGAACTTTCATAAAGTAATTCAGATATTCGTCGAGGGAGGATGTGAAAGTGTTTACACTAGAACTAGGGGATCTATAAATAGCTGTTAGTTTAACCAGAGTGTTATTGGGTAAAACTAAATCAAATTGAAGCACATTAGCTTACAGAATATCAATCTCACCCCTGCGAACGGCATATTTTGACCTAACGTAGATAGCAATTCCATCACATTTATTAAGTTTACAGGGCTGAATAAAGAGATCATATCCATCGAGGTGGAAACAATCAGTTTCATTCAGCCATGTTTCGGTTAGCACTATAACATCAACATCAGCGTCTAACTCATTTAGCATTATAGAGAGCTCATCGAAATTCTTCGCCAAACTACGAATATTCATGTGGAAAATATTCAAACAATTATTTGAGTTAAGCTGGTAAAAAGACTTCGCCGCATCATTATCACCCAGCGTCACCGTATTAACATTTTGAAGCTGTGCCAGAGAATCCAACAAATCTGCCATACAAAATACTGAAATTAAACAAAAATTACAACTATAGCTTTGGAATAACAAAATTTGTACTAAGCTAGTTTACTGAGATCATTGTTGTTTCTAATTTGAAGGGGACTTGATTTCTCACATTTTCTAAAGAAAATACCTCCGTGCCTGACCCAAACAAATTTGTAACCTTTGCTTACAGCTGTTTCTTTAGAGAGCTTGAGGAGTTTTGCGTTCTGTGGGGTCAGATGTTCACCGATGTAGACACGTCCGTCACCTAAGTTCTTGTGAACGCTCTCCGCAGGAATACCTCCATCACCGTCATCATTTTGCCTCTGCTTAGCCTTGTACCAGAGATTATAAAATACCAAGATGTAGCATCCAGTGGCTCAGAATGTTCGCACTTTTCAAATGCTATGGGACGTACCAGTAGGTACCACAACATGTTGAAAAGTACCTTAGAAACATTTTGCAACCTCAGCGACTTTTTCCAGAATTGGTCGAGCGCCGCAACAGCAGAGCAGTGGAAAGATGTAGGGAAAGGGGACTTTAGAAAAGGCGCGGAAAGCGGCGTGAATGAAAGGCAAGCAAAAGTGAGATGTTGCAAAGCCCTACTCATACGAATGAGGCTGCTCTTCGCTTCGGAGGACGAACTGGAGAATGTATGCGCCACCGACTATAGCACGAATCGAATCACTTACATGGCTTTGCGGGATACGAGACTGTGTGCGAAGGGCTCTGCTATAATCTCTGTTGCCAATTCTGGTTTAGCGATTGAGCAGTTTAGAGGCGAATAGCGAACTTTGCGATTTTTAAAATTTTAAAATATCTCACTGTTACGAGCTAAAGGTGGAAATAACAAGAATCCTTCCGTCCATGAAGTTAATATGCTCTTGGCCAAAATTTTGTCCATGAATTTGTTCCAGTATTCTCCATATGGAAACTAGCAGAGCCCTTCGCACACAGTCTCGTATCCCGCAAAGCCATGTAAGTGATTCGATTCGTGCTATAGTCGGTGGCGCATACATTTTCCAGTTCGTCCTCCGAAGCGAAGAGCAGCCTCATTCGTATGAGTAGGGCTTTGCAACATCTCACTTTTGCTTGCCTTTCATTCACGCCGCTTTCCGCGCCTTTTCTAAAGTCCCCTTTCCCTACATCTTTCCACTGCTCTGCTGTTGCGGCGCTCGACCAATTCTGGAAAAAGTCGCTGAGGTTGCAAAATGTTTCTAAGGTACTTTTCAACATGTTGTGGTACCTACTGGTACGTCCCATAGCATTTGAAAAGTGCGAACATTCTGAGCCACTGGATGCTACATCTTGGTATTTTATAATCTCTGCTTGTACGCATCGATGAAGTCATTACATGCAATCTGCCTAGTGAAGCTGACGATGATGCTAGAGTTCGATTTCTGTGCTGGATTTTTTCCGCTACCAAAATTCAAACGGTACGCATTGCCCAGATCGCAATCATTGAGCTTGTAGTTAATAGCCCTAGACACAGCCTTCACAATTTCAACCGCTGACTTTTTTTCGTTTGCTTAACACCGTTTATGACGACATTATTTCTGCGCATAGCTTGTTGGGTTTGATTTAAATCGTTTTTCAGGGTATCATTTTCACGTTTTAGCGACTCGTTCATAGATCTCAGCTGTTGCACTTCCTGGAACAGTTCTTGCATTTTGCTATTGCACTGGTCAAACTTATCAGACATAAATTGAATCGAAAGTTTTAGATCACTTATTTCGCTATTCGTTTGCTTAGATGCTTGGGCTATCTCACTTTTAAACTTTAAGAACAGTCTGTTTACGAGCACTTCAGAATCCTCAGCATTAGGCTTATTGGAACCCCTACAAGAGTCTCATTTCCAAGTTTCCCGTTTTTGACCGAGTTTTCTGATATTTTCCACGGACTTCAAGCTGCAGCACTTCGAATGGAAATATTCATCACAAGCAGTACACATGATCACGTCCTTAGGATCGTTGAAGCTCTCCTTGCAGACACAACAATTATTCACCATACTCAAGTTGATCTTTAGCAGAGGTGCAGGGAAAAATACGTCCGGTCAAAGCACAGTCCACAAAATGAATGAATCAATTTGTCATGAGTTTACCGAGCGCAATTTTTGAAAAACTGTGTGAAGAAGACGAAAAACTAACTCTCCAAGATGCCTTAAAAAAAGCAATGATATTGGAAACAAAACTAGTAACGAAAATGGTCAGTGACGAATCGGTAAATTATGTAAAAAATCGCATGTATTCAAAGGGCAAGGATAACGGTAAGCATCAACTAGCAGCAAGGCGAGTAACGGCAGTGGAGAAATGTCACGCAGCTCTGGCAAGGTAGGCGACAACAGCAGCAGTGTCAGCGGCAACAAGAACAAGAGCAAAGACTATGGAACCTTCGTTACAAAGACTGTTCACTCCTGCAATTTAGATTTTCAGTTTTTGTGACCTTGGTACCGTTATTCCTCCCAACCCCACGATTTTGCTAGAGGATGATACACTGCTTAAGCACTTTGGTCGAAGAGAGAAGAAAAATTCAGAGGCGGGGCTTGGAATCTGAAGAAATCGGTACAGTGTTACAGGGTGTCAGGATTTGCAGAGGAAATATGAAAATCCAACCAAAAGAAGCACCCTGTCAAACCGATCGCAAGAGCGCCTCACCATATAAGCGCATTTGCTTCCTGTACTGAGCAGGAGCGCCTAAGAAATCCTATGGTGAAAAAACGTAAACAACCGAATCCGTGTACCCCTTCAATGTGTGGGTCCGGCAGTTTCGTTTTGCCTGTTCCTATTCGAAAAGCACGGGCGCCCTCGCACCAACACAGTCTCACAAAATGCAATGCTTGAGCAGGAGCGCTCCGTAATAGGTGAACTCTCGCTTCATGGTGTTTGCCGCACTTCTCCCTATTGCCGTCCTTGTTCATTATTAGGCGATTTAAATGGGGATTCGGACTGGGACAAACACGGCGAATTTTTCTTTTCGACTAATGGGCATTTTGTTGTAATTTTCTGAAAATTGTCCATGGTGGGGGTAAATTGCGTCGCAGAATTAGAGTGAACATTCTTTGTAACAAGGTTCAATATTCTTTGACAAGAGTCAGCAAAAAACTTCAAAATCTTCTAGTGGCATTTACACCTTACCAGTTGTTCTCGATGGTACTCAGATGGAGATTGCGTGTGATACCGGTGCCCCTTGCACATTGATTCCGAGTTCCTTACATGACCGAATTCAATATAAAAAACCTCTTAGACCATGCAAGGTCCCATACGTTGATTACAGTGGGGACGGAATTCAACTATTAGGTGAGTATGATGCTTCAATAATATATCGAGGTACCATGAAGAACATAGTTGTAGTAGTCTCTAAAACTCAGAGTCCACCTTTGCTTGGTCGTACATTTTTAAGAGCATTTAATTTCGAATTAATGCAAGTAAATGCAGTAAATGTTAATGATAAATACTCAGTCATTGTTGAGCAAATAAAGAGCGAGTTTTCAGAAGTTTTTGATGAAAACCTTGGGACTTATAAAATAAGCAAAATATCGTTGGAAGTTTGCGATGACGCGAAACCAATATTTTTCAAACCACGACCATTACCACTTGCCTGGAAAGACAAGGTTGAAAGACAATTGCGAAACTTAATTCAGGAAGGCGTACTAGAACAAGTAGATAATTCGGAGTGGGGAACTCCTTTGGTTCCGATTTTAAAACCAAACGGTGACCTGCGTATATGTGGCGATTACAAGGTCACAATCAATAAATTCTTGGTGGATTTTAAATATCCATTGCCTCGTATTGAGGAAATCTTTGCGTCCTTAGAGGGAGGTGAATTATTCACCAAACTTGATTTGTCCAATGCTTATAATCAGCTGTTACTATATGAGAAATCTCAACTTCTTTGTACCTGGAGTACACATATTGGTTCATTGAAAGTAAAACGACTTCCTTTCGGTGTTAAAACTGCAGCAGCAATTTTTCAAAAGAGCGTGGAAAACCTATTACATGGAATCCCATTTGTTGTAGTTTATCAGGATGATATCACGGTCACGGGTAAAGATATGCAACAGCACATCAGGACTTTAAAATTGGTTTTGAATAAACTGAGATCCGCTGGACTTAAACTAAATATAAAGAAATGTGAATTTTTTAAACCCAAAATTTGTTATTTAGGATTTTCTATTGACAAGCATGGATTGAGCAAGAACACTGATAGAACTGCAAGTATTTTATCAGCACCTGCTCCCAGCAATGTTTCTGAACTCAAAGCCTTCATAGGCATGGTCAATTATTATTCTAAATTTATAAATAATTTTGCTGAAAAGGTATCTCCCTTATATGAACTGCTACGTAAAAATGTTAAATTCCATTGGTCACGTGATTGTCAAAAAGCATTTGAAATTATAAAATCTGAGGTAACGTCGGATCAAGTTTTAGTACATTTCAATCCCGATCTACCTATTGTATTAACTACCGATGCTAGCAGCAATGCTGTAGCTGGGGTTCTTTCTCATAAAGTTGGCGGTGTTCTGAAACCGATAGCCTTTGTGTCAAGAGCACTCACAAGAAGTGAGAGTAATTATAGCACTCTTGACAAAGAAGCACTCGCTATAATTTTCTGTGTAACAAAACTAAAACAATATCTTTTAGGCAATAAATTTATCCTACGAACAGACCATAGACCGTTATTGGGAATATTCGGTGAAAAGAAGGGCTTGCCTCTCATGGCCTCTGCACGAATGTAGAGATGGGCACTTATATTATCAGGGTTTGACTACTCTTTAGAGTACGTGAAAGGTTCAATGAACGAAGCAGATGGACTCTCACGAATGCCACAGTCACACACTACGAAAGATTACAAGGAAAGCAATTATATAAACTTTATTGAATCCGAAAATGATTTGCATCTGAGCTATAAGGACATAGCGCGGGAGATGAGACGTGATCCGGTTTTGTCAAAGCTCATTGAGGCTGTTCAAAATGGTACAGTTTCTAACTTAAAAGGTGAGGAATTTAGTCCATTTCGCAACACATCAAATGAACTTTCAGTGGAATATGATTGCATTCTATGGGGTTATAGAACCGTAGTACCCAAGAAACTACGAAATCGTATACTTGGGGAGCTTCATGCTTCACATTTAGGAATTGTCAAAACTAAAATGTTAGCTCGTTCTTACGTTTGGTGGCCAGGAATGGATAGAGAAATTGAAAATTTAATTCAAAGTTGTATTCCCTGTCAGGAATTACAACCAAACCCTAAAAAAAGTTCACTAATACCATGGAATCCTGCCGATTCAGTATGGAGTCGAGTTCACGTAGATTTTGCTGGACCGATCAATAATTACTACCTTTTAATTGTAATTGATTCATACTCCAAATGGGTTGAAGTTTTCAAGATTAAGGAAATAACCACTTTGTTTACTATAAACAAACTGAGAGAGTTGTTCTGCCGTTACGGGTTGGTTGACACACTTATAAGCGACAATGGTCGACAATTTATGTACGTCCGATGAATTCAATAAGTTTTTAAAAAATAATGGCATTAGACACATTTTAACTGCACCTGGGCATCCGGCAACAAATGGCCAGGCCGAAATTTTTGTCAAAACCTTAAAGAAATCAATTTACGCGAACCTGAAGGACCACAAAAGCAATTGTCTTGAAACCATTATAAATAGATTCTTAATTGATTATCGCAACACTAAACATTGTACAACCGGTGATTCACCTGCAAAATTATTCTTTGGACACGCTTTGAACACACGATTCACAGCTCTAAAGCCTCCAATGACTAGAGAAAAGATCATTGAAAAACAAGACAAAAGCATTTTAAACTATAAAGGCAAAAGAAATTCTGTGTTCTCAGAAGTCAAAGTATGAACCAAATTCGGGAAGATCAAATCGATATACAAACAGAATCTCGGGATACCGGGAGTAATACTAGTACTGACAATAATACTGGTCAGGTGATTCGTGCGGAATCATCAGATTCATCAAATCAATCGTCGGATTTATCAAATCAAACACTACAAGATGTCACTAGAAGGGAATTGAGACCACGCAAGGATGGAAGAGTTGTAAGAATAGATAAACCATGCCCACATCTTTCTAGTTTAGAAATTGATTAATTTTGAATTATGAATTACAGTCACAAATTATTTTGATTAGTTAGAATTGTAAAATTGCGTATATTTCTGAATTTTCTGAATTTTATCCATTAGAATTAAAGTGAACAAAATATACACATCTTATATTAGGCTATTGATTATGTCATTTCAAAAGGAACTAAGACGTTCAAGGGTTTTTATTGCACGAATCGTTCAATTGGTTATTAAGGATGAAAAAGCCGCGGAGTGCTATTAAATTAGAGGGTGCAAATTAGAGATAGGGGTGGAAATGCAACCCTTACGGTTTTTTGAGTATAGCTCGAAAACGAAGCAAAATTTTGGATTTTTCTATATGGCAAATATTATAGAGAATAAGATTTTATATCGAAATAGCTTATTTAAAAAATTAAAAAAAAAATTTTAGCTCAAAATATATTAAAAAGACTTTAACAAAAAAATGCAAAAAATTCAATTTCTTCTTTTTTTTTACTTTTATGCAAATAACTTTTTTCTGAGCAGAGATAGGTATAGGAATTGCTTCATATAAAAAAAAGTAGACAAAATTTCCTTTAAAATGGTAGGTTGTAAAAGTGTTTTGGTTTCAAATTGACCGATATATTGTTGGTTGAACACAGCCATTCCTTTCGCTTTTTATCGCTTTTATGTTGATATTATGTTTTACTTCTCATATTTTCAACAAAATTATTATTTTACTTAATAAACAGATATTTTAAGTTAATTTTTTAATAATAAATAAGTATTTAAACAATGGTAATTAATTATACTAGAATATTGAATTTTTTAAATACTTCTTATACATTGTTTAAATACTTATTTATTATTAAAAAATTAACTTAAAATATCTTTTTATTAAGTAAAATAATAATTTTGTTGAAAATATGAGAAGTAAAACATTATATCAACCTAAAAGCGATAAAAAGCGAAAGGAATGACTGTGTTCAACCAACAATATATCGGTCAATTTGAAACCAAAACACTTTTACAACCTACCATTTTAAAGGAAATTTTGTCTACTTTCTTTTATATGAAGCAATTCCTATACCTATCTCTGCTCAGAAAAAAGTTATTTGCATAAAAGTAAAAAAAAAGAAGAAATTGAATTTTTTGCATTTTTTTGTTAAAGTCTTTTTAATATATTTTGAGCTAAAATTTTTTTTTTAATTTTTTAAATAAGCTATTTCGATATAAAATCTTATTCTCTATAATATTTGCCATATAGAAAAATCCAAAATTTTGCTTCGTTTTCGAGCTATACTCAAAAAACCGTAAGGGTTGCATTTCCACCCCTATCTCTAATTTGCACCCTCTAATTTAATAGCACTCCGCGGCTTTTTCATCCTTAATAACCAATTGAACGATTCGTGCAATAAAAACCCTTGAACGTCTTAGTTCCTTTTGACCCTTCTTTTTAGGACATAATCAATAGCCTATATCATGGTAGTAGACATTTTAATGTGGGGCGTGTTAGGTATTATTAGGTCTGGTACCACTTATAAACGTAGATTATATCTGGCAATATCTAGCAATTGTGAAACAAAGGCTGATAATAAAAGGCACTTGCTTGTGAACCGTAGCCCAAGCGGACGCATTTCATTTCTACCCGTGCAATACATCACAGTACTGTATTAAGCTAGGTTCAGACTAGGCAAATATTTGACACACAATTATTTGCCTGATATTACGCGAAATATTATTTGCCGCATTTGATATTTGACCGTTGTTCACATTGGATTAAATATTTGACTATATTTTACTTCCTGGCAAAAAGCTGGCAAACAAGTTTGATCGGGACCCATGGGCAAATGTTTGACGCCCGTTCACACTTGAGTCAAACGTTTTGACCAAATTTTATTTTCCAGGTCCGGGGAAAATGGAAATTTATTTGTTGCCATTGTCATTTCAGTTTTGGTTGTCGCGAAATGAAGATGTTTTGCAAAATGAATCGAGATATTGAAAATAATTTGATTCTTTGTCTTGGCGCGGCTGCATTGCATGTATTGTAAAGTGAAAAGTCCGTTCGTCATCGTCGTCGTCGTGATGTTTGGGCTCGGAAATGGCTGCGTCGACGAGAAACTGATGGGTGTTGCGCTAAATTACTGAATGAATTACATTTGGAAACACCTAATTTATAAAAACTTTGTTCGTATGTACATATGTCATCTCAAGACTTTGATTATTTTTTAAAATTTTTTCTCCCTATTTTTGTAATATACATATTACATAATTGAAAAATGTATTGCAGTTGAGTCTTGTCGGTCCTTTCAGTAGCTCATGATTTTTTGTAATCAGCTATAAGGACACTGCGATTTTAGTTACAAATGTTTTTCATAACACTGTAGAAGTGATAGGCAGCGTTAAAATATACATAGTGCAATGAATAAGGAAAATAAAATGCTTCTTGAGTCTCTAGTAAGAGATAAAAAAGCATTTTATTTGGGAAATTTTCGGAAGAGATTGGAAAAGTATTTTGAATGCATTAAACACTCAAGGCATTCTTAAAGAAAAAGAATACAAATATCTTCGCGATGTTGCGTGGCAACAAAACATGAAGAGGGCAACTACTGTAAGTTTTCCCTCAAACATCAATATGTATCAATATTTAAAACTATCGCTTAAATTAAATGAAAATGACGATGATTTTTAATATTTTGTAGTCAAAAATAGATAATTCGAAGAAAACGGTTCAGCAGGGTTCACTTTTTTTGAGTTCGGTGAGAATTCTCGGTCCGATAATTAAAATTAGTTCCTCTGCTTTACGGTGGCTCATACGAAACCTTTCATTGAATTCAAAAACATCAACTAAAGTATAATTAACGCGAGGACGATATACTCTTCTTCTTTGTCGAAGCCTCAAAACAAAGTCATTACTTCCGCTACTATCACTGCTGCTATGTCTTCGACGCATCAAGGACATTTTCTTATATTAATTGAAATTAATACTTTCAAGAAAACAATTTATAAAAACTTTACACAGCACTTTTCACTTGTGAAATATTCTCGCGTATTGCACAAATTTTGTAACTGCAATTTATTTGTGAAACCAAAATCTACAAAAAAGTTATATTTCTACGTATTTGTAGCTTGTGAATTACAACTATACAAATAACTTTTGGTGAAACAAAAAATGACAAATTCCTACAAATTTCCTCTTGTAGAATACAACTACAATTTTGTACTACAGAAATTTCGTGAAACTGAATATATCAATTTTCCTACAATTTTTGTGATAAATCACTTTTAAATCACAATTTGTAAGTTCGTGAAATAGATGGGATTTGTTTTTCACTGATCGTTACAATTGCAATATAAGTTGTTCAGTGCACAAATCCACTTTTTGAAAAATCTTAAATTTAAGTGTCAAAGCACTTGGTTTAGTCATAACACAGACTGTATAACTATCAGACTATTCATGTGGCTGAAATCGAGAAAAATTTTCAAGTCCCAAACATGCAAACATTGGGTTGTGCTTTCCAATGAGACTTCCACGCACAAGCAATCGGCGAACAGCCCGCTGCAGTCGCAGAGCCTGTGTTGTGGAATTGGAATTTGGAAAGGTTCCTTTTCCTTTCCCTTTTATCCCTTGCACTGGGTTGGGGCTTGTGGGGTTGCGCTGAGGTGAAACGTGAGGGGGATTCATTTGAATTTTTCTAGGAATCCTCTGAGTTGCGTGCTCTGCTCAACTCGATGAATGAAATCTTCAAGGGATTTTTGGTGGCTAGGTGTTTTTGACTAATTATAAACAATTATTTAAAAAAAAAACTTTTAGGAATCGTTTTGGATGTAAGTTTGCAAAGGGTTTAATTTTTATTGGATTGAAAGAGTTAATTCAATTAATATAGGTTTTTATCAGCTTAAAGAATATACGAGGTCTGTTCAAAAAGTATCGCGAATTTGGAATTTCCTAGGGCTACGTATATTCGATTTTCGATTTTTTTGTGGCATTATGGTGGTACTCATGTCCCTCACTTATGCTGATAAGCTCGGCTATTTTGAATGTTCAGTTAATTTTTGATAGCTATTTTGCTTGGACGGGTTTTGGCTCATCTTCGATTTTTGCCTATTTTTGCTCAATTTCGACCAAAAACAGCATCGCATTAACATTGCTAAGGAGCATTGGACTCTGTCCGCGACGACTCAAATTTGCTCCAGAGGGTCATAACTGGTGACGAATCATGGGTTTATGGTTATGACGTGAAACCAAAGCTCAATCATCCCAATGAAAGCTGTCGCACGAGCCAAGACCCAAAAAAGCGCCAAGTTCGGTCGAATGTGAAGGTCTTGCTTACAGTTTTCTTTGATTGCAGGGGCGTGGTGCATCATGAGTTATTGCCACAGGATAAAACGGTCAATAAGGAATATTACCTGCGAGTTATGCGCAATTTGCGCGAAGCAATCCGCCAGAAACGCCCGGATTTGTATAAGAACAACAATAGCTTTTGCACCATGATAACGCCGCTGCTCACACATCGTTGCTTGTGCGCGAGTTTTTGGCCAAAAGCAACACACTAATGATGACGCAGTCACCGTATTCCCCAGGCCTGGCCCCCTGTGACTTTTTCTTGTTCCCAAAACTGAAGAGGCCCATGCAAGGACGACGCTACGCCACGATTGAGGAGATAAAGACGTCATCGAAGAAGGAGCTGAACAAGATCACAAAAAATGACTTTTTGAAGTGCTTTGAGGATTGGAAAAAACTTTGGCACTAGTGTATAATATCTGATGGGAATTACTTTGAAGGGGACAAAATAGATATTCATGAATAAATAAATACTTTTTGAAAAAACACAAAATTCGCGATACTTTTTGAACAGACCTCGTATATGTTTAAAATTATATCTGCAAAAATTCGTGCATTGTGGTGAAACATATTTTTATACAAAGGAATAAAATAAGTTAAACTTCTAAAGGGAGTCTGAAAACCTTAAATTATATTTAAAGTCGTCGTAGAATGTTTATGTGAGAATGTGTAGAATGTTTATGTGAGTTCAATCGAAAATATCTTTTAATTTTAACTTTTATTGCTTAAGAATACAATATTTTGAATTTGCGGAGTTCACAGATTTACTTTTGGCCAACCACGTACAGTTTTTCCTTAAAAGAACTAAGATTATAAAGTTCAATATCTGTATTTTATGTTGATACCAAGCATCGTGTTCCTGAAACCACTCGGGGAAATCTTTTTTAGTCCTCTATGCATTTGTCAATAATTGTTTTTTTATATTTGAGATATGTAAATATTTATCAAAAATTTGTTCATATATGTATGTACATTGAAAAACCGTTTACATATATCAAAAAAATAATCTGTGGGTGGCTGAAGTGCACAAGTAAGAGTTTTACTTCCATAATCATTACTTATAATCATGAATTCTGAAGGTAATTCATGTTTTTCTGAAGAATGCTTCACCATCTTTTGCTTACAAACTTCACAATTTAATTTTTTTGATGTTTTGAAAATAGTATAATCTAAAAAGTATAGCTTCGTTGCATCGGAAACTAAATTTTTGTTGTAAATATCTATCCAGATTTGCCTCAATCAATTTCTCTAGCATAATGACCTTCTCATTTTTTCATTTAGAGGTATTATTTCAAAATGTCCAATTTCACTGACTAGATCATTTTCGATTGAACACACAACATTTGTTTGTATTCACATCTAAGAGCATATCGTCATCATCCTCACAATTTTTTCCACTGCATTTCATTTTGGTAATTTTTGCAGACGTAAGCCTAGCTACCGATATGTTAAATATTGATGCAGACGGATTTCTATTGTTACCATTTTTAGCTCTGATAAATGCAAACAAGTTTTCAATGAGATCTTGGTTGAATCTTGAAGTGAAAATAAACGTTAACGAAGAATCCTCTTTGAAAATGGTTTCAGATAAAAGTATCCAAAACGATTCCTAAAAGTTTTTTTTTTAAATAATTGTTTAAAATTAGTCAAAAACACCTAGCCACCAAAAATCCCTTGAAGATTTCATTCATTGAGTTGAGCAGAGCACGCAACTCAGAGGATTCCTAGAAAAATTCAAATTAATCCCCCTCACTTTTCACCTCAGCGCAACCCACAAGCCCCAACGCTGTGCAAGGGATAAAAGGGAAAGAAAAAGGAACCTTTCCAAATTCCAATTCCACAGCACAGGCTCTGCGACTGCAGCGGGCTGTTCGCCGATTGCTTGTGCGTGGAAGTCTCATTGGAAAGCACAACCCAATGTTTGCATCTTTGGGACTTGAAAATTTTTCTCGATTTCAGCCACATGAATAGTCTGATAGTTATACAGTCTGTGGTCATAACTTTTTATATTTATAATAACTTTCCTGAATAATAATGATTAACTCCATTAAACGACAAAATTTGTTTTGCTATACCTAATGCAACTCAAATGCGCTAAATGATAACGGTAAATTTTTTTGTGCCCGTCTTATCAGAATTAAAGTAAAATAAATTGGTCAGTTACAGCCGTATTTACGCAGGATCAAGTACTTGTGAAGTCAAATTAGTTATTATTAAGAATAAAGTTTAATTGGGCATATTTTAACTTCTATTGTATACTTTACCAATAATATACGGACTACATATTTTTTTCCCCAGATCGTATGTGGGTTTGAATTATTGTTAACAATTATTTCAATTTGTCAGTGGTCTTACACTGGTGGTTTTTTTAACTTTATTTCTTTTTTCAGTTGTCAAATCAATTAACTCCAATAGTAACATAAAAATTGTAACATTGCTGACCATTATTTTTTGGCTATTCTTTCTAATTTATTTTTCTATACCGTTAGATGAAAGCATCCTACAATATATACATATTTGAATTTATATTATAAGGGGAGTTTTAATAAACAATGTACATTATTTCATCGCATTTCTCAACTTTTTGTTTTATGAAGTTAATCGATTTGTGGACTGAACGGCTCATATCATTCTAAAATGGCAATTTTATTTGACCACTTTGACAATGCAGAAATTCTGCATTGGCAAATAAAAGTTGGGGCAAATAATGAGTAAATATTTGACATGAAGTGTTCACACTATGGTCACACTAGTCAAATATTTGACCAAAATTATTTTCCGTCAAATTCGATCAAACAAGATGCGGCAAATATTTTCACCTTATTTGACGCCCGTTCACACTTGAGTCAAATTTATTTGCGGCAAAAGTGTCAAATATTTGCCTAGTCTGAACATAGCTTTACTCTCGCCCTTGTACAATCTTTGACCGTAATTCTTTATTTGTTGTTTTGAGACAAGTGTTAATATTTTTTATTGTTGCTCTTATAAAAGAAATTACGGTATGCCTTTTACAACGAAATCTTTATGATGGCAGCCTGGCCATTGATTGATGTTGGATTGAAGGCTGGGTAGCGAATTATCTTCCAATAAATTTTTGAAATAGCGAGTATTTTAAAATAATTCTGTGAAATGCGCGTATAATTTAGACAAATCGGCCCTGAACGAATCACTTGGTACTTTTAATGAGGCGTTTAAATTTCTATTTAGTCCTTCTTCAGTATTTAGGGAAAAAGTTTTATAATATGTTTAGGAAAACACTTTAGGGAAAGTAATGTTTTATTCGGCACTACAATTTTCCTTAAACTATTTTCTTTAAACTATTTTCTTTAAACTGTTTTCTTTGAACTGTTCCCGACGTAGAAAGTTTCTGGTTCGATTTTCTTTCCGCAGAGTTGCGCGCACCAGGCTGGAAGTGGATTGCTCACGTCGAGCACCAAACTGGAATGAGCTCTCGGCGTTTCGCAGGATGAGGACCTGCTTGCGCCGAGAGCGCTGCGCCTGTGGTGGTGGCGATGAGGGCGCCACATACAGCTTGCGCCGAGAGCGCTGCGCCTGTGGTGGTGGTGGTGAAGGAGGCGCCACAGCTACTCCCTCCCCAATGACCTTCGCGGATTGCGAAGGGAATGAAAAGCTGACTCTCTTTGAGGTGGTGGTGCTGGACTGGCGCCGCTGAGAGGACGGTGAAAGTCCCAATGGAGACCGGTCCAAGGGCGGTGGCTGCGGCGGTGGCAGCTGGGGCTGTGAAGACTGCGGCGGTGGCAGCTGAGGCTGTGAAGACTGCGGAGGTTGCGGCGGTGGCAGCTGGTCCGCCCTCGCGAGGTAAGCTGGCTTTAGATGAACCGTCGAAAGGGCCTTGGGGAAACCATTGACGTCTATGACGTAGGTGCGATCGTCAACCCTTTTGATGACACGGTGAGGGCCGGTGTAGGGTGGCTCCAAGGGCCTACGGATAGCGTCGACCCGGCGGAACACGAACTCGCACGTTTGTAAGTCCCTGAAGACGAAAGGGCGGTGTTCAACGTGTCTGGCGGCAGGTACCGGGCGTATGGCTTTGAAAAGGCGTCGAAGGTCAGTCACAAATTCCACGGGGCTGTCAGCTGATGTGTCCTGGGGGGCGATGAACTCGCCGGGAATACGCAAGGAAGTGCCGAAAACAAGCTCCGCCGGCGAGGCCTGCAAGTCCTCCTTAAAGGTGGTGCGAAGGCCCAAAAGTACAGCTGGGAGCGCCTGTATCCAAGGCGTCTGGGGGGAACACTTGAGGGCGGCTTTTAATGTGCGGTGCATGCGCTCCACCATACCATTTGCCTGCGGATGGTAAGGCGTGGTGTGCACGTGCGTGGCACCCACGAGATGACTGAGCCGAGCAAAGAGGTTGGACTCGAATTGTCTTCCCTGATCCGAAGTAATGGTGAGAGGCGTGCCGAAGAAAGCGATCCGACCATCGAAAAGGGCACGAGCGACTGTACTGGCCTTGGTGTCTTTTACCGGGATGGCATGAGGCCATCGGGTAAAACGGTCGATGATGGTGAGGCAGTTTTCAAAGCCCCGGGACTCCGGCAGCTTTATGAGATCGACGTGTATGTGGTCGAACCGGCCGTCCGGGGTGGTGAAACTACCGAGCTCGGCACGGTTATGGCGGTGGACTTTAGAAAGCTGGCACGGCACGCACTGCTTGGCCCAGCGGAGGACGTCCTTCCGAAAGCTCGGCCAGAAGAAACCCACCGCCACTCGCTTGGGAGTGGACCGTCCGCTGGGGTGTGAAAGCTGGTGAACTGTGTCGAAAGCCTGGCGGCGGAATGCGACCGGAAGATAGGGCTTCATGGCCCCGTTAAATTCCGCATAATATACGGGGTAGCCGTCGACATCGACACGCCGCAACTTGAAACGAGGGCTGTCCAGCAGGTGCGGTAGCTGTGCATCGGCGGTTTGCGCCGCGCTGATAATGTTGGAGTTCAAGGCGGCGGGCATGGAGATTGTTTCCACACACGATAGTGCGTCCGCGACGGTGTTCTCGGCTCCGGGCGTATAGATTAAACGCGTGTCAAACTGGGCAATAAAATCGAGTTGACGGGATTGCCGGGGCGAAGCCTTGTCCGAGCGTTGGGCGAGGGCAAAAGTGAGCGGGCGGTGGTCGGTAAAGACGATGAACTGTCTTCCTTCCAGGATGCGCTGAAAGTGTCTAATTGCCGCAAAAACGGCGAGGAGCTCCCGATCATATGTGGAGTAACGCCGCTCCGTCTCTGACAGCTTCCTGGAGAAGAAACCAAGCGGAGCCCAAACACCGTCGGGTTGCTGCTGGTCCAAAGCCGCTCCGATGGCCGCGTTGGATGCGTCTGTACGCAGAGCGAGTGGCTGTGATGGTGAGAGGAAAACCGTGGTGGTTGCGGAGGCGACGCTCTGCTTGCTCGGCTCGAAGGCGGCGTCGGCCTCTGGGGTCAAGGTGAGTTTGGACCTCTTGCTTGTCGAACCTTTGAGGAGCTCCGTCAAAGGAGCCTGCAACGCGGAAGCGTGGGGGATGCATCTGCGGTAGAAGTTGACCATCTCTATGAAACGCCGCAGTTGCGAGGAGTCCTCGGGTTTGGGGAACTCGAGGATAGCCTGCGTCTTGGGAGCAGGCGGGCGAACGCCGTCTTGGGAGATGTGGAATCCGGCGAAAATCAATTCGGACTGGCCGAAGCGACACTTGCCCCAATTGATGCGCAACCTGGCCTCCTGCAGAACGGCAAACAGCTCACTGAGGTGGCGTTGGTGCTCCTCATGGTCGCCCGAGGCGATGAGAATGTCGTCCTGATAGCACCTCACTGCATCCAGCCTCCTCAGGAGGTGGTTCATGGTGTGCTGCAGGGTCTGCGCCGCATTTCGGAGGGCAAGCGGCATGCCCACGAACTCGAAGAGTCCGAAGTGCGTCGTGACTGCGGTCTTCTGGACGTCCGCAGCAGCCACCGGAATTTGGTAAAAGGCACGGTGTAGGTCTATAACCGAAAAAACCTTACCTTGAATGTTCAGTCCGATACCGAAAGCCAAATCTTCTTTTGCAAGACGCGGCAGTAATACGAAACTTTTGTTTACTACATGCGCCCGTGGGACCGCAGCATGAAAGCTCTGCCCTACCTGCTCCCGTATCAGATAACTGACGCGACGCTGATACAGCACAAGTCGCTCAAGCCGGTATGCTGCGCTCCCACGGGAGCAGCTAACTAAGCATTTGCTTTGTTATGCTAGCAAGTAACTCTTAGTATTTAAGCTGTGATTAGAGACAATAAATTGAGCATTTACATTTTGAACGTGCACCAAGTAGTTTTCATTTTCATTCACCCTGCAACATTTTAGCTAGTTAAAGGAAGAGCAAAAGAGTTCTTCTACATTTTTTGGTGACCCCGACGTGATTTATTGGTGTTACACCTAAATCATTTTTATAAATTTATTATAACTCAATTATAACTCCGAGTGATTCTGGTGGCACACTTGAATCATTTCATCAATCAATTACAAATCCGAGTGATTCTGGTGACACACTTGAATCATTTTATCAGTCCAATCAAACTCCGAGTGATTTTGGTGATACACCTAAGTCATTTCGTCTATCTCATCATCGATTTGGTTCAGGTGACACACTTGAATTAACTTTTTTAAATATTTCTTCAAACCTCGATTGCCATATATAAAGCACTTTCATCAAACTCCGAATTATCGATAACATGAATTTCGATGAGCTAATTTCCCTGCAGCAGGAGACCGGGGAAGCCATAAGAACATTGTGGGTGAATTAAAGCAAGGATTCGAATGCCCGCAAAACCCATGAAAGGCTCCAAAAGAAGCTAAAGATGAGTTTTGGAGCGAATTTGAAGACACGGACAACCAAATTCGCGCGGATTTTGGTGAGCGAGTGGAACATTCGTATTTTGCGAAAGAATATTACCAAGGTATCGAAAGCGGCTACTTGCGAATGAGATCAGACATCATAGCACGATTGCAAGGGGCTAGCGCTACCACTGAAAATGCATCTAATCGCCAGGTTTCAAATAGCGAGGACGACGGATGCCAAAACCCCGTGGCATCAAGACAGGAATCTTTAGAGCGAGATAATAACAGAAACGCTCCAGAAGAACAACAGCAAAATATTGGCGCAGGAAATCTAGAGGGCGCAACAGCGACTCTTCCTCAACCCACCAAATTTACTGGAGCTATTCCCAAGGCAGGAAAGCCGGCTCCAACTGTAATGCCCCATCAAGGACATGAGGTCGTCTACACTTCTATTCGAAGGCAAGAAAACGAAAACGACTCCTGATGGCCCTATCTGATCATGAAAGAGGAAAATCACCTCAATACTACCAAGTTAAGATCAAGGCTATTGAACAATATTGGAGTGAAATGCGCAGTCTTCACTACAAAATTTGGGAGCAGCATAGCTCACAGAATTCGTGGGACTATGATGCTGAAGCCTACTTTGATCTCGAAGATCAAACCCAGAAGAAGCTCATTAAACTACACGAGGAGATGAGCTTAGGTGGCGTCAACTCGCAGAGCCCACCGCCCAATCCAATCACGACAAGCCAATCCAATAACATGATAAAACTCCCCAAAATTGTATTGCCAAAATTTGATGGGGATTACACTAAGTGGAGGCAATTCCATGACCTTTTCATAGAACTGGTGCACAACCAACCGATCGCGGAATGTCAAAAATTGTGGTACCTGAAAACCAGCCTTTCAGGTGAAGCCGAGAGGCCGATTCGCCACTTCACGACTTCTGAGGCCAATTATTCGTCAGCCTGGAAGGTAACCAACAATCGATATGAAAACACCAGACTTCTTGTTGGTGCGCTTCTTCACAAGCTGATTTCACAGCCATCCGCAACTAATGAAAGCAGTTCAGCACTCAAAGCGTTACACGACACAACGCAGGAGTGCTTATTAGCACTAGGAAATCTAGGAATCCCTACGGATCAATGGGATCCTCTACTCATACACATTTTGATCAAGAACTCACACTCTATGGGAGCAATCCCTCACGCAGCCAAGGCAATTACAACCACTTAAGAACTTCCTGGAATTTATAGAGACTCGATTTCAGTCTCTTGAGGCCCTCGGTAGTAAGGGAAAAACTAGTGCGGACAATAAATCACATTCAATGAAATCTATGGCTTCTGCAGTCAGCGCAGCAGCGCACTGCCCTTCATGCAAGGAATGCCATAAGCTTTATAACTGTCCGCGATTTTTAAAATTGTCACCTAACGAAAAGGTGAGTCTGGTGAAGAAAACAAATTTATGTTTCAACTGCCTAAACCCGGGACACAACCTGGCTTCATGTTCAGCCGGACATTGTACTAAATGCTCTCGGAAGCACAACACATTGCTCCATCTCTCCAGCGCATCTCAAAAATCATCCGCTGACAGCAAACAACCCAAGCAATCTTCACCAAATGGCAAGGTTCCAACAAGACCCTCCAATCTCAATCGTACTACAAATTCATCGGCGTCACTAGCAGCCAAGACGTCTCTCACTCCAAGAAATCATGTGCTCATCAGCACAGCCATAGTAAATCTTGTCAATGATAATGGAACAACCATTCAATGCCGGGCAATCCTTGATTCCGGATCGCAAGTTAGCATCATAACCGAAAAAATGGTCAAACAGCTGAGGTTAAAAGAAAAATCACAATCAATGTCAATAGAAGGGATTGGCAGCCGAAAGCAGCAGGCTCAACGCAGGGTCAACATACAAGTACAATCCATCAACAATGGTTACAGCGTCAGATTAGAGGCACTTGTACTACCACGCATAATCTCAGATCAGCCCACACAATTCATCGACACGTCCAATTGGCACATCCCTGATAGCATTAAGCTTGCTGATCCTCAATTTAATCGTCCAGATTCAATAGACCTTCTTATAGGGGCTGAGCTTTATTATTCTATTTTGTCCGTAGGGCAAATAAAGCTCGGGGAAACATTGCCAGTACTACAAAACACAGTTTTTGGATGGACTGTAGCTGGCAAAGTGTGCAAGACCACACAATCGAATCCTTCATGTGGAATCTGCACCCAGGAAGAACTAGACCGGCAATTGGAAAAAGTTTGGAAAATAGAGGACACTACACCTCGACAGGCAATCTAACTCAGGCGGAGAAGCGGTTTGAAAGTTACTACAAACAAACTACCACGCGAAACAACGACGGCCGTTTTATAGTTCGGCTACCATTCAAGGAGGATCCTACACAGCTAGGACATTCAAAGGATATCGCCTTACAGAGATTCATTGCTCTGGAAAGAAGACTTCAAAGACAACCCGATCTGAAAGATCAATATGTACAATTTATGGATGAATATGAAGCTCTTGGACATATGAAAAGGGTTGATATCAACAAGATATCTTCGCCATTTTACTTTCTTCCTCACCATTGCGTCATTAAACCGGACAGTAGCACCACAAAGCTCCGAGTTGTATTTGACGGCTCGGCCAAAACATAATCTAATGTTTCTTTGAACGATATATTGGCCAAAGGACCTATCGTCCAAGATGATGTCTTCTCAATTCTTTTACGCTTCAGACTACCGAAATACGTTTTCACTGCTGATATAACCAAAATGTATCGGCAAAATATCAGAAATATCAACTCATATGGTGGAGAACTGACCCCAAGTCACAACTCAAGTGCTATCAACTACAACGAGTCACATACGGAACCACCAGCGCTTCCTATTTGGCTACAAAAAGCCTTCAATTGCTTGCTGAGCAAGAAGCAGACAAGCTTCCTTTGGGGGCCGAGGTCTTGGCTCGTGATTTCTATGTGGACGATCTACTCACAGGATCGGACCGCATTACTACAGCAATAATAATGCAAAGGCAAGTGCAGCAGATTCTGCAATCTGCTGGATGTAGCCTCCGAAAATGGTGTGCTAATCACCCTTATCTCCTAAAGGACATCCCTCAAGCAGATCAAGAATTACAATTAAGTTTTGACAATAAATCCGACAGCATCAAAACAATTGGATTGACTTGGCTACCAAAAACTGACGAGTTAATAATAAAAACCGCCACCAGGGATCATAAGAGGATTACAAAACGAACCGCATTATCGGACATTGCACATGTTTTTGATCCACTGGGGCTGTTATCACCGGTAATAGTGACTGCTAAAATATTCCTTCAAAGGCTATGGGAGCTTAAACTTGATTGGGATGCAGCGTTGCCCCAAGAATTACATTGCTCGTGGAATCAATTCCGCGAGGGTCTAAAGTCTCTGAACACCATCAAAATTCCAAGACATGTATTCGCTCAAAAGGTACCGAAATCAAGCCAATACCATATCTTCGCAGATGCATCTGAAAAGGCATACGGATCAGCAGCTTACGTGAGATCAATCGATAGGGACAACACTATCGCAGTTCGGTTACTGTGCGCGAAGTCAAGAGTAGCCCCAAAAAAGACACTATCAGTGCCTAGGCTCGAACTATGCGCAGCAAAAATTGCAGTCGAACTCGCGCACAGAATTGTGAAGGATCTAAGGCTCAGAAATCAAGCAATATATGTATTTATGGACCAACTCTGAAATCGTCCTCTCATGGATCAATTCATCATCGTCATCATACCAAACATTTGTGGCCAACCGAATCTCCGCAATACAAGAGCTCTCCACACCTGACCAATGGCGGCACGTCTCCTCAAAGGATAACCCTGCTGACGTCCTGTCTAGAGGAGTTGCCCTAGAGTCGCTGCATACTTGCACGCTCTGGTTCTATGGCCCACGATGCCTTCACGGAATCGAAGCAATATGGCCCGCTCCATTTAAACCGTCCCAAATTGAAAGTGATCTAGAGCGCAAGAAATCCTCTGTAAGCGCAGTAGCTATCGCCAAAGAATCTGTCGCAGAAGTCATTAAGGACATAGAGCAAAAATACTCCTTCACAAAGGTACAGCGAATTTTGAGCTACGTTTTACGCTTTGTAAATCACCTAAAAGATTCCGACTCGAGAAAGAGAAAATCAACACTATCATTGACTTCAAAAGAATTGGGTGAAGCAGAAATCCAAATTCTCAAGGCAATACAGGACCGAGAATTCCAGGATGAGCTTCGTGAATTAAGAAAAAGCGGCAAGGTAGAAAGCTCCAGCTCTCTGATTTCCCTAACGCAATTTCTGGACGAAGTAGGCCTCATACGAGTAGGTGGACGTCTCGAAGCCTCCAATTTATCTTACGATGCCAAGCACCCTATATTGCTTCCATTCTCGTATCATATTACGAAGGACATCATGACCGACATTCACAAAAGGAATTTTCACGTGGGTCCCCAGGCACTGCTATCTATCACCAGGCAAAAATTCTGGCCATTAAGGGGGAAGAATATCGCCCGATCAATTGTGCAACATTGCATTCAATGTTTTAAGGCAAAACCCAAATTTATGAACCAGATAATGGACCACTTGCCTGCAGATAGGGTACAGCCTGCACGTCCGTTCGTAATTGGCATTGATTTTTGTGGGCCGTTCTATACTCATTTTAAAATAAGGGGAAAAATACCCCAAAAATCATACATATCCGTCTTCTGCTGCTTTGCTACCAAAGCAACGCACCTCGAACTAGTTACCAATTTGACAACGCAAGGATTCTTAGGCGCCCTCAAAAGATTCATGGGCAGGCGCGGTCATTGTAAAAACATTTATTGTGACAACGCTACCAATTTTATAGAGGCCAAAAACTTCCTAGAAGAGCTAAAAAATACAATTTCCACCAAAGAATTCAAAGAAGCAATAACGACGGCATGCAGCACAAAGGGAGTTGAATTTCATTTTATCCCTCCAAGGGCCCCACATTTCGGTGGTTTTTGGGAAGCGGCAGTAAAGTCTGCTAAGCATCTGCTCTACCAGACGTTATCGTCCTCATCCTTAACGTACGAAGAGTGAGAGACTACCATTATTGAGGTAGAAGCAATATTAAACTCTCGGCCACTAACGCCAATGTCAACAGATCCCAATGATCTTACAGCTTTAACGCCAGGGCATTTCCTAATTGGTGAGCCGTTAACAAATCCAATAGATTCAAGGGCAGAAGCTCAACGAATGAGCATGTCAGAGCGTTGGAGGCGCGTAGCAGAAATTAAAGCCCAATTCTGGCAGAGATGGTCTAACGAATACTTAAACCAATTACAGCAAAGGCACAAATGGAAGCAGCAGGCTCCCAACATAGCCCCAGGTAATATGGTTATCATCAAGGATGACAACATTCCGGTCCTAAAGTGGCCCCTTGGAAGGGTAACAAATGTAATCCCAGGTCCTGACGGACTAGTAAGGGCCGTAGATGTCCAAACGGCAACCGGCACCCTTAGGAGACCCATACACAGATTGGCCCCCTTACCAATCGATGATGAGATCCCGAGCACCGGCCAGCCATCTCCACTTTCAGCAGAAAGTGGCTCTCCCTCAGAAAGACTGTCCAACAAGGACCATCAACACACGCAGGAAAAGCCGATGAACTCAAAAGTTGAACCCACAAATCCGCGGAAAAAGCAACGGATATCTCTTGGGTCTTTAGTTGTCACTACATTAATAGCATGTTTGGCGCTGCCAAGCACTAGCGCAAGCCCTGTCACGGTAACACCATTTAAGACACAGCCTGGTATTTATTTTGAAAATCTGGGTTCAGCAAACATCATAACCAGCGAATGGAAAATAGTAGCGTATTATGACATGGTACCCTATTGGAAGGAATTTGACTCACTCCTAAATTGGACATCTCAGCTTCCACAATTGTGCATCCCCTTGAAGGACAAAGGTTCCTGCTCTCAAATCATTTCTCAATTCAATCACCTGATCAAAGAAATATCACAATCCAATCAACTGTTATCACCGCAAGGACAAACACGACGAACAAAAAGAGGGGCTATAAACATAGTAGGCAATATAGCAAATTCACTCTTTGGAATCTTGGACTCCGAATATGCCGAGAAAATGTCACAAGCTGTTGATGAAGTACATGAGAATGTGGAGTTTCTTTAAAACTTATAAAAAATCAGTCTACCTTAATAGATTCAACCGTCAATATAATGAAAAAAGAGGCGGATTCCAATTCAAAGCACTTTAAAGAGCTAGAGTCACGATTTAACGACCAGATTCATCAATTGAGCGAAGAATTGTTTGAAGAGCAGGGATCCCAAATGTTCATTTCATTGGGTATTCAAACACTACTCATCGCCATAAATTTCCGAAGGGCGCAGGACGCTATAATAGATGTCATCACTGATACTCACCACGGTAAAGTCAATCCCAATCTGCTTTCACCGTCTCAGCTACAAACAGAATTAATCAAGATAAAGAACTTCCTGCCATCAACACTACGTCTCCCGGCAATGGAAGATGACTTATTAAAATATTACAGCATCATGTCTATAGAAGGACGAGCAACAGAAAAATATGTACTTTTTCAAATTAAACTTCCACTAATAACACTAAATAACTTCGAACTGTATAAAATCATTCCGGTTCCTGTTCTGATCAACGATACCTTCATGTTCATCAAGCCATCGACGCCGTTATTGATCATCAATCTCCACAGAGACTTGTACTACCCCCTTACAGAGCAGGATCTAAGCTCCTACATTTCCATTACCACGGAAAGACATTTATGCCAACAGACCCATCCCATATATCACAAGGGATCTGCTATCAGTTCGTGTGAAGTGGACTTCATGAATCACCTTCCACAGTCACCTTCATGCCAAATTATGAGGACAGACGATGGTCCTCACTGGATCCAGCTTCATAATCCCAATGAGTGGATCTACGTTTTGAAAAACCGAACTATCATCAATACCGTCTGCGGCGACAATGTTACTCAAATGTCGCTTGAGCAGTCTGGGATCATCCGAATCCAAGGAGACTGCGTTATAAAACAACCTTTGATCACTATAAGAGGGCACAACATCTTTCCATCCAACCACAAGATGTCCTACATACCATCAGCTAACACTAAAAGTAGTAGCGCTGAAATTGAACTTGACGATAGATTGGGCCACATAGTCCATAAATTAGAACATCTAATAGACGCAATATATCCCGGTCTTAAAAATTGATTGGAAAGAAATTATCACTGGCTTTGTTCAAAGGCAATAGTGTCACCCCAGAAACGATACAGTGAATGAAATAAATAAACTGATTTTACAGAAAATTCCCGGTCAAGTCAAACCGTATATGTAAGTCAGTTGACACGGTGTGTAATATTGAGGATGGATACAGTGCACTATCCTCAAGAATTTTTAAATTCTTTGAGCCCTTCTGGCCTACCTCCTCACGACCTTATGTTTAAAGTCGGCATTCCTATCATGCTGTTAAAAAACTTGAGCCCTCCCAACATGTGTAATGGAACAAGGCTACTGTGGGCAGCAGTGGAACAACTTGCTTATATTCCGCGGAACCCATGATTCCGACGGATTTGCCAATATCGTTCAAAAGGCTGCAGTTTCCAGTCAAAATTTCATTTGCCCTCACGATAAATAAGTCCCCGGGTCAAACATTCTCTATAGTGTGCATTGACTTGAAAAAGGATTGTTTTTCCCATGGGCAGTTATATGTTGGCTTATCTCGAGTTGGAGCTCCAGAAAACCAATACCATTTGCTACCATACAATAGCACAACATCAAACATAGTATTCAGAGAAGTCTTAAACAATTAACATACTCGCCCAATACATACTAGCAACCAACAAGAAATAAAATAAACATAAAATAAATCCTAAATACTCAGTACTCACACAAGATAATTTCATCACAAGTAAAAATGTTTGACGCCCTGCGAAGTGGGCACGGGTCAGCTAGTTTTTAATAAAACTTACCGTTTTCGAGAAAAATCCGAAAAACCGAAAATTGTGACCTTTGACCCCGAATAACTTTTTTAGGGGCACATGGATCAATGGGGACTTTTGGGATTTTGTTTAGAACCACAAAAGGAAGGTTCATCCAAAAATCCAGCTTTCCCCTAATTTTTCCGAAGTGCAATGTCTTTATTCCCCGGACTAAATGGAGTGAGTACCGAAAAGGAAAAAACAAAACATGTCCTAACAGTGACCTCCTTAGATGTATAAAATAATCAAGGCTATGCGCAATGGAGAGTCGTGCACAGTGTCTGGGGTGTGTTCGGTCGCAGGCGGTGCAAATGATAAATATTTCCAACACCCCCTCTCAATTTGCACCCTGAACAAGAAAGTGGCAATCGTTGCAAAGCTTGAAGGCCCAGCTTTCTAATGCGTTATCAACCACTATCCTAGGATGTTTATGAAAGAACTTATATGCATTTTCTTGGTTGACCTCCAAATTTTCAATCGCGTTTTTAGGGGGAAGGACCGATTTTAAGAAGGAATCGAAACCTTTTTTGAGAAAAAGCTTCCCTGTCGTAGGGCCTTTCTCAAGAAAAAAACTGCACTCGAATCCGACGGCACGTTCCGAAGTTATTCGTGTTATAATAATTAATACAACAATAAAACCCACTATCCGCAATGAAATCCAATTGTAACGCCTTCAACTTTTAGATCGGCGATATCTTCGGAATGGTGATTCTTAGGAAAAAAAGTATACGGACTATTTTTGTAGACAATTTTATGATCTACAATTTTTGTCTGGTCTATATTTTTAATAAAACTTACCGTTTTCGAGAAAAATCCGAAAAACCGAAAAATTTGACCTTTGACCCCGAATAACTTTTTTAGCGGCTCGTGGATCAATGGGGACTTTTGGGATTTTGTTTAGAACCACAAAAGGAAGGTTCATCCAAAAATCCTACTTTCACCTAGTTTTTCCGAAGTTCGGTCTTTTTTTTGCCTTCATTCCCCGGACTAATTCTCGTTTTCTGTAGAAGGAAGTTGAATCAAATTAAAGATTCATTTAAACTGAACTATCAGGTGTTGTTTTTATTTTCACTTGTCGCACTGCATAACTTTGACACAGGGACTGTTCCACGATGGAGTAGCTGGAATAGAAATAACATAAATTAAATACAAAAATAAATTAAAAATGAATTATGAAAACATGAATTCAATTACAAAACATACCTGCAACAGATCTCGAATGGATCGGTGCAAACTAAAATCCTGCGAGGATCAACCAGAGGATGGCCTCCTAAAAATATAAATACAATGAATTTACGTACCTGAGATCCATGGAAAATAAACACAACACTCAACATGAAAACTAACAATAAACTACCGAGCACCGCGAACTGTCATCTTCTACGTCTGTCAAAAAAAGGGAGACTTTCAGGGCATTTCATCTTCATGTGGAACTTACGATAACTTCCACTTAAGCGGTAGCTAGCTGGCAGGGCCTGAGTTTGAGAGCACTGGAAAATTCAGCTATTTAAGGCTCAGAGAGACTCAAATTCTACACAGTTAGCGAAGACAGTTAGTAAGTGCGATATTCAGGAACTTGGACAACGATTTTGGATTTTTTTGTGATTGCGGTGTGGACTTGGCGAAATTGGACGACGATTTTTGGATTTGTTTTTTTGGATTCGAGGTGTTTTTAGTTGATAAAGGTGGGATTATATAAGAAGGTGAATTTTGGAAATTATGTGATCCTTGAGATTGAAAAATTTCCATGCATGCTTTCTTGGGGTTTTAATCGGTTTCATAGATATTAAGTGTGAATTAATCATAAGTGCTTTGTAACAATAATCATAAGTGCTCTGTAAAAATTAATACTAGCTCAATAAATTACAGTGAAATTAAGTGATATCCGCGAGAATAATTTAAATTAACCTTTTACTACTTTATTCATGGACTACAGAAAAACTCTTCATCTTCCAGGTTGAAATAAAACGTATGTATGTATGTATATCAGAACGTATTTGGATTTGTATATTGCTCAATAGATATTGATTTCACGAAATTATAGGAACTGCTCTCTTGGTTTTCTCCTTTGTGATGGTTTTGAATGGGACTAATTGAACCAATTACTCCTCCCCTGGATCTTTGTCTGCCCCAATATATTCGTTTCTATTGCATTAATATCTGGGATTCGTGCTGACTTTTCCAATATCAAACGCTGCTTTGCTATACAAATTTCTTGCAAGCAGTTTAGAAAAGCTTTTCTTATTGTTGGAAAGAAAATACTTTGGATTTCATTTATCTCGGAAAAAATTACATGCAATCATGCCATAAAATTAATCTCCTGTGTTGAATACAAAAAACTGTTCCTCGGTAGCCAGAGGAACCGGGTTTGTTTTAATGATTTTATTTTGATTGAAAATGAAATGAAGCTTTCTGGCTTCGAATCCCCAGGCATGTAGATGTAGAAAAAACTGTATGCACATGTTAAACACAGCCCCCCCTTAAATATTTATGCATACATACATACTAGTATTCTCTTCAAGGGTCACCGATCTGACCCGGTTGGCGGGATGGAGTTGCGCTCATGTCTTACTGGGGGTGGAAGGAAGAAAAAGCAGTACTAAATTATGTTGCTGGACCCACCCCACACACTTCTGGCCATGAAACTTAATATGAAGAGTTATTTGAAAATTGGAGTCGGAAAAGAGCGGAGGGGTGTATACCCAAAATTTGAACAAGCATTTTGGACACCCCCTTGATGCTGCTGTCAAGCTGTCAATGTGAACAAGTGCTTTCATTGTTATGTGCGACAAAATTGTGCTAAACCCGAATAATTCGGGGCCGGAATGCTCTGCAGGCCCACCCGCGGCCGACAGGAGCGTCGCCGGGAGGAGTAGCGACCGCGGAGCTGGAGTTTCTGCGCCCAGGGAGGAGAAGTCTGGAGCTGCGCGCCAGCCTGCCGGGACCGGGACCAACACCTCGCTACAGTCGGACGCGGACAGAACGGAGAAGGAGGACGGGATGTGGAGGTTGGCTGGTAGCAGACGCAAGGCTGCCAGGCAAAACATTACACCTGCCGACGCGCGAAGCAGGTTGCAGGTGCGTGCAGGTGGGCCGGGAGGGGCTCCGCCCTCGACAGGGAACGCGGCAACTGCAGCTGTCAAAGCTGCCCAAGCTGCCGGCAAGAAAGCCAACCTGTCGAGTGCGCGGCAGCCCAGCTTTTCTCGTGACAGAGGGTTTGCGCCTCCGATGGCGGCAGCTCTCGCCGCGAAAGCTGACAGACCATGTACAGGTCAAGCCAACAGTGAGCTCCCGAAGCTCAGTAAAAATTCTCGTCGCCGCAGAAATGCGGCGATTCGAAAACAACTCCGGCTTCAGCTCGTTGAGCAGAAAGGGGAGGCTGGGGGGTCTGCAGAACCCCAGAACAAAATAGTTCAGGGTAGTTCCGGCACTCCCAAGCGCCCACTTTCGCCGGAAATAACACCGCCGGAGGCGAGGCGGGTAGCGAAGCGCTGCAAAGCTGCAGCTAAGGCTGAGGAGAGCGGCTGTGGCGCACCGAGGCCAACTTTCGCTCAGGTCGCTGGCGACCAAAGCGTCCGTATGGCCTTTGGTCCCGTAGCAGAAGACCTCCTCCTGACCAGCGAGCAGGCTGCCTCGCTCCGCTCATTGATCTCCGAGGAGATTTTTAATGTCGCTGCAGGTGGCCCGTCGCTTGCTTTCCGCGGCGCTAGTTTTGTAGGTAGGGGCTGCGACAACCGCGGCTACCTGCAGATCGTGTGTCTGAACGCGGAGACCAGGCGATGGCTCACGGACTTCGCGAAGAAATTGAAGGCGCCCTGGAGCGGGGCTGAGCTGGTGGCCTGCGAATTCTCGAAAATTCCCAGGCACACGAAGGTTACGCTCTGGATACCGGAGTGCCACAATATCTCTGCAGAACAGCTTCATGCTAGACTGCAGAGGCAGAATAAAGTTCTCGGGGTAGACAGATGGCGGCTGTTTCACCTGAAGGATGATCCCCCACAGGGGACCCTTCTGGTGCTAGGGCTAGACCAGCTGTCCCTCGACACTCTTCTGGCACGCGGTGGGAAAGTCTACTATGGACTTTCCGAGCTCCACGCGCGCATTAAGAGCAATGCCGCCAAAGACTCTGGTGAGTGTGACGAGGACCCAGCGGACTCGGTGTCGGGGGGCGTGATGGCGACTAAGGTTGCTGTCGCCGCCTCCGGCTCTGAAGTGGCCGCAGGGTGCGCTCACTCCTCAGAGGTTTCCGAGGGGTTACCCCCTGCCCCAGATGTCGAAATGAGCGCACTGTAGAATGGGTGCTGACTCTTTTAACATCATACAGATTAACTTGCAACATGGCAAATCGGCCTCTGCGGAACTATGCAGAGTCCTTGCTTTGGGGCAGACAAAACTAGCCCTAGTGCAGGAACCCTGGTTGTTCAAAAATCAGGTTCGTGGACTGGGTCTAAGTAATGGTCGAATGTTTGCGGCCGATACCGCCACTAAACCTAGGGCATGTATCTGGATCGCCAACAGTCTCAAGGCAACCCCGATCCATGAGCACAGCTCCAGAGACCAGGCTACCATTCGGGTAACTCTGAGCCTGACTGATGGCGCTCAGGACGTTATTGTTGTCTCCTCTTACCTGCCGTACGATTCTGCTGAACCTCCACCGAGTTCTGAACTCGTAGAGGTCGTGGAATTCTGCCGCAGGAAAAATCTCCCGCTGATTATCGGGTGTGACGCTAACTCGCACCACACCTGCTGGGGTAGTACAAATGTGAATAGAAGAGGTCAGTCGCTCCTTGATTATATTGCTTCCACTGAGCTGACTGTCCTCAACAACGGCACTGGGCCAACCTTCGTTAACTCTGTCAGGCGCGAAACGATTGACATTACGCTATGTTCGATTAGCTTAGTCGACCTCGTTTCCGACTGGAGAGTCACGAACGACATATTAACCTCAGATCACAGAGCTATCTCGCTGAAGATCTCGGCGGACTGTCCGACTCCTCCCAGTTTTAGGAACCCCAGAAAAACAAACTGGGGCCTCTTCAGATCCGCTCTGGGTTTGAAACTGGAGGGATGGCTGCCTACGATTAACAACGTCAGCGACCTAGACTCGTCGATTGGGGTCATAGAGAGGGCATTTATATCTAGCTTCGAAGAGGCATGCCCTCTTACCACCCCTATTTCTAAGGGCAAATGCCCCTGGTGGAACCGCAGATTAATGTTGCTTCGAAAAGGAGTAAGAAAGCAACACAATCGAGCAAAAAACCTCAATTCTGTACCCGAATGGGAACTCTTTCGAGAGAAACAGAGGGCCTACAAGAAAGAAGTTAAAGCGGCCAAGCTACTTTCTTGGCAAAAATTCTGCTCAGACCTTGAAGGGATGAGAGACACCACGAGAATCCACAAGATTCTCAAAAAGGACAAGGCCATTCAGTTGGGCTCATTACAACTACCCAGTGGTGATTTCATCGATGATGACCTCTCGGTCGCATCTCATCTGTTGGAAACCCACTTCCCCAGTTGTGAACCAGTCCAGGAGGATCAAATAGCGGCTGATCAGCACAATCCAGATGATTCGGATTGGTCTGTCGCCAGGTCTGTTATAGACAAGGATCTCCTTAACTGGGCGGTCTTTTCCTTTGCACCCTTTAAGAGCCCGGGTAGAGATGGTATTTCCCCGGTCATGCTCCAAGAGGCATTCTCCCTGATTCAGGACCATCTGATCATAATTTTCAGAGCGGTCCTGGCTTTCGGGTATATTCCCTGTAGTTGGCGCCTTTCCAGGGTTATATTCATACCAAAACCAGGAAAGTGTAACTATAGGGAAGCCAAATCATTCCGGCCGATTTCACTAACTAGCTTTCTGTTGAAATCGCTGGAGAAGATGCTGGACGCTTTCATCAGATCAAACAATCTGAAGGAATTCCCGCTACACCCAGCGCAGCACGCGTACCAGAGAGGGAAATCTACTGATTCGGCCCTCCATCAGGCAATCTCTTTCATTGAAAGAGTTTTTCTTGACAAAGAAGCGGCCCTTGGTGTCTTTTTGGACATCGAAGGAGCGTTTGACAACACCAGCTTCTCTGCTATGTCTTGTGCCTTGCAGGAGCATGGGGTTAACCAAACTTTAACCAGGTGGATAGTTAACATGCTGAAAAGCAGAATTGTCTCCACTGAGGTAGGTTCCCACACAGCGATCAGGAGGGTAGGTAGGGGCTGCCCGCAAGGTGGTATTCTGTCTCCCCTCCTGTGGTGCTTGGTGGTTGACGGCCTCAACAGGTTACTGGACAGTAAGGGCCACTTCACAGTTGCCTATGCGGATGACATAGTGATACTGTGCAGAGGCAAATTTCTCAGTACTCTCTGCGATCTCCAGCAGCAAGCCTTGCTGTTGGTGGAAGGGTGGTGCAGGGACAGGAACTTGTCAGTCAACGCCGACAAGACCTCTGCTCTACTTTTCACTAACAGAAGGAAGTTGGAGGGTCTCAGGCATCTGAGAATATTCAACAAAGAGATTATCTACGCAAATAGCGTAAAATACCTAGGAGTGATCCTGGATATCAAGCTAGACTGGAAGCTACATCTAGACTGCAAAACACAAAGGGCCATCTCGACCTTCTGGCAGTGTAGAAGAGCTTTCGGCCGTACCTGGGGCATTAGCCCAAAAATCATCCACTGGATGTATACTGCCGTCATCAGACCGAGTCTCTGTTACGGGGCGCTGGTCTGGTGGGAAAGGACTAACTTAAGCACCGTCAAAAGTGCACTCGCTACGGTACAAAGACTGGTCTGCTTAGCCATCACAGGAGCAATGAGATCTTCTCCAACTGCCGCGATTGAGTTGGCTCTCTCTTTGGCTCCGCTTGATATTATCGTACAGAAAGAAGCGATGAATTCGGCCTTGCGCCTTATTCAAAACAATCTCTGGCGACCCAATCTTCAGCTGGTAGGGCACTCCCTGATCTGGGACAAACTGTTACATACCAACAGTTGCGTACAAATGATCTCGGATTATATAACGCCCCATCTCAGCCTACGTAAAAGGTATGTTGTGTCTATTCCCTCCAGAACGGAGTGGGACGAAGACTATCTCAGCAACACAGTGTCGGACGCCGGATCTGCGTGGTTCACAGACGGATCCCTCGTTGAGGGCCTGGCCGGAGTCGGAGTGTACGGCCTTAGCGAAGACTTGTGCATCTCCCGCTCGCTAGGCAGATTCGTCTCCATCTTCCAGGCGGAAGTTCTCGGCGTCTTGATCTGTGCTCAAGAGATTTTAAAGAGGAAACTGTGTGGGAGAGATATTTTTATTTTCTCCGACAGTCAAGCTGCCCTCAAAGCACTTGACTCTTACATAGTCTCATCTAAGCTCCTCAGCGAGTGTCGTCACGCGCTTGACCTTATTGCGACAACTAACAATGTCTCAATAATCTGGGTCCCTGGCCACTGTAACATTGCAGGCAATGAGACTGCAGACAGGCTGGCGAAAGAAGGGGCCTGCTCTTCCTTTATAGGACCAGAACCCTACGTGGGTGTTGCACCATCTCTCATCAGTCGCTCTATGGTGGAATGGGTCCGCTCTGAGCACAATGAGAGGTGGTCAGCTAGAACAGATTGTAGACAGTCCAAGATGTTCTTACATCGGGTCGACCCAGGCCTAAGCAGACGTCTACTCAACCTCAGTAGATGCCAGTTGAGCCTTGCGATGGCCATCATTACCGGCCATTGCAGGCTGAACAAGCATCTACATACACTACGTATAGCGGAATCGCCGCTTTGTGGCTGCGAGCTGGAGGACGAGACTATCGCTCACCTTTTGTGTGCGTGTCCGTTCTACAATAGCGCCAGAGCCGATTTATTCGGGAACTACCAGGTGGATCCACAGTATCTGCATAAACTCACGCTGCCCACCATCCTGAGCTTTGTTAGAAGAACTGGTCGTCTAACGGCTCTATCAGGGCATCGAGATTAACCCAGATGGCAGTATCTCTTCTCGAGGTTTGTACAATGGACCTTTGGTCTAAGTGCAGGGTGACTCAACCCGCCTCTTGTCAATCTACATCTACATCTTGGACACCCCCTTCCAAAAATCACACACACATATATATAACCCTACAAATATGAGCATACTCGCACACATGCATATATCCAAATGCGAATAATTGCCAAGATTATTGTTTATGGGGCTGTATTTTTCTATGAGGGTCGACCGTCACGATATCTTCGTTGAATTAGGTAGGGGAGACTCCCCCCACCACCTCTGACCATCCTTGCGGGGTTGGGGCTATTATCTGGACAATTACCAAGTTATCACTTTATACAAAGCTAAAATCCATTATTTCATTTGTAGCTTTACCTGGATTCAATCATTCTTACTTTCGAATAACGTTTAATTGTTTTGTTATGGGGGCACACTCTCCAGGGCTCGGCTAAAGCGCCTGGTCTGGTGGTGTGTGGCATGCGCGAGCTGGCAGGCTAGCATATGCGGTAGTGTGGGGGGGTTTTGCCGATAGGCCACCCGAAGCCACCAGAGCGAGAATGCCCATAACGAAAATTCTCGCGCCACGGAAAAACAAGGTACGGGGGAAAACGAGCAGGGCAAACCGAACCCCTGCTACTGCCGTGGATGACTCTCAGGAGGGGTTCTGATGACATGAACCCCCCTCTGGCCGATGCCCCAACCACCCTTTGACCTCCCCTTGGCCCTTAAAATATTTGGGGAGGTCCCTTAAAAAAAAGTTTTATCTCAGATCATCTTAACAAGTTATCAAAAATACCCACGCTGGCCGAAGTCGAGCGGAGAAGGAGGACCAAGAGAAAACAAAAAGGTAAGTTATCTCGACATATTTGTTATTATATTCTTTCTATTAAATTATTATTTTTTCTTATATAAATTTTACAAAAACTTATCTGTTGTTGGGCGCCTTGCTGCTACTGGTGCTGATGTTGTTGCCGCTGCTGATGAAGATGTTGCTGTTGCTGAAGCTGTTGCCGCCGCCCGGTACCCTGCCTCTTCATATGTGGCCCCGTCGTGGTACCGGTGTGCCATTGATGCCTTGATTTCCACAGGTCAGGGGTTTTATTTTAATATTTATTTATTTGGTTTTTCTTTAGTTAGGTATGGCTCATTTATCAGTTTATATAGGTAGATATAATTTTACTTATTCATTTATTTGATTATTCACTGACTTATTTAGGTACTTGTAGATTTATGTATTTAGTTCATTCACTGGCTTATTGTCTCGTTTCATTAGGTATAGGGGTATTTATTTATTTATTTTTTTTCCATTTAGTGTTCAGCTCATCACATATTTATTGATTTTTTTTGTCTGTATGTTGTCGCTTATTATGTACTTCACTGTCTTATTTAATTAAGTATATAATTAACTGTTAATGTATTCACCCGTAAGTTATCAACTATATAAAAATTCAGGCTTAAATTTTTTTTCTTTTACTAATTTGTTGCGCTCATAATTAGCATTTAGACCAGGAAAATAACTATGTTCTAAAACCACTGTCAGGCTTACAGGTGATATTATTCCTGATTCTTTATGCGGGCAAGTTAACGAAGGGATAATTATTCATGCCTCTTACATACCTATTTACTGAGGCAAATGCACAAACTGACAACAAAATATAAGTCCTTTTTCGTTGAGTATTGTCCACTACCGGGCTTGATGGTATTAGAACAGAGGACTTACTAATTCTAGTAGAAGTAATAAAAAGGCCACTCACGGAAATAATAAATAAACACCTAGAGGATGGTAGGATTCCGGACTGTCTAAAGGAAACGGTAGGCCCAGTGTATTTCAGGCCGTAGTCCAGGCCATCAAAACCTGTGCCCAGATAAACCTTAATAAAGGACTTAAGGGCTCTACAATTAATATACTCTCTGACAACCAAGCGGCGATTAGGGCGCTCTCCTCGTGGAGCTTTCGCTCAAGTCTCGTCAAAGAGTGCTTTGACTGCCTCCAACGCCTGGCTGCCACAAACAGAGTTACACTCGTCTGGGTACCGGGGCACTCCGGCGTTGATGGAAATGAGATCGCTGATAATTTGGCCAGAGAGGGATCCTCAACTAGGTACCAAGGCCCCGAACCCTACTGCAACATTGGCTGGTCTTCAGCCAAAACTGTGGTGGATAAATGGGATAAATCAGTTCAAGTCTCGTACTGGAACGATGCTTCAGGGTTACGACAGACTAAGAAGTTTATCAAACCCTATGCGTATACCAACGCTACTGACCTGAGCAAATCGGATCTCAGGCTGCTGGTGGGTTACTTATCTGGCCACTATGGGGTCAGACATCACCTCAACAAGTTAGGTATGTCAATTGAGACAGAATGTAGACTTTGTCTAGAGGACGAAGAAACCACAGCTTACATACTGTGTGACTGTCCGGCACTGGCTCGGATTAGAAGTAGGGCCTTCGGTAAAGGGTTTCTAAGCCCGGCTGAGGTCCGTAATTCTTCTGAGGGTGACCTTCTGGCTTTCCTTAGGGTAGCGGATCGTCTACTCCACTAATGGGGTTCTGGCACAAAAGACCGTCAGGTCGCAGTGCCTTCCGCTTGGGCGGTCCCCACCAATAAATAATAATAATAATAATAAAGGAAACGGTAATTGTACCGATTTATAAAGCGGGAAGTAAGACTAATCCAAATAATTATCGGCCCATTGCGTTACTAAACATCACAAGCAAAGTGTTCGAGAAAATAATACACAATAGACTAACGAACTTTCTCTATGTGAACGAAGGGTACGATAAAAATCAATTTGGTTTTCAACGTAAGAGCGGGACTGAATCAGCAATAACTGACATGACCAGTGCAATCAATGAATATCTCGATGATGGCTTCTATGTGGCGACTATATTTGTTGATCTACAAAAAGCTTTCGACACAGTGGACCATGATCTTCTCCTGGAATTCATCGACCAGCTAGGGCTAAGAGGGAAGGCGAATGACCTGCTGCGCAGCTATTTGACAGGCAGAAAGGTACTAACAAAACTCAACATTGAACTAAGTGAGCCACTCGTGATGCAAATGGGAGTACCGCAAGGGTCAATTCTGGGCCCCCTCCTGTATTTGCTCTATATAAACAATCTGACAGAAGCGAAACTCATAGCTGAATACAAAATATTTGCAGACGACACCATACTTATATACAAAGGCTAAATCATGCAAAGAGCTAGAATGTGATATAAATGAGGACCTAGAACGTTTTGATGAATGGGTGACTGGAAACCGGCTAACTTTAAATAAAGAGAAAACTAACTTCATGTTATTTTCAAATAAAAACAAGGTTGCTATAAACCCAAACCACAGACAAATAACCCAGATGTCCAGCGGCAATGCTGAAAAGTGATGCACACAAAAATGAGCTCTAGCGGCCGGAGCTTTGGCTCTAGCGGCTCCGGCAACGCATTCGCCGCCGCTACAGTGCAGCAACGCACTTCGTAACAGCAATCAGCTAGCAGACGACGCATTCGAGATGGGGTGCGATGAAATGTGTATGAGAACGCCGCCGCTACAAGCAGTGAGCCAGGCGCAGGCTGCCAGGCTCAGTGGGAATTCTAGGAAAGGTACTTCAGTGACCTGATTGCGATTTCTGTTTATTTCATAATCTTCTGAATTGAGATTTTGAAAGGGAATATAGCTACTTTCGCTGGTATTTTAAAAATTGGAATTGCTTTTGCTAGTTCAATATTTAATAATATTGATTCTAGATAAAATGCTTACAAATATTACAAAATTGACTTTAAACGATTTTGGTTATTTTTAATTTTTAGTACTCTTTTTCATTTGCGATTTTTTTCAATTTTTTAAATAAACCATTTCGATATAAAATCATGTTCTCTACAAAATTTGCCATATAGAAAAATCCAAAATTTTGCTTCGTTTTCGAGCTATACTCAAAAAACCAAAAGAATTGCATTTCCCACCCTGTATATAATTTCCACCCCTCTAATTTAATAGCACTCCGGGGCTTTTTCATCCTTAATAACCAATTGAACGATTCGTGCAATAAAAACCCTTGAACGTATTAGTTCCTTTTGAAATGACATAATCAATAGCCTAAACTGTCATCAATATCAGCATCAAAAGTAGGTACTATTATAAGATTCCAAAGGAGGACCATTTCCATAATCCCTTAGAAATAAAGTAAGAAAAGTATGTGTTTTAACTATTTGTTTCCAATAAAACTATTATTAAAATGAAGACAAATTAATGTTGCCTTAAAAACAGAAACAATTCCGCACAATTAATTCCCTAATGCCTTCATCCAATTATCATATTTCTCCGTCCCTTGCTTCGGAAAACGGAAAAATCGTCTTCCCGGAAACAGGGACAGACAGCAGGGAGTTACACATTTTGCCTTTTCCCACGGCATTTTATTTGATATTTAAATAATCGAAAATCAAGTGATTCAATGCCAATAATATAAAAACAAGTAACAAAAATCAAAGTAGAAGAATAAAAAAATAGCATCAGAATGAAAAGCCGAAAAACGACGGTGTACGAAAGAATCATATGAATTCTTTCTCTCCCCTCCCCACACAACCCACAGGCAGTAGTCGTGCGTGCGTTGATAAAGTTGAGAACGCGGCGCTTTGCCTCTGAGAGAACTTGAACTGCTTGCCGCATGATACATGAACGTTGCGTTGTTGTGCATCGCAGCTGGCAAAATTCAAAAAGCTCTTCTGCAGTTTATTTCATTTCATACATCACGTTCGTTCGTAAGCATTGGACATCTGTATTGTCTGTGCCCAAACATTAAAATAGGGAACGTTAGTATAAAAAGAACGGACTCAACGAAGTATCTAGGAATGCGCCTAGACGAAAAATTAAACTGGACATCACACATAGAACATATAAGAAAGAAAATTATTCCATTACTTGGTGCATTAAAGAGGTCAAACATAAAACTGGACTGGAGAATCGCATCAGCGATTTATAACTCTCAAATATTATCGCACATTAGATACAATCTTATAACTTGGACGCAGACAACAAAATATAACTTGGAAAAATCAAATAACCTAATGAGAAGAGCAATAAGAGTTCTATACCCTATCGAGGATGATATTCCTAGATCCGATATCTTCTCAGCTACAAACAACTTCAGCATGGAAGACATGATCTACATTGAGAAGGCAAGGTTTATCTTTAAAATTAATAACCAGGAAATGAAGACAAACATAAAACTAACAAAAAACTCTGATATCCACTATTACAACACCAGAAATAAAGACAATATCAGAACAAAGAAGGCAAAAACGACACGAATCAGCAAAGGTTTAATAAAGAGTGCAAGCGAAGTATTCAATAACCTACCGGGAGAACTAAAAAGAGAAAGAAGCCTCCGAAGATTTACAATGGAGATAAGGAAACAAATTAGGAATGGCAAACTACGCATGAATGATGCCAATACTCACTTTTAGGAGCCTGCAAGTAGCACACTTTTAGAAGCCTGCAAGTAGCACAAGACAATGTGCAATATTTACTTATAAAGAAAGAATACCTATATATTTCTATAATTATATTATCGGTTCTAATACCAGCCATCGGGCCTGACTGAACAGATAAATTGATCCACAACTGTCATAAAATTTGACATATTTACTTACTGAACTAATTGTTAAGAGAATTGTTATAAACGAAATAAAATAAAAAATAAAATAAAGCAAAAAAAAAAAAAAGTTTCTTGTTATTATTATTTTTTTTTCTTTTTTTTTCTTCACAGGTCCTGTACAAGAAGTACAGAAACCAAGCACGCACTTACGTTGCTGAATGCGCAGAACGGCGAATTCGGTCAAGACCAGCCAAGACCAGCCACACCTGCGCGCTTAATCATCATTGTTTTGTTATTATTACTTAACTCGCTGAGCTAATTTGCTTCCGCTGAGTGGGTAATTAATTTAGTATAAGTATAGGCAAATAATAAATTATGTTTCAATTGGGAACTAAGCGACATCCAAGACTTTTCTTTATCACCGCTTGTGAGTCTGCAAGCGGCGCTTCTTCCTAATTCATTCAAATCACATTGTGTGATCAACATTTTGGTCCTTCGAGGAAAAAGAAATCAGCAGACATGGAGAACAATCTACTAGACTCACAATGGAAGCTAGGCCAGATGATCAGCACCGTCTACACTAACATGAGGAAAGACGGGCCTAATAGAAGGAGAACGCAGGCTTACATACGTGGCCATCAAAGTACCATCTCACAGTATTGGAGGGAATTTGAGGCTGCGCATAAGGAGTTGACACTGCTAAACATAGCAGATGATAAGTACTTCTCCGAAGATTTTTACAGCAAGGTAAAAATGGCATATGACAGTGCCACACAACTTCTGAAGGAAGACCAACGCGCTCTAGAAGAAGCATCAAGAGAGATTCCGGCCCGGGAATCAAGCCAAGCAGCCAGAGACGTTTCTTCAGAGACCGCAGACTACTCTGCAACAGAAGGCCAAGCAGCAGGGGTTTCAGGAGTAGCTAGAGAAACTACGCTACTACCAGACTGGAACTTAGTGGGGGAAGGCACTTCAAGAGGTGCAACACCACATCCTACAGTCTCGACCGCAGTCGCATCAGCAGCAGGCAAAGCGGATCCCACCATGAGAAGGACTCCCTTAGCGACAAGGCCACGCAATAACATAGATAGCCTTGCGCTACCGGCAACGGGTCCCCTGACAGGTCGGAACACAACCACCCCACTTACCTCAACAGCCCATAATTTGTTGGAGCAGCACCACCAGACCGACATAGAAAATGGGTTTGATCAGGCACAAACCCTGAGGTATAAACGATGGGAGATCAGATACGATAATCTAAAAAGGAATTTAGAAGACGTGAGAAGGAGCCTTGGAAGTAACTTATCTGAGTGTTACTACGAGCTCAAGAAAAAGGCAATTGAAGATTCCTGGGAGAAATTTTCTTCACTTCATGAGGAAATTATGATCCATGAGGAGAACGAGATGCAAGCAGAAGAAAATTTGGAATATTATCGAATAGCAGAGAGTGAAGTTCAAGAAGCATCGGTCCTAATTCAGAGCATGTCTCAAAATAGACGCTCACGAGACAACGATGAAGCAGACAACCTTGCGGTTAGGTTACCCAGGGTACTAGTACCGAACTTTGATGGTACCTACATGTCGTGGGCAACATTCCACGACATTTATGTGAGGATGATACACTCGAGAGAAAAACTCGGTGATGCAGTAAAAATGCAATACCTTAAGTGCTACCTTAAGGGTGAAGCAAGCAGAATTATTCAGCACTTAGAGATCTCCGACAGCAACTACAATGCTGCTTGGGAGCTCCTATGCAGTAGATTCAACAACAAAAGGCTACTACTGAATACCTACCTGGATAAGCTATTAAACCAACCCACAATGCAACGAGAATCTGGACAAGAGCTGAAGGTATTGCATGACAAAACAAAGGAAGCAATACAAGCAATACAGGCACTAAAAATAGATGTTAATGGCTGGGGGCCATTCCTGGTTCATATTATAACAAGGAAACTGGATAAAGAAACGTATAGATTATATGAGCAATCTTTGGCTGATCCTAAGGAGATTCCAAATTTTGCTCAACTGCTTTCATTTTTGGAAACTAGATTCCAATCATTGGAATCAATTGAATTTTCGGCGAGGAAAATAGAGAAGAAAATAATACCACAGAAGCAGCCGTACAAGGCATACCACACAACAATCGCATTGAAATGTGTATTTTGCGGTGGCACTCACAGCATGTTCAAATGCAGCAAGCACCAATCTATGACCCCAAAGCAGAGAATCGAAGCGGTCAAAAGAAGCAACCTATGCACAAACTGCCTACGGAAGGGGCATGACAGAGAGAACTGCACTAGCAAAAGTACATGCATGAAGTGTCACCAAAAGCATAACACACTTCTTCATGAGGAAAACCGAAATTCTGGGAGACCTCAGACTTCGGAAGTAGTCACAATGACCACTACAAGCAGACAGATGCCGGCAGAAGTATTACTTGCAACAGCAATAATCAAGATTGAAGCGAAGGACGGTTCTATGCATGCCCTGAAAGCCCTTATCGACCAAGGCTCTCAGGCATCCTTTATAACGGAGAGAGCAGCTCAACGCTTAGGATTAAAAAGATCGAAGACGAACGTTGCAGTAACAGGAATACATTCTCAACAGAAGAACTCAACATTTTGCATCGACATGAAGATTTCGCCACACTTTGAGTCCGACTTCGAAACGACAGTCACAACGTTCATATTGGATAAATTAACACAGCTCATTCCTGAGATAACCACGAGCACCGCACAATGGCAGCATCTTCAACGGATTATATTAGCTGATCCGGAATACTACAAACAAGGGAAAATTGACGTCATTCTCGGAGCCGACATTTATGGGGAAATAATGCTAGACGGTATTCTCAAGGGTGAGGAAAATTCCCCGCTGGCACAGCAGACGAAGCTTGGATGGATTGTTTCGGGAAGGTGTGGAGCGCGAAGTAACAACAACATAAGAAGCCTAATAACTACCATTGACCTAGAGGAAATTCAAAAATTTTGGGAAATTGAAGAACTCAATGAACCGAAGGAACTCAAGGAAGAGGACAAAAAATGCATAGAGTATTTTGAGAAAACTGTATCAAGAGACAAGGAAGGGCGATATATTACGCGCCTGCCCTTTAAAAGAGATCTAGCAGCGTATCCACTGGGAGACAGTAAGAAGATAGCGATATCCCGACTCTTCCAGATGGAGCGGAAATTTAGAAAAAATAAACAGCTGGAAGCAGACTATAAGGATTTTATGCAGAAATATCTGGATATGGGGCACATGAAGTTATGTAAGAACAAATCATCTCAAGGAGAATGCTTCCTCCCTCACCACGCTGTAATGAAGGAAGACAGCACAACCACCAAACTACGGGTGGTCTTCGACGCATCGGCAAAAACCAGCAATGGTGAGAGCTTAAATTCAACATTATACACTGGGCCACAGCTACAAGCAGACCTTTACGAGACGCTTTTACAATGGAGAAAATTCAAATTTGCCTTTAAGGCAGATATTGAGAAGATGTTCAGGCAGATATGGGTTCATGAAGAAGATCAAGAATATCAGAAAATTGTATGGCGCTTTTCGGAAAAGGAGCCTATACGAGAGTACCAGTTGACAACAGTAACCTACGGAACCCGACCAGCACCATTTTTAGCTGTAAAAACTATGCAGCATTTGGCAAATCAGCAAAGAGAAACCTACCCAAGAGGAGCACATACTGTCCTGAATAAGTTCTACATGGATGATTTACTGGCAGGAGCTCATACCATTGAAGAAGCTCGCTTAGTAATTCACGAGACAAGACAGATGCTGCAGGGAGCGGGGCTCCCCTTGCGGAAATGGTCAGCTAATAATCAAAGGGTCCTTCACGACATACCGAAGGAATTCTTGGAATCAGAAGGTGATACAAATTTTTTAAAATCGATTAAGACGCTTGGGTTACACTGGAACCCTCACACGGACAACTTCACGTTCAGGATAAATATGCCTGAAACTCCAAATGAGCCAACGAAAAGGTCAATTTTGTCGGAATCAGCTAGATTATTCGACCCAATAGGGTGGCTCGCGCCAACAATCATCTTGGCGAAAATTTTGTTCCAAGAATTATGGAATCTTGGGCTGGGATGGGACGAAAAGCTCCCAACAAAAATCGCCGAGAAATGGCAGGAATATAAAAGAGAACTCCCATTAATTGAAAGGCTGACTATACCACGATGGATTGATCACAGAACGAGGGCAACTCCCTGTGAACTTCACGGCTTTAGTGATGCCTCGGAGAGGGCATATGCAGCCGTAGTTTATATAAAAACCTACGACTCAGCTGGAAATGTGGTCACACATTTAATTTCATCAAAAACAAAGGTCGCTCCTACTCGCATCAAAACCTCGCTGCCCCGCCTAGAGCTTTGCGGCGCACTTCTACTAGCCAAACTCATGAGAAGGGTTACAGAAGCAATGAATATCCCGCTAGCAAAGCAATTTGCCTGGACAGACTCGGAGATAGTGCTAGCATGGCTAAATGGTGATCCTAGCAAATATAAAACCTTTGTAGCCAATAGAGTCTCAAGAATACAGCAAATCTTAAAGGGACAAAATTGGTACCACGTAAGATCAAAGGAGAATCCAGCTGACTGCGCTTCCCGAGGCATAAAGGCCGGAGAATTAATAAATCATCACTTATGGTGGAGAGGACCGGACTGGCTAAGGAATAATACCACAACTTACGAAAAAGCACCTATAAAATTAACTGAGAAAGAGCGTAAGAAGACAACATTCACGTTCGCAACAACATTCCAGGAAGGTTTTATTCCAAAATTGATAGAGCAATTTTCTAATTTTGGAAAGATCACGAGAATTATTGCATATTGCTACCGATTTATTAGCAATGCGCGCGGCCAGAACATCTCAGGGGCACTCACAGTGGAAGAAATTCAAAGAGCAAGGAACCTTGCAATTCGAGCAGTACAAGAAAGTGAATTCTCTCATGAGATAGCAGCTTTAAGCAAGGGAAGCTCAATAGGTTCTAAAAGTTCTCTTCTATGCTTAAGCCCATTCCTGGACAAAGATGGGCTCATACGAGTGGGAGGACGTTTAAGAAATGCAGACCTAGACTTCGCAGCAAGGCACCCTGTCATACTCCCGTATAAGCACCATTTGACGAATATGATCATCCGTAAGGCTCACCAGGAAACAATGCATGGCGGTGTTAATCTCACATTAGCTCATACCAGGAATCAGTATTGGATTCTAAAGGGCTACAGTGCAGTAAAACAAAGAGTAAAGGAGTGTATTATATGTACAAGGTATAATGCCAAGACACAAGAGCAGCTTATGGGGGACCTCCCGAAACCTCGATTAACAGTAACGAGGCCATTCACAAACACAGGAGTAGATTATGCGGGACCAGTAGCAATCAAGGTAGCGCTCGGCAGAGGGACAAAAATATACAAGGGTTACATCGCAGTCTTCGTTTGTCTAGCCACAAAGGCTATACATTTGGAAGCAGTAAGCGACCTGACAGCCGAGGCATTTATCGCCGCATTTAAGAGGTTTGTCAGCAGGAGAGGCATCCCTCACAAAATATATAGCGACAACGCAACGAATTTTCAACTCGCTAGCAAAATTCTAGAGAAGAATGAAGCAGAGTTTAAAAGGAGCTACCAGGATAAATTGCTAGAACTTCTACAGGGCTACGAGACGCAATGGAGCTTCATACCCCCCGCGGCCCCCCATTTTGGAGGTCTGTGGGAGGCCGGGGTGAAGTCCATGAAACGACATCTAAAGAGGACTCTGGGCCAGACAGCATTGACATTCGAGGAACTGTCGACGGTACTAGCCAGTATTGAGGCTTGTTTAAATTCCAGGCCGTTGTGCCCAATGACAGATGACCCTGGCGATCTATCAGTATTAACGCCTGGACATTTCTTGACCGGCTCATCACTTTTAGCCCCCCCAAGGAAAACGCCTGAAGGCTCCAATACAAATCTGCGAGCTAGATGGAGATTGCTGGAAGATATCAAGCACCAAATATGGAGAAAATGGTCAAGCGAATATCTACAGCGACTTCAAAGCAGGCCGAAGTGGACATCAAAAAGAGACAACGTTAAGGTTAACGACTTAGTCTTATTGAAGGAAGACACACTCCCCCCTGCACAATGGGCCCTTGGGAGGATAGAGGAAATTCATTTCGGACAGGACAAACTAGCACGAGTGGTCACTGTGAGAACTAAGGGAAAATCAATAAAGAGGCCTTTAACAAAAATATGCCTATTGCCAGTAAGAGAACCCGAAGAAAATACAACACCGGGGTCAAAACGACCACTAGACAGCACAGAAGGCGCTAACGGAGTAACGACCCAATCGAAACGTGCTAGAAGACAGCCAAAAATATATCCCGTCTCAGTAGTCACCATTTCACCATTTAAGGATCATCCAGGGATGTATTTTGAAGATCTGGGGGAAACAAACCTAGTTGCTAGCGAATGGAACATACTGGCATATTATGATCTCCAAGGTTACTGGCAAGAACTCAAGGGACTGCGAACTTGCGTCAACGAAATCCAGAAATTATGTGATGTTACAGTTATAGGAAGGAACTACTGCAAGGAGATATACGCGCAACTCGAACACCAGCTTACACAAATCGAACAGACAAATAAACTCCTTCGTAAGGAACCTAGCAGACGACGAAGATCACCCCTAAATATTGTAGGCAAGGCCGCAAACTACCTGTTCGGTGTCCTGGACGAAGATTACGCGAAGGAGTTCAATGGAAAAATCGAAGGAGTTAAGAACAACGAACAGCATCTGCTAGAGTTGCTGAAAAATCAGACGTCTCTCATAGAAACGACAACAAACGTCATGCAGCAGAGGGATGAACACATTCAAAGCCAACTTGGAATAATGCAAGAACATATTAACCAAATAAATCGAGAAATACGGAGAAGTGGAAGTATTCAAGAGACCATGCAGTCATTTACATCGCTAACAGCTCTTACAACCTTGGCGCTCCATAACTTCGAAAGGGTACAAGGTAGTATTATAGACGTATTAACGGACACACATCATGGGCAGATAAACCCATTAGTCATCACGCCACCTCAACTAAGAGCACAAATACATGCTATAAGGGAAAATATTCCACCGGCATTAACTCTGCCAGACAGTGGGAAGGATACAGAGCTGCTCTTATACAGTCTAATGACAGTATCCTTCCGGGTAACAGAATCCAACATCTGTTTCAAAATAAGATTGCCATTGATACAGAACGAAAGATACCAACTCTTTCACCTTGTTCCCGTACCAACACCACATGAGGACAGCTTTACCTTCATTCAGCCAGAAACACCTTACTTAATTGTCAACCTGCATCGAGACAATTACTACCCGCTTAGTCAAATAGAACTAGACAAATGCACGCACCTGAGGACAGACCGATATTTGTGTCAGAGAAATCATCCCATGTACAACAGCAACTCTAAGAAGGCACGATGCGAGTTAAAACTATTGCAACGTGTAAATCAACTCTCACCGGACTGCAATATACGCAGCATGAAGCCGACTAACGTCTGGGTACAACTCCGCGCAGCAAACGCATGGCTCTACGTAACAAAGAAAGAGCACACCACCAACATCGTGTGTGGAGCAACATTTACCTCTAAAACTCTTAGAGGAGAGGGCATTCTCACAGTAAGGCCAGAATGTGAGATTAAGCAGGAATCCATGACTATAAGTGGGCACGGATCATACACTACTCTTTTGAACACGTCCTTTGTCCCGAGCTTAAATATCAGCGAGCTGCTGACCTTGCGGGAGGCCTCACCAACGCCACCAGAAGATACACAGCAACGCTGGGCACCGGACCATGAAGCCTACGCAGCCATCAGAAGTCGAATTTCAAAAATTCGGCAAGAAGAAAACCTGCCCCAGGAACTCTCGAAGCATCACCTTCATCATTATATTCTGAGCTACTCGCTGGCCATCTTAATGTTATTGAGCGCACTCGTGCTTATCATCAAACGCACCGTATCATCATGGCGCAACCCGCAAGCAACTCCACAACATGCATCACCCAGCACCACCGAGAGGGCGCAGAATCCTACTGCAGTATAAGGAAGAAGATTAGAACGCGGCCGGGAGGATGTACAAGAAGTACAGAAACCAAGCACGCACTTACGTTGCTGAATGCGCAGAACGGCGAATTCGGTCAAGACCAGCCAAGACCAGCCACACCTGCGCGCTTAATCATCATTGTTTTGTTATTATTACTTAACTCGCTGAGCTAATTTGCTTCCGCTGAGTGGGTAATTAATTTAGTATAAGTATAGGCAAATAATAAATTATGTTTCAATTGGGAACTAAGCGACATCCAAGACTTTTCTTTATCACCGCTTGTGAGTCTGCAAGCGGCGCTTCTTCCTAATTCATTCAAATCACATTGTGTGATCAACAGGTCCTTATATAGGTATGTATATGTTTATTTGCGTGTTTAATTATTTATTTAACTAGGGTTGCGTTGTTGTGCTTTTACGATTTGATATAGCTAGTTTATATATCTATTTATACGGTTGGTTATTTTTGTGAATTCGGTTATTTAAATACATACAGGTTTATTTAGTCATTTGCTTAATTGTTTACTGTGCTATTTAAGTACTTTGTAAAACTACGCATTTAGTTCATTCACTTGCTTATTGCCTCATGTAATTAATTATAGGGTTATTTATTTAGTTCTTTCACGGCTTATCTCTTTAGTTAATTGTTCATAGTCTTATTTATTTAATTATCCAGGTCTAGTCTTGTCATTCAAGTAGAAGTTTAGGTATTGGATCAGTCACTTAGTTTTTAGACGCCTTATTTGAATATGCCTATATCTAATTATGAAGTCCGTTACTTAGGTCCCAACTTATTGGGTTGAATGTATTATTTTTTTCCACTTATTCACTTATACTTTAAGTGTCCTACCATAGTTATGGTTCGTCATTTCAATGATAAATCTTACATCCGGGAACCCTTAGAGTTAACGCACTTAACTTTTATTAAATCTAAATTAGCTCACGAAATATTAATACAATTTCAGTTCACTTAAACTTCTGCTTGGGCTTATTTTATAAAATGATACTAAATACTGCTTTACTCTTAACCTGCCTTTCTATCTACACGTTATTAAGTCAATCAAAACATTTGTTGAATTTGTCCCAATTTGATATTAATACAACAATTTATTAATTCTTTTTTCAGGTTATTACTCGTGACGACACAGGCTAGGCACTTCAATTTTGGTTTTCGTCCCAAATCGATGAAGAAAATGCATTAAACTTCCAGTTTCGCCGGGGGGGGGGGGAATTAACGGCAATCACGGGGTAAATAAATTAACTGTGTACGAAATTTACAGTCACTTCAATGGCCGTTTTCTCAATTGTTTCCAGGTCAAGTCCCGTATCCCAGACACCAATCGCGAATGCTTTTAATTGGAAATTAAGTAGGAGATTTGAATTCCATTAAATAACATAATAAGTCAGTTATTCTATGCGCACACGAGTTTATAAACATAATAAATTATTGAACAAATAAATCTAAAATCTAAATATATTTACTAACACCTTTTTTCATATGTTTTGTCACATTTAATTAGGTAGGTTGATATACCAGATTATGTCACAATATGCATACACAGTACAAAAAGGTTCAACATTTATTTTATACCGTTTAGTGCTTGTTACTAACGAATATAACATCGTTTTACTTATAAATTTTTTTTACTTATTTTATTAATATTCTATTTTCGTAAAGAGGAAAAAGTTGTCGTTTAAATATTGACGTGACAGTGAAAAGGAGATTTATATTAATCTCAACAAAACATAAATGTGAAAGAAAGCCAAGTTCGTAACAGAAAAACTTGCAAGATAAGTACTCGTATAACGGCTTCGCTAATAAAAGAAGTGAGATCTAACTGGATACCAAGTTCTTTCAAAGCTCCTTAAATCATAGCTCTTGTCATGCATAACGTTCTTTAGTTGCTTTAAAAAAAATCTGTTACGTTCTTTGCTACTTAATAGTGCAACTTGGCAAGTTCTTACCCACAAACTTTAATCCTTGCGTTTGAGAACAATTTAGTTCATCGATCTAGTCAATCAAGTATTTGGGTAAGAACTTGCTCAACGTTGTTGAGTGTAGTTTGTACAGGTAATGGTAAATGGAATGTCCTTGCTTTAATTTTTTTTATCATTTGCCTATTAGGTATGTTTTTATTTCCCACAGGAATTAAATTAGTTATGACCTGGAAGGCCTTAGCTCGTTGAAGTAACATTTTTTCATAGTTGTTGAGATTACTAATTTGCTTAGGTATATCGTTGTAATAAAGATTGTTAAGTATAGAATTAGAAGGTAGTTCATTAGCTCTAATTTTCTTTAAGCACAAATGACAAACAAAAGCGCTAGACACAGTCTGTGGCTAGACTCAATGCGATGGGACTCATTGAAAAGCTGCAATCTCTGCCATTCGTCAGTTTGAACTGGATTCCTTAATTTATTAATAGCAGACATGTCACGTAAACAAAGAAGCCTGTGACAGGATATACAGTGGTGTATCGGCACATCAGCACATCTTTTCTTCAGGTTACTGTAAGCATTCTTATATTTTTCTATTATCAAATCTTCATTCAATAGTATTTCGTTAGTATTTACTTCACAGTCGGCATTACTCATATTAAAGGGGATACCTAACTCTTTTAATTTGTTCGCATTTACGGTGTTTAGGTCGCAATCTATTGTATTTATATTTTTGCAATAAAATGCTAACTGGTAAAGTTCTCTAACAATTGTTCTTATTTTAGGAAAATGGGTTTTAATATTTTTGAGTATTTTAATTTTATTAAAATATTCATGATTTTCGTTCGATATCAAAGTAAATAGATCTATGACTGATTTAGAAATTATATATTGGAAAACATCTAACAATTTTTGTAGAACTGTTTCTTCTAAGAAACATAACTTTGGATCACATGTCCAAGATCCCTTGCTGTGTTTATTTTCTTGTAAATTAAATATATATGCTTGGCCCTCATCATTCATTGCAATAGTTTCTTCTGAGTTCAATACTTTGTATGACCCTTCATAGTAGTATGGTTCTTGAGTGCTCCGATGTTTAGATTCTCCTGCAAGTATTGTAAATTTGTCTTTTATGTTTGTTCCGGATGGTACACTGCATGTTTTGTCAACACTTATATTTATTTTCTTTTGAAGGCGCTCAAACAGATTAAAGTAATTATCCAACATATTTTTACGGCGTTGAAGAACCCACTTAACAATTTTGTCTGCTTCCAATCGGTTTTTTATTTTATCAGTCAATTGATTGATTACGTCCTGTCCGTCTGTGTATGATAACTTTTTCTTTGATCGATAAATATCAGCTGCTTTTTGCTTCACCTCAGCATTTTTGTCAGTATAATGTTTTACGGCTTTCCGATTCACCTCAGGGTTTTTGTCCGCATAACGCTTTACAGCTTTCCGATTCACCTCAGGATTATTTTGTCTGTAGCGTTGACTAGCTTCACGCACTTGCTCAGTATGGGATTTTTCTGATGTTTTGGGCCGACCTAGTTTACGCTTTGGGGGGCGCCCTTTTCGCAATACGTTTGCATTCCCAGATTGTTCTCTGGTCTCATCCTGCACTTCAGGACTATTTGAGTTAACCTCCAATGGTTCACAGAAATCATAATGTCCGGCCGATAGATCACCTGAGAAGATAAAACGTTTTATAGGACGCCCCTCTACACCAAACAAACCACGTAGACTACCACCCTGATACACTTCGATTTTTATGGGAAACAAATCTCCTGCCGCTTTTAATTCCGAAACAGCTCCATAAGTTGTGGAATTAAGCATACTCACACGATATGCTTCTAAAGACTCGTAGGGTTCACCGTGTTGATTGCAAGTCCATGCGCTCAAATCTTGCCAGTTACGACAGACGTAGTCGACGATTTCCGTACGTAAGCTATTTGTTCGTTGTAAATCAATAGAATTAAACAGTGAAAAGGCAATTGAATGGAATAAACAACTTCCATCAGGGGGCATGGGAATTACTCGGTGCAAAATGACTGTGTCACCCACCACCAATTCTACTGTACGATTCATATTAAAAATAGTATCTAAAAATATCTGACTATTGAGTAAATAAAAATGAAAAATAAATAAGGAGGAAGAAGCAAATACCTTTAGTAAGTACTTATCCTAATATCAATGTTTAAGGGCAATTTCGCTCGAGATACATCCGAACAGCATCGAGACACTCGCGCATTTGTGCGCGGTTGTCGATTGCTTTGGTGCCTCACCTCCCGCACGTAGAGCGAGCGCAAGTGACGGCGTGGGGGCAACGAGCAACCAAGTGGGATCGCAGGAGGCGCAGGCGAGGCGGTCAGAGTGTGTAAGAACTGATGTAACGAAAATTTGTCGGCGCGCACTTCCGGGAACTCGGCAGCCTCCGGCCGCACTTAGTTGGTGGATTCCAAGCCTTTGATGCCAGCTCGATCCCAGGAATTGCCCCGATCCTACAAATGCGTTGCACAGCGAAAGGCGCACACGAATCAAACCTCACCCTCACGCCGGAGCTCGTTCGCGTTCCTTGACGCCAGCTCGATCCCAGGAATTGCCCCGATCCCAGAAATGCGTCGCACAGCGGCAGGCACAGACGAATCAAGCCTGACCCCTGTCCCCGCGCCAGTCACTATTTAGGGTATAAAATCGTTTACAAAGTTATCTTCTATACCAACCATTAAATTGATGATTTTTGATTTTTTCCTATATGTACGTACAATAACCATCCTCCACACCTATTTTTAACTTCCTAAGTCACCTGGAAGTGCTCTAACTTTTATATGAGTGAGTGAGTCAGTCTCCAAAATAGTGATTTTCGGACGTTTTCGGACGTCATTATCTCGTGAATGGTAAGAGGTTATTTATTGAAATTTGAGATTTGGTCATTAAAGGAGGGTCGTACCAGACACTCTTAATTAGAAGTATACAGGTCAATTAGATTATAAGTTACGGGGGGTCGAAAATGGCCCGAAATGGTTCGTGTAATATTACCCACGGCTGGTGTGTCGCCTTTTTGTTTTGGGAACTTGGCTGACACACTGCCGTGTGTCTAGATAATATAAATCGAGTAAGAGTTCAAACACAAAGTGTTGCGGAGTTTCTATGTTACGCTTACCTAAGTTCCAAAGTTCCGAAAATGGAGCGTAATGAAAAAGGGAGATATGCATAACATATATTTGCATAATGAATAAAGATAGTTATTTTCTGATATAAATGCTGTAATCTGAACTTTCATTAACTTCTCGATTATTAATCGTTGAGTGTTGACCAACCAAGACTAAGAGTTAGTTTTCTAGTTTAGCACGGAGAGGATTCACGTTGACTTTAATAAACATGAAAAACATAAATTCGCGAATCACACAAGCATTCTTTGCTCGCAGTGAAAGCAAAGAACTACATACTTATGCAAACATGATGGCACAAACAACTTTTTTCACTGGATAAGCTTAATCCCGATTTGAGTTCTTGAATAAAACATGATTACAACCCCCAACGACCCTAAGCGGGAACAGTTAGATGTTTTGTCTGCATCCTCTTTGATTGTGTACAAGAAAATAAAAATAGAATATACCTGTAGTTGATATTAAATATTAAAATTAAATCAAAAAATTGCTCACCAGTTACCAGGAAAATTTTGCTGTTTTAAAAAATTCACGAGCTCTTTTGTCGTAGCCACGGAAGAAGTTTTGCAATTACTTCAAGGAACTTTTGTTATAAGAATATTTTTGCAACCTAAAATATCTAACTCTGAAATTCTTCCTCATAGAATTTAATAGTTCGAAATATCTGTTTGCCCTTGATGCGTGATAAACCAATATTTGAGTATGCCTAAGAAAGAATATCTGTTCCTTCATCAATGCCGAGATGGCTTCAACGCAGCTTTCTGCACTTTGAAGAATTAAAAGCATATACATATTCCTTTACATATAAAAATAAACTGACCTGAATTGACTATTATTTTTGTTTTATTCATTTTGGGAGCAGAATATTGATTCCTGAAAACCATCACTCTCTTCAGTGAATTGTAGTAACTGAGCAGACTATGAGTAACATAATAATAAATAATAAGCGAAGCAAAATAAACACATTTGGAGTATTTTCGAATATTATTTATTTATTAAAATGTCTTGCATTATTTTAATTGAACAAGGGTGATTAACTTTGAAGGTGATGAAATGTTTTTTGTTTGGTTGGAAGGCTTAAGATCGATGGATTTCTATTTCATATATTTAGGTAATGATGGGGACATGTAAGTGCGAACACATTTATTCAATTCAAAGGCTCTTGCGTTGTCTGGCCACTGTCGCTCTGTCAACAATTAAGGCAGTTCGTTGAAATCCTCATTTATAGTAAAACATTTGTAAACAGAACACAGTCACCCATCCTAAGGTAGATAGTTTTATGATCGTTTGCATACCAGCTGTTTCGGATTGATTTAAATTTTGATTTCCCTTTCTTCCAGTCACGGAACTTTTACAGACAGACATAATAGAGTGAAAAAGGAAGTGCACTTTTATTTTACTTTTTACTCAAAAATCAATAGAGTCACTGTCAGCCATTGAAGAAACCACGCTTGAACGGTGTCGAAAGTATGTGTCGTAGCGTGTTTCGTAAGCTGCAATTGAACGCCACGGTGGCCATAAAGGCTATTCTTCAACCAACTCCCAAACCATGAGTGATGCGTCTGTTCCCCCCACAGTTGCCAAAGTGCGATCACCATACAAAAATCGTGCGCAAGCTAACATTCCTGAGTAAACTTTAGCCTCATTGTATTCTGCACGCGAACTTATGCAAGGATATCTGATAACGAAAGTTAAAAGAGATAATTAAAGATATATTAAAATAAATCTTCAAATAAGTTAAATGGTGTGTTACCTAAAAATGCGAAGGTAGCCATCTGCATCTCCTGATACTAAAATATCTTGATTGGAGGACCTATTACAAGTAGCAATTATTGCAGAAGTATTTGTATAATAGCGGTTATTCCACATTCCCGCTACGAGGAAACCAACGGTACAGTTATGCGTCAACCATTTTATATCTTTCATAGCAATCGGGCTGCGTTCCGGAGAAAGTGATTTCGCATCCCAAAATAATAAATCAAAATCTATTGTGACGGTTTGAACAAAGTTTCCATCAACGCTCCAGTCAAGATGAGTCAATGGTTGCGATCCCCTGATTTTGTTCACTTTTTTGTAAGAAAACCCATCTCTAGATACTCGGAATAAATATATGCTTCCATTTTGTGAGCCCATCGCAATCATATCACCCACTGTAATATGATAAAAGTAAATTGAACTAGTGAAATAGTTGACGTTAATATAATTTTACCTTGGTTATAAGCAATGCAGTTCAAAGGAGATCCACACACTCTTAAAGTGAGCATGATAGCACCATTCTCGGAATTTATTACTAATAAATGTCCTTCCGTGCTGCCAGTAGCTAAAGCCGTTCCAAAAGGATGAAATGCAAGGGAAACGCATTCATATCCCGCTTGAATAGTCCAAAGTAATTTATGTTTTCTCCAAAGGGCTATGTGTTTGTCATGTCCAGCCGTTGCGTATATTTCATCTTCTGGGTGAGCCGCAAGGCCCCATAGTTGCCGTCCATGTCCGAACACAACTTGATTAAATCTTCTCTGTAAGGAGCCTTCTAAAATGTTATTACGAGTGGTGCCAACATAGATATTTCCATCATTTCTTCCAGGTCTTTGTGGATATATCGTTCGAACTCCTCCTGCCGATTCCGGCAACTAAAGAAATATATTTATGATGAAAAACTTATAAAATATTTCATTTTTAAATAATCTTTACTTTGGTGTCCGTTATGCGTTTATAATTTTGTAGTGAGTCCCATGCAGCAATTTTTCGATCCTTTTCTCCTCCCGATAAAAGAGTTCCTTCTGACAGCATAATTAAGCAACCAATACCTTTTTGATGAGCCTCAAATTCCATCCGGACGAAGTAGGCACCATCAGAGTCGACACTGTATATAGTAATAAACCCATCACTATCAGCAGTAATAACATCCCCATCCGGCTCAAATTGAACGCTGGTAACATGAGTTCTAGAGGGCTGCTTTACTATATCGGTACGCTCAAAAAACCCATCCTTTCGACGGTGCCAGAATGCTAGATGTCCTCTGCCATGAGTAATAATGAGATTATCGTCAAGGGGATGAAAAGCGGCCCCCGAAAGTCCTTCTTGAAGAGTCTATAAATGGATTTGAATAGCAATGTGAAATAGCACACTGGATTTAGACATAACACAATTACCGCAACTTTTCCTAGTAGGTGTCCCCACTGCCACTGCCATACAGAGAGAATACTTTCTCGACCTGCATCCACTGCGAGGATGTAGCTTCCACCATTCTGTACAATTATGTTAATAAAAATTAACAATTTTGTTTTATAGATTACAGTGCAATATTTTTTCATTTTCACACTTTTTTTATACGTTTTTAAGCTCCTTTACTCGCTCAACTAGACGTAAATGTAAATTTAAACTGATATTTTCCTTATCAGTGTGAATTCCCGATTACTTAAATCTAGAACTTTAAATGTAGAACAATTAAACAATAAATAATATTTTTTTTTAAGAAAGGCTTTTATTCAAAACGGGTCCTCCGTCATATTGGGCCATTGAAGCGTCCAAATTGGGTAGATGTTACATAATGCTATATTACATGTCACGTGACTTATAGGTACACGTGTACAGAATTTCAGACTGTTCGGATAACAGGAAATGGTTCTGATTTCAAGCAAAACGGGAACGAAGTGATCTAAATAAAATAATACTATTTTGGCAAAGTTTTAAAGCGAAGTTCGAAAAATTTCCAAAATTACAGCCCGTGAACGCTATAATACCTTGCCACTCGGATTCAGAGCGCGAGCCGTAAACTGGACTGGCAAAAAACACTGGTAAAAAAAATCAGAAATTACGTTTACATTTACCAAATACTTATGGAAGGTTTTCAGCCTACCATGTTTTTGGTTATAATAAGAAAATTAATTAATTTTAAGAACACATCTTTCTATCTAATTCTCGTATACCTACTGAGGCTGTGTGCGAAATCTCTTTCGAACTTCATTTCAATCGTTTGAAATAGAAAAAGTTGGGAAATGTCAAAAAAGTGTGCGAAAGCTTTGACGTTTCATTTCAACGGTCAAGGTACCACACTTTGTTTAAGAAATATTGTGTTGAACAAATTTAGCTTGTTTTATAGTCAAAGGAACTTATAATGGATGTGGAAGTAAAGGAAGAGGAGCGAAATTTTATATGCTTAGTATTTCTGCTATTAAAGGCGTTACAAGTGTTTATTAAATACGAAGAGGATTTAATTGCAACTGTACAAAATGCAAGGTCGCAAGAAATAGCCTGATTAATTTATTGTGATAATAAATAAAAATTGTAGATATTTTGGTGTAAGACTTTTTATTGGTTTCTTTAACAAACATAAATATACTTCATCTGATTGAATAAAAAAAAACAACAAACTCGGTGTGTGGCTGCCTTAATTCATTCATTAATCGCTGTCGCTATCGCTAGATATTTCAACGTCAAAGCGATCCTTCTCCCTAAATGAGAAGGATTGTCTCGAATCTGAGATTTTGGGAGAATCTGCCACTTTTATGCCATGTTAAACCACAACTGTCACTTTCACCATCTGTTCTGAAATGATCACAATTGTCACTGAAATGCTCGTTCTGAGGTGTATAATTTCGGCGCCACATTGTTTTCGAACATGAAATGATCAAAATGATGCCATTTCGTTTGATTTCGCGCACAGCCTTATAATATGTATGAAAACGAAAGTGTGTTTGTTATTTTGTGACTCAATCACGCCTAAGCGCTTGGTGCGATCATTTTCATTTTTTGACTGGACGTACTGCATACTCCGCCTCAACATACTTTTTATTTTGATAAGGTTTATGATTTGAAAATGGCGGTTCAAAGATGGCTGCCGAAAATGTTAAACTTCAAGGGATTGCCGTGAAAATCGACACTAGGGGGTTGTTACAGATGCTGATTTCAAATCAGCCATTAAAATTTCGAAATTAGAAAGGGCGGATCCAATAAGGCGAGCGAAGTTCCTCAATTTTAATCAGTTTTAATAAAAATTAAAATCTAGGAGTCCTTTGAGCTACAGAATTCAAATCTACCAATAGATTCTAACGCACTAACTCCGATATAGCATATACAATAATGCATTCATATACAACGAAGCTCTTATAATTATCGAAGGAATTGAATTCATGGATTATGCGCGGAGTAAATGTCTACGTTAGAACATAATTGAAAGAAGGTAACTTATCCAATTTAATACTGAGTATTTAGATTTTGACACCGGAGCCCAAATTATAAGTAGGTACAACCATAGAAAAACTAAGCTTAGTTTTTCTATGGTACAACAGACTTACAAAAGCTCCTGCTTAAAATTATGAGTTTCTCATTAAACAAATTTAACCTCTTACGGCTGAAGTAAGCCAAAAATATTAAACCGATGACAGATCTTCTTTCGAGGTACATACAAGCACAGACTGTATAACTATCAGACTATTCATGTGGCTGAAATCGAGAAAAATGTTCAAGTCCCAAAGATGCAAACATTGGGTTGTGCTTTCCAATGAGACTTCCACGCACAAGCAATCGGCGAACAGCGCGCTGCAGTCGCAGAGCCTGTGCTGTGGAATTGGAATTTGGAAAGGTCCTTTTTCCTTTCCCTTTACCCCCTTGCACTGCGACGGGGCTTGTGGGGTTGCGCTAAGGTGAAACGTGAGGGGGATTCATTTGAATTTTTCTAGGAATCCTCTGAGTTGCGTGCTCTGCTCAACTCAATGAATGAAATCTTCAAGGGGTTTTTGGTGGCTAGGTGTTTTTGACTAAATTATTTAAAAAAAATAACTTTTAGGAATCGTTTTGAATGTCAGTTTGCAAAGGGTTTAATTTTCATTGGATTGAAAGAGTTAATTCAATTAATATAGGTGTAGGTCAGCTTAAAGAATATATATGTTTAAAATTATTTCTGCAAAAAATTCGTGCATTGTGGTGAAACATATTTTTATACAAAGGAACAAAATAAAAAATAAGTTAAACTTCTAAAGGGAGTCTGAAAAACTTAAATTATATTTAAAGTCGTCGTAGAATTTTATGTTTATGTGAGTTCAATCGAAAATATGTTTTAATTTTAACTTTTATTCTTTAAGAATACAATATTTTGAATTTGCGGAGTTCACAGATTTACTTTTGGCCAACCACGTACAGTTTTTCCTTAAAAGAACTACATATAAGATTATAAAGATCAATAACTGTATTTTATGTTGATAGCAAGCATCGTGTTCCTGAAACCATTCGGGGAAATCTTTTTTAGTTTCCTCTATACATTTGTCAATAATTGTTTTTTTTTATATTTGAGATATGTAAATATTTATCAAAAATTTGTTCATATACATTGAAAAACCGCTTACATATGTCGAAAAAATAATCTGTGGGTGGCTGAAGTGCACAAGTAAGAGTTTTACTTCCATAATCTTTACTTATAATCATGAATTCTGAAGGTAATTCAAGTTTTTCTGAAGAATGCTACACCATATTTTGCTTACAAACTTCACAATTTAATTTTTTTGATGTTTTGAAAATAACATAACCTAAAAAGTATCGCTTCGCTGCATCGGAAACTCTACATTTTTGTTGTAAGTATCTATCCAGATTTGCCTCAATCAATTTCTCTTGTATAATGTCCTTCTCATTTTTTTGATTTAGAGATATTATTTCAAAATGTCAAAAACACCTAGCCACCAAAAACCCCTTGAAGATTTCATTCATTGAGTTGAGCAGAGGACGCAACTCAGAGGATTCCTAGAAAAATTCAAATGAATCCCCCTCACGTTTCACCTTAGCGCAACCCCACAAGCCCCATCGCAGTGCAAGGGGGTAAAGGGAAAGGAAAAGAACCTTTCCAAATTCCAATTCCACAGCACAGCCTCTGCGACTGCAGCGCGCTGTTCGCCGATTGCTTGTGCGTGGAAGTCTCATTGGAAAGCACAACCCAATGTTTGCATCTTTGGGACTTGAACATTTTTCTCGATTTCAGCCACATGAATAGTCTGATAGTTATACAGTCTGTGATACAAGGTTAACTCGATAATTTTTACCCATGGAATGTCTGTTCGTAATGCGAAACTAAAACTCCTATGCCAGGATCTAAAGTTCCTATTGAAATGAAATCGAAAAGAGCTTGTAAAACTACTTTTATTTTGAATTGAAATTCCGTATAAAACTCCTGTCTTAAAATCATTTCAGTAAACTTTAACTTTAATTTTTTGCATTCAAAGTGTTTTTTATTCGACTTTTACTATTTAAATATTTAAAAGCGTGTGTAATGACGTTCCACACTTTTCTGAAGAAATCAAAAGATTTGAAATTGTTTGAGATATACATATGTAGGTACATATTTCTACCTTACGTTCGTGAGGGAAGCATGCTATGTATGGGCTTAGTATTAAACAATATTTTAAAACATTTCTCGCACAAAAAAAAAACAATCTTACCAGTTGAGAAAATGCTACGGCCATCACACCTGTATCCAGTTCACCCATTCCAAATACGTAAAGTGTTTGCAGCGATTCAGTACTCCATATTCGTACATGTGCCTGGGACTTTCTATCGCGACCGGCTCTTTGACCAGAAGCCACTAATTCTCGAGAAGGATGAACATCCATGCTAGGGATAAAATTTACTTAAAACCGAAAAATGTCATAATAATTAAATCATTACCACATAATGTCTTCGGTATGCCCCGTATAGTGCCGCTGTGCCTCTTCATCTCTATCCAGAAGAACAGCCACAGCAGCAACATAATACAAAAGCTCACCAGACGGTAGTACCCAAAGGTTTCTTCTAGCATCGATCCCTCGGTATCCATGTCTGTACAAGAAAATTGCGAGATTACTTTAGCTCTTAAGAATAAAGTTCTGAACTAAAATTATGGCGAGAAAGACACGTACACCCACTGAAGCATTAGCTTTTTATCTGGTGGTGAATTATCTGGCGGTGGGTGGTGCACTGGAGGATAAAATGTTCGCCTTAATCCTCGGATGGTTACTTTTGTTGGATCCTCTTTCATTACATCCAACATAGAGTATTCGCCGCTTTGACGTACTATTTCGTTTTCTGGAGCGTAAAGAATTCGTGGCCTACTTTTGCTGCGAGCTCGTTGTCGAGGTGAAACTTTGGCTATTTCATCTTGAACTATAGGTGCGGTCAATGCAGCTCTTGATCTAGAGCGGCGAATTGGTGAACCGGTGACTATGGCTGGCCCAATTGAAAGATAAAATGTGTCTACATCTGCAAATTCATTTCGAAGCTGTGAAAAGCTACGGACCTAATATAAAATAAATTGAATATATGAAAGTAATTATTTGATTTTATATAGTATGATGACTTCAATGTCACCTCTTGTCCACTCCCAGTATACATTTTCTTTGCTCCTGTTATTTTAACCACTTGGCCAAGATCTTCTAGTACTTCTTCGAATGGTTGTGAAGTCCTCAAATTTAAAAGCACTCGACACTGTCGAAGATAGGATTTTAGTTAGAGCTTTAAATAAAAATTAATATCATAGACCAACTAATCTATATACTCGCCACTGCCATACAACGAGGAGGTGAAGACAATTTTTCGCATCCCAATCGCTCGTGCTGCCTGCCAAGCTTTAAGCTGTATAACAATAACAAAACAGCTTTAGCTCTGAGCGAAAGTTCTTCTTTTATGGAGCGTTTTGCTTCTACTGGATGAGAAAACTGTAATACCGAATAAAAGCAAGTCGCCTACACATGCGCCTTTTATATTTAGTCAACACACAGTTGCATCATAGACAAATAATTATTTGTCTATGGTTGCATCTAGCTCAAGCAGGCAAACATTTTTCAGGTTACTTTCGTATTGACGATCAATGTGAAATGTTCCTTGCGCTTGCTTGCTTGCCTGGATTATTGTATTGGATTATTGCATATTATTATATTGAATTCAGCGAATTACCTTTTGTTTTATTATATTGGAATTTTTAATATTATATTGTTCTTACCTTTCGACTTTTTATTTATTTAACTTTCGTAGAATACAAAATTAATTTATACCCTACTTAAGAACCGCACTCGGGACTTTTTATTTGTTAGTTTCGAAAGGTTTTTTTTTTATACGGCTTAGTGACATTGCACCGATTTTTGGATTTCGACTTTTAAAATGGATAAAAGAATTTGGGGAGTCAAGTGCGAATTATCCACTTGCAAATCAACTAAACGTATTTCGCCGGAAACGAGATTTTTTAAGTTTCCTGCAAGAGAAACTCCATTATATATTAAATGGATTGAAGCATGTCAAATGATGGATTCACCTAAAGCTAAACATACTTACTTGTGTGAAAATCATTTTTCTGCCGAAGACATTGGCAAACGACATTTGAAAAGGAACAAAGTACCCTCCAGAAATTTACCGCAATGTGAGATTCCTGAATTAAGCGGCATTTGCAGTTCACAGGATGCTGAACTATGTGTAAATTTTTCAGGGAAAACTTATGCAGTACCCTCAACAAGTAACAATGATTTTACTTTTGAAGACCTTAACTTGATGAGTGCTTGTATACCCCCCAACACTTTAGATACAGGCATTGAAATAAGTTGCAGCCGGTGTGATAAAACCAATACAAACCTGACTTATTATAAAAATAAATATACCAAATTGTTAAAAAAATATATGAAGCTCAGAAATAAAACCAGATAACTAAACAGAATGCCACTTTAAAAACACGGAAAAAACTTAATAAAGAGCAAAATATAAACCTTACAACAAAATTGAAAGAACCCTTATCGTTAACCACTGATGCTTTGCAACATGTTAGTGAAAATGCAAAAGTATTTTCAAAAATGCGTTGTTATCTAAAAAGCATACAAATGAAAAATGGACAAAAAGTAAAAGAGTTTTGGCACAGACTCTGTACTATAAATCGGCGTCATGTTACCGGTATATATATATGAAAAATTGCATTTTAATATTCCTTCAATAAGATCTCTTAATCGTTTGGAGTCCAATTAAGAATTTGAGAGCAGGTTTTAATGAGGAAATTTTCAAAAGCTTGTCAGGCGTATCAACAAAATGGGAAAGTAAAAACAAGGAAGCTGTTTTATTAATAGACGAAATATGTATAAGAAAGAATGTTGCATATAGTACCACTTTGGATGAAGTGATTGGATTTGTTGACTTTGGTATACTATTAAAGAAAAAATATTAGCGAATTATGTTTGTGTTTTTATGATTCGAGGTTTATTTTCTAGTTGGAAGCAAGTATTGGGTTTTTTTGTAACAGACACACCTATATCAGGAGCTATCTTACATTCTAAATTACTTGAATGTCTTAAATGTTGTTCAGCTGTCGGAATTAATGTAAAAGCTATTGTTTGCGATCAAGATTCTAATAACCGTAATTGCTTTAAGCGTCTTCTTGTTTCAATTGAGAAACCATATTTTAATTATAATGGAAGCAAAATATGTACGTTATATGACTCACCACAATTAATGAAGTCCATAAGATATATTATTTTAAAAAAAGATATCGCAACTGAAGATGGATATGCCAGCTGGCAATGCGTCACAGAACTGTATAATTTAGAAAAAACAAATAAATTTATGACGTACATATCAGACTTAAGTAATTGCGTAAGTGATGATGGTGCATTTTTTTCTGATACTGATGTTGAAAATTTATATATTTCCATATATATATCTATAAATAATTATGAGAACATATTAACAACAAATGAAACTGGTGATGAAGATGAGATTGAAGAAAATTATATATTTTCTGATGATGTAACTATTTCAGAGGGCGTATCATTACGATATTTTTTAGGCTATGTTTTGGTTAAAGTGCTTCCAAAATTAAATTGTGAGCTTTGCTCAAACGCACTAAGAAAATATGGTGAATTTATACAAATGGAGACAACATCAGAATTATTTTTATTTTACAAAAATTATTCAAAAAAATCCGATTTTGGTAGCCTTATTCCACCTACAGGTATATTTTATGATATATGTATGTATGTAGAAAAGACGTAAGTAAATATTTTTAAGCAAATTGTTATTGAGGAACCAGAAGAAAACAAAATGAAATCATATATTATGGAAAAATGTATTAGCGAAACAAAAGCCGATGAAAAATATAGTTTCTATTTTGCAGATGAAAATACTTTCTACTTACACCACGAAAAGATTTTAGATTTTTTGATTTTAGTCCTTTTAAGAAAACATTGTATGTGGTATAATTTAAAATAAATCAAATCTAGTTTCCTAAAAAAAGGTTATACATACATGTTACATTATTCTCGTACAACGAACCAGTTTTGAGATATTTTTTGGAATTTGTTTGCTAGGAGAAGGTGGAAGGGAAAATATTGGGGTGTGGGGGAAAAGATGCAACTGTGTGTTGACTAATTTAAAAGGCGCATGTGTAGACGACTTGCTTTTATTCGGTATTACAGTTTTCTCATCCAGTAGAAGAACTTTCGATCAGAGCTAAAGCTGTTTTTTTATTGTTATACAGCTTAAAGCTTGGGAGGCAGCACGAGCGATTGGGATGCGAAAAACTAGCTGCGTTCGACTGGGCACTGCCTCAGTGAGCCAACTCAGTTACTCAGTTGCTCACTGAGATGGACCGTTTTTCTGGCCCCTAATGTCTCCTTTTTTCCGCATGGCGTCGCTAGTGTTTTCTGAGCCAGAACTGAGTTTTCTGAGCCACTTCATTCTGTACTCACAAGTGACATTTCGAGTTTTATATGTTTATTAAAGGTGAATAAAACTTGAGTGACATTTCGAGTAGTAAAAATTTCATACGATTATTTTATTACCAACTCACCATTTTGACAGCACAATTGAAAATTGACAATCCACTTCTCACTGTCCGTTTTTCTGGGCCAGACGCGCTCACTGAGCCACAACTGAGCCAGTCAATTTGACAGCTGGTTTAATGTGAGCTGGCTCACTGAGACTGTGCCCAGTCGAACGCAGCTATTGTCTTTACCTCCTCGTTGTATGGCAGTGGCGAGTCTATAGATTAGTTGGGCTAGGTTAATATGTATGTATATATTTGGCGGTTCAAATGAAGAACTTGTACAGCTAAAAAACCCAAAATCAAGTGCGTTTGAAACATATTACAAATAAACAGTAATTTATGTAATTGACAACAAATTAGTGTATAATATCATAGAAAAACTAAGCATAAAGAAATTTCCTGCTGAACAAAAATTTGAAACGCATTTCGCTGCCAGGCATCCACCGCGAAGCATCCACCAGCTTTTATAAAGCTCCTTCATGAAAGTTTCATATCTCACACACTCAAGAATTGTTCTCATTCTCATTCTCTTTGAAAGAACGATGCCCGGAGAGGAAAGGCAATTGATTGTGTGCGAATGCAACCAAAAGGGAAAGGGGGTTGTTAAGTGTTTTCTTCGAATTTAAAATTTCTGGGCATCGATTTTTCGTTCTTGATTCATTGAGTTCGTATGTATAAAAATCAAAAAAAGGAAATGTGTGGCTCCGCGATCTTAGCACCTCATTGGTGAAATTTAAGAAAACCATTTATACTAGGGCTCTAAGAATGACTCGGATAATTGAGCATTTGAGTTCTTCAAGTTGGAGTATTCAAGTACTCATAGTGACTGGGACCGATTTTGAGTAAAGAAAGTACCTGAGTGCACAAGTACTTAGTAGAAAAATTATCCGAGAACTCGAGTAAGGAAGTATTTAAGTCCTCAATTAAGAAGTATTCGAGTATTAGAGTTTAGGAGTATTCAAGTACTTGAATGGCATGCATTGTTTAATATGTAGTGCTTATATTAGCAAACGGTTAACGGCTTTTAAACTATTTCATTCTCTATCGGAATACCGTTTCAGTTAACAAGTAATCTGCCTGCCAAAAAACTGCACTTCCTGATGTTGCTTCTCTTGCAAGAAAATTCCTTAACATACCGGCAACCTCTGCTAGATCTCAAAACTCTCTCTCAAAACTTCTTTAGTCAAACTCGGATTTTTGAACTCGTCAACTCGAATACTCATATTCATATAGATGCTCAAGTAATTGAGTTCAGAAATACTCGAGTAGTATTAGCCTTAATTTATACCATCTAAAAGGTCAGAAAATGGTCATAAATATAGCGTTTTTTTTGTGTTTATTTAAAATGAGGTGCTACCATTTTCTAATGGCCTTGAAAAACTTTAAAAATTGATAAACATTTTTCTATCACTGACCAACTAATTAAACTAAATGACCTTTTAGATGGTATAAATGGTTTTTCAAAATTCCACCAATGAGGTGCTAAGATCGCGGAACCATACATTTTATTTTTTTATTTTTATACGAACTCAATGAATCAAGAACGAAAAATCGATGCCCAGAAATTTTAAATTCGAAGAAAACACCTAACAATCCCCTTTCAATTTTGGTTGCATAACCGCACCGCACAATCAATTGCCTTTTCTCTCCTGGCATCGTTCTTTCAAAGAGAATGAGAATGAGAACAATTCTTGAGTGTGTGAGATATGAAACTTTCATGAAGGAGCTTTATAAAAGCGGGTGGATGCTTTGCGGTGGATGCCTGGCAGCGAAATGCGTTTCAAATTTTTGTTCACCAGGAAACTTCTTTATGCTTAGTTTTTCTATGATATTATACACTAATTTGTTGTCAATTACATAAATTACTGTTTATTGTTAATATGTTTCAAACGCACTTGATTTTGGATTTTTCTTGCTGTACAAGTTCAAAACCCTTGTGGAGTGAAGATGCAAGCCCTTGTGATAAAAACACATTAAATTCTTTGCAATATTATATTAAAATGAAGAAAATAAATAAATATAAGTTGTCACAAAACAGCTCCTTTCATTTTGCCCTACATTTTGAGTATTTATTAAAAATACTTCCAACACCGAGCAGCCCGGGGCCGGAAGAAAGAAAGAGTCAGATATAAAAAAACATGTCCTACTTTGTCTAACATATGCATTTGCATGGGGGAATGAAGAAAGAGCGAGATAGGTAGATTTCGCACCAAATTTAATCTCACTTTTAAAATGAGTTTTTGTACAGGACCAGCAGTCCAGTACTTATATGTCAGTGGGTGCGTCTAATGTTTCAGGCTTCGATTATTGACTTTTTAATTAAGGTTTCATGGCTTAAAAAATTGCACTCTAAATGCCCTTCCCGAATATCAAATTGCCCCATCTCTATCTTTTTGCAATAAAAAGTTATTAATAATTAAAAATTTTAATATAAAAATGTCATTTTAGTTAAGAAAAAAGTGATTTTTAATAATTAAATTATTTTTATTAAATACTGTTCAATTTGCCTCATCGAAGCGCTAACCTTTTTTTCGATTTAATCGTACATATCGCAATAAAAGCTCAATGCTTCGTTATAAAAACTCAATTCACAGCGGAAAAAGCCCCCTTCTCTTGATGATGTACTCATTACAATTTTAATGTTTATCTCCCCAATTATACCATTATATCGAAAAAAAGATTGGCGCTTCGATGGGGCAAATTGAAAAGTATTTAATAAAAATATTTTGATTTGATTGATTTTTGAATTTTATATACGTTACTTGAGGAACTATCAAAAGATGTTTTATCAGCTGTCAGACCGTTTCGATGGTTCCTTCACCTTGTCAGACACATTTAAGTCGGGTTGAAGTTGCGAAAAATTGACAATGGGTCCACCTAGAAAATACTTAATACGTTCTTTCAGAGATATTCTACAATACTGGTTGATAACGCACTGGAAAGCTGAGCCTTCAGGCTTTCCAACGATACCCCCCACGACCCAATCCGCTAACAAAAAAGCGGGAGAGACCGCGTCAAACTTCGAAAATGGCGATTTCAAAGCCCAAAATTTGACCTTGATCCTTCATTCTTCCGATTTTTTCTACGGGAAGATCGAAACTTTTTTTGAGAAAAAGCTTCCCTGTCACGTAGCCTTTCTCAAGAAAAACACCGCACTCGAATCTGACGGCGCGTTCCGAAGTTATTCGTGTTACAATAATTAATACAACAACACCCACTATCCGCAATGAAGTCCAATTGGAATGTGACGTCACTTTCCTTAATATGATCGACGTGCAACGCGAAAGAAAGCATTTTATCAAGTATAACACCTAAATCAGCTATGTCCTCAACACGAACTAAAACCTCCGAATTTAAAACATAGTTATAATTATAACAACCAGATGTTCTGCGAAACGAAATAACCTTACATTTAGAAGTGTTAAGGTGAAGGCAATTAGCAGAGCACCAACTTAAAACCCGATTCAGATCCTGCTGTAACAATAAGCAACAATTATGATCAGTTATTTTAAGGAAAATCTTTAGATCTTCAGCATAAATTAAGCAACGAGAATGAGAAAAGCACTCGACAATAAAAAACATTTATAAATAATATAAATAAAATTGGACCACAGTGGCTACCTTGTGGAATGCCAGAATTAGCAGAAAAAATTCTAGAACAGTAACCATTGATAATAACACTTTGTTTTCTATTAGATAAGTAAGAGGAGACATTGATTATATACATACAAATAGATAAGTAATCTTGGATTTTAAGTTTTAAGGCTGTCACGTTTGGTGCGCCACTATCGTTTTCGGTAGGGGTATTGGGTATTGGATCGAAGCAATGATTAAGTAGCTTTTTAAAGTAACCCTGGAAAAACTTAGAAAGCTGCAAGTTATCAGCTAAGCCTGCGTTTGCGGGACATGAGATCCAAGGAGTGTGCCCCACTTCATTCTAGCGAAGCTGTTTGCATTATTTTTGGCTGAAAAACTACATACTACATTCTAATAATTAAATGAAGCTGTGTTTGACGGTGATATAATTTTATCGTATGGATAGCAAAAATCCTCATATACATATGTATTGCGAAATGGCTATGAGTGCAGTTTAGCTTCCACGAGACTAGCAATTATTCCTTTAAATTTTCATTTTCATTTTGAGGGTTTATCGATTCAAGCGTGTTTTATTGATTATTCTTCCGATCTTGCGATTTAATAAGTAATTTTCTCAGTTGCCGACTTGGATTTTGCATATTGGTTTTTGATTTTGATATTTCTGGATTGGGATTTATTATTAGGATTATTTTTCAAAGAAAATTGGCTTTTCGCTTGACCTTGTTAAGCCATTGATTTGCTTTTTAGTCAATCTTGTTTTAGACTTTGTTTGCACTTTGTATTGTTGAGACCACAAGTACACAATGGGTAAATACAGTACCTGGCCAAAAAATTAGAAGCACCATAGAAATTTCATAAATTCTCAGGAAATGGACAGATATTGGAAACATAGTTGTTATTTTGAAGATCTCTTTATTGGTGATAGGATATTGCACAAAAAGAATATTTAATTGCTAATATGTACTTACTGTTACCACCTTTCGTATTTAAAACTGCCTAAATTCGTCTAGGCATTCACTCTATGCAATTTTTAATTTCAGGAGCTCCTTGCCACACTTTCTTAATATGTATTTAACCCCCGACGCAAAAACGACGGCGTGTTATAAGTTTGACGTGTGTGTCTGTCTGCCTGTCTGTCTGTGGCATCGTAGCTCCCGAACGCATGAACCGATTTTGTTTTTGTTTTTTTTTTGTTTGAAAGGTGAATTAGTCGGAAGTGTTCTTAGCTATGTTTGATGGAAATCGGTCCAAGATGCCCGCCGCCATAAAATGACGGATTACATATTTTTTCATAACTCCCTCAATATAGGTATCAAATAAAAGGGCTTGAGTAGTAGAATACTATACACTATGACAAATTTCAAATCCAAGATGGCCGCCACCACAAAATGGCGAATAACTTTTTTTTTCACAACTCCCTCAATATAGGTATGAAATAAAAGGGCTTGAGTGGCAGAATACTATACACTATGACAAATTTGAAATCCAAGATGGCCGCCACCACAAAATGGCGAATAACTTTTTTTTTCACAAATCCCTAAATATGGGTAACCAATGAAAGGTCTTGACTAGTAGAATAATGTACACTATATTCAAAGGGAATGAGGAATATTAACTAACGAAATGAAAACTAAAAACTTGAAAATTATTTTTTTGTCTGATCAATGCCCTAACTAGATTGATGAGGAAAGTGGAGTGATGACTGGTACCTAGGACCTAACGAAGCTCACAAAAATATATATTTTATTTTTTTATAGTTTATAACTTTATTTAAAATTAGTGGACTATCGGAATTAGGGTCCGCGAGTAATTTAAAAAGAATGAAATAAAAAAATAAAACTAAAAATTTTAAGAAACCCCCGACACAAAAAAAAAACTGTAAAAATTAAAAAAATAAAATTTTTCTCTCGGCCTTTTAACTTCATTAAAAGAACCTATTAATGTGTTGGTTGGCCCTTTAACTTTAATATAAGTACTTATTAATATTTTGATCCAAACGTCGTCGCGTTGGGGGACCGCTACGAAATAAATAATTACTATGCACAGATATTAGCGGTCCCCCAACGCGACGACGCTTGGATCAAAATATTAATAAGTACTTATATTAAAGTTAAAGGGCCAACCAACACATTAATAGGTTTTTTTAATGAAGTTAAAAGGCCGAGAGAAAAATTTTATTTTTTTACTTTTTAGAGTTTTTTTTTGTGTCGAGGGTTTACTTAAAATTTTTAATTTTATTTTTTTTTTGAATTAATACTTCGCCTTTGATTAAATAATTTTTTATTAACACATTCCATTTCCAATAGGGTTCAAATCAGGTGAATTAGGTACTTGGCCAAGGCAAAAGAAAAACATTTTTGCTTGAAAGTAAAGTTATTAATGCTTTTATAGTGTGACATGCAGCCTACCTTTGTAGGAACATTTTTAAGAAAGTGAGCGTGAAAGAAAAAAATTCTGCAAAAATTCTAATGCTGCTTCTAATTTTTTGGCCAGGTACTGTATATTGTTGTCGTTACAAAAATTGTACAAATGTGCATTGTCCTGGTTCCTTTTTTAACCTTTTTTAAGGTACCAGATGATTACAGACGCCATACATGGCTAAAGCATTCTGGCGATCCTTATTTGCAATTGGGAATTAATGCTGATAAAACGTTTTATTTTTGTGAAATGCATTTTTCTGAGGATGATATAAAAACCTATTCTGACAAAAAAGTGTTAAAGAAAACGACAATTCCGAAGGTTTTCGATGGACTAAGTTTCCCTTGTTCGGAAAACCATGGAATGTCCTCAAATACGCCAATATTTCCAACAACTAGCAAAAAACAAGGATCGAACTTGCATGAAACACAATTTAAAATTGGTGATGTCGTGCGCTTCTTCCAGGCGATGTTGCAGCCGGTCAGTATTTTAATTAGTAGAATATGTTACCGTGCAATTGCCAAGTAATTATAATTATTATAGAAATAAAGATATCTAATATTGATACGGTCACTATAAATGTTGATAGGTAATTGATTAGAAAACAATTTATAACAAAGTTGTTGAATAGGTGCTTCCATAGACACTAACTAATACTATAGACACACATCTGGTATCGGTACCAGGTATTGATACTATCAAGTGAGCTATACTACGTGGTATAGGACCCCATGGCACACATGCCTTCGTGGTATAGTTTGACATTGCCACACTGAAGTTTTAAAAAAATCACTAATGTGTTCCTTCCACACATCAATAAACCTCTCTGTCTCCGTATTCGAGAGTATTTTTCTTTTTCTGCTATATTTCGCGTTTTCCATTTTTTAAACATCAAATCGCAACTGTCACAAAAGTAATTATTTTACTTTCTACTGCAAAGCTATGGCGCTGATATCAGTAAAAATGTACATATACCAGGTTTGTGTACAGGGATACTAGCAAAAATTATCAAGTTTCAATACTAGGTTCGTTCGTGGTATACCACGAATTTTCCCTGGTATCTAGGTGGTATTGAGTGACACACATATGGTATACCACGTGGTATACGAATACCAGGTACCGATACCAGATGTGTGTCTATAGTATTATATAATGCCTGTGACACACACGTAGTATAGATACCATGGTACGCGGATGTACTACGTGTGTGTCACCGAATACTACCTTAATACCAGGTGAGCAACCTGGTATAAACCTAGTATAGATACTAGGGTTTTTTCCGTAGTATACAAGCATTTTAGTGACTACAGCGCCAATTTCCAGCAATGAGAAAAATGTTGAACTAGTTGACTGACAACACTATGTAGCGGTTCTGGCAGATTTTGAATTTTTAACATTATTTGAAATCAGCACACTAAGAAAGTCCATTTTTATTAACAAATTGAAAAAATATTAAACACAACCAAAATAAATTTTCACAATCTGTCACAATGAAAATGTCAGTTGATACTAGATTGCTGTGTGTCACTACGCATAGTATACACAATACCATGGTATCCGTACCATGGTATCTATATTACGTGTGTGTCAAAGGTATAACTGACTTGGTTTTACATAAGATATCACAACTTTTTACGGTAGAAGAACTGCGTTGCGAGACTTGGCATTTTTTTACATTTTATGTTTTTGATGGGATTTCATTTCTTTTTGTAGGTCATCCTCCTTTTTTTTTAAAGGGTAATATATGTTGTCCGTCAGCTACTGATTTTCTTAAAGCCCACTACCTGTTTCTATTGATTTTTCTCAGATGCTTTGATTTATGTATTTTTCATTTACTATAGGGCAATTTCGGGATTTTTCTTTTTTTTCTTCCTCTATGGGCTTAACACTAACTAAAATTCAAAATTTGAACAAACTAATCGATTTGACGGTGGCGGCGGCCCACCAAGTTGAATATTTTTTGTAAAGGCGGTATGTCGATCTCTAATAGTTTGGTTGGGCTCGTGTGTTTTCTAATCAGGGTCACCAGGTACTCCAGATCTTCGATTATCCTAGTTTTTATAGTTTTCCATTTATGTGGCCATTAAACCCTAACTCTGTACCAAATTTCAGCTCTCTGAGTTTATGGGAAGTACTAGTTCTATTCTGATGATCATGAGTGAGTGAGTGTCATAAATGCGAAACTTTGCTTTCGCTTAACTTCGGAACTAAATGACCTACAGACTTGAAATTTTGGATTTTAAGTATATGATTATAGCTTACTGGATGACGAAAATTTCTGCGTTCTGGTCTTATCCAGAGGTTCTCAAATAGGGGCCTGAAAATGCGGCGAAATGGTTCCAGTAAAGGATGGTACGGCAGTGTTTGCTTCGCGCTTGACTTAGCGGGGGCACTGCCAAGGACAAAAAGAAGTTGCCTGAAGTCATAAAGGCATTTCAAAATTTTTGCGAACCAAAATGCAACGAAGTGTACGAAAGTTTTATATTTCACACCAGAAAACAGGCGACAGGTGAGCCATTCGATGCATTTTTGCTCGATTTAAAGAAGCAGGCACAAAAATGCGGTTTTGGTGACCAAGAATCTCGAATGATCAGAGATCGGATTGTTTTCGGAGTAACGGACAAGCTATTGCAGAAGAAGTTGCTGGAAGCGGACAAGCTGGACCTACAGAAGGCAATTGAGATGGCGAGAGCAGCGGAGTTATCGAAAATGCAGAGCACCGATATGCAGAAGGCGCAGAGTACAAGTGCAGTTTCGCAGGCAGTAGATGAAATTTCGCAGAGTGCACCAGGCAGTAATCAGTGGAAGCAGAGTCAACAGCAAGGAACCTATAAGAAAAATTCAGATAAGTCGCAGTGTAATAACAGAAGTAGTGTAGGAAATAAATCTGTGAACGATAATTTCAGGAAAGGTAGGAAAGGAAATCATCAGGATCAGAGATCAGGTCTAGGAAAAGAGTGCGAGAAGTGTAGCCAAACTCATGCCAAAAAGCAGTGCCCCGCTTTCGGACGGAAGTGCTACAAGTATGGGCAACAGATCTTCATCGCTCGCAAAAATTAGCAAAACAAAGGAAAAACCAAAGGAAACTTCAAAGGCCAAGCCCAGCATCGAGCTGATTGAGCATTTAATAATATTTTAATTAGGTTGTTCAGCAGGAAGATAAAAACAGGACCCTACAGAGCCTAAACTCGTGCCTTAACGGTACCGAGTTGGGTGAAAGTTTCCAGCAAGATGCTGTGAAGTGTGATAAAAATCTCTATTTTATATGTACACATATATGTATGTCCTCATCGCTCCACTTATTTTATACTTCTTCAAATTCTTAAAGATTCGTTTTTTCTTACATATACCATAGTATTTCAATTTCATCGTTGGTTTATTGTGGGGTGCAAGGTGGGTTTCCTGGTATTTTCCTCACCCGCAAACGGCGCGGCGCGGGCGCGGCATATAATCCCAGCGAGTTCTTTCTTGGAGCAGTCCTGAACAGCATGCGCGCACCAAGAACTTACAATGCATATCTGAAGATTTTTTCGATCCATACGAAAAGCTATTTCACCGTCACACACATTTTCATTTAATTATGCAATGTGTAGGACAACATTGATCTAAATGCCGCAAACAGTTTATTCCTATTTATACATACATATGTATGTGCTTTATTTAATCCAGGCAACGAACTGGCCACTCGACATCTGTATCTTATCTGTGCTTTTAGTTTTAAGCTTTAAAAAATGGTTTGCTTTACCTTGTTCTCCACTAATCAATACAAGTTGAGTTAATTTTTCAAAGTTTCAGGCCCTACCCTATTTCTACGTATTTTTAGGAAATACTATTATATTGCAGATTTAATGAAAAAATTTCGAAAAAGGAATGATGCTTCAATTCTGTTTAGGTCGTAGTCTTCAAAAAACTATATAATTTTTTTGCACATACACATAAAAAGTGTTAAACTAACAGCGGAATTTGTTTGAAAATAAAAACTTTTATTCGCAATATTACAAGCTTTATATTAACTTCACCGTGTGTCCTGGAATTTTGCAATCAATATTTCACCCACTTCCAATGAAGCTATTGGGCTGAAATTTTGCATACACCTTTAGTTCTGGTCACAATGCAATATGCAATACTCAAAATTGCAATATCTTTAAAATGGCCGCCGCCACAAGATGGTGGACCATGTATTTTTGGTCGAACCCCTTAATATGGGTATCAAATGAAAGAGCTTGAAGAGTAGGAAACGATAGTAACGCCATTTCTAAATCCAATATGGCGGACGTCACAAACTGGCGATTTATAATTTTCATAGTAACCCCTATGATATGGGTATCAAATGAAAGGGCTTGATAAGCGAAATACAATAAGTAATGTGACGTTATTATAAATCCAATATGGCGGACGTCTAATATAATAACGCATAAGTTCAAAAGAAGAGTTTCAAGATGCTAATGCACGATTCAGCTTCAAACGGTACCACGCACTAGTTACTCAGCGTCTTGCTAACGCCTTTTTGACATTTCAATTTGACGTTCTTTTACTAATAAAGACATCGTTTTTTAGTCTCAAAAAAAAATTAAATAAAAAAATATTTTTTAAAGACAAGCTTTTATTTAACAATGAAATATAAAAAATATACTAAAAAGGAAAAAATAAGTTTTTGCTAAAACTTATCAATTTTGGGCCTAATATATATTTCAACCAAATATACCTTTAACGTATTTCTTCACGGTATTTCTGTATTTGTATGACTATAAATAAAAGCTTGGGCGCTCTCATTACAAGCGAAATTATGCTGAAATTACACAATATTTCGCTTCGTTTCACTACTGCTATTGTTTATAATTTTAATATCTAATGAGCGCCCAAGCTTTTATTTATAGTCATACAAATACAGAAATACCGTGAAGAAATACGTTTAAGGTATATTTGGTTGAAATATATATTAGGCCCAAAATTGATAAATTTTAGCAAAAAGTTATTTTTTCCTTTTTAGTATATTTTTTATATTTCATTGTTAAATAAAAGCTTGTCTTTAAAAAATATTTTTTTTTTATTACATTTTAAAAGTTGATAGAAATACCGACCAAAATTATCCAACGGTCCAGGGTTCAACTCCTGCTCGGGCAAAATCACTTTTTTACATTTTGTACACCGGGTAACATAACTTGAGAACGACTTTACCGATTTCATTCATCTTTTTTTTTAAGTTTTCTAATACATTGTAGAAGGTTCTTACGGAAAGAAAAGTTAAGCAATAAAATAAACATAAAATAAATCCTAAATACTCAGTACTAAGAACCACACAAGATAATTTCATCACAAGTAAAAATGTTTGACGCCCTGCGAAGTGGGCACGGGTCAGCTAGTATGAAATAATCAGTTTATTGAAAAAAGTCAAATTCTTGGATAACTTCGAAATGTTTTGAAGTCTTTTGTGTTTTTATATAATAGTTCAAGCTTTTATTTAAGTTATATTACTAGCGCCTAAAACAATTCGTTATTTTTCAATAGTTTTTTATAAATGGTAAAAATACGGTGTTTTGCACTTCTTAACCCTCTTTTTACTGAAAACGGAACGAAATTTAAGTGTTTTTATTTTCGAATTTGTAATCTACGGAAAAATCCTATAAAAATGATTTGCTATTTGTTCTTACTCAAATTTGGCTTTGACCTGTGTAATCTGCTTAATAAAACTCTGACTGACTGACTGGCAGACCACGCACAGGCTAATCCGGTGGGTCTAGACTAGAGGCACGTAATTTTGCGCAGGAGTTTCTTTGTATAACATATGTATGTAGGTGATGTTAGAAATATGGAAACTAATGTTTAGACTTCTGTTTAAAAATAAAAGTCAGTTGTATCAGCGTTTTTGGAAATTCATCAGGAATAATTCATGATTTTACAAATACAAATTAAAAAATTCATAATTTTAGCAATGTTTTAAACACAAAAAACAAAAAAATCATAATTTAGATTGTATGGTTTATTATACATACATATATGTTTATATAAGACTATGATTACACGATTCGCGGGCACGTCCGCTTTCACGTGCCTCTCTGCGCTTTCGTGTTCACACGTATTCGCGGAAGCGCACGCCATAATTTGACAGTGCGACATTTGGAAATGAAACAAAGCAAGGCGTTGCGTCAAAAGTATTTGTCAAAGTTTAAGATGGATGAGGAAATGTTATTGGCCGCCGCGTTAATGAATTATTCCATAGTGGGTCTTTGCTATTCGAGAATAAAGAAGGTGAAAAATAAAAAAACAAGAATGTGGGTGCAAAAGTGGAGATTAAGAAGGGAGGAAAGTGGATGCTTCAAACTTCTTCATAACGAATTAAGATTGGAGGATAAGATGGCATACAGACGTTATTTACGAATGAGTGAAGATTGTTTTGTAGATATACTTAATCGCATAAAACAAAACATTATAAAAGAAGATAGTTGCATGCGAAGTGCTATACCACCGGAAGAAATTCTTTCAATAACCCTGCGATTTCTTGCGACGGGAGAGAGTTTTCGGAGTTTAGATTTTCAAAGCAGATTGTCGTTATCCTTTTTGTCCGGGACAATAACAAACGTTTGTCGGATCTTGTACCAAAACCTAAGGAAGGATTATCTGAAGGTATTTTTTTTAGATTAGTATAATTTATTTATGTAAAAGATTTAATATAGTTTCCAGGCTCCAAAGACGACTGGAAAGCTATAGGAGATAAATTCTCACAACGTTGGCAATTTCCTAATTGCATTGGTGCATTAGATGGAAAACACATAGCCTTTCGAGCTTCGAAAAAGGATGGATCTTTATATTATAACTATAAGGGATTCAATAGTATTGTTTTGTTAGCAATGTGTGATGCAGATTATAAATTTACATTTGTCGCAGCTGGTTGTAATGGTCGCATTAGCGACGGTGGAGTTTTTAATAGATCCGATTTAAAAGAAATTATATCACAATCGCAGACCTATCTGCCATTGGATGAAATTGTTGGTAATGGTAGAAGATTGCCTTTTGTTATAATTGGAGATGATGCATTTCCATTACAGAGACACATAATGAAACCGTTTCCATATAACTCTAAAGAGAAAATAAAACAAATATTTAACTATAGATTAAGTCATGCAAGACAAACTATAGAGCATAGTTTCGGTATTCTAAGCAATCGATTTAGAGTTTTGCAAACAAACATCCACCTGCGACCAAATAAAGTAAAAGATATTGTATTAGCATGTTGCACACTTCATAATTATCTTATTTCGAATAACCGAAATTACGTAGATCCCATTTCTTTTAACGAATACCGTTACATACCAAGTGAAGAAAATACTAGTGAAAACCAAAGAAATTTTCCAAAACTAGCAGGTGAAATAAGACAACAATTCGCAGAATATTTTTCGGAAGAAGGAGGGTTCCTTGGCAAGATTCCTATGTTTAAAAGAATATATATGATGTATTAATTTTATATTATGGATTTATTTTACTAAACATGATTAAAGGAAAACTTATTCTATTTATTTATTATTTTTTTAAATGAAATCTTCCTCATCCAAAATATACTCAACCGTCGTTTGCAAAGGGTCCTCTGCATCTGTGCCACTCTCGTCATTTTGGAGGATATTGGGGATAACTGCCAATTGGGATAACGATGAAGCTTGTGACGCCGCCGCCGATAATAAATTATGTTGTTTTCGAACCACTTTGCCTCGCAGTATTTTAGGTTTATTTTCTTTTGCGATGCCTTCACGTAATTTTCGTGGGACATGTGGTTGAGTGGTACGAAGTAATTTAAACTGTGTTGGTGTATTTTGTTGAAGGCAAGATATTTTTTGAAAACCTGGAGATGAAAGGCTATCTGAAAAAGATGATGAACTGCCTGGTTTGGTGTTCTCGGAAACAGGAATTTCTTCTGGAGAAGGTGTTAACTTCTGAGGGGTACTAGTCAGAATGTAATTTTGGTTTGAAAAATCTGATGAAGCAGTTTCTTGCGAGCAAATGCATAAATTATTATTAAAGCGACTTCTATTTTGTTCGTCTCTTTCTTCTTTTTGCGCTGAATGTATCAGTTCTAGGATTTTCCACTTTGTCGTGAAAAACCTATCGTTAGATAGTCCTTTCATCTCCATTTCAACTATTTTGCCCAAGTTCGCCTCCCGTGTTTCTTCTTTAGCATTTTTTTTTGTTGATATCTGCTCCACTAGTTGATTAGCAGCTGCCAATGACTGCAAACAGGTATCTTCAAAAAATGATTGCTTCTGATTTATTTTTCTCTAAAACAAGTACATTGTCAGTATTTATTTAATGAAAAGTAAAGAAACACAGTTGTCTGCCATTAAATTATTACCACTATGACCTTCCTGCCTTTAGAATTAATAAATCTATGATGTTTCATTTATATTCTGGGAGCAAAAAATTGAATTGTAATTTTGGTTTCTGATTTTTTTTCAGTAGTAATAATTTAATGGCACAGAGAGAGCTGTACCTGCTTTCGTGCCCCAAGTGTCGCATTGGATATATTTGGTTCGGAAATGTTTTCTTCGTTCGTATCCTATTAATTTGTGATGTATAAATATTTATCTTGAAATATGAAATCTACCATTTACCTCAGGTAATAGTACATTACTTTCCATGGTTCCCTCATCATCGCAATTGTCTAGAAATTTGAGTTGATCAAAACACCAAAGCTTCGGGTCATAAAGATCATGGACTCCAGCGCCGCTTTTTTTTGAATTATTAACGGCTGTTTTCTCTCGGTAATACTGTGACCTTAATGTTTTAATTTTATGTTTTAGGTCATTAACATTCGTTTCGGGACGAATATCTTTAAGTTTATTCACTATTTCTTGAAGGCACTTTTCACGTTTAATTTTGTTCCGATAATCCACATCTTTTATGTCATACAACTGCGGGAACTGTTCATAGAGATTTATAAATAATAATGTTTGAGACTTGTTCCAGTTAGACATTTTTTTTATTAATCACAACTCAAAATTCACTAACTGAATGAGGACTGTTCATGTATTTTATTAATAAATTCAAACTCCGCGCCGCTTTCTCAGTTCGAAATCGAAACAAATGAACATGGAAATGTCAGTCATCGCCTTTGTTCCGTTCCGAAGCGAACGCCAGTTTTAGTTTTCGTTCGCTTTTTCCTATTGTCGTCCCCACTTCTCCCCCCGCCTATCGTTTCGTGCAGAACGTGCGCTCCAGCGCATCGTGTAATCATGGTCTAAGGTAGTAGTTCTAATCTGTAGAATGAGTTATAAAAGTCGATAATGACAGGCGAAAGCCCTTGAGATGAACACAATTCATCGAGAATCACTCTCCTGTTATCACATGATTTCGGTTTTAAACCCTGGCATTTGTTCGAACATGTTCAAACATATTTTTCTTATTAAAAATTATTTTAGATTGAAATTTCTTGGACAGCTTTTAATGAAATTACATAAAGTGCGTAAAAAAGAGATGAAATATATTTTTTTAATCGCGTTAAATTAAATTCACCTGAAAAAAGATCGCGTAAAAACAGAATGAGGTGTATTATAATAAAAATTGTTTATCAACTTTTGTACATTTTCACTACTGTTAAATTAAGAAAAGTCAATTGCGTGCATTATGCAACACTCATTTTGCACGTTCCCTCTACTTTTGATCTAATTATTCTCATACCGCTCTAATGGTAAATCTTTTTTATTTGTGGGTGATATCAAGAGAGACCAAGTATTTTGGCATCATACAGTTTTCTCTCTATTGTTCCACAGATGGGATATTGCACTATTGCATAATGCGTGTATACCATATATGAGCCGTTGAGAGTCATAGAGGCGTAAGTTAAAAATTTTCAAAAACTGAGTTAAGACAAAAATCATATTACTTATCCATCACCCTGTTAAAATACCTTATTTATATTAAAACTTGACTTGCGCTACTATGATTTCTAACGGCTCATATGTATGTGGGCTTGGCCTTAGTCAAGAATTGTGGGCTTAGCCTTAGTCAAGTAGCTGACAGCGATTGGCATCCCGGCATTTGAGCCGTGAGCCGATATAGTTCAGGAGAGCCAGGCATCTGTCTTCTTTTTCCAACGAGCTGCCGTCAAGTGAACATCGCCGTCCGACCCCATATTGTAATTATTGAATTAAGCGAATTTACTAAAGTAGAGTAAAGTAAGCAAAGTATATCGAAAGTTTGTGTTTATTTACCCGGCATCCTACAATTTTTGGGGGCTCAACCGGGATCGGACGGCAAAACGACGGCATCGGCGGGCGACCGACGAGGGAAATTGGAGACGAACATTTAAGACGCCCGGAGCACACCAACCCTGTTCTGGAATTAAGACGGCTGCGCGCCGAAGGATAAGCGAGCGGAATATTGCAGAGACACCAGGACAAGGGAAACCCCTCGAGGAAATCACAGGTCGCGGCCCACATTGCAAACTAGGAGAGGTAAACCTAACCTCAATTAAGCAGACACACAAGGTAACAGCTGTATAATTTAAATAAATTGAGAGTTAGCGATATTGAGGAAGACGGACACCACAGAGGACCACTATTTGGATCCTATTCGAAATTTAATCGGCAAAATTTAATTGGAAGCAAATAAACTCGCAGGCCCCGTCAAAACCCTTTTGAGGCGCCTACACGTATGCAATCACCGCTTCCAAAGATCACAATTCGATTCCATGTAGTCAGGACACTCTCGGACAAAAGTGGATCGCGGAACTTTAAGAAGCAAGTGAGGTTAAGTTGCCCCGGTCCTGTCAAAAGAACTAGCCTTAGAATTCAATAAACTCAGTACGGGTAAATAAGTGTACACTGTTGAAAAATAATTAGCCTTAAGCCGAACTATATTTGAACTCAATAAACCTAGTGCGATTAAATTTGCGAGCAATAAAAGTGCTGTGAATCGGAATAAGAACACAATAGGGACACGAAGACTCGCTGTAGAAACTATTTCGTCATGAATTAAGGAAGACTTTATTGGTGAATGGAATACAGGTATTTAATTAGTCGAACTTATATCTGACGAGACACAGGTCGGGTTATATTCTAGGAATTTAGGATAATTTCTTTACGTAAAATGGGTGGCAGGAAAGATAAAAGGAACACAAATAGTACACCTGTCCAAAGTAGTAGTCACGACTTTTTTAATGTTACGAAGGAGATGCACGAAATGTTGTTGGAAAGGGAAGCATCCTTGCGAAGACGCGAACAAGAGCTAGAAGCGCACGAAAAACATTTATCGGAGGCGACTATGGGAATCGGTAATACTACATCGCGATTTTGTGACGTAAGGGATAGCCGTTTTTTCCCTACCCATATATCCTTTAAAGACATTGTGGGTTCGATCCCTGAGTTTTCGGGAAACGACGAATATGACGTTAAAAACTGGATCCAAGACGTTGAAAGTGCGGCATCCTTACTAAACTGGTCATTGTTGGAGAATTTTTTGTACGCAAAGCGGTTGTTAAGCGGGTCAGCTAAGTTGGCACTCCGTGCACATCCTAAGCTTAGTTCCTGGAATGAATTAAAAGAATTCCTTCTTGATGAATTTGCGGATAAGGTCAATAGCGCCGATGTTCACCGACGGTTGGCGGCACGTAAACAGCGAAAAGACGAATCTGTTTACGATTATTTCCTCAAGATGCGAGAGATAGGGGCTAAGGGTGATTTGGATGAGGGTTCTGTAATACAGTACGTGGTCGAGGGCATAAAGGATCATAGCCAAAAAAAAAATATGCTCTATGGAGCAAAAACTTTCAAGGACTTCAAGTTGAGATTAGATGTGTACCGAAACTATAAGGAGGCTAATGACGTTCAGGGTACAGGTGCATCCCACAAAAAGCAAGGAAAGTCCACGGAGGAAAAATGTTTTAACTGTGGTCTGAAGGGACATAAGTCCAAAGATTGTCGAAAGAAATCGTTGGGTCCAAAATGTTTCCATTGCCTGGAGCACGGGCACAAAGCCCCAGATTGTCCTAAAAAACAAAAGCAGATAAACTGTTCAAAGGTCGAGTCGTTAGGTGGAAGGGCGAAAAGCGGTGCATACAAAGACGTATTCGTCAACTCTCAAAAGGTCCAATCACTTATAGACACAGGCAGTGAATTAACTCTACTACGAACCACCGAATATACTAAACTTGGTTCGCCTCCAATTACTAAACCGGCCATGAGTTTGAGAGGTGTATTGAACTCTCTTGTTGAGACGATAAGTGCGTTTCACACCCATATAGAAATCGATGGACAAGTATTCGAAACTGATGTCCATGTCCTGTCAGAAGATGTCTTACCAGTCGAGATGATTATCGGTCCCGATATCCTGGAAGGTACACGCATATCTCTTAAAGATGGGCAAGTGAAGGTCGAAAAGGATGAATCGTGGATTCCGCAATCCTTCCTAGTCGAAGAGAACTACGGTCCAGTCGTTGCGAATGCGAAGTATGAAAGGGACGTGCTTGCGCTGGTGAAACGCTATGAACCAAAGAACGAGATATTGCCGAATTTCGAAATGAAGATCTTGTTGAAGGACGAAAGCCCTGTACATTCAAAGCCCAGAAGATTATCCCCGTTGGAGAAGGACACAGTCGACCAAACTATCAGCGAATGGTTACGAGAAGGGATAATTCAACAAAGCACCTCGGACTTCTCAAGCCCCGTTGTGCTAGTGGCAAAAAAAGACGGCACTAAACGGCTATATATCGACTTCCGAAAGCTAAACAAACAAATAATTCGGGATAGGTACCCGTTACCCCTTATAGTGGACCAGTTGCAGGGCGCCAAAATATTCTCTACTCTCGACTTGGAGAATGGGTTTTTCCACGTCCCCATAGCTGAGGAGTCTCGGAAGTATATGAGTTTCGTAACACCCAACGGCCAGTACGAGTTTACTCGCATGCCTTTCGGCTTGTGCACCTCACCGACCGTTTTTCAAAAGTATGTTAACATGGTCTTTCAGCCCTTAATACGGAAGAAGATTGTATTAGTCTATATGGACGACGTAGTCATCCTAGCTAAAAACGAAGAGGAGGCATTGTCGAGGTTAAAAGAGACGTTAGAACTCTCCTCAAAATATGGACTCCGCATAAAGTGGAAGAAATGCCAATTTCTCTAGACTAAAATAGAATATCTCGGGTATGAAGTGACCCCAGGAGAAATTAAACCGTCGATAACAAAAATAAAAGCTGTTAAAAAATTCCCCGAACCAGCTGACTTTAAAAGCGTACAGAGTTTCCTAGGCCTGGCCGGATAATTTAGAAAATTCATACCTGATTTTGCGAGAATCACTAAGCCGCTAAGTGACCTATTAAGAAAAGAAGCAAAGTTCTCTTTCTGCCAGCAACAAAAGGAGGCCTTTAATAAAGTCAAAGACATTCTCAGCCGGCAACCTGCCCTGATGTTATATAATCCAGCCGCGGAGACGGAATTACATACGGACGCCTCTAAGTTTGGGTTTGGAGCAATACTTTTCCAGCGAAGCCCCGACGACAATCAGATGCATCCAGTACTTTATTATAGCCGGAAAACGACACCTGCACAGGAGAAGTATTCAAGCTACGAGTTGGAAGTACTTGCGATCGTTTCCGCGCTGAAAAGAATGAGGGTTTATTTGCTAGGCATTAGATTTAAAATAGTCACAGACTGTTCGGCGTTTCAAATGACCATGGAAAAGCAGGACCTCCCACCGCGAGTATCGAGATGGGCGCTGCTCCTGCAGGATTATGATTACCAGTTGGAACACCGCCCAGGAACCAGGATGAAACACGTCGATGCATTAAGTCGACACCCTATCTGCATGACTGTGAACTCATCCATAAAATCGAAGCAGCACAGGCGAAAGACGAGCGTTTCAGGGCAATAACCAAAATTTTGGAATCGGGACCGTTTGAGGACTACAGCAGCGAAAAGGGTATTCTCCATAAAACGGAAAATGGAGTCAAGCTTCTTTGTGTTCCCAAGGGAATGGCGAAGGAATTAGTCAAATCTGTCCACGACCAGGGGCATTTTGGCCAACGCAAAACGGAGGAGATCATAGCGAGGGAATATTTCATCCCAGGACTATAGGAAAGAATAGAATCCTGCCGGAGGAACTGCATCCCTTGTATTCTGAGCGAGAGAAAATCGGGGAAGGCCGAAGGTTTCCTCCATCCCATTCCTAAGGAGGAATATCCATTGGATTGCTACCACGTCGACCACTTAGGTCCTTTGACGAGTACAAAGAAGGGGTACCGATACATACTTACGATAATTGACGGATTCAGCAAATATACCTGGATATATCCCGTGAAGACTCTGACAGCAGACGAGGTAATTAAAAAATTGGAATCCCAAAAGGACATGTTCGGCAATCCCAGGCAGATTATCACGGATCGGGGAACGGCCTTTACCTCCAACATCTTCAGGGACTACTGCAAGAAGCAAAAAATACACCACACCTTGGTAACGACCGGTGTCCCCAGGGGCAATGGACAGGTCGAACGGATGAATCGTATCATCACGTCTGTACTTACAAAATTGTCCATTCAAGATCCGGAGAAGTGGTATAAGGAAACCGGAAAAGCTCAACGATATATCAACTCGTCGTGGCAGAGAAGCATTCAGAGGACTCCTTACGAAGTCCTTTTCGGAATGAAGATGAGGAATTCCGAAGACGCCAGAATAATGGAAGCTATAACCCAAGAGATACTTGACCTGTTTGATCAGCAGCGTGAAGAGGTCCGCGAACAGGCTAAGAAAAGTATTAGTGAAATCCAAAGAGAAAATAAAAGGGACTTTGATAAAAGACGACGCAAACCTACCGTATACCAGTTAGGAGATCTCGTGGCTATCAAGCGAACTCAGTTCGGTAATATACTAAAAATACGTCAAAAGTTTTTTGGTCCTTACAGGGTGGCACGAGTGGGCAATAATGATCGCTACGACGTAACTAAAGTAGGTGAACACGAGGGCCCTAAGGAGACCACCACTAGCTGTGATCATATGAAGCCATGGGGCCTATACGAAGACACTTACAGTGATTCGGAGGACGGAGATGAAGACGAAGCCGCAGAATAAACAATCTAGCAAAGACGACCTGGCGAGTATGAACTGGCAAAGGCGATCCCAATAAGATGACTCAGCGAAGACGACATAACTAAGACGACTCAGCGAAGACGGCATAGCGAAGACGACACAGCGAAGACGACATAACTAAGACGACTCAGCGAAGACGGCATAGCAAAGACGATGAAGTGAAGACGACATAGCGAAGCGTTCGAGACGAACGACATCAGGACGGCCGAATTGTGGGCTTGGCATTAGTCAAGAATTGTGGGCTTGGCCTTAGTCAAGTAGCTGACAGCGATTGGCATCCCGGCATTTGAGCCGTGAGCCGATATAGTTCAGGGGAGCCAGGCATCTGTCTTCTTTTTCCAACGAGCTGCCGTCAAGTGAACATCGCCGTCCGACCCCACATTGTAATTATTGAATTAAAGCGAATTTAATAAAGTAGAGTAACCATCCTACATGTATTTACAACGCAGCGATATCTACATACATATGTATGCATAATGTGGGACTTTTTTTAAGTTTTGCCTCTTCTGCGACTTTAGTTCATGGACTATTAGCCAAACAACGAGTAAATAACGAATGAATGTCTGTAGTAGAAAGAGTATAGTGTCGGAGGAGTGGGGATATGAGGTGATCGTGATGGGAAGGGGGATGAGATCAAGACACACTGATGATTGTGAATTGGACAATTTAACCTACATTTTTTATTTAAATTTTTTTTTTCATTTTCTTCACCAACAGATTGTGGGAGCATGGAGAAAATCCAGAGAGAAATTATTATTGTACAGAATTTTAAAGTTAAATAGGTATCTTAGAAAATATGACCGACCGACAAATGTTTGCATATTCGTCACTTTGGACCTTAAATTAGAGTATCATCAAAATCCGTCAGGAAAACTCAAACTCAATTTATTGATAGATTGGTGATATAGAATAAATCCGTTCGTCGAAAATGGCAAGGAAAGTAGGTAACGTATATTTAATTGTTTTTAATTTTAGTGTTTTTTTTAATTTTCTGGGCTTTCAGACCAGACATTTTAATATGGGACTCTGGAGGCCTAGCTAGGTGACCGATCACGGGAGTAAAACAATTTGAATTCTATATAGGAAGTAGTGGACTTTTTCTAGGGCTCCGTAGCAAAACAAGGACCCCTTATATTTTCGCCAAGTCCGTCTCTGCCCTTCCGACCGTATGTCACAGCACAGTCAATTTCTTCGGAGACTAGTAAAATAATAGCGTCGAAATGTGGTACACGTATATAGATATTTATACCTGCTGTAAAACACATGTATTAATATTTTGGAAAAAAAGAATTTAAGGCTACCTCCCCTACATGAAACGTGGCGATGAAAGAAGAAATTTACTGACCCCATCGGGGTGTCGTTGAAAAGGGAATTTAAAATCATAATGAAGCTTCTGAAACCATGTTTCAAAATTATTCGTTCAGTACCTGGGAGGGTCATCAGGGATGAACTATACCGCGTATGTTTCTATTCATTTTCAAAAACGTAGGGAAGGGAGGAGGGGTCTTGACAGCCCCAACAAATTAATGAACTAATTGACGAATTATAGAAAATTTGTGACATAATTATTGCTTGTTTTTTCGGAATATCTAATACTATCCTCATGCCTCATTTTGCCGTAACCAAAATGTATGTACTACATATATTATTTTTATGTACGTTTGTTCTAATATTCTTTATAACATTTGAAATATTAACATATGCGCGAAATTTCTCAAATACTTTTTTTTATTGAAATGAACGTATTTAGTTTCGGTCATCATACAAAAATATTATGTGTTATTTATGGATCCTATTTAATGAGACCAAAATGAAATATTTCGAAATGTTAAAAAATATTTCACACCAGTTCATTGGTTCCTTTACGTAATGGTTATTATGGGTCATAAGTTGGTACTCTTCGAAGCAATTTTAAAAACGTCCAAATGCCTTCAAACATATGTACTTAATTAAAAATTTTTCTTTTCCGGAATAGTAAGTATAATTGCTAGCATCGCATATATGTACGTATGTAACTACTTTGCTACGAATTTTTACCTAAAGTCCATTATAAAAATTTACTGTTTACAAATATGAACTATTCTGTTTATAGTTAAGTTAACCTATACTTATCGTAGGTATTGGTCGATAACGAGTTAGAAATCTGAGCCTTCATCTTTTTAACGATACCTTTTACGACCCAATCCGTCAACAAATAAGCGAGAGGCCATGTCAAACTTCGAAAATTGCAATTTTGATAATCAAAATTTGAATTTCGCACTCGCTATTCTGCCATTTTTTTATGGGAAGATCCAAATATTTTCTGAGAAAGGCTCCTGTTTTGTGAACTTACTCGGAAAAGAAAGATCGTCCTCAAATCCGACCATGGGTTCTGTAGTTATTCGTATTAGATTGGGACAGCACCATGGATCAGATATAAAAATAAATCCTCAATTCACACGAAATTTCCCAAACCAACCTCATGCACCGAATTTCATAATAAAAATGAGGAATTCGTCTTAGTTATGCTTAGTCCACTCAACGCAGGTAGGTCGAGGCTCCAACGTACCATAAGTGGTCCATGGTGCTGAACCAATCTTTCACGAATGACTTCCGAATCTGACATGGGAATCGAAAGCTGTTTTTTTTTTTTGGGAGAGGCTACTACAAGCCAGAGACGTTTTTCTCAGAAAAAGATGTCAATTTTCTTGTACAAGGAATCGCAGAACGAAGAGCCAAATTCAAAACTTGGGTATAAAAATTGCCGTTTTCGAAGTTTGACGCGGCCTCTCTTGCTTATTTGGGTCGTAAGAGGTACCGTTAGAAACATCGAAGACTCAGCTTTCAAGTACGCTATCAACTAAAATCTTTCGATGAAAGGTCGAAAAAAAAGAATTTACATATAAGGTATCTTCTATGTTCATACCCTCCGAATTTTCAATTGCGACTTTAGTGGTGAAGGACCGATTTAAGTGGAGGGGTCTCCGGACAAGTGTTGCATACCTACACATTTATGTTTATAGGTATACCTACATATTTGCGTAGGAAATTAAAAACCCCTTGAAGTTAATCAGTTTTTGGGCTTTCATTATAGAATATAACAGTCACTTAATTTGCCCTTTAATTTCTCACAATACATAAAGCCTCCTTTATTTTTTTCTTTTTTTAATGATAATCGAAGAATGGGAAAAAATAATTACTAAATTATTAGTTCCAGTATTTTGTCTATACCACAATCATTCGAATTATTATTTGAAAAAAAAATTAAAAATCAAAACAAGGTAAAAATTTGTTAGAATATTAATTCAAACTGTCTTATTAGATATGCATTCTTGCAAAAACAATACCAAGACATTGGCAAGAAATTAGCGCGTGCTATTCCTTCTTCTACATAGCATTGCACATATTATGGAAGGAGGTATATCGCTGTTTTATGCATATCAATACCTGCCCTTAGCTGTGGTCGTTCTCAAGGTTATTTGAAATATGAGACAAGACATTTTCGCAACGAAACTTACCTGGATGGTGTGGTCTAAATTATTTATTATTCGTATAACACGGCCTGCACTACGCTTTATTGAACCAGAAGTTGTAGATAATGTTCCCAAATCAGCTTCCATAATTGATGGTTTGCGACTAATTGGCTTTGAGCCCCATCCCTGATTACCAGGTGATGCGTACCACATTCCGTTCTTTTTCCCGTAACTGGCTGGCTGCAACGTGAAAAAAAAACACAAATTTAAACTAAATTCATGAATTTTAACTATAGATTCAGAAAGAATGATTTTCACCCAATTACGTGTTGGAGACGATAACACCAGAAATGGGGAGTCATCATCACTTTCAAACATCGGACCAAGAATTTCGAAATCCATAAGAGCACTACGTTTAATTTCACAAAACTATTTAACAATTTTTGATTTGTATGTTATCGTTCGAACCTAACCTCGCAAACGGCAACCTAACTGCAATTCTTGGTCACTTTTTATTCAAAGCTCTGTTATGACTGACAAAAGTTTTCACTTTCGAAATTTCACGACTTAAAACGGCAATTAAGGAGTCCGATATATCTACCACCGCACCACACAATATTCTCTTCCCAGATATGTATACATGAATGTATTCTAAAGAAAAGCAAAATGTACAACTTTAACGAACGTTAGTCGTGTTTTCTTATGGTCAGAGTATGCTTTCCATTCCTCGCACCTCACTATACCTATCCCATTTCTCCCATGCTTTGATTTAAACGCCATCTTATAAGGCAAAACTTGCTACCGTAGCGCCTTGCCGAGCTGACATCGAGGTGTAAGTAGAGTGGGGCATATGAAAGCTATATTTCAATGCTTTTTGTACATTGGCTGTGGTTTTCATGTGGTTACTGCTGTACAAATACGGTTGGAAAATTTTATAAGCGAGTTAATCGTACTTTTGCCTCAGTTTTCACACATATGTTTGTCTTCAAGTGTTTGAAAAGTTATCCAATGATATCTGACTATAACTGATGTTACAAAGATAATAGACTGCTTAGTAATATTATTAGGTTGATCACGCAACTTATCATACCTCAAGGACAGTGTATATGTGTTTCTTTTCTAACAATAAAAGCGAATGAACGGAAGTCAGTAACCATTTAATATATTATATAAAGGAGTGGCTTTCACATGTCCTTCAGATTCGTAACAGTTCTAAAGAAAGAATTCAGGCTCTACTGTATTGTTATGACAAACCCTCTTCATATTTCCATTGAAAACATAATTTGTCATAATTTTTTTTTTGTTATTTTACACTATTTGTTTTATTATGAATATATACATATATATGCATGTACAAATATATGTATAAGAAAGTAGGTTGATTATCGACTTTACGTATTTAGGTAAAGTTTTAAATACATTTAAGAATTTTCATTAAAATGTATAATTTCATACTATTACTTTCGTTTGCAAAGTTTTGTTACGTTTCTATATATTGTGCCATGGCTTCACAACATCAAAAGAGTCCTCAAATCCAAACATAAGTATTTCAGGCCCCACGAAAATTAGTTCTCTAACTTGTTTTTTAATGAGATTAATCGATCACGTGATATTAGAAAATTTTTTTGGCTCTGTTTATAAATTACAAATAATCACGAAAAAGTAAAATTTCTCTATTTGGTTTTGTAATTCATTACACTTGACAGCCATTTCAGGTTTTTTACTCGGTAAAAGCGGTTTTCCACTATGAATTCGTGAAATAAAAACGATGAGATAGCAATCTCGCGCCCTCATAATGTACATACTTATGCGACCGTAGATTTGTTATAATACAAAACTAAGTAAAGTGCTTGGAAATGTTGGTTAATTTCTTTTCTCAGTTTTTTAGAAATGACACGAATGCCTCACATTTTGTATATATACACATACATCGTACATTGTACATAGCAAATTAGCATGCCAAGTTGAAATTAACTCTTTTTGCGGGATTTGAATTATCATATGATTGCCATAGTTTGGAAATTACAACTCAAACCTCCTACATTAACTGATTTTAATCTCCAAGAAAGAAGCAAAGTTATGTAATGTTATATTATACACTAACGTGTAACCAACCAAGAGGATATAGGGGGCTTTTTCTTCTTACAAAGTAGACCAAAGAAATAAATAATAATAATTCTTAAATACAAATACAAAAGATTAAACAGACCTAACAGCAATAGAAGAATGTAGCAGATTCAGCTAGGTTAAGATTTAGTTTATGTGAAAGTATTAAAATGAAAATTTTACAAATAATTTTAACACATAATTTTTTATTCAAGATGTATGAAAAATTGTCAGTCTATTGAAAACAAAATTAGCGCTTGCTTTATCTTTCATTAATTTATGGAGATTGAAATTGACATTTGTCTCCTCAACTATCATGCATTTTGTTAAGGACGTTTCCAATAAAATTAATTTCTTACAGTAATTTTACAAGTTTTGAATACATGCACTTTTGTCAGTGTTCTTTATACGTGTAAACAAATTTCAATATCCCTTGTGGCATTAAATTTGTATATGTCGACTCTAGAAATTCCGCCTTTATTTAATTGCACCTGTTAGTATAAGTATGTGGATCAAATCTTGCAACAGAATTTTGAACCAGTTTTCGTTCTCGGAAAAGATATGAAATTTGGTACACTTATGTAAACCTGTAATATCGTTCTAAGTCCAATATGGCGGATGCTCCAATTTACTTATATGCATTTCGGAGAAAATTCGGGGAAAAGCTGAATTTTCAGAGAAAAAAAAGTTTTTTTTCCAGTTTCGAAAATGACTGCACCTACAGTGGTAGACCCACTGTTGACATTTTTGGAAAGCACATTAAGACAATCGTCATTTGGCGTGCGTTGGATGTTGCTGCGTTCAGCACATCAAAAGAAAAAAATAAAATAGTGATGTTCATACCGTGGAAAATTCGGAAATTTAGGAATCACCCTGTAACTCCCAAACGGTTGAGATAGCCCACACCCCTGCCATATATATATATTTTTTTCTAGTTTGGATCTTTAATCCCGTTCATTTTTGCATATTTTCGTTTCACTGAACTTTGCCTATACGTTTATTCCGCCAATATCTCGCTAGTTCAAAAATGGAAAGAATCGGTTAAAGGCATGGGGACACAGGGATTACATAATTTACATAAAAGTGGTTTGGACCTGATATTTTTTGTATTTCTTAACCATTATTGATCAATTCTAACATATACATTGATAACATGTAGTTCTAAAGACTAAACTATAATGTGCAGAGCCTTCCATGCGGAACTATATGCAAACATACGATAACACACTTAACCTTTCCTCAAACTACAATGAGAACAGTCGTCGGTTTCGTCTAGTTTGGTCAGATTTGTTTTGCTACGCAAGATATGATTTGGACCGTGTTTTGCATAACCAAAATGACAGTAGCGGGCCATGGAAGACGATTTGAAGTACATATGTATATATACGCCTCCGTTCGGCAATTTGACAACGTTCCACATGGAACGCTCTGCACGTTATATATACATAAATAGTTTGGCCAGCCGTGTATTGGGGGTGATCGGTTAAATGGGTGAGGGGCTTTATCACTTTCTAAAAATGATTTTTTTTCTTTGCATATGCATTTATTTGCTTGATACCTATATACATAGGTCATATTGAAACATCGCGGGGTTTGGGGAAGGGAGAGGTCAACTTTTACCGGGTTACCTATTTTAATTTATTTCCATGTAGACCACATATCGATTTTGATTAAACTTGACTAACATACAGGGTGTTTTGCTAAGGTCTGAACAGGGGTATGCCAATCGATTCCAAATGGTCTCCTGATCAACGTTTGTTCGGACACCCCCCCCTAAAATCGGTCCTTCCCCCTCAAAATCGCGATTGAAAATTTGGAGGAGGTTAACCCAGAAAATGCATTATCAGTTCTTTCAGAGACATCCTACGATACTGGTTGATAACGCATTAGAAAGCTAAGCCTTCAAGCTTTCCAACGATACCACCCACGACCCGCTCCGCCCACAAACAAGCGGGAGAGACCGCGTCAAACTTCGAAAATGGTAATTTCAAAGCCCAAAATTTGGCCTTAACCCTTCACTTCGCCGATTTGTTGCATGGGAAGATCGAAACTTTTTTAGAGAAAAAGCTTCCCTGTCATGTGGCCTTTCTCAAGAAAAAACCGCACTCGAATCCGACGCTCATTTTAATATGTAAGGGAGATTGGGGTATTGTGAGCCACGCTTTTTCAAAGCTCGATAACTGCCACAAAAATCAAAATTTTTTAAAATTTCAAAATGGTTTATGTTACTAGGAAGGAAACCCTAACTTTTAGCTTGAGCAATTTCTTGAAATTATTATCTGCTGAAAAAATATGAGCGTTTGCAAAAAACATACGTTTTTGAGATTTTTAAAAATGTTGGGGAATTGTGAGCCACCGTCTAAATTAAGTTGAAAATCAAAAATATCGTTGTAAAATGTTTATTGTATGATTGGAAATTACATAAGAATTAGTTAGAAAAAATATAAAAAAGAAGATATTGAAATTATTCGGATTCGCAATTCGGGCATGTGAAATAGGCTCCAGTACTGACGCATTTCAAATGAACAGCTCGATCGCATAAATCGCAGCGAATGGAATTGTTCCGGTTCAATTTCTTCGGCATATCCTCCATACAAAGTATGCAGAAGTCAACATTTTCATCTAAAAATGCTAAAAATGCGATATTGGCTTGAAAAATGGCAAAAATGTTGTGGCTCACAATACCCCAAAAAATGTGGCTCACAATTCCCCAAACGTTCTGGTTGATAAGAGGGCCGTGTATGATTCGCTCATTGCATGTTTATGCGAAATTTCTTTTAAAAGTTGAAATATCGATGCCATTCAATAATTATGAATATATTTACCTGAATCGATTCTGCGAATATCGTTGTCAGATCAATGCAAACACAAACGCTCGGAATAAATGTTTTGAGAAAATTTTCCAAGTGGTTATCGCACGGAACGAACGAGTACGTGTGGAAGCATCTATTGCTAATAGAAAATGAGTTTGGTCAAAGACAAGACGACGACAACCATTTGCATGAGTCAGACTTTCCAATTTTGGGAAATATTGACGTGGCTCACAATTCCCCATGGCTCACAATACCCCAATCTCCCCTAATATTTTTAAAGAAAATTGTTTTAGTACAAATAGCTTTTTTTATCATAAAAATATAATAACGTATATATGTACATATAATGTCGTTTTAATTTTTAAAATCTTACTCACATATCTTTCTTTTAAATACATTTTAAGTACTACACCAGCTTGATATTTTCAGAAAATCGATTATTACTCATACTTTTAAGAATAACTAGCTGTCCCGGCGAACTTTGTACCGCCTTTACAGTCAACTGAAATTTTAAACTCCTTGGATGTGCTTGGCTTACATGAATCGGAAATTGAATTCGTTTAAACTCAAAGGAAAACAACGTCCATTGGACTAATGCGAACGAAAGGATGCGAGCTGTAATCAATTGTGCAATCGTATAGAAACGCTGCTCGATTCTAATCAACACTTGAAGCATTTCTTCTTGCGCGTCGAAGATTATCTCGTTGTTGATCTGTGCGATAAGCTCGACTTTTTCTCATTGCCAACAGAGCCGCGTTAGCATGGCCCGACTTCGTGCTTCTCAAAGCATATAAAAATGCCGCGATCCAGTAGATCTATTCTTTCCCAATAAAGCCGTAATGCAATTAGCTTTGTTGGGAAAGATTAGATCTTCTGGGTCGTGGCATTTTTAATATTATTACTCGCACATTAAGATTTATTAATAAGACTCGCACAAAACAAACAAATCGACCGGTAACCTTTATACTTATGTTTTTATCAAAAAACGCAACTGCTCTAACACTACTTTTCTTGAATTGAAATTCCGTATTTTAAAATTCTCTTAAATTGTTTGCATTCAAAGTGTTACTTTGACTAAAATTTTTGCATTCAAAATGTTATAATCTAATCGAAGTAGCTATTGTGCTACTTTTCGATCTACTATTTTTTGTGCTTTTCCTTTTGGTTTTTCCCAATTTTTTTTCCCTTTTGTCTGCACAGTTCAACACATTGCAGATAAAACGTTGCGTGTAGATTGGAAAAGTGCGCAGTTTTGAATCCGACGCGAAGACGGTACAGTTGCAGCGATAACTGAGCTAGAGTGCATAGATGTCCTTGAACTGTGCGGATAAGTAGGCCCATGTAGACGGTAGCACCGTTTTCCGATTCATTTTGTTCCTCAGTTCCAAAATTGACCAGAGTAGTACCTCCTCCATGACGATATCACACAAAACTGAGCGAAATATACAGATATCTCTGCACCATGTAGACTCAAAGATTATCCACAATAAGATGCGACACTCCTATACTAAGCAAAACCACTATCCCATATGCATTTCCGAAAACTTGGGGAAAATAAAATTTCGCCTTAGATAAGGCAGCAAAGCTAAATAAATAAATTCCCATAAGAGCGAACGAGGCAAAAGTAGGCAACCACCAACTGCTCACCTACAGCGCTTACGCTATACAGAATAAATGTGACCACTTTTTTTATATGGAGTTTTCCGGATTCAACCAATGTGAATGTATGCGTGCGGCATCACCAGTGCCATGGTGTTAGTCCCCTCCGTTGCAATGTTCTGATATGGAATGACAGAATTGCAAAGGGGAAAAAGCAGATAGCACACAGAGGCCCTTAAATACGGATACGCAGATTTTGTTTTTGCTTTTCGGCTCAACCAATTTGATTGTGAGTGGCTCCAGCGGGCGCGTACAAAGTGGGCCTGATTCTCTCAGAGAAGTTTTTTATCCCTTCCTTTAACATGAGCTTCTTATTACTATCTACTTCTCGCAAAATTCTCAATTCTCGCTTGGGTGGCGGTGGCAAGCAAAGATTATCCACAATAAGATGCGACACTCCTATACTAAGCAAAACCACTATCCCATATGCATTTCCGAAAACTTGGGGAAAATAAAATTTCGCCTTAGATAAGGCAGCAAAGCAATACTGCCTACCATTCCTTAGGTAAATTCCCATAATAGCGAACGAGGCAAAAGTAGGCAACCACCAACTGCTCACCTACAGCGCTTACGCTATACAGAATAAATGTGACCACTTTTTTTATATGGAGTTTTCCGGATTCAACCAATGTGAATGTATGCGTGCGGCACCACCAGTGCCATGGTGTTAGTCCCCTCCGTTGCAATGTTCTGATATGGAATGACAGAATTGCAAAGGGGAAGAAGCAGGTAGCACACAGAGGCCCTTAAATACGGATACGCAGATTTTGTTTTTGCTTTTCGGCTCAACCAATTTGATTGTGAGTGGCTCCAGCGGGCGCGTACAAAGTGGGCCTGATTCTCTCAGAGAAGTTTTTTATCCCTTCCTTTAACATGAGCTTCTTATTACTATCTACTTCTCGCAAAATTCTCAATTCTCGCTTGGGTGGCGGTGGCAAGGTCACTAAAATTTTAGCGAATACGTCACGAGTGTCGCATCTTATTGTGGATAATCTTTGATGTAGACGCTCTAAAAATTGCAACGTTTTCATTCCATCTTACGACTGCGCAGACAAAAGGTTGTGCAAAACGTAGCGTCTGGACCGGCCTTTAACTTAAATTATTAGATGAATTACTAGATATGTGCATATGTAAATCAAAACAGTTCAAGGTGTTTTTTCACAATTAGTAAATATTGTTATGAACAGTAATGCAAATTTTTACAAATATAAGTACATATTGGTACCAGCACATATCAATATTTCTGATGCATTGAACTATTATTATGATATCATCAATACTTTTCCAATGACAGTATATACTAATTGTTTTTGTTTTAGAGTTGAGATATTATTACTTAATTCATTTAGAAATAGCGAAATGTTGTTATTTACTTGTGTGATTTACAATCACACCAATGGAAAAATCCAACACAATTGATTATATATCAACTGGTAAGTGTTTTATTATTAATTTAAGAATAAGGAAGGTCCTTTTCATCAATACACCGCTAGAAAACATAAGTTACACACATTTTGTTTTCCCCCTGTTGGTATGTATACATGTGCGTGCCCCCCTAAAATTTTTTTATAATCATCCCTTATCTTCCTCGTCTTTGGAACGCGATATTACATATTAAGGGTGAATTTCAATTTCCTATCTCGTTGACACAACAATATTCTTTTCTGGTACGGTACGGAACCCTATAAAAACGAAAAGAAAGTGAATGCAAAAAAAATGTATATATCAGTGACTTTCCCCCTTACTGCCCTCGATAGTGTTTTAGATTCACAATGCTTCTTATGTATGTATGTATGTTAACGTCTAAAGATTCTCACTCAAAGCCTCAAAGTACATGGCTCAAACGCCCATGTTCTGCATTCCGTGTGAAATGAAATCAAAAGAGCTTGTAAAGCTCCTTTTCAGTTGAAATTCCTTAATACAAATTTTGAAATTATAACAAATCTATCTCAGTCAGTTACCTTTGATTTCAATTCGTTTTTCCACAAAAAACTTCAAAATTTTTCGACTGGATTTTTCTAATCGAATTATTTAACCACCTTAAATGAAAAACTCAGTTGAAGTCAGAGGTTACTGAAATAATTTTACGAAAATTTTAAGAATTTTATATGGAACTAGCTGACCCGTGCCCACTTCGCAGGGCGTCAAACATTTTTACTTGTGATGAAATTATCTTGTGTGGTTCTTAGTACTGAGTATTTAGGATTTGTTTTATGTTTATTTTATTTCTTGTTGGCTGCTAGTATGTATTGGGCGAGTATGTTAATTGTTTAAGACTTCTCTGAATACTATGTTTGATGTTGTTCTATTGTATGGTAGCAAATTGTATTGGTTTTCTGGAGCTCCAACTCGAGATAAGCCAACATATAACTGCCCATGGGAAAAACAATCCTTTTTCAAGTCAATGCACACTATAGAGAATGTTTGACCCGTGGACTTATTTATCGTGAGGGCAAATGAAACTTTGACTGGAAATTGCAGCCTTTTGAACGATATTGGCAAATCCGTCGGAATCATGGGTTCCGCGGAATATAAGCAAGTTGCCCTACTGCTGCCCACAGTAGCCTTGTGCCATTACACATGTTGGGAGGGCTCAAGTTTCTTAACAGCATAATAGGAATGCCGACTTTTAACATAAGGTGGTGAGGTGGTAGGCCAGAAGGGCTCAAAGAATTTAAAAATTCTAGAGGATAGTGCACTGTATCCATCCTCAATATTACACACCGTGTCAACTGACTTACATATACTGTTTGACTTGACCGGGAATTTTCTGTAAAATCAGTTTATTTATTTCATTCACTGTATCGTTTCTGGGGTGACACTATTGCCTTTGAACAAAGCCAGTGATGATTTCTCTCCAATCAATTTTCAAGACCGGGATATATTGCGTCTATTAGATGTTCTAATTTATGGACTATGTGGCCCAATCTATCGTCAAGTTCAATTTCAGCGCTACTACTTTTAGTGTTAGGAGAGGTAATTTTTCCTTCCCCAAGTTTAAGTAGTCGTTGCGAAAAGTCGATGTTGTAGTTGTCGCTCAAATGGGCTCTCATATTTGTTCGTAATTTGAGAGTTTTAACGGAACTTCATATGGGAGATGGTTTTAAGCATGCTCTGATGACATCGGCGCGTGTTCCTTTTGTTATTACAGGCAGTGTTTGCTGAAAATCTCCCGCTAACACAAAAGTAGCACCACCCATGACAGGACCTGAGTTTCTGAAGTCTTGGAGCGTTCGATTTACTACTTCAACATGAGCTCTATTTCTCATGGTACTTTCATCCCATATGATCAATGATGCATCTTGTAAAATTTTGCCAAGCGGTCCACTTTTACGTATGGAACATACTGCCTGTTGTTCCAAAATCGGGGAACAAAACGCGAGTCCGCGAAGAATATGCGAAACGGCTTCACTCTTAACGTTCGCGCCCGTCGCGGCTTTCACGCGCGATCCGCGGGCTAAGTGTAGAGCGGGCTTTACAGAGTAGTCCGATTTTGATGACTCTTTTTTTATTACATATAAGGTATACCTCTAAGTTGGTCCCATTAAAATAAATTTGAAAACAAAATTCTACCCCTAGAGTTAAATAAAAACCTTTTAACAAAAAATTAAACCGACGAACAAAGAAACTGAAAAGTGAAAAATAAAAGCTTTTTAACAAAAAATTAAACCGACAAAAAAAACTGAAAAGTGAAAAATAAAGTAAACCATTTTAGTCTGAATAACTGAGCCCTAAACTAATGTAAGTAACTAATTTTGAGTTGGCGCCAAAGGAAAATTTTTTTGTTTGTTTGGCGCCGTTTAAAAATTAGTTACTTACATTAATTTAGGTGCTCAGTTATTCAGACTAAAAGGGTTTATTTTATTTGTCATTTTTCAGTTCCTTTTTTGTCGGTTTAATTTTTGGTTAAAAAGCTTTTATATACCTTTAAAAATGTTGAAATTAGAGGGGGAACGAAATCTATCGAAATTACCTTGTTATTCTTCACTGAGAATTTTACAATCTTGAAATCCTCGTGTATCAAATCAAAACTAATCGAGTATCGCTAAAAACCAATGACTGATCAATGTAATTGTTTGCAAAATTTCTCTTTCACCAAATCTTACCTCAAAATCCACTATATTTTATGAAAATCAATTTTAAATTATGGGTCCACATATTCTAAAACTACTCTTTTGAATTGAAATTCCTTGTAAAACTTCTACAGAAAATGGGCGAAAATGTTTCTTTGAATACTTAAATATTATTTTTAATTAATCGTGAAAATACAGTAATGTGAGATTTTTCAGGACCACTTCAATATTTCGGGAAATTTTAATTTCTGAAGCATACTTTTTCTTGGTTCGACAGAAGAGAAAAATCGATGCAGGGCTAAAAAAATTTTCAAAGTTTCCTTTTCCATTGATTTTCTCCCCTCTGACCAATATAAAAAAGGCATGCTTCGAAAAACGAAAAGTACTCGAAGAACTGGATTAGTCCTAAAAATTTTCACAGTAGTAATGTACATATGTATGTATATGAAAATGTCACCTACAAGTTGGTCCAATTTCTATTTTAGATAATTTGACAAACAAAATGTAATAGATTTCTAAAGTATATATTATTTTTGGCATACCATATACATACATATATAATTATGATTTAGTTGTTAAAAAGCGCTGTTATAATAACAAAACTGTAAACAAACGATTTTGCTTTCGTGCATTAGGAATTTGTTATCTCCATGGTTCGTGTATTTCTCACTTTGTTTGACGAAAGCATAGATATGTAATTTATGATAACACAACATATGTAGTTTCTAAATCATCGTAGACAACAAACACGAAATGTTTAATTATTGTGTAAACAAGTTACCGTATCAGTTATTCACATGAAAATCGTTTAAAATTAATTAACCTTCAGCCTGTTGCTTTACGTCGTGATATCGCGGATATTGAGTTCACCCATCGTATGCTAACTAAGTTTCGCTGACTGTCCCGAGCTCCTGCATATAGCCACAGACAAATAATAATTATTATTATTTGTCTGTGATATAGCGTATGCCGTGCACCAACCCTCGTAACGTAAGATCTTTCCTAATTTGTCACCTCGAAAGTCAACGCACTAATTATGGTCACGTCGAACCCTTTACTGTAATGCTGCTCATTAACTCTGCCTCCCTTAAAACTGCTCTTTACTTGCCCAACCCACAATAATACAATTAGTTTTGAAAATTCGAAATAAATGGATTTTCTTGAAGATTATGTTATTTTCTCTAATTGAAAGGAAATTAAATTTTTAGTTTTACAAATATATTTTCCAATTTGGTTGAATACACAACTCACAAGCAGAAAATAAAGCGACCTCGTCATTCAAGCAGCACTGCTTTCTACACTGCTGAAACTACTAACAACTGACTGCCATCTGCATGCATTTGACATTTTGAAACTTTTCATTTCTGCCATTTGCATTATAGAACAAACTGCAATTGACATTTCCAAACGAGGCCAAAGCCAAATTAAATTTTCCGCAAAATTCACATTCACAATATAAAAATAGTTAGGAAATTGATCAAATAATTTTCAATGAATATAACTAAAATCTATTGAATTTGTTATTTGTTATTATATTCCAGGCATGAAATAATATTTTTATGATAACTAAATTGTGATTTGAATATTCTTGATTATCTAAGGGCCAGTCCGAATCCAAGTCTTTGTCTTCGTCTTAGTCTTCGTGTTAGCCTTCGTCTACGTCTACGTCTTCGTCTTCGCCTTTGTTTTCGTCTTAGTCTACGTCTTCGTCTTTGTTTTAATCTTCGTCTTCGTCTTCGTCTAACGCAAGCCTCTCAAGCTAAACAATCATCATAGCTAAACTCACATCATAGACGTGCTTTTGAACAGAGCTTAGCTCGGTGTGTCGTCACGAACTGTTATAACGAGACGAAGACGAAGATATAGACTTGGATTCGGACAGGCCCTAAATATCTAATGAGAAGTATCGATTGTACTCCTGATTTCGTTGTGGATACGTTACCATTATTAAATTGAATTCGCATATTGTGGGCCTGTCCGAATCCAAGTCTTCTACTTCGTGTCGTTATAACAGTTTTCATTCCGTCTTACGAAGTCAACGCAAGCCTTGACTCGCTCATCAAGCTAAGCAGTCTAAACTGTTGTACTCGTACTACGTAGCTAAACCCACATCATAGACAGGAATTTGAACAGAGCTGAGCTCGATTTGTCGTCATGAATTGAACTGTTATAACGAGACGAAGACGAAGATGTAGACTTGGATCCGGACAGGCCCTATATATTAGAAGTTGTGCCTAAACCAATATTTCTTAAAATCACTTTTCTATAAATAAATTCTTTATCAGGGACATCATTACTGTTCACAATCAGCGCGTTTATACCGTGTACCATAACCAATGGTAGGTCCTATTAAACCAAATTAAGTCAAGGGTAGGCAAATTGGAATTAAAAATTAAATTTTTCAAGTCAATAAGGCCAACAATTTCACAATTACTTCGAAATCGTAGTTTGGTAAAAAAGTCACAAACAAAAATCATAGCTCATAAACTAAACAAAATCGTGTAACATATGTATATGGGGTGATCTACTTCAAGACTTCCGAACAAACGTTGATCAGGAGACCATGTAGAATCGATTGGCATACCCCTGTTCAGACCGTAATAAAACACCCTGTATATGTACCATAGAAATATAAACTAAACACGGAACGGCTGTACCGTGTAAAAACCCTGTACGTGAGCGTACACTCAAAAATAGCTTGTCAAAATAGTACAGCAATAGTGTGCAAGAGGGACGCTGATACCGAAATGTCAGCAGCATATCTTATTTAGTGAATGGTGGCGTGCAAAGTCAATATTCGGAGGGGTATAGTGTTTATGCCAGGAGTTTTGCAATTCATTTTTATGAATATGTTCTCAAATTTTCTTGTTTCATTTACCGCCTTTATTTCTAGAATTCAGTAAATTCAAACAATTCAAATTCCTTTAAATGCCCCTCTTATTATTTATACAAATATTTACGCCTGCACTGGCTGACCACAAATGCATAGCAAATTCTAACACATCTTGAAAAAGTGTACGCTTAATTTGGCTTACAGCCGTTCCGTGTTTAGTTTATATTTCTATGATATGTACATAGTTGAGGACTTAGGTATAAGCTACAATTTAATGATAAATGTCTTATTAATCTGCAACATAGTTAATTGCTATGTTCGCTAATGGGGTGAATCTGTCAAGGGGGTGGGGAATTCAGCATTACATTCCCTTATGTCAAAATCATATTTACCACAAGGAAATCTACCTCTTCCTTCCGGCTGCCGCCGAAAGGCCTTCATCTTCAGAAGAGTAAACGTACAATGGGCCACAATAATATAGACTACTTGGGAAATATGCATGCTTGAGATTTCCAGTTATTCCTATCATAGGCGTTTTTCTTTATTAGGTCAGAACTGCGCTCTGAACAGGGTCGAGCACATCGAGCTCCAAGTGCTCGGTCAAATTTTACTGAGCACGAAGAGCGCATTCTGAACATGGTCGGAGCTCAAAAAGAAACACAACTTTGAAGCTCTGACGACTCTGAGCTAAAAAAGAAACACGAGCTTTTTTTGACAGTTCGTGCTCTGCCACGGTATACAGAATACAAGATATGCTCACTAGATAATCCGATTTCGCCATATTGCTTTTAAGGAACGTCAAATGACGTACTTTTGGACAATTTTGTATGAAAAATCGGAAAAATTAATTTTAATTATTTTTTAGTAATAGTACGATAAATTGCTATTGGCATAATCGGTAGTAATGAAAATTTGCAATTTTTTAAAATATAACTTGAATTCGTGAGACTAATGGTATTTAAGTAAAAAAAGATTTCTTCCGTGAGGAAAATGTAAACAAGTTAAAATATTTTGAAATATGAATTAAAAGTGCGATTATTTGCATCACATTAAATGGAATTAAATAAAATAACAATCTTTAACAACTAATACGGATTATTAAGCTAATCAGTCTTTCTCCCCAAGGCTATAAAGAATATTTTAATATGGTTGTGAATTTTTCCAAAAATGAGGAGGATAATTACAAATGCACGGATTCTTCTGTATGTAACTAAACTTAAAATACCTTGTGATTGTGTTTCAGAGGTTTTTTAATATGAGCGTGAGATAAAATCCCAAATTCTACTTAATATATAGTATAAAAAGACCTCATCCCGTCTATCCTAGGAAAAGATTTAAGCAAAGAGGTTTCCCGAGTCGTTCGCAATGTTACCTACGCAGGTAGCTGGTTTTATTCTTTTGTAACCTGTGTAGAGAAATAATAAAAGAAGCAAAAATAAGTTTTATGATACAGTTTTATTTTCAGCTTAATAAACCGTATTACTTGTTCAAGCTTTCTATTTTATCTAATTCCATTTAATGTGATGCAAATAATCGCCCTTTTAATTCATATTTCAAAATATTTTAACTTGTTTACATTTTCCCCAAGGAAGAAAACTTTTTTTACTTAAATACCATTAGGCTCACGAATTCAAATTATATTTTAAAAAATTGCAAATTTTCATTACTACCGATTATGCCAATAGCAATTTATCGTACCATTACTAAAAAATAATTAAAATTAATTTTCCCGATTTTTCATACAAAATTGTCCAAAAGTACGTCACGACGAAGTGTCAAAATCTAGTGAGCATACCTTGTATTCTGTATACCGTGGTGCTCTACTCTGAACTAATAAAGAAAAATGCCTAATGTATGTTGTGCTCGTCAACCTTTGAGGGTATCTCACAATCAGTGTCATCCTATACGTCAGGGAGAGCGCATGTTTATGTGCGACTAATTTGTATTAAATAGCGGCTAGTAGTAGATAACCTATGCCGGTTCTAGCGCAAAATCCCATAAGGTTTATACAGGGGGTCTAAATTCACAAAAACCGTCCCAAAAGCTCATCGTCCACGTCTAGGGGCAGTTTCTAGATGGTGACGTCATGAAAGCTCGTCTCGGATGTGTGTGTGTGTGTGTGTCTGGAGGTATCAGCTGTTGGTGAAGATCATGAAGTGAGGGGCCCCAGCCTCCACTGAAAGCTTTTACCCTGTTCATCTCTTGCTTCACGGTGAACATGAGTCATCTATGCGCAGGTGGCTTTGTTTATGTTAAGGGCCTCTTATCTCCATGTGGAGTGTGGGCAAGCGGGGCTTTGTTTATGTTATGTGGAATCTTATCAGCAGTTTATGATGACGGGGCTCTTATCTCTAGAGCTGATTCGAGCTTTGCAGTAGGATGAATTTTAAATATTAGAGGTATAATTAAAGTTAATAATACTATATATTTTTTGGGTTCTATGGATTCGAGAAGATGTTTCCAGTTAGGGTATTGGTACTGTTGGGGGAATAAATTTTATTCAAAAATCGTCTACGAGCAACGGTTTCCGAGATATTAGTATATTATTTTTATTATGTTTTTGTTAGATAAAAATTTTACTTCAATATACTTCACACTTGGTCATTGTCCTATTTCGAGCCCAGCCTTTATAATAATTATTAAAAAAACAAAAAAACTTCTTTCATATTTCCCAATAATATTCCCTGGCCCTCCTCCAAGTTCTATAAAATGAATTGTAATGCAAAACAAAAGGTTAGTTTGCATAGAGTTCTGGCAATGAGCAGTTATAAAGATTCTACCAAGCTGCTAGAGGAAGATGGAGACAGAAGAAATAGGTTAAAAGAATTAAAGTACCAGATAAAGTCTGCTACAGTTAAATCAGTTATCAAGCCAGGGCAAGCATCTGAAAGTAAAAATACTTCTGCCGTACGCTACCAAAAGATAAAAGATAATAATAAAGGGTAAGTATTGAAAAATCATTTTTCTAAAACAATCAACCAACCAACCAACTGAATATTTCAGATGAACATTAAGAAATTCCTTGACGATTACTCTAATGTTCTGCTAGAGGAGCATAAGAATACAATAGAAAAACGCTACAAATTTCTTCAGCAATATGAAAATGTAAACAAAGTAACATCTAAATATGGTGAACATTACACCAACTGTACATGGGCGTATGATGATGCAACTGCGGGGGCAGATACCTGCGGATGTCATGATGTGCAACGGTTTAACCGGGAGAATCAACGCCTCATGAAATTTTACATGAGGCTGAAAAGAAACAACTGTAAGGAATGCCGAAAAGGGTTCGATTTATTCTAACACCAAAAGTATACATTCTACATGTGTGGGAGTTTGCATACAGAGCCAGCCGTAAGGGCACGTGGCATATATGTGCACTCGATAGGATGAGGTTTCAACAGAGAATTTACAATACAAGTAAAATTCTGGAGTCTATACTGAACTAACACCATCGGGATGTAATATACAATACAAGATTTTATGATAAGGAAATTGAGCAATAAAACAATTGTTTATATTTTTTAAAATGATTTTTTATTTTAAATTATAATAATACATCTTTAGAATTTATCCATGAGTTGTGGTTTGATGAGAATCCCAGCCATTTCACGTAAACTTTATCGCCTTTCGACTTTAGAATTTTTTCAACAAGGTAGATATGAGGATGTTTCACTTTCAGCAGCTCCATTTCGTAAAATCCTCCTTTTATAGGATTACCCTAGTAGTCCTCAAGCAAATATGTGACTGGGTTAGTCACTTGAATTTTAGCAATCTTGAAAACTTCAGCAGTCCAGTTTGGTGTATAGCCTTTTTCGAAAACATGTTTATATTTGCTTATACGAACAGAGTCTCCTTCTTTATATTTAGGCGAATCAGCAATCTTTATGTTATTGTACACTGTAGCTAGAAGATGCTTTTCATTGCTTGCATTGACATCGCAAGGGCGCATTTGGATTGTTCGATGCTTTTTCATGTTATATTGAGATAGTAGTTCCTTTATCATTTGAAGCCACTTGTAAGAACCATTCATGCTGAACTCCTTCCACATCACGCTCTTTAAAGTTCTGTTGAATCGTTCAACTATCGATGCTTTGAGCGATGTATAGGTAGAGTAGTGATTAATTTTATGATCACTCATTAGATGTTTAAAGTGTGTGTTATAAAACTCCTTCCCATCGTCTGTTTGCAAGTTTTTAGGGATCCGACCCTCTTTGAATATAGATTGCATGGCTTCAGTCACTTCTGTACCGGTTTTTGTTTTAATTGGTATAGCCCAAGCATATTTGGAGAAAGTATCTAAAACAGTAAGCAGGAAGCGGTAGCCTTTATTTACATGCTTATAAGTATCCATTTCTACTAAATCCGCTTGCCATAGATCATCCAGTCCTTTAATAATGACTCGACGCCGTTTAAAATTTCGACGAGCAGGTTTGTGAAGCTCATCGACAACTTGTCTCTTACTCATATTACAGATAAATGAAACGGATAAATTGTAGCATTAAGCTTTATTGGTAGACACCGTCTTGCTGCTGCTGCTGCTGCTTCTGATTCTCCTTATTAAGTATGCTAGAGAACAAATAATTCTCAATTCTTTCAATTTCACCATTAATGTATAGAGTCAGATTTTCTATAGTTTTTTGAGTGTTTTTACGTGCGTTATCGTCTTGCTTTCTTATTTGTGTATCAACATAGTTTTTAGTTATAGCGTCAGAATTTGTCTCGGGTTCTCCAAGGTTTGTGATGTGTTTAAATGCCAAATCATAGTTTCCTTTGGGGTTTAAGTGAAATCCAATTCCTGCAGATCCGATTGAGCCCTGTTTACCAGCAGCACCAGGTTTTCCGGGAGGACCCGGAGGACCAGGAGGGCCATGAGGACCAGGAGGGCCATGAGGACCAGGAGGACCATGAGGACCCCGTTCCAGTTTACCACTCCTTAGTGATCGTCCAAACTTGTCAACGCTCATTTCAGAAATGAATGTATTCATCGTATGCGTCAAAATTTATATTATTATTTCGGCCTCCCGCAGCTCCTCAATGATTGATATAATTTCATTAGTATGACTATTATTTCCAGCTTGTTGGGATGCTATTAGTATATGAAGTCTATCAACTAGTTCATTAGGATCATCCCAATAGACATAGTTAATGTTTTCTTTAGGAATTCTCATAATTCCTGTTCCAGTACGCAGTGTAGGAGTGTGTACTAACTTTTTTATTATTTTTTTATATTTATAGGTATTTGTTCCTTTTATTTGTTTATTTTCATTAAAATCACGCCTGTGCGCGCTTGTATCGTTTAAAATTGATCGATAATTGTACAAGTCATCTCTATTGTAACCTCTAGGATGTTTCATAAAAATCAGGTCAGATAAACCTTTGGTTATCTTATATGACCTGCCTCCAATAACATAACTTTCATCTTCAGCTTTTAATGTTGAATTGCCAATCTTCCATCCATCTCTGTAGTACACCCCATAGGTTTTATCAATTTTCATACTCTTCTGATTAACCAGATGCGTATATTTTTTTAATATTTGGCTTGGCGATTCCAATATCCGTGAACTGTGTTCTTTTAATGTTGATGATTGTATTGGTGTGGCAAACTTATCATCATCATCATCATCATCATCATCATCATCATCATCATCATCATCATCCTCATCCTCAAGAGCATCAACATCATCAGCAACATCATCAACATCATTAGCGCCAGCTTTTTCATCCAATGAATAATCGTCAAAGTGGAGAGGTGTGCTAGTTGATTGCATCTTTAGACGTTTACGTGCAGGTGGTGGTGTGTATATTTCATCATAGATTTGTCTCTTCTCTTGCTCAGGCTCTGCTTTAATTTCTTCTTTAGGCTCAAGCTTTACTGCAGTCGTTAGCTCTTTTAGCGTGCTGGTAATTGGCTTAAAGGTTTCCTTCAATTGAGCTTCTGTTTCTATTTTACCAGTCTTGAGAGCTTTATACTTTTTTCGTATAGCATTGCTTGTCTTTATAATATCCTTCGTAAGCTTTTCATCCATGTTGTTGTTGTTGTAGTATGCTCTAATATTATTCTGTTTATCGCAAGCCACATCATCAAAGATGAAAATAGAGTTTGGCTTTGCTTCTTCTGGCGGTATGACGTCACAGTTGTTCGAAAATGTAAAATAACCCAGCCCAGATATGCGGGACACAACTTTTCTTAGATACTCATATTTTGGTTGATTTAGCGACTTTGAATAAATGTAAATATTTTCAAATCGTAGTCCATTAGGGTGCTCCAGTAAACTAATCATAACGTTAGTCTTGCCGCAGTTGGATGGTCCAACAATAATTCCTCTTATGTTCTTTGGCAACAATCCTCCATGTTTCTTCCCCTCTGTACTTGTAATTGATGCCTCAACATTTCTAACTGTTAAGCATTCTTGTTGCTTTATAAACTTCATGATGAGTACTGTCCAAATTCATATAAATACAACTGCTTTTATTAGTCTCCATTAGTCTTGGCATAAATGCATAAAATGATTCATCATACTGACAATCACCTCAGTCATCGAAAGGTCATCAGAGGGAAAGGATTAGTCAACTCTCTAATCAACAACTTACCAATAGAATTACATTTACCTGGCTATCGGTACTGCGGGCCAGGAACAAAGTTAGCTAAAAGATTAGCCCGAGGTGACCCCGGTATTAATCCCTTGGACGCTGCTTGCAAAGAGCACGATATCGCATACTCAAAGTATCGCGAAACAAGTGATCGTCATATTGCCGATCGTATACTAGCAGAAAAAGCTTGGCAACGCATAAAGTCCAAAGAAGCTTCTCTAGGAGAACGCGCTAACGCTTTGCTAATAACAAACGCGATGAAAGCTAAACTTAAGCTTGGAATGGGGGTGAAGGCTAAAGAGAATAAGAAGTTACGCCCGACTTTTCGTGATGCTGTACGTAATGCAGTAAAGTTCTAAAATTGAGGAAGCCCAAAGATCTGCTGGAAGCAATAAAAATCGCTACAAGTGCCGCGAGAGATATCGTCAAGAGAAATAAAAAGATGATTAAGACACCACGTGTGATACCTATCCCTAAAACTGGTGGTGTTCTACCATTCCTCATCCCACTATTTGCCGGTCTTTCAGCCCTTGGAGCATTATCAGGAGGTGCAGCTCGTATAGCTAAGGCGGTAAATGCTGCAAACAACGCACGCCAGGAGCTAGCAGAAGGAAAGCGACATAATGAAACAATGGAAGCTATAGCGTTGGGTAAACCTGGACATGGATTGTTCCTTAAACCATATAGGAAAGGACTGGGGCTTTTCCTTAGCCCCCAGCCAAAAAACTACTAAGCGTGCTACCCAAAAGAGCGCTCAATGAACTTGATCTACATAAATATGCACAACACATACCGTACTTTAGAGGAGTATTTATGCGTGATCAGCTGCCTAGAAAGCCATGGAAAAGAGAGTGCGGAATTATTAATCTGGATGCTTCATCAGGACCTGGAACACATTGGGTAGCATACAAGAAGAAAGGAAGCCTCATTGATTACTTTGATAGTTTTGGAAACCTACAGCCGCCGCGAGAAGTTTTAAATTATTTGGGTGATAACATCACGTATAACTATACACCTCACCAAAATTTTGATTCAGTAATTTGTGGACACTTGTGTTTAGAGTTTCTATATAATTATATTCAACCTCTCTAATAAGATAATATGTATATAAATAAAGGTCTCAAATATAAACAGAGTCATTTCATTTCAAGTAGTCATGTCGATAACACTCTCCCTTAGCGGCAATACATCGGTGCTCACAACAGAGTATTTTCCACCATTAGAACTGGAGGGCGACTACGTCTGTGCACTCATTGATTTCCAAACATACAATTCTATTCCCAATATTGATGAAGGAAACAACTTGCTGCATGTGGGGAAGACAATTATTAAAATACCAGTAGGATCATATGAGATTGATGATATAGCGAACTATGCGCAAAAAAGCTTGATGAAAAACGCTACGATTCTAATAAGAGCAAACAATAATACTTTGAAAAGTAAAGTGAAATCTTCGGAAATCATTTATTTTGATAAGGAAAAATCTATCGCTTCATTATTAGGATTTGGCAAACATGTCCTTCCTTCTAATATACTACATACATCAGATTTACCTGTTAATATTATCAAGGTAAACGCCATAAGAGTTGAATGCAACATAATATCAGGCTCGTTTATCAACAATAAACATGTACATACGCTCCATGAGTTTTCTCCGAGTGTAGGTCCAGGCTATAAAATAGTGGAGGTGCCCAAGAACCTAATCTATTTACCTGTGAACGTGAAACGGATAAGTTCTCTCACATTGAAGTTTGTGGATCAGGACGGTGACTTGATAAATTTTAGAGGAGAAACAATAACCGCTAGACTTCACTTAATGCCTCAGAATGCTTATCTATAATAATAATAATAATAATAATAATGTGTATAAAAACAACAGTAGTAGAGAGCAAGTCATTAGTCAGACAACAACCTTGAAACGTGCAAGACGTGAGTTGACAGCTGTAAATAAAGAGCTTCTAAAATCATTAGGATTTATTTTGAAAAATGATTGATATCTTGGATATTACTCGAAACGTCGGTTATGATAATAGCATAACAAAAATTGACTACCACACCTATTCACCATTCCTCGCATCATTCAAAAACAACGATGAGATCCGTATTTCAGTGCAACATCAAGACCTATATGTCTTGCCGGCTGAAAGTTTTATTTATATTGAAGGGGTACTAACCAAAGCCGATGGAACAACAACAACAGATACCGCAAAGCTGGTGAATAATGCTGTAGCCTTTCTCTTTGAGGAAATTCGTTACGAGATCAACGGTGTAGAAATTGATAGAACACGAAACCTTGGAATTGCTACAACCTTAAAAAATTATATATCGCTGAATCAAAATGAGAGTAAAATATTACTCAACGCTGGATGGTCTCCTGAATCGCCAATTATAACATCCAAAGGATTTTTCAACTTTTGTGTACCATTGAAATTACTGCTAGGCTTTGCTGAAGACTACAAGAAAATCATTGCAAATGCTAAACATGAGCTTATATTAATACGAAGCCGTACAGATGATAATGCAGTTGTATCACCGACTGATGCAATAAGCGTAAGCCTTTTCAAACTTCAATGGCGTGTTCCTCATATCAACGTTGCTGATGATCACAAGTTGATCCTGCTAAAAACTCTTGAAAGTAGCAGTGAGATACAAATACCATTCAGGAGCTGGGATATATACGAGTACCCAGCACTACCATTATCAACTCATCATACATGGACTGTAAAAACAACATCACAATTGGAAAAGCCTAGATATGTCATCGTAGCTCTACAAACTAATCGGAGAAATGATAAAACAAAAGATGCTAGTAAGTTCGATCACTGTAAACTGACAGATGTCAAAGTTCACCTAAATTCAGAATCATATCCCTATGATGATTTAAACCTGAAATTTGATAAGGGTAATTACGCCCTCCTATATGATATGTATATAAAATTTCAACAATCGTACTATGGGCGTCAGTTCCAACCGCTTCTTTCAAGAGAGAAGTTTGCGAGTGACGCAGCGATTGCAGTAATTGATTGTTCGCGTCAAAACGAGAGCATTAAAATTGGCCCGGTGGATATAAGGCTGGAATTCAAGACGTCTGAAAACGTCTCCGCCAATACAACAGCATACTGTCTGCTGCTGCACGATCGTGTTGTGGAATATACACCTTTAACCAACGAAGTCAGGAAACTCGTCTAGAATGTTTGTAATCATTGATTTGCAAGGATTTAAAGACTACCACAATAAATTTATATTGAAAGAACTGGCAATTTTAACCAGTGAAAATCAAGTACAACACTACATATTCCAACCTCCATTCCCCTATAAGGATTTAACTCAAGCAGAAAAGAGACAAATTGAATGGGTCCGACGCAACCTTCATGGATTTAGGTGGTCTGATGGATATATCCCCTACCACAGAATATATGACGTAATCGCACCATTGGTGCGGGATAAAAACATTTATGTAAAAGGGGTCGAAAAGATGTGTTGGCTGAAACAATTTTTTGGAAATAAACTGACACTTTATGATGTAGAGGAAGAGGGATGTCCAAAGCTAACGACTCTGGAAACAAGTGGACCATCTTGTATCATTCATCATGGTAGATGTGCTCTGAAAAATGTGATCACATTAAGGAATTTTTTAAATAAAACAATTTATTAAACGTTACAAATATTCTTTTATTTCACAATATTTTATTTTTACATAATATCTTAATCTACATTCATTATACTGCAATGACCCCACGGTAACGTTTCATGTTTATTATTAATTAAATACCTCTTATCATCATGTGGACTTAGAGCGATTTTCGACTGAGTGATGGTACTAACCTGATGTTTTTGACTCTGAATTAAATTTTGATTAATTAATTTTTCGGTATTATTTTTCAAACATTCAACATAATCATCAAAAGTTATTCTATTTTTCACTATATTTCTTTTAACTCCTTTGGATTTTTTGATTTTGTCTTGACCATCTACCCGGACCGCATACATCTTTGATCTTAGACCAACAAACTCTGTCATTATGCGTCCGTTGTTTTCATCCTTCATGAGACCAAGCACTTTTTTATTAACTAGAGGGATGCTCCAGATGTTATTGGTAGGATAGTCACTTGTATCAAAATGGGTATAGCAGTCGCGTTTAATTATGTGATATAAATCTGGGCAGGTAATTTCATAAATGAGTGAATCAGTGTCAGTATAACATACTGTACAGTTGGAATTGAATTGTGGAATCATATACTCGTAATGGAAATCATAAATTGTTGTCTTTGCCAAGTCGAGAATACACATGCCTACATATATTGGTTTATTGAAAAAAATTTCAGTTTTATTAAGCTCTATGGCCACCAGGTTCTCATTAAAAATTGTTGAGGCCTTGAACTCGGGCTTGGAAATGAGTGCTTCAGCTCCGTATCGCCCCAACCACTTAGTTACCAGCTTAACAATACTATGTTTCCGAACGTTCTCCATAGTTTTACCAAAAACGGCATTATTCCTAAGCTTGAAGAGGTTTTTATCAAAATCATTTTTAGCTAATGTTCGAAGCCTTGTATTGAGATCAATGTAGGATTTTAACCACGTAGACTGATTAAATTGGAGAACCCGGTGTATTTTCTTTAATTTTAATCCGTGAAGGAGAGCTTGTTTCAGACTGCGGTAATGTAAAACATACTTGGTTTTATCGTAAAGCGTAGCCAAAAGTTTACGCTGCTTCGATCCAGAAGGTGCTCTATGTTCTGGACAAAATGGGAGGTCTTTATGGAGGTCGTGAATTTCTTGTGGGTACTCTAGATCCACTTCTAAAATATAGCCTGTAGGTGAATTATCATCCACATCTTCAACCTTAAAATCGTATACATTTTCTACCCACTTGAAGTCGCTGTGGGGTAGAAGTTGAGACATTGCCCAGCCGTATTGATTATTAATATCATTATACATGAGAAATTTTGAGGGTTGTGAGGGATCATAATCATTCATGTACTTATTATTAGCTTTTGAATATCGTTTAGAGCACTGACTAAGTCCTCCTCGAATACCTAGCTCAATAAATAAGAGCATATCTACATCAGTAAATAACTCTAGGACAACGCTAGTATGCTTGAGCATTGCATCTCAAGTATACCCTGGAAGCGTATAGTAGTGAGCTGGATCTAATCCATCGGTTTTGTGAGAGCTTGCGCGGAATTGTTCAAAAACATCCGCCAAGAGTAAGACATCTGTCTTCAAATACAGATCGGAATATTCACCTAGGGTGTGAATATTGAACTCTTTCCAAACGTTGCAGGCATGTGCATAATCTTCTGGGCTAATGTTGGTATCATTTAATTTATTATAAAATTGTAGAATACTAGGAAGTGATGTCTCTAGAAACTTTGATGTATCATTAAAATAATCATAGGGATATACACCCTTACGTGTGAGCAAATTAAACTGGGATTCTGTTACATTTGGGAATTGGGACTTTAAAATAGGAAAATGTGTAAGATTTGAGGCAAGACTATCGAGGCTACTTGCCATGAATTTAAAGGAATCAATGAAGCGGAATTTAATTGGATATTCATCTAAATGCTTAGTGAAAGAGATATATCGTTCTTTGTTAATTGGGAGTAGATAAACACGACCTTGGAGATCGGAAGCTATATTTTTAATAATGAAATGGGAATCGTAGCCGCTAAGGTTGTGAAAAATTATGGGAACGGTGTGACTATCCTGAAAATTAATATTGCATTCCTCATGTGCTGGGCCTCTGTACTTACCGGTTAAGTGACAGTGATCGCGCACCTTTTTATCATCTGCCGTAAATGACTTCTCGCATATATGACAGAGTGTTGAGGCGTTAAAAAGCTCAATCTCTTCGGCAGTCATCTGATCCATGGGTTGAGGACATAGAAAAACTGATTCTAAGTTCTCGGCAAACTGCTTCAACTCACTCACGAACCACTCGATACAATCCTTACCGCGATAGAATTTAAAAATTGATAGCGCGGGGTCATATGAGCATTTAACATAGTAAGCTATACTACACGGAACATGATTTTGATACTTAATTTTATCCCTACATTCTACTAATATACATTCTAAATCTGCATAAATAACAAACGGAGCTTCTACCTTATTTCTATAATTCTTAAATCTAAGCTCTTTCTGATCCTCTGTTGGTAGCCGAATTTTACACTCGTTGAGCCTTCGGCAATCCTCTACGTGATGTTCCAGCGCAGCGGATGAATAAAAGTAGTGAAGGCAGCGATCACAAAAGTATTTTTGGTGTGCATTTTTAGACATCTGTGATGAAAGGAGCCGAGAGAGATTTTTAATCCAAACGTAATGGTATCTGATGGGCTCATCATCATCTTTTTCATCTTCCTAGCTATCCTCATCATAATAAATATTCTGAATCATCAGAAGGTTCATGTGTCTATCCTTCTTTTCTTTGGTCAAATGGGTGGGTAGTACCTCAAAATATTCTTGATGATTTTTCGTTGTCTTGTACTTTTGTTTATTCTTTCTCAAAATATATACATTTATGCTAACATCATTCGTTTTCTCAAACCGAGGAATCTGTTTAATTGTCATTGGGAATGTTATTCCGTCTAGTTTCAAGACTGTGGAATAGTGAGGATATTTTGTTACACGTTGTGGATCTTTCTCTTCCGGATGTAAGGCCGATATTATCGCCCAGGCGAAACATGCATTGTCACTATTTTGAACGTTGATGCAAGCTTTTTTATTCTTAATTTCTTGTGGTAGTTCAATATAGGATGATCCTAGCTGTGGTGTATACTTATTGATGTTAATAGACAAATTGATAATGGCCGATAATGCCCAACCACTATCTTTCTCTTGGAACTCTTCCAATTTCTTCATTATTCGTTCATCAACATTCTGTTTGAACCAGCTGTTAATATCAGTGTTCCGGCAGATGGGAGCATTCTTTGTACTCATGTATTTGAACTCGAACACCTCCTCATCGGCTTTCAGAATCTTAAATTCTCCGCAGAACACTCCGTTGACCTTGAGAGCAGCTTCCTTCTTCAAGACGTTATTGATGCGACGGCGGAAAAGTCCTACACAATCGTTCAGGAACTCCTTCGGTTCCTTATGAGTCAAGTTTATTATGACCCCTGTCCTCATACTATAAATGCAAATAAACAAATAATGATGTAACGTTATAAAACTTAATCATATTTTAAAGTTTGATTTACCGATCATTAAAGGCTGATTGTACATCTTCCCACTTTACTCGGGTTGATGCCCAGTTATCGCGATTTATGAAACCAGCACCTGTCTTCAATTTCAGCTGTTTCAATTGAGTGCGATAACCTTGCAAAAGGTTTATACCATTGATAAATTTCTGTTTTTCGCCAACAGTCTTTGATCTTTTCAGAGCTTTCCGTAGAGTTCTTAAATTGTTGGAGCACTCTTTAACATCTTGTTCCACTAGCTGTACATCATTTTGAGCATTCACAAATGCTAGTTTAGCACTTTTTACTAAATGATTAACTTTAACCATTTTCGCAATATCCTTTTAGTCCTTTACAAACTGATAATTTTTTACCAATATCCTTTTTCGCTTTTTAATCCTTTTTATGCTTTGACCTTTGACCTTTGACCTAACTTCACATGTAATTATATATTAATAAAATAACCCCGCACAAACACTAAGGTTAAAATTTATGGTGAACTGAATTCGATGTATACCAGTCGCTTGATAACTACTGAATAATATAATTTACATAATATCATCTATTTATACACACCTTGAAAATACCAAGTGTGAAGTATATTGAAGGAAAATTTTTATCTAACAAAAACATAATAAAAATAATATACTAATATCTCGGAAACCGTTGCTCGTAGACGATTTTTGAATAAAATTTATTCCCCCAACAGTACCAATACCCTAACTGGAAACATCTTCTCGAATCCATAGAACCCAAAAAATATATAGTATTATTAACTTTAATTATACCTCTAATATTTAAAATTCATCCTACTGCAAAGCTCGAATCAGCTCTAGAGATAAGAGCCCCGTCATCATAAACTGCTGATAAGATTCCACATAACATAAACAAAGCCCCGCTTACCCACACTCCACATGGAGATAAGAGGCCCTTAACATAAACAAAGCCACCTGCGCATAGATGACTCATGTTCACCGTGAAGCAAGAGATGAACAGGGTAAAAGCTTTCAGTGGAGGCTGGGGCCCCTCACTTCATGATCTTCACCAACAGCTGATACCTCCAGACACACACACGCACACACACACACACACACACACACCCGAGACGAGCTTTCATGACGTCACCATCTAGAAACTGCCTCTAGACGTGGACGATGAGCTTTTGGGACCGTTTTTGTGAATTTAGACCCCCTGTATAAACCTTATGGGATTTTGCGCTAGAACCGGCATAGGTTATCTACTGCTAGTTATATAATGTACCTACATATCTTGTGCACGTGAGTAATTGTAGGATTTGACTTTAGAATCATTTTGCTTTGAAGTGGTTCTGGAGAGGTCCAAAAAATTTTCACGGTACTGTATATAATCAGTAAATTATAATTCATTTGCAAAAATTTATGTCTTTCACCAACACGTGTTGAGGGCAATATGGACTATAACGATTTTAGAATAAAGAAAGAGGCGTTAGAAGAAAATCGACTCACCATCCTCTTCAGGTGGGGATGCTAATCACAGTTTTCATGACGGGTCTGATGACAATGGGCTTGTAGCTAAGGTAGAGGGGATGAAAAATGTCCAAGGGAAAGTGGTTATCAGTGGATCAGTGGTACACAATGATACCCAATATAACTACGGCAACATTTAAATATTTTACAAAAATAAATATGCATTACATACATATGTATAAATATAATTTTAGTATTCTGAAAAAATAAAAAATAGGAAAACACACGGAAGAAAAAATAAAGTTGATTAATTTTTTCTTGTGTATGTTCCGTATTTTAAGTACGAGAATATACCGGTGAGTATATTTTATTTTAAATTGTAGTTTTGATACATATGCTATACCATTTGATCCTGTGTTCTATATGATGAGTTATTGTGATAGAAACAAAAATCCCAACATTCGACAATAATTTTGTTATTTACAGGATTAACAAAAATTACTGATCCAATTTAGTTTCCCATACAACTTGTATGGTAAAAATTATTCTTTTACATAAACGTGAATAGTTCGTTTAATAAAAAACCAAAAAAATGTCTTATAGCAGATGTTTGTTGAGAATTGAATTTACTGTAAAAAGGTCAATGGGCTAAACTCGTAAGTGTAGGAGTTTAATCCTTTTACCCCTACTAGGACAATATTTCCCACCGGGTTTCAAAATAGTATAAATCTAATATTATTAAAGAAAATATCTATGTCAGAATTCCTGATTAAATTTCAGAACTTCGGCTATTGAAGTGCAAGGAAAAACCGTTATTATTGGAAAACTTTTCTCCACATGATCCCATTTTGCTATGCTGAGTAGTCAAATTGCGTCACTTTTGCAGCAACTTCACAAGCGAATAGACTGTGTTTTCAAGAGTTTCGGTTATTTAGAGTTTTTGACTTGTACAAAAGGAGTGAACAATCATAGTATTGGTTAGGAGTCACATTAGACAGGACCCTCACCTTTTCTAAACATATCTCAACAATATTTAAAAAAAGTAGTCTGCTCATAAAAATAATGTACCCTTTCATAAATAGATCAACATTAAACCTGGATAATAAGATTATAATACATATATAAAGTAATATTTCTAGCCCAAATGCTTTATGGTGGTCCGGGTTGATTTTAATGTGCGCGTACATATTAATAAACTTCAAGTCATGCAAAATAAAATACTCAACATGATTTTAAACTTACCCTGGCATTTTTCCACCCTTGAATTACATAGACAAGCAAATGTTGTACCCGTTAATGTCAAACTTAACGCTATAGCACAAAATTTTTTCGAAAAATGTACATATTCGAATAATCCGTTAATTATACCTTGGACACACTACCCGTAATTATTACGGCAACGATCATTATTACGCCTCAAACCCGTGATTATGATGGTTTCCAAATGATGGTCTTGCACCGTAATTTTGTGCAAAATTACGGTTCAGCGCCATCTGGGCTCAAATAGATAACGAGATTTTTGAAAGCTCTTCTTATACGATTCCGTCAGGAGTTTTTAATTTTAATTGATTTTTTGCTGTCAGGCAGATTTTATGCGCTGTTTTCTGTTTGGTTGCGGTTTCTTTTACGCAAAAACCAACAAGCATGCGCAAAATGCCCCCAGAAATGTCTTTTTAGCAAACACACAAACCGGAAAAATACTTATTCAAAATTCTGTTTATGAAAAAACCATGGCAACTACCATCCAAAATTACGCTCAGCTAATGTGTCATACCGTAATTTTGATATTCGTAATTATGATGGTTGCCGTCATAATTACGGGGTAGTGTGTCCAAGGTATTATTAATTCTAGCACTGAATTTAACCTTTCTTACCTTGTAATACAAATTATTAACCTTGAAATAACTAAATAAAAGAAATGAAATGAAGATCATAGTATTGGTATATATATATATACTATTTAGAAATGTAATTTTTTTTTGTTCGATTTCCAGGAAGATGGGACATTAATACCTTGGACACACTACCCCGTAATTATGACGGCAACCATCATAATTACGAATTTCAAAATTACGGTATGACACATTAGCTGAGCGTAATTTTGGATGGTAGTTGCCATGGTTTTTTCATAAACAGAATTTTTTTCCGGTTTGTGTGTTTGCTAAAAAGACATTTCTGGGGGCATTTTGCGCATGATTGTTGGTTTTTGCGTAAAAGAAACCGCAACCAAACAGAAAATAGCGCATAAAATCTGCCTGACAGCAAAAAATCAATTAAAATTAAAAACTCCTGACGGAATCGTATAAGAAGAGCTTTCAAAAATCTCGTTATCTATTTGAGCCCAGATGGCGCTGAACCGTAATTTTGCACAAAATTACGGTGCAAGACCATCATTTGGAAACCATCATAATCACGGGTTTGAGGCGTAATAATGATGGTTGCCGTAATAATTACGGGTAGTGTGTCCAAGGTATAATTCCAATTGTAGCTTTAGGCGAAACTATTTATCCCAATAAACGAATCATCTTTCAGATGGAAAGAAAAAATTTGCCAGAAGATAAAATAATGGATTTTTTAATGGAACCTGATGGAAATGATAGAAATAATCTACAAACATACATATAAATAAATACATATGTATGTACATACTTATACCAAAATTTTTTTTTGAGATATCTGGGTTGGGTTCGTTGGCCACAAACTGGTTATTGGAACATACTGTTCCACCGGAAATCTTTATTGGGATTATTGATCCCAGAATAATGGTAAGGACCAAGGACTTCTCATGTAAACACTTGTTTTTCACTCATACGTTGATTTCTTAAGCCTATGCTGAATATAAAAAAAACTACGTAGTGAAAGGGTTAAGGATATATTCTTTTAAAAGTCTTAAAACTTGTAGATCAGTCGAATTCTATCATATGGGCTATTCGATAAAAATAAAAAATAGGTTCATTAATTACATGAATTTCGGAGAAAAATCTGGGAAAAGGTAATGTAAAAAAAAAATAAACGGTATGGTGGCCGCACCAAATAAATGCGCTATTAACGCACATAAAAATATGAACACGATTTATTATATTTTTTTTTCGGATCTGTGATAAACTCTGCATCATTAATATAACCATAGACAAATAAATATAAAGATTACCCACTTCGAACAAGCAAAACGCGACCAAAAATTCTGAGAGCTCCACAGCGATGCCTCCACATGTGCGACGGCATCCGTCGAGTTCGACGCAGGGGAAGTCTCACTTGTTCGGCGCGCTGTGCTTACTTGTGGGCCTGCGATGCGGTGCACGGCGAATGCCGAGAAAGGAGCAGAAAAATAAGGCAATTGAGTGTGCGTTTGATTGCATCTTCTTGCTGCCTCCTGCCCGCTCGCTGTATCACGTATATTTCTCAATTCACAAAGCTGTGAGAGCACTGCCCCTTTTTCAATTTTCTATTGTTCTACGCAAAGGGCTTGTGGGACTGCCCTAACGTGAAGCGTGAGGGAGTTAAATATTTCTAGGAATCCTCTGAGTTGCGTGCTCTGCTCAATGAAAAAAGGACACTGATTCATAAGATTTTAACTATCTAGTGGCACTCAAATTTTTTGCTTTATTTTCATTGTTTTAAAAAATTATTTAAAAAAGAATTTCGATTGTGATGCACCGGCCCTTACACATGATGGATCAAGTGGAGGCAAATTTAGGCGTCAATCAACAATATGAAATTGACAGCTTTTGATACAATTTTAGTTTTTCATATCTACTTAATATTTTGTACTCCTTAAGGATTTCTGTACTTCAAGCTAATAACCCTCATATTAAAATAATTAAATCATCGATTGTGGAAATTGCGTTCGTTTTCTAATCTCAATTCAATCACTAGCTCCAAACATTAAATTAGAAAATCGATATTTTTCTTGTAAAGTATTGGAAGAGTGCTGCAAAAGTAAAGAATTACCAGTTCCATCTTAAACTTAAAATTTTTTACTGCAAACTTTATATCTCTAATCAAATTTTATATTTCATTGGATGAAACTATTTTTTCTTAAATACTTAGTTTTGATGAAAATATTGACGATTCCCATTTCATTGGGCAATTTGGCCAGCAGGCAACGCAAGGAAATTCTGCGTGCTCCTCTAATATCAAATAAGTATGTCATACATCCCCAGCGGGAAATGGAAGCATACCATGATGCATGCTGTACCGATTCCCTGGAAGGTATGGATGCATTCCTCTTAATTAGACACTTCATAGGACATTTACGTGTGCATGTCCTTGGGAGGAAGCAGTTAAAGCTTTTTGGTGTGCTCCCTCCTAGATTCCTGGGAAGCAACGCGGGATGCATGCCTCTTCATTGGACACAGGAAGCAATTGAAGAAATTGAAATTAGGGAAAATAAATTTAAAATAGCTTCAAAGGGGTCAAAATGGCACTGAAAAAAATGTTTTTTTAATATCTGCATGATTCTCAATAAACATAAAGAGATATTAATTGACGCTTTAAAAAACTGCTGCACTTCATGATCTTCACAGCATAAAAACTCAAACGAGAATGATGTAAGCGTCGAGTCTCATGTTGTTAGAACAGGGTGGGGAAAGCTAGAATACCGGAAAGCATAGCACTGCTTCCACCAAGCGGACAAGCGATTAACTTGGAAGCAATAGAAACTGCTTCCACATTCATCTCCTAGGAAGGCCTGACCAAATTTCCCGCTGGGTCCCTTTACCAACCCCATTCCTTTGTTTGTTTATTGCTTCCACCATATGCTCAAGCAAGGCAGCATAGAGGGTAGCATGCAATCGTACGCACACTCAATTGCCTTATTTTTCTGCTCCTTTCTCGGCATTCGCCACCCGTGCACGGCATCGCAGGCCCACAAGTAAGCACAGCGCGCCGAACAAGTGAGACTTCCCCTGCGTCGAACTCGACGGATGCCGTCGCACATGTGGAGGCATCGCTGTGGAGCTCTCAGAATTTTTGGTCGCGTTTTGCTTGTTCGAAGTGGGTAATCTTTATATTTATTTGTCTATGATATAACTAACTAAGATAAGATGTAAGATTTAGACATGTATTTTATAAAAACACATATACGCCTAATAGTGTGTTAGTTGTATACGCGTCTCATAGGCTAATACTTCCCTGATTTCAATGATGATTAGACTTTTTTTGAGGGTGTATGTAATTTTATAACGATTATCAAACAATATTTATTTTTCCATTGGCTCATAACGATCAAGTCATAATTCATTAGCTTTTAACCGACTTGTATAAAAATAAGTAAATTTAAAAAATCAAAAAACCCGACTGTGTAAAAAATGAGCTTTAAATAAAAACTGATAAGAAAAAAAACAAGTCCAGTAGCCTAGAATTCTGTTAAGTAATATTGAATAACTACACCATTGAGTAGTTTCATGATCGATACACATAAAAAACAAATAATAAATTCTAATGCGGAACATAGCGACTTTAACAGTCGGGAGCCATTATTGGGAAGATTTGAATCCGGTCTAGATTATTTAATAGGTCCCGACTGTTAAAGTCGCTATGTTCCGCCATAGCACAGACTGTTATACAGACAGTTATACAGTCTGTGGCCATAGACAAACTAGACACTAGTAACTACATAGTTTGTCTATGGTTCCGCATTAGAATTTATTATTTGTTTTATGTGTGTATCGATCATGAAAGTACTCAATGGTGTATGTAGTTATTCAATATTACTTAAAAGAATTATAGGCTACTGGATATGTTTTTTTCCTTTTCAGTTTTTATTTAAAGTTAATTTTTTACACAGTCGGGTTTTTTGATTTTTTAATTTACTTTTTAGTTAGGATTATAAGACGGTAAATTCCTTAATCTTGTCATTTCATTGAGGGAGTTAATATCGTGGGGATTATAATAAAGTAGCTTGCGGTGGTCTAAACTACTGATTATTAATCCTTCTAGAGACCTAACCCGGCTTAAGGCTACATAGGCTTGACCTTTCGCAAAAATGCGTGAACTTAAGCACAGCTCGGTCCAAAGTAGTTCCTTGTAACTTATGTACAGTAACACCCCAGCACAATATCAATGGCAACATTTTTCGTTCTATGTTGCCCTGTCCACGAAGTGCATCGAATTCTGTCGTTGATGGTTCGATTCTGACTCCTACTCGAGGAACATTGCTTTTAATAGCTTTGTCGTCAAATTCTACATAAACAGCCTGTGGCAATTCTCCGGGTTCCATCTGATCCCCCCGAAAAGCTGGCCACTCAATTGTCCTTACAACTAAAAAATTCTGGGTTTGTCATTCGATTTTGAGAATTATATTATGATAATTATTTTTCATCAATTATTAAGGAACTTTATCACAGCTTTATTATAAGTATTGCAAATTTAAGTTAGAATGGTTGCTAACCAACTTTAAATAGTTGCAGATCCCAGTCATTCGAAATGAAAAATGATAAAAGAAACCTAAAGATGATTTTCAAATACCCATTCAATGATACCCCACTTAACATAGTTCGTCTACTTTCTTGTTTTACAAGCTTTTATTTAACTTGCAATGTATGAATGTTTGTTCGGGTGGAATCTTGCTACTCAATTTTGAAGCAGATATCTTCAACCGATTGAGCTGAAATTTTGTATACACGTTTAGTTTGGATGACAATACACGATAAGCTGCGTGACGTCATTCTAAATCCAATATGGCGGACGGCCCAAGATGGCGGACCATGTATTTTTGGTCGACCTCCTTAATATGGGTATCAAATGAAAGAGCTTGAAGAGTAGGAAACGATAAAATGAGTAACGCCATTTCTAAATCCAATATGGCGGACGTCACAAAATGGCGATTTATAATTTTCATAGTAACCCCTATGATATGGGTATCAAATGAAAGGGCTTGATAAGCGAAATACAATAAGTAATGTGACGTTATTCCAAATCCAATATGGCGGACGTCACAAAATGGCGATTTATAATATCCATAGTTACCCCTATGATATGGATATCAAATGAAAGGGCTTGATGAGCGAAACACAATAAGTGAGGTGACGACATTCTAAATTCAATATGGCGGACGTCTAATATAATAACGCATAAGTTCAAAAGAAGAGTTTCAAGATGCTAATGCACGTTCAGCTTCAAACGGTACCACGCACTAGTTACTCAGCGTCATGCTAACGCCTTTTTGAAATTTCAATTTGACGTTCTTTTACTAATAAAGACATCGTTTTTTAGTCTCAAAAATAAATTAATAGTAAAAAAACATTTTTAAAAACAATCTTTTATTTAAATGCTCTAAAAAGAAGAAAATAAAAATTAAATTGAATCAAACCCACCAATTTATTACATTACACAATTTATATGATATAAAAGCTTGTCGCGAAATTTACTTATGTAGATAAACAATAATACAATAATTGAAGGGTTGTAAGTCTAAAGGATCTACATCTACATAAGTAAATTTCGCGACAAGCTTTTATATCATATAAATTGTGTAATGTAATAAATTGATGGGTTTGATTCAATTTAAGTTTTATTTTCTTCTTTTTAGAGCATTTAAATAAAAGATTGTTTTTAAAAATGTTTTTTTACTATTAATTTTTTCACAATATGGCGTCTAATTGGCGACATATTGAACTTTGATTACTGTCATGTCTTTAGTGACACTCGAAAGATTAAGACAAATCGATTGACGTAAGAATCATCAAAATCGGCCAACGCGTTTGGTCTCTAGTGTGCCACACTGGAACAAACGTATATATGTATGTTCCGAAACACATTACCCTCCTTTGCGTGGCGCAGTCGGGTAAAAAAAAGAGGCTATCATTGCAAATCGTACCTATTTCTTTCCGCTCCTTAAAGGCAGGAAAATAATGAAATGAGTTTAACTTCCAACAATCAAAAAATAAAAATTAATTCTTCATCATTATCGAGAAAAATTTAATCGTTATCAGACGATCGTAAAATAAAAATTTCTTCATAATCATTATCTAGCGATCAAAACATAAAAATTATTTCATAATCCTTATCGAACGATCCAAAAGTAAAAATTACATGTAATTGATTTTAGCTTGGAGTGAAGTGATTGTATTTTGGTTTTAAAATTAAGAAAAATCCTTATTTTGAATCACTCGATAAAGAGTAATTTTTACTTTTAAATTAGTTGACGATGACAACGAAGTAATTTTTATATTTCTATCAGTTGATAATGATTATATGAAATAATTTTTATTTTTCGACCAGTGTACTAGGACAGATGCCTCTAGTCCACGTTGGTGTAAATACCTAACAAATAAAGATGAATTTTATAAAGCCGGTATTTTCATTCAAAACTTACGTAGTAAGTTCAAAAATACATAAAAAATTAAAAAAAAAAAAATAGAACCGACTCCAACAAATCCCAAGCTCTAAAAAGTATAAAATAATTATATTAAAAGTCCTCTGATACTACTTTCAACATTAAATACCAAGACTTTCCTAGACTTTTGAAGTCGGTGTGAAAACCTGACTGATATTAATCCAATTAATCCAGACAAACTGATTGCATTAATTATTTAGTTAGTATTTGATATCAGTCAGGTTTTCACACCGACTTCAAAAGTCTAGGAAAGTCTTGTTATTTAATGTTGAAAGTAGTATCAGAGGACTTTTAATATAATTATTTTATACTTTTTAGAGCTTGGGATTTTTTGGAGTCGGTTCTATTTTTTTTTTTAAAAATTTTTTATTTCATTCTTTTTAGTGTAATATGTTTTAGTAAATTTTTTTTGGTCCGCCATTTTGAATCCTCGCAATCGGGCACCGAATGTACAACCAAGTACCAAAACCTTATCTGTGTATATATTTTGTTTTTTGTTGATTTTCTCAAAAAGCGCTGAATCAATTTCGATAAAATTTATATGGGACCACCTCTGAAGTATGACCTACCAAACAAAAAAAGAATCATCAAAATCAATTCATAATTGGCGGAATTATCGCGTAACGACATACAAAAAAAAAAAAAAACATACAGTCGAATTGAGAACCTCCTCCGTTTTTTCGTCGGTTAAAAAAATGGAATGATTGAAATATAAAAATTACTTTATAATCGTTATCGAGCGATTAAAAAATAAAAATTACTTCGTAATCATTATCAAAAATAAAAATTACTTCGTAATCATTATCAACTGATCGAAAAGTAAAAATTGCTTCGTAATCATTATCAACTGATCGAAGAGTAAGAATTAACCGAAAAAAATTAAACCTTTCATTGAAAGTTGAATCTAAGTAAGATTACAAATGAAATAATTGATTTTACATTAATACTAAGCTGATGGTCTTGGATATATAGTATAATGCGATGATTTGTTTATTTTCAGATATAATAATTACATATGTATTTTCGGGCCCTGGATGTAACACACGTTTAATTAAACGGTGAAACACACACCTAGTGTGGTCAGATACAGAGCGATGTGGTTAGTGCAGCGCTCTGACAGCGTGATGGCGGTGGGATTGTGTCTGTTGCATCTGACCGCTCTGGATCGTGATATTTTTTTAGAAATGGAGGAAAAGAAAACAAAGTGGACATGCTTATTGAAAATGTCAAATTGCATCCAATTTTATTTGACATGACATGAGTAATTCCGAATATTCTTTTCACGAGGTTCAGCAAAGGCAAATCGATTATTTTTTAAATTTAAAATATATTAACCTGGAAGAATTTTCTTGTTCGTCTTCATCTAATGCTACTAAAAGTAACACTTCTTTTTCTTACGGCATTTTGCATAAAAACAACTCAATGAAATCAGTCATTAGAAATGAATACTAAGATTTTGCGAACAAAAAGAAATTTTACCGCCACCGCGTCAGTGTGAAAAACTATACACCGTCGCTGTCGTCGCACCACCACGTAAGTGTGCCGGTGCCTTAATTGTAACTGATTTTCCCGACAAAAATTCCCCTTGCGGCCACGGTGCGGCTGAGGCCTTCGGAAAAAAATCTGAAGATTTTTACTCGGGATTTAATACATTTTTATTATTTTCATATTTCGATTTAATAACCCTGGAAACTTCCACTTGAAATCAAGTTTTATTAGTTTTAAAACTTCTGAATAAATTCAACAAATAAGGCGAGTTTTTTTTAAACACTTTTTAGATTAGTAATTATGAACTTACCCATTGCGGAATATGTAAACAGTTAAATATCACTTAATTTCGATTCATAAAGGTTGTATGTTTGCATACTCCATGTCAGTTAATTGCAATATGATCCCCGAAAATAAACGAAATCAAGCCGAATGAATTTAAAGACATGAACTAACTAAAAGCAATAAACAAGCACGAGTCCCGCAGGAAATTTCTCTTTTTTCGTATTTACAATTTTTATTTCAGCCATAATTTCATGCAAATATATGTATTACGGCCGACGATTACGAAATATCAAGTGTACCAGGGAAAAGCGAACGCCAATTAAGTCAGAAGCGACTATTTAATGACCTTGCCCCCAATAATTTGGTCAAACACGCTTCAATTGAGATATGTAGTAAACATACTTATGCCGTTTGACCTCTTTTCCCCTCATCATTTAGTTTGACCACTTCGCAATGTAAATTGCGAAGTCAGTGAGCTTTGGGCAAAAATCCCCTTATTGGCTAGTTCAATGTAATGGATTTTGCGTGTTTCAATGAAACGTTAATCAGAGTTTGCTAAGCATGTTTTCCACCCACTCTAAAAAATTTTTAAACATGAATGTTTTTAATTCTATTGATTTTAATAGAGTTAAAGTTTCTTTTAAAAAAGGTTTAAATTAAAAGGTATTAATCTCATTAAAGGATTAATCAGGACTATCGTTACTTGCCTTAAAAGATTTGAAAGAAGACACTACATATGAAGCGCCATCTTCTAGCTCATCCAGGTTGTACTTTCTGTCACCATCCATTGAAAATATATACCTAGCACCACGTGGTAGATCAATCTTTGGTGAAATTTTGTCTAACAGAGCTTCAAGTGACGTAATATCCCGTCCAGGGCGAAAGCGGAACTCAACGCCTGGGAAAAATGGATCCCCATTTCTGTAAAAAATGACTCTTCGGGCTTTCCAATATGATAGATTAGAATATCGACTGGCAGCAACAGCCGAATTTGAAGATAGTTCTGGACGCGACTTCGATCGTGTCATTGGAATAACGGGAGGTTGAGACGAATTTTCACTCATATTGTCTACAACACTTGGACTCACTGCTCCACTTTGTTCGTTTCGATTCCAGTAACCACCACCTAGTGACATCACATTATTTCCGCGTACAGAATTGTCAAAATCTTCATCTTCACTATTTAATTGAATGTGCGAATTGTTTATTTCGTGGGAGTTGTCCTTCGTATTAGATTGATTCGATTCATTTAAATTTCCACCTCCATTTAACTGGCCGGACGATGATGCGTTAGGTTCGAAAGGCGTTATAGCACTGGCACGTGGTGGTGATATTTGGTCGTCCATCGATTGCATTGCATCAGGTGATGTAGTTTCATTCAACATATTATAGAAACTTATCAACTAAGTATACAGTTTTCTTGGTCTATTTTTTTAATTGTGTGAATTGATTGATTTTTATTATATAGTATTTTTATTACACGTAAATTATGCCGCACTACAACATACACAGCAACCTAGTGTCATTTCTTTTAAAAACGCCATGTCGCACCCAGAAGGAATGAAATTAGGTTAAGGAGGTTGCCAATATATCCAGAAATATATCAGCAAAAATCAATTTTTGATAGCACCGGTCGCCCGGAAATACCACTCCCCCTTTCAATTAAATGTTTGATATCAAACTGATTTACTTTTTACTGCTGGTGCAGGAATCCCGTTGCTGTAGAACAGTTGAGCTAACATTCTTTGACTAACTACCGAGTCTTCACTAAAGTCGAATATGGTTAAAACAAAGTCGTACACTGACCGTTATTGCACCTTATCCTGTTTATTTATAATGTACCTACATAGAATGAAAGCAGAAAGCGCAAAACCACACGAAAAACTTGCTAGGATGACCTCTTGCGGTAGGTGGTTACAGTAGCCAATGCCCAACTTTATCCCCTAGCAATACCTTGCTTTGTTCAATGTTTGTATGCCTGGCTCGAAACGAAAGTATATGTAAATTTTCATGCCCTGCCAGCATGCCAGGCGTCTTTTAATCTTTGTTTTCCATTCAACAAGAAAGCTTGACCGCTGGAGCTGTTTGTATACAAGGACTGGAAATAACCTAAATTGCGGCCCCCGTCTTGCTTTTGTATATAAGCCTTTAAGAATTCGGTCATAAACCAATTCATGCACCATTTTTTATTATATGTAATTAACCATTACGAATGCTCTGTTTGTGTGCTAAATAGATTTTTTACTTAATACGATAAATGAGAAGGTGTGCGTAGCTAAATTTACGCATTTGTAGCACGAGTAGGTTTTTTGAAGAAAAAAAGTAAAAGTATAGAAACTCCACAATTCAATGAATGAGTACTCGTACTGCTAAAAGTTTTATTATTGCTGGATTCTTATCAAATCGGGATTTTTCGCAAAAGTAGCAATAGTTATCGCAGTACAGAATCGAGTCACGTGAACCACAAAACGCAGTGAATAATAAGTAATAAGGCCGATGTAATTCTGTTTATTTTTTCTTTTTAGTGAATTACTTTCGGTTATATTATACACACAATATTATGAATTAAAGCAGCTTTTAAAGAAACTTCGCAGAAAATATCGTGGTCAACTGTTATATTTTCCATGTTTTCAAGGTACGTAAAGTCGTTACTTTTGAAAGTGGTATAAGTCCACTTTTTGAAAAATTCACTTGTACACGATAAGATTTAATTAGTAAATCTGTTGAAATAAATGTTGAAAAAATGGATTTCCTTTACATTAAAAAAACACGGCTATACCTAAAAAGTCTCCCAGCTGAAGTCATCGCGTTTTGATAGACTAGAAAAACGAATTAATTCCAAATCGACCATTATTAAGCGCAATGAATACTTCAAAATATTTGAAGAAGAAGGAACCATTCTATTCAAACCTGATTGTCACTATTTACGATTGGAAAACTGCAGTAAAATCGTTATAGACGAAGAGCTGGCTACAAAAATGTGAACTGATCGAATATAGTGGCGATTTTTTCTCATAAGATTCCTATGACGTCATCTAAGCAAGAGGCCACTTTGAAGAAGTCATATTTGCTGCAATCAAGGGGGGAAGAGGGTTAAACGAGCAATTTTTACCGCAAAAAAAAATGATCGAATATACATAGTTCTGAAAATTGGTATACAGTTTTATTTCTTGGTAACATAATTAAAAAAAATGTTCCCAGAAATGTAGGTGGTAAACTAACTTCTCCCAGATGCGATAAAGCGGTATCGAAAGGGTCGAAATCGGCCAACTTAAAATATAGTTCTGCAACTTTGTGTATATCAAGATAACAATACAACAAACCTACATATATGTATGTCAATTTGCAGAAACCAAAAATGACGATAAGTGACTAAAAAAATTATTTAAAACCGTGCGCACGAGTTTTTCTAACTCTGTTGATCCTCAATAATGCGATTCTTTTTTAACTGATAAATGATCAAATACCGTGATGACATAGTACATAATAATTTAAAAAACAATAAAATAATCCTAATTTCATTTATTAAAAAAAAAAATGATTTATATCATAAAATATATCAAATTGACTCATTGATTTCATCGAACTCAGCATCATCGTCCAAAGCATCATCGTCGCTGTTATAATGAAACGAGTCTTCATCTAAAACAAAAATTTATATTGTTTGTTAACAAATGACTAGTAAACTGTAATTATATAAAATTATGTCATTTTACCATCTGATTCTTCGTTGTCCGTTAAAATGACATTTCTAACTGTAGCCGGCAGTTGCGGACCAACTCTGCTCGATTTGATTTATTTCTAAAAAACTATACTATCGTAAATTTGAATGAACCGTTCAATAAGAAGTTACTCAAAAATTTTGATGCGTCAAGTTTGTCGCCATGTGAAGCAAAATTATTTCAACACTATTTGAGGACAAAGTATATGTATATCAACAATTTGGACTCACGCCTACCTGCAAAATCTAACTGAATTTCAACCGATACCTTTTGGTTGGATAAATAGTGAAAATATTTATTCTTTTAAATGGTTCGATGGTCGGCAACTGCCGGCTACAGTTAGAGATGTCATTTTAACGGGCAACGAAGAATTAGATGGTAAAATGGCACAATTTTATATAATTACAGTTTACTATTCCTTTGTTAACAAACAATATAAATTTTTGTTTTAGATAGAGACTCATTTGATTATAGCAATGATGCTGAGTTCGATGAAATCAATGAGTCAATTTGATATATTTTATGATATAAATCATTTTTTTTCACAATAAATGAAATTAGGATTATTTAATTGCTTTTTAAATTATTATGTACTATGCCATCACGATATTTGATCATTTATCAGTTAAAAAATAATCGCATTATTGAGGATCAACAGAGTTAGAAAAACTCGTGCGCACGGTTTTAAATAATTTTTTTAATCACTTATGGTCATTTTTGGTTTCTGCAAATTGATATATAGGTTTGTTGTATTGTTATCTTGATATGCACAAAGTTATGAGAAAAAATCGCCACTATATTCGATCAGTTCACATTTTTGTAGCCAGCTCTTGGACTATTATGAAAGTTCCCAATTCTTACAATATCTGATTCGCACCGTCAATATTATCAAGAAAAATTCTTAAAATTCGATGCGAAAGAGCTATTACCCATTTTGGTGAAAAATGGAATGAATTACTTGATTTGGAATAACAAGAGTAGGTACTATTCAAAACCAGAAAAGAAAACACATGATTTTGACGACGAGTCCAATTTTGCTTAAAGAAGTTATTACTTTTGTCAATTTTTACTTACCTAATTCTTCATGAAATAAAAGAATTTTAGAAAATATGACTGTCTTGAAGTTACTTTACTTCGACGTGCCGATGAGTCAAGGTTCTTGTACCTTGATGTTTTTAGTTGTGGGTATTCTGGTTCTTGTACCAGTATACCTAATTGATTGCTGAAGTGGCGTAGAGGTCTGAATGAAATCCGTCGTGTCTTGTGGTAATAACAAAACTAAAACTTTATTTCTCTTCAACTTTTCTTAAATACTAAGTGCATTTGATACATTTAAGTACAATTAAGTAAAGCTACACATAATTGCAAGTTTGCATCTTTTTCATCGCTCGGGAATTCTGATAAACCCAACGCGCCAGACGAAATGGGACACCTGCCGCGTCGGCGGGAGCAATTCTCACTGGAACTTATCCGCAATGAGGAAAACAAAAGGTGCAAGCTTGCAACAATGCTTTGCGCTAAGAATGCATGTACAATCTTGATTTCCCTAATTCTAAACATCCTCCCCCGCGTTGAATCGTTGGTTCAACAACTGGTCCTAGATGTGAACACTGAAGTCGGTGCTCATCGTTCGTCTTGGTAGAGGAATTGGTTTACGAATGGTGCGATTGCAATACCTCAGCCTGGATTTCCATATTGTCCATCCCAACATTATGAGTGCAAGTATTGCTGCAATGTATCCTACTGCGAATTGATGTACGTCATGTGCTTGGATTTGAACTGGCAGCTCGCTCCGAGCCAGATCGTTAATCCTTGTTTGCAGTGTCAATGTGTCGTTCATTTCAGGATGGTATGGTTGGACCCTTGATAGCGCTTCCGTGAGCTGGGTAGGTTGAGCTATGGGGATGAATTCCCCTACCGAGGTATACGACATTCTTGAGATTATGGGGGTGAGGGGTGAGGTGTTTCATTCAGTAGATTGACCTCGCAGGAACTCACGGTAGAGCCTCGTTTGTACATTGGGTGAGTTTGTTTGCATATATGATGTTCATCAGATATTGATATGCAGGAATGTAGCGCTTGCTCGCTGAGTGGATAATAGGTTTCACGATGTAAATCGATAATCATGTATGACGATGAAGGTTTAATGGCAACGAAGGTATTATTGATCAATGCTGGAACGGGAATGATGTGAAATAGTTCAAATTTTTCGGGTGCTAGCAATGGGATGACTATCTTGAATATTATGTGTTTTTCCGTAGCTCTTGCTGCTATTTTCATTAGACTATAAAGTCGGAGAAAGTTATTCGGATCCACAGCGAGTTCTAAGTTGTTAGGTAAATTTCCCTTGATGTGGATCAGCGCTTCTCGTAGTTGTACCGGGGTGATTAATTGTGGGCTGGCTTGTCCATGATGTGTATCTGCAAGAACATCCATTATTAAATACTGAGCTCTCTGGGTGTTAGTCGAGACGATAAGTGACTGTATGGCCAAAGACGTAAACAGGAGACTCAGCTTCTCTTGATGTATTTCCATTGATATTATGTGACTAACGTTTATCAAAGAGTTGACCTTTGACTCTATTTCCTTGAACTGATTATTAATCTGTTCTTGATTTTTCTTCATGACGTTTACTGTAGCGTCAATCAGGGACGTTTGTTTTTTCAAAAGGGCGAGTAAGTAATCTTCGTTCGTTTTAACATTGTCTATAGTTTTAGACATTTTTTCAGCGTATTCCGCATCCAAAACTCCAAATAATGCGTTCGCGATGCTTCCAACAAAATTTACGGCGCCGCGTCTTACTCGCGTAATTTGTGGTTTTAACATCTCATTATTGTTCATAATTTCCTCCTTTAAGTGTTCTAATTGTCTTGTAATAGTTTCACACGATCTCTCTCTACTGATCCTATTGCGGAGTTCGTGCAGCATGCGGGTCCCGTTGATACAACCTTCAAATTCAGTCCAGTAATTGGTCATATCGTAATAAACAATAAGAGTCCATTCATCCGCAACTATGTTAGCTGTGCCAAGATTTTCAAAGTGAAGTGCAGGCTGTCTCTTAAAGGGAGTTATCTTTATTGGAGAGGATTGTATTGATGGTACCAACAGAATAAGAAGTATAGCTGAAATAGTATGGCCCAATGAGAGACGTGGTCGTTTTCGCTGGTTTTGAAGATCCTCCGTCGGAGCTGATGAAGTGTTAGGCTGAGCTGATGAAGTACTAGGCTGGGCTGTTTGTGTTGGCTCTTCACTAGGAGTTTCGATTGTATGAACGTTTTCATCAGCATTTGCTCTGTTTGTGTTCTCAATCGGGACTGGTATAGGTGCAAGGTCGTGTATGCGGCATCGCACTATTTTACTACCGATGCGAACATTTGCTACCCGAGCGAAGCCGTCGGCGTCTTTGATGACATCAACTATTTGTCCTAAGGGCCATTGTAGCGGTTTTAGATGTTCATCCCTGATGATGACAAGGGTGCCTGGTTGGATATTGGCGCTGGCATGTGTCCATTTGTGGCGTTGCTGTAATTCATTTAAGTATTCTACCGACCATCTTTTCCCAAATTCCATTTTGAGGTGAGAAAGCCGATCTAGTCTTGTAATCAGTTTGCTATTATCGGGAATCGCAACGGGATCGACAGTGCTAGTGAGTGCTTCGCCAATAAGGAAGTGGCCTGGAGTCAAGGCAGTATTGTCGTTAGGATTCGACGACATTGCCGTTATCGGTCTAGAGTTCAATATGGCTTCTATCTGAACGATGATCGTCTCTAATTCTTCATAGGTCAGCGATGCGTTGCCTAAAGTGCGTGTAAGCAGATATTTTGCTGATTTGACCGCAGCCTCCCAGAGTCCTCCGAAATGAGGAGCACGCGGTGGGATAAAATGAAATTCTGTGCCATAAGATTCGCAGGTGTCATTTATGTGTGTCTTGGCTGATTCGGAGTATATAGACTCCTTAAGTTCCTTCAGCTCATTTCTGGCTCCAACAAAGTTGGTGGCATTGTCGCAGTATATGTTTTTGCAATGCCCTCGTCTCCCCATAAATCGCCGGAGTGCACCAATGAATGCTCGGGTAGATAAATCGCTTACGACTTCTAAATGTGTGGCCTTGGTCCCAAAGCAGCAAAAAACTGCTATATAAGATTTTTGGGGTCGTTTCCCTCTGACCTTAAAGTGGGTCCATACAGGTCCGCAAAAGTCAACGCCGGAATTCACGAACAGTCGTGCAGGCTGAACTCGATGAGCGGGCAATTGGCCCATTAGCTGTGAAAGTAGGGCGGGTTTTGCCCTTGAGCACCGCACACAGTACTGAACCACCGATCTGGCTAGAGTCTTACCCTTGATCGGCCAGAAGCGTTGTCGTGTGATGGACAACAAGGTTTGGGGTCCAACATGGAGGTGAAGTATATGCAATTCAGTCATCAAGAGTTTCGTCAGATTGCTTGAATAGGGCAGCAGTATAGGATGTTTTGTGTCGTATGGTATGTCTGCTGCCACGAGACGGCCACCCACTCTTATGATCCCTCCTTCATCTGAGAACGGAGCTAAGCCCTTAAGTGAGCTGTTCCTCGCCAACTCTCCATGTTTTAACAGGGTGATCTCCTCCTTGAACCCTTCTTCCTGCATCACTTTAACAACCACCATCAATGCGCTCTCCAATTCTGGTACACTGAGCGGCTGAGTTGTAATGTTTGGGTTCCTTGACTTGAAGTTCTTGTGTTTTAGGTTGCTTATGAACCGGAGGGTGTAGGCTACGATTCGTTTCAGCTTGCTAAATGAGTTGTGATGGTTAATTTTATGAATGAAGTGCGTATCGGGCTCGTCTCCTGAAGCAGCCATGAGAGTCACTCGCCTTTTCTCCAATTCACAATCTTGATGCTTAATGTAAGGCTGTGCCCATGACCTCTCGTTTCCATGCAAGAATAGGGGCCCATAAAACCAAATCGGGCAGCCCTTTAATTTTTCGGGGGATAAGCCACGAGTGAGAACATCAGCTGGATTGTTTTTGGAGCTGACATGACGCCATTGTTCGGCAAGCGATAGTTGTTGTATTGCTGATATGCGATTTGCTACGAAGGTCTGATAGGACGCAGAAGACGAGTTGATCCACCCAAGCACTATCTCCGAATCTGTCCAGAAATAGGTAGGCTTGTCCTTGAGGTTCAGGTCGTTTCTGACACGGTTGACGAGTTCTACTGCAAGTTTCGCAGCACACAGCTCAAGCCGTGGTAGTGTGATCTGTTTAAGGGGCGCGACCCGTGACTTGGCGCATAGCAATCTCACTATAGGCTGATTGTCCTTACACATTGATCTTATGTAGATTGCGGCGCCATAGGCCTTCTGGGAGGCGTCCGCGACTGCATGTAGTTGCGTTTGCTTCGGTAATTGCTGGGAGAAAATATGCCTTGGAAACGTAACATCATTGAGGTCGTGAAGACCTTGACGGAAGTGCAACCATCTTGTAAGTACTGCTATTGGTAGCGATGTATCCCAGCCTATCTTTAGTGACCATAATTCTTGAAGGAATAGTTTAGCTGTTATCACAACTGGAGCCATGATTCCAAGTGGGTCAAAAATCCGGGCAACATCTGAACATACTATCCTTTTTGTTGCCTTGGTACGATCACCCAACGTTGCCTTAATATGAAATGAGTCTGATGCTGGATGCCAAATCAGGCCTAGAACCTTGATAGACTCCTCTTTAATATCATTGAACGATAGCTGTATTTCTCTGTCTACCGGCGCAATTGACTTAAGAAGTTGCGGATGATTCGCACACCATTTTCGCAGTGTGAAGCCTCCTTCTGACAATAGAGAACTGAGCTGTTTCTGCATTTCCATCGCCACTGCTAAGCTGTCTGCTCCTGACATCACGTCATCTACATAGAAATCCCTGGCGAGCACTTCTGCTCTTAGAGGATGTGCAACGCTGCCTTCCTGAGCCAATCTTTGCAGGCACTTCGTGGCTAAATATGGTGCTGATGTCGTTCCATACGTCACTGTATTTAATTGATAGTGTTTGATGGGGTGGTTTGGATTACTTCTCCACATTATTAATTGAAGGCTTCGTTGATCTTCATCAACTAGTATCTGCCGATACATTTTTTGGATGTCGGCTGTGAAGACGAATCTTGGAAGTCTAAAACGCAATAATATTGTAAAGAGTTCATCCTGAACGGTTGGTCCTGTGGCCAATAACTCCTTTAAAGAGATATTAGACGAAGTTTTGCAGGAGGCGTCAAAGACGACTCTAAGTTTCGTCGTGGTGCTATCTGGCTTTCTTACAGCGTGATGTGGAATGAAATAGTGAGGCTCTTTAATTTGGTGACTGTTCATTTCTTGCATGTGTCCAAGCTGCTCGTATTCCTCCATGAAGGCAGTGTACTGTGAGCGCAGCTCATGATCTCGTTCCAGTCTTCGCTCTATTGATAAAAATCTGCGGAGCGCAATATCATGCGATTTTCCTAGAATGTTAGGGTCTTCTAGGAGTGGAAGATTTACAATGAATCGTCCCGATTCACTTCGTCTGGTGGTCTGAGCGAAATATTCTTCACATTTCCGCTCCGAGGCGGTAAGAGCCTTCTTCTGTTCGTTGTTTTCTTCGATGCACTAAAACCTTTCCAATTGTTGATTCATTGACTCGTCCTGATTGGAAATGCAACATAATGAATTACCGACCGGATTGCTGTCGACTCGACCAGAAACCACCCATCCTAATAGTGTTTTCTGCAGGGTTGGCAGTCCTGTACCTAGCTTCACTTGTCCCACACAGAGGAGTTGATAGAAGTGCTCGCTCCTATGAGTAGATCGATTTGATTAGGCTGATTGAAGGTAAGATCAGCGAGTTCGATGTTGTGTGGTATCGACCATGCAGAAGTGTCAATACCTTGACTTGGATGTGGGGGAATTATCTGCTTGATGATGAATGCTTCTAGCCTAGTTGAGAAGCCACTTGTTCGTGATTGCATTACCACGCTTACTCTCTTTTGCGCTTGATGTTTAGCCGACCTATTCCATGGATTTGCATTACGTGTGGAGTCCCGGAAAGTTCCAATCGTTTCACCATTCTTTCGGTGATCAGGTTTACTTGCGATCCCGAATCCAGGATGGCTCTACACTCGATATTCTGGCCTTTGTTGGTTATGAGTTTCACTATGACTGTGCTCAGCAGAACATATCCTTGCGGTTTTGTTTCTTGAGACGCCACGGCAACGGTTTGCTCGCTAGCCTCGCTGGTGCTGACTGGCTTAGATTGCGGAGCGTCTGCCCTTTCGGAAGAGGCTTGTTTCAAATGCACTAATGAGTTGTGCTTCTTGGAGCATGATTTGCATCCTCTTGAGGTACAAATTGCTGCTGTGTGCCCGGGTTTCATGCAATTGATGCACAGGTTATTTTTTCTTAGCAGTGCTAATCGATTAGATGGCTCGAGTTGCGAGAATTTCGAACAGGAGAATAACTGATGAACTTGAGTGCATGCCGGGCACTTGTTGGCCTTTGTCTGTGTTGACACCAATGAATTGGTTCATCGAGGGCCGGGGATTGCCTTTCGTGCGGCCTCCTCGGTTGATTTCCCCTTTGTTCCAAGAGCCTTTAAAGACTGGAACCGATTTTCCAAAAATTCAAGGAACTGGCGCAATGATTGCAGAGCCTTGGGTTGAGTGAGTGATTGTTCATACAAAATGTGTGTCTGCCGATCCAGCTTTCCCACTAGAAGGTGTAGGACTAATGGGCCCCAATTCGTAGTGGGAATTTGTAGGTTGTCTAAACCCATGAGCGTTTCCTTCGTTGTGTCGTGCATCAGCTTGATTGCTGCTGCGCTTTCTGTCACCATCCTTGGTTGCGAAGTCAACTTATTTAAAAGAGCAGTTACGAGCAGCCTGGTGTTGTCATAACGATCCTTTAACATTTTCCATGCCGACGTGTAGTTCTCATTTAAGAGAGTTAAATGCCTTATTAACTTTTCGGCTTCGCCCTTCAGGTTTGTTTTGAGATACCACCACTGACGTATAATACAATGGACCGCTCACGTACCCGATTTCTCATAGAAGCCGACGATTGGAATTTTGTTCCCTCTCTTTCGCTCTGAAGCAGTGACAGTTCGTGAATTGACGTAAAATTAACGTCCTATAATGTCAAAGATTTCTCAGCGGGCTGAATTGCCGTTAAAAATAGAAAAATCCAATCGAAATAGTTTGTTTTTTTGTGGAAATATTAATTGAAATCAAAGATATTTGTTACAGTCTTAAGAATTTTATTAAGGAAACTCAATTCAAACTGAGTTTTGTAGGTTCTTTTCGATTTCATTTCACTCGGAATGCAGAACATGAGTATTAGTTTATTTTATTTGAGTGATATTCGTTGGGATTCTTAAAATTTAGCTCTTATGCTATCAAGAGCTTTTATTTTTCTTTTAATTAAAACACATTAAATGCTCAATCGTTAATATTTATTAGTAATATATGATTGGTACACCTGTTTAAAATTTATCAATCAAAAATTCTCGAAAATATTGGTATGTTTGCAAGGATAACAATTTAAAAGCATATTTATGACATTAATAATGATTTTTGTTTACTTTAATTGCATTTAAAGTACAAATTCTTAAAATTTTTTTTTCAAAAAATATTCAATTTCAAATATTTTTGTCAGCATTCAGCAACTCCGCATTCAAAAAATCTGCGGAATCGGCCTATCCATGCAATGCGATAAAAATAGGAAGCATCATATAAATTTCCGTGTCTCATCTCGTCGATATGAAGCAGTAGGTTGTCAAATTGGTCATCGCTTGAGACAGGAGATTGAGCGGTCCATTATATTAAACGTCAGTGGATACCACATCTTTTGGCATCCACTCATAGGTTGATTATGTACCATCTGAGTAAACAAATCATGGAATTGCCGCCAGTTAGAATAATTGCCGTCGAAAACAGGCATTACAATTCTCGGCATTTTCATAGCTATGCTGCTGCTACCGAAATGATTGCTCTGGGGCGTTGCTTGCATTGTTTGTTGCGCTAGCCCTTCAGATAGACTGATTCCAGTCGATTGAACCCTTTGCTCAAGTTCAATATATTCGTTGAAATTGTAGCTAGTGGTTTCTGGGTCGTCGATGAGCTCCCAGATTTCATTATTACCAGTTTCCAATAGTGACCATTGTCGCTCAATGGCATCAATGTTGTATTGGTAATACTGCTTGGACTGTTGCCCTTGACTGCCTTCGCCAATTCTATCAAGGAGATCGTATGCAAATCCTTGACTGCCGTGTAGTAGTCCTTTGTGAAGTAAGAATGATCCGTGCGATCGGCGTGATCTGCTCGAATCTCGTTGTCCACAGATTCGAATTCCTCCCATAGAGTGTCCAGACGTTGAATCTTCTCCTCCAGGTATTCTGCTGTCTTTCTGCGTGCAGAATCCTTCTTGAAGTTGGATATGAGCCGTTGAATCTCCTCTCCAGTTACCTTCTGATTCTGTGCTAGATCCTCCATGGTATAAGGTGCTTGATGTTCGAAGTGTCGACAAGATTACGTGATTTAAAATCACGTCGGGGTCACCAATGTCTTGAAGTTACTTTACTTCGACGTGCCGATGAGTCAAGGTTCTTGTACCTTGATGTTTTTAGTTGTGGGTATTCTGGTTCTTGTACCAGTATACCTAATTGATTGCTGAAGTGGCGTAGAGGTCTGAATGAAATCCGTCGTGTCTTGTGGTAATAACAAAACTAAAACTTTATTTCTCTTCAACTTTTCTTAAATACTAAGTGCATTTGATACATTTAAGTACAATTAAGTAAAGCTACACATAATTGCAAGTTTGCATCTTTTTCATCGATCGGGAATTCTGATAAACCGAACACGCCAGACGAAATGGGACACCTGCCGCGTCGGCGGGAGCAATTCTCACGGGAACTTATCCGCAATGAGGAAAACAAAAGGTGCAAGCTTGCAACAATGCTTTGCGCTAAGAATGCATGTACAATCTTGATTTCCCTAATTCTAAACAATGACTATACAAATAATGTTTTTATGTCACCACAATGACTGAATATTTTACTGCATACATTTTAGTTTCAAAATGTAACAATAAGCGCGAGGTAAAGTGCAAAATTGAGAAAGTCCTACAATTACTTGAAAACTATGATATGAAAAATGATACTTCAATATTTGTTTATTAATGTAAAACAAAAGATATAGATAGATCATGACTAGCAAAAATACATACATATGTTCATTAAAAAGGTTAAAACTATGCAGAATTCATAAGTTTAGCCAAAAAACTGTAGTTATATTCATGTTACTACCGTTTTTCGATTTTGTGAAAAATTAGTCTAAGCACTTATCCCTTTAGAACTCAAATGCTCTACATATGTATGTACATTCAGGAATATTTCGATGTAATATATGTAGGAACATATACAGTCCCTACAATGAATTAGACGCACAAGTAAATTTTTCAAAAATTTCGATGAACATTAAAATTTTGAATAAAATATGCCTCATTTGTTAAGTTTTAAGTTTTTATTCAAATCCATATTTTTTCTTCTTAAGAATACTAACAAAATTTTTTAATAATCTATGCAAGATACTTTATTTCTTATAACTGATTCTCCTTGGCATGCTCGAAATACACGCCTTAATAGCAGCTTTTAAATTTTCATAATTTTTCCAAATATCCTCTATGTTTTCCTTCAGAATGTTTATATTGGGATTTTGTGGGTTGTACACTTTCGATTTTAGGTAAGCCCGGCAATTCTCTATAGGGTTTAAGTCCGGAGAATTGCCATGCCAGGCTATGGAAGTACCTCCAGATTTTCTTCTTGGAAGAAGTCAGTTATTGACTTTGCTGTATGGCAAGGTGCTCCATCCTGCAGAAATACGTAGTGGGATTCAGGTATAGTTGGGAATTCATATACGGCAGCAGAACGTCTGACAACACGTTTTTATACTGCTGTTGCCTCATTGTTCCTTCAACAAAATAAATGGGTCCAGGGCCTTCATCACTAATGCAGCTCCAAATCATGATTGAAGGGGGATGTTTGACGCTTCTTATGATGCAGTCCTCATTATAACGTTCCCCAGTTTTCCTCCTAACAAATTGTGTCATCCCTGTCACCGCTTCCAAGCGGCATTCGTCACTAAAGAAGACCTATGGACGCAAAAAGTTGTATCAGTTTTCTCCATTTTGAAAATGTTGGTTAAAAAGATTATTTAAGAAAGGAAAATACAGCATAATTTTTTCCAATCATCAACTGTGAAGTGTTGATGCATTCTAGCCCAAATAAGACGCCTTTTTTCTTCATGATATTTGTCAGTCTGGGCTTTTTTGCTGGACGCCTACATTTTAACCCAGCTTCCCATCATCTTCGCCGCAATGTTGTCGTGGATATCTCAATTCCCGTATCCTTAAGGATCTTTGTAAGAGTATGAGCTGATGCTCTGCGATGTTGGACGGCTGTAGAGATAATTTTCCGCTCCTCTCTTTTTGAAGTTAAACTTTCCTTTCGGCAGTTTTTCGTTGACTTTGCCTACCAGAGTATCCTCTATTTAGTTGTTTAGCTTCTCTATCAACTGTAGAGGCCGAAACTTTGCACAATCTTGCTATAGCTCGATTGGAAAGTTCTCCAGTTTTAATCAAATCCACTATTACATTTTTTTTCGGGGAATTTATGTCCTTTGCACGACCCAGTTTCTAAAATTTTCATAATTAGCACGGTTTTAACTTTAAAACTATTATAACTTTGGAAAATAACTCACTTTTTAACTTTTTGATAATTTTTATATTTTTACTGACACTCTGGATAAAATTCTCTAATTCACTCGTTAAGAAACACTTGTACAAACATTAAAAGTAAGACTTAACCCGTTGCTTGCAAACTTAAAAAGGACTGCAACAACAATAACATGTTGGTTAAATGCAAGTTACGTGCCTACCTGCAACTCTGTTAGGGTTTTCCAGCTATAAAAAGGTTCTTCGAAAAGTAATATTGGATAATTTAAAAAAATCAATTTCTTGAGACATTAATTTGGTGACAAAAAGTCCGTTTTTGTAAAATTTTCAAATATTTTGTCGGCGCGTCTAATTCATTGTACAGGGACTGTAGAATAGCTTTGGGGCTTAGATTTAATTCTTAAGTATTGAATGAAGCGATTAATTGTCTGACATATTATACAAATTGGAGGGAGACACATTGTTTTTTATTAATCCCTATAAGCTTTTTAGTTAATATTTCAAACTTTACTTAAACCGATATTATTATTCGTTTCATTATTATACATATTTGTATTACAGTCAAGTGTGCTGAGGGCCAATTTTTCAATCGTAAGATAACTTTATTCGTCCAATAAAATTGTTCTAATAATTTTTTTTTTATGGGAGCGGGAAAATGCCATTACGCACCTAGGTGACCGAAGCCACTCATGTAGCGGACTCCCTTGCCTGGCCGTAACGGCCACACAACTCACACAGACACATTCGTTCGTCCGCACTCACGCAGCCAACAGAAACTCTTCACGGAATCGCTGTTTTTGTCTATTGTTACGTCCCCTGACCGCAACAAAAGGTGCCGCAGACTCAGCCGGTGTGGGAGGAGTTCAAGTTTCTCCTGAAACAAATAATTTATCTGGGCGCCACGTAGTTTTTCTATTTCCTTTTCAGCCAAAACTATGAAAACCGTACCAACAGCCAAGTAGAACGAGAGAAGGGGGCACGATCCAGTAAAGAGTAGTGTTATCTTTTCCTTAGACGTATTATTATAACTATGGAAACGAACTTACAATATATGTATATAAAAGTATATAAAAAATGATGGTTACAAAAGAATTAACAAAAAAATTATGAAAATGTTTGACAAGAATATTATTACTTATATCTATCTATAACAATAAAGATAATCCAAAATAGTTCAACAAGACTGATAGCAATATAAGTAGGTAATCCAAAATGCGTAATATGTATGATAGCAATATAAATAATCCAAAATTAGGTAATATGATTAATAGCAATATAAATAATCCAAAATAAGGTAATATGATTAATAGCAATATAAATAATCCCAAATGATGTAATACGGCGGTTACTGCCGCATATGAGGCACCGAAGCCATCGGTGTCGCTATGCAATCGGAGTTCTCGCCCGAACCTGGCAGAGAGACGGTCGTGTATCCTCCTGCACGGACGATGCAGCGAGCCGGGGAGGGGGCGTAGCTGGTGGAGGATGTGAACGTCTGCCTGTGGTATTCGGGATCCAACACGCCTCTTTGCTGCGCTCATAGCCCCGAGGAGCTGCGGCCCTAGGGAGTAGCACACCATAGGTCTAGGGAGAACACCCGCTCTGATCCTTAGGTCAGACGGGACGTGCAGGGGGGTGTTCCTCGGGAAGCCTACAGAACCCTCGGAGGCAGGTCGTTGGTGATTCGTGGCCTGTTCGAAGAGGGAAAAGGACGGTCGGAAGGGGGAGGCCCTCCTATAGGTACCGGGGGAGCGGAAGGCGAAATGCTGGCGATTGCCTCAGCTATGGTCCGAGAACGCGAACCCGGACTCGAATTGGGTTTTGTACATAAATTATGGAACACAAAACCGTTAAATCAGGGGGATGAGGAGGGGAGTAGCGGCACGCCCGCCAATCACTTCGCGAGGAGGTCGCCGGTGCTGCATACACCGGTGGATCGGCCACGGTCTCGGGAGTCCTCGGTGCACTCGGCTGTGGCTGGAGATGCGGTGCGCCCGCAAGTTGCCACGGCGGCCCGAAAAGCCAGCATGGAGGACAGGCTGACCGCGGCGAAGGAGAAGATGGAGAGGGGGCTCCGTCATATGAAGGGCCTCGTCCAGGAGATGTTGGCTCTCAAAAAGCAGCCAAACATCTCCAGGACAGTTAAAGATGGTCTCCCGGCCCTGGAGGAAGCGCTGGACGACCTCAACTCGTCCAAGAGGGTGTGTGTGGACGCCCGCCGCGGTCTGCCTCAGGGGAAACCAGCGGCAAGGGCTCTCGGCACGCAAACTGCTCCGGTTGGGGCGATGAGCGTGGAGGTCACACCGCTGGCGGGGGGGAGTCTCCCCCCGAGGAAGCCATCTACGAGGTCGCAGGGCACGCAAACTGCCCCGACGGGGACAGTGAGCGTGGCGGCCTCACCGATGGCTGGAAAGAGAGGAGCTTCCAGCCCTCCCCTTCAACCAGAGGGGGAGCAAGGAAGAAAAGAAAGGAGGAGCCAGCACCCTCCTGAAAGGTGAGATGTTGGGACATTCTTTTGCCGAATGCCGCAAGAGGTTGCGAACACCTTTCTGTGCAAAATGCAAAAGCTATGGACATAGTACCCAGAACTGCCATCCTAAAAAGCAACGCTCTTCTTCTCGTACTGGGAACCCGCGTTTGATATGTGATTGGTGTGAACGATCATTCCACACTGAGCAAGAGTGCCGGTCCAAGAAATCGTGGGAAGAAAAGCAAAAGAATTTAAAGAAATCGGAAAACTGAAGAGGGCCGGTCTCCAGCACCCGGAGACTATGTTGCCATAAACAGGGTGCAGAACAAATAGTGTAGATATCATTAATTGTAGTATTTCCGGATCCAGCACGTCAACTCCGTAATAACGCAATAATTGAGCTCCCCCTAGACATTGTTAAGAACGGTACCGCGAAATTCTTGGTTGATACGGGTGCCGAAATAAGTATACTAAATAAGGGAATTTTGTTGGACAACATCCCAATTAATGCCAGTGATATTATCCGCCTGCAAGGTCTTTACGGGGGGCACGACTACACTTTAGGTTCATGTTCCGGCGTTTTCCAGGTAGGCAGTGTAATCAGGTGCAGATTTTACATAAGCAACCATTCTTTAAGTCCTCCTTTAGATGGGATCCTGGGTCGCGATTTCCTTTGGGGTAATACTAATATCCTTACTACAGAACGAGTTCTTCACTTCCCCAAAACGATCACTAATAGCACAGAATTAAAAATCCCGTTCGTAGGTAACTATAAATCGCACAAATTAAGAAAAATTGGCGATAACACTACTGCGGCACGACCCCTAAACGTTCAGGAAAAAACCAACGAAACGTGTAAAGGTCGAGCAAAAGCGCAGGGGGCTAATAGTAGTACCAACGAAGAAAATTTAGTGTCTCCGGAAGAAAATCTCTTAAGAGTCCCACCTAGAACGGAAAAGGTTCTGGAAGTATATGTATGTGGGCAAGAGTTCGGAAGACATGTTATGCGCAGCACAGGAAGTAATTCCAGGGGTTTTTACGGCAAACTGTATAGTAAGGCCCCAAAATGGAAAAATTCAAATAAGTGTTATAAATACCCATACTAGCGAGGTACAAATCCCTATTTTCCAACCTAAGCTAGAGCACCTTAAACATTTTCACGCATATAAATTAGATAAATTCCGACTAAACGCGGAAACCGAAGAAAAGTCGGATCGGTTGCAAAATTTGGAAAAACAAATATCTTGGGATCATACTCACAATAACGAAGAGAGAGAAGCTATAAAGGCGCTCTGTGCGGAATATAATGATATATTCCATCTGGAAGGGGATCAGTTGCCATACTCTAACATCACCAAACATAATATTCAATTGAAACAAGACCAGGCTCCGATTAATCAGAGGCCATACCGTTTACCGGAAAGACAAAAATCGGAAATTAATAAACAGGTGGGAAAAATGTTAGAGGATAATATCATAGCCCCTAGTACCAGTCCGTGGAATTCGCCGTTACTCCTTGTCCCTAAAAATTGTGGACCTAACGGAGAAAAACGATGGAGGGTTGTAGTAGATTTCCGCAAATTGAATGAAAGCACTATTCCAGATGCTTTCCCGTTGCCGAGAATCGAAGACATTCTTGACCAGCTGGGTAATTCACGCTATTTCTCCACCCTAGATTTAGCCAGCGGATATCACCAGATTTTAATGAACGAGTCTGACAGGGAAAAAACGGCGTTCAGTACAGCCTATGGACACTATGAATTCCTGAGAATGCCGTTTGGGTTAAAGACTGCCCCGGCGACATTCCAAAGGGCAATGAACCGAGCCCTGAGTGGACTGCAAGGTCTTAAATGTTTCGTATACCTAGACGATATTGTCGTTTACGGTAGAACCCTCGAGGATCACCTAAAGAAGCTCAGAGAGGTATTTAATCGTCTCCGCGAGTATAGTTTAAGGCTACAGCCAAGCAAATGGCACTTTCTCCGTAAGGAGGTGACATATCTGGGGCATAGATGCTCGAGCGAGGGTTGTACACCCGATCCGGAAAAAGTAAGGTGTGTGCAAAACTATCCCCAACCTCGAACTTTGAAGCAACTGCAAAGTTTTTTAGGTCTACCTAATTATTACCGGAAATTCATCCCACAGTTCTCAAGCATAGCTGAACCTCTCACACAAATTTTAAGAGGGAAACAGAAATTCCTATGGAACGAAAACTGTGAATTAGCGTTCAACAAACTAAAGAACCTGCTTACGTCGCCCCCATTGTTAGTATACCCGGACTTCAACAAAGCATTTATTTTAACAGCCGACGCGAGGAATGAAGCTCTGGGAGCGGTCTTATCTCAGGGAAGCCCGGGGGCAGACCGGCCCATTGCATTTACTAGCAGAACTTTAAATAAAGCGGAGAGATGATACTCCACGATCGAAAGGGATTACTTGCAGTGGTCTGGGCGGTAAAGAACTTCGGATGCTACCTCCTGGGAAGACATTTTACGGTATACAGGGTGTTTTGCTAAGGTCTGAACAGGGGAATTTTATTCTGGTTTTGACACTTAATAAGTTTGGTTGTTAAAAAGTGTGCTCAATTGAATTTTTCGTTTTGCAAAAGAATTTTCCTTCAGTCAAAAGCTGTGGAATAGTGAATTAGTGGAAACAAACCCACGCAAAAGTTACACCGCTACACAAGAGACACCCGCAGTTTTCTTGTTTCAAAAGAAACCCGCTGTTTTACAAAGCTCTGGTTTTGGCAATACCACCGGCTTGTGAAACGCCGCAAAATAGTAAGTATATCTATTTGTATGCCTTTAATTCCGGTACCAAAGACAATCCCGCATTTTTCCACGGAATTAAAGGTCCCGCTATTGTTCTTTGTGTGTGAAACAAATAAAGTATAATTCTTGTTCATGACTTTTTATCTTTGTTTGAACTCCCTGTAACTATACCAAAAGGCAACCGATTATACACAAAAAGCCCCTTATGTGTATTCACCACTAGGTATTTCCTTGACGCTTCCGACACCGCTACCTGTTGGTATGCCCCTGTCAGGTCTAATATGCAGAAAAACTTGCAGTTAGTGAGGTTTGTAAACAAATCCTCACCGGTGGGAAGCGGATAATGTTCCAGCTCAATATGCTTATTGACAGTCTTCTTGAAGTCAACACAGATTCTAATAGAATCATCCTTTTTAGGGACCACTACGATTGGACTTGCGTTTTCCGCATATTTAATCGGGGAAATTATCCCGATCTTGGACAAGCGGTCTAACTCGTCCTCCACTTTCTTGCGTAAATGAAATGGAATGGTGTAGCTTCTGTGAAATACCGGAACATACGATTTTTTGACGGTTATTTCGGCCGTATAGCCTCTAATAGGTTGATTTAAATTTTCTGAAAAGGCTTCGGGGTAGAGTGATTTTACGCGCGCAATTAATTCGGCATTTCCTAATTCGCACAGCTGTCCAATACCACCACTTTTACTATGAGACGCAATATGAGTAGACTTACTTGCTGAGACTTTATTTGTTATTATTTTCCTCCATTCTGGTAACAAAGAGTCCAACCACGGCCGCCCCAATATAGGGATAAATGGCTTCTTTGACCGAATTACAATAAGGTTCAACATTCTCTCGTCTTCATCCTCGTCCAGCCACTTTACAGGAACCTTAATTGTTCCTAAGACAGGAATGTTTTCCCCTGTAACAACCTGTAAAGCTGAAGAAGTATGTTGGATTACTATGTGCCTAAAATATTTGTCGTAATCTACATAACTTATTACGCTCTGGCAAGCCCCACTGTCGACCTCCATTTCGATGTCTGTCCTTGCTACGCTGACCTTGATGATGAGTCGTTCATCCTCACCTATGGACTGGATATTGTTGCAGACTTCCTGGGCACAATTGGATGGCTTCCCTTCGATGGCACCGATGGTTTCAGCTTCTTTTGCACCTGGCCTGTGGTTGACGTTTTTTGTTTTGCTACACATTTTAGCAAAATGACCCTTTGCTCGGCATTTATTACATGTTACACCGATAGCCGGACACTGTGTTCGGTGTGATGAGTTCCCGCACCGGCTGCAAATGAATGAATTTGACGTGACCTGTTGACGGTTTTGACTGCTGGGCTTGCTATGATGTTTGTTGCTAAGTTTTTGATTCGTCTGCGCACGAGTGCGATTCTTGGGTGACGATGACGACATGGAACTGATACTGACTGGTCTCATACTAGACGACTGCTTGGCTAATGTCTCGAAGTTTAATGCTTTATTGCATACTGACTCGAACGACACGGTGTCATCCTCTAATAGTTTCTCCTGCCACTTGGTATTGTGTAACCCGAAAACGAACTTATCCCTCAATGCTTCGTCGAGGAATGCGCCGAAATTGCAATTAGTAGCCAGCAGCTTCAAACTAACAATATACTCGGTGATAGTTTCGTTCTCTTTCTGATTACGACGGTAAAAATTAAAACGTTCAGCAATGACCAACTTTTTCGGTGCGTAGACCTTTTTTAAAGCGTCAACTAAATCCTTGTAGGACTTGGATGTTGGCGAGACCGGTGACAAAACGGTCTTTAGGGTTTTATATGCCTCTGGCCCCACCAGTGTAATCAACAGAGATGGCTTTTTGGAATCCTCAATGTCGTTCGCTTTGAAGAATTCCTCCAGCCGGTCAATGTATTCTTCAATATTATCGCCCGCCAAAAAGTGCTCAATGGAGCCCACGTAGTTCATCTTGCCGGACCCCCTTTGTCTTGACTTACGTTCAGTTGTCCCTGTTATGATGTCCTCGGATTTTTCCTCACCAGACATCTAAATGTGAACTGCTGCTCTCCACGATTCTTGACTTGCCCACCTGTGAAAGAATTCCGCAGTCGTCACAAAATTTACTTATCGCACGTTGCCGTTAGTTTTCCTCGTCGCCAATATGTTATATCCCTTCGGAAACAAACAACTTTAGTGAGATTCCAACAAATGAATATATTTAATAAAGTAATCCATAGCTCTACAATATTCCAAAGATGTCCGTTCACAACGGCGGTCGGGATGCGAGAGAGCGAGTGCCCAGAAGTTGGCAGTGTCAAGGGTTTAATTTACTTGTAGGGAGATTCTATAAAAACTCCGTTCGTTACGTTATGACAATACCTATGGCAAAATTTCTGAGTTTATTTTAAAAGTAATTGTGCATAATAGAAAAGAGACACACATTGTACTTGATACGTATCCTACACCTAGTCTTAAGGACTATGAACACGATTTGAGAGGGCAAGAAGAACTTCACTTTGACATAAAAAATTCAAATAAATCAAGCAACTATCCGGAGGAAGTTTTAAAAAAGAAGATTAGGTCCTGCGATGCGTCAACTCTACCGCCCACCAAGCAAGAACTTTTGCAACATATTAAAAGGACGCAATACATAAGCAACATATGGTGCAATGCATATATGCGCAATCCGACGGAAGCAACTCCTGAAGATTATGGCTGGGTTTTGATGGACGGGAAATTTCAATTTTATTGGTTTTATGGGCCCGAAAGTCCACTATTATCTGAAATTTCTTCAGAAATATTAGGTATTCTATTAATATTAAATATCACTTTAATACTCATTCGATAAACTTGTAATACATTTTCTAATTGTGTTCCAGCATCTGATGATAATAGCGACGGTAGTGACGAGGACGACATTGATGAAGGTAGTGAAAATGATGATGAAGATTATGATGATAATGATGATGATGATGATGAATTGTAATGTTACGTGAATTTTTTTTTTTATATTTAAATAAAAAATAAAATACATATTTTTTTACTTTTCGTACATAAAATAAAATATCAATGTAAAAGAAAACAGTATTTCAATAATATATTTGAACATTTAAGCTTATTCAGTCAGAGATTGACAAAAAAAAGCGTGCCTTTGGTAATAATTTCATTTTCTTGTCGGACTGACTAATTAACTCAATATATTTGTCGGACAAATCGATATTTGCATTTAGAATACTACTATATATCATTGTTATTTTTGTCCGACATGTATGTACGGGGAGACATGATGACGTCATACCGACAATTTGGGGGTGGCGGACACCTCATACGCAGCATGATTTTTGTCGGACAAGTTGACCACAATTTTTCAATTAATTTTATTAAACAATTTTAAAAAAATAAAACTTGTATGTACGGGGAGTCATAATGACGTCATACCGACAATTTGGGGGTGGCGGACACCTCATACGCAGCAGGATTTTTGTCGGACAAGTTGACCACAATTTTTCAAATAATTTTATTAAACAATTTAAAAAAAATAAAACTTGTATGTACGGAGAGTCATAATGACGCCATACCGACAATTCCGGAAGTCGGGCATTCGAAAACGCAGAAGCGCCGAAAGTTTTCGCATTGGAAAAGTTTGTCGGACTCGTCGCAAAGAAGACGCTCACAAAGTTTGACATTTGTATGTGTCAAAAAAATTAAAGGTCCTGGGCCTGGGGACTAAAACGCTGATTAGAAATCACTTCACCATGGGTCTTCGTTTTTGTTTTGTTTTTTTTTGTTGTTGTGACATTCTTGAATATTTTGCGCATCCAGACATACGTAACTTTTGCCTGTTCCAGACAATGGAGAAATGCTTGTGGACTACCTCTTCGATCCTATTGATCCAGCTGATTACGTGACACCTGGGTATGACATCCTAACCGGCCTACCCAAGAAACCCAACCCTGAGCAGACGATGATAGCAACACCTTCAAAATCGTCAACCGCTGCTCGTTCTTCAGCACCCAGAGGCTCGCAAAGGGTATCTCATTTCCGCTGCAAATCAACGGGAAAAGTGTGATGTCTTTGGAGATTCTTCGTCCATCCACCACCGTCCAGGAGGTCCGGATGAGGATCAGCAACGACATCCAGAGCTTCATCACGAAGGAAGGAGATACACTCTACATCCCCAAGAAGGTGCTGCAGAGGTTGAATTTCAATAAAATCAAGGGCATGACGCGGGACTTCACTGTCAACTTACCAGAGAAACATCAGGTTCTGCTTAATGTCAAGCCGGACGGGACCATCATATTCCACCATTACCATAAGAGGGGGACACGAAAGGTTGTAAAAAGAGTTTTGAACTTGTTAGTTCAACGGGGGGAGAATGTTCCGCAACATACTTCCTGAAAAGGAAAATAAAATTTATAGTTAAACCTTCAATGTAATATTTATCTACTTACCTTTGGGGACCACGCTTGGTGCTCCTCCAGCGATGGCCATTCGCCATTAAGGGTCCAGAGTTCATCCTGAAAATAGAAAAAAAAGGATTCTTACTAGCTGCTACTTTACATTTCAAATCCACACAATTGCTGCGTTCCATTGGGCCTGGCAAAGTACTCGAAAGTACTTGCGAGTAGATGTTCAATGGAACACAGCTTTATGAAAATATGAAAACCCCCTAGTGGAAAAAAATCGCGTAATTACTTGTGAAATTTCTACTGCACTACCTCCAGCCAAGAGCATGTGTAGTTCGTGGCACTTGGAAGTACTTGCGAGTACTTTGCCAGGCCCAATGGAACGCAGCAAATATGTGTGCTTAAAGAGCCAAAGGGCTCTAGTTCATATAAGGCCTAATTTATGGCCAGAAAAGTCCCTAGGGGCAACACAAAGCATAACCAAAAAACATGCAATTTGCAGCGAGCAAATTCACTGCGCGAAGGACTTCTACAATGTACTCCATGCTGAGTACATGTTAACTACAATATACATATACTATGAGTAAAATGCTCATAATAACAACTTACCGTACTTATTTATCCAAATTCACCGGAAATTGTCACTAATCACACCCGAACGAACTGTCAAACTTTCCGGCACCGATATCCTTCAAACTAACATTTTCTGCGCGGACAGTGCTTCTCAATCTACCATTTCGCGACTTGCGGATTGTGCCTATGCTAATATAAAAGCATAAAAGTATGCAAATAATGAGTTATATTAACATAACCACATTCATGTTGTGGAAAAGAGATGGAAAATGCGCAAAGGAGAAAGCGCTAGGTGGAAGATGTTCTAGGATCCACTTATTGGTAATGCCACAGTGTGTGGAAGGTTAATTTAGCTGGAAACCATGGAAAACTAACCGGAAACCATGGAAACTGATGTTTGAAAAAAGAAACAAAAAGTACGGTATAAAAGAAGTAGCGCTGGCTTAGAAATCACTCTTTCGTGAACCAGCATATGCGGAAGATAAGAACCTGAAAAGAAAGGTAAGAAAGTGAAATAGGAAATATATGACCCTGACCCATGGTTGAATTGACTTCCTTTATGCTTTCGGTCCTAGTGCGGTATAACCTTCGGTAAATTAATTTTGACATAAAATTATAACTTAGAATCTTTTCGAATATAAATTGTATGAAGACTTAGTAAGTTTTGAATTGTTAATTTAAAAACTATGTGTTTGAATAGATAAAGGAGATTATTAATTTTGAATTATCGAGTGGAAATTTGTGTTCTACATAGTGATAAGAGATAGAATTGTAAACCTTTTCGTTTGTAAATTGGAATTTGAATTAAAATAGATTTGGATAGTTAACTCAGTGATTTTGAGTCTTTTATTTGGATTACTATTCGTAATATTTCTTGATTCCCTTAGGTGGATATCAAACAGATTATCAGCGAATTGTTTGACGTGAATCGCCAGAGGCTCCAATTGATGATTACAGACTGCTCACTTTAACGTTTGGTACTAAAAGTGCCCCATATTTGGCTACTCGGGTTTTGAGACAGGTGGCTGAGGACGAGAGGGCAAGATTCCCGGTTGGTGCTAAAGTTGCCGAAAGGGATTTTTACGTGGACGATTTCATATCAGGGGAGACAATGTTGAGGCGGCGCTAATAATTCAAAGGGAAGTCATCGATCTTATGAAATCAGGAGGGTTTTCATTGAGAAAATGAGTTTCGAATTCGAAATTTTTATTGGAGAACATACCGGCTGATCAACGTGAAATTAATTTGCCGCTGGATATTGACGACTTGGACAGGATACGCGCATTGGGAATGCGCTGGAATCCGCAAATCGATGCTTTTTCGTACGCGGTGAATTTGGATACAACGCCTATGAAATGGACCAAACGCAACATATTATCGGAGATTTCCAAATTATTTCATCCGCTTGGCTGGCTGACACCATCAATGATTTTTGCAAAATTGATGATACAAAGGCTCTGGCTTGAGGGCTTGAGTTGGGATCAGGAAATTTCTCCGGACATGGAGCGGGAATGGCTCCATTATAGGGATAAAATTAAGGACATGGAACAAATAAGCATTAATCGATGGACACAATACACCGAATAGGATGGTGCTGTTGAACTCCACGGTTTTTCGGATGCTTCGGATCGCGCTTACGCTGCCGCGGTTTATATTTGCCCAACTGACTCAAAGGGAAATAGACATGCTAACCTCCTTGTCGCAAAGAGCAAAGTTGCTCCTATACGAACCACTTCAGTTGCCCGATTGGAACTCTGCGGAGCTGTTATGTTGGCTAAGTTGTTGAGGTATGTTGTGAGTGCGCTGGATATACAAAAACCTGTGGCACTGCATACGTGGACTGACTCTGAAATTGTTATCGCATGGCTGCGATCCCATCCTTCGAAATGGACTACGTTAGTTGCTAACATAGTTTCATTGATTCACGACATTCTTGGGGAGAACAGTTGGAAGTATGTGCCATCAGCGCAGAATCCGGCCGATTGCGCTTCCAGGGGTATGGCTCCCAATACACTGAAAGATCACAAGCTTTGGTGGAAGGGCCCGGAGTGGTTGACTAAGGATAAAGGCCATTGGCCTTCTCAAAAACTAAAGGCAAGTCCAGAGGTAGAGAAAAAGAAACCAAAAACATACAGTCTCAGACCACCGACCCTGACTTAGTCACTCCGGTGTCTAAATTTGGCACTCTCTGGACCGAGAAGGAATGGGAACGTAGGCTGGAGAAAATTCACCGCGTCAACGTTCATGCCTCCGAGACGCCATCAGTACTACTTGTGGACGGGGCCCCCCACCTTGCTGACTCGACTTGGATCCGGACATTCTTCACCAAATATTTCTCGATTTCACCCATCGACTGTGTGAAGCTCCGTCCCCCCAGCCCTGACAGGCCGTCCAAATTTAAGGTGTCTTTACTCCGCAAATACGAGTGGCTCTTTTCCAACCCCGTCAGCTACGGTAGCATCAGAATATCCAAGTGGGTCTCCAAGTCCGTAAGCTTCAACTCTAGCCCTAGTCATACCACTAAACTTAAGACTAACCCTAGCCCTAAAGCTAATTATAAGCCTAACCCTAGTCCTACTGCTAACTTTAAAACTAACACTAACCCTAACGCCATTCTTAAGCCTTTTAAGACCAATCCCCCCTCGATTAAAATTAAAACACCTCGCATCTTTGCCCTTACCGAAACCAACCTAACTCCTAGTATTTACAACAATGAACTTTTTTCCGCGGATTTTTCTGTGTTTCGTGCAGATGCTTGCGATAACGACCTGACCCCCTCGAACCGCGGTGTACTTCTTGCTGTACATACTCGTTTCGGTGCCAGCCTCCACACTTCTTCTAACTCCTCAAGCTTTAATTTCGTCTGCGTCAAAATCACGGTTACCTCCAAATCCTTGTTCATACTCTGCGCGTACATTCGTCCCTCCCAACCACTCGAGGCCTACATTCTTGCGACCGATGCAATCGATTCCATCTTTAATACCCTTGGTCCCAATGACGAAGTTATCGTTCTTGGCGACTTCAATCTCCCCCGCCTAGTATGGCTTCGGTCTGACGACGACCTCTACTTTGTCCCTTCCAACGCCCTCTCCGATAAGGAGACTTTATTTGTCGACCGCCTCTCCGACTCTGGTCTCTGCCAAATTAGTGGCATAAGCAACAATCTTGGCAGACAGCTCGACCTGGTCTTTTCCTCTGACCCTGTTAATACGGCTGTCACTCGAAGCTCTCATCTTCTATCTACGCTTGACCAGTATCACCCTCCTCTCTTCCTAACTCTTGCCCTCGAGTCCACCCCTCTCCACTCTACTTCGGAGACATCTTTCCACTTCAATTTCCGCGGGGGTGACTTTGGCAAATTAAACTACCTACTTTCCCAATCGTCCCTTCCTTCCCTCACAACCGTGTCTCAGCTCTCCGCTGTTGATGCCCTCGACGTTTTTTACACCGAACTCTTTGCCTGCCTGGCCCAATCTTTTCCCTATCGACCGCGAAGAGATCATGCCGCCTCCCCCCCATGGTACAACAAAGAACTTCGATCCCTTCGGAATAAGAGAAACAAGCTGTGGCAGGCATACCTACTATCGCGCACTGACCCCGACCTTTCCGAATATCTTGCCGCGGCTTCTCTTTTCTCTGCGCGCAGCGAATTCTCTTATCTCGACTATCTGAGTCGTATGCAGTCTACCCTTATCTCCGATCCCAAGCGTTTTTATCAATTCATCAACATTAAAAGGAAATCTAGTGGCTACCCCTCCACTCTGAAACTTAACGACACTTCTTCCTCCGACCCCCGTTCAATAGCTAATCTCTTTGCTCACCACTTCAGCCAGTCTTTCAGTGAGCATGCCTTCGAGCCCGATGCTAGCTATTTCCATTTCATGGACTCCCGCCCTCAGACCACCCTTGCTTCCATCAATATCGACCCTGCAATGGTTGCTACCGCCATCGCTGCCCTTCCTGATGATCATAACCCTGGCCCTGACGGTATTCCCGCCATCGTACTGAAAGAGTGCGCTCAACACTTGATTGGCCCCCTTTCCTCTATTTTTCAACTCTCTATCTCCCAAGGAGTTTTCCCGGCAAAGTGGAAAGACTCCTTCATCATCCCCATCCATAAAAAGGGCTGTAAGAGTGAGATCTCCAACTACCGCCCTATCGCCAAACTCTCCTGCATACCGAAACTCTTCGAAAGCATCGTCTACGATTGCTTGTTCTTTCACTGCAAACCCATATTTTCCCCGTCCCAGCATGGCTTCCTTAGAGGCCGATCGACCACCACTAACCTTACCGACTTCATCTCCCGAACACTGTGTGCCCTGGAAAGCGGCGACGAGGTTGACGTCATCGCCACTGACTTCAGTAAGGCGTTTGATAAAATCTCGCATGAATTAATTCTTTTCAAACTTTACTCCCTTGGCTTCAATCAGCTCTTTACCACCTGGATGAAGTCTTATTTCGAACACCGCCACTACAGGGTCCTTTTCTGCTCCTCTTCCTCCAGCTCTTTCGTGGCTAACTCGGGAGTCCCCCAGGGCAGCCACTTAGGTCCGTTGCTTTTCATTCTGGCCATCAATGACGTCGAGTGCATTATCAAGCACTCGGACCTTTCTATCTACGCCGACGACATGAAAATCTCCAAACGGATATCCTCTACCTCCGACTCCCGACTGCTTCAAGACGACCTAGACAATTTCGGCATTTGGTGCAGAAAAAACTCTCTTGAGCTTAATGTCTCCAAATGCCAATCCATCACTTACTCCCGTAGACGCCCCTCTTCTTCCCCCAGAGTTTACCGTTTGTCTAATAATCCTATCTCATCCGTTTCCTCTCTCCGCGACCTAGGTGTCATCTGTGACTGCGAACTTAATTTTCGTGAACACATTGACAACGTGATCGCTAGGGCCAACTCTGCGCTTGGCTTCGTGAAGCGTTGGTCAAAGGAGTTCCTTAACCCCTACGTTGCCAAATCCCTCTTTATTACCTTCGTTAGGCCTCTCCTTGAATACGCTAGCCAAGTATGGTCCCCATTCCAATCCAGCAGCATCAACAGGATTGAGGCTATCCAACGCAGGTTCCTTCGCTTCGCTCTACGTGATCTTCCCTGGTCTGACCGTTTTAACCTCCCCCCCTATGAAAACCGCCTCTTGCTGATTAACCTGCAGCCCCTGTGGAAGCGGCGGGACCTCGCCGACATTACCTTCATACATCAGCTGCTTATCGGCGAGATTGACTGCCCTTCTCTACTTGAGCGAATCTCCTTCTACACCAATCCCCGCAACCTCCGTTCGGCCCCTCTCTTTCGCCCCGCCTACCACCGTACCAACTACGGTCTTTCTGAGCCCCTCACCCGCATGCTTCGCAAGGCCAACTCCCTTCCTTCCTTTGACTTCCACCTGAGTAAAACATCTCTCAGGCGGAACCTTAATAGCCCCCCCTAATCGTTCCTTTCACAGTCTCCTCCCTTAAATTTTTAATTTTTATTTTAATTCTTAATTTATTTTAATTTTTAAGTTCTCATTAAACCTGTAGCTTGTATTAAGCGAATAAATAAATTAAATTAAAGTCTCACCTCCGCGATAAACGAGCTGGAACTGGAAAGCAGATATTCGTCGTTGGAAAAACTTTTGCGCGTCACCGCTTATATACAGCGGTATGCTTATAATTGTAGGAAGCCTAAATGCGAACGAAGGAGCAGTTATTTAAACGCTGCGGAGTTGAAGGAGGCTCTTAACACATGCTTGAAGCGGGCGCAACGAGCTCATTTTGCAAATGAGATCCGTTCACTGGAAGGTAAACAAAATATTAATCGTGGAAGCAGGCTGGTGAAATTGGCTGCGTTTATCGATTCCTATGGAATAATCAGGGTGGGTGGAAGGATTCGGAATGCGAACTTGTCGTACGATGAAAGGTTTCCTATCATTCTGTCAGATAGGGGACCTCTGACGAAGCTGTTAATCCAGAAAATGCACGGGGATACATTGCACGGCGGGACCCAGTTGATGATGAATTTGCTTGCAAAAAAGGTACTGGTTGTTGAATGCAAGAAACACGATCCGATCAGCGGTGCACACCTGTCTTCCTTGCCACCGGCAAAAAGATAAAACTCAGACCCAGTTAATGGCGGATCTTCCAAGATCAAGAGTTACAGTGGCCCGTCCGTTTTCGCATACTGGAGTAGATTATTGCGGACCATTTGAGCTAAAGATGCATAAAGGTAAGAGAGCAGGCAAATATAAATCTTACATTGCATTGTTCGTTTGCATGGCCACCAGAGCGATTCATTTGGAACTTGTGACGGACTTGACGGCGGAGGGCTTCATCGCAGCATTTCGTAGGTTTGTTTCGAGACGAGGCTTGTGGACGGCAGTTTACTATGATTGTGGTACAAATTTTATTGGGGCAAACCGTATACTGTATAAAGAACATCAGCAATTTGCCCACCAGATCAATTCGCAAATGGCGGAAAGTCTCGAAGGCCAGGGCATCGAGTTCCACTTCAATCCGCCATCTTCGCCTCATTTTGGAGGCTTGTGGGAGGCAGGCGTTCGGTCAACAAAACACCACCTCAAAAGAGTTCTAGGACTTACCCTTCTCACATATGAGGAATTCACGACAACCATAACCCAAATCGAGGGGTGCTTAAACTCGCGACCCTTGTGTGAGATGACTCGCAACCCCAACGACTTAAACCCTTTAACGCCTGGACATTTTTTGATTGGAGAGGCAATCTTAACACCGCCCGAACCATCCCTATTGGATTTAAAGATGAGTAGATTGAGCAGATGGCAATATTTGCAGAAGCTCTATCAGGATTTTTGGAATAGATGGAATTCAGAGTACTTAAGCAGACTGCAGGCGAGGCCAAAGTGGACAGAGAAGGTGGAGAATGTCAGCGTTAATGATTTGGTCCTCATCAAGGCGGAAATTTTTTCGCCCTGTCGATGGCTCTTATTTATAATTTATATACATTATCTAAAGTTCCCTAGAGCCTCTTGCCTACTGTAATCTGCCCATTTAATCAGTTTCTCTGCTTCGAATCTGTCCCGAATTTTATTTGTTAGTGCTTGAGTAATTTTTTCCAAATTTTTCAGTCGAAATTGTAATTTATCGTTTGATCTTTTTCTTCCAACAGGTTCAAGATTTACGTCAGGATGTAAATCTTTGTAACGTGCTATTGTCGCTCGATGAACTTCCGCATGAGAAGCAGAGTAACGCGCAAATGCAGCTCGATTAACTTCTCTGGACATGAGGAACTGTAACGTGCTAACGTTTCTTTGCGTTTTTCGGGGTTATTCTGGCGATAACGAATAGCTGCTTCTTTGATTTGTTGAGAACGGGATAGTTTTGAAGTTTAGGCCTTCCTCTTTTAGCCTTTTTAGGTCTTCCTCCTTTTTTAGGAATGTTTTCAATATCTCGATTCAATTGCTCATCAGGAGATACTAAAGAGGACGTAGTATTAGGAAGGAGCACTTCATAATGACCTCCTAAGAAACTAACAGAGAATCGTTAACGTTTCACTGGTTTCCCAGGATCACTACCGAAGCGGCGGCCGCCATAAGTTCGGATACGGAACCATAAGTGGTAGCTTTCAGCATTGCCACCGAGTATAGATCAGTGTTAATGTAAGGGTCTCCGTGCTCGTCACAAGTATAAAGTTGCATCTCATCCCAATGCGCTACCACATACTCGACAACAGCACGCCTGATGTCATATGACGATTCAAAATTGCGATACATACAGAATGACTAAGAATGGAACAAACACGAACCATCTCCAAGAATAGGAACAATCCAGTGTGGATCTTTATTTACGTACAGTATTTCAGATTTCATTGCAAAACTCATTTTCACGGTAAATGAAATTTCAAAATTATTTTTTTTTTAAACTTTACGTTAATTGGAGTATCCAAACAACATCCAAATCGCTAACAAGGAATATCAGTAAACAAATTAATTATTATTAAATTAAACCAGTAATAACAAACTAAGGGGAAGCAAATAATCCTCCTTATTTTATTTTAAGAAACAAAATATTTTTTTTATGTAAAACTTTACGTTAATTGGAGCTTCCTACTTATTACAGGCTTACAGCTCAATTAATTTTTTCTGGCCCAGTCACAAAATATGCCTACTAAATTTTTTTTAAAAAACTCCTAGAAACAATATTATTTGAATTTCTACAGTGAATTTACTTTGATTGATTCTTTGTCCCTTGCAAACATATGTCAAGCATCATGAACGTATTTAGAAAATGGGACTAAAAATTCGGAATGTCAGAGTTTTTCCTTGTAAGCTAAACAATAACAGTTTTCAAAATTTGGAGCTTTTGGGTCTGCTAGAAGTACCTTCGAATTTTGATGATCGGTGAGTGTGTCAGTGAAAAAATTAAAGAACTTTGACTAGCGATAATTCGTAAAATACTGGTTCAAATTTAATGTAATTTGGAAATATACCTAGCTATGTAATGCCCTCTTGGTCACTGAAAATTTAGGCTTCTAGTTTTTTCCGCAACGGAGTTACAGGTGGGTCGAAAATGGCCCGAATGGCTTCGAGAAAAGGATGTTACGGCCGTGCCTTTTTTCTTGCTCTTTTCCTCGACTTGGCGGATATTTATAGAAGATAGAAGATATTTATAGATTAAAAACTATTTTTTCTTTACCCAGTCTCCCCTATGTATTTTTATGCAATGAAACTTGGCATATAAGAAAAATAAGAAGCCAGACTTGTTTCACCTGCAAATTTTATAAAAAACGTTACATTACATAAGGGTGACGGCTATGAGAGCTACCATACTCAAACAAAATATATATACATATATATATACATATATTGTTACCGTAGCGGCCTCGGTTTAATTTATTAAACCAACGGCAATTCGTCCGAGAGGGAGACTTTATAAATTTTTGGTAGCGAAAGAAAATTTGATGCCGAAACTCCAAACTCGGCCGGCGAAGCAATCTGGCAACCCTGCCCACTGGCTGCTGACAGAGTTAGCTCTGCACGCAAGTTTCCCCACTCGCGGCTGGATGTTGCTGGAAAGCACGGCGGGGTAAGCAGCTCGCTCGCTGTTTACCTTCCAGCAGCAGCTTGTTTTCGGCGGCGCGGCGGTGCTGATGTTGTTCGACCGAAAGGCAGCTCGAATTATGAGCTGTGCGCGAGGGGAATTCGGCGGTGTGTGGTTCTTGTGCAGTGTCAAGCGAGTGAAGGCCTGCGCCCATGCGATCCAGCGCCCTGCGTTCATGCATCGCGCTTTAAGCTGTTGCTGCACGAAAATATTGAAATCCATGCTTTCTTATGGAGCTTCGCCCATAAGCGATGCATGGCGATGCATCGACGCATGGAAATGTTGAACATTTCTCAATATTTTCATGCATCGGGACGCATCAGCCGGTTTGAACCTAGGGTGGACTTTCAAACTTGCAAGTTCGAAGTTGTGCATTCACAGCATTTACATCCCGGCAAAGTGTACCTGAAACATTGGACGCACCTAATAGCAGAATTCCTGCTAAAAGAAATTTAATTAATATAGTAAGATCCATTTTTATCTTTTTAATATTCAAAATTGCTCCTTCAATAAAATTCCCGCGTTGTGCTCTGGCTGTGCTGTGGCTGTGCTGTGACTATTGACAATTTGTGGCATTGTGACGGATCTTATGGGTGAACCTCTGAATTGCCATGCAGCGCCATGCATCGAGATCCATCAACAGCTTAAAGCTCGATGCATGAACGCAGGGCGCTGGATCGTATGGGCGCAGGCCTTGAGTGTGGTGCGACGGGAACGATTGTGCCAGCAGGGAACTCAGGGAGTTTGCCTTTTCAGGGACCACTGAGGAGCTGCGGGAGGCCAGATGTCGCCGGGGAACAGGTGATAGCGCACCGACAGGACACGGAACTTCGCGGGAGCGGACATGGGTCCGACTTTTACTCCAGGTAAGCTATCGCTTTGTTTACTTCGGTGGCTGGACAGTGTTTACGTTGTGTAAAAACGCGATCACCATCCCAATATGGCCGCGGTGGAATTCACGGCCGGCGGAGCCCGTGAGTGTGTGCGTGTCGTGTTGGGGAAAGCGGCTCGCTCGCGGAGAGGCGAGATGTTGCAGCAACCCGCCGGCAAAGAATATGGAAACTAGTTTACAAAGAATAGGCACTCCGGCAATTATCTCCTTATCTTTTTTTGACCTTCCTACCGTTATTCCACCCAACCCCACAATTTTGTCAGAAGTCGATAGTTGCTTAAGCACTACGTTGGAAGAGAGATGAAAAGTGCTGTGACGGAGCTTGGAACTTGAAGGAATTGGTACAGAATTGTCACAGGGTGCCGAGGAAATGTGGCTTTAGGAGAAAATCTTTAAGAAATTTCGGAAAAAATTTCTTTTTATTGTAGAATTTTTTAAATTTTTATTATAATAGTTAATAATAGGTGGTGTTTTTGTTACAATCGGATCAAGACCAGATTAAGCAGGAACGATTGCATTGCATTGAAATTTTTGGGGAGTTATCCATATCAAACAATTTATATGTGGTACAAATGAAATAAAATTGCTTTGATTTATACCCAATTTGATTAAAAAAAATTAATCCAAAGATGTGCCTGTTTTAAAATGTGAAGTTTTGATGAATAAGCATAAAGGAAATTTTAAGTGACTTTTGCAAATTGTAAAATTGTTATATAGGAGGCGGATTATAGATTTCAATGCAATTAAAAATTTCATATTAATCTCAGCTGGATGCGATTTTAAATAAACCCAGTAAATTAGAATATTTTCATACACAAAAACTCAACTCGAAAGAACCACCCTGTCAAAGGAAAGCAAACTGATCGCAAGCGCGCCTCACCATACAATGGCATAAACAAGAGCGCATAAGAAAACGAATGGTGAAAAAACGTAAACAAACTTAATCTGTGTAAGCCTTCAATGTGTGAGGCAGGCACTCGATTTCTACCTGTTCCTATTTGAGAAGCACGGCCGAGCCGGCACCAACACAGTGCCAGACAAAACAATGCAAACAAGAGCGCACCGTAATAGGTGAACTCTGGTGTCATTGTGTGTGCGGCGATTTTGAATGTCGCCGTCCTTATTCTTTATTAGGCACTTTAAATGGGAATTCGGACTTGGAACAAGCAGGGAAAGATTCTCTTTCTAACTAATGGGAAAATTTTTTGATTTTTTTCCCCAAAATGGGCTGTGGTGGGGATAACTGCGCCGCAAAAATAGAGTGCCTATTCTTTGTAAACTAGATATTCTTTGCCGCCGGGGTTGCTGAACTCGTGAAGTGGGTGGCAGGGGGCCCGATCAGCGGAGCGCCCGGCACAGCTGATGGCAAATTTTGCGTGCTGCGAAATATGTGCAGCTGTTTCTGTCACCCACCTCGATTCTCCCGGCACACCGAAAATCGGCCAACCTCCGGTACACTTTCCGCGGTTATTATTAGAGAATAGGGCACGGCACTTACCTTTAGTCCCGTGGGATTGGCCAACACGGGCTTAATCGCGCTTGAGTCCTTGGCTCGCTCGGGTACAGCACTTCACTCCTGGAAAGTTGCTCGGGAGGCACTTGCGACACTCGGGGCCCACAATTAAGCACCGGGTTTTATGAATACCCACACTTTACTGTCGCGACCACGGCTCGACAATTAATTTTTAGGAGAAACGATCGCCAAAAAGAAACCCACGGTCTGCACTACTTGTCGGTCACATCAAAGATGGCTGGATCATTTACCGCGATGCTCTTCCGGCCTTGACCTTCAGTTGGTCCAAAAGCCGCTGCAGGCGCTAGGGGAGGGCTGGAGGAGTACTAAATATTTCCCTGCAAGAGGCAAGCTAGTAAAACCCATGAATAAAGAAATTAATTTGTTCTCTTTTTTTGCAGGGACTGCAACAATATATTAATCATTGCAATATTATTAAAATCTACTTTATAATAGTTTTATTGTTTTACAGCACAAATTCTCAAATAATAGTCAAACTCGGGCGGGTATTACTTGTAGCGGCATCATTCGCGGAAACGACACTTTGATTTTTATACTTTGTTTCTTCAAAATTGAAGTAGGTGGAGAAAGTAGATAGCAATAGGCATTGTGAAAAAAATAAAAAACCAAAATTAGTATTCGGCATCGACTTTGATTGGAGAAAGATTAGAATTAAAAAATAAAATTCTCTAATCAATAATTCAATTTAAAAGGAAGTTTTATTTTAAAAACAATTAAAGTAAATTCGCATCATTGTAAAAATAATAAAATAAAGAAAAATATGGGAATAAACTAATTATACCCCCCATATACTAATTAAATCTGCAATCGCATAGTTCGGTCTTTTCTATGTCAGTATTCATTTCAGTTGCAAGCGTTAGTTTAAGTGTTAGGATAAGGTAGGGTAAAAATTGATTTGTGCCCAATTGAAATTAAATAAATAAATCAATAAAATAATTATTATGTACTATAAATTTTGAAAAGTCCTCTTGTAGAAGTACCTACCCTTGCTGAATTACTGATCAAAGGCGCACAAAATGCATACTTTATTGTCGACAAATTTTATTTATGTATATCATAATACATGCCTACATATACTAAGTATGTGGTGATTGTAAACACTTATAGCACATTTTCATTTTAATAAGATCATAAATGTTCAAACGGCAAAGTAAGTTTCAGAAATTCTACACTTATTTCTAAATTGCATGGCGGCAGCTGTCCTAAGTATTTTGTCGCATCTCGTTCCGCTTACACAAAATTGATTTTTAATCAGGTCGACGAAGATAATCCTCGTGTATAAACCGGCTTTATTTTACGACCTGAAAGTGAGTTAATAAAACGAGAGCTTTCCTTGTATTAAGAGATACATGGCGTTTTACTTTAATTTGGAACAGATGGTAATTTGAAAACCGTAAAATGTCTTCTTAGTACTATAGTACTGTCATTAAATTCTAGGAACTGAGCATTAAATACGACAATAAAATGGATTTTAAATTCTTATTCCAATGTATACGAATTGTAATCAAAATCTCTTATTCTGCCAGTAGGCTTTTCCGAAAATCATAAAAATTTCAATTGCCGACTGAGTGAAAGTCTATCAATAAACTAAACCATTAAAGTACACACAAAAGCTTTGAAATATTATAGAATAATGAGTAATTTTATAACCATCATTAAGATTGTATCTTTCCTCATTATAAACATACCAATTTTTTGATGAATTCCTACACATCCTGGAAAGGAAATAATCATATTAGCAGTTTACTAAATCGGTACATTCTAACTTTCTTACAAAAATGCAATCAAACTCCTTCAGAGTTGGGTTCTCAGATATGCAGTTAAAAATCAAGTGAAAAGCAAATCACTAAAATTATTTTTAAAGTTGGTGCTAAGAATTAATTAACATTAAGCATAGATTATATAATACAAAGATGTTGCAATCAGTGGATCTGAACTCTGAATGTCCGCAGTTTTCAGATGCTATGGGACGTACCAGTACCTACCACAACATGTTGAGAGTAACCTTAGGAAACATTTTGCAACCTCAGCGACTTTTGCCAGAATTGATCGAGCGCCGGAACAGCAGAGCAGTGGAAAGATTTAGGGAAAGAGGACTTTAGAAAAGGCGCGGAAAGCTGCGTGAATTAAAGGCGCCAAGCAAAACGGAGATGTTACGAAGACCTCATACAAACGAGGCTGCTCTGCGGACGAACTGGAGAAGGTATGCGCCACCGATTAACACGAATCGAATCATTAGGCGATTTATGTATGAAACTGAGTTCTCGGGAATTTTAGGGATTGCTTTATCACCGCCCCTTTAGGATTAAAGGGTTTAATCAAAGATTGTATATATTAAGACGACCCAAGCATAGTGTTGGGAGTAATTATTTGTCATGAGAACTAGGCTTAAGGCAGTTGCGTGATTCTCGCATGCGCATCATCCTACTTCTTCTACTTACCTGTCAAGTTGTCATGTTGAGAATGTGAAAGTTGGGTCTGGTGAAAAGAAGGAATGTATTTTGTTCGGTCAGTGACTACTGGTTTTTATTGTTTGAAGGGCTTAGTTTTGGAAAGGTCAAAAGGTATAAAATGTTTAGTTTAATTTACTGTAGAATAGTCAAATGAATTACGTGGCCTGCAATGTAAAATTTTTGTTTCGTATGTTTGCAGGCGCCTTTTACATTATACTGTAAAGACTGAAATAGGAAAGTTTATGTTCTGTTATGAATATGATTTCTCAATGAATAAATTGATTTAAGAAGGAAAAACATCTGTGCCTCATTCATGCAAAACGGTCAAGCAAAAGTAATTATTCATCACATAGGAACTCACAATTTCCTGAAGCAAACAACAGGCATGCTACATAAGCAGACACAGCATTCCGAGGAGGCTTGATTTTGTCGTACACTTTTCCAAGTCAAAAGCTCCGTCCGCTAAAAGTGCTCCTCTCTTGCGCATAGATGAATTCGCGTGACGCGGGTCGCAGGCGCAGGTTCTTTCACTTTTGTGAAAAATAAAAAACAAAAAAATTATTAATCTATATGAGTGTACCTATCGCCGGAGCCAGGAAAAAAAAAAAAATTTTTGGAAAAAATAGTGCATTCTTGAAATTTAAATACCGAAAACAGACTATTTTTCATTAGTTTTTTACGTCAAAAATATTAGGAAGTCTTTGTAGTAAAATTTGTGTGTTGGTCCCGGCCGTAACCACTTGTGTACTGAATAAAATATTAAAAGTTGAGATGATTCGGATGAATAGTTTTTTTCTGTGCCCCCCGCCGCCCGTGCAGAAAAAAGTAGTTTCGAGATAAATGAGTTTAAATGCATCAATTCACCGTTCGCTACCTGCTAAAAAGGCTGTAGAACCTAAAATACTGTTAATATCATTACAAAAATTTAACTGTATACTCTCGGAAAACTATTTTTCGAAATATTGCAAAAATAATCGATTTTTGTAAAAATTCTAGACCACCGGGTCTCCTTAAGTATCTGTAGGAAATGGAAGGATAACGAGGAAGGATATAAATAAAATATTGATTTTAGCATAGCCAGACCAATCTCTAAAATCCAGACGAATTTTTGTTTTAAGGAATTACAATTTTTCCATATAGTTGCATATATGTATGTATATCATTCAGTAATGAAGTAAATATGTACATAGCTAGTGTATAGAATAAAATGGGTAGTGGAAAAAGACTCACTCTGGAGGAAATTGGAAAAATAAGGGCACTAAAACAAAAAGGACATTCCAATCGAGAAATTGGTAGAAGGATCAGCGGAAGTGCTGGAGTAGTTGACAACTTCCTTAAGGATCCAGAAAATTATTGGAAACAACAACAAGGAAGGACGAAAAGAGCAACGACGTCATCTGAGAGGCGCAGAATCTTACGAATAGCCTCTAATACATCAAAGACATCGAGGGAAATTCAACAAGAGGTTGGAAGATCTGCCAGTATTCGCACGGTGCAACGCATACTTGAGAGCTAACCAACCCTACAACGTCGCTACCTAAAGAAAAAACCACAATTAACACAGAACCATAAAGAAAAAGGCTTGAATTTGCTCGAACACACATGGCGTGGAAGAATGAATGGAGATGCATAATCTTTTCAGCCGAAAAACACTTCACATTGGATGGATCCGACGGATATGCGTTCTACTTTCATGACTTACGAAAGGAGGAGAAATTTCTAGCCCGTCGACATAGCAGAGCAGGAGGTGTCATGGTTTGGGGAGCCATTTCTTACAATAGACAATTCGACCTTATTTTTGTGGAGGGCACACATCTGATGATTATATAAAACTGCTAAGGAGCGCCAAACTAAAAATAATTGAAAAGATGGAAGGTCAACATTGAACTTTCCAACATGATCACACTGCAGTTCATACAGCCAGAGTTATTAAACGCTGGTTTGAGGACGAAAATGTTGAAGTTTTGGTTTAGGCATCACTATCTCCAGACCTCAAAATCATCGAAAATCTCTGGGAATGGCTTACAACAAAAATGTATGGGTCCGAAAAACAACATTAAAGAATTGAAAGAAACAATAACAACGGCTTGGAACGAGATTTCCTTGGAAATAATAAGGAATTTGTACAATTCTATGGAAAATAGAATTTTGGAAGTTATAAACCCAAATGGTGGTAACACACACATTATTAAAAAATGAATAAATGGTAATGTGGTGTTGGACATTTAATTTCCTTTAAACCCATTTCACTTTTTTTCTTTAAACCCTAGAATTTCTTCTGAAAACTGGAAGTGCCTACAATCAAGTGTCGCAGGTTTTTATAGCAATGTTAAGGTAAAAACTCATAAAAAAAAATAACGCATTAGATGCACGGGAAAAACCCACAAAGTAATTAGCACTTGTTCTATGTAATGAGGGGTATGCATTTTCTTAGAATTTGTCATTACTTAAAATACCTGAGTATTTGAAACTGCCTACAATTATGTGTCGCGGAGTGTATATACAGTCTTTGATTAAACCCTTTAATCCTAAACTGTCGATGATAACGCATTCCCTAAAATTCCCGAGAACTCAGTTTCATACAAAAATCGCTTAATGATTTGATTCGTGTTAATCGGTGGCGCATACATTTTCCAGTTCGTCCGCAGGGCAGCCTCATTTGTATGAGGTCTTCGCAACATCTCAGTTTTGCCTGCCTTTCATTCACGCCGCTTTCCGCGCCTTTTCTAAAGTCCTCTTTCCCTAAATCTTTCCACTGCTCTGCTGTTGCGGGCGGCGCTCGACTTAAGGCCTGCGCTCATACGATGCAGCGGCCTGCGTTCATGCATCAAGCTTTAAGCTCTTGATGCATGAAAATATTGAAATCCATGCTTTCTTATGGAGCTTCGCCCATAAGCGATGCATGTCAATGCATCGACGCATGAAAATGTTGAACATTTTTCAATATTTTCATCCGTCGGGACCCATCAGCGGGTTTGAGCCTAGGGTGGATTTTCAACCTTGCAAGTTCAAAGTTGTGCATTCACAGTTGGTTGTTTACATCCCGACAAAGTGTACCTGAAACATTGGACGCACCTAATAGCAGAATTCCTATTAAAAGGAATTTAATTAATAGAGTAAGATCCATTTTTATCGTTTTAATATTTAAAATTGCTCTTTCAATAAAATTCCCGCGCTGTGCTGTGGCTGTGCTGTGACTATTGACAATTTGTGGCATTGTGAGATGACGGATCTTATGGGCGAACCTCTGAATTGCCATGCAGCGGCATACATCGAGATCCATCAAGAGCTTAAAGCTTGATGCATGAACGCAGCTGCATCGTACGGGCGCAGGCCTTTATTTTGGCAAAAGTCGCTGAGGTTGCAAAATGTTTCCAAAAGTACTTCTCAACATATTGCGGTACCTACTGGTACGTCCCATAGAAACTGAAAAGTGCGGACATTCAGAGCCACTGAATGCAACATCTTTGTATTATATAATCTCTGATTATAGGCAGAGGCGAGTTTTATCAAAAATCAATTTCATGCTTAATATTGCGGATATTGTGGGTGTTGAATACACGCAAGCAAATAAAAGAAATTAGAGGAATTTCCTTAAAAAATGTGTATCCTTTCGTTGCTTGCTGCAAAAAGTGTGTAGCGGGTAAATTAAGGAAAAGAATGTGAGGTTGTAGTTCAATTTCCTTTTTATTTCGCTTTATTTTCCAAAATTCACGAAGATTGGATCTTCTATTTCTCCTGTAGAAATCACCCGACCAATTCGTCGAGTTCTATTTCTGTGGTAGAGAATCACAGTTCGAAGAACCGTCGCTTCTACGGGAAAATTATAATTATGTATCTTCTAGATTAGGTTTCAACAATTCTAACTCTAGAAAACCTATTATATATTATTTCTTTACAAATGTATTAATTCAATTTGTGGCGGCCGTGTGTGGACCTAGCTTCAGGTGCTAGCATAAATAAGAAGAAGCACAGTCAGTGTCGCCAACACACAGGACACAAGAACGCCAGCTAAAAAGAGAGACAGAACTCCTCCCGACACCGGCTTGTAACTTTGCGTTGATTAAATAAATTAATTAAAGTAGCACGCGTCTTTTATTGTTAGGGAAATACTCCCAACCCTATAGTGGTGACCCCGACGCCGAAAAGGTACCAAGAACTCAATTACGTGGTCGTGAACTTTAGTGAGTGGTATAAAATCGCCGGTAAATTAAAACATGTCGGTCGACGAGCCCGCAGCCGCGGACGCTGTTCATGGAGGCGGTGCACGGCGAGAGGAAATATCGCATATCGCACTGAAGACACCACCGTTTTGGGCTGAATCACCGGAAATTTGGTTCACCCAGATGGAGGCTCAATTTTCTACGTGCAACATAACATCGGATCACACAAAATTTAATCATGTGGTCGGAGCCATCGACGGAAAGGTTCTGCAGCAGGTCAGGAACGCGGTTCTAAACCCCCCTGTGACCGATAAGTATGGCAATTTAAGAAACTTTTTAATAAAGCGATTTTCGGATTCAGATGAATCCAAGATAACTAAACTTTTGAACGAGGTTTCTTTGGGAGATAAAAAACCCTCCCAGCTATTGAATGAAATGCGACATTTGGGTGGCACTAGTGCAACGGACGCTTTGCTGCGCTCATTATGGTTAAATAGGTTACCTATGCAGGTGCGAGCTATCCTGTCAGCGAGTAAGGATGACCTCGAGTCGTTAGCATCCATGGAGGACAAAATAGTGGAAGTGAGCGACTTTGGTGTTGCCAGCATTTCAAACGGGAAAAATGTTTTTTCGGTTTCTCAATCGGCGCAAGTGGCGGCCCTAGAACATGAAATTGAAAAACTCACAAGCGCGGTCGAGTCCCTTCGATTTCGCGAACGTTCGGTTGATTACCGTTGACATATACATATGTACACACACCCATATGTATATCGAAACGGGGACTGAGATCGAGTACGGCCCTACCACGGCAGCCATCTCAGTTGCCAATTGTTACTCGACCAAACTACTTGTTAAATAAATGTCTTAAACAAAGTTACAACCAAGTGTTTGCAATATCTCCATGTGCAGAGATACCACATGGCGCAGCCGTTTAAAACTAAGTGAATATAGTAATAAAACTACGTATAGTAAAATTTATCCGAGCATATCATATCATCATGGACAAATTCCATCCACCCGCAAAGCTAAGTCTAACGGGAAATCTACATGAGAACTGGCAGAAATTTGAACAATATATCACGATATATCAATTGGAAACCAAAGGCAATAAGGAGTCAGCGGAAATACAAGTTGCTCAGCTTCTAAATATAGCGGGCGAGGAGGCTATCGAACTCTTCAATACGTTCGAGATGACAGCAGCGGACAAAGCGGACATAAAAAAGGTGAAGCAAAAGTTCGAGGAGTACTGCAACCCAAGGAAAAACATCGTATATGAGCGCTACTTATTCTACTCGCGCTGTCAACGTGAAGGTGAAGCATTTGACCACTTTCTAACGGACATCACGAAGCTGTCCAAAAGTTGTGAGTTCTCGGATACGGATTCTATGGTGCGTGACCGAATCGTTCTCGGAGTCGCTGACAAGGAGATCCAGACGAAGCTTCTCAGGACAGATTCCCTGACCTTAGCAAAAGCTACGGAGATGTGACGAGTGGCCGAACTGACCAACGCTCAGGCAAAGGAGATAACAGGTAGCAAGAGTAAAATAGAGGTAATACGTAAAAATTCAACTAATATAAATAAACATAACTTTGAACAGAAACCTAGCAATTCTAAAAATGTAAGCAACTTTGTAAAGAATAATGTAAAGAGCCCTGCTCGATCTCAGATCCGGTCCCCTCAACCTCAGTCTGATAAGCGCTCACCGCAGGAAAAAACCGCTAAGCGCTCAAATTATAATTGTCAGAACTGTAGTTACAACCACGAGTATGGTAATTGCCCTGCATACGGCTCAATTTGTCGATTGTGTCATAAACGGAATCATTTTGCGAATAAATGTAGAAGTCAAAAAAGAAAGAACGTTAATGAAGTTCAAGGTGGGACCGCAGAAATCGATTCATTATACATTGATGAAGTGCTTATCGGCTCAATTTGTGATCAACACAATTCATGGCATGCTAAACTAGTAATAAATAATGAGACTATCAATTTTAAAATTGATACGGGAGCTGATGTCAACGTGATTCCTCTTGCAATATTCAGCAAAATAAGTAATAAAAACGAAATCGCTAAAACAGATCTTAAATTAGAAGCCTGGTTATCCTCTAAACTGCGTGGGTGAAGTTACTCTTAAGGTTCAGTATAACCAAAAGGCAGTGCCGGTAAAATTCATTATATTGTCCAATACAAACATTAAGCCAATACTAGGCTTGAAAACGTGCATTCTTTTAAATTTAATTAAGAAAGTTGAATCGGTCCAATGCGCTTCGTCAAGCGAATTTATTTCACAGCATAAAGATATTTTTACGGGCCTCGGAAAATTTCCCGAAAAGTGCTTACTACGCTTGAAATCCAATGCAGTTCCAGTATCGAAGCCCCCTCGTAGAATTCCTTTTAGTATACGGGATAAGGTTCACAGCAAATTAAAACAAATGGAAGCCTCGAACATAATTTCTAAAGTTGAAGAGCCTTGCGAGTGGACTCACAATCTGGTTATCGTGGAAAAGCCTGACAAATCGCTTAGAATTTGTCTCGATCCACGTGAGTTAAATCTAAACCTCAAACAAGGTCACTTTCTAATACCCACACTGGAGGATTGTATGAGACATCTCCGCAATATGAACTTCTTCACGGTTCTTGACCTTAAGGACGGATTTTGGCAATTGGAACTTGATGAGCCGTCTAAGATGTTAACGGTTTTTAGTACTCCATTTGGTAATTTCAAATTTAACGTTCTTCCATTTGGTTTGAATGTAGCACCTGAAAAATTCCAGCAAGTCAATACTAAGTACTTTGGCGACCTGCCTGGTGTCTTTATATACATTGACGACATATTAGTGGGAGGTCAAAACGAGAGCGAACACGATGATTACCTCAGGCGCGTAATTGAACGAGCTCGAAGCATCAATGTGAAATTTAACGCCAAAAAGTTTCAGTACGGAGTGCAGGAAATTCGGTATCTTCTCCAATGGAGGAATTGGACCCGATCCGAATCGCGTTTCGGCCATTCAGAATATCAAAATCCCTACAAATCGGAAGGAATTAGAAAAAATTTTAGGTACTATTAATTATTTACGAAATTTCATACCTAAGTATGCCGAGCTTAATGCCCCTCTACGGAGCCTATTAAAAAAGAATACAATTTTCAGTTGGTCTGCATATCATACTAAAGTCCTTGAAGAAATAAAGGAAGCGATAGCCAATACAACCCAATTACAGATATTTTCGCCAAATAAACCCATAGTAATACAAACTGACGCTTCAAAAAACGGACTCGGGTGTTGCCTAATGCAAGAGAATAAACCGGTATGTTTTGCATCCAAAAGCCTGACCCAAGCTGAATGTAACTATGCGCAAATTGAGAAGGAAATGCTTGCGATATTATATGCCTGCCGCAAATTTCATGATCTAATCTACGGTCAAAAAGTTACCATTCACACAGATCATCGGCCCCTCGTTTCAATAATGAACAAATTAATTTCCGAAATACCATCCAATAGACTACAGAGAATGCGTATAAAATTGCTTATTTACGATCTAACACTAACATATGTCCCCGGGCGGGATCTTCATGTAGCTGACCTACTGTCAAGAAATTCAATGCTGGACCCCTCTATAGATACCGATCAATCCTTGACTGCAGTTGTGCATTCAGTCAATTTATCTGAAAGTAAAAGATTGCTGTTCATCAAAGAAACGGCAAAAGACCCAATATTACAAAATTTAAAGAAATTACATTTGGAGGGCTGGCCAGCTGATAAGTCGAAGCTGCCATGCTCGATGCGACGATACTGGAGCTTGAGGGACAAGCTGTACTTTGAAGATGGCTTGATGTTTCATGAAGAGAGGATTTTCGTTCCCTTCGCTTTGCAGAAGGATATGCTTGCAATATTACATGAGCCACATTTTGGGATAACTAAAACCAAAGCTAGAGCCAGGAGTCTACTATATTGGCCCAACATGAATGACGACATTGAAGCAATCGTCGCTAAGTGTCGAACATGCGAGAAATTTAGCTCTGCAAACCAGCACCAACCTTTAATTCCTCATGAGATTCCTTCTCTCCCATTTATAAAAGTAGGCTGTGATCTACTTGAGTATGGAGGCAGATACTTTTTGGTCCTAATGGATTATTATTCTAAATGGCTGGAACTAAAACCCATAAAGGACAAAACTGCCAAAAGTGTAATGCATGCGCTCAAGGAAATATTCGCTGTGCACGGCATACCGCGGCAAGTTGTAAGCGATAATCAGCCGTTTAATTCGTTCGAGATGCTGAGTTTTGCAAGGGATTGGAACTTTACGTTTTTGTTTTCCTCCCCTATGTATGCTAGATCTAACGGCTTGGCAGAAAAAGCTGTAGGCATTGCTAAGAAAATCCTTAAAAAGAGCCAAGAGGAGAACAGGGACGTGCAGTTCTCACTCTTGGAGTATCGCAGCTGTCCAGTTGCAAATTTGGGGTATTCACCATCTCAAATTTTAATGAGTAGAAATTTGAGATCCAAACTCCCGATTCGAACTGAACTGCTCAAACCGAAAATAATTGATATAACTGGGAAAATAGAACTTAACCAATCTAAACAAAAATATTATCACGATCGTAACGCCTTACGACCAGAAGTCAATATTAATCCCCGTGATAATGTGGTTTATCAAAATAAGGGAAGCTGGGAACCCGCCACAGTTATTGAACGCCATTCTCAACCTAGATCGTATCTGATCCAGAATGAGCAGAACAATATAATCCGAAGAAATGTTGTGCATTTAAGGCCTTCTTTCAACGCTCCTAACTTCAGATCTGTTGGTGATACTGATCCCTCTACATCCACTCCTAGCACTGATCCCTCTACACCTACTACTAACACGGATATCAGGTCCTCCACAGAAAATGAAAACGCACCGCTAGCGGTAACTAGAACTAAACCGCAGCCTGAGCCTTATCGCACAAGATCTGGCCGAATATCTAAACAGCCAGACTTTTACAAAGGTTGAGATATTGAATTAAATTATTATTAAATTATTGAATTATCATTATCATAAGAATTGTGATCCCACCTTGAGAAGAAAAAAAAAAAAAAAAAAAATTTAACTGAATATGCATTTGGAAAAAATAAAAATAAAAGGGGGAAGATGACATATACATATGTACACACACCCATATGTATATCGTAACGGGGACTGAGATCGAGTACGGCCCTACCATAGCAGCCAGCTCAGTTGCCAATTGTTACTCGACCAAACTACTTGTTAAATAAATGTCTTAAACAAAGTTACAACCGAGTGTTTGCAATATCTCCATGTGCAGAGATACCACAACCGTGGGAACCGTTCAAGATCAAATAGTAGATCCGGCTCGCGTAGGTTGTGCTACTATCATAGGAAGTTTGGCGAAAAAGCAACAAGGTGCAAGGAACCTTGCTATTTTAAAAAGCCCTTGGAAAACTAATTAAACACCTAGTGAGCGAGGCGGCGTTAGGTGAGACTAGTGGTAAGCGCCTCTTTATTCGCGATCGTAAAACCGGTGTGCGATTTTTGGTTGATTCGGGAGCCGACGTTTCGGTGATACCTCCCCATTCTAAAAACATAACAAATAGACTTTCTGGTTATCATTTATATGCCGCGAATGATACTCCGATTCCTACCTACGGATCGAAAAGCTGTACATTAGATTTAGGACTCCGCCGGGCGTTCACATGGACTTTCGTGGTTGCAAAAACCACAAACGCGATTATCGGCGCGGATTTTTTAAATGAGTTTGGTCTATTAGTAGATATTAAGAGAGGCAAAATAATTGATGGTCTCACAAGAGTGGCTGCCGTGGGCACGGTAAGTGTCGTCAAGTCAGAGCGAATTACAACAATAGACGCGAATAACCCATTTGTCGATCTGTTGCTCGAATTTAAGGATATTACTATTCCGTCCACAAATAAAAAGCCTATTAGTACGAACGTTACTCATCATATAGAGACCAAAGGACCTCCAGTGTTCTCCAAGGCTAGGAGACTTCCACCTGAAAAGCTGAAGGCAGCAAAAGAAGAATTTGAGTATCTGCTTCAGCACGGGATATGTAGGCCTTCCAAAAGCAATTGGTCCAGCCCCCTTCACCTGGTAAAAAAGTCAACCGGGGGATGGCGACCATGCGGCGACTACCGTCGTCTTAATGCTGTAACGATACCGGACCGCTATACTATACCGTTCATACAGGACTTCTCTAATATTTGTTTCGGTAAAAAAATATTTTCAACATTAGACCTGCACAAAGCGTATCACCAGATTCCGATTGAGCCAGCGCACGTCACAAAAACAGCCATAGCTACACCGTTCGGATTGTATGAGTTTGATTACATGACATTCGGATTGCGTAATGCTGGACAAACACTGCAGAGATTTATGCACGAGATTTTGCGAGGCCAAGAGTACGCATTTTCGTACGTGGATGATGTTTGTATAGCTTCTACCAGTTTGAAGGAACATCGTGAGCATCTGCGTACCGTTTTCTCCATCTTACGAAAGCACGGTTTAACAATCAACGTATCAAAGTGCCAACTGGGAAAAGAGGAAGTTAAATTTCTAGGTCACACGGTCAACAAGGATGGTATTGGTCCGCTGGAAGAAAAGGTGACGGCCATAAGGAACTTCGACCGCCCTAAACAGGCAAAAGGATTGAAAAGATTCTTAGCCTTGATCGCATTTTATCAACGATTTATTCCCAACGCTGTTCAAAATCAACTGGTCCTTCGGAAACTCATCAATGGAAATAAAAAAAATGACACTTCAATTGTCGACTGGACACCAGAAACAGTGGCTGCGTTCGACAAATGCAAGGAGGACTTAGCGGGAGCAACACTGTTGGCTCATCCCTCTCCAGATGCGGAATTAAATTTGTACGTGGACGCATCAGACACGGCAGTTGGCGCAGCATTGCATCAAGTAGTAAACGGTGAGTCACAACCTTTGGCTTTCTTTTCTAAAAAATTATCACTAAGCGAATAGAGCGAGAATGCCCATAACGAAATTATCTCGCGCCAAGGAATCAAAAAAGGTAAAGGGGGAAAACGAGCAGGGCAGGCCGAACCCCTGCCACTGCGGTGGATGACTCTCAGGGGGGGGTTCTGGTGGAATGAACCCCCACACTGGCCGATGCCCCAACCTCCCTTCGACCTCCCCTTGGCCCAAAAATATTTGGGGATGTCCCTAGTTTATTTCAGAAAATCAACCAAAAACAAGATCAACGCATGACCCCTACAATGGGGAAAACCCTGATGTCGATGTCGTCATTGGAGGGAGGAGAGGTGACCCAGAGAAAATACAAAAAAATTAATGTAAGTTAGACATACCTTCTATATTCTTTTCAACCTTATAAAAAGACCTTACAAAATTTGAGGGACGGTGGGCGCCTTGCTGCATGCGGTGATGATGACGTCGATGGGGATGCCGATGACGTAGGGACGACCGATGCTGCCGATGAGGTGCTGTTGCTGATGAAGGAGCTGATGCCGCCGCCCGGTACCCTGCCTCTTCATTTCTGGCCCCGTCGTGGTACCGGTGTGCCTTGATATGTTGGATTTCACTCAGGTCAGGTATTTGTATTTTATTATTTATTTACTTAGTTTCTTTTTATTTGATATGTAGTGGCTTATTTAGAAGTGTAGCTATGTAGATATATTTTTATTTAATTTTGATTGAGGTATTATAGTTTAGATTGACTTAAGTTCGAGTTTTATATATTCCATTTGCAGTTTAGTAATTTATTTATCTTTCTCACTGTGTCTTTGTGGAGTTATCTTAACGCTAATTTAATCATTAACATGTTCTTTTAAATGTTTATTCATTCATTGGTCTCTATATTCAGGTGGACCGTAGCACTGTTTCTTGGTCCTAATTCAACGTTCACTTAGCTTATGACTTAATTTAATCACTTATCGGTCTTATAGGTCTAATTGCTTGAATTCACAAACTAATTTTAATTATATATTCATTTATTTCGGTTCGGGTTCACTTATTTAACTGTTTGATTAGGGTTTTGATCTTAGTCTTCTTTTATTCAGGCTTCAGAAAAATTATAGTCAATTAAAGAAAAAACTTGAACAATCAAAAGATAAAAACTTTCTTTTTTCTCTTTTCAGATTCACATAGGGCCTATACTTCGGTTAATCGACGGTAAGTCACTTAAATTGATTTAAGTGTAATTATTATAATGTTCTCTTATTCTCGTTCTTCTTTTTTTTGTCTTTCTCTTTCTAGATATAGCTCAAAAAAAAAATAATGAATTTAGTTAATAAGGTCACTGGAATTTGCTTACTTAAATTTGGTGTTTTTTTTTTGTTAATTTAATTCCACACCTTTCGTTTTTATTAATTTTTCTTTTCCTTTTTTTTTTCCTTTTTGAGTTTTTCCCGGTAAGTTACTTTTTTATCTAAACAAAATTCGGTTTTTCTTTTCAAAAATTTTCTTGTTTCACAGGTCGCCGTGGGATACGGAAGATTAACCGGTAAGTCTTTAAAGTTTATGGGTCAATTTTAAATATAGGGATTTTTCTTTTTTTTTCTTTTAGGTTTTTGCACCGGAGCCGCCGCACTCATCCACACAAATTGTCTTTTTTTCTTTTACTTTTCCGCGTTTAACTTTTCAGCACGCGGGCGCCGCGAAAATTCTCGAACAACTGCTCTGTGCTGCGCAACCGCCTCGAGCGCTTCCCGAATCCCGAATCAATTTACTTTTTTTTTTTTTTTTAATTTTCTTTCAGAAAAAAAACTTAGCACACGGGCGAATTTATTGATTTAATTTTCCGACGCGTGCGAATTTTCTGTGGGACCGGGCTCGAGGTGCACATTTTGCCTCGATCGCCAGGCCCGCGCCGCAATTTTTCTTCGATTTAACTGTCCCTCGAGCTGCGAGCGCCGAGTTTTGGTACTATTTTTAGCTCCAAAACTCTGCGTTCGCAGTCCGAGAGACAGCCCTCTTGCGGTACCCGCCAACGGCCCGTAAAAATTTTGCTGAGCTGCCGACGTTAAAATTTTTCGCCAGACATAGGCGGCGTGAAAAATAAAATATATGCTTCATGTTTTTCAGGACAAAGAATCGGGGCCAAGGTTTGGCCCTGACCACAACACCTTCAGGTACTTTGAGCTCGGCCCCCGAGCTCAAAGGAGCTGAAAAAAGGTCAGGGGCTTTGTGCGGGTGCCCAACATGCGGTACGACCCACGACCCGAGTCTAGCCCGGGACTGAGCTAGCCGGCCAAAATCAGTGCTGGACCTCCCTGTACCCTAATGAGAGGTCAGCTCGGTCCTGCACCAACTTGGCCACTCTCTCGTACTGGCAGAGAGAGCCTGTCCTAATGAGAGGCGGGTCTCCCTGTCAGTAAGAGAGAGCTGCGATCTCATCTCGGGCCACGCCGAAGCGTGAGGACCCATAAAAGTCAGAATTATACGTTGCCGAGATGTGTCGATACATTTCGTTATACATTGAAACGTAAGGATCATGAGACCATGAAACCATGAGTCCCTGAGACCATAAGACCACCCAAGGGTAAGCACGCAGGTTGCAGACAAGGGTGGTGAAGCAAAATTGGAATTTAAAAGAATTTTCCAGAAAATTGAAAGGTATTTATCTAACGCAAGAATAGATCATACTAACAGACATCGATACGACAAAATTATTAAGTTGAGTTGGTATTTATTTTGCAATGATGGCGGTTAAACCATCATATCTGAGGGAATTTTAGCAAGGGTGAAAATGGTTTGAGCAGAGGAATAGCTGGAGATGAAATCCATCGACACCGAATGGGAAAGATATGTAAACCCGAGGAAAGGTAGCCGTACCGACCCACTCCCCGAGAAGCCAGCAACCGACGACGACGGGAGGGAACTCCCGGTCAGGTGGCTGGCACACCAAAAGCCAACCCCTGCAGTTCCGGGGAGTCCTCCCGACGTTCCCGGACGCCAGTCCCGCAGAGTGGGCAAGCATGTCGGCTGCTCCATAGCGGCTGTTCGATATGACATTTGGTGTCGGCACGGTGATATGAGTGGTAGCAAAACGAGAAAATCAAAATGTAAGTTACTTCTTTTAACATAACTCCACGAATAACTGCTGGTTTATGATTTTTTAGGCCTCAGCCAATAACACAGCAGCAAATTAAGGTTCTGGTGGAGTATATGGAAGGCCATCCCATTTTGGCAAGAAATAGCCTGCAGAGCGGCCCAAAAGGAAAACATGTAAAGCAATAAGTCATTTAATTTTATATTTTTTATGAGAATACATTTTTATTTTTGTATACCCATTCTTAAATATTTTACCTACATTTAGCTGCACAACAAATTACTTATCCTATCCCTTTGCCTTTCAGCAAACCGTCGAAGATTAGTATTATTAATCGTAAGACCTAAATTTGGCTGTAGCTCTCTTTCAAAGTATTTTCATTAACAAATGGCACGTTGTAGTTCCTACATATATTCCTACATATATATACAACACAACACAACACAAAATAAAAATTTTGGAAGTGTTTTGACAATTCGTTGTCATTTTGTATCGTTCAAATACAGCGGCTCCTCGATACAAAGAACGATAACGAGAGTATCGTCTTACGTGAAGCTAAACCTTACCATCGAGGCGACGATATCGTCCTGAGATTTCGACCAAACGATCATCGAATATCGAGTTACATGATTTGGCCCCAGATTATCTTGTACCTGTGCACGAATTAGTCGAAGTTTGTCGGATGTATCCACATCAATAGGTTCATTCACCCCTGATAATTGTCGTAATAATGCATAAGCAGAGCCATGCTCGATCATATTATTCCCGAACAAAATTTTATAAGGAGAGAATTTTGTGGCTTGGTGAACTGAACTACGCAACGAACTAGCAATACAACTCAATTTCTCGTCCCATTTGGTGTGCTCATCTTTTAGGTAGGCTCGAATGCCCGATAAAATAGATTGATTCACACGCTCCGAAGCGTTGGCTTGAGGCGAGTATACCGCAGTGCGAAAATGATGCACGCCATATCTTTTCAAAAGATTCTGAAATTGAGCTGAACGAAATTGTGTCCCATTGTCAGTCACCACTGTTTCAGGGACTCCGAAGTGATGGAAAATTTGTTCTTCGACGTAAGTGCAAATATTAGAGGTACTGGCTTTTCGAAGGGGTTGAAGGGTATTTAGAAAAGTGATCTAACGCGATCAGAATACAGAATTTTCCTTTCTTTGTTCTAGGATAAGGACCCAGGAGATCGAGATAAACTCGTTGCCAAGGTCGTTCGGTCTTAACTTGTGTGCCCATGGGTGGTCTTAAGGTGGTGTTAGATGGTTTCACCTCTTTACAAATGTCGCAAGACAGTATGTACTCACGTGTCTCAACTGTCATACCTGGCCAGTAGAAATGTCTGCGAAGTCTTGCTAAGGTTTTACCAATTCCGCCGTGAGCTGCTAAAGGTGGATCATGAGCTCGAGATATAACGTCTCTAGTTAATGCACTAGGCACCCATAACTTCCACGCCTCTTCTTCCTGAACGGGATCACCTGATCGTGGTTGAGTTCGTATGTAAACATATTCATCACGAACTATTAAATCAGGGAAACGGTCTTTATTCTTCTCAATACGTTCTTTAAGTTCGGTATATTCCGAAGATTGGAAGTGTGGTGAGTCAAGATCAATTGCAGGACCAGGGTCTTCTAAAGAGCTAGCATTTATTTGGTCGCAGTGACTTCGTGACAAGGCGTCTGGCACAACATTCAGTGTTCCTTTACGGTGTTCGATGCTGAAGTTGAAACCTTGTAATTTTAGGCTCCACCGGGCCAGACGACCACTAAGGTCTTTTTGATTCATGAGCCACTGTAGGCAAGCGTGATCAGTTATGATCTTAAAGGGCATTAATTCAACATAAGCACGGAATTTTTTTAGACTTATAATGGCCGCAAGACATTCTAATTCAGTTACTGTATAATTTCTCTGAGCAGAATTGAGCTTCTGAGAAACGTATGCGATTGGTTTTTCTTTTCCTTCGTCGTCTAATTGTAAAAGCACGCCTCCGACACCTTGACTACTCGCGTCGCACTGAATAATGAAAGGTTTATTAAAGTCAGGACTCGACAACAATGGGGCGGTGGTAAGTAATTTCTTTAGTTCTTCGAAAGCAACCTGAGCTTCGTCAGTCCACGTATATTTGTTAGATTTCTTTAACGTGTCTGTAATTGGAGCGTTCAGATCAGCGTAATTTGGAATAAGCTTCCGATACCAACCAGCCATGCCTAGAAAACGTCGAGCCTGTTTAAGAGTCTTAGGCGACGGGTAATTTACTATCGCAGCGATCTTGTCTGCCCCCTTCTCCGACTATATACCCCAAATACTTAGTCTCTTTCAAACAAAATTTACTTTTTTCGACATTTATTGTCAGGCCTGCCTTTTTGAGACAACTGGCCACTTGAGATAAAAGTTCTAAGTGGGTATCAAAATCTTCGGACAGTACTAAGAGGTCATCAAGATACACCAAGACATTTTCGCGAAGGTTATATGGTATCACTTTGTCCATAAGTCTGCACATGTTTTGCGGAGCGTTGCAAAGTCCGAACGGCATCACTGTGAAGTGATAGAGGGGATGGCCAGGTACCGTGAAAGCGGTCTTCTCTCGGGAGCGTTCCTCCAGTGGTATTTGCCAAAAAGCGTCCTTTAAGTCCAGGCTGGTTATAAATTTAGCCGACGGAATGCGACTCAGGATGCCATCAATGTGTGGCAAAGGATAAGCATTCTTTTTGGTCACTGAGTTCACTTTCCGGGCGTCAAAACACAGCCTGACCTTTCCAGGCTTTCGCACGAGTACCACTGGGGAGCTCCATGGGCTCTGGCTTTCCTCTATCACTCCAAGCGAGCGCATTCGGCTCAGCTCGGCATCCAGCAATTTCTGGACAGCTGGTGATACAGGATAAAAGCGTTGTTTAATCGGGGCGGCTTCCCCGACATCAATCACATGTTCCAGAAGATTAGTTTTTCCTAAACCCAAGGTAGCAAAAGATGGAAAAAGAGATTTGACGTAGTCTAGCCTGCGTTGTTCAGCAGGTGGAAAGACATGTTGTTTGGAATCTATCGATTCCGCGATCGGGGCATCCAACGAGGCCAACGACCCTAAGACATCTAGCGCTAAACTAAAAGTCTTCCAGAAATCGACTCCCAAATATAAAGGTTGTGTCAGACTGGGAACAAGATAAAAACGGAGTGACTTGCTTTGGCCACGAAAAGTAACATCTAGGTCAGCATGACCGTGTACTTCGGGCCTGGCCCCGTTGGCTACCTCGATCGTGGATCGATATTTTGCCCAATTAATGTTTTTGTCGGACAACAATTCCTCCGATCCTTGACCAAGTACGCTCACACTGGCTCCAGTGTCTAGTAAGCCAGTCAATTTGGTTCCCAGAATCTGAACTTCGGCATAAGGTCTTACATCCTTTTGCACTGACACGAATGCAGTGGCTAATTTACGTCGGTTTGAAATAACGCGTCGCCAAAAGGCACGTAAACGTACTGACGAGCGTTTGGTTTTTGTACTTTGTCGTACCCGGGTTTCGGAATATTTAGAAGGTGTTAAAGTCGACATGAAAATTCTCTCCCGAGCGGTTCGATACTCCTTTAACCGCTGATGGAATGGTTTACGAGGGTAAACAATAGGAACGGTATTTTGAATTTTTGCGGGCTGTTCTGACCTCGCTAAAATCGTAACTGCTCGACAGGGAGTAATACATGGCGTCTCATCCTCAAACTCTGACTCGAGAGCATCTTCTATAGTGACAATATCTACGACATTTGATTTAGGTTTTACGGACACATCAGGTAAAGTAAGTTTCTCCGAGGAGGTAGGCAATTCCTCTGGACGAGAGGCGACCTCAAGGCTTCGGGTTACGGTTGCGGACGGGAGGGAAGAGTCTCGCCCGCCTCCGCAGCTGACAGGATCGCTCGTTGAGGTCGAGAACTGGTGTTGTTGCTCTCGACCCGACTCTTGTTTTTTTGTGAACACTTGGGGCAGCGAGGTTTGACTGTCCCCTTCCTGCCGCAACCGTAACAGAAGAAGCCCGTTTGCTCCTTGTCACAGTCGTTGTAATAATGCCCTTCGGCATCACAATTCCAACATTTTATTACAGCAGGGGTAACTCTCATAAGAGCGTCTACCTGTTCAGGTAACGTCTCTCCCAGGTTTAAAAAAAAACGATTCTCTTCAACTTTGGCAGAGCGGGGTACAGCGGGCATCGGAGCATAGCCTGTTCGTTGTAGAGTCATTTGATTTTCCGTTACCAAGTCGCGAAGATGAGATATTGTGAAAACACGATAATGACAAATTTGCTGCTGAATAAATGGCAGCAACCCTGCTCTTAAAATCTCGACAAATTCTCCCTCAGGCATGGGCCTGCCCACCCTGTTAAGTAACAAAACAAGGTCTTGGTAATAGGTGGTAAAAGACTCGTTTGGCTTCTGCTTTCGACCCAACATTTGCTGCAAAATGTCCACGTCTCTAGCTCGTTCTCCCCAGTCTGCTCTGAGAGAACTCTTTAATTCTTGCCAAGTTAAATTCGGATTACTTCGCTGCATGTTCCAGTACCAAGTTCCCACCGAGTCTCCGAGCAGAAGATAGAAATGGTCGATCAAATGATCGAATCGGCCTCGAAGTGTTCGTTCAGTTAATCGTTCAACCCGATAAATGAACTCTTCGAGATGTAGTCGTGAATTGTCTCCGTCATAGATAAATTTCCAGTGACGAATAGGACTACTGGGCCATTGCTCATGTGTATTTGGCGATCTCGGTTGGTACGGGTTTCTAGGCACAGGTTCAGGTCTGGGGTTAAGATGGTCGAAGTTGGGATATCCACGGTGTGGCTGTTCAGCGGCCGGGCTGACATTGAAGTTTGGCTGCCTCACTACTCGCTTACTAATTGATTTTCGAAGGTTTGGGTCTTAGGAAAAAACAGCTCTGAAATTCGCTTTTCGTTGACAATTACTTACTTTTCATTTGAATTTCAAATATAGCATTTATGAAATTAAATGGAAACGAACAATGGCTGCTGTTTTTTCAATTTTAAATATAACCGAAAAATGTTCGAAAAGGAAAAGTATTCGAAAAGTTGAATTGGCACACGCCCTAAGTTCACTTCAAGTGTTTTATTTTCCATGTTTCCAATGCTGATACTAGAAAAATTATTGAATAAAAATGTCTGTGCTGGTTTGAATCTGAAAGAACATGTCAGAATTAGATTAATTTAGGTTTCATTATTATTATTACAGGATACCCGATTATCCGGCCCTCAGTTATACCTACGGATTCGCGATTATCCGGACTGCCAACCGCGAACAAATAACTTTATATAAGTCGAATCCATGCTTGCCCGGACATGTCGGAACTGGTATTGTAGCAGCAATGAAAAGAAAAAGTGGTTTACGTCAAATGACAATTACCAAATATTTTAACCCAAATTAAACTAAATATTTTATTTCATGATTACCAAATGAAAATTACGTATTATTTGAAATAAATTAAACTACATTATATAGGGTGATTCATTTGGAAGTACTTTTTTCAAAACTATTTATTTTTAAATAAAAACAAACTTATCGGGTTATTTTTAGTATAATATAAAAGAACTATTTTGTACATTTATTTTTTGAAGATTATTTCTTTCAAATGTTGGCCGTAACTGCGGTTAACATAGTGCATTCTGCCGTTCCAATTTTCGATGACGCGTCCGAGCATTTCGGTTGGTATTTGTCGAATAACGCGAGTAATGATGGCTTCCAGTTGTTCAATCGTACCCGGCTTATCCATATAGACTTTGGACTTAACGTGCTGGATGTGGTCTGTTCGGTCGTTTATTATCTAATAGTGTAAACTCGCTTTCAAACTTTTCGATGGTATAGCGAATCGTGCGTTCGGTAGGCCGATTATGTGGACCATAAGTTGCTCTAAGTGCACGAAACACATTCCTCGCAGAACGCTGATTTTCGTAATATAGCTGAACAATTTGTAGACGCTGCGCGGGGCTAAGTCTTTCCATGATGAAATGTCAAACTATACTGAACAAAAATACCATACAATTTTAACATGACGCATCCTTCATCTGTCAAAAAATTCATAGACAAAAAGTACCTCTAAATGAATCACCCTATACATATGTATGTTAGTAATAGGAAAATATGTATGTAACATACATATATATCTAATACATACGCACCACGCACGTACGAAAATGTATCTCTTAATAATTTCTTAATAAACATAAATTTTTGGTGATAAGTTTAATTTGTTTTTGTTGTTTTTAATAAACACCTAGCATTATGTATTATATAATAATAGCTGCGTTTTTTTCACCGGGGTTTGTGACCCAGATTTAACAGGAAAGGACCCCGCACAAAATGTATGGAAAAGGCCTTTCGGTGAAATGAGCTGAAATTTTGGGAGTAAGTAGTTTTTGTGATACTGATCAAAAATCCCAATGAGCTGAAAGCTCCAAAATGGCTACTTTTTTATTTATAGCGGGTTGAAGTTGCGAAAAATTGACAATGGGTCCACCTAGAAAATGCTTAATAAGTTCTTTCAAAGACATCATACAATACTGGTTGATAACGCATTGGAAAGCTGAGCCTTCAGGTTTTCCAACGATACCACCCACGGCCCAATCCGCTAACAAAAAAGCGGGAGAGACCGCGTCAAACTTCGAAAATGGCAATTTCAAAGCCCAAAATTTGACCTTGACCCTTCGTTTTTCCGGTTTTTGTATGGGAAGATCGAAACAATTTTTGAGAAAAAGCTTCCCTGTCATCTAGCCTTTCACAGGAAAAAAAATCGCACTCGAATCCGATGGCGCGTTCCGAAGTGATTCGTCTTCGATGGTCCAGCCCTACGGAGCAGATGCTCGATGTGACGTCACTTTCCAATTCATTGCGGATAGTGGGTTTTATTGTTGTATTAACTATTATAACATGAATAACTTCTGAACGCGTTGTCGGATTCGAGTGCGGTTTTTTTCCTGAGAAAGGCTAGATGACAGGGAAGCTTTTTCTCAAAAAATGTTTCTATCTTCTTATACAAAAAACCGGAAGAACGAAGGGTCAAGGTCAAATTTTGGGCTTTGAAATTGCCATTTTCGAAGTTTGACGCGGTCTCTCCCGCTTTTTTGTTAGCGGATTGGGCCGTGGGTGGTATCGTTGGAAAACCTGAAGGCTCAGCTTTCCAATGCGTTATCAACCAGTATTGTAGGATGTCTCTGAAAGAACTTATTAAGCATTTTCTAGGTGGACCCATTGTCAATTTTTCGCAACTTCAACCCGCTATAAATAAAAAAGTAGACTTTTTGGAGCTTTCAGCCCATTGGGACTTTTGATTAGCATCACTAAAACTACTTACTCCCAAAATTTCAGTTCATTTCACCGAAAGGCCTTTTCCATACATTTTGTGCGGGGTCCTTTTGCATTGAATTGAAATTTATGAGTAGTTGTACATATCAAAAAATGTTGGCTTTGCAAAAATAAAATCAAGTTGCCTGGATTTTATACCCATTTTACGTCAAATAGCAACCCAACAATTTATGTGGTTTAAGGGTTTGAAGGTTGTAAGCGTAAATGTCATGGCTAATTTGATGCGCTATCGCAAATTTTAAAATCTTTATACTTATACGTGACAGTCTTTAAAATTTGAATTCAATGCAAAATTTCCTGTTAAATCTGGTCACAAATCCCGGTGAAAGAAACGCAGCTAATATGTATGTACAAAAATTGCTTTTTTTCATACATTTAATTATTCGGATTATCGATTATCCGAATGCCTAACGACAACAATTAGTCCGGTTAATTGAGTTTCCCCTGTTTTTGATAATATTTCGAATTATTCCATTCGTTCGTTTCGAATAATTTGAATTATCGAATATTCTATTCGACTGCCAAATCGAATAGAAATGTTCGATATTTCGAATTATTTGCATAGCCCTAATAAAAGGGCCACAGAATCCCCAAATAAGACTACTAGAATCCTGAGTTCTAATTTTCATTAAAATAGCAATACTCAATAGTTTTTACGCTTAATATAATTGTCAATTTGCGGCAATGTTATACACATGTATCGTTTGTGCTTCAAGTTTGCATCGAAATCAAGATAGATGAATGTGAAAAAGAAAATTCTAATCGTGGGCTGTTGAGTGCACACCGCCCAAAAAAGCAGTTTAATTAAAAATAAATATCTATTTATACTGCTCGTTGTTATTTCTGTATCCTGAACCGCGGCAAAGACACTCATACTCCTCAACTATGTATGTATGTAGATAAAATATCAAACCTGAGCATTTGGAAAGTCTTTAAATAAATAGTACTTGGACAACCCGAGTTTAAAGCAATTTGAGAAGGAAAGAGTTTATTTTCTTTACTTTCGCTCAAGATTTGTAATTTTTTGGGCTGGAAGAATTTTTAATTTTTAGCGAAATCGGAATTTTTTGCATAGGTTTTGTACAAACTAAAAACAAAAAACAAAATATTATGATGGCCCTAGTTTTTTCATGCAAACACGAGTGGTTTTATAGAAATTACACCCAAAAATACGTTTTTTGTCAACCCAAAACTCAGAATACCAACTATTACTATACAAATGTTTTATGTATTTAAAATGTTAATATAATTGAAAGAATAGATGCACATATGTTTGAGGTATGTATTGCACACATATGTATCTCACGACGGGCAAGCAAGCTGGTCATCTCCGGGCCGGCCGCGTCCCTCCCTCTCTGCCCCTCCTGAAACTAAATAGAATTGACCGGATGAGTATTTGGTATACTCAGTGAGGAGGGACTACCACTCACAAATCATGCGCACAAAGGAAAAAGGGGAGAAGAGCAACAACCAGGCGCCAACACCGCCCCGGGGAGTGCGGCGCGCAAGCTACTCACACTATGGCGAACTCACGGCCACACGGATCCCAAGGCGAACGAACGGCCAGAGAACCCCAAGCGCCGCCGACTCCAAGGGTCAGGCACAAAGCCACGGATCGGGCACAGAGCCTCCCCCAACGCCCGGTCGCACCCACTCCGCAAACCACCCACACGATCACTCACCACACCACTATACATCACGTAAAAAATAGCTGCGTTCGACTGGGCACTGCCTCAGTGAGCCAACTCAGTTACTCAGTTGCTCACTGAGATGGACCGTTTTTCTGGCCCCTAATGTCTCCTTTTTTCCGCATGGCGTCGCTAGTGTTTTCTGAGCCAGAACTGAGTTTTCTGAGCCACTTCATTCTGTACTCACTTACTCAGCTCAGTTCGTTTCACAAGTGACATTTCGAGTTTTATATGTTTATTAAAGGTGAATAAAACTTGAGTTGAGTGACATTTCGAGTAGTAAAAATTACATACGATTATTTTATTACCAACTCACCATTTTGACAGCACAATTAAAAATTGACAATCCACTTCTCACTGTCCGTTTTTCTGGCCCAGACGCGCTCACTGAGCCACAACTGAGCCAGTCAATTTGACAGCTAGTTTAATGTGAGCTGGCTCACTGAGACTGTGCCCAGTCGAACGCAGCTAATGTATAAACTCCTCACCATTCCTTCACAGCTCCCGCAGCCTCTCGACCAGATTCAGAAACTGTCCCCACTGACAGCACTGACTGTCATCGAGCGCTGACTGGCATCGTTCAGCAACCACAACTGACAGTTCGACACAGAACCTTTCCTTAAGCCTAGGCTAACTCTTCTTATTTTTTTAGAACCTTACCTTAATATTATAATATAACAAATGTTTGGAAATAAGGCAAACTGACTTAAGAAAATTATTCTTTGGTTGTGTATAAAACAATAAGTTTTGGATACTGACAGCATATTATTGAATAATTAGCTACTAATATTTCGAAAATACCGTGGTTTTATAGGAATTTCCACCACCCACTTTTGTTTAAGCTTTAGCAAGCTTACACAAATCTAATTCAAATGGGCCAAAACAAGTACTTTTCGTTTTGAACAATTCGTTCATGGAACTTTTAGCACCATTGTATATTGAATGAATGTTAGCTTTCCAGCATTAAACTCATACCTATATTTAGTAAGGCTACTAGATGCAGATTTCTTTGAATTTGACGACCATATTGAAAATAAAGAATTACCTATTAAATTGAGGATTATTTTAATTTAAAAAGGCACTATGTAAAATTAAAGTCTCTTTCATCTATCATCAATGTTCAGCAAAATACGTGAGTAGAATAGAAACAGGTTCCATTCAAATAAAAAGATATTTTGTTGCTAACAACAACAACCAATGCGATCAAAAATTTATTTCCTGCGGCTGGAATAGAAAGGTAACTAAAAAAACCCTGTGATGTTCCATAGAAACACGCAACACGTAAAAATTTATTGGGGATTTACCACAACTATGATAAAAGGTCCATTTGGGCATAGACCGTTCGGCGTTATTCTACATTTGGTACCCGTCCGTTGGTTCAATTTACGAAGCGTTTTCCAGTCACGTGCAAGTACAGGTTTTTTTTAATTTTCTTCAAAGCACCGCAACAAGGGAATAGGTAGAAAAAATCGACAAAAACTTTATGCAGATTTCATTACACTTACAATTTTAGGGCAGCTGGTATATGTATGTATGTATGTACATATATGCTGACATTTTAAATGATAGCAAAAATTGCTCATTTGCGTGTAAATACATAACATACCTACATATTTGTTCATTTAGTAGCACTCCTTTTTAAAAACTTGAATCACTGAGTTAACTAAAATAAATATTACAAATAAACCCTCGTTAACAACCAGGACTGAGCTGTATAGTTGAGGGCGGGCCATAGATTCAAGAAATTTCTATTTGATTGGATTATCACTGAAGTGCACGCGATTTTAGGATTGTTAATCAACAGTGTGTTGATTAAGAGGGTTGTATGGTGTGTTAGCGAAAAGCCGGATTCTCTTACTAACTGACTTTATTCACTGTGCTGATAATATTTATACAATTTGTACTTAGCCTAATTAACTCTTATGCATTGCCTCACAGCCGGAAAGTAGGCCATCTTGCCGTCAGCAAGACTGACTGACCTAATACCGCGACGTAAACAACCGGTGGCGGTGCTGATCGTGCTGTGAGCCAGTGCACTTGAGGAAAAATTCTTAAGTTGCTAAGTACTTTGGTGCAATGTTTTGTTCACGCGTGAACATGTTGCGGGGCCAACGAAGATAGTACATGCGCGTAATGATGTGTGACTTCCGGAGCTGATTGGGTCGTTTGAGTGCTGCCTGTTTCATCTCTGTCCTCCCTGTTATTCCTGGACTCGGTTACTGTAAAGATTCTTCGTAGAGGAATCCGGTACCTTATTAGGCAGAGGATGAGTATAACTGTGCCTACTGTTGCACATGTGTATAGCGTAGTATGTATCGCTATTGTTTTGTGAACAGCTGTGGCAAGGTTGGGGACCAGGTCCGGCTCCCTATGATCTAGGATGTGCTCGTTGGGGGCGATCAAGGCTCCTTCCTTAATTGGTATTGGAGTCTTGTCTTTCGCTAAGTCCAATGGCTCGGGGAGTGTCAGTAGAGGAGCAATGTATGTTCTGCGACACAAAAATGCGCTCTGGCAACACTTTTCTGGTGGGTGCGGTATTGGTTCGTGTCTTGGGTGTGTCTGAGCTTTGTGTTGATGATCTTGCAAGAATTTTAATGTTATTGGTTCGTGTCCTGGGTGTATCGGAGCATTGGGCTGAAGATTTTGCAAGAATTGTTGATGACATTGGTTTGTGCCTCGGATATGTCGGAGCTTTGTAGTGTAGATCTTGCTAGAATTTTAATGCAAATTCATTGCCGTAAAATATTCACTCAGGCAACTCTTTTATTGGGGTTTGGTGTTGGTTTATGTCTTTGGATGCGTGTCCCAGCTTTGTAGTGTATATTGTGTTTGAACTTTATGAGTTCTCCGTCAGATGGTGTTATGCATATTCAATTTGTGGCGTCGACTCCTATTCGACCACAACACACCAAGCGGGAAAGATGGGAACTTCCGGCGAGATGACAGCAGCGCCCCGGTCACCGGAGAAAAGAGTGACAGATCTAGAGGGGACAATCAGACACTTAAGAAGTCATCTTGAAGCTCTTCGGACACGACAGCAGCCGCTGTCATATTAAGACATTTGTATTCAACCTGAATAAGAATAAACTGTTTGTTGAGTTTAACAATTCTCTCATTGAACTTAAATTGTGTGTCCCATTAAAATAGTGACCACAAATTGGTGACCCCAACAATCGGGAAATATTTAATTTTTCCCTCTGAGCACGTACACGGTGCCGCTTTAAAATTGTTTTTCGCCGCCATTGAACATTTTCATTTACATTACGCATTTTCCTGTGGAAGCTGATGATCGAGGGTACAAGTTCCGGAGTGCAAACTAGAGCACAGGCCAAGAAAGAGAACATGGAGGAAAGGTTGGAAGCTATTTTTCGCGATGTTCGTCAGCCCAGGTTGCCCGCGTATGATCCCAAAAAGCTGGATTTGTGGTTCATTCGGGTGGAGACAGAATTTGCTGCCATCGGAGTGAGTGACGACAACACCAAGTACTTTTCGGTTCTGCGTGTTTTGGATGGACCAACCACGGAGGAGATAACTGACATCCTGCAAAATCCGCCGACGCAAGATAAGTATAAATTCCTTAAAGATGCTATTATCGAGAGATTGGGTATGTCCCGGAGGTATAAATTGCGACAGGTGTTGAGGGGCATTTCTTTGGGCGACAGGAAGCCCTCGCAATTTTTAAAGGAAATGAGGAGCATGGCGGCGGGCATTTTGCCTGATGATGCGCTGCGCGAGGTTTGGTTTGAGGGATTGCCCAGCGAGGTAAGGGCGATTCTGGCAGGTTCAAGTGACCTTAAGCTTGACAGTCAGGCTGAAATGGCTGACCGAATTCTATTGGAAATTAATCGCAGTGGGGCTGTTATGGCCGTCTCATCTGGTGCTGGGAGAGACAGTACGGCGCCATTGCATTCAGTCACGCTTGCAAAGATCGATTACTTGGAAAGGACCATGGCTGATCTGCTGGTGCAATTCAGGGAATTAAGGCACACGGAGCGTGGATCGAGATCGCGCTCCAGGGAGGAAGTCCCCGGTCGACGACGCTCTCAAGAGGGTTTATGTTATTATCATCGTAGATTTGGGAAAAACGCAAACAAGTGCGTTTCCCCTTGCTCACACTCTCCGCAGGCCAAGGGAAACATCAATCGCTGTCGTCAGTAGAGGCCCTGGGCGACAGCGCAAAACCGAATACTTTTGAGGCCCGTTTACACATATATGATCCTAAGAGTCGCCTTAGGTTTTTGATTGATTCAGGGGCTGCTGTTTCTCTGATTCCTGCTGCAATGTTCCGTGGTAATCAGCCGCCGGCCAATTTGGTTCTTTTCGCTGCTAACTCCGCGCAGATTAACACTTATGGTACGAGGATAATTTCACTCAATCTTGGCTTTCGCAGAGATTTTACTTGGGCTTTTCTGATAGCGGATGTCCAGAGGCCTATAATAGGGGCTGATTTTTTAAAACACTTCGGGCTGCTAATTGATTTGGAGAATCGACGGTTGATTGACTCTAAGACGTCATTTGCTTCAGGGGGATGCTTACTGAAAACACCCCATCTCGGTGTTTTTACAATCCACTCTGGAATGCCCTGCGCTGACATTCTTCGGGAATTTCTGGAAATCACGAGACCACACTCTGACATCTCTGCTGCACTAGAAAAAAAGGATCAGGCTCATCAAATAATTACGAACGGACACCCGGTGTTTGCTAGGCCCAGAAAACTCGCCGGCGTTAAGGCTGCAGCCGCTAGGGCGGAAATTCAGTTTTGTTTGGATCAAGGGATAATCAGGCCGTCAAGCAGCCCTTGGGCTAGTCCTATTCATATGGTCCCAAAGGGAAATTCGGGTTGGAGGTAATGTGGTGATTACCAGAAGTTGAATGCAATAACTCAGGCAGACAAGTATGCACCACCTCTTATCCAGAGTCTCTTTCCCCTATTGCACGGTAAGTCTGTTTTCACCACGTTGGATTTGGAACGGGCTTATTATCAGATTCCCATGCATGAGAAGGACATCAAAAAGACTGCGATAACCACCCCATGGGGTTTATACGAGTATCTGGTCATGCCTTTTGGCCTTAAAAATGCTACGCAGACTTTTCAAAGGTACATTGATGGTGTTTTCCGGGATTTGAACTTTGTTTTCGTTTACATAGATGACATTCTCGTTATGTCCGAAGGTGTTGCTCAGCACCGAGATCACTTGCGACAAGTTTTCCAAAGACTCCGAGACCACAATCTCTCAATTAATGTCGGCAAGTGTAGTTTCGTTAAAAGTGAGGTCGATTTCTTAGGTTATACTATTAACTCTACCGGTTTCGCTCCAAAAGCTGATCGTTTGTTTAAAATTGCTGAATACCCCAGACCTGAGACTGTTATTGAGTTGAGGCGGTTCTTGGGGATGATAAACTATTATAGACAGTGTGTTCCGAATATGGCTCAGCTTCAGTTACCATTGCAGTGTTACATTAAAAACTCTATAAAAAACGATAAAACAAAAATCATTTGGACCCCAGAGGCCAATGATTGTTTCTCGGGGCTCAAGCGGGTCCTGTCTGAGGTTACGCAGTCGTCTTTTCTTTCGCCTAACGCTCAGCTCGTTCTGGTTTCTGACGCTTCGACAACCTGTATTGGGGCGGTCTTGGAACAGTCCGAAAATGACTTCTTCAGACCAGTGGGGTTTTTCTCTAGAAAGCTCACGGAAACGGAGAAACGGTATAGCACGTACGATCGCGAGTTGCTGGCGATTTATTCGGCTGTTCGGCACTTCCGCCATTTGTTGGAATGCCGCAACTTCACCATAAAGACGGACCACAAACCTCTGGTTCACGCGTTCACACAGAAACTTGCCAACGCATCTGAGAGACAGTGTTATAATCCCGGTTACGACCCCGTCCCCCGCGACCCGAAGCATAATTTAAAGAATCGCGACCGTGTGAACTTTTGCCTCCAAAATTCCCGTCTGCACCTGATGTACTCAAGTGCAATTCGTAAGAAATGCTTTTGGTCCACCTGCACACCTAATGCATCAGCATTCAGGTAGCATTCAGGTGCAATTCTTAAATATGCTTATTGCTTATGTTTGCTTCCCACGCCACCGATTGACCGAGGGACCTGAAGTAAAATCTATAAAGAATCAGTTGTCAATCAGTTCTCAGTCAGTTAGTTAGTTCTCCGGCATCCGCACTCATAATTGTCTCCAATTGTCTCTAATTGTAAAGAAAGAAAGTTAACGTGAATAAACAGTTTTAAAGTCTAATCGAGTTTTTATTCCGAAGTCCGAAAAACGTTCAATATATTTTATTTTATTTTTTTTATGCTTTCTAATTACGGAAAGCAAAACTGGCGCAGTCGGTAGGATAGCGTGTCGCGAAAAGATTCGTGCGTATTTTAATACCTAAAACACGCTATCCGATATAAAAAGTGCTCCACCGAAAAGATTCGGCGACGCTATCCGATATAAAAAGTGCTCCACCGAAAAGATTCGGCGACGCTATCCGCTATAGAAGTGCGAACAAACCTGTGCCGTAAAGAATCGGTACGGTCAAAACTTGTGCTGTGAAGATCCAGTGAAAAACAAACTTGTGCCGCGAAGACCGGTGCGAACAAAAATTTATAAGATTTAGTGGAAAAGGTAAAAAATTGAAAAATAAATTTGTGCCGTATAAAGACCCGGTGCGAATAAAAAAATTTATTCAGTATAAACCTGTGTTTCGGTTCAAAAAAGCGAAAAATAATAAAAATAAATAATAAATAAAATAACAAAAATAAAAATAATAAATAAAATAACAAAAATAAAAATAATAAATAAAATAATAAAAATAAAAATAGTATACAGAATCGCGCCGCGGAGATTCGGTACCTTGTGCTAACCAGACCAGACCAGAGGAGACATTGCTAACCAGACCAGACCAGAGGAGACATTGATAACTAGACCAGACCAGAGGAGACATCCCAGTTAGAGGAATCAGACACTCCATCCAGCTGCTTCATCATTCGAGACTACTAGGGACTACTATATATCAGGACTTCATCCAGAGTACCGCCAAAGGCGAACAACCAAGGTCAGAAACCCAACTATCAATTTTTACTTTTTTTTTGCGAATACACTTAGATAAGACCCAATTGTACACTAAGTTTTAGAACCTAAGTACGAAATATGTTCATTTTGTAAACCAGTACCTATGTCCGAAGAAAGCTTAGTAGATCGATTGGAGCAAGTAAGAGAACAATCGAGACAAATTTCCGGCATCCTAAGTAACTTTTTCCCGCAACCCAGAATGTTGACCCTGTCCATCGACCCCCTGAAATATATCTCAAAGCTTCCAGAATATCGTGGAGATCATCTGGAACTCCAAAATTTTATAGATCTCATAGATAAAGTTCACCCTCTGCTAACGACGTACGACGCGTTATCGCAGAGCATACTCTCTGATCAAATAAAGGCCAAGCTCAAGGGCAGAGCCAGAGAGGTAATAGACATTAACGCCCACGTTACCTCATGGCCAGAAATAAAGACCATTTTAATACACAACTTCGGGGATAGGCTCACTATAGAGGAGCTTTTTGATGAGCTAAGAGCCTTGAGGTTTAAGACCCACAGCATCGATTTCTATAACGAAATCAAAAGTGTTTTAAGAAGGCTCAACACGAAGACGAAACAGGAAGCAACGAACGAAGCCTCAGTAAGTTCAACAATAGAAGCAAATAAAATGTCCGCCCTTTTGCTTTTCAAAAATAAGCTTCCGGAACCCATGAAATCCATTTTACATTGCAGGAACCCCAATAGTTTAGAAGATTGTATCAATATACTACATGAATGCGGATACGCATCCTACGTACCGCCCCAATTCACAAACAACAATTTCCAAAACAGAAACCCACCTACAGGCCGTAATAATAATTCTCCAAACAACAGACAGACAAATTTACAGAATTCCCAAAATAGAAACTTTTCTCCTAGACCCACAGGAAATATACGAAATCGCCCTGGGCAAGTACAGAGGCAAGCAAATTCTCAGCAAAATAGAAATTTCAACCCCCCCAATAACCACTCAAATGATAACTACCACCCGAATTCGAATTACAATAATTACAGATATAATCAGAACAACACAGACAATACAAACTACAATAACAGGAACAACAACTACTCAAACAACACAAACTATAACAGAAACAATAACGGACCTAACTACAACTACCCTAACTACCCGAACAATAATTATAGAAATAACGGAAACACCAACAATAATAATCGACCCAGTAACCCCCAAAACAACCAACCCAGTTCTAACAATAATGAAAATAGATCAAAACCCGAACCCATGGAAGTTGACATGGTTGACTCCGTCCGTAATAAGGGCACTCATGATCAGAATCAACCTTCGCAACCTACAAATTTTCGGCAAGAGGCCTCGGAGAGTATCTTCCATATATCCTAATCCAAGGAAGTATAAGGCCCCTACGATTTATCATCGATTCTGGAGCCACTCATTCAATAATTAACCCGGGACTGTGTCACCCTAAATATATCTCTTCCCTTAAATCACCTTCGAAGTTTAAAACCCTTAGTAACGTAGTAGAAGTTTATCAAGTTGCTAGCATTCCGCTTTTCAAAGAACTAGGAGACTCTAAACAGAAGATAGATTTTTACATTTACCAATTTCACGAAAATTATGACGGTCTTATTGGAAATAATGTTCTAATAAATTTAAGGGCAAAGCTTGATTTCGAAAAAAGAGTGTTATGTGTATCTGGCAAGAATATAGATTTACATTTTGAATTAAAGAATAATTTACAAAAATACGAAGTACAATACAAAGGGGAAAAGGAATTAGCCGTGAGAGTATTACAAAAAGAAGGTCTCGCATTTCTTAAAGAAAGAAAGTCTCCAGATGGTAGGTTTTTAATTAAGGAAGGAATTTATGACGTTGAAAACTACCAAATAAATGCTAGAATAGAAATTAAAGATGACCAAAAAATAACATTTACTATGGAACCATTAGAAACAGAATTGGTAAACGAAGAAAATTTTAACGTGATAGAACCAAAGACTCAAAAACTGCTAATAGATCAAATTCGTGTTAACCACCTTAATGACGAGGAAAAACATGGATTAATTAAATTAATTAAAAATTATGCAGGTATATTCCATGACGAAAATACCAACGTAAGTTTTACTAATGCCATTAAACATCGAATACGTACGACAGACGATAAACCAATTCATGTTAAGTCATATAGATATCCCTATGTGCATAAAGAAGAAGTTGAGTCACAAATTGAAGAGATGCTGAAAAACGGTATCATTCGGCCTAGTAACTCTCCTTACTCGGCACCCGTCTGGATCGTCCCTAAGAAGTTGGACTCCAGCGGCAAACAAAAATGGAGAATCGTGATCGATTATCGACGGTTAAATGAAGTAACCATCGATGATAAGTATCCGATTCCCAATATGGACGAGATATTGGAAAAACTGGGAAGATGCCAGTATTTTACCACTTTGGATCTCGCTAAAGGTTTTCACCAAATAGAGATTGATGAAAATGATATTCACAAGACTGCTTTTACAGTGGAAAACGGACACTACGAATTTCTACGTATGCCGTTTGGGCTGAAGACAGCACCAGCCACGTTCCAGCGTCTTATGAATAACGTCCTGCGAGAGTATATTAATAAAATCTGTCTCGTCTATTTGGATGATATTATCGTATATTCAACCTCTCTTCAAGAACATTTAGATTCACTGAATAAAATATTTAAAAAGCTGGCCGAAGCGAACTTAAAAGTCCAACCGGACAAAACCGAATTTCTAAAGAAAGAAACGGAGTTTTTAGGTCACATAGTGACACAGGAAGGCATTAGGCCTAATCCCAAAAAGGTAGAATGCGTGAAATCATTTCCCTTACCAAAGACCCCTAAACATATAAAACAGTTCTTAGGTTTAACGGGTTATTACCGAAAATTTATAAAGGACTATTCTCTTATTGCGAAGCCTATGACTAAATTTCTCAAAAAAGGTGCAAAAATTAATATAGCTGATCCGGAATACCAACGTAGTTTCGAAACTCTGAAGACCCTACTTATCAACGAACCCGTTTTACATTACCCCGATCTTAACAAAATTTTCACCCTCACAACAGACGCAAGCCAGTTTGCGCTAGGCGCAGTACTCTCGCAAGAAAATCATCCGATTTGCTATGCTAGCCGTACCTTAAACGAACATGAAATAAATTATAGTACGATCGAGAAAGAATTGCTCGCCGTTGTCTGGGCCACAAAATATTTTAGGCCGTATCTCTTTGGCAGAAAATTTGTGATCGAAACCGACCACAAGCCACTAACATGGCTCTTTTCTGTGAAAGAACCGAATTCGAAACTCGTTAGATGGAGATTGAAATTGTCAGAATACGACTACGTTATAAAATACAAAAAAGGCACAAAAAACAGTAACGCCGATGCATTGTCTAGAATTCCCCATGGAGAAATTAACACAACAGAAGAAAATTCCCCAATACCAAGTACCACCTCCTGTATTAATGTTTTCAAATCACAACTCATAATAAATAAATCAAACACTGGGTCCTTAAGGATGCGAAAAACTAAGATATTCGACAAAAATCGGACAATAATCTCGACAAAAACCTTAGACGAAGCAACCGCGACAACTATATTAAAAAACCATTTCAACCCAACTAGCCTAAACGCCATATTAATAAAAGACGACGATTTCTTTAAAACGTTACAAGATGCTTTCATACGAAATTTCTCCAATAACAATCAATTCAGGATAATACGTTGCTACTCCTTGCTTGAAGACATAACCGACGAAGAGAAGTTAGCCGAATTAATTGAAAAAGAACACCTCCGTAACAACCACCGCGGAATAGAAGAAGTATTCAAGGAATTAAAAGCCAGTATTTACAATCCAAAACTCAAATTGAGAATTACACAACTCATTAATAACTGCGAAATTTGTTCACTAGAAAAATACGAGCGAAACCCACCTAAAACAAAATTCAAAATCACCGAAACCCCCTCAAGACCAAACGAAATCATACATGCCGACGTTTTCTATACCCTCAAAGGCCAACAATTCCTTACGATAATCGATAAATTTAGTAAATTAGCACATGCAATTAAAATCAACGCCCGCTGTTGGACAGAATTCAGAAGAAGTTTACTACAATACTTCAGTATTCACGGGAACGTATCTAAATTGATAGTAGATAATGAATTAGGTTTCAAGGCTATTCCCATGCGTGATTTCCTAAATAATCACAATGTTCAGATCCATTTCGCCTCAAATAGCAACCACACCTCAAATTCAGATGTTGAAAGATTACACAATACGATCAATGAACATCTTCGCCTCCTCAGGCATAGCGAAAATAACGATTGCGAAACAGTAGAGGAAAAAATCTTGAAAATAATAGGTTTTTACAATAACACAATTCACAGTACAACAAATAAGAAACCGGTAGACTTCGTGAACGGAAAAGTAACAGAAGACGAATATAACGAAATACGAGAAAGGATACAAACAAAGAAAGAGAGAAATATCAACAGGCTGAACTCCAATAGAACCGACGTAGAACTAGACACTGGACCAAATTTTATTAGGGAAATTAGAGGTGGCAAGAACCACTCTAAATACCGAAAGATAAACGCAACGAAAGTAGACGACGAACACTTAATAGACACTAAAAATAATCTGAAATACTACAAGACGCACGTTCGGAAAACAAAGAAATACCAAGATAGGGCTAACCCTAGAATTAAATCTAAGCGGAAAAATTAAAAATTATAATAATACTAAACTGTAATAAGAATTATCTCAACTAACTAAACAATTAAATTAAATAAACTAACCAAAAATAATAACAACGTTAACAAAGACGGACAACTACATAACAAAATTCAAACATTGAGAATACATTTCAGGGATACTATGGAAATGATATCATTCTTCACTGGCCTTCTCCTGGCAACTCTGGCACCAAAACTGTCGGAAGCACAGGAATTAGAACTACAGAACCAAAACATCAATAACGGATATATTACACTTAAGTTGGGAGACGTAAAATTGATCAAAAACTATCGTAAAATACTCCATATAATAAATATAACAGAATTCGAAATAACAGCAGACTATATCCGAAATAATCTTTTGGCAATGCAACCGAAATCTGAATTGATAGGACCAATGTTTAGCAGCGTTAAACAAAATTTCATTCTCTTAGAAGCCAAAGTTAAAAACTTGAAACCACATTTTAGACAGAAAAGGGGACTGGTAGACTTACTGGGCATTGGGCTAAAGTATATCGGTGGTACAATGGACCACGCAGATGAAGTCGAAATAAAACAGAAACTCGATAAACTCTTTGAATATAACGGGAAGCTTATCGAGGGAAATAATAAACAAATCATAATCAATAGAGAGATATCAGATCAAATCCAGAACATAACTGCACATATTAGGAAACAACAATTATCCATAGAGCAATACCTCAATAATAATAACCACAATATAGCAGAAAAGTTAACGACAATCGAAGATGAAATCAAATTAATGCAACAAATCTTTCACATAAATCACGACATCCTTTTACTCCGAAACCATGTGGACGATATCGAACAGACCCTGTTTTCCAGCAAATTGGGACTTTTATCAAAAAATATTTTAACCACAGAAGAATTAGAATCTATCCCGAACCTAGAAACCTACCAGGGTATCAAAATAACCGTTACCTTCTACAAAGACCAAATAATTATTATCCTCTTAATTCCCCAATTTTCCAACCTTACATACTCCGAAATACTTATCGAACCGATTCCAGATCCCGCCGGAAAATCCTTATTCTTAAATAAAAATAAAATTTTAGTAGACGAGAACAACACTGCCTATGAATTCCCGGTTAGAGATGACATGAAAAAGAATCTTATTCCTATTGTAAACGATTGTATTAAAAACATTGTAAAATCAAAAGAAACATATTGTATCAAGCAAATGTTAGACAGAGTAGAAATCAAGGAAATTAACGAAGGTATTATTATTACAAAGAACATTAATGAAACCATTCTGGAACATAACTGTAACAAACTAAATTTAAAAATCAACGGCACTTACCTTATCAAATTTAAGAATTGTGAAATAAGTATAAATAACCAGACTTTTGCAAACCTTGAAACAAAAATTTATGATAAAGTCATCCTACCAAACTTTGTAACAAAGACTAAAGAAGAGAAAATTGTTAACACCATAAAATTAGAAGAATTGTATTTAAAACATATAAGCAATAGAAAACATATAGAAGAAATCTCAAACCAAAACACAACATTTAGATCATTCGCATTAAGCATGGATGCCTTAGTAATTTCTGCTATAATAGGAGTAATTTTAACATTGAAATGTAAAAAATGTAAAAATAATCACAAAAACAAAATTGATGTAAAAGTAACTTCGTCGGAGCCTCAGTCAAACGGTGGGGGTGTTATAATCCCGGTTACGACCCCGTCCCCCGCGACCCGAAGCATAATTTAAAGAATCGCGACCGTGTGAACTTTTGCCTCCAAAATTCCCGTCTGCACCTGATGTACTCAAGTGCAATTCGTAAGAAATGCTTTTGGTCCACCTGCACACCTAATGCATCAGCATTCAGGTAGCATTCAGGTGCAGTTCTTAAATATGCTTATTGCTTATGTTTGCTTCCCACGCCACCGATTGACCGAGGGACCTGAAGTAAAATCTATAAAGAATCAGTTGTCAATCAGTTCTCAGTCAGTTAGTTAGTTCTCCGGCATCCGCACTCATAATTGTCTCCAATTGTCTCTAATTGTAAAGAAAGAAAGTTAACGTGAACAAACAGTTTTAAAGTCTAATCGAGTTTTTATTCCGAAGTCCGAAAAACGTTCAATATATTTTATTTTATTTTTTTTATGCTTTCTAATTACGGAAAGCAAAACTAGACAGCTCCGTCAATTGGATTTTATATCCCAGTTTTCTACGGACATCATGTACGTAAAGGGAGATCAAAATGTTGTCGCTGATGCGCTTTCACGTGTAGAGGCCATCGATACACCCATGATACTTGATCCGGAGACCATCATGCAGGAACAGCGGGCTGATGCTGAACTCGCTGACCTTCTGCGGGGCAGTACTTGTTTGCGGTTGCAGGAGATTGAGTTGAAGCCTAACATCAGGGTTTTTTGTCAAAAGCTGCAGGGCATCACCCGTCCTCATTTACCGAAAAAGCTCCGGAGGACTGCTTTTGACATCGTTCATAGCCTTTCTCACCCCAGTGGGAGGGTCACTTCACTGCAGCTGAGGGAGAGATTTGTCTGGCCTGGTATCAAGAAGGACGCCACTGCTTGGGCCAGAGAGTGCCTGCCATGCCAAAAATCAAAAGTGCACCGGCATAATAAATTAATGCCTAAGCGCATCACTGTGCCTGAATCCAGATTTGATCACATTCATCTAGATTTGATTGTGCTGCCAAGGGTAAATGGTTTTAACTATTGTCTGACCATTATTGATCGGTTCTCTAGATGGCCTGTTGCAGTGCCATTAAGGGATATGACCGCTGAATCCGTTGTTACGGCTTCGTTTGATCACTGGATAAGCCACTATGGCACTCCGGTTACAATCACCACCGACCAAGGCTCTCAATTTGAGTCGCAGATTTTTAAGGCATTTATAAATTTCATTGGTGGAGAGAGATTCAGAACGACCGCTTATCACCCGCAATCCAACGGATTAGTCGAGCGGTTTCTTTGGACGCTTAAGGCCGCTTTGATGTGTTCTCCAAAGCCTTGGACTGAGATTCTCTCTACTGTCATGCTGGGGCTGAGAACGAGTTTTAAGGAGGACCTTCAGGCTTCTCCGGCTGAGATGTTGTACGGAACAAACTTACGCATCCCTGGAGAATTTTTCATCTCTGAGGACTTTCGGCCGGACCCGCAGATTTTCTTGGAGAAGCACAGAGAGTTTGCTCGTGGATTGCGCCCGACTCCAACCGCACATCACATCAAGTCGAGGATTTTCATTCTGAAGGATTTGTACACTTGTTCACACGTATTCATTCGCTGTGATCGGGTAAAGGCCCCACTGGAGCATCCATATGCTGGTCCTTTCAGGGTCATTGAGCGCACAACGGACCGGGTTTTCAGGATTGACGTTGATGGTTCGCAACAGAGCATCTCGGTGGACAGATTGAAGCCGGCTTACATCAGTAAATCCGATCCTCCCGACATCTCAACACGGACTATTCCTCTGTCGGCCCAGGGCAGGTCTCCATCCTTGCGGGCTGAACCTCGGTCGGTTCGGACTCAGCCGTTCGCATCACAAGTTCAATCTCAGACTCCTCAAACCCAGCCTCCTCAACATCTCCCCACAAAACAACATTTGTCTTTTCACAGACCCGATGTTTCACCTGGTCAGCAGGGATCCAGTCAGCCTTTGACCTCGGCTGCTGATTCGTCTTCCCCGATTTTTCCCGGACAAGATCGGTCACATCGTTGGGGATCAGACATGGACCCACCTCTGCGAGACTACAGTCGGCGAGTAACTTTCAAACTTCCCGGCGAAAGTTTCTCGGGGGGGAGTAGCTGTGGCGTCGACTCCTATTCGACCACAACACACCAAGCGGGAAAGATGGGAACTTCCGGCGAGATGACAGCAGCGCCCCGGTCACCGGAGAAAAGAGTGACAGATCTAGAGGGGACAATCAGACACTTAAGAAGTCATCTTGAAGCTCTTCGGACACGACAGCAGCCGCTGTCATATTAAGACATTTGTATTCAACCTGAATAAGAATAAACTGTTTGTTGAGTTTAACAATTCTCTCATTGAACTTAAATTGTGTGTCCCATTAAAATAGTGACCACAAATTTATGTTGAACTCTTTTCTTTTTTTAGTAAACAATTTTCAGAACTAAATATTTATGTAATGCATATCAGTAGATATGACCATGGTTGAAGATGTCGAAGAGGCTCAAGGTTAAAAATTTTCTAAAGCAAAATATTTATATAATGTGTATCGGCTGTGACAAGTTCACATTGAGTGAGGTTCTTAGTAAAAAATGCGTCAGATTGGGATTATGTTTACCATCTCCTTTCTTTTTGTTTTTTAGGGTGAGGTTTGTAGTAAACAATTTTCAGAACCAAAATGTTTATGTATTGTACATATGTAGGTCAGTAGATATGACCATGGTTGAAGATGTCGAAGAGGCTCAAGGTTAAAAATTTTCTAAAGCAAAATATTTATATAATGTGTATCAGCTGTGACATGTTCGATCACGTTGAGGGAGCTTCTTAGTAAAAAAATGCGTCAGATTGGGATTATGTTTACTATCTCCTTTCTTTTTGTTTTTTAGGGTGAGGTCTGTTCAAAACCAGCCGTAAATAAATAAATAAATAAACAATTTTCAGAACCAAAATATTCATGACATGCTTGAACATGTTGAAGAGGTCATGGTCAAACATTTTCCAAAGCAAAATATTTATGTAATGCGTATCAGCTGTGACATGTTTGAACATGTTGAGGAAGACTCCTAGTAAAAAATTTTCCAAAAACAGATATTTATGTAATGCGTATAAGATCAATCCTATAAAAGCAAACCATTCATTCATTTTCATTCATTTTAAAAAACATATGTTAACACAGTGCTTTGAAAATTTGAATTAATGAAAAAAAAAATTGAATCATCTAAGGAAATTTGTAGTAATATTATTCAAACAATAAAAGAAGTGACCCCTTTAGTGAGAGAATGTGGTGATCAAGTAGAAGTATTAACATGGATAAATTACTGTGAAAAAAATGTTCGTGTGATGAATGAACTACTAAATGGTGCTAGTTCATGTGGTGAAAAAAGAAATATTGAAACAAGCATCGGAGTTTTATATTATTATTTTGAAGCTCTGAAATCATGCATTCATGTTGGAGGTGGTGTTCACATAAAATATAATACATGAAATTTAATGATTTGGAAGGATATACAGTCTGCGTTTAAAGGTCGTATACGTACATCAGTGTTGGAAAATCGCGGTTACAAGGATATTAAAGCATTTTTAAGAGATGGTAAACTTCTGATAATATCTAAATTAAAAGAAGTTTTAAAAGATTTTAATACCCTAAAAATTGTTATAATTTTATGCTGTGAATTCTTCAAGAAATCAGATGACAGTGAGATTTGTGAATTCAAGTATTTATCAACTCCTAATAAAAGTATAGACCATATGGTACAGACTTAAATGTAGTAAAATCTGAAATTAATGGAAAACTTTTAACTGAACTGGATGAGTTTCAGGAACGCGATAGTGGATGGTCACTTAAAGAAATTATTAATATTAGTGTTAATATAAATAAGTATTCACCCTTATCGGCATCATCGTATATAGATCTACCGAAATCAATAAAAAGCAAAAGTGCATGTATAAATGAGAAAAACTCTGATAATGCATGTTTTGCGTGGAGCGTTGTGAGTGCATTGTTTCCAACGAAAAAGAGTGCTAATTCATCGAGAACATCTGCTTACCCACATTACTCACAAGTATTAAACTTACATGGTATTAAATTTCCAATAAATATTAAAGATATTCCAAAATTTGAGAGGAATAATAAACTAAGAATACATGTATATACTTTTGTAGAGAAGAAGAAGAACCATCAGGTGGTTGCTCCAATATATTTAAGTTGCAGTGAATATGACCAATGTATACATCTTTTAATGTTTAATGATATCAGTGAAATAAATGTAGATAATTATGTTGACGATAATAATTTGTATAGAAAATATCACTTCTGTTGGATAAAAAACTTGTCTAGGTTAGTTAGCTCTCAGGTATCACGAAATACAATAAAAAAGTGGATATGCGATAGATGTTTACAATACTTTTATATAAAAGAAAAATTGGAAAGTCATAAAATAGATTGTATAAAAATGAATGATTACAAAGTGGTAATACCATCACAACCAGAATTCATACAATTTCGAAACTATAATTATCAAAACAGATGTCCTTTTGTGATTTATGCTGATACTGAATGCATTTTACATAATATTAGTGATGATAATCACTATTCCACAAGAAACACTACCCGCTATCAACATCATGAAGTTTATAGTATCGGGTATTACTTAACATGCTCCTATAATCCATCTTTGAATTATTATCGTGCACATCGAGGAAAGAACTGTCAAAAGTGGTTTGCTGCAGAGCTCAACAATATTGCGAGAGTTTGTAATAATATATTTACAACTGGTACCAATGGAAATTACTTCCGATGTCATGACGATTCAATTAAATTCTCAGAGTGCATGCCATATTATGTGAAGAAGCATTCGAAATAAATGATATTCGGGTAGTGGATCACTGTCACCTAACAGGAAAGATTCGAGGTATGGCTCATCAAAATTGTAACCTTAACTTTAAGGATAGTCATGTAGTACCTGTTGTGTTTCATAATTTAACTGGATATGATACTCATTTTATTATCAAAGATATTGCTACAAAGATCGATGGAAAAATTGATTTATTACCCATAACTAAGGAGAAGTATATTTCATTCACCAAATATGTTAAAGGAACGGATATAAAGCTCAGATTTATTGACTCTTTCCGTTTTCTTCCATCATCCATCGAAACATTGGTATCATACTGCATCAACTTCGAACATCTCCAAAAGGTATTTCCAACAAACTACCAACTATTATGTAGAAAGGGTGTCTTCCCTTATGATTATGTGAACGAATGGAAAAAGCTCGATGAAACACAATTACCTATAAAAGAAAAATTTTATAATGAATTAAAGCTTTTGCTGAGAAATTATCTTAGCTCTGGACCGATCAAGCTGAAGAAGTTATCGTCCACCTTCACTTTAGATGGTAACGTTGGTGTATATGAGAGCCTTACTCCGAGTAACAGTCGCATTTTGCGTGAGGCGCTCTCGCCTCGAAGGGAAAACTTACTGCATTCAGTTGTTACACGGGATGGTCTTGTTCATGTGCGTGCTAAGTCTGGAAGTAAATGGAAGCTGATCTCCTGCAGTGAAATGCTGGGTGAGTTCGGTGTATCAGTGGTTGACCCGGCCGGCGACACTCTGGATGCAACCGACTGCGATGCTGAGGCTATTTCTGATTCTGGCGCTAGGGCTGCTGCCGTTTTCGATGCTGGAGTCTAGGCTAACCCTTATTTCAAACCTCTACTCTTATTTTATATAGTATTTAGCATTGCTTAGAGCTAATTAATTTTATTCCTCTATTTGTTTATTTATTATTTATATTTATACATTTCCCTGACAGATATGCACCTCTTCCATTTGTCTTCGAGCTTGATTTCCGCCATCCTTCCTGGGTACACCTGGACCTGCCTCTTGATAGTTGACCCGCCATAGTGATGTTTTGAGCGAGCTGGACAGGACGGGCATTCTTTTAAATGTGCTATGTAAATGTGGGAATGGACTTAATATTTGCCATCTGAATGCTCGCAGTCTAAAGAATAAAATTGATGATGTCAGATTGATGCTTAAACACACTGATATCCATATTTTATGCGTTAGTGAATCCTGGCTGAACGATAGTATTCCCACCTCCTACATTGATTTACCAGAGTTTAGTTCTTTTCGCTGTGATCGCATGGATCGTGTTGGTGGTGGTGCTCTAATTTATGTGAGAAAATTTTTGAATCCCAAACAGGTAAATGCCTCAGCAACAGCATCCTGTATCAATTTTGTTGGTGTCGATATTCACAGCGGTGGTAAAAAATGTCGCATTTACTGTGTCTATTGTCCACCTAATTGTTTCTCTCCCAATAATACACGCGAGCTGGAGAATAGTCTGATTTATTCGTGCCAAAAGCATGATGATGTCATCGTCTGTTGAGATTTCAACGTCAATCTGATGCCGTCTAGGCGCAATAATGTTGTTTTCGACTCTATGCTCCATCGAGCTGACCTGCATGTTGTTAATTCTTTACCTACTTTCCACAACACTACCTCTCCCTCTCTTCTAGATCTTGTTCTATCTTCCAATCTTAACAATGTACTGTTTTGTAATCAAATTACTCCGCCCAGCATTTTTGATCATGATATACTGTTTGTTAGCTACGACTTCAAAATTGACCATCTTCCCCAAATAGGTCGAGTAACGTACCGAAGCTATAATAATATTGACAGTGACTCCTTACTCCATAAGTGCAGCACTCTTCCTTGGAATAATATTTATCTTACTCCAGACATCAATGCCAAGCTCGATATGTTCTATGTCAATATTGATGTACTGCATGATGAGTTTGCTCCTCTCTGTACCAAAATCATCAGGCCGGAAACCATTCCCTGGTACAACTCCGAAATTAGGAACCTGATCAATGAGCGCGAATTCTTATACCGCCGTTCTAAGAAACTCCGTACAGATGATTCACGAGCACATTATAAGAGAGTACGTAATCTTGTCTCTGCCAAAGTTGCAATGGCAAAGCGCAACTATTATAGTCAAATTTTCAAGAAAGACTTACCAGTGAAGACGTTGTGGGGTAACCTAAAGAAGTGCGGTGCACACCATAAGCAACCATCACAGTGTACCCTCGAGCCTGACTGCCTTAATAAACATTTTACCTTCTCCGGAAATAATGCTTCCAGCGTCCGCCTAGGTGAGCCCCCTGACCGTGATGGGGGCCTCGAGGGCTTTGTGTTTGCGAACGTCGACCAGGGTGACGTTCTTCAAGCAATGAGTAGCATCAAGTCCCAAGCCACTGGGCCCGACGGTATTCCCCCCAAATTCATAAAATTGCTCCTACCCGCTATCCTACCTATAATTACCCATATTTTCAATCACATAATTACCACCTCCTCTTTCCCTGCAGTGTGGAAACATGCTCTGGTCATTCCCATTCCTAAAAAGGCCTGCCCTATGTCCCCATTCGATTTCCGTCCCATTAGTATATTATGCTTTCTCTCCAAAGCTCTTGAAAAGTTGTTGAATACCCAGCTGATTGATCACCTAAACACTCATCGTCTCATCAGTGAATGGCAGTCTGGCTTTCGGCGAAATCATTTCCAGGGTTCTATTCTGGGACCGCTACTCTTCTGCCTTTTCATAAATGAGCTGCCTTCGCAAGTGCAGCACTCACACATCCATCTCTATGCTGACGACTGCCAGCTCTACATAAGCGCTCCACCTTGTTTGATCGATATATACGTTGACAGACTTAACAGAAACTTAAATAGTATATCTAAATGGTCTGAAGAGAATGCACTGTCTCTCAACCCCTCGAAGTCCTGTTATGTAATTCTCTCACGCTCTGGGTTTGATTCTGAAACTTGCCCACCGGTCATGCTAAACAATTCACCACTCACTCGCTCAGCTAAAGCCAGGAGTCTGGGGGTGGTTTTCAACAGTAAAATGTCCTGCTGTGATCAGATAAATTCCGCTCTTACTAAGATCTACGGAACTCTCAGGCGCCTATGGACTACTGCATCCCTTCTTCCCACAGCTACAAAACTTATTTTAATAAAAGCTCTTGTCCTTCCACTCTTCGTTTATGGTCGCGTGGTCTTTCCCTGTCTTGACTCGGCTTGTTATAGTAAAATGAATGTTGCTTTTAATGATTGTGCACGTTTTGTATTCGGCTTGCGTCGCGGAGATCATATATCCCCATATGTGTCTTCTTTAGTTGGTTGCTCCCTCAAAACCTACATTGACTTCAGGATGTTGTGTGTATTACACAGGATTATCTACAATAATGGTCCGAAGTACCTCACATCCTTATTCACCTTCCTTCGATCTCAGCGTCATAACAATATTCTATCACCTAAGTTTCAATCTGTTGTGGGTGAATGCTCTTTTCCTGTCCAGGTTGCTCGGCTATGGAATTCGTTACCTTCAAGAATCCAAAAACTATCGGGTCTCGGTTCTTCCAGGAAGGGACTGGTGGAACTGTTTCATATTTCAAAATAATACGTCTTAGTCTACATTGACAGAAACATCTTGATGTGCATATTTAGATCGGGACTTTCTATTCTAGTTAGTAATACACGTCGTATACTGCTTCCTTACTCTTGCTTATTTGTTTTCATTTTAATTGCTATATAACTCTGTTTGTTTTTTTTTCTTTTTTTTCTTTCCTTTTTCCGTGCTTGTTCTTGGCTGCAGATGTCGTACTCTATATTTCTCTTAAATTAACTAATTTTAGTCTTAGTAACTTAGATAAATTTTTTTTTCCGTTGGTTTAGGTACATTTATAAAGAAACTTTGTTCCTGTTGTACCACATTACAATAAATTATTATTATTATTAAATTATTATTATTATTAAACGATAAAGAAATTGGAGATGAAGATGATCAACATGCTCAAAATGTATGGTCATCATTTAATATACACACACTAGGTGATTATTCTGATTTATATTTAAAATCAGATACTTTACTACTAGCTGATATATTCGAGAACTTTCGAAATGGTTGTATTAAGAGCTATAAACTGGATCCGGCACACTATTTTACTACACCAGGATTAACTTGGGATGCAATGTTGCTTCATACCAAAATTAAATTAGACCTGATATCTGATATCGATATTTTACTATTTGTAGAACGGGGAATACGAGGTGGTGTAGCTCAATGTAGCGGACGATATAGCAAAGCTAATAATAAATACATGCCTGATTATAATCCAGAAGCTGAAGAAAAATATATAATGTATTATGATGCCAATAATTTATACGGCTGGGCTATGTTGTTCCTACCAACAGGAAATTTTAAGTGGATAGAGAATATTGATGTAACCACTATTCCAGATGATTCATCGATTGGTTACTTATTTGAGGTGGATTTGGAGTATCCAACAAATATCCATGATATACATAAAGATCTTCCAATGGCTCCAACTAGTTCAAAATGCCCTACTACGAAACAATTGAAACTTTTGCTTACCCAATACACCAAGAGAAAGTATGTTATTCATTATAGAAATTTGAAACAATGTTTGCAATATGGTTTGATATTGAAAAAAGTATATAAAATACTTAGTTTTACACAGGCACCATGGTTGAAAGAAATATATTGATATTATTATTATTGATATTGATATATATTGAAAGAATATATTGATCATAATACTACATTAAGGACACAAGCAAGAAATGATTTCGAGAAAAATTTTTTCAAACTAATGAATAATGCTATATTCGGTAAAACCATGGAGAATGTTCGGAAGAGGGTGGATGTTAAACTCCTAACAAGGTGGAAGGGTCGATATGGTGCAGAAGCTTTAGTATCCAGACCCAATTTTCAAAGCGTATCTATTTTTGATGAGAACCTAATTGCTGTAGAGCTTCGGAAATTAATTGTGAAAATGAATAAACCAATTTATATAGGACAGGCGATTTTAGACATTTCGAAAACTTGTATTTATGACTTCCATCTAGGATTTATTAAGAAAATATGTCCTAATAATGCCAAGTGTCTTTACACAGACACTGATTCACTCATCTATGAATTTACTAATATCAATCCTTATGAAATTATGCAAGAACATCCACATAAATTTGATACTAGCGAATATGGTCATAATAACATATATAAAATTATGCTATGTAATGCTAAAATACCTGGTCTTATGAAGGATGAATGCAATGGTAAAATCCTAACTGAATTCGTAGGACTTCGAGCTAAAATGTATTGCATAAAAATAAAAGATACGGAATGTATTACAAAGGCTAAGGGGGTAAAAAAATGTGTAATAAGGAACACAATCACCTTCAATGATTATTTAAACTGTCTTCAGAACTCGATGGAACTAACCCGAAGACAAAATCTAATAAGATCTAGTGACCATCAAGTTTATAGTATTCATCAACGGAAAATAGCTCTATCTCCACATGATGATAAGCGGTATTTGTTATCACTAAGCACAGATACACTACCATGGGGACATTATTCTATTTCGAATATACCTGAGATATAATTATAAAATATGAATAGTACCTATACTTTCTTGTTAACTAAAACTAAAATTGTATTATGTTAAGAATCTTTATTAATATGTAAAAAAATATAAAAAACATTTATATACTTATATAATATTCAATTATAATAAATCATCTTTGTTTATCCAAGAATTATGTTTTAATGAGAATCCTAACCATTTAACATAGGCCTTATCTCCTCTCGTCTTTAAAATTTTCTCAATGAGATAGTAATTTGGATATCTTGTCTTCAATAACTCCTTCTCATAAAAACCCCCTTTTATAGGTTGATCATCATAATCTTTTATAAGATATGTTACCGGATTTGTATTTTGAACAACTCTTATTTTAAAAATTTCAGTTGTCCAATTTGGAGTGTACCCTTTTTCAAAGATGTGTTTATATTTGCTAATTCTAACAAAGTCACCAACTTTATACTTTGATTTTGCTACAATTTTTATATGATTGTATACTGTTTTCAACAAAAGATCCTCCATAGATTTATCACTATAAATAAAAGCTTGGGCGCTCATTAGATATTAAAATTATAAACAATAGCAGTAGTGAAACGAAGCGAAATATTGTGTAATTTCAGCATAATTTCGCTTGTAATGAGAGCGCCCAAGCTTTTATTTATAGTCATACAAATACAGAAATACCGTGAAGAAATACGTTAAAGGTATATTTGGTTGAAATATATATTAGGCCCAAAATTGATAAATTTAAGCAAAAACTTATTTTTTCCTTTTTAGTATATTTTTTATATTTCATTGTTAAATAAAAGCTTGTCTTTAAAAAATATTTTTTTATTTAATTTTTTTTTGAGACTAAAAAACGATGTCTTTATTAGTAAAAGAACGTCAAATTGAAATGTCAAAAAGGCGTTAGCAAGACGCTGAGTAACTAGTGCGTGGCACCGTTTGAAGCTGAATCGTGCATTAGCATCTTGAAACTCTTCTTTTGAACTTATGCGTTATTATATTAGACGTCCGCCATATTGGATTTAGAATAACGTCACATTACTTATTGTATTTCGCTTATCAAGCCCTTTCATTTGATACCCATATCATAGGGGTTACTATGAAAATTATAAATCGCCATTTTGTGACGTCCGCCATATTGGATTTAGAAATGGCGTTACTATCGTTTCCTACTCTTCAAGCTCTTTCATTTGATACCCATATTAAGGGGTTCGACCAAAAATACATGGTCCACCATCTTGTGGCGGCGGCCATTTTAAAGATATTGCAATTTTGAGTATTGCATATTGCATTGTCACCAGAACTAAAGGTGTATGCAAAATTTTAGCCCTATAGCTTCATTGGAAGTGGGTGAAATATTGATTGCAAGATTCCAGGACACACCATTTTGTGGCGGCGGCCATTTTTAATTGCAGATATTGCAATTTTGAGTATTGCATATTGCATTATCACCAGAACTAAAGGTGTATGCAAAATTTCAGCCCAATAGCTTCATTGGAAGTGGGTGAAATATTGATTGCAAAATTCCAGGACACACGGTGAAGTTAATATAAAGCTTGTAATATACATATATTACGTATTCAATTATTGCAAATATTGCATTTAATATTTATTTTTGTAATATATCCATCAAATTTTCTAAAGCAATCTTGTCTAAAAATCAGATTTAACATATTTTTACATTTATTTCCTTTTGGAATCATAGGTAGTGTTAGCATTATATGTTTAAAATATTCTTCAAATTGTGACATGTATGAAAGTCTTAATAGCTTAATTTCTAAGATAAAATTTTCATCATCTATTTTTGTTTCAAAGTACTCCATAAAGAGCTCATCATATAAATCATCTAATAAATCGCTGTCTACATCTATATCAATATGTATATTGAATAACGCTTCAAAACAACCTTTGCACTTGATCATATTTTCCATATCTATTACTCGTTACAACTACCTACGCTAGAAAACTAAGTGTAAATCATTTTCAAACTCACTTTTGTATATTTTTCTCATAATATTAATATCCAGAGCGATAAGAATGTAACTCTTTCTGCGAGAAGATCATTATGAATTTTGGTATCGTAACCTTGATATAGGTACATATCTATCAATAAGCAGAAAAAATAAACAATAAACAATAAACAATATTTAGAGAACTATATTCTAATCAGACGTGAAGATCATCATGAATTTTGGTATCGTAACCTTGATATACATTTCGATTAATAAACAGAAAAAATAAACAATAAACAATATATTCTAATTAAACGTTTAGAATTCATTAAAAATGTATCCACCAGGACGAGAGGACGTGTTGGACGAGCTGGTGGCGATACTCGCCAAAGCTTGCCCTTTAAAAGTGAAAATTCTAGATGTCAAGGTGCTACTGAGAAGAACGCACTTTCCTAAAAAAGTGTTTATGAGGGTGCATAGGATTGGCTGGGTGGAGGTGAATTCCCCCACCGGCCGGGATTACTATTATGACCGAACGATAAGTTTTTAAAAAAAGCATACATATTTTATTGAAAAAAAAAACTTATTTTTTTGTTTATAAAAAAAACTTATTTTTTTGTTTATCATTTCAGAACACATTAGTCGCAGAGGATGGGCAGAGCGTGATGATGCTGCATACGGTGTCAGCAGCATCGTACCTGGAGCAGAGCGCCATGAGGATGAGATCATTATAATAAATAAATAAATAAATAAAAAAAAAAATTCAGATGATTTTTTTCTTGGTGTTGGGTTGAGTTGGTTTCATTTCACTTTTTCTTTTTTTGATTATATGAACCCTTTGTTATTGAGGGGTTTTGAGAATCAGAAGAATTCTATGAGGTGTTGATAAATAATCAACAGAGGGTATTTGGTATAATAAGAAAAGAAAACATATGGTCAAGAATAGGGGTCGTATAGAAGATTCTTAAATATACATAAGTATTGAAGGAATCAGAAAAATAGAGTGAAAGGAAAATAAGCCTTTATTATTTAAAAAAAAAATTATAGTCACTTCAGTCATATTGATTTGTAATCATAAAATTTTAATCTTTCCACTTCAGTCATTAAATTACTGATTTGTAATCGTAAATTTTTAATCGTTCCTATAATAACTTCTTCTTCGGCGATGAAAGCATCATTTTTTATATTTTCAGTCAAAGATAAAATTGCTTCATAAATTTCAATTTTAAAATGAATGAACAGCTGCTTGAAATTGACGATTTCCAGTTGTGAATCTACATATGTTTTTGTTACTGCATCTTGTTCTTCAATGGGGTTCTTAAGATTTCTTATAATCTTTTCCTGCATATCATAATCATTGCTTTGTGTTAATTTGAATCCCACACCTTGAATCCCCTGTAAACCTTGAATCCCCTGTAAACCTTGAGGACCTTGAAGACCTGATGCACCTTGAGAACCTGATGGACCTTGGGGGCCTGATGGACCCCGTTTTCCAAAATCAAGTTTTAATGACCTTCCAAACATATCAACACTCATTCTTGAAATGAGGAATTGTTTTCATGTATATATGAATTTAAAGAATTACTTGAGCTTCTTTCAGTTCATCGATAATTGATATGATTTCATTATGATGACTATTATTTCCAACAGCTTGAGATGCAATTAGTAAGCGTAGTCTATTAACTAACTCATTTACATCATCCAAGTAAACATAATCAATATTTTGTTTTGGTAACTTCATAATACCACTACCACTACGAGCAAAAATGTTTTTTATTATTTTCCTATATTTACTGCTTCTGTTTCCGTTTATTTGCTGTTTAGCATCATATTTTCGTCTATGTGCATTTGTCTCTTCCAATATATTTCTATATTCATCTAAATCAGATTTGGTGTAGATTTTATTAGATGGTGATTTCAGAAATAATAATTCAGCAAGACCTGGTGTTAATTCATAGGAGTTATTACCCACATGAAAAGAGTTATTATCATATGAAACTATAGTATCCCCAATTTTTGATACTCCGTTAGTTATATCATAACGTACTCCATAGAGTCTATCTAAGTGAGAAGATTTTGTATGTCTCAATGAAAGAGGTAAAACTACTTCATGATCAGATTGCAATCTTTGTGGAGGTGTTAGGTATGGTAATAACTTATAAGTTTCATCATTATCATCTTCTTCATTATCTTCACCATTACTCTCCAGTTTTATAGATGTCTTAGCTTCGATTGGTTCTACTTTTATAATCGACTTCTTCACCATTGTATGTAGAGGTGTTGTGATTGGTTTAAATGTTTCTTTGAAATGATCTTCGAGTGCTACTTTTCCTTGCTTAATGGCTTTCAGCTTAGTCTTGATGACATTACGAGCTTTAATAATATCCTTAACTATACGCTTATCCATTTTTTTTAATATTAATATTTTATTTATTTAGATACAGCTTAAACTAATCTGTTCGGGGTTCACTATTCAAATAGGTCTGCTTATATTCAAACTGTTATCTGAACTGCTCCGTTTACTACTTAAACTGGTCTGTTAACTATTTTAACAGATCCGTTTACTTTCCAAACTGCTAACAAACTGGTCTGTTAAATATTTTAACAGCTCCGTTTACTTGCCAAACTGCTATCTGAATAGCTCTGTTAACTGACCTGTTTGTTATTGTATACTATTTCTAGATTAATTAATCTATTAAACGCTGAATATAACAATTATAGCCTATGAAACTCATGTTTTTTTACTTGATTTCAGTTTTAAATCATCAAACTTCTTTTTCCTACACTTATCCACTAAATGATCATTACTACCGCAATAAGTGCAATACAAAATACGTTGATACCCTTTAGGGTTCCTGATGGAAGGTGTTCCACCCATCTATAAGACTAAATTGTCTCTGTGAGGTTTCATTGAGTTAATGCGCCTTTATATATATATTTGCTTTTTTTTGTTTTGTTTTTTTTATGAATGTATCAAACCCTTTTCTATATCTACCTTTATCTATTGATCTTTCCTTATCTATTAATAAAAATCCATATGGATCCTTCCAGCACTTGGAACTAAGTATACGAATCTCATTGAAGGACATATCTGGATTTACATGATCATTGTAAATATGTCTGAGATTCAACTCATCTTGTTTAAATGCGATAATGAAATTAGCATTATCACGTATTAAATGTTTCGGAATTTTTGTATATGTTTGACAAAGATAAAACATGTCTATACCATTATGTCGTCCCATAGAAAAATATGCTTTTATATTATTTTGCTTTTCACATGCTATATCATCGAAAATGAATACTGAATTCTTTTTCGCTTGTTCTGGTGGAATAATCTCGGTATTATCGGAAAATGTATTAAAGCCTAATCCTTTTATGGGTAACATTAGCTTCATCAAGTATTCATATTTTGGTTGATAGAGGGACTTCGAATATATATAAATATTTTCAAATTTCAAACCATTAGAATGTTCAAGTCGAGTTATCATTACATTTGTTTTACCGCAATTTGAGGGTCCTACAATCAAACATCTTATACTATTAGGAAGCAGTTTACTATGTTTTTCATATGATATTCGTTCATTGCTAACAATATCAAAATTTCTCACTGGTAGCGAAAGGTCTTGTTTTATAAACTGCATAATGAATTCTAAACCCAAGCGATATACATACATATATATACTCTTTTATAAGCTCCACTCATTTTAGTGTGATATGTTAATGTGTTAAGGTGTTCATGGTTTCTTATCAAAGAAAACAAGGAAAAGGATTAATCAATACGGTTATTAATAAATTACCCTTTGAATTACATCTACCTGGTTATCAATATTGTGGCCCAGGTACAAAACTAGAAAAGAGGTTAACACGAGGTGATCTTGGGATCAATCCATTAGATGCAGCTTGCAAGGACCACGATATTGCATATTCTAAATATAAAAATATCAAGGAACGCAATATAGCTGACCATATATTAGCTGGGAAAGCTTGGAATCGATTCAAATCTGGAGACGCTAGCTTTACTGAAAGAGCAAACGCATTACTTATAACAAACATAATGAAAGCAAAAACAAAGTTCGGTATGGGTTTGCGAAAAGAATGCAACAAAACAGTAAAAAAGAGAATAACTTTAAACGGAATAATTGGAGGAGCTCGGGCATCTATGAAAAAGTTGAAACCTGCAACAATGAAAGATGCTATTCAATTAGCCCAAAAACATATGAATACAACTCTCAAAAATAAAAGAAAGAAGACTTTAAAAATTCCACGTGTTTTATCTATCCCCAAGACTGGTGGAATTCTTCCCTTAATTCCAATATTTGCAGGCCTCTCAGCTCTAGGTGCATTAGTGGGAGGAGCAGCTACCATAGCTAAAGCTGTAAACGCAACCAAAGAAGCTAGAGAAAAATTAAATGAGGCTAAGAGGCATAATACAAAAATGGAAGCAATTACTGCAGGTGAAGGATTGTATTTGAAACCGTATAAGAAGGGTTTGGGATTATACCTTAAACAAACAAAAAACTAAAAAGGAAGCTACCTAACAGACCTCTGAACGAACTTGATTTATATAAATACACCAAAGACTTACCGCATTTTCGTGGAGTATTTATGCGAAATGAATTACCTAAGAAACCTCACAAGCAAGAATGTGGTATTATCAATTTAGATACATCATCAGGTCCCGGAACAGATTGGGTAGCTTACTACAAGAACAAAAATGATTTAAGATATTTTGATAGTTTTGGAAATTTGCAACCTCCAGTAGAGGTTATCAATTATTTAAGTGCTAAGATAACGTATAATTATACACCTCATCAATCTTATGACACTGTTATATGTGGACACTTATGTCTTTCATTTTTATATGATTGTTACAAATAGGTATAAATAAAGATAATTTTTTTAAATAAATTCATTCTGTATTTTACTATAATGTCACTAACATTAGCATTTAGCGGGAATACTTCAATTCTCAAGACCGAGTATTTTCCCCCATTGGAATTATCAAATGAATATGTGTGTGGTTTGGTTGATTTTCATGCATACAATTCAATACCAAATATTGAAGAGGGTAAAAACAATTTATTCCATATTGGTAATTTGACTGTGGAAATACCTACTGGTTCATATGAGATCGATGATATAACGGATTTTATAGAAAAAGAACTTTTAAAAAACCCAGACAATAAGTATAGAATAGTTTTGAAAGCTAATGCTAGTAGTTTGAAAAGTGAAATAAAATCAAACGTAGTAATTAACTTCAATAGGGATTATTCAATTGGACCACTATTGGGATTCAGCAAAAGGGTACTTAAAGCAAACATTATGCATTCATCAGATATTCCAGTTAATATCATTAAAGTAAATACTATAAGGGTTGAATGCAATATTGTATCGGGGTCTTACCTAAATAATATTAAAACACATACAATTCATGAATTTTCACCTAGGGTCGGACCGGGTTATAAAATAGTGGAGGTACCTAGTAATGTTATTTATTTACCTGTTAGCACTCGAAGAATAAACTCCATAACTTTAAGGCTTCTTGATCAAGACGGAGATATAATTAATTTCAGAAGTGAAACAATTACTATTCGATTACATCTCAAAACAGAAACATGATCGTCTATCATAATAATATATTAAACAATAAACCATCAATTGATAACAGTTCTTCCAATATACGCAAACGAGTAAGACATCAGTCAAGTAAAAGGAATTTATATCTTACAGCATCAAATAAAGACTTTCTCAAATCTCTCAATTTAACTATAGTAGAATAAAATGTGTGATATCTTAGAAATCGCCAGTCCCATTGGGTTCGATGATAGCATTTCAAAAATTGAATATCATAACTATTCCCCCTATATAAACTCATTTAAGAATAATGATGAAATTCGTATATGCATTAATCAGCAAGATCTATACATACTACCAGAGACAACAGAATATAAAGATGCGACAAGAGGCTACTTTAGGTGGAACGCTTTTTATTCGCAGAGCTTTCAGATTGCCTCTGCTGCCTCTGCCTGGGAGGCAACAGAAGAGCCCACTGTACCCAACACACTGACATTAGGCGTCCGTGGGAGCGGAGAGGGGTTCACAGCAGCAGCACTCGAGTCGCTTTGGTTGTTGATCTGCGAGCTGCGTGAGTGGGCCCGCGCGCAGCGGCTTGTTTTTTGAATCTCTAGAACATGCAGTTTTCGGTCCTTTTGCCTGCGACTACCCAGCGAGAAAAGAATTGCTCCAGAATTTCATTGCGAATGTTTCTCTGGAAGCAATATATGTATGCATGAACTCTTCTTTCTAACTTAGCTACTTTTAAGATTAAAATTATTTTTTATTTTTTATATTTAGAAACGATTTTTGGCCTACTTAAAAACGAGGAGGCTTTCATTGCGAATCGTAAATATTTTCTTTTTAGTTTTCCACTCCATAAAGGAAGGAAAATAATGAAAATGAGTTTCATTTCGAACAATAAAATAATAAAAATTTATTTTCATCATTATTGAGCGATATAGTGATCATTTTTTGTTTTAAATTTCAGAAATAATCATTATTTTTGGTCCCTGCTTTTTAGGTGACCTTGGAGGATTTTCATGAATTTGTGATATATTTTTAAGGAGCTTATAGGATGTTTTAGTTTAACGGTTTTTAATTAGGTACTTTCCGTGATCCTAGTGTCTCTAGGTTGTAATTATTTTTAATTTTGGATGCATTGGATGTCTCCCGTCTTTTGATGCTAATTTTTCTGAACTTAAGTTTTTTGTACGCCATATACAGTTTTTTTTAAGCAATACGTCAACAAAGATACTTATTAATTTCATTTTATGTTCAATGCAAGGATCCTCGAAAGAAAACCAATCTTTGAATGCAACAGAATCATTTGTACTTTTCACACATTGTTCAATAATAGTTTTCTTTATTTTAGGAATATAAGGTGTTTTCCCAAATATATTTTTAAAAACACTTAAAAATAGTTTTGTCAATGCAAAGAAGTTATCGTTATCCGTAGGAGCTACAAGGTTACCAAAGTCTGATTTTTTAGAGTAATTTTTATGAAATATGAAGTATTCAGATGGATGACACAAAACAATTTCCTCTCCCTGTTTTGATAAATTTTTAAGACACTCAGGGCAGTTTATTTTAGAGCCTAACTTTGCCAAGACATAACCAGCAAAATATCTTAATGAAATACTCTCAGAGCTGAATATATCATCCATTATTTCATCATCAATATTCTCAAATATGAAATTATCTTCTAGTTCCTCAACATTGTCATTTGGTGTATATTGCGTTATTGATGCATTTATATCAGAATTTTCATTATTGTTTTTCTTTTAATACTTCGGCTATAAGTTCTTCATCATCATCTTCACAATTTTTTAATTTATTACTAAATGTTAAACTTAACATTTTATTGGACATTATACGAGCAAGAATATTTGCAAAATTATTTGCAGAAGGATTTCGATTTAAGCCACCCCTTTGCCTGATTAACCCAAAAAGATTTTCGATTATATCTTGATTCAGTTTATATGTTAAGAGAAAGGTTACATCTTCATATTCCTGAAATATGTCATCGGAAAGGGCGAGAATTGCTTTAATGGATTGTACCAAACTTCTGAAACAATGAACTTTGTTAATGGTAAGTTTTCCTTTTTCTACAATTTTTAAATTATTTATGTAAGAAATCATTTCCTGAAGAAATTCTTTTACTGCCCCATCTTTTCGCAGTCCAGATTTATATAAATTACTACAGAATGGATTTTTAGAATTAAGACAATCGAATATTTTGTCTGTTTTTCTAAAGAATTCGGACGTTGATTTTGCCTTAGCATTACTATCTTCGGAAAATAAATTTCCATCGGCAGCACTTTCTATTGCTGCAGCACAAGTACGGCTGAAAACTTGAACAGCTAGGCGAACATTCATTTTTTCCCACTTGTTTGGTTTTGAATGTTTTTCTGTTAATTTATGTCCCATCTTTGTTTTATTATTTTTTTCCATGTCCACTAATTCTTCTAGGCATTTCCAGGTAACAATCCCATCATCGGTAATAAAATCCGTTCGAAGTAAATTATTTCGCACAGCTTTTATCACGTGTGGCACATCATATATAGCATAATATTTTTTTCCTTTATGATAAAAATAAGGTTTGGAAGGTGAAACGCCTAGCATGGAAAGACAAGACCTATTGTTGGATCCTTGGTCGCAAACGACGCCTCTAACGTTTAAAGGCATTTCTTCACATGTATTTAATACGTCTAATAATTTTTTTATTAAAACATTTGCTTTAATTGGTTTTTCTGTAAGATAATAAGCTATAATAAATTTCCATTTAGATAAAATCCCTCGAACCAAAAACAAACAAATTTGTTTTCCCACTGCATTGCTTAATTCATTACTTCCCAAGTTCTCAAAACCTACTATTTGATCCAACTTTGAATTATACATTAGTTCCCTTCTTATTGATATTTCATCAAAAACTATAACACATTCTTTATCTTTCTTTGACCAATCGGTAATAATTTGTTTAAATTTCCCTGAAATACTTTCGTCAATACCAGGAACAACAGTTTTAACTGGTAACCAGCGCTGTATAGAACGTGTCGAAGGTAAATTCAATTTTAGTGAATCTCTCATATATTTATAACATGATGCAGATGAATAATTTATGCAAAGTGCTAACATCTTTTCTTGTTCATTCCAAACAGTACTTGTTTTCAAAATCATTTTTGCAAAAGTTTTGCTTTCCTCATTTATGTGTTTTATTTCGTCAATATGATTACTGATTTTCATTTTGCGTCTATTTTTCAAGGACAATATTTGGTGAGTTTTCTTTTTATTAACAAACGTTTTCTTTCTATTATCAGCGGATGATTTTATTACATTCTTTCTTAGTTTTGCATACAATCACAAGATGATTCAATTTGTTCTATATTATACTGAGAGCAAGTAGGTTCCAAACTTTGCAGATCTTCGAGTTCCAATTCATCCTTTTGCGTCGTTTTATTATAAGTTTTTCCAGAAAAGTTAACAGGGATAGTATCATCAACAATATTATCAATTCCAACTTGTAAAGAAGGAACTGAGCCGAATAATATTTTCTTTTTTCCAAAACAAGAGGAATTAAAATGTTTTGAACAAATATAAGGGTTCTTTATAGCAGGTGAAGAAGTCATATTACAAGCGGCCATCCATTTGGCATGTTCATCAGAATCATGTTTTGGAAATCTAAAAAATTTTAGATTCGGTTCATCACTTTTCCGAGCTCTACAGCTTGGAACAATACACACAACACCCCAAGATGATCGCTCTTTGGGCATTTTTATAAATGTAAATATATATTATTTGTAATCGAAATCCGTAAGACAAGCCAAGCCAGAGACCAACCAAAGTACAAATAGGAAAGCGAATTAAAAAATCGTAGTCGAAATCAGTGAAAGTCAATAACCAAAATCAATAACCAAAATACCAAGTCAAGTCAATAACCAAAATACCAAGTCAAAGTCAAAGTCAATCAAAAATTAAAATAGCCAATCTATATCCAATAATCGCAAAATCAAACGCCAAGAATTATCGCAAGCCAAACAACCAAACGCAGTGAAATCTGAAATCAGACAGAAAGAAAAATCATTCCATGAGCAGACCGCTAAGCCAGGGGCGCCCACTCACGCAGCTCGCAGATCAACAACCAAAGCGACTCGAGTGCTGCTGCTGTGAACCCCTCTCCGCTCCCACGGACGCCTAATGTCAGTGTGTTGGGTACAGTGGGCTCTTCTGTTGCCTCCCAGGCAGAGGCAGCAGAGGCAATCTGAAAGCTCTGCGAATAAAAAGCGTTCCACCTAAAGTAGCCTCTTGTCGCATCTTTATATTCTGTTGTCTCTGATACTACCAAGTGAAAGTTTCATCTATATTGAAGGCAAAGTAGAAACAGAAGCGGAGGTGAAAACTTCGCTTACAAATAATGCACTAGCATATTTATTTGAAGAAATGCGTTATGAAATTGATGGTATTGAAATTGATAGGTGTAAAAACGTTGGCCTTACTTCAACTCTAAAGAATATACTTTCATTGAATGGAAATGAGAGTAGAATGCTTATAAATGCAGGATGGAATCTTTCAGATTCTAAAAGTAGTGATAATGTTAAAACAAATTTTAACTATTGTTTACCTTTAAAAAATTTATTCGGCTTTGCTGAGGATTATAAGAAAATTATCATCAATTCGAAACATGAAATTATATTAGTTCGCTCCAGGATGGATCTCAATGCATTGCTTACAGATAATGAAAACGCCTTATGTAATGTAGACATTACGCAACTAAAGTGGGTTGTACCACATATCACCGTAAACGATATGAAAAAGTTGGCCCTACTTAGAATAGTTGAAAAAGATCATCCGATTCAGATGGCATTTCGCAGCTGGGATCTCTATGAATATACTGCTCTACCTATAACAACTCATCATACACGGACTGTTAAGACAGTGAGTCAACTGGAAAAACCTAGATATATAATATTTGCTCTACGAACAGATCGAAAAGATAAGAAAACTAAGGATGCCTCACAGTTTGATCACTGTAATTTAATGGATTTTAAAGTTTATTTAAACTCAGAAAAATACCCTTATAACGACTTGAATGTAAAGTTCAACTCTGAACAATTTGCTATATTATATGATATGTATTGTAAATTTCAACAGTCATATTATAACCATAGTCGAGTGGAACCACTGTTATCACCACAGGAATATAAGAAAATTGCTCCACTTGTTGTTATCGATTGCTCTAGACAAAACGAAAGTCTTAAAACAGGTCCTGTGGATATAAAAATTGAGTTTCAAACTTCAGAAAATATACCGAAAAACACTGCTGCATATTGTTTACTGATACATGACAAAATAGTTCAATACTACCCTCTAACAAATAAAGTTCAAACGCTATAAGAAGTCATCAGCATACTTTATTGATATTCAAGGGTTCCGCGGTCCCTTCAAAAAATTTATTGTAAAGGAAATTGCTATTTTGTGTGAAGATTATCAATTACAGCATTTTATACTACGTATGCCATATTCCTTTGAAGAGCTTTCACCTGCCTTACAATCACAAGCAAAGTGGCTTTATAATAATCATCATGGACTCACATGGAATGGAGGATTTACAACAATAGAAAACGTATCAGAACACTTTTCGGCTATTTTAAAAAATAAGGACATCTTTGTTAAGGGACTTGAAAAAATAAAGTGGATTAGAGAGTTATTCTCATTGGATGATAAAACAATGATATATAATTTGGATGAAGAAGGATGCCCCAATCTTGACAATCTCAAAAAGAAGTATCCTAACACACATCGATGTGTAATACATGCAGGCGTTTGTGCACTACAAAACGTGTTTCTATATAAACAATTTATGAACGAATAGTTTCATTCTATTTAAACATCATTATTAAATTATAAATCATCAGTTCAGTTTTGATATCACTAGAGTGCAAATGGATAAAGAACTTAATAGAGACATTCAGAATTTTCTACAAAATTTTAATATTGTGGATTTCCTGTCTAATTATGAGGACGTCTTACTTGATGGAGTTAAAGAAGAAATTATAAGATATTACAACAAATTACGACCATACTTACATCAGGAGATTGTAACATCTATACATGGTACCCATTACAATGAATGTATTTGGGGTGACAATGATGCTAAAGAGGGGCCAGACTCATGTGGATGTTGTTTTGTTGGTACGGTTTTTAAAGCTATAAATAGAATGGTTAAACTACATCAACGACTCAAGCCTACTAAAAGTAAAGAGTGAATATTAAGAACAATATCATCGCATTCATAAAGTTGATAACATCTCCAGAGTGAAAATGGATAGATTCTTAAATTATGAAATTCAAAGCTTTCTACATAATTTTGACATTGAAGACTTCCTTCATGAATATCAGCATGTACTATTTGAAGAAGATGTAGTACAAATTCAAAGTTGCTACATAAGACTGAGATCATATTTTCATCAGGAAGTTGTTACATCCATAAATGGAGAACATTTTAAAACATGTGTTTGGGCCAATGGTGATGTATCAGTAGGACCAGACCCCTGTAGATGCTATTATGTTACAATTGCATTTAGATCGATAACAAAACTTATTAAACTATATGAATAGATTAAGCATGTTGAAACTGAAAATAATTAGCTGTAATCAATTTAAACCTCTGAAAAAAAATAAACTTGATTTTTTAAAACAATAAAAAACAGCTTTTGTTATTCTTTTATATAAGAACTTTTTATTTCAGAAACAAGGACAAGTATTATGACACAAATTTGTATTTTGAAAGTTATTAAAAAAAGGAATATAAAGATTCACTCTCTCTTAATTGTCATTCTGCTTCTGGTTATCAAAATCAAATATATTGAATAAGCTGCTTGATTCCTCCTGCACATTTGGTATAGCAGCTACTGCTGCGTCCACATGTAACTCCTCTAACGTCTTTAGCTGCAAATTGAACGTCTTCCCTACGGCTCCTTTATTGATTAGGTAGAATTCTTGCGTTTTCAAACTTTCCAATGTTGTCCCAGACATAGAGGCGAATCTTTGTGGTAGAAACAGACGGCTATTCTCCAATTCCAACACAATTTTCGGTCCATATTTCGTCTCAACCTTGATAGCATCCAGAACTCGATAAAATTTATTTATTTCCATATCTTTGCATCCAATGGACTGCTTGACGGAAAATGAATTGAAGTTTGCTGTTGCTGCTGCTGCACACATTTTGTTTTCTTTTGTAACTTTTCACTTCAACTTCACTAGCACTTAATAGCAAAATATAAACTTGAATAGGTACAACTCTTTCCAAACACTTCGTTTCAGAATTAAGAATTCAGAGTTAAAAGCGGCTCAATTTATAAGACCCTAAATTTTTATTTATTTTTTTCTGGGAGTGCCGAAAAGAAAGTAGTGGGGGGGATGTTAAATAAATATTATCAACCATACCATATCTGATAAGCATTATATAAATATTTTTGTTTTGAAAAATTTTTTATCCCCCACCTTTTTATTAAGATCATATGCATTACATAAATATTTGGTTATGAAAATTGTTTACTACAAACCTCACCCTAAAAAACAAAAAGAAAGGAGATAGTAAACATAATCCCAATCTGACGCTTTTTTTACTAAGAAGCTCCCTCAACGTGATCGAAAATGTCACAGCTGATACACATTATATAAATATTTTGCTTTAGAAAATTTTTAACCTTGAGCCTCTTCGACATCTTCAACCATGGTCATATCTACTGATATGCATTACATAAATATTTAGTTCTGAAAATTGTTTACTAAAAAAAGAAAAGAGTTCAACATAAATTGAATATGCATAACACCATCTGACGGAGAACTCATAAAGTTCAAACACAATATACACTACAAAGCTGCGACATGCATCCAAAGACATAAACCAACACCAAACCCCAATAAAAGAGTTGCCTGAGTGAATATTTTACGGCAATGAATTTGCATTAAAATTCTAGCAAGATCTACAGCACAAAGCTCCGACATTTCCGAGGCACAAACCAATGTCATCAACAATTCTTGCAAAATCTTCAGCCCAATGCTCCGATACACCCAGGACACGAACCAATAACATTAAAATTCTTGCAAGATCATCAACACAAAGCTCCGACACACCCAAGACACGAACCAATACCGCACCCACCAGAAAAGTGTTGCCAGAGCGCATTTTTGTGTCGCAGAACATACATTGCTCCTCTACTAGTGTCTCCTTAACGTGAACGGTGATGACGTTGAATTTTTCGTCCATCGTTGTTTTTAGAATTGTCTTCTTGGTTTTCAGTTGGCACGCGCTTTTCAGATGAATGATTCCAGTGGTATTGAGCAGCACTTCCTTTCTAGAGCCCTTGCAGATGATTGCAGCAACCAGTGGCTTGGGTGTGATATACAGCCATGTATTCTTCATCATAAGTGTCTTCCAGATCATGCCTGTGAGGTGCATTCGTTGCATCTCGCACTTGGCCCTTGAGTGGCGTTCGTAAATTTCATCAATCACGCAGCAGAGATCCTCTTCAATGTTGTGGATTATGCTTGGAGTGCAGATAAAGGCCGAGGCTTCAGTGGGGATGCAGGCCTTGGCTCATCGAGCGTAAAATACGTTTGAATATCGAAATTCACTGCTAGAATTCTACGTCTGCCATCAAGAATGAATCGTTCTGGACCATTTGGGGAAGCGGTGTTACATGAATCAATTTGTATTCGTACCGCTCGATGATGCTCATGTAGCCATACAGTAGCAAGCTTCTGTTAGCCGCCTTGACCTCGCTTCTGTTGCTTGGAATTTTGTGAATCGTAAGTTCTGAGGACAGCTTTCTGGAGACGTTATCGATCGCTTTCTTGATGTCTTGAGGGCTCATGTGGTCCAGTATATGGCCGTGCCCATGAAGTACATTTAGCCAGCTCTTGTAATTGCCCGCGATTTCATTGTAGAAGTCTTCTGCGCTGATATTAGTTGCAATTATCTCGAGCCCTATTTGATTATGGTCAGCCTTGGTGTACCAGGTTGCCATGTCATTAATTGTTTTGACGACGATACTGAGCCGGTCATCGAACTGCTTAAGTTTGTTCTCTGCTGCGTAGCTGCTCTTGTTAATTCTTGCATTTAAAAATAATGTCTGCTGACTCAGCGACTGTATTAGAGCATTGTGATATTTCTGTAAATGTTCTATGTCCTTATAGACTTCTTCAAATACCCCGCCTTTGTCTGGTGTGTGGCAATATCTGTTTATTTTATTTTATTTTATTTTTTATTTTATTATACAATTCATGCGATAGTAATACAGAGACAAGTCCAATTACATACTACCGTAGCGGTTATACTTAATACAGCAGTTCATACAAGAATCAAAGAAGTATAAGCAGAATGGAAAAATTCAAATGTTAAATAGTTAAAAGCTAAAAAATTAATGGTAGAAAAGACAGAGGAGCAAATGGGGGAAAAATGCCAAAAAAGAAAAAGATAAAGAGTAGTAAAAGGTAAAGAGTACTAATGGCGAAAAAATTTATTTTGAAGGGAAGGATAAGAGGAGTTGATAGTCCATTAAGCGAAGACGAACAATTCATTACGCAGGCTGAGTCTGAAATGGTAGGGGCTTTGGAAGAGATCAATTGAATTGAATTGATCGTTGTGGTTTTATTGCATTCTGAAGGATGGAGATTTCATACGTATGTTGGTTCTAGCAGTGGCGATTCTGAAGGTAAAAGGCTCAGTGCGAGAGAGCCGTGAAGGAATGTTAAAGCACATGTCATGGACTAGGGAGGGGCAGTCAATGTAATTGTTTAGGATTTTGAATAAGAACGTTTCATCAAGGTATGACCTTCGGCTTGATAAAGACTGGAGGGAAAGACAGGTTAGTCTGTCATGGTATCCCATTGATTGTGTTTAGAAAACCTTCGAAGGGGTGATTCAAGGTGATCTATGTATTGTTACAGAATTTGCCTTCGTTATAATTCACACTTGGTTTTTGAAGCGGGCGTATATGGGGGCCGGTGTTCGGTCCGCGCAAGTGTGGGCGTCTGTGGCAGGGGCACTGGTCTTCAGCCACACTGAAGAGATCTGGCCAGTGCCCCGGATCGAAACGCCGACCACTTTTGTTTTTGAATGCTCGTCTGCCTCGGCAGATGAGCAGTATTCTCAACAATATAAGTGTAAGTCCGTCCCCATATCCCCATAACCCCGGTGAATTGTGGCGAAGGCAAACTGTTCAGTTTTGTCCGCCAGCCGCTCGGCGGGCAAGATTGTAACATTGGTGCCAGGTGTGGGGTGTCAGCCCTTCTAACCGAGGGCGGCCCCGCTCAACCCTCTTGCATCTGGGTCGCCGGCAGCGGCGGCAGCAACGACGTCGGCTTTGCAGCGACCGCGCTTCGCAGCACCACCACGGCATTTCCGTCGCAGCAACCCCGATTGTCTATCACTGACCAATTACTGAAATTGATTGACCTTTTATGACCAATTTCTGACCTTTCAGCAGGTATAATTGGTTTTTTGAAATTCCACCAATGAGGTGCTAACATTTTCTAATGACCTTGAAAAACTTTAACATGTGATAAAAAATTTCTATCACTGACCAATTACTGAAATTGATTGACCTTTTATGACCAATTTCTGACCTTTTAGTAGGTATAATTGGTTTTTTGAAATTCCACCAATGAGGTGCTAACATTTTCTAATGACCTTGAAAAACTTTAACATGTGATAAAAAATTTTCTATCACTGACCAATTACTGAAATTGATTGACCTTTTATGACCAATTTTTGACCTTTCAGTAGGTATAATTGGTTTTTTGAAATTCCACCAATGAGGTGCTAACATTTTCTAATGTGACCTTGAAAAACTTTAACAATTGATAAAAAAATTTCTATCACTGACCAATTACTGAAATTGATTGACCTTTTATGACCAATTTCTGACCTTTCAGTAGGTATAATTGGTTTTTTGAAATTCCACCAATGAGGTGGAAATTAATTGACCTTTTATGACCATTTTCTGACCTTTTAGATGGTATAAACCGTTTTTTAAAATTCCACCAATGAGGTGCTAACATCCCGGAGCCGGAATCTTGCTACTCAATTTTGAAGCAGATATCTTCAATCGATTGAGCTGAAATTTTGTATACACGTTTAGTTTGGATGACAATACACGATAAGCTGTGTGACGTCATTCTAAATCCAATATGGCGGACGGCCCAAGATGGCGGACCATGTATTTTTGGTCGACATCCTTAATATGGGTATCAAATGAAAGAGCTTGATAAGCGAAATACAATAAGTAATGTGACGTTATTCTAAATCCAATATGGCGGACGTCACAAAATGGCGATTTATAATATCCATAGTTACCCCTATGATATGGATATCAAATGAAAGGGCTTGATGAGCGAAACACAATAAGTGAGGTGACGTCATTCTAAATCCAATATGGCGGACGTCTAATATAATAACGCATAAGTTCAAAAGAAGAGTTTCAAGATGCTAATGCACGATTCAGCTTCAAACGGTACCACGCACTAGTTACTCAGCGTCACGCTAACGCCTTTTTGAAAATCACCTGTCAAGTCGAACTCAATCCAGGTGAATCGCCACAGCAAACTTATTCCCCACGATTCCCGCGCTATCGGGCGGTAAAACGAAGTCCGCGGAACCACCAGCACTCGCGCGACACCGTGAAAAACAATCACTAGTAGTGGAAAACTCGCGAGAAAGTTTCCACCAATCCCAGCCCCGGAAAATTGACCATAATGGCCGCCGATGGCCGACGATCGCCATTCGCGGCAAGGGTCAATTTTAATCTTTTTTTCGCGACCCGACTTTTCCGCGGTTTGCCACAATCACCTGGGGGAGGATAATGGCCCTCCCCATCATCACAACTCCACACTTTTCACTTACAGACACTCACTGGCACAAGAACTCGCGAAAACCGCGTACCATAATCGCGATCAGAACAGTATAAAAACCGCGGGTTTGCCATAAACTTTCTTCTTTCCCAGTCTGATTTTCAAGTGCGGCGGAGCTCCTTGCGAGTTTTTGTACGAACCGAGTTTGTTTACACCCGAAGTTGACCGAAGTAAAACGCGAGCGCGGGCCGCGACCAAAACATAGACGCTTCACGTCGAGGGACGCCGAGGAGACCCGAGGACAACACCAGGGAACACGAAATACTCACCGTTGGAGGAGGAGGTTCCGGAGGCGCAGTCCAGGACAGATCCAGCAGATCCAGTGTAGAATTCCTGCGGGAAAAGAAAAGATAAAAGATAAGTTATCTGTGTTCAAGTGGGGTGTTTGTTTACCTGTCAAGTGCTCCCTCGGTGACGTGTGGTGGATTGTGACAAGTCCGAGAGCCCGGGGCACTGACATTGCCAGATCGGCGCGTTTAGGCGTGGTGGCTCGGTGACATTTGTAAGGGTATAGACAATTGGCGTTTGACATTTGAGTGGAGACGTGATTGACTTGGACAATTTCTCCAGATTTTGTGCGGTCGAGATCTAATTTTTTTTCTTTTGCCCGAGTGGATTATTACGACTTTCGTCAACATTTTTTTTTTTCGTATCTCTTTTTTCCTGACACCGTAAATTTAAGTTTTCCAGTATTCCTTTTTTTTTACTTGTTATCATTTAATTTTTTTTGTTTTTCGACAACCGTTCAACTTACCATTTATAGTATTTGCTTTAATTACTAGCTATCGTTATTTTTTTTTTCTTTGATTCAATCGATTATTTTTTTTTCCTTTTTTTATTGTTTGATATTATATGCTGACATTATTTTTTTTTGCACCGTTGTGGATATCCTATGGGAGTATATTTTTTTTTATTGCTACCTTGTACACTGGTTGATATAATTATTGTTACAATCCTTTATTATTAATTTTTTGTATTATCATTATTATCGTCATTTTTTTTTAATTCAATTGGTTATTTTTTTTTCTACGTTTATTATTTGCTTGCCTTGAATTTTTTTTTGTTGCTGATCCTATTGATTTATTTTTTTTTATTGCTACATTTGACATTTATTGATATTATTATTGTTTCACTCTTTTTTTATTATTTTTTTTTCTCCTTTTTTTCCAATTATTATTATAATTATTGTTAGTTCTATTGTTAGTTTAACTCATTGTACAGAATTTGAATTGGAATACGAATATAGCCTTAAGTGTTTTCGAAGTCTGTGTTTATGTTGTTTTGCCTTGTTCTTCCCCCTATCGGTTTCAAATTCTTCGCATCGGTCTTCGGTGGTTTCAGGTTTTCGTAGTTTTGGCCTTTTACTGGGAACCCAAAAAACTACGTGGCGCCCTGTATTTTTTTTTGCTGTGCCCTCAAAATCAATTCGACGTTCGTTTGTTTCGAACCCTCCCTCACCGGCTGAGTCGGCGTCAGTTGTTGTTGCGAAAAAGGCGCGTAACAAGGCCATAATGTACATGAATCACGCATCTATTAACCCCAGCATCATGCTGGCTCATGAAACCGTTTTACAACGAAAAAAAGCTGTATACCCATACAAACGAGTCGAAGTTAAAACATATACTATACCTGCAAACACATACACATTATCCTTAGATAATATTGTCATAGGACAGTTACCAAATTTATTGGTGTTTGGTATGGTTGATAACGACGCATATACAAGAAACACAAAAAATTCCTATAATTTTAAACATAATAACATCACAAGATTTAACTTATCAGTAAATGGTGTCCAGATACCTAACCAGCCTATAGAATTTGATTATTCGAAGGAGCAACCTATTAGCACAAGAGGATACGTCTCCTTGTTCAAAGGAACTGTAATACATTATTTCGATAAAGGACATCAGATTTCAAAGAGATTCTTTGACAACGGCGGTTTTCTTCTTGCTTTTGATTTAACTTCTGACCCTTCATATAATTCAACCTGCGGAAATCTATTAAACCAAGGTACGGTGAGAATTGAAGGAAGATTTAAGGAGGCTCTGAAGACAACAGTAACCTGTATCGTAAATGCCGAATATGACGGGAGTGTGGAAATCGACAAAGATAGGAACGTATACACTAGCTTCTAAAAACCTATATAAGATGATACAATTTAGAATTAATCACAGTTCATAGACAGTGAAGCCAGCTATCATGAGTTGCCTGATAAATGTCGAATACTTTTCTGGAGGTTGCTTGACCTTCTTGAAAAAGGTTTCTTTTGCGGGATTCACTGCAAAAAGTAAATTATTTACAAAGGAGATTATCTTCAAATACCCTACATCAGCTCCAGGATGTATCGAGCAATCAAATAAATTGGGAAACATTGAACTTACACGTTTAGATGAAGATCTAATACAAACATTAGCGAAATTTACTACAATACTTGTTTGTGATGCATCAACCAAGGAGTTTATAAATAACTATGTTACATCCTATACCAAGGTTATTGACGTAGGGGCAGCGACCCTGGATTCGGAACAAGAATGAACACGATCGATCTTACAAAGTTACTAGCAAATAACCCTATTACAAAAGGTTTTTTAGAGGAGTATTTGCTTGTGACTGTCTGCCAAAAGAAATAAAAAAGCCCGCATGCGTCATAGCTAATACGGACCCTGCACGAAAGAGCGGCACTCACTGGGTTGCATTTTTCATTCCAGAAAAAGGCCCTGCAGAATACTTTGACTCGTATGGTAAACCCCCCAGTAACAGGCTTTTTCGCAACTTCGTACATACAAATTCAGATGTGTTTGTAAATAGTAAAAAACGATTACAAGGTGCACTTTCATCTACCTGTGGTCATTATTGCTGTATGTATCTGTATTTTCGGTGTAAAGAAAAAAGTTTAAAGCATTTTCTGCAACAATTTTCCTTCAATAATTTTAGGTTAAATGATAATAAAGTCGAGAATTTATATCGCAAAATATACTTGAGAAAATTTTTAAAATATGGTGGGGGTAAATATAACCAACTATATACCTATACCGGAAAATAAGAGTATAAATACGAAACGCTGGTGATGTATATTTAATGTTGAGGTATAAGCCTCCGCTTCAAGATGGAGCCAGCATCTAAAGCAAAAAACCTAAACAATTAAGTGCAAAAAAAGTGTGTGCAGAAGAGTTGAAAGTGATGGAAACACAATCCAAAAAACAAAAACTTCGTCCGATACGGAAAAGAGGCAAAAATTAATCAGAGGTCCCGGGCGAAAATCTTTTGCTAAACTATACGTATCATCTGGACCATCACCATAATAAGAAAGTTGTCCTCGGATTTGATCCGATCTCGTTTGAGGCAAAGATAGTTTTTCACCGTCATGGCTCAGCGCCTGTCTCAACATTTTACTCTGGATGGTTGGAAGTTTTCAAACATCTAACCAAACTAAAAGACGAGGTTATTCCAGACATGTTCCCGCCAAACCAAGAGGAGCTTCAGACGAAATACACAATCCCCGTTGGTACAGGAAATATTGAGCTGACCCTTAATGAACTCTACAAATTTATTGATATGCAGGATTTCTTCAAGATTGTAATGTTCCACAATAACAATGCTGCCGAAAGTGCCAAGGAGTACTATAGGAAATATTGCGAAAAGTGTAGAAGTAAAAATTTAATTTTGCTACCTGAAGAAGACTTTTTTATACCGTCTAGAACCTCTTATGTGCATCTGAATTATTCTAGACTTTTCTTTGAGATACCTTTGTATTGCAGTACCAATATTCTGTTGGATATAATAAACATTTAATAAATTTTTAAATAAAATACATGAGGTTTTTTTTTATTTCAATTTATAATTTTATTGATTAACATATACAGGTACATATTTACACAGTTTTGCCGAGCGCAACGAATAAAAGATACATTATTGTGGTTTTTACAAGGAAATTGATAATTTGTAAGTTCACTTAGTCTAGGTATTTCTCCAAGCTCGATTATTTCTGTAGTCGGTGTGTATTTCCTGACAAATGAAGCCTTGATTTCGCGTTTTACATACACTCTTGTATCTTTAAATCTTGAAAACACTTCGGGTAAATTGTTGTAGCTGATGTCTCCGTCATTCCAACGTAGACCATTTATATTCTGCACGTCATGCTGGACTTGTCGTCTTGCCTTCGATGACAAGTCCTGGTATGGGTAGGGAGGCAGGAAATGATAAGCATCTGGGATGATTGTTCCAACAGCAAGGACGGCAAGTTCTTTAACAAAATACTGGCCATTGTTTCCGCACACAAACTGGCTGTCCAAAATAAATTTGTCCATATTATCGGTTGGAACACAAATTCGGAATGAGCTAGAACCATACGCGTATGATTATATATGTTTTTCACTTTAGTAGATTACGAATTTCATCACTGCAGACACCATCAAAATTCGCGAGCTGGGCCCTAAAAACTTTTAAAGTTCTAGGAGGATCGTTCATTTTGTTCGGCCTAGGTTGTGAGATGTATTATTTTTATGAACACTTTACACGAAAATGAAAAAGCAAGTGAGTTTCCAAAAACTGCCGGAAATTAAATATCTATATGTCTGGAGTTATGCCTGCCGAAGCGCCCGGAAAGGGTCATAGGAAATTGATGCGCTGGACCGATACGGATTTAAAATGCGTATTTCTCAATGTAGCGTAGTTTTGACCCCCATTCAACACCCGTCGCACAGACATACTATCTCTGCTAAACGATTTCACCTGCAATAAAAACTATTTGAACTCAGTCGAATTCGTTTTTTATTCACATGCAACCCGTTTCTATTCTCTTACCTTCACCCACATTTCGTGTCATCCACAACACCAGGTTCACTGACTGCGGTCGATCATCTTCACCTAATCTTTGTTTCTTTATCACACGCTGCATGCTTATTGAGCGGCACGAGAGCCAGGACCACGTGTGCATCATGACAAGATTAGAACCTTGCTCTTCATCGAGCTGCTCCGACCAGCAGTTTTTTTTTTACTCTTTTGACCTTTATTTTCAGGCGACTTGTTTACCTTTTGTCCGAGGCACGCGGCAGCTTCATGGCCCTTTTACCTTTGTTTTTGCTTTCGCAAGTTGTTTATCCACATATGCATTGGCCGGCCCAAGAGAGCCAGGACCACGTGTGCATAACAACATCAGAACCTGATTCTTCCTCAAACTGCTCCGGCCAGCAGCTCTTTTTCTTCTTTGTACTTATTTGCAGGCGGCTTGTTCACCTTCTATGTCCGAGGCATGCGGCTGCCTCACGACTTTTCGTGTTTGTTTTTTTGTTTGCTCAAGCTGTCTATCCGCTCTTTCGGCCGATCATTTCACAGGCACGATCACTTTACCCGTTCGGCCTCCCGATTTTTTGCTCTTGTTATCAAAAAACCTCCTAAAGCATGCACGCTCTGCGCTTTTATCGTCTTATCGACTGGTTCTTTCCAAAACCGGTTTTCATCCCCTGTCTTCCTCACAGACAACACCAACCCTCTCCCTTTGACCAGCCATCTACAATAACCCAACTCGCACTCGACTTTATTTTTCATTTTTTGTATCCCGATGCACCGAACAAGGACGAGTCTTTCCCACCCCCGCCTCAAGGAATTCTTATGTCCTGTGCGAACCGTCTTGCAGAAAACCCGATGAGGGGGATGCTTTCCGAACTTCCGGCGAGCATCCCTTGTGGGCCGGATATTGAATATAAGGGAGGTGGGAACCTTACTACTCAAGTATTTAATATTTAATTTTAAACTTACAATCATAGCATTTCAACTATAAAATCATTTCCGATTGTAGTATAAATGCTTTGAATTATCTTTGGGTTCCACAATCCTTATGTGGGTTCCATCGACGCAACCTAGTATGCCCGGAATAGTACTTTTTTGGTAGAAAAATAATTTTGCTCGATTTTTTTCTTCTGCAGTGTATTCAAACTGTGTCCATTGAGGACATATGTTGTCTTCAAAGGTTAACAGTATTTCGCTTAGTATTAGCGAAACAGTTGGTTGCGCCAGGCCCAAATCAAAATCATTGCCTACACTTAACTGGTAGCTACCTTGAGAACAAAACCTAAGCAAACAGGCCAATTTTATTACATTTGGAACTGATAATGCTCTTACTGAAGGCCTGAACTTTTCATCTAGTTCTTCAAGCAAATCAATAAAAGCATGTTTTATTATTCTGAAGTTCGCAATAAAGCTAAACATGTAAAATATCAATTAGGACAAAACAAAATAAAAATTATGTACTTACCAAGTTTCATCCATTTCTAATGGATTTGATGCGTCCCGCACACGCTTTCTTTTGCGGATTGTTACTAAAATTTCTTCATTCCTCTCATCGTCTTCGTCACTTTCAATAAACAATGCTAAGACACTCATAATAGTAATATGTTGTTGTTGTTGTTGTTTTTAATTTGAGACTCCAAGTACCTGGCACCTGTCAGAAAATGACAGAACTAATTCGCAATAGGTGAAGTTCTCTCTTAATAATTCACAATGCTAGAGAAAACTACTGAATGATTTTTCATGAAATCTGGTAATGCTTTTACGTGAGTCGATTAGCTTACACAATAAATACTTAAATGTTTTACCTTATTTTCTTTCTTGGAAATTAAGAAATTTCATTCGTAAGCAAACCTTCTTGAAACTGCCTACTTAATCTGTAAATTGGGGATGGAGGATTTAAATCCCTTGAGTAATAAATTTGCATAATTCTATTTATTGAGCATTTCCTAAGGAAACGTCTTTCTGCTTTCACCCTACTCTGTTAAGTATACAAAACAACAGATGTTTCAAATTTTTAGGAGAATATCCTTAGCTATGGGACCATGAGGTTATGAAAGTGCAAACAAAAACAAAATGCGGTATGTTTTGCTTATGAGCAGCTTTGTAACTGCCATTATGCTGTCCTAGCAGGATTTACACCTGATTTTAAAATAAATTGAAAATGTTCGGTGTTACATAAATTGCTTTAAATGAGCCATTCCCAGAAAAAATTGCTGTAGCCTGTGGTTAATTCAAAATATTAAATCACATTTGTTTGTCAATTATGGCTTAATTAATAAAATCTTTGACCCAATGACGTCGCTAAGGGTGCGCGATGCCGGTGAGTGACAACCAAGCTTGTCGAGCTATTTTGAAAAAATTGTCAGGATTATATTACATTGTACATCAACTGCGGACCAATTCCATTCGACACACAATTACAGAATGAACACTGTTTAGAATCAAACATGTATTTTATTATGTATTAAGGTATTTAAATAAAAAAACTGTTTCATGTGATTTCACTGCAAAATTTATTTCAAATTCCAATGTTTGCACAAATTTACTACACAATAAACACGTAAGCTGAACTAAAACTATTTCAGGCGATTGTTGATTCAACTTGCGAAAAGAATAAAAATGTCGCTGCTTAAGCTGTTGAGTCCATGCAAAGAAGCGGGGGAGACCCTTTCATATTTCGAAAATGGCAATTTCAAAGCCCAAAATTTGACCTTAACCCTTCATTCTGCCGATTTTTTGTATGGGAAGATCGAAACTTTTTTTGAGAAAAAGCTTCCCTATTTTGTGGCCTTTCTCAAGAAAAAAACCGCACTCGAATCCGATGGCGCGTTCCGAAGTTATTCGTGTTATAATAATTAATACAACAATAAAACCCACTACCCGCAATGAAGTCCAATTGGGAAGGGACGTCACATTCCAATTGGACTTCCTTGCGGATAGTGGGTTTGGTTGTTGTATTAATTATTATAACACGAATAACTTTGGAACACGCCGTCGGATTCGAGTGCAGTTTTTTTTCTGAGAAAGGGCACATGACAGGGAAGCTTTTTATCAAAAAAAGTTTCGATCTTCTCATACAAAAAATCGGCAGAATGAAGGGTTAAGTTCAAATTTTGGGCTTTGAAATTGCCATTTTCGAAATTTGACGGGGTCTCCCCCGCTTCTTTGTTGACGGATTGGGTCGTGGGTGGTATCTTTGGAAAGCTTGAAGGCTCAGCTTTCTAATGCGTTATTAATCAGTATCCTAGAATGTCCCTGAAAGAACTTATAATGCATTTTCTAGGTTGACCTCCTCCAAATTTTCAATCCGATGTTAGGGGTGAAGGACCGATTTGAAGGGGGGGGGGAGGGTTTTCGAACAAACGTTGATCAGGAGACCATTTAGAATCGATTGGCATACCCCTGTTCAGACCTTAGCAAAACACCCTGTATATATTGTAACGTTTTTCCGGATAGGCTCTAAGGAAGCCAGGGGATTTTGGGGTTTCGGAAGGAATAGGCCAATTTTAAGTATTATTGAATATACATATATTTGAAATGCTTATCTAGTTACAATATACATATATCTAACCTAAGGAAGACAGAGTTGACGGGAAGGAGAAAGAGAGAGACGCTGGGTATCGAGAATGATTAGTGTTTCCACAGTTAGGAATGCAAATGAAGAAGGAATTATACCAAAGGCACCATCTCTGGTATGCGGTGTGAATAAAATGAAAAGAAGTTATACCAAAGGCAACTTCTCTGGTATACGGTATGAAAGTATTTATACCAAAGGCAACTTCTCTGGTATACGGTATGAAAGTGTTTATACCAAAGGCAACTTCTCTGGAATACGGTATGAAAGTATTTATACCAAAAGCAACTTCTCTGGTATACGGTATGAAAGTGTTTATACCAAAGGCAACTTCTCTTGTATACGGTATGAAAGTATTTATACCAAAAGCAACTTCTCTGGTATACGGTATGAAAGTATTTATACCAAAGGCAACTTCTCTGGTATACGGTATGAATGTATTTATACCAAAGGCAACTTCTCTGGTGTACGGTGTGCATCTAATAAAAGAATGTTAGGTATGGTTCTTGTAGTTCACAACCAAGTCAACGTCTCGGTTGCATATCAAGAACTGACTCCTCCTCGGAAAAATCGTGCGTTCAGCTCCAAAAACAAGACGTAAGAAAAAAAGAAGAAGACTTGACGTCGTTTATATAGTCGCCACAGGAGGAGTAAATTGGTTGCCTATGTAAACAATAGGCTAGAAAAATTTACCTTAACTAAACGAAAAAAATTAGTGTAGGTGCATCTCAGAGTTATTTCATTTGTATGCTTCCCTTTCATCTTCATGTTTCCCCTTTTAGCCACCGAGGAATTTTTAATTTTATTTTTCATATTTTTCTTACAATTTGCTCTGAATTCGCCGCATTGATTTGGGTGGTATTATGACAATTTCCGTTTAACTATTTTATCGACATTGTGTGACAGAGACCATGTTTTGGTTGGAGCCTTCTCTTTCCCTCTTATGGGACAACATAAAAAATTTAAATTTTTGCAATTTTGCATTAATTGGCGAATTTATCCCAAATTGGGTAATGCCGCCAAATTTGCCGCCAACGAACTGTCTAGATCAGGCTGTCAACGATATGGATGACAGTCGTAGTAATGTTTTAATTCTATTGTGTCGGTTTGTTGCGCGGCTAAATAAGACACACAGACTCTTAGTAATTAAGTTTATTATACGTTCCAACAGTCGTTCTAAGGTTAATTTCTACACTTCACGTGTTATCTCGACGACGTCTACCGGAAGAAGAAGGACTCAATTCAGATGGCGCCCAGTTTACTTTTAGGATTGCCAGCCTTCACAATAACTAAACACTACAACTAATAACTAAACCTTACAACTAATAACTAAACATTACAACTAATAACTAAACCTTACAACTAATAACTAAACATTACAACTCTCCCCTGCTTATTTTTTTTTTTTTTTTTTTTTTTTTTATTTTTTTTTTTTTATTCAGTTACAGTTCTTAAATTATTTTGAAATTTTAGCATTTTTTCCTTAAGTCTTTCTGATCTTCTGGGTATAGAAATGTTTACATTGTTTTTATCTATAGTGTCATTATTTCTTTGAATATTTTCAGATAACGTTATTTTCGGAATTCTCGACATAATTTCATTATACTGAGGTTTTGGAACCTTTTTTAATTGGTTTATGTGAACTACTTTGTTAACATTGTTTACTTTAATTACATATCTTAAATTTGAGAGTTTCTTTTTAATAGTACAATTCAACCATTTTCTAATAGCTTTAAACGGATTTTTATACAATGCCCGTTCATTTACCTTAAACTTTACATAATTGTTAGGTTTACTATTTTCACATGTTTCTGTTTTTCCATTAATTTGATTTCTGTTCATTATTGGTTTGTTCTTACAATTTACTCGCATTTGGTTCCTACTATTTATAAAATCCAGAGAAATTTTTGGTTTATAATTGAAAATTAACTCACTTGGTGTTGCAGAATTTGACGAGTTGGGAGTATTTCTATAATTTATAAGAAATAACTTGATTCTTTTTTCGATAGTTAATGTTGACTCTTTTGAGAGAAAAAACTTTTTCAAGACCTTCTTAATAATTTGAACTGATCTTTCAGCTTGCCCGCTGCTCTGAGGGTGGTAAACTGGACTAAAGGACAATTTGATATTATTTTTGATACAAAAATTTTTAAAAGCATGTGACGCAAATGGTGTGCCATTATCGGCAACTATTTCTTTTGGCAACCCGTATATACTCATAAAGTCAATCAGTACCTTAATTAGAGAGTTTGTGGTCATACTAGTCATCTGTACGACATCAATGTATTTACTATAAGCGTCCACATTAATAAGAAAATTCTTTCCTTCAAAGTGAAAAAAATCGAGGTGAACCCGCTCGAACGGATATGTGCATTTAGGCCATTTTGTTTCTACCTTTTCTTTCGGGACATTAGAGGTTTGCATGCAGACAGTGCAATTTTTTACAAACGCTTCGATGTCAGTATCGATTTTTGGCCACCACACATACGAACGTGCTGTTTTTTTCATTAAGACTATGCCCCCATGAATCGAATGAAGTATCTGTAGAACTTTGCTTCGTAACTGCATAGGGACTACAATTCGATCTCCATAAAAGAGGGAACCATCTTCAATATTTAAGGAGTTTTGTCTAAGTTTGTAGGGATTTAGCATAGAATTGACTTATTTTGGCCAACTAGATTTGACAAATTCGGTAACTTGTGAGATATGTTTATCTTTTTCCTGAGCCTCTTTCACTTGAGCAAAATTTAATGGAAGATCATCGAAGAAGTTAATAGAATTTACAGTGACTGTTTCTACGTCGGTAGTGGAATTTAGAGGCAATCTAGACAGTCCGTCAACATTTGACATCTTTTTACTTGGACGATAAACGATTTTATATTGGAATAGAGATAAATAAATTGACCAACGGTGAAGCCTGGCTGCTGCTACAGCTGAAGTGCCTTTTGTAGGACTAAATATCTCTTTAATAGCTTTATTGTCAGTATAAATAGTGAACTCCTTGCCATATAAATACTTGAAAAACTTTTTCAATGTGAACACGATGGCTAATCCTTCTCGATGAAGTTGAGAATAGTTTCGTTCAGCTTCTGAAAGGGTACTACTGACAAACATCACGGGTCGTTCTTCACCATTAACTAAATGTGACATGACGCCCGCAACTCCATAAGGACTTGCGTCCGTGGATACAATCACAGGTTTATCCGGGTCAAACAGCTCTAACTTATTGTGTTCTAGGAACAATTCTTTCGATTTAATGAAGGCTTTTTGACACCTATCCGTCCAGTTAAATTTTACATTTGCCTGCAACAATTTATACAATTCGTTTAGGTGACCGGACAAATTTGGCACAAATCTACGATAGTAATTAATTAACCCTAAATAAGCCTGTAATTGGCGTTTATTTATTGGACGCGGTGCATCTTGGATTGCTTTTATCTTTTCCGCATTAGGCTTGATCGAATTGTATGAAATAATATGTCCCAAGTATTCCACAGAGGTTTGAAGTAGTTTACATTTTTCAAAATTTACTTTTATATTATGTTTTTCAAGACGCGTTAAGACTTGCATTAAGCGATCTTCGCATGACTCTCTTGTATCACCACCTATTATGATGTCATCCAGATAGCTGAATGCTTTATTGACTCCTTTAATTACTTGGTCCACCACGGACTGAAAAATCGCTGGTGCACTAGATACACCAAAGGGAAGACGTAGATAACGAAATAGTCCCTTATGAGTATTAATTGTTAATAGTTCCTGCGAATTCTCTGAAAGTTCTAGTTGGGTATAAGCTCCCTTTAAATCGATCACACAAAAATATGTGCAATTCGACAAATTGCTAAAAATTTCCTCGCTATTCCCCAAAGGATAATGTTCAAGTTCAATAAACTTATTGACCGTGACCTTGCAGTCAATGCATAATCGGATATCTCCATTAGGTTTTGGCACTATCACGACAGGTGAAGCCCATCGGCTATATTTTACTGGGACTAATATTTTACTGTTAACGAGATTTTCCAATTCAGCGGTCACTTTATCTTGGAGGCGTAAAGGCACTGAATAGGCTTTATGGAATATAGGATTGCACTTCTTCAGATTAATTTCAGCCTTAAACCCGATTATGGGTTCTCTCAGGTCGTTATTTATCAAACGCGGAAACTTATTTTTAATTTTTGACATAATATCAAATTGAGCCTTTTCCTGAATTACCTGAATTTTTGTGCCCAACGACAATAATGTTGATCGCCACGATGGATTGAGTAGATCCAATCCATTTCTGCCAATTAAGGGTTTGAAGTTTTGACTAGTTGATATGACAATTAGCTCCAACTTGTACAAATTTTCTGCAACTTCCAAATTTACTCGAATGCTACCACTGACTTTTAACTGCTGATCTGTAATAGTACATAAACGCAAGTTACATTCTTGAAAGTTACTTATTTTTAACTTATCTCTCGCATCTTTTTCGGAAATTAAAGATACACCGCTTCCACTATCGACTTCAAAGACCATAGGAATGTGGTTGACTTTCGGACTCAGTTCTAGGCAGTTTCCCGTGTTGACATGATTTATGTTCCTTATTTGATGAACAGGTGTTTTCCCTTTGCTTGTTCGGTGTTTACATACCGCACTGGTGTGGCCGACCTTATCGCATACAAAACATTTCCACTTGGATGCTGGACACTGATTAGGATCATGGGGTGGAGATGGTTTATTACATCTCTTACAGCGGCTGACTTTTTGTTGCTCCTTTTGATGTTTCTTCGGCTGATTCTGGTTGTGGTTGCTACTGCTGCGATTACCAATTGAAGAAAACTTATTTGGCCGACTTGACTGAGACACGTTGTGAGTACCGGTAGCCTTGATTTTGTTGACTTCGTTCGGATGGATCGACTGCTGTTCGCGAAGGGACATCTCCATGTTCAAGGCCACTGAACAGCATTTTTCAAAATCCCATCCTCGTCGCCAGTTTTATTGTGTCGGTTTGTTGCGCGGCTAAATAAGACACACAGACCCTTAGTAATTAAGTTTATTATACGTTCCAACAGTCGTTCTAAGGTTAATTTCTACACTTCAAGTGTTATCTCGACGACGTCTACCGGAAGAAGAAGGACTCAATTCAGATGGCGCCCAGTTTACTTTTAGGATTGCCAGCCTTCACAATAACTAAACACTACAACTAATAACTAAACCTTACAACTAATAACTAAACATTACAAATTCGTTTGTTGATCGCGTGTGTTTTTCTGTGAAATTGTGCTGTATTGTGGATTTTTTGTGCTTCGACCTCAAGCAATGTGCCTTTCCGGTAAGTATTCTTGCATTTTCTATACTTAAGTCCTGTGAAATCTGTGTAAATTGTGTAGAATTCATGAAATTTGTTTATTTCCTGGCAGCTGTCAATTCGATTTATTGTTGTGCTGCCAGGGATTTGTTTATGTTGTGATGTAACGTCTGAAGTTCAAGGGTAATGGTAATTTCGTGTGATCAATTTAATTCAAATTTAATTTATCTGCAAATTCATTTCAGATTTTGACTTCAGGGAAATCTGAGGAATATCTGTCGATTCTCCAGATATAGAGAAGTATTTCGATAGTTTGTCTAATTAGTAATTTTCTCCTCTTTTTCTTTTTAGGTTTCTAAGGGTGTTTCGAACAACATATGTAATTAAATTGTCATCTAAATAATTCACTCAAATTGCACCCGCGCTGCCGCCCAGTCTGCGAATTCCGATAAAATGCGATTTAATGCCACGAACTTCCACCTGAGCACCACGCGGCACTCAACACTTCTTCGCATGGAATTTTAAGAACTTTTCCGCGTCGAATTTTAAAAAATTTAATAATATAATGACGGCAAACTCTTTAATGGCTATACTTACGCAGTAATTAAACGGATTAAATGAATTTAAATAGATTTTCTCACTCCGAGACGATGCTGGGCGCGCAGTTTCAGAAAATGTCACTTCCAACTGGCGGAATGGCGGGAAATGGCCACTGAACTTAATGTTCAGGGGGAACTGCGTGGAGGCGCCTGAGTGGGAAATTTAAATTATTTAAATCATTGTTCAGTTTCTGCGGCAATTGAAAAATATTGTTACAATTTTGGCCGCCGAGCGGCTGGCGGACAAAACTGCACAGTTCGCCCTTCGTTACAACTCACAAGGGTTACGGGGATACGGGGATACGGGGACGGACTGACACTTTTTGTGTTGAGAATAGGTGCTCATCTGCCGAGGCAGACGAGCATTTCAAACCAAAGTGGTCGGCGTTCCGATCTAGGGCACTGGTCAGATCTCTTCAGTGTGGCTGAAGACCCGTGCCCCTGCCACAGACGCCCACACTTGCGCGGATCGAACACCGGCCCCCATATTCGCCCGCTTCCAAAAACCAGGTGTGAATTATAACGAAGGCAAATTCTGTAACAATATATTTTATTGTTCCCATCGTCCTGAGTTTTTTGTTGCCTGTCCTAAACTTCACGGAAAGACGCTTTCCTTTCCGAGAGATTTATTTTATATTTAGTTTTGGATTATTATCAGTCAGGTTTTCACACCGACTTCAAAAATCTAGGAAAGTCTTGGTATTTAATGTTGAAAGCAGTAGCAGAGGCCTTTTGATAAATGTTATTATTTTATACTTTTTAAGGCTTGGGAGTTTTTCATAAAAAAGTAGTGGATTGTTGAGGTAAGATTTGGTTAAAGCGAAATTAATAACATTGTGCAAACAATTACTTTGATCAGCCATTGTGTTTTAGCGATACTCGATTAGTTTTGATACACAAAGAGTTCAAGATTGTAAAGTTCTCAGTGAAGGCTAACAAGGAAATTTCGATAGATTCCGTTCGTGCTCTAATTTCAACATTTGCAATCTCAATGAATTGGAGTTGGAAAGTTGATTGGGATTCATAAACTCTTATGAAAAGTTAAAATCAAATCAATTTCAGGTGGTACGAAGTTTACCGGGTCAGCTAGTTTTGAATAAGTTTCTCATGTACTCACTATTTAAGTTCCACTTACGTAGATTCAATGAGCCCAGCTTCATAAGGGCTTTCGCTTCGTGATACAACCTCCCAGCTGTCGGCACATCGCAGACGCTTGTGACAAGATCATCGACATAGAGATTTCTTGACCGCTTCACTGAAATGTTTCCCAAACGTTTGAAGGTGCTTGCGTACAACGCAATTTAGAATAAATGGACTACAGTTAACTCCAAAGGTGACTCTATTTAGATGGTATGAACAAACTGGTGGTAAGGCATTACCGGTTTGCTCTGCTCTGTAAACTCCACGATGAGGTAAGTAGTAAATTCGATCGGCTGCAGATTCACATGAGGCACGTTCAGCTATTCCAGCATTAATGAGATTCCAAATCCCTCGATCATAGGTAAGACGGTTTTCTTCACATTTAGAAAGTTTATTTACTAACGATTGAAGGCGTGATTTAGCGACACCCAAATTGTCGGCAAGCATTGGAGCATTTTCTTTCCACGGAAGGGTGACTTCATATCTGTTTCCATTGAAAGCTATAAACTCGTTCATGAATTTGTCTCAAAATACTTCTTCATTAGTAAAATTATCGTTACCAATACCAATCACCTCTAAACTCCAAAATTTGTCAATATCGAACTCGTGACGTTCAACGGAATTTGCTAGCAAGATTATAGCACTAATTTCTTTTCCCATATGATTTGGCGCCGGTCCATGCAGTGTCCATCCGAATTTCGTTTTAACGGCTGCCAAACGGTCTGTTATCATTTTAGTCTCGCCTGTCAGAAATTTTTGATAATATTCACACCCAACGAGTAGACTTATTCCAGCTATCACATTAGACTGAGTTGTTACGAAATCCGCTAGTTGCAAGCCTTGCAGTTTCATGCAATTGACGTTTGGTGCCGGTAAAACATCAATACATATCTCAGGAACAACCACTGCCTTAAGTTTCATTTTCGTGTTAGTGAATTGACTCTCTATAACCACCTCGACACATTCATAAGTCTTTTCCGATGATACTTTATCCGTTCCAAATGGAATGATGTTGAGTGTAACTGCGCTCACAACAGGCAAATTTAATAATCTTGCAACACTTTCCTTGATGAAAGTTTTTGTACTGCCACTATCAAGCACAAATAGAATGAGGGCCTTTTTTCACTCCGCGAGGTAGAATATAAACACGACCTGTTTGAAGGAACATATCCTCAAAATTTGCAGAAAATAAGCTTACTGCCTTTGATTCGCTCGAATCTGCGTCGCTTTTCACACTCGGACTTACTTCTGACTTTTTGTCTTTACGATAGTTAGGCTCACACATACTCATCGCATGCCGTTTATTACAATGCCTGCAACACACTCTATATTTACAGTTTCGTGATAGGTGTTTAGGTTGGGTACATCAAAAGCAAAGATTATCCACAATAAGATGCGACACTCGTGACGTATTCGCTAAAATTTTAGTGACCTTGTCACCGCCACCCAAACGAGAATTGAGAATTTTGCGAGAAGTAGATAGTAATAAGAAGCTCATGTTAAAGGAAGGGATAAAAAACTTCTCTGAGAGAATCAGGCCCACTTTGTACGCGCCCGCTGGAGCCACTCACAATCAAATTGGTTGAGCCGAAAAGCAAAAACAAAATCTGCGTATCCGTATTTAAGGGCCTCTGTGTGCTACCTGCTTCTTCCCCTTTGCAATTCTGTCATTCCATATATCAGTGCAACGGAGGGGACTAACACCATGGCACTGGTGATGCCGCACGCATACATTCACATTGGTTGAATCCGGAAAACTCCATATAAAAAAAGTGGTCACATTTATTCTGTATAGCGTAAGCGCTGTAGGTGAGCAGTTGGTGGTTGCCTACTTTTGCCTCGTTCGCTCTTATGGGAATTTACCTAAGGAATGGTAGGCAGTATTGCTTTGCTGCCTTATCTAAGGCGAAATTTTATTTTCCCCAAGTTTTCGGAAATGCATATGGGATAGTGGTTTTGCTTAGTATAGGAGTGTCGCATCTTATTGTGGATAATTTTTGATCGAAAGCACCTTATACTCAGCTTTTAATTTCTCCTTCTTTTCGCCAGTGGTCATTTTTGAGTCACAGTTCTCAGTTACATGCGACGAAGAGTTGCAGAAGAAGCACTTAGAACAACTAGATGCGGCCAGTAATCCAGTTGCAGTTCCTTGGCTATTTCGCTTGGGTTTTGTAGCACGTTCCGATGAGATTTGCTCCTGTATAAAAGACTTCTCCAGGGATTCCACTTCGATTCTGATGAACGAGAGAAGCCGTTTGATGATAGAATCGCACTCTAAGGGCCGGAACACACTTGGCGTTTTTAACCGATCGGATTTTTGACCGCCGCCGCCGTACCAGTAGAGGCGCATAGGATGGTATTGCGACGACATTGGGCGGTAAAATAAACGGATTATTTAACGTCGACGGCAGCAATGCAGCCGCCGACTGCCACTACATTCGTCGGTTTTTCTTGTTGCACGGTGTCAGATCTGTGAGCGTCGGTAATGTTTACCGACTAAAAAATGTTTACCGCCCAGTGTCTAAACGCTACATTATTTTAGAGCGGCAGCGGCAAAAAATCCGATCGGTAAAAAATGCCAAGTGTGTTCCGGCCCTAATGCACTTATTGACGTTTCTAGCCTCATTGTATTTGACAGCGGGGTCGTGGATGTAGTTGGCGTGAACGCTTGCTCTGACAATGTGGTATTTCCCTCTGACTGCTGCATTATTTTATGGTACTCCACTCTCATGTCCTCTGGAAGAGCCCGCACTATTACAGATCTTAACATAATGTTATACTGAGCCGGGCTTACGTTCAGAGAATTTAGTGATCGGATACTGCAAGTTATCGACGTGTGTAACTTCCGGAGCTCAGCTGCATCTCGCCTCGATTTTATCGGACTGAGGTTCATCAATTGTTGTATTAATTAAAACACTTTTTTTTTCGGGCATCAATATTTTAATGACTTATTGAGCTACATATTTTGTCGCCTCTGAGGAAACCGCTGATGCTGCCACTGTCTGCCCTGCAACCAGATAAGAATCATAGGTTGAGTACAAAACTCAGTGAGGGATTCACAAACATCCTCATACAGAGGTAATTCACACCTCCCAAGCAAAGGGGTCACACAGTCCCCAATTCCGGATTGCGCAGCGCGACTTAAGGGCTGAATATATTCGATGCGGTCGTGAGTCGTAAGCAAAAGCACAAAGCTCTGACGCAAACTCCGAACACATTCGATGCGGTCGTGAGTTGTGAGAAAATCCTTTCATTGCGCGCGCTGCTAAATTAAAGTTAAAGATGTTTGTGGGAACAGAAGAAGTTTTTAGCAATTGGGTTAGTTACAACATTAGTTGCATTGAGCGGAAAAAAGAAAAAAAAAACAGAAAAAAAAGAGCATGGACCAAGAAGTTTTTTTTCTCTTGTATTTCGGGTCCATTTCGTCATTAAAATACTTATAGGTTTTCACCTTTTGTATTAATCGTTCATTTAAATCGTCCATCGCAGCATGAAAATGCGCGTCCTCTCCCATCGAATGCTTCTTGACAACTGAAAAACGCATTTCCCCTGCAGAGCTTTTGAACGCAGACCGCAGAGTTTGAGTTTGGGTCAAAGTCGACGTTTTTTCTTACGAGCGCCTCGAATGTGTTACGACTTGTGAGAATCCTGTTGATTTCAAGGGGATTGAAACTCGTAAGATTCTCACAACTCACGACCGCACCGAATGTATTCAGCCCTTAATTTTTCAATCATCTCCTTTTGAGCCCTTTGCTTCCTCACCAATACCTCCATTGTAGACACACGCCACCACCAAATACGAAAGATGGGCTTACTTTAGTTAGGATTGTGATGATTGTCGATGACGGTGAGAAGTATGTTGTCGGTGATAATATTGCTGTTGATGCTGTTCTGCAATAGCTGGGCTTTTGAAGTTTCGCGAACGCGCTACCGATACCGAACTGTTGACCGATATTACAATTTAGAGTTCAAATGTTTTTCCACCGATCACGTTTCCAGATTTCACACAATTATTTTCAACAATCCCGGTTCGAAGGACCAACAAAAATGCGATCAATTATGTTACAGACACAATTGCAAAACTAGTTCACTATTTTGTGGAAAATAATCGTATGACAAAAAAAAGATGATTTCAAGATTTAGTTTTCATAAATGTATTGTTACAATTTTGCCCGCCGAGCGGCTGGTGGACAAAACTGAACAGTTTGCCTTCGTTATAATTCCCCGGCGTTACGGGGATACGGGGACGGACTTTCACTAATTTTGTTGAGAATACAAGGCTCGTCTGCCGAGGCAGACGAGCACACAAAAAAAAGTGGTCGGCGTTTCGATCCGGGGCACTGGCCAGATCTCTTCAGTGTGGCTGAAGACCAGTGCCCCTGCCACAGACGCCCACACTTGCGCGGACCGAACACCGGCCCCCATATACGCCCGCTTCCAAAAACCAAGTGCGAATTATAAGGAAGGCAAATTCTGTAACAGTATTATAAGGTTCCATAAATTCACAGTACTTCAAGTTTCCACAATGGTATTCTAAATTCCATCAATTTTTTACAAAATTTTTGGCTAAATAAAATTCCACCCACTTCCAACAGATTTCAAACTTTTCAAATTTCTCTTTCCGCTTTTCAACCTTCTCAAACGGATTCCAAACTCGAAAGCGAAGTAAGTATACCGTGATAACTGACCAAAAAACTTTTCCCCTTTTAGAACTTTCCTGAAGAATTTCCATGTATGGTTATAAATACTTCTATCAATTTTAACTGTTTTCCCTACACAACGAAGTATGAAAATCGGTACTTTCCCCGATCATCATAAACCGTCTTATTCTTCTCCTGATCGCGCCTCTAGTACATTTTCGTGTAGATCGAACGATTGACGATTGACAATCGGTTTTAACGTAGATTGACAAACAAAGTGTAAACAGTCGAGCCGGGTAAGTAATTTTTCATTATCTGTGTCTAAACTGTATCCAATTCGGGGACAATCCACTGTTGTTAATTTAAGCCTTATATTCGTATGCATATACATATAATACATACATACATACATATTATTTTATTTAGAATTGTATTATTCGTATTATTCTTATTTTATCGTTTTAAGCATAGCTACGAAACGCTACACAAGCATGTCATGACATGCTCTTAACCGCTTTTTGTGAAATTAAATACGTGAGGTTGATTTAAGAGATTTCGTGTGATTTGGGAACCTTTTTTTTTCTTACACTTGATCCATCATAGCGCTGAGTCACACCAAACATTGATCAGGAGACCATGTACAATCGATTGGCATACCTCTGTTGAAAACCTAGTAAAACACCCTGTATATACAGATTATTATTTTTTACTGGTTATAGCGTAATAAGAAAAATCGCAATCTTTGGATCTTACAATTTCGTTTATTTCGTCGAAGCGTGCAAAACGGAGAAATCTTTCTTGCAACCGACTCAATTCTTGACTTATGTGCAGGATTTTACGTACCTATTTACCGAAATGAATGACATATAGCCTATACAATTTCTGTTTCTTTAATGTAAATAGGTATCCCATCAAAAACAAAATGTAAAAAAATGCCAAGTCTCGCAACGCAGTTCTTCTGCCGTAAAAAGTTGTGAGATCTTATGTAAAACCAAGTCAGTTATATTAGTTAGTGTCTATGGAAGCACCTATTCAACAACTTTGTTATAAATTGTTATCTAATCAATTACCTATCAAAATTTATAGTGACCGTATCAATATTAGACATCTTTATTTCTATAATACTCGTAATTATAATTACTTGGCAATTGCACGGCCAGTATTTTAAGTAGTAGAATATGCTACCGTGCAATTGCCAAGTAATTATAATTATTATAAAAATAAAGATGTCTAATATTGATACGGTCACTATAAATGTTGATAGGTAATTGATTAGATAACAAGTTATAACAAAGTTGTTGAATAGGTGCTTCCATAGACACTAACTAATATAACTGACTTGGTTTTATATAAGATCTCACAACTTTTTACGGCAGAAGAACTGCGTTGCGAGACTTGGCATTTTTTTACATTTTGTTTTTGAAGGGATCTCATTTCTTTTTGTAGGTCATCCGCTTTTCTTTTTTTCTCGGGTAATATGTATATCTTGTCAGTCAGCTACTGATTTTCTTAAAGCCCACTCCCTGTCTCTATTGATTTTTCTCAGATGCTTTGATGTATTTTTCATTTACTATAATTAAATTTCAGGATTTTTCTTCTTTTCCTTCCTCTATGGGCTTAAAGCTAACTAAAATTCAAAATTTGAATAAACTACCGTGCCCCCAGAACGATTCATAGCCTACTATGTTATGGCGCTAGTCGGAATGTGTTAACCTGGCAACACCCCAACTATCAAAATGGATAGCACGGCTACCTACCGAAAAAGAGCAGCAGCTGAAGTTTGACAGTCGGTAGTCAGCAAGCGACCAGAGAAGTACAAGCCTCGTGTTATACGTAATAAATTTATACGGCAAAAAAAGCAAGTTTTTTATATTCGGACCGCAACATATGTATGTACATTCATCCTTTCAAAATTCAATCGCGGCCAGTGGCAAGCATGAGTACAAGCGCATGCGTTATTTTTTGAATGAACGTAATTTTTAATAAAATTTTCCTTTTTCCGTCCTTTGTAGGCTAAACAATAAATGTGTTCAAAATTTGGAGCTTGTGGGTCTGCTAGAAGTACCTTAGAATTTTGATGATCGGTGAGTGTGTCAGTGACAAAATTAAAGAACTTTGACCAGCGATAATTCGTAAACTACTGGTTCAAATTTAATGTAATTTGGAAATGTATTTAGATATGTAATGCTCTCTTGGTCACTGAAAATTTAGGCTTCTAGTTTTTTCCACAACGAAGGTACAGGGGGTCGAAAATGGCCCGAATGGCTTCGAGAAAAGGGTGTTACGGCCGTGCATCGACTTGGCGATATAATTAGATAAAACTATATAAGTTAAAAATAAATGTAACTGGTGAAATTTCGCTTTTTAGAACAGCTTTTAAGAACTAATTTTTTTGTTTTGTTTTATAAATAATTTCTTTCTTTGTAAAATGTTTCGCGACAACTTAATTAATTACATACAGTCCACTCAATAATATGATAAAAAATTCATATTCGAGTTACATCAACATTGAAAACAAAATTAAGTACCAACTACAAAAAATTGGTTTAGTTTAGGACGATAAGAGAGATATAAAAATTCTTAAGATTTTTAAGCCTTTTCATGCAATAATATAACAACCCTATGAACATGAAGGAAGAGAACCCAACCGCGCATTAAGTTCCGCACAGAGCTCTTCAAACCTTTAATAAAATATTTTGTAAATGCACAGAAGACAATCTTCTAATGATACTTCTCACGTGATATTTCACCCTCATCATCGTCACTAAGTGTAATTTTCTTCACATCTCTGCACTTCTTGAATGAATTTAGGAAAAACGGTGTCATGGAACCAAAAAACGTTTGAGCAGCACCCTTATGAGGTGAGGGTGTGAGAAGCTTCTAGGGTGATATGTACTAAATTGCGTGCACGTTCTTGTATGAGGAAATTACATTTTAATGACATACAGCAAATTTCCTTTCGCAACTAATACCTCTGCGTCATGTATTCCCAGAACAGAAGTTCACACACGCATTTTATTAGAAAATTCTGTCTTATGAAATCTTAATTAAGATGTTGTAATCTATTATGCATGATTACGGAGCTTAAATTATTTCAATTAACAAAAACTGGGAGACAGATACACTGCGCCCTGAAACTTTGAAAGGGTTCCACTATTAGCTACGTGACTTGGTGTCGCAGTAAGTGTGGTCGTACAATATTATAATACGTATAATACATACATTTAGAGATAAATTTGTTTGTAATGTTTCTGGACGGAATTGAACAAAATGTTCATCAATTCCTGGATTGTCGTTGTTGTTAGTTTATATGCTTGGTTACAACAGTAAATCCAATATTTTAACCAATAATTTTAACTGTTTAGGAAAACATTATGAAAATTTGTACATGATTACACGTCGGTTATCAAAAAATTCAAAAGTCTGACCCGAAAATTTGACATGGTAGTCGTGCCATTAAGTATGGTTGTAACTTTTTGGGGTGGTTGATTTTCAATATCTTATAATATATACCTTAGTATTGCTATAAATTTTCCTTCGCTTACGATTCACACTTGAAGTTGTAATCAAGTGCATATAGGGGTCGGTGTTAGGTCCGCTCAATCGTGGCGTCTGTGGCAGGGGCACTGGTATTCAGCCACACTGAAGAGATCTGGCCAGTGCCCCAGATCGAAACGCCGACCACTTTTTTTTTTGGGTGCTCGTCTGACTCCTCAAATAAAAAAAAAGTGTTAGTCCGTCCCTATATCAAAAATCGTAGCGAAGGCAAAAGTGCAATTTTGTCCGTCAGCCGCTCGGCGGGCAAAATTCTAACAGTATTAAAATTTTATTATTCGTCAATAGAAAAGTATTTTTTATGTAATCCCGAATATTGTAACTACAAATTAACTCACAGCTTCCGAATTCTTAAAATTCTTCTTAAAATCCCATACACCCCTTCTCCCAATAAACCTAAAACAGCCAACCGATTCTTTCCCACGTAAAAAGCTCACGCAGCTTTTTACCCCATAAACCAGACGCTCCCACGATCTCCGACTCCACGAGCCAGACGACTCCACGATCATCATTTTCCGCAACCCAAGAATTAGATGAAATTAGGTGACACCTCACGTGGCCAGAACACCTGATCCCTGGATCACCGGCGATTAGCAGCTCCTCAGTTTAGTTTTAAGAAATCTGTATGTAATAGCGTAAGGTCGAGTCGAGAAATAAAAGATTCATTTTTTTAGCAAAAACCCTCAAAGTATTTATTAACTTACAATGCATATATGCATTTTGATCATATCTTGATTTCGGTATGGAATAAGTCAAGGCATTCTATATCAATCTTTTAGGTAGGCCCTCAAGCTGAAATAACTAATATTTGTCATCGTTAGTTTTTTTTATCCCAATCGGCGAAACGAAACACTTGGACTCACCTCGGTGACCGTCTCGTCTGTCTGTGAAAATGCTGTCCAAGATTCCCTGTAGCAAAGAATATGGAACCTTGTTACAAAGAATGTTCACTCTAATTCTGCGACGCATTTATCCCCTCCACTGCCTTTTTTCAGAAAATTACAACAACAAAATGCCCCATTAGCCGAAAAGAAAAATTCGCCGTGTTTGTTCCAAGTCCGAATCCCCATTTAAATCGCCTAATAATGAACAAGGACGGCAAGAGGGAGAAGTGCGGCAAACACCATAAAACAAGAGTTAATCTATTGCTATTACGGTGCGCTCCTGCTCAAGCATTGCATTTTGTGTGACTGCGTTGGTGCGAGCGCGCGCGTGCTTTTCGAATAGGAACAGGCAAAACGAAAATGCCGGACCCACACATTGAAGGGGTCCATGAATTCGTTTTGTTTACGTTTTTTCTGAACAGGTTTTCTTATGTGCTCCTGCTCAGCACAGGAATCAAATGCGCTTGTATGGTGAGCCGCTCTTGCGATCGGTTTGACAGATTTCTTCAGATTCCAAGCCCCGCGTCTGAATTTTTCTTCTCTCTTCGAGCAAGCAGTGTATCATCCTCTAGCAAAATAGTGGGGTTAGGAGGAATAACGGTCAAACAAAGATAAGATCTAAATTGCAGGAGTGAACCGTCTTTGTAGCGTAGCTTCCATAGTCTTTGCCTGTAGTACCTGGAACGCATAAAGCATCACCAAACACTCAAACTCACACTGGCAATCGGAAATATAATCAAGAAATAGTGTAATATACATATATATGTAAGCACAATATGAACGTTATAAGACGTTGAGTGAATACGCGCGGGTTTTTTGGAGTTAACAACTTTATTTCAATTTTAGGATAATAATTGAGATCGTAGCGGATTTTCGTGACTATCACTCTGCGACGTCCGGGCGAGAGGTAAGTGCTTGTGCCGCTGGACCGGAAGCTGGGTACTCTCCACAAGCATGGGTGTCGACATTGCGTTCGATTCGTTTACAGCTCGGCCGTCCTGACGATAGGGCTCGTCCTCGTGTCCGTCACTATCGTCGTCTAGTTCTGAGTTTATGGTTTCGTCTGGATTCGTGCACCAAGGCTTCAATGAGTCTAAAGCGAATATAGACTCAAAGGTCGCTGGGTGCGTGGTGCTCCGGGGATATCTTGGATACGATACCTATCGTTGGGTAGAACCTGTGAAATTATGTAAGACCCCTTGTACCTTGCCTCCAATTTCCTTGAGTCTCCTATCGATAATGATGGTTTCATAATCAGCACAAGGTCGTTCAGTTGATACTGCCGCGGGGGGTTACGTTTGTTGTCGTAATAACGTTTATGGTCTCTTTGAGCTGCAATGATGTTCTCCGAGGCGCAGCGTCGTGCTTCTTCCAAGTCAAACTGCTTCCTTGAACTTTCATCATGAAGTGCGTGAAGGATCTTGTTTCGTAGCGGGTCTCTTGGCTGAAACCCGTAGAGCAGTTCATGAGGGATGCGCTTCGTTGACTGGTTACGCGGCAAGTTTATGCTCCACTGGATGTTTTTCAGGTGATTGTCCCAATCCCTGGAACCTTCAGCCATCACACGCAGTCCATTCAGTATGGTGCGGTTAGCTCTCTCGACCTGCCTGTTCCACGTCGAGTCCTCGTTGCAACTAGAATATGACAAATAGAATTATCTTCACAATATTGCTTAAAAGTTCTAGACGTGAACGTCGTTCCGCGGTCCGTAATGAGGCGAGTTGGATCTCCGAAATGTCTAACAACGAATATTCTTAGAGTAGCGAGAGTTGTCGTATTTTTAACTGGGTATAGCAGCGTATACTTCGTGAACCCGTCCTCTAGGACGAGGATATGCGTGTGTCCCTTAGCACTTTTAGGGAATGGTCCTAGATGGTCTGCATGCACAGTATGAAAGGGTACCGCCACCTTCTCGATAGGGTGAAGCCTACCTTCGCTTCGTCCTCCAGGTCGTTTGTAGTAGGCACAGCTAATACAGGAGGAGATGTAGCTCTTTACCTTATTCCTCATTCTTGGAAACCAGTACGTCCGTTTCAACAATTCTAGCGTATTGTCCAGGCTGTAGTGACCTAGATCATCATGACACGTTTTGATGATTCGACAGAATGCATTCGACGGGACCACCCATTTCGGACCATCGTTAGTCTTATGGAACAATCGCCCCTTTTTATGAACGTAGTTTTCGTGGATGTGCCTTCCTTCGTTGTTAATTGGCTTACGCTGTAATACTGCCACAATATCACGTAGTTTTCGATCTTGCAGCTGTATAGTGAGTAACCAATCTGCATTGTCGACGTTTACCGTAAAAATACTTGAAGGCTCGTCCTCAAGTTCCCGTGGCGGATCATGGGGATTGCGACTTAGAGTGTCCACATGCTGGATAAGGCGTCCCTTTCGATACTCGACCTCGAAATCGAAGTCCGAGAGCCTGAGCCACCACCGAGCAATTTGCGGGATGATATCTTTCTTCCTTTCTGTTGCCTTTACGGCTGCACAATCTGTGACAACTTTAAAATGTTTACCGAGCAGAAAGCTACGCAATCGGGTCAAAGTTTCCACAACAGCCAGCACCTCCAGCTCGTAGCTGTGGTAAACTTTTTCTTCTTTCGTAGTTTTCCTACTGAAGTAGCAGACGGCTCTAAGATTTTTATCCGTATCCCATTGTAATAAAATGCCAGCTATACCAATGGAACACGCATCGGTGTGAACTTCGTGAGCAAGAAGTGGATTGAATAACGTTAAAACTGATCGCGAAACAAGAGCGTCTTTTAAATAGCAAAAGCCGTCCCGTGCTCCTTGTTCCAGGCAAAGGTTACGTCCTTTCGAAGGACATCGGTCAACGGCCGGGCTATTATTCCATATTCCGGTATAAACCTTCGAAAATAGCTGGTCAGCCCTACAAACTGCCTAACTTCGTGAATGCTTTGCGGTACAGCAAAGTTCTTTTCTGACAAGATTTTCGAATTATCGGGTCTAATGCCGTTAGGAGATACTTCATACCCGAGGAACTCGACAGACAATTTAAAAAAAGTAAGATTTCTTCAGCTTTAAAGTGAGATTTTCTTTCGAGATCACTTGCAAAAATTCTTCGAGTACAGACACGCTGTTCGGATGGCTGGCAGGTGGAGTAATTAAAGGGATGCACGGATTCACTACTAACACTATACTTTATTTCTTTGATCGAATGGATTGATCTGATATAATTTAAATGATACTGCGTCGGACTGCTGGCCCCCGTTGCTGGCTGCTGCTTCGGTCCACACACGGCTGAGGCGAGGCTGGCGATGTTGATCCGGCGGCTGATGATGGGGAAATGCACTGCCGCTCTTATCAGCGATCGTGCGTGGTAGCTGTGCAGCGATGAGATGTACTTATTCTCCTCGAACGAAGAGATCGCCACTGGAGATGTTCCGGCTGGTCGCAAGCTCCATTTTCTCTTCCGTGAAGAGGATAGTATGATGCTGGGTAGATGCGGCGGTGGCAAGGCTCGTTGCACTCTTTCCACGAACTTGAACAAACGCCGTGGTCTATGCTCTCGCAGGGTATGAGGACATCGTCCATATAGATAGACGACAAGCCTACATTTGGTCATACGCCGTTGCAATTCATTCACGAGCCTCTGAAATTGGGAGGGGCAATTCGATAGCCCAAAAGACATCCTTAAAACTCATACTCTCCGTCGGGCGCACAGTGGGCCAAAACGACTTGGCAGCTATCAAAAATCTGTAACTTTTGTTGTGTTCAAGATATCGTAATGAAACTTTGGGAAATATATCTTGACATTATGACCCTCTATGTGACAAAAAAAAATTCAATTGGTTTACAGGGTGCCTCAAAATAAATCAACAAAATTTGATTTTGTCAATAAATGAACTATTTATGTTCTTGAAAAAGTTTTAAAAACATTTGGAATTTAGTATTTAATTATTTTATTATCTCCATAACAATATTTAATTTAAAAAAAATAAATTTTACAAATATATACACAAAAAAATTTTTTTTTATTACTCAAATACGAATCGGTTGCCTGGAACACTTTTAAACATATTATCTATATTATCATGTGTCTAGTAATTTTATTTCTTTACGCTGGTTACCATTACTCTATTTAACCACGACTCATTGTGTTGTTCAAGCTTTCGTGCATTTCTAGTGCTTAGTTGCCACTTTATCTTTGAAAGTGCGAAAGAAAGAATCGCAGAACTCTTTCTTCTTCCAAAATTTTACCATTATACGTATTTGAAAGAACACACACAAACTATTGGTATCCCATACCATTGTTATCACGGGCTATTTTATAAAGTTCACAATACGAAATCTGCATATTTCTTCGTATCACTTTTATATCAAACAAGCACAAATCAAATACGTATAGTACACTTCAAATGTATTTACTGAATGTCATATTATGTAGTACTAAACACATACTGAATAGAGCGCTTACTCTGTATATGTAATAACTTCTTTAACCTAATATCATTAATCCTAAAAGTTTAATAAGGAAACAGGAATTTTTGTCCAAAACAACCATTATGCAGCCTTAAAATGAACATTTTTTTAAAAGTTAAAAAGAAATTCAAATTTTAGCGAAAAATCCCCCTTTCTAATTAAAATGCTATTATTAAAAAACTATTTCACTTTTATTATAAGTTATTGGCCTAATAATAGCTCCTCCTATTTAGTAAGTGATTTCATTAATAACAATTTACCCTCCTCATACAAATATTTTCACAGTATAACTTTGAAATCATAGAAAAGTCGAACATTTTTTTAAAAAATGAGTTGTTCAAATTTTTTTCTGAATTTAGCTATTCCAAACACAAAGAGGGTGGGTAAAACTTCAAAAAAAATTATTGCCACAAGGTAATACATTTTGTTTACTATCGAATAACATTAAAATTTTTAAAATCGATGACATGACGAAAATTGATTTTTGGTCACCTAAAAATCATTCTGGCACACTGTGGGGCGTGACGAAGGCAGTAAAACGTCTAGACTCTTTCGATACCGGTATCTGGTAATAACCAGATGCAAAATCCAAAATAATAAAGTACTTACTCCCGTTTAAGCTCTGCAGCAGGTCTTCAATCACTGGAAGCGGGTGTCGGTCCTTAACTGTGATTCGGTTGATCCGCCGGTAGTCAATCACCATCCTGTCACTGCCATCCTTTTTTTTCACTAACAGAGCGGGGCTGCTATATTCGGACTTGGATGGTTGGATTATCTCTGCTTCCAGAAGTTCATGTACCATACTCCTTATACTATCGCGTTGGGCAAAGGAGAATCGATAAGGCGCGGAGCTCACAACGTCGTCACATTTCACACGTATCTGAAACTCTGTGCTGCGGGAGCATCCTAGCCCGAACAGGCTTGTTGCAAAGCAGGTTCTAAACTTGTTGACTATCGACGTTAGCTGAATTTGTTTCTGCCTTGGGATATCTCCACAGTTGATGTCGTCTGGAAGTATTGGCTTATATCTAGGTGCAGCATTTACTCGTAACAGCTGACGGGGCTCAGTAACATCCGCGTTGTCACTATCGTGATCGTGTTTAACGGGAGGTGTCGTCGTCATATCGTTGTGAAAAGTTAATCCACCTTTCTTGTTTACCATCATTATGTGCTCTTGGTCTATGAAGTCACGACCTAAAATAAAATCATAGTTTGTAACGTTATCGTTGACAATGAGAGCAAAAACATCAGCATCAACAGTGTCTACTCTCAGACGAACTTTACGGCGTCCCAGGGTGAGGCAATTTCCATCCCCAAATCCACTCAGTGTTATAGAGTAAGGTTCCCACTCTAGCTCACATTTGTCGCCAAAGCATTTTTTCATAATGCAAACATCGCTGCCCGTGTCGACAAGGGCAATGACCTCGTAACGTCCATCTATGAGGAGACGTTTGTGGTACTCGTTACAGTGCACTAGCTCCACTTGCGTTTTCTTGCTGGCCTTACAGTCGGCTTCGTTGTGTTGTGAGACATTTTGAACAGCGTTGCTTGCGTTGCGGTTTTGGACATTTTGTTGCATTGTGTCTCATTTCGTTGCAAATATAGCATTTAATGTGCTTCCCTTTTTCCGTTTTTGTGCGATTCGGAGACTGTTGTCGTTGCTGGGTGCTAAACTTCAAAGTGCTTTCGTAATTTTTATACTGGCGCAGCAGCTCTTCTGGGGACTTAAAGAACTGAAGAGAGAGCGTTGTCTTCAGGTCAGAATTCGTGATGCCGTTGATGACATATCTTATTTTGGACTGGTCGCTCATCGTCGTTCTGCTGGCGATAGCCATAATTTCGAAAAAAAACTCTTCAAATGTCTCCGTAGGGAGCTTTTGGCGTTGTGACAGCTACAAATGCACTTCAGACTCATCGTTCATAGCGGGGAATGTAAATAAAAGTACGGTTTTCATGTCGTTCCAGCTTGTTATTTTGGCATGCCGTGCCTGTAGCCAAAATTTTGCGGTTCCCTGCAACTTCGAGGACGCTAGAAGTAGAGTCATCTTATCGCTTACCTCGTAAATTCCTTGCAGCTCGTCAATTTTTGCTATCCATTGCCTGCTAGTTATACTCATCTTATTGCTGGGATCAAATTCAGGAGCGATCGCGGACAACTCACGAATATTGAAGTGCAATGGCCGGCTGTCAGTGGACAGAACTGACGTTTGGTTGCATTCAGCATGACAGGAATAATTTGACGTTTGTGGAATGGTCGGAGGTGGGACACTACTTAGCCGGCTCCCGCTGATGTCACCTAGGGCGGTACTGACTGCGTTCGTTGCACTATTGATGCGGTCCACAGGCGGAACATTTATTACTACGGTAAGTGGGTCGGCATTTCGTTGATCGTTTTGGGCAACTTTCGTTTGGGCTTCACGTACCCAATCTTCATTGTGCCTAGATTGGTACTGTAAGAGAAGTAACTTCGTTTTAGCTAATTCCAATTCTAATTCTAGTACTTCTCTGCGTTGCTTATAAAGCGTCGTTTCTGCTGGCTTAGGCTGTTGGGCGTAGGCATCCATCGTTGCCTCTGCTTCTGTGGACGTTGAACCTGGATTGATAGCGTGCTTCGTAGGTTCCGTTACCGGATTTCTTCCGTGACGTTCCTGCTGAACGTAGGTCGTAGAGTTAGCTAGAACTCCCTCGGGGCACACCGCTTTATTAACCCTTGTTGGCGGTGTGTCACAGGGATTTTTCTGATCGTGACGGATCAGGCGCGGATCCAAGGGGGGGGTCACGGGGGTCATGACCCCCCCAAAATCAGCCTGCATTTCAAAAAACAGAGATGAACAAATTGTTCGCAAACCCAAAAACAAAAAAAACCAAACGACCAAAATGAACCCAGTTTTTGTGAAATCAAAAACCAGAAACAAACCAAACGACTAAAGTCAACTTACCATATTGCTAACTAAAAACATTGGAAACAGAATATAACTATAATAACGACTAAACTTTTTATAGAATACTGATTTTTTTCTGTATTTGGTTTGTAGCAACACTTGTGATTTGTTTACATTTGTATAAGTTCCAACTGGGACGATCATTTATAACACAAAATCTAATTTTCTATTTTGTTTTGCAAATCTGTTGATTATCGCATCGACGTCCAATTCGATGTCGCGATGAGATGAATGTGTAACAATGCAAGCCCAGTGAATCTGTCCTCTGCCATAGTTGATCTCAGCCAAGTTTTGAGGCGACGGAGAGTTGAAAAACTCTTTTCTGCGGTGGCTGCGGTCACAGGAAGCGTATGTAAATCGGGGAGTTCACCGCCGTTTTGAACAATCCGATTCCATTTGGAGAGTTGAAAAACTCTTTTCTGCAGTGGCTGCGGTCACAGGAAGCGTATGTAAATCGGGGAGTTCACCGCCGTTTTGAACAATCCGATTCCATTTGGCTACCCACAATTTGAATTTTGCAATGACTCCCGAAACAGGAGTTTGCAGAAGCTTGTGGTACGTTTCTGCTGCATGACGAACGTCTTCAATGTCCTCCACTGTCTCAAAGTATCTGCTATCAAATCGGTTGCACCCCCCCCCCCCCCCACCCGGTTGCACCAACCTACCCTGTGACCCCCTCCGAACAAAAATTCTGGATCCGCCCCTGTGACGGATGTCGGTGAAACTGTCCAGAACTGACGCACCACGTTCCGTACTGCCTGCTTCCATTGCGGGCGCACCGGAAGGCTTCTTTCCCTGACGCTCGTGCTGGGTGATAGGGGAATCAACCAGACCTTCTTCTTCGCATACCGTTTCGTCGGCTCCCGGCAGCGACAAGTCGTCATCGCCGCGTTCACTCATTATTCGTAATTACCACTAGATGATGATGGATGTCTCGTAACCGCGAGGTTCACGTGGTCCGTTTCTCCCAAAAATTCTGTTTTTGAGGTTATCCCACTTCTGAGGTGTAAGCACAATATGAACGTTATAAGGCGTTGAGTGAATACGCGTGGGTTTTTTGGAGTTATCAACTTTATTTCAATTTAAGGATTACAATTGAGATCGTGGCGGATTTTCGTGACTTTCACTCTGCGACGTCTGGGCGAGAAGTAAGTGCTTGTGCCGCTGGACCGGAAGCTGGGTACTCTCCACAAACATGGGTGTCGACGTTGGCTGCGTTCGCTTCGTTTACTAAAAAATAATGGGAGAGGTGAAATTTTAATTTTCGAACAAGTTTATCATTCTCATTAGGCATTACTTACAGGAAATTTTTAGTACCGCCTGCAATCGGAACGGCCCCTAACAGGTCAAGGTCGGAAATCTGCCATGATCCTCGTGAACGAAAGTGAGAGCGGACATCTTGGGCGAACTAGTGCTCTTGTCGGGCTGAAAGTAGAAAGTTTAATTAGAGAATTATTAATAAAATGTGCGGCTAGGCTTTTGATGAACCGAGTGAACGGTGTATTGTAAATAAAAGACGGAGTGATTATAAAACCGCGTGTAAGTGAAGGTTCCTTACCATATTCCCCGGATTTCCTGGAGTGCAGCTGATCTGGGCCAGAATTTTCCCGGAGGGTTTCTTCCCGCTAGCGAGCGAAGGACTTCAGCGGGACATCGATTGATTCCGTGGTAGCAATCCCCACGGTCTTCAAGGTAAGTGCCGTGCTCATTCGTGGTTCTTTGGCCTCCTCGTTCGCCGCGAGCCTTTCCCCGCGAAAAAGTCAATTTCCCCGGCGGATCCGCGTAAAATTCCGTGGGCCTTCCCAGGGCCCCGTAAGAACTTGCGTGGGCTAGAGCCAAGTCCACGCCCCGGCGCAGAGCCGCCGCTAAGCGAGCCCCATAGCCACATAAGCGCATAGCCACATTTCGCCACATAAGCGCATAGCCACATCGTGCAAAGCAACATTGTTGCAGCATCGCTCCAGCTGGGGCACGATCAGCTGGTTGCACGGGCTTGAGCTTTCGTCGGAGCAGGCTGTAAACAAACACGCCGCGAGCAACCAACTGGTTGGGGTTGCCAGGGCGTGCGTTCGCGAAGTGTTCGGTCGCGTCCAAGTAACCGGAACAAAATTAAAAAGTCTCCCTCTCGGACAAATTGCCATTGGGTTAATTTATTTAACCGGGGCCGCTCCGTTTACAATATATTAATAATTTATTGCACAAATTGACAACTGAACTAATATTTTACAACATACAACTTTACACTGGATTATATGAACAATTACACAATACAAATTTATACTTGATTATTTGATTCTACGATTGAGTAATCTTATTAGACCCCGCGCGTTGAACACTGCTGAAAGACTGCCAATAGGATCCCGTCCGAATCCTATTGATCCAAGTCGGTGGTATTGCTCTCAGCTCCGGACGTCTCCAGCAAAGATTATCCACAATAAGATGCGACACTCCTATACTAAGCAAAACCACTATCCCATATGCATTTCCGAAAACTTGGGGAAAATAAAATTTCGCCTTAGATAAGGCAGCAAAGCAATACTGCCTACCATTCCTTAGGTAAATTCCCATAAGAGCGAACGAGGCAAAAGTAGGCAATCACCAACTGCTCACCTACAGCGCTTACGCTATACAGAATAAATGTGACCACTTTTTTTATATGGAGTTTTCCGGATTCAACCAATGTGAATGTATGCGTGCGGCATCACCAGTGCCATGGTGTTAGTCCCCTCCGTTGCAATGTTCTGATATGGAATGACAGAATTGCAAAGGGGAAGAAGCAGGTAGCACACAGAGGCCCTTAAATACGGATACGCAGATTTTGTTTTTGCTTTTCGGCTCAACCAATTTGATTGTGAGTGGCTCCAGCGGGCGCGTACAAAGTGGGCCTGATTCTCTCAGAGAAGTTTTTTATCCCTTCCTTTAACATGAGCTTCTTATTACTATCTACTTCTCGCAAAATTCTCAATTCTCGCTTGGGTGGCGGTGGCAAGGTCACTAAAATTTTAGCGAATACGTCATGAGTGTCGCATCTTGTTGTGGATAATCTTTGGTCTCCAGTTCCGGGTAGTCAGTACTCGTGGTGTCGATCAGCAAATTCACGGATATGCAAGTGTGCAGTCGTTTGGACTTTGATTCGGCTGATCGATGCATTTTGCCGGGGTGACCTTCGGCGGCAAGTGCTTCACGAGTGCGGTGAACATCTGGGCGAATTAGGCGGCGAAGGTTTCAAGCTCGTCGTGAACAGTCTGTATGTTACAAGCATTTTTCATCTAATACTTAAATTTTAAATTCCTCAATTGTGTATATTTAACAACCCCCCTCACAGTCACTTCTTGCTTTTATAGCTTGTATAGTTTGTTTAATAATTTGTTTTACTTACCAGGTGTACAAGTATGAAATGCGGATTTTTTTTTCGAAAAAAACACGTTAAATTCGGAAGAATTATAAAAATCTGTTTATTCAAAATATGCTCCATCGCTGGTTACACATTTTTCCCATCTTTCATGCAATTTATGAATTCCACGCCAGTAAAAATCTTCTTCTTTTCCTGCGAACCATTCATCGAGCCATTTTTGGACATCTTCGTAGGAACCAAAGCGCTGCTCAGCAAGAGCGTGACCCATCGATGCAAATAAGTGGTAGTCGGAAGGAGCCAAGTCAGGTGAGTAAGCCGCATGGGCTAGCACTTCCCAACGGAGTGCTTCCAACGTGTCGCGGACGGGTTTAGCGGTATGTGATGGGGCATTGTCATGGAGAAAAATTACTTTGTGTTGCCTTTTTTAATATTCTGGTCGTTTTCTGAGCAGCGAATGGTTCAAATCGATTAGTTGTTGTTGGTATCGTGTAGTATTAACCGTTTCACCAGCAGTGCTTGCAATTCTGCATCTTCGTACCTTTTTGGCGGTTTTCCGTGTTCCTTGTCTGCCACATCAAAATCACCCTGTTTGAAACGCCGAAACCATCGTTCACACGTATCTTGCGACGGAGCATGCTCACCATAAGCTTCTCGAAGCAATCGGTACGATTCAGCAGCAGTTTTCTTTAAATGAAAACAAAAAATTAATGCTGTCCGCGAATGCACTTTACTAGGCACAAATTGCGACATATTCAACGCTGTAAAACACCAATAAGAAAACACGTTTTCAATTTAATGCTTATGCGCATTTCACACCTGTCAATGGCGGAACAAATTGCCATATATGTTAAATTTTTATAATACACACTGCATTGGTACGCCATCTGTTTGCCAAATCCGCATTTCATACTTGTACACCTGGTATATAGTTTGCTTAATAATTTGTTTTTCACCTCTTGCATTATATTATTAGGTATTCTAAGTAATTTTCTTACTGTGTGCCTGTGGAACCAAGTTTGTAGGCGAGGTTAAATAAAAAATTAAGTAAAAAAAAATTTTAAAAACAAGTTTTTTTTTAAAAAAACAGTGAACTAAAAAGAAAAAAATAAATTTAAATGACATTTGTCATACATATATATAGTAGATATATTCTAGGTTCAGAATAGCCCCTCTCTTGGTAACTCATCATCATAAGATAGGAGTACGTAGATAGGTAAATTCTAGGGACGTATATAAATATATGTAGATCTTTTCAAAATGTAAAATATATATACATTTTAAAAGCTTGAGGCCCTGATGTACGCTATCCGTTATACAGGTTTACTATACAATATTATTATGATTATTAAGTAATTAAAATCATTAATAAAGAACTATGTATTTCCTACTCCGCGCCTCTCTTTCCTTCTCACTTTTTCTCTATCTCTTACTCTCTCGCACCGTCCCGCCACTATACTTTCCGTCCACTCTTTCTGACGCCATGATGCCATCACAGCTGATCCCGACGACACGTTCTTGTTTGTATGTGTACAACGCTTGGGTTAGTTTATTGTGCTCCAAAAAAAGTTTTATGAATTAATCGCAATAAATTTTATATGTGCTATAACAATGGATGATAATAGTGCGAAATGTGTATTTTGTGAACAAAAAAAATTTGAAAATCTCTATAATTTACGTCAGAAACAATTAATTTTTTTTTAAATAGTCAGATTAAGAAAAGTCCTCCACATAATTGTCAGATTATGGGTCAGCATGACAAGGACATCAAGCTGAACCGACTGTATGTTAATCTGACGCGCTCGAGTATTTCAATGAGACTTTTTTTTTTTGCATTTTGAAAAGTCTGCCATGAGGTTGGTCACATCCAAATCGTCAGTCTTTGAAATGGGAGCTCCTTTAGGGTCTACTTAACACCCCTTCTGAAAATCTGACGCGCTCGAGTAAATGTTTTTTTTTTTTTTGTGAACCCATCAAAAACATAAAAGCAGTATTCACGATGTGTCGAAAACGTGGAAGTCGTCTCGAATCGAGAAAACATTAGACGGCAAAGAAAATTTTTTATGAATTTGGCATTTTATTATTCTGCGATTACTTCCACACCTGAGGGCATGTTTTTCGTCGAGAAATCGAGATTCTTCGACTGCCAAATCGACGTCAGATTACATTTCTCTTCTGTTCAGTTGACAATTTGACATTGACGTCTAACCATGAATTCTCGATTCGATAAGACTTCCACGTTTTCGACACATCGTGCATACTACTAATATGTAAAAAAATGCCAAGTCTCGCAACGCAGGTCTTCTGCCGTAAAAAGTTGTGAGATCTTATGTAAAACCAAGTCAGTTATATTAGTTAATGTCTATGGAAGCATCTATTCAACAACTTTGTTATAAATTGTTATCTAATCAATTGCCTATCAACATTTATAGTGACCGTATCAATATTAGACATCTTTATTTCTATAATAATTATAATTACTTGGCAATTGCACGGCCAGTATTTTAATTAATAGAATATGTTACTCTATTAACAGCTACACATACATAAATCTGGTCTTGTAAATATCATTATATACATTAAACAACCTATCGAATTACGACAAGGTGCATCATTTATTTCATCTGAATTTAGAGCTTTTTCATTTATTTTACTCTCTAGTGGTGTACTTACAGCGTTACATTCGTACATATTGAACTTTTTCAATACTGTATTATAATGATTGATCTAAGGATATATTATTATTTTCTCTAGTTATCCTAATTCCTAGGGAAAGTTTAACCCTAAACAGCCCACAAGTGTCTCGTGGACACACTTTTGCGTTCTTATCCTTATAAAAACAAAAGTATTTATTTTTATGACTTCATCTTTTATCTAATCTACCCCTAGTATGTTAGGAATCTAAATGTACAATGAAAATATTTGTAACATAAATAAATTAATATTTATTGTTAATAAACTAAAATAGTAACTCAACAACCCACAAGTGTCTCGTGGACACATTTTTGCGTTCTTATCCTTATAAAAACAAAAGTATTTATTTTTATGACTTCACCTTTTATCTAATCTACCCTTAGTATGTTATGAATCTAAATGTACAATGAAAATATTTGTAACATAAATAAATTAATATTTATTGTTAATAAACTAAAATAGAAATTCAACAACTCACATGTGTTCAATATACACAATGACATTTTGTTTGATTTGGATATGAAGGTGGATTACTTATTTACATTTACTAATAGTGCTTATAGTCTTATCGTGTCTACTCGCCTCATAGTGTACTATGTATATGTGCATTCACATTATCTTTGTTTTCAATCATATGCCCTAGAATAAGGTGATGTGTCTCTTGGACACTACTGGTCAGTTACGTTACAAAAGCATACTGGGCTGATAAGGGTTAATTTCTTTTAAATCTACCATTGAAAATTTATTCTTTAAATAATTTTTCAAGTTATTCATTGTATTTATATTTTCAGTGACTATAACCAAATCATCAACATATAATACAAAATATATGTTCTTATTAATGCTTCCTCTATCTAAAATATATATACATACATCTATCAACTAATGAGTTTTTAAAACCTTTCTCAATGAGAGCCTTTTCAAAAACTTCAAACCAGCATCGTGCTGCTTGTTTAAGTCCATATAAGGCTTTATTCAGTTTACAGCAGGGATGTCAAACTCGCGGCCCGCGGGCCGCATGCGGCCCACAACGAACATTTTTGCGGCCCAGCTAATATATCGGCACACAATGTAAATAACGTAAAAAAAAAATAGAGAGATAGAATTGATAAGTAATATACAGGACATATTAATTGGAAGTCACGGTTTGATATCTTTGGCATGGAAAGTGCCAATTAACTTGCCTTGAAGGGTTTCCAACTCATACAGTGAATTACCTTTCCTAGCTCTAACTCGGCATTTGACGAACTTCTTTCCAAGTTTGGCGTTGAAGCCTTTCCCGAAATTACTCAACTGGAAGTTTCTTCTGAATACTTCTTGTCCTACCTTGAACTCTACAGGTTTAGATAGTAGATTATACTGCCTGGCGCCTCTGTCAAAAGCCTTGTCTAAATTTTCTTGTACCTGTGCTCGAATTAGTCGAAGTTTGTCGGAGGTATCCACATCAATAGGTTCATTCACCCCTGATAGCTGTCGTAAAAATGCATAGGCAGAGCCATGTTCAATCATATTATTACCGAACAAAATTTTATAAGGAGAGAATTTTGTGGCTTGGTGAACCGAACTACGTAACGAACTGGCTATACAACTCAATTTCTCATCCCATTTGGTGTGCTCATCTTTTAGGTAGGCTCGAATGCCAGACAAAATAGATTGATTTACACGCTCGGAGGCGTTGGCTTGAGGCGAGTATACCGCAGTGCGAAAATGATGCACGCCGTATCTTTTCAAAAGATTCTGAAATTGAGCTGAACGAAATTGTGTCCCATTGTCAGTCACCACTGTTTCAGGGACTCCAAAGTGATGGAAAATTTTTTCTTCGACATAAGTGCAAATGTTAGAGGTACTGGCTTTTCGAAGAGGTTCAAGTAGAGCAGGGATGTCAAACTCGCGGCCCGCGGGCCGCATGCGTCCCACAACGAACATTTTTGCGGCCCAGCTAATATATCGGCACACAATGTAAATAACGTAAAAAAAAATAGAGAGATAGAATTCACTACCCGCGACACACTAATTGAAATTTAGAATTTCGAGCGTACTCAATTTCACAATATTATTGTATTGCTTTGAAATTAGAGTCAAATTTATGTCAAAATTTCTTTTTAATAGAATATTTGCCTGAAACTTTTTAAGAAATTCAGAGGTGATATGATATATTTCTGAAATTAAGAACACTCGAAATTCTCAATTTCGCCGCAGTGTGTCAGGGGTATAACCGTTTTTGTATTATTAAACGAAATGCGTACATTTATTTTAAATATACCACAATTAGGTAAATACGGAATTTAAGTATAAATAATATCTGAAATATGTCATAAGATAGGTTACTGACTGTTTTCTACTGAAATGTTCAACTCTTAAATAATTAACAGTATCTAGTAAATTTTAGTCAGAGTATAGACTCAGTACCCAGCCATATGCAAATGGAGGTGATCGAGATTCAGTGCGATTCAAATTTGAAAGCAAAATTCATTGAAGTGGGTGTGGCTGAATTTTACAAATATTTACCAGCCAGGTTTGAAAATACTCGCAAATTCGCATATGAAATTATTTCCATGTTTGGTAGTACTTATCGGTGCGAGCAGTTATTTTCAATTATGAAAGGTAATAAGTCCCCTATTAGAAACCGTATTAATGACGCTCACCTTGGGTCAGTGTTGAAAGTCATCACTGCGGATAAAATTGCTCCCGAAATAGGAAAGATAGTAGCAGAGAAGAGATGTCAGGACGTAAATATTAATTTTTTTTCTTGTTCTTTTATATTTGTTTATTATAATGTATTATTCGAAATAAACCTACGTTTCTATGAATATTGATTTTCTTTTTTTGTGGCCCACATAAAGTTAAGTCTTCGTTGTTTGGCCCAAGTTAGCCTATGAGTTTGACACCCCTGGTTTACAGACTTGATCTTTCTCGCTGTTCTATCCGATCTCAAAAATGAGTGAACGAACCCAAAAATAAAAGGAAATAATCAGGGGTTAACTGGCCTGCAACAAGTTGATTACAGTCAACCACAATTAATCACAAATATCTGGAAGATTGACTTCCACGATTTTAACCCTTCCCGTTTCGTGTAAAGCAATGAATAAACTTTTGATAGTAGTAAAAGTTGCACGAGCTTATTCTAATCAGCGCGATGGAGCTGATAGCGAGTAGCTTAGATTGAGGGATGTCCGGCTGCTAGGTTAGCAAGCAGGTGAATAAGTTTTGCTCTTGTTCTGGCTTGACCCAAATCAGGAAATTGATTCTTGACTGGGACTTCGGTCAGAACATAAAATGAGAAAGGTACTTACCTGTATCCACGGTTAGCGTTGGGCAGATGAAGTCTCTCGTCTGGTCGTTGCACAGTCGAGTGGAGCAAAATTATTTTGATAAGTTCACTTAGATTGATCTTAATTTGGTAAGATCCAAAGTAAGGGTTAGTACGAACTGTTTCGATCAGAACTCAAAACAAGGTAGATCTTAATTTGGTCAGTTCCCAAATTAAGTGGTAGTAATTTTGTGGTGAGGAAAAATTGCCTTCAAATCACTGAGGACTCTTAATTTAGTCAACACCCAAATTAAGTGAAATTAGGAAATTCCTTGATCAGAAACCAAGAAACTGCATATTAGATTTTGTTTTGATCAATGCTCGAAACAATAGATGATAGGAAATTCGTTCTAGTCACCACCTAGAACAAAAATGATCTCAACAAAGTCAAAACCTTATGTTGAGTGGAGAATTCAAATAATCGGCACCTATTTGAGTGGCAAGGATTGCTAGGTAAATGATAGGAGTGTCTTCTAGTCACCACCTAGAATCAACGATCTCAACAAAGTCAACACCTTATGTTGAGTGGAAAATTCAAATAGTCAGCACCTATTTGAGTGGCAAGGATTGCTAGGTAAGTGATAGGAGTTTCTTCTAGTCACCACCTAGAATCAACGATCTCAACAAAGTCAACACCTTATGTTGAGTGGAAAATTCAAATAGTCAGCACCTATTTGAATTTGAGTATAAGCGGGTAATGGGTTTAGGCAATTCGTGGTAGGACAAGGAAAAATAAGCAAGGTGAATATAAGGAGGTAAAATTCAGCAAAGAGGTAAAATCGGCAAAGAGGCTGCTATCAGGCAGCGCAGTGGCTTTTATACCCACGATAATGCACACGGCACTTTAGTTTACGGTACCCCCCACTAAGTCGGTACCCACATACATTGACCCATCAGTTCTACCTTACGGTACACCCTACTGATTACATTTTACAATAACTTCTCCGCCGATAATTAGTTTTACTATTAGACCCTAGATGGCCTTCTCACAAGTACGAAAGTGACCTAATTTGTGACAGAGTATTGTTTTTGTTTACATTTGCACTTGACAGATGTAAGTGCTGGACAGTGCGGGAAGTGTACCTCGGGTAAGTATTGTATTTTTGGACAAGAATTACTAAATAGTTTTCATTTTAGGTTTCATTTTAGGATTCCGGATTATGCAGTACATTCCTGTGGTGTGGGACGTTGAAGGATTCCAAGATTAGTGGTAAGGTAAGTGAAGATTCGAAGTATTAGGTGCTTAACAAGTTTATTTATCCTTACAGCTGATCGTAAGCTGGACAAGTAAGATCATCGAGGGAATCTTGGTTTTGGAGGTGCTCCAAACATACTCCCCCCCCCCGCATTTGATTAAAGACAAGGTGAATACTTGAGTGAGTTTCATGAAAATATTTCTGACTCGCTTAATCATTAGTTCAAGGAGCAATCAACTTATGGAGAGCAGCCAATGAATTGTGGATATTTAGGATAAGATTATTGTAAAGAAAAGAGAAATATACTAGGATCTCAATGAGCCAGTTTATTAGTTACCCTGATTTGCCCATCGGATAATAATTTTACTGTTAATCGTGCACCTCCCGGGGTAGTAATTCGTCGTTTTCGTCTTTTCGCCCTTTTCAAGTCCTCCCAAGAGACTGGTACCACATCAGTTGGTGTCGGATCCTCGTTGTCGAATATGATGATATTTAAGTATTCGTCCGGTGTTGGCAACGTAATGTCCTGGAGTATTTGGACCTTGGGGTTTTGAGAGGGTCCCGGAGTCGCTGGTGGAGTGTCATCGGTGATTATAGTTTCAATTTCTTCTTCCTCCTGGATTGGAGATGGTACAGGTGTGTTCTCCAGATGAGTAAGATCAATTGTTTCATCGTTGATACTCAAAACACTAAGCCTCCGCTCCAATTGATTAACTGCTGGCTCAAACAAATTCTCGATATTACGCCCCGGAGTGGGTGGTCGACTAATATCGCGCCCGAATTCCATATTCAAACTGGTGACTTGATTACCCGTAAAGGGCTTATATATCAGGGCCATGACCGTTATGCCCTTGACCCAGTGCTACTGAGTAGGCAGGAGAGCGATCTTTGTGATAGGCCGTTTGAATGTCCCAGAGTTGGTTCTAACGGTTACCACTCGAACGTATTGATCTGCTCCTGCATACGTCTCTATAATCCGCCCCAGAACCCAACAACATGCTGAAGTTTTGGCTTCCTTTAACAATACCAAATCTCCGACCGTTATATTTTTTGAAGGGAATTTCCATTTAGATTTGTTTTGCAGCGAATTTAGATATGTTTGGACCATTGATCCCAAAAACTCCGTTGTAATTGCTGAAGATGATTCCATCTAGCAATTGACGACACTTGTTTTGTAGGAGTTTCGGGTAAGCTATTTAATGCTGCCCCAATTAGAAAATGACCAGGTGTGAGAATCAACATATCATTTAGGTCTTCAGATAAAGCACATAAGGGCCGTGAATTGAGGCAAGCCTCAATTTGAGAGAGTACAGTTGCAAGTTCTTCATAGGTGAGAAGGGCATTTTGTAAGACGCGTTTCAAGTGGAACTTGATTGATTTCACACCTGCTTCCCACAACCCACCAAAATGAGGTGCAGAAGGTGGATTGAAATGCCATTGGATGCCTTCGTGGGTGAATTTTTCGGCAGCAGTTCCTGTGGCGTCGTATAGGGCCTTGTGAAATTCGTCTTGTAAAACCTTATTTGCCCCGATAAAATTCGTGCCGCAATCGGAGTAAATGTCTGTACAGATTCCTCTTCAGCTCACAAAACGTCTTAAAGCCGCAATGAAAGCTGGAGTAGACAAATCAGAAACTGCCTCAATATGTACTGCTTTTGTAGATAAACAAATAAAAATGCATATGTAACCCTTATATGACTTATTTCCCCTATGTTTAGACATTGTGAGATTAATGGGACCCGCGAAGTCAATTCCAGTATGTTGTAACGGTTGAGATATGTTTATTCGTGGAGCGGGAAGGTCTCCCATGATTTGATTTTGAGTTTTGGCGGTTTGCTTCCAACAAATTATACATTTGCGAATAACACTTCGCACTGTACTTCTTCCTTTTGGTACCCAAAATTGCACACGAAGAGTGGCTAGAACAAGTTGTGTACCTCCGTGTAAGGTTTTTTGGTGAATATGTGTGATGATTAATTGCGTTAAATGATATTTTCTGGCTATGATTATAGGGTGTTTTTGTAAATAAGGGATACTAGCATGATGTAATCGACCTTTGACTCTTAACAAACCTTCAGCGTCTAAGAATGGCGATAATGACAGTAATTCGCTCTTTGACGAGATGTGCGAATTTGATTTTATGGAATGAATTTCGGAAGCAAAATATTCGGCTTGAGTGTTTTATGAGCAAAAGTTTGGCTACTTGAATTTCACCAGTAGAAAGTGGTGAAACAACCTCAAGTTGGGCTTTTCACGACAATCTATACTAATATTATAAAGAGGAAAGATTTGTTTGTTTGTTTGGATTGAATAGGCTCCGAAACTATTGGACCGATTTGAAAAATTCTTTCACCGTTGGGAAGCTACACTATCCCCGGGTGACATAGGCTATTTTTAATTCGGGGGTTTCAAAATGGCGGACCCAAGATGGCGGTCAAAAATTGTAAATATCAAGGGATTGCCATGAAAATTAGTATTCGGGGGTTTTCGGATCTCCTGATTGCGAATCTATGCTCGAAATTTGGAAATTCAAGATGGCGGATCCAATATGGCGACCAACAATTTTCAAACTTCAACGAATTAAGTGAAATTTAGTATTACGGGTATTTTGATACTACTAATTTCGAATCTACGAACAAAATTTGGAAATTAAAAATGGCGGACCCAATATGTTTATTACACAAACACGCCTTAAAATTTGGTCCCATTATTTTCATTTTTTAAGTGAAGGCACTACACATTCCGACTTAAAATTTAGGGTACTTTTTACTCGCGGGTTTCGAAATGGCGGACCCAAGATGGCGGCCAAAAATTGTAAATATTAAGGGATTGCCATGAAAGTTAGTATTTGCGGGATTTTGGAGGTGATAATTGCGAATCTAAGTTCGAAAATTGGAAATTCAAAATGGCGAATCCAATATGGCGTCCAACTATTTTCGAACTTCAACGAATTTAAGTAAAATTTAGTACTACGGGTATTTTGATATCACTAATTTCGAATCTACTATTAAAATTTGGAAATTCAAAATGGCGGACCCAATATGGCGACCATAAGTTATAAATTTTTTTACAAAAGTCGAGCATTTCAAGGATCTTTAATTAAGTAGTACTTATAATATACCGGGTGAAACCGGGTAACCCAGCTAGTTGTGTATAAATCGAAGACAATAGGCCGAAATCCTTAACAGTTTGGGGTAAGATGAAATTTTTGATATTAATTGGGATACAGATGAGACTACGTGAGTCATAAAAGTGGCTCTCTTTTCTTCAGGAGTGTCTTCCTTTAAGGAAACAGAATCTTGTGGCCAATTATCTTCGGATAATCGTAACCAGCTTGGCCCGTTCCACCACAGAGATCGTCCCAATAGAGAAGAGGATTTTACTCCTCTGGAATTGCAGTCCGCTGGGTTATCTGCCGAAGAGACGTGCCGCCAAGCAGTGTCTTCGGATAATTCTTGAATTTCGGCTACACGATTTGCCACGTAAGTTTTATAATTACGTGGTTCCTTGCGAATCCAGGCTAAAACAATTTTTGAATCTGTCCACGCAAAAGTCGGGACAGATGGCAACTCCAAATCCGTTTTTGCCCTTTTTAATAGTTTAGATAGTAGAAGAGCTCCACAGAGCTCTAGGCGAGGTAAGGTTACTGGCTTGGTTGGAGCAACCTTTGATTTCGCAATCACTAGATTGGTGTGAATTTGCCCTTGATCATCAATAACTCGGATGTAGACTGCAGCTGAGTATGCTTCAATGGAAGCATCAGAAAACCCATGAATTTGAATTAAATTGGGATTTTTTGTAGTTTGAAGCCACCTAAGAATCTTGAATTGACTATTGAAATGTAATTCTGATTTGAATTCTTGCCATTTTGAGTTAATATTGGGAGGAATAGGATCATTCCACGAACATCCTGAAAGCCATAAAGATTGCATCAGAATCTTTGCTGTAATCACGATCGGGGAAATCCAACCGAGGGTGTCGAACAGCGTAGCAATTTCAGACAAAACAGATCGCTTGGTGTTAAGACGATCCTCAATTTGTCGACATTGCAGGGTGAAATAATCTGATCCTGGGTACCAGTGAATACCCAGAGTTTTCACTGACTCATCACTTGCAAATCTCAACGGAAATTTTAATTCCCTATGGCTTTCCGGAATATTCGCAAGGAGATCAGAAGAATTACTCACCCATTTTCGAAGATTAAAACCTCCGGATGATAAGAGGTTTTGGATTTGTGATTGAATTTCGAGACTTTCCTGCAAAGAGTCTGAACCGGTCAATAAATCGTCCACGTAAAAGTCTCGTGTAACGATTTTAGAAGCAAGAGGATAATTATGAGCTTCGTCCTTGGCTAATTGGTGGAGTGTTTTAATGGCAAGATAAGGAGCAGGAGTAGTGCCAAACGTGACTGTAGTAAGCACATATTCCTGAAGTGGCTCGCTAGAATTGTTCCTCCAGAAAATACGCTGATAATGTTGATCAGATGGGTGCATGTTAATCATGCGATACATCTTTTCCACATCAGCTGACATAGCATACCAATACAACCGCGATCGTAATAAAAGTGTGAATAATTCAGCTTGTAGCAAGGGACCAGAATATAATTGGTCATTCAAGCTGATGCCATTAGAAGTTTTTGCAGATGCATCGAAGACTACTCTGACTTTTGCGGTAGTGCTGTATTTTATCACTGCGTGATGTGGAAGGTAATAAGACGGAGATTTTGTTGCATCTTTGCTGATCAATTTCATATGACCCATAGAGATATATTCGTTTAAGCATTTTCGGTACTCAGCATAGAGTTCGGGGTTGCTACTTAATCTCTTCTCTAGACAGAAAAATCGGCGAACAGCCATATTTCGGGATTCACTTAAGTTTGGAGGAGAGTTTTTGAAAGGCAATCGAACCTCGTATCGACCGTTGTCGTTACGGCAATGTGTATTTTCAAAAATACGTTCGCACTCTTGTTCCTCCTTACTTAGAGTGGGTTTTACTGGAATTTCTTCGCATTCCCAAAATTGGCGAACTAATTTGTTTAAAGAAACAAGTGGGTCTTGAGAAGTATTTTAGAAAGTAGCTGCTTGAGATATTGTTCTTGATTGCCGTGATACTGGGCCGAACAATATCCGTCCAAAAATGCTGTTTTGGGCAATAGGAGTACCTGGAGGTCCTTTGCGGAGACCTTCTAAGATGATATCACCGTAAATATCGGTTCCGAGAAGGAGATCGATTTTACCAGGTTGATTGAAAAATGGGTCTGCTAAGGAAAGGTTTTGTAAATGGGACCAATTCTGTGTCGTAATGTTTCCTGGAGGTAACAAACCAGTGATCTTTTGCACAACAAAAGCAGTTATTTTAGTGGACTTTTGTTGTAAACGAGAAGAGCGTATTTCTAAAGACGTTTGTAACGTTAGTGGTTTCTGAACCTCCCAAGCCAGTAATTTGAAGGTTTGTAGGAAATGTGCTTAGCTGTAGGAGCTTCGTTGCTGCCTTTGTTATGAAGGAAATTTGTGATCCTGAATCAATTAAGGAACGCAACGTGTAAATGGTCCCTGATTTTGAGGGCACGTTGATTAATGCTGTAGAGAGAAGGAATTGCCTGTTGATAGTGCCTGTTGACCTTTATTAGTGTAAAATGATTGAACAGCATTAATATTTGTTTCACACTTTTGAGGCTCGCTTGAGGGTTTAGCTTGAGTCGCTCTCTGTGGTGAAACGGGCTGAGAAGGTTCAGTGTTAGTTTCCTTATGCAATAAGGAATGATGTCGTCGTCCACATCGGCGACAATTGACTTTGCTAGGGCAAAATTGCATTTTGTGGTTTTTAGGTAGACAATTAATACATAGTTGGTGAGAATTAGCAATTTGATACCTTTGATTGGTATCAAGTTTGCTGAATTTTGGCTATTTGTAAAGAGGATGAGACCCTTTACATGAGATACATTTGTCTGAAGAGGCTGCAAAGAAAGTTTTGGCACCTCTTTGCTGTGATGGCCTTTCAGTGGTAGTAAGTTTGGAATCTGAAATAGCTTCCAATGTGCGAAATCTTTTTTCGAGAAACGCCTTTAGGCTTTCGAATGTGGGCAATTCCTCAGAGTTCTTTTGGCTTTCTTCCCACATTCGGTGTGTTTCGGAGGGGAGACGTTGGACCAACATATGTATTAAGATTGCATCCCAGTTTTCAATAGAGACACCTAGCGCTTGAAGTTCGTACAAACTCTCACAAGACTTGTCCAATAAAGTTTTAATTCCTTTTGCCGTTTCGGAATTTAATTTAGGTAAACTGAATAGAAGTTTAAGCTGAGTATTTACCAATACTCGTTTATTGTCGTACCTTCCCAGAAGTACCCTCCGCGCACTGTCATAACTTGCATCCGTGATAGGAAACTGTCTTAAGAGATGCTCGGCTTCGCCACTAACACAAGATTTTAAATAGTGTAATTTTTAAGCTGCAGTGAGCTCAGCATTTGTATGTATCAATGCTTTAAAGAGATCGTGGAATGATCTCCATGACCCGTAAGAGCCTGAAAATGTAGGAATAGAAATGCGTGGAAGTTTAAATAAGGACTTGTGAGATGAGAAGTTACTTTTGTTGAGATTCGAATATGATTGGGTATCTTCTTTGTTAGAATTATTTCCTGACTGTTTAATTGCTGATGCCTCTTGCAACTTATCAAGAGTATCTTGCAATAATCCGATAAAGTCGAAATATTTTTCTTCTATTTCAGAAAAGGTGTCTTGAGACCAATAATCGCATTTGTCTTGGTCTGCTGGGTTTGAAGTTTGAATCACCTCACAGATTGAATAATGATTCTTTTTATACTCTTGCCAGAGTTGTTTTACCTCTGATAACCGCTCTGTTATTACTCCTTTAGTTCTTTTGCTTATAACGTAAAATCTGATAACAATATTAAAGGAATAAAAACATCGGATGGAAATGTAACAGTTAATCCATTATTAATAGCCTCAATACTAAATAAATATTTCAATAATATATGTAGGTGAGGATATATCACGCTCGGTTCAAGAATGCCAAGACTATGCTCTTCAGTCTTTAATACCTACGCAGACAGAAGGTCTGAATTCCCTGTTAGATCCACCAATTAGCGAAGAAGAAATACTGGAGCATATAAACGGATTGAAATTGTGCAAAGCGGCTGGCATTGATAAATATACACCAAAGGTTTTGAAAATTTTAAAAGAATGCATAAGTTCTCCATTACGGCATATCTTTATGTTATGCCTGGAACAGGGTGCTTTTCCATCTAAATTAAAAGATGCTGTGATAGTTCCTATCCATAAAGCTGTTGACAAGTACGATCCCAACAACTACAGGCCAATTTCCCTCGTCTCGAATATAGCAAAGTTGCTAGAAAAATGCATTAAGACCAGATTAATGAAATACCTAGACGACAATAACATTTTTGCAACCAATCAGTATGGCTTCAAAAGCAGGTACAGTACAAGTGATGCCATCTTTGATGTAACGAATTTTATAACTTCGGCTACTGATAACAATGAAAATGTACTTGCAATATTTCTGGACTTGAAAAAGGTTTTTGACACAGTTAATCATAAACTAATACTCCAAAAACTTTCATCGCTAGGAATAAATGGCAAAGCTCTGACCCTGTTCCAAGCGTATTTGTGTGATAGGAGGCAGTCGGTGAAAATAGAAGAGACATTAAGTTCGCCGCTAGTTGTTAAATGTGGTATCCCTCAAGGAACAGTTCTTGGTCCAATACTATTCCTTATATACATTAGCGACCTTTGCAAACTAGAACAAGATATAATTGAAGGGCATACGGTAGCTTTTGCTGATGGACACAGACTTACTTTTGAAAAAAAATGACTTAACAGACTTATTCTCCACTGCCAGTAGAGATATGAATATTGTGATCAAATGGCTGACTAGACATAAACTGGTAATGAACCTAAATAAATCAAATTGCATGATTTTTGGACCTAAAACGAATCTCATTTGCCGACAAAATAAAATAACATTACAGGGGAGAGATTTCCAAATTGTAGACAGTGTAAAATATTTTGGTATAATTATTGACAACAAACTAAAATGGAACAAACACATAGCCAATGTATGTAAACAAGTAAGAAAAACTCTACACAAAATGATAATAATAAGAAGGAGTCTGACGTTAGCCTACATGAGAATGATATACTTCGCAATTGTGCAGTCGGTGATACAATACGGAATCATAGCTTGGGGTTCGTCATATACAAACACAATCCAGTAGCTAATTAATCTACAAGGTAAAATTATAAAAATTTGTTTGTCTAATCTAAATCTAAATTCTATTCCACGACCCAAGCTATCTTAGGGCTACGTGACAAGGAAGCTTCGTCTCAAAAAAAGTCTCGATCTTCCCATACAAAAAATCGGCAGAATGAAGGGTCAAGGTCAAATTTTGGGCTTTGAAAAAGATGTTATATATGTGATATCTATATACATATATAATATATAGATATTATACTATACGTTGAAAAACCGACTCACTATGGCCTTACTTACTATGGCCACATTAAAAAAAACGCACCGCTTACTCTACCTCAAGGTGGTGTGGAAATGAGTGTTTTGGCCAAAATGCGTGTTGGAGTACACTTTGCGGTGCTCGTACGCCTAAACTATTGACTTTATGAAAAAAAGGTAGATACATAAATTGTAGGTAATTGTCTAGACGAGACGAAAATTTCCTTTTTTTCCAACAAATAAACAATATGTATTTCTTTTTTCAGCGTAGTAGCACACGCCGGGTATTTCTTTTTTCAGCGTAGTAGCACACGCCGGGTATTCGCTAGTCATATATAAAAATCAAGACTCAGAATATAAGGAAAGTTCGGTCATTTTTTTGCGGACTTAAAAGCGTCTGGCAGAAATTACCGCCGACGGGAAGTGTCTGGCAGTGTTGATTATTAATTTGTAACATTATTCTACAAAACATATATAAAAATCAGCTCTCAGAATTTAAGGAAAGTTAGTACTGTTTTTACGTACCTTTAACACCTGATACCTGCGAATTGGCCGTCGGCCCAAGCTAGCAGGTATGCATACGTTCACGGCACATACTAACACTACTCTATCCCACACATTTTGTTACTCAGAAAATAAGAAATGTCTGGGGGCTCTGGGCTCTCACTCTATTAAGAAGTACAGTGAAAGTCGCTTATAACGGCGGCAACGAGACGGACAAAATCTCGTCGTTATAAACGGACCTCGTTATATACAAATAGGTAGAGCCATTTTTTTTTAACAATAAAATGAAAAACAACTTTGTGTATGCATTTTATTACTAACTAGCTGTCCCGGCGAACTTTGTACCGCCTAACAGTCAACTGAATTTTTAAACTCCTTGGAGGTGCCTGGCTTACACGAATCGTTAATTGAATTCGTTTAAACTCAAAGGAAAACCACGTACATTGGACCAATGCGAACGAAAGGATGCGAGCTGTAATCAATTGTGCAATCGTATAGAAACGCTGCTCGATTCTAATCAACACTTGAAGCATTTCTTCTTGCGCGTCGAAGATTATCTCGTTGTTGATCTGTGCGATAAATTCGATTTTTTCTCATTGCCAAAAGAGCCACGTTAGTATGGCCCGACTTCGTGCATCTCAAAGTATATAAAAATGCCGCGACCCAGTAGATCTATACCATTTTCAAGCAACATGTCACCTTTTTCCCACGCAAAAATATCTTTTTCCATTTCAAATGCATAAAAATCCATTTCAAAAGTACTGAATTCGAAAACATTAGTACCGAAATTTAACACCAAAGTGCTCATTATTCCAAATGCGAAGTATCACAATTCAATTCAAAAGTCCATATATTGTTGAATGTTATATACATATATTGATGAATGTGGGTTTCATCTTCATATTAGGAGAATGCACTTTTGAATTGAATTGTAATACTTTGCATTTGGAATAATGAGCACTTTGGTGTTAAATTTCGATACTAATGTTTTGGAATACAGTACTTTTGAAATGGATTTTTATACATTTGAAATGGATAAAGATATTTTTGCGAGGGAAAAAGGTGACATGTTGCTTGAAAATGGTATATTCTTTCCCAATAAAGCCGTAATGCAATTATTATTCTTAAATTAAAATGGTTTTAACTTTTATTTCAACTTTTATTATTATTTTAAATGTTTTACTTTATTATTTACACAATACTTAATTTACACTATGGCCACACGCTGCAGGGCTGTCGCCGATGAACAAATAACCCTTGCGCTCATTCAGGAGCCCTGGGTTAGTAGTGGCCAAATCCGTGGACTCAACACCAGCTCAGGTAAGTTGATCTACAGTAGAGGAGAACTGACGCCTAGAGCGGCACTCCTGGTTGACAAAAGTGTCAACCATTTACCTATGAATAACTTCATTTCCAGGGACATTGTAGCGATCTTGGTGGAGATCCCGGGAAATTGTACTAGCTTCAACCTATTTCCGTGGGAAGAGCGCGATACCGCCACCCGAGGTCGAAGAACTCGTCGCTACTGCCAACGCGACAATCGACAGCGGATTGTAAGCTGCGACGCCAATGCACACCACTCAGTGTGGGGTAGCAGCGGCATAAACGAAAGAGGTGAGTCCCTTCTGAATTATCTTTCTAGCTGTAGTATAGATATACACCCCTATCATGAATTCCACTGGAATCGAATCCAAAGGAGCTTAGAAAAGCCCTTTTTAGTAAATCTTTCTGAACAACTTGCAAAATTTTTAAGAAATTTATTTGAGTTACCTTTGACTTCAATTAATTCCTTCGTTCAAAGTGTTCAAATAAATTCCACTAGAAAAATCCAATGGAATTATTTTGACGTTAAGTGCGGAAAAACTTATCAAAATCAAAGGTAACTATAATGAATTAGTAAGAATTTTAGGACCCTATTAAGGAATTTTTATTCAAAATGAGCTTTATTAAGCTCCTTTGGATTCGATTCCACCGGAATTCATGATAGGGGTGATAGTGAACAGAGGGTGCAAACCGACTTTCATCACTGCAGTCAGAGAAGAGGTGCTAGACCTTACTCTGGCCAGCAGAGCTTTGTCCGAGTTCATAGTGAACTGGCGAGTCTCCGACGAAGCGTTCCTGTCGGATCATCAACACATAAGATTCGACATCCCGGGGCGTTCAGAACTCATAAAAAGCACCCATATTCCAAAGAAAACTGATTGGAATGCCTTTAGAGCAATAGTAAGCTCCAAGGCTGACATGCTGGCTACCAATATCAGTTCTACTAGTGAACTGGAATTGACTGCGAAACAGCTTAATGAAGTAATAATTACCTCCTGCCACGATAGCAACGTGGCCGTTCCAATCCAAGCGGTACCAAGGTGCCCTGGTGGAACGAGCGGCTATCTGATATGCGTAGGCATGTCAGGAGGTTATTTAACAACGCGAAGCGTACCAAGCAGTGGGACGGATATAGGTCCGCTCTCACTGAATACAATAAAGAACTGAGGCGTTCTAAACGCGAGTCCTGGAGGAAGTGCTGTGTAGGTATAGAATCGTTACCGGCCGCAGCTCGCCTTCAGAAAGCGCTGGCAAAAGATGCCACAAATGGCGTTGGGCTCCTGACAAGGCAGAATGACAGCTTCACCAATTCACAACGGGAAACTCTGGAATACCTACTACAGGTGAATTTTCTCGGTTCTACTATAGGGACAAATGAGCCCACTCCTGCGGTCCTCGAACAAAGTTTCGTACCCGACCGCAGGGCCCTCAGTAGGTCTGGTGTCATTTTTGACAAGGACAGGGTTAGGTGGGCAGTGACCCCCTTTCAACCCTTTAAAGCGCCTGGGGGCGATGGGATATTTCCAGCTCTCCTACAGAACAGGCTGGAATCCATCCGAGACTCTTTGGGAGCCTTATTTAGGGCCAGCTACAGATGGGGACATATACCATACTCGTGGAGGAAGGTAGTGGTAGTTTTTATCCCCAAGCAAGGCAACAGGCCGCTAGAGCGCCCTAAGTCATACAGACCAATTAGTCTAACTTCTTTCCTCCTAAAAACAATGGAGAGATTGCTGGACCTCCACATCAGACACTGTTTGGAGATGTCCACACCCCTCCATAGGACACAGTTTGCTTACTCTAAGGGTAAATCCACAGAGGCTGCCCTACACAGCCTCGTTGGCAAGATCGAAAAAGCTTTCTAATCCAAAAATGTGGCTCTGTGCGCATTTCTGGATATTGAAGGGGCTTTCGACAACACCGGATATGAATCAATCTCTAGGGCTCTTGTGAACAGGGGCATTGATTCCTATACAGTTGCATGGCTGGATGCCATGTTAAAAGAGCGAGACATCTCGTCCTCGTTGGGTAATACCTCTGTGTGCATCAAAGCAATTAAAGGGTGCCCTAAAGGCGGGGTCTTGTCGCCATTGCTATGGTCTCTAGTTGTGGACGGTCTGCTAATCAAGCTTGGTTATGAGGCTGTTACAGGACACAAAGTCAATCCTGTAGACTGCGAGGGATTCTTTAGATCACCAAACGAAATCTTTAATTTTCGCAAACTTTTATTTCACAGGTCAATATAATTTTGTTACAATTTAATTCTTTCACAAAACTTTACAAAATTTTATATTAAGTTCCAATTTAAAATCAGATGTTCAACTCAACTACATATTTACTTTCACAAAAACTTTACAAAATTTTATATTAAGTTCCAATTTAAGATCAGATGTTCAACTCAACTATTTACTTTCACAAAAACTTTACAAAATTTTATATTAAGTTCCAATTTAGAGGTTCAACTCATTCCGAAGTACAGGCAGGACTGATTCTTACTTTACTACCTATTCCACAGGTAACGAAGTCAACCAGCTGATGCATCATTTTTGTCTTGCGACATAAAACCATCGCGAAATCACGCGTAAGTTGATAGCCGGACGCAGCGGTCAACTTGGCTAAGCGAAGCTTGGGAGTAAGCAAGAATTTTATACTGATGAAATTAGGTGATGGAAATTTTAGATCAACTCCAAAACTAAATTTGAATTTTTGAAATATACTTGGAGGTCAATGATGCTAAATAATGTGTGAGCATGCTCTAAGTCACATGGAACTGGAAAATTCAACCCCTTTGGTAAGAATTGCATGTTGCTATTTAACTCGGTCACGAGTTGGATAGGAGTGATGACTATTGGCTGGAGGGTATTTTTCTCAGCGAAGAGTACGGCGTTGATCAAGTTATCTATGTATTTGTTTGTTTAGTTCTTCTGACAGGTACGTGAGTAACCCGATGTGCTGCGTAATAATTTCCTTTATTTGTAAAGCATTAATTGAATTTGAAATAATTTCGCTAAACTTATTTATCTTATTAATATTTTCATTTAAGTAATTTTCATGAATTTTCAATTGACTAATAGTTTCATTAAAATTGGCAATAGTACCCTTTATTACGTGCACTTGATCTTTCATTAAGTTAAGACTCACGTGTTCATTATCCGCAACTTGATTTATCGCGTTCTCGAAATATTCGGCATCGTTTGAATCAAGGGTGCCAAATACTGTTTTGAACATCGATCCTATACCGTTAAACCATCCACGTCTTTGTCGTGAGTGTCTGATTAGATTTTGAAGAGACTCCAACTTAGTTTGAAGTGAAGGAGCTTGGATAGAAATTAGATTAAGGGATTGTTTACAATAGAAAGAGTCTGAAGTATCATTCAAATTACTACACAAATCAAGTGATTTGAGGTAAGTCCTTTTTACTAGCTCTAACTTGCTATAATAAATAGACATAATTAGGTAAGTAACAACTTTCCACGTGGAGGAGTGGAATTTAACATTACCCAGGTTCTCGAAGTAAATTCCACTGTTGTTTCCTAATTTCTCCAACTCGTAATCGATCGCGATGATTATTTTAAATCTGAAATAATTATACAGAGGGTTTAATTCGATTTTTATGGACTCTAGTTTCTTTGTTCTTAATCTTTATAGTGACGTTTTGATTATTATGAACCTTTGCAATTTTGCAGGAAAGAATGCTACTAAAACTTTTCAGGTCTAATAAAGCAAAACAAGTTCACTACAAACAGCTTATTTATTTTATTAAGTATTATTTACACAAGTTAACAGAGTTCAATTTCGCGATACGACGAGGAGCTGCCGGTCCGATCCGTGTCCGTTCGAGTCGGTGCGAAGAAGTCGAAGAATGATCGAAGAAGAATGATGATTTCATCAATGTTGACAAGCTTCTTTTATTAGCACGAAAACGGAAAAAGAACGGACGGATAAAGGCGCGCTGTCGAATGAAAAGCGGCGGAAAAAAGAACGACGGAAAAAGAACGGACGGATAAAAACGCGCTGTCATAAAGTGTGCACTGTCAGCTGACTTGGCGGAGCCACGAAGAAAGAGTGGCCTGTCGGCTGACATGCCGGAGCCACGACTAAAGAGTGGGCCGTCAAACCGCACCAACGAAGATGCCGTGTGGATGCGGGCAACACGAATAAATCTCGCGCGGCTTCAGCAGTTGCTTGCGCCGTGTGCGCTGCACATTGGGCGGGACGGAACGGACCGCCACAGTCACTCCCCCCCCAATGACCTTCGCGTCGCGCGGAGGGAGTGAAGCTGAAACTCTCTTCATCGTCTCGTGCGGAGGGAGCGAGAATGAAACTTTCTTCCTCGCGATGATCCCTGGCCGATTCTGATGCAGAACCTGTACCGGCTGATGGGCGACAGGCGTTGTTGGCGTCTGGAAGTCGGCCGCAGGTGGAGACGCCTGGCTAAGAGGCGGTGGCGAAACCTGAGGATGTTGTTGCGGGTGTGCGATCGGGCGAGGCTGGTCGTCGACCTGCTCTAAATGAGCCGGCTTGAGGTGGTCTGTGGATAGCGTTTTGGCGACTCCGTTGACGTCCACGACGAAAGTGCGATGGTCAATCCTCTTCATGACCCGATGCGGACCGGTGTAGGGCTGCTCAAGCGGCTTCTTTACCGCGTCGATGCGGCGAAAAACGTAATCGCACGTCCCCAAGTCTTTAAAGACGAACGGATGGTGGGAGGCGTGCCTAGCAGCTGGGACGGGGCGGATGGCAGTGAACATCCGACGCAGACTCGTGATGAACTCGTGCGGGCTGCTGACAGGAGCGCTCTGTGGCGCGATAAATTCGCCCGGGATGCGGAGTGAAGTGCCGAAGACCATTTCGGCTGGTGATGCCTGCAGGTCCTCCTTGAAGGTTGTACGAAGACCCAGGAGCACTGCAGGGAGTGCCTGAGGCCAGGGGACCTCGGGAGAGCACTTTAAAGCGGCCTTGAGCATTCGGTGAAGGCGCTCGACCATATCATTGGCTTGAGGGTGGTATGGCGTGGTGTGTACATGGTGAGCTCCGAGGAGGCGGGCAAGATAAGTGAGAAGGTCCGCCTCGAACTGCTTGCCTTGGTCCGCTGTGATTTCGAGCGGCGCACCAAAGATAGAAACCCAACGGTCGACTAGAGCTCGTGGTACCGAGGGAGCTGTCATGTCTCGGAGCGGCACAGCCTCTGGCCATCGTGTGTAACGGTCGACGATGGTGAGACAGTGCTGGTAACCCTCGCAGAGGGGCAACTTGATTAAGTCGATGTGGATATGGTCGAAGCGTCCATCCGGTGTTGTAAAACTGCCGAGCTCGGCGCGATTGTAGCGGTGCACCTTCGAGAGCTGGCAGGGCACGCACTGCTTGGCCCAACGGATGACATCCTTGCGCAGACTTGGCCAAAAATATTTGAGCGCTACGCGCTTGGCTGTGGCCCGACCGCTTGGATGCGCCAGCTGGTGCACCGTATCGAAAGCTTGACGGCGAAGCGACACCGGCAAGTAAGGCTTCATGACCCTGTTGAACTCGACGTAGTGGGCGGGATGGCCGTCGATCTCGAGCTCGTGCAGCTTCAAACGGGGGCTGGCGAGAAGATGAGGCAGCTGAGCGTCAGTGGATTGGGCCTCACTGATGATCCGAGAAGAGAGAGCAGCTGGGGCGTTAATGACGTTTTCCTCGCCTCGGGTGTAGCTCAGCAGCGTGTCGAACTGGCTGATGAAGTCGAGTTGCCTATTCTGTCGAGGCGATGCCTTGTCAGAACGCTTCTCCAGGGCGAAAGTGAGTGAACGGTGGTCAGTGTGGGTGGAGAAATGCCGACCCTCCAAGATGCGTTGGAAAAATTTTATGACCGCGAAGACCGCCAGAAGCTCGCGGTCATAAGTTGAGTACCTCTTCTCTGCCTCGGACAGCTTCCGGGAGAAAAAACCCAGTGGGACCCACGAACCTTCGGGTCGCTGCTGATTCAATGCGGCGCCTATAGCGGCGTCGGAGGCGTCCGTGCGTAACGCTAGTGGCTGCGTTGTTGAAAGGTACGCGGATGTGGCTGCAGAGGCGATGCCCTGTCTGCAACGGTCGAAGGCAGCCTCGGCGTCGGCTGCCCAAGTAAGCTGCGACTTCTTGGCAGTGCAACCTTTTAACATCTCCGATAGTGGCGCTTGGAGATCGGAGGCGTGCGGAATGCAACGTCGGTAGTAGTTAAGCATGCCGAGGAAGCGTCTCAGCTGCGATGAATTTGCTGGCCTTGTGAACTCAGCAATGGCTTGAGTCCTGGGCTGGAGGACGAAAACCCATCTCGCTGACATCGTAGCCAGCGAAGATGACCCTCGGCAGGCCAACCTGGCACTTGTCCCAATTGGGCTGCAGTCTGGCGGCCTGGAGCGTCTCGAGGAGCTGCCGCAGGTGGCGTTGGTGCTGATCGTGGCCGTCGGAGACCACGAGAATGTCATCCTGGTATACACGCACGAAAGGCAGCCTCCTGAGCAGGTGGTTAACAGTTCGCTGCATGGTTTGGGCCGCATTTCGAAGCCCAAGTGGCATGCCGATGAACTCGAACAAGCCAAACGGCGTGGTGACTGCCGTTTTGCAGATATCCTCAGGGGCAACCGGGATCTGGTAGAAGGCCCTCTGTAGGTCGATGACCGAGTACGCCGAACCCTTAGCGTCCTGCAGGAGGTCCTCAATGATGGGCAGCGGGTATCTGTCCGGGCGAGTGCTGGCGTTGAGCAGACGGTAGTCGCCTGTGGCTCGCCACTTACCACCCACCTTGGGCACCATGTGCAGAGGGCTGGCCCACTGGCTCGAGGAGGGCCGAATGACCCCACGCTCCAGCAGGAGGTCGAACTCTTTCTTCGCGGTAGCGAGACGTTCACCTGCGAGACGGCGTGGTCGAGCGAAGACTGGCTGGCCGGTAGTAATGATGTGGTGGTGAACTGGCAGGTCGGCGATACATGCCATTTCACCTGGCCGCACGGCGGACTTCGAAAAACTGGAAAGTATGCTCCTATAAGTTTCTGCGTGAGGGCTCTCCGGGGTCGCCGAGGCTGAGACGGCAGAGATGGTGTGGACGTCGGGGGTTGGTCCTAAAGTGCAGTCCGTGGAAAGACTCGTACGGTCGTCCAGAAGTTTCCGGAGGCCACTGGAGTGGTCGGCGGAGACCGAGGTCCAAAGTTAGCTTTTGCGTACCGAAAGTGGTGATGGGCGTCCCATTGGCAGCCTGCAGCAAGAGGCACTGCTTCTGCAAGGGCTTGGCGATGAGCCTCCTGGGAATAATGGATAAGACGGATCCAGAGTCCACGTGGAAGCGGGTCTTGCTGCCACGATCGGCCACGTACAGTCGTCTCTCCGAAAGGGGGCCGGCGATGGTCGCCGAATACAACGCCGGCCTACTTAGTTTTCCTGGCGTGGAAAACTGCAAGGTGCTCTGCAGCGCATCGCCGCTGCACCGTGTTTGCTATTGTACCAGCATAAACCCGTTTTCGGGTCAGGACCCGGAGTTGCTGAGCGGCCTCGAGAGGCTGAGCGGGCTCGCTGAATGCCGGTGGGGGTTCCAGGTCGCTGCAGGGCATCTCGGGTGATATTGACCAGCTGCAGAATGGCCTGACGAAGGGCCGCGAGCTCAGCGGCAACCTGGGCCGATGGTTGGGTGGGCGAGGCCCGGACACCTGGCGATGTTGACCTCGAAAGTGGCAATGAGGTGCTGCATACGCTTGGCCCCATGCCATGTGCCTCGTCGGCGACCTCGGCCAACTCGTCAAGGGTCTGATTTTTTATCAGAATTAACATGCGACGTATCTGTTGCGGAAGCAGGTCCAACCACCTGACACGCAGTACGTCATCGCTGACGCGAGAGCCGGCAAGGGTGCGCATTTACCGCAGAAGCTGTGAAGGGCGTTTGTCGCCCAACTCAACGCCGGTGAGCAGCTTGTGGAGCTGAGCGTCAGGTGAGTCCGTGAGCCGCCCGATGATAGCTGCCCTGAGGGCCAGGAATTTCTCAACCTCTGGCGGTCGCTTGATGACGTCAGCAACCTCGGCGATGGTGTCCGAGTCCAATGACGACACCGTGAGGTTGTATTTTGTGGAGTCCGAAGATATGCGGTGCACCTGGAATTGGCTCTCGACTTGGAGAAACCAAAGCTCCGGGCTGAGGCGCCAGAAGGGCGGAAGCCTGCAATGGCTGACGGGACCAACGTCGAAACTCGGCGCGAGCAAACGTGGATCGAGTTCCCGCGGAGGGGAATGCTGGCTGGCTTGGGCCCGATGCAACGCCGGCGGTGAAATCGCGTTGGCGGGCCTCTCTGCGTGGGTTTGAGGCGTAAGCAGGCCTGCAAACACGTTGTTGGGCCGCGGGGGAGCCTCACAGTGCTCCGCCTCTGGGCCGGCGTCTTGGCGTCCCTGACCGTCTTGCTCGTTTGCGAACATTAAAGCAAAAGAAAAAAAAAGATAAGTTTTGGCTTACCGAGAACTGGGACCGCGGCAGGCTGTTGAGTTGTCCGACGAAAAAAAAGAGAAAAAAAAGGGGGGCCTAAGCACTGCACTGCACCTTAGGCTAGTTTTGTTTCTTACACACACACTTGTGAGGTCACCACTTTATAATGATGGGGTCGTTCGGCTGGGGAACCTCGAATGTTTGTGTGGGGCTTCTGGGCGGAGTGAAAAAAAAAACTGTTCGTGGGGGCTCCTCGGTGGAGCAGCGAATGTTCGTGGGGGCTCCTCGGTGGAGCAGCGAATGTTCGTGGGGGCTCCTCGGTGGAGCAGCGAATGTTCGTGGGGGCTCCTCGGTGGAGTATCACGTCGGGCTCCTCGGTGGAGTATCACGTCGGGCTCCTCGGTGGAGCATCACGTCGGGCTCCTCGGTGGAGCATCACGTCGGGCTCCTCGGTGGAGTATCACGTCGGGGTCACCACTTTGCAATTTTGCAGGGAAGAATGCTACTAAAACTTTTCAGGTCTAATAAAGCAAAACAAGTTCACTACAAACAGCTTATTTATTTTATTAAGTATTATTTACACAAGTTAACAGAGTTCAATTTCGCGATACGACGAGGAGCTGCCGGTTCGATCCGTGTCCGTTCGAGTCGGTGCGAAGAAGTCGAAGAATGATCGAAGAAGAATGATGATTTCATCAATGTTGACAAGCTTCTTTTATTAGCACGAAAACGGAAAAAGAACGGACGGATAAAGGCGCGCTGTCGAATGAAAAGCGGCGGAAAAAAGAACGGCGGAAAAAGAACGGACGGATAAAAACGCGCTGTCATAAAGTGTGCACTGTCAGCTGACATGGCGGAGCCACGAAGAAAGAGTGGCCTGTCGGCTGACATGCCGGAGCCACGACTAAAGAGTGGGCCGTCAAACCGCACCAACGAAGATGCCGTGTGGATGCGGGCAACACGAATAAATCTCGCGCGGCTTCAGCAGTTGCTTGCGCCGTGAGCGCTGCACATTGGGCGGGACGGAACGGACCGCCACAAACCTTCAAAATTTCAAATGGGCCCTTATAGTTAGGAGCAAGTTTATGAGACTTATTATTCTGTAAATAAACCATGTAACTAGGATTGTGAATTTTTTTATCTACTTTTGGAATTTTGTTTTGATTCATGGATGTTTCCTCTAGCTATTGTATGTGAAGTGTATAAGCTGTTTTTGAGTTGGTCGATGTAATTATCATAAGTGTATTTAAATTCTGGTTCTTTATTAAAGGAACTAGGGATTTTTGGTTTATTGCCAAATAATAGCTCGAAGGGAGGAAACTTGGTAGTGCTATGGACCGAAGAATTGTACGAAAACATGGCGGTAGGTAACCAATCGTCCCAGTTATTTAGTGCAGGATTAAGGTAGTGTTTCACTTTCAGGTAATCTTTTAAGGTAGAATGAGACCTTTCGAGAGCTCCGTTGGTTTGGGGATGAAACGCGGTCGTATGTAATTTTTTAATGTTCAAAGCTTTCGAGAACTCCTTTAGCAAATTTGGCATAAAGTCTGCGCCTTGATCCGATAGAATAGAGCCAAGAATACCAAAATGGCTTACGAAGTTTAGGAGCGTTTCGGCAATTGTAACTGCTTCGTGATTTGGGACAGGATATGTAAGTGAATATTTAGTCGGATCATCTTGCATAGTGACGACGTATCTATTACCTTTCTCTGTGATAGGAAGTGGTCCAACTACATCTAGACATAATTTTTCGAATAGGGTGTTCGCTGTGGAGGTAATCTCCATAGGAGCTTTGAATGTTTTCCTTACTGTTTTATTTCTTTGGCAAGATTCGCATGATTTAACATAAGTCTTGATTTCTGATTTCATTTTGGGCCAATAGTACATGGATTTGATCCTATTGTATGTCCTATGAAATCCACCATGACCAGAGAGAGGGTCATCATGGTTCTCTTTCAGGATCGCGGGAATGTCATTCTTTGGAGGGGTTACTATTTTACCTGAATAAATGGTTATTTTGATTTTTGTGTCCCGGAATATGTACTGGATCATGCCTTTAAGTTTAGAGTACTTAAATTGGTTTATAGAATCCTCGAAATTCGGTAATGAGATAGATTCGATTTTGTCTTCGATTAGTCTAATTTTTAAGTTTTGAATAGAATAAAATAAATCTTTATAGAGTGGTTTTTCCCAATGATTCTGCTTGATGAAGCAATGATAAATATTTTTCCCTGTTTTTACATTAATTGATTTAAAATTAGAATAAATTTCGTGGGACAAATTTTCTAGAATTTCCTTGTTTTGAGATAAGGATTTGAGCTCGAGGGAAAACTTATTGGTTTCATCCAGATCAACACTTGTAATATAGGCAATATGATCTTTCGATTTGATTAGATGGGACTCACTTGCTTCGAAGCAGAATATCTTTGGGGTAAGAGTTATAAAAGAATTTTGTATAGTCTTCGAAGGAATCTCTATTCGATGATCTAGCGAGGTTTACATTTGTAGTCGATATTCTAGACAAACAGTAGGCGTTCGAATTTATTTTTCCTTGTTTATAGATGATTTCATAATCATACTCTTCTAAACGCAGCCTCCAACGGACTAATCTCGAGCCGGGATCTTTACAATTGAAAAGCCAAATTAGCGGGCGATGATCGGTTATTAATTTAAAACGACGACCATATACATAGGGACGGAAGTGATTTACCGCCCAAACTATTGCCAATAATTCTCGCTCCGTCGTGCTGTAATTGGATTCTGCTTTGTTAAGAGTTCTTGAGGCAAAGGCAATATGAAGATCTTTACCTATGGGACCTTGGGATAGGATTGCACCTATAGCGAAACCTGAAGCGTCAGTTGTTATGAGAAATTCTTGAGTGAAATCGGGATATATGAGAATTGGATCCTGCAAAAGTTTGGTTCTAAGAAAATTAAAAGCTTCTACTTGCTCAAAGGTCCATTCAAATCGCTGGCCCTTCTTTAAGAGAGAAGTCAACGGTTTGGATAGTTTACTTGAAGTCTTTAATAAATCTCCGATAATACCCTACGAGACCTAGGAATGATTTGATATCCTTGAATACGGTTGAACTCATAATGTCCTGAGGGAACAGAAAAAGCTGTTTTGCTTTTGTCGACTTCGGAAACCTAGATCTGTGGAATCCAGATGCGAGATTTAAAGCTGTGAAGTAGGTACTATGACCTAATTGATCTAATATCTCATTGATATTAGGGAGCGGGTAAGAATTTCCAATGGTGACGTTATTTAACTTACGGTAGTCAGTTGCTATTCTACACTTCTGTTTACCTGAGACGTCGACTTTCTTCGGTACGAACCAAAGTGGAGATGACCACGGCGCTACAGAGGGTTTGATAATATTTTGATCCAACATTTGCTTAATTTGTTTGTTGACCTCTTCCTTGTGGCACTCGGGATATCTATAGGTTTTACTGGCTATAGGAGGTGAATTACCTGTGTCGATGGAGTGCTTGATAGAAGAGGTAGACGTTAGAAAATCGTCTTCGAGGAAAAATAATTTATTAAATTTTGTACAAATGCGTTCTATACTTTCGCTTTCTTCAAAATTCATATGGTCCATTCGGACTTTTGATTTAAGGAGTGAATTGCGATCCAACGTGAAATCTGAGTTGGTTTCAAATCTATATGTTCAGTATGTTAATACGGTGCCGGGAATTTTGTAAAGATAAAACACTCGTGCTATAGAGTTCGAGAACGCTTTTATTTTGTCGCTACGTGGTTTACAGATCAAGACTCAACTGCGAAGTGTCCGTTTCCGTGGAGGAGGACGAGAACGTAGTTAGAGGAGTTGTTTTCTCGCTCGTTGCCCAGAGAAGCCGCTAGGTCGCTTGAACATACCGCCCGCCTCGTATTACACGAACGAAAACTCCGTCCGCCATGAACGACTGTAAGGTGTAGCAAATATTGAGAAATAATTCAAGAAAAATTAGTAGCGTAGAAAATTAGATTCCAATAAACTATTAGATATGCTGGGACAACCCTCAGCTTGATGGTGCTGATTCGAGAGGCAAGACGCATAGCTTGCTGATGGGACGTTTAAGATATCCTTCCTTATGCCGGATAGTGGCGACCCGCGGAAGTCCATCGGTGCCTGCGTGGAGTTCTACTACTCTACCTAAAGACCATCTTTGCGGAGGAAGATTATCATCCTTGATAAGAACAAGCATGTTGGTCTGAAGTGGTGCTTCCTTGTGCTGCCAATTATAGCGTAATTGGAGGTTGTATAAGTACTCTTTGTACCACCGGTGCCAAAATTGCTCCTGCATATACTGAACCATTTGCCATCGTGTCAGTTTGCTTAGTGAGGCGTCCAGCAGACTAGGGGTAGGAATACTTAGCAGACTTTCACCTACCAAAAAATGACCGGGGGTGAGTGCAGATAGGTCATTTGGATCGTCTGTAATCGCATGAAGGGGTCTGGAGTTTAAACACGATTCGATCTGCGCTAGTAGAGTAAGCATTTCCTCGATGGGAAGTGTATGATCACCGACGACTCTTCTAAAATGGTGCTTGAAGCTTTTTACCCCCGCCTCCCATAAGCCCCCAAAGTGAGGTGCTGAGGGGGGAATGAAGTGCCATTCCGTACCTTCACTATTTACAAGTCGGGGAAAACCAGATTTTTGCATTTGGTAAAGAAACTTTGCTAATTCCTTATTCGCGGCAACGAAATTTCGGCCATTGTCGCTATATAGCCTTGAACAACGCCCCCGTCGAGCGACGAATCGACGGAATGCTGCAATGAATGCTTCTGCTGTTAAGTCCATTACTAGTTCTACATGCTCAGCTCGAGTGGCGAAGCAGATAAAAAGGGTGACGTAGGTCTTGACAGTTTTTCCCCCGCGACCTTTAACAGGTTTCACAATAAATGGGCCCGCGTAATCCACTCCTCCATGAAGAAAGGGCTTAGCAGGGCGAGTTCTGTCGATGGGCAGGTCACCCATAAGTTGCGTTCCCGTCTTGGCACGATAACGGCAGCATATCACACAGATCCGAATAAACTTCCGCACCGAACTCCTGCCGTGAACGATCTAAAATCGCGTCCGGATATGTTGAAGAGTGAGCTGAGCTCCCCCATGCAATGTTGCAGTATGGGCGTGGGCGATTAGCAGCTTTGTGAAATGGCCTTGCTTGGGAATAATCATGGGAAATTTCTCATCAAGCGTGAGAAGAGAGTGCTTTATCCGTCCACCGACGCGGATGATACCGTGCTCATCGAAAAAAGGGCAAAAATTAGCAAGTTGACTGGGCCATTTGCGTTCAGCGTCCTTCGGGAAATTTTTAACATCGAGCTTGAAAAATATTTGTTGCACTAATTTTATCCAGGCTTTCAAGGCATAGTCTATTTCGTCGAGCGACAATATGAGGGAAGGTGACTTAGTTTTCCCTTTCCGGGAACGAAGAAAACGTAAACAGGAGGCCGTGACTCTAAGGAGCCTCATAAGATCCGAGAAACGATGTAGAAATTCGCTGTAGGGATCTTTATTTTCCTGTTGACTAGTAGTAGTTGTACACGCGAGGCGTTGTTCCTCCAGTATGACTTCAGCTGGTGCTGTTTCGTTGTCCCTTGGCCAATTGCCTGATCTCTGGCGCAGCCAACTTGGTCCTACCCACCATAATTTGAAATCCTTGAGGTCGCCAGCAGGCATACCCCTTGTTATACAATCCGTGGGGTTATCTCGGGATGTAACATGATGCCAGATAGCGTCTGGTAAGTGCTCGTTTATTAGGGCTACTCTATTCGCGCCGAATACCTTCCACCTTGAGGGGTGGTCCCGAAGCCAGGCCAGGACTATAGTAGAATCCGTCCAAGCATGTATCGGAATACCCGAGATATTCAAGATATCTCTTATATACATATGTTATTAATTCGGCTAACAGGGCTGCACCGCAGAGCTCCAAGCGTGGTATCGACACCGTCTTGACTGGGCTGACTCGAGTTTTCGATGCGAGTAGCGTGATTTGAGCATTATCGAATTCGTGAATAATACGAAGGTAAACAGCTGCTCCATAGGCGTATTGTGATGCGTCGCAGAAGTCGTGTAATTCTAAGCCTAAATGCGCAGAAGTTGTGCCAATCCAGCGAGGGATTTCCAGACGGTTTACTTGCTTAAGCTCCTGTTTGAATCGCGACCACTCTTGCTGAAGGTGGTCCGGAAGACATTCATCCCAGTCAATCTTGGCTAACAACAATCGCTGAAGAAAAATCTTCGCAGTGATAATTACAGGGGCTAACCAGCCAAGAGGGTCGTAAAGTCTGCTTATGTCTGCTAATACAGTCCGTTTGGTGTCGGACTCTGTTACAGGTAGATTTATGCTGAAAGAGAATGCGTCTTTTGCTGGGTTCCATCCTATGCCCAAAGCCTTATATTGGGCATCAGATACTATTTTTACCGAAGACACTGTTTCCTGATCCTCCTCTGGAATATCGGCCAGCAGACTTCGGTGGCTTGTGAGCCATTTTCGAAGGCGAAAACCACCAGCTAAGAGTAATTCTTTTAGTTGGTTGCGAATAAACAGTGCTGATGCCTCATCATAGGCGCCGAAAAGAGCGTCATCCACGTAAAAATTATTTTTTAAAACGGCAGACGCTTCGGGATATTGATTTGCGTAGTCCTCGGCCAATTGGTGTAGGGTCCTGCAAGCTAGGTAGGGTGCAGCAGCAGTCCCATATGTCACCGTGAGCAACCTGTAGCAAAGAACTGGAGCACTAGGGGAATCCCGCCACAATATTCGCTGGAGGTCTGCGTCGGACTGATCCACTAAAATCTGGCGAAACATTTTTTCTATGTCAGCCGTAAATGCAAACGGAAAAAATCGCCATCTGGCAATAACGAGGAACACATCATTCTGGAGCTTGGGTCCAATATGAAGAATTTCATTTAGAGAATATCCTGATGATGATTTTTGGGAAGCATTAAAGACAACGCGAAGTTTGGTGGTGCTGCTACTGGGTTTGATAATAGCATGATGGGGCAGGTAATAGCTGCGAAAGATATTCTCCTGATCATCAATTACGAGCTCCATGTGGCTTAATCGGCGGTACTCATTAATAAAGGCTTGATAAGAATGAAACAGAGCCGGATCTAGCGCAAATCTCCTTTCCATACGTCGCAAAGATGCAACAGCTGCATTTCGAGAATCTCCCAAAACATTATGATCCATTTTTAATGGTAGTCGCACCACATATCTCCCATTGGGCTGTCTGTGGTGAGAGGTCTGAAATAAGAGTTGGCATTCCTCTTCATCTGGGGTTAATGACTGAGCTTTGGGCGGCTCCTCAACTTCCCAAAATTTTCGCAAAAGCGCATTGAGCTCTGTTGTAGCTACATTACAGGTAACTATAGAATTACTGGAGGTAGAATTGTTACTGGCAACATTGCCTGAAAGAATCCACCCCAAGGTAGTACACTGAGCTATAGGCGAACCTTCGGGGCCTTTTCGTACTTCACCCAAGAGTATTTTTGTGTATATGTCAGCGCCTAAAATCAGGTCGATGCGGGCCTGTTTGAAGAAAAAGGGATCTGCTAAGGTGAGCCCTGTTAAGTGGGGCCACTGATCTTTACTGATTATCGCAGACGGTAAATATTTGGTAAGAGTAGGCAAAACGAGCGATTGAATTTCATATTTGCAGGAAGGGTCGAGAGTGGACACGATACTATGATTAGCGATTACTTGTACTTTTCCTGCCTGAGACTGCCCTACGCCATGTACAGTGATGTCAGTCCGCTGTTTGGGCAATTTAAGCAAATTGGCGAGAGCAGCTGTTATGAAGCTCGACTCAGAACCTTGATCAAGAAGAGCTCGAGCTTGCACTGTTCTTCCGTCCGGCGACTGCACCAAAACCACCGCAGTAGCAAGTAGCACCATAGGAGTTACGGTCTGTTCAGCTGAGAAATGCACTACCGTCGAAGTAATGGGCTTGGAGCCTACCAGCTGATAATCCTTCCCCGCTGAGCTAGCGGGAAGCTGAGTGTTGGCATGTGTTGGGAACTGTTCCGCCCGAGTTATTTGCCATTAGAGAAGCTTGATTAACCTCCGACGGGGAATCACGGTGGATCATTGTGTGATGTTTCAAATTACACCTTTGGCATCTGTTGAGCGATGAGCATAAGGAGGCATTGTGGCCAGTTTTGAAACAATTCGCCAAAAATCTCTCAGCCGTAATGAAATTTATCCGCTGCTCAACAGTTTTTGTGCGGAACTTGGGACAAAAGAGCAGAGGATGTTTCCCTGCGCAGCCAGGGCATCGTTTGGATATTAAAGCATGATGACTATGTGCATTTCTGGGTGCTCTGAATTTAGAGACATTACATCTGTTGCCTGTGCCTGCCGCTTCATGTATCGCACTTAGAGTATGCAACCGGCTTTCTAAGAAAGCTCTTAGAGATTCGAAAGTAGGCACATCAGTAGAGGACTCTATAGATGTTTCCCAGTCTTTGCGTGTATTACTGTCTAATTTATTGGACAAGAAGTACACCAGCCAGTCATCCCACTGATTGATGGGCCTGCCTAGATTATTGAGTGCGTTTACCGATTGATTAAAATTGTCTAGCACTCTTCGTAGTTCGGTTGGGTTCTCAGAAGTCATGCTCTGAAGCCCTATGAGGATTTGTAAATTTGCGTTTACTAGGACTCGGGTGTTCTCATACCGATCGAGAATAATTTTCCAAACGGAAGCATAATTGTCTGCTGTTAGCGAAAAATGTTTTAAAAGTTTAGAGGCTTCACCGACAACCGAAGCTTTGAGGTAGTGCATCTTTTGAATATTGGACAAAGTCTTGTTCTCATGTACAAGGGCTGTATAGGTGTCGCGGAATGACGGCCACTCAGTAAAGGACCCATTAAAACTAGGTAGAGAAATCTTCGGCAGCCTAACTGTCTGGAGCTCCCCAACTGTACTGCTATTAAGAGTGGATTGCTGTTTCGAAGATATATCTATATCCAGAGGTACTAGAGCTGCTATTTGTTCCGTTATCCATGCAAGTGCCTCAATATACGCGCATTCTGTTAACGCATAATGATCGGCGGTAAAATGCTCCTCTGTTTTTAAATCTTCATCCGTTGCAAGTTCACAGATTTTTTCGTTTAGAGCCATATACTGACTCCAACAGTTTTTTAATAAATCCATTCGCGCGTTAAGAAAAGCCGCGGTTCTTTTCTCCTTTCCCGTTTTTCGAGCATTAACCAGGAATTTTGCGATGTTGTTTGCGACAACTTTTATTTTTGTTTTATAGGGGTCCATGGTTGGGGTTATTAATTTGGTGATAAAATTGGTTGTGTGCTGGTACTCACCAAGTTGCATCAGAATTAATGCAACAATGTTACCGTTACCCGAAGAGAGCTCCAAGACGATATTCGAAGAGTTGTTACACCAGTTTTTTCTCGCGCTTATAGCCACTTTATGAGTTCACCTTCCTAATCAGTCAAATACCCGAAAATATACCCGAAAAATGTTCACAGAGTCCACAATAGTTCGGTAGAATATAGCACAATTTATTTCCGCACAACACTAGAAGGCTTGGTCTAGAAAAAAGCACTATCGCGAAGGCGACCACATGAACTTGCGCAAAAGTAGGATTATCGCACTACGGGCGTTTTAAAAGCATAAATTCTTTAGCACCTGCCGGAATAGATCCAGCTCGAAGGACCAAAATGTTCAATATGTTAATACGGTGCCGGGAATTTTGTAAAAATAAAACACTCGTGGTATAGAGTTCGAGAACGCTTTTATTTTGTCGCTACGTGGTTTACAGATCAAGACTCAACTGCGAAGTGTCCGTTTCCGTGGAGGAGGACGAGAACGTAGTTAGAGGAGTTGTTTTCTCGCTCGTTGCCCAGAGAAGCCGCTAGGTCGCTTGAACACTATATATTTCCTTTGAAATGGGCAAAAGGTTCACCTTTGCATTAGTAAGTAAGAGTATATTTTCGAGGGTATTAATAACGGTAGCGTATGCTTTATTATTGAGATGCGCGGACGTGATGGCTCGACTAAGGTAGACGCCATCAAGGATTTTTACGTCAGGGATGATGCCCTCACTGAGCTCTGGATTTAGAACTTCTATTTCGATTAAGGACTCTGATCGAGCTGGCAAAATTATTTCATCTGGGGCATAATCGTTAAAGAAAAATGGCGTTTTGATGTGCTCTCCATTACTTGTTTTGAAAATTAGGACATTCGATTCGTAGTCTAATGTGGATTTATATTTTTCTAAAAAGTCATTACCTAGGATACCGTCATATAGTATATTTGATTAAGATGCAATGATATGGAACTTATGTCCGAATTCGATGCCGTTTATTGACATGGGCAGATTGGCATAACCGATTGTTTTGATAGGATTCTTATTTTCATCGATTCCTCTTAGAGTAAGGATTTCATCGTCATAGAATAGAGTTTTAGGATTCAAGGATTTGGACTTAATAATTGAGACGTTAGCGCTGCTATCAACTAATAACTTGAAAAATTTAGAATTTGAATTAAGACAGGCGAATTTTATGTGAATTGTGTTAGAAATTGACAATATTAATTGAGGTTCAATGCAGCGAAGTGATTGAGCTCTCGAGGGATTGCTGCAGGTGCCTCGACAGTTTTGATGTTTCCCTTTGTCTCCTCTAGCGCGGGGTTTCTGCTAACTTCGGTCGGTTTTCCCTGATTTCCATTCTTTTCGTTTACTCTTTTCCTTTTCTCACACTCGAAGACGTTATGACCCTTCGCCTTGCAATATTTACATATCTTTTCCCCAGTAGAATTTAATAATAATTTGGAAGGAGCTTTGCTTTGCGCTACATTGGGGGTGGATTTTTTATAACAGTTTAGATTAGTATGACCGGAACGTTTGCAATTATTACAGAATTTAGTAGCCCTCTGTTGATTGGGCAGTAGGGCCACCTTTTCTTCTTCAATAGCAATATTGAATGCTTCGTTTAGACTGGAAATTTCCCTAGCGGGGAGCATTTAACTAATTTCGAGCCTTGTATTAAGGATGAAAGTGTGCAGGGCGAGGTCACTCATTGAGGCTATGCGACCTGGCAGTTCCTCTGTAAGGTGTTTTCCTTGTTGTATCGAAGTCAGCACTCGTTTAAGGGAAGTTTCGACCCGACACATATACTGCGAAACCGTTTCGTTCGTCAACTGACGACAACTCAGCAGTTCCATCAGTAAATGCCCATGGGCACAGAATAAAGACTAACCCAGAAGGCCCATCTAGAACAAAAAATCGTTCTATGAAAGCAAAATTTCCCAATACGTCGAAATCCCATTCCTTATACGTGCAGCGCTTGAGTCGAGCCGAGCAGCCCGAGCTACATAAGGCTACAATAAGGCTACATAAGGCATGCGCACAAGTAAATAAGTCGCTGGCGTTGAGTATATGCCCTTGTTAATCAGTTCTTCTGCAGTGGGATTTGATTTATTAAAAATCTGTAGACTGAAACAGGGACCAAATTATTGTTCTAGATGGGCCTTCTGGGTTAGTCTTTATTCTGTGCCCATGGATTTTCTTGTCCGAGTACATACTCTTTAGGTAGTCCTTTAGTGCAGACCAAGTACGGAAAACGTGATTGGCGCACGCGGATTCCGCCTTTCCAGTCAAATGTGCTTTTGCGTACGCTAATAAAATTGGTTGTTGCTCATTATTTGAAAGATCAAATGCAGAATCACAATTAAAGGAATTAATTTCTCCCGATCTCCATCGAAAGGCTTAATAAATTTGAATAAGGTATTTATATCGATTGTATATGGCTTACAGCGACGCTCCTCATTACGACGGGACGTGCTGGGGACTGGTTCGGATGGAAGTATGAAGGAAGGATTTAAAGGAGTTTCTTTCTCTTCGGTCGTGTCTTGTGATTGTGATTGAGATCTTGTCGTAGGCATTTTACAATTCTATTACAATTTTACACTCGATTGGAAGAAAATTTTAGTTGGTATGATTTATGTAGTGTCAAAATTTTAACTAGCACAATTTTGATCTCGTGTCTCAGATACTATAGCATTTGTTATAATACTCGATATAGTGAATGATAATAATTTTGGACTAATTTACAATTTTAATAGTAATATGATGGCGATTAATTTCATGTCGATCAAGGGTTGATGCGCTGAGGTGCAAATCCGGAAGGTCTTTCTTGGGTTGAGGGTTGAAATGAATGACGTTGATGTTGGTTGAGAGATGATCCCTCGTTGATAATGCAGATATAGATGATGATTCCTCGTTGATAATGCGGATATAGATGATGATTCCTCGTTGATAATGCGGATGTAGATGATGATTCTTCGTTGATAATGCGGATGTAGATGATTGAGTACACTGCGCTACGAGACTTCCCCTCTGATTTGCAATTGGGTAACTTATTGGAACTTCTCTCCGCGACTTTAATGGTTTCCTTTCAACCGGAATTTATCGTTCTCAGCCCTACAGATTTGGTTGTTAGCTAGAACTTAATTTCCACGGTTTGTTAGGAACTAGATTTCTTGTTACTTTGGCGATCCCACTTCTGACACCAAAAATCTCCTGTTACAGGACGCAAAGTCAATCCTGTAGACTCCGAGGGATTCTTTAAATCACCAAACGAAATCTTTAATTTTCGCAAAGTTTTATTTCACAGGTCAATATAATTTTGTTACAATTTAATTCTTTCACAAAACTTTACAAAATTTTATATTAAGTTCCAATTTAAAATCAGATGTTCAACTCAACTATTTCCTTTCACAAAAACTTTACAAAATTTTATATTAAGTTCCAATTTAAGATCAGATGTTCAACTCAACTATTTACTTTCACAAAAACTTTACAAAATTTTATATTAAGTTCCAATTTAGAGGTTCAACTCATTCCGAAGTTCAGGCAGGACTGATTCTTACTTTACTACCTATTGCACAGATAACGAAGTCAACCAGCTGATACAGCATTTTTGTCTTGCGACATAAAACGGTCGGGAAATCACGCGTAAGTTGATAGCCGGACGCAGCGGTCAACTTGGCTAAGCGAAGATTGGGAGTAAGCAAGAATTTAATACTGAAATTTATGAAATTAGGTGATGGAAATTTTAGATCAACTTGGCTAAGCGGAATTTGGGAGTAAGCAAGAATTTAATGCTGAAATTTATGAATTTAGGTGATGGAATTTTGTGGGTAGCAACGTGACGCATAGGCACGTGTAACGGGGTTGGAAAGCAGATATGAGGAATAATTAGGAGTGGTTAATGGGAACATAACAACGCGGATGACCTGGCAATCATAGTCGCAGGTAAATTCGACTCCACGGTTTCGGATTTAATGAGGTCCGCACTTCAAACAGTTACTGACTGGTGTGCCAGTGACGACCTCTCCATTAATCCTTCCAAGGCTGTCCTTGTCCCTTTTACCAAAAAGAATCGATTGGACCTTGATCAAATCTCCGTGCAAGGCACAGTCATTGGGTACTCGGATGAAGTCAAATATCTGAGTGTTACACTCGATAAACGACTAAACTGGAGTGCCCATCTCAACAACACCCTAAACAAGGCTACAAGAGCCCTGTGGGCGTGCAGGCTCTTTGGCAGAACCTGGAGTCTCAATCCAAAGATGATCCTCTCGTTATACAACACTGTTGTTAAACCCATCATTACCTATGCCGCCCTCGTATGGTGGCCTAAGATTTGGCAGAAGACAGCAATTGCAAAATGCAATAAGTTGCAACGGCTGGCATGCCTCTCCATAACTGGAGCCATGCGGACCTCCCCACACTTGCCACACTTGCCCCCTGCACATTTTCATTCCGAAAACAGCTGCTATTAGTGCTCTGAAAGTGCAGATTACTTCGAACATGCCTATGGCCGACGAAGGCCATATGAGCATTTTGAAGCAGATTCCAGACATCAGGGTCTGTCTCAAATCGGACCACATGATCAAGGAGCTTTGCTTCGGGAGGAGATTTAAGATCTTCATCCCTGAACGGACGGACTAGATTGGAGAAGGTCCCAATCTAGGTCGGGGTAGCCTTAATTGGTACACCGATGGCTCGCAAACCGAGCTTGGCACTGGAGCAGGTTTCTACGGACCCAATACCACTGTCTCGACCGCAATGGGCGAATGGCCCAGTGTATTTCAGGCCGAAGTCCAGGCCATCAAAACCTGTGCCCAGCTAAACTTTAACAAAGGACTTAAGGGCTCAACAATTAATATACTCTCTGACAGCCAAGCGGCGATTAGGGTGCTCTCCTCGTAGAGCATTCGCTCAAGACTCGTCCAAGAGTGCTTTGACTGCCTCCAACACCTGGCTGCCATAAACAGAGTCACACTCGTTTGGGTACCGGGGCACTCTGGTTTTGGTGGTAATGAGATCGCTGACAATTTGGCCAGAGAGGGATCTTCAACTAGGTACCAAGGCCCCGAACCCTACTGCAAAATTGGCTGGTCTTCAGCCAAGACTGTGGTGGATAAATGGGCGAAATCGGTTCAAGTCTTGTACTGGAACAATGCTTCAGGGTTACGACAGGCTAAGAAGCTAATCAAACCCTATGCGTATACCAACGCCACTGACCTGAGCAAATCGGACCTCAGGCTGATGGTGGGTTACTTATCTGGCCATCATGGGGTCAGACATTACCTTTATAAGTTAGTTCTGCCAATTGAGACAGAATGTAGACTTCGTCTAGAAGACGAGGAAAGTACAGCTCACATACTGTGTGACTGTCCGGCTCTGGCGCGGATTAGAAGTAGGACCTTCGGTAAAGGGTTTTTAAGGGGGATAGCCACTGTGACGGCCGAAAAATTAGTGATTTTTAAAATTTTTTTTGACCGAGTAAGTATACGAATTTTTGGATCGGGTTTTTTTTTATTTTATTAAGTACACATCTAATAATTTTTCCACAAATTTTTATTAAAAAATATTAAATAGTTTTAACAATATAAACGATGCCGTAGCGCCTGAAAAAAAAATTTCCCCTCCATGGTCGCATCGATTTTTCAAAACCCGGTACTCAGAAAAAAAAAAAAAAATTTATTGTAATCTGTATGAATGTAGTTATCGTTGTACGTAGCCGTTTTTTTTTTTTTTTTGATTTTTCACAGAATGGCGACCGATTGACAATATTTTAATTTTTTCGACCGTTTTTTTTGGTTTTCAAACAGTTTAAAAAATAGTAAAAAACAAAATTTTTCAAATCGGCTACGCTTAACCTTAACCACTACTAAGACGAACAAAACAAAACAAAAAAATTAGACATCGGTTAATAATTGTTCGAGTTATTAATGCAACCAGTTCAAAAAAAGTCGTTACGAGAAAAATGCGTTTAAAGATTTTAGTCCATTTCTTTCGTAATGAAATCATGTATCTTTTAAAATTGTCATACCTATATTAAACTATCGAGTCCTGGACCATATGACGGTTCTTCCTCTTCATCTCCAGGGGTCTTGTTGACTTTCTTCATTTTTTCATTTTTTTATTAACTTTTTCGATTCGTAACATTGTGATCGGAAGGTTAAGCGAAAAACAGTCGGCCTACCTGCTCTCGCTACAATCATTGTAACTTAGTCAATTTTTGAAATTTTGACTTGCAATTTTGTACACATATTTTTGAACATATAAACTTTGATTGAAAACAAAAAAAAAAATTTTTTTTTTTTTTTGACTCATCACAGTGGCTATCCCCCTTAAGTTCGGCTGAGGTCCGCAATTCTTCTGTGGGTGACCTTCTGGCTTTCCTTAGGGTAGCGGATCGTCTACTCCACTAACGTGGCTTCGGCACAAAAGACCGTCTGGTCGCATTGCCCACCATTTGGGCGGCCCCCCTCTATAATAATAATAATAATTTACACTATTTATTTTAATTGTTTTACTTTAATTCGACCTCCGCTTGTAAATGGCAAAACCGAAACTGAACTTTTAAAATTAATTTTCTTTTTTAAAAACAAAACGACAGGCCTACTAAAATTTTCACAAAATAAGCACCGCCTGCTAACACACACACCGCCACACCAGATATATGTAGGAATCCAACCAGGAGCCTTATCATGAACTTTTTCCAATTCTGGGAAAGCAGACAACTTGATGTCAGTGTGTGGCATTGTGCGGTTATTGTAAAGTGTAGTAGTAGTAGCGCCGCACACACCATTTATCAGACGACAACGAACTGAAAATCCAAGTGCTGTGTAGTCTGTTGTAGTCTGCTGTACATTTGCGATGGAAATCGTATTGAACCGATTCGAATTAGGATTACGTGATCACTTCACTTTCGTACCGCATTTCATGATAAGGCCTCAGGTCTCTAGGGTTCGGTCATTATAAGCGACTTATTTTTGATACACTGGGTGAAAGTGAAACCGCGTTACTCATCTAGTTTAAACACAAAAAAAACCGTAAGGAATTTCCAACACCAACATTAGCAGAATTTAGTAACAGCTTAAAGGACTCCTAAATTGAGTGAAATACATACCAAACTTGATTATTTGAAAATTGTTTAATTATGTAGCACTTATATGTACATATGTAGTGGCTAAGGTGAAACTAGATAATTCAGCTAGTAAATAACAAAACACAATTTTAGGATGACAAGGGGAAAAAAGTACGAAAGTATATCATATACTTTTTATTAAAAGAAAAACATTATAATAAAATATTTTACATGGTTTTCTGTTCATAATCATATTAGTCTTTTTTTCGTAATAACAATTTTATTCCAAAATGCCTCTCAATTGTCTCTACTCTTTGCTTTGTATGTATAAATTGTAGTAAAACAAATATCTAAATTGCTTGTGTACAAAACATATTGGAAAACAAAACGATCTAAGAACAATTGTCCTGTTTAAGAAAGCGAACGCAAACCTGACTAGAAAACAAGGTATCGTCCTAAATTAAAAACCTGAAAAGATAAAACAAATCAGCTTTAAAACGAATGACAATTTTATTGGTGGTGCAAACTTGATGGGAGCAATCAAATTAATTGAAAAATTTAAGCAAAACCACGTAAAATAAGACAAAGAGTTGTTAGCGTACTAAATTGTTTACAAATTCTTACAGATACATATATATGTATATCTACAATGTATAGGCATACACTAGCAATATTTATGCGCTCATACTAAAATTATTAATATAATTCTACTAGATTGCAACTAAGAATTATTATTGTTCCTATTATTCTCACGTCTGTGATTAAAAATTACTTAATAAGATTTATCACGGTTACTGATTTTCGTATAAACCTACATCTATTGCCCAGAAAATAGATTAACAGCACCTTCAGTGACAATGGGCACTTTTTAAGTACCGGGACATTCTTCAGCTGTGTAGTTAACGTTGTGAGTATTAAAACGTACAGTGGAGAGGATGTTTTAATCCCTTGTAATTCCAGTTAGAAGCTCGATTTGGTATCAGGCACACATTTCCAGACTCACTTCATTATTACACGGACTGGCCGACTTGGAGGATTGCATTATGCAATTATGAATATTTAAGGGCAGACGTAAAAACGATATCGCAGTTAAAATAAAAGTGTCTTTGAAATCTTTCAGTTAAAACAAATTTACAATCTACAGGATATCAAGCTAACAAATTTCTATGAAACAAGCCTTTTGAAGCCCGCACCTTCATGTCCTAGTTTGAGCTCTTCGTAAAGTGAGGGATTAACTTCAGTTGCCATTGGAACAAGAGATGCGTCTGCTGTTCGACTTAAATTTTGGTTGGACGTAGACAGCGTCGATGGGGTTGAGTTGAATTGCGTTGACGCAGGTGGTTGCAATATTTCCTGCCGCCACGGGGTAGCAGAATCAGCTGTTACTGTAGGAATCTAGTGGTATGCAAGATAATTGATAATAATCACTACATTTTCCAGTGTCAAATAATATTTAAATACCTGCACATGCTCTACGCCTCGTAAATAACTGGGATTTTCAAATGCAACTGCATTTGCAGCCTTTTCGTTTGCTCGTCGTTTCTTGTAAAACAGCACTGCTGCAATTGCGAATAAAATAGCTAGAATTCCAGCTAGAATGCCACTTATTGTGCCCGCCGTATTTGAATGAGAAGCCGATGTTATATGATTATCTCCAAGAGTGAACCTAATGGGATCCGTCAGAATACTAGCGCCTTTCAATTAAATCAAATTAGTTGATTTTTTTATTATGTTATAGTTTAACATTACCATACTGATTGCCAGCTTTCGCCACTAACTCATATAAGACATCCCGTTTTAGATTATTTATATTAACACTCGTTCCTTGAACATCGACTCGATTTATGCCAACTGAATTACCTTTTGAAGTTAAATCAGTTGCACTACCTTCTGCTTCTTGGTAGAATATTCGATAGCCGTCGACAACATTAGGATTTTTAATTGGTGGATCCCAACTTCAAAATATTATTTTTTATGTAATACCAAAAATATATTCGTGCACCAGTAAACAAATTTGAAATAGGCCATTCCGCGAAAAGGACAATTTTAAAGGAATGATATATAACTTGATCGTAACTCTGAAATGAATTCTTCTAACTTTTATTAAATGCATCTACCTCATATTGATAATAGAAAAGAAAGAAAAAAAAATATTTCAGGCAAAACTATTGCATAAAAAACCTGCATTTCTATTGACTTAATTAGCGTCCGTACCGTACACTTTCAAAATAAATATTTTATTCTATAAATAATAAATTGTATCAAAGGCGATAGTTCTCATTCAATCTAGATACACCTTATGGAGAATATTTCTACTAAAACTACAAAGATTAGAAATGAAGAGTTTGTCATCACTTAAACTAACACTCTACAGGGGTAATTTCTCTAAGGCGTTCTTAACGTTCCACAAAGTTAATAAATAGTCACACAGAATGGCCCAATATCTGCGCAGTATGCACTTACCGTATTTGTACTTCGCTATCCGAGACTATTGTAACCGCCAAATCCTGCGGTGGCCCTGGAAGTCGATCTCTGTTTGACTGGAAACATCCAATAATTGTCCTAGTATGTTGCAGAGTGCAAAGACCACCTTGTCCAATTGGTTCTCCTCGACACCAATTTAAGCATTTTCTGGGCACATCAGAATTCGCACAACACATTCTGTGATCAGAACCGTCTGCTGCACATTTCATGAGTTTGTCAAAATCAACAATGCATTCTGGCCGATCTATGACAGCATCAATGTCTATATAAAAGCTACATGCTGACATGCATGCCATCGACACATTTTGGGATATGCAACATTCTGAAATGTTATGCGCTGCTGGAGTATTTCTCACGCGCACAGAAACTGGTATTGTTGCCGATCCGAAAGCGTTCTCTGCATGACAAAAGTAGTCACCAACATCGGTGGCTTGTAGTTTTGATATGTGCAGGTTCATAATATACATTGAATTATCTGACTTATCATGAGTCAAAGACATATCGTAGTTACCACCCTGAATGACCGGAACCCTGCCATCATGGTCTCGCCAAAATATTGCTTTTGGTGTTGGTTTTGCTTTTACAGTACATTTAAGATCTACTTCTTCTCCAAGGTATGCCACAGTTATACCAGAAGCCTGTATTCTGGGAGAGTCTATAAAATGGTTAAACTCATTCATGTTTACTCAAAAAAGTAGGTCTATAAAAGAGGCCTTACAACTGATGTTGACTTTCCTTGAAGACTGCATAGGTACACCATATCCATTGTCGGCATAGCAGGAAACGTGTTCCATGTCAGCAGTAACATTGTGGATGACCGTGACCATGTGTCGTGATGTATCTTGACGCACTAAGTGACCGCCGACATATAATGATATTGTTGGAGCGGGGTTTCCGAGCGCTAAGCATAATATTGTCATAGTACCACCTTCAGATACAAAATCAGCTGGATGTATGGTGGGAGGCTGCAAGACAGTTAAAATTTGCTTATGGACACTTAAACGAAAACATTTGGACAGTAAGAATATTTACATCAACAAATGCTGGCAGTGCAGGGTCTGTCCACGCAACAAGCGTTTCCGATGGTAAACTGATTCCTTTTGCACCCTCGGCTTCTACGTAGATTACGTGCTGGGAGTTGGGCTTTAAATTATTTAAGCGAGTCCATAATAAACGAGTCTCGATTAAGGAAAACTTATCCACAGATGTCGGCTTGTGGTATACTCTATTAGAAAATATATTAAAATGAACGTTTATTGGAGGAAAACTTTGTCGGTGCAATATAAAGTACATATATACTGCATATATAAAACACGATGAATGCCTTTGTAATCGAGATAAAGCAAACTTTACGCGGTGCCCCACGTTCTCGCCTCTAATAAGGACTTAAAAAAACAAATACAAAATTTAACAACTACTTTCGTTTGCCATAAGTCTCAGGACTTTGGGGATTTCGGAAAAACGATGAAGAGCAATTTTGCACAAGCAGATGCCGTACTGTTGGTATTGGGATTGTAATTTTAAGATAAGTTTCCGGAAAAGAATTCCGGAAACATTCGTAAGGAATCAGTAAACTCCAAAGATTACTCTGCAAAAGAGCGCACATTATATATATATTAAAGTTAATTAAATTTGATCATTTTTTTAAAATATACTGCAAGATGAAAATATAATACTGTGACACATCCTATATATTTCTATTAGGAACAAAACAACAGATTCTAACATATGTATGTACATATCCTTTCTTTGCACGAGGATGAGAGTTAAAAATCAATACTCACTTATACGACATTGTTTCGTGTGGATGAGAAAACTCTGGGGGTTGCCACGAAATCGTCACCCACGTAGCACTGTGCGCTGTTATAGCCAATGAATGCGGCGGTGATGGAGCCCCATACACAGATGTTGTCGAATCTATTTGATTTGATAGAAATGGTTTTATTTGAGCTACATAAACCTATTATGCATTTACCTATATTCGTTGTATTAATTAATAGCATCGAAGAAGGCAGTGATGAGCCATGTTTACCTCGAGCTACAACCAGTATCCTGTACAGTGACAACGGCTCCAAATTGTTTAACTCAATTTCAGTTTCTGTCGTATTCAATTCCTGTGAGCAGAGACAGATCATTCAATTAAAGAAGATTTATGATGAGTGGCATTCCTTGGGAAGGATTTATGAAGCAGACTTCCTGGCTTCATATCAACATATTTTATTGTTTGAATCGCAAGTTTCTCAATTTTTTATGAACAGTTAAAATAATGAATATGTACAAGTAATTACCACACATTATTATTTAGTTGGGCCCGCGACTTCGTACGCGTAAATTACAATAAATTCATTAGTAACCAAATTTATACAGCCTAATGCTTAACCTGCCAACGTTTTTAAATTACAAATACAATAACGGCGCGGCTGAGAATACTTCACATGAATTGGTGATTTCTTTTCCACGCTTGGTCTATAGTGCTGAACCACTCTAGCACGAACAACTTCGGAACGCAATGTCGGATTCGAATGCGGCTTGTTTTTTGAGAAAGGTTGACACGAAAGCTTTTATTCTGAAAAAATTTCGGTCTTCCCATACAAAAGATCGACAGAATGAAGGGCCAAGGTCAAATTTTGGGCTATGGAATTGCCATTTTCACAATTTGACGCGGCCTTTTTCTCGCTTGTTTGTTCACGAATTGAGTCCATTAGCAAGCTTAAACTCTCACGCTCACCTTTCTAACACGTTGGCAACCAAAATCCTAAGATGTATCTGAAAGAGCTTATTTTACAGGTTCACCCCTTCCAAATTTTCAATCATACTCTTGTCCTGTATTTATAAAGTATTCGCTGTGTACATTTGGCATTTTTTTGGTGATTCCACTTTAAATTGACAATTGGTTTCCATTGACAATTTTTAATTTGAATGAAATTTAGTTGATATGTTTTTATATTATTAAAAGAAAGTCTACCAAAAGATTTGGATCAAAAAATCTCCTGGTCAACTTTTCATTTTTTAATTGACCTTTACCCAGTCGGGGTTTTGATTTTTAAAATTTACGACTTGTTCATAAGTATTTATTAACAGTGGGTTTACATGCACGCCACTTTGGACTGACTTAACCAGGCAGCCATCCTATTCTGGGTAGGCAACGTTTCCATGTGTACTTACCCATCTATATCAAAATTGAAATAAAAACTGTAATAAAAAGACATCTTAGAGTGTTACATATCCGAAAAAGCTACTTATAATTCGCACAAGACTTCCCCACAAATATTAGATTGAGTTTTGGGTATAAAAAATAATAGTAAAAAAACATTTATAAAAACGAGCTTTTATTTAAATGCTCTAAAAAGAAGAAAATATACTTTTAAGTAAATCAAATCCATCAATTTATTACACCATATAATTTATATGATATAAAAGCATGTCGCGAGATGATACCTGTGTTTACGAAATATGTACATTTTTTCTCAGAATTACTTGTGTTAAGATAAGATCAAGTCACATATTGTATTCTTGTTTATTTATCCAGGTAAATCTCTCAGCAAGCCTTTTCATTTGATGCCCATATTAAGTGGGTTGACAAAAAATACATCATCCGCCATCTTGTGGCGGCGGCCATTTTGAAATGGCGTTACTCATTTTATCGTTTCCTACTTTTCAAGCTCCTTCATTTGATACCCATATTAAGGGGGTTGACAAAAAATACATCGTCAACCGTCTTGAGGCGGCGGCCATTTTGAAAATATTACAATATTGAGTATTGTATATTGTATTGTCACCAGAACTAAAGGAGTATGCAAAATTTCTGCGCAATTGGAAATCGGAAAGTGGGTCAAATTGAACTTGCAAGATTTGACCTAAACAAACATACAAACATTGCAAGCTAAATAAAAGCTTGTAAAAATAGGTAGGTGGTGTTTACATGAAGAATTTGGCTAGCCTAATTTAGCTGGCCACTTTTCCGAGGGCTACCAGCCTACATAAAATGGGTAGGAAGAGTTTACATGAAATATCTGGGTAGCCCACCCAGTTTAAATTGCACATATGCGTGAATATAAACACACTCAGTGTTCTATATTGAATCATTGTAAAAAATCAGCAACTCATCATTGTAAACAATCAGTAACGTTCATGTTTTTAAAAAAGATGCATAGTTGTCGGGTACGTTTCAACCAAGAAAAGTTTTTCTAAACACGATTGTGGCTGAAAAATGTAAATTTTAAAATTTTAATGTTCAGTATCGTTGCAAGTACATTGATAACATTATTTTTTTTTTTTGAGCAGTAATTTTAAAAAATTTAATTTTAAGTTTTAACCTTATGTAAATGTAGCGTGAATACTCAAAATTCCGGTTAGGTGAGAGAAGCAACACAAAGTTATATTAGACGAAGAGACTTTTATTCAGATAAAAACACAACTACATAGGTTTAGTTACAAGCGAAGACTGAATTCAGGAACACCACAATTAATTAATTGACACATTTTCCAAAGGAGCCGGGTTGCTGAGACGAACGGGTTGCTCAGCCGATTCTTTTCTTTTTTTGCACAGTTGATTACTCAACAGTAAAAAAACACTAAAAATATTTAAATTGTAAATTCTAGTCTACATATAAGACGAAAGATCATAAACTTACTAAACATTTCACGTGCAAACTTGCTTTACCCTTTAAAACAGATCTTTCGTCGACTACGCGGCGCGGCGTGTGGGGGAAGAGGTAGATTTCAACGTTGTAAACATGATTTTTACATAAGGGAATATAATGCTAAATTCCCCACCTCCTTGACCGATTCACCCCACTAGAACGAGCGAAGATACTTCCATGGAGAATATTAAATCCAAGTATACGGTCTGCATGGAAGTAAATTAAAATCCATAGAAAATATTCCCCTCCTCCTTCAACAAACCCGGCAATTTGTGAACATGCCCTAGAGACAGTAAATGCATATCGTGGTAACAATATCACTTTTAGAAACTGCAGATGTGTAACACACTTAGTAAACTACATGTTCTCAATGTGTATGTTAAGTTTGGTCAATAGCAGTTAAGAAATACGAAGATAACGGGTCCAAACCATTTTTATATAATTTGAGTAGTCCTTATTTCCCCACCCCATTGACCACTCATTTGCTAACTTAGCTGAGATATTGGTGGGATAATCGTACAGGAGTACAGTTTGTTCAAAGTGGATTAAAAAATACGGCCTCTATCGCGTTCACAAATTTCGTATGTGTATGTATGTATATGTATGCATACATACATATATATGAACCTTATATTTTGCACTTATTGCAGTGTAATCAGATGAAATTATTTCGGAAAATGAATGATGCCAAAACTTGACTTAGAGGTCGTAAACTTCAAAAATAAATGTTTGGATATATGATATATATATATATGTATATATATATATATATATATAGTGCGGTTTTTTTCTTGAGAAAGGCCACAAAACAGGGAAGCTTTTTCTCAAAAAAAGTTTCGATCTTCCCATACAAAAAATCGGCAGAATGAAAGGTCAAGGTCAAATTTTGGGCTTTGAAATTGCCATTTTCGAAATTTGACGGGGTCTCCTTCGCTTCTTTGTTAACGTATTGGGTCGTGGGTGGTATCGTTGGAAAGCTTGAAGGCTTAGCTTTCTAATGCGTTATTAATCAGTATCCTAGGATGTCTCTGAAAGAACTTATAATGAATTTTCTAGGTTGACCTCCCCCAAATTTTCAATCGCGATTTTAGGGGGGAAGGACCGATTTGAAGGGGGGAGGGGGGGGGGGGGTGTCCGAACAAACGTTGATCAGGAGACCATTTAGAATCGATTGACATACCCCTGTTCAGACCTTAGCAAAACACCCTGTATATACATATGTATATGTATATATGTATATTGTAGGAATACTTTTATTCTATAATTTTATTTTCCGTGACCATCGATCCTTCCTGCTCTGTGTCTCACACTCAACTGTCCCTGCCACCGGTCCTGGGTGGGGGAGTTACATTTTTTTCTTACAGTGTCCTACAATTATACATTCCTTACAGTGACCTACATTTTACGTCTTACCTACAATATATATATACAATGTATAAAGAGTTTTGTCATCATTGATTTTCAAAAATAATTTTATCAGATACGCTGCAATAGGTGTATTTCATATGACATCTACCTAAAAATTAACTGCATCTGAAGCGCAATCGAACATAACTCTGAAAATTTGGACGCCCGTATCTCCATAGCTAAGTTTAGGTATACATACCCAAGATAACACAAATTTTAAAATACTATTTGTTCGACGTATATAAATATCACTGGTGGTAGTTGCAATACTTACATTTTCTAATTTAACCACTGTTTCGTACATGGTCATGTTATTGACTTTTCCATATTGCACTACAAAGTCAATATATTTTGCCTCAGTGTTATTCGCATCCTCCTCTGATGGAACCCACGCCAAAACAATGCTGTTATTTGTAACTAATGTCACATGGACGTCTTCTACAGGTCCAGGAATGTTTCCAGTACCTAAAGTTTGCATATTTTGTCAGAAGGATTCAAAATACCTTGCTCGATTATAGCAATTATAAAAAGAGCGAACTATAACTTAAGGAAACAAATAATACTGGTCACCAAATTTTGCCACAGAACAAGCGATATGTCATTTCTATTGGATTTTTTCCGTAAATTACGAATTCACAAACGAAAATGTCCCAACACCTCACGTTTTGAAGAAAAATTGGTTTGAAAAGAATAAAATATCATATTTTCAACACTTTTAAAATTCTTTACAAAATAATGGATTTTTTTGCCCCTTCTCCAATGCCCAGGACAACTAACTACAAATCACCCAAAATCGCGCCATCCCGTTCCATTTTGTTATTTGTGTCATATTTTGTCTCGCCCGTTTTTTGGTCAAGCTTTCTTCACCTATAAAAAATAAAAAAAATGCTACGGCAAAATAATGTGCTCTTTATGTGCTAATTATGTGCCCAAATAAAAAATTGTATGCTCGGTAAATAACGCGGCAAATGACGATTTTTACTGTGCAGTAACAACTATCGGAAAGCTATATTTGGCCTTGAAAATAAAAATAATAGCATTAAAGTTAAGTACTTTTTGCGTGCTTTCAAATGGTCGAGGCAGATTTTATTGCTGTTATTTGCTTTTCAAGGCCAAGTATAACCCAGATGGTAGAGAGACAGTTCTTCCGCTCAAAAAATGGTTAAAACTTTCTTACAGATTAAATCTTTTCCCGAGGATGTTTTTAGTTTTGACATTCAACAGGCACAACTAAAGTTAAGGGCTTGTACTTTACACGAGATTCAGCCAATTCGGCACAATTTTTTGTTGGTTCCTGGTTGATCCGTTTCCGCATTGACGAACGGGCATTTATAGGAGATTGAAATGTGGGTCAAATTTAAGTTTGAATCTTTAATCATTATATTAAAATACTAAAGTATTTTAGACTTTCCGGAATTCTTAATAAATTTCACTTTTTTCTGTTAACTAATTAGTTCATACAATTTTTTGCGCATGATAATACAACTAGCGAACGCTCATGAAAATCTTGTTCCCCAATATGCTTAGCAAGAGCTTTGGAATGGTGCTATTTCATATATAGAGATAAGGATTTATACTTTCATTTAAGCCACATTGAGAGGTCTTTTCACGTTCCATAACAATTTTTTTAATAAACAAAAGATTCTCAAAATACGAACTGTTTTAGGTTTTTGCCCTATTTTTCTCAATTTTACTTTACGGTTTTGTAATCTACGGAAAAAATTCTGTTGATGTTACCTATTATTTACTTGTTCTGTTACATAAACAAACATAAGAAATGTAGTTCAGTGATAATTAAAATAACCAACTTGAATTGGTGAATCAAGTCAATTTCTATAAGTATAAAGATCCTATTTAAAGCACAAACATTTCATAGGTTGCATAAAAATTATTATGACGTTTCAAATGTCATCGAGTACAGCATCCCTAAAATGAGTAAGGCTTACCTTCTTCGAAACATTGTAATATGTTGCCAGCATACGATAAACAATCTGATGAGCCCATCGAAGGTGGGAGTACGCCGCGGCACAGCGAAATACATCCCGGAATTACACCTCTACGATTACAGCATCGCGTATGATCACGGCCACCTGCGGCACATCTAGTTATTGTACCTGAAAAAAGAGTAAAGTAAAATTATGGAATTATTTTGCTAAGCTTGAACATAAGCTTTGTATTCGGGTATGATTTATTTGTCTTGAAGAAGGTATATTTTAGAAAAATTAATTACCAATTTGTGCTTGGCATGTAGAGCCAAGAGCCTGCATATCAGACATTTTCAAATCGTATGAGCACAGAGGCATACATTGTGGAAGCAGACCCGAAGCCGTGCAACACAAAGTCATATTATACGAGGGGACTGGTTCGTGATTGTCCTCCTAAGACAATTTGATATTTATTCTTGATTGCATATGTACATAGCACACAGTGCCGCGTGTAATAATTTACCTGAAATTTTGTCCTAAACACAAGCCTCGGAGATGGTCTTCCTTTACCATGAGCATTCACAGCTGCCGCAAACACTTCATAGTATACACCAGCTTCAAGACCTTCTAATATAATTGGCGAATGTTCCTGAAAATACATATATTTATTGTCTAAGTTGATAACGTTCTGAGCCTCAAAAAAATAAAATATTGTATCATATCAATCATTGAACCTTTTGAGATACGGTGTATTCATCTCCACTACCCAGCTTCCGAAAATAAACATGAAATGATGTGACTGTGTCCGGCAAAATCTTAGGGGAACTCCACTCAATGATTGCAAAATGGGATGATAGCAAATTAGGTCTTAAATGGGAAGGGGGACCTGGCAGCACTCCGTACCCCTGCAGTAAGCAACTGCTGTATTCAGACATGAAGCGGAGGCACCTGCAACGCAACACATCCTTTACCAACAACTACGTGCTCTTGTTCTTCAGGTCTTACTTAAATAAACCGAAATCAATTGTAGTTACGTTTCCTGAGCATAAAGGAAGGCAAACTGGGGGGATTCCTCTTGATTTACAACACGGAGTATGATCCATGTTATTCGTCAAACACGAAAAAGTAATGTTCGCCCAGGGAGCGCAAACCATGAAGTCAGGTATCTCAGTTAAATCAGTTTTTTTGGGATCACATAATTTATCTAAACACATTCGATGCGACATGCCATTTTTTTCGCAACAGCCTCTCACATCTGCAAATAGAAAATAATGGGTAAATTTATTTTTGTAGTTTATATGTGTATGTATATGTATATGCAATTAATATGAAAGCTATGCTAGATCATTGCCATACACTTTGGACAGATACAAAGTGTATTTAAGAACAATTTAAAGCAGTCTAAAACAATTTGGACAAATCGTTCACCAGCTCTTACTTGAATAGCTTTAATTACAACAGACCTGGAAGTGCAGGAACGACAGCGACGCTAATTTGTCGACCAATTCCGCTGTCTAAGGTGAGCGCTCGAACTCTGAAGCTGGGCAAACTGGACCCGTGGTCATTAACCGCGGTCACTGCTATCGAATACATAGTAAAAGGTTTCAGGTCATTGATGACTGTTGATTTTTGGTCTCCAGGAACTGTGACACTTACTACAGGGAGAAGCGTGCGGTTTGGTAAATTATCTTCATCAAAATCATGCAACGCAGTTACATTCACATTGTACTGCTTAACCGTTTCCCCAAGTTTTTCTGGGAGAGACCAACCAATTTCCAAAGATTTTTCTGTAAGAGGCTCAGCATACACATTTTGTGGCATACTTGGAAGTTTTTGGACGCCCTCCAATATGCACTGTAGCCCAGGAAGGGTATATCTCACACATGAGACTCGCGATTTCAAGTAATCGGTAAAAGGTGTGTATTCTCCCCGGCACATGTCCTGACACAAATCGGGTATTTTTCTGCTCTCACAGCAAGGAACGTGATTGCGTCCGTCTGCCATGCATTTCACAATGCTCGGAAAATCTTTCTCACAAGCTTCTGGCTCAATACCTGTTGTCCCATCAAGAATATTGTGGATATTGCAAAATCCCATGCACAGAGATGTCACATTTTCTACTTCACAGCATTCCGTAAAATCGTGCGACAGCGACGGTAGAATCGTCGACGTTGTTGGTAACGGAGGTGGTACATCTGGAGAGGTAGAAAGTTCGTCGAAATTTTTACCGTTCAGCGAAGTGTTTCTACTTTTAACTGAAAGGGTGTAAAATTAATCACCGAGTTGTTCAAATTATTAAAGAGACACCTACTCATAAGTGGGTGAAAACTTTTAACGACAGGATCACTATTCACTTCACACACGTAAACGTCTGTGTCTGATGGCCTTGTGTCTCGTATTAGTAGCACCCAGACGTCACCCCCAGTAGGAGCTTGTCCCTTTGGACCTGAAAAACAAATCACGGTCCATTCAAATAAAATTCCAGGTCAGTAAATTAAGTTCTAATCAAATCATGTTTCCTGCTTTAGGGTCCTGCATATGTAAAATGTTCGACATCTATTTCAGGGGATTATAAATAATGAAAAAAAAAAAACTTTTCAAAAAAAAATAGAATCGACTCCAAAAAATCCCAAGCGCAAAAACGTATAAAATAATTATATTAAAACAAAATTAAAAATTTTGAAAAAAACCCACGACGGATGTAAACGTCGTAATAGAAAAAGGATTAAATAAAATTTTAAAGCCCCCCCGACTAAAAGGAGGTAAGTAACCAAAGAAAATTCGTCGGGGGATGCCATTCCCTGCCCTGAATTAAGAATAGGAGAATATCAATTAAACACTACATACATTCAATATTTTAGTTCACTTCAGGGCAGGGAATGGCATCCCCCGACGAATTTTCTTTGGTTACTTACCTCCTTTTAGTCGGGGGGGCTTTAAAATTTTATTTAATCCTTTTTCTATTACGACGTTTACATCCGTCGTGGGTTTTTTTCAAAATTTTTAATTTGGTTTTTTATTTGAAACTTTTTAGAGATTTCTTACAAAATATTATTTTTATATCTGGCCGATGAATCACAAACCCTTTACAGAAAACCGTATCTAAATCGGTCAAACCGTTTTGGAGATACTTGGCAACATTGGACTGGACAAACAACCTCTCACCCTAAACGCATATACCAGCTCCGTTCCGTCGTGGGTAAAAATCAGCGGCCCCGAAAACCCCTAAGAACCAAGTTTGTTGCAAATAGCACAAACTTTAAGGAGTTGACAATCCGACATCTTGAATTCATAAATTTTGACAATTGGTTTGAAATCGGCGACCCCAAAAAACCCCCAAATATCAAGTTTGGTCCAAATCGCATAAACTTTAAAATTTGACAGTCCGCCATCTTGAATTCGTAAAGTCTGACAGCTGATTTGAAATCGGTGACCCCGAAAACACCCAAATACCAAATTTAGTGCAAATCCTATAAACTTCAAAATTTGAGAATCCGCCATCTGGAACTCATAAATGTTCACAGTTGGTTTGAGATCGGCGACCCCAAAAACCCCCAAATATCAAATTTGGTTCAAATCGCATAACCTTTGAAATTTGACGGTCCGCCATCTTGAATTCGTAAATTCTGATAGCTGATCTGAAATTGGTGACCCCGAAAACACCCAAATACCAAATTTGGTGCAAATCGCATAAACTTTAAAATTTGACAGTCCGCCATCTTGAATTCGTAAATTTTGACAGTTTGATTGAAATCAGCGACCCCGAAAGCCCCCAAATACCAAGTTTGGTGCAAATTGCATAAACTTTAAAATTTGACAGTCCGCCATCTTGAATTTTGCAGCAAGTTAACACCGTAACACCTATCTAAGAACAATTGCCGATGAATCACAAACTTTTTACAAAAAACCCCATCTAAATCGGTCAAACCGTTTTGGAGAAAAATGGTAACTTTCGTTTGCACACACAAACAAACAACCTCTCACCCCAAACGCATATTACCTTCTCCGTTCCGTCGTGGGTAAAAAGTCTGTTACTACTTTCAAAATTAAATACCAAGTGTTTCCTAGATTTTTGAAATCGGTGTCAAAACCTGACTGATATTAATCCAATACTAAATAATTAAGGCTGCAAATGATGTTCTAGATTCCTTGTGGCACCTGAAATGCACAAAACACCACCAAGCACTCCAACTCACAATGGCACTCTAAAATAGAACTCATTAAGATGATTAATAGATAACTTAATACTTTATTGCACAAATTAAATTTTGATCACATACAACTTTACAATACAACAACAAAGATATAGGCTATTGATTATGTCATTTCAAAAGGAACTAAGACGTTCAAGGGTTTTTATTGCACGAATCGTTCAATTGGTTATAAAGTATGAAAAAGCCGCGGAGTGCTATTAAATTAGAGGGTGCAAATTAGAGATAGGGGTGGAAATGCAACCCTTACGGTTTTTTGAGTATAGCTCGAAAACGAAGCAAAATTTTGGATTTTTCTATATGGGAAATATTATAGAGAATAAGATTTTATATCGAAATAGCTTATTTAAAAAATTAAAAAAAAATTTTAGTTCAAAATATATTAAAAAGACTTTAACAAAAAAATGCAAAAAATTCAATTTTTTCTTTTTTTTTACTTTTATGCAAATAACTTTTTTCTGAGCAGAGATAGGTATAGGAATTGCTTCATATAAAAAAAAAGTAGACAAAATTTCCTTTAAAATGGTAGGTTGTAAAAGTGTTTTGGTTTCAAATTGACCGAGATTTTGTTGGTTGAACACAGCCATACCTTTCGCTTTTAATCGCTTTTATGTTGATATTATGTTTTACTTCACATATTTTCAACAAAAGTATTATTTTACTTAATAAAAAGATATTTTAAGTTAATTTTTTAATAATAAATAAGAGACGACGCGCGTCTCTCGGCGATTCCCTTCCACGCAATTCGAGCATCACCCTCGACCCCTCGCAACCAAAAACCCCCGCGCCCACAAGCGCTCGCTGGCTGCCTCGCACGAATTGTCGCTCACCGCCCGCCGTCCCCGCAACCGTCTGCCCAAAATGCCTCCACACGACCTTTTCGTCTGGAATTTTACTTAGCGCGATGCGGGAAATGATACAAGTGAAATTTTAATAATGCTTAAACAATATAAAACAATTAGGGAGGAAGGAGGGCTAATTAAACCAACTGATAAATTTTTCGAAATGTGCAAAATATATGTAGAAATATTAACAAAATTATATAAAAATCGTCCGTATATTCAAAACTTGCGAAAACTGATTGTGGACGCATGCATTGATGATCCCTTTAGTACTTATGTTGATTGGTTTGACAAAACGCATCCTTGTTATGATCATAGAGTTAAAACTCTCGAATTTTTTATTTTAGTTTTGTTAAGAAAAAATTGTAAATGGACGATGGACATAAAAAAATCTCAGAAAAGAATGGGCTCAAAAAATAAAAAACTAATAAATATTACAATTCAGTAAAACATACCATACATTTAAAATAATAAATGCAGCCCCTCTTAGAAATCAAATCATTTCACCAAAGTTTTATTAAAAAGTTTTGTCTAGCTATGTAGGTAGGTACGCTAATATACCATTCCATACAAATAACCAAAAATATTCCGTTTTCTCATAATATAAAGGCTAAAGGGCAAAAAGTTTTTGCGGGGTTATTTTAAATGGCTTGTAATATTAATTTTAATTTCATCCTGCGTCAATTAAAAAATAATAATTTAATAACACGTCCTCTATAAAACCTATTTAAAACGATTTGAATAAGTAATTATTTATGCGGATTCAAATTAAATTTATGGATTGATTACACAATATCCGAATACTCTATACCCACTGATGTACTTTATAAATTTCTTCTCGTCTCTCGTGTTCTAAGAATTCAACCGGGGCAGATCTTATCGCGATGTATATATGTACATAGTTGCATAACAGCTGTGACGTAGCCCTCAATACATATATGTATATCTAAATAAGATAATAAAGCGCCTTGCTTGACTAAAGCTATTCTGCGCCTGAGGATCAAAAGCTTTTGTCCGCTACGGTGACTGTCTGCTACAGGCAAATTCTGGCTTACAACTTTCCATTGGCGTTAGAAATCTGAATAGTAGATTCGAAATTAGCGATATCAAAATACCCATATTTAGTATTTCTGGATTGCAAATGATACGCGCGGCGCGTTAATAATTCAGGTTTATTCTATTACTCTTACTTACAAAAATACCTAGCTGTCTGCCCGGCTATCGGAGAACGAATGCCCCGAGCCGGATGTATGTAGAGCTGGTACAGCCCTAGAATTAGGATGCGTCCGGTACACAACATCCCTTAACGCCTAATTTTCTGGTGAGATGTTGATTTAGCGCGAATACGGCTTGATCGTCGGAGCGGTTGACTCTCTATGACGTCTGGCGTATTCAACTGTTGACTATCTTGATTCATAGCTGCAATTGCGGTTGATGATGAGGGAGGTGCTCTAAGAACATCTCGCTCGTCGGATCCATTGTTGTCCGAGGCGACTTCAACGATGCATGAACCTTCCTGATGCTCTGGTGTATCGGGTAGCTCTAGTAACTCATCGCAACGCGGTCGCAATTGGTCTATATGACGCTTGTAGATACTAGTAGAAGTCTGTACCCCGTAGTTTACATTCCCGAGCTTTTGTACTATAGTTCCAGGAATCCACTTAGGTCCAGATGTGTAGTTTCGTACCCATATAGCTTGGTTTCCTTCAAGGGTCGGTAGCTTCCCTTGCGATGACCCGGTTTGTTTAGGTGTGCGGTTTAAATTTTCTGGATGCAGGTTGTCGAAGTAAGTCCGAAGGGGACGATTGAAAAGTAATACTGCCGGTGAGCGTCCCGTAGGAGCTGTAGGGGTCGTATGCTGGTTGAATAAGAATCTAGCGAGTTTGAGTTGCATGTCGCCGTGAGGAATCTTTCTAAGATGATCCTTTGTCGTGCGGACCATGCGTTCAGCCTGGCCGTTGGATGCCGGGTGGAATTGAGCTGTAAGTATGTGTTGGATTAAATTATTTGCACAAAATTCTCTAAATTGAGCAGACGTAAATGCTGTTCCATTGTCCGACACAATTGCTTCCGGTATTCCATGGGTTGACATTATTTGTCTGAGGACTTGAATTGCACAGGAACTCGACGTAGATGGTACCGTTTGCACCTAAAGCCATTTGCTGTAAGCATCGACGACCAGAAGGAATAGTTTCCCCTGGAATGGCCCAGCGAAGTCTATGTGAAGACGAGACCACGGTTTCTTCGGAGTTTCCCACGCATGTCCTTCTAACTTGTTTGCTTCCAATCGACTCTGTTGACAAATAACACACCTTTCGATATCTGCATCGAGGTGAGGCCACCAGAAATAGCGCCTTGCGACGGCCTTCATACGAACGATGCCAGGATGACCCGAATGCAATACCTTTAATAATTTTTGTTGAGCCGCTGGAGGAACTAGAACGCGATTTCCCCAAACTAGACATCCATTCATCGTTGAAATGTCGTTTCTACGAATGAAAAATGGTTTAAAGAATTGTTTAGTTTTTGTATCTAATTGTGCAGGCCATCCCCTTAACGCCCAGTTGAGTACTTGTTTGTATTGAAGATCGTTAGACGTTAGCTTTGCGATTGTCGCAGCATCGATGACTGGTTGGTCTAAGGTTTCGATCATTAGGACCTCTTGGTGAAGGTCATCATCGGTAGTAGTTGATTTTGAAGTTTCATCAGGAAGCCGACTGAGGGCATCAGCGTTTCCCATACTTCTTCCAGGGCGGTGAATTATGTCATAGGAGTAGGCTTGTAGAAAAAGTCTTCTTCTCAAAGACACAGTTGAGATGACATCTGGTGTTCGGCTATTTGGGTTAAAGATGCTTATTAAGGGGCGATGATAATTATAGTAAAATGTCGACGACAAAGGTAGTTGTGGCGAACGGATGTAAATAAAGAACCCTTTTAAATTCCCCGCATTTTTAAAGTTTACATATGTGTGAAACTAGTAAGTATAGTCGTAGCTAGTTAACATAGAGATCTTTATTATCTGGAAATTCTTGTACACACGTAGAAAATGCTTTGTGACGTATAGTAGTTTGCTCACTGTAGTTGCTGTAAAGTAAATGTAATTAGATCGTAGTAGTGTAAATTGTAGTAGCTTAGAAATGTTTTTGTTTTAAAAAAAAGGAGAATTATTTTAGTCTGTGTTCAAATGTCAATAAAATCGGTCAGATTTAGGGAATCTTATAAAAAGTTATTAAAATAATTATAAAGTAATTAAAAATTGACTTTTAATCAAATCAAATCTTATCCGAAATATTATCGCCGCCCAACGGGGCAGAATAAATAAATAACAAACAAAATAAATAAATTAAAGGGAATTTTTTAACTCCCGCGATGATTGATACGGCTTCTCGATCTCTCTGAGCATAATTTCTTTCCGCTTTAATAAGAGTCCTGGAGTAGAAAGCTATTGGGCGCTCAGTTTTATCTGGCATTTTATGTGACAATACGGCTCCAATGCCATAGGGTGAAGCGTCACATGTAAGCAACAAGAAGGCTATCTGCCGATAAGAGCCGCTTTAGCCTATCGAATGCGTGTTGGTGTTCCTTCTTCCATTGCCATTTGCAATTTTTGTCCAGCAGTCGATGTAATGGTTCAGCTATGGTTGCTTTGTTTGGAAGGAATACGTGATAAAAATTCAACAGACCCAAAAACGCTTGCAACTGTTGTTTATTTGCCGGCAGTGGAGTATTTCTAATCGCGTTTATTTTATCGTCAGTGGGGCGGAACCCCTTAGAGTCTATTTTGAAACCCAGAAATTCGACACACGGTGTCCCGAACACACATTTCTCCTTCCGCAACCGTAATCCCGATCTATCGAAGCGAGATAGGAGTTCCTCCAACCGAGTTGCTAGTTCGTTTTCCGTTTTACCCATTACGATAACATCATCGAAGTAAGGTAGCACTCCGTTAATGCCTTGAAGCAAATTTTCAATAAAGTTTTGAAAAATTCCCGGAGCGGACGATATACCGAACTGTAAACGTTTCACGCGGAATGCTCCCTTGTTGATGATCGTTTGGAGGAGCGACGACCGTTCATCGACCACGAGTTGTTGATATGCCTGTGCGAGGTCCAGCTTCACGAAAATATTTCCCCCAGAAATGGTTGACAACAGGTAACTTACCGACGGTATTTGAAAGCAATGAGGCTTTAACGCTTTGTTCAGGGTTGATCGATAGTCACCACATATCCGGATTGTTCCATTGTTTTTGGGAACGGGAACTATGGAGGTTAACCACTCCGCGTACTCAACAGGTTCCAAGACGTCCTGTGATATTAGCCGATCAAGTTCAGCTTCGACGAGCGATTTGTACGCCAAGGGAATTTTGCGACAGGAAAGCCGAATTGGTTGAACTGACGGATCTGTCTGAAGAGAAATCGGTGGACCCTTAAATTGCCCCAACTCCTGCGAAAATAAGTGGTTAAACCTCTTCACTACTTTGTTAAGGGTATTTTGAGTTTTATTTATAAGATGTACTCCTTGTACCGAAATACTTAGGGCCTTGAACCACGAATAGCCCAGAATACTACTCCTGTTGCCCTTAACAACCACAATTGGCAAGGTTCGAGGGACAGGGACGCCTCCGTAGGTAACCTTAACTTCAGTGTATCCAGCAATACTGAGCAGTTTCCCCGAGAAGTCACATAACCTTACACTGAATGGGTTAAGTTTTCTTTGTTTTGTTCCGGTAATGCGCTTAAAAACATGTTCACTGATAATTGTGTATTTGGAGCCGGAATCTACTTCGAACTGGAACTGGTTTGTTATTAATTACGACCTGGGTGTTTAATTTTAGGCTATCCGCCTCAGAAATTGAGTTTATTTTATCCTGTGATTTGCCTGTGTTTCGTTTCGTTCTCCTGGGGTTAGCCTGACTGTTTCGGGCAGATGAATTCGAGCGGCAGGCACTAGCTATGTGCCCCGTTATCCCGCACGACGAACACACAGAGTTTCGGTGAGAGCACTGCGCGCGAAAGTGATTTCCACCACAACCATTGCAAGTCTGACGCGACTGCGACTCCGCACACAAGCCGATCCCGTAGCATCCGGTCGAGTGATGTGCCGAAATTGCAGTCGATTGCTAATTTTCGCACTTCAGCCACATAGTCAGAAAAGCTTTCGTGTGGCTGTTGGTCCCTTTTAAAAAACTTAAAAAATGCGATCTCCGACGATTTCGGTGAGAAATGTTCATTTAACAATTCCTTGATTCGGTGGTATGTTAAATCACTTACTTTTGTGGGAGAAGCCAGCGAACACAAGAGGTCGAACAGCTGAGAGCCTCCGACTGGTAAAAAAATTGCCACTTGCCTGGTGTCTGGAACATCGTTGGCTTGCAGGAACATTTCGAAGCGCTGAATATATGAGGACCAATTCTTCGGCTGGGACACATCGAACGGTTCCATATAACCCACGGTAGACGGTGTGGTGATCAGCTTATTTCCTTCTCCCGGTTTAACCTCTTTCGTGTCTGGGGCCATTTTTCCTGGCTAATTTTTCTTGCTCCCACGTGGTGCACTTGCACGGTTAATAACGACGTACTCTTTTCCACTTTGTACAATGCCAAAATCCCGAATACTCTCCACTAATCTCTGGATCCCATCCTCGTCGCCAATTTAGTATTTCGGGATTGCAAATGATACACGCGGCTCTTTAATAATTCAGGTTTATTCTATTACTCTTACTTACAAAAATGCCTAGCTGTCTGCCCGGCTATCGGAGAACGAATGCCCCGAGCCGGATGTATGTAGAGCTGGTACAGCCCTAGAATTAGGATGCGTCCGATACACAACACCATAGTACTAAATTTCACTTAAATTCGTTGAAGTTCGAAAATTGTTGGACGCCATATTGGATTCGCCATCTTTAATTTCAAAATTTCGAGCTTAGATTCGCAATTATCACCTCCAAAATCCCGCAAATACTAATTTTCATGGCAATCCCTTAATATTTACAATCTTTGGCCGCCATCTTGGGTCCGCCATTTTGAAACCCGCGAATAAAAAGTATCCTAAATGTTAAGTTGGGATGTGTAGTGCCTTCACTTAAAAAAATGAAAAAAATGGGTCCACACTTTAAAGCGTGATTGAGTAACATACGTATTTGGTCCGCCATTTTGAATTTCCAAATTTTGTCAGTAGATTCAAAATTAGTGGTATCAAAATATCCACAGCACTAATTTTCATTTAAATTCGTTGAAGATCGAAAATTTTTGGACGCCATATTGGATTCCCCATCTTGAATTTCCAAATTGTGAGCTTAGATTCGCAATTAGCACCTCCAAAAACCTCTAAGTACTAATTTTCATGGCAATTCCTTAATATTTGTAATTTTTGGCCGCCATCTTGTGTCCGCCATTTTTAAACCCGCGATTAAAAAGAACCCTAAATTTTAAGTCTTGATGTGTAGTGCCTTCACTTAAAAAATGAAAATAATTGGACCAAACTTTAAGGAGTGATTGAGTAACAAACATATTGAGTCCGCCATTTTGAATTTCCAAATTTTGTTAGTAGATTCCAAATAAGTGGTATCAAGATACCCGTAATACTAAATTTCACTTAAATTCGTTGAAGTTGGAAAATCGTTGGTCGCCATATGGGATCCGCCATCTTGAATTTCCAAATTTGGAGCATAGATTCGCAATAAGGAGCTTCGAAAACCCCCGAATACTAATTTTCATGGCAATCCCTTGATATTTACAATTTTTGACCGCCATAAAAAATAGCCTATATGTTAGCCCGGAATATGTAGTGTCTTTACTCAAAAAATGAAAATGATCGGGTCGATCGTTTAGGCGTGATTGAGCAACAAACAAACAAACTTTAGATTTTATATACATATACATATATATATAGGGAAGGGATATAGGGATTTTACTAAAAACAAAAAAAGGACGAATAAAATTATTTTGTATTTCATAAATTTAGCCTTATTTAATGCTCACCACTTTTACGTAAAAAGTTGAGGTCATTGTTAATAATGTAGCTCAGTGAGAACTCTGTTCATTTTTCACATACTTTATTTTAAAACACTACAAAATTTGAAGTACACGGGATCGCTTAGAATTACGTCCGATCTAGTTGGCGAGGCGAGCAGAACAGGCAGAGCCTGGAACGCTCATCTGACTTCTTCTTCTTCTCCTAGTTGTACCACCGCTCATCGGTACGCGTAGTGGCGGGAATTACAAATTTCTCAACAGTCATAATATTCGATTTAAAAATTTTTTATTGGTGTAGCTAACTCATGGCTACAAACTACAATCGAAAGCGAGGAATTACAAGCAAGTATGATCAATAGTTACATAATTTCTACTTATAACACTAAGGGCCTCTTTCACAAACTATAAGTAAAGTTGTAATGTGTACCCGGTATACACTCAATGTTTATAAACAGATGAGTCTGTTGACATCTGTCAGGTTAGGATAGGGATCGCGTCAGTCTATCTTCATTACCGCCGCAGCGCCATCTTCAGTTTCAACAAACAGTAGGCTATCTTACCTTCCACTCGGAGACTACGCAGAGACGCAAACCCGTGGCTTCGGGTATGCCGCACAGCTGCTGCGCGCTTTATTAATATTCACCTCGCCTGACATAGTTAATAATTAACACAGGCAGCTTAAGAATAATAAAAATTGAATAATTGAATATATCAACTGTGCTGAAGAGATAGTCCGAAAATGGGCATATTAGACCGAGATATGGAAAACGTCATTAATGTTGTCACTCACTTGGGTTGGCCCTACGAAAGCCAGCGAGTGCAGCCATGATTTCCGGCCCCCTCGTGCTGTCTTTTTCAATCTGGACAGCCGAAGCGAGCGGAAGTAGGAGGCCAATCAAGCTTAGAGAGGAAGAAGAAAATTTCACAAGGACACGAGGAAGAAACAACAACGAGGAGGGAAGGTAAGGGCTATAGTTATAGCTATGGTTATACTTAACCTGATACTTATGCTTATACGGTATTACGGATACACAGCACAACATTTTATACAATTACATTACACAACATATCCAATATTCACATCACATCGCACACAACATACACATCCCGTGGTACGCAACATATCCAACATTCACATCACCTCGCACACAACATATACATCACGCGGAACTCAACATAGCCAACCTTTACACCAGATCGCATACAACATACACCGATCATCATCACACGACATATCCAACATCCACACCAGCATTACACAACATATCCAACATTCACACCATCATTACACAACATAGTGCTCCAAGCATCACACCAGCGACACACGACACGCACACATATCATCCACCTACGCGGGATACATCAGCTAAGTGACATATGTAATTAGTTTACTCTTTAAATTTTAGTTAGTAAGAGGTTAGGGTAATATGAAAAATATACCCAGATTAAAGTGTACCTTTCTAATTTTCATTGTACACCCCGGGAATACATTACAAAGTGTCAAGTAGGCTAACCGCCAGTTAAAGTCACCGGTAACTAAACGAATTTCACCATCTTCGAGTAGCATTAGCCAGTGGATAAACTAGCCCGTAACTTACTTGCGACTCGATCTGCCAATTAGCGAATTTAATTGATGAGTAGGTTAACAAAAACTTCATCGTAGTTGTCATTTGTGCATTTTCAACAATTTATTTTAAAAGAAATTAATAAAAAATGGATTTGTTTGATTTAATTGATCATCAACTAGATAAAATAGAGAATTCTTCGTTGCAAAGAGTTCCACGAATTTGTGTGTTTAAATTCCGTGTTAATTATTTTGCAGACCTAAAGGGTGTTTTTTTAGGAGGTTTTTTTTCAATAGGGATTACGCGCGTCACTGTTAGTAACTTTGGCACTTCAAAGTGACATTTGTATGCAGTATTGTTTGGCAAATCATCATGAATATATTGACTCCGGAGCAACGTTTCCAAATCGCCGTAAATGGCAACCGGTACAGAGTAATGATCAACGAATTTTTGTTGCCAAATTTTCGAGACATTGTGGTTGACGACTTGTGGTTGCAACATGATGGTGCCACATGTCATACTACGACCGAAACAATCGATTTGTTGAAGAATCATTTTGGCGACAACATTGTCTCACGAAATGGACCAGTCAACTGGCCTCCGCAGTCGTGTGATTTGACACCATTGGACTATTTTCTTTGGGGTTATGTTAAGTCATTGGTTTATGCCGACAAGCCAGCAACTATCGACGCTTTGAAAACCAATATTGAACGCGTAATTGGTGAGATCCGCCCTCAAATGCTCGAAAAAGTGGTTGAAAATTGGACATCCAGAATGACCTTTGTGAGAAATAGTCGTGGTAGCCATATGCCCGAAATTGTTTTCAAATGTTAAATGCCAAAGAAGTATCTAACAAATAAGGGGACGAGTGCAATGGACCGTGGTCTGAGCGCTCGAGGTTGACACCTCCCCCTTTCTTTTAAGAATAATCTAACAAATAAAAAAAAAATTTGGTCATTTCTGTAATTTGTATGTGTTTTATTTAAAATTCAAATCCACAAGCTCTTAAAAAAACACCTTTTAGATGAAACTGATTTTTTTGCTAGATTTCGCCTATCGATGGATGCAGTGAACCAAGCGCATAATTATATAAAACATAAAATAATTTCTAAAACGCAAAGCTATGTTCTTATTATTCAAGTGATTTCAAAACTAAATAACCAATCAAATCATAATACCTAAGTAAGTAGGTACTAAGTTAAAATCGTTGTTTTTCCAGTGTTTACGTAAGAAAACCTTCTTTATTCCAGAAATCAAGCTGTTTCATCAAAAACAAGCCTATTGTTGACATTAAGATCTCTAGCCACTGGATCCTTCTTAATAGTCTAAGAGCTGGCTACAAAAATGTGAACCTGATCGAATATAGTGGCGATTTTTTCTCATAAAATTCCTATGACGTCATCTAAGCAAGAGCCCACTTTGCATAAGTCATGTTTGCTGCAATCAAGGGGGGGGAGAGGGTTAAACGTGAAAGTTTTACCGTAAAAAGGACTGATCGAATATAGTTCTGCAAATTGGTATACAGTTTTATTACAACACAACAAACCTATATATCAATTTGCATAAACCAAAACTGACGATAAAGGCCGTTCTCCAATGCGCGGACCACCCAACCACGGACCACCGAACGAAAATGCTGAATCCCGTGTAAAGTATAAGCCCTTGCCTGTAGTTGTGCCTGTCAGCTGCGAAAACACAATCGGGCAAATGTTAAATGTAGAAGTTTTTATCACTTTTTAAGCGGACAAACTTATCAATTTAACTTTTAATATTCTCCTGAAACTACCGTGCACATTTTTATAAGTGCTTCGTGTTATAATTAGTGCACTGATGTTTTGGAAACCGGCGGAACAGCTGCGGCGATGTCACTATTCTGGTACAATATCGTTGCTGAATGGTCAACTAGTACTATGTGGTTAACACGCACCAAGAAAAAGTTAGCCATGTTGACGAAAACACGAGCGAGAGGGAAGATGACGCCACATTCATGTGGGACGAGATGGCGCGATTTTGGTTCGTTCGTGGTTGGGTGGTCGGTGCATTGGAGAACGGCCTTAAGTGACTAAAAAAATTATTTAAAACCGTGCGCACGAGTTTTTCTAATATCAATAATGCGATTCTTTTTATGCTGGCATACTTCAAGGCAATTGGTAAATTTATAGTTTTGAATATGCAATTGATTTTTATCGAATAAAGACATGTTAAATTAATTTATTAGTAATACATAAATGTTATATGAACGTATATAATTGTTGTTTACCTAAAATATACTATGAATTTGAAAAAGTACATGTATAATTAACGTAATTTAAAACTTATTTACCCATTTAAGTTAAACATTATTAAAATATACTTATATCTATCTATCTTCTTCTTCTTCTTCTTCTATATATATAAAAATCTCGTGTCACGGTGTTTGTGGTCAAACTCCTCCGAAACGGCTCGGCCGATATTTATGAAATTTTGTATGTATATTTGGTAGGTATGAGAATACAAAGTAAAGTATATTTCATACCGCTAGGTGATTAGGGTGTCCCTATCCAGAAAAATATAGTAAAAGAGCTACTGAACACTTCATATACCTACTTCGATTAGATTATAAAACTTTGAATGCAAAAAATTAAAATCAGAGTTTACTGAGATGATTTTACGATTGGACTTAGGAGTTTTATACGGAATTTCAATTCAAAATAAAAGTGGATAATTTTTCAAAGAGAACGAAATTATTTATGTTGTTGAATGACAAGTGTGCAACATAAAAAAACAATCGTCCATGGCCAAAGTGCGCGTCGGCTGACCTATACGCGGCGTTGCTCGGGCACAACTATCCCTATAATAAAAACTTTGGACACCGAAATGAATCGTGAACTGCAGTACGATACTGCCGAAATTGCAGCGATTGTTACTCGCAATGTCCCACTACTGACTCATGAACAAAAAATCATTTACGACCGCATTGTGCTGGCAGTTTCGGCGGGACAAGGTGGATTCTTTTTTTTGGATGCACCAGGTGGAACTGGCAAAACATTTCTCATTTCGCTAATTCTCGCCAAAATACGATCAAATAATGGCATCGCATTGGCCGTTGCATCATCTGGCATTGCAGCAACTTTATTGGATGGAGGCAGAACAGCTCATTCGGCATTTAAGCTGCCATTGAATATTCAAAATAACCCAAACGCAGTGTGCAACATAAAAAAACAATCGTCAGCGTCCAAATGCTACAAGATCCATCCGCTGACACATTCTCGAACCAATTGTTAGATATCGGCGATGGAAAAGTTGCTGTCTATGAAAATACTGGACGCATAAAATTGCCCACTAATTTCTGCACAATCATTGATTCGCAAAATGCTCTAATTGACCGCATATTTCCCGATGTACACACACAATACATAAATAATGCGTGGCTGGCAGAAAGAGCCATTTTGGCAGCAAAAAATGTGGACGTAGACGATTTAAACTTCAAGATACAGCAGTCGTTGCCAGGTGACTTGGTATCATACAAATCAATCGATACAGTTTGCGATACCAACGAAGCTGTAAATTATCCAACAGAGTTTTTGAACTCACTGGATTTGCCAGGTATGCCACCACACCTTCTACGACTGAAAGTTGGATCTCCGGTTATTTTACTTCGGAATTTGAACCCACCACGGCTGTGCAATGGCACGCGATTGGTCATTAAAAAATTGATGAAAAACATTATCGAAGCCACCATTTTAAATGGAAAATTCCGAGCCGAAAATGTTTTACTGCCACGAATTCCAATGATTCCCACAGACGTACCAATTGAATTCAAACGCGTTCAATTTCCTATTAGATTGGCATTCGCAATGACAATCAATAAGTCGCAAGGCCAAACGATGTCGGTTTGCGGCTTACATTTGGGCACACCATGTTTTTCACACGGACAGTTATACGTGGCATGTTCTCGCGTGGGCAAACCATCAAGCTTATTTGTGTTGGCTAAAGACGAACTGACAAAAAATATCGTACACTCAATTGCTCTTCGAAATTAATATTGATGTTTTTTATCTCATTTTCCTACTTTAGGATAAAAAATGTATTACTTTTTTCCACTTTTTTACTTATAACTGTTAAGAGATCAAATAATGAATTTGTCCGTTACGTTAATGAAATACATTGAATTGAGGAAATGAATGGTTGATGTTCTTTTGTTTTTATCGGCGGTCACATTCGTTATTTTTTATTTAACAATCAAAATATACACTAGAAATAATTTATAGCCGGGTAAGCTAGTACATATATATAAATGTATTTGTATATAAGGGGATTTCATAATTTTATTTTTTACATTTCATCGACAATATTATCAAATTGGATGTCAATTTCTTCGTCGAATTCTTCAAGAACATCATCTTCTGATACCTCTGTTGCTTGAGCATTATCACAATTGATTCCTAGACATTCTCTACAGAATATAGAGCAAGCAATGCCTTATTTTCTGCAACCACAACGTCCATGACAATCTGTGGTGCATCCGCAAGCTATTTTTTTGAGCAAACACTCTGGCGCAGGAGGTTCGGTCATGCAAATCGGAATTAATCCATAATTTGATTTTTTCCAATCCGTCAAGAGGGTTCAAATTATTACCATTCCACTGCTACATTTGAAAACATGTCCTTAAACCATGCTGTACAACAGATCCTCCAAAATATTGGGGACCATGGGGATGGGGACCACTCGTGCTTTCTCTCTCACTCTTGTGTCCCCAACTTTCAAACTGTGTTAATTAAATACTATATATGTGGGTTTTTATTCATAACACGACAAGTTTTTCTAAGGCTTTTGATTTCAATTATTAATTAATTCATTAAAAGGTAAGTATAAGTAGTCTAAACACAGTTCAAATTATTTTAGAATATAAGTTAATCCGATTAATTGCAGATAGAGGGTATAGCCCGGATTATAACACGAAAGGTAAGTAGTCTATGTTTGAATCTAAATCGGCACTACCGTATAACAATATTTAATATTCCACAGGTAATGGAACAGACACTTCAGCAAGGTAAGAAAATCGTTTTGATTGAATGTAAAAACGCAACGGCTTAAATCAGCTAGGAACTTATATTCAGCACGGCACTCAACCAGCTTTCCGGCACAAAGATCACAGCAGCAGTGAGCTTAGATAAAACTCCAGCTGACCGAGAGTTCTGCACTAGGCGTAGCGGTACGCTTCAATTTGAAAAATAGCGGCTCGACTGCAAGTGAGCCGGCGTTTTGTATGCATTTTGGGCATTTCTGACCAAAAATAAGTGATGCAGTTATGCACTGCGGTGGGAGTCCCACATCCGGTCATCCTGCTACTCGCCGGTCTCCGGCGCCTCGGCTCCTTCCTCTTCCTCGCCCTCGCTCTCGCTCTCGACTTCACTGTCGTCGTCGTGTGTTCATGGTTTCATAAAGTCTGCAGATGATGACGTTGCATTCGGTCCTTCATGGTTTCCAACTTTTTCGACGTCATAACGATCTTTCCCATTGAGCTTGGTGACTTTGTACGGCCCCAAAAACTTTGGGAAGAGCTTTAGACCCGGACCAAACTGAGTCCTCTTAATTGCTACAAGATCATGCACATTATATCGTCGGGCTGGCTTCCTCTTTCTGTTATATGCTTTTCGGTTCTCCTCTTGTAACTTCTGTATTGCGTTACGGGCTTCGCTTCGCATCTCTTCTCTTGTTTTGTCAAAATCGAGAATCAATTCTTCCTCTAATAGCTTTTTTAATTCCAGGTCATCTTCTTTATGCATAGGGACACCTAACATAAGCTCGAAAGGAGTTTTATTTGTGGCCCTGGATCTAGTAGAGTTAATGACCCGCTGAACTCGGGCAACGTGCTTGTACCACCTCTGAGGTTCACTCACCGACAGCTTAGAAAGAATAGAAATTACCAATTGGTTCAGGCGTTCTACCTGCCCATTTCCCCTGGGAACACCAGTAGTAATTACCACATGGTTTATTCTCCTCGTGTTGCAGAAATCATAAAATGCGTTTGAGGTAAAAGCGGTACCACGGTCCGTTACTACCCTATGAGGATTCCCAAAAACTTCGCTCTGGAGATCGAGCTTCCGTAGAACTTCCTCGGCTGATGTCGACTTCACGGGGTAAAGCCACGTAAATTTGCTGAACGCATCTACTACAACAAATAGGTAGTTATACGACTTTGCTGTCGAGGGCAGCGGCCCTAGATGGTCAATATGAAACGTGTGAAGGGGTATATCCATTTTGTCGATGGGATGAAGATACCCTTCCTGCTTGCCTTGCTTCCTCGATGCTAGAATACATGAGACGCAGTTGGCAACAACTTCTTCAGCTAATTTCGGCATTTTCGGAATGAAATATTCTTGACCAGCAAGTTCCACCAGGCGTCTAGAACTAGCATGCCCTTCTCCATGTAAGTATTTCAATATTTCCCTTTGTAGCTTTTTAGGCACCACCAATAAGTACTTTCCTCCGCATAATTTGTACAGAATGTCGCGTCGCAAAAAATAATCCTCATAGGGTTTTTCCTCTTTTAGAATGGTCGTTATCAATCGGCAATTTTCGTCGTTCAGTTGAGCCTTTTTTACCCGTTGGAGCAAACCGTCTTCTATATGTAAAACAGCAGGATATCTACTAAGCGCATCCACATGCCGCATGAGTACCCCCGATTTGTGGTGTACATTGCAATTGTACTCTTCTAAAAATAGAGCCCATCTAGCGACTCGACTACAAAGTTCCTTCTTCTTCATGGTCAATTGGAATGCCTTGCAGTCTGTATATATTTCAAATTTTAATCCAAGCAGGTAGGTCCTCAGTTTCTTAAGAGCTTTTATGATGGCCAAGACTTCAAGCTCGTAACTGCTATAGTTCTGCTCGCTTCGCGAAGCTTTAAAGCTTAAATAAAAAACAGGGTGGAACTGACCATCGTTGCAATGCCGCTGCAGTAACACGGCTCCGAATCCCTCTCTACTAGCGTCTGTATGCAGCTGTGTTTCTAAGGCTGGATTAAACAGTTTGAGGACTTGATCTCCACAGAGCATGTCCTTTAATGTCGCAAATGCGTCCCACTGGATCTGGCCAAACACGAAAGCAGCGCCCTTTCTTGTCAGATCTGAAAGAGGTTTCGCGATCTGGGAGAATTTCGGTACAAACTTCCGGAAATAACTCGTGAGGCCAAGGAAGCTCTGCAGGTGTTTAAGATCCTTAGGGACTGGAAAATTTTTAACAGCTTTTATCTTTTCCACCGACGGCTTTATGCTTCCATCCTCTATAATGTGGCCTAGAAACTCGACCTTCCTTTGTAAAAATTTGCATTTTTCCCACTTGATTAGTAGACCGTTGTCCTCCGCGATTTTAAGGACGATTTTCAGACGTTCCAGGTTCTCCTCCTCATTTTCCGCAGGGATTATAACGTCGTCCATATAGACGAGTAAAATGTCTTTAAGGATCAATGAACGAAATACGGCATTTACGAATCTTTGGAAAACGGCTGGCGAATTACATAACCCGAACGGAACTTTTAAGAACTCGTATTGTCCTTCAGGCGTGATAAATGAGGTATACTTTTGGCTTTTCGGGGCAATGTCGACATGAAAGAACCCGTTGCGCAAATCTAATGTGCTGAAAACTTTGGCTTTGTATAGGCTTTGTATGACGTCCTCGATATTCGGCAAAGGGTACCTATCCTTAATAATCTTGCTGTTGAGTTTCCTATAATCAATACAGAGTCTATACGATCCGTCCTTTTTGCGTGCAAGTACTACCGGACTTGCGAAATCCGAGTCGCTTTCCTTGACAATGCCTTCATCCAACCACTGGCTAATTTGCTCGCGGACTACTTGCTTTTCTTTCGGGGCCAATCTTCGAGGTCTGAGATAAATAGGGGTCTCGTCTATCAGTGAAATGTTCATTTCCACACACGATCTTTCTGGCTTAACAGGAGAGTAACGATTCATTATATCGGATATCTCCCGAGAGAACTTATTACTGCTGTTTATTCCGAAATCTGTCTCCTTATCTTCTTCTAACAGCTGAACAACATTGATGTGTCGAAGAAAATTATCGTCCTTCCGCTTCAGCTTGGTTAACTGCACGCTTCCTTCCTCAATCACGACCGTAAAATTTTTCAGAATATCCTGTCCTATTAGCAAATGATCAGGGAGCCAATCAGCCGGCACAACATGCAATCTGGGGGAACATTGGTTACCTTGGAGCCCAACACGAACTTCTAATGAACCAAGGGTTCTATTTAGTCTAGCCCCAAAACCCGCCAAGGGAATGCTCGGTCCCAAAACAGCGTCAACATCCGGATGATTCCGTATTTGATTGTAAACGGATCTGCTTATCAGGCTAACGTCACTGCCTGTATCTACGAGAGCCGAAAATTTCTCGCCACATAGCTCTGCCTCTATCCTCATGCCAGCTAAGGGTACTAAATTTACTGACGCCGGCTTGGTGGAGCTCGATTCGGACTTTTGCTTTGGGCAGCTGGGGGACATGTGGCCAAAATCACCGCATTTGAAGCACTTGGGTCCTTTTTGGGCTTTGTTAGGACAAGACTTGGTGAGATGATTCCCTGACCCGCAATTGAAACATCTTTTATTGGATGCTCTAGGCTCTTTAGGGTTCTGGGGAGAGTGGTCGCTTTGCTTAACAGTTTTCTTGGCAGCATAACTCTGTTCTTTTATTTCTTGGTAAACTCTAAACTTTTCTTTTAGGTCTTCGAGGTCCCTCGCTCCGTACAGAACCGTTTTCGCCGCCACTTCATCCGATATACCAGCAACGATATAGGAAATCAAGGATGCTTCGTCGATATTTCCCCTTTTCGCTAGGTGTTTCATGGCGTAAATATACTCGAGGAAGGATTCGTTTGCGCCTTTCTTTCTCTTTCCGAGTGCCTTATGGATATCTAGGCTAGTAGGCTGACGATCAAACTCCCGCTTCAACAGTTCTTTCAGGGATGCCCAACTGACGATGCCATCTGATGCCTCAACGGCCAGTTTTGCTGCTCCAGAGAGCAAGCGCCTGCAATAAAGGTACTTCTGAACGTCGCCCCACCCGCAAACCGCAGCGATCTCTTCGAACTCTTTGAGCCACGCATTCACAGCCTTCCCCGATTCACCGCGAAATTTTTCGAGCGATTCCTCTACGTCTTTAAAGACGAAATTATTTGAGGACGACGTCGTAGCCATGGCAGTGTACGCTTCACTCTTTGTGTCTCTCACCGAACTGCTTAGATGAACCCCTTCTTCACTGTATGTTGCAGTGATATTGCCAGACGGGTCGCTTCTATCGGCTAAACTTTCCTCGAAGCCCTCGAAGTCTGATTGATCCAGAATAGTGTCGTCAACCTCACCTCCTCTATTAGACTGAATAGTATTTTCAGGTACCTCTACGCTCTACCGCACACTTCCTAAAGCCGCTTGCTAACAATCGCACTACCAGGTCCTTCTTAACACGATAATTAGTTGGAAGTTTCCTTTCTTTCAAAAATTGCTGCAGCTCGTTGACTGTATAATCGTTTAATTCGTCCATCCACGATAAATAAAAATGATCAAAAAGAAAGCTTACCGGATCTCCGTTGTCTCAAAGGTGAAGATAACTGGTACCCCTTCTCGCCTTACCCCTACCTCTAGGAACCACCAACTGACACTATAAAGCCACAAAATGAAAATTTATCGTTTTCCGCGATATCGACGTTTATACAAGCGTCTTGATTTTTGTCCGCACTATTTCTCATTCCGCAGGTAATTCGCCGTTATGCCGTTCGCGCCCGTTAGCTTTCCCGTAAGCATTACCCGAACGCTAATAACCCTCTATCCCACCTTCTGACACCAATTGTGGGTTTTTATTCATAACACGACAAGTTTTTCTAAGGCTTTTTATTTCAATTATTAATTAATTCATTAAAAGGTAAGTATAAGTAGTCTAAACACAGTTCAAATTATTTTAGAATATGAGTTAATCCGATTAATTGCAGATAGAGGGTATAGCCCGGATTATAACACGAAAGGTAAGTAGTCTATGTTTGAATCTAAATCGGCACTACCGTATAACAATATTTAATATTCCACAGGTAATGGAACAGACACTTCAGCAAGGTAAGAAAATCGTTTTGATTGAATGTAAAAACGCAACGGCTTAAATCAGCTAGGAACTTATATTCAGCACGGCACTCAACCAGCTTTCCGGCACAAAGATCACAGCAGCAGTGAGCTTAGATAAAACTCCAGCTGACCGAGAGTTCTGCACTAGGCGTAGCGGTACGCTTCAATTTGAAAAATAGCGGCTCGACTGCAAGTGAGCCGGCGTTTTGTATGCATTTTGGGCATTTCTGACCAAAAATAAGTGATGCAGTTATGCACTGCGGTGGGAGTCCCACATATATACACACACAAACACATACGTAAATAAATTTTAAATTACGTTAATTATAAATGCACTTTTTCAAATTCATAGTATATTTTAGGTAAACAAAAAGGAATTTGTATACATTAGTAGTTAATTACTTGTTTAAAAAGAAATCAATATTTTATACGTTCATATAACATTTATTTATTACTAATAAATTAACTTAGCATGTCTTTATTCAATAAAAATCAATTGCATATTCAAAACTAAGCATTAAAATGATATTATCATAGATTCAATAAAAACCGAAAAAACATGTCAAAGTTTGAACGGCCATATCTCAGTCAATTTTCATTTAAATAAAATGTACAACTCGTCCTTTTGTAAGAAATTTTATATACTTGTTTTTCTATGATGGAATGTCTTTCCCTATCTCTGCTCACAAAAAAGTTATTTGCATAAAAGTAAAAAAAAAAAAATGAATTTTTTGCATTTTTTTTTTAAAGTTTTTTTAATATATTTCGAACTAAAAATTTTTTTTTAAATTTCTTAAATAAGCCATTTCGATATAAAATCATGTTCTCTACAAAATTTGTCATATAAAAAAATCCCAAATTTTTCTTCGTTTTCGAGATATACTCAAAAAACCAAAAGCATTGCATTTCCCAACCTGTATATAAATTCCACCCCTCTAATTTAATAGCACTCCGCGGTTTTTTCATCCTTAATAACCAATTGAATTGGCCGTCAGCCATCAGGTACACAGGGGGATTACATGTGTGCACAGGGGGATAACATGTAACACTCTGGTGTACGTGCCGTAACTGTGCACGCATGCCGTAACTGTGTACACTGCTGGTAGTGCGACTATACCCTCCCCGTGGGGGCGGCTGGAAACAGGCTACCAGTACGGTCATGTCTCTGCTGGGAGCGCTGGCTAATTGTAGTCGGGCGGAGAGAAGGATACTCTCTTAAATAAAATACCCTAATCCAAGGTGGAACAGCATACGCCGAAGGATGCATGGCCAAGAGGGAGCTTGGTCGCTAGTATGCGGACTCTGGATACCAGTCGCCCTCCAGTTTCAATTTAGACTTCCCGCATATCGGGCTCGTGCGGGTGACTTATGGACCCGGAAATCTCGTGGGATCAACATATGAATAGTATGAACAACCCGAGACCCGATGCAGGTCATACTGCATCAGCCGATGCACGCTTAGCGTCACCGGCAGAGAGCTTGCTGGCCAGTGGGCCACTAGCTACTTCCAGCTCCTGCAGTGGGGCCATTGGGCACACTGCAGAAGTACTAGCAGAGAAGGCGAGCACGAGTGCCCCTACTCTGTCAACTATCCCGTCAGAGGAAGAGACCTCTGACGCACAATCCGTCAGTACCGTGGTACTGGACGGGGCTAGCCTGTGTTCGGACAGATCCGGACTCACGGCTATCGGCGCGGAGGTGGGCAATCTTACCATCAACGAACCGGGGTTCGTTAAGCTCACCAACGCGGAGCGCAAGAGGTTCAAGAGGGCGGTGGCAGAGGGCCTACCCAGAGCAAAGGCTCTGGAGGTTGCCAAGGCAACCCCTCCCAAACCGGACAAAAGAACCCGATCGGAAGACAAGACCCCCGATCTACCGGCTACCAAGAAGCCAAAGACCGCTCATGTGGGGCCGGTCAAAAAAGCCACCTACAGCCAGGTAGCTGGCAGCGTGAGGCTAGGTATCACATCGGCTGACATGGTCAATCGTCCCCTGACAGCAGAGCAGATGGCTCTTCTACAGGAGGCGATTGTCGATGTCACGATCGAGCGCGCGGACGAGAGGGTTCGCCCGGAGTTCGAGGGGTGTATCCCTCGGGCCGGCTGGATCCTCCTTGTCTGCACCAACGTTCGGACAGCCGATTGGGTCAAGGGCAACTTTATGCACATTCGTGCCAAAAGCGCTCTTGACGTGGTCCTAGTTGAGGAGGGTAACTTCCCAAGGACACACGTGGTCCGGGGTTACTTCCCTCAAAGCCTTTCCCTCACGAACGAGAAGGTTTTGGCCACAATTGGGGCACAAAACGCCCTCTCAACGGGGCAGTGGAAGGTGGTGAAGCGGCTGGTGCACGGAGACCTGCTCCACCTCATCTTCGCCATTGACGATAGGTCGATGACGTTGCTTGGGGAGATGAAAGGCAGGATAGCCTACCGCTTCACCCATGTCAAACTGATCCTTAAGAGCTCCGCTAAGGATCAGGACCCACCAGAGGGGAACCAACAACCCGAAGAGAGGGAGGTGGAGTCAAAGGACCTACCCCCCTCCAGGGTTGAGGCTAGCGGTAGTGTTGCCAAAGGGTCGTCGGTGGCTACACCCGCTGCTGGGCCCTCAACTAGTGCAGCCACTGGGCTACCTAGCAGGCCGGTCAGAGTCCCTTCGGCTCCAAGAGCTTTGGCCACTGGGCCGAAAGCCAGGAAGGCTGCAGTAGCAGCCGGTCAACAGCGGCCGCCATACAATGGACAGCGGCCTCCTCCCAAGGGCAGGACTAAGGGACCCCGACAAGCCAAGGCAGCTAAGCTTGTCAAAAAGTCCCTTGCAAAGGAGGAGCACGGATGAGCATCATCAGGGTGCTCCAGGCGAACCTGCACCACGCCAAAGGGGCATCGGCCACACTGTACAGGACTTTCGCCGAAGACCGAATAACCCTTGCGCTTATTCAGGAGCCCTGGGTTAATAGTGGCCAAGTCCGAGGACTTAGTATAAGCTCGTGTAAGTTGATATATAGCAGAGGAGAACTAGCGCCAAGGGCAGCACTCCTGCTTGACAAGAGTGTCAATCACTTACCCATGTATAATTTCATTTCCAGGGACCTCGTAGCGATCTTGGTAGAAATCCCCACCTTAGGCGGCGTCCGGGAAATTGTTCTGGCTTCCGCCTACTTCCCTGCCGAGAGCGCAATACCACCACCCGAGGTCCAGGAACTCGTCGCAGATTGCCAGCGCGCCAATCGCCAGCTGATTATAGGCTGCGACGCCAATGCACACCACTCAGTGTGGGGTAGCAGCGGCATCAACGAAAGAGGTGAGTCCCTTCTGAATTATCTTTCTAGCTGTAGTATAGATATAGTGAACAGAGGGTGCAAACCTACTTTCATCACTGCAGCCAGAGAAGAGGTGTTGGACCTCACTCTGGCCAGCAGAGCTCTGTCCGAGTTCATAGTGAACTGGCGAGTTTCTGATGAAGCGTCCCTGTCGGATCATCAGCACATAAGATTCGACATCCCCGGGCGCTCAGAACTCATAAGAAACACCCGCATTCCAAAGAAAACCGATTGGAATGCCTTTAGAGCACTAGTAAGCTCCAAAGCTGACATGCTGGTCACCAATATCAGTTCTACTAGTGAACTGGAACTGGCTGCGAACCAGCTCAATGAAGTTTTAATTACCTCCTACCACGACAGCAATGTGGTCGTTCCAATCCAAGCGGTACGCAAGGTGCCCTGGTGGAACGAGCGGCTATCTGCTATGCGGAGGCAGGTCAGGAGGTTATTTAACATTGCTAAGCGCACCAAGCAGTGGGACGGATACAGGTCTGCTCTCACTGATTATAATAAAGAACTGAGACGTTCTAAACTCGAGTCCTGGAGGAAGTGCTGTGAAGGTATAGAATCCTTACCGGCTGCAGCTCGCCTTCAGAAAGCACTGGCTAAGGACGCCACAAACGGCGTTGGGCTCCTGAAAAGACAGGATGGCACCTTCACCAATTCACAACGGGAAACCCTGGAATACCTACTACAGGTGCACTTTCCCGGTTCTATATTAGGGACAAATGAGCCCACTCCGGCGGTCCTCGATCATAGGGTCGAATTCGACCGCAGAGCTCTCAGTAGGTCCGGTGTCATTTTTGACAAGGACAAGGTTAGGTGGGCTGTGGCCTCCTTTCAACCCTTTAAAGCTCCTGGGGGCGATGGGATCTTTCCAGCACTGCTACAGAATAGTCTGGAAATAATCCTAGACTATTTGGTAGCCTTATTTAGGGCCAGCTACAGATGGGGATATATACCACGCTCGTGGAGGAAAGTAGTGGTAGTTTTTATCCCCAAGCAAGGCAACAGGCCGCTAGAGCTCCCTAAATCTTATAGACCAATTAGTCTAACTTCCTTCCTCCTAAAAACTATGGAGAGATTGCTGGACCTCCACATCAGGCACTGTTTGGAGATGTCCACACCCCTCCATAGGACACAGTTTGCCTACTCTAAGGGCAAATCCACAGAGGCTGCCCTACACAGCCTCGTTGGCAAAATCGAAAAAGCTTTCCAATCCAAAGATGTGGCTCTGGGCGCATTTCTGGATATTGAAGGGGCTTTCGACAACACCGGATATGAATCAATCTCTAGGGCTCTCGTGAACAGGGGCATTGATTCCTATACGGTTGCATGGGTGGATGCCATGTTAAAAGAGCGTGACATTTCGTCCTCGTTGGGTGATACCTCGGTATGCATCAAAGCAATTAAGGGGTGCCCTCAAGGCGGGGTCCTGTCGCCATTGCTATGGTCTCTGGTTGTGGACGGTCTGCTAATCAAGCTACATGAGCTCGGTTATGAGGCTGTTGGATACGCGGATGACCTGGCAATCATAGTCGCAGGTAAATTCGACTCCACGGTTTCGGATTTGATGAGGTCCGCACTTCAAACAGTCACTGACTGGTGTGCCAGTGAGGACCTCTCTATAAATCCTTCCAAGGCTGTCCTTGTGCCTTTTACCAAACGGTATCGACTGGATCTTGATCCAATCTCCGTTCAAGGCACAGTTATTGGGTACTCGGATGAAGTCAAATATCTGGGTGTTATACTCGATAAACGACTCAACTGGAGTGCCCATCTCAACAACACCCTAAACAAGGCTACGAGAGCCTTGTGGGCGTGCAGGAGGCTCTTTGGCAGAACCTGGGGTCTCAATCCGAAGATGATCCTCTGGTTATACAACACTGTTGTTAAACCAATAATCACCTACGCCGCCCTAGTATGGTGGCCTAAGATTCGGCAGAAGACAGCAATTGCAAATTGCAATAAGTTGCAACGGCTGGCATGCCTCTCCATAACTGGAGCCATGCGGACCTGCCCCACACTTGCCTTAGAGGCAATAGTAGGTCTTGCCCCCCTGCACATTTTCATTCTGAAAACAGCTGTAATCAGTGCTCTGAAGGTGCAGGTTACTTCAAACATGCCCTTGGCCGACGAAGGCCATATGAGCATTCTGAAGCAGATTCCAGACATCAGGGTCTGTCTCAAATCGGACCACATGACAAAGAAGCTTTGCTTCGGTAGGAGATTTAAGATCTTCATCCCTGAACGGACGGATTGGAGTGGCGTAGGTCCCAATCTAGGTCGGGATAGCCTTAATTGGTACACCGATGGCTCGAAAACCGAGCTTGGTACTGGAGCAGGTGTCTATGGACCCAATACCATGGTCTCGATCGCAATGGGCGAATGGCCCAGTGTATTTCAGGCCGAAGTCCAGGCCATCAAAACCTGCGCCCAGATAAACCTTAATAAAGGACTTAAGGGCTCAATAATTAATATACTCTCTGACAGCCAAGCAGCGATTAGGGCGCTCTCCTCGTGGAGCTTTCGCTCAAGTCTCGTCAAAGAGTGCTTTGACTGCCTTCAACGCCTGGCTGCCACAAACAGAGTTACACTCGTCTGGGTACCGGGGCACTCTGGCGTTGATGGCAATGAGATCGCTGACAATTTGGCCAGAGAGGGATCCGCAACTAGGTACCAAGGCCCCGAACCCTACTGCAATATTGGCTGGTCTTCAGCCAAAACTGTGGTGGATAAATGGGCAAAATCAGTTCAAGTCTCATACTGGAACGATGCTTCAGGGCTACGACAGACTAAGAAGTTTATCAAACCCTATGCTTATACCAACGCCACTGACCTGAGCAAATCGGATCTCAGGCTGCTGGTGGGTTACTTATCTGGCCATTATGGGGTTAGACATCACCTCAACAAGTTAGGTATGTCAATTGAGACAGATTGTAGACTTTGTCTAGAGGACGAAGAAACCACAGCTCACATACTGTGTGACTGTCCGGCATTGGCTCGGATTAGAAGTAGGACCTTTGGAAAAGGGTTTCTAAGCCCGGCTGAGGTCCGTAATTCTTCTGAGGGTGACCTTCTGGCTTTCCTTAGGGTAGCGGATCGTCTACTCCACTAACGGGGTTCCGGCACAAAAGACCGTCTGGTCGCAGTGCCCTCCGCTTGGGCGGCCCCACTAATAATAATAATAATAATAATAATAACCAATTGAACGATTCATAAAATAAAAACCTATCAACGTTGTACTTCCTTTCTACCCTGTTTTTTAGGACATAATCAATAGCCTAAAATTGTCTGCGACACTTTTGAATTTGAAACGTGACATTTGACATAATACTCAACGAATGAACGTTTGATTTGCTACGACATTCACTTAACGAATAAGTAGTTACTCGAAGCTTTGATTTCGTTTGTGAAACTGACAGAAAATACTCGGAACCTTTACTTGCCAATTAGCGTTAATTAAAAAGTAACTAATCAACACTTTACTTGTAGTTGGTGAAAGAGGCCCTAACCATTCTTTTGAACTATGTATGTACATAGGTCAATATAGCGAACATACTTCAAGAACTTCAAAATATAATCCGATTGATAGGTTGTGTCCGGAAATGCGAAAACATAAAATTATTCGAACGATGGGAAAAGGAAAATTCGAAAATCCTCTCAGAGCGTGCAGCGTATGCACCGCTGCCAAGAAAAGGAGCTCAACAGCATTTATGTGCTCCTCATGTAACGTTCCGTTGCACATCTTTACATACAGTGGTGGAAATTCCCATAAAACCATTCGTAAATTAAGAGTATTTATATGCGATGTTCGGATTTTCGGCTAACGGAAAAACGGAGCTGGCCTGGGTTCCAACGAAAATGAAGTCTGAAAAATATATTGAGCTCTTAAAAGCAGTAATGGTGGAAGAAAGCTGAGGATTTGTGTGGTCTGGACTTAATTTTCCAGCAAGATACGCCGCCATTCACGTTTTAAAAAAAGTGAAAGAATGATTGATTCAAACAAATATTACCACCATCGATTGGCCGGCGAGAAGTCCTGACCTAAATCCCATAGAAAACTTATGGAGAATCCTCACAGGACATGTTTATGCCAATGGTCGGCAATACGACACCGTTATGCAGCTGAAATCCGCCATCAAGGAAGCATTTCCATAACAGAATGTGTTAAACTATGTAATTGACTCCATGCCGAAACGCATTTTTGCCGTTATTTCGCAACAGGAGTCCCCTACAAAATATTAGAGAACATTTTTGTTTACTTACGTACTATTTTTCTTGCATTTTTCTACTTAAATTTATATTGGTTTTATATGAATTTCCACTGAATTCCTCCAAAATTTCCATAAATTGCTGTTTTTGTCTTTATATTATTAATAATAAGTATAAAGTTTTGTTACGCAATATTAATAATAAACCCTAAAATGATATTGAAATAATAAGCTTTATTAATTTGGTTACGCTTTACACAGATAACTTAAGAAAATAGTAGTGGTTTTATAGGAATTTCCACCACTGTAGTATAAAACAAAGTCGCTTCCCGCCGTCTGTCCCTCTGTACCCTTAGATCTTTTAAACTATGCAACGGATTTTAATGCGGTTTCATCAATAGATAGAGTCATTCAAGAGGAAGATTTGTACGTACATATATGTAGTTTGATATTGTTTTGTGTTAGGAAAATGTGGAAAAACATAAAGGAAAAGCTCAAAAAGTCATGAATCAAAAAACAGCACAAAACCTACTTCGATTAGATTATAACACTTTGAATGCAAGAAATTTTAGTCAAATTAACACTTTCAATGCAAACAACGACGGAAGTTTTATACGGAATTTTAATTCAAAAGTAAAGTAGTTTTAGAGCAGGGATAATTCAAAATTGTTTTTTCATAAAAAAGTAGTGGATTTTTTAGGTAAGATTTGTTTAAAGCGAATTTAATTACATTTGGCGACGATCACTTTAATCAGCCATTGTTTTTTAGCGATATTCGATTAGTTTTTATACACGAGGATTTCAAGGTTGTAAAGTTCTCAGTGAAGAATAACAGGGTAATTTAGGGTAATTTCGACAGCTTTGGTTCGTGTACGAGTGATTGTGAAAATAATTCCGTGTCGTTTTACAGTTCCCATTACAATGCCAAAGAGAGGACGAGCTGACGTAGGTCCTCGCAGTCAGACAAATGCGCGGCGAACTACTTTACGAGCGAACTGCACTGACGACCAGCGCGCGACGGATAGTGAAAATAATCGTATTGGGATGTCCCAATTACGTTTGAGAGCGTCTCTTTTAGATATCATTTAAATCGGAATACAGAACATATAGGCAATAGTTACTTTAGGCATTGGAGTTTTAGTGTCGCATTACAAGCCGACATTTTTATATATATATGCACATAAATATATTGGGAGTATGCAAAAATTTCTGCCGGTTTTTACTTCAAAAACTCATTTATTAATAAACTAAAATGAAATATACCATCAATTAAAGAATTATCCTTCGGCTGCTATGCAACCTTTGCCCACCTATTAGGCAAGGCATGGATTCCCTCGAAAAAGAATTCTTTGTTTTTAGAACCGATCCAATCGTCGATCCATTTTTTAAAACTTTCGAAAGAAGTGAAGCTATGATTTGCCAAACTACTATTAAATTAATTGATCGAAAAGTCCGACGGATCTATATCCGCTGAATAAGGAGGGTAGGGTAGAAGTTCCCATTTGAGCGATTCCAACGTGTCGTGTTCATGACTGATTTGTGAAGATGTGGTCTTGAATTTTCGTATTGACATCTTCAAATTCTTTATTTCTGCCGGATCGCGTATCAACTTCAACGTTGGAATCACCACTTTTAAACCATTGAAACGATTGTAAATATTTTCTACATGCTCGTTCCGAAGGAGCAAACACACCATAAGCCCGAGGTTCCCCTATTCTATGAGTTTCCGCAGCAGTTTTTTTAATATCAAAGCGGAAAGGAAGAATTTCTCGCAAATGTTGCTTTCTTGGCTCGAATTTCAATATTTTTAACGGTATAAAAAGATATGCAACTTTCGCACAAAAACTAACAAAAAGGCACAGAATATTATTGCCAAATGCTATAACAATAGAAAAAAAGTACCAAGAATATAAATATCAATGTTTGCGTTATTCGTAAAAGGAGGCACCTAAATGTGAACGGGGGAAACTTTGCATACTCCTAATAGATTCGTATTGCCCGGAAAAGGACCAAAACCAAAACGACCAAACGAAACTCAAACCGTTCACAGTGCGGCCAATATTGCCGATCTCAACGAATTGGAGTTGGAAGGTTGATTGGGATTCATAATCTCTTATGAAGAGTTACAATCAAATCAATTTCAGGTGGTACGAAGTTCACCGGGCCAGCTAGTTGGAAAATGTTTTGAACACTATCATACTAAAGGAAAATATTAATTTTAATAAAACCTCCTTGACAAAAACATTATTTTATTATTGAAGTAAGTAAGGATTTGAACTTTTTAAATAATAATTGTCTCTACCTCATTAATTATTCTTCATCAAGCTTGTAAAAAGTGCCGGTGGCAGGCACTAATTTTCATCAATATATACCGGCGACAAGTGTAAATCTTTTTCTCAAAGCTGCGGCCGTCAAAGTGTGTTGAAAGTAGTAGCAGAGGACTTTTAATATAAATTAGTCGATTCTATTTTTTTTTTTAAAGTTTGTTTTATTTCATTAGTGTAATATTTTTTAGTCAAATGTTTTTTTTAAAAAGTTTTTTTTTGGAGTCGGTTTTTTTTAAAGTTTTTTTTATTACTTCGATTTACATCTTTGTTGTGGCGTCCCTTTGCCCCTCAGGGTTACCATACATATAATTGTACCCCCGGGAAATCTTAGACGATCCAACAGAAAAAGAATCATCCAAATCGATTCACGCGTTCATTATTACATAGTTATGCGCGAACAGACATTAAATCAGTGGGTGAAAAATCCCTCATCCCTTATTTGACCACCCTTGGGGGTGGAATATTTTCTTCAGATTTGAATGGGCCCACCTGAAGCGTATACCCTTACAAAAAGAAAAAAAGATTTTTTTAAATTGGTCCATAATTGACGAAAATATCGGTGAACATACAAAAAAATGAACAAATAAAAAAAAACATACAGACGAACATGGAACCTCCTCCTTTTTTGGAAGTCGGTTCAAACATTTCTTGACCGCTGGATTGGACAAGTTGGGCCGATTCCTTGGATTACTAGATATCCAAACCTTACTCCATCGAACTTCTTCTTATGGAAAATGGTGAAAGATGAAGTTCACTAAAGTACTGTTAGCACTAGAGATGAGTTATTTAGCAGAATTGAGACGAAAATACGGGAGAGGCTGATTGCTATACAATTTATTTATTTACATATTTGCATAAATCTACAAATTCTTAAACAGGGAATTAGAAGGTTATTAGCATGCATCCAAAGCGGCGGAGGACATTTTGAGCAGTTTTTATGAGATATTGGCATTACTTTTTTTCTTCAATCATGAAAATGTTCATCTATTACGCTCCTACATAAAACTGATTCACGGTCTTCAATTGTAAATAATAGAGGCATTGCAAAATTACTACCAATTCCGAAGTGCTTCCAAAACATAGTAATAGAAAAAATGTATTTTCATCTCAAAGATATTATTATCTTTATTAGCATGGCTTTGTAAGCGGTAGATCCATACTATATCTAGTTTAGTCCTTTTTAAACATTTTGCTGTTAATGCTATGGACAGCGGTAATCACATTGATACCACTTGTACTGATTTCACCAAAGCATTTGATAGAGTAAATTTTTCTGTACTCAAGGCGAAATTGCAGGCAGTTGGCTTTCACTCCTCTTTATTAAATTGGATTGTTGTATCCTATCTCGGTGATCGCACTCAATGTGTTAAGGCCTTACATACGTCCAGCAGCGCCAAAAATGCGCTAAAAGGAAAAATTTTTTGAGTAGGGATAACACTAGAAATTCAAAAAAAAATACACTTTGGGCCTTATTCTCGTTGTCACGCGAAACGGATCGAAAAGAGCTTATAAAAGCACCTTTTGAAGTGACTAAAACACTCGATTGAAATTTTTTACTGACTATTTTCGTCACGTAGAACGAGAAATTTAATTGAAGTCAAAGGTAACTGAGATGAATTTACTTAAAATTTTGAATTTTATTAAGGAATTTCAATTCAAAAGGTGCTTTTATAAGCTCTTTTCGATCCGGTTCGCGTGACAACGAGAATAAGGCCCTTTAATTATTTTTATAAAATTTTTAAATCGAAATATCAAAAATCCGGCTCGACAGACTAAAGAGAAAACGATTTCGAAAATTTAAAAAAAATGGCGTCAAAAAATATTAAAAACTGTATGAGTTATCATGTCAACCGTGGCGGAAAAAGCGGTTTCGAGAAAAACGCGTTTAAAGTTTTAAGGACAGCTACCTGCGCGCACGAAACTTTCGTCGGGAATTTTTGCAACCGGCTTTTACAGAAATAAGCCTAAAACTATAGAGAACAACAATCTATTAAAAAAAATTGATTTTTTGAAAATTCTGGACGTACATACATATGTTTGTATGTAAGGCCTTAAGATAGGACTTTTTGAATCCAGACCAATTAGGCTTCGTTCTGGCGTTCCTCAAAGAATTATCTTTATTAATGATATTTCGCAGATTTTCTCTTATGTCAGTACTTTATGCTGACGACCTTAAACTCTACTACTGCGTTTTTAAAGATCTATGACCTATCCGATTGTTGTAAGCTTTAACAGGATCTCGATAAAGTTGTTGGTTGGTGTCGCATAAATGTTTTGGAATTGAACCCTAATAAATGTAAGGTGGTTTCACTTTTTAGAATCCATGCTTGGGTTCAAAAGAAACGCCACTTATTTTACTGATCCTTACACCTTAAAGTCTTCGTTTTTATCGCTAGTTCACTCTATGCTAGAATATGCCTCTCCTGTTTGGAATCCTATACAGCTTTTCATTCTAACCGAATTGATACTGCTCAAAAATCTTTTGCGAGATATGCATTGCGGAAGATTCATTGGTCTGAAGATCTGCCTAGCTTCGTGTTCAGACTTGGAAGTTATGACGTACGGTTGCGTCGGTTATGTTTGTACACGACACGCTATGCTATTCTAATCATCTGAACTTGTTGCTTTATTTCATATTTATGAGCCTGGAATATCTCTTCGCTCTAGGGATTAAATTTATGTTCAAGCTATGGTCATAATGAACCTATTGCATGATGCTCTAAACTATTTAACTCAGTATTTATTTTTGTTGATATGTTTGACACGCGCAGTAAATTTAAGGCTGATACTTCAGATACATTATATGCTCGGGCATAATTCCCTTTGTTTTGTATGATTTCCACTATTGCACACCCTTAGTTTCCAACGATAAAAGTTATCATATTACAGACAATTTCGGAATAAATAAATTTTTAATGTAGCGTTTTGGAAAGAAGAGATCTTGTTCTATCAATTGATACCATTTTTAAATTTTAAAAAAATTTTTTAAGTCTTAAATTTGCTTTTGAAAAACAACATGCGTCTCCGTCCATTGGTCTGTACGTACGTAAGTATCCGTATGTGTGATTACACGCTACAGGTCGCAATTCTAGACCGATTTTCCTGATTTTTATTCGTATCTGTTCGAAATGTATCAGAATAGAACCCGATTGATTATTAAAATGATACCTCTCATACTTCAATTATTATAAACAATTATGTAAACAAACTCGCCGATTCCCGTACGACTCGCCTATTCTCGCCGTCTCCTCTTTGTGCGGATCTTCGTACGCTCGAGAAATGGAAGTAGTGGGAGTGGCCGTGCATCTAGTGTAGAGAAGGGTTCTCACTGTCTCCTCTTGCTTTTAGTGCGGCTATATATACATACGTATGTATATTTGCAAGTTTGCAGGGAAGAATGCTCCTAAAACTTTTCAGGTCTAATCAAGCAAAACAAGTTCACTACAAACAGCTTATTTATTTTATTAAGTATTATTTACACAAGTTAACAGAGTTCAATTTCGAAATACGACGAGGAGCTGCCGGGCCGATCCGTGTCCGTTCGAGTCGGTGCGAAGTAGTCGAAGAACGATCGAAGAAGAATGATGATTTCATCATTGTTGACAAGCTTCTTTCATTAGCAAGAAAACGGAAAAAGAACGGACGGATAAAGGCGCGCTGTCGAATGAAAAGCGGCGGAAAAAAGAACGGCGGAAAAAGAACGGACGGATAAAAGCGCGCTGTCATAAAGTGTGCACTGTCAGCTGACATGGCGGAGCCACGAAGAAAGAGTGGCCTGTCGGCTGACATGCCGGAGCCACGACTAAAGAGTGGGCCGTCAAACCGCACCAACGAAGATGCCGTGTGGATGCGGGCAACACGAATAAATCTCGCGCGGCTTCAGCAGTTGCTTGCGCCGTGAGCGCTGCGCATTGGGCGGGACGGAACGGACCGCCACATATATATAAGTTAACAACGCATATTATCATCAGCACTTAACATCATATCCACGGGCAGTTCGACGACCGCGTCACCGTTACAACGTGACCGAGGTTCACGCGCATCCAAAATATGCTGACTACATGTCTAGACTACGCGAATTGCAGAATTTCCGATAGGTCACATGTAGAGCAGGTAGCCATAGAGTTGTCAATTAGTCAGTAAGTTCAGCCTGTAATCAATTGTAAAAGTAAAAGGTTGGCGAAGCCAACGAAGAAATAAATTTTTTTGATGAACATTTAAAACCAAAGTTTAACTTATATACATATACATATATGTATATATATATATAAAAGGAATGTCTGTTTGGAAGACAACACTAAAACTCCAAAACTATTCGGCCGATTGAACTGAAACATTCACAGAATGTGCATCTTAACTTATACCCCAGACAGACGGGCACGGTCGAATGAACGTTCGATGAATGATCGTTCTCTCGAATCTTCATTCGTTGCATGCATGACAGACGTCCAACTTCATTCGAGTCGAGAATTTTTGAGTTTAAAATACGCACGAGTGAATCGGTGAAATTAATAGCAACTTTACGAAAACGTTCGCAAGCTACTAAACGTATTCCTGCTCCTTTCACACCTCCATGATCACAGAATTAAAACTCAACTGGCTGGCTGGCAATTGTCAATTCACATTTTGACACTGTAAATCAGCTGATTGTTCCAGGATTTCCATGCTCATTCTCTGAGAATGAAGTTTCCAGAACTTCATTGATGAGAACGAGAATGTACTCCACTCCACTCAATTACCTTCGGGGCTAACTCATGTGTTAGTGGATATCAGTGCACATATTTAAAACCACTCATTTCGCGGGGCTAGAAAATTTTAGCCCCTCGCGCTTAACACATTGAGCCAGAAGAGAAATAAAACCAACAATTTGCATATTTGGCTGTCATCGCACAGCAGGGCTGATTTAGTTTCAGCCCCGCACGCAGGGAAATGCAGCGGAAAGGAAGAGAAAGTTATCAAGAGAAAAATACCAAGCAGCTTTGTTCTCGCTTATTTCTTATTCCCTTAACCCTCGACAATTTGTTGGCTTGGGGCTCGATCTCTTTAGCCCTTTCTTATTGTACCTGCATGCAATATGCGATGTTCTCTTGATTGCATAGTACAAATTAGCTAAATATCAACTGCTTGGCTCCTGTAGCGGAGAAGAGATATTTCTGACTTGCAAAATGACTCGATTACAGTCGATGATAAAAAAGTCGCTCATTTGAGAAGCAAAATGCATCAACGATAAATATGAATTTTCAATACAATTTCGTTTGAGAAATTTATGGTGGGGCTAAGCCCCACTAGCCCCTAAGGTAAAGCCGCCCCTGACTTTACCTCCTATTCTCATACCTACCAAATATACATAAAAAATTTCATAAAAATCGGTCGAGCCGTTTCGGAGGAGTTTGACCACAATCACCGTGATACGAGATTTTTATAAAAGACTAGCTGGGTTACCCGGTTTCATCCGGTATATTATAAGTACTACTTAATTAAAGATCCTTGAAAAGCTCAACTTTCGTAAGAAAATTTATAACTTATGGTCGCCATATTGGGTCCGCCATTATGAATTTCCAAATTTTAATAGTAGATTCGAAATTAATGATATCAAGATACCTATAGTACTAAATTTCATTTAAATTCGTTGAAGTTCCAAAATTGTTGGACGCCATATTGGATTCACCATTTTGAATTTCCAAATTTCGAGCTTAGATTCGCAATTAGCACCCCCAAAAACCCCCAAATACAAATTTTCATGGCAATTCCTTAACATTTACTATTTTTGGCCGCCATCTTGTGTCCGCCATTTAAAAACCCGCGAATGAAAAGTATCCTAAATGTTAAGTTGGGATGTGTATTGCCTTCATTTAAAAAATGAAAATAATAGGACCAAACTTTAAGGCGTGATTGAGTAACAAACGTATTGGGTCCGCCATTTTGAATCTCCAAATTTCGTTAGTAGATTCGAAATTAGTGATATCAAAATTTCACTTAAATTCGTTGAAGTTCGAAAATTTTTGGACGCCATATTGGATGCGCCATCTTAAATTTCCAAATTTCGAGCTTGGATTCGCAATTAGCACCTCCAAAAACCCCCAACAAACAAACAAATAAACAAACATTCGATTCTATGGGCGTGTGCCAATTCAACTTTTCGAATACTTTTCCTTTTCGAACATTTTTCCGTTATATTTAAAATTGATAAAAAAGCAGCCTTTTATTGCTCATTGTTCGTTTCCATTTAATTTCATAAATGCTATATTTGATATTCAAATGAAAAGTAAGTAATTGTCAACGAAAAGCGAATTTCAGAGCTGTTTTTTCCTAAGACCCAAACCTTCGAAAATCAATAAGTAAGCTGAAAAGCAATCTCCCATACAAATTTACTTTTGAATAGTTGAGTTGGCACACGCCCTATATATACATATATAGGGATTAAGGGGCTCTTAGCATGCACAGTCCTTTGAATTTTCATTTGTAGGCTTGGTAAATAAATCTATAAACTTTAAATCGGTTTTTTAAAAAACAAAAAGCATTTTGGGGTTAAATTTGTTTAATTACTTTAAAATTCAATTCTTTTTAATTTACAAAAAAGTTTTTCGCGAAAAATTCCATATTTGTTGTCTACTTGAACGTAAGATGAATTCGATAAAAATAATAAATAGGTGCATTAGTTACATGAATTTCGGAGAAAAATCAATGAAAATATTTATTTTAGGAAAATAAAATTCATTTTTCCAGTTGCGAAAGTGACTGTATCTGCAGTGGGTGGTGGTAGGTCAACATTGTTTACATTACATTTTTAAAAAGCACATTAGGATGGTAGATTTTTGGTGTGAGGTGGATGTCACTTACGTTGAGTAGATCAAAAAATAAAAATAGTGATGTGCATACCAAGGAAAATTGAAATTTACGAATCATCCTGTAGCTCCCAAACGGTTGACATGCCACCTTCCGCCTTACAATTTTTAGTTTGTCTAGGTCAGATTTTTATCCCACTCATTTCGGCATACCCACTAAGAAACACGCTGATAAGCTACATACATTTATTTATGTATAGTAAAGTTTCACGAACCCCTTATACACCCAAAAATTAATTCTATAAATTACAGGCAAATAGCAAAGGGCGAAATTCAGTCTCCAAGGATTTAATTTAGTCTCCCTTAGAGTTACAGTAAATTCCGTCTTCTAAACCCTTCCATAAATGTAATTTGTGAAAGTTTATTCGCTGAAAATTCCAACAGGACGTTTTGACGCGCAGATATATACATGTACATACATAGAATTCTTTATGGTGCAGAACGGCATTGTGACAAAAATGTGGCACATTAATGAGTTTCTAAATGAGAAGCAATAAATCAGTTGGCAATCTGATATTGCATTATTATTATTTGACTGCATATGGTATGATATAAACCTAATTCTACACTATAATATAAAGAAATTTACATTTAAAATATGAAGTTATAGCGGATACCCGGCGTGTGCTACTAAGCTGAAAAAAGAAATACATTTTGTATATTTGTTGGAAAAAAAAGGAAATTTTCGTCTCGTCTCGTCTCGTCTTGTGATGTACCTATAATAATTAATATATGATGCACTAAGGTAAAGCACCTTGCTGACCAAGAACCTTGAAACAACTTTCAAGTTCAAGTTCACTACTTGGTTACCAAGCAAAAAGCCTTAGCAACGCTAGCCCGAGACCGTAAACAAAAAGGTCTAGTAAACAAACGACGAGCACGTTGCGGAAAAGGTAAACAACTGCCACATAAATAAAGCACGCGACTCAGCAAAACTGAGCGGTGCACGCCGCGGTCATCACCCCGTGCGCCAATATCAAAACGCGACCCGCTGATTAATAAATTGCGTGACATACTTAAATGTTGCGCTAAAGGGCGACTCAGCTGTTGAGTAATAGCTGATCAATGAGGTCATTGGGTCTTCGTGAATCAATATTGAGTAAGCAACATATGTCAATTGTAAAAGTAGTTGTAAGGTAAGAATTGTTTAAATAGTCTAAGAACTTCGAATAAAGCAAGGGATTATTCATCAGAACTTTGTCTTGTTCAATTCGGAGTTGAGCTTGTGAAAGCTACTCTGCCTTAATCCCTGGAGTTGAGCTCTCGTAGCTACTCTACCCCTCTCTGGAGTTAAGCTGTCCAAGCTACTCCACCTTTCTTCATCTGCCTGGAATCCTGTAACACTACAGTCTCGTCTCGTCTCGTCTCGTCTTGTCTTATCGTATTATGCGCCAACTTCACACTAATGTTTTTAATTTATTCGCGAGTAACGCCTTTGATGAGGTTGAAAATTTTTGTATGGGAAAAGTCAAAAATCGACTTCATGAATGGACCGAATGTGCCTAATGCATTGTTTTACGGCCTATAACCATCTTCGCATTATTGCCTTCTAATGAAACCGGTTTGGGGCATATCGGTTGGATGGTTTCAGTGTCTATAACGGTCATAGGTACAAACAGTTTGTGTTTTATATATATGCGGAGGTTATAAGTAGTATCTAGTAGTTGATCACAGTACCTAGTTGATCACAGTAGACAGTCGTTAGTTGGCAGTCGTATAAAATAAAAGACAGTCGTTTAATTCGACACAGTCGTGTAATTATCACAGTCGCTCACAGTCGTATTTATCGCAGTTGCAAATCCAAAATATAAGCACAGAAAATGAGAAATTGAAACAAGAATTAAGAAAAGAATCCACAACAATTAGTGGTGTGAAAGTGACGCCGAATGAGAATCTGGTAAACGTTATAAAAGCCGTAGCTAAGTTCATCGACCTCGACTTCGATGAGAGAGATCCACTGACATATAAGTACTGGACTGCTGGTCCCGTACAAAAACTCATTTTAAAAGTGAGATCAAATTTGGTTCGAAATGGGGGAATGAAGAAAGAACGAGATATTTATTCATTCCCCCATGCAAATGCATATGTTAGACAAAGTAGAACATGTTTTTTTATATCTGATTCTTTCTTTCGTCCGGCCCCGGGCTGCTCAATATCGGAAGTATTTTTGATAAAAACTCAAAATGTAGGGCAAAATGAAAGGAGCTGTTTATTTATTTGTTCCATTTATTTATTTTCTTCATTTTAATATAATATTGCAAAGAATTTAATGTGTTTTTATCACAAGGACTTGCATCTCCACTGCACAAAAGGGTTTGCATCTCCACTCAAAATGGTCTCACTTTTTATCCACCGATTAGCAGTCCAGTATCTATATGTCAGTGGAGAGATCTGTCCTATGCGCATAGATTCAGCAAGCCGGTAGCTGCGGTGGTAACGGAGCCATCAGCTGGGCCTCCGAAAATTGTGGCAAAGTTCACCCGCAGAACTACTAAAGCCGCTTGGATTAATGCCTACAAAGCGACAGTGAGGAAACTAAACGATGGACCAGGTATCCACGCTCGAGATGTAAAAAAAACTTTGGGTGCAGGTCAGATATACGTCGGAGATCATCTAACGGCCCAAACTGCGGAACTCTTGAGGCAAGCGAAATTAGTATTGAAGGAGAAAAACTACAAATTTATATGGGTTAACGATAGTAAAGTCTATGCTAGGAAGGAGGAAAAATCTAAGTCTATTCAAATAAGAGATATTACAGAACTAAAACATTTAAGTGTAGAATAAGTAGATGTGCTTAGGTACTTGAAACTCTATTAGACTCTAGTGATTTAGGTTTAGGTGTTAATGGATGAACTACTAAACTCTTTAGAAATTCGAGAAAATAATGAAACTGTAGAATTAGAAACTGGAGAAGAATGCAGGGACTTTTTTATGAATTATAATAATGGCTTTAAAGTATTACATATTATGAACATTCGAAGTCTTGTTAGCATATAGAAGAATTAGTTGTGTTACTACAAGACTTGCGTGTTGATTTTGATATAATTGCCTTAACAGAAACATGGCTCGATGATACGGATTGTTTTATGCTGGATGGTTACACTATGTATAACTCTCCAAATCTCATAAACAGATGCGATGGAGTGGCTGTATACATTAATAATAAATATTCCGTCATTGTTGTTGACTGCAACATTGTTGAAGCTAACGCATTAAGTCTAAAGTTGATGTTGTAATTTCACTTATACATATTTAGCACAGATCTAATATCAAGATAGATCACAGTTACTGTTAAGTAGTTCAGGACTGTTAAGTAAGTCAGTCGTTCAGAGACAGTCTAAGATAATAAATGAATTCTACAGCCAGACTATATTATTTAATTAAAGACGCCCTCATCAACATGGTGTCAGAAGTGGTCTCGTAAAGTGAGCAGTTAAGCAAAATTATAAAAATTATAATTAAAAGATCAGTGAAAATCAGTAGCAGCGTCGCAACTCAATCACTTTTATGAAAGAGGAGACAAAGTGTGTGTTAGACAGTAGGACGCCCAGCACCAGCATGCAGCAATCGTCAAACGATGAAATAAAGCCGGCAGGTACACGGTTTGCACTAGAGCCACTTAATTTAATAAGCCCCAATTTACCAGTCGCATTTAAAATTTGGCTAAATCAATTTAAAATTTTCATGAGAGCTGCTGATCTCGAGTCACAAAGTGATAACCGTAAAGTTGCATTGTTGCTTTACCACATGGGTCCAGAAAGCATTTTGATATTAAATTCCTTTAATGAAGACATTGATAAAATTAAATACACAGATTTAGTAAAAAAGCTGGAAGAATACTTTGTGCCAAAAGCTAATGTTGCAATGGAACGCCATAAATTTTTTACAAGGCACCAAGAGGCCAATGAGTCAATCGAAGAATTTGTAACAGCTTTAAAAAATTTAAGTCTTAACTGCTCCTTCGATACTTTACGAGAGGGCTTAGTAAGAGACGTTTTCATTTGGGGGCTAAAAGATAACCTACGATTCATAAAAGAAAAGCTTAACGAAGGCGATATCGCATACCTATATATACGCATAGCGACGACCATGGAGTTAACACGCACACAAGCTCAGCAACTAGAGAGTCGAAAACTGGACAACTCCTTTGTAGGCGCCCTACAGTCATACAAACATACAAATCAGCCGCGAACACAACGTCAACATCAGCATCGATCAGAGTCCAACAGTTACCGGAGCCAGAACAGTAACGACAGAAGCAGCCCAACAAAGATCAGCCAGAGTTCCAATGATGTCGGTCCGAAATGCACTCGCTGTGGTCAAGTTCATCGTCATCATTGTCCAGCTAACGGAGTTATTTGTCACAAATGCAAGCGAAAAAATCATTTTGCTTCAATGTGCAAGGTAAAGAACGTCGGAATAGTGGAGGCATCAGTTCAACCGAATTCTGCAGATCTGTTCATCGGAATACTCAACGCGGACGGTAACAGTGCCTGGTATTTAGAATTTCTAGTCAATAATAGATCTGTTAAAGCTCAATTGGACACAGGTCCGCAGACAAATATAATGTCAATTCAAACTTTTCGCGAAGTAAAATTGAATTCAAATGATATCAAAAGAGCCAACGTAAATATTTTAACTTTCAACAGAGAATCTCTAAAATTAATCGGTCAGTGCAAAATTTTGTGTGTAATAAAAAATCAAAAATATACCATTAATTTTCATATACTTGATTTACAATGTCAAACAGTCTTCGGTCTGCCCACATGTGTTCAATTGAACTTAGTCAAAAGAGTTTATGCGATTAGTGGAGAGAAAAATTGTTTGTTGCAGAAATATGAAGATGTATTCGAAGGGTTAGGTTGCTTGAAGGCATGCGCACTTAAGTTAAAGCCTGAAATTCAACCTGTAGTCGAGTGTTCCCGAGGGATCCCTTTTAAGTTACATGGACCTCTAAAAGAGGAATTTGACAGGTTAGTAAAGTGCAAAGTCATAGCGCCTGTAGAAGAGCCCACAGATTGGCTAAATTATATCGTCATAGTAAAAAAGCCTGATGGTAAATTGAGATTGTGTCTGGATCCTCGTCATTTAAATAGGGCTATTTTAAGAGCGCATTTCATTTTTCCTACAATAGAAGATGTAAAATCAAAATTGTTTACTGCTAAATATTTTTCGATTCTTGATGCCAATTCTGGTTTTTGGACCCTTCCTTTAGACGAAAATTCTTCTAAACTTTGTACGTTTATTACTCCATTCGGCAGATTCAGATTTTTAAGATTACCATTTGGAATAAATGCTGCACCAGAAATATTTCATGCAGAAATGGTCGTCATTTGCGGATATTCCGGGTTTGATTATATATATAGATGATTTCTTAATTTCGGGCACAACGAAAGAAGAACATGACTTGCGGTTAGAAATGGTATTAAAACGGGCAAAAGAAATTGGTTTAAAATTTAATAAGTCAAAATCCAAAATAGGTCAGAAAGAAGTCAAATACATTAGTCATATTTTTAGTACTAATGGGGTCAAACCAGATAATTCTAAAGTAGAAGCTATTTGCAAACTACCTTCACCAACTAATGTAACTGAGTTACAACGCTTCTTAGGCATGGTGAATTACCTTGGAGAATATATACAAAATTTATCTGACAAAACCATTAACCCTCGTAAACTTCTTAAAAAAGAGTCAAATTGGTCTTGGGGTCCAGAGTATGAAAAAGAATTTAATAATTTGAAACAACTTTTAGTCAACGCACCAGTCCTTCCCTATTTCAATCCAAACAAAGAACTTACACTTTCCGTCGACGCATCTCAAAATGCTCTTGGAGCCGTAATTTTACACGAAAAAAATCCTATCGCATTTGCCTCAACTTCTTTGACGCAAACCCAGCAGAATTACGCACAAATAGAGAAGGAGCTATTGGCAATCCTTTTCGGTTGTGTGAAATTTCATAGGTATGTGTATGGACAAAAGGTTAAAGTAGAAACTGATCATAAACCACTAATCTCGATTTTTAATAAACCCCTTCATAATGTGCCTGCTCGTCTGCAAAGAATTATGGATTACAAGGCTACGATATATCAGTGTCTTACGTTCCCGGAAAATTCATGTATATTCCGGATACTCTTTCAAGAGCTCCATTACAAAGTTGTGAACTAACCGATATAGACAAAGACATTAGCCTACACGTCAATTTGCTACTTTCAAGCTTGTCGGTCTCTGATAAAAAACTAAAAACAATACAAGTTGAAACTGCTTCAGATAAGTCTTTAGTTCAAGTAATTAATTACTGTCGTCAAGGATGGCCAAATTCGAAAGAAAAAGTTGACATTTTAGCTAAACCATACTATAACATTAAAGATGAACTTCACTATATTAAAAACTAGCTGACCCGTGCCCACTTCGCAGGGCGTCAACCATTTTTACTTGTGATGAAATTATCTTGTGTGGTTCTTAGTACCTACTGAGTATTTAGGATTTATTTTATGTTTATTTTATTTCTTGTTGGCTACATTCATCCTATTGACCAATGATGCATCTTGTAAAAGTTTGCCAAGCGGTCCATTTTTACGTATGGAACATACTGACTCAGCGGCGTAGCGTGGTGGGGGCGGGGGGGGCGGGCCGCCCGGGCGGCGCGGCAGGTGGGCGGCAAGAACTCCACGTATACATTATGAAAATTTGTTGAAATCAAAAAAGAAAAATAAAGGTGCTCATACTCAATGCCTGGCCTTAGAGAGTGTATATGGGGGGAGTCTAGCCGAAGTGTCCGCAGTTCAAAGAAGGAAAAATTCTAGTTCTGCGAATTAATCAAATACCAGCGAACTATTAAATTTTTCCCTCGTTCGGCTTCAGTAATTTGTCTACGTATGCGTAAATAATCCTCTTGCGCATTCTCTTTTTTTTCCTGCATCAGTGGTATGTTGATATAGAATGCGATGGAACCATTGCAACATTGAAATTCCCTTACGCCTCACTTTCATTCAAGTCGGCGCCCACGAACACTTCGCTGCTCTCGTGTCCTGGCGCTCGACCAAGTGGGCAAGTGCAAAGGCTTCAGCTTCGATTCATATTGCTGCAGATGCTGGTTTGTCGTACGAGTTGGAACTGCGGCGTGAAATGTTTATGTCTGTAGACAGGATCATCCAGGAAATTAAAGCAAGATTTCAACAGCTTCATGATCTTGAAGCAAAATTCTCCTTTCTTACGCCATCAGATCTGTTGAATTCTGAATATATTTGTAAACTCGATCAAGCACCGGATGATATTGATAAAGAAGAATTTCAGCGAGAACGAGGACGACTACAAAATTTCGTCCGTGCGTCGAATAAAGAAGGAGAAATAATTAATAACGGGCCGCTTGAACTTCTCCAATTTATACAGCAGTATAATTTAGGCGTTTCGGTTCCTAATATTGTTATAATGCTGAGGATCTTTTTGACAGTAGCAATCAGTGTAGCTAGCTGTGAACGTAGCTTTTCTAAATTAAAATTGATTAAAAATTTCTTACGAACTACTATGAGCTCGTTGAGGTTAACGAATTTGGCGATATTGTCAATCGAGCACGAATTAGCAAACGAGGTTGACTTTGACGATGCGATTTCGGATTTCGCTGCCCGGAAAGCTCGTAAAATTGATATCTAAACTACATATGTGTTTTTGACCTAATAAATTAGAAAACGATCTTATTTGATTTCATAATGTCTCATCATTTTTTTTTTCATCTTCAAAGTACTCCTTTCGTTTCTTCTCCTTGCTCAAGTATAATTATTTTGACAAAAAAAATTGCAACAATTTGGTCTGATTTTTTACCACAATCCTTTATTGACATAATTGTAACGTTTCACCGGTATATAGCTGGTCTCTTCAGACGGTCAACTACATGGACATGCGAGAATCATAAATGACTAAGGGACGAGTCGTACTAATCTAGCATCACTTAAAATTAGAATAGTACGACTCGTCCCTTAGTCATGTATGACCCTCGCATGTCCATGTAGTTGACCGTCTGAAGAGACCAGCTATAAACTGGTGAAAAGTTACAATTATATCAATAAAGGATTGTGCTAAAAAATCAGACCAAATTGTTGTAATTATTTTTGTCCAAAATTTTTATTTTTTTTTGGGCTAAAAATTTTGATTTTGTAGGGGCGGCACAATTTCCCTCCGCCCCGGGCGCCACTAACCCACGCTACGCCGCTGTACTGACTGTTGTTTCAAAGTCGGGGAACAAAGCGCGAGCCCGCGAAGAATATGCGAAACGGCTTCATTCTTAACGTTCGCACCCGTCGCGGCTTTCGCACGCTCGCTTTACAGAGTAGTCCGATTTTGATGACTCTTTTTTTATTAATAGCTGGGTTACCCGGTTTCACCCGGTATATTATAAGTACTACTTAATTAAAGATCCTTGAAATGCTCGACTTTCGTAAAAAATTTTAAGACTTATGGTCCCTATATTGGGTCCGCCTTTTTGAATTTCCAAACTTTAATAGTAGATTCGAAATTAGTGATATCAAAATACCCATAGTACTAAATTTCACTTAAATTCGTTGAAGTTTGAAAATTGTTGGTCGCCATATTGGATCCGCCATCTTGAATTTCCAAATTTCGAGTATAGATTCGCAATCAAGAGATCCGAAAACCCCCGAATACTAATTTTCATGGCAATCCCTTGATATTTACAATTTTTGACCGCCATCTTGGGTCCGCCATTTTGAAACCCCCGAAGAAAAAATAGTCTATGTCACCCGGGGATAGTGTAGCTTCCCAACGGTGAAAGAATTAGCGAAATTGGTCCAGCCGTTCACGCGTGATGGCGTGACCAAGGGAAATAGGGATTCATTTTTATATATATGTATAGAGCGAAATTGTTTTTTTTACTATATTCCAAGCATTTTTTTCATATTTACTCACCTTTTAAACCTTCCCTGGACTTCCACAAATAATTCAAAACCAAAATTAGCCAAATCAGTCTAGCCGTTCTCGAGTTTTAGCGAGACTAACGAACAGCAATTGATTTATATATATATAGATTGAAAATGTTACTAATTGCGAAATTTGCATGCAAAATAAACCCAACAATTCCAAAGAGCCATTGATACTACATAAGATCCCAAACATACCATGATATAAAGTCAGAGTCGACATGTTCGAATTTAAAAAACAAAATTATCTCCTTGTCGTTGACTATTACTCAAAGTATGTACATTGAAATAGCGCAGCTGAACTCAGGTTATGGTAGTACCATTATCATTACTCATTTAAAGTCAATTTTTGCCAGACACGGCATTCCTCAACAATTAGTTTCTGATAATGGCCCACCTTTTAATTCGGGACCATTTAGAACATTTTGTCAAGACTGGGGTATCGAGAATTTGACATCTAGTCCATATCATCCAATATCGAATAGTTTAGCAGAGAGATCGGTCGGCATAATTAAAAAACTCTTACATAAATGTTCAAATACAAATTCGGATCCATACATAGCTTTATTGCATTATAGAACTACACCCAAAGGCAATCTTAGTTCTCCATCACAGCTATTAATATCCAGAAATTTAAGAACTAAAATTCCAACTCTTAAACTTAATCTTAAACCAAAACTAATTAATCAGAAAGCCCAGAAAGAAAAGTTGGAAAAATATCAAAAAAGAGTAATACAAAATTATAACCGTGGCGCTAAAGACTTTAAGCCTCTTCAAAAAGGAGAAAAGATATATTTTAAAAAATCTCCAACTTCAGAGTGGACTTCTGGAAGAGTCACAGAAAGACTACAATACCCAAGGTCATATTTAATTCTAGATGAATTTGGTAATTCCTACAGAAGAAATAGGAAACTAATTCTAAATCGCCCTGAATCGTCCAACAATGTGCTGTCACAGCAACATCAAACAACAACATCTAATGGTGAAGAATCGGCTGATACCCATCAAATAGAAAGTAATGATCAAACCTCAACTAATAAACTACAAAATAATTTTTCAAGATTTGGAAGACCTATACGAACTGTTGATCGTTACGATACTAGTAAATATACTTAATTACGCAATCTTCAAACAACCAAACTCTTACTAACATGTTTTAAGATGATATAATTAATGAATTAAAAAATAATGGGAATAATGTAACAAAATTGTCAACTGGTAAATTATGCAAAAAGTATAGCTTTAGGAGATATTGAATTTTTGTATTAAGAATCTTTATATTTTCTAAAAACGGAGATATTGAATTTTTGAATTAAGAGTTTATATTTTCTAAAAAGGGAGATGTTGTAGTTTCTTTTATACATATTTAGCACAGAACTAATATCAAGATAGATCACAGTTACTGTTAAGTAGTTCAGGACTGTTAAGTAAGTCAGTCGTTCAGAGACAGTCTAAGATAATAAATGAATTCTACAGCCAGACTATATATTTTAATTAAAGAAGCCCTCATCAACAGTTGAAAGCATCCCTTCAGGAAGAGCTTAACTTGACTGTGATATATAGATCGCCCAGTATGATTCCAACCAATTTTATTTTCTCCTTAGATGACTACTTGCGCATAAAATCTTCTGAGGATAATCACCTATTTATTGGTGATCTGAATATAAACATCTTAGGAAATAATATATTGCTTACTGCAAATGATTACCTTGACACTCATTCCAAATACGGTTTTGACAGGCATTTGAATGGTATAACACGAATTGGACATCATAGCTCATCTTGCATAGACCATATATTTATTAAAGGGAACAACAATACTATAAGTTCTCATCGGCTATATTTAAAACTTCTATTACAGACCACTTTAGTACGTTGGCTAAAATTAATATTAATAAATCACATGCCAATAACGGCAAAATAGAATCCAATTGCACTTATACGGACTACTCTGGCCTCCATGAAATTACAAAAAATAATACCTGGTCGGATATATACAGCATTGAGTCGGCCGAAGACGCCACGAACAAATTCTACGAAATCCTAGATAAGGCCATAAAAATCTGTAGCTATAGAAAGAAAGTAGATAATTCAGCAAAATATAAAATAAAAAAACCTTGGATTACTAGGGGTATTTTACCATCTATACGTAAAAGGAATCGACTGGCAAAAACAGCTAGAAGCCAGCCTTTCTGTGACAGTGCCGACTTGCAGTTTAGGTTATATAGAAACAAACTTAATAGAATAATTAAAATAGCAAGAGTACTTTATTACGAATCGGAAATAAAAAACCTGTCAAGTGTACCTAAAAAACTGTGGGGGAAAATTAATGAGCTAGCTTATAACGTAAAATCTGATAACAATATTAAAGGAATAAAAACATCGGATGGAAATGTAACAGTTAATCCATTATTAATAGCCTCAATACTAAATAAATATTTCAATAATATAGGTGAGGATATATCACGCTCGGTTCAAGAATGCCAAGACTATGCTCTTCAGTCTTTAATACCTACGCAGACAGAAGGTCTGAATTCCCTGTTAGATCCACCAATTAGCGAAGAAGAAATACTGGAGCATATAAACGGATTGAAATAGTGCAAAGCGGCTGGCATTGATAAATATACACGAAAGGTTTTGAAAATTTTAAAAGAATGCATAAGTTCTCCATTACGGCATATCTTTATGTTATGCCTGGAACAGGGTGTTTTTCCATCTAAATTAAAAGATGCTGTGATAGTTCCTATCCATAAAGCTGTTGACAAGTACGATCCCAACAACTACATTCCAATTTCCCTCGTCTCGAATATAGCAAAGTTGCTAGAAAAATGCATTAAGACCAGATTAATGAAATACCTAGACGACAATAACATTTTTGCAACCAATCAGTATGGCTTCAAAAGCAGGTACAGTACAAGTGATGCCATCTTTGATGTAACGAATTTTATAACTTCGGCTACTGATAACAATGAAAATGTACTTGCAATATTTCTGGACTTGAAAAAGGTTTTTGACACAGTTAATCATAAACTAATACTCCAAAAACTTTCATCGCTAGGAATAAATGGCAAAGCTCTGACCCTGTTCCAAGCGTATTTGTGTGATAGGAGGCAGTCGGTGAAAATAGAAGAGACATTAAGTTCGCCGCTAGTTGTTAAATGTGGTATCTCTCAAGGAACAGTTCTTGGTCCAATACTATTCCTTATATACATTAGCGACCTTTGCAAACTAGAACAAGATATAATTGAAGGGCATACGGTAGCTTTTGCTGATGGACACAGTCTTACTTTTAAAAAAAAATGACTTAACAGACTTATTCTCCACTGCCAGTAGAGATATGAATATTGTGATCAAATGGCTGACTAGACATAAACTGGTAATGAACCTAAATAAATCAAATTGCATAATTTTTGGACCTAAAACTAATCTCATTTGCCGACAAAATAAAATAACATTAGAGGGGAGAGATTTCCAAATTGTAGACAGTGGTAAATATTTTGGTATAATTATTGACAACAAACTAAAATGGAACAAACACATAGCCAATGTATGTAAACAAGTAAGAAAAACTCTACACAAAATGATAATAATAAGAAGGAGTCTGACGTTAGCCTACATGAGAATGATATACTTCGCAATTGTGCAGTCGGTGATACAATACGGAATCATAGCTTGGGGTTCGTCATATACAAACACAATCCAGTAGCTAATTAATCTACAAGGTAAAATTATAAAAATTTGTTTGTCTAATCTAAATCTAAATTCTATTCCACGACCCAAGCTATCTTAGGGCCGATTCGACCAAACTAGGCTTTATCTAAGAATAACTTATCTCGGAATATATTTACTCCCTAAATGTTAATCAGGGAATAATTTGTTTCATTCGTCCAGGCTACTTTAATACTCGAGTAGTAACTCGACAGATTAGACACAAAAACTGAACGAATGTTGACTGAACGAATTAAACCGACGTGAAATCAAGTCCGTCTGCGATCCGTGTTTCAAAGTGAATATACGAGTATGTATATTTGGTGTGTGAATTGTTATACAGGGTGTCCGGTAAATGAAGGATAATCCTGCAACTGCGATGAGGGTAGACCATGTCCTACTATATGCTAGAATTTTAGTTTAGTAAAAGTCCTACGGTTTTCGAGATATTAATTTTTTTATTTTTTTTTTTTGAAAAAACCATCCACATTCAGTTTATTTAGTCTATTTTTTCGTCCTTGAAATGGTTGTCCTTGAAATGGTTACCTTCATCAATTTAAATTAACATAAAAAAAAATTAAAAGAGAAATGTGAAACAATTTAGCATTATAAAATTGGCATTTATCAAGCAACTTTTTAAAGTGATTGGTACGGTTCACTTACATAGTACATTTTTTTTTGTATGGAAATTTTTCATTACAATTTTTTTTGGAGTATTTTGCAACATTTAAGGTAAAAACGAAATACTGTTTTAGATGACACATATTATCCGTTAATACTGTAAAAAAAATTGACTGTAAAAAATTATAATTTGTGGAAATGGCGTGACAAAAACTGAATGTGGATGGTTTTTTCAAAAAAAAAAAATAAAAAAATTAATATCTCGAAAACCGTAGGACTTTTACTAAACTAAAATTCTAGCATATAGTAGGACATGGTCTACCCTCATCGCAGTTGCAGGATTATCCTTCATTTACCGGACACCCTGTATATAAATATGAATTGTTTCAAATTTCAAAGTGAAAATACAGGGTGTTCGGAGGTGGGAGGGAAATATTGCAGGAGGTGAAAGGTCAGACCGAGACAAGCAAAAAATTGTATGGTTGGGGGGGTGGGGGCATATCGCACCGTTCGGCAGTTACATGGTGATTCGTAAATCAGGATGTTGCCTTGCTCTTGTATTTTTATCTTGTTATCTACGAATCGCAGCGACCCCAAACCGACCTCAAAAAATCACTATTTCGAAGCCCTTTCCAAAAAGGTCAACACCGCCCCCCTTTCCCCAACCCCTTGACCACAATCACCCCCAGAAGTTGAAAAATTAGTTTGTATTTCACGATTTTTCACCTTTCGCCCCACTTTTCTCCGAAATTCACGTTACATTATCCATTTGCCCACTTCTTAGAAGTTCCTCTCATAGCGCTGGAAGTCGTAGGTCCGGATCATCTTGAGGAATATCCTCTCCACGGTGGCGCAGAATGTTGTGCAGAACAGCAGTAGCCACGATAATAACCAAGGCTTTATCCAATTTAACACGCATTCCCATAGCTAGTATAAGTACAGGGAGTCTCTTCCAAACACCATATGACCGTTCCACTGGGTTTCGTGTCCTTATTTGAGACTCGTTATAAAGCTGCTCAACTTGAGTTCGGGGGTTTCCTAAGGGAGGCATCATGTATGATGTCAGGGCATAACCTCCATCTACTACCAAAAATGCATCACAATAGGCACCAGCTTCAAACTTGGATCTCCTATAGCAGTTATTAAAAATAGTGCTATCATGTGTGGCCAGGACGCCACGTTTTGAAATTTTTTTCTCCGAAAAGTCCAAATAAAATAAATTCAAAGTATAATTCTGCTAGGCTACGATTAGAATATTATAGATGGATGAACTAGGGTTCTGGCACTAACTATAAGATTCTTATTATATAAATGATTTGTACATTATCCTTGAAATATATACAATATACAATATACAATATATACAATATCCAAATAAAATAATATATAAACTAAACACCATCCAAAACAACTTTTATCAAGACGAAATACGCGCGCGAAATCTTCTGACAGGTTCACAATATTAGATTTAATCTGAGAATAAGGGTGGTTATACCGTCAGAATCGGCAGAATAGTGTTATACTAAGGTTTAGCTAACGTATTCCTGGATAAGTACTTGGTAGAACGTAAATTCGATTTACTCTAGAGTATTTTCCAATTTATTCTTGGTATTAGACTTAAACTAGTTTGGTCGAATCGGCCCTTAGAGTTCAAGGTAATATCCGACAAATTTATCTTTTTACTTAGCTCAAATTTATGTACACAAATATAAATAACCTTCCACTTCACCTATCGAGTCACTTCACGCGATCTCAAATCACCCAATCTCTAAAAGTAAAATACTGCAATAAAACATGTAGCGCAAGACATGGTAGCGTTCTTGGTCCAAAATTATATAATATTTTGCCCTTAAGCATTAAACAGCAAGTAAATGATGTTAACTATAAACAAATTTTTAAAGCTTATGTAGCAGAGAATGCATATATTTTTCATGAAATTGTAAATCATTGAATTTGTGACCATTATCACAATATATTGGGTAGGTATATGTTTAGCTATAAATTGTTTCTATTTTGCTCTGATTTTGTGATAATTATATTTGTAATCATTAAATACGGATAGGCTGTTACAACACTCACACTCAAGCTATGCTTTTGTGAGTGTTACCTTAGTTAATTATTGTATTCAGCTTTTGTTTATAATGAAATAAAGCTGGTTTTATTAATATAAAAAAAAAAGTTGTAAAAGTTGGAATTATAGACACATTCAATAATAAATTTGAGCTATTTTCATTTCAGTCATCTTTAATTAACGTGAATCCTACATTTGGGGGCTCAACCATAAAAGAGTATTGTGAAAAAAAAAAGTAGAACAATATGCTATCATCGTTAAATCAATTAACGGTAGAACAATTGAGAAGTGAACTAGCGAAAAGGCAATTAGAGACAACGGGACTGAAAGCAGTTTTGGCAGAAAGATTAGCAGAAGCTTTGCAAGCAGAAGAAGGAACGTCGGCAGAATATTTAAGGTAGTTGTCTCGCCAAATCAAAAGCTATAGATTTTGATGAAATTTTGCGTGTCACTTCTCTGTAACATTATTTATTTGGTAATGAAATTTCAGTTAGCCCTGCGGTACAGTTTCAAAGATATTTCAAGTGAAAATTTGACTTATTAACACGGGATCTTATGGGGATGCTATGAAAATAATTGCGTTTGCTCAAACTATTTTTAACCTATACTATTCTTTTTGATAAAAAACTAATCAGTGATTCTTTAGACAATGAAGAATAACATACAGAAAGTTGTGAGGTGCTAGCGGTACCGTTTTTTATCAATTATCTTGCAAAGTTATACTATTTTATTCGAGAATGTAATGAACCGATAGATGTGGCAACAGCGCGCACTGATAATGACTCTGTCTCTCTCTTTCTCTCTCTTAGCACTTCCTACTAGCACAAACTACCTAATATCCTTGTGTATATAAATATCTAGTGGTGGCAAGAATGAAATCATGATAGTTACTCCTCTTATTGTAGAGGCGCTGTAGTCGATAAAGCTTGTTGGGAAAGTTTTGGAAAAAGCTGAATTTTAAATCATCCTGAAGGGCTTTCATTAACGCTTTCCCAAAGCATTCTTGATCGCTTTTTCTTATTTGATCGCTACAATCCAATACAATAGGCCAGTCAATAAAGCCTGTGAAGCTCAAAAAATTAGCATCACTTTGATTTTTTGATATGATGTTGGGGAAATTGAAAAGTAAACCTATAAAATTTTTGAACCCTCTGGGGTGACCGTTAAGGGATGAAAAGGGTTAAAAAGGTTTTTTGTTTATAACTTTGAATAAAAAAGTCGGAAGGGGTTAAAATTTTGAAGGATCATATAATAAATAATTATCCATCTTGTATTAAAGTTTCAACCTTTTTTGTTTCCTGCAAAATGAAAAGCAATTTTCCCGCATCGCGCTAAGTAAAATTCCAGACGAAAAGGTCGTGTGGAGGCATTTGGGCAGACGGTTGTGGGGACGGCGGGCGGTGAGCGAGAATTGCGTGGAAGGGAATCGCCGAGAGGCGCGCGCCGTCAAGGGTAAGATGGATCGTATCGATCGAGAAGGTGGAATTGTGTGCGGCCGCGCCGCTGAGCTGCGTGTCGAGCGAACGAATCCATCTTACCCCTGACGGCGCGCGCCTCTCGGCGATTCCCTTCCACACAATTCGAGCATCAAGGCCTGCGCCCATACGATCCAGCGCCCTGCGTTCATGCATCAAGCTTTAAGCTGTTGCTGCACGAAAATATTGAAATCCATGCTTTCTTATGGAGCTTCGCCCATAAGCGATGCATGGCGATGCATCGACGCATGGAAATGTTGAACATTTCTCAATATTTTCATGCATCGGGACGCATCAGCCGGTTTGAACCTAGGGTGGACTTTCAAACTTGCAAGTTCAAAGTTGTGCATTCACAGCTGACTGTTTACATCCCGGCAAAGTGTACCTGAAACCACAGATAAGATAACAGATTTCTAACGCCAATGGAAAGTTGTAAGCCAGAATTTGCCCGTAGCAGACAGTCACCGTAGCGGACAAAAGCTTTTGAACCTCAGGCGCAGAATAGCTTTAGTCAAGCAGGGCGCTTTATTTCCTATTTAGATTATGGGCGCAGGGGTTTTTGGTTGCGAGGGGTCGAGGGTGATGCTCGAATTGCGTGCAAGGGAATCGCCGAGAGACGCGCGCCGTCAGGGGTAAGATGGATCGTATCGATCGGGAGGGTGAAATTGTATGCGGCCGCGCCGCTGAGCTGCGTGTCGATCGAACGAATCCATCTTACCCCTGACGGCGCGCGTCTTTCGGCGATTCCCTTCCACGCAATTCGAGCATCACCCTTGACCCCTCGCAACAAAAAACCCCCGCGCCCACAAGCGCTCGCTGGCTGCCTCGCACGAATTCTCGCTCACCGCCCGCCGTCCCCGCAACCGTCTACCCAAAATGCCACCACACGACCTTTTCGTCTGGAATTTTACTTAGCGCGATGCGGGAAATGATACAAGTGAAATTTTAATAATGCTTAAACAATATAAAACAATTAGGGAGGAAGGAGGGCTAATTAAACCAACTGATAAATTTTTCGAAATGTGCAAAATATATGTAGAAATATTTACAAAATTATATAAAAATCGTCCGTATATTCAAAACTTGCGCAAACTGATTGTGGACGCATGCATTGATGATCCCTTTAGTACTTATGTTGATTGGTTTGACAAAACGCATCCTTGTTATGATCATAGAGTTAAAACTCTCGAATTTTTTATTTTAGTTTTGTTAAGAAAAAATTGTAAATGGACGATGGACATAAAAAATTCTCAGAAAAGAATGGGCTCAAAAAATAAAAAACTAATAAATATTACAAGTCAGTAAAATCCATACATTTAAAATAATAAATGCAGCCCCTCTTAGAAATCAAATCATTTCACCAAAGTTTTATTAAAAAGTTTTGTCTAGCTATGTAGGTAGGTACCTACCTACGCTAATATACCATTCCATACAAATAACCAAAAATATTCCGTTTTCTCATAATATAAAGGCTAAAGGGCAAAAAGTTTCTGCGGGGTTATTTTAAATGGCTTGCAATATTAATTTTAATTTCATCCTGTGTCAATTAAAAAATAATAATTTAATAACACGTCCTCTATAAAACCTATTTAAAACGATTTGAATAAATAATTATTTATGCGGGTTCAAATTAAATTTATGGATTGATTACATAATATCCGAATACTCTATACCCACTGATGTAATTTATAAATTTCTTCTCGTCTCTCGTGTTCTAAGAATTCAACCGGGGCAGATCTTATCGCGATGTATATACATACATAGTTGCATATAACAGCTGTGACGTAGCCCTCAATACATATATGTATATCTAAATAGGAAATAAAGCGCCTTGCTTGACTAAAGCTATTCTGCGCCTGAGGTTCAAAAGCTTTTGTCCGCTACGGTGACTGTCTGCTACGGCCAAATTCTGGCTTACAACTTTCCATTGGCGTTAGAAATCTGTTATCTTATCTGTGCTGAAACATTGGACGCACCTAATAGCAGAATTCCTATTAAAAGAAATTTAATTAATATAGTAAGATCCATTTTTATCCTTTTAATTTTCAAAATTGCTCCTTTAATAAAATTCCTGCGCTGTGCTGTGGCTGTGCTGTGACTGTGCTGTGACTATTGACAATTTGTGGCATTGTGAGATGACGGATCTTATGGGCGAACCTCTGAATTGCCATGCAGCGGCAGGCATCGAGATCCATTAACAGCTTAAAGCTTGATGCATGAACGCAGCCCGCTGCATCGTATGGGCGCAGGCCTCACCCTCGACGCCTCGCAAAACCTACAATACGTAACACAACAAATGGTGAAGGGATGTATGTATGTATATAATGAACAGAATTTAGCTGTATGCGCATTTTCTTTAGAATTGATAATCCTGGAAAGATTTGTACCAAATATCTAAGGACAATAAATTAATATTTAAAGATATGTACGTACTATATGTACATATTTCATTCTGAAATAATTACATATTTCAAATATAATTGTTTTCAACGGTAGCAGAATTCTAATATAAGTACATATATTAAACAATGCTTTGGGGTCGAATAGTTCTGGGCTGGCTATTTTACTTTTGTAATTTTCCGTTCTCCTCTTTACCCGCGAAATCTTTTTATGTAGGTCATTTCGCAACAATGTTTTTTTTCTAATTGCGGCTAAACTGACGTAACAGGTCGTTTTTATTAAATTTTCAGTTATTTCATTTGATATATGCATATAATAATACATATTATTTTTTTAATAGATTGCGTTTGAGGCCAAATGTGACGAGTGTCTAAAAAATTTTTGGATGTTTTGTGTAACATGTATCTCTCAAGATCGTCGTACGTGGCAATTAGCTACATCCTGCTCGAGGTACATCTGCACTGTGATAATTCTCAAAAATCACTGTCACGACGGAAAACTCGATGAAAACCCGCATCTGTGTATTTAAATTTTTATTGTTGTAAATTTTTTTTAACCCTTTTAATACTACTTTCAATATTTTTTGTAACAATTCTTCCGTGTTCTACAATGAGATATTTTTTTTTTTTCAATTCGAATTGGTTAATACATTTTGATCATATTGGGACCGCTATCATGAATTTAAAAATTTGGATAGTGAAGTCAAATTTAGTGGCCCAAAAATTAATTACTCAAACATTTTTTGGAAGAAAAATCTAAAAAATTTCTTAGAATACTTAAATATATTTAAAAAATCAACCATATCAAAAATGGTCGGGTCCAACCGCTCGGTGATTAGACAAAGAATGCCCGACTATAAACAGCGTTGATGAAACCCTTGTACACAAACACATGTACAGTCATCCGGTATGCTTTATATCTTCACACCTTGTCGAGAAGCCAACCACGCATTTTCTCTATTCCCATTCCCATATAATCCAAAGCTTTTTGTAACGAAATTTTTAGCCACTCTGAAATAGGCACTAGTAGCGCCATCTAGAATTATAAGAAGTAAGCATTCTCGCCACCACTAGATATTTATATACACAAGAGCTGCGTTCGACTGGGCACAGTCTCAGTGAGCCAGCTCACATTAAACCAGCTGTCAAATTGACTGGCTCAGTTGTGGCTCAGTGAGCGCGTCTGGCCCAGAAAAACGGACAGTGAGAAGTGGATTGTCAATTTTCAATTGTGCTGTCAAAATAGTGAGTTGGTAATAAAATAATCGTATGAAATTTTTACTACTCGAAATGTCACTCAACTCAAGTTTTATTCACCTTTAATAAACATATAAAACTCGAAATGTCACTTGTGAAACGAACTGAGCTGAGCAAGTGAGTACAGAATGAAGTGGCTCAGAAAACTCAGTTCTGGCTCAGAAAACACTAGCGACGCCATGCGGAAAAAAGGAGACATTAGGGGCCAGAAAAACGGTCCATCTCAGTGAGCAACTGAGTAACTGAGTTGGCTCACTGAGGCAGTGCCCAGTCGAACGCAGCTAAGGCTAATATACAGACGGAACAATCCCGAACAAAATGTGTTATCAACGAAAGCTTTTACTGAGGCACGACATCCCGAAGCTCCTGCCAACTTACGTAAAAAGCTCAACTCTCTCTCGCGATTTCGTTGGTCAGGCAGGCGCCGGGCAAAGGGACTTAACTTTAATCCTGCATACATACACAAGATCTGATGCATAAGGACAGTGCACGCAACGCAACACAGCCGGCTTAAAGGCCTGCGCCCATACGATCCAGCGCCCTGCGTTCATGCATCAAGCTTTAAGCTGTTGATGGATCTCGATGCCTGCCGCTGCATGGCAATTCAGAGGTTCGCCCATAAGATCCGTCATCTCACAATACCACAAATTGTCAATAGTCACAGCACAGCCGCAGCACAGCCACAGCACAGCGCAGGAATTTTATTAAAGGAGCAATTTTGAAAATTAAAAGGATAAAAATGGATCTTACTATATTAATTAAATTTCTTTTAATAGGAATTCTGCTATTAGGTGCGTCCAATGTGTCAGGTACACTTTGCCGGGATGTAAACAGTCAGCTGTGAATGCACAACTTTGAACTTGCAAGTTTGAAAGTCCACCCTAGGTTCAAACCGGCTGATGCGTCCCGATGCATGAAAATATTGAGAAATGTTCAATATTTCCATGCGTCGATGCATCGCCATGCATCGCTTATGGGCGAAGCTCCATAAGAAAGCATGGATTTCAATATTTTCGTGCAGCAACAGCTTAAAGCTCGATGCATGAACGCAGGGCGCTGGATCGTATGGGCGCAGGCCTTTAGCGTTGAAAAAGTTCCGAGATGAATTTTCGCTCTCAGAGAAAATAAAAAGCTCGGATGGGTTAAGGCCTGCGCCCATACGATCCAGCGGTCTGCGTTCATGCATCAAGCTTTAAGTTGTTGATGGATCTCGATGCCTGCCGCTGCATGGCAATTCAGAGGTTCGCCCATAAGATCCGTCATCTCACAATGCCACAAATTGTCAATAGTCACAGCACAGTCACAGCACAGCCACAGCACAGCGCAGGAATTTTATTAAAGGAGCAATTTTGAAAATTAAAAGGATAAAAATGGATCTTACTATATTAATTAAATTTCTTTTAATAGGAATTCTGCTATTAGTTGCGTCCAATGTTTCAGGTACACTTTGCCGGGATGTAAACAGTCAGCTGTGAATGCACAACTTTGAACTTGCAAGTTTGAAAGTCCACCCTAGGTTCAAACCGGATGATGCGTCCCGATGCATGAAAATATTGAGAAATGTTCAACATTTCCATGCGTCGATGCATCGCCATGCATCGCTTATGGGCGAAGCTCCATAAGAAAGCATGGATTTCAATATTTTCGTGCAGCAACAGCTTAAAGCTTGATGCATGAACGCAGGGCGCTGGATCGTATGGGCGCAGGCCTTAAGAATGCGATACCTTCAATATTTGAGTGGGAACCCAACTATCCGGTAATAGTTAATGACGCAAAACGGACGTGCGTTCGAAGATGCGCAATACCAACCTGCACCTTAGAGAGTCCTCCACATAAAATGTTTCATTTTCCCAAAAACCAGGAACTTTTAAAAAAATGGAAGAACGCTTGTTCGTTTGACGATAGCTTTGTTACCATAAACAAATATATATGTGATCGTCATTTTCAGAGTAATTTCCTTTCAAAAAGATACTTACCGAAACAGGCAATTCCGGCCTTAAACCTGTATCCGCAAAATATATATGATTTCGATGGGGATGAAAACCAAACTGAAAATACAAATTTACCGAAGAAGTCTCATACAATCGAACCCTCAAACGATTCTTTTAGTGGGTCTATAGAAGAAGTCTGTTTCAGCCTAAAATTTTATGAAAAATACCCTGGATTTTAAACTACCAAGCCAGAGTTCGATATGGAGATGGGCACCGATTAAAACGCTTTGTCCTGGCATTAATAACTGCCTTGTCAAAAATCTAAAGGATCAGGTTGCCAAAATGGTCAATATGGAGAAAGAAGCTTGTATAATATTTGATGTAATCAAAATACGAAAAGATTTAGTGTTTAATGACACTTCAGATCAAGTTGACGGATATGTCGATCTTGGAGGTGGGAAAAGAAAGTATGTGATCGGTGATCATGTTTGTTTGATCATGATTCGCGGCCTATATCAAAATTGGAAATATGTCCTGAGCTATTATGTTTCGAAAAATGCGATACCAAGTTAAGATTTAAAAGTAATTTTATTGGAAAGTCTACAAATTTCTTTTGAAGTAGGTTTGAATATAAGGAGCATCACCTGTGACCAAGGCGCAAATAATAGAAAATGTTTGAAATTATTGGGAGTTAAAGAAGAACAGCCATATTTTATTTTTGAATTTGAAAATGTGCCCAAAACAATATTTACACTCTATGATATTCCCCATTTGTTTTAAAGTATTCGGAATACTATGCTCACTAACGACATTATTACACCTGATGGTGTAGTAAGCTGGGATATAATAGAAAAGTTATACGAGTTTGATTCTCACCAAACTGTTAGATTATGTGCAAAGTTAACATATAAACACATCAATCCAAATATTTTCGATAGGCAGAAAGTTCGTTTTGCCACTCAAGTTTTTAGTCAGACAGTAGCCTCTGGAATAAATACCTGTTTGCAGCTTAAAAAATTCCGAGATATCTCGGAACAAATAGCTAGCAATACGAAAGAGTTTATTTTAAAGTTAAATAAAACGTTTGACTGCTTGAATAGCAGATATTTGAAAGCAAGCAATATTTATCACAAGCCATTAGAAAAAAATAATGCTGTTAAAATTCATTTACAGGAAATAGCACAATATTTTTCTAAATGCAAGCCTGTAAATAAAAATTATTTAAGGAAAAAAAACTATAAACTACTGTTTGGATGGTATAGTTTTTACCATAAAACCCTTATTACTGTTAAGTGAACAGATATTTAGCGATGATTCATCCATAAAATTTATTTTCATCTCAAGGTTCAACCAAGACCCAATTGAGAATTTTTTCGCTCAAGTTAGGGCTAAGAATGGAAATAACAGAAATCCATCGGTGGCAACATTTAATGTATCAGCCGCAAGGCTTATGTCTGCTAAAATAACAAAGATGAAATGCAACATTAAAAATTGCGAGGATGATGACGATACCCTATTAGACTGGACCACAAATTCAATACTTTCAACAGGCAATTATGTTAATAATGAAATTGAGAACCTCGAGATATTGCCTTTAAAAGAAAGAGATGAAAAAGAAATCGTTCAGGAAAAAATTTTAGAAACTACATTAGATCGATATTTAGAGAAAGAATTTAAAGTTTCAGATGCGGCAAAACATTACTTTGTAGATTACGCAACTTTTAAAACTATTAAAAAGAAAATTAATTGCGATGCTTGTAAACACATAATGATTAAGGATACTTCAAATAAATTAGAGTTACCTTCGGAATTCATGATTATGAACAAAGACTATGGAACTACAAATTCAACATGTGCCCTTCAACCACCCACAGACTTCTTTTTCAATATGTGTAAAATATTTTTTAACGTTTACGAGCAAATATATGCTAAAAATTTGCATATTCAAAATTTAAAAAAAACACATTATTGAAAAATTTATAGAGGAAACTAATTACGATTCTCCTGATTGGTTTTACGAGGATAATCCTTGTTATCAGCATAGAATAGCTATTCTGGATTTTACAATTTTAGTGCTTCTGAGAAAAAATTGTGCCTGGATGGCAAAAGCTCAGTCTGTATATACTAGTACATCAAATGCGAAACTTTCGATAATTAAGGAATAAAAATGATCTTTTATTTTCGAAAATACATATGTACAATATTTCTCAGCTCAGTTATTTAATCTTGATTAATGCTTCTTCCCTCCTCCTGCTCCTTCATCCGTTCATACATACACTGTCTCTTGTCGTTTGTTTCTTACCTGTTCTGCTCAATATACACCTGTTAATATTAAGTTCGAAAGGTAAAATCGCACGATTTTTCAATTTTTGCTATCTTTAAATCCGAAGAAATACGTCCTTTTAACAACATATATTATTTTCACCCAAAATACGTTTTTTTGATTTATAAACAGCGTTACAGACAACAAATTCTTATGTCCTTATAAAACTTCAGTAAAAATATTTCCTGATTTTATATGGTATGTAAGGCTGAAATAGAATGCAGCCAACAATTATAAATTCATAATTTTGAGCAGTACAATAAAATCTCGTACAGGACCATTGATGAAATGTTCGCTTCAAATATCTAGCATTGCCTTGTATCAGACCGAAAAGAAGAAAAATTCAATTCAAGAACACCCAAATCTATTCCACTTTCCAGCACACAGCGTGCCACACGCGCGAGCTCTGTGAGAACTCGTGATTTCCGCCTGCGCAGCTTTGCCTGGAATATCTGTTGGAATGCAATACCCTGATGTGAGCATACTTGGGACTTAGAATTTTTCCGCAAGATGAGCCTTATGCCTTCGATACACGAGCACTGCGAAATGAACATCTGGTGAATTCAATCCCGTCAGATCTTCATTTCGTTCAGGGCTGATACACTCTCACGCTTGAACTTCATTTGTGCCGATGAAATTTCAGAGGGACTCACTTTGATTCCAACACTACATAATTCACCCGCCATTGCGTGGTAGACATTTGGTTGCGTTTATATATATAACTAGCTGACCCGACAGACGTTGCCCTGACAATAACAAACACAACAAAAAAAGAATTGGCGAAATCGGTCCAGCCGTTCACGCGTGGCAAAGTCGGCATATACACCACGGAAACCCCCTCAACTCCTCCTTCATCTACTCCAACGGACACCCCCTCAACTCCTCCTTCATCTTCTCCCACGGACACCCCCTCAACTCCTCCTTCATCTTCTCCCACGGACACCCCCACAACTCCTCCTTCATCTACTCCCACGGAAACCCCCTCAACAACTCCTTCATCAACTCCCACGGACACCCCCACAATTCCTCCTTCATCTACTCCCACGGACACCCCCACAACTCCTCCTTCATCTACTCCCACGGACACCCCCTCAACTCCTCCTTCATCTTCTCCTACGGACACCCCCTCAACTCCTCCTTCATCTACTCCCACGGACACCCCCTCAACTTCTCCTTCATCTTCTCCCACGGACACCCCCTCAACTCCTCCTTCATCTTCTCCCACGGACACCTCCTCAACTCCTCCTTCATCTACTCCCCGGTGTACAAAATGAAAAAAAGTGATTCTGCCTGCGCAGGATTTGAACCCCGCTCCAACGCTCTACCGAATCGACTGAGCTCGTTAACAGTTTTCTGAAATTTTCCAATTTTCCGCGCAATTTTCTTAATTTTTTCTGAATCTAAACCATCCAGGGCGCCACCCAAACGCATACAAAAAAATTCATTCAAATCGGTCCAGCCGAAAATGAAAAAAAGTGATTCTGCCTGAGCAGGATTTGAACCCCGCTCCAACGCTCTACCGAATCGACTGAGCTCGTTAACAGTTTTCTGAAATTTACCAATTTTCCGCGCAATTTTCTTAAATTTTTGTGAATCTAAACCATCCAGGGCGCCACCCAAACGCATACAAAAAAAATTCATTCAAATCGGTCCAGCCGTTTAGGAGGAGTTCAATGACATACACACGTACAGTCGAATTATATATATATAGATATAAATTATATATATAATATATAATATTATTGTTTGTTTGTTTGTTTGGTTTTGGGTTACTGCCAACCGGCAGTGCACCATAAGGTGACTTTTGGCCCCGGCCGTTAAGCCATATTAGCCATGAACACAAAATAGTCTAATCTGTCACAAAGTAGTTAAGTAAAAGTGGACTTGTGCAGTCCCTGAACACAAAGTAGTCGTTGTTAAGGTTATGTTTGTATACTTGATATTTTAGGGTTGCCACGTTTAACAGGAACTCAAAAAAGTCACATCAGATAAACAAAAATGTCAAAGTCCGGGGATTCCAAATGAAAGATTCATCTCAAACAATCAATGTCACTTCTATTCTTACACTTTATCTAATTCGCTTAAGTTTAAAATAGCCTTTAATTTTAAGATTCTCAAAAGGTCACATCAGATAAAAAACAAAAAGTCAAAAACAGGACAATTCAAAGTCATAGACACAAAAGATTGATCACACAGACATATCTAATCAGGCACTGATCATTAAACCAAAAACTCCAATTGTCTATCTTTCTCTTTCTCTCGTTCACATACTGTTCTACCACGTGATCGAAAATTGGGGCAGACCCGTTACACCATTTAGGTACCGTTGGGATAACAGTAATTTTAATTAGCACATGGATGCTTTAGAATTTTAATCAATTTAATTATATCAATTTTTATCCACCAAGTTTTTTGGGCAAAATCAACCCTCGTCTAAGACAATCCCAGTCAACAATAAAAAAGCACTACTCAAAAACAAAGTCCGAACTCAAATCACACAATCCACACAAGAACGGTTAGGATGAAACGACATTCACAATACCACGTGGTTGCTCAAAATTTTTCTAAGATCCTGGGTAAAATCAATCCTAACAATCTAACTTAAGACCCCGTATCACAAAAAAGGCACAAGCAAGTCCACAAATGAGATCAAAATCACAATTCACTATTTTCCGGGGAGTGCCTAATTCCCGGTACATGATCACTTTGTATTATCTTTAGTAAACAAACACCCGTTAATATCTTTCTGCTAAGATATTTGAACTTGAAACACAAATTACAGAACGGTCTTGAATTAAAAACCGAAATTCTCACAAAATAAGAAATGAAATCTTATAAATGAACACAAGATACTAAACTAAAGAGAGTGTTCACTAAATTATGGATGGCGAGAGCCATCTCAAGATCGACCGAACAAGTCGACAGTTACGGAGGCACTGTATATAATATTAGCTGTGTTTTTTTCACATTTGCTCCGGTTCTAGGTCTAACAGGAAATTTTGCATTGAATTGAAATTGATGAGTAGTTATACATATCAAAAAATTTTGGCTTGGCAAAAATAAAATCAAGTTGCCTGGATTTTATACCCATTTTACGTCAAATAGCAACCCAAAAATTTATCTGGTTAAGGGTTTGAAGGTTGTTGATGCGCTTTCGCAAATTTTAAAATCTTTATATACGTGACAGTCTCTAAAATTTCAATTCAATGCAAAACTTACTGTTAGACCTAGAACCGGAACAAATGTGAAAAAAACACAGCTATTATAAATTTCATTTATTCGACGGTTTCGACATTTCGCTGACAGTTTGACAATGGAAATCAGCTGATTCTTCCAGGCATTTCCAGTCCTATTCGGCGAGATGTAGTTTTGGGAACTACGATTAGTACCTTCAGGATGAACATGTAAACGAAGTTCCGAACTCAATTCGCAGTGATACACGCACTACTGATAAACATCTCGGCCAGATGTTCATTTCGGAGTGCTCGTGTATCGAAGGCATTATGAATAGTCTGACAAGTTTTAAAGTCTGTGTCTGTACAGAAAATTGCGATGTTGCCAACGCTGACGTACATGTACTTTTCGTCTGTATCTGTACAGTCGGTATCAACAATTTTGATCTCCTTGCGTGTACTGAACATACGCGTTCTTGCTGCGCTTAGCTTGAAACTTTTGATCTCGACTGTAGCGAGACAACTACCTTCTTAAGTAATGAAAGTTCATCCGATGAAGATAATCCGTCACGATTTGACCCAAGAAAGAAGCTAAAAGGTAACAAAAAAAGTAATAACGTAGATTTAAATAAAGTTGGCGTTAGCAGTACTACAAAAGAGAAGAGACGCAAGCATATCCGATGTCACAAATGAACAACTCCGAGTTTAGAATAAGAGATGTGGCAAACTTAATAACGGAATTCAGTGGCAACAACAGTACCAAACCAACATCAAAACCTGGTTCAAAGATTTTGAAGAAATTTCTAATATGCTTAGATGGAATGAGCAAATGGCTGATGCAGTGCAGTAGGGGCGTTGTCAGCCTAGCGCTCAGTGTCATTACTGGACACTGCAGGCTGAACAAACACCTTCACAACATGCACATTAGTCAGACGCCATTGTGCAGATGTGAACGCGAGGAGACAATCGCCCACGTTCTCTGCGATTGTCCCCTCTACTTTAAAGCAAGGGCCGAGATACTCGGCGCTCAAATAGTAGCCAAAAGTGAGCTACAAACACTGAAGCTGCCCACAATCCTGAGTTTCGTTCGACGAACTAAACGTCTTACGGCTCACGAAGGGCAACTAGATCAAAATTGATGACAGACCTTCAACTGAGGTACGTACAATGGACCACATGGTATAAGTATAGGGTTATCACGCCCGCCTCCTGAAATCTACATCTACATCTAGATGGAATGAAGTAGAAAAATTTATTTACGCAAAAAATAAATTAAAGGGTTCAGCAAGAATTTTTGTTCGAACTTTCACGTGTAAATCATATACGCACTTGAAATCGAAGTTAATAGCGGAATTCAATAAAGAAATTTGCAAAGCAGATATTTATTTGAAACTTCAAAATCGCATGAAAAAACCGAAGGAAAGCTATCGTGAATATTTATACAAAATGATGGAAATTGGAAATGCAGCTGATGTTGATGAATTAGCGCTTATTCATTTCATTATAAATGGTATACATGACAAGCAAGAAAATAAACAAATTTTATACAATGCAACATTAGATGAGTTAAAGAATAAGTTAGATATTTACGAGAAAATTAAAACGAAATTCTCAACAGTATACAACAAAGCCAAACATGCGTATTCTAAGAGAACAAACGATTTTCATTGTTTTAACTGCGGTTCGAAAAATCATACACTAAAGGATTGTAAGCGGGAAACAAAGTGCTTTAAGTGTAACAGATTTGGCCATATATCTAAAAATTGCACTGATGCCATAAAAAGAAATCAACGTTATTTGCGCTCAGAATATTAAGGACGTTGTTATTAAAAATAATTCATCGAAAGCATTAATAGATACTGGGAGCGATATTTCATTAATAAGAGAAGATGCTTTTAGATGTTTGGAAAATACGCCGTTATCCAACCAAAAAATTTCTCTCACCGGCTTGGGAACAGGAAAGTATCAGTCACTTGGATGTTTTGACACAGATTTCTACGTAGATAATATTCGATTATCAGCTACTTTTCATGTAGTTCCCGTTAAAGCTATTAGATTTCAGTGCATTATTGGCAACGATGTTATTTCAAAAACTAAAGTAGTATTCGACAAAAGCCACATTACTTTCTGCAAACCATCGGAAGAAAATTGTATAATGCATATTGCGGAGATCAATTAAATAAAGTTGATGTGCTAAAGAAATACGAGAAAGAAGTGGAAATGCTTAGCACAAACTATAAGCCAATTAAAAATATTCAAACACCCATCACAATGGATATTATGGTCACTGACGAACAACCGATTTTCACCAACCCACGTAGGCTTCCTATTACGGAAAAACAAATAGTTACAAAACAAATTAAGGAATGGTTGTCAGAAGGGATTATAAGTCCATCAAAATCGCCTTTTGCAAATAATGTAGAAATTGTGAAGAAGAAAGATGAAGAAGATGATGACGAAGTTGATTCTAAGAAAAAGTCAAAGAAAGGTAAAGGAAAGAAAGGTGAAGAAGACGACGAGGAAGATTCTGACAAAACAAAGCAGAAAAAAGGTAGAGGAAAGAAAGGTCAAGAAGATGACGAAGATGATTCTATTAAGAAAGCCAAGGGAAAGAAAGAAAAAGACGAAGATTACACTAAAACAAGACGAAAATCAGCTGAAGACATGGAAGGACCTTTCGCCAAGAAAAAAATAAGGGGAAAATATGAAACTAGTGAAGAACGAGATCAAATGCGTTATGATGCTAAAAAACAAATAACTAAAATTCAAGAAGAAAACAGAAAAAGTTTTAATAACAAAAGAAAGAGAGCAATAGAATACGAATTAGGCGATCTTGTCGCAATAAAAAACACCCAATTTAAAGTCGGTAAGCTCTCTAACGATTTTTTAGGTCCCAGAAAAGGACGTCATGGACGATACATCGTAAGAAAATGTACAAACAGCGAAGGACCCATAACAACAGCAACAAGTTGCGATAACATGAAGCCTTGGAGATCAGAAGAATATACAGAAAATTTGCTTCAAGATGAGGATTCGGAAAATTCATTCGGGCCGAATGAATCACAGGATGTCCGAGTGTGGAGGTTATATGTAGTAGCCAGTAGTTGATCACAGTAGCCAGTCGGTAGTTGGCAGTCGTATAAAATAAAGGACAGTCGTTTAATTCGACACAATCGTGTAATTATCACAGTCGCTCACAGTCGTATTTATCGCAGTTGTAAAAGTTGGAATTGTAGACACATTCAATAATAAATTTAAGCTATTTTGAGAATAACTAGTCATATTTAATTAACGTGAATCCTACATATATAGAGATAGATAGATGGATAGACCACACTTTAACGTTTTTTTTCCTGATGACCTAATTTAAACAACATTAAACTAATATCAAATGAGAATGTGTCAAGGATGGAATTGGGAGTGGATATTGAAAGAGTTAGTTCAAACATTAAATAATTCATTTATTAGTGTCCTATACACGTTTTTTACGGAGCTCGCGCGGCGCACGTCTTTCTCGTTGGGTCACGGTTTTCGCAGTGCTTTTTTCATCCTTGGCAGCGTCATCATGGAGGCATTCGGTAAGTTGTGGAATTGCCAGATCGTCTGACAAATGTCTAACGACTGTTTTCATTATTCAATATTTGAACAAGACCAAAAAACTAATACATATTACAGTAGTTGGATATCATTTTAATTTCAAGTAACAAAAGAGGGTTGCCACCTTTCATGAGGGAACTAAAGGAGGCAACATGCTATAGTAAAGTGTATGTATGACAGCGTAGCCAAAAATTCTTGCCATCTTGAATCTTCAAAGATTTTAGCAGGTGCTTGACTGTCACTTTTGTGTAAACAAAGAGCCGCGAAGTAAGTTTTTATTAATTGGGGAGTATAGGAAATTTGAAAAGCGTAAACGTTACGTAGGACTTAATGTTTATGTAAGTTGCAATTATGGAAATTTCACATATACGCTGAACCAACATCAAAATAAGCGTAGATAGGAAACTTCCCTAACTGCAGTCATAACGTAATATGCGTAAAACTAAGCTATCAGCTGTTTGAGTTAACAAGAATTGCTATGGAGCTACAAAAACCGGACAAGTGCGAGTCGGACTCGCCCACCGACGGTTCCGTACAAATTTGTAGGTACATATTAGGTCTGTTCTTGTTGTTGTTGTTTTGATTTAATATTGCCCGGCGGGCGTCACAGGAATGTGACTGTGGTCACGGCAACCAAGGCCACATTGACCAGTGTCTCAAGCAGAACTGCAACCCAAATTGATAAGTAGTTGTGTTTGTTGAGCCAACAAACAGGCGGGGGCCAAGCAAGTGCCAGCAAAAACAATTGACCAATATCCACCAGCTCCAGAAAGCGTCACCCCTTGTATTTTCCTCTCTTAGTCAAAAAGTTTCATGGATCACAACGTCAGTCAAGACTTAGAATGTACACAAGTTTAAGCTCCACATCATGACATAAAGTGACAGATTGCTCTCAATAATTTAAAGTTCTTGATTTATAAGGAAATGTCACTGGTATGAGAATATCACCAATTTATATGCAAATGTCCCATCCGGTATATAAAGTCAAATCAGGGAATCATAACTTTATCACACACAATTTACATAAAAGTTAAAAATGACAGGAACGAACTATTCAGAAATTATCTGTGTTTGGCCTAGATCAATCAATATTTGATTGGAAGTCCGGTTAAGAGAAAACAATTCTCCACACAATCTCCAAGAGCCAAAAAAAGGAGCAGTACACTGGGCAAAAGCTGGCTCATATATGTATGTGTACGTATCCATTCTATTGTCTTCACACACCGTTACGTTGTTCCGTTAAAGCACCCAAAATTGAGCACGTGGATGCAAAAAATTTTAAATTAGGTTGGGTAAAATATACCCCCCATGTCATGAAAATTATTAAAAAATTCTTCCTGAATGCCATCATACACAATAAAAAGGTACCCAATGCTAAAACATTTAGGATTCTCCGCAAGAACTTCACGACTCTCCTATGTAATCGCCCAGAGGCAACCCGTTACAACGAAACACAGCCGCTATGCAGCACCGTTATGCAAGCCCAAATTTACGCACGTGGACACCAAAAATTAATCCCTTCGTTGATTAAAAGTTACCGAACACAAAATCTAGGAGGTACAGCTGTGTATGAATTGCCACAAAAACTCTGTATCCGCACAGCAGACCCCATGCAATCATAATTATCACTTTCAAAATTCCACAGACACCGTTGTCCCTTTATCGCATGAGCGAACTCCAGTACTTTATGGAAACAAACATAGAATTTCTTAAATCATAAGAAAACGATACGCTATTATACGTGAAACTTCACCAAAAACAGCACAAACGATAATTCTCCTTATGAGAATTTTCAATCACGAAACTCCAAGTAATTCAAAGAGCACTTGGAAGGCGAGAGCCATCTGAATGTCGACCGAACGGTCTGACGGTTACGGAGGTACTGAGGTCTGTTCTTTGAGAAATTCGCTAAAAAAAAACTGGTGCGCCACAGGGCGAACTGAGTGTTGTCAAAAAAAAACCAGGGCGCACCTCGGAGGAATGAACGAACATGGAGTGGAAACGAGCCGAAAAAAGTGAAGCCATTTCAAAGATAAGTGAGTAGAAACACTCACACATAGACACCACTCAGTACAGGCGTCAAATTTTTGCTGGCACTAGGGGGGGGCCAACTTTTGCAGGCGATTTAATTTATTGTAGCCACCTGTTCTGCATGTGGACATCGCTCGGGGACCTAAAACCCAATAAAAAGAAAGTATTAAGTAAAGTAATATTTCTATCATTATATTAATTTATGCTTTGACCCCCCAAAAAAAATTTTTATGGTGACGACTTTGTCATTCATTTGCACAAATCTGACAGTTCTTCTGGAGCGAAAACCACTTCAGTTAAGAATGAATTTTTCGATAAAATCCAATCATTTTCACAATTTTTATCAAATGAAATTACTAAGTGTAATTTTCTTAAATACCTACTTGTGAAAAGAAATCCCAGAGATCACGTAATTCATCACATTTTCGCAGCCAGGCACAAAACACTTTCTCGGCATTTTTCTATATTTTTCTGCAAAATAATTAAAATATGTATATAACTAGCCCTTTCCAGAAATTAACGCAACATTAAAACATAAAAATTACACTTTATAACCCGCATTTAAGCAAAAACAAGCACAAAATTACCTCTTTGCGCGTTTGCTCATTATGGAACTGCACATTAAAGTTCCCGCTCGTTTCTCGTTTGACACTTAATTTGACAATCAATCTCCCATTTGACAATCAGTCTCCCGGCTTTTTGGCTTCACTCACGTACAGGGATTTTACACGGTGCTTTCACTCCATGTTCGTTCATTCCTCCGAGGGGCGCACCGAGACGCACTGGGTTTTGGTATCTCAAAGAACGCAAATTCGTTATTTTTTCGGTGCAAAAAAGAAGAAGAAGAGTAGAATTGTCAGTTGTGTTGCAATTTTAGCCGTATTCAGAAACTAATTCCGGGACCAGAACGAGGAACTACTTAAAACTACTTAGAACCACCCGGGTTGAGGCGAGTTTCTGAACAGTTGACACATTTATATAAGTAGTGGTAACTGTCACAGGCAATTATCATACAAAAAGAAATTTGTCGTCGGTAACATCTCTGCGCGAATATAATTTATTAATAATGGACGAAAGTGTTAAATTGTGCGTGCAAGCCATAATTCAGGCAAGTGAAGCGTGTAATAACAAATGTATTATGTATAGTGATAAAAAAATATGTACTATTTTCAGATAAACCAGATGTTTTCAAGAGCCATTTTCCACCGTTATTAGTGCTGCATGTTTCTTCACAATTTTATAGAGGAGCAAAATATATCTAAAGGCAACGAAGACAGTGATATTGAATATATTAAAGAAGAACCTCATTCTTCTCAAGTTGAAGCAGAGGAAACAGAACAATATTACGTAGAATGAAATGCAGTACTTAAGCGAAATCAAATATGCGAGAGACTTTGGGCAGAAAAAAAATTAAATAAGAGAATATGTTTTAAAGTTTATATTTTATATATACATACATATATTATAATAAAGAAGTTTTTGAAAATATTTGGATTTTTAACACAGCCTTTAATTTCCTCAGCACAGATCTTGCCATTTATTCGCGCGAACAACATTTTTCTTAAATAACTTAAATAATAAATAAGATTTGCCACTTGACAGTTATTTTGCCGAAATTTCAATCTTACCAACACATTCAAACCAGAGTGTCATTCCTTTAAATCCGAGAAAAATTCGGAATGATTGGAACCTCGTTCCGGAATCGGAACTTCGATTTCTGAACAGCATGGGAGCTCGTTCCGCTCGATTTCAGAACAGTGTGGGTTCAACCCAATCGTTCCGGAATTAGTTTCTGAATACGGCTTTTGCAATTATGTACTAACTAAAGACAAACCATAATGAAATTTCACGCACCTTTTCACTTCTCACCAAAAAACGACAATGACATATGATCATGTGCCTACTTGTGTATAAATTTCGAAAAAGGAAAACTTTAGTATAAAACTTTAGTATAGTGGCAAAACGCGATGAATTCGAAAATAATAATGGATAATAAATATTACAAATTTATTAACCAGAACACAATTAAATAATAAAGCAATAAATACTTCATTGCCATCCATTTATCCATAGAAGAGCGAAATTTAACTGATAAAATAATTATCAGTCCATTACCTTTTTAGTTAAAATTATTTATATTATAATAATTACTAAGATAATTTGAAATAATAAAATACACACTTCTTAGTTTAAATAATTTATTTCAAAATCTCTCTATTAAACCAATAAATTCTTCAATTCAATTTAAATTCAAATTCAAATGCCGCTAGCCGTTACAACTCGACTTCGCCCCAGCATAAAACTCGGTTTTAGTTGGTGCGCAGCGAAACGCACCGAGTGCTGTCAAAAATTCTCAAAGAACGCTAAAACGAAAAACTGAGTCGCACTGAGACGCACCGAGTGCTGTCAAAAAGTCACAAAGAACGCTAAAACGAAAACCCAGTGCGCCACGGTGCGAACCAGTTTTTTTCAGTTCTCTCAAAGAACAGACCTATTATAAATAGTTCAGGAATCGAGTCTCGCAGTTTTTTCCGAGCTCTTCCCACAATTCAGTTTCCAAAACTCTTAATTACTTATATGTATTATTGTGTTTTATAAGTGAAATTGTGGTTATACATACTAACAGTTCATACCTAAATTAGTTAGGTAACCTAATCAAAGTTGCTTAACCTCAATGATTGATTACGTGCTTTAAAAGACTATATTTTTTATGATTTAATTACAAATGTATAGTTTTCAGATTTTTCCCTGTACTTATAGTATAAGACGATATTACCTGCCAAATTTCATAGTTATAGATCACCGGAAAGTACCCTATAAATTTTGATTCCCTTGAGAGTGTCGAAATATACGTTTTTTGCGGCATAAACGGCCGTATCTTTTTTTTACGTTAACTTAGAAGTTTGACAGCTTCAAGGGACTGTAGACCTGAGTATATGGTTTTAATTTGAACTCAATACCTCCACGCGTTCCCGAGATAAAGGGTCTTGACAGACAGACAGACGGACAACAAAGTGATCCTATAAGGGTACCGCTTTATCCTTTTGGGGTACGGAACCCTAAAAATCGTGCTTTCATCGAGATATATTATAATATTTATCTTGTTTTGGTCTTCTTTCATTCTGTAAAGAGGAATTATGAATTTAAAGGATTAGTGAATGTGATGAAGTAATTAGTTTAATATTTAGAATGCCAATTTTCAAGGCAATCAATCGAAATCTGGAAGTGTTGACCGACATTTTGAAATCCTATAATTTATACGCATAAGAAGTAGCATACATATTATGTACGTATGTTAAATGGGAATAAAAAATAAGAAATATTGAACCACGCGTTTATTATTTTTCTGAAAATTGACAGTTGTGGGGATAACTTAATCCCCTACCCCCACCAATCGAGGGGAAAGAGTGGTGGGGATGTCAAGTTTGGTGTCATTGGATATCATTTCAAAAAAGAGTTGGCACGTGTTTTCTCCTTTTTTCAAACCGATGTGTATTTCTCGACATATGTGATTGTTCCATGACTTTTTAACCACACTGTATATTAATCAAAACGCTAAGGAGTGCCATGTTTTAAAGTATAAATTTTTTAAGTCGAATAGGCCTAAAAGGAGTTTCGAAAAATAGTATATAACAATACGAGGACGCCAATCAGCTGATTGGCACACGAAAACGGAATTGGGCAAAATAAAAATTTAATATTTTAAGCCGGTCTTTTCAGTTTTTTTAGCTAGGCGCCATATTAAGAGATGGTGCGGGAGGGAATTGTGTTGGAATTGAACCAACCCTCATTCCCACATGTCAAATTTGCGTAAAATGTAAAACTCCTTTTAGGGAAACCATATACTTAAGTTCGGTTAACGTTCTGAATTTGGTGTCTTTTGAGTAGATCGGAAAACTGAATAAGTTCACCAAATTAACTTCTACGAGCCACCGCTGCATTTTAGTTCTATTGATTAATACAGTAATTTGAAATCTTTTATGACCACTTCAAAATTTCAGGAACTTTTAATTTTTGAAGCATACTTTTTCCATTGTTCGACAGAAGAGGAAAGTTGTTCCAGGGCTAAAATAATTCTCAAAGTATCCTTTTCCATTGGTTTTCTCCCCTCTGCCCAACGTACAAAAGACGTTTCCGAAAATTAAAAGTACGTGAAAAACTGGAGTGGCCCTAAACATTTTCATAGCATTGTATTTTGGTTAATGTCTTGCAAAGTATACTTACTTTCGTCATGTAAAATGCTTATTCGCTTATCATTTGTGACTCTGTTGGTGCCAGCTGATAAAATGTCCTGAGAACCTTTTCTCCAAAGGACAGTGTCGTTTAAATATGGTACTGTAACTACGCACGTGAGTAGGGCATCTCTTCCCTCTGGCACAACTGAAGGTCCTCCTGTGCCTGAAAAATAAAGTTTTGAAATCAATTATTAATTTCTATATAAATTATATACATGGGCACCTTCTAGCTCTTTTACCATATTTAACCCGTTAATATGTAAGTGCTATTAAAGATTGCTCATATTTGGTATTTAACCCTGTTCAAGAGTGGACTATAATGTTACTAAAATCAGTGTATGTGAAATAAAATCATAGCCCAAACAAAAGTTCCTCTAATAAAATAGCATTCCTATCCTACAGCGTTTCATCAAAGTCCGTGGGAAGGCCTTTTCCTCAATCTGTTTCTGTACATATCCTAACTTATCACAGTTTTACTCTGTCTGTATTATGTCAATTTCCGCAAATTTACATTGTCAAAATTGAGTGATAAGTACACCCTCATCGATACTATCTAATAACCACGGCCAATACATTGGTTTTATTTTATTCTATTTATTATGCATCTTATAAAATCAAACAAGACAGGGAAAAAGACTAGTACTAGCTTAGTAAGTATAGAGAGTGTCGCATCTTATTCTGGATAATCTTTGTCCAGAATATGCGACACTCTCTATACTAAGCCAAACCACTATTCCATATGCATTTCCGAAAACTTGGGAAAAATAAATTTCGCCTTAGGTAAGACAGCAAAGCACTACTGCCTACCATTCCTTAGGTAAATTCCCATAAGAGCGAACGAGGCAAAAGTAGGCAACCACCAACTGCTCCCCTACAGCGCTTTTTTTATATGGAGTTTTCGGATTCTTCCAATGTGGATGTTTGCGTGCGGCATCACCACTGTCATGGTGTTAGTTCCTTCCGGTTGCAATGTTCTGATATAGGAATGCCAGAATTAAAAGAAGGGAAGAGGCAGGTAGCACACAGAGGCCCTTAAATACGGATACGCAGATTTTGTTTTTGCTTTTCTGCTCAACCAATTTGATTGTGTGTGGCTCCAGCGGCCGCGTACAAAGTAGGCCTGATTCTTTCAGAGAAGTTTTTTATCCCTTCCTTTGACATGAGCTTCTTATTACTATCTACTTCTCGCAAAATTCTCAATTCTCGCTTGGGTGGCGGTGGCGTCACCAAAATTTTAGCGAATACGTCATGAGTGTCGCATCTTATTCTGGATAATCTTTGGTGCCAAGCTCGAAAGCACGCAGCCCGCAGAAGCAACTGAATAAAAATATGGATAGGGGGTAACTCTGCCGTGAGGGGAAAGGATAAGCACCGCTGCGTGTGTTCGAGCTTGGCACAGCCTTTCCCCTACTGCGTCTAGTGCTTTCGTGAGCGAGAGCTATATCAAGTTTTATTCGCCCAACGTTCTCACCAAAAGCTTTGGGGTACTACGTGGGCCAAAGAATATGGAAACTAGTTTCCATATTCTTTGACGTGGGGTACCCCAGAACAAAATATTTCATTCAATCATTTTGTTCGCGATGCAAGTTCTTTAGGTTTTTATATTCTTTGCTTATACGCAACGCCGCGCCGCCCGGCTAATTCGAGAAGGAAGGGTGAAGTTACATTTTGCTGATAAGAGCGCCATGTCAGTTTTTTTAAAATGCGACATAAAACACGAATCGATATGCGGGAGGAAGAAAAAGCAAAAAACCAGATTTCAAAGAGTATATCCACAGAATAAAGCCTAATTCAGAAGGCCCATCTAGAACAAACATTTGGTCCCTGTTTCAGTCTACAGATTTTTTAAAAAAAAATCCCACTGCAGAAAAACTGATGAACAAGGGCATATACTCAACGCCAGCGACTTAGGCCCCGATTCTACATAGCATTTAAGAGCTCTTAACCTCTTATTTGAGGAAATAAAAGAATTTGTATTCTATGTAGCAAGTTAAGAGACGTCAAATATCAGCTGATCTCTTAACATGAGTGGTGAGTTTTTATTAAAAGAATTCGAATTCTGTGTACGAAAATAAGAGAAATATTTAACCTCAATTGCCTCTTAATTTAAGAGGCTCAAATGTAGGTGCTCTAAAGTCAAACGCTGTTGAAAAATGGAAAGTGTGTGATCTTTACCGAAGAGGTCTAAGTATACGCGAAACATATTCTCTTGCCCGTTTTCACTAGAGCTCGATGGATCTTTTAAAATATTGGAGAAATGTCTTGAATTGTGAAATTCCGGACCTTATTATCTAATAAAACACAATTCAATTAGTTTGTAATTATTGTTTTAATTCATCATATAATTATACTTCACAGCCTTTAATGGCACTTGGATTGAAAAAAAAACTTAAAAACTACAACAAAGAGTGCATTTAAAAATGCATCAAAACCATTTAATTATACATAATTCACAGCCTTCAATGGCACTTGGATTCAAAAAAATACTTAAAAACTTGGGGCCTTATTCTCGTTGTCACGCGAATCGGATCGAAAAGAGCTCATAAAAGCACCTTTTGAATTGAAATTCCTTAATAAAATTCAAAATTTTTAGCAAATTCATCTCAGTTACCTTTGACTTCAATTAATTTTCTCGTTCTAAGTGACTAAAATACTCGATTGATATTTTTTACCTACTATTTTAGTCACGTAGAACGAGAAAATTAATTGAAGTCAAAGATAACTGAGATGAATTTACTAAAAGTTTTGAATTTTATTAAGGAATATCAATTCAAAAGGTGCTTTTATGAGCTCTTTTCGATCCGATTCGCGTGACAACGAGAATAAGGCCCAAAGAGTGAATTCAAAAAAGCATCAAAACCTCCTCGATGCACAATTCAGCGTAGCAGTCTCTGAAGCTGAATTGTGCATCGAGGAGGTTTTGATGCTTTTTTGAAAAATTCCTCTCTCTTCGTCCCTTATACATGCTTTTGTGCCAATAACGACACTGCGTTTGCAATAGTGCCGATGGCTGACACGAGTTGAGAAAAATTTTCTTGGTTGCGTTGCTCCACTCTTCTTCTCTAGTGTTCGGACTTTTTTATTACATCTGTAAGCACTTCCAGGGACTCTGCAACTTTAAATATTCGCATATCAAGAATCACTATTGTTGAGAAATTTTACTGTGTGTACTTACGAGCTGATTTTCGCTGGCGCGCTGGTGTAGGCGAAGATATTTCGGAGGAAGATGTTGCTCTTATTGGTGCGAGTATCTCAGAAACGGTCGATTCTTCTGCAGTCGTCTCCGTCAGTCCTATATCATTTATACTTGGGTCGCCTATTTTGTGCGACCTGTTCAGAGAATCTAGCACAGCAGGATTCCCGGCTGCAAAAGCCGTGAAGGCATCATGTTGGCAGCGGGTTGTACGCGCAGATCTTTTTCTTTTTAATGTGGGGAGTTCCTCCTCCTCTTCCTCGAGGTGTTCTACAATTAATGCCATAATCGTTTCAAATTATATAAATGTACATATATAAAATATTACCTATTAAGAAATCTACTTCCTCCATTCTCGCACGAAAGCACCAGTCCACCAAGAAAAGAACGAACTCAAACACACCGAGTTTGACACATGACCGACTGCTGTGGTGAATCTCTTATTTTTTAATTTTGAAATTCACCACATCTCTGTTACATAGAATAGAGCCACCTCTTAACATTTTTTTAAGATATTAAGAGATCTGCTTAAAATCTGCTACATAGAATCGGGGCCTTATTTACTTGTGCGCATGCCATATGTAGCTCGGGCTGCTCGGCTCGACTCAAGCGCTGCACGTATAAGGAATGGGATTTTGACGTATTGGGAAATTTTGCTTTCATAGAACGATTTTTTGTTCTAGATGGGCCTTCTGAGTTAGAGCTGGTACACACTAGGCGTTTTTGAGCGCGCGCTTTGCTAACGCGCGTTCCACGAACCAAAGGGTCCAATACATCCGTACACACTCAAACGCGCGGTTGTGCTCAGGAGCGGAGCACGCGTTAGCAAAGCGCGCGCTCAAAACCGCCTAGGGTGTACCAGCTCTAAGAGCTAGTACACACTAGGCGTTTTTGAGCGCGCGCTTTGCTAACGCGCGTTCTACGAACCCAAGGGTCCAATGCATCCGTACACACTCAAACGCGCGTTTGTGCTCAAGCACGCGTCAGACCCGCGCTCTCGGATTTTTGTTCGATCGCACGTTTGGTTAGGGTCAGCTGCGCGCTTTGAGATATATGCACCGCCGTTTGGCTGTACACATTCGATCGCGCGCTTCCGTGTTAGAATGCACATATTTTGTGAGAATGGTGGTAAAGAAGCCACACACAAGCAATCACTTCGACGTCCAGCCGGTATACTTGCCCTACTAATGCGCGTCGAACGCGGTGTGCTGAGCGCGATGTGTGTACGCTACCAATGCGCGATGAACGCAACGCCAAACGCCTAGTGTGTACCAGGTCTAAAGGTATTCATGCAAACGCGTATTGAGCTCATATCCGCGTTAACCGCGTACGTTTATGATCCTCGTAAATGAACTGTCAAAATTTGTATGGAAAATGAATGTAGCACACAAACCTCGTAACTCTACGCGGCAATTTGGCTGTGTAAACGATCTAGTAAACTTACACAAACGTCAGTGCTGAAAAATGTCTAAATTAAGTCGATTATCTAAAATATTGAAATGGTTTGGCAAAACAAATTTTACAACCAACGAACACTACCATCGTTGTTTCCGAATAATTCTATCATTAATAAATCAAGAGGGAAATTTTTCCCAATGTTTTATTAATTTTAATTCCTCACTAACTCTTGACTTTTTCTTTGAATCGTTGAAGATAAAGCCAAAGGAAACGCTATACCGTGTGAAAGCCCTGTACGGGAGTGTAGTAAAAACGCGGGTGCTTTTAGAAAGAGAGGCACTCATTGAATAAGCGAGACGGAAGAAGCCGCACCCCCTGACCGAATTGTTAAATGTGTTTTTGGCTTGGTGTTTCAGTTAATATAATTTCTTATTGTATTAAACGATTGTGAAAAACATTGCGAGCATGTACGGAAGACTTGAAATTTGGTACATTCTAACTTTGTTTACACTGCAATAGACAGGTTATGTGACGTCACAATGTTTTAGTTATCCGTTTAAAAGACGGAGTTAAAATAGAATTTTCGGGGGGTTTGTGCACAAAAAATTGAAGATTGTACAATTTTTGAATAAAGTGATATTAAGGGCCTGTCCGAATCCAAGTTTATGTCTACGTCTTCGTCTCGTTATAACAGTTCATGACAGCAAACCGAGCTCAGCTCTGTTCAAATTCATGTCTACGATGTGAGTTTAGCTACGTAGTATAACAGTTTAGATTGCTGTGCTTGATGAGCGAGTTAAGGCTTGCGTTGACTTCGTGAGGCGGTATGAAAACTGTTATTACGAGACGAAGACGTACACATAGACTTGGATTCGGACAGGCCCTAAACCAACAAAAATATTTATAATGAAAATGCACTTTATTAATTAAATTTGAAATTTAGATTCTCTGTAAGATCTTTTGTTTACCTTCCTTACAGAATGTGTTTTTTTTGCGCTGCCGACTTACACAAAAATTGTCTTCACTAACACTAGTCGAATTTTACTAAGCTCCGAAAGTGATATCACGCTTCGTTAGGGTTAATCTTCAAAGTTTTGAATTCACTACTTTTTAATATTAGTCGACACCCGAACAGCTGATCGATTTACACTCATATACACACTTTAGAAAGTGGTGCGTTCATGAAATGCTGCGCATAAATACATGTAAGCACAGATAAAATAATATACAGATGCAGAATGGCGTACTTCTGTAGCGAGCAGCAGCCAACTCCTTGTAGCCAACTAAAGCTTTATTCCTAGCCAACTGGGCTTTCTTCTTTAGCTATGTTCAAACCAAAGATTATGTAAAGTAATCTTTGGTTCAAACTCATTCCAAAGTTCTTTATAACAGTAGGACAGTTATATAGCTACTCGATTCTTTTATTTACTTTACAGTTTTGTGCGCTTGGGCTCAGGGCTTATCATATGTACATATATGGAAGCATCAGGCGCGTTTTGTTTCCAGCTAAGTTCCCTTCTACTTCGGTCTCATTTCGAATTCTCATCTTGGAGTGATTGGTTATGCGTTTTCGTTGTTCATCAAATTAAATACATATTCTCTCGGCGATTATTTATCTTGGCATTGAATTTGGTACATTCGTTGGATTTCTGAACTGACTTCGATTATTGATTTTTGAATATTTTTCTGGCTTTTTGATCCTGGCATTGAATTGGGGACATTCTTTTGATCTTTGTTTATGAATTGATTTTGTTAATTGGTTTTTGTACATTTGTTGACACATTTGGATTATCTATATCGATCTTGAGATACAGAATTTAATTATGTCTGGTAGATCTAAAAATTGGAATATAAAGTGCAGCATTATTTGTTGCCAGGCTACTGCAAAGAATTATCCAACTCGTAAATATTTTAATTTTCCCAAACCACGATCAAATATTGTAATTGGTTGCAAGCTTGTTCCAGTTCGCTTAGCGAACTACAAGTTAAGAAAAAGCCATATATTTGTAGTTCTCATTTTGACGAAAAATATCTGGGAAAAAAATATTTAAGAAAAGATGCTGTACCATCACTGAATTTAGAGTTTCGCCCTTCTGTTTCAAGAACTCGTTCACCTTCTCCTCATGTTGATCCTTGCCAAGCTCTTGTTATATATCAAAGAAGATTTGTACAAAATGAAATCACTCTTGATGAATTAAATCAAGCCTCAAAATATTTTAGTACAAGAGCATCTACACCAGTGTCTTGAATTGTATGCGAAAAATGCTCCAACCATTACAAAGTAATAAACATGTTAAAAAATAATAATAAAAAGCTTGAGACAGAAATTAAGGCGTTAAAACGGAGCAAGCTAATATTGCATAAGGTAAACAAGGTACTAAAGCAAAAAATTTTAATAAACAAAAGGGCAAAAACGAAACAATTCAAAAAAAATTTAAGGGAAAATATTGATCTAATGGAAAATGTAAATAACAACGCAAAAACATTTGCTAAAATGATTTTATTTCAACCAAGAACTTATTCAGAGTCCGAAAAAAAAATTGCTCAGTGTATCTATTTTCGTTCTTCAGCCGGTTATACTTTTCTTCGTAATGTTCTTGAATTACATATGCCCCACCCAACTTCTTTACAAAAATGGTCAAAAATTAAAAATTTATCTCCAGGAGTTAATTATAATATTTTACAAGAAGTCAAAAACCAAGTTGATCGATTGCAAGATAAAGATAAAAAAGTTATTCTAATGTTTGACGAAATGTCTATACAAGAGAATCTGGCATACAATAGAACTCTAGATAGAATGCACCAGTCCATCTGGTTTGCATAATATCGAATAATAATTTATATATATATCGTGTGAAGTTCTACGAAACGCACAAATGTGTCACAGTGTAAAGGTGGGTCCACACTGAGCCACCGAAAGCGAACGCATGAGTACACATGTTTGCAATCCAAGTTTTCTAGTGTGTACGCTGAAGAAACATAAAAAAACATGCGCGTTCGCTATGTTTGCTTTCATAATCACGCGTGCTGCACAGGCGTCCGTAGATATGCAAGCAAACACAAGCGAAATTTTTTAAGTGTGGACGCCTTTTGAGAAGGCGTCAATCAGGTTTCCTTGCATTTGCATGTTTTCCATTCAAGTTGGAAAATCTGAGCGAATGTATATAAAATATGGCGAATATTTCGTGTTTTCTACCAATTTTCTATACAAACTTCGGTAAATTTTGAATTTGAGCCCTCATTTAACTCGTATACATGTCCAAGGAATCGATTGGTACAGCGTTTCCTACATGATATCAAAACAGCCTCTTTTTTTTTTTTTTTTTTTTGTTGATTTATTAATGAATCACAGTATGTATATAAGTAAAGGCTCAGTAATTGCAATTATAACTTCATTGTCCGATATATTGAGCAAAACTGACAAAAATTCATATGCTGGAGTCGCTATAATTTCACAATCGAAATGAAACTCAAGCACAGGGTATAGCACACATTCGTTCTAATTTCCTTGACGTACACACTCGGCAAACTTGTTTGTTTGTTTAGGACTTTAGGGTTTTCTTCTTTGTTTGTTTAGGGTTTTTTAATTACCTTCGCTAAAGATTCGTGAGGCTTCCGCACTGCTTTTCGTAGAAATTTATGTTCGTTCACATTTGGCAGCAGCACGGAACAAGAGCACAGGGTATAGAACAGATTCGTTCGCGTTTGAAACGCGTACACATTAAGCGAAAACTTGTACTCGAACACATATGTTCGCTTTCGGTGGCTCAGTGTGGACCCACCTTAATGTGTTTATATCTTGGAGGAACGAACGAACATGGAGTGGAAGAACCGTGTAAAATCCCTGTACGTGAGTGAAGCCAAAAAGTCTGGTTTTTGATTGTCAAAAATGGTTTTTGATTGTCAAATGATGAACGAGTGGGAAGCTTCGGTTTGTCAAGTGTAGTGAACAAGCGAGCTAAGAGGTTTGTGCTTGTTTTGTGTTTTATTTTCAGTAAAAGTGGGTCACAAGGTGTAATTTTTATGTTTTAATTTGTGAAACGTGATAATTACATCTATTGTGGGTTATTTTATAGAAAAAACTGAGAAAAAATGCCCTAAAAAATTTTTTGTGCCTGGCTGCAAAAATGCGGAGATTTACAGGAACTCTGGGGATTTCTTTTCACAAGTAGGTATTTAAGAAAAGTACACTTAGTGATTCCATTTGAAAAAAATTGTGAAAATGATTGGATTTTATCGAAAAATTCATTCTTAACTGAAGTGGTTTTCCCTCCAGAAGAACTGTCAGATTTGTGCAAATGAATGACAAAGTCGTCACCATAAAAATTTTTTTTGGGGGTCAAAGCATAAATTAATATAATGATAGAAATATTATTTTACTTAATACTTTCTTTTTATTGGGTTTTAGGTCCCCGAGCGATGTCCACATGCAGAACAGGTGGCTACTGTTATATATGTATGTGTGAAGTATTGAAATCACAGTCATGTATCACAGTCAAGTAGTCAGTCAGTTGCTAGCACTCGTGTAAGAAAGACTGAATTAAAATGAAGTGAAGTACACGTTCGGACTTTTTAATTATTCCTGTACATCCCAGATATAACATGGCGCAGTCGTTTTGAAGTTGTTATTGAAACAAAAGGTGGAAAGAAAAATCACAGTGCAGTGACTATGGAGTCCCTAAGAGCACCAGGTCCAATGAATTTTGAAGGGAGCATTAGCTCTGCCTGGAATAAATTTAAGAAACTCTTCGAAATTTTTATAATAGCAAGTGACTCTAGTGGGAAAATATCCGATGAAAGAAAAATTGCAGTTTTACTAAATCTCATTGGTGAAAAAGGTGTTGAGATATTTGATTCTTTCGGACTAACTGGTGATGAGAAAAAAGTTTATAAAACAGTTATAAAAAAATTTGATGAATACTGTGATCCGAAAAAGTACATAATCTACGAACGATTTTTATTTCACTCAAGAAAGCAGCAACACGGTGAATCATTCGAAAACTTTTTGGCGGAAATTACAAAGCAGTCTAAAAAGTGTGATTTCACAAATGCAAGTGAACCGATTACAGATCAAATGCTGAGGGATCGCATAGTGTTTGGCATCAGCAGCAAAGATCTTCAAGAAAAGCTGCTAAGAACTGAAGACCTAAATTTGAAAAAAGCAATAGACATGTGTAGGGTAGCGGAAATAACTCATAAACATGCCCAGGAGTTAAGGCAAAGCAGCGAGATTCATCAAGTGACTCAAAAGTCCAACAGCTATAAACCTTCATATGAAGCAAAAGGAGGAAACCGTTATCAACAAAATTTGAAAAGCAGAGCAAACAACAGTTCGGGAAACAACAGCAACCAAAAAGTGACGAAGTGCACCAAATGCAGTTATACTCATGGGCCAAATAGGTGCCCGGCATATGGAAAAATTTGCAGCCGATGTGGGCAACGAAATCATTTCGCTTCAGCATGCAAGAAAATAATACATAACCTGGAAGTAACTAATGATGACTCTACTGAGAATAACTTGGAAGATGAACTAGATAATTTGGTAATAGATACATTAAGTATAGATAGTGTGAATAAAAAAGACAAATTTTGGTATGTTAAGGTTAAAATATTTAATTCTTTTGTAGATTTCAAAATAGATTCCGGATCAGAAGTTAACACCATACCATATAGCGTATTTTCCGAATTGGTGAAAAATAACAAACAAACTCTTAAACTCAAAGAAGTTAAACAAAAAGTTGAATCCTATGGAGGATTCACCTTGAATGTAATTGGAGCAACTGATCTAGATGTAAGTTATAAGAATTTAAAACATACGGAAAACTTTATTATTGTAAATTCAAATACGGTACCATTGCTTGGACTTAATGCGTGTCTAAAATTAAAATTAATAAAACGGATTAATTCTACTGACCTTACAAAGGATGAAAAACAAAACTTCATAGATAAAAATAAGGAAGTTTTTGTGGGATTAGGATGTTTCCCAGAGAGCTATAAAATTAAAATTAAAAATAATGCAACTCCTGTCATAAAACCCCCTCGTAGAATACCTTTAAGCCTACGGGAAAAAGTTAAGTCAAAATTGGATGACATGGAAAGGTCAGGAATCATTCAAAAAGTAACAACGCAAACAGAATGGGCTCATAATCTTGTTATAATTGAGAAGCCCGATAAGAGTGTAAGATTATGTCTTGATCCCAGAGACTTAAATGCAAGTGTTATAAGAGAGCCATATCAAATTCCTGTGCTAGAAGATTTATCCGCGAAATTAGAGGGAATGGAATTTTTTACAGTTCTAGATTTAAAAGAAGGATTTTGGCAAGTTTGCCTTGATCCGGAAAGTGCCGATCTTTGTTCATTCAGTACTCCCTTTGGTGTTTATAAATTTCAACGTTTACCATTTGGGCTAAATTCAGCTCCTGAGATATTTCAAAAATTAAACTCCAAATATTTTGGTGACTTACCCGTTTTCATTTATTTTGATGACATAATGGTATTTGGAAAATCTAAAGAAGATCATGATAAAAATTTACAAAAGGTCATAGATCGAGCTAAAGAGATTAATATAAGATTCAATGCTGCTAAATTGCAATATTGTCAAAACGAAGTTAAATATTTAGGATTCAAATTCTCGAAAGAAGGCTTAAAAGTAGATCCACAAAGAATTCAAGCGATTCTTGCAATGAAAGAACCGTCCGACAAAAAAGGTCTTCAACAATTCCTTGGATTAATTAATTATTTGCGCAGTTTCATCCCCAATTTATCAGCTATCACAGCGCCATTACGCGAGCTATTAAAGAAAAACTCAAGCTTTCTGTGGGTGTCGGCTCACTCTAAAATTTTCAAAACGTTAAAGGAAGCTATTAGTCAAGCACCAGTTTTAAGAAATTTCAAAGAAAATGAACCTATTTGTATTCAGACGGACGCCTCTCAGAATGGGTTAGGTAGTTGTCTTCTGCAACAAGGGAAACCAGTCTGCTACGCATCAAAAGCACTATCTTCGACAGAGCAAGGATACGCTCAAATAGAGAAGGAGATGCTAGCTATCCTTTTTGCATGCAAAAAATTTCATACCTTCATTTATGGCCGAAACGTACAAATTCAGACGGATCACAAACCACTTGTTTCTATTTTCAAAAAGAGTATCAGTGACATTTGTTCTAATCGGCTTCAAAGAATGAGACTAAAACTGTTGAAATATAATCTAGAAATAATTTATATTCAAGGAAAGGATATGCATATAGCTGACGCTCTGTCACGTAATTATGATGAGGAGAACAACAAACAAATTGATAATTCATTGGATTATGTTGTACATTCACTAAATGTTAGTGACGCCAGATTAGAAAATATTCGCAAAGCGACATCATCAGATAACGAATGTCTATTACTAATTGAATATTGCCTACGAGGCTGGCCGAATGAACGCTCCAGAGTCAAAGATTCTGTTAAAAAATTTTGGCCACTACACAATGAAATTTATGTAGAAAACGGTATTTTATTTTTTAAAAATCGCATTATAGTACCGAAGGCTCTTCGATCTGACTTTTTAGATAAATTACATGAGGGTCATCTAGGAATGTCGAAAACAAAAGCTTTAGCGCAAAACTTGGTTTATTGGCCTCTTATAAATGAAGATATAGAAAGAAAAGTAATGCTCTGTAGAATGTGTGAAAAATTTCAAAAGTCAAATAGTAACCTTCCATTAATTCCCCATGAGATTCCGAAAATTCCATTCAATAAAGTCGGCATTGATCTTTTTGATTTCAAGGGATCTCCCTTTCTTGTACTTATTGACTATTATTCTAAATGGCCGGAGATTAAGGAATTAAAAAACAAAACAGCTGATGAAGTCGTAACGAACCTAAAAACTATATTCGCATGTCATGGTATACCTCAGACTATAGTCGCGGATAATATGCCCTTTAGCTCTTTTGAGTTTCGAAAATTTTGCAACGAATGGAATATTAATTTATCAACAACTAGTCCATATTACCCACGAAGTAATGGTTTAGCCGAAAAGGGAGTCGGAATAGCCAAAGCATTGCTAAAAAAATGTCACGAAGAGGGAAAAGAGATAAATAGTGGTCTTTTAGCTTATAGAAATGCACCCGTTACAGGTTTAAAATTTAGTCCAGCTCAACTTCTGATGAGCCGATCTTTGCGTACAAAAATCCCCGTAAGAATGGAATTGTTACAACCAAAAACGGTAAACATTTCCCACACATTAAGTGCCAATCAGCAAAGATATAAGGAGTATCATGACAACCGAATCAGAAAACTGAAAGAAAGAAAATTTCAAAAGGGGGAAAATGTTGTATATCAGGTTGATAAAAAATGGGAACCAGCTACAATAGTAGGACGAGCATCAAGTCCAAGGTCGTATGAAATTCGAAATGAGAACAATCAGTTGCTCCGAAGAAATTCTCGGCATATACGCAAATCAGTTTTTGAACCAATTGTGAAAACACCTGACTTTGATCACAGTAACTTAAATGTAAATTATAATATAAACACGTCATCTGATCTTGAATCGCAACAAGAATTGAATTCTGAAAATAATCAAGTTAGTATAGATGGTCACGGAAATGACAACAGTGAGCATGGAAATTCAAAAGACTTATACAAAACTCGATCTGGCAGAACAATAAAAATACCAGAAAGGTTAACATATGCTTAGAAAGAAAACTAATTGTAATTTAAAAATTTAACTGTAATAATTGAAAAAAAAAAAAAAAAAAAAAAAAAAAAAAAAAAAAAAAAAAAGTTTGGATTATGAATTTAAATACATATATATTTACTTAGGATTCAATATGTGAAATAAAAAATTAAAATATGTACTAACTTTAGTTAGCGATAAGAATCATAATCAGAATAGGCAATTCTCACGAAAAAGGGAGATGTTATATATGTATGTGTGAAGTATTGAAATCACAGTCATGTATCACAGTCAAGTAGTCAGTCAGTTGCTAGCACTCGTGTAAGAAAGACTGAATTAAAATGAAGTGAAGTACACGTTCGGACTTTTTAATTATTCCTGTACATCCCAGATATAACAGCTACAACAAATTAAATCGCCTGCAAAAGTTGGCCCCTCCGGAGTGCCAGCAAAAATTTTACGCCTGTACTGAGTGGTGTCTATGTGTGAGTGTTTCTACTCACACATCTTTGAAATGGCTTCACTTTTTTCGGCTCGTTTCCACTCCATGTTCATTCATTCCTCCGAGGTTTATATATGTATACATAAGCAGCATTTTGATCGAGTGGCTAACCATCCTACTGTTATAAAGAACTTCGTGTTGTAGAACACTTTTTGAATGAGTTTGAACATAGCTAAAGAAGAAAGCCCAGTTGGCTAGGAATAAAGCTTTAGTTGACTACAAGGAGTTGGCTGCTGCTCGCTACAGAAGTACGCCATTCTGCATCTGTATATTATTTTATCTGTGATGTAAGCTAATACGCGATACGTAAAATCATCTCGTTTCAATAATATTATATATTTTTAGATTGCTTACTATGACAAAAGGGTGTCGCAAAACTCAACGCCCAAACGAAAACGGATGGCGGGCTAATTCGTGACTGTACCTCAGTAAACTATTTCTTCTTTGAAGTTCTTGAAAGTCGTTAGCTTCAAGAAAGAACCGTGCAGTATTTTTAGAAAAATTGGTATCAGTCGATTGGACTGGAACTTTGGGAACATATTCTTCAAGTTACCCTGATCAAAAGTCATAATTCCCGCAAGTCCTAAAAAATCCCGATTTTTGCACCTACGAAGTCTCAAATATCTCGCTTTTTAGACCTCGAAGTTTACTGGACGTTAGAACACATTTTCATTGCACATAGCATGTTTTCACGATGTGTCGAGAACGTGGAAATTATCGAAGATCGAAAACGTCGAAAATGCTCAGATTGTGAAAGACCTTTTTCCGTCTCTCCCGAAATTATCAAAATTGATGTCGAAGAAGAAGAAGAACAAGAAGAAGTTGAACACCATATACGTATAAACGTAATTTTTGCTCTATTGGTCATTTTTTATGCCTTTAACCTTTTATTTGTTTAATCTAATTTCTTTAACCATTATTTTAAAATAACAAATCGATCAACTGAAGAGAAGAGGAGTGACATTTGACTTTGATTTGAGAGTCGAATCGAATCTCGATTTCTCGCCGAAAAACATGCCCTCAGGCGTGGAAATAATCGAAGAATAGACACATGTCAAATTCATATAAATTTTCTTCGACGTCGAAATGTTTTCCCGATTCTCGACGATTTCCACGTTTTCGACACATCGTGAAGACTGCTATGGAGTATTTCTATACTGCTTTATATACAATTCCCAACAAGTAGTCTTTGCAAAACCTCATTAGCCTTTAATTGGAAAGATGGAAAGGCTATGAATTATTCTTTTATTATCATTTTTAAAGTGAAACTTTATTATCATCGCCACAAATTTTTTCGTTCATCTATCGCATGTCGCATTACAGCCGGCCGCTGAGTAGGGGTGCCGCGGAGACGGGGTAAAGTGAAAGGCGCTCGGCAAAGCAGCCAAGGCCAATATGGCAGCGCCAATGGCTCGCATCAGCTGACCGTGTAGCATTTATATTCTCAATTATTCGTGCAAGCGCTCCGCGGTATTTGTGTGTTTTGGTCAGTGTATTGATGTAAATGTTGTTGTTCACTTGATCGTGATAGACGACGATACAGCGTTGAAAGCGTCTATCATCTGAATGATTGTATTTATTATGTACTCCGTACTCTAATACGCAGATTGAAATTAAAATTTATAGTTGGATATTGGATATCTTGTCTACTATTGATTTCCCATTATCATTCCCATTTTCCAATTATTAAGTTAAGATAAAAAACGCGATTTTAATACCCTAAATCGAATAATTTTCCGAAAATTTTCAGTTAAATGCCTATAATCCGAAAAAAAGTTTCACTTGCATCGTGGTTTCATAAAACCACGCAATGTTTTTTATTTTTTTCACGACATAATATTTTCATAATTAATGTGATTTATTATTTTACATTACATGCATATATTTTTAATTTTGGATAGGAGGGACAGCTTTGTTTTATTCTTTGATCTTGATTAGTACGCAAATTAGGTTCGTTTACAATTCTACGTTACAGTTCAATTCATTTAACAAATTTTCCCAGAAACTATCGTTAACAGTTGTGCACGTTGAGATTAAAGATATTTAAGTCTCTTCATTTTTAATAGTTTTACAAAAATCTAAGTAATAAGTATGTAGATCTCGTAAGTGAATAATGGTTGGTAAAGAGACATATCATAAAGGCGAGTTTAGCATTTCTAATAACATTCTAAATTTTGATGGGTTATCTGGCAAATTTTTTAAAAATATGTGTTGAATACACGCAAGCAAATAAAAGAAATTAGAGGAATCAGCAATTATTTCCTTAAAATTGTGTACCCTTTCGTTATTTGCTGAAAAAAGTGTGTAGCGGGTAAATTAACGAAAAGAATGTGTGGTTATTATTCAATTTCCTTTTTATTTCGCCTTTCTTTTCCAAAATTCATAAAAATTGGTTCTTCTATTTCTCCTATAGAAATCACCCGACCAATTCGTCGAGTTCTATTTCTGTGGTAGAGAATCACAGTTCGAAGTACCGTCGCTGCTACGGGAAAATTATAATTATGTGTCTTCTAGATTAGTTTTCAACAATTCTAATTCTAAAAAGCTATTATATTATTTCTTTATTTACTAATGTATTAATTCAATTTAAGTTAACCCGCCGTTGGTGACGCATTGGTCTGTGAGACCGGGTAGATCGAAAATATCTAATATTTTTTTCACCGTTTATCGAATTACATTGCGATTTCGAGTAGTTGCCTTATTCCACGCCCCCTACTGCGACACGACGACCAATTGTTTACATTTATCTTGCACTGGTTTTCTCATTATTTTCTATTAAGGGCCTGTCCGAATCGAAGTCTATAGGCCGTTCTCCAATGCACGAACCACCCAACCACGAACGAACCAAAATCGCGCCATCTCGTCCCACATGAATGTGGCGTCATCTTCCCTCTCGCTCGTGTTTTCGTCAACATGGCTAACTTTTTCTTGGTGCGTGTTAACCACATAGTACTAGTTGACCATTCAGCAACGATATTGTACCAGAATAGTGACATCGCCGCAGCTGTTCCGCCGGTTGCCAAAACATCAGTGCACTAATTATAACACGAAGCACTTATAAAAATGTGCACGGTAGTTTCAGGAGAATATTAAAAGTTAAATTGATAAGTTTGTCCGCTTAAAAAGTGATAAAAACTTCTACATTTAACATTTGCCCGATTGTGTTTCCGCAGCTGACAGGCACAACTACAGGCAAGGGCTTATACTTTACACGGGATTCAGCATTTTCGTTCGGTGGTTCGTGGTTGGGTGGTCCGCGCATTGGAGAACGGCCTTATGTCTACGTCTTTCGTCGCGTTATGACAGTTTATGATGTCAGCGAACAAGCTGAGCTATTATAACAATTAAGACGAAGGCAAAGCTAACCTGTCCGAATTGGTTTGCTTAGCTTGAAATTTGACGTTGGAAGTTAACCTAACGTAAGTTATTTGTCTGTGCCTAAGAGGAGGACAAAAGTGTAGCGTTCAAAATATAAATTAATAATGGAAGGAATATAATGAAAATATGAATGCAAACATTATTAATTTTAATACATTTTCTTTAGTCCCTACAATAAAAACATTGTTCTTCAAAACATGTCTATAACAATTGCAATTCATTTTACTTACATTTTGTACCTGACATTTTTAATTTTTCTTAAAAAAGTCCTATTTTACAACCAATTGCCCGTTGTCTACTTCACGAAGTCAACGCGAGCCTTGACTCGCTCATCAAGCTAAGCAATTGACTTAACTGTTATACTACGTAGCTAAGCTCACAGCCATAGACATGAATTCGGACAGAGCTTAGCTCGGTGTGACGTCACGAACTGTTATAACGAGACGAAGACATAGACTTGGATTGGGACAGGCCCTAAGTCTGACTTGTAAATAGCATTTAGGACAAATAGAAATGATGAGTGTTATGTGCTGTTTATGTTTAGTGTCTATTTAGTTTGTTATTGTTTTCTAACAAGTCTTTTTGTTCTCTTCCAGTGGGCTGCTGCTAGGAGTCCCTGTGCCAACCCAGGGACGCGGTACATAATTAAATATACATTAGTGAATTTAATTAACGTTTTTATTTTTGCTTTCAGATTCCATTTGCGGTTTGGTTGTGCCCAAACAATATGATTCTTCCATAATTGCGATTTTCGCAAAATGCCACATTTTTTCGTCGTGAAAGAGTAAATTAACCTCTTTTATCTTTAAAACTGATTGAATTTTCTTTGTCACCGTAGTTTTCCCTGGGCCGAATATTTTCGAATTAAAGTTTTACTCTAATCAAATCGAAGCCATGGATGGTTTGGCTGCATATTTCATTATCAGGGCACTTATGAGGGCCTGTTCTGGTATGTAGAGTAAATTTTTTGGAAAAGTCTCATAAATGATGCAAAACAATTTATGGAGGGGGTTAAAGTAACTGTGATTCTTTTCTTTAAAATTTGTCTCATATTGTAACCTATTTCACATAGAGCAACGAGGCCGTAGCTACATACATATGTACTATATACAGGGTGTTTTGCTAAGGTCTGAACAGGGGTATGCGAAACGAATCGATTCCAAATGGTCTCCTGATCAACGTTTGTTCGGGCCCCCCCCCCCCCCCCCCCCCTAAAATCGGTCCTTCCCCCTCAAAATCGCAATTGAAAATTTGGAGGAGGTTAACCTAGAAAATGCATTATAAGTTCTTTCAGAGACATCCTACGATACTGGTTGATAACGCATTAGAAAGCTGCGGTTTTTTTCCGAGAAAGGCCATATGACAGGGAAGCTTTTTCTCAAAAAAAGTTTCGATCTTCCCATGCAAGAAATCGGCGAAATGAAGGGTTAAGGCCAAATTTTGGGCTTTGAAATTACCATTTTCGAAGTTTGACGCGGTCTCTCCCGCTTGTTTGTAGGCGGATCGGGTCGTGGGTGGTATCGTTGGAAAGCTTGAAGGCTTAGCTTTCTAATGCGTTATCAAAACACCCTGTATACATACGTAGGCAAGTAGATATATTGTAAAAAATGCCGCGCTTAATAAAGACATGATATACAAATGAATCTACATACAGTTGTGGCCACAAGTTTAGCACACTTCATACTGGTCAGCTTCTTTTTAAAATTCGTCACTTTTCGCTTTATGCTTAAAGACGCTGCTCCACGGGCAAGTAACTTCTGGAAGTATTTGCAGGGATGTTTCCACTGACGTGCAAACTTCCGGAAGATTACTTCTAGAAGTAGCTTTTGACAGTTCTTCCAATTTGTTTGCTGCAACTACTTGCAGAACTCTTTCCACGGCGCATTCTCAACGGGAAGTCGTTATTTGTGCTGAACCAAAGGAAAATGTCGTGCGCACAAGTAAAAGTGGCACCAGGGCTTGATTTTCTCAGAGAAGTTTGAAAACTTGAGAAATTATTTGGAAAAATGGTACGATAGAAATTAATTTGTAAATAAGAATGTGCATGATTTGCTATGAACTTAATTACAACAATTTTGTTTGTTTTAACAATTTTAAGTAAATTTTATAATGAAATGCCGGTATTGTAAATTTGTAAATAAATAAAGAACACCCTATGGAAGTGTTTCAATTTTCGTTTCAGTTCCTCTCAAATTTTTATCCCTTTCTTTGTACATGTTTCCCGCGGAAAAACCTGCAACCCAGATCATTAAAACCTAAATAGTGATTTTATTACGGTCGAACATGTTTATGCATGTCTCCTATCACTCTTATCACTCTCAAACTAAAATCCAATAGCAAATACTCCACTTGTATTTTCAACGTACAACTCAAAAATTGTAGCAAGTTACGAAAAACTTCCCAGTCTCGGCAAGTGCTGTAAATAATTCTGGAAGTTGGATGAAATGTTTTTCCACAGAAGCAATTTAAATTCTGCAAGTAAATTCTGGAATCATGAAAAATTTTGGAAGTTTTCTTGCTGTCGATTTTACACGGAGAATATTCTCTTCAAGTCACTTCTGAAAGCGACTTCTGGAAATTTACTTGCCCGTGAAGCAGCGCCTTTAAGATTTGTTTGTTGCAAGAGTGCCTTTTCCTGGCAGGGTATGGGTCCGATAATAAAAATTGATACAAAAATGGACCGAAATGTGAATAAAAATATTATTGAGAAACATATGATACCATTTGCTGATAACATGTACGATAATAACTCTTAGCACACTTCACGCTTAATTAAGAGTTTCTTAGAGGTCAATCAGGTTAACGCTTTAAAGCACACTGCTCAATCTCCCGATTTTTACCCGATCGAAAACCTGTGGAATGACGTTGAGCAGCACGTGCAAAAAAACCTTAACAATTTACGAGAATCACGGCAGGAAATCAAAAATATTTGCAACGCTATACCGAAGCAACGACGTGAGGCATTAGTCTATTAGTGGAAAGTTTATCTCGAATATTAACAATATTTCAAAAAAACGTCAAGGTAAATTGTTCGCATCTGATGATTTCATCTTAAATTAAAAAGTTTGCTAAAATCCTGTCCATGCAAAAAACGACAAATTAAATCTTAAAATATGAAAAAAAAATACAATTTAGTTGGATTTGAATCAAAATTTATTCTATTATTTTCATATGGAAAAGTTGCGCTAAATTTGTGGCCACCACTGTATGGGCCGTTCCACACTAGCCTCATTTTTTGCATCCGGAGTCTTTCGAAAAATTCGAATTTCATTTCGAACAAATTCGGAAATCGTCCTCATTTGCCTGCCAGCCAGCAACGTTGTAACGATGCTCTGGCCACTGGGCGCATGAACGAGACAGGTAGAATTTCCCCGGCTTGTTTACGCATGTGTTAATGAATGTTTTGCTTCTAGGAGGTTGAAAAATTGGACAGTGCCAGGTCGGGTACAATTAAGACATTTGGGAATCTCTAAACCGGTCTCGTTTTTGTCTGGGCAATTTGAATTACTTTCTTATTTTAAATAAAAATTTTATTTCAAAATGAAATAACCTAGTTATTTCAAAATGAACTAGCTAAATTATTTCAAATAATCAGTTATTTGGAATAAAATGAATGTTAATTAAAATAAAATTTAATTTAAATAGCTGCTCTGCTTATTTAAAAATGAAATAAAACTTTAACGAAATAATAATTTATTTCAAATAATACAAAAAAATAATCTTTAATTATAAAATCTCATATTCTTCACACGAAATAAAATGTTTTATTTGGGTTGATCACGTTGTAAATGCAAACGAAATACAATTTAATTGAAAAGTGTTTGCAATGGGAAGGAGTTAAAATTGAAATCGTTTTATAAATCATCTTTATTTACAGTACGTAAAACACGCTGTTTAAAACAATCATTCAAGTTCCACTGATGGTGTTAATAACAATGTCTCGACAAAGTTATCTTCACCGAAATAAAAATCATCGGCCTGCTAGTAGGTCCTTATCAGATGACCACTTTGAAGAGCGTGTTTCACTTACTGCAAATAAAGATGATTTATAACTCGATCTCATTTTTCACTGCTATTGCACTTTTCCCATCCAATTGCAAACACTTTTCAGGCAAATTGTATTTGGTTTGAGTTTACAATGTGATTAATTCAAATAAGCATTTTATTTAAAATAGTTTATTCAACTCTCACTAAACAAAATTTTATTTGAAATGATTATTTCCGATCTTATTTCAAATATCGAATTCATCATAAAATTGAATTGAAATAATTTCCTAATTTAAATTAATTATTTCATATAACATGCATTAAAATTCATTTGTAATAATTGTTTCTTATTTTATTTGAAATAAAAAATGCCCAGGCCTGAAGTACACATACTTTTCCCCGATGGGCCCAGTAGGAAAAATTGTAAGTGCTTCACAAAAGAGCACATGTGAAGCAGTACCACTGCTCCTCACGAATCGGTGACAAAGCACATTATCAGCAGGACAGTGCAACCGCAGTGAAGTGACGTTTTAAGCATACCATATAAGGAAATTCGCGGTGCCTTTTTGGAAATTTTTTGAGAAACACGCATTCAGTCGGTCTTTCCCTAGTGAGCGGACGTGCTGCGTTGGGTTGGCATAAGTTTATTTTGTGAGTTTTGCGACGCTAGTTTTGTTTAGATGCTTTTCATTAAATTAAAAATTTTTGGAGCGGCATTGCAAGGTACGTACTACATATATTGTTATTATGTTAATGATACATAAAAAAGATAAAAGATTCAATTAAATTCTCACTATGGCCGCTATTGCGAATATCGTCATTTCTACGACAAAAATAGCTTACGAAAGCCCTTTTTCGGTAAAAATTACTTAATTAGTTTTAGAATTCTCATAAAATCATTTAAGTAACCATTGATTTCAATTAATTTGTTCGTTCAAGGTGTTAAAACGATTCGATTAGAAAAAAACAATTGAATTATTTTGACGTAAAATTAATTGAAGGCAAAGGTTACTGAAATGAATTTATGAGAATTTTGAAACTTTATTTAGAAATTTTTACTGAAAAAGGGCTTTCGTAAGATCTTTTCGATTCTTACGATCGAATCTAAGTCGCAGAAATGACGATATTCGCAATAGGGCCCTATTAGATCATTTTAATTGTATACTATTTTTTCTGCCACAAATTTTAAATTTAAAATGGTATTTCACAGGGTGATTGGTAAGTGATGTGGTCTTAACTCAGTTTTTAAAAATATTTGACTTATGCCACTATGATTCTCAACGGCTCATATGTATATTAAATTGATCATAATTTAAACAGATTTTTAAAATGAGCAAAAAAATTTGCGGTATCAGCAAAAGGCACTTAAAACGGCTAATAGCGAGAGAAATTTGTACGGCAAGGAATCCGAACCAGAAACAATGTCTTCCAGGGCCAAGTAACAGTAATTTATCTGCCGAGAGAAATATTACTGAAAGTTCTGAAAGGTGCATCACCACGGAGGATTCAAATGACGTAGAAATTTCTGAAGTGGGCACAATCCCACCTGTAGATAAATTATCACTTGCTGAAGAGATACGAGATTGGTACATCAAACATCGAATCAAAAGATCGGCTTGTGATGATTTATTGAAAATTTTAAGGAGTCACGGATTAAATCTGGCGTCTTCAACAAAAACTTTAGTTGCGCTTAAAAATAGTCCAATGAATATTACTCCTGTCAATCCCGGAAGATATTTTCATTTTGGCTTAGAAAAATCTTTAAAAAGTCTTGGTTTGTCTCTTCCAAATACAATAAATACCTTAGAAATTGATATTGGCATCGACGGATTGCCTCTATTCAAGAGCTCTGGAAAGCAAGTGTGGCCAATACTGGGATCGATTTCAGATTCCCTTCAAATAAAACCATTTTTGATTGGAGCTTTCGATGGTCCGCGTAAACCAGAAAATATATCTGAATTTCTTGATGATTTCATTAAAGAACTGGATCAATTAAAAAATTCCGGTGTGGTCATTAATGGAAGAACTCTTGAGTTAAAAATAAAAAAATTTATATGTGACTCCCCTGCAAGGGCCTTTATTACGGGTACAGTCGGGCATACGGCAAGTAATGGATGCCCAAAATGCTACCAAAGAGCACAAATGAAGGAGAGGAGGCTGACATACGAAACGTCCGTATCGGAGCTCAGAACGGATGAGGATTTTAAAAGCAGGAGAGATGTTAATTACCACCTTAGGCCTTTTTTGGAAAACCCAACCCCTTTAGAAAAAATCGGAATCCAAATGGTTTCGCAGTTCCCAATCGATGTTATGCATTTAATAGACTTAGGCGTGGGAAAACGGGTTTTGAGAAACATATGGAATGGAAAACATTCAAAAACCAAATTAAGTACAGAGAATAAAGCAGTTTTGACAACGAAGATTTGTTCTTTTCAAAGATATATTCTGCAGGAGTTTGGCAGAAAACCGAGAAGTTTCCATGAAATAGCTAGGTGGAAGGCTGTTGAGTATAGACAAGTACTTCTTTACACAGGAATAGTACTCTTTAAAGATATGATTGACGATGATCTATACATACACTTCTTATTACTACATTCCGCATATCGACTAGTTTCCTGTCCAAAAAATTGTACTGCGAATTTAGACGTTGTTCAGGACATTTTAAATACTTTTGTGGAAAATTTCAAATACCTTTATGGGGAAAATAAAGTTACCTTCAATATCCATACTTTACTGCATTTACCGGAATGTGTCAAACAGTTTGGGAATGTAGATAATTTTTCGGCTTATAAATTCGAAAATTTTTTACAACATTTAAAAAAAGACGTCCGTAAACCAACCAAAATTCTAGAACAAATAAATAATAGAACCTTAGAAAGACTTACATTCAGAAAAGAACATGCATCTAAATTTGGACTTCATAATTTAACTTCAAAAAAATCGGACATAGAATGTTTACCACTGTACAAACGTTTCTACTTTGATACATTCGTTTTGAGCTCTTGCGAACCAGACAACTATTGCTATGTGAGGCCGTTGATACCAATTAAAGTAGTTGGATTTGTAAAAGATTCAAATGGTGAAGAGTTTATAGTAGGAAAAAAGTTCTTACACAGTGAAGACTTTTTCACCGAACCTCTGCTATCTTCGCAAGCTCTTGGCATAACATATGTAACAACGCAAAACAACGAAGAAGAAAAATTCAAAATTAATGAAATTCTTTGTAAAGTAGTAGCCTTACCATATGGAACCGGTTTGGTATTCATACCAATACTTCACCACTGTAATTAATGTAAAATTTTTCTAGATCTGGATCAAATTATTTTTCTAATTTCTCTATTTTAGAATAATGGCCTCCAGTAACGAAACATTTAAAACACCACGCTTCAATCCGCTACCCGTTTACCGCTGTAATGCCACCCTTGGGAGAGAGAACACAAAAGAAAATGATACTGAATTAATTTCTATGCAAAAGAAGTGTAATGAATTAGGTAATAAATTTATTACTAATATGTAATCTAATAAGTCTTACATTACTGCTTAACTTATAGAACGAGAGAACAAAATTTTGAAAGAAAACTTTTCAAAAATTGAAAAAAATTTTGATCTTCTAAATGAAACATTGGCAAAACACACAGTTTTTTTACAAAAATTAGTTGATAAATCTTTCCCCGAAAGCAACAATTTGAAAATTTTTCCAATAGGCAGTAAGGAACAGCTGGAAGATGTTGAATCCAATCTAATTAATTTCCCTGAACAAGAATTAGTAAGTTTCGCTTAAAGATTTACAATAGATATCTCCAATTTATTGCACATTTCAGATTACATACATACGACAATTAATAGGGTCAACTCCAATTAAAAATGCCCTTGACCTCTTTTTAACGGAGGAGTTTGCCTTAGCAGCGAATTGGGACGGAAAGCAAAAAAAAATCGCATTAAAAAATACAAAACTTTTCACTTTTGTATTTGGTAAGGTTTTTCAATTTTTTATGTAAAACAATAAGTAATTCAGATATTTTTCCACAGAAGCAATAAAGAGCGAGAAGCTTGGGTATGCTGACTTCGTCCAGGAAATGAAGATTGGGTTCAGATTGATGAAAAATAGATTCTACAGGAAAACATTTACAGCAAAAATTAAAAAATAAAACTAAGCTTGTTCCTTTTTTATACAGGGTGTTTTGCTAAGGTCTGAACAGGGGTATGCCAATCGATCAGGAGACCATTTAGAATCGATTGGCATACCCCTATTCAGACCTTAGCAAAACACCCTGTATATAAGTTTTTTTTTCCAACGGGTTGTGCTATTTTAGTTTCATTATTTTTTCTTTATTAATGAATTATATTGTTTTCGTTAAATGACTATTAATGAATTATATTGTTTAAACTATTAATGAATTATATTGTTTTGATGAATTTTTGTCATTATTTTTTCTTTATTAATGAATTATATTGTTTTCGTTAAATGACTATTAATGAATTATATTGTTTAAACTATTAATGAATTATATTGTTTTGATGAATTTTTGTCATTATTTTTTCTTTATTAATGAATTATATTGTTTTTGTTAAATGACTATTAATGAATTATATTGTTTTTATGAATTTTTGTCATTATTTTTTTCTTTATTAATGAATTATATTGTTTTTGTTAAATGACTATTAATGAATTATATTGTTTAAACTATTAATGAATTATATTGTTTTGATGAATTTTTGTCATATCCAAAATTTTTTCAGATTTTCCGATCGCTGCGTTAGAGGAGATAAGGACGAAGCAAGCATTTTCTGTAGTTTTTTTTTTCGGTTTTACAGATTTCAGATGTACGAATATAGGTATATACATATTAGGCTGATTCAAAACCGTTTGTGTCTTTCAAATACAGAAAAGAAGAATTGTGGTCCAAGGAGAGCCCAAATTATTAATATCTACTGGTTGCTCATTGAACTTTTTAGTTTTCCGTAAGAATAACATGGTAAAGAATACTTTACTAGATAGTTTCGTCTATATCTCCTGAAAAAATAATCTTACACGAACGGGACCAAGCCCATTAAAAAGAGCATTAAATTCTCATGTAAGATTTTTTTTCAAAAAATATTAACGAAACTATCGATACTAAAGTATTCTTTACCATGTTATTCTTATGAAAAACCAAAAAATTTCAATGAGCCACCAAAAGCCCTTCGAACTGTCTTTTATAAAGCACTTTAAACTTCCTTTTTATTAAGCGATTAGAAAGGGCATTTTAAAAAGCGCTTTGAAATTACTTTTTCTAAACCCCTTTAACCCTTATCAGCCCAGTATGCTTTTGTAACGTAACTGACCAGTAGTGTCCAAGAGACACATCACCTTATTCTAGGGCATATGATTGAAAACAAAGATAATGTGAATGCACATATACATAGTACACTATGAGGCGAGTAGACACGATAAGACTATAAGCACTATTAGTAAATGTAAATAAGTAATCCACCTTCATATCCAAATCAAACAAAATGTCATTGTGTATATTGAACACATGTGAGTTGTTGAATTTCTATTTTAGTTTATTAACAATAAATATTAATTTATTTATGTTACAAATATTTTCATTGTACATTTAGATTCATAACATACTAAGGGTAGATTAGATAAAAGGTGAAGTCATAAAAATAAATACTTTTGTTTTTATAAGGATAAGAACGCAAAAATGTGTCCACGAGACACTTGTGGGTTGTTGAGTTACTATTTTAGTTTATTAACAATAAATATTAATTTATTTATGTTACAAATATTTTCATTGTACATTTAGATTCCTAACATACTAGGGGTAGATTAGATAAAAGATGAAGTCATAAAAATAAATACTTTTGTTTTTATAAGGATAAGAACGCAAAAGTGTGTCCACGAGACACTTGTGGGCTGTTTAGGGTTAAATGTCCTTTTACGTAAACAAAAATAAAGTGCTTACTTCTAATGACACGCAATGTTAAAATAAAATGAAGCTTCTTACGGAGCGTAAGCGCTTTGGTGCTTCAAAAAAGCGCTTCAGGAGGGCTTTCCGAGTGCTTTTTTTCCTACTGTATAAATGTATATGCACTCCACTAAATTCAGGGAAGACAGATATTTTTTCTGGTAAAAAGCATTCTAACTCAGAGTGCTACGATATCAGCATCAAGTGTTCTTTATTTGGTTCGCGTGCCAAGAGAAAATGTTCTATTTATTCGCAATGAGACATACAATGTCTATTAAATACAATGTCTATTAAAAACAATAAAAACAACAAATATCTGAATTAACATAAGAAAAGAGAAAAAAAACAGAACAAATAAATAAAATAGTTATAAATTAGTTAAAAAAGAAATTCGTAAGCCGATTCTTCAATTGAAAAGTAGATAAATTAAAATCAATGATATCGGGATGCGAATTAAACAGTCTCGAAATGAGCGTAGTTGGTTCATGCAAGCCATAGTTGGTTCGGTGAAAAGGTATATGAAGCAGATTGCAAGATCTGAGGCCAAGACGTGGAACGGATAAGCTCAATAAGCTTAACAATCGTGGACAGTCGTATTCACCAGATAAAACTTTAAAGCCAAAAACAATTATGGATGCAGTGCGTCTATCGGACAGGGATGCCATGGAAATAAGCTTTAGGCGATCCGCATATGGTGGTAGGAGTAGGGGATTGACCCAAGGAAGAGATTGAAGGGCGAATCGCAAAAATTGTTTTTGAACAGACTCAAGTCGATCAGAGTGAAATGCATAAGAAGGTTAAAGAATATCGTCTCAAGGCAGCAGGTAGAGATAAGAAGCAAAGGCCGGCCGATAAGGTTGCACTCGGTGCAAAAAGTTGCGCCGGTGCAGAGTTGCTCGTTAAACCACCCCTGGTATAGTTTAACCGATTTGGCTTCACTTGAGAGCTCTTTCTCCTAAATTCAGGTAATGTCTCCCAAAATCGGCTCTTTCGCTCCGCAATTTTTTTCGAAAGACCCATGCACTCGCAAAATAGTCTCTCAAAAATGTGTTTGCACGCACGATCCTATTTGTGTGCGTGTGCATGTTCGAAACCAAAGTGAATCCGGTGCAGTTGCGCCGATTTTTTGCACCCAGTGTGGAACGGCCCTGTGTATGTGACGTCAACTTTGCTCTAATCTCCCCTCCCTCATGCTGTGTGCCTGTTATATGGATAGCCACAAAGTTTGCTATTTTATTGTATTTTATTTTAGTAAAATTTCCAAACAAAATATCTTTAAAACAGCAGCCTAGTCTATGTATGTGTAGTTGTCCCCTTTGAAGTCCACTTTTTTAGCACAGTTTGTTAAATTCTACTTTACTATGCCCGTAAAGCTGCATTTGCAACTCTTAGTTCATTTTTAGGGTTCCGTATCAATACATGAAACCCTTATAGTTTCGCCATGTCCGTCCGTATGGACCGTATGTTACAGTCATTTTATTCAGAGATTATCAAGGCTATATCATTCGTATAGATAATTATACCCGCTGCAAAGATATGTATTAAGATTCTTGAATAAAGAAAATATAAGATTACCTCACCTACATAAAAAGTGGGGAAGAAAAAAATCTTTAATTACAACATCGAGTAGAGTATCACTAAAAAAGGAATTTACAATCATTACGTATTTTATCGTGTGTAGTCAGCTACGAAACCCTACACAAGCATGGCGACATGCTCTTCACCGTTTTTTTTTTAAAACAATTTTTCTCGCTTACTGGAATCATTGCTTGCAAAAAGAATTATAAGAAAGAATAAGAAAATTTGGGTAATGAACAAGAGATACGTTTAACACGAAACGAAAAGCGCAAAAATGATGTTAATAAAGAATCTGAAAATACTTCACAAATTTAAAATATTTCGGAAAGCGCAGGTACATCGAATCGGAGCTTTTATAGGCATAATCGTTTAGTTAATAATTTAAGCTTGAGCTTTTAAAAAGCTAGTATGAATGTTTTTATTACAATAAAAGCACAGATAATACCCAGATGAACAACGCTTATGGGCAAAAGTCTGGTATGAAACGAAAGAGCTTGTCCGCTAGCGGCCATCGCATAGCAATGCATTTCACACCAGGCCGCCGCAAACAGTCTGCTTCATGCGTACTTCCTCAAAGCAGCAGCGGCCAGTCGTAGCGTCAGTGCGACGAGATGAGGCGATGTAAAACGATTGAGTTGCGTGTGCGTGCTCTTTTGCCTGTGAGTTGCTTGGTAAGATGCGTTGCAATGCGTTAGGAGCTGAGTGCGCCGCTGTGAATGCGTTGATCTGGCCGCTAGCGGCCAAGCACAGCTCATATTTAGGAGCCAGACTTTTTAACACGGCTGTTGGAAATCTGGGTATTATCTGTGATAAAAGGTTTATTAGAACCTAAAGCAAATAAACTGAAAAAGTTGCAGACCTGATATATTTATTAATCTCTAAAACTATTGAACTTACATTTTTTATATCAAAATTACTTACCAATGGGATCTGCCACATTAGTTCCAAACGAACTGAGGGCTACCAGAAATCCAATAGCGTGAAAGAAAGTCATAACCGAAACTGAAATTAGAAATAATTTCATCAGCAACAAAAATTTTATTTCTATATTATCTTATATTACCTATCTTCTTATAATATTGTTGTTTTAAAACAACGAATTAAATGCAAATAAATTACTTTTTCTACATGGGAAATTTTGCGTAAAGATCTTGGCCTTCATCCAATCGCTTATATACATAGATCAATCGCGAATTGAGCTCTAAAGCAGTTGCAAAAATTGTGTTCAGTGACGAGGTTTATTTTTGGCTTAATGAATATGTTAATACAACTTGAATGGAGTGTGATCAATCCAGAAGACACTCGAAGAATCGCATCATTCTTATTGTGATTTCAGTTAGGGGCCAGCGACGAAATCACGATTTGGTAATCGTGTGATTTCGAGAAATGGCGATGCAAATTGGCCTCCAAGGTCGTGAGATCTCACATCTCACGATTATTTCCTAGGAAGTCGACGGCTTATGCTGATACTAACCAGCATTATTCGTGTTATATATGTATGACGTATGTATATAATACAATTTGTCTAAAACAATCACAGTGATATTATGCTATGCCCCAAGTCATTTGTAAATATTAATTCGAGCAAATTCGAATTGGTCTGCAAAAAATTTTATTTCCATTAAACTCATAGTACACAAATTCGAAAATTTAAAAAAATATTTAAACAAATACTTTTACTCAAATGTTTATTATGTACATATATACAGCTTGAGGCAAAAATCGTTTTATTACAAATTTTATCCTCTAGTAGACAAAGTAGCATAAAGTCACAATTCCAAAAATTGTTAAAACGATGGGCTTTTGAAATAAATCTCTTTGTAGAGGTAAAAATACACAATAAAAAGGGTTATACCTACAAATTCGACAAGTGGATAATTAGATCAAAATTCTGCTTTGCCACAGGTTAATATATTAACCAATAAAATAGCATTTTTTGATTCAATATTTATACTGATTATTCCTTATGCTATTTAGGGCCGATTCGACCAAACTAGTTTAAGTCTAATACCAAGATTAAATTGGAAAATACTCTAGAGTAAATCGAATTTACGTTCTACCTAGTACTTATCCAGGAATACGTTAGCTAAACCTTAGTATAACACTATTCTGCCGATTCTGACGGTATAACCACCCTTATTCTCAGATTAAATCTAATATGGTGAACCTGTCAGAAGATTTCGCACGCGTATTTCGTCTTGATAAAAGTTGTTTTGGGTGGTGTTTAGTTTATATATTATTTTATTTGGACTTTTCGGAGATCAAAATGTCAAAACGTGGCCAGGACAAACACATGATAGCACTATTTTTAATAACTGCTATAGGAGATCCAAGTTTGAAGCTGGTGCCTATGGTCATGCATTTTTGGTAGTAGATGGAGGCTATGCCCTGACATCATACATGATGCCTCCCTTAGGAAACCCCCGAACTCAAGTTGAGCAGCTTTATAACGAGTCTCAAATAACGACACGAAAACCAGTGGAACAGTCGTATGGTGTTTGGAAGAGACGGTTCCCTGTACTAGCTTTGGGAATGCGTGTCAAATTGGATAAAGCCTTGGTTATTATCGTGGCTACTGCTGTTCTGCACAACATTCTGCGCCACCGTGGAGAGGATATTCCGGACCTACAACTTCCAGCGCTATGGGAGGAACTTATAAGAAGTGGGCAAATGGATAACGTGAATCCTCAAGATTCTGTTAGAATTAGTGGAGCCCGAGAAGCACTGATAAACCAATTATTTTCAGAGGTTGATATATTGTTTACAGAGTTAAGTGGAATCTTGCAAAAATTTCTTTTTTTGTTTCAGTCTGTTGTGAGCAGTTTATGGTTGGCTGGAAACAAATAATGGAACAAAAGAAAAATATACGCTTATTTATTTTAAGTGTTTTTTTTCAATCTTAACTGTAACAATAAAATTCGAGTAGCAATTTTTTCTTGCTTTAATTTTTCTTTTTTTATTTCAAGCTCTATGACATTGAGCTTTCAGTCAACATTCGCTCAGTTTTTGTTTCTAATCTGTCGAGTTACTACTCGAGTATTTAAGTAGCCTGGACGAATGAAACAAATTATTCCCTGATTAAAATTTAGGGAGTAAATATATTCCGAGATTAGTTATTCTTAGATAAAGCCTAGTTTGGTCGAATCGGCCCTTAAAGTGACAAAATATACATATACCAAGGCCATATAATATACATACATATACATATCTATGAATTCAATTTATGGGATATAAATCGACTTCTTGCTATATACCGTATAAAATGAGTAAAAATAACTTGTTTTAAGGCTTGTGTTATTAAATTAAGTTATTAAAATATTATCAAATACTTTGATGGTGACTCTGTATTCCTTTTACATTTATATTCAAACATTCGTCCGTTCAGAGGCTATGTTAATAAAGTTTACAAAGGTTAAATATCTGAACCAGTTTCTATTTGATAAATACAAAATATTCCCAAGTGACCCATAAACATAAAATCAAAACACTGAGTCACTTCTCGTGCTGTTGTATTATCCAAAGGAATCGATTTCCATCTTGCACTATCTCAAAAGTCTTTGGTGGGTGGACCTTAGTTTTTATGGTTTATTCAAACCTTCTATATATTATGTAAAATTTTATAAGGTGTTTCACGCGGCAAATAGTTCATGGCAATTTCAAAGGAATCATCTTACTGCACTCCCAAATCTCAAAACGTGTTGTATTAAATTCAGAATAACATTTAAGAGCTCGGCGGGTAGGTTTATATCCGTAAAATGTCTTCTGCTAAGGGTAGAAGGTCGTTCGTTAAATTATTTCGCTCTTGTGTATCCACAAGTTCACAGCTTTAAAAGTTTTACTACTTCGTTAGTTGTCAGTGGAGATAACCATAACAGTAGATTCCAGTAGACAAGATGGAATACTAGTGTGTCATGTCGGTTAAGCGATAACGTTGGCATTCTAATAAAAATAAATAATCCTTGAAGTGTGTTTACAGCACAACAGTCAGCTTTTATAGGGATAAGCCGTTAAGGGGTTATTCTTCATTTTGTACTTGGGTGTCTAGCATACTTGGCACCTTGCGCCGAAATGCAATGGGCAAAGAACAGTACGTGATGAGCACTTAAATTTACTTTCTGATGTACCAGTAAACTTGCGGTCGAACAATGCTCAACACTTCTAAAGCAAATATGGTATCGCCTATTTCTAATGACTTAATCCGTCCTTGACGCGGCATTATGCGAGAAACCTTACCTAAGCATTATCTGAGTGCCTTATACATATATAGAAATGGAAAGCACAAAATGGTCGTGTATGTCTTCCTAGTCCATCAATAAATTGCGAATGTCTTCTTTCGTCTGAAAATGTTACCCCACTTGTCTGCTTTACCTAGGAAGGACGTGCTTTATCTAAGGATTATAAAATGCTTCCGGTTAAAGGACAGGAATCGGTAAAGAAAATACGGAATTCTACGCAATTAACATTATATAGGTACATTTCATAGAAATACTACATAGATATTGACACAATTCCGGAAAATTAATCGAAAATTGCCCCCCTTTTTCACTACTACATGAAAGATTAAAAGAAAGTGAAAAATTTTATATAAGCTTTTAATTCTATCGGAAAAAAAAGGTTCTATAATTTAGTCTGTTAATTCTCAGTGTAACAAGAAAAAAACTGCTATTTGTACATACATAAATATTTATGAAAATGTGTACACAATTAAAAATATCTAACTTTACAAGGGATACCTCTTAAAGACTCTAGTAAAGCTTTTATAATAAATAAGGGCCTGTTTTACTTTTGATTTCTCGAAGAGGACTCGGATAAAAAATAAATCATGAAAAAAGAAAAAAGAAGGTGAAATTAAATTTTTTGTAAAATTTAACTACACTATGCACTCTCAGCAAATACCTTCAATTAATTAAATTGAGGTATTTGTTCAAGTAATGCATAATTTCATCTTTATACATACACTTGCGCTCATAAAAACCGCACCATTTGAAATTCATATTAAAAAGTTGAATAAAAGGATACCTACTTCTCGGAATGGAATGATTCTTCGCCATAAGCAATAGTTTCATAAGCACTTTGGAAAATTTCATTTGCTTACTACCTTTTTTTGGAAGAAATAAACCCATCAAAAACATAAAATGTAAAAAAATGCCAAGTCTCGCAACGCAGTTCTTCTGCCGTAAAAAGTTGTGAGATCTTATGTAAAACCAAGTCAGTTATATTAGTTAGTGTCTATGGAAGCACCTATTCAACAACTTTGTTATAAATTGTTACCTAATCAATTACGAATCAACATTTATAGTGACCGTATCAATATTAGACATCTTTATTTCTATAATAATTATAATTACTTGGCAATTGCACGGCCAGTATTTTAATTAGTAGAATATGTTACCGTGCAATTGCCAAGTAATTATAATTATTATAGAAATAAAGATGTGTAATATTGATACGGTCACTATAAATGTTGACAGGTAATTGATTAGATAACAATTTATAACAAAGTTGTTGAATAGGTGCTACCATAGACACTAACTAATATAACTGACTTGGTTTTACATAAGATCTCACAACTTTTTACGGCAGAAGCAGAAGAACTGCGTTGCGAGACTTGGCACTTTTTTACATTTTATGTTTTTGATGGGATCTCATTTCTTTTTGTAGGTCATCCTGCTTTTTTTTTAGAGAGTAATATATCTTGTCCGTCAGCTACTGATTTTTTAAAGCCCACTCCCTGTCTCTATTGATTTTTCTCAGAAGCTTTGATGTATTTTTCATTTACTATATAATGAAATTTCGGGATTTTTCCTTTTTTTCCTTCCTCTATGGGCTTAACGCTAACTAAAATTCAAAATTTGAATAAACTAATCGACTTGGCGGGGGCACTACCGTGCCCTCAGAACGATTCATAGCCTACTACATTCATCCTTTCAAAATTCCATCGCGGCCAGTGGCAAGCATGAGTACAAGCGCATGCGTTATTTTTTGAATGAACGTAATTTTTAATAAAATCATTATTTTTCATTAAATATAATGAAAGTTCGGTATTTTTCAGTTTTTCCTTCCTTTGTAGACTAAACAATAACTGTGTTCAAAATTTGAGGCTTGTAGGTCTGCTAGAAGTACCTTAGAGTTTTGATGATCGGTCAGTCAGTGAGTGACAAAATTAAGAAACTTTGATTAGTTATAATTCTTAAACTACTGGTTCAAATTGAATGAAATTTGAAATATACCGTGTTTATACAATGCCTGCTAGGTTACTGAAAATTCAGGCTTCTAGTTTTATCCACAAAGAAGTTATAGGGGGGTCGAAAATGGCCTGAACTGCTTCGAGAAAAGGATGGTACGGCGGTGCTTGCTCGACTTGGCGGGGGCACTGCCGTGCCCCCAGGTTTATATGCGTATTAAAAGCAGAAGGGGAGGCATTCGCCCAGCAGTGGGACGCTATAGGCTAGATTAAATTAGAAGATGTGTCCCACTACGCTGGATTTTTGCAATGACAGTCGATTTTTTTATGTACCAATAGTAGAAGGGGGCATTACCATATCTCTAATACAGCTGAGACCAGCTGAGGGTTCTTCATCAGATACTTCAGACCTTCGATTTTTGACATCAAATGAAGCGGCCCACCAAGTTGAATATTTTTTGTAAAGGCGGTATGTCGATCTCTAATAGTTTGGTTGGGCTCTTGTGTTTTCTAATCAGGGTCACCAGGTACTCCAGATCTTCGATTATCCTAGTTTTTATAGTTTTCCCTTTATGTGGCCATTATACCCTAACTCTGTACCAAATTTCAGCTCTCTGAGTTTATGGGAAGTACTAGTTCTATTCTGATGATCATGAGTGAGTGAGTGAGTGAGTGTCATAAATGCGAAACTTTGCTTTCGCTTAACTTCGGAACTAAATGACCTACAGACTTGAAATTTTGGATTTTAAGTATATGATTATAGCTTACTGGATGACAAAAATTTCTGCGTTCTGGTCTTAGCCAGAGGTTCTCAAATAGGGGCCTGAAAATGCGGCGAAATGGTTCCAGTAAAGGATGGTACGGCAGTGTTTGCTTCGCGCTTGACTTGGCGGGGGCACTGCCGTGCCCCCAGATAGAATTTAATAAAGACTGTGGATCAGCCTTTGACATTGTTGGGGCTTTCTTGATTTTAACCCAACAAGACACCACACAAATGCTGGGGTGTAATGCTAGGATGAGCTAAATCGTGAATTATACGGAATATTTGAAAACGGAAACTATCTGGAAAGTAGGGTCTAACATGTGAAGTTGCATTTTCGCAGTAGATTTGCTTGTCACTACCCAACACGGGGAATTTGGAAAATTTTAAGGAAACATTTTCCAGTAAGTCTTTGAGCTGGCTATCGGATTCCTGCGCGATAGCTATAGCTTCAAAGTCAATAGCGGCTGGTAGGTGTAATTCCTCTATGCGTGAGAGGGTATCTGCCACTAAGTTGTCTTTTCCCGAAATATGTTTGATATTTGTAGTGAATTGGCCAATGAAGTCCAAATGTCGGGCTTGTCTCGGAGAAGCTTTATCAGGGTTCTGCTTGAAAGCGAAAGTTAGCGGTTTATGATCTGTAAATAGGGTGAAAGTTCTTCCCTCTAAATGATAACGGAAATGCTTGATTCCTTTATACGCCGCGAATAATTCCCTATCATAAGCGCTGTATTTAGATTGTGTGAGACTTAATTTAGTTGAAAAGAATCCTAAAGGTTGCCAATTGTTGTTAACTTTTTGGTTTAATGCTGCACCGATTGCTGAATCTGAAGCGTCAACAAATAAACCCAGGTCAGCATTTAAATTTGGAAATGCTAAAAGGGTTACTTGAGAAAGTTGTGTCTTAATGTTCTCAAAAGCTTTAACAGAATCCGGATTCCAGTCAACTTTCTTTGAACCGTCCTTTTTACTACCGCAAAGATTAAGGGCTGACTGATGTTGAGCTGCATGAGGTAAGAAAGGGCGATAAAATTTACCATGCCTAGAAAACGTCTTAATTCTTTCACGGTAGAAGGGAGTTTAAAATTGCAAATCACTTCAACCTTCTCAGGCGATGGTTGAATGCCTTCTGAAGTGATAAAATCTCCGAGAAATTTCACTTCTGATAGCATGAAGTTACATTTCTCTACATTTATGATCAAACCGTGATCAAAAAATCGTTGAAAAATTTGTTCCAAATGATCTAAATGTTCTTCTTTGGTCTTTGAAGCGACCAAGACATCGTCTAAATAAGCAAAACAAAATTTGAAGTCTTTAAGGATTGAATTAATAAATCTTTGGAAAAATTGAGCAGCGTTGCAAAGACCGAAGGTCATACGGGTAAACTCGAAAAGTCCGAAAGGTGTACATATGGCAGTCTTCGGAATGTCCTCAGGTTCTACCGGAATTTGGTGATAGGCCTTAGTCATATCTAAAGTCGAGAATACTTTAGCATTTTGAAGATGATACGAAAAATCATGAATCAAGGAGATTGGATAACGATCCGCGATCGTGATGACGTTGAGACGTCTATAGTCTCCACAAGGTCTCCATTCACCATTTTTCTTTGGAACCATGTGTAGAGGAGAGGACCAATTACTGTTAGAGGGCCTACAAATGCCTTGATTGAGAAAGAATTCAAATTCTTTCTTGGCAACTAATAATTTTTCTGGCGAAAGTCTGCGAACTTTAGAAAATATAGGAGGGCCAGTGGTTTTAATTTGGTGAGTTACTAAATGTTTCACTGGTTTCGTAAAGCCTGAATCAATCGTGATCTTATGGAATTTACGTAGTAACTTTTGAACTTGTTCGTTAACGGTTGGTTTGATTAGTACGGATAATGATGAGGGTGGACTTTTTCTGAGAATACCTGAGAATAAATAGATCCACTATTAAACCGAAATGAAATAAAAAATCTGCGCCGAGAATCGGCTTAGCTACATCAGCTATTAAGAAGGGCCACTGGAAATTTCTGCGCAGGCCTAGGTCTAAAGAAAGAATTTTCGTACCGTAAGTATTTATCGGTGAAGAATTTGCAGCTGAAAGACATAAACCGGAAGGAATTAATTTTTTAGAAATAGGAGCGGGTATAACGGAAATATCTGCTCCGGTATCGACCAAATAAAATTGTTTTGATGACTTGTCGTAAATATGAAGGCGACTTGAATATCCGCTTCTATCAACCGTCGCTAAAGCTGAAAAGCGATTTATTTTTTTTGGTGTATCTGTTGGGACGTACGAGCAAGGCTTTATACATTTACTAGCATTGTCTCCGAAATTGTCGTGGTACCAACAAAAATTTGGATTAATACGGTGAGTAGAACTGCTTCTCCTCGTAAACCTAGAAGGAGTGGATGAACGTTTAGAGGAATGGTCGAAACGGCGATTAGAGGAACGACTGGATGAACGGTCTCGTTGTTTTAAGGCTTTAACTTCAACAGAAAGTTCCTGAATTTGCTTAGTGAGGTTTAGAATTTGGACTGATAAATTGCCAAATAAACTTTCCTCTGGGGGAGGAAGAGAATAAGCGCACACCGATGGTTTGTTAGAAATTTCGAAAATTCTATCGGCACAGTTCGCGAGTTCATTGAGGTCTCCGGAACTACAAGAAAGGATTGCTTTCATGTTATATGGGAGCCTCTGCATCCAAATGGTTTTGAGTACATCATCATTGAGACTTGCATTGGATAACTCTCTCAACTCGCGAAGAAATTGTGACGGAGATCCGTCACCTAGCTTCAAATCACCCAAAAGTTGGTTTAATTTCGCGGAAGCACTAGCTGTTAAGCGAGAGATCAACGTTTCTTTTAATTGCGTATATGGCTGGACCGGGTCAGGTGATCTAAGAACATCACTGATGAGGCGGAATAGCTCTTCATCCAAAGCTGAGAGAGCGTGCTTAAATTTTGTATTTTCGCTTGTTATTCTGGCTGTATGAAATTGTGTCTCCAGTCTTTGGAACCAAAATTGGGGAGCGCTTTTCCAAAATGAAGGTACGGTAACGGAAAGGGAATCGATGGAAGACGAAGTAGACGGAACGGAATTTTGAATTGATTCGGTTCCTCTTCCGATTGAATCACCAATATTGTGGTTCATATTTTTTGATTGAAAGGAAATTGAATGAGGAAAATTTACATGAAAATGAAATGAATTTGAAAAATACTCCCTTGAAAGTTGTAAAACTATTGTAATTCTTGCTGTTCTTGTTTTAAAACTATTGTAGTTCTTGCTGTTCTGCTTCTTAGAACCAGTCGGGAAGGAAATTTTTTTTTTTTTTTTTTATGTTTAATTTTTCTTCGTTAGCTGCGTCTTCGTGAACTTCGGGGTCACCAGTTGTTGTGGCTTTCTTGATTTTAACCCAACAAGACACCACACAAATGCTGGGGTGTAATCTTTGGAGGTATGGAAAATCCTTCTTAATTGTGTTGTCGAGCAAGGAAAACGCAGAAATGTAAATTCGATATTGCGTTATAATTTAGTTGTTTAGTGATTCCTTTTTGATTAGTTATTGGTTTAATGATAAATTTATTTAGTAGTTTCTTTTCTTTTAGTTTTTATTTTATATTTTTATTTACAGCCTTTTCTTTATTTAAACTTTTTGTAACAACTAACTGGCTATCTGTCTGGAACTAACTTGATTATTAAAAAATAATTTGCTATTACAAAGTTAAACTTTTTCCTAAAACTCTTCTGATCTGAAACTACTCTGATTTTTAATATTTTCCTCATTTCGTAAAGCTCTTTAGATAAACATAAATTTATTTGGAATCGTTCAAAATTAACCGTTAACCGCCACAACATGATGGTGAAACTTGAAAGTTTATACAACACAAAATCAAATTCATCACAAATAATAAATAGAAACAAAATTGAGCAAGTCAAACTGAAAAATTATGAATCTGTTGAAGAATTTTTTGCTGATTTTGAAGAAGCTACAAACATTTTAACTCAGCTGGAGGAGAACTTGAAGAAAAGGAAAAAATGAGGTATCTAATAAAAGCACTAACTACCTCAAAGCTACAGCCAAATTGGAGACTTCATTGATATTATGCCCGAAACTCAACAAACAGTAGAATATGTAAAGGCAAAAATAAAACAAAAAAGGATGAGCAAGCCTGACAGTGAAAGAAAAAGCAACGTGAGCACATGCATAGCTACCAGGGAAACCGTATGTCATAATTGTGGCAAGCCAGGACATTTTAAAAATAACTGCTGGCACATTCAACAAAATCAAGGGAGAGGAGTCCACCAGCCCAGCCAAGGCAGAGGTACCCAACCTCAACAAAGCAGAGGAGCAGCACCCAGCAGAGGTCAGCGAGGCTCACACAGAGGATACAACAGAGGAGGATTTCGAAGCGGCTTTGGCAGAGGCAGAGGTCAAGGGAAACAGAGAGCTGAGTCGTCGAGCGAGCAGCAGAGGGACAACCAATCTGCAATGTGGTGTAGGTCTGTTCGCGTACTTATTTCGCCTGCAAGTTACTGCAGTTTGCTACTTCATGTGGTGGGGGTAAAATTGTAAAAGTACGAAAACACTTTTCTGCAATTTTCTGTAAAAGCAGAAGAAGAGTGCGAAAGTGACGGTTTGAAAAGTGAATTTGTGGTTGTCAGTTCTGTCTGTCTGAAAAGTGAATATTGTGGATTTTAACAAAAAGAAGGTTAACCGCGAATCTGCTAGAATTGGTCGATTTTTGTGCACTACCACGCATTAAACAAAACCAGCTGACTGAACTGACAATTGTATTTTGACAAGCAGGAAGCTGCAGAAAACTGTAGGCAGTTCAGAGCTACTGCAAGTTGCTTAGAGCTACTGCAGGAGGGGAAGCGATGACGTCAGCAGAAATTTGCTGTCATATCGAGTAAGAAAACGACTTTCTGCAGTTTCCTGCAAGTTGCTTGCAGTGACTGCAGGTACGCGAACAGACCTGTGGTGTATACAAGTAGACATAATCAAGAGATAACAGGTAATGATTGTAATAGCGATTGCGAAATTAATTGGTTACTTGATAGTGGTTGCACAGACCACATAATTAAGGATGATAAATATTTTAGTAATTTTGTTAATTTAAACAAACTTATTAATGTAAAATTGCCGCGGTTACTGCCGCATATGGGGCACCGAAGCCATTGGTGTCGCTATGCAATCGGAGTTCTCGCCCGAACCTGGCAGAGAGACGGTCGTGTATACTCCTGCACGGACGATGCAGCGAGGGGGGGGGGGGCGCAGCTGGAGGTTGAGTTGAACGTCTGCCTGCGGGACTCGGGATCCAACACGCCTCTTTGCTGTGTTCGTAGCCCCGAGGCGCTGCGGCCCTAGGGAGTAGCACACCCTAGGTCTAGGGAGAACACCCGCTCTGATCCTTAGGTTAGACGGGTCGTGCAGGGGGGTGTTCCTCGGAAAGCCTACGGAACCCTCGGAGGCGGGTCGCTGGTGATTCGGGGCCTGTCCGAAGAAGGGAAAGGACGGTCGGAAGGGGAGGGCCCTCCTATAAGTACCGGGGAGCGGGAGGCGAAATGCTGGCGATTGCCTCGGCTATGATTCGAGAATTATGTTTTTGTTATAAACTATGAAAAGAAATAACAAAAATCAAAGTGGGGGATGACGAACCTTATCACGGAAATGATGGCTGCTCTCAAGAAGCAGCCAAACATTTCCAAGGTCGTTGTTGGAATTTAAAACTCGCAATTAAATAATTGGCACCCCTATACCCGGCTACCAGACCAGAAGAGCGGGGGTGATCTCTCATCATAGCATCAAATCATCTTCTTCATCAAAGAGGAGACATAGCGTCGATGGTTATCACATGAAGTCTCTAATTATCCTCTTCGTCAAGAGAATATCGAGGCATATCGATCTATTGGGATCCTCCTGCACTCCTTCTCATTTTCTGATAAGAGTGCTTATCACCGCAACTGATAGCAAGAGCAGAGTCCAGAGGACATTTCGGACATTCGAATCTGAACGTCCAGCAGCAGCACAGCCACGCAGCAAGCCCAGCACCATCCAGCCACGGTACGAGATCAACAGCAAGCCCGGTGGACCAAAGTATCAATCAAATTGTACGCGAATTAATAAATATTGTGTAAAGTGAGTTCCTATTTATTTTGTGCCCCCCTGTTATTTCCTCCGGAAACAGTCGTCAAGGACGGCCTCCCGGCTCTGGAGGAGGCGATTGACGACCTGAACACGACCCGTCAAGAGTGTGCGGACGCCCGCCGTGGCCTCCCTCGGAGGAGATCCTTCGGCACACAAACTGCTCCGATTGGTACTGCAAGCGCGGGGGCTTCGCAGGCAAAGAGGCTTCACACAGGAAGCCCAACTGTGAGGTCCCTGGGCATGCAAACTGTGCCGGCCGGAGCGCTGAGCAAGGCAAGAGAGGGGCTTCCAGCCCACCACTTTTACCGGAGGGGGAGGCGAGAGGAAACAAGAAGAAGAAGGACCCAGTCCTATCCTGGACCGAAGGGTAGAGGGACTAAGGCTGAAGAAAAGACTGAGGAGAAGAAAGAAGGACCTGGAAAGAAGAGGAAGAAGAAGAAGAAGAAAACGAAGGAAGAAACCGGAACAAGGGCTGAGGCAAAGGCCTCGGCTCCGGTGCTTGGCACTGTCCGCAGGGCGGTCAACCCCGAGAGCTATGGGGTGAGGGTAAAGGCCGTCCGGCAGAGGTTTTGCTTGAAATCGGGCAGTGCACCCCGGGAACCCGGGCAGCCTTCTCAGACGCTCTAAAGGGAGCTGTCGGGTCGGCGAGCACCGTCAAGCAGCTGGTCCCCAGAGCCACTCTGGAGATGAAGGAACTTGACGCCTGCACAACCAAGGAGGAGGTCTTAGAAGCCCTCAGTAGGAATCTGGGGGAATATAATGGCCACCTCCAGGTCGCGCTGACCCGTCCAAATGGCCGCGGCCAGTGCCTGGCCATTATAGAAGCGGATGAGACGGCTGCGGCGAAGTTTCTGCGGGCTGCCCGAATCAAGATCGGCTGGGTCAACGCAAGGATCCGTAGGCGGGTGGTCGTGCCCAGGTGCTTCAAGTGCCTGGTCTACGGGCACCAGAGTCAAGCCTGCCAGGGACCGGACCGGAGCAAGCTCTGCTTCCGGTGCGGCGGGGACGGCCACAGGGCAAAAGATTGCACCGCGAGTCCGGTGTGTTTCCTCTGCCCTGAAGTGGCGGGGGAGACCGGCCCGCGGCGACACTTGGCGGGCTCGGGGGAGTGTGGGGACTTCCGTAAGGCCCTGGAGGAGGCTAAGCAAAACAAAAAATGGCAATTGTCCTCCAGGGCAACTTAAGAAGGAGTAGGACGGCCCAAGATCTATTGGCTCAGATCCGTCTCGAGAAAGACGCTGACGTCGTCCTAGTCAGCGAACAGAACCGGGATGGGTCTGAGCCGACGTGGTATCGCGATACCCTCGGCACGGCGGCAATCTGGGTCCCGGATCTGCGGCGCTTTGGCGTCGTGGACCATGGGGCGGGCGCCGGCTTCGTTTGGGTGAGGAGCAGTGACGTCACTTACGTCAGTTGCTACTTCACTCCGAACGAGCCAATAGCGGACTTCCAGGCCAAGTTAGATGGTCTGGATATTTCAACGCGAAGGCTTTGGAGTGGGGCGAGCCTGTGTCCGACTCGCGCGAGGGACGTGTCCTGGAATTCGCGTCCAGGACCGGGCTGGTGGTCCTAAACACCGGCTCGACGTCCACCTTCCGATGACCTGGATACAGGGAGACGATTATTGACGTCTCCCTGGCGACAGCAAACCTGGGTGCACGAGTGCAGGACTGGCGGGTGATCGAAGACTACACAGCCAGCGATCACCAATATATCACGTTCCGCGTGCGTGATATAGCGCCAGTGCGGGTCCGGCGCGTGCAGGGTCCGCGCAGATGGGGTCTCCAGGATGGATGTTGAAAGGCTGTCTCTAGCCATCACACGCGGCCGGCGAACCATTGCCGGTATCCCAGAGGAGTTGCCACCTCTCGAGCGGGCTGCTCAGGTGGTGGACTCCACAATGAGTCTAATCCACCGGGCTTGCCGAGAGGCCGTGCCGAGGAAAAGAGGATGTAGGGTAGGCAGGGCGCCGTCCTGCGTATTGGTGGACGGACGAAATCGCGGACCTGAGGCGGATATGTCTCCGTCTGAGGCGGTTGGCTCAACGAGCTGACCGACGGGATCCCGATGCATCCCGTAGATCCGCCGAACACAAGGCGGCGAAGAAGAGCCTTCGGAGGGCCATTCAGAAGAGTAAGCGCCGATGCTGGTAGCGGCTGGGAGAGGACCTCAACGAGGACCCTTGCGGACTAGGGTATAAGATCGTCCTCCGCAAGTTGGGGGCATTCAAACCGAATGCTCCCCTCGACGCGGGGACGGTCCGATCCATAGTGGGTGCCATTTTCCCCACCCACCCGCTGGAGCCTCATTACGCGGCCCGCGAGGCACTCGATGCTCCTCCATTCACGAGGGCCTCACAAAGTCTTCAAAACAAGAAGGCGCCAGGGCCCGACGGACTTCCAGCAGAGGTGCTGAAGGAGTTGACGTCGAGCCATCCAGAGCTCTTGCTCGAGATGTACAATGCCTGCCTAAAGGCGGCAGTTTTCCCCTCCCGCTGGAAGGTAGCCAAGCTTGTGCTGATCAGCAAGGGCAAAGGGCCAGTGGGGTCCCCTGGGTCGTACAGACCGCTGTGTTTGCTCGACACAGCCGGCAAGCTCCTGGAGAAGCTCCTGAAGCCTCGTCTCCAAGCAGCCGTCGAGGCGGCTGGAGACCTTTCCGAGAGACAATATGGCTTTCGGAAGGGGAGGTCGACGGTTCACGCTATCCAGGAGGTAGTCGACGTGGCCCGGGCCACCGAATGCGGGAATCATTATTCTCGCCCGATGTGCCTGCTGGTAACATTAGATGTGCGCAACGCCTTCAACTCGGTGAGGCGGGGGGACGCGCTCAATACGCTCGAGCGTGACTTCAGGGTCCCTAAGTATCTATTGCAGATGATGAGGGATTACCTGAACGATCGCACCCTCACCTTCGAGACGGAGGATGGCCCGGAAACGAGGGTTCTTTCGGCGGGGGCGGCCCAGGGCTCCATACTGGGTCCCGACATATGGAATTACACATATGACGGGATCCTTCGTATGGAGATGCCAGAAGGGTCTTTCCTGGTTGGGTACGCCGACGACATCGCGGCGGTTATTACCACCAGAGATGTCGACAAGGCTCAACCAGGTTATGCGTCGGGTGAATTCCTGGCTGAGCGACCACGGGCTGTATTTGGCACTCGCCAAGACCGAGATCGTCCTTCTTACAAAGAAGCGCATCGATTTGTTGAGGGAGATGCGGGTAGGAGACATTACGGTCCAGACGTGGCGCGTGGTTAACTACCTGGGGGAAAGCCTCGATTGCTGGCTTGCTTTCTGGGACGAAATCTGGGGCCGGGCCGACAAGGCGGCTGCGGTGACGGCGGTGCTGAGCAGGGTCATGGCCAACATTGTTGGACCCGGACCCTGCAAAAGGCGTCTGTTGCTTCGCACCTCCGAGGATATAATGCTCTACGGAGCAGAGGTCTGGGCCGACGCGAAGCGGTGGGAAAAGTACCGCAAGCGCATACTTGCGGTACAACGCCGCGCGACGCTTCGCATTGCGAGCTCCTACCGCACGGTCTTGGAGCCGGCGGTGTTGGTGGTCGCGGGGGTCATCCCAATTTACCTCCTAGCCAGGGAACGGCAGTCCGTCCACCGGGAGAAGTCTGCTCTGGGGGGGAAAGAGGCCGCGAGGGTGGCCCGTGCCAGGACCATGGCGACCTGGCAGGATAGGTGGGATTGGGAGTCGCGGGGTCGGTGGACAGCTCGGTTGTTCCCTCATCTGGACTCCTGGTTGAACCGTCAGCATGGCGAGGTGGATTATCACCTCACCCAAATGCTGACGGGGCACGGGCATTTCCAGGCCTTCCTCTACCGTATGGGGAAGGTGCCGAGCCCGTGCTGCATATACTGCGACTCCCCATCGGACTCCGCTCTTCACACATTCTTTGAATGTGCCCGTTGGAAGGCGGAGCGGGCCGATCTGGAGGCGGCAACGGGCAGCATAACCCCGGATAATATAGTCGGAGTTATGCTGCAGTGCGACGATCTTTGGCGGAGGGTCTCCTCTTTTGTAAGGGGGGTCCTCCGTCAGAAGGAAGAGGACAACAACAGGGGCTCGTAAGGAGCCTCTGTTGGCTTATGAGTGTTATTTATTTACTGGCGTGGAAATATTTATTAATTTATTATTGGGGAAGCTGACAAAAGCGGGTGCCCGGCAGCGGGTGCCCGGCAGCGGAGCACCGGCTGGCTTGGGATGGGGTACACAAACATGGCTCCCGTGAGGAGTCCGTGTTGGCTGCGTGTGTGAGGACGGACGGATGTGTCTGAGTGTGTGGTGTGCGCCCGTTGCGGGCGGTTGTATAGGACTCCACCCTGAAGTAATGTCTACTAGACGGTTCCGGAGTGGAGTTCCTGGAGGTGGGGAGCGCGGTTTTAGCCGGTAGGCCTGGCATTGTGGCGAGGGAGTCCGGCACACGGGTGTCTTCGGTCACCTAGGTGCGTAACGGCATTTCCCCGCTCCCATAAAAAACAAAAAAAAATTGATGTAAAATTGCCAGATGGCAAAAATTTAAAAGCGACAAAAATTGGTACTGTCAAAATTTATTTTAAAAATTATACTGGCCAAACTCAATTAGATTTAAAAAATGTTTACCTTGTTAAGGGCATAACCCAAAATTTGTTAAGTTTTTCTAAAATAATTAGGACTTGCACAATAGTAGCTAGTAATGAGAATGCCAGGATTTATAATAATAAAAGAGAACTTATGGCCACAGCAAATAAAAGCTTTATGAATATAGATGCTAAAAAGATATTTATGCTAATGTTTTGAAATTAACTGAAAAGGAAAAGTGGCATAGGGCATTAGGTCATGTAAATTTCCAATATTTAAACAGGTTAGTGAATAATAAAATGCTGATAGGTTTGCCAGACAAAATTGAAAAAAAGAAATGAAATGTGCAAATTGTATACAAAGTAAAATGGCTAATGTACCTTTTAAAAATAAGAGAACCGGTGCAATAGAGATTCTTGAAATAATTCATACTGATTTAAATGTTCCCCATAGCACTACAGGTTATGGTGGAGAGAGATACTTTTTAACATTTATAGATGATTACAGCAAATATGCTAAAATCTATTGTATTAAAAGTAAAGCTGAAACAGCAAGTTGTTTTATTGAATTTGTTAATCAGGTAGAGAACCAATTTAAAAAAATGTATTCAAAAATGACAATTTGACAATGGTAGGGAATATTTGAATCGAGAAATTTATAATTTTATTAAACCACAGATAAATAACTATACAGATGTCGCCTCGGCATAGGAAAACGAGAACGCATTTCAATTTCTGCAGTTTTAAACAAGTTCGGGTGAAAATGTTTCAGCAATATGAATCGGATCTGGAGCCTCTGCACTTGCCCACTTGGTCGAGCGTCAGGACACGCGAGCAGCGAGGTGCTCGTGGGCGCCGGCTTGAATGAAAGTGAGGCGTGAGGGAATTTAATGTTGCAATGGTTCCATCATATTCTGCATCAATACCACTGATGCAGGAAAAGGAAAAGAGAACGCGCAAAGGGATTATTCACGCCAACATAAAGAAATAGCGAAGCGGACGGGGGGGAAATGGTTCGCTGGTATTTTATTATTTACGTTGACGACTTTGGCCCTTTTTTAATTGATAAATTATCAATTTTGGCACAGATATTCTTCTTATTGACGACTTTGGCTACGTTTCAGGATTCATTATATGAATATTGTTTATCCGCTTATTTGTGACAATAGATTGCTGAAAAGGTAGCTCCTCGGAGATTCAGATTGAGCCAATACAACTCATCGAATGAGTATTTTAGATTTCATGCTAAAAGTTGTATTAAGAAAGCATTGTTCGTGGGCCGTCGACCAATACCGTGCTAAAAAAAAAGAAACAAAACTTTCTAATACAAAAAATAAAAAATACAAAAAGTATTACGTGTAATAAGTAATACTAATAATTTTTGTTAATATATATCTGGAATACAGTATACCATGTATGGTTTCAAAACACCAAAAAAACAGAGTGAAGAGTTTGTAAAAAAATTAAAAAGTCCATCAACGAATGTAGCGAGCAGGGATTGAATCCGAGCACCTTGCGTGATAAGCAAGGACACTACACCGGACACTACTCTTCTTCTTCTTACGCAGTATTAAAAAAGTTTTATACAAATTATGAGCTCCCTGATAGGTTCTTTAACTACTCTAACGTTGCTATATCTGTATATTTCCATTTCTTTCGCTCCTTCAGATCAAGTGACATAAGTTTCAATAATACCCAGCAACTTACTTGGCTGCGATTTGCTGCGCAACATACTTGGTTATGAATCTAGCTACAAACTTGGCTATGAGTGCGATTTATTTGGCTATTGGAAATGTTGCTCCGGCGCCTCTTTTTTAACATGGCATGCGACATCTGTATAGTTATTTGTCTGGGATTAAACACAAAGAAATAGAATTAATACCATATCCACCCTACGTTCATGAATTGAATGGCGTAGCGGAAAGTATAATAGATCAGCCATGGACATTGGCAGATGTTTAATGAATGAAGCAAAAATACATAGAAGGTATTGGCCTGAAGTAATGAAAACAGTTGCTTATTTGAAAAATCGTACAATAGCTAATACTATAGAAAACAAAACTCCTTACGAAATATTTTTTGGCAAGAAGCCAGATGTTAGTAATTTAGAAATTTATGGTAGTCGAGTCTTTGTTGGGACCCCAGATGCTATAAGGGGAAGCAAATGGAATAAAAAAGCTCAATTAGGTGTTTTAGTAGGTTATACTAAATATGGATACAGAGTATTAGTTAACGGTCGAGTCATTGATGTTAGGCATGTAGAAGTAGTAGATGAAAGGACTGAGTTAATTTGTTTAGAAAAAGTATATGATCAAAGAGATAGGGATTTTGACAATGACAGAGTTATAAGCATGAACATTGATAATGATATTGATAATGAAGTAGAAATGGAACAGACTCTGAAAGTGAAACTGAATCAGATGAGGATGAAAATAATGTAGTTAAAAGCGTTGTCTATGAAAATAGTAGAACTAGTCAGAAAAGAAATAATAATGAAAATGGTTCAAATAACCTAAATGACAATAATGAAAACAATTTAAATGTAAAAAGGACATCAAATAGAAAAAGAAGTCCAGTTTAAAGGTACGGTAATCCGGTAATCTTTTTATTTATGTAAACTATATAAATGCAAAAAGCAATCAAGGGGTGCCCTCAAGGCGGGGTCTTGTCGCCATTGCTATGGTTGTGGACGGTCTGCTAATCATGCTACATGAGCTCGGTTATGAGGCTTTTGGTTACGCGGATGACCTGGCAATCATAGTCGCAGGTAAATTCGACTCCACGGTTTCGGATTTAATGAGGTCTGCACTTCAAACAGTCACTGACTGGTGTGCCAGTGAGGACCTCTCTATAAATCCTTCCAAGGCTGTCCTTGTGCCTTTTACCAAAAGGTATCGATTGGACCTTGATCCAATCTCCGTTCAAGGCACAGTCATTGGGTACACGCATGAAGTCAAATATCTGCGTGTTACACTCGATAAACGACTAAACTGGAGTGCCCATCTCAACAACACCCTAAACAAGGCTACGAGAGCCCTGTGGGCGTGCAGGAGGCTCTTTGGCAGAACCTGGGGTCTCAATCCAAAGATGATCCTCTGGTTATACAACACTGTTGTTAAACCTATCATCACCTCTGCCGCTCTCGTATGGTGGCCTAAGATTCGGCAGAAGACAGCAATTGCAAAATGCAATAAGTTGCAACGGCTGGCATGCCTCTCCATTACTGGAGCCATGCGGACCTGCTCCCCACCCGCCATAGAGGCAATAGCAGGACTTGTCCCCCTGCACATTTTCATTTTGAAAACAGCTGCTATTAGTGCTCTGAAAGTGCAGGTTACTTCGAACATGCCTATGGCCGACGAAGGCCATATGAGCATTTTGAAGCCGATTCCAGACATCAGTGTCTGTCTCAAATCGGACCACATGATCAAGGAGCTTTGCTTCGGGGGGAGATTTAAGAGCTTCATCCCTGAATGGACGTACTGGATTGGCGAAGGTCCCAATCTAGGTCGGGATAGCCTTAATTGGGACACCGATGGCTCGAAAACCGAGCTTGGTACTGGAGCAGGTGTCTACGGACCCAATACCACGGTCTCGACCGCAATGGGCGAATGGCCCAGTGTATTTCAGGCCGAAGTCCAGGCCATCAAAACCTGTGCCCAGCTAAACCTTAACAAAGGACTTAAGGGCTCAACAATTAATATACTCTCTGACAGGCAAGCGGCGATTAGGGTGCTCTCCTCGTGGAGCATTCGGTCAAGACTCGTCCAAGAGTGCTTTGACTGCCTCCAACGCCTGGCTGCGACAAACAGAGTTACACTCGTTTGGGTACCGGGGCACTCTAGCTTTGGTGGTAATGAGATCGCTGACAATTTGGCCAGAGAGGGATCTTCAACTAGGTACCAAGGCCCCGAACCCTACTGCAACATTGGCTGGTCTTCAGCCAAGACTGTGGTGGATAAATGGGCGAAAACGGTTCAAGTCTCGTACTGGAACAATGCTTCAGGGTTACGACAGGCTAAGAAGTTTATCAAACCCTATGTGTATACCAACGCTACTGACCTGAACAAACCGGATCTCAGGCTGCTGGTGGGTTACTTATCAGGCCATCATGGGGTCAGACATCACCTCTACAAGTTAGGTATGTCAATTGAGACAGAATGTAGACTTTGTCTAGAGGACGAAGAAACTATAGCTCACATAATGTGTAGCGGATCGTCTACTCCAATAACGGGGCTTCGGCACAAAAGACCGTCTGGTCGCAGTGCACACCACTGGGGCGGCCCCCTCAATAATAAATAAATAAATAAATAAATATAAATGCAAATGTACCAAGTACATTTGAGGAGGCGATATATTCCAGAGAATCTGATAAATGGAAAAGGGCTATGAATAATGAAATGGAAAGTTTGAAAAAGAATAAAACATGGATAGTAGTAGACAAACCAGACAATAAAAAGATAATTGATGTAAAATGGATTTACAAAATAAAAGTGATGAAACTTATAAGGCTAGGTTAGTAGTAAGAGGTTTTTAACAGAAAGAAAATATTGAAAATGTTTATTCCCCAGTAGGAAAAATGCAAACATTAAAGATTTCATTGAGTTATTGTTGCAAGAATAATCTATTTATTGAACAAATGGATGTAGAAACGGCGTTTTTAAAAGGAAAAGTAATATCAGAAGTATACATTCGTGAACCAAAAGGTTATGAAACAGGGGAAAATAAAGTTTGTAAATTATTAAAAGCAATTTATGGTTTAAGGGAGGGTCCAAGAGTTTGGTACGAAACATTTAATGATTTTGTAAGAAAACTAGGTTTTGTTAGGAGCAAGTATGATTATTGTTTATATGTTGATAACTCAGGGAAGTATTTTAAATATACTTATTAGCATTTGTTGATGATTTTTTAATCTGTTACAAAGATCGAAAAGAAATAGCCAAAATAGAAACTCAATTCATGAACAATTTTACTATTAAAGATTTAGGTAAAATAAAAAGCTATATAGGGATTGACATAAATTATGATAATAAAAATGGAATAATGACTTTAAGTCAAGGAAAATACATTGATTCATTAGTTGACAAATATAATCTTGAAAATACGAAACGTCGAAACTGTATAACACCCCAATGGAAAATAAATTAAACCTTGAACAGGCAAATGAGATTGATGAAAACATTAAACCATCAAAAACATAAAATGTAAAAAAATGCCAAGTCTCGCAACGCAGTTCTGTTCTGCCGTAAAAAGTTGTGAGATCTTATGTAAAACCAAGTCAGTTATATTAGTTAGTGCCTATGGAAGCACCTATTCAACAACTTTGTTATAAATTGTTACCTAATAAATTACCTATCAACATTTATAGTGACCGTATCAATATTAGACATCTTTATTTCTATAATAATTATAATTACTTGGCAATTGCACGGCCAGTATTTTAATTAGTAGAATATGTTACCGTGCAATCGCCAAGTAATTATAATTATTATCGAAATAAAGATGTCTAATATTGATACGGTCACTATAAATGTTGATAGGTAATTGATTAGATAACAATTTATAACAAAGTTGTTAAATAGGTGCTTCCATAGACACTAACTAATATAACTGACTTGGTTTTACATAAGATCTCACAACTTTTTACGGCAGAACAGAACTGCGTTGAGAGACTTGGCATTTTTTTACATTTTATGTTTTTGATGGGATCTCATTTCTTTTTGTTAGGTCATCCTCCTTTCTTTTTTCTCGGGTAATATATCTTGTCCGTCAGCTACTGATTTTCTTAAAGCCCACTCCCTGTCTCTATTGATTTTTCTCAGATGCTTTGATGTATTTTTCATTTACTATAATGAAATTTCGGGATTTCTCTTTTTTTCCTTCCTCTATGGGCTTAACGCTAACTAAAATTCAAAATTTGAACAAACTAATTGACTTGGCGGGGGCACTACCGTGCCCCCAGAACGATAGCCTACTATATTCATCCTTTCAAAATTCAATCGCGGCCAGTGGCAAGCATGAGTACAAGCGCATGCGTTATATTTTGAATGAACGTAATTTTTAATAAAATCATTATTTTTCATTAAATATAATGAAATTTCGGGGTTTTTCAGTTTTTCCTTCCTTTGTAGGCTAAACAATAACTGTGTTCAAAATTTGGAGCTTGTGGGTCTGCTAGAAGTACCTTAGAATTTTGATGATCGGTGAGTGTGTCAGTGACAAAATTAAAGAACTTTGACCAGCGATAATTCGTAAACTACTGGTTCAAATTTAATGCAATTTGGAAATATATCTAGCTATGTAATGCCCTCTTGGTCACTGAAAATTTAGGCTTCTAGTTTTTTCCGCAACGGAGTTACAGGGGGGTCGAAAATGGGCCGAATGGCTTCGAGAAAAGGATGTTACGGCCGTGCCTTTTCTTTTGCTCTTTTGCTCGACTTGGCGGGGGCATTGCCGTGTCCCCATGATATAGAAATTTGATAGGAGAACTATTATATATTAGTACTGGCACGAGACCAGATATTGCATTTAGTGTACACTATTTAAGTAGGTTTCAGGGATGTTACAATCAGACGCATTTCAAATATGCTTTAAGAATAGTTAAATATTTGTATAGAATTAAAGAGTTGAAACTCACATACAATAGAAACTTAAATTTTGAAAAATTAGATTGTGTGATAGATGCAGATTATGCAGGTGACAGTGTAGATAGGAAATCCACCACAGGATTTATTATGAGATTATATGGGAATGTTATCTACTGGAAATCTAAGAAACAAAGTACTGTAACGAAATGTTCTACATTTGCAGAATACACTGCATTATCTGAAGCGGTTACTGACTGAAGTATTGTTTATGCGTAATTTATTAAAAGTAATCTTTTAATATGTTTATAAACCAATAAAAATGTATGAGGATAATTCAGGAGCTATTGCGATTGCTAAATATGGTAATATGACTAAAAATTCCAAACATATTTACAATACCACTATGTGAATGAAGATTATGAGAAAGGTATTATTGATATACATAATTAAAGTAAATACAAATTATAATTTAGCAGATATTTTAACAAAGAGTTTAGGAAAGGCTAGATTTTTAGAGATAAGAAATGCTTTGAAATTGATTTAACTGATTTAAAATAAAATAAAATATAGAAAATAAATAAATAAATAAATTGTTACTATGAATTGTATAACGTTGAAATGATGTAATAAGGAATATTTACGAACTAAATGTATAAAAAAAATAAGAAATGATTATAACGATTTAATGTTGAAAAATTAGGATGCGTGTTGGAATATATGAATATTTCAACATTGAAATAATATTATAACTGTAATAAATGAATGAGCGCGCACGCATCGCTTAGTCAGTAAGTCCCTGCCTGTAGTGAAGAGCGGCACGACCGCATGTCGACGGTCTGAATTATAATTTTTGTTAACAGACTCTATTAGTCTAGCTATGGATAATAGGCCGATTATTTTAAAATAAATAACCAAGACCTGTTTAGAGATTCCCAAATGTCTTTATTGTACCCGACCTGGCACTGTCCAATTTTTTAACCTGCTAGAGGCAAAACATTCATTAACACTGTTAGGAAATAATCACCAACAACCACCGAAATTTTTGTTCGGAATGTACTCATGTATTTCAACTTCTTTTATATGTATTGAATTGCATTGCTTAAATAAACTCACTTTGGTGTGAACTATCCTACGAGCAGGTCGTTTTCTTTGCGAACAGGTTATGGGCCCAGGCGCGTGGTCGCAGTTAGATTAAAAAAGAATTAAAAATATTCCGGCCCTGTGATTCCCGAAAAGTGGCGAAGCGTCGAGGAAGCAAAAATGAATTTAGCGAACGTGTCGAACATAGAGAAGCTAGACGATAAAAACTATGAAACCTGGAACACGTGCGCAGCATATTAATTTACAGTGAACTGTGGAATATAGCGACAGGCACCGATAAGAAACCTACGGACGTCACCAAAGTCGCGGAATGGGAAACAAAGGATGGAAAAGCCCTCGCCATCATCCTACTCAGTGTAAAAGAAAGCCAGCTGGGATACATCAAAAGAGCGAAGTCATCTTACAAAGCGTGGAAATCCCTGGAAAGTGTGCATCGCTCTAAGGGGCCAACAAGAAAGGTAATGCTGTACAGGCAATTATTTCAAGCGAGAAAAAGGTCAGAGCAGTCAATGACGGAACATTTACGAGATTTTCAGTACAAAGTTGATCAGCTGGACGAAGCCGGCATCACAATACCAAAGGAATTGCTTTCCATAATGTTGCTGAGTTCCTTACCCGCAGAATACGAGAATTTCTGCATTGCAATTGAGGCGCGCGAAACACTGCCGGAGTTAAATATTCTAAAAGCGAAGCTGATAGATGAGGAGACAAGAAGAAACATTCAGGGTGACGAGGAGAAAGAAGGTGGAAGCTTCCAGAACGCCCTTATATCCAGCGAAAGATCCAGAACACCTAAGAAAAGAGAAGCAGCATAAAGTGACAAGGACCGCCAGTATAACTCAAAACAAATACAAGCACATAAATTTCCTGGAAGTTGCTACAACTGTGGTCGTCGTGGACACAAAGCAAATGAGTGTAGAATTAAGAAAAAGGAAAAAGGTAAAAACGCAAAAGAAGCAGCCATGACAGTAGCTTTCAATGTAGTTGAAGATGATATGGTGACGATCGGTATCGCAACGAATGGTATTTAGACAGCGGGGCCAGCTGTCATATGTGCAACGACAAAGGACAATTTATTGAATGGCATTCTAATGAACGTTCGGTAATTCAAACAGCGGGAAACGATAAACTCGATGCTTACGGTTCCGGAGTAGTCTTGTTAAATTTGCGTGGAGAAGACAAAAAAATAAATGAAATTAAATTAGGAGATGTTGTTTTCGCGCCGAAACTCAAACATAATTTAATCTCAGTTCCGAAAATTACAGACAATGGATATACTGTCGCGTTTTATGATGATTGCGCCAAAATAAAAACACGTTCCGGTCAATTGTTATTCAGAGCATATAAACAACAAAGACTCTATATCGTGAGGACAACGAATACGGAATCTTCACTATGTGCAAAACAGTCCGGCCCTGAGGACTTACTAAAATGGCACCAACGTTTCGGGCACCTGAATTTCGGCGAGCTTAAAAAATTAAGAAACAAAAATATAGTAACCGGGTTTGATTTCGAAAAACTGAAAGGCACAGTCAAGTGCGTGCTGTGTGAGAGGGGAAAAATATCCCAGTTGCCTTATAAAACGTCCGACACGAGAGAAAACGACTTACTAGAAACTATCCATTCAGACATATGCGGGCCAATTAGTGAGACATCCCTAGGCGGAGCCAGATACTTCGTCACATTCATTGACGGCAAATCGAGATATATGGATGTAGCTTTTCTTAAAAGGCGGAGTGAAGTGCTCGATGCCTTCAAGAATTATAAACAACGAGTCGAGCGAGAAACTGGCAAACAAATAAAACGTCTACGTACAGATAATGCGAAGGAGTACCTTTCAAGGGAGTTCTCTAATTACTTGGAGAAACATGGTATTACCAGGCAGCTGTCAACCCAATATACCCCACAGCAGAACGGCATAGCAGAGCGAGCGAATAGGACGCTGATGGACATGGCGCGATGCATGTTGCTGGAATCGGGTTTACCAAAAAGCCTATGGGCCGAAGCAATAAATACGGTCACTCTAATAAGGAATAGGTGCGTTACAAGTGTACTCGTGGACAAAACACCTTTTGAAGTTTGGACTGGGAAGAAACCGTGTGTATCCTTCCTTAGAATTTTTGGAGCGAGAGCAGTAGCTCTAGAAAAAGGGGTTGGAAGGTCGAAATTGGAGCCACGCGGGAAAGTATATAAACCCGTTGGCTACTCGAAGGAGTCGAAGGCGTATAGATTGTGGGACCCCATTACCCAAATGATAACCAAACGACGGGACGTGAAGTTTTTCGAAAGGATTGACCCCAATAATTACTTATCGAGCCAGAATGGAATAGAAGTCATCAAAGATAATACATTGAACATCGAGTATGAATCAAGCAGTCTCCAAAATGCTGAAAGTTCAACGGACAACAATCCAGAAATCGACAGGAGTGAAGACCTACCAAGAAGAGAAGAAGAAACCGACCTTAAGGAAAACCAGGAAGAAAAATTGCAGTCTGGACTACCTACAGAAGAAAATAGTACACCGATGGAACGTGAACGCGACAATTACTCTGTGAAGAGGAAAGCTGGACGACCAAGGCTGGAACAGACGGGGCAGAGAGGAAGGCCCAAGACGATATTCAATGAGGAAAAGGTAAATTTTGTCTCTAATTATAATTTTGATGAGTCAATATTGTTTGAAGAAGCAATTAATGGGCCAGAAAGAGAAAAATGGATTGATGCTATGAATTTAGAACTAGAGTCGTTAGCCAAAAACAATACTTGGGAACTAATAGATAAACCGAGAAACAAAAAGATTTTAACAAATAGATTGGTATTCCGCAAGAAGTACAAAAGCGACGGATCCGTAGATAAGTTTAAGGCGAGATTGGTAGTTCGAGGTTGTGAGCAACGCGATGGGGTGGACTTTCATGAAGTATTTGCTCCCGTTGCTCGCTACGAAACTATTCGCACCATATTTGCAGCTTGCGTTAAACTTGGTATGTACCTACATCAAATGGACGTAGTTACAGCGTACGTACAGGGCGAATTAGACGACGGAATACACATGCAGCAACCGATGTATCATCCAGGCAAAACTAATACGAATAAAGTTTGCAAGCTTAATAAACCGCTCTATGGTTTGAAACAGTCTGGTAGGCAATGGCACAAAGAATTGGACAAATACTTGAAAAGTGCCAACTTCAAGCAATCGATCTCAGATCCCTGCCTCTATATCAAAGACGAAGGGGGTACAAAGACCATAATTATAGTATATGTTGATAATATACTAGTGGCATCGAAAAATCTTAAAGCCTTGGAAGAGGCAAAAACAAAAATTTTGGATGTAGTTGAGTTAAGGCCGTTCTCCAATGCGCGGACCACCCAACCACGAACCACCGAACGAAAATGCTGAATCCCGTGTAAAGTATAAGCCCTTGCCTGTAGTTGTGCCTGTCAGCTGCGAAAACACAATCGGGCAAATGTTAAATGTAGAAGTTTTTATCACTTTTTAAGCGGACAAACTTATCAATTTAACTTTTAATATTCTCCTGAAACTACCGTGCACATTTTTATAAGTGCTTCGTGTCATAATTAGTGCACTGATGTTTTGGCAACCGGCGGAACAGCTGCTGCGATGTCACTATTCTGGTACAATATCGTTGCTGAATGGTCAACTAGTACTATGTGGTTAACACCCACCAAGAAAAAGTTAGCCATGTTGACGAAAACACGAGCGAGAGGGAAGATGACGCCACATTCATGTGGGACGAGATGGCGCGATTTTGGTTCGTTCGTGGTTGGGTGGTTCGTGCATTGGAGAACGGCCTTTAGGAAATAATCACCAACAACCACCGAAATTTTTGTTCGGAATGTACTCATCTATTTCAACTTCTTTTATATGTATTGAATTGCATTGCTTAAATAAACTCACTTTGGTGTGAACTATCCTACGAGCAGGTCGTTTTCTTTGCGAACAAACACATGTGAAAACAAGCCAGGGAAATTCTACCTGGCTCGTTCATGCACCCAGTGGCAAGAGCATCGCTTCAAGTAGCCTTAGCACTGGCCTCGTAGCTGGGTGGCAGATAAATGAGGACGATTTCCGAATTTGTTCGAAATGAAAATCGAGTTTTTCGAAAGACTCCGTTGGGCTTGCACCGGGTGCAACGAAATGAGGCTAGTGTGGAATGGCCCTATGACTGTGTCAAATGACCTGCGAAATGATTTGTCAAAACAAAAATTGCTGATTTGTCAAATGTCGCTATTTGACAAAAATTTTCACGTTTTCTGTCTACATCAATATGACCACGTCAGGTCGTGAATAAGATCAAAATCTCAAACGAAGGAGTGAAAATGGAGGAGGCAGAAACAAGGTCAATTTTGTTGCTTTTAATTGTAGTAATTTTAAAAAGAAATAACCGAATGCACCGAAAAACGGAAAATAGCCTTATGGAGTCAGAAATGGCTCCTAGGGTGATGCGAGATTAGGCATGCTTACGTCGAGTACGGAACGAATTTGTGGGTAAAGGGGGAAGTGACGTTTTGCGGGGAAATGCGCACCACTACAAATGTGATGTAGCCACTCAAATTCATTTTGACAAATAGAAATGTTAGAAAACTGACAATCACTTACACAAATACATCTTATATTTTTATTGAATTCCGCACTCGCGTAAGCATATGCTTAGGCCGTATTCCATTTTACTGGAGTATGTCATCCGGCCTACTTAGAGTAGTTCCGAATTACTCCTCCCTTGGAGAGGCGTACTTTGTTCGGGAGTACTTGGAGTAGCTTGTGGCACAGTAGATTTTGGGTCCTCCCAAAATCCAAAAGATGGCTTTTCGCGATTGACGGTTATGGTTTCTCGATTTATTTATATTTAACTGTCAAGATTACCATTTTCAAATGCAAACATAATTCCCTTGCTTTTTATTACTACTCGAGTTTTCACAAAACACAAAACACAAAACAAAACAATAATTTTAGGTAAGTCTCTAAAGATACACATACAGTTTTAACTGTATACTGTTTTAAGTGCACAGTTATAACTGTCAGTTGAAACCTACGTGTGTGGGTATTTCAGTCTCAGTTAAACTCAACTGCACAGTTTAATCCCATCAAAAACATAAAATGTAAAAAAATGCCAAGTCTCGCAACGCAGTTCTTCTGCCGTAAAAAGCTGTGAGATCTTATGTAAAACCAAGTCAGTTATATTAGTTAGTGTCTATGGAAGCACCTATTCAAGAACTTTGTTATAAATTGTTTTCTAATCAATTACCTATCAACATTTATAGTGACCGTATCAATATCACACATCTTTATTTCTATAATAATTATGATTACTTGGTAATTGCACGGTAACATATTCTACTAATTAAAATACTGGCCGTGCAATTGCCAAGTACCTAATTATAATTATAGAAATAAAGATGTCTAATATTGATACGGTCACTATAAATGTTGATAGGTAATTGTTTAGATAACAATTTATAACAAAGTTGTTGAATAGGTGCTTCCATAGACACTAACTAATATAACTGACTTGGTTTTACATAAGATCTCACAACTTTTTACGGCAGAAGAACTGCGTTGCGAGACTTGGCATTTTTTTACATTTTATGTTTTTGATGGGATCTCATTTCTTTTTGTTAGGTCATCCTCCTTTCTTTTTTCTCGGGTAATATATCTTGTCCGTCAGCTACTGATTTTCTTAAAGCCCACTCCGTATCTCTATTGATTTTTCTCAGATGCTTTGATGTATTTTTCATTTACTACAATGCAATTTCGGGATTTTTCTTTTTTTTGTTCCTCTATGGGCTTAACGCTAACTAAAATTCAAAATTTGAACAAACTAATTGACTTGGCGGGGGCACTACCGTGCCCCCAGAACGATTCATAGCCTACTACATTCATCCTTTCAAAATTCAATCGCAGCCAGTGGCAAGCATGAGTGCAAGCGCATGCGTTATTTTTTGAATGAACGTAATTTTTAATAAAATCATTATTTTTCATTAAATATAATGAAATTTCGGGATTTTCCAGTTTTTCCTTCCTTTGTAGGCTAAACAATAACTGTGTTCAAAATTTGGAGCTTGTGGGTCTGCTAGAAGTACCTTTGAATTTTGATGATCGGTGAGTCAGTGACAAAATTAAAGAACTTTGACCAGCGATAATTCGTAAACTACTGGTTCAAATTTAATGAAATTTGGAAATGTATCTAGCTATGTAATGCCCTCTTGGTCAATGCAAATTTATGCTTCTAGTTTTTTCCGCAACGAAGTTACAGGGGGTCGAAAATGGCCCGAATGGCTTCGAGAAAAGGATGTTACGGCCGTGCCTTTTCTTTTGCTCTTTTGCTCGACTTGGCGGGGGCACTACCGTGCCCCCAGATTGAGACAAATAAAATTCCAATATTTTTACCTGAAAGGATTAACTGAACTGAAACCGCCATACACGTACAGTTTTAACTGTATAGTTAAAACTGTACGTGCATGGCCGGCTTTAGATCTAAAAGTGCGTTCCATTTTCAATATACACCTACTACTCCAAGTACGCCGGATGACATACTTTAAAGTAAAATGGAATGCGGTCTTTTTCTCGCACTCATTCAGCGCTGAAGTCCACCTAGTCTCGCATTACCCCTAAAAAGGAATTCGGGTAGAGATATTTCCAGTTTAGTGATGAAGGAATTGAGATACGAAGAACCAAAAAAATTTACAAATCTTACGAGAATCTCACCCAAAACGTTTTTTAAATTACTTGAGAAAGTTCAGCCAGTAATTGAGAAGCAAAATACTGTCTTACGAGGAGCTATACCAGCTTACACAAGGTCGATCTTATTTTTGGTTGCTTTTCTATCGAAACTATGTTACATCTTTTCAGGTTACTCCCAACGCTACGATTTCTTGCAACCAGTTCAACTATTATAAAAAATGAATTTACGAAATCGTATCGTGTCTGCTACAATAAATTACCTTTCCTGTTTTTGGAGTCTACATGCAGATGTTCTGCAGTGCTATCACAAATCAAACCAAATGTCAAATGGATTTAGAACCGCGCCTAAACAAAAAAAGTCATATGACCTCTCAAATCACATGTCATATATCAGTGGCTGTTATATTCACACTGTCTAAGGCTAAATTTGACACGATTGATCTGACAAATCATTTCACAGAGTCAGGTAGTGTAAACTATCCTTTAGAGTGGATATTTATGTATTAACTTGCTCGCTCTCGGCTTTACCCAAGCTACTTATAATTTTAGTTCGGAAATCTCAAACTGTAACCTTGAACCTGCTCAACGGAACGGAGAGTAATGAAACTTGGCTATGTTTTTATTAAGTCACACATTTAATAATACACTTAAAGAAAATCTGATTGAAATCGGGATCGCCGTTTTCATGTCATAGGGTAATGTGAGACTAGGCGGATTTCAGCGCTGAATGGTGCACTAAGTCCGCGTTTGATGCGAGACTAGGCATGCTTACGCGAGTGCGGAATTCAATAAAGATAATATAAGATATTCATATTTGTGTTAGTGATTGACAGCTCTATTACATTTGTATCAGTGCGTTCCGCGGAAAAATAGACCGGTGAAGTGCACATTCCCCGCAAAGCGTCACTTCCCCCCTCACATACAAACTCGTTCCGCACTCTCGCAAGCATGCCTAGTCTCGCATCCCCCATAAAGACGGACAAAAGCTGTTTTGTCTGCCCAACGTCTAATATTCAGGCTACAAGTTCATTAACGATTACGATTCACAGCTGTTCCACAGCTTCTACTTTGCCTACCGCTACAATTCTTAATAATGGATGTAAACAAACATACGTGGTCGGAGGACATCGGATATATTTTCTTTTAAACGTCTAGTCATTATACATTTTCTTTTGGGTTTCCAGTTCATTAAAAAAACAACAAAGGAAGTTTTGTAAAACGTAAACCTAGCCCATCTTCATTGCTTATTTTCATGATAATAAAATGTTGTGTCAGTGTCATTTGTCAAGAAAAGTTGTGAGAGGGACTTTGCAAGCTGATCAAATCGATTTTGGGCAACGAGGTCGGGAAGGAGGTCTTCTTCAATTCATTGAAGACTATCAACATCCCCCTTTTGTTGTCCAAAATCGATTTTATTGCAGATAATGTCAGTTGGAAAGGTAAGTTGAATTTACTCTTTTGTCGTCGGGCGATGAAGTGATATTGTCCATTTTTTTAGATATGGCCGGTGTCCTATTTCAAGATATTTTCAATGTGAAAGACATGGACCCAGAAAAAAAAAGTTTGATCGAGTAAGCAGACTGCATTGCGAGTCTGAATCATTTAAAATGGACTTGATATAAATTCATGGCTACATATGTACGTACATATATCCGATGGAACTGGGGGGACTTTTAGACTTGTTCTGGCAACAACACTGCGGGAAGTCGGTTGCCCGGACAATGGCGAATTTAACCCTTTGGGGACTGAGGGTTCTAGGGCTGATAGTTTTGAATATGTTATGTATGGAAAAATATACAGAATAAAAGGTAATGATCTGTATATGTCTTTTTTGGTCGTTTGCTTACACGTCTACAAGGTACAACTTGCATAGTTTTGACCAGCATATTTTTTTTTATTTATAAAGAAGTTAGCATTTTAGTTACCTAAGGTATTATTTAAACTATAAATTTCATATATTTTTACATAAGGTATAATTTTTCTAGGTTACAAGTATTTGCATGAAAAATTATTCGCCACTCCATCAAAGCAAAATAATCCTGAAGGGATGCAATCAATAGCTTTTAGGTACATTTCATACAAAATATTACCTATTGTAGGCTACCTAATGAAAAGATTTCAGAAAATGGAGGATGCCAGAATGCATCTTCAAAAATAAGTATAATATTTTTTTTATGAGCGATTTCATCTTTCCAGCCAAAAGTTAGTCGCATTTCTGAAATTTTACGGCTGAAGATCACTGCCATAGCGTATGTTCCTTTTTAAATATGATGGCAGTACTTTGTATTTCACTTTGAATATAAGCATAAGGAAATGCTGTATCTTGTAAAAGCCCTGTACGAGAGCTTAGTTAAACCGAAGGTGCCCATAGAAAGAGAAATACAATTTTAATAAACGGGAGGGAAAGAGCGAAGTAGCATTGGCAATCGTTGACCTCGCAGGGTTAGGAGGGGTGCTCTTTAATGCCCGGGATACACGAGGCTAGTTTTTCAAAGCTAGGATAGCAAGCTAGACCCTCGGTATACTATCCTGGCTTGGCACATGCTAGTGCTGTTTACACGATGCCAGATAATTTGAAGCCAGTAGCATTTATGTAAACGTCAAATGATTTAAAGGTTAACGTCAAGTGAAGTAGAATGAACTGCATTCGTAAAAAAAAGACAATTCGATTGAAACCGCTACTTTAATACGCGGTTGCGAAACGTCAGTGAATGAACTGCAACTAGCTTCGCCGGCTACATGAAGCTAGCACACAAGACAGGATAGTAAAATCAGTGGTGGGGGGCGCTACTAGCTCAAAAAATAGAACCTCATCCTATTAAACTATCCTAGCTTGAGATGCTAGCTTACTAGCTTTCTCACTAACTTACTAGCTCAGAAATCAAGCTAGTTCTGTTTACACGAAGCCAGAGCTGCTAGCTTGCTAGCTTACTATCACTATCTTGCTATCCTGGCTTGAAAAATTAGCCTCGTGTATCCCGGGCATAACAGACGGCGGGCGGCGTTAAAAAAGAGTTTTTGGGAAGTTGTGCGTAAGAAAATTTGTTTTATTTTTGTCTTCACTTCTGACTAATACAAAAATTGTCTGCATTGCCACTAGTCGGCTTTTACTACACTCAGAGAGTGATATCGCACTTCCTTAGGCTTTATCTTCCAAATTATTTTATTTTGAAGACAAAAATCAGCACTTGGTAGGTTATTTTCGGCGTGACACTTATCTATTGCAGAGTTTCAAGTATCCAGTTAACAGAAGTGTAAACATTGCACTTTAAGATGGTTCCCATTCTCTATTATGCAAATACTGCAATCTCGATTTCATCTCCGCTGAGCATGATAAAATAACGTGGCACAATAATCAAAATCAGGGAGTATTAACACGCTGTACAGCATAACGGCTGTCGGCCTTGATAGGCTATGTCTGATCTATCTTAAAAACCCAATTTTTTTTTTTACATTTTAACACAGACTTTATTGAGGTGCTCGCCAAATTTCAATTTATTGTCTATAATAGCTGCGTTCTTTTGTGGTCTTCGTGCAGAACAGCCCATACATTTGGTTGTTCTGCTGTGTTCCCTACGTTGAACAGAACAAATTTCTTGTTCTGTTCACCTAGTTGTTCTATTGAACACTAGTGGCGCTATATGTACAACACAAGTGGCACTATGTGTAGAAGTCGAAAGAGAGCTTCAAAGCTTTGCTTTGACAGTTTGTTGTTCCGGACCGTTCTTTTGTGGTGTTCTTGTTATGCTCCGGATAGCGACCACAAAAGAACACAGTTAATCACTTCAAGATTTTAAGCACGTGGTACTATACCATTAAACATGTTTGGAGCAGCAGCTCCAAAAAATGAAATTCCCGCGATGATCTATCTCGGCCCTGGCGCCACCCACAGCTGCGGCGATCAGCTGTAAGAATAAACAAACTCCTTAGAACATTGACCACAACGAGTTTCACTTACTTACTTAAAATCCTTAGCGCCCCTCACCGCAGGGATCGACTGCAACATCCGGAGTCCTAAAAGGAAACCTAAAAAGAAAACTATTTAGTAGTTTTGCCCAAAAATGCAGTACTTACCCGAAGTGCCTTCCTCGCACTGCAAAACCACTTGCATCTGTCAAGTGCAGATGTAAACAAAAACAATACTCACTCATTAGGTCACTTTCGGGCTTATGAGAAGGCTATCTAGGGCCTAATAGTAGAACTAATTCTCAGCGGAGAAGTCTTGTAAAATGTAATCAGTCGGGTGTACCGTAAGACCCACTGATGGGTCAATGTATGTGGGCACCGAGTTAGTGGGGGGTACCGTAAACTTAAGTGCCGTGTGCACTATTTCGGGTATAAAAACTCTGCGCTGCCTGATAGCAGCCTCTTTGCCGTTTTTCCTTTGCTGATTTACCTCTTTGCCGCTTTTCCTTTGCTGATTTACCTCTTTGCCGTTTTCCTACCACGAATTTATTACCCGCTTATACTCAAATTCAAATAGGTGCTGACTATTTGGATTTTCCACTTAATAAAGGTGCTGACTTTATTAAGATAGTTGATTCTAGGTGGTGACTAGAAGAAACTCTTATCATTCTACCTAGCTCCTCTCCATTCAAATAGGTGTTGACTATTTGAATTTTCCACTTAATAAAGGTGCTGACTTTATTAAGATAGTTGATTCTAGGTGGTGACTAGAAGAAACTCTTAGCATTCTACCTAATAATCCGCTTCATTCAAATAGGTGCTGACTATTTGAAATTCCCACTCAATAAAGGTGCTGACTTTATTGAGATTGTCGATTCTAGGTGGTGACTAGAACAAAACTCTATCATCCAGTTCTGAGCGGTGATCGGAACAAACTCCATCATCCCATATCCTCGAAGTTCCTCTTTACACTTAATTTAGGCACTGACTAAATTAAGGTCACTTGATTTGAAAGCCGAACAAATCAAGAATTTTGTGTAGCGTGTTGAACGCCGATCAATCTACATCTTTCTATCACTTAATTTGGATCTCACCAAATTAAGATTAGTGCAGTTTAGTGCATCAGACGAATTGCCTTCTTCGCTTGTACAACTACCAGACGAGTGGCCTTCTTCACTTGTGCAACGACCAGACGAGAGATACCAGTATCTACAGCTTAGTTCACCAACGAGGGAGACAGGTAAGTACCCTTTTCATTTGTGTTCTGACCAAAGTTCTAGTCAAGAAATCATTTCCTGATCTGGGACAAGTCAGAACAAGAGCAAACTTTATTTACCTGCTCGCTAACTTAGCAGCTGGACATCCCTCCATTTAAGCTACTTACTATCAGCTTCTTCACGCTGATTAGGATAAGCTCTTTCTAAAAGTAATCTGGTTGCCCCCAAATCTCAAGCGACGAGATTTGAGCTGTGAAACAAAATCTTGCAATTTCGGCGCTGGTTGTGGGATTGTGACCGAATCATTGCAGCTTCGTTGAGCCGAATTTTTTTCCTTATTTTTTGGGTTCGTCCACTCATACTTGAGTTCGGATAGAACATTTGCTGGTCCTTCGAGCCGGATTAACGGGGCTGTAACGGTTAATTTAACGGGAATTAACAGTTCGTCTCTGAATCAGTTGGTGGCCAAACAAAAGGCCATAGCCGAAATTTTTCAAAAATCTGTAATCAATTACAGAAAAACTGCACTAAATAAAAGAACCAAAGGGGTAATAACGGAAAGGTTATCAGAGGTAAAACAACTATGGCAAGAGTACAAAAAGAATCACTATTCGATCGGTGAAGTGATTCAAACGCTAAACCCAGCAGACCAAGACAAATGCGAGTATTGGTCTCAAGACAGCTTTTCCGATATAGAAGAAAAGTACTTCGACTTTATTGGATTATTGCAAGATACTCTTGATAAATTGCAAGAGGCATCGGCAAGTAATCAATCAAGCAATCAATCTCACAAAGAAGGTGCCCAGTCATCTTCAAATACCAACCAAAATAATTCTTCATCTCATAAGTCCTTACTCAAACTTCCACGCATTTCCATTCCTACATTTTCAGGCTCGTACGAGTCATGGAGATCATTCCACGATCTCTTTAAAGCATTAATACATACCAATGCTGAGCTCACTGCAGCTCAAAAACTACATTACTTAAAATCTTGCGTTAGTGGCGAAGCTGAGCATCTCTTAAGACAGTTTCCTATCACGGACGCAAGTTATGACAGTGCGTGGGGGAAGGTATGACAATAAACGAGTATTAGTAAATACTCAACTTAAACTTTTATTCAACTTACCTAAACTAAATTCCGAAACAGCCAAAGGAATTAAAAATTTACTAGACAAATCATGCGAGAGTTTATACGAACTTCAAGCGCTCGGCGTCTCTATTGAAAACTGGGATGTAATCTTGATACATATGTTGGTACAACGGCTCCCCTCCGAAACACACCGGATGTGGGAAGAAAGCCAAAAGAACTCTGAGGAACTGCCCACATTCGAAAGTCTAAAGGCGTTTCTCGAGAAAAGATTTCGTACATTGGAAGCTATATCAGATTCCAAACTAACTAGCACTGAAAGGCCATCACAGCAAAGAGGTGCCAAAACCTTCTTTGCAGCCTCTTCTTACAAATGTATATCATGTAAAGAGTCTCATCCTCTTTACAAATGTCCAAAATTTAGTAAACTTGATCCCACTCAAAGGTATAAATTTGCTAATTCAAACCAACTATGTATTAATTGTCTCTCTAAAAATCACAAAATGCAATTTTGCCCTAGCAAAGTTAATTGTCGCCGATGTGGACGACGACATCATTCCTTATTGCATAAGGAAACTAATGCTGAATCTGCTCAGCCCGTTTCACCACAGAGAGCAATTCAAGCTAAACCTTCAAGCGAGCCTCAAAAGGGTGAAACAAATATTAATGCTGTTCAATCATTTTATACTAACAAAGGTCAACAGGCACCTCAATCCCTTCTCTCTACAGCATTAATCAACGTGCCCTCAAAATCAGGGACCATTTACACGTTGCGTGCCTTAATTGATTCGGGTTCACAAATTTCCTTCATCACAAAGGCAGCAACGAAGCTCCTACAGCTAAGCACCTTTCCCACAAATCTCCAAATCACTGGCTTGGGAGGTTCAGAAACCACTAAAGTAACGTCACAAACGTCTTTAGAAATACATTCTTCTCGGTTACAACAAAAGCCCACCAAAATAACTGCTTTTGTTGTGCAAAAAATCACTGATTTGTTACCTCCAGAAAACATTACTACACAAAACTGGTCTCATTTACAAAACCTTTCTTTAGCAGACCCATGTTTCAATCAACCTGGTAAAATCGATCTCCTTCTCGGAGCCGATATTTACGGTGACATCATCCTCGAAGGTCTCCGTAAAGGACCTCCAGGTACTCCTATTGCCCAAAATAGCATTTTTGGCTGGCTATTGTTCGGCCCAGTATCGCGGCAGCCAAGAACAATATCTCAAGCAGCTACTTTCTTAAATACTTCGCAAGACCCGCTTCTTTCCTTGAACAAATTAATTCGCCAATTTTGGGAGTGCGAAGAAATTCCAGTAAAACCCACTCTAAGTAAGGAAGAGCAAGAGTGCGAACGTATTTTTGAAACTACACATTGCCGTAACGACAACGGTCGATACGAGGTTCGGTTACCCTTCAAGAACTCTCCTCCAAACTTAGGTGAATCCCGAAATATGGCTATTCGCCGATTCTTCTGTCTAGAGAAGAGACTAAGTAGCAACCCCGAACTTTATGCTGAGTACCGAAAATGCCTAAACGAATATATCTCCATGGGGCATATGAAATTAATCAGCAAAGATGCACCAAAGGTTCCATCTTATTACCTTCCACATCATGCAGTGATCAAAGACAGTACTACCACAAAAGTTAGAGTAGTCTTCGATGCATCTGCAAAAACTTCCAATGGCGTCAGCTTGAATGACCAATTATATTCTGGTCCCGTGCTACAAGCTGAACTATTCACACTATTACTACGCTGGCGGTTGTATCGATACGCTATGTCAGCTGATGTGGAAAAGATGTACCGCATGATTAATATGCACCCATCTGATCAAAATTACCAGCGTATTTTCTGGAGGAACAATTCTGGCGAGCCACTTCAGGAATATGTGCTCACTACAGTCACGTTTGGCACTACTCCTGCCCCTTATCTTGCCATTAAAACACTCCATCAATTAGCCAAGGACGAAGCCCATAATTATCCTCTTGCTGCTAAAATCGTTACACGAGACTTTTACGTGGACGATCTATTAACGGGTTCAGACACTTTGCAGGAAAGTCTCGAAATTCAATCACAAATTCAAAACCTCTTATCATCTGGAGGTTTTAATCTTCGCAAATGGGTGAGTAATTCTTCTGATCTCCTCGCGGATATCCCGGAAAGCCATCGGGAATTAAAATTTCCGTTGAGATTCGCAAGTGATGAGTCAGTGAAAACTCTGGGTATTCACTGGTACCCAGGAGCAGATTATTTCACCTTGCAATTTCGACAAATTGAGGATCGTCTTAACACCAAGCGATCTGTTTTGTCTGAAATTGCTACGCTGTTCGACCCCCTCGGTTGGATTTCCCCGATTGTGATTACAGCAAAGATTCTGATGCAATCTTTATGGCTTTCAGGGTGTTCGTGGGATGATCCTATTCCTCCCAATATTAATTCAAAATGGCAAGAATTCAAATCAGAACTACGTTTTATTAGTCAATTCAAAATTCCTAGGTGGCTTCAAACTACAACAAATCACAATTTAATTCAAATTCATGGGTTTTCTGATGCTTCAATTGGAGCATACTCAGCTGCAGTATACATCCGAGTTATTGACGATCAAGGGCAAATTCACACCAATCTAGTGATTGCAAAATCAAAGGTTGCTCCAACCAAGCCAGTAACTTTACCTCGCCTCGAGCTCTGTGGAGCTCTTCTACTGTCCCGACTGCTAAAAAGGACAAGAACGGATCTGGAATTGCCATCTGTCCCGGTTTTTGCGTGGACGGATTCAAAAATTGTCTTGGCTTGGATTCACAAGGAACCACGTAGTTATAAAACTTACGTGGCGAATCGGGTCGCGGAAATTCAAGAATTATCGGAAGACATTTCGTGGCGGCACGTCCCGTCCGCAGATAATCCGGTGGATTGCAATTCAAGAGGAGTAAAACCCTCTGCACTTTTGGGACGCTCTCTGTGGTGGAATGGGCCTAGCTGGCTACGATTATCTGAAGATAATTGGCCACACAATTCTGTTTCCTTAACGGAAGACATCACTCTTGAAGAAAAAAGAGCTATTTTCACGACTCACGTAGTCCCCACAATATCCCAATTAATATCAAAATTTTCATCCTACCCCAAACTGTTAAGAGTTTTGGCCTATTGTCTTCGATTTATACATAATTGCTGCAAAAAACCTAATTTGAGATTGTTAACGCCATTGTCTACAGTTGAAATTCAATCAGCCAAGCTACTGCTCATCAAAAATACTCAAGCCGAATATTTTGCGTCCGAAATTCATGCTCTAAAATCAGGTTCACTTATCTCTTCCAAAAGTGAATTACTTGCCTTAACTCCATTTTTAGATACTAAAGAATTGTTGCGGGTCAAAGGTCGACTGCAGCACGCCGATATTCCCTATGCTCAAAAACACCCTATAATTCTTCCCAGAAAGTCTCATTTAACTGAATTAATTATCACATACATTCACCAAAAAACTTTACACGGGGGGACACAACTTGTTCTAGCTACTCTTCGTGAGGAATTTTGGGTACCAAAAGGAAGAAGTACAGTGCGAAACATTATTCGTAAATGTATGATATGTTGGAAGCAAACCGCTAAGACTCAAACTCAAATCATGGGAGACCTTCCCGCTCCGCGAATAAACATATCTCGACCATTTCAACATACGGGAATTGACTTCGCGGGTCCAATTAATCTTACTATGTCCAAACATAGGGGAAATAAGTCATATAAGGGTTATATCTGCATTTTCATTTGTTTATCTACAAAAGCGGTGCATATTGAGGCAGTTTCTGATTTGTCCACTCCGGCTTTTATTGCAGCTTTAAGACGTTTTGTGAGCAGACGAGGAATATGTACAGACATTTACTCCGACTGCGGTACGAATTTTATCGGGGCAGATAAGGTTTTGCAGGAGGAGTATAAAAAAGCTCTACAAAACGCCACAGGTACGGCTGCCGAGAAACTTATTCACGAAGGCATACAGTGGCATTTTAATCCACCTTCTGCACCTCATTTCGGGGGATTGTGGGAAGCCGGGGTGAAATCAATCAAATTCCACCTGAAACGAGTCTTACAAAATGCCCTTCTCACTTATGAAGAACTCGCGACTGTACTCACCCAAATTGAGGCTTGCCTCAATTCACGGCCCTTATGTGCTCTATCTGAAGACCCAAATGATACGTTAATCCTCACACCTGGTCATTTTTTAATTGGGGCAGCATTAAACAGTCTACCTGAAACTCCTACAAAACAAGTATCATCAATTGCGAGATGGAATCATCTTCAACAATTGCAACGGAGTTTTTGGGATCAATGGTCCAAAAATTATTTAAATTCGCTGCAAACCAAACCCAAATGGAAGCTCCCTGCAAAAAATATAACGGTTGGAGAATTGGTACTGCTAAAAGAAGCCAAAACTGCACCATGTAGTTGGGTTCTGGGGAGAATTATAGAAACTCACACTGGAGCAGATCAATATGTTCGAGTGGTGACCGTTAAAACCAATTCTGGGACTTTCAAACGGCCTATCACAAAGATCGCTCTCTTGCCTACTCACTAGCCCTGGGTCAAGGGCCTAACGGTCCTGGCCCTAATATATAAGCCCTGCACGGGAAATGCACTTGATCAGTTGAGAAAATGGATTTAATAAGTGAAGCTAGTAGTGATAGCAGTCGACCACCCACTCCAGGAAGAAATATTGAGAATTTGTTTGAGCCAGCAGTGGACCAATTGGAGCGGAGGGTTAGTGTGCTAAGCATCAACGAGGAGTTGATTGATATCACGCACCTCGCCGACACACCTGTACCATCTCCAGCCCAGGAAGAAATTGAAACAATCGTGATCGATGATACACCGCCAACGACTCCGGGACCCTCTCAACCCCCTAAGGTTCAAATTCTGCAAGACATTATGTTGCCAGCACCGGACGAGTACCTAAATGTTATCATCTGCGATAACGAGGACCCGACCAACACTGAGGTGGTACCCGTTTCTTGGGAGGCGTTAAAGAAGGCCAAACAACGAAAACGAAGAGTTACCACGCCCGGAGGTCAACGAGTAACAATAAAATTGTTATCGAATGGACAAATTAGGGTGACAAATAGATCGGCTGTTTGAATTTCAATTCAAGTGTATTTCTTTCTTTTCTACAACCTATTTTTTCCTTAATTCTAATTCTTAACTCTAATTCGGTGACACTATCCGCCGAATGACCTTTCCGAGACCTGAGGATTAAAAATCAAGGTTATTCTCACATCACTCACTCATATACTTACTATTTCTTGTATCCAAAACGCGGGGGGGGAGTATGTTTGGAGCAGCAGCTCCAAAAAATGAAATTCCCGCGATGATCTATCTCGGCCCTGGCGCCACCCACAGCTGCGGCGATCAGCTGTAAGAATAAACAAACTCCTTAGAACATTGACCACAACGAGTTTCACTTACTTACTTAAAATCCTTAGCGCCCCTCACCGCAGGGATCGACTGCAACATCCGGAGTCCTAAAAGGAAACCTAAAAAGAAAACTATTTAGTAGTTTTGCCCAAAAATGCAGTACTTACCCGAAGTGCCTTCCTCGCACTGCAAAACCACTTGCATCTGTCAAGTGCAGATGTAAACAAAAACAATACTCACTCATTAGGTCACTTTCGGACTTATGAGAAGGCCATCTAGGGCCTAATAGTAGAACTAATTCTCAGCGGAGAAGTCTTGTAAAATGTAATCAGTCGGGTGTACCGTAAGACCCACTGATGGGTCAATGTATGTGGGCACCGAGTTAGTGGGGGGTACCGTAAACTTAAGTGCCGTGTGCACTATTTCGGGTATAAAAACTCTGCGCTGCCTGATAGCAGCCTCTTTGCCGTTTTTCCTTTGCTGATTTACCTCTTTGCCGCTTTTCCTTTGCTGATTTACCTCTTTGCCGTTTTCCTACCACGAATTTATTACCCGCTTATACTCAAATTCAAATAGGTGCTGACTATTTGGATTTTCCACTTAATAAAGGTGCTGACTTTATTAAGATAGTTGATTCTAGGTGGTGACTAGAAGAAACTCTTATCATTCTACCTAGCTCCTCTCCATTCAAATAGGTGTTGACTATTTGAATTTTCCACTTAATAAAGGTGCTGACTTTATTAAGATAGTTGATTCTAGGTGGTGACTAGAAGAAACTCTTAGCATTCTACCTAATAATCCGCTTCATTCAAATAGGTGCTGACTATTTGAAATTCCCACTCAATAAAGGTGCTGACTTTATTGAGATTCTCGATTCTAGGTGGTGACTAGAACAAAACTCTATCATCCAGTTCTGAGCGGTGATCGGAACAAACTCCATCATCCCATATCCTGGAAGTTCCTCTTTACACTTAATTTAGGCACTGACTAAATTAAGGTCACTTGATTTGAAAGCCGAACAAATCAAGAATTTTGTGTAGCGTGTTGAACGCCGATCAATCTACATCTTTCTATCACTTAATTTGGATCTCACCAAATTAAGATTAGTGCAGTTTAGTGCATCAGACGAATTGCCTTCTTCGCTTGTACAACTACCAGACGAGTGGCCTTCTTCACTTGTGCAACGACCAGACGAGAGATACCAGTATCTACAGCTTAGTTCACAAACGAGGGAGACAGGTAAGTACCCTTTTCATTTGTGTTCTGACCAAAGTTCTAGTCAAGAAATCATTTCCTGATCTGGGACAAGTCAGAACAAGAGCAAACTTTATTTACCTGCTCGCTAACTTAGCAGCTGGACATCCCTCCATTTAAGCTACTTACTATCAGCTTCTTCACGCTGATTAGGATAAGCTCTTTCTAAAAGTAATCTGGTTGCCCCCAAATCTCAAGCGACGAGATTTGAGCTGTGAAACAAAATCTTGCAATTTCGGCGCTGGTTGTGGGATTGTGACCAAATCATTGCAGCTTCGTTGAGCCGAATTTTTTTCCTTATTTTTTGGGTTCGTCCACTCATACTTGAGTTCGGATAGAACAAAACAATTACTACTAATATTTAAATTTACTGTTGTCGTTGAGCTAAGTACAATTTCCCTTTTATAACGTTTAGTTTAAATTTGTTCATATCAAGCCAGTTAAAAATGTTCCTTTACATGCTGCATTCCTATTATGTTTTTTACGTTAATATACAACAAGAAATCGTCCGCAAATACTGCAATTTCGCAAAATTTGACCACAGATCTAATGTCATTTATATTCAGAAGAAAAAGTAACGCTGGCGTACACCTAAATTTACGGGCTCTGCATCTGAAGAGGTTTTTTTGTTTTTTGAAATGAACTAAAGTGCAGCATAAATGTCCCAACTGAACTCTATTTGAAAAAAAAACTGGTCTAAACCAGGGCATTTGTTCATGGTCACGATATTATTGGATTGCCAATGGTTTATGTACGTACACTTATGTATATAAAACTTCAGCTCGATTAAATGACAGGAATTAAGTTTAAATTCGACTACAAATTTTGAACCGTAAAGACATATGTACTTAACATGAATAAAAGCTTGTAAACACCTAAATTTTACCTAGCCAAAAGGATAAATAAAAAAAGGTTAAAACTCTCAGAACACTTGTAAATATATATACATACATATATACATCTCCAGTGTATACTAAAGCGTGTATATAAATTTTGGTTGCACACTTACTAAATTAATTAGAAAGAAAAATATTTTGTTGGTTGCAGGCAGGGACAAATCCTACAAATCGAAACACATACATATATTTCAGCTACTTATTATAGTTGGCAATCTCATTTCTTTATATCTAATTCCTAACAAATTGCCAGATTAACCAAATTATTGATCTACGGAAAAGTTGCGGACTTAGATACCTATAGATACTTATATACCTTAAAAGTGTGTATATGTAAGGTGTTCGGTTTTGAACGTTTTTTTTTGTAATTCAATGCGAGTACATGCGGGAAAAAAAGCAACTAGCAAAATAGCCTAAGAACGAAAAGACTAGAAAAATAGAAAACACGATTAACAGCACTTCAACCATCGTTACGTAAGCGCATATTGCGGCAGTGAGTTACCTCAACCTCAGCAATGCTTGGCGAGCTTGAGGTAAAATCGTTTTCTTGGCTTTTGTAAGCGAATTGCGGCTTTGTGCGTGCCTTGGTGAAACAGAAAGTCAAGGTTACTAAATTTGCGAACAAAGAAATCTTATGCCTTGTCAGTTGAACATTCACCAGATGCGATTAAGTCAAGTAGAAGCAGAAGAACAGTAGGCAAAAACATTTCAAAGAAAATCACCGATAAATTAAAACAATGGTACCCCGAAATGACTCAGATAGGGAACCTAAAATGACCAGCGTCGTTTAATTAGTGATGAAAGTTCATCCGACGAGAACACTAAATACCCCCTTAAACTTCCCAGCTCAGACAAAGTTACGAGCGCCCTTAATAGTGCTCAGTGAACAGAAAATAATTTGTATGACATCCATTCAAAGAAAGAATGGATAGGAGAAGATTACCCACTCTGGGAGGCCTAAAGAAGAGTTTATTTTACTTACAGGAAAGACAACATAATATTGAAGTCATATAAAGAAATCTTTCCGTCCTATTTGCTGGCTATAGGATTCTATACTAGGTGTTAATTGTGTTTTCGATGCATAGAACGTAACCGTACTTCTAACATCACAATCAATCAATACCAATGTAATTGGAACTGATGTCAACTTTTCAGCGTTCTGTCGAACGAAATCAAGTTAAGACAATTCAAATAAGAAAGTCCGTTCGGTGGCAGCGAAAAAGTTTCTCGGCCAAAAATGTTCACAGTTTGATGTTATTATAGTGCCAGTAGTGTTTTGAGAGTGATTTCAATAAAATCCAATAGGTAACGGATGACGCTCTGATCAACAAGAAATGAAAAAAAAACCATCCGGATCAGCAATTGTTAACTACCCTCCTTTTAAATTGTAAGTTTTGACATATGCAGGGTATTTTGCTAAGGTCTGAACAGGGGTATGCCAATCTATTCTAAATGGTCTCCTGATCAACGTTTGTTCGGACATTGCCCCCCCCCCCTAAAATCGATCCTTTCACCTAAAATCGCAAAATGTTTTATAAGTTCTTTCGGGGTCATCCTAGAATACTGATTGATAACGCATTAGAAAGCTTTCTAACGATAGCACCCACGACCAAATCCGTCAACAAACAAGCGGGAGAGACCCCGTCAAATTTCGAAAATGGAATTTGACGATGACACTTCATTCTATCGGTTTTTTTGTATGGGAAGATCGAAACTTTTTCCGAGAAAAAGCTTCCTTGTCATGTGGCCTTTGTCAGAAAAATAACCGCACTCGAATCCGACGGCACGTTCCAGGAGACCATTTAGAATCGATTGGCATCCCCTGTTCATACCTTAATAAAACACCCTGTATATTCCCACGTTTTTAGGTCCCCCGACTTAGACTCTATCATTTTTAAAATAAATGTCTGTTTGTGCGTGCGTACATAAGTATAGGTACATGCGTTTATGAACTTTTTTCGTCTCGCATATCTTGTGAACAAATAATGGTATGGACTCCGAACTGAACTAATTCCATTTGACGCACAATTACATAATGAACACTTTATAAAGTTTGCAACAAATTTGAATTGGCGGGCACAAAATGGGAATTTGGCAGTGTGGGTAGACCGGTCGCACCCAGCCTCATATATTTATTTTAGTTTGAGAAGAATGCAATTTTGCGCCTTCACGAAATGTCAAAACAAAAATCAGTGGCAGAATAAGATTATAGTGTAAATGTTTATTTTACCACAGTTAATTTGAGTGATTTTAACAATTGAATAAGTAAAAATGTAAGAAAAGGGATTTATTTTTTGAGAATGCATTTCTCGAAGGTTATTAGCAAAAAACGTATAACATAAAGAACTCGCATCAGGCTCAAAACCTAGTCGAAAATCATTCAGCTCGCCGGATGCGATGGGAAGACGTGAAGGGAAAGCGTGTAAAACCTCAGCAAAGAATCAGAGAAAATGTTGTAGGCCACCGTTCGTGTGGGCATGTAGGCAGCCGCAAGCGAATTTCTTCTCGAGCCGTCGCACTGTAGCTGTGCTACGATTTTCCTGATAACATGATGGGATTCTCGGAAGCGGGAAGGAAATTAGACATCAGCTTAGAAAGATTTTTTTTGATTATGTTAAGAAATTCAACATGTATAAATAAGGATGTTTAGGGTTCTTAAAAAACAATAGGAGCAGCGGCTAATGTTCAGAATGTTATTTTTTAATTTGTTTTGCTATCTAATAAGTAAATTAAATTTAGAATTGAGTCAGAAATTGAAAATTCAAATATTTAAATTGATATTAAAAAATTAACAAAACGTACAAACAAACAATATGAATATTTATAATAAAAAAATGTCTTGATTGCTTTCAATATGTCGCTAACTAATTCGTTTCAAAATGTTTTCTAAACCAAGAAATTTCTCAAACGAAAATGTAATCAACAGATATCAGGCAGCCGCGCAGAGGCAACAGACCAAAGCAAGGCGCATGCGCATAGGCAACGAAAGCTCTCGGAAAACGAAGGGCGAACGATATTCTGAGCTGGCGCGAGAAATGAAATAAATGTAGGCGACTGTAGGGTTCTGCTGGCAGAACCCTAGAAGAAAAATTTCAGCTCAGCTTGGTTGCTCGTGATGCGAGTTCTTTATGTTATACCAAAGAATATGGAAATGCATAGAATAGGCACTCTATATTTGCGGCGCAGTTATCCCCACCACAGCCCATTTTGGGGAAAAAAAACCAAAAAATTTTCCCATTAGTTAGAAAGAGAATCTTTCCCTGCTTGTTCCAAGTCCAAATTCCCATTTAAATTGTCTAATAAAGAATAAGGACGGCGACAATCAAAAGCGCCGCACACACAATGACACCAGAGTTCACCTATTAAGGTGCCTTTACACTATGTGACTTTGTCAGCTAAGCCCTCGCATCTGACATGTCATATAGTGTAAACACATTCAAAGTTGTCATATGACATGTCATATGACAAGTCACATGGAAAATTTGTGATTAGAACCGGGGCTATTCCATCTGACAAGTCACATGGAATTTTCAGGCACATTGATATCGGAAAAGGTAAGCAGGGACCGATTGTAGCAGTTATTATTCAAATTTTATATTAAAAACTCATTTAGAAGGAGTGGTCCGATTTATAAAACACATAGAAATATATGGTACTGTCCATTAACATGCAAATTTTAAGATTTATAATTTTAAGTGGAAAAAATTAAAAATTAATCGTTATTTTTATTTTTTTTTATAATCAGAGCTTTGTAATAGTTATCGGATAACGTTTAATAGCCAGATCAGGAATAAAAGTTATTGGATGAGTTTTATGTTTTAGGTCAGGAATATCAGTTATCATGAGGGTAGGTTTATGAGGGTAGTTGGAGGTTAAGGATAATTGGGAATTTCCTGCAATTATTATTTCAAGGAAAAAGGGATAGGTACAGTTGTAAATCTAATAGTTTACAGGAATTTGGTTAAATTTTAGAGGTATGCAACAGTTGTTTGGAGACAGTTTGTGATCCTTTGTTCCCGAAAAACGTGAGTATGCATGTGTTGTTAAAGAAAAAGTATAAAAGGGGTAGCACTCGGACGGTACGGGCAATCTACTGTCGGACACGGTCACGGGTTGAGGAAAAACGAGCGTTACATTCATTCAGCACTAAATTGGACAAATCTTTCCCAGAGTACCTTTTCAACAGCCACTTTCTGCTCCCCAATCTTCTTTTCAATCGTTTTTTCTTTTCTTGTTTCTTTTTTATTGCACACATCATTATAAAAACGCTTGATATTAAAACGAAAGCCTCCTGACAATCCATTTTTAAAACTAGTGTCATCTGACATTACTTCATAGGTGTAAACACAAAAGTAGATGAACATGTGAGAACTGCGTGTCACATGACAATTTTGACAGCACATTCCAAAATATCATATGACAAGTCATATGACAAAGTCACATAGTGTAAAGGCACCTTTACGGTGCGCTCTTGTTTGGCTATTGCTTTTTCTGGCACTGTGTTGGTGCCGGCCCGGCCGTGCTTCTCATATAGGAACAGGCAGAAATCGAGTGCCTGCCTCACACATTGAAGGCGTACACAGATTAAGTTTGTTTACGTTTTTTCACCATTCGTTTTCTTATGCGCTCTTGTTTAGCACGGGAAGCAAATGCCATTGTATGGTGAGGCGCGCTTTGCGATCAGTTTGCTTTCCTTTGACAGGGTGGTTCTTTCAGTTGAATTTTCATATTTGCTCTGGAATTCTTGGCACCCTGTAACACTGTACCGATTTCTTCAGATTCCTCTGAATTTTCCTTCTCTCTTCGACCAAAATGGTTAAGCAGTGTATCAACCTCTAGCAAAATTGTGGGGTTGGGTGAAATAACGGTACCAAGGTCAAAAAAAGATAAGGAGATAATTGCCGGAGTGCCTATTCTTTGTAAACTAGTTTCCATATTCTTTGGTTATACGCTCTTTGCTATTAGTTAAAGCCAATAGTCATCAATTCTTTATGCAACTCGCAAAAACTTCTCTCGTGTAATATATTGTAACCATCACGTTTGAGATCTAAATCTAGATCCAGATAAAAGTGTAAATCACGTATTGTTGTTGTAATTCCACGTTAGGACTTTGATCCAGAGCCTGATCCGCATGAAAAAAGCAGAGCTAATATTATATTCGGAACATAGGATATTCAAAAACAAAGCATAATAATTCATTAAATCTTTAAATAGAAGACCAAATTATATATGTATGTACATATAATTTTTTGAATTATTTTTAATAGAGTTCCTGTGCAGCGTCGTGCAAGCCATTTTGAAAATTTCTTCTGGCGCATACGATTGCGGCTCACTGGGCGTCAGGTAAAGTTAAAAAAATATATCCTTAAAAAAGTATAATATGACTACGATTATTTGGTTTGAAAAAAAATTTACAAACTGGTGGAACTCCAAAATTGGATCTCAAAAATAGCAGGGTTTTAATCCTACAAAAACGTAAAGAATTGGGAAAAATTAACCAATCTTATTTACTCTAGCCTATGCTGGGCCTATTGCTGTCAGTTAAATGGTTTTTATATTATCATGCACGCCCATTACAAAAATAGTTTTAAGAAAATTTTACTAATGGTTAATCAGCTATAGTCCGGAACTTCTAAAATATTTAGAATTTTCCTCTGAAATGTTAAAAGAATATAATTGAAATACTTTCCAATAGGATACTTTTTAAAACGTTGATTTTTCCGACCCGAGGAAGTGTAAGATCCCCCTAAAAGAAAAAACAACTATCCCCGCAAAAGAGGAGGGGATTTACATCAACCTTTTTATTTTCTATCGATCGATTTTTTTTTGTGTGTCGGAAGTATAGCCGTTCGATAATACTGTTAAATTTTTGTAAGGATATTGACAGTATTTTAGGTTATACAGCCTTTATAGCAGTTGGTACACCAGTGGCCGGGACCACCAAAGAATTTTTATGTTAACAACTTCTAATGTTTTACTTAAAAAAAACTAATGAAACATTGTCTGTTTTCCGTTGTCAAATTTCAAAAACGCGCTATTTTGTCAATAAAATTTTGCTTTTTTCTGGTCCCGGCGATAGCTCACTCATATAAATTAATAATCTTTTGTTGTTGTTTAGGTTAATTTTTTTGAGAGGGTCATCTTCAGCGCCATTTCTGAAATAACTAACATTTTTGTTATTATAAAAAAATTTAAAAAAAAAAAAATAGAACCGACTCCAAAAATCCCAAGCCCTAAAAAGTATAAAATAATTATATTAAAAGTCCTCTGCTACTACTTTCAACATTAAATACCAAGAATTTCCTAGACTTTTGAAGGCGGTGTGAAAACTTGACCAATTAACCCAGACAAACCGATTGCATTCATTATTTAGTTAGTATTGGATTAATATCAGTCAGGTTTTCACACCGCCTTCAAAAGTCTAGGAAATTCTTGGTATTTAATGTTGAAAGTAGTAGCAGAGGACTTTTAATATAATTATTTTATACTTTTTAGGGCTTGGGATTTTTGGAGTCGGTTCTATTTTTTTTTTAAAAAATTTTTTATTTCATTCTTTTTAGTGTAATATGTTTTAGTAAATTTTTTTTGGTCCGCCATTTGGATTCCTCGCAATCGGGCACCGAATGTACAACCAAATACCAAAACCTTATCTGTGTATATATTTTGGTTTTTGTTGATTTTCTCAAAAAACGCTGAATCAATTTCGATAAAATTTATATGGGACCACCTCTGAAGTATCACCTACCAAACAAAAAAAGAATCATCAAAATCAATTCATAATTGGCGGAATAATCGCGTAACGACATACAAAAAAAAAAAACATACAGTCGAATTGAGAACCTCCTCCTTTTTTGAAGTCGGTTAAAAAATGATTTTGCAAAGTACTATAATATTCCTACAAAGTTTAAATATCGTTGTTCATTATCTTCGCCTTCAAAAAAAAAAAATCCTAAAAATGCCTTAAATTCACGGGCGCTAGGAAACCGGGTCCCCTTAATAAGATCAGTACCTCATAGAGTTCGAAAATATAAAGAATTGATCAAAGGGATGAATGTCTCTACTTTTAGTTATATCGCTCTTGTGGGCCTAGTAATTTCCAAGCAGATTTTGCGAGTATTCTTGGATCAAAATCTTAGTGTATTTGAGAATTGAGACACTAATCAAAAGAGTGCTCTGCCTTGCTTATTTTATTTAGTTTTCTTAATCTACATCTTCAGGCTATTGAATGTACAGTGGTGCTCACGGAAATAGCATATGTCATCAAATTTTCAGAAATGATTTCAATGAATTCTTGCTATTGGATCAAATGTTATAAACATTTTGCCTTGTTAAAATATACATACAGCTTGGGCGCTCATTAGATATTAAAATTATAAACAATAGCAGTAGTGAAACGAAGCGAAATATTGTGTAATTTCAGCATAATTTCGCTTGTAATGAGAGCGCCCAAGCTTTTATTTATAGTCATACAAATACAGAAATACCGTGAAGAAATACGTTAAAGGTATATTTGGTTGAAATATATATTAGGCCCAAAATTGATAAATTTTAGCAAAAACTTATTTTTTCCTTTTTAGTATATTTCTTATATTTCATTGTTAAATAAAAGCTTGTCTTTAAAAAATATTTTTTTATTTAATTTTTTTTTGAGACTAAAAAACGATGTCTTTATTAGTAAAAGAACGTCAAATTGAAATGTCAAAAAGGCGTTAGCAAGACGCTGAGTAACTAGTGTGTGGTACCGTTTGAAGCTGAATCGTGCATTAGCATCTTGAAACTCTTCTTTTGAACTTATGCATTATTATATTAGACGTCCGCCATATTGGATTTAGAATAACGTCACATTACTTATTGTATTTCGCTTATCAAGCCCTTTCATTTGATACCCATATCATAGGGGTTACTATGAAAATTATAAATCGCCATTTTGTGACGTCCGCCATATTGGATTTAGAAATGGCGTTACTATCGTTTCATACTCTTCAAGCTCTTTCATTTGATACCCATATTAAGGGGTTCGACCAAAAATACATGGTCCACCATCTTGTGGCGGCGGCCATTTTAAAGATATTGCAATTTTGAGTATTGCATATTGCATTGTCACCAGAACTAAAGGTGTATGCAAAATTTTAGCCCTATAGCTTCATTGGAAGTGGGTGAAATATTGATTGCAAGATTCCAGGACACACCATTTTGTGGCGGCGGCCATTTTTAATTGCAGATATTGCAATTTTGAGTATTGCATATTGCATTGTCACCAGAACTAAAGGTGTATGCAAAATTTCAGCCCAATAGCTTCATTGGAAGTGGGTGAAATATTGATTGCAAAATTCCAGGACACACGGTGAAGTTAATAGCTGTGTTCTTTTCACATTTGTTCCGGTTCTAGGTCTAACAGTAAGTTTTGCATTGAATTGAAATTGATGAGTAGTTATACATATCAAAAAATTTTGGCTTGGCAAAAATAAAATCAAGTTGCCTGGATTTTATACCCATTTTACGTCAAATAGCAACCCAAAAATTTATCTGGTTAAGGGTTTGAAGGTTGTATGCGTAAATATCATGGCTAATTTGATGCGCTTTCGCAAATTTTAAAATCTTTATATACGTGACAGTCTTTAAAATTTCAATTCAATGCAAAACTTACTGTTAGACCTAGAACCGGAACAAATGTGAAAAGAACACAGCTAATATAAAGCTTGTAAAAATAATACATTAGTATGTATTTTCTTTCACATTTATTAGAACTTCTAGTCTTGGGGTGGACAAAATATTGCACACATGAGAAAATGAAGATTATTTGTAAATTAAAAGGGAAAGGCAGTTTCTGCAATCGCAAGGGCCTTAAAAGCTTCTGCAGAACTGTTTACTTTACTTGAGCAGTTAAAAACATTAGAAAATAAAATGCGCAAGAAGTCGCTTCAAGAAACTTATAAATATATAAATATAAATAATTGGGTAGGAGTCTCAAAATATAATATTTAGCATGATTAATTTTTCGTAGTCATACCACGCTACGAAATCTACTAAAAGACACTCTTCCTAATTTGAGAAACAAAAGAATAAAGGAGTTAACATCCTCTGATAATCTCTATCCAGAATGTTTGGTATAGCGTATGAACAAATTGGTAAGCTAATAAGACTAGTCCATAGTCCAGTGCAATTAGTCATTATAAATGAAATACGACGGAACCCAGTTATAATGAATGGATTTGAATGTTTTTTTTTTTTTTTTTGGATTTCTAATACCATAAACTAAACAGTTTACCCATTAAAAATTACCGCAATTTTGTAAATACAAGATGGCTGCCGCCATAAAATGGCGAATTATATTTTTGTTTTCAATTCCCTCAAAATGGGTATCAAATGAATGGTCTCAACTAGTAGAATACAGTACACCATGAAAAAATTCAAAATCCAAGATGGCCGCCACCACAAAATATTTATTTTAAGAAAATAATAACTGATTTAATTTTTGAGGTTGGTTATAATTTATGAAAATATAAAACTTGCTATAATTAATTTCAAAATGGCTGAAATTCCCAAAAACAGAATAAATGAAAAAATGTATCACTATCTTGGATTTCTGTTAAGTTAAACCAAAGAACGTATAACATAAAGAACTCGCATCAGGCTCAAAACCTAGTCGAAAGTCATTCAGCTCGCCGGATGCGAAGGGAAGACGTGAAGGGAAAGCGTGCAAAACGTCAGCAAAGAATCAGAGAAAATTTTGTAGGCCACCGTTCGTGTGGGCATGTAGGCAGCCGCAAGCGAATTTCTTCTCGAGCCGTCGCACTGTGGCTGTGCTACGATTTTCCTGATAACATGATGGGATTCTTGGAAGCGGAAAGGAAATTAGACATCAGCTATATGTTCTTTGATTAAACCTATCAAATAGGTCAGCATCATTTTCAGGATTTATCAAATTAGATAGTTCTTCGTTCGTCTGTAGATTTGTTAAAATTAATCTTGATAAAGCTAATTGTAATAATGAGTGAGCACGTACTGCCCTAGCATATGCACGTCCAGACATAATATGATCGATTGGTCGATTGGTCGATTGGATCGGTTTCCGATTGAGCTGAAATTTTGCATATACCTACGTTTAGTTTGGATGACAATGCATGATAGCTAAGTGACGTCATTCTAAGTCCAATATGGCGGACTGTGGAGCTCTTTTTTGGTTATGTCTTGGAAGTTCCCAAACCTCTATAATATAGTATATTTTTCACAAAACCCCCAAGTATCAGATAGAAGTTTGTAAGACACTTACAAACATGAAAAAAGCAATAGAGTTTACGCCTTTGTGTACGGTATACAATACCGTATGTAAGTGCATTCTAGTCGCTTTCTCAGCGCTCTACTCCGAAAACGGTTAGTTTTACAGAAAAATGCAAGAGGCATTTTATGTAGATAATTTCACGACAAACAATTTTTATAATGACCTCTATTGACCTCCGAGCAATAGATCGCGAGATATTTTCGAAAAACTGATTTTCGTGACCTTTTGACCTTCATAACTATTTTAGCCGGCACGATATCAATGTCGATTTTTCACATCTTCATTACAACGCCGTAATAAAGTTGTATACAAAAATTCAGCTCACTAGGAGTTATTCCGCAGATTGGGGTTTAAAATGCCTAAAATGACTGGGCTATATAACCGTTCCACCCAGGCAGTTTGATACTTTAAATACATCCAGAAAGTATTTAAATTCGAAGTTAAGGACAGTCCCGCTTCCTGTAGGTGCTTCTTCTGGTACTTTAACAATAATTTTTTTCAATCCTTCAGCGGTACTCGCAGGATAAATTTGAAGAGGGGTATTACCATCATCTGTTATTTCTGACTCAGATGGAATATACTGTAAGCGTTTGATTGGATTTCTAGGCTCAATGCCATTAAATGGAGTAATATTTTGAATTCCCAAATTATGAAAGGTTTCTTTACCATCACCTGTATTAACATTAAAATCCGCATTATCGTGTACAAATTGAACAAATGTACCTACCCGGTTTTATTTTTACTGAACCACTAAAAGCTGCCGAAGCTTCGTACCGTTGTGCTTCTTTATATATGAACTACAAAATCGTAAGGAGTTAGAAATATCTATTTTTTTTTTGAGCCAAATTTTCGATGAAGTGTTACTGATAATGCTATTTGAAGAGGAGATATGAATGATCGAGGACGTACTGCAGACATTATTATGTGCTTATGTGCTATTGAGCAGCATTTGGTTTCATACAAAATTACATTTTCAGGTTTACTTTTTTTATCATTTTGTTACGATATATAATAAAAGTTAACAATTGACATTTATTTCTTTCGATCAGGAATAACAGTTATCGGATAACTTTTAATAGTCAGATCAGCAATAAAAGTTATCAGATGACTTTTATTGTTTTAGATCGACAATAAAAGTTATCAGATGATTTTTATTTTTTCAATCAAGAATAAAAGTTATCAAGTGATTTTAATTTTTTCTGATTTAAAACAACAGTTATCAAGTGATTTTAATTTTTTTTGATCGCGAATAAAAATTATGATGTGATTGTTATTTTTTAAGATCAAGAATAAAAGGTATTGAATGATATTTATTTATTCAGATTAGGAATAAAAGTTATGAGATGATTTTTATTTTTTTCGATCAGGAATAAAAGTTATTGGATGATTTTTATGTTTTAGGTCAGGAATATAAGTTATCATGCTAGTATTACCTATTTGAGTTATTTACCCGTTATTAGAGAACATTTTCTTGGTAACGTTTAACTAGACCTATTAACGGCTCTGAATCTGAATATTGATTATTATCTCGTTCTCGACAATTCATCTACTGACCGGAACAATCACTTCATCTAGGAGTTTTGTGACTTACTATGAGATAATGCGTTGCTAACGGAATTGTGCAATAACAAAAATTTATTTGTTTTGGATTCGTAAGAAATAGAATTATTTTACTTGTAGTTTACAGTCTGTTAAAATTTCTGAAAGTGCCGCATCGAATCTCGCAAATTGTACGAATTATACAGTTTGAAAGTTCATTTGTTTAATAAATTCATTATTATAAATAACTAGCTGACCCGTGCCCACTTCGCAGGGCGTCAAACACTTTTACTTTGATGAAATTATCTTGTGTGGTTCTTAGTACTGAGTATTTAGGATTTATTTTATGTTTATTTTATTGCTTAACTTTTCTTTCCGTAAGAACCTTCTACAAAGTATTAGAAAACTTAAAAAAAAAGATGAATGAAATCGGTAAAGTCGTTCTTAAGTTATGTTACCCGGTGTACAAAATGAAAAAAAGTGATTTTGCCCGAGCAGGAGTTGAACCCTGGACCAATTTGCCGCGCAATTTTCTTAATTTTTTCTTTCATAAGAACCTTCTCCTGACAATAACAAACACAACAAAAAAAGAATTAGCGAAATCGGTCCAGCCGTTCACGCGTGGCAAAGTCGGCATATACACCACGGAAACCCCCTCAACTCCTCCTTCATCTACTCCCACGGAAACCCCCTCAACTCCTCCTTCATCTACTCCCACGGACACCCCCTCAACTCCTCCTTCATCTACTCCCACAGACAACCCCTCAACTCCTCCTTCATCTTCACCCACGGACACCCCCACAACTCCTCCTTCATCTACTCCCACGGACACCCCCACAACTCCTCCTTCATCTACTCCCACGGACACCCCCTCAACTCCTCCTTCATCTACTCCCACGGACACCCCCACAATTCCTCCTTCATCTACTCCCACGGACACCCCCACAAATACTCCTTCATCTATTCCCACGGACACCCCCTCAACTCCTCCTTCATCTACTCCCACGGACACCCCCTCAACTCCTCCTTCATCTGCTCCCACGGACACCCCCTCAACTCCTCCTTCATCTTCTCCCACGGACACCCCCTCAACTCCTCCTTCATCTTCTCCCTCGGACACCCCCACAACTCCTCCTTCAACTACTCCCACCGGGGCGCCAACACAGCCCCCTACGTCCCCTCCAACATCAGAACCTACATCGGCGCCAACAGAGGCTCCCACAGGAAGCTCTTCTGCTGGATCTACTGGAGCTCCTACAGTAAGTTCAGAGGTTGGTAAAGTCGTTCTCAAGTTATGTTACCCGGTGTAAAAAATGAAAAAAAGTGATTCTGCCCGAGCAGGATTTGAACCCCGGACCGTTGGATTAAAAGTTCAACGCTCTACCGAATCGACTGAGCTCAGTAACAGTTTTCTGAAATTTTCCAATTTTCCGCGCAAATTTCTTAATTTTTTCTTTCATAAGATCCTTCTCCTGACAATAACAAACACAACAAAAAAAGAATTAGCGAAATCGGTCGACGTTCACGCGTGATGGCATGACCAAGGGAAATAGGGATTCATTTTTATATATATAGATAAATAAGGCGTAATTTGACTTTAAACTCCTGTACCTCCCGATATATAATAATTGCACAATGATGTTCGAGGTGCCATAAGTAAGCTGAAAGTAATCTTCAAAGTGCTTTTCCACAAATATGTAAAGGCAATTGTTTGCTTCCTCTGCATTTTTTTCAAAACACACGTTGAAAAACCGTATTTTCGTTATAACGCCGCTATTTTCTCAAAAATGGTGCAATTTAAAATGCTGATGTGTTTTCTTTTATGTAATAGTGTCACAAAAAATTGTACCACAAATCAATATGCTACCATGTGTCATTCTTCGTGTCCACAACTTTCAAATGTTTCAGTTAATTAAAAATATATTAGATGTAAAAATCTTGATTTTATATTAATTTTCTTATGGATTCTTCTTACACTACATATGTACACATAATCAGTACCTATATATCATATGTGTATAAGTATATTATTTAAAGGAGATAGGTCATTATTGAACCTTAACTCAAAGAATATATCTACGCTGTTTTCCACTACTCATTTGATCCTTAAAAGATAAAAAGCAAAATCCAATCCAATGCTCCAATCCCAGACTACTATACTACCTACTATTTAGAAAAAAGATAACTTTTCTATGCTATAGCAAAATTTCTGAACTTCGTCATCAGTGGAGCGCATTAAAGAAACAACTGCCGGATTATCTAGCACTTGAATGCCAATGTTGCTAAACTAGTTTTACAAGCACAAAAAGTGAAGTTGTAATGATCTTAGAAATATGTACATACATATATACATTGCTTAGTGGTAACTGCACTTATGAGATGTGCATGCGTCTACACGATGCAATTAGAGAACTGGTCTTCTAACCAGCTCCCAGCTGCATTTGAAATTGAAATAACATTAGATTCACTATGTATGGCACAAGCCTCATTAAAGACGGAAGAAATGATGTCAAATCATATTTGGCGATGCCAAATTCTTTCTATTCTACGCTTGGCTATTTTTTGTTTTACCACTACCTAGGGCTAATTTCTCCTTAATTTACTACTAATGTAAAATGTTTGGACCAAAAAAAAAATTCAAATTAATTTACTTACCCGAATTGATCTATTTTCTATTTTATAAACGAATTTTCAAACAGTATTAGAGTTATATGCACAAATAAAAACAAATTTCGACCACAATTATATTTACTTTTCGCGTATTAATTCACTGTTTTAAATTTTCTTTCAAGATTTCACGCAAAATAATATTTTTTTCAACAGAACTTATACTGCCACATAGTGTCCGCAATCCGCAACCACATTTATATTTCGGATTCTGGAAACAAGAGAAAATGTATTTAATGTTAAAACCTTAAGATTAAAATTAAAAGTTTAATAGGTATGTATAACAAACTGAAAAACTCGACTGTGAATAAAAGGCGAACTTAAAAGATACAAATAAGTCAAATATGTTCGTATGTATATAAATTATGAATAGAAAATTTTCGGTCTTCACATAGCGAATCGAACGAGAATATCGTGGGGTCTCTAAAATTCATGCTATATTATGCATTCGGAGTAGAGTTTCCTTCAAAAACTCAGAAAAAAAAGATATACCTGTGTACATAGGTAAATATACATAGCTTGCCACCCCCGGTATTGCATGGGCTACCTTGTACATATTATTACCAAGTTTGCTGAAAAATATTACAAAAATATATAGGAAGAAAGCAGCTATCATATTTAAGTCAAATACTAGTTAGCCGGGGCAGAGATGGGAAATGGCAAGCTAGTTTCATATAATAACTGCTGGTCGCTGCTTTCTTAACACGCTTTTGTTTGCTGCACCTGTAAGTAACAAATGCTAGCAAAAAAACTTAGAACAAACTTTTCACCTATGTACTTCTAATTATCGTTTCGATTTTAAACTTTGCCAATTTATGCTATTCTGAATAATATGGTACTAATTTTTAACTTTTTGCATAGTGTACTACTCATAAAGGTTTTTTTTTAGTTTATTTAAACTGTTTTATTTATAATTAATTATTACTCAATTTCGTAACAACTTTTGGAGGGAATCTTTATCAATGGCTGTCGTATAGCAACATGAAGTATATACAGAGATGTGAAGAGGTTCATGTACATATCGAACTAAGGTACATACTACATATATCCATTCCCGTTATATAGGCTATATCATGCATGCCAAATTTGATGTCCACCGGTGGAACGGTTGAAACAAGAAAATTAAAGACACCAACTGGCTGTTAATTTTATTAATAATCTTAAATTTCACCTGTTCAATGTCAATAATGTCAATATTTCTAAATCTATACTTATGCCTGTTATAATCTATATATATAAAAATCAATTGCTGTTCGTTAGTCTCGCTAAAACTCGAGAACGGCTGGACTGATTTGGCTAATTTTGGTTTTGAATTATTTGTGGAAGTCCAGGGAAGGTTTAAAAGGTGAGTAAATATGAAAAAAATGCTTGGAATATAGTAAAAAAAACAATTTCGCTCTATATACATATATAAAAATGAATCCCTATTTCCCTTGGTCAAGCCATCACGCGTGAACGGCTGGACCGATTTCGCTAATTCTTTCACCGTTGGGAAGCTACACTATCCCCGGGTGACATAGGCTATTTTTTATTTGGGGGTATCAAAATGGCGGACCCAAGATTTCGGTCAAAAATTGTAAATATCAAGGGATTGCCATGAAAATTAGTATTCGGGGGTTTTCGGATCTCCTGATTGCGAATCTATGCTCGAAATTTGGAAATTCAAGATGGCGCATCCAACAATTTTCAAACTTCAACGAGTTTAAGTGAAATTTAGTATTACGGGTATTTTGATACTACTAATTTTGAATCTACTAACAAAATTTGGAAATTCAAAATGACGGACCCAATATGTTTATTACATAAACACGCCTTAAAATTGGGTCCCATTATTTTCATTTTTTAAGTGAAGGCACTACACATCCCTTAAAACCGGGTAACCCAGCTATATACATATGTAATAAAAAAAGAGTCATCAAAATCGGACTACTCTGTAAAGCGAGCGTGCGAAAGCCGCGACGGGTGCGAACGTTAAGAATGAAGCCCTTTCGCATATTCTTCGCGGGCTCGCGCTTTGTTCCCCGATTTGGAAACAACAGTCAGTATGTTCCATACGTAAAAATGGACCGCTTGGCAAACTTTTACAAGATGCATCATTGGTCAATAGGATGAATGTAGCCAACAAGAAATAAAATAAACATAAAATAAATCCTAAATACTCAGTAGGTACTAAGAACCACACAAGATAATTTCATCACAAGTAAAAATGGTTGACGCCTTGCGAAGTGGGCACGGGTCAGCTAGTAAATTATAAATATAGCTATAAAGGGCTCAAAGAAAGTCACGGGCATTCGCGATTTCGTCAAGGAATTCATGCCGTAATTAGTGAGATGTTTGGACACAAGGAAGAAGCCTCATTTTTTTCCCAGACGCGCGCCGGGCTGAGACGAAAATGTTAAATAGAGCTAAGATCTCAGGAATTAATTCTGCCAAGCAAAGATGACACGGCATTCGATACGACGCTGTTTCGGAGATTGCAAGGAAAGCAATTTGAGTCGATCCCAATAAAGAGGCAAAGCTGAAGAATTTTCCACAGGAAGATTCCTAGGGTCAACGGAGGATCTGTAGGATGAAGACCGGATCAGGCTAGCATACTCAAGAATTGGTCGGATTTTTGTAATAAATATGATTCTTCGACCGCCTTGGCGCAACGCTTACAAAGCCAAGGGTGGAGCTAGCTGTGCCAACTATGGCGCTGATGTAGTCCACAAAAGAGATTCTCTTTATCCTGCTAATTTCCTTTCTACCTAGGTAAATTGTAACATTGGAATAAGATTGACAAATGCAAGCAAGATTGCTACAAACTGCTAGTTTGTCGGTATGAGAAACTGTAGGAACATTGAACCATAAAAATTGTGTAGCATATTGTACATATGTACCTATATAATATGTATACAATTTTTTGAAGTGAAACTTCTAATGCGACTTCCAAAACAAGGTTGCGTTAAACGTTTAACGCTCTTGGGGAGGTATTCTTGCTATGCAGCGAAGTAAACAGTGTGAGCGTCGTGAAATTAGCTGAAATACGTACTTGTTGTTCTATTTTAATTTATAATATTCATTATTTCATTTACTTGTTTTTTAGTTTGATTTGATACACATATAATTTAATAGGGTAGTATTTTATTTTCAAATTTAGTGGATAAGAATTGTAAAAAATAAGGGAAAACAATCCCACGGACAATGCGACGGATTTAAGGTTATGTCAAGGTACGTCTCTTGTGAATATCAATTGATTGTTAGGTTTTCTCTTATGAAATTACATCTTACTTTAGTTATCATAATCCCATTGTAAATGTTATAGATTTGGATATTTCTCCACTCGAAAATGATAATTAAAAGATGCGATCAATTGTGAATTGTAAGCAATGTTAATAAAGTTTGTCTTAAAGAAACAATGAGTTCACTAAAAATCAATTTCTACCCCTTCCTATTTTCATTTCCACATTACGAAGTTTCACTTCTTCCGCGCGGAGGGACTCCACGCACTATTTTTTTTTGATTTACTTATTAAAGCTGCTAAGTTATATCAGCGATCTGTAGTAATGATCAAAACTCTACATGTGAAGTCGAGGAATTGCTAAGACCTTTACAAATATCTGGCACAATTAATAAATAAAATTGTTGAAAATTAAAACTCAATCCAAATTATTCGAGAATCTGACGAGTTTAGGAGAATTATGTATACAATCAGATTGGTTTCCAGAATAAAAATCAGGGTTACTTCCTATAACTTTTTATACTCGTACTTACATATTACAATAATATAAATAAGTAAATTGGCTTCGAAATAATTAAATAATGGGAGAAAAAATAGTAAACACATAAACAACATTTCTTCCTAATTATTACTGCAAGAAACTGGATTTTTTAAACCTATAATCACTATTGTAAGAAATTGTCTGTTTTTCGTATTAACCCATCTGAGATTGGCATCACGGAAAGATAAGCAAACTCCAACACCCTCTTCATAATAATTAATAATAAAACCTCATGTACATTACACAGAAGGGAATTCATCCGTTGTACATTTTATTGTTTTGACTGCTAGGCTTTGGTACTCATTTCACGAAGTATCCTTAGAACTCCATCATCAAAGAAACCAAAACAACACACCAAACTTAATTTACTTAATAGAAAATTTAATTTCGGGCAACGCACCTTCTGATATTTCAAAACCGCTTGTGCACATTGGAAAAAACACGACTTTCTTTAGGATAAAAATAGTCACAGATTAGTTATCAAACTTTGGAAACTAATATGGATTCAATCTTAAACACCATATCCTCTTTTAAATTCATCTAATATGAAGACGGAATACCGACTGCAATCTCACGGAATAAACACTTCGGGATCCGAACGCACGATTTTAACACCTTATTAAGCTTTATCCATTTATAGACTGCGGCCGAGCTCTGAAGAAAACGACATCGCAATTTGCCTACTCATTTACAACTGGTCCGCAAAAGTATAGTTATGGCTTTTGTAGATTTTATGATAAATCGAATGACGGCAGCTTTACCACTTGTTCTGGAGAAAATCCGGCATAAACTGAAGGTATTTCTATACTGATTCAGGTTATATATTTCCCCCGACAGTGAAGCTTATCGTTACTCCTCAAGCTTTTCATTTTCTGACGCAAACTCTATACCTGAAGCTTTATATGATATTCGCTTATTTTAAGACGAATAAGGTGCTAATTTTCATTAGTATGTACTTTTTGAATTTGTGAAAACTGGCAATCGATAAAATACTTTTATTCCTACCTATATATAAAGCGCATTTTTGCTTTCCCACCTCCTGGATTTTCTATAAAGCTTTTCTTTTTATAAAACGAACTGAAAGAAGCAAGCAGGTGCATTTGGCAGCGCATAGAGCAACTCACGTCACCTTGTCGTGAACAAGGGCACACTCACCTCTTGGAAGTTATCATTGCAAGCTAGAAGAGACGGCATGTTACGAATCTTAAGATCAAAACAAAACCCGAAGAGTGGTTCGTCTTTCTGTTAAACACATATAGCTCTTAGGGCAACTTTGTTAGAAATTTTCTGCAAAATATAATGGAGAACATAACTACATACATGCACCTATAAAAATAAAAAAACCGTAATTTTGTTTGTATCGCCATTAGCATACCTACACGAATACTTCAAGGTTATAGAGCTTTTTTTAGTTTTCTTTCGCAATTACACTTACTTTTTGCATTCAACATTTAGAGTGCAGCTTCCCGCCTGTTTCGTGGGTTCTACTGCTTGACCAAAATACTGTTACTGTGTTAAACGTGCTTTCGTTATCGATCTGGTATTGATTGAATTTTACGTGCTTAATAGGAAAAAGAAAAGCTTTTCTTTATGAAGAATGGTTCAACTCTCGTAACTTTAACTTGCTAAAGCCTAACGCCATTTTCTGGCTTTTAATCACTTTTAGTCCATTGTTTTTCATTTTATATTTTTAGTATACATATGTACATATGTATATTGAAAAATTCAAAATAGTAGATCAAAGAAGAATAACTACCTGCCAGTCAATAATCGAAAAGACCATGTAGGTACATATATACAATGCAATGTACAATAAAATTCAAACTCCTTTTCTTTGGAAATTTTTGGAATGTAGTCAGATAGAAGGAAAACATTTTTTTGAAACGAATGGTTACCGACATCTGTCAGTATACCTAAATACCACATGCCTCAATTATAATTGCAGACAAAATTTCCAGTTAGAGCGCGGTATTCGGAAATAAAAACAATTTGGTACGTTCAATACGAAATTCTTTAAAGTGTGGACGTCTCAACACAACCGAACGAAGGCATTTGCAAGGGTTCGCCCAGGTTCCGTCACAAAATAAAACAAAAAGATTTCCTTTAGTGTGGACGTGCAGTCAAACAAACATGCGCGTTCGCTATGTTTGCTACTGTTCGCTTTCATGACTATATGTGCTGCACAGGCGTTCGTAGATATGCAAGCAAACATGAGCGAACTTTTTTAAGTGTGGACGCCCTTTCAATCAGGTTCGATTGCATTTGCATGTTTTCCATTAAAGTTGGAAAATCTGAGCAAATATATAGAAAATATGGCGAATATTTCGTGTTTTCTACCAATTTTCTATACAAACTTCGGTAAATATTGAATTTGAACCCTCATTTAACTCGTACATTAATCGATTAGTACAGCGTTTCCTACATGGTATCGGAACACCCTTTTTTCCTTTAATTTCCTGGTTTATTAATGAATCGCAGTATGCATATAAGTAAAGCCTCAGCATTTGCAATTATAACTTCATTGGCCGATATATTGAGCAAAACTGACAAAAATGCATATGCTGGAGTCGCTATTATTTCACAATCGAAATGAAACACAAGCACAGGGTATAGAAAACTTTCGTTCTCATTTGCTTGACGTACACACTCGGCAAACTTGTTTGGTTTTTTAATTGCCTCCGCTAAAGATTTGTGAAGCGTCCACACTGCTTTTCGTAGAAATTTATGTTCGTTCACAATTTGTTCGTTCTTGCTTGCAAGGACGTACACACTTGGCCCATTCGTTCCTTGCGATTTGGTTGCGGTGGAACGAATAATTTGGAACGCGTACACATTAATCGAAAACTTGGATTCGAACACATGCGTTCGCTTTCGTTTGCTCAGTGTGGACCCACCTCGTAAACAGTTTCAACATAGGCTTACCGAATAGCAGAATAATAAAATAGTAGGTTTAGGAGTTCAACTTTAGGCTACTGTGTGTTATATTTCATTCAAATACCAATATCGGTTCTGAATAATCACACACGAGACAGTGGGACGACGCGACGTACCTACTTTATTGATGCTGCTCTGCCAGTTATACAAACATAATAGCACAAACTACCTAATATACAGACGGAACAAGTCTCAACATTGAGTTGCGAAGGCAAAAATGGGTTACGAGTCGTAACCCATCCGAGCTTTTTATTTTCTCTGAGAGCAAAAATTCATCTCGGAACTTTTTCAACGCTAAGACGGCTGTGTTGCGTATCGTGCACTGTCCTTATGCATCATATCTTGCGTATGTATGCAGGATTAAAGTTAAGTCCCTTTGCCCGGCGCCTGCCTGACCTACGAAATCGCGAGAGAGAGTTGAGCTTTTTACTTAAGTTGGCAGGAGCTTCGTGATGTCGTGCCTCAGTAAAAACTTTCATTGATAACACATTTTGTTCGGGATTGTTCCGTCTGTATATTAGGTAGTTTGTGATAATAGACATACGAAGCGCAATACTCAAATTTCAAATTGGCAGTTGATTTTTTAGTATTTGGGATTTGTAAAACATGAGGTTTTTTTTCTGAGAAAGGAAAGGAAAATTTCGATCTTCCCATACAAAAAACCGACAAAATGAAGGCTCAAGGTGAAATTTTGGGCTTTGAAATGGCCATTTTCAAAGTTTGAAGCGGCCTCTTCCGCTTGTTTGTTCGCGGATTGGGTCATGGGTAATATCGTTTGAAAGCTTGGAGGCTCAGCATTTTAATGCGTTATCAACCAGTATCCTACGATGCCTCTGAAAGAACTTATAAAGCATTTTCCAGGTTAAAACCCTCCAAATTTTCAGTAGTGATTTTAGGGGGGAGGGGGTGGAACAAACGTTGATCACGAGACCATGTATGTATGTAGAATCGATTGGCATACCCCAGACCTTAGCAAAACACCCTGTATATTCATTTAAGGAAGAGGCTTTGTTAAAATTAAGATACGTTTCCTTTAGTTTTAAAACGCATTCATGTACATTTTGTAGCGTGAATTAGTAATTAAACCCTGCGAGCTATGGACTTTTCGTACATGGTATAGGTAAATAAACCTTTTATTTTTATTTTGGATGAAAAAAAATAATTTAATTTTCTTATCTCAACCAGAACTTTTACTAAGTTGGTATAATAATTATACATAATATACATATATCTTTTACATTTACATACATTCTTGCCTAGTTTATGTACTAACCAAACCAGTAATAATTCGTCCATTTTACAAGCTTTTATTTAGTTCACCTGTCCCGGTGTCTGTAATCGTGTCTGTAATCAAATCTTGCAAATTAAACTTTAGCCACTTCCCGGTCGTGACAATACAATATGCAATACTCAATATTGTAATATTTTCAAAATGGCCGCCGCCACAAGATAGCGGACGATGCATTTTTTTGTCAACTCTCTTAATATGGGTATCAAATGAAAGAGATTAAAGAGTAGGAAGCGATAAAATGAGTAACGCCATTTCAAAATGGCCGCCGCCACAAGATGGCGGATGATGTATTTTTGTTAATATGGGTATCAAATGAAAGAGCTTGAAGAGTAGGAAAGGATACTTATAAAAAAAATTTAAAAAACAATACAACCGACTCTAAAAACTCCCAAGCTCCAAAAAGTATAAAATAATTATATCAAAAGTCCTCTGCTACTACTTTCAACATTACATACCAAGACTTTCCTAGACTTTTGAAGTCGGTGTGAAAACCTGTCTGATATTAATCCAATTAATCCAGACAAACTGATTGCCTTAATTATTTAGTATATTGGATGGACTTTTAAGGTAATTTCAAGGTCAAGGTGAAATTTTCAGATAGGAACACCTGTTTTTGACCCTAGATTCAGAAAGAGCGGAAAATTTTAAGTTTAGGTAGGTGCTTAACTTTTTTTAAATGACTTTTAGAGGTCATTTCAAAAAGTCAACTTCTAGTTAAGTTGTTCCCTTAAAAATTAATTTTTTTATGGTTTTTTGATGTTTTTAGGTGTTACAGATCATTTCACGGTCAAAATATAAAAAAAAAGCACCTCTAAACGTAAAATTTTCCGTTTTTGCTGAATCCAGGGTCAAAAATAGGTGTTCCTATCTGAAAAATTCACCTTGACCTTTAAATGACCTTGAAAGTTACGTTCAAGGTCAAAATAAGGTCACCGTTAGATGGCCCCTTCCAAGCTCGACAAATTTTGTTAAGACTTTTTTTTGATTGGGAGCTTTCCTGGTTAGATATTCAAGTGCATACATTAAAATCACCCACCGTGTTGTATGTACTTTTTGAAAAAACAAAAGCTGCTGCGAATGTGGGCGTTTCAAAAATGTGAATTTATATAAATGATTGAAAGTAATAGTTGAAGCGAAAAAGCAAACTAGGCTAATGACATCAGCAAGCAGTCATGCAGCAAGAATTCGAATTTATTTATTATGCAGAAGGAAAAAAATTTTTCTTTTTAAATCCCTTAACCTGCAAACGGGGTGTCAGACATACCACTGACCTAAGGTGTGTTTTTTTGACCATTCTCAGAACACAACTAACATAGGTCCGCAAATGAATGTTCGAACTACCAACAGATGGCGTGGAATGGCAAAATTTAAATATTAATTTATAGAAAACCGCCGCCAAAATTTCGCTGGAATGTCCCACTCCTTAGTGCAGAATACTTATAAATGTTAACGTTGTACATTTGTCTTGTTATCGTGGTTGCATTTTAACTCCTTTTTCTTTCACCCATTTCTTTTGCATTACATTATTTTTCTACTTTTATGGTTACTTACTTGAATTTCTATTTTTCACCATATTTATTTCTTTATTTACCTTTAAACCCAAAATAATACAAGTTTGTAACTAGCAATATCATTAAAAGAACTGATTGAGAATTTTAAGAGGAAAGGTATTAGTTGTTGTCACTTACATATATGTAAGTATCTATTCTATCTATCTGACTCAAATAAGTCGTGTTATTCTTGATGTGTAACATCTCTCCTCTCGCTTTCCTGCAATATGTGGGAGTGATTTCGTGAAATGGGACGGAAGTGTGTAACAGTAAGCCGGGTAAGCGCGCGCTATTTGATTTGACCAATGAGCGCACGCGGTGGTAGAGTTGGCCGTTAGATGGTACCAACCAATTTTCCGAGAGGTCGGTACTGTCAGCCAACAGTGTGTGCGTGTGTGTGACGAGAAGGAGAAAGGGAAATATGTGTAAACTATATTAATAAATGTATTTACTGTTGATATAATAAGTGTCTGAAAAAAGTGCAGATCATTGATAAAAAATTCAAGTGAGTAATAATGAATAATTATTCGAATAAATATTTCAGTATTTAGCTTTTTTTTAAATGATGAACTCAAGCTCGAAATGAACACAGATCGATATGTTTCCACAACTAACAGTGATACTGTTATTGACGCAGTTTTCCAAGGTTTTTTAAATACTTTGAAATCGCAAGTATATGTATGTATATGTCTCATATTTTAGTTATCATAAGTCTATTGTCTCCGCTCTCCCCCAAATTGAACAAAAATAACTGTCTTTAATAAAAAAATTGCCTTACTCCTAGTGTTAATTAAATAAAATAAAATTTTCATTAAAAATAATTATTCTTCGTTACGAAAAATCATTTTAAATAATACCTGAATCATTTTTTTCAGGATATAATGCTTATTACCAAGGTCAAGGTGAGATGTTAGATATTACACTACACATCATATGCGACTATTGTAAGGCTCGCTCGTTTTTTTAAACGTAATTTCAGTATACTGTTACAGAATTTGCCCCTCGGGAATATTATGAGGAGCAAAGTCGTCCTGCGGTGGCTTTGTTGAGAGGGAGACTTTTGCTGGTGGAAAAGAATTTGAAGAAACTCCCCAAAAACTCGGCCGGCCTGGCGATCTGGCAACCCTGCCCACTGACACAATTCTTCCTACGCGGCACACCCACGGAGAAGCCCGCGACTTCCCCAAGCTCGCTGAGCGACGCGCGGCCTGACTGTGTGGCTGAGTAGCACGGCGAGGTAAGCAGCTCGCTCGCTACGAGGAGAAATGTTGCCGAACTCGAGGAGGCGGCTGGCCTCAATGTTGCTTGACTTCGATGACGGGGCCTGATCAGCGGAGCCCCTCGCACAGCTGACGGCTGCGAAGTTCAAGGGCAACCAATCGTTTGTTTGCGGCGCGGCTGCGGCCAATTCACTTTCGGGCACGGCACTTACCTTACGTCCCGTGGGATGGCCAACACGGGGTAATTCGCCCTTGATGAGAGTCCTTGGCTCGCTGGGCGGGAAACACTTCACCCCTGAAAATGCACGGGAATCCAAAAAAACAACACCCGGTCTTCTAAAGGCGAACAGAACTCTTTATTCGTGCAGCGATCCGATTACAAACTTAAGTCTATGCTTTTGCACACGGGTGCAACAGAAAAATAAATTCCAAACAACTTGGCACCTCACTGACCAGTTTCTAATTCGTTTTTTCGCGTACAATTTCTTTAATTCATTCGTTAATTAATTAATTTTGTTTTTGTTACGCTTTTTTAGAGAAAACTCAACGATTGCCGCAAAATCCCGTCCGCTCGCTTTTTAGGTCGTCCCACGATAATCCTGGAGGAGATCATCGACCGCGCTCTTCTTCCGGCCTTGACCTTCGGTTTTTGCTCAATTCCGCCGCAAGCGCTAGGGGAAGGAAGGAAGAGTGCTAAGAATTTCCCTGCAAGAGGTAAGTTCGATTAATAAGCGAATTAAGCATTTAATTCATTTCATTTTTTGCAGGGACTGCAACAATACATATGTTCTACGAGTGGTATTCTAAATTTGTTAAGATTTTCCGAAATTAAAGGCAAGTTGATATCTTGGCCGACACAAACCAAATCAAAAATTTCAACTTTGGAGTTGAGTATTTCAAAACCGGGCCTTATTTTTAAAAAAACCCGTTTAAGGAACCTCATAATGATATTAAATTTCCTTTTCATCGACATCCCACTTGGTAGGTTAAGTAAAGATTCTTTCTTCATCCCCGTTTTGCATGTAGGGGAGGTACCCTTAAATTAGCTTTTTCCAAACACTTTCACTTTCGATGCTGTAGGTTTAATAGTCTCTGAATAAAATGACTGTGACATACGGACGGACAGATGGACATGGCAAAACTATAAGGGTTCCTTATTTTGCTACGAAACCCTGCCAGACTATGGCATTTAGTTTAACTAACGGAACTGCTTATTTTTTGTAATCTGTCCAACAATGATTTTAAAAAATCGATTTAAAACCGACTTAGCAGGACCCCTAAACATCAGTGGCGCCAGAATAGCAAATGCGGCGAAGGATGGGACCTTTTTGACTTTTAGCACCTTTTAGGCTGATGGCGCAGCGTGGCAGTGGCAGCCTCCTTCTCGAAGCGGCACTCAACGAGGAGGACAGACACCAACCCAATAAAACAGTGGACTGCTGGAAATTATTAGAATTGTCTCTTTATTTAATTTTCCTACATATATATTAGCTGTGTTTTTTTCACCCGGGTCAGGTTCTAGTTCTGTGTCAAATGAAAAAGACGATGCTGGTTATAAACCCAGAAAAGGATTTTTGTTTCTTAAAGGTTGGTGTGCTTGCCTTTCAGAAGTAACAAATAATTGAAATTTATGAAGAGTAATGCATGCAAACATGTTTTATTTCACAAAAATAAAATTAAATTGCCGGAATTGATACCCACTTTGGGTCAAAAACTTAATCCACAAATTTACCTGGTTAAAGGTTTGAGTTTTGGATATGTAAAAATCATGGCAATTTGATGCACTTTTCACAAATTTACAAATCTCGATATAATATACATATTTACGTGACGGCTTATTTATTGTTTTCCATTTTTTCGCTGACACAACAAACTAAACGTTCACCCAAGGGCAATGCTACCAACAACGCAAAATGAAAGTAGGTCTACAGCGCAATCTGGTGGAATATTTTCGAATTCATCCTGCAGTTCTTAAAACTACAACCCGATAAATCTCTGGGTTTCATGTTGTTGTTGTATTTCTCTCTTAAAGCAGAGAACTAGAACCTGACCCGGGTGAAAAAAACACAGCTATTGTTGCAGTCCCTGCAAACAAGAAAATGAATTAATTTCTTTATTTTCTGATTTAACGAAACTTACCTCTTGCAGGGAAATTTTTAGCACTCTTCTAGCATTCCCCTAGCGCTTGTGGTGGAATCAGGGCCAACTAAAGGTCAAGGCCGGAAGAGCGGCGCGGCCGACGACACCTCCCATCTTGTGCCAGTGGTGAAGCAGTGCGGACGGTACTAGAAAAGTAGAGAAATAAAAACGGATTTGTAAAAGAAATTATAAGAATTTGTAAAACCGGGCGAAAACAAATTGTACGCGGTGTGACGCAAATGAGAAGTTGTGTTTTCTTGTGACCCACTGCCTTCACAGGTGAAGTGGGCCAGAGAGCCATACGCCCAAACGGACGAGAAAGACTCGAGGGCGAAGTGCATCGGCCCCACCGAGAAGAACTCCGCGGATCGCAAGGTAAATGCCGTGCCCTAAATTTAATTTGCCGCATCCGCGCAGCGAACAGATCGGCTGCCTTAACCGCGGTGCCCTTGGCCTTCGCAGCCATCATCAGTTGTGCGAGGGGCTCCGCTGATCAGGCCCCGTCACTCGCGAGCAACTTTGAGGCCAGCAACATCATCGAGTGCTGCGACACCTCGCTACGCGAACGCATACACACACACGCACCCACATGGGGAATTCCCCAGCTGTGGAACGTGCCGCGGCTCCGGGCGATCAGGTGAAGTCACCGGTGACTGCGGCTGAATCATATTGGGGCACCACAGCACCGAGGCAAAAAATAAACAAAGTCTCCCTCTCGGGCTTAACTGTCTCGGCCGAAAAGTTACAGGGGCCCCATTCTGTAACAATATGTATATATATATGTATATATATATACATATATAATGTTACAATTTTGCTCGCCGAGCGGCTGGTGGACAAACCTGCACGGTTTGCCCTCGTTATAATTCACCGGGGTTAGGGGGATGACGGGCTTTCCCCCCGTAGCAACGGGAAGCAAGGAGAACGAGCCAGTTAAGTACCCGCGGAGCGGCTGGCGGACAAAACTGCACGGTTTGCCCTTGTTATAATTCACCGGGATTTAGGGGATATGGGGACGGACTGACACTTATATTGTTGCGAATACAGGACTCTTCTGCCGAGGGAGACGAGCAACCAAAAAAAGTGGTCGGCGGCGGCGTTTCGATCCGGGGCACTGGCCAGATCTCTTCAGGGCCTGTCCGAATCCAAGTCTATGTCTATGTCTTCGTCTCGTTATAACAGTTTGTGACGTCACAGCGAGCTAAGCTCTGTCCGAATTCATGTCTATGGTTGTGAGCTTAGCTACGTAGTATAACAGTTAAGTCAATTGCTTAGCTTGATGAGCGAGTCAAGGCTCGCGTTGACTTCGTGAAGTAGACAACGGGCAATTGGTTGTAAAATAGGACTTTTTTAAGAAAAATTAAAAATGTCAGGTACAAAATGTAAGTAAAATGAATTGCAATTGTTATGGACATGTTCTGAAGAACAATGTTTTTATTGCAGGGACTAAAGAAAATGTATTAAAATTAATAATGTTTGCATTCATATTTTCTTGTACTCTTCCTTCCATTATTAATTTATATTTTGAACGCTACACTTTTGTCCTCCTCTTAGGCACAGACAAATAACTTACGTTGGGTTAACTTCCAACGTCAAATTTCAAGCTAAGCAAACCAATTCGGACAGGTTAGCTTTGCCTTCGTCTTAATTGTTATAATAGCTCAGCTTGTTCGCTGACGTCACGAACTGTTATAACTAGACGAAGACGTAGACATAGACTTGGATTCGGACAGGCCCTCAGTGTGGCTGAAGACCAGTGCCCCTGCCACAGACGCCCACACCCGCGAGGACCGTACACAGGCCCCCATATATTCACCCGCTTCCAACTCCAAGTGTGAATTATAACGAAGGGAAATTTGTAACAATAGCTGCGTTATTTTGTGGTCGCTATCCGGAGCAGAACAAGCGCACCACAAAAGAACGCTCTAGAGAACACAGTCCGAGGCATTAACCACAAAACTCCGAGAACACAAAGCGAGGCATTAACCACACAAAAACGCTCTAGAGAACAACATCCAAGACATTAACCTCCCTAAAAATTTACACATAACGCCACTTGTGTTCAATAGAACAACTAAGTGAACAGAATAAGAAATTAACTCTGTTCGACGTAGAGAGCACAGCAGAACAGCCAAATGTATGGGCTGTTCTGCTCGCAAACCACAAAAGAACGCAGCTATTATATGTACTGTATATACATATACAGGATGTTTTGCTAAGGTCTGAACAATCGATTCTAAATGGTCTCCTGATCAACATTTGTTCGGACACCCCCTTTAAAATCGGTCCTTCCCCCCTAAAACCGCGATTGAAAATTTGGAGTGAATCAACCTAGATAATGCTTTATAAGTTCTTTCAGAGACATCATTGAATACTGGTTGATAACGGAATAGAAAGCTGAGTCTTCAAGCTTTCCAACGATAACACCCAGGATCCAATCAGTCAACAAACAAGCGGGAGAGACCCCGTCAAATTTCGGAAATGGCAATTTTAAAGCTCAAAATTTGACTTTGACCCTTCATTCTGCCGATTTTTTGTATGGGAAGATCGAAACTTTCTTTGAGAAAACGCTTTCCTGTCATGTAGCCTTTCTCAGGAAAAAAATCGCACTCGAATCCGATGGCGCGTTCCGAAGTTATAGACATTTTCTAGGTTTACCTCCTCCAAATTTTCAATCGCGATTTTAGGGGGGAAGGAACGATTTTAAGGGAGGGGTGTACGAACAGACGTTGATCAGGACACCATTTAGAATCATTTGGCATACCTCTATTCAGACCTTAGCAAAACACTCTTTATATACATACATATGTACATGCTTATAAGCTAATTTTATTTATTTATTTTCTTTGTTTCTTTCCAGATTTAGAGGTTAGAAGATTTTGAGAGGAATAGAAAGTCGTGTTGGCCCTGGACGGACAACGGTCCAGGTTTCCGCAATGCACAACACAAGAGAAGTAGCTTTGTAAAAATTAATTTCATTTCCAGCACCAATCAAATAGAAAATAGTTTATTTATGAAATAATTTAATAAAAAACTTTAAAACATTAAAATACAGCACAAAGTGCTACAAATTTTCCTTCGCTTACGATTCACACTTGAAGTTGGAATCAAGTGAATATGGGGGCCGGTGTTCGGTCCACTCAATCGTGGCATCTGTAGCAAGGGCACTGGTCTTCAACCACACTGAAGAGATCTGGCCAGTGCCCCGGATCGAAACGCCGACCACTTTTTTTTGAATGCTCGTCTGCCTCGGCAGATAAGCTCCTATTCTTAACAAAAATTAGTGTAAGTCCGTCCCCATATTCCCGAATCGTAGCGGAGGCAATCGTGCACTTTTGTCCGCCAGACGCTCGGCGGGCAAAATTGTAACAGTGGTGCCAGGTGTAGGGCGGCAGTCCTTCTAACCGAGGGCGGCCCCGCAATACCCTCTTGCATCTGGGTCGCCGGGAGCGGCGGCAGCGACGACGTCGGCCTTGCAGCGACTGCGCTTCGCAGCACCACCACGGTATTGCCGTCGCAGCAACTACCATCGTCCCCCCGTCGTTCCTACGGTGCTGCGACGGCACCGAGTCCCTTTTGCCGCGGCAAGCAGCTATTACTAGAACGTTTTTCTGACAATGCTGCCGCGGCACGCATCACTGCCGCAGTCGAAGTTCGCAGCCCGACCGGACAGCAGCCGGCGCCATCCCGACCTAAAGCGATGTTGTTTCGGTCCCCTGCCTCCTGCCGCAGTCTCCGTGACCACTACTCGCCACCGCACCCACCACACCACAGCGAAGCCGTCCTACCTTTGTCGTCCAGAAAAGACACTGCCACGGCCCTGATCGCTTTTGCCACGGCAAGCAGCTAAGAACAACGTCTCTCTGACAATGCTGCCGCGGCCACCGATCACTGCCGCAGCTTGACCGTCGCAGCAGCTGGCATCGCTGCGGACCTAAGTCCGCGTACGCAAGACGATGCTGCCACGGTCTCCTGCCGCAGCCGACCGCTGTTGGTTTCACTCGCTGTCGCGTTTAGCTGCGCAAGCGTGACGCTTGACGGCACAGCCACTGCAACGATCCTACCGCGTGGCTCGTCGTCGCTTTGGCTTCCTGGATGCTGCATGAAGTCGCTTGGATGGAACTTCGAGTTTCTGAGGAGGGAATAAAGGTACAAATTTTCCTTCGCTTACGATTCACACTTGAAGTTTAAACCAAGTGGGTACCGGCGGCGGCGTTCGGTCCGGACAATCGTGGCGTCTGTGGCAGGGGCACTGGTCTTCCGCCATACTGAAGAGATCTGGCCAGTGCCCCGGATCGAAACGCCGCCCACTTTTTTTGGGTGTATATTGTGCACAGAAAGTTACAGGACAATCAGATAAAAAACGGAAAAAGCACGTGGGAGGGGGGTCAACTGAAACTTTAAGTGGGAACCCTACGTTTTTACTTTTATTACAGATTGAGATTAGGATTCTCCAGATAAAAATACGCAATTTTTGCAAAAAAATGTATATTTTAAAAAGTATTTGGGCTTAAACTTCGCAAACCTAGTATATTTCTGATGACGGTAACAATGAATTTCACGGTGATAGTACAATGATGAAAATGTTCATAGTAATGGATGTGGTTCGGAGCAACATTGAAATCTTGAATTGGAACCTGGAAGCCAATATCACGGCTAAGTTCGTAAATGGAAGAATCTATCAAGGTGGTGGAGACGAATACGTAGGGTCTACACTGATCGAACATACATAGTCGTGATTTTAGTCTCATAAGTTTCCAAAGATGTCGTCAAAGCCTGAATCCATTTTGCAGAAGGCGCATTGGAGGCGGAGAGCGCGGGTGGGCGTTTAAACGTGTTAAGTTTTTTCAAAAAAAAAAGAAAAAAAACAATTATCAGTTTACGATTATGAATAATTCCTATAAAACACACTTCTTTGCAATAAAATTTTAATGAACAAAAATGATGATAACGAATGAACAAAATTATTATTATTCGATTGTATACTCTATTTGAAATGTAAATAATTTAATTTCTTATACAAATTATAGGAATTATTTATTGCATGCGCGCTGCACTTGGCAGGGTCAAATATGGTCGCGTTTAAATTATGTTGTTGTAGCATATTTCAGCCTTCGTATTTACTTCTGTTATTTTGTTACAACCTAATTACATAGTGTTAAGAATGGTTACGCCAAATGCCAGAACTATATTTGACCATTTTCCAATAATAAAAGGAGCACGGAAAGCCAAAGCGAAATTTGCGCGCAGGGTGACAAATGTGCTTTATTGTCAATTAGCCTCATTTTTAACTTCTGCAAATTTATGAATTGTCTAATTGTGTTGTAAACTTGCAGCCAACCAATTTGCAGAACTATAAATTATGAGTTATATTTCAACTTACGGTTTAGTGCTTTAACGCTTCTGCAAGCGCTTAAGCCTCCACCTACTCTTCTGGGAATATTTTCTTTCCATTTGTACCTTCAAATTCTAATAATATACCAACTTTCAGAATATGTTCGATTGTTTTTTTTTTTTTTTTGAAAAAACTTAACACGTTTAACCACCCACCCGCGCTCTCCGCCTCCAATGCGCCTTCTGCAAAATGGACTCAGGCTTTGACGACATCTTTGGAAACTTATGAGACTAAAATCACGACTATGTTCGATCAGTGCCTTTGAAGAAGAGTTTCCTCTTCAAAGATCAGTGCAGTTTTTATGTAGCCAGCTCTCCGTCTATAATGGCCGTTCTCCAATGCACCGACCACCCAACCACGAAACAACCAACGAAAATGCTGAACCCCGTGTAAAGTATAAGGCTTTGCCTATAGTTGTGCCTGTCGGCTGCCAAAACAGAATCGGGCAAATGTTTAGTGTGGAAGTTCTTACCACTTTTTGAGCGGAAAAACTTCTCAATTTAACTTTTCTATTCTCCTGAAATAACCGTGGACATTTTTATAAGTGCTTCGTGTTATAATTAGTGCACTGATGTTTTGACAACCGACGGAAAAGCTGCGGCGATGTCACTATTCTGGTACAACACCATTGCTGAATGGGTGACTATTACCACTATTACTTTTGGTTAAAACGCACACATGAGAAAGTTAGCTAGGTTGACCAAAACACGAGCGAGAGCGAAGATGAGGAAAATAAGAATGTGGGACGCGATGGCGCGATTTTTGTTGGTTCGTGGTTGGGTGGTCGGTGCAATCGAGAACGGCCTTTAATAGCAACCCAAAAATTTATCTGGTTTAAGGGTTTGAAGGTTGTATGCGTAAATATCATGGCTGATTTGATGCGCTTTCGCAAATTTTAAAATCTTTATATACGTGACAGTCTTTAAAATTTCAATTCAATGCAAAATTTCCTGTTAAATCTGGTCACAACCCCCGGTGAAAAAAACGCAGCTAATATAAAATTGGTTTGGACCCAATATCTTTCGTATTTCTTAACCACTATTGAAAAGACTAAACGTGCAGATTGATAATATGTAGTTCTACGTCGTGTTATCAAATAGTGGTAAACAGTCAAAGAGGTGAGGGGTTACATCAGTTTCTTGCTTTACGTACGCATTTATTGGCTCGATATCTAGATCATGTTAACAAATTTCAAAGTTTAGAGAAAGGGGAGGAGGACTTTCATCTCGCTATATCTTTTAATTTATTTTCACGTAGACCGTATATTTCTTAATCAATTTTGATAAAACTTGACTAACACATTCTCCATGATAATACCTTCGCTAATGGGGTGAATCCGTCAAGAGGGTGGAGAATTGAGCATTACATTCCCTTATGGAAAAATCGTTATTACGACATTGTTTATTTTACTCTCTGATTTCCCCAACAAATATATTTTAGAAATAGAAAATTTTGTGCAAGTGGATTACATATGTAATTATAAGAAACGTTTTTGGAATCTAATTAACCTATTGCATCAAAGTGCCGCACTTCGATGCCCAGCACGTTTTCCACAGAAAACTATGAGTGATTCCGCAGGCAGAAAACACACCCACACCATCACCTTTATAATATCCATAGAAATTTTAACCTCCCGCAGTTAATAATTCATTTAAATTTCATGATATAGAGGCAATATTCAAAGATTTTAAGACATGCGCCTATTCTCAATGTTAAAGCTGCATCCCTTTTAGCATACATATGTTTTTATTCTTCAAAATATGTACGGTAGCAAATGTGTAGGCCAGCATAGCGGCTTTGTTCAGCTACAGCAGGTGTCAAGTACCCTGTTGACACATTTAGAGAGGAAAACTGCAAAAATTCTTAAACAAAATATGCACTCATAACTCGACCTAAAATGACAACGATACTGAAAACCGAGCTTTTCGCTAAAAATATGAAGTTTTTTCTGAGTATTAAATCAGTTTAAAGCTCTTTTGGGTAGTAATTATGTGTTTTGTGTGTTTGCGAGAGAACGTAATTTTTTTGTGAAGCTCAACTAATCTTAATGAGGTTAAAAACCCTTTTGTTCACATCGTGGTAGGGATGTCGCATTGCAATGCCTGCTAGCTGAGTTCTTCGAAATTGTCCGTCTATCAAGCTGAAATCTTTCAAAATAAGAGAACAACTTTAGCAACTCAAAGGCTCGAGATTAACTTTTTGAAAGAAGCAGGACGCAACAATACCTTAATAGTAGTGCAGCAGACTCTCAGCGAATGGCTATTATCATAAAAACGATTGCGCTCTTCAAAATAGAACTCTGAAGGAAAGAACGGAAAAGAGGATAGAATGAAATCTATAGAGCGCCACCAAAACCCATTTGCAACAACAATAATGGGCCTGGAAAACTTTCAAGATAAAAACGTAGAGTCTTCTTTGCCAGCCTGAATTCTGAATTTCTTAACTCTTAGCTTGCTTATTTAATCCCAATTAGTGGTAAAACCTTTTATATGTATATGTACGTCAAAAGCGGTCTCGGGATTATATCACCAGAGCCAACTCTTGCCTAAGCGAAGAATTAAGACAACTTGAAGAATCCTGAAAGATCTCAGGCAATATTTTTCCCTTCTCCCAGTCCCAGGTCCGTACAACACCGCTTTAAGTCCACTCACCCTTTATTATTATCTAACTCTGATCTATTTAATTGGATAATTTTAGTCAAATAAGAAGCTTCGCAGCACAATATGGCGAAGGCAACAAAAGCTATACCTAATTGGTTTTCCGGACACTGAGCTAATTAATTGGCCAAGGGCTGTAATTTTGTCATACATATGGGTAATGTAATGACCTCCTTTATGCATTTTATATATGGTATTGTAAATAACACTATGTGACAAATGAAAATTGTTACAATATTGATAAAAATAGCTAAATAGGTCCTATGGTAAACACAAAAATGACACCCAAACTTTTCTTACTATATATTAAAGTTATGACAAACTTTCATAATCAATAAAAAGAGAACCTATGTATGTGAAAAAATGGAAAAACTTTTATTTTGAATTTTATATTAAAAAGAGCAATGCACATTGAGAAACCAAACAGCGCCGTTTTACGTAAATAAAAATATGAGCTAAATGTTGTAAAAGTAAATTTACAAACAATTAACTTTTTCTCTTGTGAATTGAAATACTCTTTTTTTGGGTATAATGCAAAAACCATTAGTAATCCGCTAACATTTTGACATTTCATCTACCTTTGTAAAGTTCTTCAATCCTTTTGATATCCTTGTTCGTCAATCACCATTTAAAAATTGGGTGAAAAAATATAAATGTAAATTGCAAAAAATGTATTTTCAGAGTCATTCTGACCCCTATCATTTTACAGAATTTTTAACAAGTCTCAGAGTGAAAACAGTTTAAATTGCTTACTTGTTTTGTTAATAACCAGGTGTGGCGATTAATAAAATTGTTAAATTTTTTTAAGAAATACCTCTGGAAACAAAGATTGGTTCACAGTCTAATCTCTTAAATATGTCATTTTGTTGCTATAGCAAGTACTTTTGAAATAAGGTTATTTTGTTTTACTAACCAACTTATATTTTAAAATATAAATTTTATGTTTATCTAACACTCGATTCATTTTATTAAAGGCTTAATTCACCCTTTTTGTTTTCGTTTTATAAATGAAATGAAAATAGTTTTCATATCACAACTTAGAAGCATGAACGTGTTAGACACCCTTGTCATAAGATTATTATAAATATCGGCAAATACATATGTATACATAATTCAAAACAGATAAGATTATTCTTGTTAGATAATTCATGTCATACAACGTAATTTTTCTCCCAAAACGCGGATAAGCTTTTCCCTCCAAACACTAAAGAATCTAGGGTTGAGAAATTGCAAATAGGGTAAAATTAAATCAATGTAAATTAAACAAGGGAACTTAATGCTAAATTCTCCTACTTATATGACCGGCGTGCAACAACCAAAATACTGACAAGGAGGTACAGAAGTGGGAGGAAATGTTAAAAAAAAATGTTCAATTCAAAAGTAAGAAAAGTTGGTCGAGTGCTTTTGACTTGCTGTCGAGTCAAGGATAAAGAATAAAGTACAAGCCCCACATTCCGTTTCCGTTCGAAACGCAAAAGCACCAGTGTGCAGTGTTGGACGAACAATAGAGAGGCTTTAAGAATCGATTTTAGTACTATGTAAAGAAATTTAAGAAAATTCCTTTTTTATGGAATCTCCTCTTATTTAAAATTGATATAAAGGGAGATAATATCGATTCGTTAAAGTAATGAATATCCTCATTGCGAGCAATGACAAAGGAACGATAACAGAGCTCTGGAGTTGTGAAAATTTTCCTTAAGCTATTAAACTGCTAACTTGCCAAAAAATCTGGAGTATCAAAAATACAGGGAATTAATCTATAACTGATATTGGTGTATTCAAAAATATTTCAACAAAATCTTTAAGGTAAATTTTATAAAAAAACATTTCTTATTAAAGAGACTCTCATTGCAAGGGCGGATCCAGGGGTGGGGGGGCATAGGGGCCATGGCCCCCCCTCGAAGATATTTTTTCAACTTAAAAAACAAGACAGATACTAACCTAGAAAGTTTAAATGGCCTTAACTACCACACAATATCTTCAATTAATCTTGTTCTTTTTTAAGAACTTTCTTTTTTCATTTATAAAGGCTTCTCAATCATCAAACTGTCTAAACTGTCGCAAAAAGAAGCAAATCTCTTAATTCACACTGAAGCCAAACGTATCGACATTTTGTTAAAGAAGAACAGTGACAGAACAGTGAAGAACAGTGCCAATCGTTCTGGCTATTGATAATACCAAAGAACGTATAACGTACATAACGTATACGTTCTTTGGTAATACTGAGCTAGTGTCATTTAGAATGGTGCGTTTTTTGAAACATCATAATATTGATCCAAAAGTTATCATTCAGTGAAAACACTACATTCGTGTAAGAATTAATGAAAAAAGTCATTACATAATTTAATAAAATTTATTACGGTAAAAAAATAGGGGGGGGGGGGGGTTAAATATAAATGGCCCCCCCCTGTAAAAAGTTTCTAGATCCGCCCTTGTCTCATTGCACAACTTCTTCACAAAAATCATCGTATGATTGATTCATCATTCAATCGGAATGTCTCTGTAAAATTTCAGTCAGATCATAGCATTGGTCTTAACCCTCAAACAGAGCACTGGGTTACGTTTATCCAGGGTAGAAATATATCTGTTCCTAGTAAACGGTTTTACGGGGGGAATCAGTTTTGTATGGGGACTCAACTTTGTTATCCCCACCAGCAATTGCCACTTGGACCATCTCTAAGTATGAATACTAACCAAACGGTAAGCAGAGAAACTTAGTCTAGGGGTAACCGCTACCCAGCACTCCGCTAGTGTTATAATTGCATAGTACTCGTAATAAATTTAGTGAAGTGAATTAAGGGTTTTATTTGAACTTTACCAGTATTATATCATCCAGCTAACAAATATCAGTAAGTTTATATTATCATAACATTAAAATAATCTTTATTAAATATTTTTATCATCGTTTTTCAGTTTCTCACTGCTCCGTTCTGATGCTCGCCTTGAAAAATTCTTTATAAATCTAGACGTAGCTCTGTTCACTTGTTGTGAGTAAATCATTACCATTATTAAGTTTTATTAATTGTTACAATTAATTGATTATTATTTGTATATGAAAATAAATTTATATAAAATAAATAAATATGTAAATTATTATTCAAAAATCCTTCAACTTTATCTCTTTTAATATAAAATATAAATATATTTTTTTAAAGAAAGCGGAACGACTCCAAACTACTTTCAAAGTACGTGCGATTACCTTTAATATGACGTATATAAAAGTCCTTTATCTTAAAAATTCGCGAAGATATGACAGTTTTAAGAAAACATTTATTTTCGTCAATTTTCATTACATTTTTGTCCATATTTTAATTAATATGTATTGTAAAAATTCTAATTTTTATTTTTTTGTTCATAAAATTTTTATTCTACATCCTTTAACGAATCAATTGAAAACAGAACATTTTTTAAATTGATCAATTTTACAATGAGATATAAGTGATTAAAGACGCCCGGTAATCCCTACCCATGCGCTCCAGTTGTATTAAGCCGCGATAGTGCTCTGCTTGAGGGTTTAAAGTTATAGTTTTTTTTTTTAATTTTTAGCTAATAAAGACAACAATTAGAGACTCATTTTTGAAGCCATCAACGCTTTTCATGCCGTTATTTTCCTTGTTTTTAATTTCTCAAATTAACCAAACGCTACCCCCAAGCACATCGGCTCCTCGTTTTACGAACTTTGATCAATCGGGCCGAAGGTACCGTCCAATAGATCGAGCTGCGGATTTACAGGGCTATTGGGAGTATATTGAGGTGCAAAAGTCCCTACAAGCTACAAACCTTAGCCTTTCCATCAATATTTGCAAAGATGCGGTTGATTTACCAAAACAAGGGAAAAAGTCACTTTTTTTGACTTTTTTAAAATTGAAATTACGAATAAAAAAATTTTTGAAGTGAAAACTTCTTTAGCGGCGTTGTGCACTTTTTTGGGATGGGTAAAAAATGTAAAACTCGCGTCAGGACACGTGACCCTGATCGAAAATTCGTAAGACGGACAGGGCGCTTGCACGAGTGTTCGTGTGTGTTTGTTTGTACACAGCCTGCTACGCGCACAACGAAATACAAAACTACTATTGATGCGGTCTTTATTAGACATTTAAATAGATTCGAATCAAAATTGTTCGTTTCTTACTTCATCTACCATAAACCTATTGTATCAGTTTTAGAGATTGGCGATGATGATGCTGGTAATGATGATGGTGAAAGAGTCGTTGAAATTATGGATGAAAGTTGATTTTTCTGAGAGATAAACTTTTTAATGTAAAATAATTGTAATAGTTCTGAAGTGTTAAATTTTTTATTTAATGTAAATTGTCATGTTTGTGTACGATAGCGCAATAAATGAATATTGTATTTTACCACATAAATGATAGTACTTTTATACTGATAAATAAAGCAATTCGTGCGAAATTATTCCCTAACCATTCCAAAATACTCAAAAATGCACAACGTTAATGTACAAGTTTTCACTTCTGCCGGCACTCCCGGAGTACCACCCGTATTTTTTCTTGTTAAATGTCTTAACGGATTCTTTTAGGAAATTTATTCCAGTTTCCCAAACTGCCCTTAAATTTTCTGTACGATCATTGGTTGCTGAGATATCGATGGTTGAATAGAAACGTGTCCTTTTTGTTTAATTTCGCATATCTCCGCGACCAATCGACATAGCAAGGATTTGAAAAAAGAAAATTAAAGCTGAATTAACAGGCAATCTGGTCCATAGGGTGGTCAAATCAAAAAAAAAATTTCCGAGTTCGTGGACTGGTCTATCCGAACTCAAAGTATGAGTGGACGAACCCAAAAAATAAAGAAAATAATTCGGTTCAACGAAGCTGCAATGATTCGGTCACAATCTCCCAACCAATGCCGAAATTGCAATATTTCTGTCACAGCTCAAATCTCGTCGCTTGAGATTTGAGGGCAACGAATAAATTGTTAAAAAGATTACTTTTAGAAAGAGCTTATCCTAATCAGCGTGAAGAAGCTGATAGTGAGTAGCTTAAATGGAGGGATGTCCAGCTGCTTAGTTAGCGAGCAGGTAAATAAAGTTTGCTCTTGTTCTGACTTGTCCCAGATCAGGAAATTATTTCTTGACTAGAACTTCGGTCAGAACATAAACGAAAAGGGTACTTACCTGTCTCCCTCGTTGGCGAACTGAACTGTAGTTGATGTAATCTCTCGTCTGGTCGTTGCACAAGCGAAGAAGGCAATTCGTCTGGTCGTTGTACAAGCGAAGACGGCAATTCGGTTGATGCACTAAACTGCACTAATCTTAATTTGGTGAGATCCAAATTAAGTGATAGAGAAATGTATATTGATCAGCGTTCAACACGCTACACAAAATTCTTGATTTGTTCGGCTTTCAAATCAAGTGATCTTAATTTAGTCAGTGCCTAAATTAAGTGTAAAGAGGAACTTCCAGGATATGGGATGATGGAATTTGTTCCGATCACCGCTCAGAACACTGGATGATAGAGTTTTGTTCTAGTCACCACCGAGAACAAATGATCTCAACGAAGTCAACACCTTACGTTGAGTGGAGACCTCAAATAATCAGCACTTATTTGAGTGGCAAGGATTGCTAGGTAAAATAATAGGAATGTTTTCTAGTCACCACCTAGAATCGACAATCTCAATAAAGTCAGCACCTTTATTGAGTGGAAATTTCAAATAGTCAGCACCTATTTGAATGGAGAGAATTATTAGGTAGAATGCTAAGCGTTTCTTCTAGTCACCACCTAGAATTAACAATCTTAATAAAGTCAGCACCTTTATTAAGTGGACAATCCAAATAGTCAACACCTATTTGAATGGAGAGGAGCTAGGTATAATGATAAAAGTTTCTTCTAGTCACCACCTAGAATCAACAATCTTAATAAAGTCAGCACCTTTATTAAGTGGAAAATCCAAATAGTCAGCACCTATTTGAATTTAAGTATAAGCGGGTAATGAATTCGTGATAGGAAAATGGCAAAGAGGTAAATCAGCAAGGAAAAGGCAAAGGGTAAAACGGCAAAGAGGTAAAGGCAAAAAGAGACTGCTATCAGGCAGCGCAGAGTTTTTATACCCAAAATAGTGCACACGGCACTTAAGTTTACGGTACCCCCCACTAACTCGGTGCCCACATACATTGACCCATCAGTGGGTCTTACGGTACACCCGTCTGATTACATTTTACAAGACTTCTCCGCCGAGAATTAGTTCTACTATTAGGCCCTAGATGGCCTTCTCATAAGTCCGAAAGTGACCTAATGAGTGAGTATTGTTTTTTTTTACAACTGCACTTGACAGATGCAAGTGCTCAAGTGCTTTACAGTGCGAGGAAGGCACTTCGGGTAAGTATTGTAATTTTGGACACTAATTACTAACTAGTGTTCTTTTTAGGTTTTGTTTTAGGGCTCCGGAGGGCGTACTACATTCCTGCAGTGAGAGCCGCTAAGGAAGTCCAAGATTATTGGTGAGTTAATTGAAAATTCGAAGTGTTAAGTGCTTAACAAGTTTGTTTATTCTTACAGCTGATCGCCGCAGCTGTGGGTGGCGCCTAGGCCGAGCCAGAGCGTCAGGGCACTCTGGGTTTTGGTGCAGGTGCACCAAACATGGACCGAAACAAAAAAGACTAAATATTTGGCACTTTTTTTTTGCGCTATTCTATTGGATTTTGTGAGAACTGTGGCCTTTAAAATGTTTGTGCTTAAAATTCCAAGAACTAGAGTTTTGGAGCTTTAAGACGCTTGTTTTACATAGATCCTCGATACGATCATTTCTCGCTTAGATACAGCCCGTCAAAAATCACTAAAAACTTTAGATTTATTTTTTGTTCCCTTAATTTATGGGATGAGTGTATACTAAAATTGTAACAGGCCGATGTCTGAACATTATAGATATTGATAAAAAACTAATATGGGGGGTCTTTATTAGAGCAACAGAAGCCAAAAAAACAGTTTTTAGAATTTTTGTCTGTCTGTATTTTTGTACACGCAAAAACTACTGCGTGAAATTGAATGCAGTTTTCAATTTCATCGATGTATTGCTAGAGGTCTAACTTAAAATATAGGTTCCATTTTACCGCAGGAAAATATCTTATTGCGATTGTTTTAAATTTAATATTTCCCGGATTTCACGTTATTGAATAAACTTAATGCTAAATTAACAGATTTTGAATCATAGGCCCCGATTCTATGTAGCAGATTTTAAGCAGATCTCTTAATATCTTAAAATTTTTTTAAGAGGTGGCTCTATTCTATGTAACAGAGATGTGGTGAATTTCAAAATTAAAAAATAAGAGATTCACCACAGCAGTCGGTCATGTGTCAAACTCGGTGCGTTTGAGTTCGTTCTTTTCTTGGTGGACTGGTGCTTTCGTGCGAGAATGGAGGTAGTGGATTTCTTAATAGGTAATATTTTATATTTGTACATTTATATAATTTGAAACGATTATGGCATTAATTGTAGAACACCTCGAGGAAGAGGAGGAGGAACTCCCCACATTAAAAAGAAAAAGATCTGCGCGTACAACCCGCTGCCAACATGATGCCTTCACGGCTTTTGCAGCCGGGAATCCTGCTGTGCTAGATTCTCTGAACAGGTCGCACAAAATAGGCGACCCAAGTATAAATGATATAGGACTGACGGAGACGACTGCAGAAGAATCGACCGTTTCTGAGATACTCGCACCAATAAGAGCAACATCTTCCTCCGAAATATCTTCGCCTACACCAGCGCGCCAGCGAAAATCAGCTCGTAAGTACACACAGTAAAATTTCTCAACAATAGTGATTCTTGATATGCGAATATTTAAAGTTGCAGAGTCCCTGGAAGTGCTTACAGATGTAATAAAAAAGTCCGAAGACGACAGAAGAAGAGTGGAGCAACGCAACCAAGAAAATTTTTCTCAACTCGTGTCAGCCATCGGCACTATTGCAAACGCAGTGTCGTTATTGGCACAAAAGCATGTATAAGGGACGAAGAGAGAGGAATTTTTCAAAAAAGCATCAAAACCTCCTCGATGCACAATTCAGCTTCAGAGACTGCTACGCTGAATTGTGCATCGAGGACGTTTTGATGCTTTTTTGAATTCACTCTTTGGGCCTTATTCTCGTTGTCACGCGAATCGGATCGAAAAGAGCTCATAAAAGCACCTTTTGAATTGATATTCCTTAATAAAATTCAAAACTTTAAGTAAATTCATCTCAGTTATCTTTGACTTCAATTAATTTTCTCGTTCTACGTGACTAAAATAGTAGGTAAAAAATATCAATCGAGTATTTTAGTCACTTAGAACGAGAAAATTAATTGAAGTCAAAGATAACTGAGATGAATTTACTTAAAGTTTTGAATTTTATTAAGGAATATCAATTCAAAAGGTGCTTTTATGAGCTCTTTTCCCAACTTCTTCTTCTTCTTCGGGGCCGCCCCCTGTCGCATCAAGCTCGTGAAGCATCTTTCGTTTTTTTGATTTCAGTTGATATCGTGATATTGATTGATCGCGTGACAACGAGAATAAGGCCCCAAGTTTTTAAGTATTTTTTTGAATCCAAGTGCCATTGAAGGCTGTGAATTATGTATAATTTTATGGTTTTGATGCATTTTTAAATGCACTCTTTGTTGTAGTTTTTAAGTTTTTTTTTGAATCCAAGTGCCATTGAAGGCTGTGAAGTATAATTGATGAATTAAAACAATAATTACAAACTAATTGAATTGTGTTTTATTAGATAATAAGGTCCGGAATTTCACAATTCAAGACATTTCTCCAATATTTTAAAAGATCCATCGAGCTCTAGTGAAAACGGGCAAGAGAATATGTTTCGCGTATAGTTAGACCTCTTCGGTAAAGATCCCCCTGTTCAATATTGACTAAAGAAAAACAATGAAAAATCAGTAGGAATGGCAGTGGGTAAGTTCAAAAACATATTAGTATACATACGGAGATTGTCATCAGGTAGCATTTCATCGCCATCGTTTTGTACGTCGGGTTGCAAACAACCTTCTTGATGAAGAAAATTATATAAAATAAAACAAGTGTTGACGATTTCGGCTGCTTGCGCAGGTCGGTAGTGCAAAGTTCTTTCTCTTAGGAGGCATCGGAACGTCGCCTTTAACCCTTAACAGCCCAGTATGCTTTTGTAACGTAACTGACCAGTAGTGTCCAAGAGACACATCACCTTATTCTAGGGCATATGAATGAAAACAAAGATAATGTGAATGCACATATACATAGTACACTATGAGGCGAGTAGATACGATAAGACTATAAGCACTATTAGTAAATGTAAATAAGTAATCCACCTTCATATCCAAATCAAACAAAATGTCATTGTGTCTATTGAACACATGTGAGTTGTTGAATTTCTATTTTAGTTTATTAACAATAAATATTAATTTATTTATGTTACAAATATTTTCATTGTACATTTGGATTCATAACATACTAGGGGTAGATTAGATAAAAGGTGAAGTCATAAAAATAAATACTTTTGTTTTTATAAGGATAAGAACGCAAAAATGTGTCCACGAGACACTTGTGGGTTGTTGAGTTACTATTTTAGTTTATTAACAATAAATATTAATTTATTTATGTTACAAATATTTTCATTGTACATTTGGATTCATAACAAACTAGGGGTAGATTAGATAAAAGATGAAGTCATAAAAATAAATACTTTTGTTTTTATAAGGATAAGAACGCAAAAGTGTGTCCACGAGACACTTGTGGGCTGTTTAGGGTTAAGACTCCAAAAGCTCGCTCAACAACATTGCGACATTGTATATGGCTTTTATTAAAATCATGTTGCCAAGATTCTTCTGGATGAGAATAAGGTGTCAGTAGCCAAGGCTCAAGGGGATAACCGGAATCGCCCAAGAGCCAGACACCATGCTGATTAGAGAGATCTTGCATGCGCTTCCGGATTCTCGACATTGCCCATATGCCACTATCATGGGTTGAACCAGGAAATCTCGCATTGATGGCTAAGAATTTTAAGTTTGCGTCACACACCTGCCTCATTGTAAAAATATAAATATTATACATTATAATGTATAATTTTGAGATAAATAATTTACTCACAGCCTCCACATTTAAACTATAGTAACGTTTTCGATTTCGATATAATCTTGGTGGACGCAGAGGGTCTGTATATGAAGGTGCCACAATTGCGATATGAGTACAATCAATGCACCCAATTGTGTTGTCTATTCCAAACTGTTGCCTAAATTCCTCTGTCTTCGCTTCCACTTCACGTGCCGTTTTGGGGAATTTGATAACTCCATGAAGATGCCTGACAATTAAATATCGTATATCTGCAATTATTCTTGACATTGCGGGCTGGCTCAAATTGAGGATGTTACTTCTTCCAACGGGGGTTTGGTATGACCCTGTTGCAAAGAAATTTAATGCTGCTAACACCTTTATATGAAATGGAATTGTAGAGTACGACTGTGTGTCGTAAGGTCGCAGGATCTCAATTAGCTTCTTAGCTATTACTTGTGGCATGCGAAAATTTTTGATAAATTGCGCCTCGCTGGTCTCAAAAGGGTTCTGAACATCTCTCAAGTTTCGCATTAATACACGATACGCTCGGCTTCATATAAAAAAAATTTAAATGCTTTTTAACATAATAGTTACTATCTGTTGATCTGGCCTTACCTATTGTTATTTCTCTCTTCCATTTCACGCACTCTCTCTATTAACCATTTAATAATTTGTAACACAACACTTTCCATTTTTCAACAGTGTTTGACTTTAGAGCACCTACATTTGAGCCTCTTAAATTAAGAGGCAATTGAGGTTAAATATTTCTCTTATTTTCGTACACAGAATTCGAATTCTTTTAATAAAAACTCACCACTCATGTTAAGAGATCAGCTGATATTTGACGTCTCTTAACTTGCTACATAGAATACAAATTCTCTTATTTCCTCAAATAAGAGGTTAAGAGCTCTTAAATGGTATGTAGAATCAGGGCCATAGATGGAGCTGTTTATCATTTAAAGGTTTATCTCAACTGATCTCAACCGATTACAACTAATCTATGTAGCCATAGAATCTAATAGAAGAGAATGGAATAGAAGGACACACAAAGTTAAACAGAACTTACACATAAGAATAGTGTACAAAAAGGCGACCCTATTGCTAGGTAGCTTTTCCTATAGCATAATATGTAAAAAATTATTTTTTCATACAGTAGTTTTTGCGTGATGCGTACGCAGTCGCGGGCAAAAGCTAGTTTCTTAATACATAGATTTAGATCTAATTTTGCGTTTTAATTCATTAGGTCAGGAGGCGGCAATAGTTCTTTATTGTGTATGTTATTTGGTTAACACGATAACTACGGGCGGCATTTCTTAATTACTTACAATAACATTTGAGTTTATTAAAAACTACCAATTTCTTCTTGCTGCCGCCCAAAGCTCTTTTTCGGAAGGCAGACTCTTATTACACCCTTTGTGATTAAAATATCCAGACCAAAACGAATTACATGTCAACCCTTTTTCCAGAGCTACCTCAACTAGCAGGATATAAACAAATTAATTTTCACATTCACATCCCTTTTGCCGGAATTACAAAATTCTTTCGTTGCAATAATTATAAAGAAGTGCGTACTTTTACTTGCGAACGGTTAAAGTGCGAGTTACATATCACAAGAATTTGATAAATTAATTTCGAGAAGAATTTGAATAATTGCCAATGAAATAATTCTCCTCTTTGGTCAATTGGCTTCGAAACCCTCTTTAGTCTTAATTGCTTTGCATTATAAGTTTTTAAGGGTAAAATACCCCAAGGTATATGGCCGCAAGCGATAAGTCAGTCATTCAAAGTATTTCTGCAATTTTTATTTGATGATTTTTAGGGCTTTTTTCGAAGGGCATCTGCAATAAAGTTCTGAACGTAAAAGCGATGAGTATTGTAAGAATTTGAATTGTTTGAGAGACGAGATGAAAGATAAGTTTAAATGTTCACAAATAATGTTGTTTAACGCAATTATTAAAAACTGCTATTGAAAGATATTTATAAACTAACATTAAATAAATTCTCTACAACAAGGATCACAAATTACTCCACCTCCACAAAATAATAAAATATCTTACATAACGCCGCATTTCTTCTAAATTTGTGGAAGAGTGTACACATTTATTACCATATGTATAACCATTGCTTGTGTATTTAAGTCGTTCGTGAAAAATACGGGAAAATGAAGTTTTTGCTTCCGCCTTCAGAAAAATATGAAACTCATGTTTTCATTTCAAAAAATAAAATTAAAAATTTTAAGTAAACCCCGACAAAAAAAAAACTATAAAAAGTAAAAAAAAATAAAATTTTTCTCTCGGCATTTTAACTTCATTAAAAGAACCTATTAAAGTGTTGGTTGGCCCGTTAACTTTAATATAAGTACCTACTTATTAATATTTTGATCCAAGCGTCGTCGCGTTGGGGCACCGCTAATATCTGTGGATAGTAATTATTTATTTCTTAGCGGTCCCCCAACACAACTTATCCATTAGAAAAAGAATTATTAAAATCGGTCCACAATTGACCGAGAAATCGGCGAACATACATAAAAAAAAAAATATTCCGATGAATTGAGAACCTCCTCCTTTTTTTTGAAGTCGGTTAAAAACGAAAGTTTTTTGTTTGTTTGTTACTCATTCACGCCTAAACGCTTTATGCGATAATTTTTATTTTGTGGATTAAGGTACTACATATTCGGCCTAACATATAGGCTACCTTTTATTCGCGAGTTTTAAAATGGCGGACCCTAGATGGCGGCCAAAAATTGTAAATATCAAGGCATTGCCATGAAAAGTGGTATTCGGGGGCTTTTGAATGTCCTTATTGCGAATCTATGTTCGAAATTGGGAAATTCAAGATGGCAGATCCAATATGGCGACCAAAATTTTGTGAGCTTTTTGCTCTTCTTATAAGTAGGTACCTCCGGGCTTTAATTAAATAGTACAAGTACTTACAATACACGGGGTGAAACCGGGTAACCCAGTTTGTTTAATCAAGCGCAAAATGTTCCTGGATGGAACTACTAAAATGTATAATCACGCGCAAAATGTATAATCAAGCGGATAGATTATCTGGTTTCGTGTAGCGGGAAAGGTAAGTTAAATAAATGAAAAATTTAATGTCAGTTATAATTCAATTCTCCTGTATTCGTCCAACAGTTTACAATTTAATTAATTCTAAATTTACAAAAGAATTTCAGGAATAATGTTAATGTTACAAAAATTCTTTAATTATAAGCACAAGTGCATTTAGAAGTTGCCTGACCATCGGCATATGCAACTTCCGTGGCACTTTACATGTGCTGAAAAATATACAATGATTATTATGCTAAGTTAAGTACATGTGAAAATTGCATGACCCGTGGCATGTGCAATTTCCGTATCACGTACAGATGTATCAAATTTTGTGTAAAGAAAACTCCAAAATTACTCGCAATTTACTTTGTAATTTATAAGCATAAATGCATCTAGAAATTGCTTGTCCAACGGCATATGCAATTCCCATGCCACTTAACACGTGTAATTCTAACCAATTCACCGTCAACTTAATCACTTGATCCAAAACCAATCCAAATTGTGGTACTTCACAAAAATTAATAAACCTTTATAATTATAAGACACAATCCTTATCACCAATGGGCACCGGAAAATTCACAAAATGATGTACATTTTTTTGAGATCGACTGACCTTTTTCTCTCACCGGCATGCACGATCTCACTTTATAAGCACGAACTTTTACAACCTATCACTCCAGTAGACGAAGGCCAAGTGAAGTTCAATGACGGCAATGCGCCTTGTACCACCGTAGGTACCATTAGCCTGAACTATAATGGTCTTAAGACGCCTTAAGATAGCTTAAGATTTCTTACGACAGCATGAAGTGCCATACTGACAACTATAATGGCCTTAACCAATCTTTCGTTAATTTTCTGAATCTTTCGGCAAATCTTAGACGTACGGTCCCGAGCGTACAAATCTTAAGGGATCTTAACAAAAGTGACGTTTGGTTTAAAGTGGACGTGATTTCATTTAATTTGCTTACAAAAATGTCGACATTTGCGCTATTATTTTTGAAAAACTGCCTCACATTAAGCAAATTCAATTTCACAACAAGCTGTCCGTTTTGATTTTTTGATACTTGTCAAAAGTGTCTTAAGACTATTATAGTTGATTTTAAGATTCTTTAAGATTTGACAGAAACTTAACCAATCTTAGAGAAATTCAATGAAGAATCTTAAGGCGTCTTAAGACCATTATAGTTCAGGCTATTGGTACAATCGCAACTGGACCGGAATTCGTTGGGTTTTTTTTGATGTGGCAATGTCGGTGATGTGCGCAGGTGCACGGATTCTGTAAGTGATTCTTATCAAATAAATAAATCTGAATTTGATGTGCGCGAGTGCGGTGATATTGTTCCCGTTTAGATTGAAGGATTGTGCCTGGAAATTGTTAAAAATGGTAAGTGATTTAGTACTTCATTAACTAGTGCCTTTTATATATTTTTAAGTTAAATTGTTATATTATTATTCTAATTTTTTTCTCTTTTTCAGCTGTGTGTCAACACAGTTAGTTTTTAATAAAGTCAGCTGCGACAAAGAAAGAAACATCGTAGCATCTCGATTTTTGGTACGATTTTCTTGACACTATTAACTAAAAAAAAACACATCAACATATTAAATTGTACCACTTTTGACAAAATGAGGCTGATAACAAAAAGTTTGAAAACAGCGTTTTTTAACGTGGTTTTTGAAAAAAAATGCACAAGAAGCAAACAGTTTTTTACACAATCGTGAGGAAACACTTTGAAGAGGATACTTGCAGCTTTCTAATGACAGCTCGAACATCATTATATGGGTAATGCGAGACCTTTGAAGATGAAACTAACTGGAACGGAACTGCCCTATACGTGTGCTGTATGTGAATGAGGCAAAAATTGTATTTGACAGTTAGCAAAATTTTGTAGGTTGAGTGTCAGTTTCTTATAGTTTCTTGGCTGCCATTTTGTTTATTTGTAGGTTGGATCAGTGCCGTAGTTCAACCTACATAGAAATTTTTGGGGGCAAAGGAAAATTTTCACGTCTGAAAAAGTTTATACTAACGCGAAAAGTTGTTTATTATATTATCAAGAATGCTATTAAAATAAACTAGTTTTATTACTATATTATTTCATATAATTTTTGATTACTTAATATAGGTTTCCTACATTACATTTCCTACTGCCCCTACCGAAAATTTTCTTTTTACTGCTGCTATGGCTTCTTGTTTCAGTATTAGTTTGCACTGACACATATTAAGAAATTGCCTCAAAAATTTTTCGTGTGTTCCGTTCCAGTTAGTTTCATCTTCAAAGTGCGAGACTAGGCGGACTTCAGCGCTGAATGAGTGCACTAAGTCCGCGTTTGATGCGAGACTAGGCATGCTTACACGAGCGCGGAATTCAATAAAGATATAAGATATTCATATTTGCGTTAGTGATTGACAGCTCCATTACATTTGTAGTGGTGCGTTCCGCGGAAAAATAGACCGGTGAAGTGCGCATCCCCCCGCAAAGCGTCACTTCCCCCCTCACCCCTAAACTCGTTCCGCACTCGCGTTAGCATGCCCAGTCTCGCATCCCCCTATGATTATTATTTCGAAAAATACAGGTGTTTAAAATCAAAATAGTTACATTCGCTTTAACAACTGATAACTTGGTTAGAGAATTCCTCAAAAATAAAAAAAATAAAACGTTTAAGCGGAAAGAACAGGTTTTTATACGTTTCTATTATTTCAAAAAATTGTTTCGAACCGGTACACACTCTCAAAGTTCATAAAATAAAAGATAATTTGTCTAACTTTTCTAACGTTTAGCACACAGGATGGGTGGATGATAAAACATTTTAAGTTTGTAATATAATAATGAATTAGAAGATACAAGCTCTCAAAAATGAGTTGAATCACTAAAATTGAATCATTTTTCGCAAAGTTAAAAATGTTCAAAATTAGAACCATTTTTTCATTTCTTAATTATGCTTTAACTTTTGAGGAGTGTATAATTCCAAATAAACCGAAAATGGATCAAAAAAGCTATTAAGCAGTTCATGAACACTCTGTGTAACAATTTTCATTACTTTCGTAGCAACCTTCTTGCAATGAACACAGAAGCATAATATCCGAAGAACCAGCAAAACAGACCGAACCTCTTTTGGTTTGTTTTAATAATTATAAAAATATCCTTCTTTAATTGATTTTTAAATTCTTTTTCGAAACAAACCGACCGGATAAAAAGCTTCAATTTCAAAACAATCCAATCGATTCTAAACCTTTTAAGTCTCATTCAAAAATCGGGTGAACGAAATATTTTACGTATGAATATATAAAGGGTGATTTTTTAAGCGTTTGGTTTTTAATTTTAAAAAAAAAAACACAGAGAAATTGGAAAAAGGTATAACATTTTTATTGGAGATTATAAATCAATCCTTGACATTTACTTTTTAAAGATAATTTCATGTAAATGTTGCCCACGGCTACGTTTCAGGATGTGCATACGAGAAGTCCAATTTTGAGTGACTTAACACAATCCCAGTTGCTGCGAACGGCGACGAATGGACACATTACGATTTTCACCAACACTGGCGGCTACAGCAGCAATATTTTCTTCTGTACGCACCCTACGCACACGGGTGGGTGGGCTTGATATCCAATAACGTGAAATTGGTGCGAAATTTGGTCACTATAGCTTGAATAGCCCAGTAGGGCGATTATGGCGACTATGAAATGGTCGATGTGTGCGAAATACATTTTTTCAAAGCACGAATTTTGATAATAAAATTCAATAATTTTTAAGCGTTGTTCGGATGTAAGTTTTCCCATGATGAAATGGACATACAAACTGAACAGTTTTGACTTTGATACATGCCACAAATCACGCGTGAAGTGTCAATAACAGAGCGCTGAAAAACCAAATAGCAAAAAAATCACCCTATACATAGTATTAGAATTCCATTAAAAGGTAAATTTTTGTCGCCGACCTTGAAAACGATAGTAATTGACAAAGAAAGGCACTTTTTCATTTAGTAATCTTCAGAGAGTTGCATTTTCACAAACACAAAATAGTATTCCCTTCCCTTAAATACTTGATGCCGTGTTCTCGAAAAAGAACAAAATTGGATTGCAATCTTCGAAGATTTGAAACTATCACAATGAAACCTAATCCATATTTATTTAAACTGTTATATTTCGGAAAAAGTTCTGCCGAAATGCTAATAACAGCGACCGAAAAATATAATTAAAAATAGAAGAGGCTATCACTCCGAATTATGCGTATGTTTTTGTTTTACTTCTGTTGTACTGACCAAAATGTGTTATTCAGTGGATGAGGGGCGAATAATAACAATAGCTGCGTTTTTTTTACCGGGGTTTGTGACCAGATTTAACAGGAAATTTTGCATTGAATTGAAATTTTAAAGACTGTCACGTATATAAAGATTTTAAAATTTGCGAGAGCGCATCAAATTGCCATGATATTTACGCATACAACCTTCAAACCCTAAACCAGATAAATTTTTGGGTTGCTATTTGACGTAAAATGGGTATAAAATCCAGGCAACTTGATTTTATTTTTGCCAAGCCAACATTTTTTGATATTTATAACTACTCATAAATTTCAATTCAATGCAAAATTTCCTGTTAAATCTGGTCACAAACCCCGGTGAAAAAAACGCAGCTAATATAACACTCTATAACTTGTTTTATTAATCCTTTATTCACTGTTGTTGTTTTTAATTTGCCCGAAGGGCGCCACAAGTGGCGAACTTTTGGTCACGGCACATAAGCCATATTGACGATGGTCTCCTTTCTTTTGTTATTAATAGTGTAGCTCCGCATTAAAGAAAGTAGTGGGGTGTTGTGACACCTTTCAAACTCAATTACTCTTAGGACCACAAATTATCGTCAGCAGGATACTCATATTTCAATTCAACTCAAAAACCAGATTTGATTTATAAAAATGTCTAATCAGGGGTTAGGAACTTGAATCACACAACAATTAAAATCCCAATTAAAGTCTCAAGTCACAGAGTTGGTAGATTATTCACGCACTATTTGTCTTCAAATTTTTCCTCAAACTTATTTGTTTGCACTGATCGACTCTAAAAGTCAAAGTTACTCTGCCATTTGCCTTATCTTTACTGACAGATTGGTCTCAATAGATTCAATTTTTGCAGTGTTCAGTCAGGGGTTAGGAACTCGATTCACACACTGTTACAAAGTCTGGGTTCTTGAATTGCCCTTTAACTCACAAATCAGATTCAATTTTTTTTTTAAATGTCAAGTCAGGGGTCAAGAAATTGATTCGCACTCTGTTCCTTTAAAGATCCAAGTTACTCTGCCATTTTGTTATTTCTTGCTGTCAGATCAGTCCCATTATGAGATTACTCAGAAATCTCAGACATAATTGCATTCACAATTAAAGTCGAAAGTCACAAAGTTGGTAGTTAAAACACACACTACTCGTTTTCAAATTTTTCCTCAAACTTATTTGTTTGTACCGGTCGAATCTCAAAAATCAGGTTGCTCTGTCAATTGCCTTATCTTTACCGACAGATTGGTCTCATTATACTATGTTTAAAAAAACACATTCAGTGTTAAAGAAACAGACAAGTCCGGGGGTTAAGAATTTGTCCACACATTGATCTCTCAAATTTCAAAGATATTCTGTCATATGTCGTTTCTATTATCAGCAATATTCCGATTACAGTTTTGCCACAGGCTAAAGCTTCCTCTAAACTTCCAATATTGGCTCCTCCAACCGCTTAATTCAGTTACAATAACTGTTGATCCTCACAAAAACTGGCAGCACACATATACAGATGGCCACATGTTTGAGTTGCTCATGTAATGTTCCTCAATAATCAACCAGAGATCCACGCCAGTTCACACACACATCAATATTACATAAATCGTTTGTCCAACTTCACAGGCTCGTAAGCCTGTTATCTTAACCGGTAATCTCGAAAAATGCTGACACACACATATAAGGCAACACAGTTATGAGTGCAAATTGCAAATAACGAAATTCGTGGAGATCTAATATGATTTTAAATTTATTAATTTTCTTGTCTCTACTTTCTTTTCTTTTCCTTCTTGGTCACTAAGCTTGAAATTGCGAAGGTATTCTAGATCTAATAGTAAGTCACGTCACGTGGTCCAGTTATCCCTTTCTGAACACAATATTCACTTTTTTTTTTTTAAAACACTAAAATTGTTTCCAGGTACCTATCTAAGTTAGCAGAAGACTGCTAAAATGTTTCTTCCTATGGGTAAATTCACTTGTAATATACTTCAACTATTAGTCTTATCATCACTTTTGAGTGCCCCAATCACGATTATGAGAAAAACTAATTTTCACAATTAGACACAGTCCCCTTCAAATGACCCGTTAGATAAACCGTTAACGGTTTGTCTGCTCACACAATATATTCTTATTTTACTAAGAAAATGATCTAATTGAAATAATTTAAAGACCGAACTTGATACACAAAAAAGATAATTCTCATGAAGAGAATTGATTATCACTTAAACACTGAATTTTCCGAACACAATCTGGTTGTATGGAAACACTGAAATTTTGGATGGCGAGAGCCATCTCAAAAATCGACCGATCAGGCCGATGGATATGGTGGCACTGATCCTTTATTCACGAGAACAAAACTTGAACAATGTCTCCCTTTTATTTCACAAGATCGAACAGAAACGTCAGAACATAACAATGACTTCATGTCTATATGGAAAGGCATCTTGCGCCCAGTGAACTTAGAATAAAACATTCTCCAGCAAAGACTTCCTCTGTCTGTCTTCCACTGTCTCTACACTCCCTCCTCTTTGCTCCTTATACTTGTTCTTCATGGGATTCTGAAACAGATGAGACAAATTAAAAATTATTCTCTTTATTACTAAAAACAACAAATTCTCCACATTGTACGCTCTAGGCATAAAATTACTGGGGTCTCAAAATCTTATCTCTAAGATAGGTATGGGTTTGGATTGGTAGAGGCTTCGTCATAATATCGGCATCATTCTCTTTTCTCGCTATCCATTTAACATTTATTTTTCCCTCCAACACACAACTTTTTACATAATCCCCATGTGTGTCTGCAATGTGACATTTGCTTCCAGTGGTTTCTCTAACTGACAGTTTCTCTATTATTTCAGGTATTGTATCATCAAATCAAAGACTGTATATATATTAAGACGTCCCAAGCAGTGCAACTCACAATTTCCTAAAGCTCTACAACAGGCATCCTACATCAGCCGACATAGCTTTCCGAGGAGGCTTGATTTTTGTCGTCCACTTTTCTGAGTAAAAAGCTCTCTCCGCTGAAATTTTTCTTCTCTTGCGCATAGATGATTTTGCGAGACGCGGATCGCAGGCGGCGTTGGCTATGTCAAAAATCCGACATACATATATGCAAAATGCACACACACAAACGACTTGCTTCTTCCCGATAGAAAAGCAAACGCCGCCTGCGATCCGCGTTTCGCAAAATCATCTATGCGCAAGAGAAGAAAAATTTCAGCGGAGAGAGCTTTTTACTCAGAAAAGTGGACGACAAAAATCAAGCCTCCTCGGAAAGCTATGTCGGCTGATGTAGGATGCCTGTTGTAGAGGTTTAGGAAATTGTGAGTTGCACTGCTTGGGACGTCTTAATATATATACAGTCTTTGATCAAATGTTTTTAATTTATGTGATCCATCCATTTGTGTGCATTCCCTCGCTGAACGATTATCACTCCAAATCGTTGCAGGGTACATGGTTTTCCCTAACATGTCTCTAATTGCTTTGTCAAGTGAAATTATCTCCTGCGCTGCTTCACTCATTGCAAGATATTCCGCCTGGCAAGTTTACTGGGTAATATAAGTCTGTTTGCGACTTCTCCATGTTATTGTGCCTCCAAATGGTTTTATAACGTAACCACTTGTCGACGTGGAATCTTCACAATCTCTAAAACTAGCGTCAGTATATCCCTCCAGAGTTTCTCCTTTTGTTCTATACTCAAGACCCACCTCTGTCGTTGCTTGTAGGTATCGAAAGATCCTTTTAACGTCAGGCCAATCAGCCTCTGTAGGTGAGACTTGCTTTCTTGACAGAAAATTGACTGCGTATGCTATATCAGGTCTTGTTACTGCGGCCAAGTAGAGCAGACGCCCGAGAGCTTCTCTATAGGGTGCTTAGCACATCTCCTTTTTGACAATTTCTTTACTTGTTCTGTTTTCTCTAGATTTAACTTGCCTAGTCACCATAGGTGTGTTCTGTGGCCTGCATTCTGACATGTTAAATTTTTCAAGTATTCTTTTGGTATATTCAGTCTGTATCAGTTTCATGTTTCTATTTACTCTGTCTCTATATATCTCCATTCCAAGGTAAGTCTTGGTTTCTCCAAGGTTTTTCATTTGAAAGGTTTTGCATAGGCTCTCCTTTATTTCTCTTATTTTCTCGCTACTGTTACCTGCCAAAACTATGTCGTCTACATATGATATTAACAGTACCAACTTTCCTTCTTTTCTCCAAGTAAATAGACAAGGATCGTTAATGTCTCTCTCCAGTCCCAGCTTATTTATTTACTTGTTTATTTATTTATTTATTTATTAAGCAGATTCATCAAATACACTGATTACTAAGTACATAAAACATAATAACAAACGTTAGCAAAGCTGACTCTTCAGTTGAGTTTTTGTTAAATTGAAGTCGATAATTCGATAATGCAAATTAAGGAGGCGAGACATTGACGAAGTCGGCTTATTCAAACCATAATTCGTGCTGTGATGAGGTACAAAAAGGAAGTCGTGAGTCCTCAATGAGCGAGACGGAACAGATATGTTAAAAAGATTTAAAAGTTCCGGTGAATTGATTGAGCCCTGAATGCAGTCAAATGCAAAAACAGTTCTGGAAATGTTTCGTCGTTCCTTGAGGGACTGAAGCGATAAAAGCTTAAGCCTCTCGGAGTAAGGCGGTAAAGAAGTAGGGTTAGCCCAGTGGAGACCACGAAGAGCCAAATGCAAGAATCTCCGCTGAACAGCCTCAATACGATTTATGTGGGTCGCATAAGATGGCGACCAAACTTGGCTAGCATACTCGAGTATTGGGCGAACAAATGTACAAAAAAGTATTTTGGTAATGTGCGGATCGTCAAATTCCTTGGACCATCTTTTAACAAACCCCAAGGTGGCATTGGCTTTGGCTACAATGGCGTCAATGTGGTCTTCATAGGACATCCGAGAATTCAAAACAACTCCCAAATCTTTGGTTTTGTCAATTCGAGAAAGAGGATAACCGTCGAGGGAGTAGGTGAAATTCAGAAGGACCCTCCTGCGTGAGAAAGACATACATGTACACTTACTAATATTAAGGTCGAGACAGTTAATAGAGCACCATTTATAGAAGATGTCTAAGTCAGAGTTTAAAAGATCAGAGTCCATCCCGCTGGAAACAATTCTAAAAATTTTGGCGTCGTCAGCGTAACACAGGATCCTCGAGTTGTTTAATATCAAAGATACATCATTGATGTAAACAATGAAAAGCAAGGGCCCCAGATGACTGCCCTGAGGGACACCAGAAGTATTATTTATTTCGTCAGAAAGAGCTTCACGAAATTTGACTCGTTGCGTTCGGCCAGACAGAAAACAGAGGGAAAACCAAGAACAGAAAGCTTATAGGTAAGGATATTATGGTTGATTCTGTCAAAAGCTTTACTAAAATCTGTAAAAATGCAATCCACTTGCATTCCGGCTTCAAGAGCAGTGATGCAGAAATTAGTAAATTCAACTAAGTTAGTTGTGGTTGATTTACCTTTGACGAAGCCGTGTTGGAAGGAGTGGAGAAAAGGTTTACAGTGGAAGTATAAGACTTTGCAAACGAGCGCTTCGAATATTTTGGCGATAGCAGGTAAATTTGCAATGGGACGATAGTTGGAGATATCACATTTATTACCCTTTTTATGTAAAGGGATAATAATGGAGGTTTTCCACTGCTTAGGAAAGACACCACAGTTTAAGGATAAATTAAATAAATAACATAGAACGGAAACTAGGGACTAGCTACAGCGTTTGAGGATAGCTGTAGGAATGCCATCTGGTCCATTCGAGAAGTTATCGGCCAAAGTATAAATATAATTAGAAATGGACTCCTCGTCAAGTATAAGATCCTTAGTCTCTAGGGAGGTCGGCGGGAGCCTCGTCAAGTGGGAAAAGTCGTCAGGATTAATAACACAAAAATTATCACAGAAAGCTGATCTAAAGAAAGCCCCAAAACAGTTGGCTATGCTCCGAGAATCAGTAGAATTACTGTCGCCAAGTTTCATAGCAGAAGGGTACCCATCAGACTTACGTTTTGAATTCACAAACCTCCAGAACTGCTTGGGGTTGCTGCGTAGGGTTGACTGCATTCTAAGGAGATAATCGTTGTAACATTCGGTCTGACACGAAATAAATTGAGTGCGAAAATTATAATAAGCAACATAGTCAGTATCGCTCTTTGAGAAGCAAAATCTCTTCCAAGCTTTATTCTTTAAATTTTTAAGCCTTCTTAAGGTATCAGTAACCCACGGTTGCAATTGTGTGGATCGCTTGGAAGGAATAAGAGGAGCACAAAACTCGAGACAAAGAAAAAGATTATTGTAGAAGGTCCCTACGGCCTTGTCAATGTCACGCTCGCCCAAAACAACAGACCAATCACAGGCGGAAAGCCAATCATTAAATTTAACAAAGTCAGCTTTCCTAAGGTCGTAACAGTAGTTAACAGGATCAGTTGAAGAGTAACAGATCACGGGATCAAACGATAGAACCAAGTGTAGGGCAGGATGATGTCCGGTCTCAGGAACCAGAGGAGCAAGGCAGCGCTTCACGTGGGTCCCATACGGACCCGATGAAAAAACCAAATCCAGGAATTTGCCAGATTCATTGCATATGCCACAGGATTGCGACAGGCCAGCAGAGACGATGTTGTCGACAAATGAAACAGCAAACTGAGCTGATGAAAAGAACGAAGGCTGCAAAATGACCTCATCTGAATTAGCTTGAAAGGTAATAGAAGGCAAGTTAAAGTCGCCAAGAAGAACTAGCTCGTCAGCAGGCAGCATAGCGGAGCTCAACTTGTCAATATAAGAGGCCAAAGACGCAAAAGTGTTGAGAGAAGACCCAGGAGGCAGGTACACAGTAACGATATAAATCTTCCTCTGTTGAAACTGGATAGCCACACAAATCAGTTCTAAATCTTCGGAATCCACGGAATCAACCAGCATACAGGGCAAGTCACGGTGAACGGCGCATAGGACTCCTCCTCCCACAGGACCGTCGATGGCAGAGAGATGACGATCACGACGGAAAATGATAAATTCGGGACCAAACAACTCTGCATCGCCAAACTTACCGCACAACCAGGTTTCAGTCAGGCAGACTACGTCGAAGCCGGAGTTCGATGAATTCGCGAAAAGCCGGGATGTTTTAGAGCGAAGCCCGGTTACATTGGCATAGTACAGTGAGATCTCGCAGATACGTTTTTTTGCGGCGCAGATTGTCCAGAGAGACTTTTGGGAACAAATTCCCTAGCGATGGCGTTAGTAGGCCATAAGTCCGGAGAAATTACTGCGTCGAAAAGATCCTCAGGGACAAACAATTTAAAAGAAGCGGAAAAAGAGCGGCCGTTGGAGATGCGGGAGTTCCCAAGCCTTCTGCAAGAGAAGGCAGTCAGCGGTGCACCAACACGCGAAGAGATATGGTGGACTATCTCATCCTCCGTAGTATCAGGATGAACGCGGGATATAAAAACGCATCGTGGGCGTTTTGCAGGTCTTAAGGCCGGAACAGATAGTTCCGCCTCCTTTCGTTCGTTCGCTTCCGTCCGTTTTTTCAGTTTTTTGGTTCCATATACTGCGCATGCACGTGTCCACATTGGGGCGGAATGAAAACGGACGGAGGGGAAAAACTTTGACAAGCTTCCGACTTTTAGGCGAACGGACGGACGGGCATAACCTCACTTTTGCAAATAGTTGAATCGACAAGTTGTATTTTAAATAAAAGTTGAAATTATGTCAGTCGACCACATTGAGGAGTTAATAAACGCAGTGAGGGAGCACGACGAGTTATATTCGAAGCGGCATCCCTTATATTTTGATCATAAAAATAAGGAACAATTGTGGGACAATTTATCCAAAAAATTTGGTCATGATGGTAAGTTCATAATTCAATACTGTTTGAATACGAATGTAAACAATAATACAATGTATTTTAGCAAAAAAGAAGTGGACATACTTGCGCGACAAGTACAAGAAATTCAGAAATGAATATACGCCTTCGGGCTCGGGTGGCAAGAAAGATAGGCAGTGGAAATATTTCACTTGCCTATCTTTCCTCGACGATCATATACAGGGAAGGCCGTAAGTTCAGAATTGCTTATTATATTTTATATCATAAATCACATTTTTCATTAATTTCAGAATGACGGAAAATGAGCCGCAACAGCTGGACGAGAATGCAATATCTTTCGATGAGTTTACTTTTAATTCGAGCGCATATGAGGATTTCAGCACCGATGTAGACGCCTACGGATGCAACGACCAGAACGCCGAGGGTGGAAGCAGTAACCACGACATCCCTGGAAGTTCCAGGGGTGTCGTGGTTACTGCTTCCAGCGGCGGAAGCAGCAACCAGAACGACACACGCCGACGAAGGAAAAGGGGCAATCAGGACGTAGGAGATGGAATTATGGACACCTTGTCCAATTTAGAACAGGTCATGAATTCTCCTTTATATGAAGACCCAGATTTTCTTTTTTTAAAATCGTTTGAAGCATCAATGAAAAAATGAATAAGAAACAAAAAAAAAATTTAAAATTGGAATGTTGGAATTAGAGGCCTCTGTTTTTGAATAATATACTTGTATTTTGAAGATGTATAATATACTTTTATTTACAAAATAGTTTTAATGACGATTATATTGGAAATTAACGTCTGCTTGAAAAATAGTTCGGGGTCCACTGCCTTCATTTGCAGGAATGTTGTTTTGAAATATCCAATCTCGTCACGCCTTAAATTTATGGGCCGAACCCACCATCTCCTCGTAGTAACACTTCTGCGTTTCCGCAACAGCCACAGTAACTTAATTTTTTGAATATAAAAGCGAATCAATCGAATTCGCTGTTGCTGACTCAAAACTTTCATTTCTATTAAATTGTTGAATGACAAATGACAAATGTCAAAAATCCCAAAAACGAAATAAACGAAACGGTGCTATGTGGACATGACAAAAAAACGGACGAAAACGAAAGAAGAAGAAAAAGCGGACGGAAGCGAACGAACGAAAGGAGGCGGAACTATCTGTTCCGGCCTTTTGACAAACTTCCGACTTTTAGGCGGACGGACGGACGGGCATAACCTCACTTTCAGCAAATGTATTTGATCTCCTCTTAGCAACACTTCTGCGTTTCCGCAACACCCACAATAATTTAATTTTTTTAATATAAAAGCGAATCAATCGAATTCGCTGTTGCTCACTCAATACTTCCATTGCTATTAAAATGTAAACAATGAATAACAAATGTCAAAATCCAAAAACCGAAAGGTTGCTATGTGGACATGACAAAAAAGCGGACGGAAACGAAAGAAGAAGACAAAACGGACGGAAGCGAACGAACGAAAGGAGGCGGAACTATCTGTTCCGGCCTTTAAAGACGATACAGGAGCATGCGGAGAGTCAGAGGGAAGCTTAGCTGCAGGAGGAGAAGAGGTGGCCACCGGTTGAATTGCGACTGGAGCCACACTATCGCCGGCGCGGCGGTGTCTTCGCTTTTTAGATCGGCGGACAGTAATATGATCATCTGCACCCACTACATTAGCACATTGAGATGCAGCAACAGGAGGCTGAGAATCGACCAAGGGTGGCGGTACCGGAGACGGAGAAGCAGCCATATTATGAGCAACCCCCAGAGGTGGAGAAGACGAATCGCCGCTGCGAGTAGATAGCTGGTTAGAGTAATGGGCCGAAAGGGAGTCAAGATTCGATGCGAGTGAGCCCAACATTTCGGTGTTCGCCGAGATAGACGCGTTCCATGTTCCCAAATCACCCTTAACCTGCCTCATACTTCTGCGAATATCCTCCACCACAAGCAAAACCGAGGCCGGGAGATCAACCGCCGAAAGTGCAGCATGTAAATCATCAGTGGCGCTGGACATGAGAGACACCTTAGTGGTAAGCTCATGCGTCTTTTCCAGGAGCGCAGTGGAGTTGGACTCAAGTGCATTCAGAGAACTTAAAATTTTGTCGAGCTTTTCGTTGAGAGCATACATATCCTCGGACATAGTTTGTACACAAGCCCAGCTCGAAGACACCTGGTGAAGCTTATTAGCGAATAAGGTTTGTTCGGCGGAAAATGAATCTGCAATTTGCTGCATGCATTTCAGAATATGGACAGGTTTTAGCTCAGAGCAGTCAGGGCAAGTTGAAAGCGATGAGACATTGTTAATCCTGGTACTGCGTTTTAGGCAAGAGGCGTGGAAAAAGCTCTTGCAAACTCCGTCGCACTCAGTCAACTCCCCAACAACTTTGCCGCTGCAATACTTGCAAAAGTTCATTGTGACGAGATGAGGAGTGATCAGTGTAGAACAGTATAACAGTCGGAAGAGAGGTCACGTCAGCGGTAAGGAGTAAGAGTCTTTATCGTACTTACGAATAAGAGAAGGAGAAAAAGGCGCGAAAAAACCTAACCTAATTTCTCACAAAGTCAGAGTCACTGCCTGGTAAGAATATCAAGGCCAAGGGCAGAATCACAGATGATAATGTTATTGCGGCTGATTATATTATCACAGCTGATGCAGCACAACACAGAAGAATAAATAAATAAATAAAACAAGTATAGAAACACAGTCAGGGCAAATAGTAAATAAAAAATAATAAATAAGTACAAAGTTACGATCACAGCGTAGAGTCACTAGAAGCGATCACCGAATAGTCAATATCTCAGCCGATTCATAAAATCATCACAAATTAATAACACAGCTGATAGAGTCAACGATGCAGAACACAATCGTGCACAATAGAAACAAATAAAAGTAAATAGAACACGATTTTAATCAATTTGTGTACTGCTTCAAATTACTAGGCCTGCGCCACTTGACGTCTTACTCTCTTCCTACGCTTTCCCACTTCTTTAGTGAATTTTAAATTCCAAATTTTCGGGCTGGTTTTCAAGCCATACAACGTTTTCCTAAGTCCGCAAACTTTTTGTTCTCTATTACCATTCTCTATGTTTACTTCATCAGGGATTTCCATGTAAATTTCGTCTTCAAGTTCTCCGTTTAGAAATGCAGTTTTAACGTCGAGCTGGACTGCTTCAAGATCTAATTTATTTATAACTGCTAGTGCTGCTCTAATTGCAGATAGTCTTGATACTGGGGCATATGTCTCTTTGAGTTCGTAATTGTTTTTATCTTTAAAGCCTCTGAGTACCAACCTCGCCTTATATCTCTCGTTTCCAGCTTCATCACGTTTTCTTTTGAACACCCACTTTGAATCAATTATGTTCAATTTTTTCCATCAAGTCCTTTACTGGGTTTATCTATTATTTCCCACACACCATTGTCTCTCATGGAGTGTAACTCTTCTTTGATAGCAATTCTCCAATTTTCCATCTTTTGATTCAAAGGCTTCTCTATAACTGGAAGGGTCTCTATTTATGTTTGCCAGATTCACATAGACTATCTCGTCATGATCTATTTCTTCTTTGGTTTGGTAGATAAAATCTCGATCTCTCTTTTTATTTGTCTTTGTATTTCTTTCTGGTAATTTTCTTGTTTTAAACGTTGTGTTCCCTACTTTCTCTGATGCTTTCCTTTTGTACTTATTCTCGTTTTTCTTTCTTTTCTCTACAGGTGGACTAGTTTGTTCTGACTCTACTATTTCTGGTACTACTGTTTCTTCTTCTGTTGTCTCTAATTCCTTTGACTGCTGGCTTCGATTTGTCTCTATTATAAGGTATATTTTTGGAGTTTTGGTTATATCTCTATATACTAATTTTTCATTACATTTCACGTGTCTTGAGTTAATAAATCTATTTGTACCAGGTTGCCATAGTAGGTAGCCCGTGGGAGTATAGCCTACCATTATGGCTTTTACCGCTTGTGGGGCAAACTTGCTATCTGTTACTGGTATTTTAACATAGCTCAGACACCCAAACCTCTTAATATCTGTCAAGTGACTGTTCAACTTTTCATTTATCATGTCTAGTGGAGTTTTGAATCCTAGGCCTCTATGTGGAGTTCTATTATACTGCTTCTTCCGCACCTAGTACCCACATTGTTGATGGTAATCCGGAATCTATCAGTAGTGCTCTAATTTTCTTCTGAATTGTTTTATTGAATCTTTCGGCGATTCCATTTAGTTCCGGTGTGTATGAAGGTGCAAAGTCCTTATCTATTTCTTCCTTTATCATAATTTCAGAAAATTTGCCTCCAACAAACTCTTTCGCGTTGTCAGCTCTAACAAAACATACTTTCTCTACTTTATCCGTCAGGTTTCCCATATAAACCAAATATTTCTCTAGACAATCTTCAGCCTCACTTTTATTTTTAATGCAGTATATCTTTGCGTATCGCGCATAGTCGTCTACAAATACTATTATGAATTTATTCTGTCCCGGGAAAGACATCGGGGTTATAGGTCCCATGATATCTACATTGATAGTATGTAAGGAGGTAAGGACCTATCAGATCTACTTCTGTCGTTTTTGAATGGAATTTTTTCCATTTTTGCCAAAATGCAAACATCGGAGTCTAAACTTTCGGAATTAAACTTGACCTCTTTTAACTTCTCATTATTCTTTTCAAGTTGTTTTAGGTACTCGAGCGATGGGTGCCCTAGTCTTAAATGCCAGAGCATGTCTGCACTTGGAATTTTGCACTCAATATTACTGGACTCTATAATTTCTTCCCGTCTCAAGTTTTCTATTTCCTCTTCGGACACTACTTTATTTAAGTCCACGATTTTCTCCTAATTGCCATTTCTCTTGCTTCAGTCTCTATTGATTTTTCGCTATGTGTCTCTATTGTATTTTCGTTGATTTCCTGACCTAACTCCCTCCCAAGCCGAAACGGGTTAAGTTGATTTTGTGAACAATCCACACCAGTTCCGGCTTGCGATAGGAAATCGTCAAGCGAGACGAGCTTGCTTGCAATAACGCAACCATCGAACGCCTCACCGACCTGCAAAACATCTTGAACCGAAAATTTAAGCAGCCAATTTGGCGCACAATATTCTCCAGTTAAGTAAATTTCATTTGTTTCTCTATCATATGTAAATCTCTAGTTTTTCATCATCAAGATATATACTATAACCTGATTCGACAAATTTCCTCAAAGACATCAAGTTATCAGATATATTGGGTGCCGATATCACATTTGATAAGCGTATCGTCTCATTACGTGTTTTGGACTTTAAATATAGACTACCTCTACCGTCAATTTTTATGTTAGCCCTCTTATTTTTATTTGCGCTTTTAATTTCTCCTGAGCTTTTATAAAAATTGGTTAACAAAAGACTTTTATTAATAATGTGTTCAGTAGCTCCCGAATGAGCTATTAACTCTATTTCATTGTTAACTCTGTTTAAATTTGGCTTGAATTCTTACCTGCCGTTCTGGCTTGAGGCTTTTTGCTGTTTTTATTATTGTAAGGTTTTGTGGCGTCAGATGTTAGTATAATAATTGTTTGTATCATACCTTTGTAGTCCATTTGGGCACTCATCGGACTTGTGTCCTCTGACCTCCTTACAAATCAAACAGATCCATGAGTTCGTCTGTATCAAGGGACACGATCCAGAGTAATGGCACCTCTTATCGCATCTATAACAAACAATGTTTAAGTGTTCTTTTTGCTGGGCCTCCTGTCTTTTGTTGTATTTTTGAGTATCCTTTTGAGCAGCCAGCGCTGATTCTCTATAGCCTCTATTAGTCTCTATTGTGTCCGCTTCAGTCTGTAAAAGAACCCTTTTTATTTCCTCTATCTTTAATTCTTTACCGTTTTGAAGTCTACTTATTCTAACTGCAGCTCTCAGATCGGGGCATGATTCCTGTGTCGCATTATAAAAGGCTGAGGTTAGTTTCTCAATAGAGATTGGTTCCTTAGGATCACAACTTTCATATTCTCTAATAATTTCCTCAAAGCGATCACAAAAATCATTTACCGATTCTTTTTTCGTTTTTTTAGTGTTATACAGTTTATGTCTCACTGCAAAAGTATTTGTATTATTCTCTATTTTTCGGATCTCTTTCATTTTATCAATTATCTCTACAGGCTCTTTTAAACTCAAAATTTTCGTGTGATATTTCTTAACGACTCTACTGATTATAATATCTTTTGCATTGTTTTTGCGTTTTATTGTGATATCACTGTTATCGTCTATCTCTGGTTTCTCTATAAGATGATTCAAATCGTAGTGGACTAATTCGGACTTTAAAAACTCTATCCAATTTTTAAAATTGATTTTTTTAGTTAGCATGTAATCTCGTTAAATGTTTATTTTATTATTTTTTTCTATTTTAGATAATCTCAATAGGGACTCGTTTGAATTGTTAAAATCAAGTAAAGTAGAATTTACCGGATTATTATTTATGTTGGTGGGCGGGGCAAAAGAGGTGGTATTTTCTGCCCTCGTTTTATTCTCCTCTTCCTGTAGTTTCAGAAGCGCCAAGCAGTCCTTTGTTACCTGAGTATTTTCCATAGTACTCCTACTCAGTTCATTAATCGCGTTGGTCAGTTTCTTCAGTTCTTTACTTATTGCGACCACGTTAGTGTTTATAATCCTGGCATTGGTGCCTTGAAACCTGCCAAGGCTACCAACCAGGCTCTTTACCTCATCAATGATGCTGACTAAGAAAAAATTAGAGAGAATAAAACATATACATATACAATACATATACATATTTTTCTCCTTCTATCCCTCAATTTCTGTTTGGGTTTTCAGCACATGTTATACTTATTTTTGTATTAACACATACTTATGGATCCATTCTCTACTTTATTCAATTTATTTCCCTTCTAGATCGGTCAAATTCTTTGCCTTCTCTAAACTTTCTCCAAGTGGTGCAGCAGTTTGGCTGCCAGTTCCCTCTCGAGGCTCCTCCTCACTATTAGTCGCATCTATTTCCTCCATGTACTGTACTTTCTTCCTGCCAAACAAAAAATAAGGTCTCTATTTAGGATATTGAATGCATTTACACAGCAAATGTACATTCGAATCTGTATATGCAATCTAGCCTGAGAGCATGTGCTCCCTCCCAAACCAGCCAATTGCACAGCAATTTAGCTGTTACTTATGAGAAGGGGCGATCGCACACATGTCCACATTCTAGTCACAGAGATTCTAAAGAAATTAGTTTTGTTTTTAATAGTTCAAGGACTCTTTACATGTATGTGGGGTTCACTTGAATTGCGAACTCACCTATTCATTTTTGGTCGGACTGTACCAAATATGTCAGATAATAACTTTTCTACAAGGAGTCGGTCTCTTTTTGCTGGAACCGTGGACGTGGAAGGACGTGTCTGCTGCTGCCGATTAATTTCTTTGTGCTGCCGATTAATTTCTTTGTGCTGCCGATTAATTTCTTTGTGTTGCCGATTAGTTTCTTTGTACGTGTACCTTAATAAATTCATTGTAATTTTGCAAATCCGTTTTAATTCTAAATAAATCCCACAATTTGGGGGCTCAACCGGGATATGAGAATCGCCGTCGGGATTTGAGAATTAAAAGCGGTCCTGATAGCATCGGATTCATCAGATTTGAGTGGATTCGCCGTGGGAAGTAAAGGCAAAAAAAAAGCGGTCCCGATAGCATCGGATTCATCAGATTTGAGTGGATTCGCCGTGGGAAGTAAAAAAAAAAAAAAAATTAATTACCTAACTTTAAAAAAGAAAAGTTGAATTATAATTGAAGCCGTAGTAACCGGGGAAAAACTAAAGTGCGTTTGGTTTGGTGTTGCCATCGTGGCATAAGTGGCCGCATCTCGCTCTGTAAAGCTCTCCGTACAAGTGTGCTTGGTTCGGTGTTACCATCGTGAAATACGCGCCGTGTCGATAACGCAAAGTACAGTGTAGTCAAAAATTTTTGCAAAACCGTTAATTTTGAAAAGCTGTCAGTCGATAGCACAGAGTACAGTGTAGTCAAAAATTTTTGGCAAAACCATTAGTTTTGAAAAATGAATGGCCGAAGAAGGCAAAACAGACAGAACAGTAATTCGGTAGTGGACATTGAGAACGATGCACACGGTTCGCCAACGCAAGTGACGGGGATGAATGTAAATGAGCGATCGGTTAAATTTAATTTCGCGGATTTTGAGAGCATTTTGCGTAAGTTCTCAGGCGATGAAACGACGAGCGTGGGAAGGTGGCTTTTGGAGTTCGCACAATATGCGAACACCTTCCAGTGGAATGAACTACAAAAGTTTATTTTCTGTAAACGGTCGCTGAAGGGTGCCGCAAAGATTTTCGTCGATTGTGATGCTAAGCCATTAACGTATTGCGACTTGAAGACTGCCCTGACGCAGGAATTTCAGCCTAAAGTGAGCTGTGCTGATGTGCATAGTAAGTTAAGGAACAGAAAAAAAGGAAGTGATGAAACATTTCGCGAATATTTGTATATTATGATAGACATTGCCTCACAAGCCGAGGTGGACGAATTATCCGTGATCGGGTACGTTATAGAGGGAATAAAAGATTACGCGTCTAATAAAAGTGTATTGTACGGTGCAAAGACAATAAATGGTTTTAAAGAAAAGTTGGATATTTATGAGAAAATAAGTAAAGAGAATAACAAACAGTTTAATAACAAAAATAGCGAAAGGGACAAACGGTCCAAACGGGAATTCGGGAATAAGACTGAAATGTTAAAGACGAAGCGATTTTGTTTTAATTGTGGGTCGGCGGATCACGAATTTTACTCCTGCCCGCATAAAGAAAAGGGTCCTAAATGCTTCAAGTGCAACCAGTATGGGCACAAAAAACCAGATTGTCCAGAAAGGGTAGCGCTAGGGAGATCATCACACGTTATAACAAGGAACGGTATGTACGTTCCGTGTAAGGTAAACGATTGCATGTTGGAAGGTCTAATGGATACCGGAAGTGATATTTGCGTAATAAAAGAGTGCCATCTGTCGTCAGTCAACCCGAAATATTACTGTAGAAATTCCCGAATATCAGTAGCAGGTTTAGGAGCGAACGTCATGACGAAGGGCTCGTGTATGGTAAGAATTGAAATTAACAATGAAGTTTTTGAAAATATAGAAGTCTATGTCGTCGGCGGTAATTTCATGAGGCCAGATTTAATAATCGGAATGAGCTTGTTGCAAGCAGCCATTGTTCAGATCGAGGAGGGTAAAGTCAATGTTATTAAAAATAAATCTTCAATTATCAAAAAAAGCAAACCGGAGTCCGAAGAGGTCGTCGAGACGTACTTTTTGTCCGAAGTCGCCGTCAACGCCGTAGAAGAATTACACCACAACTTCCCCGACGTGTCTCACCTGAAAGAGAAACCTGTAAGAGAGAAGGTGCTTGTTTTGCTAAGAGACTATGTTCCTGAGGCTCCAGTGGAGTCGCCTATCCAAATGAAGATTGTCACTGTTGATGATACGCCCGTTTATAGATCACCGAGAAGATTTCCACCTGTAGAACAAAAAATAATAGAGGCCCAGGTCAAAGAGTGGTTAAAGAAAGGCATCATTCGCGAGAGCAGTTCTGATTACGCTAGCCAGGTAGTACTTGTGAAGAAGAAGGACGGAAGTCACAGGCTGTGCATAGACTACCGGAATATAAACAAGAAAATGCACAAAGATAGATACCCTTTACCTAACATAGAAGACCAAGTGGACAAACTCCAAGGCGCTAGATATTTTACGACACTCGATTTGGAGAATGGATTTTTCCATGTAGCAGTAGAAGAAAACAGCAAACGGTATACTGCGTTCGTCACTAACAGTGGACAGTACGAATTTAATCAAGTCCCTTTCGGCCTTTGCAACTCCCCCCCAGTATTTCAAAAATACATAAATTATATCTTAAGAAGCTTGATCAACGAGGGCATCGTGATTATCTACTTGGATGACATTGTCATACCATCCGTGACTCTTGAGGAAGGGTTAGACCGGCTTCAACAGGTTTTGCAAGTGGCTGCTAAAAACGGATTACGAATAAAATGGAAAAAATGTCAAATATTGGAAAAGGAGATTGAATATTTGGGTTATCATATCAGCAAAGGTCATATAGCCCCGTCGGCAATGAAGACCAAGGCTATCGTGAATTTTCCAATTCCGACGACAGTGAGACAGCTGCAGAGTTTTCTGGGTTTGGCCAGTTATTTCCGAAAGTTCATCTGTAACTTTGCAATAAAAGCTAAACCTTTAAGTGATTTACTGAAGAAAGAAAGTCGCTTTGAGTTGGAAGAAAAGCAGCTCGCGGCTATTAAAGAAATAAAAGAACTTCTCACAGCGAAACCGGTGTTGAAAATTTTCGAGTATGGGATTGAAACGGAATTGCATACAGATGCTTCTAAGGAAGGATACGGAGCAATCCTGCTACAGAGGGATAAAGAGGACAATGCGCTCCATCCGGTACATTTCCTAAGCAAAAAGACAACGGACGCAGAAAAGCGATATTGCAGCTATGAATTGGAGGTGCTTGCAGTAGTGGAGGCGGTGAAGCGATTCAGAGTGTACTTATTGGGACAGCAGTTCAAACTGGTAACAGACTGCAAAGCATTTAAGTGCACATTAGCGAAAAGAGATTTAGCGACGCGGGTTGCCAGGTGGGCCCTGTTACTGGAAGAATTCGATTACACCATTGAACATAGAGCAGGAAACCAGATGAAACACGTCGATGCCCTCAGCCGAAATCCGGCTAGCATGTGCATAAGTAACAACAACGAAAATTTCTTCAAGAGATTAAGAGAAGCTCAACTAAAGGATGACAGACTACGTGCCATAGTCGAAATATTGAAGGACAAGCCTTACCAGGATTATATTGTTCATCATGGCATACTTTGCAAATGTGTAAATGACAAACTTTTGTTCGTTGTGCCTGACACAATGATCCCCGGAATTATTAGAGAAGCTCATGAGAAAGGTCACTTCCACTTCAGGAAAATGAAGGAAATTTTAGAAAAAGAATATTACATCCAGAATCTTCAAAAGAGAATAGAAAATCATATCCGAGGATGTGTTAAGTGCATCCTAGCTGAAAGGAAAGGAGGAAAAGCTAAAGGTCATCTCCAAACAATCTCCAAAGGAGATCAGCCACTTCAAACATTTCATATTGATCATCTCGGTCCAATGCAGAGCACGAAAAAGAATTATAGATACATTTTCGCCGTCATAGATAGTTTCACAAAATACTGTTGGCTATTTCCCACGAAGACGCTGAACACTGAGGAGGTCATCTCAAAATTAGAAAACATAGCTGAGACGTTTGGAAACCCCAAAAGAATTATAGCAGATCATGGAGGAGCGTTTACGTCGAATAATTTCCGAGAGTACTGCAAAGAACGAGACATCCAGCTAAACTTTATCACTGTGGGGGTTCCGAGAGGAAATGGACAAATCGAACGACTACATTCCACCGTGATTGCAGCATTGACGAAATTATCTCTCAACAATTCCGAGAAGTGGTATCAATATGTGAAGCCTCTTCAGCAAATCTTGAATTCAACTTTCCAAAGAGCAATTCAGACCACTCCATTTAATTTATTAGTTGGAATAGAAATGCGGACTAAACAAGATGTCAAAATGACAGAAATTATTGAAGAAGAGTGGAGGAAGCAGTTCCAAGACAACAGACGGGAAATAAGAGAACAAGCGAAGAGGGATATAGCTAGAATACAGGCTGAAAACAGGAAACACTATGACAAAAGGAGAAAATTGGCGAGAAAGTACAGGGTTGGAGATTTGGTCGCAATTGAAAGAGTTCAATTCGGCACTGGACTTAAAATCCGCCCAAAGTTCCTAGGGCCATACAGGATTAAAGCAATAAAGGCGTTCGATAGATATCAAGTAGAGAAGGAAGGAGAACATGAGGGTCCGAACATAACGGAAACCAGCGCGGATAAAATAAAATGTTGGCCAGAAGGTGACACCGAGATCTTCACCGATGATGAAGAGGATACAGCCAGTGAAGCAGCAGATGAGGAGAACGAGGTAAACTACGAGGCAGGCATAGTGGAGTGCGAGGAGATCTCATCGGAGCCCGATGATTAGTCAGGAGAAGCCGAGTGTGGGGTTCACTTGAATTGCGAACTCACCTATTCATTTTTGGTCGGACTGTACCAAATATGTCAGATAATAACTTTTCTACAAGGAGTCGGTCTCTTTTTGCTGGAACCGTGGACGTGGAAGGACGTGTCTGCTGCTGCCGATTAATTTCTTTGTGCTGCCGATTAATTTCTTTGTGCTGCCGATTAATTTCTTTGTGTTGCCGATTAGTTTCTTTGTACGTGTACCTTAATAAATTCAGTGTAATTTTGCAAATCCGTTTTAATTCTAAATAAATCCCACATGTATACCCAACAAAAATCACCAGTCTAGAACGAAATTATTGTTAAAGACTAGCAAATCTTACTCTATCAGGTATTTCTCTATGCCATGCGCAATGAGAAAAAAAACAAACAGAGATCCATATGGACCATTCAATCATTGGCCCATTTCGCATACTCAATGTCTCTACTCCGTTTTCTTCCCTCTTTTTTTCATATTCCATCCAAAAAAAAACGCTTGCGTGTCGCTGCAGATTATGTCATGCACAGCATGTCATATCTTCCGAGCTTTTCGTCATCCCGTCAGCCCTGGAAGAAAACCCGCAAACGTGGAGCCGCTCCGCGACTGTTGCCAGGCCATGAACCTAACCTCATTTTCACAAACTCCTTCGACTAAAATGCATCATCTCAAAGAAACAATTTACACTCCTCAACACTGAGTTTGCGAGTGACCGTCGCTTCAATTTTACTCACTATTATTATTTTTAGCCTCTACTTACGATTCTTCCGCCATTTTTCTCTCGGCCGTGTAAAAATTCAAAGTTCTCAAAAGTTTTTTTCGTCTCCACAGAAATTCGCACCCACTAGCGTGCAGCTGTGCCCATAACCTGTTGTACTGACCAAAATGTGCTATTCAGTGGATGTGGGGCGAATAATAACAATAAAACACTCTATAACTTGTTTTATTAATCCTTTATTCACGAGAACAAAACTTGAACAATGTCTGCCTTTTATTTCACAAGATCAAACAGAAACGTCAGAACATAACAATGACTTCATGTCTATATGGAAAGGCATCTTGCGCCCAGTGAACTTAGAATAAAACACTCTCCAGCAAAGACTTCCTCCACTGTCTCTACAATTTCCACTCCTTAAAGGAAGAAAAATAATTAAATGAGTTTTATTTCGAATATTCAGAATATAAAAATTACTTGATAATTGCTTTCGAGCGTTAAAACATAAAAATTACTTTTTAGTCATTATCAACTAATCGAAAATTAAAAATTATGAACCAATTGAAAAATAAAAATTACTTGAAAATCATTATTTTGTAATTTCATTTTTTTGATCATAATCATTACAGTTACTGGTTTATAAGCCTCCACCGGAAAGGAGAAAAGAATGGTTTAAAAATTAATTCTAAACTAATATTCTTAGTAGATATTAATTAATTTATTCAATGAAAAATGGCAAAACTATTAACCTTTGAAACTCACGAGGTAATGACCTCTTCTTTTACAAATGCCGACGGTAAAGTAGGTATGGCAAGAAGCTATGCTCCCTCCCCTTCTGATGTGCCAATGACCCTGTAACTAACTGTTTTTCATTTAAAGTGTTGTTATTGATTCCTACTACTGTTCCTTTACCACTTATAATTAGGTAAGATTATCATTTTTGCTTAACATCTAAGCATTGAGTAGAAACAGTGTCACTCTTTAAACGAAACAAAATTTCATTAAAATTGCAAAACCTTCATTTTTTATTTATGAAAGAAACAGGTTCTATTGGTTCATGTTCATAGTCACAATTCCGCAGAGTTCTATTAATTAGGTACTTTTCAAACGTAATCTTTCCATTAATTCCGGTTAATTCAGTTAATTTCAGCATCTGTGTTGAATCTCTGCTTTATTTACGTTGCAGTTTTTAACTCAGCAAAAGTAGCAGAATTGAGTAAAATAATCCATTTTTGTACCTGGATTGTCGTTTCAAAATACACAGATGCTTAAAGTGAAGCGAAATATTAAGAATTAAGTTTATGGCCTGTCCTTGAATTGGATGAGGAACTAACATCAAACAAGTCTATCGATACTCTAAAAAAGCCGGTTTTATCAAGTTTTTGTAGGAAAACGTTATACGTTATGTTTGCATAAAGCTTTAATTTAATAAGTTACTTAGATGGGTTTGTTTTTCAGAACTTTACGTACAAACAGCTGTTGTTATAATAAATATTTGGAGATGATTCAAGGTTATTTTAAATTTTTAAATGGCCAACGACGAAGATTTAAATTATTCCTGTTTTATCTCGACTGATGCAGTCAGTTTTATTGTTAGTAAAACAAAAACACCTAGAATAGTCAGAAATTTGGTTATACCTATAATTTTCTTTGTTCTCCTCCAAATGTTTATTACGTGCCAAATGAGACTATTAGCCCCAGATATGATTAAAAACCACAATAAAACGAACATTCTATTCTAAGCAGAGCACCATTATTTAATTAAAAGTTTAAGAACTTGGATTATTTCTTCGCATAGCATTACAACTCAGCAACAAACAGGTTTGCCTTGAGAAGAATACGTGTATTGTTCATAGTAAACTCTCAAAATTCCGATATTTATGAAAACTGATTTAACCACAGTGCTATCCCTTGCTTAAATAATAATAATAATAGTAAGTAAATAAATAACGATAGGTCTCTTGGAATAACATTAGGTGACCTCATAATTAATCATTTAAAAATAGGACTGACTTCTCTTTTATATAGTAATTATGTACATAAAGTGGTCATCGCATTCATTAATAGAAATATGTACGTATAAAGCGACATTTCTATCATTTGTTTGACTCCAATTCTCGATTTTTATTGGCAATGACCCTCATTGGAACAGGAATACACAATTGAAAAAGTGCATCACACTGCGAATGTTACTTACACTTGCGCTTCTCTGCACCTCGTACCTGTCATGTGTTCGACCTTCTTAGCGCAACGATTCGATGTCAAGGATGAACTCGAATAACTAAAGATGTAATTAGACTACAATAAGGCTTCGTAAAGTAACCGTGGTGTTTATTTTTTAATAATAATTAAGGTTTAGGTATTGATGTTAATATCGTAAATTTCTTACTATATGTATGTACTCGTGTGCTGATCGTTGAGCCAGTCTTGCTTACTTGACTGGTTCAGCCGCAGTACATATTTGCGTTCATTTTAAAGCCAAACAAGTAAAAAAACAGGCGAAGTTCAAGTCGGAATCGTGTACCGAGGGTTTCCTACCTTGAAAAGAAACTAAAACGATATTAATTTAAGTTCATCGACGGCCTCAAAAATAATAAAGACCTATGTACATAGACTTAACACTGTAGGGCATTCAACCATGCATTTTGAGTAGGATCCTATTTTATTGCTTTACTATGTAGGGACTTGGGGGGTCCAATAGGAGTTGAAGTTTAAGTCTTCGGGTTCGGGGGTGAGCCCATTTAGACGCCCTTTTATAAATAAGGGTGAAGATGTTTCTCGAAATTGTAGAGAGCTGTTTCGTAGACGATATTAATCGTGTATTACGAAAGAGGCTGTACTTAATAGCGAAAACGTACTTTAAATCACTTAGTTAGATAAAGTTACTTATTAGATAAAGAAGAAATTGAAGATGACTGCCCATCAATGTTGCAATCGTATCTAGATGAAACTCCTCTCGAAGGGCCTTCTAAAACACCAAACTTCAGTTAAATATAATTAAAAAAAAACCTTAAAATAAGATGTTATTATTAATAAAAAAAAAGAGTGTAAGTTAATAAAAATACTTAAAATCAAATTATATAAATAGTACTTTGATAGAAATGAAACAACAATGATTTTCTTCTATTAAGATATCTCACTTACCATTTGATGTTCCTCCTTTGAAGTGCTATAAAACCCTAAAAAATAGTCGGAATATAAAAACGTTTTGATCAAATTAATTGTCTATAAAATAGCTTAGAAGCAATATTCACAAAAAATTAATAGAACGAAAGTTATTACCGACATTAGAAATTCATCTCCAAAATATTTATTAATTTTTGCTTATAACTTATTAACTATAAAACTTAGAAAACAAAAGTTATTGATAAAAGTTTTGGGTATAATATTATTATCTACGGAAAAGCTTGCTACAAAATGTTTTAGGGGTGATCGTTTTTAAGGTATTTCAAAAAAACATTTTCACACTTTTCTCTAAAAACGCGGCCAAATGGGTGCAGTCCCAACCCCGAAAATTCAAACTTCAACCTGTTAAACCCCCTACATAATCAATAAAGGCGCGTTTCCAATACAGCGTGGAGATTCAGAGTATTTGCTATCTCCACACTCCACATGTCAGAGTTGCATGTTTTGTCTCTTTCAAAATCTCGCTCTGGAGCCGAGAGTCAGCGCGAAAGTAGGTTCTAGTTCTACTCCCGCGCTGGCGACTGCGAAAAAATTTCGGAATTTTAGCTTCAATTTTTTGACGCAACATGGAACAACTATGCAATTGATTTGTTGAGTGAGAAAATTTGCAAAGAAAACTCATTTCGGCTGATAAAATCAATTGTGTGTTGCATAATTTCTTGTGAGGATAAAGTTTTTTGGAAAATTTTTCATTGTTTCAGTCATGATTTTATTCTTGAAATTTGCATTTTCGAATCAGCTGGCTTCTGCATTTTCGAACAGTTTTTGAACTACCAAACGCGGCTTTGATTTTCATTATCTAGTACAACTGCATTAAGGCATAACAGAAACAATAGCTGCAACTTGGTTTTCCATCACAGCTAATTCCAAAACAGCTAATTATTACACTAGTAAAAAGTGACATGTAATCATATGATTTCGAAAAACTGAACTTCCGAGCATGCGCTACGCTGCATTTTAAACGGGGCCAGCGCTGGCGCGAACTTGACGCTGTATTGGAAACGCCGAATACAGCGTGGAGATTCAGAGTATTTGCTTCCTCCACGCTCCATATATCTTTTGTCTCTTTCAAAATCTCGCTCTGGAGCCGAGAGTTAGCCCGAAAGAAGGTTCTAGTTCTACTGCCGCGCTGGCGACTGCGAAAAAATTTCGGAATTTTAGCTTCACTTTTTTGACGCAAGATGGAGCAACTATGCAATTGATTTGTTGAGTTAGAAAATTTGCAAAGAAAACTCATTGCGGCTGATAAAATCAATTGTGTGTTGCATAATTTCTTATGAGGAAAAAGTGTTTTGGAAAATTTTTCATTGTTTCAGTCATGATTTTATTCTTGAAATTTGCATTTTCGAATCAACTGGCTTTTGCATTTTCGAAGAGTTTTTGAACTACCAAACGCGGCTTTGATTTTCATTATCTAGTACAACTGCATTAAGGCATAACAGAAACAATAGCTGCAACTTGATTTTCCATCACAGCTAATTCCAAAACAGCTAATTATCACACTAGTAAAAAGTGACATGTAATGAGATGATTTTGAAAAACTGAACTTTCGAACATGCGCTACGCTGCCATTTGAAACGGGGCCAGCGCGGGCGCGAACTGTATTTTTGTGTTTTTGTGATTCATTAACTTATACCAGAGATAACATATTACTACGTCTAGATCAAAGATTATCCAGAATAAGATGTGACACTCTCTATACTAAGCAAAACCACTATTCCATATGCATTTCCGAAAATTGGGTGAAAATAAATGTCGCCTTAGATAAGGCAGCGAAGCACTACTGCCTACCATTCCTTAGGTAAATTCCCATAAGAGCGAAGGAGGCAAAAGTAGGCAACTGCTCACCTACAGTGCTTACGCTATAGAAAACAAATGTGACCACTTTTTTTATATGGAGTTTTCGGATTCAACCATTGAAGATGTATGCGTGCGGCATGACCGCTGCCATGGTGTTAGTGCTCTCCGGTTGCAATGTTCTGATATAGGAATGTCAGAATTAAAGAGGGCGAAAGAGGCATGTAGCATACACAGGCCTTAAATACGTATACGCCGATTTTGTTTTTGCTTTTCAGCCTCAACCATTATGATTGTGTGTGGCTCCAGCGGGCGCATACAAAGTGGGCTTGATTCTCTCAGAGAAGTTTTTTTTCTCTTTCTTTGACATGAGCTTCTTATTACTAGCTGCGTTCTTTTCGTCAGGTTCCGGCTCTGATGTGGAAAGAACGATCTGGGTTAGTGATTTGTTATGATTGAAAAGTTGGTATACCTGCATGTCTGATATATGAGTAAAATTTGACAAATATATTTGTCAACAAAACGCCAAGTTGAAAGAAATTGTTTTGAATTAAAAGTGGATAATTTGGAGGGAATGGATGTGGTAAATTAGGTAATGAGATTTGTACCTTACATCTTAGGTGTTGTGGTCTGGGCCAAACATTGGCCCCGATTCTTTGTCCTGAAAAACATGAAGCATATATTTTAATTTTCACGCCGCCTATGGCTGGCTAAAAATTCTGAGTTCGGCGGCTCAACCAAAAATTTACGGCGCCCGTTGACGGGTACCGCAAGGGGGCTGTCTCTCGGACTGCGAACGCAGAGTTTTGTAGCTAAAAATAGCATCAAAGCTCGGCGCTCGCAGCTCGAGGGACAGTTAAAGTGAAGAAAAATTGCGGCGCGGGCCTGGCGATCGAGGCAAAATGTGCACCTCGAGCCCGGTCCCACAGAAGAATTCACGCGAACGAGAAGCTCGAGCCGGCACCAAAAGTGCACGGTGCACTCAGCTGCCTCGAGCCAGGCCCCAGCCACAGCGGGAAGCGTAGCTCGATCCCGTTGGCATCGACTCGCACATCGGCGGGAAGCGCTTGATTGGCAGGCGCGGCGATGTGTGAGTGGATGGCAGCGGGATCGGCAACGGCACGCGCTGGAGGCACGCGGACGGGCGGCCGGCAGATCGAGGTGGCGTCGTTTTTTTCGAGGAGTCGGTCTGGAGTTTAGAAGGAGGTTGGTCGCGGAGTTCTTGTCGGGATCAAGCAAAAATTAATCAAAGAAAAAAGAAAAGTAGGTCGTGAAGTAGTACCGGGAAAAATTAACTTAAAGCGACCGTGTAAGAGAAAATAAAAGTAACCTCCGGAAAATTGAATAATTTAGACCGCGGACAAACTAAATAAAATCAAGAAAAACCGAAAACTCGCAAACACACGAATTCCGGCAAATACAATAACATAAACGGAAATAAGTTAATGAAACCGCGAAGAAAGAAAAAAAAAAAACAAAAAATTTTATAAATGATAAAAAGATAAGTGCCGTGAGAAGTTAAAAAAGTGCCGGCAAGAAGAAAAAAAAACGAAAAAAGAACGGTTCGCCATAATCCCGCGAAACTTAAGTTTTAGTCACCATGCCAAGACAGTGTCGTGCCAAATCTGTAAGCAATAAAAGGATTTTAATTAGGAACTGTGCCATGTGAGACTAGCTCTAGACAATTGAATTACCTGTTTGAACCCAGTGAGCTGTAAGAAAAAAAAAAAAAAGGGGACAAACTATTAGTAAGTGTTATGTAAGTCTTAGGGTAAGGAAGCAGTTACCGTTAAGGGTGCATCCGAACATCTCAGGAAATCGGTGAATCTGAAAATAAAGAAAAAAAAAAGTTACAAACTATCATTAAAGAACATACAAGACTAAATTAAATTGAGAGTGTTAATTACCGTATAAGCCTAAATTTTAAGTGAACAATTAAACCCACGAACTAGACATATAAGTGTTGCGAGTGGAATCGAAGTTAATCAGACGAAAGCCCGGTCTGTTAATTTCACTCAGATTCCGAGAATCAGAAAGGCTTTATGTCCTCCCGTGGCCGTGAGCGGTTAAGAATGCCTTGGTAGAGAGTATTTATATAAATGGTGCATGGCTTGTAGATGTGTAGAATCGTAGGCTAACCAGACTAACCCATATAGCCAACATAGTCGTAGAAATAGGAAGTTAGTCAGAAAAGGGAAATAGGAATGACTCAATGACGCATGCTAGGATTGAGGATAAGGTACATAGCACGTAGGCCAGCGCAGAACATAATGAGTCATGCGTCGAAGGCTTAAAGGCCTGCGCCCATACGATCCAGCGGCCTGCGTTCATGCATCGAGCTTTAAGCTGTTGATGGATCTCGATGCATGGCGCTGCATGGCAATTCAGAGGTTCGCCCATAAGCTCCGTCCTTTTGACAAGTGAAAATTCAAGTGACAGTTAAAGTGACAATTGAAGAGAACAAGCGCGGGAATTTTACACCAGGACCAATTTGGATCATTGAAAAGGTAAGAATGGATCTACAAAAATTAATTAAATTTATTTTAATAGGAATGCTGCTAATGGAAGCTAATGAGTGTTTGGCTGTATGGGAGGGAAGGCGCCGCTTTTGGGTGCGCCCAATATTTCAGGTATGTAAAATTTCAACATGTTTTCATTGCATTTGAACTGCAAATGCAAAATTTAAGTGGAGTGTAAATGAGGAGTGATTTTTCAAAATGACTTATTTCCATGTTTAACAAATGTTCAAGTTTGTTCTTTTTTAATATTTTACAGGACCGTGACGAACATGGATTCTTCGGTGTTAATTTTGAGCAGATGTACGAGGACGATCCAGAGCAGTTTTTTGTAGCTACGCGGATGACGAAATTGGTCTTCGATTTGCTTTTTACTTTGGTCGAGGAGCAGTTGACAAAGCAATCTAATAGACCAGCTATAGCGGCAAAGTGCAGGCTGTTTTTGACTCTTGTGTAAGTATATTTTGTTTGATTTATTATTAGATTAGCTGACCCCTATGGGTAAATAAAAGATTTTGAACAAAAAATTAAACAGGCGAAAAAGGAACTGAAAAGAGAAAAGTAAACTTAGTCTGAATAACTGAGCTCCTAAACTAATGTAAGTAACTAACATTAGTTTAGGGGCTCAGTTATTCAGACTGAAAAGGTTTATTTTATTTTTCACTTGAAATCCACATGTAACAATGTGAATACCCTTATGATATAGAAAAAGGCGTTAAAGTTGTGGAGGTACGTTAATTTGAAAATGTCTATTCATTTAAAATTGATACCTTTAAACTCTTGGTAATAAGAACGTGAGTTTGCGGACGCACTAAGGTTATTCTACTCTTTAAACAGTGCCATCACAAAATTATGAAAAAATGCATATTTGAAAAAACTAAAATCAGAAAATGTTGAAAGTGATATGTAGGACAAAAATGTTCTTTATTATTAATTCTTTCCCCAAAGGGGAAATGTGAATTGCAGAACATGGAAAATAAACTAAATAAGGCCTTTCATAAATGAACTGGTACATTTCTTATAATATCAGACAAAATGACTTGAATCCATTCTTTCTACATATTTATGTATACTATTGTTTTATTAGTTTAGGGGCTCAGTTATTTAGACTGAAAAGGTTTATTTTATTTTTCACTTGAAATCCTCATGTATCAAAACTAATCGAATATCGCTAAAAAACAATGGCTGATCAAAGTAATCGTCGCAAAATGCAATTAATTAAATTCCGTATTGAATTGAATTGAAAGTGTTACTTTGACTAAAATTTTTTGCATCTAATCGATGTATGATTTGTGCTGTTTTTCGATTTTTATATAATCTGCAGATATCTGGCCCACGGAGGAGGCCAACGAATGTTTTCGATGGCGTTCAAAATGGGGTTAACAACTATTCGAAGTATCGTGTACGAAACGTGCGATGTAATTTGGGACACCCTCGGCCCAATTTATTTAGCAGCTCCAAACACTAACGAGTGGAAGAGGATCGCGAAGGATTTCCACACAATGTGGAATTTGCCAAACTGTGTAGGTGCCATCGATGGCAAACACATAAACCTCACTTGCCCACGAAACTCTGGGTCCCAATTTTATAATTATAAAGGTTTGCTTCGGTCGTTTTTTAATACGAGTAATCTCTCCCTATCTCTCTAAAAAGGTACATATTCGTTGGTATTACTGGGAGTGTGTGATGCCAACTACACCTTTACGGGGATTGATATTGGAGCATTTGGCTCCCAAAGTGACGGTGGCGTGCTGTGGCACTCCGAATTTGGAAAAAAGATGTTTGAGAACACTTTGGGAATACCGAAGGATGACATCTTGCCAGAAGGTCGAGTACCATTCCCGTACTACTTCGTCGGGGATGCCGCATTCCCCCTGAAGCCGTTCTTGATGCGGCCATATCCAGGTAAACCCTTAAGGGGTATATTCAATTATAAATCTCAAATGACGTTTATACTTAAATATCTAAAATTTATTATAGGAGAACACCTTCCAGCTGATCGAGAGAACTTCAATAAGAGGTTGTCTCGAGCTAGGCGGACCATCGAGAACGCGTTTGGGATTTTAGCATCTCGTTGGAGGATTTTACTCGCTCCATTGAACATGAACCCTAAGTCGGCGGAAAAGGTAGTAAAAGGCTGTGTTGTATTGCACAATTTTGTGAAAATGCATGACGGCAGCTACATTCCGCCTAACTATGTGGATCGGTTCAATGGAAGCGAAATAATCCATGGCCTGTGGAGGACAGAAACACCGACTCCTTTGAGAAGAGCTGGGCGGATATGGACCAACAACGCTGCAAAAAACGCCTTCAAGTTGCGGGACCAGCTGAAGGAGTACCTGACTGCGCATCCCATATATCCAGCGGGAACATCAGGAACAATATTTTAGTTATTTTTATTCTTTATTTACTTTGAATTGTAACTTTTTATTTTTGTAAAGAGGTGTGGCCACTTCTTAATTGTGATTGAATTTATTTTTAGGTTTTGTAAAAAGAAGTGGCCCCTCTTAGTTTTAAGAAATTTTTGTATATTGAATTGTGATATTTTTATTTTTTTTTGAATAAATCAGGAGGTTTTTTGTTGCCATGTGCTTTTTCCTCCTTGGAAAAAATAAAAGTGTTTTATTTAGTTATTTAATATATTTTGGAAATTTTTCACTTTCTAAAATATACAAGGAAGATATTGGGTCCCAGTCAATTTGACTGAGTTGGTAGTTTATAGGTTTATATAGCATATAGATTTAACCTCTTCACAAATATATTTAAACCATTCGCATATAGATTTAACCTCTTCACAAATATATTTAAACCATTCGCATATAGATTTAACCAAAACGCAAATAAATTTAACTTTTTCGCAAATTTATTTAAACTTTTAAAACTCACATAATATATGGAACCAAATAAATTCTTTTTTTTTTTAAAATAAACACTTTTGAGAATTTTACTTAAAATTACAATCCAAGCAAGCTGCCTATCAATAGCAAAAAGTGTCGTGAGTAAGGAACTTCATTCCAATTACAGGATTTACTGTTGAACCAAAGTTATTAGCAGTGTGCAATAGACTACACATTTCTAGTCGTAACGAGCGATACTAGAATTGATAATAATAATTTATCATCCCTCACTAATTTTAATCAACAAGTTCCAATAGAAAGCAGCCTTTAATTTTTGAAGAGTGTGGGGGATTTAAAGTTTTCATTAGAAGAAGTCACTTTTATTGTTGTTTCTACAATTTCAAATGTAGCTACGATTACATAACTAAATAAAACACTTTTATTTTTTCCAAGGAGGAAAAAGCACATGGCAACAAAAAACCTCCTGATTTATTCAAAAAAAATAAAAATATCACAATTCAATATACAAAAATTTCTTAAAACTAAGAGGGGCCACTTCTTTTTACAAAACCTAAAAATAAATTCAATCACAATTAAGAAGTGGCCACACCTCTTTAAAAAAATTTAATTCAAAAGAGCGCCATCAAAATTGAGCACAAATATGTTTCAAAACTAAACAACAAAACAATAAATTACTCCTTATATGCCCGCAAATAAGGAGTAGTACTACAAACATATTTGTGCTCAATTTTGATGGCGCTGAGCGTAGACCATGTTGAGCATTTCCATTTGTAGGGAGTCCTGCACCTCTTCAGGAAGCTTCCCCATCAGGTTGTCCAGCATGGCCAGAAATTCCGCATTCCTGCTCTTCTTCTGAGCTACCTCCGTGCCCACCAACGCCGTGACTTTGTCCATTATCGTTATAAATCTATAAAATATACTTTTATTTTTTCTGCTAAAAAATTGAATCTTTTAAATATACCTCTCTCTTGCTTCTGCTACTTCAGCAGACTTCCTTTTGGTGCCTCTCGAAGAAGACGCTGGCGGTGTACCGGTGGGGAGATGTGGGTCTGAGGACGAGTTGGACGAGGAAGTTTGTAGAATCCTATCGGTGGAGCTCGGCCTCGGACTCGGACTCGGACTCGGACTCGGACTCGGACTCGGACTGTCCAGAAGTTCGCAAGTAAGGGGAAGGGGCAGCTCTGGATAAGATGATGATGATGTACCGGCCTCCAAATCCCACGACAAATTCGAAATGGTACTAAAAAATTAATATATATAAATATATGAAGAAAATATAAGAAAAAACAAAATACCTTCTCGGTGCAACATGCCTTTGCAAAAACGACAGCGATTGGAAATAGCACCAGTTGCTTTCCTCTACTGCCGCGCTGCCAGATTTTGGCTTCTTTGCTGCCTCTCGAACGTACCGGTCGCGCAGGGTCCGCCACCTATCCTGGCACTGTTTTGCTGCAAATTAAAATTAATTAGCATACATAATAAAAGGATATTTTCACATTAACTACCTTCACCATTAACCACTTTGGCCACTTCCCGCCAAGCCTTTTCCCGCAGCAATTTGTTGCGGTAACTCTTCAGGCTTTTGTCGTAAAGACAATTGTGTGGCTGCACAGCCTCGATTAAATTCTCCTCGAACGTTTTTCCTGTTAAAGAAATTATTTTTAATAATATTTAATATTCCTTGCAAATATTTTTTACTTACCTTCCATTTCTAGATTTGACACTTTGAATTGACAAATTGATTTCACTGTTACAACTTTCAACTTGCAAGTTTGAAAGTCCACCCTAGGTTCAAACCGGCTGATGCGTCCCGATGCATGAAAATATTGAGAAATGTTCAATATTTTCGTGCGTCGCTGCATCGCCATGCATCGCTTATGGGCGAAGCTCCATAAGAAAGCACGGATTTCAATATTTACGTGCAGCAACAGCTTAAAGCTCGATGCATGAACGCAGGGCGCTGGATCGTATGGGCGCAGGCCTTAATGAAAACAGAATTGCGAGTTTAGAAGTTGTCGGTGCATTCATTCATTCGCAAGACGGGCACGGCCACGGGTCGACTACAAGGAAAGTTTTGTAAATTTGAATCTTTGAGTGCTTATAGATCCAGGTGTGGGGTTGAATCCTAAGGGACTTTTTGTTTATTTCGAGACATTATAAACAGTTTAGAATCGTGACAATTTAATTTAAAAACAAATACAATAAATAGTGGAGTTAAGGAATAGGGAGTAAGTGCATGTGATTGGTGCAAGTGCGAGTGGTTTGTGTGTGTGTGTGTGCACAGACTGATGAGTAAGGACAGCATGACTCAGCCTACAGGACAGTTTGAGGTTGGGGTAAGCACCCCTCAAAAGACAGGTAATGAAGGCATTTTTGTAGAATTAGAAAACTTAAGGAAAGAAAATGAGAGACTGAGGAGTGAATTGGAGGAGAGACGGACTGGAGAGCGCACTGCCAGCGCGTCAGGTTCGGGTTCGCCTTCACATCAGTTACCGAATATGACGCAATTTCGTTTGGGTTTAACGGAAGTAAAAACACTTGTAGAGGAATTTGATCCTTCGAAAAATATCTCCGCTGAAAAATGGATTGAGGGAATTGAAGGGCTGCAGCATATTTATGAATGGGATGATAGGTTGACATTATTTTATGCAACCATGCGATTGGGAGGGGCAGCAACCTTCTGGTATCAGTCTCAGAAGAATGTGTTAAAAAGGTTCACAGATTTTAAAAACAGTTTGATAGCAAGTTTTCCTAGTGTCCGCGACGCAAGCTCTATTTTAATGGAAATAATGGAGTGGAAAAGGCAGCCGAGGGAGCCGATCGAGGAATATGTGTATCAAGTGGCTGCTTTGGGTGGCAAGATCGAATTGCAAGAGAAATCAGTTATTAGATATGCTATATCGGGACTTGAAGATCAAAATCTGAAGAACGTGTTGATGTCTTCAAATTGCTCCACTATTTCCGAGGTATTAGTGTGTATTAAGAGCTTTGAAGAGATTCAAATGCAAACACAAAAACGGCGTAATATTAGGGGCGAGCCACCTAATAATGAGCAATGTTTTTAGAAATAAAAATAGGTCTCGGTTCGGTCCATACAATCGCAGTAGGGAGAGTGATCCATATAAGGGTCGTACTGGAAAAGGCAAAGAGCTGGTCGAAAGAAAAGAGGGTGAAACCAACAAATCCATCAGGTGTTTCAGGTGCAACGAAGTTGGGCACTATGCCCGTAGCTGCGGGAGGGGTGCTGAAACATGCTTTATCTGTAATAAGGCGGGACACAGGGCTCGTGAGTGTCCAACCAAAAACAAGGCAAAGGTGAATCGGATTGAAAAAGACAACCTAGACATGCCTGATGAATACCACAAATGGGTAAAAGTAGGTGGCATCAGGGTATTAGCTTTCTTTGATCTAGGAAGCGAATGCACTACTCTAAAGCACTCCGTAGTGATAAGAAATAACTGGGCAATGGATGAAGGTAACACCTCTTTATTCGGTTTTGGTAATCAAGAAGTTCACATATTGGGGAAAATAATGAAAGTGGCGACGGTGGCTGAATTGGAGAGGGAGACTGAAATCATGGTGGTCGGTGATGCCGTTCAGAGTGCTGAAATGATAATTGGTAGGAATTTTCTTGACCAGCCTGATGTAGAAATTCTGAAAAGGAAAGGGGAATTCGAATTAAGAAAGATTTCTGGCAAAGTTGAGAAGAACGTTCAGGGACTCTCGCCAATCTTGGCAGATTATATTGAAGTAGCCAGAGAAGAAATTGGTAGGGAATCGAAAGATATTTCCTCCCAGTGCCATATCTCTCAAAGAGATAAAGGGGCGGGATTAGCAACAAATGCGGAGGAGAGAACACCTGAAAATTGTCTACAAGAACAGGAATTTTCTGTCGGCGAAGGTGCATCTCAAGAGGATAAGAAACGGCTAGTAGCTCTGGCGAATGAATTTAGGGACTGTTTTGCGAAAAATATCAGTGAATTGGGAAAAACTCATTTGATATCGATGAAAATCAAATTAAAGGAAAATAAAATGATAAGATATCATCCATATAAAGTGCCTTATGGGCTTAAAAGTACTCTGCGTAAGGCGGCAAATGATTTATTGGAGCAAGACTTAATCCAGCCATCTTCATCGGAATATGCGAGTCCAGTACTCTTAGTACCTAAAAAGAATGGAGAATATAGGATGTGCGTGGATTACCGGAAATTAAACGCGATCACCCAGAGAGAAACATTCCCTGTTCCTAACATAAAGGAAACTCTCAATTCATTAGCAAACCAGAGGTTTTTTACATCGCTCGATTTAATGAGTGGGTATCACCAGGTTCCTATTGATGCAGATAGTCAGCATTATGCAGCATTTGTAACCCCTGAAGGCCATTTCGAGTTCAAGAGAGTTCCTTTCGGCCTTACTAATTCACCTGCTGTCTTCATGAGGTTAATGACGCAGGTAATCCAACCGATCGAGAAAAATAAAATTATTGTATACATGGATGATATTCTGATTCCATCAACGACAATAGACGAAAACTTAGAAACATTAAAAGAATTTCTGACGGAATTAAGAAAGGCGGGATTGACACTTAACCTGGCCAAGTGCACTTTCTTTCAGCAGAGGGTTGAATTTTTGGGTCACGAAATTTCGGCAGAAGGTGTACGGCCAGGGGGTGGAAAAACGAAGGCAGTGAGTAATTATAAGCGTCCTGAAAACGTGCGTGAAGTCAAACAGTTCTTGGGATTAGCTGGATATTTCCGCCGTTTCATCAGAGGATTCTCTGAAATTGCACGACCCCTCAATATGCTTCTAAGGAAAGATTCTGAGTTTAGGTGGACCAGTGAAACGGAGGAGGCATTTGCTCGATTGAAGGAGTTGTTAAGCCAACGACCTGTACTCGCGTTGTATAATGAAAAGGCAAATCACGAAGTACACACGGACGCAAGTTCCCATGGCATAGCTGGTATTTTGATGCAGGAGAGTCACGGTGACTTAAGACCAGTATCATATTTTAGTCGCGCTACAACTCGAGCGGAAGCCAAATATCACAGCTACGAATTGGAAGCGCTCGCCGTTGTGGAGTCATTAGAACGTTTTAAGCATTATCTTCTTCATAGAAAATTTAAAGTAGTAACTGACTGCAATTCACTGCGGCTAACTCAGGAGAAAAAGGATCTTATTCCCAGGATTGCTAGGTGGTGGCTCAAAATTTCTGAGTTTGACTTTGAAGTTGTTTTCCGACCAGCCAGTAAACTCAATCATGCGGATGCATTAAGTCGGTCACCTGTAGAAAAAGGACGGGAAGGGGACGTCGTGGCTGATAAAATGTTAGCTATCGGTGTTAGGGAAGAAGACTGGTTAGCGGTACTCCAAAACCAAGATCCACGATTAGCGGAAATAAAGAAGGTTCTGGAGGGAGAAATAACGATACATAATGATATGGATGGAATAAAAGGAAGTTTTGTGTTGGAGAAGGGGAGAGTTTTTAAAAAAACAAGATATGGGAATCGTTTTGCAATACCTACAGCCAGTAGATGGCGAGTTATTAAGTCAGCGCATGACGACCGCGGACACCCGGGAGTAGATCGAACGCTAGAAAACTTGAATAAATATGTGTGGTTTCCAAAAATGAAACCAGTCGTCAAAAAGTATCTCGCTTCATGCTTCGATTGCCTCTACAATAAACGGGGAATTGATGAAACCAATTACCAGATTCATCCGCCAGAAAGACAACCAATACCATTCCATACCATTCACATTGATCGTTTAGGCCCGTTCCCAAAAGGTACAAGTGGGAATGTACACATTATCGGAGTCATAGACGCATTCTCGAAGTATGTTATATTGAGGGCAGTCAGGACAACATCAAGTAAGAGTGTCATTAAATGTTTGGAGGAAGTTACACAATATTTGGGAATGCCAACTCGGATTATCACCGATAGAGGTACTGCTTTCACATCAAAGGACTTTGGAAACTTCTGCCAGGACAATGATATTGAGCACGTCTTGACAGCTGTAAAAACTCCCCGAGCGAATGGCCAGATAGAACGGTATTTTAGAACTACGAAATTTGCAGTAACCGCAATGACAAAAGACTTAGATGGCAAGGATTGGGATCGCAATTTAGGAGCAATACAATGGGCTCTTAACACTCTTAAAAATGCTACGACAAACGTTACTCCACATCAACTTATATTAACGTATGAACCAAGGGATATTTTAAAGAACAAACTGCTCCTTTCGTTACACGGCACAATTCAAAAGGAAGAGGAAGAGAATACGCCAATAGCGGAGCTCAAAGAAAGGGTGTTGCAAAGAATTGCGGAAAGACAGCGGAAACAGGCGGACCAATTCAATATGCAACATCGGGCTCCCAGGGATTACAGGGAAGGTGACTTGGTGTTGGTCAGACACGAGGCGGTAGCAACAGGAACTTCACGTAAAATTCAGCCTAGGTTCAGAGGACCGTACGTGGTGAAAGCTGCCTTGGGCAATGATCGATATGTTCTTCAGGACACCAAGGAGCTTCAAGTAACAAGGAAGCCGTATGAGTCTGTCCACTCAGCAGAAAGGATGAAACCCTGGTGTAAATTAGAAGATTTGGAAGACATAGGTGACGATCTAGTCGTAGATGAAGAAGAAATGAACGAAGGGACGCAGCTAAATAAGACAGAAGCCTGAAATAAAATATTATAATGGAACAAGTTTAATGAAATACTAATAATAATAAAAAAAAAAAAAAAATGAATGAATTCTGTTAAAGAAAAAGTGAAAGCGAAAATGAATAAAATTCTTTGGTTCACCTAAGCGAGGGTTTTTTTTGAAACTGATAAAGAGGAGGCGGGAGAAGAAAGGTAAAGTAGTGAGACTCAGTAATAAGAGTGAGGTAGGTAGCCGGGTGGTCAATTAACTGGTGAATATGGGCCATCGTCGGATGGTGGGCTGGCTATGCTAGCAGTAATTAGTAGAACCAGAGTGTTCTGGATATAGTAAGAGTTGGAAAGAGGATCCGTAAGGCTGCAGGCAGCAGGAACTGGAAGGGCTGTAAGGCTGTTGGTGCAGCAAGGCCGGTGATAATTCCATAAGGCTGTTGGTGCAGCAGGAATGTAAAAGGGTGAGAATGAAGGGATTTTTCACCTTCGTCACTGAGGACAGTGACATGGCAGGTTGGCCGAACTGTTGCGAGTGGAATCGAAGTTAATCAGACGAAAGCCCGGTCTGTTAATTTCACTCAGATTCCGAGAATCAGAAAGGCTTTATGTCCTCCCGTGGCCGTGAGCGGTTAAGAATGCATTGGTAGAGAGTATTTATATAAATGGTGCATGGCTTGTAGATGTGTAGAATCGTAGGCTAACCAGACTAACCCATATAGCCAACATAGTCGTAGAAATAGGAAGTTAGTCAGAAAAGGGAAATAGGAATGACTCAATGACGCATGCTAGGATTGAGGATAAGGTACATAGCACGTAGGCCAGCGCAGAACATAATGAGTCATGCGTCGAAGGCTTAATGAAAACAGAATTGCGAGTTTAGAAGTTGTCGGTGCATTCATTCATTCGCAAGACGGGCACGGCCACGGGTCGACTGCAAGGAAAGTTTTGTAAATTTGAATCTTTGAGTGCTTACATAAGTGAACCTTGGAATAAAGATATATATAAATATAAATTGAACATTCAGAATTAAATATAGTGGATCTTTGGAAATAAATAAAGAAATTTAAACCAATCAAGGAACAAATAAGTGACAAGGCGCCCAACGGTCCAAGTTTGTAAACCCTAGTGTATAAGATGAAAAAAATTAACCAAATAATAAAATAACAGGTATGTCAACGTAACTTAATTTTTATTTTCTCTGTCCTCCTTCTCCGCTCGATTTCAGCCAGCGTGGGTGATGATGATCAGCTTGATGACATGATCTAAAAGTTAAATTCTTTAAGGGACCTCCCCATACTTTTGAATGGCCAAGGGGAGGTCAAAGGGTGGTTGGGGCATAGGCCAGTGGGGGTTCATCTCGACCAGAACCCCCCGTCAGAGTCAACCGCAGGCAGTAGCAGGGATTCGGCCTGCACTGTCATTTTCCGCCCCTTATCGCTTTTGTCGTTCCGTCGCGGGAGAATTTTCGTTGTTGGTGGGCCGTTCCGGTGGCGCAGAGCGGCATTATGGCAAACCCCCCCACTCGCTACCGCGATGCTAGCCTGCCAGCTCCCGCAACCGCATACCCCCGGACGAGGTGCTTTAGCCGGGCCCTCGAGGTACCAACCCGCAACAACTATGGCGCCCAACGTTGTGGGACCATCCCAGGAGAGCAATCACGTTGGCGCCTGTAACAAATATGGCGCCCAACGTGGGGCCATCCTATCCCTTCCTATTGAGCCTAGGGCTCCCAAATTTCACTTACCTTCCCTTCTTCCATCGAGGCCCTATTGGTGACTCCCGTGGCTGGAGGCTTTAGGAGGCCTCTTGAGAATTGAGGATGCTGGCTTCATCAGCCAGCAAGCCTACTCGAGGTCTCCGGGAGGCTCCATCCTAGGAAGAAACTGGTAGTGGGGGTTTCTTGCCGGCAGACCCTGTCGGGCCTGCGTGGTGGAGACGTCTGAAGTCCTCCCCGGAATTGCAGGAGTTGGCTATTTGGTGAGCCAGCTACCTGACCGGGAGGATCCTTCGTTCGTTCCCCGCCTCGCAGTCCCTGCCGGTGAACTGGTAAGGCTCCTTCCCTCACCACATCCCATCGCAGGCTGAATGCTCGGTGGCTTGTGGTTGACTCTGAAAGTTAAAATTTCATTTTTTTCATTCCACTTACCTTCATCGTTGCTGGAGGAGAGAAGGAGAGGTGGGACCAGAGAAGTTTTGGAAGGCTTGAAAAATTTTAAGAGCATTTATTTAAAATATATAATACATTCGAACATAACGTAAAAGAAAAAGAGAAGAAGAAAAAACCTGTAATGTAACTAATAAGAAAATTTGACAAACTGTATTAATCTCGTATATATTTGGTTAAAAAAATATAAAAATCAAGAGAAATTGAAAAAAGTTTAAAAGGCCAAATGAAATACTTTTTATATTTGTAAATTTCAATAAATTTGAACGAAAATTATTACCAGAATATAAGAAATTTTGATATGGTAAATTTATAAATTTTTGTAGGACAAGTCAAAGGAAAGACTTGTCAATCTACTGTATCTAGAAATACCTCATTCAAATTTTTTGCCATAATATTTGAGAAAATTTTTTTTTGTACAATTGTAATAACATTGTAATAACCTGATTGTAATTCCTTGGCACTGGCGTTTCGGTTCGTTTTGCGACAATAATTCTATTTCGGGTCGAGATCCTAAATATCGCCTGAGCATCGGATTGCGTTTTGCGTCTTGCTCCGAATAATACGAAATTCTCTGTTATTATCGGTATTATCAAATTTAATCGTTTCGTATCGGCTGGGTCACGCGTTTAAAAATGGCGAAGAATCCCTCTAATACGCGGCTATCGGCGCGACAATTATTTCCGCCGGGAGATTCCGAGGGCGCGAACGACGACACGCCGCGGGCCGAGACAACACCCGTCGAACAGCTGCGAAATATCGACATTGGAACGGTCGAGCCTGAGCCGCTCCTCAGCTTAGCCGAACGCCCTAGATTTACTACCTCGGTACCCTCTACTACGCAACCAGCTCCACCTTTAGGCAGGGTAGACATACCACCTTCGTTCTACCACAGACCACCTCCCCCGGTGGTTGAGCCTCACGGGTCACATTCAAATCACAGACGTTGCAGTAGCCCAATTCGCAATTGGAAGCTGCAATACGACGGTGATAACAAAAAGCTAAATTTGGAAGAATTTATCTTCCGGGCTGAAACTTTGAACCGCAACACCCTTCAAGGCAAGTAAATTGGCACTTTCCATGCCAAGGATATCAAACCATGACCTCCTATACCAATCTGTCCTGTAAATTAATTATCAATTCTAAAAATTTTTTGTTGATTCCGTTATAAATTGGGAAACTCCACCGCGGCAATCCGTAATGGAGCTTCTCCTCCTATCCAAATGTTTTTTCGGTAGCCCTAAGAAGGTATCCGACCAGCTTAACACCCTTTTTAAACCCCCTTTACCCCATCCCAATTATAGTTCCTTATCCATAATCCCATCCTATCCAATACCCATCCTTTAAAATTTTATCAGTTTTCCTCCCACCTTCTATTCAAGAGGCCCGGCCTGCAACCTTCGGGGTTGAGGGTGACCCGGAACCTCTTGAGAATTGAGGATGTTGGCTTCGTCAGCCAGCAAGCCTACTCGGGGTTTCGGGGATCTCTCTACCTCGAGGGGAACAGGTTGGGAGGGGCTTTGCTTGCCCACTCTGCGGGACTGGCGTCCGGGAACGTCGGGAGGACTCCCCGGAACTGCAGGGGTTGGCTTTTGGTGTGCCAGCCACCTGACCGGGAGTTCCCTCCCGTCGTCGTCGGTTGCTGGCCTCTCGCGGGGTGGGTCGGTAAGGCTACCTTTCCTGGACGATATTTCTCTCTCCCATTCGGTGTCGCTGGAAGTCCATCGCCAGATATTCCTATATTCAACATTTTATCCTTTGCGAAAATTCCCTCAGATATGATGGTTTAACCGCCATCATCGCAGAATAAATAACATCACAACTCAACCAATTTTGTCGTATCGATTTTACTAGCCTGATCTATTCTTGCTCTATATAGATATTTTTCAATTTTCTGGAAAATCATTCCAATTTTCAATTTTGTTTTCACCACCCTTGTCTGCAACCTGCGTGCTTGCCCTTGGGTGGTCTCCTGCTTTCATGGCCTCATGATCTTACGTTCCAATGTATAACGAAAAGCTCCGATACATCTCGGCATCGTACAATTCTGACTTTCATGGTTCATACGTCTCGGCACATCTCTCAGCTCTTTTTTGAGTGGTAAAACTCGATTTGGCCTGGTTTTAGAACCACAACCTTTCAATGTTTCAAGCGACCAAGTAGTGGTCACAGCAGATAAATCTGCTCTATCATCTTAGTTTTTTCATTTTGGTAAATTTCAATCCCCCTTTACGCCCAATTTCTATCTCACCAATTTTTTCACAACCCCTTTAATTTTGTATTTTCGACTTGGAGTTCTTGCCCTCCAATTTGTCCCACACCTTAGCAAAGACTGCATTACAAGGGATCCGGCAGGAGATCACCTTTTTGTAAGTTAAGTTTTTTCATCGCAAATTTTATGACAACCCCCACCTCCGGACTCCCGTGAACAGCAGCGCCCTATCGTTGGAGTCTGGAGGGAGTCGGATCCGAAGAACGGATGTTCATCTTGGGCCTGGGATGACCGCGAGGGGTTGGGTTACAGCCACCACCTTTACCATCTGTTTGTTCTTTGAACAACAAGCCATTGGGTCCTCACCCTTCGGGCTGGCCCGAGATGAGATAGCAGCTCCCTCTTACTGACAGGGAGACACGCCTCTCATTAGGGCAGGCTCTCTCTGCCAGTACGAGAGAGTGGCCAAGTTGATGCGGGACCGCGCTGACCTCTCATTAGGGTACAGGGGGGTCCAGCACTGATTTTGGCCGGCTAGCTCAGTCTCGGGCTAGACTCGGGTCGTGGGTCGTACCACATGTTGGGCACCCGCACAGAGCCCCTGACCTTTTTTCAGCTCCTTTGAGCTCGGGGGCCGAGCTCAAAGTACCTGATGGTGTTGTGGTCAGGGCCAAACATTGGCCCCGATTCTTTGTCCTGAAAAACATGAAGCATATATTTTAATTTTCACGCCGCCTATGGCTGGCTAAAAATTCTGAGTACGGCGGCTCAACCAAAAATTTACGGCGCCCGTTGACGGGTACCGCAAGGGGGCTGTCTCTCGGACTGCGAACGCAGAGTTTTGTAGCTAAAAATAGCACCAAAGCTCGGCGCTCGCAGCTCGAGGGACAGTTAAAGTGAAGAAAAATTGCGGCGCGGGCCTGGCGATCGAGGCAAAATGTGCACCTCGAGCCCGGTCCCACAGAAGAATTCACGCGAACGAGAAGCTCGAGCCGGCACCAAAAGTGCACGGTGCACTCAGCTGCCTCGAGCCAGGCCCCAGCCACAGCGGGAAGCGTAGCTCGATCCCGTTGGCATCGACTCGCACATCGGCGGGAAGCGCTTGATTGGCAGGCGCGGCGATGTGTGAGTGGATGGCAGCGGGATCGGCAACGGCACGCGCTGGAGGCACGCGGACGGGCGGCCGGCAGATCGAGGTGGCGTCGTTTTTTTCGAGGAGTCGGTCTGGAGTTTAGAAGGAGGTTGGTCGCGGAGTTCTTGTCGGGATCAAGCAAAAATTAATCAAAGAAAAAAGAAAAGTAGGTCGTGAAGTAGTACCGGGAAAAATTAACTTAAAGCGACCGTGTAAGAGAAAATAAAAGTAACCTCCGGAAAATTGAATAATTTAGACCGCGGACAAACTAAATAAAATCAAGAAAAACCGAAAACTCGCAAACACACGAATTCCGGCAAATACAATAACATAAACGGAAATAAGTTAATGAAACCGCGAAGAAAGAAAAAAAAAAAACAAAAAATTTTATAAATGATAAAAAGATAAGTGCCGACCAGCCAGTAAACTCAATCATGCGGATGCATTAAGTCGGTCACCTGTAGAAAAAGGACGGGAAGGGGACGTCGTGGCTGATAAAATGTTAGCTATCGGTGTTAGGGAAGAAGACTGGTTAGCGGTACTCCAAAACCAAGATCCACGATTAGCGGAAATAAAGAAGGTTCTGGAGGGAGAAATAACGATACATAATGATATGGATGGAATAAAAGGAAGTTTTGTGTTGGAGAAGGGGAGAGTTTTTAAAAAAACAAATATGGGAATCGTTTTGCAATACCTACAGCCAGTAGATGGCGAGTTATTAAGTCAGCGCATGACGACCGCGGACACCCGGGAGTAGATCGAACGCTAGAAAACTTGAATAAATATGTGTGGTTTCCAAAAATGAAACCAGTCGTCAAAAAGTATCTCGCTTCATGCTTCGATTGCCTCTACAATAAACGGGGAATTGATGAAACCAATTACCAGATTCATCCGCCAGAAAGACAACCAATACCATTCCATACCATTCACATTGATCGTTTAGGCCCGTTCCCAAAAGGTACAAGTGGGAATGTACACATTATCGGAGTCATAGACGCATTCTCGAAGTATGTTATATTGAGGGCAGTCAGGACAACATCAAGTAAGAGTGTCATTAAATGTTTGGAGGAAGTTACACAATATTTGGGAATGCCAACTCGGATTATCACCGATAGAGGTACTGCTTTCACATCAAAGGACTTTGGAAACTTCTGCCAGGACAATGATATTGAGCACGTCTTGACAGCTGTAAAAACTCCCCGAGCGAATGGCCAGATAGAACGGTATTTTAGAACTACGAAATTTGCAGTAACCGCAATGACAAAAGACTTAGATGGCAAGGATTGGGATCGCAATTTAGGAGCAATACAATGGGCTCTTAACACTCTTAAAAATGCTACGACAAACGTTACTCCACATCAACTTATATTAACGTATGAACCAAGGGATATTTTAAAGAACAAACTGCTCCTTTCGTTACACGGCACAATTCAAAAGGAAGAGGAAGAGAATACGCCAATAGCGGAGCTCAAAGAAAGGGTGTTGCAAAGAATTGCGGAAAGACAGCGGAAACAGGCGGACCAATTCAATATGCAACATCGGGCTCCCAGGGATTACAGGGAAGGTGACTTGGTGTTGGTCAGACACGAGGCGGTAGCAACAGGAACTTCACGTAAAATTCAGCCTAGGTTCAGAGGACCGTACGTGGTGAAAGCTGCCTTGGGCAATGATCGATATGTTCTTCAGGACACCAAGGAGCTTCAAGTAACAAGGAAGCCGTATGAGTCTGTCCACTCAGCAGAAAGGATGAAACCCTGGTGTAAATTAGAAGATTTGGAAGACATAGGTGACGATCTAGTCGTAGATGAAGAAGAAATGAACGAAGGGACGCAGCTAAATAAGACAGAAGCCTGAAATAAAATATTATAATGGAACAAGTTTAATGAAATACTAATAATAATAAAAAAAAAAAAAAAAATGAATGAATTCTGTTAAAGAAAAAGTGAAAGCGAAAATGAATAAAATTCTTTGGTTCACCTAAGCGAGGGTTTTTTTTGAAACTGATAAAGAGGAGGCGGGAGAAGAAAGGTAAAGTAGTGAGACTCAGTAATAAGAGTGAGGTAGGTAGCCGGGTGGTCAATTAACTGGTGAATATGGGCCATCGTCGGATGGTGGGCTGGCTATGCTAGCAGTAATTAGTAGAACCAGAGTGTTCTGGATATAGTAAGAGTTGGAAAGAGGATCCGTAAGGCTGCAGGCAGCAGGAACTGGAAGGGCTGTAAGGCTGTTGGTGCAGCAAGACCGGTGATAATTCCATAAGGCTGTTGGTGCAGCAGGAATGTAAAAGGGTGAGAATGAAGGGATTTTTCACCTTCGTCACTGAGGACAGTGACATGGCAGGTTGGCCGAACTGTTGCGAGTGGAATCGAAGTTAATCAGACGAAAGCCCGGTCTGTTAATTTCACTCAGATTCCGAGAATCAGAAAGGCTTTATGTCCTCCCGTGGCCGTGAGCGGTTAAGAATGCATTGGTAGAGAGTATTTATATAAATGGTGCATGGCTTGTAGATGTGTAGAATCGTAGGCTAACCAGACTAACCCATATAGCCAACATAGTCGTAGAAATAGGAAGTTAGTCAGAAAAGGGAAATAGGAATGACTCAATGACGCATGCTAGGATTGAGGATAAGGTACATAGCACGTAGGCCAGCGCAGAACATAATGAGTCATGCGTCGAAGGCTTAATGAAAACAGAATTGCGAGTTTAGAAGTTGTCGGTGCATTCATTCATTCGCAAGACGGGCACGGCCACGGGTCGACTGCAAGGAAAGTTTTGTAAATTTGAATCTTTGAGTGCTTACATAAGTGAACCTTGGAATAAAGATATATATAAATATAAATTGAACATTCAGAATTAAATATAGTGGATCTTTGGAAATAAATAAAGAAATTTAAACCAATCAAGGAACAAATAAGTGACAAGGCGCCCAACGGTCCAAGTTTGTAAACCCTAGTGTATAAGATGAAAAAAAATAACCAAATAATAAAATAACAGGTATGTCAACGTAACTTAATTTTTATTTTCTCTGTCCTCCTTCTCCGCTCGATTTCAGCCAGCGTGGGTGATGATGATCAGCTTGATGACATGATCTAAAAGTTAAATTCTTTAAGGGACCTCCCCATACTTTTGAATGGCCAAGGGGAGGTCAAAGGGTGGTTGGGGCATAGGCCAGTGGGGGTTCATCTCGACCAGAACCCCCCGTCAGAGTCAACCGCAGGCAGTAGCAGGGATTCGGCCTGCACTGTCATTTTCCGCCCCTTATCGCTTTTGTCGTTCCGTCGCGGGAGAATTTTCGTTGTTGGTGGGCCGTTCCGGTGGCGCAGAGCGGCATTATGGCAAACCCCCCCACTCGCTACCGCGATGCTAGCCTGCCAGCTCCCGCAACCGCATACCCCCGGACGAGGTGCTTTAGCCGGGCCCTCGAGGTACCAACCCGCAACAACTATGGCGCCCAACGTTGTGTGACCATCCCAGGAGAGCAATCACGTTGGCGCCTGTAACAAATATGGCGCCCAACGTGGGGCCATCCTATCCCTTCCTATTGAGCCTAGGGCTCCCAAATTTCACTTACCTTCCCTTCTTCCATCGAGGCCCTATTGGTGACTCCCGTGGCTGGAGGCTTTAGGAGGCCTCTTGAGAATTGAGGATGCTGGCTTCATCAGCCAGCAAGCCTACTCGAGGTCTCCGGGAGGCTCCATCCTAGGAAGAAACTGGTAGTGGGGGTTTCTTGCCGGCAGACCCTGTCGGGCCTGCGTGGTGGAGACGTCTGAAGTCCTCCCCGGAATTGCAGGAGTTGGCTATTTGGTGAGCCAGCTACCTGACCGGGAGGATCCTTCGTTCGTTCCCCGCCTCGCAGTCCCTGCCGGTGAACTGGTAAGGCTCCTTCCCTCACCACATCCCATCGCAGGCTGAATGCTCGGTGGCTTGTGGTTGACTCTGAAAGTTAAAATTTCATTTTTTTCATTCCACTTACCTTCATCGTTGCTGGAGGAGAGAAGGAGAGGTGGGACCAGAGAAGTTTTGGAAGGCTTGAAAAATTTTAAGAGCATTTATTTAAAATATATAATACATTCGAACATAACGTAAAAGAAAAAGAGAAGAAGAAAAAACCTGTAATGTAACTAATAAGAAAATTTGACAAACTGTATTAATCTCGTATATATTTGGTTAAAAAAATATAAAAATCAAGAGAAATTGAAAAAAGTTTAAAAGGCCAAATGAAATACTTTTTATATTTGTAAATTTCAATAAATTTGAACGAAAATTATTACCAGAATATAAGAAATTTTGATATGGTAAATTTATAAATTTTTGTAGGACAAGTCAAAGGAAAGACTTGTCAATCTACTGTATCTAGAAATACCTCATTTAAATTTTTTGCCATAATATTTGAGAAAATTTTTTTTTGTACAATTGTAATAACATTGTAATAACCTGATTGTAATTCCTTGGCACTGGCGTTTCGGTTCGTTTTGCGACAATAATTCTATTTCGGGTCGAGATCCTAAATATCGCCTGAGCATCGGATTGCGTTTTGCGTCTTGCTCCGAATAATACGAAATTCTCTGTTATTATCGGTATTATCAAATTTAATCGTTTCGTATCGGCTGGGTCACGCGTTTAAAAATGGCGAAGAATCCCTCTAATACGCGGCTATCGGCGCGACAATTATTTCCGCCGGGAGATTCCGAGGGCGCGAACGACGACACGCCGCGGGCCGAGACAACACCCGTCGAACAGCTGCGAAATATCGACATTGGAACGGTCGAGCCTGAGCCGCTCCTCAGCTTAGCCGAACGCCCTAGATTTACTACCTCGGTACCCTCTACTACGCAACCAGCTCCACCTTTAGGCAGGGTAGACATACCACCTTCGTTCTACCACAGACCACCTCCCCCGGTGGTTGAGCCTCACGGGTCACATTCAAATCACAGACGTTGCAGTAGCCCAATTCGCAATTGGAAGCTGCAATACGACGGTGATAACAAAAAGCTAAATTTGGAAGAATTTATCTTCCGGGCTGAAACTTTGAACCGCAACACCCTTCAAGGCAAGTAAATTGGCACTTTCCATGCCAAGGATATCAAACCATGACCTCCTATACCAATCTGTCCTGTAAATTAATTATCAATTCTAAAAATTTTTTGTTGATTCCGTTATAAATTGGGAAACTCCACCGCGGCAATCCGTAATGGAGCTTCTCCTCCTATCCAAATGTTTTTTCGGTAGCCCTAAGAAGGTATCCGACCAGCTTAACACCCTTTTTAAACCCCCTTTACCCCATCCCAATTATAGTTCCTTATCCATAATCCCATCCTATCCAATACCCATCCTTTAAATTTTTATCAGTTTTCCTCCCACCTTCTATTCAAGAGGCCCGGCCTGCAACCTTCGGGGTTGAGGGTGACCCGGAACCTCTTGAGAATTGAGGATGTTGGCTTCGTCAGCCAGCAAGCCTACTCGGGGTTTCGGGGATCTCTCTACCTCGAGGGGAACAGGTTGGGAGGGGCTTTGCTTGCCCACTCTGCGGGACTGGCGTCCGGGAACGTCGGGAGGACTCCCCGGAACTGCAGGGGTTGGCTTTTGGTGTGCCAGCCACCTGACCGGGAGTTCCCTCCCGTCGTCGTCGGTTGCTGGCCTCTCGCGGGGTGAGTCGGTAAGGCTACCTTTCCTGGACGATATTTCTCTCTCCCATTCGGTGTCGCTGGAAGTCCATCGCCAGATATTCCTATATTCAACATTTTATCCTTTGCGAAAATTCCCTCAGATATGATAGTTTAACCGCCATCATCGCAGAATAAATAACATCACAACTCAACCAATTTTGTCGTATCGATTTTACTAGCCTGATCTATTCTTGCTCTATATAGATATTTTTCAATTTTCTGGAAAATCATTCCAATTTTCAATTTTGTTTTCACCACCCTTGTCTGCAACCTGCGTGCTTGCCCTTGGGTGGTCTCCTGCTTTCATGGCCTCATGATCTTACGTTCCAATGTATAACGAAAAGCTCCGACACATCTCGGCATCGTACAATTCTGACTTTCATGGTTCATACGTCTCGGCACATCTCTCAGCTCTTTTTTGAGTGGTAAAACTCGATTTGGCCTGGTTTTAGAACCACAACCTTTCAATGTTTCAAGCGACCAAGTAGTGGTCACAGCAGATAAATCTGCTCTATCATCTTAGTTTTTTCATTTTGGTAAATTTCAATCCCCCTTTACGCCCAATTTCTATCTCACCAATTTTTTCACAACCCCTTTAATTTTGTATTTTCGACTTGGAGTTCTTGCCCTCCAATTTGTCCCACACCTTAGCAAAGACTGCATTACAAGGGATCCGGCAGGAGATCACCTTTTTGTAAGTTAAGTTTTTTCATCGCAAATTTTATGACAACCCCCACCTCCGGACTCCCGTGAACAGCAGCGCCCTATCGTTGGAGTCTGGAGGGAGTCGGATCCGAAGAACGGATGTTCATCTTGGGCCTGGGATGACCGCGAGGGGTTGGGTTACAGCCACCACCTTTACCATCTGTTTGTTCTTTGAACAACAAGCCATTGGGTCCTCACCCTTCGGGCTGGCCCGAGATGAGATAGCAGCTCCCTCTTACTGACAGGGAGACCCGCCTCTCATTAGGGCAGGCTCTCTCTGCCAGTACGAGAGAGTGGCCAAGTTGATGCGGGACCGCGCTGACCTCTCATTAGGGTACAGGGGGGTCCAGCACTGATTTTGGCCGGCTAGCTCAGTCTCGGGCTAGACTCGGGTCGTGGGTCGTACCACATGTTGGGCACCCGCACAGAGCCCCTGACCTTTTTTCAGCTCCTTTGAGCTCGGGGGCCGAGCTCAAAGTACCTGATGGTGTTGTGGTCAGGGCCAAACATTGGCCCCGATTCTTTGTCCTGAAAAACATGAAGCATATATTTTAATTTTCACGCCGCCTATGGCTGGCTAAAAATTCTGAGTACGGCGGCTCAACCAAAAATTTACGGCGCCCGTTGACGGGTACCGCAAGGGGGCTGTCTCTCGGACTGCGAACGCAGAGTTTTGTAGCTAAAAATAGCACCAAAGCTCGGCGCTCGCAGCTCGAGGGACAGTTAAAGTGAAGAAAAATTGCGGCGCGGGCCTGGCGATCGAGGCAAAATGTGCACCTCGAGCCCGGTCCCACAGAAGAATTCACGCGAACGAGAAGCTCGAGCCGGCACCAAAAGTGCACGGTGCACTCAGCTGCCTCGAGCCAGGCCCCAGCCACAGCGGGAAGCGTAGCTCGATCCCGTTGGCATCGACTCGCACATCGGCGGGAAGCGCTTGATTGGCAGGCGCGGCGATGTGTGAGTGGATGGCAGCGGGATCGGCAACGGCACGCGCTGGAGGCACGCGGACGGGCGGCCGGCAGATCGAGGTGGCGTCGTTTTTTTCGAGGAGTCGGTCTGGAGTTTAGAAGGAGGTTGGTCGCGGAGTTCTTGTCGGGATCAAGCAAAAATTAATCAAAGAAAAAAGAAAAGTAGGTCGTGAAGTAGTACCGGGAAAAATTAACTTAAAGCGACCGTGTAAGAGAAAATAAAAGTAACCTCCGGAAAATTGAATAATTTAGACCGCGGACAAACTAAATAAAATCAAGAAAAACCGAAAACTCGCAAACACACGAATTCCGGCAAATACAATAACATAAACGGAAATAAGTTAATGAAACCGCGAAGAAAGAAAAAAAAAAACAAAAAATTTTATAAATGATAAAAAGATAAGTGCCGTGAGAAGTTAAAAAAGTGCCGGCAAGAAGAAAAAAAAACGAAAAAAGAACGGTTCGCCATAATCCCGCGAAACTTAAGTTTTATTCACCATGCCAAGACAGTGTCGTGCCAAATCTGTAAGCAATAAAAGGATTTTAATTAGGAACTCTGCCATGTGAGACTAGCTCTAGACAATTGAATTACCTGTTTGAACCCAGTTGAGCTGTAAGAAAAAAAAAAGGGGACAAACTATTAGTAAGTGTTATGTAAGTCTTAGGGTAAGGAAGCAGTTACCGTTAAGGGTGCATCCGACATCTCAGGAAATCGGTGAATCTGAAAATAAAGAAAAAAAAAAGTTACAAACTATCATTAAAGAACATACAAGACTAAATTAAATTGAGAGTGTTAATTACCGTATAAGCTTAAATTTTAAGTGAACAATTAAACCCACGAACTAGACATATAAGTGAACCTTGGAATAAAGATATATATAAATATAAATTGAACATTCAGAATTAAATAAGTGGACCTTTGGAAATAAATAAAAAAATTTAAACCAATCAAGGAACAAATAAGTGACAACATAAAACCAACAAAATTAATAAATACGCGACAACATAAAAACAACAACAAATAAATAAAAATACAAACCTTTTATGACCGACCTGAAGCACCTGGGACACACCGGCACCACGTCGGGGCCACAAGAAGATGCATGGTGTCGGGCGGCCGCAACGGCAGCTTTACCAGCAGCGACGTCATCAACAGCCGCAGCAACATCAACAGCAGCAGCATCACCTGCAGCGGAAGCAGCAAGGCGCCCCGGTCCAAGTTTGTAAACCCTAGTGTATAAGATGAAAAAAATTAACAAAATAATAAAATAACAGGTATGTCAACGTAACTTAATTTTTATTTTCTCTGAGTCCTCCTTCTCCGCTCGATTTCAGCCAGCGTGGGTGATGATGATCAGCTTGATGACATGATCTAAAAGTTAAATTCTTTAAGGGACCTCCCCATACTTTTGAATGGCCAAGGGGAGGTCAAAGGGTGGTTGGGGCATAGGCCAGTGGGGGTTCATCTCGACCAGAACCCCCCGTCAGAGTCAACCGCAGGCAGTAGCAGGGATTCGGCCTGCACTGTCATTTTCCGCCCCTTATCGCTTTTGTCGTTCCGTCGCGGGAGAATTTTCGTTGTTGGTGGGCCGTTCCGGTGGCGCAGAGCGGCATTATGGCAAACCCCCCCACTCGCTGCCGCGATGCTAGCCTGTCAGCTCCCGCAGCCGCATACCCCCGGACGAGGTGCTTTAGCCGGGCCCTCGAGGTACCAACCCGCAACATAGGATATGGTGATTTATTTTATTAACCTTGTTAGCTTTTCGAATCTGAGGAAAAAATTTGGGATTCTTCATGTGAGGATGATGATGAATTATTATCAATATTCTCCACGGATACATCATCTTCAGGAATAAATTTTGAGGAGCACAACGTCATCACCGATTTCATAAATGTGATTAATAGTTACACCGACGTTAACTTTCAGAGAAATTTTCTCTTGAATCGATCTACTGTAAATCATTTAATAGGTATTATATCCATTCCTAAATATTGTGTGTGATTCTAATTCTTGAATTTTCAGATATACACAAGACATCGGATGGTGAGAGAAATAAACAAAAAGGAGGGCGAAGATCTATTGGCGCAGAAAAACACATTTATATTTTTTTGTGGTACATGGGAAATACAAACACGTTTCGCGAGTTGGGCAACTTATTTGGGATTGCGAAATCGGCAGCTTGGTACGTAGTGGTGAAAGTGTCCGGTTGGTTAATAAAAATTGGGCACAATTATATCAAATTGCTCCCATATCAAAATTAGAGCTTCCCTAGTACGAAAGAAATGCTATTTTTATCGAAAGCATTATTATAGTGTTCATCTTCAAGCAGTTGTGGATATAAATAAAAAATTTATCGATATATTTGCCGGTGAGACTGGATCATTACATGATAGTTGAGTTTTGAGACGATCAAAATTATTCAGTGAAGCTCATACAAATAAAGAAACAACATTTCCGCACAGTTCTGTAAAACTTGGGGACTCAGCATACCCTACGTTAGATTGGCTTATACCACCATTTAGAGACAATGGAAATGTGTCCCCTGAAGCTACGCAGTTCAACACTATACATTCTTCAGCAAGAATAGTTATTGAAAACGCCTTTGGTTTACTAAAAACTAGATTTCGGCGATTGCTTCATTTCACTGAACAGATAAATTTAAAATTAGTTGTAAACCTTATTGTTGCTGGTTGCATTTTGCACAATATTTGTTTAAGTGAAAATGATGATTTTATAGAATCCATAAACATAGATGAAGGAAACGTTATAGAATTAAGTGAAGAAGCAAACGTAGAAAATAATTCCCAACAGCAAATTAACAAGAGTAAAGAGACAACAAATTATTAACTATTTAATTAGCAAGGGTGACATAATGTCCCAAAGAAATTAATTGTAAAAGTAAAAAGAGCTCAACCTAATGTTAAATGTTTTTTTATTTATTATATTTTGTTGTTTTTATAAATTAATTCATTTTTCTGATCCTGTAAAAAAGAAACAAGATATCAGATAATTTTATTTCCGCCATATTTGTGATCGTATTACCTTTTTTATTTATTAATTCCCTCAGCAACTTCATTTTTTCTTCGTGCTGGCTCCTCGTTCCTCCAGTAATTTCTGAAACCGTTCTTTCTTAGCCTCTTCTGTTTGAATTATATACCTACGACTGGAGAATGTCTTCTTTCCACTTCAAATGTTCAATTTTTTTTAACACCATTCTGCATTCGCACTTCTGCGTTTTTTTTATATAAATGGGGATGGTGAATACGGATGTGATGTAGATGGGGATGGTGAATGTGGTGACGGAAGGGATGGCGGGGATGCAGACTGTGAGAGGGGAAGCAAAATGGACAAAGCAGAATTCGAGGATTGCGACGGAAGCAGCGGAGTTGTTTCACCTAACCCGGATTGGCTCGATGTCGTCACTTCCAAAGGCCCAATTGGTTCGCCTCTCAAATTCAGCGTTATGTCGTTGGAAATATTCGGCTGGTCGCCAAACATTTCCTCTAACTCTTTTTGAAACGGAATTGAGACAGGTGCGTTGCCGGTTAAGCGATTACCATCTTTGGCTGCTTTATACGCCCTCAATAAATTTTTTAATTTATTTTGCAGCCCCTCGACAGTGGTTGGTTCTGACTAAGAAAATATTGTTGCAGTCCCTGCAAAGAAAAAGAGAACGAATTACACTCTTTATTCGTGGGTTACTAACTTACCTCTTGCAGGGAAATATTTAGTACTCCTCCAGCCCTCCCCTAGCGCCTTCAGCGGAATTTAGACCAGCTGAAGGTCAAGGCCGGAAGAGCAGCGCGGTCGTTGATCCAGCCATCTTTGATGTGACCGGCAAGTAGGGCAGACCGTGAGTTTTCTTTTGGCGATCGTTTTCTCCTAAAAAAGTTTAAGTAAAGATTAGAAACTTGTGTGAACTGTAAAGAGATATTACCAAATTCAATTGTAGTGAATTGTCGAGCCGTGGTCGCGACAAATAAAGTGGGTATTCATAAAGCCCGGTGATTAATTGTGGGCCCCGAGTGTCGCAAGTGCCTCCCGAGCAACTTTCCAGGAGTGAAGTGCCGTACCCGAGCGAGCCCAGGACTCAAGCGCGATTAAGCCCGTGTTGGCCCATCCCACGGGACTAAAGGTAAGTGCCGTGCCCTATTTTATAATCATAACCGCGGAAAGTGTCCGGAGGTTGGCCGATTTTCGGTGTACCGGGAGAAGCAAGTTGGGTGACAGAAACAGCTGCACAAATTTCGCAGCACGTAAAATCTGCCATCAGCTGTGCAGGGCGCTCCGCTGATCGGGCCCCCTTGCCACCCACTGCATCAGTTCAGCATCACCGGCGGGTTGCTGCAACATCTCGTCTCTCCGCGCGCGAGCCACTCTAATATAACACCTGCACACACACACACGCAGTCCACCGCGGCCATACTGGGACGTGATCTCCGCGCCGAAGTAAACAAAACAAACACTTCCCAGCCACCAAAGTAATCCAGGGAAAGCCTGGCGTAAACGGCGCGCCGGTATCCACTCCTGTGTCGCCCCGTGCCCTCCTGGTACGCTGTCAACTGCTCCCCAGTGATATCTGGCCTCCCGCAGTTCCTCAGTAGCCCCTGAAAAGGTAAACAAACCGATCACTGGGGCCCCCTGAATTGCCTGCGGGCACAATTGTTCCCGTCGCAACACACTCACCGCACAAAGCACTACACGGCACCAAAACACCGCACGTCCCCGAATTTCCGAATTATTACTTATAGTATTACTTGTAGCTCCTAGTTTGAGCTGACTTTCGGCGCACCAGCACAACACCGCCGCCGAGAAAAACAACAAACTTGCGTGCCGAGCTAATTCTGACAGCAGTCTGTGGGCAGGGTTGCCAGATTGCTTTGCCGGTCGAGCTTCGGAGTTTTTGCCTCCAATTTTATTTCGCCACCAAAATTATAAAGTCTCCCTCTCAGACTAATTCACGTCGGTTTAATAAATTAAACCGAGGCCGCTACGGTAACAATATTAATAATTTATGTAACTGCAATGTTCACTTCATTAATTAATTCTGACATACCAATATATTTTGCCCAATGAGATCTTCCAGGACATTCGACATGGCAAATTTTTTCCTCCTCGGGTGGTCGAATTCAGACTTCCTAGCTAAATAAGCTGCCAGAAAAGCCTTCGTTTCACTAAATGTCCAAATGTGACGATGTCTTAAATTAGAAAACATATTTAAAACTAACAATTCCGAAATCCGGAACATGTTTGAACAATTTATTGACATCTTTTCAGCTATTCTCGCAACTGCAAAATCGGGCAAAAGGATCTCGGGCAAATGGTTGTTGGGCAAATAGTTTCGGGAATTTGCTGTCGGGTAACTGAACGGGAATAATTGCAGACTGTATAGGCATTATTTTAATTTTCAAATTTACGTATAATTTTAAATGTACATTACCTGGAATTTTTCTGGCTCATCTTGATAACTTAGTAACTCGATGTCAACAAAACTTTCTGACAGTTTAAAATTCCAATCAGAATGTAAGGGCGACAACATTTGAGAAACAAATTTCGACGCCACCGCCTCTCTTAGAATATTTTGGAACTATTTAAGTAGTTCTTTGATCATGAACCGGAGAAATAGGTGGGTTAGGACTTGTTGTTGTATTTACATGTAAAGCGCCTGAACTACACCCAGAACTGGATGAAAAGAACGCAGCTACTGTCTACTTCTCGCAAAATTCTCAATTCGCGTTTGGGTAACGGTACCAAGGTCACTAAAACTTTAGCGAATACGTCATGAGTGCCACATCTTATTCTGGGTAGTCTTTGGTTGCACCGAGCGGAACTCGAAAGCAAAGACTATCCAGAATAAGATGTGACACTCATGACGTATTCGCTAAAGTTTTAGTGACCTTGGTACCGTTAATCCAGCGAGAATTGAAAATTTTGTGAGAAGTAGATGGTAATACGAAGCTCATATCAAACAAAGGGATAAAAATTTGAGGGGAACTGGAACGAAAATGGAAACACTTGCATAGGGTGCCTCTTTATTTATTTACAAATTTACGATACCGGCATCTCATTATACAATTTTCCTAAAATTGTTAAAACAAACAAAATTGTTTTACTTAAGTTCATAGCAAAACATGCAAATTCTTATTTACAAATTAATTTCTGTGATCGTACCTTTTTTCGAAATAATTTCACAAGTTTTAAAATTTCTCTCAGAAAATCAAGCCCACCTTGTTCTCGCCCGCTGGAGCCACACACAATCATAATGGTTGAGGCTGAAAAGCAAAAACAAAATCGGGGTATCCGTATTTAAGGCCTCTTATGGGAGTTTACGTAAGGAATGGCAGGCAGTAGTGTTTTGCTGCTTTATCTAAGGCGAAATTTATTTATACCCAATTTTCGGAAATGCATATGGAATAGTGGTTTGGCTTAGTATAGAGAGTGTCACTTATTCTGGATAATCTTTGGGCGCTACGCACACGGGTTAAGGCCTGCGCCCATACGATGCAGCAGCCTGCGTCATGCATGCTTTTAGGCTCTTGACGGATGAAAATATTGAAATTCATGCTTTCTTATGGAGCTTCGCCTATAAGCGATGCATGTCATGTCAATGCATCGACGCATCAAAATGTTGAACATTTTTCAATATTTTCATCCGTCAAGACGCATCAACCGGTTTGAGCCTAGGTTGAACTTTCAAACTTGCAAGTTCAAAGTTGTGCAGTCACAGATGGCTGTTTACATCCTGGCAAAGTGTACCTGAAACATTGGACGCACCTAATAGCAGAATTCCTATTAAACGAAATTTAATTAATTTAGTAAGATCCATTTTTATATTTTTAATATTCAAAATTGCTCCTTCAATAAAATTCCCGCGCTGTGTTGTGGCCAGAGATAACGAATAACTAGATGTGAAGCGGCCCATCAATGCACGGCACAACTTTTTATAGCTCAGTGAATGAACTTTCTGAAACGCATCTGATATCTTCTCTAATGTTTCAGGGCTTTTGTTGCGTCAATCGTGTGTTCGAAGCTACTGAACAAATGCAACAATTTTTCTCAGCTTTTCTGCCTCTCTTTCAATTTTCTGTTGTGCTGCGCAAGGGGCTTGTCGGACTGCCCTAACGTGAAGCGTGAGGGAGTTGAATATTTCTAGGAATAGTCTGAGTTGCGTGCTCTCAATGAAAAAAGAACACTGATTCATGAGATTTGAACTATCTAGTGAAACTCTAATTTTTTGTTTTAGGTGATTTTCATTGTTTTAAAGAATTATTTAAAAAAGAATTTCGATTGCGATGCACCGGCCCTTACACTTGATGGAACAAGTGGAGGCAAATTGTAGGCGTCAATCAACAATGCGAAATTGACAGCTTTTTATACAATTTTAGTTTTACATATCTAATTTATATTTTGTACTCCTTAAGGATTTCTGTACTTCAAGCTTGTAAACAAGTAATAAATTTAACTAATTCCTTTTAATCAATCCAAAATGTTTCTTTAGTAGATTGAAATTAAAAAAAAAATGTTTACAAACTATTGTTTTAAAAGAATTTTTTAAGTCAATGAAAAATCGGAGTTTCATTAGATAATTCAAACCTCATGTATCTCTCCGTGTGTCTTTTTCCCTTGAAGATTTCATTCATTGATTGAGCAGAGCACGCAACTCAGAGAATTCCTAGAAAAATTCAACTCCCTCACGCCTCACGTTAGGGCAGTCGCACAAGCTCCTTGCGCAGAACAACAGCTGACGGACGGCTCAAACTCGAGAGAGGAGGAAGAGATATCTCGCCGCCACGCCATGTTCATACCCATACATCTTTGATCCCTGTCTAATACGAAATATTTCGCAGCCAGCCATAACAGTGTGTTGGCGATTTGATTCAATAAATGTGACTAGACACGAAATTGCGAAACAATTAAGTGCAACTTAATGCCAATCGCAATGTTGCTAGGTGTTGCTGGTAAACAGCTTTCTATCAGGGGGCCATCAGCTCGTTGTGAGCTAAAGTTTCGTTCGCACCGAATAACATTACGAGTTCACATCTATGATTGTGGCTGTGCTGTGGTTGTGTTGTGGCTGTGCTGTGACTATTTACAATTTGTGGCACTGTCAGATGACGCATCTCTTGGGCGAACCTCTGAATTGCCATGCAGCAGCAGAGATAACGAATTCGTTATCTCTGGCAGCAGCATGCATCGAGATCCATCAAGAGCTTAAAAGTTTGATGCATGACGCAGGCTGCTGCATCGAATGGGCGCAGGCCTTTACAGAGTCGCGGCGCCGTTCTTTGCCGTTTTCCTTCCCGCAGCACCAGACCAGCAGTCGTACTGAAGAGAGTGCCCCATAAAAAGAGAATTCTAAATAAATGCCTTTTGCCTGAGAAACTCTAATTTCATGATGCGAATTTCTATTGGATTGCACATCTATACATATATTCGTTATCTCTGCTAATACTCTATGAATATTAGCATTCAATAAAGTTTATTTTTTGGGACGGCACCACTAAGTTTATTTGTAATACATAGGTTCATGAAACTGAAAAAGGATGAAACAATTATTTAAAGGCAAAAGAATTTCTTGACAAAATTATTTTGGGCAAAGGGCAAAGCGTTTTATAGAGAGTACGTAATTGTTGTTCTGAAAGTAAAGTTAATTGAATTTCGGGGCTGAGAATTTCACTCGTAATACCCTCGACACACTATGACTGAAATTGTGAATTTCGATCTCAATTTCGCGACCCCCTGACACATTGCTCTCATAATTTCAAATGTCATATTTTACAAAACTGGAAAAAATGGACAGCTACATCCGTGTTTTAAATGTAATCAACCAACAAAACCGTGATATCTTACATATAGCAGACTTAATGTTACAGCAAAATAAGTTCGAAGCCAGAATTAAGTGGTAAGCGCGCCACCTGCCGCAAACATTTCATATCATTTTCTTAATTTCGGACGAAATTGGGCAGTGATACCTCCATTTCCAAATTGAGTTGAAATGTGGGTCGAAATTGAGAAGAGAGCCGAAATTCTAAATTTCAGTCATAGTGTGTCGGGGGTATAAGTTTGTTTGAATTATTTGTGTATATTAGAAGAACCTCACCTAAAATAATTCTTTATAGTAATTTGCCATGAGAGAATAAATTTAGCCAATAGAAACTTTCAGAATGTTCCCCTCGGACTCAGTAGATACAATTTCTTTCAGTTTATTAGGCATCTTACGCATTCTTTCTTAAAGCCATAAATGATAAAACAAATTGAAAATGCTTTCAAACTTCATCTTTGGGAAAAGGAAAATACCCCAAAACTCTGTTCAAAGCTATCAAATCGATCAACGAGAAAACCATTTCCAATATCGTCAAATCAATCACTTGTCTTCTTTTTAGGAGACTCATGGCTACGTTATCAATTGTTACGTATTTTCACTAATTCTATCAATGTGAAAAGTTTCTCTGCCTTCAGATGCAAAGCATGGGGAAAAACGTCTGTGAAATACGCCTAGGTTGTTTGTAGCAAACAAACAAACACCAAGAATGAGATAACGTGGATAAATAACCAAATAAGTTTTTGCTAGGGATCACACATTTTATTAGGTAATGTTATTTATATTTTAAAACTCTAAACTACATCGAAGTTAAAAAAAATACATTAAATTAACTACAGCGAATATATGTATGCTTCAATGGCATTTTAATCTCCTAAAAGTATCGAAAGTTTGAATGCCGTTCCGCATAAATAAAATCGAAAGAACTATAGCAAATAAAATCATTTTGCAATGTGTTGTTGCTATTGTTGCCGAGCCCGAATTTGAAATGTCCGGATTTAAAAAAGCTGTAATATTTTTGGTTTATGGAAACGAGATTTTATAATACACTAGCTGAGTTACCCGGTTTCACCCGGTACGGTATATTATAAGAACTACCTTATTAAAGATCCTTGAAATGCTCGACTTTCGTAAAAAATTTTATGACTTATGGTCGCCATATTGGGTCTGCCATTTTGAATTTCCAAATTTTAATAGCAGATTCGAAATTAGCGATATCAAAATACCCATAGTACTAAATTTCACTTAAATTCGTTGAAGTTCTAAAATTTTTGGACGCCATATTGGATTCGCCATCTTTAGTTTCCAAATTTCGAGCTTAGATTCGCAATTAGCACCTCCAAAATCCTCCAAATACTAATTTTCATGGCAATCCCTTAATATTTACAATTTGTGGCCGCCATCTTGGGTCCGTCATTTTTAAACCCGCGAATAAAAAGTACCCTAAATGTTAAGGACGTTCCCAAGAAAATCAATTTTCTTAGGATTTTTTTTAAACTTTAAATACACATACTTATAAGTGTCCTTTATACGTAGAAACTTTTTTCAATGACTCTTGCGGGACTAAATTTCGAAATATCGAGTATTGAAATTTACATATCTGACATGGGAACCCTATCCCGATCGATGATAAAGCGAATGTTTTATTAAATAACAATAGTAATTTTCTTACAATTGTTTTAAAAAACTGATAACTATTAATTAAAGATATAACGAATATCTTCCTGTAAAAATCACTATGGCAAGCGGTATTGGTTTTGTTATAAAACATATTATAATTGAACTAAGTGAGCTAATTTTCGATGACTTTCACTTCTCGTGAAGTGAGAGACGGCGACTTGGCAGGCGACGCAATGAAATCATTTTTGTAGTTCTGCGCGTGTGAGCGGAGGCGAAAGAGTGTACTGCTGTACTGCTCTTTGGGAACGTCCTTAAGTCACTTAAAAAATGAAAATAATGGGACCTCTCTTTCCTTCTCACTTTTTCTCTATCTCTTACTTTCTCGCACCGTCTCGCCACTACTTTCCGTCCACTCTTTCTGACGCCATGATGCCATCACAGCTGATCCCGACGACACGTTCTTGTTTGTATGTGTACAACGCTTGGGTTAGTTAATTGTGCTCCAAAAAAAGTTTTATGAATGAATCGCAATAAGTTCTATATGTGCTATAACAACGGATGATAATAGTGCGAAATGTGTATTTTGTGAACAAAAAATTTGAAAAAGTTATAAAATTTACGTCGGAAACAATTAATTTTTTTTCAAATGGTCAGATTAAGAAAATTCCTCCCCATAATTGTCAGATTACGGGTCAGCATGAGAAGGACATCAAGCTGAACTGACTGTATGTTAATCTGACGCGCTCGAGGATTTCAATGTCACGATTTTTTTTTGCGTTTTGAAAAATCAGCAATGAGGTTTGGTCGCGTCCAAATCGTCAGTCTTTGAAATGGGAGCTCCTTTAGAGTCTACTTAACACCTCTTCTGAAAATCTGACGCGCTCGAGTAAATTTTCTTCTTCTTATTTTTTACCTCTTCGTACGGTCATCCCCACCATTTAAACCGGCAGAATAATATTCCTCCGTCATCAGAGACACGTGGCGCTTATACACTATTAATATCTGACGCGCTCGAGTATTTCCATGTGACTGTTTTTTTTTACATTTTTGATAGCCTGTAGTCACTCCCCCCACCGCTGAAAGTGAAAACATGATATAACCTTTTTTTCTTTCTACCATATAATCTTCGAAATCCAATAGGTCCCCACGACGCTCGAGTAACTACAAATTTAGCATCGCGGGCTCCCCTTCTATAAGTAACTTATTTTGAGTCGGCGCCAAACTTCTTTGAAGTAATTTAATGATCTTCGTTGATTGTTTGTCTTATTTTTCACTTTTCAGCTTCTTTGCTTTACCTTTAGGGGTAGACTTTTTTTCCAAATTTATATGGGACCAATTTCGAGGTATTTTTTTTTTTTTTTTTTTTTTTGGGAGGGAGGTGAAATGCATTTACGCACTTAGGAACTACCCCGTCGTGCCGGACTCCCTTTCGGACTACCGGCTAAAACACCCCCCTTGTCGCATCGGGGAAACTAGCGTGGAACTGTTTAGCACATTACTTCGGGCTAGACCCCTTTTTCCTAAGCCTGGTGGCTCTCTCCTGGGATCATAAGTGCTTCATGTCTCTCCAGGTCCACTTTCTTTGCCCGAAGTATGTGCTGCACCCGATGCGATACCACTGCCCAGTTATCCTCCGTCTGAGGCATGATGTCCACTATCGTCTCGAGTAAGATCTCCCCGGCCTCTGCTGGTATTTCCTCCTTCCACCACCTCCATCTGGCGCACTGGAAGAAGGTGTGTTCTGCGTCATCTTTTTCCCCGGGGCAGTACAGACAGTTGTCTGACTCCGCTTTTCCGATTTTGTACAGGTATCCCCTGAAGTATCCGTGGCCGCTCAAAAGCTGCGTCAGATAGTAGTCCGTCTCTCCGTGTCCTCTCGTTAGCCAGCGGTTGATATCGCCGATGAGGCATGCCGTCCATCAGCCTCTTGTTTCCCGTTCCCAGGTATCCTGCCAGGCTGCCATCGTGTGTCGTCTCTCCTCTGTGGTCATTGCTTCCCTGCCCGCTTCGTGCTTCCTGTGGAAGACTGACCTGCGCTCCTTAGCGAGCAGGTGAATCGGGATGACTCCGGCTATGACTAGGATCGCTGGAAGAAGTGCAAAATGAACGATGAGAAGGCCGAGATACTTCACCGCCGGTTTGCTGTTTACAAGCTCTTCGCCAACTTGCGTCGGGATTCTCTCCTTCGATTATGTTACGCATTACCCGGTTTAGTTTTAGTTGCGCCTGGTAGACATCACGCGCGGCGATGAGTATGGCGACGTCATCCGCGTAGCCGACTAGGTCTGTTTCCTCTGGTATTTCTATCCGAAGCAAGCAGTCGTAGGTGGCGATCTAGAGGTCAGGTCCCAGGATCGATCCCTGTGCTGCTCCTAACGTCAGCCTCTTTATGCGTTGACCCTCCTTCGTCTCATAAAGCAGGTACCGGTCCTTCAGGTAGTTGTCAACCACCCGAAGGAGGTATCTAGGTATCTGGAAGAAGCCGTCAAGGGCCTTCAGCATATCCGCTGAATTGAAGGTGTGTTTTACGTCGAGCGTCACCAGCAGTACCACCCTGCGCGAGGGGTGGTTGTGGTCCTCGACTTTTTTTACTGCCTCCGCTACCTCCGTAGAAAGCCCCGCCCTGAAACCATACTAATTCGGCGAGAGGTCTCCAGCGTTGCGGATCGCTGCCTTGAGCCGGGTCCTGATGAGCTTCTCGTATACTTTTCTGGCGGTATCCAGCATGCACAATGGGCGGTAGGCCGAAGGCGACGCCGGGTTCCCCTTTCCCTTGCTTATGAGGACTAAGCGCGCCACCTTCCAGCGCGAGAAGAAAACTCCTGATTGAAGGCATGCGTTGTACATGTTCAGCATCATGTCTGGCGTTCGGCGGTAGACTTCCTTCAGGATTTCGCTCGGAATCCCGTCTGGTCCCGGGGCTTTTTTATTTTTCATAGACCGAACGGCTGCCTCCAATTCCTCCATTGTAAAAATTGGGAAATCTTCTACTTGGTTGAGGTCGAATTCCACTCTTGGCGGGTGTGAAGGGAAGAGTGCGCCCACTATGTCCTTCATTTCGGCGGCATCCATTTCGCACGCTGGCGATTGAGCCCCAAGTTTTTTTGTCACCAGCTTGTATCCAAAGCCCCACGGGCCCCTGTTGACGTCGTCTATGAGGTTTTTCCAGCAGCGGGTCTTGCTCTTGTTTATTTCCCGTCGTAGTTCCCTCCTGGCTTCTTTGTATTCCGCTGATCTAATGCTCACCTCCTCTCGGTCTCTCGCCCTCTGCGCAGCCCGTCGGAGCCTGAAGCATCTCCTGCGCACGTCTGCAATCTCCGGTGTCCACCAGTACACTGGTGCCTTTCGGTGGCGCGGCGTTTTCTTTGGCATGGAAACGTCGCATACCTTCGTGATGAGGTCCATGGTTGCGGCAACAAGTTCCTCAGTCGTAGCTGTCCCGGTCGCATTGGTCCTTATTTCTTCCTCGTCTGTTGCCAGCTCCCTCCCAAATCTTTCGGCGTCCATTTTCCCGACGTTCCACCTTTCTGAGGCGCTCCTGTTATCCTTCCGCTGCGGTCCCTCGTCCAGGATATCGAAAAGGATGTACTGGTGGTCGCTTCCCGAGTATAATCTTTTAGGACCCTCCAATTTCGGATACGCACGCGGACAAGGCCCTCCGTGGCGAGAGAGATGTCGGGGATGGTCCCTCTGCATCCAGGGCGTCGGAAGGTGGTCACTGAACCGACGTTTAGGACACAAAGGCCCATCCTGGCGGCCATGTCCGTGATATCCCTGCCCCGGGAGTCGGAATAGGGCATGCCCCATTCGGGAGCCCTTGCGTTAAAGTCCCCGACCACCACCGTGTCGCCTCCCGTCCTCCTGATTTCGTCCTCTAGTTCTTCGAGCTTGTTGCGGAAGTCATGTATGGGCTCATTTGGCGTGAGGTAGCAGCTGCAATAGATTACTTTCCCACACTTGACCCATACGTAGCCCCTTCCTCGTCCATAGTTTGTGACCCGTGCTTTACTCGCATCCCTTACCCAGATCGCTGCTGTGCCGAGTAGGTCAGCGTGCCAGGAAGCAGGGTCCCGATCCTGGTATTGCTCACTAAGCAACAATAAATCGGCCTCCCTTTCATTTGCCAGCTGATGTAGTAAGTCATCGGCCGTCCTGCTCCTGTGCATATTTCCTTGCAGGATGCGCATCATCTTACCCGTGCTTTGGCCTTTTCCAGCTCCTCCCGGAACACGCTGCATCGCCCTGAGCCCGGCACGTGGGACGCCTGTTCCTTGTTAAGGCCCCTGCTTGCACACATCACGCAGTGCTGAGGGCCGTTACAAATTTTTACCCTATGGCCGGTGTTGGGGCTTTCTTGTTTTCAACCCAACAAGACACCACACAAATGCTGGGGTGTAATCTTCGGGGATGTGGAAAAATCCTCCTTAATTGTGTTGTTGAGCAAGGAAAGCGCAGAATTGTAAATTTGATATTGCGCTATAATTTAGTTGTTTAACGATTCCTTTTCGATTAGTTATTGGTTTAATAATAAATTTATTCGGTAGTTTCTTTTCTTTTAGTTTTTATTTTATATTTTTATTTACAGCCTTTTCCTTTTTTAAATTTTTTGTAATAACTGACTGGCTATCTGTCTCGAACTAACTTGATTATTAAAAATTTTCTATTACAAAGTTAAACTTTTTCCTGAAACTACTCTGATCTGAAACTACTTTGATCTGAAGTTACTTGGATTTTTAATATTTTCCTCATTTTGTAAAGTTCTTTAGATACATATAAATTAATTTGGAATTGTTCAAAATTAACCGTTAACCGCCACAGCCGGTTTCCTCGCACTTGTAGCACAGATCGCTTCTGTCTGGTCCTTTGCAGTCCCTTGCTATGTGTCCGTAGCCATGGCATCTGAAGCATCGCTCAACGGTGACTCTTTTCCGCACCCTGCATTGCACCCAGCCGATCCTTATTTTCTGTTGCTTTAGCAGGGTCACCGCCGAGCTTTCCTTCAGTTCGGCCATATCGCGACTCTCTGTCCCCTGGTGTTTGTTTGGGTGAGGCCAATCGCTACCTCCCCCAGATCTGGGATGTCCCGCACAAGTGCCTCCCTGATATCGGCCTCTTCCGTGACGCAGTCAAGGTCCCGTATCTCTATTGTGCACTTTGGTTCTAGGCTAGACACGTTTGCTCTTTCCCCCAGGATGGTCCTTATAGCCTCACGGAGGGCGCCCTTCTTTGCCGCTTCTTCTCCTATTTCAAGAAGAACTCCTCCGGACCGGGTCTGCCGGATGGACCTGACCTTTGTCCCGGTGTTTTCAGGGCTCACCTTTTCCCTGATTTCCCTCAGGACATCAGCATAGGATTGCCCGGCTCCTGGCTTGATGTGTTACGTGCAAAATTGGTTGCACGAGCGCCTGGCCAGCTGTTGGAGACGGGTCGGGGTATTTTTAATTTAAATTTCGCCGATCGCACCTGAACCAGAGTTGGGCGCCACTCGGTTTTATGGCTCACCGAGAACCAAGGTACTCCACCTAGCGGTACCTAATGCACTGTCGGGAGACGGGAGGGAATCAAAAAATTAACCAGCACGGCTCAATGCTAAACACCTAATATATTTTCCCCGTGAAGGGCCGAAAATACAAATGCGAAAATTAAACGCTACTACTAACGCTAAAGAAGACTAGCGGGACCGGCGAGGAGGCTCGAGTCCGGGTAGGCATCCCGGATTTAATTAACAAAACAAAAAATATATAATTCTAAGCAGGAGCGTACGCCGCACGGGGCTCAAACAGCACCGAACAACTATAGAAAATAAATGGAAATGGCAAAAGGTTACTTAACTTCCGTTCCTCCACGGGCTCACTTTGCCCGAACTCGAAAATTCTCGGGGACGATCACGCGGTCCAGCCGCCCTCGTGCTAGTAATCCGGGAATTTCAAGGCAATCCTCCTCCTTCTCCACTTTACTCCAGCTTTTCCCCGAGCTCTCTCCCTTACTTGTCCCGTCCTTTGCCGAATTTCCTTCCTCTTGCTCCTCAGTGCCAATTTTTTTGAAATAAAACTTTCCGCAGCCATGTTCCCGTCCTTTCTTCCTTCTACCTTCCTCCGTATAGCTCGCCTTGAACTGACTTGTACCACGTTCCTCGACCGACTGACTCTTCTCACTCACTGCTTCTCAGAACCGACCGCTTCACCTACCGGAGTTTTCCGATCGGCCTTGCCCGATCTCTCGAACTTCGAACTTCCGAGGGCCGCGCTCTTTCTATCGATTGTCGGCATGGGTCAGCGGTATTATTAAGGCTCTTTCCCATTTTGGGATACATCTTTCTTCTCCCGATGCCCTTAGCAATTTTTCTTCGATCAGCGTGGGCCACAAGGCTTCTGGTGTAACTTCTCCACTGGGCGCAATGCGGCGACCGGGCACTCCGGGTTACGGTGGTTCTTTCCTCTTGAGTCGGACAACCCACTGGGGGGGGGGGGGGGGGGGGGAAATCAAGATGCTCGGAACATACCGTTGCTCAGGGGTGGCACCAAAACTTGAGAGGGCTGGAACCGCCTTAATTTTACCACACGCGATCTCGCTCACCGACCAATGCCGTTCTCTCCCCGGCCTGTCCCCTGGCCTTCCCTCGGCGCTCGAACGTCCTCAGCCGGCGTACACGATCTTTACACTTACTTTACAACTTACTACCCTTCTACTACTTGAATTCAACTTAATCTAATTCGAGTTGGGTACTCCTCCTACTAATTTACACACAGCAAAACTTAACAACTACTACCCTTACTACTACTTGAATTCAACTTAATCTAATTCGAGTTGGGTACTCCTCCTACTAATTTACACACAGCAAAACCTAACAACTATGGGGGGCTGTCCTCCATTTATATTTTATTTAAATTACAATAATTTACAATTTATTCTTTTTATTTTATATTCACTTTTATTATTATTTACAATTTGTTAATTTAAGTGTTGTATTAATTTTTATTATTAACTTTTAATTTAAATCCTTACCGGCCGGAATCAATTGCTAAACTAATATTTTCCATTTTCTATAACAAAAACTTCATTTCGTGGCCTGCTACGTTTTCACTTTTTACTTCACCGCTTGCTTGTTGCAACCGCCACACAACTATGCAGTAGCGGTACTTGAACGAATCTAAACATGATGAAGGCATGCTCCTGATGTCACCCTATCGTGGACGATAGTCCTTTCAGCCTCCGATGCAGATGCGGATGTGATGAAGACAAAATGACGAGATGAATGAAGACGACCAGATGAATATACGGGTATGCATGGAAACGACAAAATGCGGATGTGCATGTAAAATGACTGGGGATGTGACTGAAGACGGCCAAACGGAGACGTGAATAACGATGTGAATGTCGATGCAATAGAGATGCGAATGACGATGTGAATGCCGATGCAATAGAGATGTGGATGACGATGTGAATGACGGTGCCACAAAGATGTGAATGCTGATGTGAATGGAGACGACGACTAAGATGCGAATGAAGATTGAATGGAGATGTAAATGGAGACGACCGAGTGAAGATGTGAATATGAATTGAGATGACGCAATAAGATGTGAAAGACGATGTGAATGTAGACGACGAAGAATCCGTGCCGGGGTCCAACAGGTAAGTAACGCCGCGCCGGTAAATGTCGCGATCCGAATTAAGGTTTCCTCCAGCCATCGCTGATCCTTGCGCTGCCTCCGCCCCAAGCGTCTCGCCCAAACCAACCGTCTCGCCCAACTAACGGTCTCGCCCGAACCTCTCCTCGGCTCTCCAACCACTTCAGATCCCTTCCTGGCCTCCGGCTTCAGCACTGAAATTAAAATTTCTCTACAGCGTCGTGGTCTCAGTTTACACATAGACGACACAAAGGAAATGGGTCCTAGATTTGAGCCCCCTGCACAGAACGAACGGACGACTAATATGGTTACCCCGTTGGACCAAATTCTAACGGTAACAGATGAGAACAGCTTCTGGGCGCGTTCTGTGTCTTCTCCTTTTGTTGTCTTTTCCTCCCGTCTCTGCAAGTGGGTCTGCTGTCTTCATCGCGTCTGACTGCAGGAGCTCCCTTTTTCGTCCCTCAGCCTTTCTGTGCTGTTTCTCCCTCCCTTCCTTCTCTTCCCATTTTGACCGAAATGAAGCCATAGCTTCGATCGCATCCTCCAATTCCAACAGGCCCAGCTTCACTTGGTTGGAGGTGGTCCGCTGCCTCTCCGCTGCCGCTTTCATGTTGGCGATGATCGCTTTACATTTCTCCAACATCTGCCTTTCTTGGCATTTTAGCCCTGCCGCTTTTTCCACTCCTTCTGGCGCACTTTCCCATAGTTCCCTGTGTGGGGGTTGTATAAAACCAAGCTGTGAAATTTGTGTGAAAATCGAGTAGGCCACGACATGAAGTTCTGTTGTTTTGAAAAATAGAAAAGTTCAGTTTTGGATTTGACTTCTGCCGGTAAACTTCTAATGTGAAAATAATTGAAATGTAAAAGACTTAAAATTAAATATAAACATTAAAAATAAATAAATTTCAAAATTATTTAAAAGTGAAAATAAAATATAAATAGAAACAATAAATTATAAATTATTTAGAATTTAAGTAAAATTTAAATGGAGGCCGACCTCCATTACTGGTCGACCTCCACATTGGTGACCCCGACCATGGACATTGTGCAATTGAAATATCAACTGTCGAATCAGCAGTAATCGTTTCAACTACTTCAATCAGCTTATCAAAATTGGGCGCATCAACTCGTCCAACAAAATATCAACACATGCGAACAATGCAGCTTCAGTGAACAGCCGTTCATCTCATTCAACCATTCAACAGGCTGTAGATCAAACGGGTGGTCATATAATTCAAAAACCAGTTTGGCAACTCATTCAAATAGCTCCTTACCGCAACAACCACAGCAAGCAATATTTCATCAACAAGTATTTAGAGTTCAACAACAACATCACCAACTATCAGGCGATTCACAGCCTTATCAACTATCAGGCGATTCAAAGCCTCATCAATTATCAGGCGATTTAAAGCCTCACCAACTATCAGGCGATTCACAGCCTTATCAACTATCAGACGATTCAAAGTCTCATCAATTACCAGGCGATTTAAAGCTTCAACAATTTTCAACATTCAACTCTTTGGCGCTTCAAAGCCAATTGACAACTATCAACTCTCTTGGCGATTCAAGGCCAATTCTCTAAACCCTCAACTCTCTCATCACCATTCTCCCTTTTCCTTTTCTGTATCGTTATCATACGATAACTGGAAGGGGAGCAATGTGGGGGTTGTATAAAAGCAAGCTGTGAAATTTGTGTGAAAATCGAGTAGGCAACGACATGAAGTTCTGTTGTTTTGAAAAATAGAACAGTTCAGTTTTGGATTTGACTTCTGCCGGTAAACTTCTAACGTGAAAATAATCGAAATGTAAAAGACTTAAAATTAAATATAAACATTAAAAATAAATAAATTTCAAAATGATTTAAAAGTGAAAATAAAATATAAATAGAAACAATAAATTATAAATTATTTAAAATTTAAATAAAATTTAAATGGAGGCCGACCTCCATTACTGGTCGACCTCCACATTTCCACACCTGAAAGGGGATGGGGGGCGTTCCGCGCTTTCCAGCGGCCTTTTGGTCGTTTGGGTTTCCCTAGTTGGGGTTGAGCCCGGAGCCCGTACCTTCGGGATTTCTCTTTTTATGCATGATGTAGAGGAAGAGCGCACTCTTGCATCATTTCTTGGGAGGGCCGTGCGTGGGTTGACCCAAGTCCTTATGGGATCTTGGGTTCAGAGCCTAATCGGTGCTAATCGGGAATATTACATCCGAACCTGCGCCACCAACCTAATGGTGCCGAACCGGAAGCGCTTCTTGAGACTCGCCAAGTTTTAACGGGACGAAGGCGAGGTATACCCTTTCCAATAAAAAAAGAATTATCAAAATCGGACTACTCTGTAAAAAGTTATGCGTGGTCATACATAAAAAAAAAAATATATACGCGTCGGCTTGAGAACCTCCTCCGTTTTTTCGTCGGTTAAAAAAGCATTAGACATGGAACGCTTACAACAGACGGCACTGAACATAAACCCTTACACAGGTCACAACCAAATCAGTCCGTCCCCTGTTCAGTCTCAAATGTTAGCAACTCCACAATTCTCAATACCCCCAGGGTACTAAAGCCCAAGCATTCCTTCGGTACTCCATAATTTATACCGCCCTCAATCGTCACCAGCAATAGCCTCGAATCTAACAAACCCATTTTATCCACAACCAAATACTATTTTAACACCTTTCCCGCCAAATGAACTCACCACAATTAACCAAAATTATAACCCCGCACAAGTGTTTACTAATGCCAGTCAGATCACGTCTCAACATGATCAAGGAAGATTCGCTTGCTAACATTATATGCAGCTATTGCAATAAGAGAGGGTACACTTATAGTGACTGTCTCAAACGGAAAAATACCCCGTTCTGTTCGGCCTGTAAGGCTTATGGTCACGACATCAGAGACTGTAGGAGAACACAAAATAACTCCTCGGCGGCACGCGGTATGAATTCGGAAAGCGACACAAACAGGGTATATAATGTAAACAAAAAATGCGACTTCTGTGCGCGTAGAAGGCATTTAATGAATGAATGCCACCAAAAGACACGATGGGAGGCTAAGCATGGAAACTCGACGCAGTTGGGCCGAAACTCCCCGGCTCGACGCTAAACTCTCGCAGATCAAAAGGTAGACAAAAATGCACTCAGCCGCCCCGATCGGGGGTTCCCACAGTCACACTACCGCTAGACATTTCCCGTCATGGGGAAGTACAACTAGTAGTAGACACTGGCGCTGAGGTTAGCACACTAAACCAGAAAGTATTAAAAGACAAGAGTAACATAAACACTACCGAAAAATGTACAGTACAGACCCCTTTCGGGGACGGAACCACTCTAGGTAAATGTCAGGGAAACTTGGATTTCGAATCTAAAATCCCCTGCACATTCCAAGTAGTAAACAATCTACCGGGATTAATAAACGACGGGTTATTGGGGAATGACTTTCTTGCTAATAACTGTAATGTTGAAGGGCCAAATCGGAAACTTCAGTTCCCTCGCACGGGAACTAATCCGAACGAATTCAGCATTCCCATAATGGGAAGCGCCGAAACAAAACACAGCCAACCAAATTATTCCGGGGGTCCTGAGGAGTCAGAGAAACCACCACAATCAAGTTGCGCTGGTATCAAAAAGCCGCCAGAAAGACTCGTTAGCCACACAAACCTAACAGAGGCAATGCAAACCAGTCAAAAGCGTGAAACGGTAGAATCTGCAGTGTTCACGGGCGAAGAGAAACATAATGCACAAACGCTAGAGCTCGAAGAAGTTTCGGTCGTTGAGTGCGACGTTTCTAAGGCATTGCCTATTTTGCAAGCTGACAGTAATACTCCAAGCTTGAAGGGATCACGTCCTACTAAGCTTGAGGACATCGAGAGCGACACGCAGAGACGATCAGTAATTATTAAACTCGTTCAACCTACTGCAGTTCCCGATGGTGGTCGCGGGGGTCATTCCAATTGACCTCCTAGCCAGGGAGCGGCAGTCCGTCCACCGGGAGAAGTCTGCGCTGGGGAGAAAAGAGGCCGCGAGGGTGGCCCGTGCCAGGACCTTGGCGTCCTGGCAGGATAGGTGGGATGGGGAGTCGCGGGGCCGGTGGACAGCTCGGTTGATCCCCCAGCTGGACACCTGGCTGAACCGTCAGCATGGTGAGGTGGATTACTACCTCACCCAAATGCTGACGGGGCACGGGCACTTCCGAGCCTTCCTCCACCGTATTGGGAAGGTGCCGAGCCCGGACTGCTCGTACTGCGACTCCTCATCGGACTCCGCTCTCCACACATTCTTCGAATGTGCCCGTTGGGGAGCGGAGAGGGCCGAGTTGGAGGCGGCGACGGGCAGCGTGACCCCGGACAATATAGTCGGGGTCATGCTGCAGAGTGACGATTTCTGGCGGAGGGTTGCCTCTTTCGTGAGAGGGATCCTTCGCCAGAAGGAACACGACAACAACAGGGGCTTGTAAGGAGCCTCTGTTGGCTTATGAGTGTTATTTATTTTACTGGTGTGGAAATATTTATTATTTATTATTGGGGAAGCTGACAAAAGCGGGTGCCCGGCACCGGAGCACCAGCTGGCTAGGCATGGGGCACACAGACAAAAACATGGCTCCTGGGAGGAGTCCGTGTTGGCTGCGTGTGTGAGGAGGGATGGATGTGTCTGAGTGTGTGGTGCGCGCCCGGTGCGGGCGAAAGCATAGGACTCCACCCCGAAGTAATGCCTACTAGACGGTTCCGGGGTGGAGTTCCTGGAGGTCGGGAGTGGGGTTTTAGCCGGCAGGCCTGGCATTGTAGCCAGGGAGTCCGGCACAGGGGTGGCTTCGGTCACCTAGGTGCGTAACGGCATTTCCCCACTCCCATATAAAAAAAAAAAAAAAAAAAAAAAAAACTGCAGTTCCCGAACGATCCCAGGTAGTAATTGCTATACCTCTACAAATAGAGGAAACTATGCTTTGTTTATCTCGCGAAATCAGTACAGGAGTACTTCATAGCCAACTGTTTATTACAACCAAGACAGGACTCAGTACTAATCGGCCTTCTCAACGTAAATTCCGACCCACAATCTCTAAGGCAATTAGCTTTAGAAATCATTCTTATTAAGTATTACACGTTCACTTCACTAAAAAACAATTCTAAAACAACCTCCAACTCAATAAAACCGCCAAAACTAATGCTAAGCCTAACCTCGACCTGCTGGTCAGCTAACTCACTCCGCCTGACCCAGTTGAAAAAGGAATTAAGATTGGACGAAAACGCCAGTGCGGAAGAACTAAAGTCCATTTCAGATCTTTGCTACGAATACGCAGATATTTTCCATTTAAAATGCGATAAGCTCACACACACGGGAGCCATCTCCCACGAAATTTTAGTAGTACAAGATCAGGGGCCGCTCAATCAAAAGATGTATAGGCTACCGGAATCACAACGACAAATTATTAATAACCAGTTGGAACAAATGCTGGAAAATGATATTGTAACATCCAGTAAGAGCCCGTGGAACTCACTACTCCTTGTAGTGCCTAAGAAAGCGGGCCCGGATGGCGAAAAGAGGTGGCGGGTGGTAGTTGATTTTCGAAAATTAAACGAGAAGACTATAGGTGATGCCTACCCGTTACCTCGCATCGAAGATATCCTCGACCAACTTGTTCTGACTGGTCTGCAAAGCCTCGAGTGCTTTGTTTAGCTAGACAACATTGTCGTCTATGGAAAAAATGTCGAAGACCACAACAGCAAGCTAAGAAAAGTTTTCCAGAAACTTCGGGAGAATAATCTTAAGCTGCAACCAGAGAAGTGCCAGTTCTTAAAAAAGGAAGTTATCTATCTTGGACATATTCTATCGAAATGGGGGCTCACCCAGATCCGAGCAAAACCGCATGTGTTCAAAATTACCCTACTCCACGGACTGTGAGACAAGTGCAGTCTTTCTTGGGGCTTGCCAATTACTATAGGAAGTTTATTCCTAATTTTTCTAGAATAGTACGTCCCCTAACGAACTTACTCCGCAAAGACGTTAGGTTCACCTGGACGGAAAAATGCCAGGAAGCATTTCAAGAAATTAAAAATAAGCTTATTGCACCCCCACTTCTTAAATTCCCGGATTTCACCCAACCGTTCATCTTGACAACTGACGCCAGTAATGAGGCACTAGGGGCAGTACTGTCCCAAGGGGAGATAGGCAACGATCGACCCATTGCCTATGCTAGCAGAACGCTCAATAGCGCGGAGCGCAGATACTCGACAACGGAAAAAGAATTGGTAGCTATTGTTTGGGCAGTCAAGAATTTCCGATGCTACCTCAAAGGGAGGAAGTTTACAGTATATACAGATCACAAGCCCCTGAAGGGGGTTTTTAATGTCAAAGACCCCACTACTCGCCTGATTCGGTTCCATCACAAATTATCGGAATACGATTATCGCATTGAGTATGTATAAACCGGCCAAATCGTTGTGTCGTGAGAGTGAATAGTCATGCATCTCTAGAGCTCCTAAGTTTTTCGCGCTTTTACCCGGCTATACACCAAGTTCATATTCCAATTGTCGCTACAATCGTTAATTAGCTTCGTGTGTGCAGGCCCTGTTAAATTACTGAGCAGGTGATCAACAAATTGGATCAAATTTTTGAATTTAAATTTGAATCAGCTGAGGTGAACTTGGCCTGGGCAGACCAATATGCAGGCGAATAGCGGATCGAACCTTTCGGTGAAAGTTAATGAGCGTGAGCTCTCTCAACCACAAACTCGCAGCATTACAACCAGAGGTGCATTAAAATCTACATCATCGGGAAAGAAAGAAGTGTGCGTTACCCCCACGACATCTAACCATCAGCGATCAAACACAGTCAGCTCAATCAGTTCCCTTGAATCTATGGAAAAGAAGCTGCTTGCTAACATCTCTAAGCTGCTCGATGAAAAATTTGAGGAAATGCGAAAGCAGATTTCGGAGCAACTTAATAGCATCAAACAAGAGTTTCGCACCGAAATCGAGTCGCTGTCGAATAATCTCTGTGATCTGCAGGCTGATTTAACATCTGTGCAAATTGTTGTGGAGGACTTACAGCGCACACAAAGACTCTCCGATGCTCTAATCACGGGGATTCCCCACACAACGGCCGCCCGAGCTTCTGAACTGCTGAGTGGTATCACATCTGCGATCGGCTTCAATCCACTGCCGCATACTGTCGCCTTCCGTGCTAAACGCTCAACTGCAGGCAAGACAACTTCTGTACCACTTATAATTAAATTCTCATCGGTGAACGAACGAAATGCCTTTCTGCATAAATTCCGAAATTCATCGCCAGTGCTACTGAAACAAATTCATGCTAGTTTCTCATCGGAAGCTGCAATTAGTGCCTATGAGAGTCTTACAACTTTTAACCAAAAGATAATGCAAGCAGCACTAAAGCTACGGCATGAACAAAAATTACAATCTGTGCATTCTCGAAATGGTTTTGTTTATGTACGGAAAAAGAAGGCAGGGACATTGCATAAGTTAACAACATTGGAGGCTCTGCAAGATGTCGTTAATATGGTTGACCAGAGAACTGAGGGCGATGATGACGAGACGGAGCGATGAGACCGGGAGAATAGACCGAGACAGCGGTGGTGGCGACAACGATGATGAGGTCAATTTTGTGGCAGGCGCGACCGACGGGAGTGCTAGCGTATAATGTAGAAGTAGCTGCTCGATTTTCTTTGATTAATCTGAATCTCTTAGCTTAGCTTAGGTAAATTATTTAGGTGGTAGAATCATTTTCTAATTTCTTTTTCTTGTTATTTATTATGGACTTTTCTTTTAATATTTTTTCTCTTTTTTCGCGCGGAGGTTCTTGCAAGCTAACACTATCATTTTTATTAATGCATCCTCTTTATATTTGTTGCTTCACGTTGTTGGTGGCTACTCTCTTCCTGGACCTGATGTGGCTGCGGTTGGCTAAACCTGGATAATGCTGGGTTGTCGGGCGGTGCGTTCCACTCCTCTAATACCTTGCTGAAGGTGTTCGCGAAGCAAGGTTCGGGGCTGCGCATGATACACTTTAATGCCAGAAGCATCGTTCCAAAGATTGATGAAATTCGGATGATGTTACACGACTCAGACATTCATGTTGTTTGCGTATCTGAGACATGGTTGGACCCTATGATGAGTGATGGCTTGGTGGGCATACCAAACTTTCGTGTATTTAGAAATGATCGCAGGGATCGCCGCGGAGGTGGCACTGCTATTTATGTAAGGCATGATATTCCGTCACGTCTTGTCAAATGTTCTTCTGGTTCTGGTACTGAGTTCTTATTTGTTGAACTGATGTGTAGTAAAAGTCTTTTGGGGTGTGTTTACAACCCCCCGCATATGGGTATTCCTCAGGATATGTTTCAATTTCTTGGGGAAGCATCTTGCACTTACCGTCACCTCATTTTGGCTGGGGATTTCAACATTGACTTGCTGAAAATTAATAGCAATACGACAGCGTTTACAAATGATTGCTCTGCTGTCGGTCTTGAAATTAAAAATAACTCCCCCACTCGATTTGGTCACAACTCTCCACCATCGTTACTTGACCTTTTCTTGGTTGATAGTTCCACAAACGTTTTGTTTTGCAAACAAATCACATCTGGTTTGAGTGATCATGATGTGATATACATGATATTGGATATAGAAATGAACAACAAACCCCAAAAAAACACTTTCCATTACAGAGATTTCAAATCTATCGATTTCGACAATTTGAGCAGAGATGCGGCTTCGACTAATTGGGAATGCATATCTGCCAACTCGAGCGTCGATGAAAAGATTCAGCTATTCAATAGCATGGTTAGTAGCCTGTACGATTCACATGTTCCCGTTAAAACTAAGCGCCTCTCCCGAGGAGCTACGTAGGTGGAAGAGGTACAAATCGGATGAGTTGTGGCAGTCATTCAAAGAAAAGCGTAACGCTGTTGTTGGTGCGGTAAGGAAAGCCAAGATGCTATATTACAGTGCTCAGTTTCAACCGAATGTCCCAGCCACAAAATTGTGGCGTAAGATTCGAACGATGGGGATATGCAAAGGAAATACAGAAAAGTGCACGATTGACCCTAATGAGCTAAACAAGTATTTTACATCCGTTTTCTCCAGTAACGAGGGCAATAGCTTGGAACAATGTCTAACGGAGCCAACTAAGGTGTCCTCAATGTTCAGTTTTAGACATGTGCACAGTCAGGAGGTATTAGATGCTATAGCTCACATTAAATCAAATTCGGTGGGCCTCGACGACATTAGCCCTAAATTCCTGTCACTCATAATGCCCTATTGCCTGTACTCGTTGGTCGATATTTTCAATGCCTGCATAATGTCGTCCTACTTTCCAGATGCATGGAAAATAGCGAAAATTGTCCCAGTTCCAAAAACTAAACGCGCTATACTACCCCAAGACTATCGCCCTATCAGCATTTTGTCTTATGTTTCCAAAATCTTTGAAAAGCTGTTGTGTAATCAAATTGCTGACTATGTGGGGAGGCATAGCCTACTAACACCTTATCAGTCTGGGTATAAGAAAGGTCACAGCTGCACTACGGCTTTACTTAAAATTACTGACGACGTTAGGACTGCTTTAGATGACAATAAAAATACAATTTTAACTTTTCTGGACTTCTCTAAAGCATTTGACTCCGTAGATGCGGTACTGCTGTGTAAAAAATTGTTCTCACTGTTTGGGTTTGACGAGTATTCTGTTAAATTAATTTATAACTATCTGTCTTGTCGTCGTCAAACTGTTCTGTCTAATAATTTATTTTCAGATGTTGGTGATGTGTCAAGTGGTGTCCCTCAAGGCTCCCTGCTGGGTCCGTTGTTGTTTTCCTTATTTGTCAATGACATGGCCTTATGCTTCAAATATTGTAGATTCCACATGTATGCAGATGATGTTCAATTATATTTGTCATCCCACTTGCCAAATAAAGATGAATTGGTGCATAAAATAAATGATGACCTGGACTCAGTACACAGATGGGCGGTATCTAATAGGCTCTCCCTGAATCCAGCTAAGTCTCAGTGTTTGATTGTGTCAAGGCGAATGACGGATGTGTCGAATTTCCCACATGTATGTTTAAATGGTGTGTCAGTCCCATATGTAAATAGTGTGAAAAATTTAGGAATAACTTTCAACAGAACATTAACCTGGCATGACCACATATGTAATATAGTTGGTAGAATATACTCTGTCCTGAGAGCTCTGTGGCATTCTGCATCATTTACACCTAAGTCGGTACGAAACATCTTAGCCAAATCACTTCTCATGCCGCATTTTTACTCAATTTTCCCAATAGTCGGAAGACTGGATGCTAGATCACTCATGACTGTGAAGCTGGCATTCAATTCAATTGTACGTTTCGTTTATGGACTAAGAAAATTTGACCGGGTATCCACTTACAGCTACCAATTTCTGGGTGTATCTTTTGAAAACTTTGTAAAATTAACGATGTTAAAATTTCTCCACAAGATTATTTGGACAAGAGTACCTGGTTACTTATTCACTAATATAATATTCCTAACGTCTTCTCGTCTGACTAACTTACTTGTCCCGAATTATAGTTGTAAGCAGAGTGAGCGTTCCTTCTTTGTGCACGCTGTAAAACTTTGGAATGCACTGCCAGAAGCAATTAAAAGAGCTCGCAGTCGCGGTAGTTTCGGGAAGAGTCTCTTAATGCATTTGAGTGGCCTATCTTAATGACGTGGCCACATTCTCTCATTCTCTCAACCTTCCTACGTTAGTGTTAGCCGCAAAGCCTCAACGCCTGTCGTTTTCATTCTTTTTATTCTTAATTATTTATTCTTATTCTTAGGTTTAGTTTATTTTTTTATGTTGTTTTCATTTTATTACTTTATTATTTTTCTTTTCTTCTTTTCACATAATTAGTAGTGATAATTTTGGTTTATTTTTGTTCCCTTACATTGTTTTCCATTATAATTGGGTACGGAAAAGATTATTATATCTTATGTACTTCCACAACGAGATAAATAAATAAATAAAAATAAAATAAAAAATAAATAAATATAACACAAACGCCGATGCCCTCAGCCGTATCCCGCAAGAAATACCAACGAGAGCCACAGAAGCATCCTCAGCGGAATCTACAAGTACAAATGAATCTTCTCTAGCCGTGCAGCAATGTCACGTAGTCACCTGATCACAAACAAGGGGAACATCGACCACCCCGAGTCAAAACGGAGCTAAGAGCCGTGAAGAAGCAGATGAAAACTTAAACATTACTTCAGAAAATCAGGAAGAGTTGTTAGAGGCGCAAACTGTGGAGCAAGACCAAACAGTAGCGGAAATTACCAGAAGGAAGCCAAAAATAATCAACAATCCGGACGAAATCCGAATTATACTTAAAGATTATCACGACTCCGCCTTCGGTGGACACCAGGGAGTCGTAAAAACGTACAAAAGAATCAAAAAGAAATATTGGTGGCGACACATGGTACGGGATATTAAAAATCACATCAAGAAATGCAGAAAATGCCAAATTATGAAAGCTTCTCCATCTATTCGTATGCCAATGGTAATAAGTGATATTGCGGAAAAACCTTTTGACAAGGTTTACTTAGATATCGTAGGGGCACTTGAACTAACTCCTTCAAATAATCAATACATTTTAACTTTCCAAGATAATCTTACTAAATTTATAAACTGCTATGCAATGCCAAACGCGGAAGCACTAACAGTTGCTCAAATTTATTTTGATCAAATAATTACTCGCTACGGAATACCAAAACAGTTCGTCACCGACCAGGGAACGAATTTTTTTAGTGAATTGTTTAAAGGGTTATGTAGATTACTCAAAATTAAGAAACTGCAGACATCAGCTTATCACCCGCAGTCCAATGGAGCTCTTGAGCGTGCCCATCGGCCGCTGGTGGAATATCTCCGCAGTATAGTGGATGAAAACTCAAGTTCATGGGACCAACATCTACGAATCGCGGCATTCGTTTATAATAACAGCATACATGACAGTACAAAACTTACCCCTATGGATTGTCTGTACGGTTTTTCGCCTGAAGTCCCTTCTAACTTAAAGCGTGATCCGGAGCCTCTTTATAACCACGAGAGCTACCACCACATCATGAAATACAAACTACAGAAAAGTTACGCTCTGGCACGGCGAAACTTACTTGTTAGTAAACAGCGATCAAAAGCATATTATGACCGTACGGCTAGACATTATGTTTTTCACGTGGGGGATCAAGTGCTTGTGAAATGTGAAAACCGTAAGGGAAAGTTGTCTCCCCTCTGGAGAGGACCTTATACCGTACTGAAAATAAACAGCGAGGTAAACTTAACAATAAAAGTAGGAAAAAAAACGTAACAATACATAATAATCGGTTAAAGATTTTTAACGAATAAGAAACAAACAAAAAAGTAGATAAATTACATTACATATATATGTATGTATATATATTTTTTTATATCTACATTTAAAAAAAAATAAATAAAAAAAAAATATAAAATAAAATAAAAATAAAAGAATATGTATTCATATATAAAATAAATAAAATAACAAAATAAATGAATAAAAAGATTAATATATTACAATAAAATAAAATATAAAATATAAATAGATTAATAAAATAAAACAAGATCTATTTAAGCATTAACTTTCTTTAAGTCAAGCATATCAAATAATTCTGATCTAATGATTCTGATCTAATAACTCCCTTTCAATACCATTCCCCTCTACCGGAATGAAAAATAACGGTCTGACGGCGATTCGCAAACATAACGTTCCTTTACTTACCCTCTCTTTCCAGTGAATCCGATATACAAAAAAAAAATAAATAAATTTTTGCCGCTTTATCGTTTCTCCAAACAATTTTCAGACCCAAATCGTCATGCGGCTGACACTGATATTCTTAATCTTACAAACTACAACAACCCAAGCTTTGGAACAACCTTTTACTGTAACCCCGTTAAATGCAACGGGTTTAATGCTAGAGGAATTGGGAGATCTGTGGGTTTTCCACAATACGTGGCACATAATCACGGAAATAGACTTTTCGCAATTAGAAAATCAAACCATTTTGGCAGAATATGCGGAGCACTTAGTATTACAATTATGCAACAACACCGAAGCAAGCCCTTGCCAAATGCAACTAAAACATATTAATGTGGCCATAGAGCACATCAAACAACGCACTGATGTAGTCCGTGAACTAATCACCAAACAGAAATATACCCGGTCCATTTTTGATGGAATGGGTAGTGCAATGCACTATGTGTTTGGTACGATGGACAGTAATAAAATAAGAAACCGGAAATTTACAGTAGATTAAGTGACCTCGAGGCAAGTGAACAAACCTTAAAGGAGCTTGAGAAGCAGCAAATTACTGTCGTAGACTACCCTCCATAAGATTCAAAAGCCACTAGCCATGATGAGAGACAGACAACAACAAATTGGATATCAAATCAATGACTTGAAAACCATAACTAGCAACATCTCGCTACTCCAACAAAGGCAAGAAATCATATCTAATTTAGTGTTACAAGTAATTGAGATAGAATCCCGTCAGCAGACGTTACTTGATATAATCTTGGCGGCCAAAAATAATAAGATTCATCCTTTACTAATTTCCCCAAAAACACTTGCTAACATTTATGGGAAAACTAACTCTGTGTGCAAAACGTGTCTACAAATGCTTTATCAAACGGCTGACGTAAAAGCGTTGATGTTTAATAAGTTAGTTGTAAAAATAACATTACCCATGTTCACGCTTCCCAAAATGCATTTCTTCCGCTCTGCGCCACCGGAACGGCCCACCAACAACGAAAATTCTCCCGCGACGGAACGATAAACTCGATAAGGGGCGGAAAGGGACAGTGCAGGCCGAATCCCTGCTACTGCCTGCGGTTGACTCTGACGGGGGGGTTCTGGTCGAAATGAACCCCACTGGCCTATGCCCCAACCACCCTTTGACCTCCCCTTGGCCATTCAAAAATTATGTGGAGGTCCCTTAAAAAAAGTTTTAAATCATTTCATCAAATTAAATCGTCTCAACGAAATCAACAACATTACCCACGTCGGCTGTGATCGAGCGGAGAAGGAGGACCAAGAGAAAATACAAATTAAGTTAAGTTGACATACCTGTGGATTATTATTATTTTTCTAAAATAATCTTACAAAATTTTTCTGCCGTTGGGCGCCTTGCTGTTACTGATGTCGCTGCCGCTGTTGATGAGCTTCTGCTGCTGAAGCTGTTGCCGCCGCCCGACACCCTGCCTCTTCTTTCGGCCCCGACGTGCGTGGTGTCGGTGTGTCCCAGCTGCGTCAGGAACCCGGTCATCAGGTGAGTGCCTTTCATCAATTTATTTATTTTTTTGTAGTTTTTATATTGTTACTTATTTATTGACTTTTAATTGGTTTTATGATGTTATTTATTTACTGAGTTTTATGGTTTTATGTCGTTACTCTTCAATTGACTTTTGTTATCTTAAGGTTGTCACTTATTTAGATTCTTATTTATTGTCTTATTTATTTAATTTGTCTTTTGTTTTTACGTTGTCACTTATTTATTTATGTATATTCATATAATTGTTTGTAATTTTAAATTTAATTAAATTTTAACTTTCACGTTATTTGCTTATTCAGTGTCTCATTTATGTAATTGTACTTCTCTGTATTTAGGGTATTAATTGATTTATGGCCTTGTTTAATTGATCGTAGTTTCATATAGTTATTCTAGCTTTAGCCACGTTATTTAAGTATATACGTATTCAATTTGTAGTTCAGTCACTTAATTTTTGTCACTTCCTTTAAGTATATAATCTTTACATTCACTTAGCAATTCCGGCACTTAGTTCTAGTCGTATTATTTAAAATATATATTTAATTTGTTGAATCAGTCACTTATTTTTAGTTGTCTTATGTAAATACTTATTTTCTTATTTATAATCTTATTTAGTTAAGGCACATAATTATGTATTTATTTATCATCTTATTTATTGTCCTATTTAGTTAATGTACATATTTATTCCTTTATTTATTTACACTCCTAAGCCTTTCTCTAACTAGCCTTTGTTTATTTGTTTAGTCAATTTAGTGTTTAATTCATCACTTATTTATTGATTTATTTCTAGGTCTGTCCTAGTTATTTAATGTTTAATCATTCAGTTCACTGCTACTACTGGTCACTTGGTCACTTATATAAATTTTCCCATAGTTACTTAGGTATTTATTTATTAGATTGGCATTTGGGTGGTTATTTATTTGACTACGTGAATGTTCAGTTCTTATTTAATTATTCAATTTAACATTACTGATAGTCCATACTAGGTTAATTATGCATTATATTGTTTTCATTTCAGAGTCCACCTAACTTGAGTATAATACATTATGTATATCATTTTTACATTAGGCATTGGGAAATCATATCGTTAAAACACTTTATTTGTATTATTTCCACTTTAAGTCATGCAATATCAGTTCAATTTCAGCTCATAGGCCGGCGAAAAAGTTATTACTAAATTACTTAAATTGCTAAATATTTTGGTTTTCCCTAAATTTATTTACAAGATGATTCTTTCCTTTCAGGTTAAATCGGTACATATCGGGACTCCTATTGGTAAGTCACTTCAAATTTTATGTTTTTTGTTTCTTAATTAATTTACAAAATTGTTCTTCACTTTTAGGTTATCTTCTTATTTGTTTGCGGTTGAAATTCGGAGATCGAGACACACGGCACGGAACCAATTTACGGAATCTCGCGGGACACCAGAGCTACGTTTTATTACCAGTTAATTTGGGAACGGTTGAACACACGCTGAAGCAACACGCGGTGAGTCGGTGAACGAATTTTTCCCGGTTTCCACATTTAAGAGTTTCGCCTCTTTTTCTTCTTTTTTTCAGGTCTAGTGTCGGAATTTAATTGATTTCAAGGTAAGTTACTGGAACACTGAATCACAGGGTATTAATCCCTTTTTTATAAAAATTTTCTTTTTTCCAGTCGCAAAAAAAAACCAATTTGTTCACAGAACCCCGAGGCAACTCCGCCACCGACACCCGCTCACCAATTTCGCCTTCTTCACCCGGAGTCGCGCTCCTTAGTTCCCGATTTGTCCTGCACTTCCTTTATTGTTCAAAAACTAATGTTCCCGGCTACACAACGTCCTCTTCCTTCAATTTTCACCGCTTCGCGTTTACCGGCTAACTCGATCCCGGCTTTTCTATTTTTTCTTAATTTTTTCCGTCAGCGACTCAACTCCACTGCAGCTAGATTCCGACTTTTCGAATTACTTTTTCGATCGCGCCGTTGCAGATCCCGCTGCCATCCACTCACACATCGCCGCGCCAGCCAATCGAGCGCTTACCGTCGATGTGCGAGTCGATGCCAACGGGATCGAGCTTCGCTTCTCGCTGTGGCTGGTGCCTGGCTCGAGGCAGCTGGGTGCACCGTGCACTTTTGTGCCGGCTCGAGCTTCTCGGACGCGGGAATTTTTCTATGGGACCGGGTTCGATGTGCACAATTTGCTTCGATCGCCAGGCCCGCGCCGCAATTTTTTGTTCGCTTTAACTGTCCCTCGAGCTGCGAGCGCCGAGTTTTGGTGCTATTTTTAGCTACAAAACTCTGCGTTCGCAGTCCGAGAGACAGCCCCCTTGCGGTACCCGCCACGGGCGCCGTAAATTCTTGGACGTGTCGGCGAGATTAAATATGTTTCGCCAGCCATAGGCGGCGTGAAAAATAAAAATATGTTTGATGCTTTCAGGGACGATTGTGGGGACCCATATTTTGGTCTTGACCACAACACCATCAGGTCCATTGAGCGAAGCCTCGAGCTCAAGGGAGCTGAAAAAAGGTCAGCTACGAACCCTGGCCACAACAAGCCACATGGCCACGTTACTGGAAACCCAGGAATTTATTCTATTAAAGCCAAAAGAGGCCCAAAAGTTTGTAACCATAACTAAAGAATTAAATGTAAGTACTTATGTAGGCCGTTTAGAAGTTCCTATAATCCGGGCAACACATACGAAGGAATGTGTGGTTAAGTTATTAATCAACCCTCGTAATAAGAGAGTCCAATGCCCTACCCGAATACAAACCCCCGCACAGAATACAATATTCAAAATGAATATACCAAACTCATGGCTCTTCTCACTAGTAAACTCAACAATAATTCATGTAACATGCCCGAATAGATTTTTAACCCCTCAACTAACGGGACAAGGAATCTTGTTAATTCACCAGCCATGTCAGGTTCAAATAGAGGATCAGACAATATATTTCCAGGGAGTGGCCAACCAAGAAATCAAAATTTTACAACCCCAATATTTTCCAAGCCTTGACAGGGACATAATCAATTTCAACTTTTCCAGTATTATACCCCATTACCCTAACCATTCAATAACCAAAACCCAATTATTAACCGGAGACGATGCAAACGAAATCATTAAAGCCGGTACTGTGTCCCTAAATGAGATTCAGGACAAACTAAATGAGTGGCAAAAGCTCAAAAATCAGAAAACTCCCAGAACCCTTTCCCTAACTTCTACATATATCGCTTACCGGGATAGCTTTAACATGTGCCGCTATATATGTAATATGTAAATCCATTCCCAAAATTTTAAATACATTTCGTTCAAAGCGCGTGCAACGCCAAAACCGGGAGATTTTAGAACTACAAGAGTCCCCAAGACCTGTGGAGACACTGGAACGGCGCTCAAGCCAGGAAATTAAATTAACACTAGTGTAAGATATATACATTTTTTTTTTTTTTTAAAGGAAAAACTATTCCTGATGTCAGGTTTGTATTGGGCCTTTAGAGCTCCCGAGCGTAGGATGGAGTCACCAGTCCCGCCTCTGAAAATAAAAACAACCAATAAGCATTTCATCCCGTCGACTGGGTGTCACAGGAATATAAAATCATAGTTTAAAATTCATGCCACAACCATAGCCTACATTCTATTAGGCCACCATTTTGCAAATAAATCACAATCACTGATGTGTGGTCCAATCTGGGAGAACCACCGCAATCCGGAACACAACCCTCAGACAAAGCACATCTCACCGATGTGTTGTCCAATCTGGGAGAACCACCGGCTTTCGGAACACAACCCTCGGACACATCACATCTTCCGAATAAGGGAGAACCACCACCTATACGGAACACAACCCTCAGACAAAGCACATCTCACCGATGTGTTGTCCGATCTGGGAGAACCACCGTAATACGGAACACAACCCTTAACGGAATTTTTCTAGTGACAATCAAATTTCACTCCATGGGCATGATACAAATGAGTCACTGGCGGCCAAATCTGCTGCTCAATCAGGAAGGACTACCGTAACCCGGCACCAGCCTGAGCCAAGCACATCCTCTGTGTTGAATCCGAACAAGGGAGAACAAGTGCTCGAGACACTCACAACCCTTAATGGATTTTCTATGCGCCGCTATTCAAAATAAATCACATGCACATGATCCGCAATCAAGGCTCATTCGCCACAAGCCTTCTCACACATGCCCAATTCGGGAAAACTAACAAACTTAGTGAACACCTCACTATAATGGGCCAATGATCAACCGCTAAATTAACCACTAATTACGGTGGACAATACAAAATAATTTGTGGACAAATCGTTACATTAAACAGGATAAATTACTGGATAATAAAACCAATGGGAGAAAAGACAAAACGCTTAGTGAGAAACTGACTCACCTTCAGTTTCCTCCCAGTTCATCCGATTCAACTGCTCTTAAAACTTCTACTTTATTTTTTTCACAACTTCATCGGACTAAACCTGAACAACTACTGAGCCTGACTCCAAAACAGCTGGAGCTAGGGAATACGAATTTCTCCCCCATGCAGCATGCAAAAATAAACAAAGCGAACCCTCTCGCGCATTTTCCCCAGAATTCGCTGTGCCAAGGCGCATCAGGAAAAATCCTGAGTCGCATGCACATGTGGGACTCGAGCTATTTGTAGATTTTCCTACGCAACGCAGGTTGCGCGGAAACTCATCGCTTTGTCAAAAGGGTATGCATGACGACATCGTACCTGCTTTGGGTCGGGCCATAAAACTGCAACCCGTTAGCAGACACAGGATTTTCAGGGGAACGAAAATACGTACGTCGAACAAAATTCTTCGAACTCAAATGAATTTTTATTTTTATTTCATATATAAGTTAACACCGCAAATATTGCAACCCAAATTTCCCAATACATTAGTTAACACCGCAAATATTGCAACCCAAATTTCCCAATACATTCCTACGCCGGCCACCTAAATCGCTGACACCATGTCTGGCCAAGCGCATTCACCCCATCGACGGCAGGTGACACATGATTGCTGACACAGGTCAACGTGATTAGGCTAAGTAATAAATAAAGCACCTTTGTAATTAGCTTCTGAGTTGAGTTCTGGCAATAAAGTTGGATCGATCAAATCGTGAATTTGATCTGCAAAATAAATCTTGTTTTTTTTAAAAGTTCTGAATCTATTTGAAATTAACTGGCGCCCGAGCAGGGACCAGGTACGGGTTTCGGTTGAATAAAGTCGGTCTATTGGTAAAATCGGTTTACTCGCTATTAGCTAGTCCGCGCTAGGAATTTGAAATCTATCCTAGATTCGCATAGGGTCCTCAAGCAGCACCGCGACCGTGTGATTAGTAACAAAAAGCGAAGCGAAAAGTGAAAAGTCCTCAAGAAGCACAACACTGCCGATAGGTCCTCAAGAAGCACCACACCAGCCGATAGGTCCTCAAGAAGCACCACATCAGCCGAAGCACAAAGGAGCTAGTAGCACCGCAGTACCTGGGTCCACAACCAACACCCGTAGAGGAAATAAGGCCCCCCAGTAGCCGTCCACGCACGGAGGAAAAGGAGCTAGGAGTCCTAGCAGCCACTCTACGAGGAGATGCCGAACCTTCTTCACTTAGTATTGTAAGTGATAAGATTTAATTTAATGTTATAATATAAGAAAGGAATTTGTGAAACAATTGTGAAAATTTTTATAACGAAGTTCCTCGAAATTATCGTATAAACAACTGTGAAATTCTTGTTAAGTTGATCAATCGATCGCGCGTAGTAAAAATAAAGTAAATATCATCGAGAAGGAATCAATTAATAATCATTAAAACTTTATAAAATTAAATTAATTCAATCAATAGTGACGACCCTATTAAAATTTTACAACAATTTTTATACCTAATAAGCAATTTAGTCAAGTTTAATAAGAAAGTGAGCGAGTGAGGAATCAAAAATAATATTTGTTTACCGGAAGAACAAACCGGGAAAATATGGCTAATCCGAATAATTTAATCAGGCCTCCGACGCTTAATTTACCGGAGTCGAATCCTCCCCCTATCCCTCCAGCTCAAGCTCCAACGCGACAATCCTCCACATCAAATAGCGAGGGAGCGCATAACCCTGAAAATTTTGAAAGAACGATTATGGGAATAGTTACTCGCGTTCTTCAGAGTGAATGCCGAAATATAGTTCAATCTATAATCAATCCAAATGCCGACCAGTTCAGCGGGATCGATCAATCTATCGACCCCCGTTACGAAAATAATTTATCCGATCTAGATAAAATCCCCGACGTAGTTAGGTGCCTGAAAGATTTCTCCGGAATTCCAGGGGAATTCAATTCCTGGAAGAAAAGTGTTGATAGAATATTAAAATTATACGAAGGCTACAAAGGTACCCCCAAGTACTTTGGGATACTGAGTGTCGTGAGGAATAAGATTGTAGGGCAAGCGGACATAGTATTGGAATCGTATAACACTCCGCTAGATTGGAAATGCATAGCGCGTTGCCTCACTATGCACTATGCGGATAAGCGCGACTTATCCACACTCGAATATCAGATGACCTCACTAGTTCAAGGTCAAAAATCGATTCAAGAGTTTTACCATTCAGTCTATTCACATCTTTCGCTTATCTTGAACAAAATTGGATGCATGGATGTCGGTAACGAATCCATAACAATATTGACGCAAACATACAGAGACAAAGCCCTAGACACCTTTATAAGAGGTCTCAGGGGTGATTTGCCTAGGCTCTTGGGCATTCGAGAACCTTCGGACTTGCCGCAAGCACTGCACCTTTGTCTTAAGCTCGAAAATCAAAATTATAGGACGCAATACGCAAATTCTCACGGTGGACCACCCCGTGCAACCCATAGTCAAATCATACCTTCACTTCCACCTCGTAGGCCCGCGGTCAGCCACAATAGGGCAAACGCTAATCAGAATGGACGACTTTTCTACCCGCAAATGGCACACTTGCCTCAACCGCAAGTAAATTCTAATCCATACAGGCCCCAAAATCTTTACACGCCACCAGCATTCAATCAAAACAACTTCCGAAATCAGGGCCAACACAACCAAGCCGGTCAAAATCGTCCTTCCGCGCCTAAACCGCAACCCCCACCCGAGCCGATGGACGTCGATCAGTCCATCCAGACGAGGAACATAAATTATATGAATCGGCCTACACAACTGCCGCTCTATGGGAAAAGACAGCCACCGAGCGCGCAGGTCCCAAATCAACCCAGTACATACCAGAGAAATTTCCACCTAGAGACTCAAGACACGGCTCTTAATGATTACGAACAGGTTCGCGATGCAGAAGATGAAAAATTCGAACAACCCCTTGCAGAGTACGTAGAATACCCAGAAAACAATCAGGGAAATGAGATCGACGGGCAAAATTCCGATGATTATACAGATATCCATTTTTTAGACTAAACTGCTCTTCGTTGCCCTACTTCGAATGCAGAACGAAGAGCGGCCAAATTCTTAAAATTCTGATAGATACGGGCTCTAACAAGAATTATATTCAAGCTAGTCTCGTAACTAATCCTAAACCCAATGCAGTACCATTTTATGCGAATTCCATAGCCGGAAATATTAAAATTAGTCATCACACGATAGTAAATCTTTTTGGGCTTCAAGATACCAATATAAAATTCTTTTTGCTACCTACCCTTAAATCATTCCATGGTATCTTGGGAAACGACAGTTTAAAAGAACTCTCTGCAATCATTCACACTAGGGAAAATTACATGACGATAAGAAATAAAATCATAATTCGGATAAAGCAACAAGCCTACACGGCGGTAAATAAAATCGATATCAGAACAGACCATATGAAGATAGAGCAGAAAAAGAAAATGAACGATCTTGTTCAGGAGTTCCCAAAACTCTTTACCGAACCCGACGAAAAGCTAACATTCACCACAGTAGTCAAGGGAGAAATCCGAACGACTTCGGACTCCCCCGTATTCTCCAAGTTTTATCCTTACCCCATGTCTCTAAAGGACGAAGTTGAGAAACAGGTGAAACAACTCCTAAACGACGGAATTATTCGACCCTCACGATCCCCGTACAACTCTCCCGTGTGGATCGTACCGAAGAAGGCCGATGCATCGGGTGAAAAGAAGTACAGAATGGTAGTAGACTACCGTAAGTTAAACACAATTACCATTCCGGATAAATACCCAATCCCGGAGATAAATGAGGTCCTAGCACAATTAGGCGAAAGCAAATGGTTCTCGGTCATCGATCTCAAGAGCGGCTTTCATCAAATTCCCCTCAGGGAGAAGGACATAGAGAAAACGGCATTTTCAGTGAATAACGGCAAGTACGAATTCACGAGGCTGCCGTTTGGCCTAAAGAACGCGCCGTCCATATTTCAAAGGGCTCTTGATGATATCTTACGAGAACACATCGGAAAAATTTGCTATGTCTATATCGACGATATAGTAATTTTTAGCAAAGATGAAAACACGCATTTCCAGAACCTTAGGACGGTATTCCAAACCTTGCAGAAAGCAAATATGAAGGTACAGCTTGATAAGTGCGAATTCCTTCGAAACGAGGTCGAGTTCCTAGGTTTCATTATCTCCGCTAATGGCATCAAAACTAACCCAGCTAAGGTGAAGGCGATAATCAACTACCCGCAGCCAAAAACTCTCAAAGAACTGAGATCTTTTCTTGGCCTTTCGGGGTATTATCGCCGATTTATAAAAGGCTACGCAAATCTGGCGAAACCCCTTACAGGCCTTTTAAGAGGCGAGGAAGGGAGAATCTCCAAAAATGCTTCGAGTAAAAAACTCATTTGTCTCAATGACGAAGCCATCGAAGCCTTTAATAAAATCAAAAATTCACTAGCTTCAGACGATCTTTTACTTGCCTATCCCGATTTTAGGAAAAAGTTCCAATTAACCACCGACGCCTCAGACTATGCGATCGGTGCAGTTTTAGCTCAAGAAGAAAGACCTATAATCTTCATTTCAAGGACCCTCAATAAGGCAGAAGAGCACTACGCTGCTAATGAAAAAGAGATGTTGGCTATTATATGGGCCCTAAACTCACTAAGAAATTACCTTTACGGTGCAACTCAGGTCCAAATCTTCACAGATCATCAACCACTAACCTATGCGTTAAGTAGCAAAAATAATAATAACAAGATGAAACGATGGAAGGCCATACTCGAGGAGTACAATTACGAGTTGAAATACACTCCAGGGAAAACAAACGTAGTCGCAGACGCCTTGTGTAGACCCCCGAGAACCTCCCCATCGAACTCCCTAACAGCAACACAGCATAGCAGCGAAAGTTCTGCCCAAGACTTAATACCAACCACTGTAGCACCCATAAATGCGTTTAAAAATCAGGTCATTCTAAAAACAGGCGTAGAGAGAAGCTATCGATTCGAAATCCCTTTCCCTACGTATCACAGGCACACCCTAGTTCAACCAGATTACTCCGAGAACGAAATTATAACAATATTCAAGAGATACCTCAATCCAAGTGTCATAAACGGTTTATGGACATCAGAAGCACTAATGGGAAAAATTCAGGAAATATACCCTTTACATTTCAGAAATTTTAAAGTCCGTTTCACCCAAACCCAAGTCGAAGACCTTAAGGGCACAGAACAACAGAACGAAGAAATACTAAAGGTCCACAGAAGAGCGCATCGCAATGCTCGAGAAAATAAAATGCAATTAATAGAAAAATATTACTTCCCAAAAATGAACTTTAAAGTAAACGAAATTGTTAAGCAATGCCTAGTGTGCAAAGAGCAGAAATATGACAGGCATCCCCATAAACCACTCCTCAAAGAAACACCTATTCCCCAGTATCCAGGCGAAATCCTGCATATCGATATCTACCTCACAGAAAAGAAACTACTACTGACAGCGGTCGATAAATTCTCAAAATACGCACAAGTAAAGCTACTTAAATCGAAGGCCATCGAAGATATAAAAACTCCACTTCGCGAAATTCTGTTTTCATTCGGCGTTCCCAAAATAATCGTTATAGATAATGAAAGATCACTAAATTCTGCCTCAATTAACTTCATGGTCAAAGACCAACTCGGAATCCAAATTTTCAAAACACCCCCTTACGCTAGCTCAGTAAATGGCCAAGTGGAACGATTCCACTCAACACTCTCCGAAATACTCCGATGCCTTAAAGCGGATGGTATCCGCAGAACCTTTCCAGAACTTCTAGATACAGCAGTCTACGAGTACAATTTCTCCATTCACTCCACCACAAGAAAAAGACCACTTGAAGTCTTCTTTGGTAGAAATGTCAGCGTCAACCCTGAAGACTTTGACAAGGCCCGACAGGAAAACATAACTAGGCTTAGGGAAAAACAAAAAATCGACATAAGCAACCACAACAAGAGCAGGCAGGCAATTAAAGACTATTCCCCCGGCGAAACTATTTTCATAAAATTAAATAAACGCATAGGCACGAAATTATCACCGCGATACAGGAAGGAAATAGTAAAAGAAAATTATTCCAAGACCGTTCTGACAGAATCAGGCAAAATAGTGCATAAAAGTAATATTAGAAGTTAGCATTATATTCTTTTTTTTTCTTACAGATTATCCCTAGCCCACTGCTTCGCAGAGGTCCAAATTTTAGATTATTCAAATTCAAAAATAATAACACTAAACACGGGAACCGCAAGAATACAAACCGGAGCACTTAAGTTAATTCATGTTATCGATTTGGAGTTGTACGAAAAGACACTTGAAGACCTGAAAATAAAAATCGCAAACGAAGTTGATAAAAATCATCCCATGCATCCATTCCTCACCCATGAAACTAAACAAATCATATCCTTACTAAACCGATTAAAACCTAGAACGAAGCTAAAAAGGTCATTAAATTTCCTCGGAAGCGCATGGAAATGGCTCGCTGGAAGCCCGGATCATGACGACTTTTTAATATTAAAAGCCAAAATTAATGAAGTGTTGGAAAATAATAATAAACAAATAATAATCAACAAATCAACGATCGATCGAATCAACGACATTACGAATATAACAAATAATATTGTAAACATGCTTAAAACAAATGAAGATGTAAAAGATAAAATTATTGCAAACATTAAAAACAAACTAGACCTAATAAAAGAGGAAATAGTTAATGTAGATTATGCCTTACATTGGGCTAAAGCAGGTATTGTAAATTCATTTATTTTGTCAAACAGTGAACTTAATGTTGTTAGAGAACTTTTCGAAAAAAATAATGTACCTTATCTAAGTCTTGAAGAAGCTATTGATTTCGCTGAAATAAAAATTGCCTCTAGTAATTCTACACTCCTATATATTTTAAGTATACCGAATACGGGAAAAGAAAATTGTAAAACTTTGCTTATAAAACCAGTAAAAAGAGGAAATCTTATAACTAAAGTAACCTACGAAACTTTACTACAATGTGAAAACAAAATATACGCAATTAAAGAAAAATGTTCATCTAATAGTAAATTAACAATTTGTAAAAATAGGCAAATCATAGATTTAAGTCAGTCCAGTTGTATTCCAAATTTGCTCACAAGTAGACCTCCCAACTGCACCGAGATAGATAACAGACACATCGCGACCACAGAGGAAATCTTCCCCGGAACGTTGCTTTTAAATCAATTCAACGGCACTATAATTGTCGACGGCGAGGCCATGGAGCTAAAGGGAACATTCGTCATTCAGCATCAGAATACAACCATCCAAGTCAACAATCAAGTATTTCTATCCCGAGAACTAATCACCATGAAACCGCTACCTCCAATCATACAACCTGACTCCAACTTCAGAACATTCGAAGAAATCCTGACTCTCCACACGATGAAAGAACTTCACCTAAACAATACAGGACGTATCAAGCTAATCGAAGAAGAGAATAGGATAGGCTATTCGGTCAGCATTGGTCTAACTACCTTGGTTATCATTTTCCTAGCAGTAATAGCAGCCACGAAATTGAACGCACATTGCAGGAGGCCTAACCCTTCCAACATAGCACCCACAATAGAACCAGTCACCGTCATACCAACAACAGGACCTGCCGTACAGAACCAAGGGTCAACTTCATCCCTAACGGAGACGACCAGGATAAGCCAGATTCCCTACTTCTGAGAATGAGGACATCCTCATTTTTTAAGATGGGAGGAGTTAACACCGCAAATATTGCAACCCAAATTTCCCAATACATTAGTTAACACCGCAAATATTGCAACCCAAATTTCCCAATACATTCCTACGCCGGCCACCTAAATCGCTGACACCATGTCTGGCCAAGCGCATTCACCCCATCGACGGCAGGTGACACATGATTGCTGACACAGGTCAACGTGATTAGGCTAAGTAATAAATAAAGCACCTTTGTAATTAGCTTCTGAGTTGAGTTCTGGCAATAAAGTTGGATCGATCAAATCGTGAATTTGATCTGCAAAATAAATCTTGTTTTTTTTAAAAGTTCTGAATCTATTTGAAATTAACTTATACAGTCTTTTTTTATATATCTTACACTAGAAACCCCTAAGCACAGAATAAAGACTAATACCCCAGACAGACGGGCACGAACGAATGAACGTTCTTGAAGAATGATCATTGCCGTGTCGTCTGTCACCAAGAATGAAGTTTGAATGAACGTTCGTAACTACATTTTCGTTCTCATCAATGAAGTTCCGGAAACTTCATTCGCAGAGAATGAGCATGGAAATCCTGGAACAATCAGCTGATTTCCAGTGTCAAAGTGTGAATTGACAACTGCCAGCCAGCCAGTTGAGTTTTAATTCTGTGATCTTGGAGGTGGGGAAGGAGGAGGAAGAGTTGCAATACGTTTAGTAGCTTGCGAACGTTTTCATAAAGTTGCTATTAATTTCACCGATTCACTATGCGCATTTTAAACTCAAAAATTCTCGACTCGAATGAAGTTGGCCGTCTGTCATGCATGTAACGAATGAAGATTCGAGAGAACGATCATTCATCGAACGTTCATTCGTCCGTGCCCGTCTGTCTGGGGTATAAGCCAGAAGACCCATCTGGAACAAAAAATCATTCTATGAAAGCAAAATTTCTCAATACGTCACAATCCCATTCCTTAAGGCGCTGCTCCACGGGCAAGTAACTTCTGGAAGTACTTGCAGGGATGTTTCCACTGACGTGCAAACTTGCGGAAGATTATTTCTAGAAGTCTTAGCTATACATTTTATATTGGAGTATCTCGAACTAATTTACGACATAAGTCTCCTCTGGTACGTATGCAAAAACATCACAATGAACTATTCAATCACATTGACATCTACTTTTTGAGTCCTTGTTCCTTTAAGTATAGTTTAAAAAATGCCATTAATGATCGCTTAATTTAGGATAGTTTAAAATTTAAATATCTCAATATCTGAATTTGAAATCTATAATTTATATTCTTCGAAATCGTCTACCATTTTGTCTGTTGCCATTCTAATCAGTTACTTTTATAATTTTATTATTTTATTATTTTTTAATTCTATTTCCAGTTTTTGTGTTTTTTGCTTATTGTTTATAGTATTATAAGAAGATGCACGGAGTTTTTGAATTTTTGAGTTTTGCTTTTCGTTTTAGTGCACATTGCTTTTTTGTAGGAGTACTGTTAATTTAATGAAATATATTATTATTAGTTGTAATGCGGTATCATGTAATCGGCTATGCTGTTTGTTATCGCTAAATAATAATAATAAATAAATAAATAAATAAATAAATACATAAAGTAGCTGTTGACAGCTCTTCCAATTTGTTTGCTGCAACTACTTGCAGAACTCTTTCCACGGCGCATTCTCAACGGGAAGTCGTTATTTGTGCTGAACCAAAGGAAAATGTCATGCGCACAAGTAAAAGTGGCACCAGGGCAAAGAATATTGAACCTTGTTACAAAGAATGTTCACTCTAATTCTGCGACGCAATTTAACCCCACCATGGACAATTTTCAGAAAATTACAACAACAAAATGCCCATTAGCCGAAAAGAAAAATTCGCCGTGTTTGTTCCAAGTCCAATCGCCTAATAATGAACAAGGACGGCAATAGGGAGAAGTGCGGCAAACACCATGAAGCGAGAGTTCACCTATTACGGAGCGCTCCTGCTCAAGCATTGCATTTTGTGAGACTGTGTTGGTGCGAGGGCGCCCGTGCTTTTCGAATAGGAACAGGCAAAACGAAACTGCCGGACCCACACATTGAAGGGGTACACGGATTCGGTTGTTTACGTTTTTTCACCATAGGATTTCTTAGGCGCTCCTGCTCAGTACAGGAAGCAAATGCGCTTGTATGGTGAGGCGCTCTTGCGATCGGTTTGACAGGGTGCTTCTTTTGGTTGGATTTTCATATTTCCTCTGCAAATCCTGACACCCTGTAACACTGTACCGATTTCTTCAGATTCCAAGCCCCGCCTCTGAATTTTTCTTCTCTCTTCGACCAAAGTGCTTAAGCAGTGTATCATCCTCTAGCAAAATCGTGGGGTTGGGAGGAATAACGGTACCAAGGTCAAAAAAAGATAAGATCTAAATTGCAGGAGTGAGCAGTCTTTGTAATGAAGGTTCCATAGTCTTTGACCAGGGCTTGATTTTCTCAGAGAAGTTTGAAAACTTGAGAAATTATTTGGAAAAATGGTACGATAGAAATTAATTTGTTAATAAGAATGTGCATGTTTTGCTATGAACTTAAGAACAACAATTTTGTTTGTTTTAACAATTTTAGGTAAATTTTATAATGAGATGCCGGTATTGTAAATATGTAAATAAATAAAGAGGAAGTGTTTCAATTTTCGTTCCAGTTCCTCTCAAATTTTTATCCCTTTTTTTGTACATGTTTCCCGCGGAAAAACCTGCAACCCAGGTCATTAAAACATAAATAGTTGTTACGCGCCTTTTTCGCAACAACGGTCGCCGCCGACTCAGCTGGTAAGGGAGGGATCGAAGCAAACGAACGCCGATTTGATTTTGAGGGGCACAACAAAAAGATAGGGCGCCACGTAGTTTTTTTTGGTTCCCAGTAAAAGGCTAAAACTACGAAAACCTGAAACCACCGAAGACCGATGCGAAGAATCTGAAACCGATAGGGGGAAGAACAAGGCAAGCCAATTTAAACTCGGGGTTCGAAAACACTTAAGGCTATATTCCAATTCAAATTCTGAACAATGGGTAAATAAAAAATAGAAATAAAAATAATTATAATAATAATTAAAAAAAAAGGAAAAATAAAATCAAAATAGAATGAAACAATAATAATATCAACAAGGGTAAGATATAGTAAGCAAAAAAAGAATAATAAAAATAAAGAATAAAAAAAAAATAACAAGGTAAGCAAATAATAAACGTAGTAATAATAAATAAAAAAATATAACCAATTGAATCGAAAAAACAGAATGACGATGATAATGATAAAAAAAAAATAAATAAATACAAGACGACTGTATTAATGTAGGGGAAATAAGTGATAACAAAAGTGAGGAAAAGGAAAACTTGAAAACCGCAACTCAAATTTATGTAATCCGGGAAAAAAGTTAAAATGATAAAGAAAATAGTAGTAAACAACTTGGGCAAAAGTCAAAAGTCTAACGCGATCGCACTAAATTTGAATAAATTGTCAAAGTCAATCGCGACTCCCCACAAATGTCGAACGCCGAATGTCTATGCCTTACAAATGTCACCGCACCGCCACACCTAAACGAGCCGATCTGGCAATGTCAATGCCCCGGGCTCTCGGACTTGTCACGATCAGCTGTCGCCGGGAAGCACTCGAAAGTTAAACAAACACCCACTTGAAAACAGATAACTTAACTTTTATCCTTTTTTCCACAGGAACTCGCCGCTGGGTCTGTCCTAGACTGCGTTTCAGGAACCTCCTCATCCACCGGTGAGTATTCCTCGTTCCCTGGTGTTGTCCTCGGGTCTTCTCCCTCGATGTGAACTGTGAAGTGTCTCTGTCTTGACGTTTGGTCGCGGTCCGCGCTCGGTTTACTTCGGGGTATAAACAAACTTGTTCGGAAAAAAAAAAAAATTCGCAAGGGCGCCTATGCGCGCCGACGACCATATTTCAAAGAAGGCGAAAGTCAGTTCCAGGACGTTGACTTTCAAGGCAAAGAGCATCCGTAAAAGGCTCTACAGCATAGTAGGAACAGGAGATCCAAATGTGGAGGGTGCGACACCTTTAGCACCCTCTCCAAGGTCGGACTGTATGAAGAAGCTGCCTTTCAAAGGGCTAAGGAATGGCCCGACAAATGGTGAAATAACTTCTGTTGGCCCGCAAGGAATCCCAGGCTTTACTACTGACGGCACCCTAACTGGGGTGAACAGCAATCTAGGACCGAGGCTGCCCTGCGACGCTGAGGACGTAGCCGGCACTCAATTTTCTGACCGGGCTACATTCCCGTTAGAAAGTTATAATGCTCAACCCCATGAAATACCACCGACGCTACCCGCAGATGATGAATCCAACATGTATTGTGACCAGTTCTCCACATCGGACTGACGGATGGTCAAAACGAAGCGGCTGCAGCTCAGCAACCACAAAAGGAATCATCCAGGACGGAGCAAAGTGGAAGAGGTAACGGCTTCCCCCAACCGCTTTGAAGAGCTCAACACCGATGACCACGTGGACGACATCATCCCCGGGAATAGAGGTTATGTTAGTTATAAGTCAGTTGCTGGTAGTCAGGAAAGTAGATTAAGTATTAAGAATGGAAAAAAGAGTAATGATGCATTGTCTGCCCGACGTAATTCTCAGGGTATAGGGAATTTGAATGGTAACAACAACAACAAAAACTCCGGGGTTATGGGTGAGAGTTTCAAACCAAATAGAATTAAAGAAAAGGCTTACAAAATTCCCCCCATTATAGTGAAGGACTGTAATATAAAACTCTTAACATCATTCATGGAACAAAAAAAGCAAACATTAAAATTACTAACTTTAAATCGGGAGTTAGCAAAATTTACTGTGAAAATAATGAATTACGTAGAGAATTGCTAAGTGTTTTCGCGCAAAAATCGATTGATTGTTATACATATTCGGCTCCTAACGAAAAGCCAATCAGTGTTCTCGTCAAGGGAATCCATGCGTCGTATGATGCACAGGATGTGAGAGAGGAGCTGGAGAGGCTTTTTCCAGATGTCAAACCAAAAAAAATAAGTCGCTTCGAAACAGATAGATCTAGAAGACAAGAATATGTTCTAGACATCTTTATCATTCAATTTGATTCAGATGTGGATGTCTCGGACATAATAAAAACGAAATTCTTTTTGAAGCAAGACGTAACTTGGGAAAGGGTTAGAAGCAGAGGCGTTACTCAATGCTATAGGTGCCAGAAATTTGGTCACCTTTCTTACAATTGCGGTAGGATGTCAACGTGTAGGAGATGCGCGGAAGAACATAGCTCAAGGGACTGCCCTCTTAAAACAAATCAAGAAAATATTAGAGTATGCGCGAACTGTGGTTTAGAAGGTCATCCGGCTAATTATAAAGGATGCCCTAATTACGTTAAATATCTAAAGAATAAGCGAGAAAGATTGAATACAATCAAGGCAAGAAACAATTTCATAGGAGTGCCAAAACCGAGCACCAGCAAAGTACACAAGGGCGTTAGCTTTAGCAAAGTAGTATCAGACGGGGGCTTCGCTTCGAGTGGGGATGATTTCCCATCCCTGGAGGGGGGGGGGGGGGCTCCGGTGGAAGGGCTTCGACGGAGAACAGTATGGGAAAGTTGAAAGTTCCTTAACCTGTCTATGGACCTTTTCGGGATCCCGTTACAGGGAATCTTTTAAAGAATTGACACTTTTATGAAATCGGTGAAGAAAATGTCTTCGGCCGTTGAAAAAAAACAAGCCTTCGTCTTATTCTTAATAGACCTCTGTTATGAATAAGAAAAATGTTTCCTCCTTAGAACTGAACACCCAGTCGTTAGTTAGTAACTATAGAAGGCTTGAGCTGCTCAATCTTATCTCATCGGAAAATCCCGAGTTCGTCCTAATATCCGAAACAAGGCTCAAACCGAAACATAAGGTATGCTTTCCCAATTATAGCACTATCCGAAATGACTTCGGACAGGGCGTTGCCCTGTTCATCAGAGAGCGTCTGGAGTTCTCCGTTGTGTCCACTACCGGGGTCCCTCTGCCTTTGGCTCTTGCCGCAGTCAGTGTTGGCTCACGGGAGACAACTAAAAAGCTTCTGGTTGGAAGTATATATGTCCCATCAGGCTGTCCTAAGTCAGAATTTTATACTACCCTTGATTACATCAGTAAAGTGGGCAGAGGGTATGACTCCATTGTTATAGGAGGAGATTGGAACGCCGGGCATGTGGACTGGGGTGACAGGGATTCGAATACTTCGGGAAGAAGATTAAAGGTATGGACGGAAGAAAATGGCCCATCAACTGGCCTGATAGTCTCTCCCGGATCCCCTACATTTCCATCGGGGGCATCAGTTTTGGATTTTTTCCTAACTACGGAGGGCTACTCTAGGTCCTTGTTTACCAGCCACAGGTGCTGGACAATCGACTCCTTCTCTGACCATTTTGCGGTCAAACTTATAATCAACATTGGGGAAATGGACCTAACTTTACGTGCACCTCCTATGATAGAGAATTATGCGAGGGTTGACTGGGGGGCCTTTAAGAGGGACTTGGAGGAGAAGCTTTCTGAACTGCCCCCACTTGAGAGAAACATCTCGAATGATGAAATTCACCACTGGATCTCCTACATTACGAATATAATCATTGCTGTTAAAAACGAACACGTCAAAAAAACTAAAATTAAAAACAGAAAATATGATATTATTCCGGAAGACCTAAAGAGACTGATAAGGATCAAACGAGACTGGTGCAGAAAGCTTAAACGATTATACCACAAAAATCTAAACCGAGTTACTTCCGAATACAAAAGCTTAGCCTCTAGAATTAACTGCCTTAAAAATATTATATATGACAGATCCACACTACATTTCAATAAGGAATTCCAGGACAGACTTAACAATATGATTGGGGAAAGATTATCTGCTTCGATGAATATTAAAACCTCTGGGTGATACTTCTTACTGACTGCATTTATTATTCTAAATTAAAAACCTTTTATACAAAGATCTTGCTTACTCTAACTAAATATTAACTAGGTTATTGGTGCATTGGTTCATCGGGGCATTCTGTGCAATCAGGGCGCGGAATGCGCACATGAAGCTGAGTGCCGGTGAAGCAATTGCACCTTCAATTGCTGACAGTGCTTTTGTGCATATGTTGCTTAAATTAAATGTAGGTGAAGGCTGGGGCAATTGAGTTATCAATTGCTGACAATGTTTATAGTGTGTTGTACTTCTTGTACATCCTGCCAGCGGGCGGGAGAACGAAATGATTAGAGCTGTGGTTCTGAAGAAGAGAGTTGCCAGTCCCGTTGGTGTTGCTCTGTAGCAGCTCTATTAGCTGCTTGTTTCCGTGATGACCAATATTTCCAAGTGATAAACGCGCCTGCAAATACTACCGCTGCAACTATCAGGTAGTTGACGGCGTAGTGATGGATGTCATGGGTTGTTAGTCCCACTGGAAGTTGCTCCTTTCGCTGTAGTTCCGATATAGTTTTCCTTATAGCGGAGTAAGCATGTTGGTCATACTGCCAATGTTGTTCCGGTGGTATAGGCTTAGCCTTCTCCTCCTGTGAATCCTGTGTCAGTATCTTACTGATATCGACACTAGGGATGAAAGACGAATTGAGGCGCGTGGTATACAGTCCATGAGCTGCGATTGTCATGGATTCCTGCTTAAGTACGCAATCTGGTTCAAGCTTCAGGATGCCTTCCCCCTTGATGGTTTTTTGGATGACTGTAGTCCCGCACACTATGTTAAGTGTGTACTCCTTATTCGTGACATAGAGCCAAGAATTAGCTGCCCTTAACTGAATCCAGATTTTGGATGGCTTGATGCTCTCGATTGTGCAATCTGATGCGCGGCCTTCAATGTGTCTGAGTAGACCCAACTCGCATCGCCCTCTCTGGGAGTTGGTGTTATACATCGGGTGAGTTTGTTGGCACAGGTATTGGTCATTCTCAAAGTGAATGCAATTATCTAATTCAGGTTGAGATAACGGGTAATAGTTCTCTCGATGAAGGTCCACTATTAAATATGGTGCCTCGGGTCTTATGAATGTTAGGCGGTCCTTGTAAGGTGTTGGCCCTGGTACTATATGGAATACCTGGAATTTCTCATTCCGCAGCAGGGGTAATTGTATCTCGAATAAAATCCTGGCATCTGTTACCCGGACTGCGGCTGTCATCAAACGGTACAGACTTATAATTTGATTCTGTCCAATTTCTGGTGGCATGAGTGTATGAGGAATGTTTTCTCTGATGAGGTTCAGTTGCGCTTTCAATTGTGACGGTGTAATTAGGAGTTGATTTATCCGTTCATGATGTAAGTCAGTTAGTACATCCACCAAGGCCTTTTGAATTTGCTTATAGTTGTAAATTGCAAGTGTTGTGTGGGCGATTAAGGAATTCAGGGTCTGCTCTTTTCCTTGGGTAGTACCCTTTTGGTGGACTTCTAGCATTAATTCGGAAAGGTGTCCTTGAATGATCTGGAATTGGGCTTGAATACCTTCTTCACTTCCCTTCATAATGTTCGTGGTAACATCCATTACTGTAGTCTGATTTTGGATAAGTTGGAGGAGATGGTCCTCGTTCTTCCTTATGTTGTCTAATTTTTCATCTAGTTTCTGGGCGTAGTCTTCGTCTAATATTCCGAACAAATAATTTGCGGCGTTCCCTACGATATTAAGTGGCAATCTGCGGGGTCTAGGCTCATCTGGCATGTGACTTCCCTGTCTACGTATGAGAGTGTTGGATTCTTCTAAGCGTAGTAGTTGCCGGTTGAATTGCTCGTGAATTGCCGTACAATAATTTTTCCTTACGATGGTGCTATTGCATAGCCCTTGCATTTCACTGATACAATTCCTTAGACCTTGGAATTCTTGCCAATAGTATCGAAGATCGTAGTATACTAACATATTCCACTTGCTTGCTATAAGATGAGCTCTCCCCAGGTCCTCAAAATATATTCCGGGATGATTTTGAAACGGAATTGCGTCAACGTAGGGTTTTGCTTTTGCCTGTGATAACAGTAATGCCATCACAAGCAGGGAGGCTGCGCTCGCTGGGCTTGAGGCCCTAGAAACTGATTTACTTGGCTTTGCACCTTTGTGTCCTTCCCCTTTTTCGGTTGGTAATGTCCGAGGTTGGATGAGGGTACTGTATCCTGTAACCTTGTTTATTTTTGCACGCTGCTTGGGTTTTGTTGACTGCACTTCCTCTTCGATGTTTCCATCCCCCTTTCTTTTGGTGCCTACTTGAACTGATTCCTCCTGTGATTTATTAACAGGTAGAATACAAATTTTGCTCAATGGTCTCTTCAGTAATTTGTTTCGAGTCCTAATTGTCACTACTCTGATTAATCCATTCCATCATTCCCCGGATGGACTTCTTCAATTCTTCCGAGTGACCACTGTGCTGGAGGGAGTGGTTCATCTTTTACCAAAACTAAGTCGTGTACCCTTACATTGTCCTTTTCTGATGTCCATTTTGGTCTACACTGAAGACGGTGAAGATATTCGCTCGACCATTTTTTCCAGAACTGCTGCTGAAGTTGCTCCAGCAACTTCCATCTTGATTGGATGTTGGTATCAATAGCTGCGTCTATCCCTGGGGGGCCAGGAGTGAGCCTCCGATCAAGAAATGGCCTGGCGTTAGTGCACCTAGGTCCCGGGGGTCCTCTGTCATCGGGCAGAGAGGCCGAGAATTTAAACAGGTTTCGATGCTTACCAACACAGTTGTCAGTTCCTCAAATGTTAGGGTTGTTTTGCCGAGTGTTCTCTTAAGATAATGTTTCATCGATTTTACTCCTGCCTCCCATATTCCTCCGAAATGGGGAGCTGCGGGAGGTATGAAACTCCATTCAGTTTCATAGCTTTGCATCTCTTCCAGTAACTGATCCTGGTAATGTTTTTTGAATTCAGCCGATGTTTTTTCCAAGATTTTGCTGGCCAACTGAAAGTTTGTAGCGTTGTCGCTGTACATCTTGCGTGGAATGCCTCGCCTGCCGATGAATCGCTTAAAAGCTGATATAAAGGCATTCGCACTCAAATCGCTGACTAATTCTAGATGTATTGCCTTTGTTGCTAGGCAAATGAAGACTGCGATATATCCTTTATAACTCCTTAGTCCTCTTCTCTTTGATGTTTTTACAGCTATGGGCCGTGCATAGTCGACGCCAGTATGTGTAAAGGCTCGGGTTAGCTTCAATCGTGGCTTGGGCAGATTTCCCATCAGCTGTTCGTGCGCCTTCGCATTGTACCTTGCGCAAATCATGCAATTTCGGATTTGTTGCTTAACGGCACTGTAGCCTTTTATGATCCAGTATTTGTTCCTGGTATAGGCTATAGTAAGAGTAGCTCCACCATGCATTGTTTTCCTGTGGCCCTCTTCAATTACAAGCTTACTAAAATGGCTTTTGTACGGTAGTATGATGGGATGCTTTGCCTCGTAGCTTAACTCTGAATTTTCTAGACGGCCGCCAACTCTGATGAGTTTGTTTTCATCTAGAAATGGGTTTAAGCTAAGAAGACAGCTTCTCGAGCTTAGTGAATGACCTTTACTCAGAGCTGAGAATTCTTCGGGAAATTCGTTAGCTTGTATATTTTGCAGTATGATGCTTGCTGCACGTTGAGTTTCCGTGGGACGTAACAACCCGGAGATGCTTTTCCCTCGAGCATTCTCAGCAAACCTTAGACAATATCCTATAACATTGATACATTTCTGCAGTGTGGAGGAGCGACTGATACTATTTAGAACAATATTATCGCTTACTACTGTATTCAATGAAATTGTTGTTCTTTTTATTTCTTCTTGTGTTGTAGGTATTAGCTGTTTTTCGAAGGTAAGATTGCTGTTTTTTAACCAGCTCGGTCCATTCCACCATAGAGAATTTCCAACGAGCGCTGCAGGGGCTATTCCTCTTGATGCGCAGTCTGCTGGGTTTTCCTTGGACTTTACGTAGTGCCAATTGTTGCCTTGTAGTGCCGATTGTATCTTCGCTATTCTATTTGCCACGAATGTTTTGTATTTGCTCGGATTTCCATTGAGCCATGCGAGCACAATTTCAGAATCTGTCCAAGCGTGTTTCCTTGCAAGTGGAATCTCCATCACCTCGGTTACCTTTTGCATTAAGCTAGATAAGAGGAGAGCTGCGCAGAGTTCCAGACGAGGTATTTACATCTTCTTACGATTGGGTGCCACTTTAGTTTTGGCTGTAATTAAATTGATGGTGATATTACCGCAGCTATCGTAAGTCTTTAAATAAATTACGGATGCGTATGCTTTCTCCGAGGCATCGCTAAAGCCGTGTAACTCGCATGGGCTCGCATTGGTCCTTAACCCAATCCAACGAGGAATAGATATTTCTTCTAGACAAGAGAGCTCGGTCTTAAAATTTTGCCACCTAGTAGCTAATTCACTAGGTAATTTATCGTCCCATTCTAAACCAAGTTGCCATAATTCTTGGAACATTAGCTTGGCCTTGATTACTGTCGGCGCGAGCCATCCAATTGGGTCGAATAGCTTTGATGCTTCAGAGAGTAATGATCTTTTAGTGCCAACAGTTGAGCTGGGAATGTTAACCTTGAACACAAAGTTGTCCTTGCGAGGGTTCCAGTGTAAGCCAAGAGTTTTGATTGAGTCATCGAGCTTTGTTTGTTTCTATCTCCCTTTTTTCTGACGGTATATTTAATAAAATCCTGCTGTGATTACTACACCATTTCCTGAGCTTGAGGCCTGCTTCATTTAATAATTCCATTGTTCCTGCTTCATTTAATAGTTCCATTGCTGCTAACCGTGCTTCCTCAATGCTGTTGCCTCCTGATAGTAAGTCGTCCATATACTTAGAAGCTACTTATGACAGTCTTTGCTCCCTTCTGATATTTTGCCTTTTGGTGTTCTGCTAGATGGTGCATGGTTTTAACCGCCAAAAATGGTGCTGGCCTTGTGCCATAAGTTACCGTAGTGAGTTGATACTCCCTTATTGGTTCGTTTTCGGAAAAACGCCACAATATTTTCTGGAAGCCCTGGTCTGCTTCATGTACCCATATTTGTCGAAACATCTTCTCGATATCTGCCTTATAGACGAACTTGTATTTTCGCCATTGTAACAAGATGTCGTATAAGTCTGCTTGTAGTTGTGGTCCTGTGCAGAGCATCGAGTTGAGACTTGCTCCGCTGCTGGTCTTCGCAGAAGCATCAAAAACTATTCTCAATTTGCTGGTTTTACTGTCTTCCTTGAATACAGCGTGATGCGGTAGGAAGCAGTGCGGCTCGTCCTTACTGGAAAGTCTGTCGTCGCATAGTTTCATATGTCCTAGTTCCAGATATTCTCTCATAAATTGCTTGTATTCCCTTTCTAGGTTCTTATCCTTCCTAAATTTCCTTTCCATGTGGAATAATCTTGACATCGCCATTCTCTTGCTATCTCCTAGCGCCATTGGGTCTGCCTTGCTATCAAAGGGTAGGCGGACAATATATCTGCCATGCTTGTCTCTCGCTACGGTTTTCTCGTAGTACTCTACGCATTGCTTGTCTTCCTGCGTTACTTCTCGTTGCTCGTTAACTTCCTCAATCTCCCAAAATTTTCTTATCTCGTCTAGATCGATTGTGCTTACCATGCTAGTGATATTCTTGTCTGACCCGGTACCACATTTTCCGGAAATAATCCATCCCAGCCTTGTCTGTTGGGCTACTGGTGAATTTACTGCGCCCTTCAGAACTCCATCTAATATTATGTCTCCATAGACATCAGCGGCAAGTATTATGTTTATTCTGCTTTGTTCTTGATATTCGGGGTCTGCTAAATTGATGTTCTGGAGGTGGGGCCACGATTCGCTGCTGCTGCAGGTTTCTGGCTGGAGGTGGTTAAGTTTGCGTAGAACAAATGCTTTTATCGGTAACTCGTAAGCAGACTCGAAATGCGGCGATATTTTTATGTTAACGTATGCGGAGACTGGGTTCTTATACTGTGCATTTATCCCTGTCACCGTAACATTTGTCCTTGTTCGTTTTAGGCCTAGGCTTTGCGCGGCTTTTTCTGATATGAACGAAGCTTGTGAGCCTTGGTCTATTAATGCCTTAAATCCTTGTTGGCTGCCATCTCGTGCCTTGATATTTATGATGGCTGTCGCTAACAGTACCTGAGTGGTGTCTTGTAGCTTGGCGGAGTTGAGTGTTATTACTTCCGGGGTTTGGGGGCCTTTTCTGGGGTCCTGCGGTTGTCGTTGATCATCATGCAACAATGTGTTGTGCTTAAGATGACATTTAAGGCATTTGTTTTTGCTCGGGCATCTTTCTGAATTATGCCCCTTCTTTAAGCAGTTCAAGCAGAGATTATTTTTTCTGGCTGCGTCGATCCTTTGTTTTGCTGTCATGCTTTGCAGCTTGGGGCACTTACACATGCTGTGATTTCCCGCGCAGAATGTGCATTTCGATGAGACCGTTGTTTGATACGTCTGAAGTGGTCTTTGTGGTATGAGTCTTCTTTCGGGTTCCCTTTTCCTCGCATTTTCCATGGACTCTAGAGATTGGAATCTCGTCTCTATGAAGGAGAGTAAGTCGTCGAAATTAGTAACTTCCTTGGGGTCAGTCAAGTGTTGTTCAAAAAGCTTGTACGTCTCCCTATCGAGCTTCCTTGTCAATATATGGGCTAGCATCGGACCCCAACTACTAATTTCAATGCCTATGCTTTTTATGCCTTGTAAGGCTTCCTTCATTTGGTCGTGGATCCTTTTTAGATCTTGCGCTGATTCTCTCGTTAGAGCAGGTTGATTTAGAAGGTTGTCAAGATGTGAGCTTAGCAGCAACCTTTTATTATTATATCTGTCACACAAGAGAGTCCAAGCCGCTTCGTAATTGCTATCTGAAATTGCTAAATGTTGAATCAATCTGCTAGGCTCTGCCTTAACATAGCATTTCAGATACTGCATTTTTGCTGCGTTGCTCAGCTTGTCTTGATTGTGAATCATTTTCACGTATATATCATGGAATGATATCCATGACTTATAATTCCCGTCAAATGTTGGGATAGTGATTCTTGGCAATTTAACTCCCCAATCTTGAGAATTACTTCCGGAATCAGCATTCTGTTGTTTGCTCTGTAGAATACAAAGGGCATTTTGTAGCTTGCCTTCCGAGAAGGTATAATAAGCCCAATTGTGCTCTACCTGTTCAGCGTTATTCTCGTGAATAAGAACCTCCTCATGCAGGGAGGTTATTTTTTCCCAGAGATCTAGGAGTATACGTTCTTTATACTCCCTATATGCCTTACTGAAACTGCTGGCGGTACTCTCCTGGATTTCCTTCAGGTGTTGCTCCAGGGCGCTGTACCTCACTTGCAACCTCCTGTATTGTAGAGTGTCCACCGTGTTTTCCGCCGGTTTGTCCGTGCTGGTTTCGGGGGTATTCCCGCTCGTCTCTGTGGCCTCTCCGCCTTTGATCCCGATGGTCATTGAATTTAGCGGAATGTTGATATTGGCTGCTTTTGGGGTGATTTTTGTGGGCTTTATTGGGTCCAAAAACGCGCTGCTTGGCGCTGCCTTGCTTTTTACTGATGCCGGTGCCTTTAGTGTGACTCCTGTTGAAGCCTTAGGTGTGGTCCCTGTAGCCCCAAATACCTCAGTGGTTACGCTTGTTGCTTTGCCTGCTGTTGCTGTTGGTATTTGGTTCTCAAAAACTCCCTCAGATGAAGCTGCTGCCCCAATGCGAAAAGCTTCCGCTGCTGATATCATGGCCTGTCGGTCTTCTTCCAGCAGGTCTTTGGCTGCTTGATAGGCCTTCTCTACCTCGCCGAAAAAGTTCTTACTGAAGTATTCGTGATCCCGGTCTGCCTCAAGAAGTAGCTCGTCATGTGAGCTCTCGAATTGTTTCCAGTAGGCTTCTAGGGTGCTGAGATGTCCGCTGATGTAGTTCTCATTCCTACGTCGTTGAGGACCATCCTTTCTCATGTTGGCGCAGAATCGGGCTATCATTTGGCCTAGCTGCCATTGCGTGTCCAGTTGTGTCTCAAGGTGGGCCTCCATGTCTCCAATAGCTGCTATTTGCTGGTGGTGTTAGCTTGCGGTGACTAATTGCTTGAAGAGTGTAGTTTCCACAGCTGCTAGTACTTCTGAACACAGAAGCTCGAAGGACCAGAATGATTGGGGAGAAGATTAATTAAATCGGTGAATATTAAAACCTCTGGGTGATACTTCTTACTGACTGCATTTATTATTCTAAATTAAAAACCTTTTATACAAAGATCTTGCTTACTCTAACTAAATATTAACTAGGTTATTGGTGCATTGGTTCATCGGGGCATTCTGTGCAATCAGGGCGCGGAATGCGCACATGAAGCTGAGTGCCGGTGAAGCAATTGCACCTTCAATTGCTGACAGTGCTTTTGTGCATATGTTGCTTAAATTAAATGTAGGTGAAGGCTGGGGCAATTGAGTTATCAATTGCTGACAATGTTTATAGTGTGTTGTACTTCTTGTACACAATATAAGACCGGGCCCCAAAGCATTTAGGGAGATATTCAACATAACGGGCAAGAACAAATCAGAAATGCCTGAAAGAATTAGGGTGGGCCGGCTGGAGTTATCCAGACCGGAGGAAAAACTGAAAGCATTCGAAGTGTTCTACTCAACACTATATGAACAAAAAAACCCGTCGGTAGTCCCAGGTGTGGCGGAAGAAATCAAAAGAGGTATTTCGCATTTCTTAGAAACTAATTCCCAACTAGGTGGTTTGGCTCCTTTAGTTCATTTTAATTCTACCGAAAATGCCATCAACCATACGAATGATTCAATGGTGAGTCCCGAGAGAATAGCCTCGATAATCAAAAATAAAATTAATAGGAAAAATTCCAGTGGCACGGACAATATCTCGAATTTCTTGATCAGAAGACTTCCCGATAGGGCTATCCTCTTTCTTACAGGGATTTTTAACCATTGTATTAATAACGGATACTTCCCAAAGGCATGGAAAGAGGCGAAGCTTATTCCACTCCTGAAAAATAAAAATTCAGTGGACATTACTAACTTTCGACCAATCCAAATGCTCTCTAATCTGGGGAAGCTGCTAGAGAGGGTCCTGGCCGAGGAGTTTGATTTTTTCTTGGAGAGTGAGCGGATGATTCCGGACCACCAGTTTGGTTTTAGGTGGGGACATTCCACCAACCATGCAATCCTAAAACTTCACGGGGATGTCACTGAAAATCTTAAGAATAGGAAATGTACAGTCACTTGTTCCTTAGATGTCGAAAAGGCTTTCGATAGGGTATGGACGGATGGACTTATATATAAAATGCTGGCGTATTCGGTTCCGGCTCCTCTAGCTCGAATCTTTATTAGCTTTCTCACAGCCAGAAAACTCGTAGTGGAGATTAATGGCGCAGTATCGAACCCGATAAATGTATGCTCGGGCGTCCCTCAGGGCTCGATTACCGGCCCGAAGCTATATAATTTTAACCTTTTAGATTTTCCTCATCTCCTTACGGATAATGATGGGAATATCATTTCAAAGTCAATTCTTTATGCTGATGACACATTAGTATATGCCCACAGCAAAAATCCCTCTGAAGTCCTTGAGAAAGTTACGGCCCACTTGGAGCAAATTAAACAATTTTACCAAACATGGGGATTAAAATCAATAATAGTAAAACTGACCTTATCTGTTTTAGAAACCCATCAGGTAAGGGACCGGCGGGCACTGGGGCCAGAAGTAGGAGGCTGGGGCTGCGGCTGGATGGCTCTGAGATAAAAGTGAAAGAAAACCTTAAATATTTGGGAATTAACTTTGACCATCTCCTTAAATCTAACACCCACGGCACATATGCATTGAAGAAGGCTATTAAAGCCTCTGGTATCTTAATGCCTTTATTGAGGCACCCCAAGTTGCGTCCTAAGACAAAGCTTCTTCTATATAAGCAGCTCATACGTCCGGTTTTGTCATACGGTTTTGTTAATTGGTTCGCAGTCTCTCCATCCCTTGCTCTGCGGATGGAGACCTTTGAACGAAGAATACTGAGGCTCTGTATCAATAAACACTTTAAGACAAGATTTAAGAAATTTTCTAATAATTTTATTTATGAAGAGGCGGGAATTGTACCTTTCTTTAAGTATATGATCACGCTGAGCAAGAAGTTTTTAGATACCCTGCCTGATCACAGCAATTCTCTAATAAAAGAACTATATCAAAAAAATTGTAACGCGAAACTTAATGAATATTATCTCTCACCCATAGCCCTCATAAACAGCGATTCACAGGAACTCCTGCAAGATGTAAGTGAATCAGTTCAAATTCCCAGATTGTACAATACGAACTTCTTAAGGGCACAAAATAGAAGATAGTTTTACAGTAGCTTTAATCTTTGGTCTGAAATCAATACTGGAACGAATATATGTTTTGTACTGCAATATAGAAAATCGAATGTGATATTACATAATATGTATTAATAAATAAGGAAATCATTGCATTTTAATAATCGTCTTACTAACAGCGAGTAAGCGTTTATTACATAAAATTGTTATAATACTTTAAACTTGTTAAAGGTACAGTCATGTTTTGTTTGAAACAATCTCTCATTTGTACTATAGTGCCATAGAACTTTGATGTAAAATAATAGGTTTTCTATTATCAGGAGTCTTATCAGACTCATTAAAAGGAAATATCTATATTATAGATTTCGAAATTTGAAATTTTAAAATTTTTCTCAGGAATGTACTTCAGCTGTTGTGATAGGGCACATTTCCGTAACCACTCTGGTCGCTGTTTGTATGAGTGGTATACAACATGTAAGAACTGCGCCCCTTAATGTAGTGTTAGTTTTAGCTAGTGTGTAGTGAATTTGTAATATTCCCATGACCAAGAGTCAGTGTATTAAGCGAAAATACACCGGTCGCAAGTGTATACTTTAAAATATTTTCAATGTACATAGCAAACAGACTTAAGTCTCGAATGTATGAAAATGTATAAAGCTATCCATGTGAAATCGAACCACACATTACAGTTCGAAGTATGTAATTATAATACCATGTAAATTTACAAATGTACTAGCTGACCCGACAGACGTTGTCCTGCCCTCAACTCCTCCTTCATCTACTCCCACGGAAACCCCCTCAACTCCTCCTTCATCAACTCCCACGGACACCCCCACAACTCCTTCTTCATCTACTCCCACGGACACCCCCACAACTCCTCCTTCATCTACTCCCACGGACACCCCCTCAACTCCTCCTTCATCTACTCCCAGGGACACCCCTCAACTCCTCCTTCATCTTCTCCCACGGACACCCCAACTCCTCCTTCATCTTCTCCCTCGGACACCCCCACAACTCCTCCTTCATCTACTCCCACGGATACCCCCTCAACTCCTCCTTCATCTACTCCCGCGGACACCCCCACAATTCCTCCTTCATCTACTCCCACGGACACCCCCACAACTCCTCCTTCATCTACTCCCACGGACACCCCCACAACTCCTCCTTCATCTTCTCCTACGGACACCCCCTCAACTCCTCCTTCATCTACTCCTACGGACACCCCCACAACTTCTCCTTCATCTTCTCCCACGGACACCCCCTCAACTCCTCCTTCATCTTCTCCCACGGACACCTCCTCAACTCCTCCTTCATCTACTCCCACGTACACCCCCACGGTGTAAAAAATGAAAAAAAGTTATTCTGCCCGAGCAGGATTTGAACCCCGAACCGTTGGATTAAAAGTCCAACGCTCTACCGAATCGACTGAGCTCGTTAACAGTTTTCTGAAATTTTCCATTTTTCCGTGCAATTTTCTTAATTTTTTCTGAATCTAAACCATCCAGGGCGCCACCCAAACGCATACAAAAAATTCATTCAAATCGGTCCAGCCGTTTAGGAGGAGTTCAATGACATACACACGTACAGTAGAATTATAGGACCTGAAAAGGAAAAGATATATGAGTATCAATGTTGTGGTGTAGGAAAAAGTATACCCATTTGTTCGTGTCCTAAAGGCGCGAGTCCTGGAGCGCAAGCCATCCATCGCAGAACCTAACAAGACGAGAAGGACGAGTTAATGCGGCTGGAAGAACAAGGGGAGATCAACAAAACATCAACACTGAATATCGACAACATAGAACATAAGAAATGGGGCACACACACGGAGACAACATAACCACAAAGGACAACATCACCGAAACACCGCGAACTTCAACTTCTCGAGTGCGAGAGCCGGCCCCATCGGAGCTCTAGGAGGCGCTGCGCGACGACCCCACGAGATGTTCGCGAATTCCCGCGCGATACGCGAAAATTCGCGAAAACCTGCACACCTGGGTGCGCAACAGGTGCCCGCGAAAAACAGTCAGAAACTTTATGGGAACGCTCCCACATCGCGTGGAACACGCCACTGACACTCCCGGTAACACATAGTCCACAAAAAAGTCACTAATAGTGGCGAAATCGCGAGTGGAAAATCACCTGTCAAACCGAACTTAATCCAGGTGAATCGCCACAACAAACTTAAGCCGCGATCCCAATTTTATTTATTTATTTATTTTATTTTATTTATTTATTTGCGCTTAATACAAGCTACATAAAGAGACTTAAACTAAGACTTAAACTAATATTACAAACTAAATTAGGAATTGTAGGGCAAGGGAAAGGAACGGGCAAAGCATTTAGGGGGGAGTATTAAGGTAATTCCTGAGAGATGTTTTACTCAGGTGAAAGTCAAAGGAAGAGAGGCTGTTGGCTTTTCGAAGCATACGGGTGAGGGGCTCGGAAAGACCGTAGCTGGTGCGGTGGTAGGCAGGGCGATAGAGAGGGGCCGAACGGAGGTTACGGGGATTGGTGTAAATGGGGATCCGCTGAAGCAGAGAAGGACAGTCGATCTCGCCGATAAGCAGCTGATGAATGAAGGTAATATCGGCGAGGTCACGCCGCTTCCACAAGGGCTGCAGGTTAATGAGCATAAGGCGGTTTTCGTAAGGCGGAAGGTTTTGAGGGTCGTACCAGGGAAGCTCACGTAGAGCGAAGCGGAGGAACCTACGTTGTACAGCCTCAATCCTGTTTATGCTATTGGATTGGAAGGGAGACCATACTTGGCTAGCATATTCCAGGAGAGGCCTAACGAAGGTGACAAAGAGTGATTTGGCAACGTAGGGGTTGAGGAACTCCTTGGACCAACGCTTCACGAAGCCTAGCGCGGAATTGGCTCTAGCAATCACACTGTCGATGTGTTCGCGAAAATTGAGTTCGCTGTCACAAATGACACCTAGATCGCGAAGAGAGGATACGGAGGGGATAGGTTTGCCGGACAAACGATAGGCTCTGGGGGGAGAAGAGGGACGTCTGCGGGAGTAGGTGATGGATTGGCATTTGGAGACATTAAGCTCAAGAGAGTTTTTTGTGCACTGTGGCGGTTGCAACAAGCAAGCGGTGAATTTAAAAGTGAAAACGTAGCAGGCCACGAGATGAAGTTTTTGTTTTAGAAAATTGAAAATATGAGTTTGGCAATTGATTCCGGCCGGTAAAAAATTAAATTAAAAATTAATAATAAAATAAACCCAAAAATTAATACAACACTTAAATTAACAAATTATAAATAATAATAGAAGTGAAAATAAAATACAAAATAAAAGTAATAAATTATTGTAATTCAAATAAAAAGTAAATGGGGCCCCCCATAGCACCAAATGCAAAAATTGTCGAGATCGTCCTGAAGCAGCTGGGGGTCCGAGGAGGATGAAATCCGTTTGGAGATTTTCATGTCGTCGGCATAGATAGAGAGGTCAGAGTGCTTGATAACACACTCGACGTCGTTAATGGCCAGAATGAAGAGCAACGCACCTAGGTGGCTGCCCTGGGGGACCCCGAGTTGGCAACGAAGGAGCTAGAGGAAGAGGAGCAGAAAAGGACCCTGTATTGGCGGTTGTGGCGACCATAATAGAGGCGCTGCACAATGCCAACAGATGTCACTGGTGGCGTTAGAGAAACAGCACTTTGCTTATTTCGACTAATTGCATCAAATTAGTTTTTGTTTTACAAAGAAGGCTTTGATTAATTCTGCCGATAAAATTTTCATATTTTCCGGAACATCGATGAGGCAAGTCCCCAACATAAATTGTCCTCCCAACAAACCAAATAAAGAATTTCATTACAAGTTAAAAGTAGAGTTTTATTATATTCTAAAAACTCCACAGCGGTGTTCAAAATAAGACTTCATCCAAGAAGAGAAGAGCTGATTGAAGCCAAGGGAGTGAAGCTTGAAGAGGATTAATTTGTGTGAGATTTTATCAAACGCCTTACTGAAGTCAGTAGCGATGACGTCAACCTCGTCGCCGTTTTCAAGGGCACACAGAGTTCTGGAGATGAAGTCTGTAAGGTTGGTGATAGTCGATCTGCCTTTAAGGAAGCCATGCTGGGAGGGGGAAAAAATGGATTTACAGTGGAAGAACAAGCAATCGTAAACGATGCTTTCGAAGAGTTTAGGTATGGTGGAGAGTTTGGCAATGGGACGGTAGTTGGAGATCTCAATCTTACAGCCCTTCTTATGGATGGGGATGATAAAGGAGTCTTTCCACCTGGAAGGAAAAACTCCCTGGGAGATGGAGAGTTGGAAAATATAGGAAAGGGGACCGATCAGGTGTTGGGCGCACTCTTTTAGTACAATAGCGGGAATACCGTCGGGGCCAGGGTTATAGTCGGAGGGAAGGGCAGAAATGGCGGTGGCAACTAATAGAGGGTCAATATTGATGGAAGCAGGGGAGGTCTGAGGGCGGGAATTCATAAAGTGGAAATAGCTAGTATCAGGCTCGAATATATGCTCACTGAAAGACTGCCTAAAGTGTTGAGCAAAGAGATTAGCTATTGTATGGGGGTCAGATGAAGAATTGTCGTTAAGTTTAAGAGTAGAGGGGTAACCGCTGGATTTCCTTTTAATGTTAATAAATTGGTAGAAACGTTTGGGATCGGATATGAGGGTAGACTGCATATGATTCAGATAGTCGAGATAGGAAGATTCACTGCGTGCAGAGAAAAGGGAAGCCGCGGAAAGGTAATTGGAGAGGTCGGAGTCGCACCCCCACCGTATCCGCACCGTTCCGATCCGTCCAGCTGTCACAGTTAAAATTCGATGGTTGCTTAGGAATTATATGGCAGCTCGGAAAGGTGGTCCCAATGGCACTTACGGATCGGATCGGTACGGAAGAGTTGGTTAACTTTCAACTTTTTCGGATTGCTACGGAAAGCATAACCTCACAAAAAATTTAAATTGGCACAATTTAATGATTTTCAGTGCTCCGAGTGGACGCAGGACGGTTAAGTAAAAAAAAATGAATTTAGAAGAATTTATCGAGGATATCCGAAGACATCCAGAATTGTATGACAAAAAAAATAAAAATTATATAAATACTAACTTCATGCTTCTTTGCCTTTTTAGTTTTTTATATTCTTAATATAACTTGTATAGCTCACAAAAGAATTTAAAATATTTCAACAGCTTATTTCTTTCCATTTTGATACTAACAAAATTGTCAAATTTCGGAAGCATTGGAACCAGGCTTCTCAACGGATCGGTGCGGATCGGACGGATCGGAACGGTGCGGATACATTGGGATCGCGGCTTTATTCCCCATGATTCCCGCGCTATCTGGCGGTAAAACGAAGTTCGCAGAACCACCAGAACTTGCGCGACACCGGGAAAAACAGTCACTACTAGTGGAAAACTCGCGAAAATATTTCCACCAATCACAGCCCGGAAAAATTGACCATACTTGCCGTCGATGGCCGGCGATCGCCATTCGCGGCGATGGTCATTTTTAATCTTTTTTCCGCGACCCGACTTTTCCGCGGCTTGACACAATCACCTGGGGGGGGATAATGGCCCTTCCCATCATCACAAGTCCCCACTTGACACTCACAGTCAATCACTGTCACCAAAACTCGCGAAAACCGCGCACCATAATCGCGATCGGGACAGTATAAAAACCCCGGATTTGCTATAAACTTTCTTCAGTCCCAGTTTGATTTCCGAGTACGGCGGCGGCGGAGCCTTTGCGAATTTTTTTTTCCGAACAAGTTTGTTTATACCCCGAAGTAAACCGAGCGCGGACCGCGACCAAACGTCAAGACAGAGAAACTTCACATCGAGGGAGAAGACCCGAGGACAACACCAGGGAACGAGGAATACTCACCGGTGGATGAGGAGGTTCCTGAAACGCAGTCTAGGACAGATCCAGCGGCGAGTTCCTGTGGAAAAAAGGATAAAAGTTAAGTTATCTGTTTTCAAGTGGGTGTTTGTTTAACTTTCGAGTGCTTCCCGGCGACAGCTGATCGTGACAAGTCCGAGAGCCCGGGGCATTGACATTGCCAGATCGGCTCGTTTAGGTGTGGCGGTGCGGTGACATTTGTAAGGCATAGACATTCGGCGTTCGACATTTGTGGGGAGTCGCGATTGACTTTGACAATTTATTCAAATTTAGTGCGATTGCGTTAGACTTTTGACTTTTGCCCAAGTTGTTTACTACTATTTTCTTTATCATTTTTTTTCCCTCCGTATAATTTGTTTTCCCGGATTACATAAATTTGAGTTGCGGTTTTCAAGTTTTCCTTTTCCTCACTTTTGTTATCACTTATTTCCCCTACATTAATACAGTCGTCTTGTATTCATTTATTTTTTTTTATCATTATCATCGTCATTCTTTTTTTTTCGATTCAATTGGTTATATTTTTTTATTATTTTTTACTACGTTTATTATTTACTTACCTTGTTATTTGTTTTTTTTATTCTTTATGTTTATTATTCTTTTTTTGCTTACTATATCTTACCCTTGTTGATATTATTATTGTTTCATTCTTTTTTTATTTTATTTTTCCTTTTTTTTTTGAATTATTATTATAATTATTGTTATTTCTATTTTTAATTTACCCATTGTTCAGAATTTGAATTGGAATATAGCCTTAAGTGTTTTCGAACCTCGAGTTTAAATTGGCTTGCCTTGTTCTTCCCCTTGATCTCAGCATAAATGTATATATTTTGGTAAAGAATAAGCAAAAATACAAGGTAAACCCATCGCGGTTATCGAAAAATCGTCAAGAACAACATGTTAATCTGTTGTTAATACAGGACCGTTATGAGGAGGAGGAAGAGGAGGAAGATTCTAGTAATAACAATGAGCCCATCCGCTATCACTATGTATGGATAAAGCATTTATCGCGGCTCCTTTCATCGCAATTATCTAAAAAGGATCATGCAAAATATTTTTGCGATCGGTGCCTTCATTACTTTCACACGCAAGAAAAGCTCAGTAGACACTTGGAAGACTGTGAAAAACTCAATGAGTACAGAGTTACTTTCTCGCCTGAAAAAAGTCTTAAATTTAAGAACTTCAAAAACAAAGAACGAGTTCCATTCATAGTCTATGCAGATTTTGAATGCATATTGAAACCTATTTATAAAAAATTCGGAAAGACAGAGCAATATCAACAGCATGAGCCGCACAGCGTGGGCTACTATTTCAAATGCTCATATGACGAACAACTTTCATACTACAATAACTACAGAGGTTTAAACTGTGCAGAGTGGTTCGCAAAAGAACTAGAGAATATCGCGGAACGAGCTCAAGATATTCTTCAAAACGCTCAAACAATGGGCCCTCTTACACCAAACCAAATTCAAGACTTTGTGGATGCTCGAACATGTCATATATGCGGAAAAGGATTCACTCCCGCAGACATTAAGGTGAGAGACCACTGTCACCTCACAGGAAAATATAGAGGAGCTGCTCATCAGGATTGCAACATTAATTACAAGGACACCAGAACGATACCTATAGTCTTCCACAATCTTAGCAAGTACGATGCTCATCTCCTCATCAGAGATGTAGCAAACAGCACGCAGGGTCGTCTAAAAATAATACCTAATAATACGGAAAATTATATTGCGATTATAAAGTATATGGAAGGCAGCGAAATCATATACAAATTTATTGATTCTTTTCGCTTCATGCCATCATCGCTGGATAAACTCTCATCTTATCTAGCTGAAAAGAAAATTGTACGCTCTGAACTTCCAAACATAAGCGATGATAAGTTCCAACTACTGACAAGGAAAGGTGTCTTTCCATACGAGCACATCAAGGACTGGGACAATCTTGATGAGACTCAATTGCCTGACCGCAAATTTTTCTATAACTCTATGGGAAAATGCGATATTAGTACTGAGGATTATGAGCACGCAAAGAAGGTGTGGACAGAATTCGAAGTGCAAAGTCTTGGTGAATATAGCGATCTCTACTTGAAAACTGACGTACTGCTACTCGCTGATGTCTTTGAGAACTTCAGGGAGGGATGTATCAATAATTATGGATTAGACGCAGCGCATTATTATACCGCACCCGGGTTTGCATGGGATGCGATGCTAAAATATACAGGCGTAGAGATTGAACTTTTACACGATGTTAATATTCTTCACTTTGTGGAAAAAGGAATTCGCGGTGGTCTGACCCAGTGCTCAAAAAGGTATGCACGAGCTAATAATAAGTACATGTCCGATTATGATAGCAGCCAAACATCGTCATACCTCATGTACTATGACATAAACGCAATGTACTCATGGGCTATGACACAATATTTACCGTACAAGGATATTAAATGGGTGGATGATGTAGGCACATTAAACTTTGATATTCCTGATGACTCAACTACTGGCTACATATTAGAAGTCGATTTAGAATATCCAACGGATATTCATGAGAGACAAAAAGATCTACCCATGGCCCCAGAAAAGTGTGCTCCACCAGGTTTCAAGGAGGAAAAAATGTTGGCTACATTATTCAATAAGACAAATTACGTGATCCACTACAGAAATTTGAAGCAGTACTTGACTGAAGGTCTCAAGGTAACAAAAATTCATCGCGCATTGCAATTCTCTCAGGCTGCGTGGATGAAACCTTACATAGAACTAAACGCCAACTTGAGAAAGAACGCTAAGAACGATTTCGAAAAGAATCTGTTCAAGTTATTATGCAATGCCGTATTTGGTAAAACGATGGAGAATGTTCGTCTTCGCCGAGATATTAAGCTTGTAACAGCGTGGGAAGGACGGTATGGAGCCGAAGCACTTATATCAAAGCCTAATTTCCACTCGCGCTCGATTTTTGATGATCACTTGGTAGCTGTGGAATTACTTAAAACAGAAGTAATTTTCAATAAGCCCATCTACGTTGGGATGGCAATATTGGACATATCAAAAACTATACTGTACGAGTTCCACTACAACTACATGAAAAATCAATATGATGACAATTGTCAGCTGTGCTACACCGACACTGATTCTCTTATATATGAAGTGCAGACTGATGACATTTATGAAGATATGAAGCAACATCTTCATCGTTTTGATACATCCGACTACCCCAAAAATAATCCTTATGCCATACCACAAGTCAATAAGAAGGTAGTACACACACACACACACATAATTACAAAGAAACATAAATACTTATGTAATATTTTCTATTTAGATACCTGGTCTTATGAAGGATGAAAACAGCGGTGATATAATGCTGGAGTTTGTAGGTCTGCGCGCTAAAATGTATGCATTGCGAGTGCAAAAAGAAGCCGGACAACAACAAACAACAAAGAAGGCAAAGGGCGTTAAAACCGCTGTGGTGAAGACAGAGATAACCTTTGAAGACTATGTGAGATGTCTTAACGAAAACCTGGAGTGCACGCGTACACAAAATAGCATAGTTTCCCATAATCACATATTGTATAGCACTAAACAAACTAAAATATCCCTAAGTCCTTTTGATAATAAGCGATATTTAATTAATAATAATAGACATGAAACTCTACCATGGGGACATTGTAGTATAAGGAATGCAGATTAAGAGATTATGTAAAAAAAAAAAAAAAAAAAAAATATTGTGAAATAAAAGAATATTTGTAACGTTTAATAAACTGTTTTATTTAAAAAATTCCTTAATGTGAACACATTTTTCAGAGCACATCTACCATGATGAATGATACAAGATGGTCCACTTGTTTCCAGAGTCGTTAGCTTTGGACATCCCTCTTCCTCTACATCATAAAGTGTTAGTTTATTTCCAAAAAATTGTTTCAGCCAACACATCTTTTCGACCCCTTTTACATAAATGTTTTTATCCCGCACCAATGGTGCGATTACGTCATATATTCTGTGGTAGGGGATATATCCATCAGACCACCTAAATCCATGAAGGTTGCGTCGGACCCATTCAATTTGTCTCTTTTCTGCTCGAGTTAAATCCTTATAGGGGAATGGAGGTTGGAATATGTAGTGTTGTACTTGATTTTCACTGGTTAAAATTGCCAGTTCTTTCAATATAAATTTATTGTGGTAGTCTTTAAATCCTTGCAAATCAATGATTACAGACATTCTAGACGAGTTTCCTGACTTCGTTGGTTAAAGGTGTATATCCCACAACACGATCGTGCAGCAGCAGACAGTATGCTGTTGTATTGGCGGAGACGTTTTCAGACGTCTTGAATTCCAGCCTTATATCCACCGGGCCAATTTTAATGCTCTCGTTTTGACGCGAACAATCAATTACTGCAATCGCTGCGTCACTCGCAAACTTCTCTCTTGAAAGAAGCGGTTGGAACTGACGCCCATAGTACGATTGCTGAAATTTTATATACATATCATATAGGAGGGCGTAATTACCCTTATCAAATTTCAGGTTTAAATCATCATAGGGATATGATTCTGAATTTAGGTGGACTTTGACATCTGTCAGTTTACAGTGATCGAACTTGCTAGCATCTTTTGTTTTATCATTTCTCCGATTAGTTTGTAGAGCTAGGATGACATATCTAGGCTTTTCCAATTGTGATGTTGTTTTTACAGTCCATGTATGATGAGTTGATAATGGTAGTGCTGGGTACTCGTATATATCCCAGCTCCTGAATGGTATTTGTATCTCACTGCTACTTTCAAGAGTTTTTAGCAGGATCAAATTGTGATCATCAGCAACGTTGATATGAGGAACACGCCATTGAAGTTTGAAAAGGCTTACGCTTATTGCATCAGTCGGTGATACAACTGCATTATCATCTGTACGGCTTCGTATTAATATAAGCTCATGTTTAGCATTTGCAATGATTTTCTTGTAGTCTTCAGCAAAGCCTAGCAGTAATTTCAATGGTACACAAAAGTTAAAAAATCCTTTGGGTGTTATAATTGACGATTCGGGCGACCATCCGGCGTTTAATAGTATTTTACTCTCATTTTGATTCAGCGATATATAATTTTTTAAGGTTGTAGCAATTCCAAGGTTTCGTGTTCTATCAATTTCTACACCGTTGATCTCGTAACGAATTTCCTCAAAGAGAAAGGCTACAGCATTATTCACCAGCTTTGCGGTATCTGTTGTTGTTGTTCCATCGGCTTTGGTTAGTACTCCTTCAATATAAATAAAACTTTCAGCCGGCAAGACATATAGGTCTTGATGTTGCACTGAAATACGGATCTCATCGTTGTTTTTGAATGATGCGAGGAATGGTGAATAGGTGTGGTAGTCAATTTTTGTTATGCTATTATCATAACCGACGTTTCGAGTAATATCCAAGATATCAATCATTTTTCAAAATAAATCCCAATGATTTTAGAAGCTCTTTATTTACAGCTGTCAACTCACGTCTTGCACGTTTCAAGGTTGTTGTCTGACTAATGACTTGCTCTCTACTACTGTTGTTTTTATACACATTATTATTATTATTATTATAGATAAGCATTCTGAGGCATTAAGTGAAGTCTAGCGGTTATTGTTTCTCCTCTAAAATTTATCAAGTCGCCGTCCTGATCCACAAACTTCAATGTGAGAGAACTTATCCGTTTCACGTTCACAGGTAAATAGATTAGGTTCTTGGGAACCTCCACTATTTTATAGCCTGGACCTACACTCGGAGAAAACTCATGGAGCGTATGTACATGTTTATTGTTGATAAACGAGCCTGATATTATGTTGCATTCAACTCTTATGGCGTTTACCTTGATAATATTAACAGGTAAATCTGATGCATGTAGTATATTAGGAGGAAGGACATGTTTGCCAAATCCTAATAATGAAGCGATAGATTTTTCCTTATCAAAATAAATGATTTCCGAAGATTTCACCTCACTTTTCAAAGTATTATTGTTTGCTCTTATTAGGATCGTAGCGTTTTTCATCAAGCTTTTTTGCACATGGTTCGCTATATCATCAATCTCATATGATCCTACTGGTATTTTAATAACTGTCTTCCCCACATGTAGCAAGTTGTTTCCTTCATCAATATTGGGAATAGAATTGTATGTTTGGAAATCAATGAGTGCACAGACGTAGTCACCCTCCAGTTCTAATGGTGGAAAATACTCTGTTGTGAGCACCGATGTATTACCACTAAGGGAGAGTGTGATCGACATGACTACTTGAAATGAAATGACTCTGCTTATATTTGAGACCTTTATTTATATATACATATTATCTTATTAGAGAGGTTGAATATAATTATATAGAAACTCTAAACACAAGTGTCCACAAATTACTGAATCAAAATTTTGGTGAGGTGTATAGTTATACGTGATGTTATCACCCAAATAATTTAAAACTTCTCGTGGTGGCTGTAGGTTTCCAAAACTATCAAAGTAATCAATGAGGCTTCCTTTCTTCTTGTATGCTACCCAATGTGTTCCAGGTCCTGATGAAACATCCAGATTAATAATTCCGCACTCTCTTTTCCATGGCTTTCTAGGCAGCTGATCACGCATAAATACTCCTCTAAAGTATGGTATGTGTTGTGCATATTTATGTAGATCAAGTTCATTGAGCGCTCTTTTGGGTAGCACGCTTAGTAGTTTTTTGGCTGTGGGCTAAGGAAAAGCCCCAGTCCTTTCCTATATGGTTTAAGGAACAATCCATGTCCAGGTTTACCCAACGCTATAGCTTCCATTGTTTCATTATGTCGCTTTCCTTCTGCTAGCTCCTGACGTGCGTTGTTTGCAGCATTTACCGCCTTAGCTATACGAGCTGCACCTCCTGATAATGCTCCAAGGGCTGAAAGACCGGCAAATAGTGGGATGAGGAATGGTAGAACACCACCAGTTTTAGGGATAGGTATCACACGTGGTGTCTTAATCATCTTTTTCTTTCTCTTGACGATATCTCTAGCGGCACTTGTAGCGATTTTTATTGCTTCCAGCAGATCTTTGGGTTTCCTCAATTTTAGAACTTTACGTGCATTACGTACAGCATCACGAAAAGTCGGGCGTAATTTCTTATTCTCTTTAGCCTTCACCCCCATTCCAAGCTTAAGTTTAGCTTTCATCGCGTTTGTTATTAGCAAAGCGTTAGCGCGTTCTCCTAGAGAAGCTTCTTTGGACTCTATGCGTTGCCAAGCTTTTTCTGCTAGTATACGATCGGCAATATGACGATCACTTGTTTCGCGATACTTTGAGTATGCGATATCGTGCTCTTTGCAAGCAGCGTCCAAGGAATTAATACCGGGGTCACCTCGGGCTAATCTTTTAGCTAACTTTGTTCCTGGACCGCAGTACTGATAGCCAGGTAAATGTAATTCTATTGGTAAGTTGTTGATTAGAGAGTTGACTAATCCTTTCCCTCTGATGGCCTTTCGACGACTGAGGTGATTGTCAGTATGATGAATCATTTTATGCATTTATGGCAAGACTAATGGGGGGGAACTAATAAAAGCAGTTGTATTTATATGAATTTGGACAGTACTCATCATGAAGTTTATAAAGCAACAAGAATGCTTAACAGTTAGAAATGTTGAGGTATCAATTACAAGTACAGAGGAGAAGAAGAAACATGGAGGATTGTTGCCAAAGAACATAAGAGGAATTATTGTTGGCCCATCCAACTGCGGCAAGACTAACGTTATGATTAGTTTACTGGAGCACCCTAATGGACTACGATTTGAAAATATTTACATTTATTCAAAGTCGCTAAATCAACCAAAATATGAGTATCTAAGAAAAGTTGTGTCCCGCATATCTGGGCTGGGTTATTTTACATTTTCGAACAACTGTGACGTCATACCGCCAGAAGAAGCAAAGCCAAACTCTATTTTCATCTTTGATGATGTGGCTTGCGATAAACAGAATAATATTAGAGCATACTTTTGCATGGGTCGACATAATGATGTAGACAGCTTTTACCTCTGTCAGACGTACACTCATATACCAAAGCATCTGATTCGGGATAATGCAAATCTGTTCATCATATTCAAGCAGGATGACCTGAACCTGAAACATATTTACAACGACCACGTGAATACTGATATGAGATTTGAAAAGTTCCGGAAAGCGTGTGCTGAGTGCTGGAAATACAAGTATGGATTCTTGGTAATTGAAAAGGATAGTCCTATGGATAGAGGACGATACCGGAAAGGCTTTGACGCCTTCATGAGCCTATAAAAGGAGCATATATACAGATTACGCTCAATAGCTGTACAGACCTGTATAGCTGTCTGTACAGACCTGTATAGCTGTCTGTACAGACCTGTATAGTTGTCTGTACAGACCTGTATAGCTGTCTGTACAGACCTGTATAGCTGTCTGTACAGACCTGTATAGCTGCCTGTACAGACCTGTATAGCTACCTGTACAGACCTGTATAGCTGCCTGTACAGACCTGTATAGCTGGCTGTATAAGTTGTACAGCCCTGTATTGATGTTAATTAGTGTAGCTGTAACTGTCATCACGACAACAACAACAACAACAACAACATGGATGAAAAGCTTACGAAGGATATTATAAAGACAAGCAATGCTATACGAAAAAAGTATAAAGCTCTCAAGACTGGTAAAATAGAAACAGAAGCTCAATTGAAGGAAACCTTTAAGCCAATTACCAGCACGCTAAAAGAGCTAACGACTGCAGTAAAGCTTGAGCCTAAAGAAGAAATTAAAGCAGAGCCTGAGCAAGAGAAGAGACAAATCTATGATGAAATATACACACCACCACCTGCACGTAAACGTCTAAAGATGCAATCAACTAGCACACCTCTCCACTTTGACGATTATTCATTGGATGAAAAAGCTGGCGTTAATGATGTTGATGATGTTGCTGATGATGTTGATGCTCTTGAGGATGAGGATGATGATGATGATGATGATGATGATGATAAGTTTGCCACACCAATACAATCATCAACATTAAAAGAACACAGTTCACGGATATTGGAATCGCCAAGCCAAATATTAAAAAAATATACGCATCTGGTTAATCAGAAGAGTATGAAAATTGATAAAACCTATGGGGTGTACTACAGAGATGGATGGAAGATTGGCAATTCAACATTAAAAGCTGAAGATGAAAGTTATGTTATTGGAGGCAGGTCATATAAGATAACCAAAGGTTTATCTGACCTGATTTTTATGAAACATCCTAGAGGTTACAATAGAGATGACTTGTACAATTATCGATCAATTTTAAACGATACAAGCGCACACAGGCGTGATTTTAATGAAAATAAACAAATAAAAGGAACAAATACCTATAAATATAAAAAATAATAAAAAAGTTAGTACACACTCCTACACTGCGTACTGGAACAGGAATTATGAGAATTCCTAAAGAAAACATTAACTATGTCTATTGGGATGATCCTAATGAACTAGTTGATAGACTTCATATACTAATAGCATCCCAACAAGCTGGAAATAATAGTCATACTAATGAAACTAATGAAATTATATCAATCATTGAGGAGCTGCGGGAGGCCGAAATAATAATATAAATTTTGACGCATACGATGAATACATTCATTTCTGAAATGAGCGTTGACAAGTTTGGACGATCACTAAGGAGTGGTAAACTGGAACGGGGTCCTCATGGTCCTCCTGGTCCTCATGGCCCTCCCGGTCCTCATGGCCCTCCTGGTCCTCCGGGTCCTCCCGGAAAACCTGGTGCTGCTGGTAAACAGGGCTCAATCGGATCTGCAGGAATTGGATTTCACTTAAACCCCAAAGGAAACTATGATTTGGCATTTAAACACATCACAAACCTTGGAGAACCCGAGACAAATTCTGACGCTACAACTAAAAACTATGTTGACACACAAATAAGAAAGCAAGACGATGACGCACGTAAAAACACTCAAAAAACTATAGAAAATCTGACTCTATACATTAATGGTGAAATTGAAAGAATTGAGAATTATTTGTTCTCTAGCATACTTAATAAGGAGAATCAGAAGCAGCAGCAGCAGCAGCAGCAAGACGGTGTCTACCAATAAAGCTTAATGCTACAATTTATCCGTTTCATTTATCTGTAATATGAGTAAGAGACAAGTTGTCGATGAGCTTCACAAACCTGCTCGTCGAAATTTTAAACGGCGTCGAGTCATTATTAAAGGACTGGATGATCTATGGCAAGCGGATTTAGTGGAAATGGATACTTATAAGCATGTAAATAAAGGCTACCGCTTCCTGCTGACTGTTTTAGATACTTTCTCCAAATATGCTTGGGCTATACCAATTAAAACAAAAACCGGTGCAGAAGTGACTGAAGCCATGCAATCTATATTCCAAGAGGGTCGGATCCCTAAAAACTTGCAAACAGACGATGGGAAGGAGTTTTACAACGCACACTTTAAACATCTAATGAGTGATCATAAAATTAATCACTACTCTACCTATACATCGCTCAAAGCATCGATAGTTGAACGATTCAACAGAACTTTAAAGAGCATGATGTGGAAGGAGTTCAGCATGAATGGTTCTTACAAGTGGCTTCAAATGATAAAGGAACTACTATCTCAATATAACATGAAAAAGCATCGAACAATCCAAATGCGCCCTTGCGATGTCAATGCAAGCAATGAAAAGCATCTTCTAGCTACAGTGTACAATAACATAAAGATTGCTGATTCGCCTAAATATAAAGAAGGAGACTCTGTTCGTATTAGCAAATATAAACATGTTTTCGAAAAAGGCTATACACCAAACTGGACTGCTGAAGTTTTCAAGATTGCTAAAATTCAAGTGACTAACCCAGTCACATATTTGCTTGAGGACTACCAGGGTAATCCTATAAAAGGAGGATTTTACGAAATGGAGCTGCTGAAAGTGAAACATCCTCATATCTACCTTGTTGAAAAAATTCTAAAGTCGAAAGGCGATAAAGTTTACGTGAAATGGTTGGGATTCTCATCAAACCACAACTCATGGATAAATTCTAAAGATGTATTATTATAATTTAAAATAAAAAATCATTTTAAAAAATATAAACAATTGTTTTATTGCTCAATTTCCTTATCATAAAATCTTGTATTGTATATTACATCCCGATGGTGTTGGTTCAGTATAGACTCCAGAATTTTACTTGTATTGTAAATTCTCTGCTGAAACCTCATCCTATCGAGTGCACATATATGCCACGTGCCCTTGCGGCTGGCTCTGTATGCAAACTCCCACACATGTAGAATGTATACTTTTGGTGTTAGAATAAATCGAACCCTTTTCGGCATTCCTTACAGTTGTTTCTTGTCAGCCTCATGTAAAATTTCATGAGGCGTTGATTCTCCCGGTTAAACCGTTGCACATCATGACATCCGCAGGTATCTGCCCCCTCAGTTGCATCATCATACGCCCATGTACAGTTGGTGTAATGTTCGCCATATTTAGATGTTACTTTGTTTACATTTTCATATTGCTGAAGAAATTTGTAGCGTTTTTCTATTGTATTCTTATGCTCCTCTAGCAGAACATTAGAGTAATCGTCAAGGAATTTCTTAATGTTCATCTGAAATATTCAGTTGGTTGATTGGTTGTTGTTTTAGAAAAATGATTTTTCAATACTTACCCTTTATTATTATCTTTTATCTTTTGGTAGCGTACGGCAGAAGTATTTTTACTTTCAGATGTTTTCCCTGGCTTGATAACTGATTTAACTGTAGCAGAATTTATCTGGTACTTTAATTCTTTTAACCTATTTCCTCTGTCTCCATCTTCCTCTAGCAGCTTGGTAGAATCTTTATAACTGCTCATTACCAGAACTCTATGCAAACTAACCTTTTGTTTTGCATTACAATTCATTTTATAGAACTTGGAGGAGGGCCAGGGAATATTATTGGGAAATATGAAAGAAGTTTTTTTTGTTTTATATGTAACACATTTTATTTATTTTTTATTTTTTTTAATAATTATTATAAAGGTTGGGCTCAAAGTATGATAATGAATTCAAGTATTCAATGTTGTTGTTGTCATGCTGCGTAAAGATGAGGTTGAATGATTCACCAAGAGGACCCAAGTTTGTCACGAAAAAGTTGGCCTGACGTCTGATTTCCTCCAGTGTGCTGTCTGGTAAGTTACCATATCTAGCCGGCAGAAACATTTGCTTATCCTGCAACTCCACTATGACACGGTCTCCATATTTTGTTGTAATTTTCTTGATTCCATGTATTTTATAAGCTGTATGCTGCTCCATATCAGATACTTTAATGCATGGATGAACTCCCCAATTGTTGATCACTTCTAATGCTCCGCCATTTGCTGGTTGAGCTGATGTTTCTTCAGTGATGGTACGTTTTATCTTCTGACGTTGTGGTTGGGACATTTTCACTGTTTTTTTATTTATTTCTTAGTCTTCTATTTAAACTGATCACTTCAAAGGTACAAGAGTAACTGAGGATAATCTTGCTCGCGTCTTCTTTTTATACTAGCCTTTCATCTTCTGTCTCTTTCACTCCTAGTTTATTTTTTCATCTCTTTTTATCATTTCACTCTCTCGGCGATTCTTCAGGAAAAAAACACTAAATCACGAAGTTCCTCACTTAAACTACATCCCGTACAATTAATATGATCGTGCAGATCAAAGTTAATATAGTCAACGCCCATTTCTTCTTCTTCTACATCATCATCATCATCATCATCATGATCCACTTGATGTTTAGAAAACAGTTTTTCATATTTTATAACAAGGCTTTCGGGTAAAAAGTCTTTCAAGTCCCACAGAAAACGCGTTAATTTGATGCACACGAGTAAGTCACAGAATATTTCCAAATTAAGAGAATTACACAAATACTTTTCACATAAGATAATCCCACGCCGATATTGTTCTTCTTCGTTTCTGTAATTTTCCTCCTCACAGCAATCATATCCTCTATTTTGGTTTAATATAGCTGAATGTTGATAATCCACAAATTGGTGCTCAATCCTCCTAACTGCACTCTCTACATCAACAGCCTTGGGCCAGGACTCTGCTGCATAGCACATCCACATAATTCACTTTTTAAAAACTAAACTGGAGACACTAATTCTTCAACGCTCGAATAAGAACTGATCCAAATCTGTCATTCAATCAATCAATCAATCAATCCCTACCAAGAAATTCGGCAGCACCCCTAAACAAAGAACTCTTTGTATTAAATAACCCATTCCATTCTTATCTAATGTAATTGATCCACCTGCAACCCAAAATATTCTAAGTCAGCGATAATTCAGATCTTGAAAATTTATAAAATTCACTCCAAGCTCGCGCCTCCGTCCCTAAACAAAGAACTCTTTGTATTAAATAACCCATTCCATTCTTATCTAATGTAAACACAGCCACCTGCAAGCCAAAAATACTTCAAGCCAAAAATATTGCAAATTTCGCTTCAAGCTCTCGCCTCCGTCCCTAAACAAAGAACTCTTTGTATTAAATAACACATTCCATTCTTATCTAATGTAATTGATCCGCCTGCAACCCAAAAAGTCAAAAAACAAATCCGGCTACTTATTTCGCAATATCACGAAACGGATCCCAGCGAAGTAAGAGCTTGGGTGGGTGCGGCTTCCTATGGGTGAGGGGGAGGGGTATGGTTTCCCCTGCGGGGGAGGGGGAGGGTACGGATTCCTGCGGGCTAGGGGAGGGGTATGGCTTCCGGCGGGGGAGGGGTATGGCTTCCTGCGGGGAGGGGGAGGGGGAGTGGTACGGCGGGCGAGGGGGAGGGGTACGGCTTCCGGTGGGGGAGGGGTATGGCTTCCTGCGGGGAGGGGGAGGGGTACGGCTTCCTGAGGGGGAGGGGTACGGCTTCCTGCGGGGGAGGGGATCGCACCTGATGACGCCCCAAACACACACACACACACACACGTCCGAGACACGAGCTTTCATGACGTCACCATCTGGAAACTGCTCCTAGGCGTAGACGATGAGCTTTCCAGAAGATCCTCCACGACCAGACCGAGAGCTTTCATGACGTCACGCACCACAAAACTGCTCGTCCAAGACCAAGAGAAGCTTTTGAAGCAAAAGTGAGAATTTTTTGCCCCCTGTATAAACCTTATGGGAAAAATGGCTCCGAACCGGCCTAGCCTATCTACTAAGAAGGAAGGGTGGTAGTAAATTTGAAGCAATCAAGTGTAGGGCTCCAGATGATTCCTAATGCCTTTATTTGTGAATCGCTAACTATTTTTTCAGAAGAAGTTAGCTCGCGATCCTCCAATGGAATGCCATCGAGTAGTTGTGCAAAATTGGACAGCCATTTCCGGAGTTTAAAACCTCCTTGCAAAAGTAGAGTGTTGAGTTCAATGCGTAGGTCCATAGCTTCTTTAGCATGAAAGCGCCAAAAAGAGCATCATCGACGTAAAAGTTTTCCCGTAATACTTTTGAAGCGCTGCTGAATTGATCTCTGTAGTCAATAGCCAATTGCTGTAGGGTTTTACAGGCTAAATATGGTGCACAGGCGGTCCCATAAATGACTGTTAGAAGTCGGTAGTGTAGCGTCGTGGTTGAACACCCAATGCAGACTGCCTTATTAAGTAACTCACAAAACTTACATTACGGTACTTAGCTCTATTTCTCTTCTCTCTACATCTCCCCCCTTGTTAAAACTAGGTTTTAGACTAAAAGTATACTAATAAGCTTAATATCTAATAACAATTCACGATTGAAGTGTCTTAAGGTAATGTGCGTATTGAATTTTATATATGTACATATGTATATAAGTAATTATAATATTGATTTGCTGATGGATTACTTTAGGTGTTTCAAAAATGAACTATTTCTCCTGTAAGTATTAGTATACTTATCCTTAATTATATACGAACGAGGAGTCTTACATTTTTCTACTATAATTCCGTCTTCCCAAATTGAACCTGATTTAAATTTTATCTCTTCGCCGATACTAACTTCTTGTTTGGATTTTACACCATGTTTATCATAGCTCGCTTTGACTTCTGTATTAGTTTTTTATGTGCATTACTCTGTACTTGTGACTTTAGGAGGGTATCCTTGATTAAAAGTTTTGTTCTTAATCTCCTGTTATAAAGAAGTTGACTTGGTGAAAGGTTAATATCTTTAACGGGAGTATTTCTATACTCCAACATAGCAGTGTGCCTGTCAAGGTTTTGGGTACATTTTTTGAAAATATTCTTTCATTTGTATACGCGGAAACAAGATTACACGTACCTTTAGGTATAATTTTTTGACCGCCATAAGCCACAAGTACAGTTGAGGTTGAATTTAATTTAGCATTTTCATCTACTTTTTTCAATAGTCCGTAAGGTAAAACATTTACTTCTGATCCAATATCAATTCGAAATTTCACGTAAGAATCCTTTATTCGTATCTGTTCTTCCCATTTATTTATACTATTTAATTCAGCTCTGTAATTAAGACTATTTGTATTAAAATTTTTTATTGAATGTATGATAAGTTCACCTAGATCACTATACTCTGCTTCAGCTTCGACTGTTTTTACTTTTTTAAACTTACACACTACAGCAAAATGACCCGTCTTGTTACAGTTTCTGCAGAGTTGACCGTACGCTGGGCATGCTGCATCTCCATGTGACGTGTTGCATCTCATGCAGGTCCGCTTGATGATCTCTTGTCTTCCTCTTGATCGATTATTATTGTGTGAGGCGATGCTTTTGTTGCTAGCTCCAGTTGCGGTGTATTGTTGTTTTTGGTGTCGGTATTTTTGACTGCTCTTTATATTTGTGGTTGTTGTGTGTTCCTTCGTATTTGCTGTACAACTGCATTTTCTCCTTGAATACTGATGGTTTGTTTTTTGGACACTTCTGCTGCCTTGCACATTGCAACAGCCTTGGCGAAATCTATGTATATCGTCCTGCTCTAGCAACTTGGCTTGAAGGCGTTTGTCTGCTACTCCTAATATTATTCTGTCTCTCATAAGAGACTCTATTTGATCTCCAAAATCACATGAACTTGCTAACTTTTTTATTTCAATCAGGAAGTTTTCAAATGATTCTCCTTCTTTCTGATGTTTTTGAAAAAATATAAATCGTTTGTAGACAACTCGCTTTTTTGGCGAGCAGAATTTTTCATTTGCGTCCACCACTTTATTATAAACTTTTTTGTCTTCTTCATTTAGTTCGAGCGAATTATATATCTCCACTGCTTCTTCTCCAACTGCATTTAGAAATGCCGCTACCCGTATAGTATCTGATTTTTTGTTAAGCTCTGATGCAATTTCGTATAGGGAGTAACTTTGTTTAAACCGTTTCCAATTTTCACTTAAATTGCCTTCTAATTCCAAGTTGCTCACCTTTTTGAATAAATCCATTCTAACAGGTGCCGACTGCTTCTTTTTCGGATGATTTTTCTGGGGCCTGCCGAACCAACTTCTATTAAATGTTGTATTTGTTACTTTTCTTCTAGTTGTGCGTCTTTCCATATGATTTTCACGTTTATTAATGTAGTTTTCACACTTTTTAATTACTTGTGTTTTATATAAGCCTTAAGCAACTAACCGACTGCGCCATGTAGCGTCGTGGTTGAACACCCAATGCAGACTGCCTTTATTAAGTAACTCACAATACTTACATTACGGTACTTAGCTCTATTTCTCTCTACAGGTAGCATTGTACAGGTTCAGTTGCCGAATTTCTCCAAAGTATTCTTTGAAAATCTGTATCCGAATAATCAACTAAAATTTGTCTAAACATCTTGGCGATGTCCGCGGTATAAACAAAAGGGTAAAGTCGCCATCTGATAAGAATGAGGGCAACATCAGTTTGAAGCTTCGGTCCCGTGTGTAGACAATCATTTAGTGAATGACCATTCGAAGAACTCTGAGAAGCATTAAAGACCACCCGCAATTTAGTAGTAGTACTACTAGAGTTTAAGACAGCGTGGTGTGGCAAATAATAGCAATTTGCAGGGTCCTTAGTTTCATCCCGAACAAATTCCATATGATTCATGATTGGTGGCTCTTCTGTCTCCCAAAACTTCTTAAGTAGCGAATTAAGTTCTATGGTTGATGTATGTATGTAAACTGAAGGTAGCTGTCGGTTTAGAGAAATTGCTATCGATTTTTCCGGAGAGAATCCAACCCAGCGTAGTGTTTTGAGCTACAGGGTTGCCCATAGGCCCATGACGAACACCAGCTTTGAGAACTCTACTATAAACATCAGCTCCCAGAATAAGGTCTATACCCGAAGGCTTGTCAAAATCAGGATCAGCGAGTGGTAGTCCTATGATGTGAGGCCAGTCTTTTCGATCAACTACTTTTGAGGGTATTAGATGTGTAAGTGTGGGCAAGACTAAGGATTGCACTTGATATTTAGCTGCAGAATCGATGCTCGATACAATGTTGTGAGTAACGATGGCTTGCACAACACCTGCAGTACATTGTCCTACACCTAGTACGGATATATTCGCTCGATGTTTACGTAAGCATAAAATGTTCGCCAGACTTTCAGTTATAAATGACGATTCTGATCCTTAATCTAGTAAAGCTCTAATGCGAAATAGACGACCATCACGAGACTGGATCTCCAAGAGTGCCGTGGCGAGTAGAACAGAAGATTTCTTATTATTTTCGACGTGCGAAATTGTAGTGTTAGTTAAGCATTGTTGCATATTTTGTGGAACGGACTGAATAGTTGGAGTTGACTGTGCAACGACTATAGCTGGAACTGCATTGTCAGATGTTGTCTTATGGATCATAATATGATGTTGCTCGTTACATTTTTGACATCGCTTTATAGATGTACAGGCTTCAACAGTATGATTTGGCTTGAGACAATTGGTGCATATCTTTTTGGCTTTCAGAAATGCGCACCGATCCTCAATTGATTTTGCTCTAAACTTTGGGCAAAATAGGATAAAATGTTTTCCCTGGCAGCAGGTACACACCGGTGTTGATGAAGCATGATGAGCATAAGACTTTGCATTGGGGGACCGTTTTCGGCTGAAGGGAGCTTTCACAGAAAGCCAATTTTCCCTTAAAGAACTTAAGGCTTGTAGGCGGGTTTCCAGAAAAGTCTGAAGGGAAGTAAAGGCTGGAATATTCTTTGAGCAGTCGAGGGATGTTTCCCAGTCTTTACGAGTACAAGCATCTAATTTATTGGCCAGAAAATACACCAACCAGTCATCCCATTCCTTTACAGGCCGAGACAGATTTTCAAGCGCTCTGACTGCTTGATTAAATCTGTCGAGTACTCTTCTAAGCTCGCTAGGAGTTTCAGACGACATAGCAGGCAAAGTAATAAGCTCGTTGAGATTCGAGTTAACTAATACTCTTTTATTATCATACCGAGATGATATTGTGTTCCAAGCAGCCGCATAATTAGAATTTGTAACCGAGAAATGTTTAAGTAGCTTGGATGCCTCGCCAGTAACAGAAGATTTTAAATAATGCTTTTTCTGCACGTCAGACAAAGCTGCATTATCGTGAATAAGTGCTAGATACGTATCGTGAAAGGAGGGCCAATCCAAGTATGATCCACTAAAGCTTGGCAAATTTATTTTTGGAAGCTTTATTACGTCTGAAGACGTTTTGACTACAGTAGAGTTGAGCAGCTGAGAGTCATCTGCATTAGGCGTCTCCCTAGGAGCTTGAAAAGCTGCAAGCTCCTCCTGAAGCCAACCGATTGCTGCAACATATGTGCATTCCACATCGGAATAAAAATCGGAAGTAAGGAACCCGTCTGTTTTAAGAGTTTCTCGTCAGTGACCTCGAATAAACTTTCATGCGTTTTAATAAATTGTTGCCAATAAGTTTGCAATAATTGTAACCGCGTTTTTAGAAAGATTTCTGTCCGTTCTTCTTTGCCTGTCTTACTCGCATTTGCAGTGAAATTATGGATTCTGTCCGCATTTAATTTAACTTTATTCTTGAGCTTTTCCATTATGTTTAAGGGTAGCAAAATAAAGCGAATGTGTTAAAGAAATTAAATACCAGCAACAATTTCGACGCGCACTTCTTTAGCACAACCCGAAAATGTAAATTTGTTCTCTAGAGCTCACTGCAAATGACCAAAGTTGCTCACGAAATAGCCCGAAAAGTTCACGATATAATTTTTGAGGAAACCACAAAAGTTCCAAAGTCAAACAAATAAGTTCCCCGAATAATTGTCCGAAAAGTTCACGATCCTCGAAAGTTTCAAAAGCTCACTTCACTTCTATGCATAGCAGCATAGCATAAATTATGTTGTGTTCAATGTTCTAAACTATGTTAATATTTGAATGTTCAACGTTTTAGTAGGCTTAATTTTCAAAGAAGTTCTTCAAGTTTATAACTTTCAGATATATGTAGAATGTAGAATTCAATAGAATGCTTATCTTAATGTCTGTAAGTAGTTAGAGTAGGTTTAAGTAAAATAAAAACGCGCTGGTTCGGAGTAAAGTTAAGATGTATATTTTCCTTCTGTACAGTGCGGCGGTTAACAAGAAAGTGGGTGATGAGCAGTTATAATTGTCAGTACATAGCCAGTTACAGTTTTTGATTTCAGAGGCAGATAGTACATGGTAGTAAATACAGTGGCTTGTGAACTTAATCAAGTACAATTAGAATGAATTTTAGTTTACAAAAGAGTGTATAAATTAATGTTGACTTGAAGTTGACTCTTAACATTCCGCCCGCCTCGTGTGTATCACGACCCGCTGCGCATGAAAAGAAAACATGCCGCCCGCCTTGCAGGAAATAAGCTGCTCGCCATGTTGAAGAAGTAGGTAAACCGCCCGCCATGAAAAAGTGCCTTACAGAAAAGGCCAGAATCTGTTAAGGAAAAACGCAGAATAATAAGTAGATGCTAGGTGAATCTTATTAGATTAGTAGGTTGCAATTTCAGAGTTAAGTTTATTTATTTATTTATTTAGTTAGCCTTCATTCTCTCGCGTATCGATAGGCAATATACATAGCTTCACAACCGGTCGCTTGAAATGACCATCTTTATGCAGGACCGTGGCTACACGGATTTGTCCGTCTGAGCCCGGATGAAGAGCGACAATTCCACCCAATAGCCAGCACTGGGGTGGTAAATTGTCTTCTTTAATCAACACAAGGCTGTTGATTTTTATAGGAGCTGACGAATGTTGCCACTTGTACCTCAATTGGAGATTATAGAGGTACTCCTTGTGCCAGCGTTTCCAAAAACTTTGGTACATATGCTGCACCATTTGCCAGCGATTTAAGCGATTGGTAGGTACCTCAAGGAGGCTAGGCTCAGGTACAGCTAGAAGGTTTTCGCCAACCAAAAAATGTCCAGGCGTCAGGGCGTTGAGATCTAATGGATCGTCAGATAGTGCTTGCAGCGGGCGAGAGTTGAGACAGGCCTCGATTTGAGCCAATAAGGTGAGCATTTCCTCCATGGAAAGTAGGTGTTTTCCGACGACTCGTCTAAGGTGATGTTTCATGGCTTTAACACCCGCCTCCCACAATCCTCCAAAGTGTGGTGAACGAGGAGGGATAAAATGCCATTCGGTGCCGTCCTTCCCAGTGAGTTGAGGAATAGTTGCCTCATTGATAAGCTGCTGGAGATGTTGCGAAAGTTGCTTATTAGCAGCTACAAAAGTTCGACCATTATCGCTGTATATGCGAGCGCAACGACCACGGCGACTGACGAAGCGACGAAAAGCAGCAACAAAAGCTTCAGCCGTAAGATCCATTACGAGTTCTAAATGAATGGCACGAGTTACGAAGCATATGAAGCAGGCTACGTACGTTTTTGCCTGTAAACGACAACGACCTTTTTTAAGTTTGACGACGAATGGGCCAGCAAAGTCGACTCCGCAATGTAGAAAAGGTTTAGCAGGGCGTATTCTATCAGCTGGTAGATTTCCCATCAATGGAGGACTTGAGCTTCCCTTAAACCGGCAGCACACAACACATCGACGGATGAACTGTCTTACTTTATTACGGCCATTTATAAGCCAATATTTAGTACGAATATGTTGTAGAGTAGCTTGTGTTCCACCGTGTAATGTCCTTGTATGAGAGTAAGCTATGACCAGCTGAGTAAGATGACTATCAGCAGGCAAAATGAGAGGGTATTTCTCATCCTGAGATAGCAAGGCGTGCTTCAAGCGTCCACCTACGCGGAGTAATAGTTTGTCGTCCAACTTCGGATTTAGCATACGTAATTTGCTACTAGGCGGTAAGATCGCAGTTTTATCCTTTATGAGTAACTTAATTTCCATAGGAAAATATTGATGTTGTACAAGTCTAATCAGTACTTCAGATGCCCGCTGAATTTCGTCGGCTTTCAGTATACCTGAATTGTGAAGAGTAGATTTGCCTTGGCAGTTGTAGTACAGTCGAAAGCATAGAGCTGTGATTCGAAAGAGTTTCATAAGATCTGAATAACGGCGGAGAAGAGAGGTGAGAAAGTCTTCCGTCGCAAGATTGGCAGATGCAGAAGATATAGATACGCAATTGCTTATGGTAACTTCTTCAAGTTGTTCTTTGGAGAGAGATACTTCATTTTCAGGCCAGTGACTAGGTAAAAGACTGAGCCAAGTTGGACCTTGCCACCATAGCTTATATTCCTGTAGTTCTGAAGCTGGTATGCCACGCGTAATGCAATCAGCGGGGTTTTCAGCGGACGATATGTGATGCCATACTGCATTAGGTAGTTTCTCTTGGACTAATGAAACCCTGTTTGCGACAAAGACCTGCCATTTAGAAGGATGTGCACGCAACCAAGCTAGTACTATGGTCGAATCAGTCCAAGTATGTATAGGAACCTCAGCAAGCTCTAGATTGGTTTGTACGTAAGCCAGAAGTTCGGCTGGTAAGGCGGCGCCGCATAACTCCAATCTCGGCAACGATACGGTGCGTATAGGACTCACACGAGTTTTGACAGCGAGAAGATGTATTTCGAAGTCATCAGCGTCGTGGGCAATTCGCAAGTAAACAGCAGCCCCGTAAGCAGCTTGCGAAGCATCGCAAAAGCCGTGCAGTTCAAGCTTTTCTGAAGGAGTTTTCAATCCAATCCACCGGGGAATTTTTAAGTTCATATGCTGAAGTTGTTTTTTGAAAGTAAGCCATTCAGTAGTCAAATTCGACGGTAGTTCTTCATCCCAATCAAGCTGATTTTTCCAAAGAGTTTGAAGGAATATCTTGGCCGTTATTGTGATAGGCGAAAGCCATCCACAGGGATCATACAATCGACTAATATCGGCCAAAACGGATCTCTTGGTTGCGACAGGCGAAGAAGGAAGACTGATAGTAAATTTGAAGCAATCAAGTGTGGGGCTCCAGATGACTCCTAATGCCTTTATTTGTGAATCGCTCACTATTTTTTCAGAAGAAGTTAACTCTCGATCTTCCAATGGAATGCCATCGAGTAGTTGTGCAAAATTGGAAAGCCATTTCCGGAGTTTAAAACCTCCTTGCAGAAGTAGAGTGTTAAGTTCAATGCGTAGTTCTATAGCTTCTTTAGCATGAAAAGCGCCAAAACGAGCATCATCGACGTAAAAGTTTTCCCGTAATACTTTTGAAGCGCTGCTGAATTGATCTCTGTAGTCATTAGCCAATTGCTGTAGAGTTTTACAGGCTAAATATGGTGCACAGGCGGTCCCATAAGTGACTGTTAGAAGTCGGTAACATTGTACAGGTTCAGTAGTTGAATTTCTCCAAAGTATTCTTTGAAAATCTGTATCCGAATAATCAACCAAAATTTGTCTAAACATCTTGGCTATGTCCGCGGTATAAACAAAAGGGTAAAGTCGCCATCTGATAAGGATGAGGGCAACATCAGTTTGAAGCTTCGGCCCCGTATGTAGACAATCATTTAGTGAATGACCATTCGAACAACTCTGAGAAGCATTAAAGACCACCCGCAATTTAGTAGTAGTACTACTAGGCTTTAAGACAGCGTGGTGTGGCAAATAATAGCAATTCGCAGGGTCCTTAGTTTCATCCTGAACTAATTGCATATGATTCAGCGAGAGGTATTCCTCGATGAACGTTGAATATTCACGAAAGAGTGTAGGGTCTCGAGCAAATCTTTTCTCCATACGAAGCAGAGAGCTCATAGCTGCCTCGCGAGAATTACCAAGTGGAGGATGGTTTGATTTGAATGGAAGTTTTACTATATATCTTCCCTCAGCATCTCTAGAATAGGTGTTTGCATAGATAGCTTCGCACTATGCTTCATCTGGTGTGTAGAGTATAGCCTTTGGTGGCTCTTCTGTCTCCCAAAACTTCTTAAGTAGCGAAGTAAGTTCTATGGTTGAGGTATGTAAGCTAAAGGTAGTTGTCGGTTTAGCGAGATTATTATCGAGTTTTCCGGAGAGAATCCAACCCAGTGTAGTGTTTTGAGCTACAGGGGTACCCATAGGCCCATGACGAACACCAGCTTTGAGAACTCTACTATAAACATCAGCTCCCAGAATAAGGTCTATACCCGAAGGCTTGTCAAAGTCAGGATCAGCGAGTGGTAGTCCTATGATGTGAGGCCAGTCTTTACGTTCAACTACTTTTGAGAGTATTAGATGTGTAAGTGTGGGCAAGACTAAGGATTGCACTTGATATTTGGCTGATGAATCGATGCTCGATACAATGTTGTGAGTAACGATAGCTTGCACAACACCTGCAGTACATTGTCCTACACCTAGTACGGATATATTCGCTCGATGTTTACGTAAGCATAAAATGTTCGCCAGACTTTCAGTTATAAATGACGATTCTGATCCTTGATCTAGTAAAGCTCTAATGCGAAATAGACGACCATCACGAGACTGGATGTACAAGACTGCCGTGGCGAGTAGAACAGAAGATTTACTATTATTTGCAACGTGCGAAGTTGTAGTGTTAGTTAAGCGTTGTTGCATATTTTGTGGAACGGACTGAATAGTTGGAGTTGACTGTGCAACGACTATAGCTGGAACTGCATTGTCAGATGTTGGCTTATGGATCATAGTATGATGTTGCTCGCTACATTTTTGACATCGCTTTATAGATGTTCAGGCTTCAACATTATGATTTGGCTTGAGACAATTGGTGCATATCTTTTTAGCTTTCAGAATGCGCACCGATCCTCAATTGATTTTGCTCTAAACTTTGGGCAAAATAGGATAAAATGTTTTCCCTGGCAGCAGGTACACACCGGTGTTGATGAAGCATGATGAGCATATGACTTTGCATTGGGGGGAGGTTTTCGGCTGACGGAAGCTTTCACCGAAAGACAATTTTCCCTTAAAGAACTTAAGGCTTGTAGGCGGGTTTCCAGAAAGGTCTGAAGGGAAGTAAAGGCTGGAACATTCTTTGAACAGTCGAGGGAGGTTTCCCAGTCTTTACGAGTACAAGCATCTAATTTATTGGCCAAGAAATACACCAACCAGTCATCCCATTCCTTTACAGGCCGAGACAGATTTTCAAGCGCTCTGACTGCTTGATTAAATCTGTCGAGAACTCTTCTAAGCTCGCTAGGAGTTTCAGACGACATAGCAGGCAAAGTAATGAGCTCGTTGAGATTCGAGTTAACTAATACTCTTTTATTATCATACCGAGATAATATTGTGTTCCAAGCAGCCGCATAATTAGAATTTGTAACCGAGAAATGTTTAAGTAGCTTGGCTGCCTCGCCAGTAATAGAAGATTTTAAATAATGCATTTTCTGCACGTCAGAGAAAGCTGCATTATCTTGAATAAGTGCTAGATACGTATCCTGAAAGGAGGGCCACTCCAAATATGATCCACTAAAGTTTGGCAAATTTATTTTTGGAAGCTTTATCATGTCTGAAGACGTTTTGACTACGGTGGAGTGGAGCAGCTGAGAGTCATCTGCACTAGGCGTTTCCCTAGGAGCTTGAAAGGCTGCAAGCTCCTCCTGCAGCCAACCGATTGCTGCAACATATGTACATTCCACATCGGAATAAAAATCGGAAGTAAGGAACCCGTCTGTTTTAAGAGTTTCCTCGTCAGTAACTTCGAATAAACTTTCGTGCGTTCTAACAAATTGTTGCCAATAAGTTTGCAATAATTGTAAACGCGTTTTTAGAAAGATTTCGTTCCGTTTTTCTTTGTCTGTCTTACTCGCATTTGCAGTGAAATTATGGATTCTGTCCGCAGTTAATTTAACTGTATTCCTGAGCTTTTCCATTATGTTTAGGGTAGTAAATTAAAGCAAATGTGTTAAAGAAATTAAATACCAGCCACAATTTCGACGCGCACTTCTTTAGCACAACCCGAAAATGTCACTTTGTTCTCTAAAGCTCACTGCAAATGATCAACGTTGCTCACGAAATAGCCCGAAAAGTCCACGATTATGGGTGTGTTTCTTTATTCATTCCGAATATTCGGAACACTCAATAAGCGTTTCTTTATTCATATAAAGTATTCCGAATATTCTGTTCCGCGTTCCTTTATGCTTTTGGAATATTCTGAACGCATTCTTTTTAACCAGTCTCAGGAGGTGGAATAAAAGGAATATTTCTGTGTCAGTAGTCAAAAGTAATTAAAATATGTCGCTCCAAAGCTTTTGTTCTTTACTACGTTATAATACTCTTCTTTACTTGATCCCAGCTCTCACAGTTATTGACTTAATTCGAAATATGCCACTAAGAATATTTAAATGTCAAAATCTTATTCCAAAGTTTCCAAGTCGTTTCTTTATTCATTCTATACCGTATATTCCTTGAAAATTCCTTTCGTTCCCTTCTCTCCATGGAATGAATAAAGAAACACACCCTATATTTTGAGGAAACCACAAAAGTTCCAAAGCCAAAAAGAGATAAGCTCCACGAATAATTGTCCGAAAAGTTTGTCCGAAAAGTTCACGATCCTCGAAAGCCTCAAAAGCTCACTTCAATTCTATGCATAGCAGCATAGCATAAATTATGTTGTGCTCAATGTTCGAAACTAAGTTAATGTTTGAATGTTCACCGTTTTGGCTTAATTTTTCAAATTAGTTTTTCAAGTTTATAATTTTCAGATACGAGTATATGTAGAATGTAGAATTCAATAGCATGCTTAGATTAATGTCTTATTATGGATTACGACAAAATGTATGTTGCATGTTAGTATTAAACAAATGGAACGAACTCACAGGATTCCAGGATTCCCTGAAGATAGTGCTTCTCTTCCTATTGTCCCGATCCGATGATAGCCTCTGTTGATTATGTCCCGCTGCAGCACAGGCGAATGCAGCATAAGCACGTGGGGCTCTATTTTGGCACAGACCAAATTTGGGCACAAAATCACCAATGTTAATGTTAATTTATATTAACGCGGATCGCAAATAGTCAGTAGTTTATAAGTTTTTAAGTTTTTAAATCACTTAGGTGATTTATTTGGCAATTACCACCTTCCGTTAATCAGCACACGCGGTAGTTGACCGAACCGAATTGTTCTACACAGGTAGACGTACAGCGCGAATATACTTTCGCCGGAATTTTATAGAGTTTCGCAAGTCGCGATTAAAACTCACTTATGCGGTTCGAAGGACCAAAAAATGTAAGTAGTTAGAGTAGGTTTAAGTAAAATAAAAACGCGCTGGTTCGGAGTAAAGTTAAGATGTATATTTTCCTTCTGTACAGTGCGGCGGTTAACAAGAAAGTGGGTGATGAGCAGTTACAATTGTCAGTACATAGCCAGTTACAGTTTTTGATTTCAGAGGCAGATAGTATATGGTAGTAAATACAGTGGCTTGTGAACTTAACCAAGTACAATTAGAATGAATTTTAGTTTACAAAAGAGTGTATAAATTAATGTTGACTTGAAGTTGACTCTTAACAATGTCTTATTATGGAGTAAGACAAAATGCATGATGCATGTTAGTATTAAAGAAATGGAACGAACTCACAGGATTCCAGGATTCCATAAAGATAGTGCTTCTCTTCCTATTGTTCCGATCCGATGATAGCCTCTGTTGATTATGTCCCGCTGCAGCACAGGCGAATACAGCATAAGCACGTGGGGCTCTATGTTGGCACAGACCAAAATTTGGGCACAATCACGAATGTTAATGTTAATATATACTAACGCGGATCGCGAATTCGCGAATATTCACTACTAGTTTATAAGTTTCTAAATCACTTAGGTGATTTATTTAGCGAATACCACCTTCCGTTAATCGGCATACGCGGTAGTTGGCCGATCCGAATTGTTCTACCCAGGTAGTAAAGCGCGAATACACTACTTTCGGCGTAATTTTAGTTTAGTTTCGTAAGTCGCGATTAAATGAGTCACTTATACGGTTTGAAGGACCAAAAAATGTAAGGTTTAGCAAAAGAAATAAAACCGCGCTGGTTCTTAGTAAGTAAAAGTTGTGTATTTGTCCGATCTTTACAGTGCCGCGGTTAACAAGAAAGTGAGCCACGAGCAGTTACAATTTGCCGGTACATATCCAGTTACAGTTTTTTGATTTCAGCGGCAGAGAGTACATGGTAGTAAAATACAGTGGCTTATGAACTTATCCAAATACAATTAGAATGAATTCATATTAGTATTATATGGTACTAATTTTTCGTTAAGAAGAATACAACATGGCCGTCAGGACTTTGCCATGTACATTTGTGAACCATATAAAAGCAAAATTTAGAATAACACGCAAAAGAAAAATAACTCCCTTCTTGGGCCTTTATTTAAAACATTTGAAATAAAATATATAAGAAAAAAACATTTATTATATAAGGCGGGGCTGAACCGAGTTTCGGGCGTCCATCCTTCTTACTTCGCGGTATTCTGCAATTAAAAGAAAAACGAGTTTGAGCATTCAATAAGAACGCCCAGCGAGTGGTTCCTACTTAACTCTTTTACTCACACACTCACACAAAGATGGGAACAAATCCCGGACCTTAGGAACAATTCCCAGGTGGTTGGGAACAAATCCCGGGTATAGGGAACAAATCCCTTCACACATACGCAAGATGGGAACAAATCCCGGACCATAGGAAATATATCCTAGGTAGTTGGGAACAAATCCCGGGTATTGGGAACAAATCCCTTCATGCACACACAAAGATGGGAACAAATCCCGGACCATAGGAAATACATCCTAGGTAGTTGGGAACAAATCCCGGGTATTGGGAACCAATTCCTTCAGTCATACACAAACGCCTCTCACTCTTCATTCTTCATCAAATTCTCATAATTAATTAAAAATACTAATAGCAGCTAACTCCACTCATATCAATTTATTGTGTCCTTTCTCCTCACTCACTTTACTTGTACTCTCTTTTATTCCGAAGTTCACTCACTGCTATTACTTTACTTTAACTATCCCTCACCACGTCTCAAAGTAGACTAATTTAGTTCTCCTTTTCGAAGAATCGAAACATTCTCCCTAACAAGGAAAAACTACCTACTTTACCCTTTTAACGGGTTTTAGAATTTATCTCGAGGAAAATTCGCTCGAGCACCTCTTGGGGTTTATTGGCCCTGTTCCTAAACAAACATGCCTGGCCTGTGCCAGCTGTTTTCGCATGCGCTCATCTCGCGACGGCCACTCATCCCTCGCATCATATGCGCACCCTCACACAAGGTCTGCCTTTTTCCAGTCTATTTTTAGACACTCATAAATGCTTGTTGCATCATGCAAGGCCCAGATCCTTTACACAGTGAGAGCAACCGTTTCCTTAACCAAGGGATGAGCGTTCGGCTGGCATGCCTATCTAATTTCTAATTCGTTTAATTCTACTAATGTAACATTAGTTTACAAAAGCGTGTATAAAATTAATATTGACTTGAAGTTGACTCTTAACAATAAGTAATTAATAAATTTAAGTGCTAATGCGAAATTGACTTCATAAATAAAAGCCTTAAAGTAAACATAGTGGAGTGTATCATTTGATATTGTAACAACATGGGTAACCTGTAAACCCGAATCTACGGGTACTCGTACACAAGTTAGTAGTGCCAATAGATACTTCCTTTTAATGATGCAAACGTTGCTCGCACGATGTCTTACAATTAGTTTCCTTCCAGTCACGAGTAAAATACCTTTTCAAATTGTTCAAAGTTGTACGTTTTTTTAGCAAACCTTTGCTTGTATGTATATCTTATATAATAATAGGCAAAGCCAAAAATTGTCATCCTTTTTAACCTATTTCCCGTGCACGTATCTTAATGAAACATACGTATATGTATCAAGCGAAAGGTATTTTTTCATAGATTCGCAGAATATATGTACATATGTATGTTTTATTCAGGTACGTGCATAGGGAAAGGTGTGAAATCCAGGTAAAGTTTTACCTATACATATTCCTCAGATAAAAAAAACAAAATTAAAAATTTTGAAAAAACCCACGACGGATGTAAACGTCGTAATAGAAAAAGGATTAAATAAAATTTTAAAGCCCCCCCGACTAAAAGGAGGTAAGTAACCAAAGAAAATTCGTCGGGGGATGCCATTCCCTGCCCTGAATTAAGAATAGGAGAATATCAATTAAACACTACATACATTCAATATTTTAGTTCACTTCAGGGCAGGGAATGGCATCCCCCGACGAATTTTCTTTGGTTACTTACCTCCTTTTAGTCGGAGGGGCTTTAAAATTTTATTTAATCCTTTTTCTATTACGACGTTTACATCCGTCGTGGGTTTTTTCAAAATTTTTAATTTTGTTTTTTATTTGAAACTTTTTAGAGATTTCTTACAAAATATTATTTTTTTATCTCGCCGATGAATCACAAACCCTTTACAGAAAACCGTATCTAAATCGGTTAAACCGTTTTGGAGATACTTGGCAACATTGGACTGGACAAACAACCTCTCACCCTAAACGCATATACCAGCTCCGTTCCGTCGTGGGTAAAAATCAGCGGCCCCGAAAACCCCTAAGAACCAAGTTTGTTGCAAATAGCACAAACTGTAAGGAGTTGACAATCCGACATCTTGTATTCATAAATTTTGACAGTTGGTTTGAGATCGGCGACCCCAAAAAACCCCCAAATATCAAGTTTGGTCCAAATCGCATAAACTTTAAAATTTGACAGTCCGCCATCTTGAATTCGTAAAGTCTGACAGCTGATTTGAAATCGGTGACCCCTAAAACACCCAAATACCAAATTTAGTGCAAATCCAATAAACTTTAAAATTTGAGAATCCGCCATATTGAATTCATAAATGTTCACAGTTGGTTTGAGATCGGCGACCCCAAAAACCCCCAAATATCAAATTTGGTTCAAATCGCATAACCTTTGAAATTTGACGGTCCGCCATCTTGAATTCGTAAATTCTGATAGCTGATATGAAATTGGTGACCTCGAAAACACCCAAATACCAAATTTGGTGCAAATCGCATAAACTTTAAAATTTGACAGTCCGCCATCTTGAATTCGTAAATTTTGACAGTTGAATTGAAATCAGCGACCCCGAAAGCCCCCAAATACCAAGTTTGGTGCAAATCGCATAAACTTTAAAATTTGACAGTCCGCCATCTTGAATTTTGCAGCAAGTTAACACCGTAACACCTATCCAAGAACAATTGCCGATGAATCACAAACTTTTTACAAAAAACCCCATCTAAATCGGTCAAACCGTTTTGAAGAAAAATGGTAACATTCCTTTGCACACACAAACAACCTCTCACCCTAAACGCATATACCTTCTCCGTTCCGTCGCGTCGTGGGTAAAAAATAAAGTTGGCCGTACGAGTTATTATTTTTCACTCTATTTGTTAAAATTAATCGAAGTAAGTTCGTAAGGTCGCATTTTGACCAGAAGGCGATAATAGTGTGGTGTCGTAGGGATTTTTTAATTTGAAACTCAATTGAAAGAGATAAGAAGTTGTGATATTCATTAGGGAAAATAACAAAGTAAATTCACTGTAAAAATTCAAATATTGTTACCTGGAGACTTTTCCAAAAAGATTAGTAGGCATTTTTGCGGCAGAAAGAAAAAAAATTGAACCTAGCGGAAAAATTAATTAGTGCAAAAGGAACAAGCTTCAGATAAAGAAGCTCTAAAATAAATAAAATAAAATAAATAAAGTAATAATAAAAAAACAATAAAAATAAAATAATTTAAATACAAATAATAAAAATAAATAATTTAAACAAAATTAATTAAAATAAATTAATAATAGTAAAAGTTTATATGGAGGCCTACCTTCATACTATGTAGTACAATAAAGGATTATCCAATAGGAGCGCTCGATCTTTAACATTCTGTTGTGGCAATACTAAAAATCTATCATCAAAATTTTTTTGACGTTTATTGTCAGTGCACTATACCATTTCATCGTGGATAGATACACAAATTGTTGTTGTTGTTTTATTTCAGTTCAAAATTCTAGCGATCTTAATGTCCTTTTTGTAACTGACCTAGCTAAAGTCTCTTTCCACAATCAACTTAGTCCCATTTCTTCTTTAGACCATTATATCTTGTTTATGACTTACACTTTCAGCTTCTCGGAATCACTCATAGATCTTACCTTTCGTGACTTTAAAAACCTTGACTTACCGTCACTTCTTGCTGAATGTTATTCCCTCCCTTGGAGTGACATTTACTCTGTGACCTCTATTGACTGTAAGGTACATAAACTGTCCTGCTTCCTTTCGTACTTATTTGATAAGTACGTGCCGCTTACTCACCGGAAACCCCATACTTCCAATTGCCCTTGGTTCAGTAAGCGAATTAGCAAGCTGATCGTCGAACGTGAATTCCTGTATAAAGAGTGGCGACGTTTTCGTAATGAAGAAACGCTTCGATTGTACAGGACCGCTCGCAATAAGGTGACTGCTGAGACTCGTAAAGCCAAGCGCAATTTCCTGAAATCTAAATTAAACACGGATTTGCCGGCGCGTGTTTTGTGGAAAAATTTGCGTAACTTTGGTATACATAGGGACAACAAGCACCAGCAGTGCGAGCTCGATCCGAATGACTTGAATAGCTACTTTGCCTCACCCCACGACTCGGAGCGAACAGGTAGCTTGCATTTCTCTAATATTCTTCATCATGATGACTGCAGCTCTGATGAATTCCTATTCTGCTGTGAGGATCATGATGAGCTTGTGAGCGCGATTTTTGCCATTAAATCAAATGCTGTGGGTTTGGATGGCGTTGATCCACGTTTTGTCAAATTATTACTCCCATGCATTTCAAAACACCTACTGCACATAATAAACTGCTGTTTTACTGAGTCCTCCTTCCCTGAAACTTGGAAGATGGCTGTTGTTGTTCCAGTACCCAAAAAAAAACCTCATCTGTATCAGTATCGGACTTTCGACCTATTAGCATCCTGTGTTTCTTTGCAAAGGTACTGGAAAAGCTAATTGCTCTGCAAATTCAGGAGTTTTTGTCGAATGCTGACTTGTTGAATCCATATCAATCAGGTTTTCGTGCGGGTCATAGTTGCGAGTCAGCTATGCTCAAGGTAACCTCTGATCTTCGGAGGGCGTTGGATGATGGGCATGTTGGGATCATGGTGCTTCTGGACTTTTCGAAGGCTTTTGATAGTGTCGACCATTCGCTTCTTCTTAGGAAGTTATGCAGTTACTTCCATTTTGGTCGCACTGCTGTATCTCTTATCAGTGACTTTCTCTGTAACCGTTATCAGCAGGTCAAAGCTGGTAATTGCTTGTCTAGCCCTATTGTACTGACCAAGGGAGTCCCGCAGGGGTCCATTCTAGGGCCCTTGTTATTGTCACTCTTCATTAATGATTTACCTGATATCTTGGACGATGTTCATGTTCACCTATATGCGGATGATATACAACTATACTTGTCTCGACCTCTTGGTTTAATTGAGGACTGTGTTGCGAGAATTAATAGTGACATTGATAGAATCAGTGTGTGGTCCCAACAGAACCGACTACTGCTTAATCCTTCTAAGTCACAATGCATTGTATTTCGTACTTTCCCGTCAATGACTACTTCCGACTTGCCAATGGTTATGCTAAATGGCACGGTTCTGCCTTTTGTTGATGAAGTTACTAGTCTGGGGGTCAAGCTTAATAGTTCACTTACTTGTTGTCACCATATACAATATGTTATCGGAAAGATTTATGGCAGCTTAAGAACACTTTGGCTATCAGCTGATGTACTGCCATTTCAAATGAGAATGAAGCTGGTGAAAACCTTACTCATGCCTCATTTTACATATTGTAGTACTGTGTTCCCGAGGCTTGACTCTACTTGCCGGCGGAAAATTAATGTAGCTTTCAACGACTGCATTAGATTTGCTTACTTGCTGCGCAGATCTGAGCACATTTCAAATTACAACACCTCACTTCTGGGATGTGGCATTGAAACTTATCTGAAACGTAGACTGCTGCTCTTTTTATTCAAGTTAATTAAGAAGAAAACGCCTGGCTACTTGTATAAAGAGATACAGTTCTTAGATTCGCGCCGTCATCGACATCTGCTTATTCCAAGATGTTCATCCAACATCTTTGAGGGTTCGTTCCTTGTTCAGGCTTCCCGACTCTGGAACCAGCTACCGCGTGATTTCAGGAGTGCCTCCTCCATCGCCGAGTTCGAGCGCTTACTTCTCACCTACTTGTAAATGGCATGATAGGGTTTTTTTTTGGCTTTTGCGTTGTTTGAGTTGATGCTCTTCTACTTGTTATAATTATTATTGTTATTATTGCTAATATTTTTAAACTTTTTCATACTTTTTTTTTTTTTTTATTTTATTTTCTCTCTTTACGTATTTAGAATACTTAATTTAAGTTAGAATTTCTCTTTTTCTTTTTTCTTTTCTTTTCTTTTTCTATCTAAGCTTTTTGTTTTTTTTATATTCTTAGTCTACTAGCATTATGTTGTTGTTTACCATCTATGTTAGTGTGCAATCAAAAGAACTGTATTCTTGTGTACACTGATCCCAATGGAATAAATAAATATGAATATGAATATGAATAATGGAAAACCCACAGTTCGAAGGGATTTCCATCTGGTGACTACGGTGGCCATTACTTTGTTGAATAAACTTCGGTGATGGTCCTTTTGAAATGTGCTTGGATAATTTTGAAAATGTGTTTTAATTCACGGTGTTAAAGCTTCATTTAAAATTGGCATTGCCCTTCAACAGAAAAAAAAGCGGTGAAGTATTTTTAAGTGAGTTTGGTTTTTCAAATGCTTTTTTTTTAGCTTATTTTTCGAGATTTGGCGAACACATCTACCTCTTATGTTAACTTCACTTGCCTTCGTTGGTGTACTTCGCTTCGGTTTCCTATACAACCCAATGTATGATATATAAATTCTCACTAAAATTCATGTTAATTGACTTTTTCCCAATTTCAACGGTTTACTTTATATTTCAACCACAATAAAATTTAATTTCGTTTCGGTTCCATTAAAAAGAAAAACAAAAACAACGAATCTTTTCAGTAAGAAATAATTCTTACTACTGATAGATAAATAAGCGGTTTAGATTAGATAGCAATTTGAAATTTAAAAACAATTCAATCCTCGGACTCGGCAGTTACAATAAGTTACAATATCTTTAGATTTGTTTTAACTTTTCTAACTTACATACTTGTCAAAAGAAGGGATATTTTCTATATTCCTTATATACTTCAAGATGGAGGGTCTGATTTATGTAAAAGAATTGTTTTTCCTCGTATGTTACAACTTAATGGGGCCTAATTAAAACCCTGTATTGGAAAACTTTATTAGATTTCATTTGAAGAAATTTAGTATTTTTTTTTTTTTTTTTTTTAAGAACCATCAGCTTAGTCAAAGCCTTGAGAAACAAAGTTAATCTAAAGCGAATGACTGATCAATCATCATTTGGTTCTATGTTAGTACACATGCGACCATAACCTTCATGCAGATTTTTCTTTAACACATGCTTACTGACACGAACATCAAACAAATCAGCATTCTTATTAACATTTAACCTCATCCGATTGATGGGTTGAAAAAAACTGTAATTATTTTTGCAAAGACTAGTTTGCAGAAGCGGCACCACCCTGAGATTGCGCTCGTTCGTTCTGAGACAGAAATTTGTTAATTCTAGATTGTTGTGTGTGCACCACAAGTGGAAAATGTTTAGGTCTTCTTGAACCGCGTGGCAATCGTTAATATTTTTTACATGAGAGAATAACTTCATGTCATCAGCATAGATTAAGATTTTGCAGGTTTTGAGAAGGAGTGAGATGTCATCAATTGATAGAATAAAGAGGAGCGGACCCAAGTGACTACCCTGCGGGACTCCTGACGTGGCTAGTATTTTACGCGAAGTGGCACGCCGAAAAGAAACCTGGTATGTTCTCCCTAGTAGATAAGACGGAATCCAGTTGACAAGTGCGGGTGGGAAACCGAGATTTAGTAATTTAAGAATTATTACAGAATGCGAAAGCTTATCGAAAGCCTTACTAAAGTCGGTATAAATTCAATCTGTTTGGAAACCTTTTTGGAAGCCTTCAGCAACAAAGGTTACAAACTCGAGTAGGCTCGTGGAAGTAGAACGACCTTGGAGGAAACCATGCTGGTTAGTTGAGACCAGGCGATTGCAAACAGCCGAGATTTGTGAGTGTACGATTGATTCAAACAGTTTTGGGATACATGAAAGTTTCGCTATGGGCCTGTAGTTGCGTACCTCATTTTTATTACCCTTCTTATGAATCGGAATAATAAAGGAGTTCTTCCAGAGAGCTGGGAATTGTTCGCTCTCAAGAGACTTTTGGAAGAGTAATGTTAAGGGAGAGACTAGTTCACTAGAACATGCCTTAAGAATAGCAGGTGGAATGCCATCAGGTCCCGATGTGAAGTCCCCAGGGATTTCGTTTATATGCTTAAGAACAACGGAGGGAGTGATATTTATGGATAAGTTAATAGGAACGGGATTCTTGCTCAAATGATTGAAGTTATTGGGATCGGGTTCAAAGTTTGGGGAGAATGATTTTTCAAAGAAGGACGCAAACATATCGGAGATAGCAGATGGACCGTCATTGGAAACTCCCTCGTATTGCATATTGGCAGGGTAGTCGTCCGTTTTTCTTTTAGAGTTAATAAATTTGTAAAATGCGCGCGAATTGCTGTAGAATTCAGATGACACATGTTTTATGTAATCGTCGTATAACTGAGTGGAATATTCGTGAAATCTATTGTAACACTGAACGAATTCGGCATAAGAAGAGTTATTCGTATCCAAAAGATATGCCTTCCACAGTTTGTTCTTTTTATTTCTAAGTCTTCGCAAGTCGGAGTTAACCCAGGGAGGCGAAGAAGTATGGGAACGCTGACGTTCGTACGGGACACAAGACTTAAAAATGTTAAAAATTAAGGTGTAAAAATTAGACAGGGCAGTATCCATATTATCAACGGATAAATACGTGGGAAAATCAGTGGCGGATAGTCTTTTGGAAAATTCGTCAATATCCGCCTTCCTGAAATTATAAGCGTAGTCGCAGACATCAACATGATGTGTATTAATATCCGGGCTATAAAAATAGTCGATTTGAATAGGCGGATGAAATTTGTCAAGCGTAGAGAGAATGATTGGACTGTGATCAACAATTATGTTGTTGCAGTCAGAAGAAAAAATAAGATCAAGCTGCCTACCCATATCATTTTTTATGGTGCTAATCTGACTGAGGCCGAAAGAGAAAACCGAACCCAGAATTGAAGACTCTTTAGAGCCCAGTCTATTAGAGGGGTGACAGCCATCGTCATCGGAATTGGCTACCCATTGAACACTGGGTAAATTAAAATCACCCAACAAGAGGAGATCGTCATCCGGATTCATTAAATTATTAACGAATTCCAGTTTTGATATTAAAATATCATAAATACTATGACCATTCCCATCTAGGATGTTAAGTTGATCGGGAGGAATATAACAGATCATAATAAATAAGGAATTTCTGGCTAATGTTACTTTGAGGGTAATTAGCTCAATGTCAGAAGAAGTTGGCAGGTCAATTAAGGTGCAATTGAGGTGGGTTTTGCAGGCTAAGAGGACCCTTCCTCCACGAGCCTCCGAATCAGTGAACCTGTCCTTACGGAATATCTGGTAGGATGAGTCAAAAATCTCTTCGTCACGAAAACCATAATGTAACCACGTTTCGGTTAACGCGATAATGTCGAAATTGCAGGAAGAGGACGACTGATACAGAGTCCTAGTCTTGGTTCTGATACCCCTTACATTTTGATAATATAAGGAGATCGTCTGGGGATTTAGTTTTTTGATAATGTCGGATTAGATGGAGTAGTTCTTGGATTCCTTGATGAAACCTTGGAGTTTGGACCACGAGGGACGAACTTTTTTATTAGAACACCAGAGGGCCAAAAAGAAGCATTAAGTAAAGTGGGAGCCAATTCTTCAGGCGTGTGTAAAATAAACGATGCAATTGGATTTGTAGCTTTGTTTATTTTCCGACATGTTACGCTTTGCGTACAGATATTTCGAGCCTGAATGTGGGAGAGAATTGCTTTACAGGATGTTCCTGAATCGAGACGAGAGATAAATAGGGATCGTCGTTGAGGGACTACTTTGAGCGGTTCTTCGACATTTCTTGTAAGAGGGGGGCTAGTTTCCAGAAACCGTTTCAGAAAGAGGTACTGATGAGTCAAGCATGGGTGCGGTCATAGCTAGTGGAGAAGGGGTATCAGAAGAAGAATTATGTGTGGATTTTGTCGCGGGTGTACGATTTTGGATCTTACTGATAAACCGATTTGGAGAATCCGAAAGATTTATTACTACAGCCCCCGAGTTTTTCTTTTTAGAGGCACGATTATTGGGTCGTTTCGGTTGCTTCTTGGTTTCTTTAGGGTCCACGCTCTCAGGAGGAGAAGGGGAAGAGAGCGGGACTTCATCAGCTGAGATATTAGATCCTGATTTTGGAAAAACTTTGAGGGTATCTATCTCATTTTTAATAGAACGAAGTAATTCAGTCCTATTCGAGAATTCAGAAAACATTGAGAAACAATTTTGCAAATAGACATATCGCTATCAATTACCTATTGAGAAGTTAGCCGCAGAAGTTAACTGAGCACGAGATATATGCTTATTGCATTTTAGGAATAAAAAAAAACTTTAATTTGATTTTAAGTTACTTTATTCTCAATGATCGACTTTGGTCGAGAGTTTACAGCGAACTAACTACAAAAGTTTCTTACTTAAAAGATCTTAGCTCGGGGCGAAGCGTTACATTGCAGGAAATCCGATGCAAGCAGCGTCGCTTCGTGGGAACAGTGGATGCATCAGAATTTGACACTTGCTAAACTTCGCTCTGTCTAGAACGTGATAAAATTTACGTGGACAGCAATTAAGATGAAAACGAAAAATGATAATATGATATATGATCGCATTATTCTGTTGCCGAATATTTCTCAACTATTTCCTCTGCTTGCAATGTAACTCCTCCCTCCTTCGTTTTTGGATTCTCCTGAATCCTGTTTCTTATCCTTATTTTTATGGTTTTATGTTTACAACATAGGTAAATTACAAAAATAATTATTACAATAGTTACGATAGATCCAACACTGTAACTAACAATTTTATGATATTTCAGTTCCGTTATTACTTTAATATTATCAACATTATTAAGTGTAATTTTATCAAATTCCAATTCAGTGTTGTTGTATGTATAATTTTCATATGTCGGTATTACAAATCCTTCTGTGAATATTCTTAATTTGTTACTAAATTCCCTGTTGTCGATTACAATCGTACAGTTACTAAAATTTATGAAACAGTTTCCTTTAAGTGTCATAATTCTTTCATCACAAGTACTTTTTAGCTTTCCTGAATCTATATTATTAACAATGATTATATTATCCTCAATAAGTAAAATTTCTTCTTTATTCTTCTTAACAAACTTACAATTTCCAAAATGAATGCAATTATTACTTTTTACCAATTCTTTCAAGAATTTACCTTCTAAATATGTCAAAATTTGATTGTTATTTCTTATTATGTATTCCATGTTAGAATCGACTTGTTTCTTTTGAGAGTTAGTTATTGGAATAAGCAAGATTCTATTGGTTCTAAGTTTATGAGTTGGAATTTTGATTGCAAAAATTATGGAATCATCCACATGTCTCGCAACAGCCAAACGAATGTTAGACAGCTTGTTAAAGTCAATATTGTATTGATTAATTTCCTCATCTGTTAATATATTCGGATGCAAAAGCCCTAATTGTGCAGATGCAATATTGTCTTGAATGCGTTCCACTTGTTTTTCAATATAATCTACCTTAAACATTAGTTCCAAGAATGTGTTTTCAGAAATTAATTTCATTTCAGTGGAATTGAGGTTGTCTAGTTTCTGTAATATTTTTGTTCTGTCTGTTTCTATAATGCAGTGGCGGATTTACCAGCAGGCTAAGTAGGCTTGAGCCTAGGGCGGCAGATTTTAGGGGCGGCAAATTTGAAAACCGATTTTTTTTTTTTAGAAAAGATTTCTGTAAGACGGTTTTCTGATGTGTAGATATCTCTCTAGAAGTCCACCAGACACCTTTCCGATGACTTTTCCCTCTTCTCTTTCATTGTACATTGAACGGTACCGCAAACTTCTATATTCTACGGTAAAACACCCAGTTCACGGCCCCAACCAGAAATCGGCCATTGCCCACACTTTCTATGAGTGAAATGAGAGCGAAATTGCGGAAAATATATTTCGCGCTCTTCCCACTCCCACTACGTACTCATACAAGTCCGACTACTGGTTGGGGGCTGTGAACTGAGTGGATTGTGTACGTATTGGTAATTGGGGTATTGGTTCCTTTGATTCCTCGAATAGTTTTTTTCCGAACGGATGGAGAATAGAGGATAAGTTGACATTGTTGACAAATCAAATCGAAAAACGAAAACGAAACAAAAGAAAATAATGCACAAGACAACAAGTTGTACGTTTGCAAAAAATATTAGGTCGTGATTTGAGAAGCTCTATGGTGTTGTGTGGAGTAAGTGAACCGAAATTTACGAAACAAAAGCATCTATTCTATGTATGCGAATTTCCCATACTAATATTTCGAGTAGGAGTGTCGTCATTTTTAACGACACTTCCAAAATAGAGCTGCAACAAGGGCAAACGGGGAAGTCCCGTACTTCAATAAAAAAAAGCGTCGGTTGATAGCTTCCTGCAATAATTGCATAACGAATTCACACTTCTTTCTGGTTGTGCGCTGTGATTTTTCAAAGTGTTTCGTGGATTGTACGAATATTTCCATAGCACCGGTGAGTAAAAAATTATAATAATCATAATACAATATAATAAATCATCCACAACGAATCAGTTTATTGAAAAAGCCCTGCAAAATATTTTTCATTTCAGTTCTTGGAAAAAAATTGTTAGAATGAGTGATGGAAGAAAGCGACTTAGTGGAGCTGAGTATAAAAAGAAAGCCAAAATGAAAAAAGAAGAACAAGAGCAGATTATCTGTAAAACAATAAAAATTGACAGTTTTTTTAAAAGTGGAAGTAGTGACGAAATATCAGAAACTTCAACAACATGCACTGTGACAATTCGATCTGGAAAAGATGAAACGGATTTTAACTCCGCAGCCCAATCATCTGTTGAACAATCCACTTTAAATAAAAATGATAATTATGTTCTCGGCGAAGAGAAATCATCAATAAGTAATAGCAGCTTAAAAATTGAAGATGCGTCTCAGACTCAGGGGTTAAATGATGACCAACTGCAAACAACAGTAAATATAAACAAAGATCCGGCTTTATGGGAAATTAACGATACCTTAAGGGAGATTATCGCAAGATGCGGCTTCGATCAAAACAAGACTTGTGACTTCTCTAAAAGTGAAAAACTATATGCTAATCAGCGTCGTTTCTTGCCAGTGAGTATCTTCCAAAGAAAAATGAAAAATAATGAAGTGAAGGACCGAAATTGGCTGGTTTATTCTGAAAGTAAGTGTTCCGTATATTGCGGACCCTGTTTGGCATTCGGTCCATTAGAGAATACAACTCAGTTTGAGAACGAAGGATTTAACGATTGGAAAAATGCAGAATACCGAGTAGCTCAGCATGAAAACTCGGCGCGTCATAAATCTAGTATCCTTAGTTTGAAAGCTAGAAGTGAGATTCATGGTCGAATCGACAATTTACTCTATCTCCAAATTGATGAAGAAATTGCTTATTGGAGAAACGTTCTGAAGGGGGTCGTTGCTGTAGTGAAGCGGATGTGTTCAAGAGGTCTCGCTTTTAGAGGAAAAAGTGAAAAGTTCGGTGATCCACACAACGGAAATTATTTTATGATATTGGAACTGTTAGCTGAGTTTGATCCTTTTTTAGCCAGTCATATTGAACGCTTTAGGAATCAAGGATCTGGTAGTACCAGTTACTTATCAAAGACCGTTTGCGATGAGTTTATTCCCTTGATGGGTCATAAAGTCTCGAAGCAGATTGGAGACGAGATACGAAGGGCGAAATACTTTTCCTTAATCATCGATTCAACACCAGACATCGCACATGTGGACCAAGTCACTCTTGTGATTCGATACGTTTTGGAAACGGGAGAACCATGTGAAAGATTTCTCAAGTTTTTGCCCTCAGTGGGACATAAAGCTGAAGATATGTTTTCTGCCATTACTTCGGAACTAAAAACCTTGGGAATACATATTGAAGACTGTCGTGGACAATCATATGATAATGCCGCGAATATGTCTGGAATGTACAATGGCTTACAAGCTAAAATACAAAGCCAAGCACCGTTTGCTTTTTTCGTTCCTTGCTCTGCCCACTCTTTAAATTTAGTGGCAACTGCGACTGCTGAATCTTGTACAGAAGCTTGTCGCTTCTTCATGTTGCTCCAAGAAATTTACGTTTTTTTTGTAAGTTCAACACAACGCTGGAAAAAATTAATAACTAAAGTCGGAGAAGGGAAAACGGTGAAAAGAGTAAACCTCACACGGTGGTCAGCTAGAGAGGATGCATGCAGAAGTTTGAGAGATTCTTGGCACGCAGTCCTTAAAACTTTGGAAACAATCAGGGATGATTGTACCGAAAAGCCTGTCACACGAAACGAAGCTACAGGAATTCTTCTAAAATTAGAACAGCTGGAAACGGCGTTAATGGTTGTTGTGTGGAATGTTGTTTTGGAAAGAATAAACAAAGTGAATGTACAAATTCACGCTTCTACCGTAGATTTGATTACTGTAGCCGATCTTTATGAATCTCTTCGCAAATTTTTCGTAGATCAACGAGAAAATTTCAAGTATTTCGAAGAAAAGGCGATGGAATTAAGCGTGTCGAAGCAGTACACAAAAGACATGGGAAAAAGACAACCGAAAAGAAAAAAAAAATATGATGAAACGCCCGATGAAGAAATGAAAATGACCGCGAGTGATACTTTCAGAATTAATACATTTCTCGTCATCATTGATAGACTCGTATCTGAATTAGAAAAAAGACAGAAGGCCTACAACAAGTTCAACGAAAAGTTTTCATTTTTGACCAAAATGAGTGAATTGTCGTCATCAACCCTTATAAAAAAAGCTCTCGCCTTGGAAGAAATATATTCTAATGATTTAGAGACTGACTTAGTTCAAGAATGCATTCATTTTCAAAGCCACATATCTACGGAAAGAATTTCGGTAAAACCAAATTCTGAATCATTGGAAAGTCTATCTTCGTTTCTGCGAAAACAGAATTTGCAGAACGTTTATCCTAACTTGGACATAGCTCTTCGTATGGCATTATGTACTCCAGCGACAAATTGTTCGGGTGAGAGAAGCTTTTCTTGTCTAAAAAGGGTAAAAAATTATCTGAGATCGACCTTAAGTCAAGAAAAATTAAACGCTTTAGCTCTTTTGTGTATAGAGTCAGAATTAATGAATAAGATCACTTACGACGACATTATCGATGATTTTGCCAACAAAAAATCGCGCAAAAAGGAATTGTAAGAAACTTTTATAAGTTAATTGAAATTATTATTTTTTAACTGTTTGTAAGCGCAATAAAGATTATTTAACTACGTTTACCGAATGTACATTATTGTGTGAGTGGCATACCCCGCCTTATTAGTCGTACATCATTGAACTTTGATTACCTCAGAAATATACTCAAAAGCTATTTCTTGTGCAATTTGAACCGAATTGTTGGATTGTAAAAATAATCTAGGAACTGACAATTCACAATTGTAGAGGTAAGGGCGGCAAAAATTCAACAGCCTATACTTGGGAAATGTGTAAATCCGCCACTGCTATAATGTTTTTGATTTGTATGAATGTTTTATTGAAGTTCTCGTTTATACTAATTTGTTGGTTTAAATTATTTATTAGGTTTTGATTGTTCTGGTCTATGACGTTAAAATGGTTTTCGATGTCTAGTCGGTCTTCGTTGTCCATTGTTCCGAATATCCAATTAAATACAGTTACAAATGAATTCCAGAGACCTCTCTTCTTCCGATATGGTAGTAACGTTTTTATTTTATTTTTATATATGAATTCTTTTTGAAATGAACTCTCTATGACTTTCTAAGTTTAACATTTTCAGAGTAGACTCTAAATTGGAGACTAAATTTAATATTTCATTAGGGTATATTCTATGTAAGATTATTTCTGATTTATCAACTATGTCTACCATTCCTATTTTTATTTCAGCGAAGCCTAATTCTGTTTCAATTTTCTCGATAGTCATTGTCTGATGACTAATCGTTGGTATTAGCAGGAGAAGTATCCAGAACAGAGTTGTCCTTATTGTTTTGGTCTGAAAATTTAAATGGGCGTCTTATATTGGTAGTGTGAACATTATTTAACTTATACTTCCTAAACTTAGGCTCTTCCTTATGTCTAAGAGATTTATAATTTTTTATAAACCCAATGTCTCTTTTTTCAACGTAATCTTCCCTTGCTTCATTTCTTTTTGTGATTACTCTTTCCTTTGATTTTATTAACCTGTCATAAATTATTGTAGGATCGATTTCTTTATTTTGGACGGATAAAGGGGTTGCCTTGATTGTTGAATGATATGATTTATTATATATTTCAAGTGCTTTAAGTATCTGCATTCTAATAGGTAATTTTTCTTCTAAATTCAGTGTTCTAATTTTTTCTGTTAATGTTCCATTAAGTCTTTCGACGTCGGCATTACCAGTATGGCTATTAGGTTTGGTAACATGAAAAGCTTTACCTTCCTTTTCACAGAATTCTCTTATATGCTTTGAATCAAACTCATTATCAAAGATCAATTTTTCCATTTTACCCCTTATTGAAATTATTTGTTTTAATTTTTCTATTATTGTAATGTGTGTTCTATCCTCCAAATGTAGACTAACCGCATGTTTTGAAAATTTATCTATTATGTTAAGGAAGTTATGTTTGCTATTCGTATAAATATCTATATGTACTATTTCGTTTATTGATTTAGGTGTCTCTGTAAATTGAAATTTATTTTTAATAGGTTTTCTATCGTATTTTGCTCCTGTGCAAATATCGCAATTGTTCAAAATTTTGTGTATGACGTTTTTTATTTTAGGATGATAGATTCTCAATTTAAGACCTTCGTAAGTTACAAGCATTCCACAATGACCTGATTCTTCCTTATGAAATAATGCTATTTGCTTTCTTAATTCTTCCTCGTTTTCTATATCTCTTGCGAAGTGACTACACTTAACGAATTTAACTTGATGTCGGTTTGGATATAATTTCACTAATTTTTCCTGGAATTTGTTGTACTCTCTATCACTCAATTCTGAATATATACCTACTTTGCCTTTTTGTATATATCTCTTGAAAATATCCGTTTCCTGGTCTATGTCATTCTTGTCTACAAATATTCTTCTATTATCAAATATTTTTATATATTCCTTTTCTTTCCTTTCTACGAATATTAATTGTAATTTAAACCTGTTGACTACAGTTTCGAGTAGAGGTATATGATCATTAAGTTCTTCTTCCTGAGAATGAACAGTTTCCATTTCTTCCGATACCTGGGGTATAATACTAAAATTATCCGTGTCGGATTGCCTTTCTGCATTTTCTGCACGATCAATACTCAAATTATCAGCATTGTTCGAACTTTCGGCAGATGGAGATACATTTTTATCAAACAAATTAATTTCATTTGTTTCTGAATTTATGCGACTGAGGAAGTCAGCCACCTTATTGTCTTTGCCTTTTATGTAATCAATTTTTATATCATATTCACCCAATTGAATCAACCATCTTTGCAGGCGCGGATTAATATCCTTTCCTGTATATTTTGACTGTAACCATCTTATCGGTTGATGATCTGTTTGCAGATCGAACTGTTTACCGAATAAATATGGTCGGAAATACTTGGTTCCCCATACGATCGCAAGTAATTCCTTCTCAATCGTAGAATAATTTTTTTCATGATCACTCAGTGTTCGAGAAGCATAACATATGGGGTGTCCTTCCTGTGTAAGGACAGCTCCAATTGCTAAATTGCTAGCATCGGTAACGAGTTTGAACCGTTTATCGAAATTAGGGTACCTTAATATAGGATGGCTGGTAATTAGCTCTTTAAGCTTTTCGAAAGATGTAATATAACTTGGGTCATTTAAGTTTATTTTAGACACCTTTTTTAGGTATTTAACCATAGGACTGGCTACCCTGGCATAGTCTTTCACAAACTTACGATAAAATCCGGTTATTCCCAAAAACGATTTTATTTGCTTCTGAGTTGTTGGCAATTTTAAATTTTTAATTACCTCAATTTTGCTAGGATTCGGTTTGATCCCATTAGTGATTAAAATATGACCGAGGAATTCCGTCTCCCGGCGTAAAAAGTTACATTTATCAATCTGGATCTTGAGTCCAGCTGATCTTAATTTGTCGAGGATTTTCTTAACACTGATTAAGTGTTCTTCTAAAGATGTACTGAATATGAGTACATCGTCTAAGTAAACGACACACAGTTTGTTGATGTATTCACGTAAAATTGCATTCATCAACCGCTGAAAGGTCGATGGTGCGTTCTTTAGTCCAAATGGCATTCTCAAGTACTCATAATGCCCGAAAGGCGTTGAAAATGCTGTTTTTTTTCTATCAGATTCTTTCACTAAAATCTGATGGAAGCCTTTGGCTAAATCAATAGTTGTAAAATACTGAGTCCTACTAAACTTATTAAGCAAATTTTCAATATTGGGAATGGGGAACTTATCATCTACAGTAACCTCGTTCAGCTTTATGTTATCGATCACGATTCTCCACTTCTTCCGTCCGGAGTTGTCCACCTTTTTTGGGACAATCCACAATGGGCTATTATATGGAGAATTACTTTCCCTAATTATTACCTGTTCAAACATCTCGTAAATTTGACGCTCTATCTCTTTTTCGTGAACTTGGGGATACTTATATATTTTAGAATATATAGGCCTGTCAGTCGTAGTAACAATTTCATGATTGATTTCATGAGTTGAAGTTAATTTGTCACCTTCTTTGAAGAATAAATCTGAATTATTTTTAAGTAAACTTGTTAATTTGGCTTTTTCTTCTATATTTAAGTCGTCTAAATTTAATTTATCTAGGAAATTATCCTTGATTCCTTCTAACGTTTGTATCTCATTTATTATGAATGGATACTCGTTGTCTTCGAATAAAATCTTGTTATTATTTACTTCATTTTTCATTTCATTTCATTTATTCATTGATCATACATTGTACATAAGAATATAGTTCTTTAGACGTACAAATGTGTGTGGTGGGGTAAAACAAGGGCCAAAAGAGAAGAAGGAAAATTAAGTACTTAACTAATAATAAAATAATAAAATAAAATAATAAAATTTTGAGATAGATGACTGGAATTGAATACAATTACAATTAATAACAGGTAATTCCAGAACTAAATTAACACGAACGTGATATTGAAGACGACATACTAACATGCTCTGTGAGTTAGATTTGCAAAAACGATATTACATCGCTTAATCAGTGAGGTAATCTCTAAGTAGGTTCCTGAAGGTGTGAGGTCCCCGCGCGCTCCTGACAGCATCCGGTAAGGCATTCCATAACCTGATTGCGCGGATGAAGAATGTACGCTCGGTACTAAGGCAATTAAAACGCGGTATTAAAAGCTGTGAGGTGCGACCCATAGACAGAAAGCTGATACGGGACTTCAAGTAATTTGGAGACATGCCCCAGACAATTTTGTGCAGGTAGATTAGGGTGTGGTAGTTTAAAAATGAATTGAGTGAGAAGCCCAGAAATTTCCGCACATACACCGAGACATGGTCAAATTTGCGCAGCGTAAACACATATCTTACTATCGAGTTTACTGTCGATGTAAGTCGTTTCAAGGATTTGCTATCCAGTCCACCAAAAACAGGAATAAAGGGCGTGATATATGGCAGAAGAAGTGCTTTCGCTAGTTTAATCCGAATGTTAATAGGCGTAAAATAGGCAGAGTGCCATAGTGAGCGAAGCCCTCGGTATATTTTGAAAGATCATAGGCTTACGTGGTCATTCCATGAAAGAACTTCATTAAAAGTGATGCCCAAGTTCCTTACTCGGCTCACATAAGGGATGGGCTCCCCGTTTAGATATATGTTTGGAAGTGAGGTTTTGTCTATGACTTTTTTGAATATCACTATGGATTGAGACTTCTTCGGATTAAGAGTCAGATTGTTTGACATTGCCCAATCAGAAATTGATCGCAGATCGTCATTCATCTGAGCAATATATTCACCGACACTATTTTTGGGACAGGACAAGAACAACTGGACGTCGTCAGCATACATATGAAATTTACAGTAATTAATAGATTCACTCAGGTCATTCACAAATAACAAAAACAACAATGGTCCCAACAAGGAGCAATGTACTTATTTTCTAAATTTATTTTAGCCTTAAAGGGAACAAGAAAATTCTGACCCATGATCGCATCATACTTTCTATCTTTTAAATCGATTACTCTCCAAGTCACGGTGCCAAGAAATTTAAACTCTTCCGGCATCGGGGTCACTATTTTTTTTGTAATTCTATTTATACCATTTATCGTTGAATAATATGTGGGTGTATTTAAATTTTCTTCGGTGAGTTCTGTAAGGATACTTGGTTTAATGACACTGGTGGCAGAACCCGTGTCGATGAGACATTTAATTTGTTGGTGTCCTAGTGTTATTACAATTATTGGGATTCTGGGTTCCGAGGCTCTACTTGAAAATTTACGTCTTGTTCTTGATTTAAATTACCAATTTCCATTGGTTCTGGGGCAGGGTTATTTCTAATTTGTCCGGAATTTTGTCTTTGTTGAGGCCAATTGGAATTTTGGTTGCGGAACTGAGCGGAACTATTTTCGTTTCTGTTACTGTTGTTTCTGTTACTGTCATTGGTATTTCTGTTACTGTCATTGGTATTTCTGTTATTGTCGTTATTCCTGTAGTTGTTCCTGTTAAGTCTATTATTATAGTTGTTTCTGTAATTACTATTGTCATTTCTACGGAAACTATCATTATTATTTCTATAATTAGTTCTATTATCTGTCGGATTATTTGAATTGGAGATGTTCCTGTCACTGTTGCAATTAATATTATTTTTTCTTGAATTAATAGAATTTTTATTTACATTATTATTGTTCTTATTCATGTTAAAGCTTGTCTTATTTTTCCTACTGTGAAAATCGACAGCGTCCTCATTATCCAATAATTTTAATTTATCAAATTTATTGTACATTTCAATAATTGAACAATTTTCTGGAATGTTTCCCCGTAGGAAACCATGAACTTTGCTACTTATTATATCAACCAGATATTTATCATTATTGCTTAGTTGATATGTGAACGGCTTAGCTTCGTCAAATTCATAAAGCTCGTTTAACTTATAATTTATTTCCCTAACGATCAAAAAGTTCTCTTAAATTACTCACTCGCAAGGATCTGCAGCGGTTCAATAACTCTGCATAACTCTCCCTGGGTCGGAAATGTAGTCTCAGCTCCTGTTTCACTTCTTCCCATCTTAGCGATAAGTTGTCTCCTAGTCGTTGAATACATCTCTTTGCCTCTCCCTGGATTTTTTCGTCTATGATGATCCCCATGGCGTAGTTTTTCAGTCTAGGAATGTCCTGGCATAACTGGAAGGTTCTCTCTACAGAACTGATGAATTCGCAGACCGTATATTCGTTTTTTCCATTAAAGTTTTTTAATTTATTGACGTAGTTTAAAAACTGTTCCGGAGATAGAATAAACTGTTCTTGTGGGTCTTGGACTCTAAGTTGTTGGGTTGCAGCGGCAGCTGCATTTAACTGTTCTACTCTAGCTCTAAGCGTGGCGATTTGAGCCTCTTGTTGCTCAATCACATTTCGAACTTGTGGACTCATTTCCTCCATTTTTCTATTTAAGTCAAAACTTTGATGTCTATTGAATCTTTTTAAAGCACTGAACTTGTTCATACATATATGTTTCACAAATACTTATCACTTATTTTTGTTTTTTAATAAAACTAGTGAAGTTTTAAAGCACTTTTTTTGAGCACTATGTTAATACAAGAAAGCACTTCCTTTGAGCACTATTAGCACTTCTTTTGAAGGACATGAAACTCGATATTTTGATTCGAAATTTTCACTGGACCTCTTCTCTTTAGAGGGAGATCCTACCGACTGCGCCAGATATATGCTTATTGCATTTTAGGAATAAAAAAAAACTTTAATTTGATTTTAAGTTACTTTATTCTCAATGATCGACTTTGGTCGAGAGTTAACAGCGAACTAACTACAAAAGTTTCTTACTTAAAAGATCTAAGCTCGGGGCGAAGCGTTACATTGCAGGAAATCCGATGCAAGCAGCGTCGCTTCGTGGGAACAGTGGATGCAGCAGAATTTGACACTTGCTAAACTTCGCTCTGTCTAGAACGTGATAAAATTTACGTGGACAGCAATTAAGATGAAAACGAAAAATGATAATATGATATATGATCGCATTATTCTGTTGCCGAATATTTCTCAACTATTTCCTCTGTTTGCAATGTAACTCACGTGAGGCTCCAATTACCTATTTGTCGGCGTTAATTTAATGTAGCTCCGAAGGGAGCTGAAGCAGCAGCGACAGAGAAAGTAATTTATCTGCAGCTTTGGGGGAAGCCGAGAGAGCGTTGGCAGAGAAAGTAATTTCTCTTGAATAAGAAAGCCAACAGAACGACGTTAACGCATACAAACAACTACACCGGACTCACCGTTCACCAAGCACCGCTTACCACGCAAAACGCAAAGAACATGCGAATTAATTTCCACTGTAGCAAGCACAATAGGTCTAGGGAGAACACCCGCTCTGATCCTTAGGTCAGACGGGAGGTGTAGGGGGTGTTCCTCGGAAAGCCTACGGAACCCTCTTAGGCAGGTCGCTGGTGATTCGGTATCTGTTCGATCGAGGAGGGGAATGGGTGGCAAGTTGCTACGTACCCTTTGTACGCACTGCCGACTAACTCAGGGAGGAGGGCCGGGATCAGGTATAAAGTTACCGGGCGCCACGTGATTTTTAATACGGCACAAATCACGAAACCGTTACATTCGGCGATCGATGCAGGCTCATGGGCTAAGCACAAAAAGAACTCTTTTTTTTGCGAAAACGTTATAAATGTTTATTTGGGCGTATCTGCCGTACAATAATATCGTGAAACGATTTTATTGAATTCATTGCAAAAAGAAATTAAATTAAATAAAATGAAATTAAATTAAGCATAAAAAAATTACAAAGAAAGAAAAATAACAAAATAACCACGGCCCAAAAAGAAAGGAAGATAGAATAAATCAAAAGAGGAATAAATTAATGCACTACACTTAACTTTTGATATTTTGGTATGCACATATTCCGCTGCCTTCTCCCAAGATGTTCCTTATTAGCCTTTTCCGCTGTCTCGTACTCCCGTCGCAAAATTATCACTTTTTCCGAAACGCACCGGCCCGCTTTAATTACCACGTTACTTTACTTTTTTCCGATCAGGGCCACTTACCGCGCTTACCGATCATTGATCAACTGATCAACGCAACAGATACTCCTAGACTGAACTTAGGACGGCTCTAAGCTCTCTTGCCTATAGCTACCATCCTTCAGCTGGAACTTTCGTTCGGCTATTGTGGACAACCTGACGGTCAGTAACTGGTATAAATATTGACCGGGATTGATAGGCGTTATCAGCTCTACTTTTTTTCTCTAGCTATGGAGTACATATGTTGTTAGAGTTTTCTTAATTATTTTCTTTTCTTTTTTTTTTTCTTTTATTGTTAATTCGTGATTTCGGCTTAGGAGGATGCAGCTACTAACCATTGCATTTATATATACTTTGTATTTGCTTTGCATTTATTTAATTCAGTACCTTATTTCCTCTTTAACATTATTCCTTCTTCTCTTCCAACCGTTTAACCTAACTATAGTACTTACAAACTACCAAAACAAACAGCTACATAAGCGATTGCCAATGCATTATGATTAGGAATTCAATTGAAATAATGTGGTTTTACACGATATACTAGCGTTCCTATCTCAATAATCAAGCATTATTACATCATATTCAATATCCAAAATTTCTAAATTTCTAAGCTACTCCATGCCATAAGAACAGCCTTACAAAAGAAATTTATTATAACGCGATTCTCAAAATCAAACTAATCGGTCAATCCTCTTATTCATTAATTAATCCATTGCAGATTTTGACTTTAGGAACAATTCGTTAAACGCCCAAATCTATATAAATAAAAATAAATCGCCAAATGTGTTGCTAAACGCAAAACTCGAGAACGGCTCGACCAATTCAGCTAATTTTTTTTTTCATATTTTCCTTAAGGCACAAGGAAGGTTATTATGGAGAGAAAAAACATAAAAATTTCTTGGAAAATTGTAAAAACAACACTTTTCTTTTCCCGCCAAAATCACAGAAGCAACTGTGTGCAAAAAATTTAAGTCAAAGTAACACTTTCCATGCAAAAAATGTATGCCAAAGTTTACTGAGATGATTTTACGACAGAAGTTTTACACGGAATTTCAATTCAAAAGAGTAGTTTTAGAGTATGTGGACCCATAATTTAAAATTGATTTTCCTAAAATATAGTGGATTTTGAGGTAAGATTTGGTGAAAACGAAATTTTGCAAACAATTACATTGATCAGTCATTGATTTTTAGCGATACTCGATTAGTTTTGATTTGATACACGAGGATTTCAAGATTGTAAAGTTCTCAGTGAAGAATAACAATTTCGATAGATTTCGTTCGTCCTCTAATTTCAACATTTTTAAAGGTAGTACAATAAAAGCTTTTTAACCAAAAATTAAACCGACAAAAAAGGAACTGAAAAATGAAAAATAAAATAAACCCTTTTAGTCTGAATAACTGAGCTAATAACTAAACTAATGTAAGTAACTAATTTTTAATCGGCGCCAAACAAACAAACAATTTTTCCTTTGGCGCCAACTCAAAATTAGTTACTTGCATTAGTTTAGGTGCTCAGTTATTCAGACTAAAAAGGTTTACTTTATTTTTCACTTTTCAGTTTTTTTTTGTCGGTTTAATTTTTTGTTAAAAAGCTTTTATTTCTCACTTTTCAATTTCTTTGTTCATCTTTTTAATTTTTTGTTAAAAGGTTTTTATCTACCCCTAGGAGTAGAATTTTGTTTTTAAATTTATTTTAATGGGACCAAGTTAGAGGTATACCTTATCTATATAAATAAAAATGAATCGCCAAATGTGTTGCTAAGCGCTAAACTCGAGAACGGCTCGACCAATTCAGCTAATTTTTTTTTAATATTTTCCTTAAGGCACAAGGAAGGTTCTTATGGAGAGAAAAAACATAAAAATTGCTTGGAAAATAGCAAAAACAACACTTTTCTTTTCCCGCCAAAATCACAGAGTAAATTAAAACAACTGTGCACAAAATTTAAGTCAAAGTAACACTTTCCATGCAAAAATTGTATGTCAAAGTTTACTGAGATGATTTTACGACAGAAGTTTTACACGGAATTTCAATTCAAAAGAGTAGTTTTAGAGTATGTGGACCCATAATTTAAAATTGATTTTAATAAAATATAGTGGATTTTGAGGTAAGATTTGGTGAAAGCGAAATTTTGCAAACAATTACATTGATCAGTCATTGGTTTTTAGCGATACTCGATTAGTTTTGATTTGATACACGAGGATTTCAAGATTGTAAAATTCTCAGTGAAGAATAACAAGGTAATTTCGATAGATTTCGGTCGTCCTCTAATTTCAACATTTTTAGAGGTATATAAAAGCTTTTTAACCAAAAATTAAACCGACAAAAAAGGAACTGAAAAATGAAAAATAAAATAAACCCTTTTAGTCTGAATAACTGAGCACCTAATCTAATGTAAGTAAAAGTAACTAATTTTTAGTCGGCGCCAAACAAACAAAAAATGTTTCCTTTGGCGCCAATATCGTTCAAAAGGCTGCAGTTTCCAGTCAAATACTGTTTCCATGCACAGGATTGAGTTTGGGTCGAGTTTTCGTTGAGTTTTAAATCACTGAGGTTAACCCTGCGCGTTTCCATGTACCTGAGTTAGTTTGACAGCTCTTGGTGGTGTATTCGTATTTCATATCTTTTTATTCCATAATTTGGATAAGAAATTCACTTTTTTCCTAAGTCCAAAAAATTCGGCTATAGGCACAGACACCCTTTTTTAGACAGAAGCAAGCAATCTACCAATACACTTGCATAACTCAGCTAAATCCGACCTGTTTCGTTGAGTTTAGCTGGGTTTAACGAAACTTAACTCAACCCTGGTTTCCATGGGACTTTAACTCGGGTTAACCCTGAGTTAACTCTGCATGGAAACACAGTAAAAGTTTCATTTGGCCACACGATAAATAAGTCCCAGGGTCAAACATTCTCTCTGGTGGGCATTGACTTGAAAAAGGAGTGTTTTTCCCATGGGCAGTTATAAGTTGGCTTATCTCGAGTTGGAACTCCAGAAAACCAATACAATTTGCTACCATACAATAGCACAACATAAAACATAGTATACAGAGAAGTCTTAAACAATTAACATACTCGCCCAATACATACTAGCAGCTATCAAGAAATAAAATAAACATAAAATAAATCCTAAATACTCAGTAGGTACTAAGAACCACACAATATAATTTCATCACAAGTAAAAATGTTTGACGCCCTGCGAAGTGGGCACGGGTCAGCTATATGTAATAAAAAGAGTCATCAAAATCGGACTGCTCTGTAAAGCCCGCTCTACACTTAGCCCGCGGATCGCGCGGGAAAGCCGCGAAGGGCGCGAACGTTAAGAGTGAAGCCATTTCGCATATTCTTCGCGGGCTCGCGTTTTGTTCCCCGATTTTGGAACAACAGTCAGTATGTTCCATACGTAAAAGTGGACCGCTTGGCAAACTTTTACAAGAAGCTTCATTGATCATATGGGATGAATGTACCATGAGTAATAGAGATCATGTTGAAGTACTAAATCGAACGCTCCAAGACCTCACAAACTCAGGTCCTGTCATGGGTGGTGCTACTTTTGTGTTAGCGGGAGATTTTCGGCAAACACTGCCTGTAATCACAAAAGGAAAATGCGCCGATGTCATCAGAGCATGCTTAAAACCATCTCCCATATGGAGTTCCGTTAAAACTCTCAATTTACGAACAAATATGAGAGCCCATTTGAGCGACAACTACAACAACGACTTTTCGCAACGACTACTCAAACTTGGAGAAGGAAAAATTTCCTCTCCTAACACTAACAGTAGTAGCACTGAAATTGAACTTGACGATAGATTGGGCCACATAGTCCATAAATTAGAACATCTAATAGACGCAATATATCCCGGTCTTGAAAATTGATTGGAAAGAAATTATCACTGGCTTTGTTCAAAGGCAATAGAGTCACCCAGAAACGATACAGTGAATAAAATAAACTTATTTTACAGAAAACTCCAGGTCAAGTCAAACAGTATATGTAAGTCAGTTGACACGGTGTTTAATATTGAGGATGGATACAGTTCACTATCCTCAAGAATTTTTAAATTCTTTGAGCCCTTCTGGCCTACCACCTCACGACCTTATGTTAAAAGTCGGCATTCCTATCATGCTGTTAAGAAACTTGAGCCCTCCCAACATGTGTAATGGCACAAGACTACTGTGGGCAGCAGTGGGACAAGTTGCTTATATTCCGCGGAACCCATGATTCCGACGGATTTGCCAATATCGTTCAAAAGGCTGCAGTTTCCAGTCAACGTTTCATTTGCCCTCACGATAAATAAGTCCCAGGGTCAAACATTCTCTCTGGTGGGCATTGGCTTGAAAAAGGATTGTTTTTCCCATGGGCAGTTATACATATGTTGGATTATCTCGAGTAGGAACTCCAGAAAACCAATACAATTTGCTACCATACAATAGCACAACATCAAACATAGTAAGAGAAAATTAACATACTCGCCCAATACATACTAGCAGCCAACAAGAAATAAAATAAACATAAAATAAATCCTAAATACTCAGTACTAAGAACCACACAAGATAATTTCATCACAAGTAAAAATGTTTGACGCCCTGCGAAGTGGGCACGGGTCAGCTAGTATTCAATAAACTTATGCTAGTGAAATCCGGTCCAGGCGTGTGTTGCTACAGGTGATGGCTCCTTCAAAGAACTTCAGCGACTGCTGAGTAGGGACAAAACCAACCCTGTGAAGGGACATTGGCTGGATGTCGGTAGTGTTGTGCGTGGAGTGGTGTGTGTGAAGTGGTTTGTGTTCAGTGTTGTGTGTGAAGTGGTGTGTGTGAGTAGTGGGTGTACTACACGGGGATCCAGGTGGGAATCAGGTTTCATATATGCTAATGGGAACGGAATTTAAAAAATCGGTCTGGGGATTTGGGGGAGACTGACGAAGGGAACGGTGGCACGCCTGCCAGCCCCTTTGCGAAAAGATTGCGGGTGCTTCGTTCGCCAGTGTTGCAAACACCCACAGATCAGGCGCAGCCGCGGGAGTCTTCGGTGGACTCCGTGGTGGTTAGCGAAACATCGCGCACGCCAGCTGCGGGCATAGGTTCCGCGGCGGGGGCTGCGCCCAGCTTGGAAGACAGGCTAGGGTCGGCGGAGGCCCGAATGGATAGGGGGCTCCTCCAAATGAGGAGGCTTATCAAAGAGATGTTGGCTCCTCTCAAGAAGCAGCCAAACATCTCTAAGGTCGTCAAGGACGGTCTCCCAGCCTCGGAGGAGGGCCTTGTAGAAGATTCTAGGAAGGCGTGCATGGAGGCCCGGCGCGGCCTCCTTCTACGGAAGCCTCTGACGTCTTGTGCCACGCAAACTCTCCCGGTTGGGGCATTAAGCGTGTCTAGGGAGAGGAGGGGCCTCCCTCCTAGGGAATCCGCTGTGCGGTCTCTGGCGAAGCAAACCAAAGATTATCCACAATAAGATGCGACACTCGTGACGTATTCGCTAAAATTTTAGTGACCTTGCCACCGCCACCCAAGCGAGAATTGAGAATTTTGCGAGAAGTAGATAGTAATAAGAAGCTCATGTTAAAGGAAGGGATAAAAAACTTCTCTGAGAGAATCAGGCCCACTTTGTACGCGCCCGCTGGAGCCACTCACAATCAAATTGGTTGAGCCGAAAAGCAAGAACAAAATCTGCGTATCCGTATTTAAGGGCCTCTGTGTGCTACCTGCTTCTTCCCCTTTGCAATTCTGTCATTCCATATCAGAACATTGCAACGGAGGGGACTAACACCATGGCACTGGTGATGCCGCACGCATACATTCACATTGGTTGAATCCGGAAAACTCCATATAAAAAAAGTGGTCACATTTATTCTGTATAGCGTAAGCGCTGTAGGTGAGCAGTTGGTGGTTGCCTACTTTTGCCTCGTTCGCTCTTATGGGAATTTACCTAAGGAATGGTAGGCAGTATTGCTTTGCTGCCTTATCTAAGGCGAAATTTTATTTTCCCCAAGTTTTCGGAAATGCATATGGGATAGTGGTTTTGCTTAGTATAGGAGTGTCGCATCTTATTGTAGATAATCTTTGAAGCAAACTGCCACGGTTGGGACAGTGAGCGTAGAGGCTTCACCTACGGTCGGCAAGAGAGGAGCCTCCAGCCCCCTGCTCCTTTCGGAAGGGGAACTAAAGAAGAGGAGGAGGAAAGAGTCGTCCCCGCTGTGGACCGAAGTGGTCCGCAGAGGCAAGGGAACGACAATTAAGGGAAAGGAGGAAAAAGAAAAAACAATGGAGGGAATAAAGAAGGACGAGAAGAAGAAGGGGAAGAGGAAGATGAAAAAGAAAAAGGCGTCGGCGACACGCGGAAGACAACAGGTGGCGAAACCTCCGATTCCGACCCCGACTTCGGCTCCAGGCCGGCCGGCGGCCCCTGTCAGGAGGGCCAGGCCGCAGGCCATAATACTTAAGCCCGCGGCAGGGAAGACCTATGCGGACGTGCACAGTCCGCAAGGCGGTGAACCCTGAAACCTGCGGTATTAGGGTTAGGGCCGTCCGGTAGACCAGAGCAGGAGATGTCCTTCTTGAACTCGGGCAGTCCTCCAGAGAGAACCGCGCGACCTGCTCCAACGCATTGAAGGCCGCCGTTGGCTCGGCGAGCGGCGTCAGAGAGCTGGTCCCTACAACCTTGAAGGTTGCACAACGAGGGAGGACGTGTTGGAAGCCCTCAGGAGAGACCTGAGGGATTACAAAGGCCATCTTCAGGCCGCGCTCACGCGACCAAACAGCCGTGGCCAATGTATCGCCATTATAGAGGTGGAGGAAGCGGCCCCCATGAGGCTGCTGCAGGCTGCCCGGGTCAAGGTCGGCTGGGTGGAAGGCAGGATCCGCTGGCGGGTGGTCGTGCCCAAGTGTTTTAAATGTCTCGGGTACGGACGCCAGAACCGGGCCTGTAAGGGGCCGGATTGGAGCAAGCTCTGCTTTCGGTGCAGCGGCGACGCGCATAGTGCCAAAGCGTGCACCGCGGAACCGGTGTGCTTCTGTGATGCATTTAACATGTGACCAGCTTAGGTCACAACAATTAGAATCTCACTCCCGCGAACTAAGAAACAAGGTTCTGAACCGGAGTCAAATTTCGTAAACAAGCGGTCATCACCTCTGCTTCCAGGCGCCTCGATGGTGAATCATGCAAAAGGCGCAAAGCTGTGCAAATTATTTGCGCGACCTAGTTAGGGGCCATATCAGACGCATCAGGCCCCACCGGCCGCGCGCACGGCTAGGCAACAAACCACGCCGAGTTTGCTGACCACGCAGCTTTCCAGTCTTCAAGTGCTAAGGGCACTAAATAGCGATATAAGCAATATTTAGGGTTAATCAATAAATTAGTAGTAGGCATTATTATAAGAAGAATAATGCATGTAGTGGTTAGAAACTGTGTATAAATAAGCTGGGAATCGAACAAATAAACAGGATTGATATTCAGAACGTCTTTCCGTACGGGACCGTGCTATAAAAGCTGCCCAAACCAAATATCTTTTGGCCGTGCTTACTTAAGCTGCCAAATATCTCACGAAGAAAGCAGAAGTAACTGCTCCCCGAGCAGCTTCTGCGAAGCAGTAGGTTGGAGCTCTAAAGGGCTGCCCTCTAATTTGGAATATACACCGAGCAGGGCTTCCATCCATTCCCGCTACGTAGAGAAATTATTAAACTTCCTCCGCCCGGAAGTGGTGGGAAAGACGGACTCGCGGAAACACATGGCGGGTTCGGGGGATTGCGGGGTGTTCCGCAAGGCCCTCCAGGAAGCCAAAATTAAATAATGGTTGTGACCCTCCAGGACAATCTACACAGAAGCAGGACGGCCCACGACCTGTTGGCTCAGATCCGCCTCGAGAAAGACGCTGACGTGGTCCTAGTCAGCGAATAGTACCGGGACGGGTCGGAACCGACGTGGTATCGCGATACCCTCGGCACGGCGGCAATCTTGGTCCCGAACCTGCGACGTTTTGGCATCGCGGACCACGGGGCGGGCGCTGGCGTCGTTTGGGTGAAGAGCAAAGACGTCCCTTACGTCAGTTGCTACTTCACTCCGAACGAGCCAATAGCGGAATTCCAGGCCAAGTTAGATGACCTGGAGGACGCGGTCCGCGACATGGATGGGGACCTGGCAGTGGCTGGAGACTTCAACACGAAGGCCTTGGAGTGGGGTGAGCCTGTGCCCGACTCGCGCGGAGGACGTTTCCTGGACTTCGCTTCCAGGACCGGGCTGGTGGTCCTAAACACCGGCTCGAAATCCACCTTCCGACGTCCTGGATGCAGGGAGACGATTATTGATGTCTCCATGGCGCCAGAAAATCTGTCCGCACGAGTGCAGGAATGGCGGGTGATCGAGGACTACACAGCTAGCGATCACAAATCACGTTCCGCGTGCGTGATATAGCGCCAGTGCGGGTCCGGCGCTTGCAGGGCCCGCCCAGATGGGATGTCTCCAGGACGGACGTCGAAAGACTGTCTCTAGCCATCACACGCGGCCGGCAAACCAATGCCGGGATCCCGGAAGGGTTGCCACCTCTCGAGCGGGCTGCTGAGGTGGTGGACTCCACAATGAGTCTAATTCACCGGGCTTGCTGAGAGGCCGTGCCGAGGAAGAAAGGAGGTAGGGAGGAGCGCCCTCCTGCGTATTGGTGGACGGATGACATCGCGGGCCTGAGGCGGATATGTCTCTGTCTCAGGTGGTTGGCTCAACGAGCTGACTGGTGTGATACCGACGGAGCCCGTAGATCCGCCGAACACAAAGCGGCGAAGAAGAGCCTTCGCAGGGCCATCCAGAACGGCAAGCGCCGATGCTGGCAGTGGCTAGGAGAAGACCTCAATGAGGACACTTGGGGACTAGGGTATAAGATCGTACTCCGCAAATTGGTGGCATTCAATCCAAATGCTCCCCTCGACGCGGGGACGGCCCGATCCATAGTGGATGCCCTTTTCCGCACCTACCCGCTGGAGCCTCATTACGCGGTCTCGAGGCACTCGATCCTCCTCCATTCACAATGGAGGAGCTCACGAGGGCCTCGCAAAGCCTTCAAAACAAGAAGGCGCCAGGGGGCAACGGACTTCCGGCAAGGGTGTTTAAGGCTGTGACGGAAGAAATCTTCATCACTGTGCTTGACTGAGCTAGCCTTACTTACACGACGTTGCAGATTGAAGTATCTTAAAGCTTGCCAAGCGGCGAATGAATGCAGAGAACCAGGACCAGCTAAAGCTCGAGCTCGAGCTCAGGGTTTGGGAGAGGTTCTTTAATGGCCGCCATTCTGTCACGGGGTGCTGGTTATATTAAAAAAAAAATAAAGTGTTGGGGCTTTTGATCTTGACCCAAAAAGACACCACATAAATGTTGGGGTGTAATTCTTGGGGGTGCAGAAAATCCTCTTTAGTTGCGATGTCGGAAAGGACCTTCTTGGTTGATTCTTTAAAACCCTCGGATCTTCCGAATGTGGGGAAACCGCAGAAATATAAATTTAATATTGTGTTATAACATATTTGTTTTGTGGTTCCTTTTTCAGCCGTCTATTGATTTAATAACATATTTATTTTGTGGTTTCCTTTTTTAGTTTTTATTTTATCTTTTTTATTACAGCCTTTTCTTTTTAAAAACTTTTTTAATAACAATCGACTGGCTGTCTGTCTGGAACTACTTGATTATTCAAAAATAATTTCCTATTACAAAGTTAATTTTTTTCTGAAACTACTCTGATTTTTAATATTTTCCTCATTTCATAAAGTTCTTTAGATAAACATAAATTTATTTGGGATCGTTTAAAATTAACCGTTAACCGCCACATAAAGGAAGCAAAAAACACATGCCAAACTATTTTACATTCCCACCGCAACCACATTGTTGATCACACAATGTGATTTGACTGAATTAGGAAGTAGCGCCGCTTGCAGACTTACAAGCAGTGATAAAGAAAGAAAAGTCTTGGATGTCTCTTAGTTCCCAATTGAAAAATAATTTATTATTTGCCTATACTTATACTAACTTAATTACCCACTCAGCGGAAGCAACTTAGCTCAGTGAGTTAAGTAATAATAACAAAACAATGATGATTAAGCGCGCAGGTGTGGCTGGTCTTGACCGAATTCGCCGTTCTGCGCATTCAGCAGCGTAAGTGCGTGTTTGTGTTCTGTACTTCTTGTACATCCTCCCGGCCGCGTTCTAATCTTCTTCCTTATACTTGGGTTGCGACATGATGTAGTGCATCTGATGATAAGCACGAGTGCGCTCAATAATATTATGCTGGCCAGCGAGTAGCTCAGAATGTAACGATGAAGGTGATGCTTCGAGAGTTCCTGGGGCAGGTTTTCTTCTTGCCGAATTTTTGAAATTCGACTTCTGATGGCTGCGTAGGCTTCATGGTCAGGTGCCCAGTGTTGCTGTGTATCTGCTGGTGGCGTTGGTGAGGCCTCCCGCAAGGTCAGCAGCTCGCTGATATTTAAGCTCGGGACAAAGGACGTGTTCAAGAGAGTAGTGTATGATCCGCGACCACTTATAGTCATGGATTCCTGCTTAATCTCACATTCTGGCCTTACTGTGAGAATGCCCTCTCCTCTAAGAGTTTTAGAGTTAATTGTTGCTCCACAAACGATGTTGATGGTGTGCTCTTTCTTCATTACGTAGAGCCATGCGTTTGCTGAGCGGAGTTGAACCCAGACGTTAGTCGGCTTCATGCTGCATATATTGCAGTCCGGTGAGAGTTGATTTACATGCTTCAATAGCTTTAACTCGCATCGTGCTTTCTTAGAGTTGCTGTTGTACATGGGATGATTTCTCTGACACAAATATCGGTCTGTCCTCAGGTGCGTGCATTTGTGTAGTTCTATTTGATTAAGCGGATAATAATTGTCTCGATGCAGGTTGACAATTAAGTAAGGTGTTTTTGGCTGAATGAAGGTAAAGCTGTCCTCATGTTGTGTTGGTACGGGAACCAGGTGAAAGAGTTGGTATCTTTCGTTCTGTATCAATGGCAATCTTATTTTGAAACAGATGTTGGATTCTGTTACCTGGAAGGATACTGTCATTAGACTGTATAAAAGCAGCTCTGTATCCTTCCCACTGTCTGCCAGAGTTAATGTCGGTGGAATATTTTCCCTTATAGAACGTATTTGTGCTCTTAGTTGAGGTGGCGTGTTGACTAATGGGTTTATCCGCCCATGGTGTGTGTCCGTTAGTAAGTATATAATACTACTTTGTATCCTTTCGAAGTTAGGGAGTACCAAGGTTGTAAGAGCTGTTAGCGACGTAAATGATTGTATGGTCTCTTGAATATTTCCACTTTTCCGTATTTCTCGATTTATTTGGTTAATATGTTCTTGTATTATTTTAAATTGGCTTTGAATGTGTTCATCTCTCCGCTGCATGACGTTTGTCGTCGTTTCTATGAGAGACGTCTGATTTTTCAACAACTCTAGCAGATGCTGTTCGTTGTTTTTAACTCCTTCGGTTTTTCCATTGAACTCCTTCGCGTAATCTTCGTCCAGGACACCAAATAGGTAGTTTGCGGCCTTGCCTACAATATTTAAGGGTGATCTTCGTCGTCTGTTAGGTTCCTTATGAAGGAGTTTATTTGTCTGTTCGATTTGTGTGAGCTGGTGTTCGAATTGAGCGTATATCTCCTTGCAGTAGTTCCTTCCCATAACTGTAGCATCACATAATTTCTGAATTTCGTTGACGCAATTTCGCAGTCCCTTGAGTTCTTGCCAGTAACCTTGGAGATCATAATATGTCAGTATATTCCATTCGCTAGCAACTAGGTTTGTTTCCCCCAGATCTTCAAAATACATCCCTGGATGAACTTTAAATGGTGAAATGGTGACTAGGTCTTGCGCGGGTTCTGCTAGAGCTGGTATTGCTAACAGTGCTATTATGAAAAGGAACGCAAAGTTTCCTATCCTATGACGTCTGTAGCTAGTTGTTTGGCTGGTGACCCTATCAGAGCACTCTGGCTGGGTTTCCCTGACAAGCGTTGCGTATCCTGACACGGGATATATTTTTGGCTGTCTTCTAGCACGTTTCGATCGGGTCGTCACTCCGCTAGTGCCTTCTGTATTGTCTAGTAGTTGTTTTGACCCCGGTGTCGTATTTTCTTCGGGTTCTCTTAATGGCAATAGGCATATTTTTGTTAAAGGCCTCTTTATTGATTTGCCCTTAGTTCTCACAGTGACCACTCGCGCTAGTTTGTCCTGTCCGAAATGAATTTCCTCTATCCTCCCAAGGACCCATTGTGCAGCGGGGGAGTGTGTTTTCCTTCAATAAGACTAAATCGTTAACCTTAAAGTTGTCTCTTTTTGATGTCCACTTTGGCCTGCTTTGAAGGCGCTGTAGATATTCGCTTGACCATTTCCTCCAGATTTGGTGCTTGATATCTTCCAGCAATCTCCATCTAGCTCGCAGATTTGTATTGGAGCCTTCAGGCGCTTTCCCTGAGGGGGGGGGGCTAGAAGTGATGAGCCGGTCAAGAAATGTCCAGGCGTTAATACTGATAGATCGCCAGGGTCATCTGTCATTGGACACAACGGCCTGGAATTTAAACAAGCCTCAATACTGGCTAGTACCGTCGACAGTTCCTCGAATGTCAATGCTGTCTGAGTCCTCCTTAGATGTCGTTTCATGGACTTCACCCCGGCCTCCCACAGACCTCCAAAATGGGGGGCCGCGGAGGATATGAAGCTCCAGTGCGTCTCGTAGCCGTGGAGAAGTTCTAGCAATTTATCCTGGTAGCTCTTTTTAAACTCTGCTCCATTCTTCTCTAGAATTTTGCTGGCGAGTTGAAAATTCGTAGCGTTGTCGCTATATATTTGTCTCGTTACTGTTAATTGAGGTTTCGGGAGGTCCCCCATAAGCTGCTCTTATGTCTTGGCATTATACCTTGTACATATAATACACTCCTTTAACCTTTGTTTTACTGCACTGTAGCCCTTTAGAATCCAATAATGATTCCTGGTATGAGCTAATGTGAGATTCACACCGCCATGCATTGTTTCTTGCTGAGCCTTACGAATGATCATATTCGTCAAATGGTGCTTATACGGAAGTATGACAGGGTGTCTTTCTGCGAAGTCTAGGTCTGCATTTCTTAAACGTCCTCCCACTCGTATGAGCCCATCTTTGTCCAGGAATGGCCTTAAGCATAGAAGGGAACTTTTAGAACTTATTGAGCTTCCCTTGCTTAAAGCTGCTATCTCATGAGAGAATTCACTTTCTTGTACTGCTCGGATTGCAAGGTTCCTTGCTCTTTGAATTTCTTCCACTGTGAGTGCCGCTGAGATGTTCTGGCTGCGCTTATTGCTAATAAATCGGTAGCAATATGCAATAATTCTCGTGATCTTTCCAAAATTAGAAAATTGCTCTATCAATTTTGGAATAAAACTTTCCTTGAATGTTGTTGCGAACGTGAATGTTGTCTTCTTACGCTTTTCCTCAGTTAATTTTATAGGTGGTTTTTCGTAAGTTGTGGTATTATTTCTTAGCCAGTCCGGTCCTCTCCACCATAAGTGATGATTTATTAATTCTCCTGCCTTTATGCCTCGTGAAGCGCAGTCAGCTGAATTCTCCTTTGATTTTACGTGGTACCAATTTTGTCCCTTTAAGATTTGTTGTATTCTTGAGACTCTATTGGCTACAAGGGTTTTATATTTGTTAGGATTACCATTTAGCCATCCTAGCACTATCTCCGAGTCTGTCCAGGCAAATTGCTTTGCTAGCGGGATATTAATCGTTTCTGTAACCCTTCTCATGAGTTTGGCTAGTAGAAGTGCGCTGCAAAGCTCCAAGCGGGGCAGCGAGGTTTTGATGCGAGTAGGACCGACCTTTGTTTTTGATGAAATTAAATGCGTGACCACATTTTCGGCGGAGTCGTAGGTTTTTATATAAACTACGGCTGCATATGCCCTTTCAGAGGCATCACTAAAGCCGTGAAGTTCACAGGGAGTTGCCCTCGTTCTGTGATCAATCCATCGTGGTATAGTCAGCCTTTCAATTAATGGGAGTTCTCTTTTATATTCCTGCCATTTCTCGGCGATTATTGTTGGGAGCCTTTCGTCCCATTCCAGCCCAAAATTCCATAATTCTTGCAACAAAATTTTCGCCAAGATGATTGTCGGCGCGAGCCATCCTATTGGGTCGAATTATCTAGCTGATTCCGACAAAATTGACATTTTCGTTGGCTCGTTGGGAGTTTCAGGCATATTTATCCTGAATGTGAAGTTGTCCGTGTGAGGGCTCCAGTGTAACCCAAGCGTCTTAATCGATTTTAGAAAATGTGTATCACCTTCTGATTCCAAGAATTCCTTCGGTATGTCGTGAAGTACTCTTTGATTATTAGCTGACCATTTCCGCAAGAGGAGCCCCGCTCTTTGCAGCATCTGTCTTGTTTCGTGAATCACTAAGCGATCTTCTTCAATGGTATGAGCTCCTGCCAGTAAATCATCCATGTAGAACTTAATCAGGACAGTATGTACTCCTCTTGGGTAGGTTTCCCTTTGCTGAATTGCCAAATGCTGCATAGTTTTTACAGCTAAGAATGGTGCTGGCCGAGTTCCGTAGGTTACTGTTGTCAACTGGTACTTGCGTATGGGCTCCTTTTCCGAGAAGCGCCATACAATTTTTTAATATTCTTGATCTTCTTCATGTACCCATATTTTCTCAATATCTGCTTTAAATGCAAATTTGAATTTTCTCCATTGTAAAAGCGTCTCGTAAAGGTCTGCTTGCAGCTGTGGCCCAGTGTACAATGTTGAATTTAAACTCTTACCATTGCTGGTTTTTGCCGATGCATCGAAGACCACCCGTAGTTTGGTCGTTGTGCTGTCTTCCTTCATTACAGCGTGGTGAGGGAGGAAACATTCTGCTTGAGATGATTTGTTCTTACATAAGTTCATGTGCCCCATATCCAGGTATTTCTGCATAAAGTCCTTATAGTCTGCTTCCAGCTGTTTATTTTTTCTGCTGCCATTGTGCGGTGCTCGTGGTTATCTCAGGAATGAGATGTGATAATTTATCCAATATGAACGTTGTGACTGTCGTTTCAAAGTCGGACTCAAAGTGTGGCGAAATCTTCATGTCGATGCAAAATGTTGAATTCTTATGTTGTTGTGGTCAGGGCAAATATCAGATGCTGCAAGACGACACCTGAAATCAAAAAACATATTTCACGCCGCCCATGGCTGGCGTAAATTTTCCATCTCGGGAGCCCGCCAGAAATTCACGGCGGCAGTGGCAAGCACCGTAAAATATTACTGTTCCCCGAGCTGCGGACGCCGAGTTTCGTAGCTAAAAATAGCACGAAACTCGACGGTCGCAGCTCGAGGGACAACTCAAGCGGAGAATAATTGCGGCGCGAAGCAAATGAACAAGGCAAAGTGGTGCACCACGGGCTCGGTCGGATGAAAAAAACTTCTCACGACCGAAATGCATTGTTACATCAGTATCTTTAAATAAGCAAGAAACTGAACCAACTGTGCAAAGGACTAACAACCGATCTCTTTTCTAAACAATGTTATGTCCTTTCTAGAACATTTCTTTTAATAAATAATTAAACACCAAATGTATCCAAGCATCCACTCAAGATATCTTCTAAACAAAACATTTTCTAAACCAAATGTATCCACTCAGGACATTTTCTAAACAAACAATATCCATTAAAACATTTTCTAAATAAAACACCAAATGTATCCATCTGAGGATATCCCAAACAAACGAAAACCCTGCCTTGCTTAACCATGCTTCACGATTAATATAAAAGGAGCTAGATCAGTCCTAGGAGAGGAGACAAGTATCAACTGTTAAGAAGTAAGCGTTCGCGAAATTGTTCGAAGTCTTGTAAGAACTAAGCAACAAATAAAATCTGAGTTTTGTCTGAGCAATAGAAGTCTTTTATTTCAAAATTGTAATTGGCGCAGTTGGTAGGATCTGCGCAGCATCGCGAGTTCGCGCATTACGTGTGATAAAACTTACAGTGATCGAAGTGCGATAAAAGTGCTTCAAGTTTTTGCATAAAGTGCAATCATTAATAACAACGCGATTCTATTCAAAAAGTGCTTGAACAATTTGTGAAGAAAAAAAAAAGTGTTTAGTCACGCAAATCAAAAAGCGTTGTGAAAGTGTCACACAAAGAACGGTGGTGAAAGTGCCCAGATCCACAAAAGGAAGTGAATCACGTTCCAGAAAATGGCTTTATCAGGAAATATTCTCAGACCTCCTATGCTTGGAAACACACAGGACGAACAAGAACAACAAAGATTGCAACTCAAGACCATCACAATAGACCCGATCAAATACGCCCACAAACTCCCAACCTTCGATGGATCTTCAACAAGTTTAAACTCCTTCATAAATGCAGTGGACACCCTGACCGCCGTACTTCGCCAGTACGATATTCCATCACAACAACTAATCGCCAACATCATAAAAACAAAAATTATCGGTAAGGCACAATTAATACTTAACATTAATAGTAATGCCTATGCAGGCCCGCCGCTAGCTGTTTGTACGCCCGCGTGCAATGCCGATTATGCCGCCCCATGTAGGCGAGCGGGAGGTTGCCCAAAAAGTAGGATTGACCGACCACGGTGAGCTAAGTGGCTAAACTAAATGATTTTTTACGTATTTTTGGTCGCTGAATCCGAATATGAAATTTATTTTGCTCTAAAATAACAGCGTCATTGAGAAAATGCACTTTTCATGAAAATCGCGAAATAATGATTATTCAGTTTTTCTGTGTTCAACTCGATGTAACTTTTACTGTATTTGCTCTTTTCTAATGAAATTTTTACAATGTATTCTCGAAATGGTTTGAAAGAAAACAAGAGGTCAAACGTGCAAAAAAATTAATTAGAACCGGAGATATGAATTTAAACATTACAAGTACGAAGTTGCAAATGATTGACTTCAAATTGAAATGTTGAGCGACGAAGTTTTGAAATTCGAATTTTAAACTATACAGGTATAAGGTACAAAGAAGTTTTTGGCAAAGTTTGAGTATAAAATATCAACTAGGGAAAAAATGGCAAGAGTTTTAAAATTGAAGTACCGAGCGCTTGTTTTGACTTGTTTATTGCGTAGCTTGTCAATGCATGTTTTTGTAGCAGAATTTTGTTCATTATTAGCAAAGAACGTATAACACGAACAACCAAGCTGAGCTGAAATTTTTCTTCAAGGGTTCTGCCAACAGAACCCTACAGTCGCCTACATTTATTTACATTTTCGTTTGAGAAATTTCTTGGTTTAGAAAACATTTTAAAACGAATTATTTAACGACATATTGAAAGCAATCAAGACATTTTTATATTATAAATATTCATCTATATATATAAAAATGAATTCCTATTTCCCTTGGTCATGCCATCACGCGTGAACGTTTGGACCGATTTCGCTAATTCTTTTTTTGTTGTGTTTGTTATTGCCAGGAGAAGGATCTTATGAAAGAAAAAATTAAGAAAATTGCGCGGAAAATTGGAAAATTTCAGAAAACTGTTAACGAGCTCAGTCGATTCGGTAGAGCGTTGAACTTTTAATCCAACGGTCCGGGGTTCAAATTCAACACAGCCCCCTACGTCCCCTCCAACATCAGAACCTACATCGGCGCCAACAGAGGCTCCCACAGGAAGCTCTCCTGCTGGATAAAAAAGATAAATAAAATCGGTAAAGTCGTTCTCAAGTTATGTTACCCGGTGTAAAAAATGAAAAAAAGTGATTCTGAGCTGGCGTGAGAAATGAAATAAATGTAGGCGACTGTAGGGTTCTGCTGGCAGAACCCTTGAAGTAAAATTTCAGCTCAGCTTGGTTGTTCGTGATGCGAGTTCTTTGTACTGTGTAACAAACTTATCTCACCCGGTCAGAGATGCGCTGTTGTCTACGAAACCGCTCCAATTTTTATTTAAACCATATAGTTATGATTTTCGCCACCGGGTCAGATAAGTTTTGTCCCATTGTACTTGACTTTCGAGCGCAGCGCCGCCTTGAGCCCTCGGACGGTTCGAACTCCGATAGACGTTTCGCATATTGCATCTTAGTTCTGATGGATACCAACCAATAGATAGCAATATTAATATTATGTAAAATAGTAATTGTGCGCCCGTGCTGCACGGGTTTCATTCTCCATACGATGACATTTGTTATGTTTTAGCTGGGTCTTATAACTTTGAATATTTTTTTATCATATATTTCGATCGCTCAATTTGCCGCCCCCTGGCCGTGCCGCCCGCGTGCGATGCACCCCTTGCACGCCCGCTTGCGGCGGGCCTGTGCCTATGTATGGAGCGAAATAAGAGAAGTTCTAATATCAAATTTTAGTGATAAGAAAAGTTCGTACCAATTATTGGATGAATTAAAAAGCGTAACTTTTCGCAACACTGTATTGGAATTTTATAACGAAATTCAAGAAAAACTGCAAAAATTAAACACGAAATGTAAACTAGAACAGATGGATATAGATTTAGAATCAACTAAAAGAATAGCGTTAGATGTTCTCAAGCATAAAATGATTGAACCAGTAAGGAGTGTATTATTTAGCAGAAACCCTCAATCACTAGAAGAAGCACTCCAACTTCTAACAGAAGGAAATTATTTGGAATATAGGAATAGAAAATTCATAGAAAAAACACAAAACAAAAAACCTCAAAAATTAGATTACCACACACAAAATAACCTTAATAATTCCAATCACCACTCTCCTCGACCATGGCATAACCAAAATAATCAGAATAATTTTCAAAATTACCATCAAAATAACTTTTCAAGAAAATTTCAAAATAATTCAAGCTCCGTGCAATCAAGAATTCGTAAGTTTGGTCGGCCCGAACCTATGGAAGTCGACAAAAATTCCGAGCAGTTTGTTCAAACAAACGCAAATTTTCGAATCAATGCCTCGGAAAACAACCAAAATTACCCTATATCCGAATAGACTCTTACGGTATACCTTTAAGATTTATAATAGATACCGGTGCCAGTATGAGTATTATAAAACCGGGTATCTGCCAAGCCCAAATAAAATCCAAAATAAATCCTGTCAAGATTAACACAATTAATTCATGGTTAGAAATAAAACATGTTATGAGAATTAAACCGTTCAAAGAGTTTGGTTGCAAAAACGAAAATCATCGCTTTGAATTTGTCGAACAAGACTTCTCTGAATTTTTCCACGGTTTGATTGGTAATGACATATTCTCGATGTACAACGTTAAAATCGATTATGTGTCGAAAGAATTGTCAATCGACAATAAAGTACTACCAATCTTCTTCAACGAAAATGAAGAAAAAGATTACTACTCATATCCATGTATGGAAAATGAGTTAGTCTGTTTTAATCACGAAAGAATTCCTTCTAAAAGCATATTAGAAGAAATTCGTATCGACCATTTGAATGACGAGGAAACCAATAAATTAATTAAAGTCATCAAACAATACGAAAATATTTTTTACCAGGAAGGTACTGACCTTACGTTTACTCACGAAATAAAACATGAGATCAAAACAAAACATAATGAACCCATTTATACAAAAACCTATCGATATCCCGAAATACATAAGAAAGAAGTTGAGAAGCAAATCAACGAAATGCTGAGTCAAGGAATAATTCGTCCGAGTGACTCACCATATTCATCACCAATTTGGGTAGTCCCCAAAAAGATGCATCAGGAAAAAAGAAATGGAGAATTGTCGTTGACTATCGGAAATTAAACGAAATAACTATCGACGACAAATTTCCGATTCCAAACATAGATGATATTCTCGATCAATTAGGAAGAGCAATGTACTTTACAACACTAGATTTAGCAAAGGGCTTCCATCAAATAGAAATTCACCCAAATGACATTCCTAAAACTGCATTTTCAACAAATTTGGGACATTATGAATTCGTAAGGATGCCGTTCGGTTTAAAGAACGCACCCGCAACATTCCAAAGATTGATGAATAACATATTAAGAGATTATATAAGCAAAATATGCTTTGTATATCTCGACGATATAATTATATTCAGCACAAGTTTGGAAGAACATGTAAATTCTTTAGAGAACATTTTTAAAAGATTAAAAGAAGCCAACCTTAAGATTCAATTAGATAAAAGCGAATTTATGAAACATGAAACGGAATTTTTGGGACATATTGTGACAACGGAGGGAATTAAACCTAACCCAAAGAAAATCGAAGCCATAAGTAACTTCAAAATCCCGAAAACCCAAAAAGAAATAAAATCATTTTTAGGACTCGTAGGTTACTATAGAAAATTTATTAAAGATTTTGCAAAGGTAGCAAAACCTCTAACTTTGAAACTAAAAAAGGATAGCAAGATAAACATTACTGATTTAGAATACAAAAACAGTTTTGAAAAACTTAAACTTCTGATAATGTCTGAGCCAATATTGAAATACCCTGATTTCAATAAAAAATTTGTAGTTACAACTGATGCCTCAAATTATGCCATTGGAGCAGTTCTATCGCAGGAAGGCCACCCTATTTGCTATGCGAGTAGAACACTTAATGATCATGAGGTAAGATATTCAACCATAGAAAAGGAACTTTTAGCCATTGTATGGGCGCTTAAATACTTCAGGCCTTATATATACGGATACAAATTCATTATAAGAACTGATCATAAACCGTTAACCTGGATCGCAAATTTAAAAGAACCAAACCCGAAATTACAAAGATGGAAAATTCAATTAGAGGAATACAACTATGAAATCGAGTATATTAAAGGTAAAGAAAACGTTGTCGCAGATCAATTATCAAGACCAATTATGATGAATGAAGAAGAAAATAACGCAAAGGAAAATGATGAAGACAATACATCCATGCAAGGAACATGTCATAGTGCGGACGAAGATAATTCACAATATATTCCAATAAGCGCAAAACCTCTTAACCTCTATAAAACACAAATCATTATCAAACAAGGTAAAGAAAATAGAGTCATAAAGGAAAAACATTTCGGAAAGATAAGGAAAACATTTGTTTCACAAAACGTTGATAATAACTATCTAAATTATATTTTAAAAAATCATTTACCCACTAAAGGGCTCATCGGAATTTATGCTTCAGACGACAGATTATTTAGCAGATTTCAAGATGAATATATAAAATGGAAATCCACTCATAATCCGGTTAAATTAGTAAGATGTTCATACATTCTATTCCATTGTGACGAAGGCGTTGACGTCGAGCCATCCAGAGCTCTTGCTCGAGATGTACAATGCCTGCCTGAAGGCGGGAGTTTTCCCCTCCCGCTGGAAGGTAGCTAGGCTTGTGCTGATCAGCAAGGGCAAGGGGCCAGTGGGGTCCCCCGGGTCATACAGACCGCTGTGTATGCTCGACACGGCCGGCAAGCTCCTGGAGAAGCTCCTGAAGCCTCGCCTCCAAGCAGCCGTTGAGGCTGCTGGAGACCTTTCCGAGAGGCAATATGGCTTTCGGAAGGGGAGGTCGACGGTTCACGCTATCCAGGAGGTAGTCGACGCGGCCCGGGCCACCGAATGCGGGAATCATTATTCTCGCCCGGTGTGCCTGCTGGTCACGCTGGATGTGCGCAACGCCTTCAACTCGGTGAGGTGGGGGGACGCGCTCAATGCGCTCGAGCGGGACTTCAGGGTCCCTCAGTATCTGTTGCAGATGATGAGGGATTACCTGAACGATCGCACCCTCACCTTCGAGACGGAGGATGGCCCGGAGACGAGGGTTCTTTCGGCGGGGGCGGCCCAGGGCTCCATACTGGGTCCCGACGTATGGAATTACACATATGACGGGATCCTCCGTATGGAGATGCCAGAAGGGTCCTTCCTGGTTGGGTACGCCGACGACATCGCAGCGGTTATTACCGCCAGAGATGTCGACAAGGCTCAGATGAGGCTCAACCAGGTTATGCGTCGGGTGACTTCCTGGCTGAGCGACCACGGGCTGGAGTTGGCACTCGCCAAGACCGAGATCGTCCTTCTTACTAAGAAGCGCATCGATCTGTTGAGGGAGATGCGGGTAGGAGACATGACGGTCCGGACCCGGCACGTGGTTAAGTACCTGGGGGTAAGCCTCGATTGCAGGCTTGCCTTCTGGGACGAAATCGGGGGCCGGGCCGACAAGGCGGCTGCGGTAACGGCGGCGCTGAGTAGGGTCATGGCCAACATTGGTGGTCCCAGACCCTGCAAAAGGCGTCTGTTGCTCCGCACCGCTGAGGCTATAATGCTCTACGGAGCAGAAGTCTGGGCCGACGCGATGCGATGGGAAAAGTACCGCAAGCGCATGCTCGGCTGATTCCCCAGCTGGACACCTGGCTGAACCGTCAGCATGGTGAGGTGGATTACTACCTCACCCAAATGCTGACGGGGCACGGGCACTTCCGGGCCTTCCTCCACCGTATTGGGAAGGTGCCGAGCCCGGACTGCTCGTACTGCGACTCCTCATCGGACTCCGCTCTCCACACATTCTTCGAATGTGCCCGTTGGGGAGCGGAGAGGGCCGAGTTGGAGGCGGCGACGGGCAGCGTGACCCCGGACAATATAGTCGGGGTCATGCTGCAGAGTGACGATTTCTGGCGGAGGGTTGCCTCTTTCGTGAGAGGGATCCTTCGCCAGAAGGAACACGACAACAACAGGGGCTTGTAAGGAGCCTCTGTTGGCTTATGAGTGTTATTTATATTAGTGGTGTGGAAATATTTATTAGTTATTATTGGGGAAGCTGACAAAAGCGGGTGCCCGGCACCGGAGCACCAGCTGGCTAGGGATGGGGCACACAGACAAAAACATGGCTCCTGGGAGGAGTCCGTGTTGGCTGCGTGCGTGAGGACGGATGGATGTGTTTGAGTGTGTGGTGCGCGCTCGGTACGGGCGAATGTATAGGGCTCCACCCCGAAGTAATGTCTACTAGACGGTTCCGGGGTGGAGTTCCTGGAGGTGGGGAGTGGGGTTTTAGCCGGTAGGCCTGGCATTGTGGCCAGGGAGCCCGGCACACGGGTGGCTTCGGTCACCTAGGTGCGTAACGGCATTTCCCCACTCCCATAAAAAAAAAAAAAAAAAAAAAAAAAAAAATTCCATTGTGACGATAAAACAACTCTACACGAAGAAATATGGAGAGAACATTACAAAAATAATCATAGAGGTATCGAAGATATATATGCAAATATTCGCCTAAAATATTACTACCCAAATCTAAAGGAAGAAATAACAAAACTCATCAATAATTGCTCAATTTGTAATATTGCAAAATATGAGAGAAATCCACCCAAAATCCCATTTCAAAAATCTAAACTCCCGGAAGAACCGAACGAAATAGTACATATGGATATATGGTTCAAAGACAAACAAGAAATGTATGTAACATTCATAGACAAATTCACAAAATTTGCTCAAGCTATTCCAATTAAAACAAGAAATTTGATAGACATTCGCACCGTTTTGAATCAATACTTTAATTCAAACGGAAGACCCAAACTCCTTGTAACTGACAACGATAGCTCATGGCAGTTCCAACTTAAAGCATTTCTAGACAAAGAACTCATAGAACTACATTTAACTAGTCCGAACGTCAAAACCGGTAACTCCGATATAGAAAGATTCCATTCCACATTAAACGAACATTTACGCCTAATGAAAGAAGAACAGAAACGCAACCCAATAAAAGTTATATGTGTACAAGAAGTAGTAAAATATTATAACCATTCAATTCATTCAACAACAAAGAGAAGACCGATCGATTTCAAAAATGGAACAATAGCACCAGAAGAATATGAAAATATAAAAACTTTATTGAATAAAAAACAAGAACAACGGCTTGAATATCATAACAAAAAACGTAGAAATCAAGAGCTAAGTAAAGAACACGTAAAAAATTACACAAGAGGAAATAAACTAGAACCACATTTTAGAAAACCCAATAAAAATAAATATCATAAACAAACTATGAAGAGAGCAAAGAAATACCAAACTAATAGAATATCATTGCAGGAACAATCCTCATCCTCTCCATATGTCTCATTGGAACCTCAGGTCAAAGTATCGACATACAACAAATATCCTCGGGAACGGATACACATTAATTCACCTTGAACAAATCCCGATGATTGAACAATTCGACAAAACTGTTCACGTAGTAGATTTAGGAAAATTTGATAATATGATTAAAATTATTCAAAAAACCACTCATCCGAAATTAATTGATAATTTTAGCAAACACTTAATGCAGCAAATAGAAAAAAAACTCTTTATTTTAGAACCACACAACACACTTAACGACACACATAAAAAAAAAAAAAAGAGGTTTGATTAACGGATTCGGAACCGTACTAAAATGGATAGGAGGAACTATGGATGACAACGATAGAATAAATATTGAAGAAAAATTTAAAACAACGGATAAAAACTTTGAGATACTTGCTAACAATCTAAATGATCAAATCAGAATTAACACTCAAATTGACGAATCCCTTCAAAATTTAACCCAATATATTAACAAAACACAAACAGAAATTCTCATAGAAATAAATAATTTTGCTTCTAAATTCAACAATATTAATAAAGATTTATACGAGCTTAAACGCAGAATTCAAGTTAAAGAAAATCTACAGTCAATTCTTCATTCTCTCGAAAATATCGAAGATATAATTTTACTTTCACGATTAGAAATATTACCAAAAGATATCCTAACTTCATCTGAAATAGCTAAATATAAAATTAACTCGGAAAAACTCAGAAATATAAGAATCGCCGTCGCACAACATGAGAAAATTATTCTGATAATCCTACAAATCCCAAATTTCACCCAAGAAATTTATTACCTGACATCAATCGTCCCTATCCCAAACCGAGATAACCTAGAATTAAAAACAGAACTTAATCTTGTAATAACTTGCAGAAATAAACTATTCCTATACACCAAAGAAAATATTAAAAGAAAACTAAAACCCATTAAAGATGATTGTATTGCAGAATTAATCAACAATCCCAGAAACTGTACTATGAAACACAATAAAAAAGAAACAATTTTACCCAAAATGGAAGGAATAATTACTTACTTACTATTAAAGAACATAATATAATAAGATTCAATAATTGTAAAATCATAATCAATGGAAATGTATTTCAGAGCCAAGTCAAATATATAGAACATAATGTTGTAATACCAAACATAATCAAGAATATATCCTATCATCAAGAGAACAACCTAACTTTAGAATATGTTCATAATAAGCATATAGAAAACTTAAAGGAAATCAAATTATTAAATGTCAAATATGAAAATAGCATTAAGACTATTATTCTGTCAAACATATCAATATTAATAGCAATAATTACTTGTATAATCATACTATACTATTGTTATAAGAATGGTCAAGCAAGGGTTAAAGTAACAGTAGGCCAAGAAAAGTAAAACAAATCCAAAATCGCGAGGACGCGATCCCACTTAAGGATGGGCGTGTTACATCAGTATCTTTAAATAAGCAAGAAACTGAACAAACTGTGCAAAGGACTAACAACCGATCTCTTTTCTAAACAATGTTATGTCCTTTCTAGAACATTTCTTTTAATAAATAATTAAACACCAAATGTATCCAAGCATCCACTCAAGATATCTTCTAAACAAAACATTTTCTAAACCAAATGTATCCACTCAGGACATTTTCTAAACAAACAATATCCATTAAAACATTTTCTAAATAAAACACCAAATGTATCCATCTGAGGATATCCCAAACAAACGAAAACCCTGCCTTGCTTAACCATGCTTCACGATTAATATAAAAGGAGCTAGATCAGTCCTAGGAGAGGAGACAAGTATCAACTGTTAAGAAGTAAGCGTTCGCGAAATTGTTCGAAGTCTTGTAAGAACTAAGCAACAAATAAAATCTGAGTTTTGTCCAAAGAATATGGAACCTTGTTACAAAGAATGTTCACTCTAATTCTGCGACGCAATTTACCCCCACCATGGACAATTTTCAGAAAATTACAACAACAAAATGCCCATTAGCCGAAAAGAAAAATTCGCCGTGTTTGTTCCAAGTCCGAATCCCCATTTAAATCGCCTAATAATGAACAAGGACGGCAATAGGGAGAAGTGCGGCAAACACCATGAAGCGAGAGTTCACCTATTACGGAGCGCTCCTGCTCAAGCATTGCATTTTGTGAGACTGTGTTGGTGCGAGGGCGCCCGTGCTTTTCGAATAGGAACAGGCAAAACGAAACTGCCGGACCCACACATTGAAGGGGTACACGGATTTGGTTGTTTACGTTTTTTCACCATAGGATTTCTTAGGCGCTCCTGCTCAGTACAGGAAGCAAATGCGCTTGTATGGTGAGGCGCTCTTGCGATCGGTTTGACAGGGTGCTTCTTTTGGTTGGATTTTCATATTTCCTCTGCAAATCCTGACACCCTGTAGCACTGTACCGATTTCTTCAGATTCCAAGCCCCGCCTCTGAATTTTTCTTCTCTCTTCGACCAAAGTGCTTAAGCAGTGTATCATCCTCTAGCAAAATCGTGGGGTTGGGAGGAATAACGGTACCAAGGTCACAAAAACTGAAAATCTAAATTGCAGGAGTGAACAGTCTTTGTAACGAAGGTTCCATAGTCTTTGGTTTTGTCTGAGCAATAGAAGTCTTTTATTTCAAAATTGTAATTGCATAAGCCCGGAGAGTTCACGGTGCACCCAAAATGCTTCAAATCTACCGACGGGCACAGCGAGTAGCGAAGCTCGATCCCGTTGCCGTCTGCTTGCACACCGGCGGCGTGCGTCCGATCCGCTGTCGTTGCCGATGTGTGAGTAGACGGCAGCGAGATCAGCAACGGTTGGCGCTGACTCATCGGATGGCGTGGTCGATGGGCGGCAGGAGATTAAAGGCGAAAAAGATTCATTCGGTATCTGGCGGCGGTAAGAAAAGGTTGCGGCGGTTGGAAGTTTTTGGGTAGTTTGTTTGAGAAGCGCCTCAGAATATTTTTTTTTTGTCCTCGAATTCGAAATAATATTAATATTAGGACTGTTCTTAATGAGGCAGTGATTTTAAGGTATAATTTCCGGGAGTTTTCGCAGTTGTTTCGCTCAGAAAAATCGAGTCGTTTCTGGAACAGTAAAGAGAAAGTTAGGGATGAAATCGATCAGAAAACGTGCTATCGAAGAAATCCCCGATCCCCGCGAAAAGGTGAATGTGAGGTGTCCGCTCCGATAAAAGGAAACTATAAAATACGACAAATTAGTGAATTCCCCGGGGATTTTCGTCACTCCCCTGTGCCGGACCTATAAGAAAGAAAAAAAAAAATACAAGAGAAGAGAAAAAAAAATGTTAAGTGGCGAGCTCCGTTACCTTTATAAATGCCTTACCCTTCCTACCATTAGTGCTTGGTGAAACGGACCTGATCAATTCGAAAAAGAAAAAGGAAAAATAATAAAACGAAAGAAAAGTGCCAGTGTGGGGGAAAAAGAAAAAAAAAGAAAAACATAAACTAAAATGTAAAAATTAAACCAAACAGTTGAAAAGAAAGTGATCTCAAAAGAGGTTATGTATATTTCTATCAAATAAAATACAAAGAAATCATAAAAAGTAGAGAAAAAAGAAAAAAAATTTTTTTTATAAAATAACTTTGGACAAAATTTATAATAATTTGATTTCATCAGCAAGGAAATACATTTTCTCATTACTTGTAAGGAAAAATTAAAGAGGGAAAGTATAAACATAATAAAACTCTGTAGTGGAATTAAAATGAGAAAAAAAAATAAATAATTCGACTAGTTACTGAAACAAGATTAATTTAGTTTATTTTCTGCTAAAGTCAAAAATGATTTGTTTACTTTTGAAATTAAGATAAGACAATAAATAATTAACTACATAAGTAATTAACTAAATAAATATATAAATAAATACCTAAGTAAAACTGAATGAACGTATAAACATTTAAGTAAACCTATGAATTCATAAATGATAAGAGCTAAGTGATGTAATAAAACCAATCATGTGCATGAGACCATAACGCTTGAATTAGCAAATAAATAAGTGACTATTAAATTAAATAACAATATGAAATAGATGAACGTGACACTAAATAAATAAATGAGTCGAACAATAGTTAAAGGTGTAATTAAATAAACAGATGATCCGCATGAAATAATCGTATCCTAGAATAAACGGATGAGTGAACTCTCAAATGAACCTAAAAGTGAGAAAGACCATGTATTAATTCATTATATTAGTCATAATAATAAACTTACCTTTCGGAGAGACTAACCGCGACGAACCTAAAAGTGAAAAACACTGTGGATCAATTCATTATGTGAATTATTATTATAATAAACTTACCTTTTGGAGAGACTAACCGCGAGGAACCTAAAAGTGAGAAAAACTGTGTATTACTTCATTCTACGAGTCTGTAATTATTAAATTAAGTTAACCTTCGAAACATTAATTCACCGGCAAAATTGGCGGGCCTGACATAGATAAAAACTAGTTGAAAGAAAGTGCAACCAAGTCAAACATTTATTTAAACATTTATAAGTGCCTATAACCAAAGAACGTATAACATAAAGAACTCGCATCAGGCTGAAAACCTAGTCGAAAATCATTCAGCTCACCGGATGCGAAGGGAAGACGTGAAGGGAAAGCGTGCAAAACCTCAGCAAAGAATCAGAGAAAATTTTGTAGGCCACCGTTCGTGTGGGCATGTAGGCAGCCGCAAGCGAATTTCTTCTCGAGCCGTCGCACTGTGGCTGTGCTACGATTCTTTGCCTGATAAGATAACATGATGGGATTCTTTGAAGCGGGAAGGAAATTAGACATCAGCTTAGAGAGAATTTTTTTGATTATGTTAAGAAATTCAGGTGCATTATTCAACATGTATAAATAAGGATGTTTAGGGTTGTTAAAAAACATTAGGAGCAGCGGCTAATGTTCAGAATGTTATTTTGTAATTTGTTCTGCTATCTAATAAGTAAATTAAATTTAGAATTGAGTCAGAAATTGAAAATTCAAATATTTAAATTGATATTCAAAACTTAACAAAACGCGGAAATGTGGAATAATTTTTTAATACCTACTTATTTATATAATATGAATATTATTTATATAATGTGAATATTTATAATAAAAAAATGTCTTGATTGCTTTCAATATGTCGCTAACTAATTCGTTTCAAAATGTTTTCTAAACCAAGAAAGTTCTCAAACGAAAATGTAATCAACAGATATATCAGCCAGGCAGCCGCACAGAGGCAACAGACCAAAGCAAGGCGCATGCGCATAGGCAACGAAAGCTCTCGGAAAACGAAGGGCGAACGATATTCTGAGCTGGCGCGAGAAATGAAATAAATGTAGGCGACTGTAGGGTTCTGCTGGCAGAACCCTAGAAGAAAAATTTCAGCTCAGCTTGGTTGTTCGTGATGCGAGTTCTTTATGTTATACGTTCTTTGCTATAACACAGTGAAAACTTACCTGGGGGATCTAATTCCCGCATACCGCTGAGGAGAGGAGAACCTATCCTCTTTAATATTTTCTTTTAATTTTAATAAAAGGCTTTTTTGAATATATGTAATCGTATATATATTTTTTTTTAATTTGTTCTTATTCGTACAAATCTTTTTGATCGACTCACTGAAAATCTAATTAATTTTTTTGAAACAATATAAAAAGGTGCCTACTCTTTTTGATACAAGCTGACTAGATTTTCTTGTCACAACTAATTTCTACTGTACCTACAATTTCTACAGTACTTAACGACTTTTGCCATTCACTCTGATTACATACGGTAGACGGCCTCCACAACACCCCCTTCCCAGTGAAGCTCTATGATAGCGGAATGAAATTTTGATTTCCAAAACCTTTTATGCAAATGATACTTTTTTGTTGGATTTGTTTTGAATTGGAAATGTGTAAGTAATTGAGGAATTTTGATATGTGTCTTCGCGTAAGCGCTGGCTCCTGACGAAAATTTGACTTTAAGAGAACAGGCTCTGGCTGTTTCTTTAGAAGAGATGAATTAACTCGTGGTAAATTGTATATAGCATTCGTAGTTGGATGAGGATTAAGCTCTTGTTCCCTAATTTCCGAAATATTGGAAGTAAAATATGGTTTTAATCTATCCAAAGAGATGTTAATATCTTTGTCTTTGATTTTGATTGTGAAAAAATGTTCATGTCTTTTGACTACCGGAAATGGTCCGTTATAGCAATTTTGAAAACTTCCCTTGGCTACCTCATTCCGAACAAAAACGAGAGCAATTTTCTAAATTTTTGAATTTAAAAAATTTTGTTTTGTTGTGATTTGAGGTAGGTATTGGGCGAAAATTGTTAAATAGATCTTTTAAACGATTGACAAAGGTACTTTGATGCGGAACTTTGGTATTCTGTTGGAGGAAGTCTCCGGGAAGTCTTAATGACTGCCCGTAGAGTAATTCCGCTGGGGTTGCAATAAATTCTTCCCGAAAGGTTGTTCTTAATCCGAGTAGAATTGAAGGTAGCGCTTCGCACCATGACTTTGTTTCTGAAGTTCTGATGGCTGTTTTTAAGGTTCTGTGCCATCTTTCTACTAAACCGTTAGATTGCGGATGGTATGGTGTTGTACGATTGTGTTTGAAACCTAGGAATTTTGAGAGTTCTTTAAAGAGATGAGATTCGAATTGTCTTCCTTGGTCTGTAACTATAATTTTCGGAACTCCAAATCGTGATATCCATTCCTTAAAGAGTGTTTTTGCGCAGGTTTCAGCCAAAATGTCTGGTATGGGTATTGCTTCTGGCCATCGTGAGAAACGATCAATGATCGTGAGACAATATCTGAAATTATTCGATGGAGGTAATGGGCCGATAATGTCCATGTGAATTGTTTCGAAGCGTGAAGATGAGATAGGGAATGTGCCAAAAGAACTTTTAACATGCCTAGAAAATTTTATTTTTCTGACACTGCAGGCAACTACGGCTCCAATTGTTAACATCCTTGTTTATGGACGACCAAAAATATTTGGAGGTCACCATTTTATTAGTTGCACGGATGCTAGGATGAGATAGATTATGGATGGAATTAAAAATTTGGAAACGGAACTGTTCAGGTATATAGGGTCGATAATGATTATTTTTAACCTCACAGTAAATTTGTTTGTCACTTCCGAGGATGGGCAAGTTGGAAAATTTATACTTAGGATTTTCCTTGAGGTTTTAAAGTTGGCTGTCTTTTTTTTTGAGCCACCGCAATGGCTTCGAAATTTATTGAGGTAGGCAAGTGAATTTCCTCTATACGAGAGAGGGTGTCTGCTACAACGTTGTCAGTTCCGGCTATATGTTGTATGTCTGTAGTGAATTGACCTATAAAATCTAAGTGTCTTGCTTGCCTTGGCGAAGCTTTGTCTGGGTTTTGTCTGAAAGCAAATATTAATGGTTTATGGTCGGTGAATAATGTGAAGTTTCTACCTTCCAAATGGTAACGAAAATATTTAATTGATTTGTAAGCTGCTAGCAATTCTCGGTCGTATGCGCTGTATTTAGTTTGTGCAATATTTAATTTGGTGGAAAAGAAACCGAGTGGTTGCCAATTGTTGTTTACTTTTTGATTTAATGAAGCCCCTATGGCAGTGTTAGACGCATCCACAAATAAGGCTAAGGGAGCGTTTATATTTGGAAATGCCAAAAGAGTGATTTCGGCTAACTGGAATTTAATATGTTCGAAAGCTTTGGTCGAATCGGGTGTCCAGTTAATTTTCTTAGAGCCGTTCTTCTTATCTCCAGTTAAATATTTGTTTAATAAATTTTGGTGTTCCGCCGCGTGAGGTAGGAATCGACGGTAGAAATTTACCATACCTAGAAATCTTCTGAGATCCTTAACTGTCGAAGGAAGTTTATATTCTGAAATGGTCTTAATTTTTTCAGGTGATGGTTTAATACCATCTGAATTGATGTAATGACCGAGAAATTTCACTTCTTGTTGCATAAAATTACATTTCTCGGTGTTAATAATTAATCCGTGTTCCTGAAGACGTTGGAAAATTTGCTTTAAATGGTCTAAATGTTGTTGTTCGGTCTTTGAAGCTACCAAAATGTCATCTAGGTATACGAAGCAAAATTGCAAATCTTGGAGGACTGAATGAATAAATCGTTGGAATGTTTGTGCGGCGTTACGAAGTCCGAATGTCATACGTGTAAATTCGAAGAGACCGAAAGGGGTACAAATAGCTGTTCTTGGTATATCTTCTGGTTCCACTGGGATTTGATGGTAAGCTTTTGCTAAGTCTAAAGAGGAAAATATACTACAACCTTGTAAATGACACGCGAAATCGTGAACTAGAGGGATCGGGTAACGATCCGGGACGGTGACTGCGTTTAAACGCCTGTAGTCACCGCAAGGTCTCCAGTCTCCGTTGGCCTTCGGCACCATATGCAGCGGTGTTGACCAAGGACTATTTGATGGTCTACAGATGCCTTGGTTCAACAAAAATTCGAATTCCTTTTTCGCTATTATTAATTTTTCGGGTGATAGTCGCCGTACTTTTGAAAATATAGGTTGTCCTATGGTTTTAATTTGATGAGTTATAAAATGTTTAACTGGTTTGGAAAAACCCGAATCAATAATGATGTTCTGAAATTCACGAATTAATTTTTGGACACTTTCTTTAATAGAGGGCTTTAATAAAACTGATAAGGTGGTTGATGGACCTTTAAATAATTTACCGTTTGAAGTTAGATTAGTTAACGGATCTATTAATACTCTTTTAGATAAATCAACTATTAATTTATAGTGATAGATAAAGTCAGCTCCTAAGATTGGTTTTTCAACATCAGCAATTACAAAGTGCCATTGAAAGTTTCTTCGTAAACCTAGGTCTAAACTTAAAATTTTGTTTCCGTAGGTATTTATTACAGAAGAGTTGGCAGCTGACAGTTGTAAACCAGTAGGTGTTAATTTTACTGGAAGAGTATTTGGAACAACTGAAATATCAGCTCCAGTGTCGATTAAGTAATATTGATTTGTGGATTTATCAAAAATGTGTAGACGACTGTTGAATTCGCTTTTATCATCCGTCGTCATAGATGATATGCGATTTATTTGTTTGTTTGTTCAGAAATGTTAAAGGAACAAGGGGGTATACACTTGTTAGAGTTGGTTTTGAATTTATTGTGGTACCAACACCAATCAGGATTAGTACCTGATTCAAAATTATTACGACGATTGAATTTAAATTGAGGTCGATTACGGGAAGAACTTCTTGAGTAATGTGAACTTTGATGAGAACAACAACTGGGAGAACGATTACGGAGCTTAAGTGCTTTAATTTCAAGAGAAAGTTCTTCAACGCGTTGATTTAATCTATATACTTCTGAAGTTAAATTTGTTAAAATATTATTGTTATTTTGTTGTGATGAAACCGTGAATACCGAGGATTTACTATTATTGTTAACTTCAAAGATTTTATCCGCACAATTGGCCAATTCTGAGAGGGATCCTGTATTACAAGATAGAATTGCTCTCATATAATCGGGAAGTCGTTGTAGCCAAAGGGTCGTCAAAATGTCGTCACTGAGATTACTATTTGATAAATTTTTCATTTCTCTCAGGAATTGAGAAGGAGATCTATCTCCTAACACGATATCACCTAGCAATTTGTTTAATTTTGAAGACTCACTATCTGAAAGCCGAGATATTAACGCCTCTTTCAATTCCGTGTAGGGATGTCGCGAATCAGGGTTTTCTAAAATGTCACTAAGGATAAAAACTAGACTCTCATCCAACGCGGAGAGCAGGTGATTGTATTTAGTTGTTTCTGAAGTTAATCTGTTTAAATCAAATTGCGCCTCAAGTTTTTTAAACCAAAATTTTGGTGCGGTTTTCCAAAATGTTGGAGCATTAAAAGTTATCGTGGAAATAGAGGGTGTTGTGGGAATCGCGTTACGAGGTGAAGGGAGGGGACCTCCAGAATAAAAATCACCTTCACTTTGTGAAAAGTCACCACTTGTGCTATTCATTTTGCTTTAATTTTAATTGCACTTTAATTTATTTTAATTTTACTTTAAATCGAGAGAGGGCGCGGCGTGTGAAAGGAAATAGCTGTTTTACAATATTAAGTATTGAAAGCTTTCTTTTTTTTGTTTTTTTGTTTTTTTTTAAATGGCAAATCTAAAATGTTTTAACAAAAAAAAAATTTTAACTAATAACTAATGTACTCCCTGAACGATTTCTTGAATTTTTCTTTTTTAGCTGTCTTCAATTCGCCTTTCCAATATTTTGGTATTAATGTGTCTAGTAATTGGTTGGGGGTTGAATTTTCAGTCTTCCTCTTTTTTTTATTTCTTTCTTCTTTCTTCAAACTGGTTTCTTCCTTCTTTAATTTTCAATTTCTTTTTTTTGATTGATTGATTTGATTATGTTTTTTGTTTTAGTTGATTATTAATTAATACCTTTTATTTTAATTAATTATTATTATTTTAACTGCACGGTTTTAATTTTAAATTGCCCGTTTTTTTTTTACTTTTTCTTTTTAAATTATTGGATATTTTGAGCCCTTATATTTTTTTTTAAATTCCTTTTGTAGATGTCGGGGTCACCAATTGAGGAGAGGAGAACCTATCCTCTTTAATATTTTCTTTTAATTTTAATAAAAGGCTTTTTTGAATATATGTAATCGTATATATATTTTTTTTTAATTTGTTCTTATTCGTACAAATCTTTTTGATCGACTCACTGAAAATCTAATTAATTTTTTTGAAACAATATAAAAAGGTGCCTACTCTTTTTGATACAAGCTGACTAGATTTTCTTGTCACAACTAATTTCTACTGTACCTACAATTTCTACAGTACTTAACGACTTTTGCCATTCACTCTGATTACATACGGTAGACGGCCTCCACACCGCCCAGGTTTCATCGGTGATTTGGTCGAGCCCTAGTACATAAAGACCACAATTTTTTTTTTGTTTTTGTTCGAGCGGCAAAATGCAATGGGCCAACTGAAGAGGCCAGAAGAAATGGCCGCGTCTGATAGTCATCACTCACTGAGGACCTCATCAGTCAACAATCAACAGCTGTGTCATCGACTCTACAAGGCGCCCAACGATTTTTTTTTTGAAAAATTTGTATCTGGTATGTAAAACAATTTTGTTTATAAATTAAACCTAGAAATAGAATAGAAAAAAAAAGAAGAAAAAAAAAGGGGAACAGAAATAAATGAAGAAATAGAGATGCCACTGTAAATTCAGCTTGTTTCTCCGAGTTTCACCCCTCCACCCTCAATTTCAGCGTGGGAGATGTTGGCTGTAGCGAGATGATTTAAGAATTTTTTTTAAGGGACCTCCCCCTAAATTTGTTGACCGCGGGGAGGTCATAAGGGCGGTTGGGGAAATGGTCAAGGGGGGCTCAATTCCACCCGAGCCTCTCCCTGAGATGCCATTCACGGGCAGTTGCAGGGGTCCGTCCCGCAAGGTCCCTTCCTTAACCCTTGCGAATTTTGTTTCGTTCCGTGGCGAGAGAATTATTTTCGTTTTGGTGCTAGTCCGTTCCAGCGGCGAAGAGCGGCATCTCGGTAAACCCCCCACACTCCCGCAAGCTAGCCTGCCAGCTCTCGCGGCCGCACACCGTTGGACAAGGGCGCTTTAGCCGGGCCCCTTGAGGAAGGGCATCCATAACAATGTTGAGAATGTATCCCTGTTACTGCAACGTTCGTCTTCGTCTTTTTTAATCCTAAGCGTTGAGCTGCTCTCTCCGTTATAAAGGATGCCTGAGAGCCTTGGTCGATAAGGGCTTTCAGGGCATGCATAGAGCCGTCCTTCGCTTCAATCTTGATTATTGCTGTTGCAAGTAATACTTCTGCCGGCATCTGTCTGCTTGTAGTGGTCATTGTGACTACTTCCGAAGTCTGAGGTCTCCCAGAATTTCGGTTTTCCTCATGAAGAAGTGTGTTATGCCTTTGGTGACATGCATGTACTTTTGCTAGTGCAGTTCTCTCTCTCTCATGCCCCTTCCGTAGGCAGTTTGTGCATAGGTTACCTCTTTTGACCGCTTCGATTCTCTGCTTTGGGGTCATAGATTGGTGCTTGCTGCATTTGAACATGCTGTGAGTACCACCGCAAAATACACATTTTAATGCAATTGTTGTGTGGTACGCCTTGTACGGCTGCTTCTGTGTTATTATCTTATTCTCTATTTTCCTCTCCGAAAATTCAATTGATTCCAATGATTGGAATCTAGTTTCCAAGAATGAAAGCAGTTGAGCAAAATTTGGAATTTCCTTAGGATCAGCCAAAGATTGCTCATACAATCTATACTGTTGCAAACCTGCAATAGAGAAACACGATTAATTTGTTTATTCGAATATTTAATCAATATAAGACACTTACAGGGAAATTTTTAGAACCACGACCCCCCTAGCGCCTGAGGAGAGAACCAGTGGGAGAAAAAGGCCGGAAAAGTGGTGAGGCAGGCTAGATCGTCCTTCCGGTGAATGGCGAGTGGCAGTGAAGAGATTGGTTTTTAATTTCCTTCTCCCCTTGAGCGAGCTAAAAGTGTAGAAAGTACAATTAGTAATTGACTAAAATTGTTTGAATTCAAGAAATTGTTGAGCTTGTGGGAACCTGCGAAAAAAAGTGTTGTGATTAAAACAGGAACCCGGAGTTTTAATTACACCCCGTGGGCGTGGGATCGCGGACCGCAGAGCGATAGGCCTCCATTTCCAGGTGGGAAGGAGCAGCGTAATCTCCGCGGATCGGTCTCGCTGTGGCGAATTCCGCGAGCCAGAGGTAAGTGCCGTGTCCCCTGCCCTTTTAGCCCCGAGCCGAAAAATAACCCCGTCGAGGCTTCTTTTCCGCCGGTGCAGCGGCGCAAACCCTGTGGGATATTTACTACCGTGAGGTAGAACAAATAAACAAAAAAGAAAAGCGTAGACGAATTTGGGCAGGCTGCCTTTCCGTCAAACATCGCAGCTGTCCCGGTGCCCTTGACCTTCGCAGCGGCGTTCAGCTGTGCTAGGAGCTCCGCCGCTCGGGGCCCCATCACTCGTCCGCAACCTCGAGCTTCGCAACATTCCAGAGCGCGGAAACATTTCCCCGCTTCACGCTCGAGAACGAGTGCAGACACACACCGACACGCTCGGAGGGAAATCCCTCGGCCGGCGAATTCTGCCGCGGCCATCTTGGGCGGCAAGTGTAAACAAATCTTTGTGTACCTCCAGGCGCACTTAATTACCCGAAGGAATAACAAGCACTTAACTCACCTGCAGAGGCGGTTGGCCGTAGGTCCCACGGCGCTCGGTGTCCCGTCCGGCTCCCCCGTCCCACGGCGCCCGGTGACCCGCCGGACTTCTCTGTCCCACGGCGTAGCCCCTGAGTAGCCCCTGAAACGAGGAAAGCACCCACTTGTTTCACTTCACAAGCATTACGCGAAAGGAAACACTTACTCTGCCCGACAACTGCACCCAACACTGACCATTTTCACCGCGCACTGCACGCCCTAACTCGCACTTAGGACGCCGAAAATAAACCGCCGCGGAAGATAAACAAACAGCGAGCAACGCGCTTCGCCGTGTCTTCCAGCCACTGCAAGGTAGCCGCGCGTCGTTCGGAGAGCTCGCACACAGAGTCGGCCGTCAACTAAGCTGTGTGCGTTGTGCTGCAGGAGAGCCAGAGACTGTGGCGAAGGGGATAGTGAGCAAGTGGGTTGGGCTCAACTGGTCGCTGGAAGTCGAGTCGCCGTTGCCAAATCTCGCTGCCGCCAGACGTTTCCACTCAACTCCGTGGCCGATAAATTCGAAAAAAAAGCGAGCCTCCCTCTCGGGACCGAATTTGCTCGGCTAACAAGTTGCTACAGGGCCAAATTTGGTAACAATACGTTTCTTTATCCAGTTTCCTTGTTATAATATGGATCAGGAATGGCCCCCAGCCATTAACATCTATTTTTAGTGCCTGTGCTGTATGGCTTGTATTGCTTCCTTTGTTTTGTCATGCACCTTCAGCTCTTGTCCAGATTCTCGTTGCATTGTGGGTTGGTTTAATAGCTTATCCAGGTAGGTATTCAGTAGTAGCCTTTTGTTGTTGAATCTACTGCATAGAAGCTCCCAAGCAGCATTGTAGTTGCTGTCGGAGATCTCTAAGTGCTGAATAATTCTGCTTGCTTCACCCTTAAGGTAGCACTTAAGGTATTGCATTTTTACTGCATCACCGAGCTTTTCTCTCGAGTGTATCATCCTCACACAAATGTCGTGGAATGTTGCCCATGACATGTAGGTACCATCAAAGTTCCGTACTAGTACCCTGGGTAACCTAACCGCAAGGTTGTCTGCCTCATCGTTGTTTCGTGAGCGTCTATTTTGAGACATGCTCTGAATCAGAACCGATGCTTCTTGAACTTCACTCTCTGCTATTCGATAATATTCCAAATTTTCTTCTGCTTGCATCTTGTTCTCCTCATGGATCATAATTTCCTCATGAAGTGAAGAAAATTTCTCCCAGGAATATTCAATTGCCTTTTTCTTGAGCTCGTAGTAACACTCAGATAAATTACTTCCAAAGCTCCTTCTCACGTACTCTAAATTCCCTTTTAGATTATCGTATCTGATCTCCCATCGTTTATGTCATATATGAAGTTAAGAGAGCTGGCAGCGCCCTTACGATCATACGATCATGCACGGGCTTGCTGTCAGCAGCAAAGATTATCCACAACAAGATGCGACACTCATGACGTATTCGCTAAAATTTTAGTGACCTTGCCACCGCCAGAAGTAGATAGTAATAAGAAGCTCATGTCAAAGGAAGGGATAAAAAACTTCTCTGAGAGAATCAGGCCCACTTTGTACGCGCCCGCTGGAGCCACACACAATCAAATTGGGTGAGCCGAAAAGCAGAAACAAAATCTGCGTATCCGTATTTAAGGGCCTCTGTGTGCTACCTGCTTCTTCCCCTTTGCAATTCTGTCATTCCATATATCAGAACATCAACCGGAGGGGACTAACACCATGGCACTGGTGATGCCGCACGCATACATTCACATTGGGTGAATCGCGAAAACTCCATATAAAAAAAGTGGTCACATTTATTCTGTATAGCGTAAGCGCTGTAGGTGAGCAGTTGGTGGTTGCCTACTTTTGCCTCGTTCGCTCTTATGGGAATTTACCTGTCGCATCTTATTGTGGATAATCTTTGGTCAGCAGGCAGTTCTAATAAAGTACTCAACACGAAGAGACGTCTTTGAGTCAACGAGCCCATCCATTCCCACCAGATACAACATGGCGCAGTCGTGCAGTGATTTCACAAAATTTAGAAAAGTGAATTAAATCGATCGTTGGGGTGCATTAAATAATAATCAAGAAGAGTGTTAAAGTCAACGTATGGGCAAATATTGTGAAAGGGAACGTTTGCAACAAATCCAAAAAGGAAATCGGAAGCGAGGAAGGCCTAAAAAATACACAACCGAAGTGCTGGTAATCAACGAAAACATGGATTATGTGAAGAAGCCTGAGGAACTCAAGCTGGACGGGAATTTAGCCGAAAATTGGAGGGTTTTTTCCCAAAATTTCAAAATTTTTGCTACGGCGGTGGAGCTGAAAAAAAAGAAGAAACGGTGCAGGTAGCGGTACTTCTCAATGCGTTGGGGCCGGCAGCAGTGGAAGTCTACAACACGTTTACCCTAACGGAGGCTGAGAGGGCAAAGTACGATTCCGTTTTCCAATCGTTTCAAGACTTCTGCACTCCACAGAAAAATGAAGTAAATATATGAGAGTTTTGTTTTTTGGAGCCGCAATCAGAGGATGGGTGAGCCGTTCGACAATGGCTATGCTGAAAATGAGGACCGAATGCTGCGTGACCGGATTGTCTTGGGTGTTGTAGATAGGAAATTGCAGAAGAGGCTACTGGAAACGAAGGACTTAAACACGGAGAACGCTGTTAAAATGGCACGAGCTGACGAAATATCGAAGTTGCAGGCCACAACACTTCAACATACTACGGGATCTTCATCAGGGCAAAATCAACAGGTTTTCTTTTTACATAAAACTAACAATAGTTCTAAGAATAATAGCACTAACGAAAATAATAAACAAAATAAATTTAGACAACATTTAACAAGTAGCAAAATTAGTAAAGAAACGAACCTAAGAAAAAGTTCAGGCAAGGAAAAATTTTCAATGAATAATGAAAACAAAAAGTCGTACGGTTCAAACAAAAAATTCAATTGTACTTATTGTGGCAATAGTCATATTTCTGGAAATTGTCCAGCATATAATAAGATATGTAAAAATTGTGGTAAAAAGAACCATTTCGCTTCTGCTTGTAAGGCAAGGAAAATTCGGGAAGTAAACACGGCAACAGAGTTAAACACAAATAGTTCCGGTTCAGAAAATAGTTTCTACGTCGATTCGGTAAATCACTTTGACGCAAAAAACAATAAAGAAAAATCTTGGTCGCAAATAGTCCTATTAAATGGAGAAAAAATTAACGTAAAATTAGATACCGGCGCTGAGGTTAATGTGTTGCCATTTCAGTTAGTGCAAAGCCTAAAAAATATCAAAATTTCTAAAACTGAAACAAAGCTATTAGCATATGGCGGTAATTCCCTGGACTGTATGGGGGAAGTTTTATTAACCTGTCGTGTTAAAAATCAAATTGAAATTTTGAAATTTATCATTGTTAAGGGAGATGTTACGCCTCTGTTGGGTCTAGAGGGTTGCATCAAACTTAATTTAATCAAGCGGTTACATGCAATAGACGTACAATCCAAAGAAATTTTTTTGAGAAGTGGAAAAATAATTTTGAAGGGCTAGGTTGTTTTATGAATAATTACACTATTGAATTAAAAGATAACGTGAGTCCTGTTGTGAAAGCATGCCGCAAAATACCATTAGCCCTACGCCCGGCTTTGAAAAATGAATTGGATAGGCTTGAATCGTTAGGCGTAATTTCAAAAAGCAAACAACATTCAGATTGGGTTTCAAATCTTGTATTAGTCGAAAAAACTAATGGTAAACTTAGAGTTTGTCTTGATCCCCAGGATCTCAATAAATCAATTAAAAATGAGAATCATCCTATCCCGTCACTGGAAGACGTGCTAACAAAGTTAGCAAACAATCGATTTTTTACAGTCCTTGATTTAAAGGATGGGTTTTTCCAAATTAAATTATCACCGGAATCAAGTAAACTTTGCACTTTTAATACACCATTTGGGTGTTATCAATTTTTGCGTCTTCCATTTGGTATCAAAATCTCCCCGGAATTGTTCCAAAAGTACAATGAATAAAATTTCGAGGGTATTGATAACATAGTGATTTACATTGATGACATTCTAATAGCAGCGGAAACGGTTGAAGAACACGATATCATTCTGAATAAAGTAATGGAAAGAGCTAGGAAACTAAATATTAAATTCAACAAGGAAAAAGTGCAGCTTCGGGTGAAGCAAGTAAACTTCTTAGGGGATATATTTTCTGAAAATGGTATATCCTTTGATATAAATAGAATCAAGGCTATCAATGATATTGGAACTCCGCGAAATAAAAAAGATGTTCAGAAACTGTTAGGTTTAATAAATTATTTGCATAGAACTATTCCTAATCTTGCAGATATTTCCGCTCCTTTGAGAGAGCTAATTAAAAAGAATATTTCATTAAAATGGCAAAGTCATCACACTGCTTGTCTGGAGAAAATAAAACAAATTATAATTAACGCTCCTACTCTAAAACATTTTGATTGTAACGTGCCTATTACAATCCAAGCTGATAGTAGCCAAAATGGCGTGGGTTGTTGTTTGCTCCAAGAAAATAGACCAATTGCATTTGCTTCAAAAAGTTTAGCGGATACCGAGAAGGGATCTTTCCTTTCCTCTTTATAATATTAGTATGATATAAGTATATTTTAATAATGTTTAACTTAAATGAGTAAATAAGTTTTAAATTACGTTGATTATAAATGTACTTTTTCAAATTCATAGTATATTTTAGGTAAACAACAATTATATACGTTCATATAACATTTATGTATTACTAATAAATTAATTTAACATGTCTTTATTCGATAAAAATCAATTGCCTATTCAAAACTAAGCATTAAAACGATATTGTCATAGATTCAATAAAAACCGAAAAAAAATGTCTGTAGAAGAGCTCTTTTGCCCTTCCTTAAGCTAGCTAAAATGTTACACTTTAACTAGGCCGACGATCGGGATGAATTAAAATGAATTGAAATGAAACTGCTCGATGGACGATCAAAATGCAAATGCACTTTATTTACTCTAATCACAGCTTAAATACTAAGAGTTACTTGCTAACATAACAATGAAAATGCTTAGTTAGCTGCTCCCGTGGGAGCGCGGCATACCGGCTTGAACTACTTGTGCTGTATCAGCGTCGCGTCAGTTATCTGATACGGGAGCAGGTAGTGCAGAACTTTCATGCTGCGGTCCCACGGGCGCATGTAGTAAACAAAAGTTTCGTATTACTGCCGCGTCTTGCAAAAGAAGATTTGGCCTTCGGTATCGGACTGAACATCCTCCCCCCGTTGAATGATAATTCAAACAAGGTGGCCTCCAAAAACATTTAAATTATACATAGTTATGAGTAAACTACCATTACCTTTATGTAAGCTAAAAATCAACTAACCTAAAACTTATACAAGGCGATTCTAAAATTATAAATCAAAGTTTACATTATATTCAAAGTCGTCTGCGACATCCTGTTGACTGCTGGGCCGGGGTTGTGGAGCCGTGTCTTCTTCCTTGATGAGATTCGGACGGTTGCAAATTGGCCTCCTTCGCAATATGAGATATCCGATGACAGCCAGTATGAGGAAGATGGCGCTGTATCCAACTGTGAAATGATGAATATTGTGACCCTTGATTTTTGCTGGAAGATCCCCTGGGAGTTGTGAAAGTTGATTTTTGATGGATTCCATCTCTGCAAGATGGGGTTGATAGTTGGAGGGATGATATAGAAATGTGGTTAGTCTTTCCGGTGCTGCTGACTCGCTCAAATTTGTTGATGGTATGTAGGACATCTTGTGGTTGGATGGAAAGATGTTGTGCCCTCTTATGGTTATCAAAGGTTGTTTTATAACGCAGCCTCCTTGGATTCGGATGATCCCAGACTGCTCAAGCGACATTTGAGTAACATTGTCGCCGCAGACGGTATTGATGATAGTTCGGTTTTTCAAAACGTAGATCCACTCATTGGGATTATGAAGCTGGATCCAGTGAGGACCATCGTCTGTCCTCATAATTTGGCATGAGGGTGACTGTGGAAGGTGATTCATGAAGTCCACCTCACACGAACTGATAGCAGATCCCTTGTGATATATGGGATGGGTCTGTTGGCATAAATGTCTTTCCGCGGTAATGGAAATGCAGGACCTTAGATCCTGCTCTGTTAGGGGGTAGTACAGGTCCCTGTGGAGATTGATGATCAATAACGGCGTCGATGGCTTGATGAACATGAAGGTATCGTTGATCAGAACAGGAACCGGAATGATTTTATACAGCTCGAAATTATTTAGCGTTATTAGTGGAAGTTTAATTTGAAAAAGGACATATTTTTCTGTTGCTCGTCCTTCTATAGACATGATGCTGTAATATTTTAATAAGTCATCTTCCATTGCTGGGAGTCGTAATGTTGATGGCAGGAAGTTCTTTATCTTGATTAATTCTGTTTGCAGCTGAGACGGTGAAAGCAGATTGGTGAGTATCAAATTTATGGCGATGAGTAGTGTTTGAATACCCAATGAAATGAACATTTGGGATCCATGCTCTTCAAACAATTCTTCGCTCAATTGATGAATCTGGTCGTTAAATCGTGACTCTAGCTCCTTAAAGTGCTTTGAAATGGAATTCGCCTCTTTTTTCATTATATTGACGGTTGAATCTATTAAGGTAGTCTGATTTTTTATGAGTTTTAAAAAAAATTCCTCATTCTCATGTACTTCATCAATAGCTTGTGCCATTTTCTCGGCATATTCGGAGTCCAAAATTCCAAAGAGTGAATTTGCTATATTGCCTACTATGTTTATGGCCCCTCTTTTTGTTCGTCGTGTTTGCCCTTGCGGTGATAACAGTTGATTGGATTGTGATATTTCTTTGATCAGGTGATTGAATTGCGAAATGATTTGAGAGCAGGAACCTTTGTCCTTCAAAGGGATGCACAATTGTGGAAGTTGAGATGTCCAATTTAGGAGTGAGTCAAATTCCTTCCAATAGGGTACCATGTCATAATACGCTACTATTTTCCATTCGCTGGTTATGATGTTTGCTGAACCCAGATTTTCAAAATAAATACCAGGCTGTGTCTTAAATGGTGTTACCGTGACAGGGCTTGCGCTAGTGCTTGGCAGCGCCAAACATGCTATTAGTGTAGTGACAACTAAAGACCCTAGAGATATCCGTTGCTTTTTTCGCGGATTTTTGGGCTCATCTTTTGAGTTCATCGGCTTTTTCTGTGTGTGTTGATAGTCCTTGTTAGACAGTCTTTCTGAGGGAGAGCTACTTTCTGCTGAAAGTGGCTGGCCGGTGCTCGGGATCTCATCATCGATTGGTAAGGGAGCCAATCTATGTATGGCTCTCCTAAGGGTGCCGGTTGCCGTTTGGACATCTACGGCCCTTACTAGTCCATCAGGACCTGGGATTACATTTGTGACTCTTCCAAGGGGCCACTTTAGGACCGGAATGTTGCCATCCTTGATGATAACCATATTACCTGGGGCTATGTTGGGAGCCTGCTGCTTCCATTTGTGCCTTTGCTGTAGTTGGTTTAAGTATTCGTTAGACCATCTCTGCCAGAATTGGGTTTTAATTTCTGCAACGCGCCTCCAACGCTCTGACATGCTCATTCGTTGAGCTTCTGCCCTTGAATCTATTGGATTTGTTAACGGCTCACCAATTAGGAAATGCCCTGGCGTTAAAGCTGTAAGATCATTGGGATCTGTTGACATTGGCGTTAGTGGCCGAGAGTTTAATATTGCTTCTACTTCAATAATGATAGTCTCTAACTCTTCGTACGTTAAGGATGAGGACGATAACGTCTTATAGAGCAGATGCTTAGCAGACTTTACTGCCGCTTCCCAAAGACCACCGAAATGCGGGGCCCTTGGAAGGATAAAATGAAATTCAACTCCCTTTGTGCTGCATGCCGTCGTTATTGCCTCTTTGAATTCTTTGGTGGAAGTTGTATTTTTTAGCTCTTCTAGGAAGTTTTTGGCCCCTACAAAATTGGTAGCGTTGTCACAATAAATGCTTTTACAATGACCGCGCCTGCCCATGAATCTTTTGAGGGCGCCTAAGAATCCTTGCGTTGTCAAATCGGTAACTAGTTCGAGGTGCGTTGCTTTGGTAGCAAAGCAGCAGAAGACGGATATGTATGATTTTTGGGGTCTTTTTCCCCTTATTTTAAAATGAGTAAAGAACAGCCCACAGAAATCAATGCCAACATTTACGAACGGACGTGCAGGCTGCACCCTATCTGCAGGCAAATGGCCCATTATCTGGTTCATAAATTTAGGTTTTGCCTTAAAACATTGAATGCAATGTTGCACAATTGATCGGGCGATATTCTTCCCCCTTAATGGCCAGCATTTTTGCCTGGTGATAGATAGCAGTGCCTGGGGACCCACATGAAAATTCCTTTTGTGAATGTCGGTCATGATGTCCTTTGTAATATGATGCGAGAAAGGAAGCAATATAGGGTGCTTGGCATCGTAAGATAAATTGGAGGCTTCGAGACGTCCACCTACTCGTATTAGGCCTACTTCGTCCAGAAATGGCGTTAGGGAAATAAGAGAGCTGGAGCTTTCTACCTTGCCGTTTTTCCTTAGTTCACGAAGCTCATCCTGGAATTCTCGGTCCTGTACTGCCTTGAGAATTTGGATTTCTGCTTCACCCAATTCTTTGGAAGTCAATGATAGTGTTGCTTTTCTCTTTCTCGAGTCGGAATCTTTTAGGTGATTTACAAAGCGTAAAACGTAACTCAAAATTCGCTGTACCTTTGTGAAGGAGTATTTTTTCTCTATGTCCTTAATGACCTCTGCGACAGATTCTTTGGCGATAGCTACTGCGCTTACAGAGGCTTTCTTGCGCTCTAGATCACTTTCAGTTTGGGACGGTTTAAATGGAGCGGGCCATAATGCTTCGATTCCATGTAGGAATCGTGGGCCATAGAACCAGAGCGTGCAAGTATGCAGCGCCTCTGGGGCCACTCCTCTAGACAGGACGTCAGCAGGGTTATCCTTTGAGGAGACGTGCCGCCATTGGTCAGGTGTGGAGAGCTCTTATATTGCGGAGATTCGGTTGGCCACAAATGTTTGGTATGATGAAGATGATGAATTGATCCATGAGAGGACGATTTCAGAGTCGGTCCATAATATATTGCTTGATTTTTTAGCCTTAGATCCTTCACAATTCTGTGCGCGAGTTCGGCTGCAATTTTTGCTGCGCATAGTTCGAGCCTAGGAAGTGATAGTGTCTTTTTTGGGGCTACCTTTGACTTCGCGCACAGTAATCGAACTGTGATAGTGTTGTCCCTATCGACTGATCTCACGTAAGCTGCTGCTCCGTATGCCTTTTCAGATGCATCTGCGAAGATATGGTATTGGGTTGATTTCGGTACCTTTTGAGCGAATACATGTCTTGGAATTTTGATGGTGTTCAGAGACTTTAGACCCTCGCGGAATTGATTCCACGAGCAATGTAATTCTTGGGGCAACGCTGCATCCCAATCAAGTTTAAGCTCCCATAGCCTTTGAAGGAATGTTTTATCAGTCACTATTACCGGTGATAACAGCCCCAATGGATCAAAAACATGTGCAATGTCCGATAATGCGGTTCGTTTTGTAATCCTCTTATGATCCCTGGTGGCGGTTTTTATTATTAACTCGTCAGTTTTTGGTAGCCAAGCCAATCCAATTGTTTTGATGCTGTCCTCGGATTTATTGTCAAAACTTAATTGTAATTCTTGATCTGCTTGAGGGATGTCCTTTAAGAGATAAGGGTGATTAGCACACCATTTTCGGAGGCTATATCCAGCAGATTGCAGAATCTGCTGCACTTGTCTTTGCATTATTATTGCTGTAGTAATGCGGTCCGATCCAGTGAGTAGATCGTCCACATAGAAATCACGAGCCAAGACGTCGGCCCCCAGAGAAACTTGTCTGCTTCTTGCTCAGCAAGCAATTGAAGGCTTTTTGTAGCCAAATAGGAAGCGCTGGTGGTTCCGTATGTGACTGTTTGTAGTTGATAGCACTTGAGTTGTGACTTGGGGTCAGTTCTCCACCATATGAGTTGATATTTCTGATCCTCTTCGTGGATTATTATTTGCCGATACATTTTGGTTATATCAGCAGTGAAAACTTATTTCGGTAGTCTGAAGCGCAAAAGAATTGAGAAGACATCATCTTGGACGGTAGGTCCTTTGGCCAGTATATCGTTCAAAGAAACATTAGATGATGTTTTGGCCGAGCCGTCAAATACAACTCGGAGCTTTGTGGTGCTACTGTCCGGTTTAATGACGCAATGGTGAGGAAGAAAGTAAAATGGCGAAGATATCTTGTTGATATCAACCCTTTTCATATGTCCAAGAGCTTCATATTCATCCATAAATTGTACATATTGATCTTTCAGATCGGGTTGTCTTTGAAGTCTTCTTTCCAGAGCCATGAATCTCTGTAAGGCGATATCCTTTGACTGCCCTAGCTGTGTAGGATCCTCCTTGAATGGTAGCCGAACTATAAAACGGCCGCCAATGTTTCGCGTGGTAGTTTGTTTGTAGTAACTTTCAACCCGTTTCTCCGCCTGGGTTAGATTGCCTGTCGAGGCTGTAGTATCCTCTATTTTCCAGAATTTTTCCAATTGCCGGTCTAGTTCTTCCTGGGTGCAGATTCCACATGAAGGATTCGATTGTGTGGTCTCGCACACTTTGCCAGCTACAGTCCACCCAAAAACTGTGTTTTGTAGTACTGGCAATGTTTCCCCGAGCTTTATTTGCCCTACAAACAAAATAGAATAATAAAGCTCAGCCCCTATAAGAAGGTCTATTGAATCTGGACGATTAAATTGAGGATCAGCAAGCTTAATGTTATCAGGGATGCGCCAATTGGACGTGTCGATGAATTGTGTGGGCTGATCTGAGATTATGCGTGGTAGTACAAGTGCCTCTAATCTGACGCTGTAACCTTTGTTGATGGATTGTACTTGTATGTTGACCCTGCGTTGTGCCTGCTGCTTTCGGCTGCCAATCCCTTCTATTGACATTGATTGTGATTTTTCTTTTAACCTCAGCTGTCTGACCATTTTTTCGGTTATGATGCTAACTTGCGATCCGGAATCAAGGATTTCTCGGCATTGAATGGTTGTTCCATTATCATTGACAAGATTTACTATGGCTGTGCTGATGAGCACATGATTTCTTGGAGTGTGAGACGTCTTGGCTGCTAGTGACGCCGATGAATTTGTAGTAAAATTGAGATTGGAGGGTCCTGTTGGATCCTTGCCATTTGGTGAAGATGGCTTGGGTTGTTTGTTGTCAGCGGATGATTTTTTAGATGCGCTGGAGAGATGGAGCAATGTGTTGTGCTTCCGAGAGCATTTGGTGCAATTGCCGGCTGAACAGGAAGCCAGGTTGTGTCCCGGGTTTAGGCAGTTGAAACATAAATTTGTTTTCTTCACCACCCTATCGTTAGGTGACAATTTTAAAAATCGCGGACAGTTATAAATCTTATGGCATTCCTTGCATGAAGGGCAGTGCGCTGCTGCGCTGACTGCAGAAGCCAGAGATTTCATTGAATGTGATTTATTGTCCGCAATAGTTTTTCCCTTACTACCGAGGGCCTCAAGAGACTGAAATCGAGTCTCTATAAATTCCAGGAAGTTCTTAAGTGGTTGTAATTGCCTTGGCTGCGTGAGGGATTGCTCCCATAGAGTGTGAGTGGTTTTGTCCAGCTTCTTGTATAAGATGTATATGAGTAGAGGATCCCATTGATCCGTAGGGATTCCTAGATTTCCTAGTGCTAATAAGCACTCCTGCGTTGTGTCGTGTAACGCTTTGAGTGCTGAACTGCTTTCATTAGTTGCGGATGGCTGTGAAATCAGCTTGTGAAGAAGCGCACCAACAAGAAGTCTGGTGTTTTCAGATCGACTGTTGATTACCTTCCAGGCTGACGAATAATTGGCCTCAGAGGTCGTGAAGTGGCGAATGAGCCTATCGGCTTCACCTGAAAGGCTGGTTTTCAGGTACCACAATTTTTGACATTCCGCGATCGGTTGATTGTGCACCAATTCTATGAAAAGGTCACGGAATTGCCTCCACTTAGTGTAATCCCCATCAAATTTTGGCAATACAATTTTGGGGAGTTTTATCATGTTATTGGATTGGCTTGTCATGATTGGATTAGGCGGTGGGCTCTGCGAGTTGACGCTACCTAAGCTCATCTCCTCGTGTAGTTTAATGAGCTTGTTCTGGGTTTGATCTTCGAGATCAAAGTAGGCTTCAGCATCATAGTCCCACGAACTTTGTGAGCTATGCTGCTCCCAAATTTTGTAGTGAAGAGTGCGTATTTCACTCCAATACTGCTCAATAGCCTTGATCTTGACTTGGCAGTATTGAGGTGATTGGCCTGCTTCATGATCAGATAGGGCCATCAGGAGTCGTTTTAAGTCAGCCATGAGGCACTCCTGCCTTCGAATAAAGGTGTAGACGACCTCATGTCCTTTATGGGGCATTACAGTTGGAGCCGGCTTTCCTGCCTTGGGAATAGCTCCAGTATATTTGGTGGGTTGAGGAAGAGTCGCTGTTGCGCCCTCTAGATTTCCTGCACCAGGATTTTGTTGCTGTTCTTCTGGAGCGTTTCTGTTATTATCTCGCTCTGAAGATTCCTGGCTTAATGCCGCGGGGTTTTGGCACCCGTCATCCTCGCTATTTGAGACCTGGCGATTAGATGCATTTTCATTGGTATCGCTAGCCCCTTGCAATCGTGCTATGATGTCTGCTCTCATTCGCAGGTAGCCGCTTTCGATACCTTGGTAATATTCTTTCGCAAAATACGAGTGTTCGACACGCTCACCAAAATCCGCGCGAATTTGGTTGTCTGTGTCTTCAAATTCGCTCCAAAACTCATCTAAAGTCTTTAGCTTCTTTTGAAGCCTTTCATGGGTTTTGCGGGCATTCGAATCTTTGTTGTAATTCACCCACAAAGTTCTTATCGCTTCCCCAGTCTCCTGCTGCCGGGAAATTAGCTCCTCGAAATTCCTGTTATTGATAATTCGTAGTTTGATATGTGTAGCAATCGAAGATTGAAGAAATATTTAAAAAGTTAGCTCAAGTGTTTCACCTGAACCCAAACGATGATGAGATATACGAAATGACTTAGGTGTATCACCAAAATCACCCGGAGTTCGCTGCCGATGCTGGCGAAATATTTAAAACTGATTCAGGTGTATCACCTCAAATCAATCGTTGTGTAGTAAGATGTAATAAATGATTTAAAGTGTATCACCTAAATCACTCGGAGTTTGATTAGACCGATGAAATGATTCAAGTGCTTCACCAGAATCACTCGGAGTTGTAATTGATTGATGAAATGATTCAAGTGTTCCACCAGAATCACTCGGAGTTATAATAGATTGATGAAATGATTCAGGTGTGCCACCAGAATCAATCGAAGCTATAATTGGGTTATGATAAATTGATAAAAATGATTTAGGTGCAACACCAAAATCACGTCGGGGTCACCAAAAAATTTAGAAGAGCTCTTTTGCCCTTCCTTAAGCTAGCTAAAATGTTACACTTTAACTAGGCCGACGATCGGGATGAATTAAAATGAATTGAAATGAAACTGCTCGATGGACGATCAAAATGCAAATGCACTTTATTTACTCTAATCACAGCTTAAATACTAAGAGTTACTTGCTAACATAACAATGAAAATGCTTAGTTAGCTGCTCCCGTGGGAGCGCGGCATTCCGGCTTGAACTACTTGTGCTAGTTAACGACACATTTTATTTATCGCTGACGGCCCAGCTCAACGACCTAAGGTTGACCCAATGCAACGTGACCAACGTGACCGGGACACGCGCGCAGGTGAATTTTGCAATTCTGCTGACATGATGTCTGCGACGGTGCCCAGGTGAACGCCCTAGATTAAGAAAGGTAGATTTTAAGCGACAATGTAATCATTCTGTAATTAACTTTCGATGAATAAAGATCGGCAGAGCTGATCGGGAAAAACATATTTTTTTAATTACCCAAAAATAGTTTAAATTAACTGGCGCCCAACGTGGGGCACAGGAGAAAGTTTAAACTGTGAAGTACAAAGTGAAAGCCATAGCCCTTAAGAAGTGCAGCGCTAAATTTGCCTAGCATAAAAGCCCTAAAGTAGTGCAGTGCTAAATTTTACCAATCTAGAAGCCCTTAAAAGGTGCAGTGCGGTAGATCACAGTGAAAAGGCCCTTAAGTAGTGCCAATATCTTTCTAAGCCCTCAAGTAGTGCGTCCTGTGCCTCAAGAAGAACCCAGGGAAATTACTGGAAGTGGAAAAATCCTTTTCACACTCGTTCCTGAGGTACTGCAAGAAGGATCCCGAGTCACCGATCAAGGAAAAAAGGGAGACATCCGCTTCAGTCCCAGCAAAACGCATCGTCCAGGATGTTCCTGCTAGTGATGTAAGCTCTAGTAATAAGATTAATAAAATAAGAATAAATAAAGAAAGGTGAAAAATAAATTGTTGTGCAAATAAGAAAGCAAAGAAATAAATATTGTGAAGACCAAATAGTGCAAAAGAAAAAAAAAGGGGAAAAAATAAACAGTTAAGAAAAGTAATTACTAAAGTTAGAAATTTTTAAAGTGCTTCAAGAAAGATACATATTAAAGAATTAATTAAATTGAAAAGGAAAAGATAAAAAAATATTATAATATATATTCACATTCACTGACTAGAAGTTAAGGTAATTCCGCAAGAAAAGAAAGCAAAAATTCGGAAGTTCATAGGGGTTAAGCGAAAAGTGTTTTTATTGTGCTTTAGCTAGAGAATAAAAAGAAGCGAAGCATACCCGGAAAAAATATATACAATATATTTTAGCAATTAGAAAAGTGGTTTGCAAAGGACTAGAATCGAAAGAATTTATGCATGAAATTAAATTTTAATCTTCTTAGAATTAGCACAATTTATTATCAGTAAGGTCAACTTACAAGCAGGTTAAAACTTTCCTCTTCTATAATAAAAAAGGTGAGAAGGTAAGGGTAAGAAGTGAGCGATTTTTTTTCCCTCTTCTTTCTCTTTTTTTTTTTGTCTTTTTTCTTCCCCCCTTTTTAACAAAGGACAGTTTAAATTTAAATAACATTACAGAAACGAAAAATATTTATTTTAAAGAACTTATTTTTTATTTTTTTTTAAAGAATCCTGTAAAAGTATAATTTGGATAATTCAGCATTCTCGACAATTTCCTTAAATATAGCCTCATATCTAAAAATAAAGTAAATTAACCTTTAGTGAAGAAAAAAAACCCGTGAAAAATGTCAAATCCGAACAGTATAATCAGACCACCCGTGTTAAACGGAAGTCAACTGCCTCCACAACCATCTACATCGCAGAACCCTGATCCAAACGCCACACCTGAATTACGTTCCTTGATTACATCCATAGCGACACAAATTTTAAACTCACAAGCCAAGAACTTAGTGCAAGCGTACTTAAATCCAAATGCCGAGTTGGCAGCCGCCTCCGATCAAACCATTGACGCACAGTTTCGGAACAATTTAGCAGATCTTGATAAAATACCGGACGTTGTTCGCTGCCTGAGGGAATTCTCAGGTAATCCTGGCGAGTTTTCCTCATGGAAAAAGAGCGTCGAAAGAATTCTACAAATATACGAACCTAGTAAAGGTACCCCCAAGTATTATGGCATTCTCAGCGTCATAAGAAATAAGATTATCGGAAACGCGGATATAGCCCTTGAATCCTACAATACCCCATTGGATTGGAAAGCTATTTGCCGATGCTTGACCATCCACTACGCCGACAAACGCGATCTAGGCACCTTGGAATATCAGTTAACATCTCTTATCCAAGGTAAACAAACGATTCAAGAATTTTACCAACAAATATATTCACATCTGTCGCTGATACTAAATAAGATCTCCTGCATGGAGATAAGTACAGAATCTATGCGTTTGTTAACAGAAACGTATAGGGACAAAGCTTTGGACACGTTTATTCGGGGACTCAACGGTGATTTACCGAGACTATTAGGCATGAAAGAGCCAGTGGATTTACCTCAGGCACTACACTTCTGTTTAAAACTAGAAAATCAAAATTTCAGAGCCAATTACGCCAACAACTATCATGGGAATTATAGAAGATCTCCACAGGTTCCTCCACCGACACCACCCAGAAAAACCCATCAGACCCAATTTAATAGACAAGCACAGTTTTACCCACAGCTCGCTCATTTTCCGCAATTTGGAGCTAGACCTCTGCAATACTCGGCGGCTCCAAATCCTTATTATAATAACGTTCAGCAATTTTCACAACCCCCGCAGAGACCAAACACACCAAAACCACAACCTAGACCTGAACCTATGGATATCGATCGAAGTATGCAGACCAAGTTAGTTGACTATGCAAATAGACCCCAACCCCCGAAATATGCCGGAAAAAGGCCACCATTTAATCAGACAACACAAAGATTAGTCCCACCCCCAAAGATGCAAAGGAACTTTCACATAAATAGTGAAGGCCCAAATTGGTCACCCCAAGAACAACAGTCAGATAATTATCAAACGCCCCCGGACCAGCTTAGTGATACGGCAGCCTACCAGCAAATTCAACAACAAGCCGACAACGAAAATAATTATGATCAAACTCTCAGCGAATATACCGAACAATTGTACGGCAATACACTAGACACGGAATATCAAACTACAGATCTTTCTGACATACATTTTTTAGAATGAAGAGCTCTTCGCTGCCCTATTTTGAGTGCAAAACGGGAAGCGGAGAGATACTAAAAATCCTCATAGATACAGGTTCTAACAAAAATTATATCCAACCAAAATTCGTAAAAAAGCCCATTCCCAATGAACAGTGGTTCTTTGCTAACTCAGTAGGTGGACAAGTTAAAATTACCCACCACACTTTCGTAAACTTATTTAATTTGAAAGACCACAAAATAAAATTCTTTCTATTGCCTTCATTAGTTTCATTTCATGCAATATTAGGAAATGATACCTTAATGGAATTATCCGCAATAATTCACACCAGACACAACTTTATGGTCATTCAAAATTCAATACAAGTCCAAATTAAACAGTGCACATCCGAGTCTGTGAATGCTGTGACGCTAAGAAATGATCACATGACAGAAAAACAAAAACATTTTATGAACACTTTAGTCCTAAAGCATCATAAAGCGTTTACCGAACCAGACGAGAAATTAACTTACACTACAAAGGTGGTAGGAACAATACGGACCACGTCAGAGAATCCCATTTACACTAGATTTTATCCATATCCAATGTCATTAAAAGACGAAATAGAAAAACAAATAGAACAACTGTTAGCCGATGGCGTAATAAGGCCATCCAGATCTCCATACAACTCCCCCGTATGGGTCGTGCCCAAAAAACTAGACGCTTCAGGCGAAAGAAAATACAGGATGGTAATAGACTACAGGAAATTAAACAGTATAACCATAGCAGACCGTTATCCTATCCCCGAAATTAGTGAAGTATTAAGGCAACTAGGAAAGAACAAATTGTTCTCAGTAATAGACCTGAAAAGTGGATTCCACCAAATCCCACTGAAAGAGTCGGACATAGAAAAGACCGCCTTTTCGGTAAATAACGGCAAGTACGAGTTCACGAGACTGCCGTTCGGTCTTAAAAACGCTCCAGCTATTTTCCAGAGAGCTTTAGATAACATATTAAGGGAACACATAGGGAAAATTTGTTTCGTCTACATTGACGATATAATTATATTTAGCGAGAACGAAGAAAAGCACTTCAAGGACATCGAAACAGTCTTCGAAACACTCAGCGCGGCTAATATGAAAGTTCAACTTGACAAGTGCGAGTTCTTTAAAACAAGCGTAGAATTTTTAGGATTTATAGTTTCTCCTCAAGGAGTCAAAACCAATCCAGCAAAGGTAGAGGCTATCATCAACTTTCCGCCACCGAAGACATTAAAAGATCTTCGATCCTTTTTAGGACTATCCGGGTACTACCGCCGCTTTGTCAGAGATTATGCAAAAATAGCAAAACCTCTAACAAACCTCTTAAGAGGGGAGGATGGCCGTCTGCCTAAAAACGCTTCAAAAAACAAAGAAATATCTTGGAACGACGATGCCAAAGACGCATTTGCTAAGATCAAAAATGCGTTGGTATCAAAGGAAGTAATTCTAGCGTACCCAGACCTAAATAAAGAATTCCATCTCACAACGGATGCATCCCAACATGCAATAGGAGCAGTTCTTGAGCAGAATGGCAAGCCGATCACATTCATTTCCAGAACCCTTAATAGAGCCGAAGAGAATTACGCTTGCAATGAGAAAGAAATGCTTGCCATAATTTGGGCATTAAACTCACTCAGAAATTATCTATATGGTACTCCTAAAGTCAAAATTTTCACCGACCACCAACCGCTCACGTATGCTCTGAGTCATAAAAATAATAATGCAAAAATGAAAAGGTGGAAGTCAATACTTGAAGAATACAACTACGAGCTAATTTATAAGCCCGGGAGGACTAACGTCGTAGCCGATGCATTATCGCGACCTCCACAAAATAACCCCGTGCCCGAGATCAATTCAATGACGGGTAGAGTGCACAGTGCCGACAGTTCGTCTCACGAGCTTATTCCCACAGTTAAATCCCCTATTAATTCGTTCAAAAATCAATTATGGATCCAGTTAGGTTCCGAGAATAGCTACAAATTCGAAATCCCATTTCCAACTTACCATAGGCATATTATCACTCGAACAAACTATTCCCAAGAAAACCTAATAGAAATATTTAAAAAGCACATCAACCCAGCAATATTCAATGGGCTCTTTACCTCAGAAGACATCATGGGCATAATTCAAAGCTTCTATCCTGTACACTTCAAAAACTATAGAGTAAAACACACGCAAACTAGAGTCAAGGACTTAACGTCTGATTTAGAGCAGGAAGAGCAAATTCTCCAAGAACATCGAAGAGGACACCGGAATCCCAAAGAGAATAGAATTCAGTTACTCGAGAAATTCTTCTTTCCCAGAATGATCCAGAAAATAACGCAGATAGTAAAACAATGCAGCACCTGTAAAGAGCACAAATACGATAGACACCCAGCTAAACCTCAGATAGGAGAAACGCCTATACCTAAATTCCCAGGACAAATGTTGCATATGGACATATACATTGTAGAAAAGAAATTGGTGCTCACAGCGTTAGACAAATTTTCAAAATACGCGCAAGCTAGGATTCTTAAATCACGCTCTGCGGAAGATATCAGAGAACCATTAAGACAACTTCTCTTTACATTTGGCGTACCGGAGATCTTAATAATAGATAATGAAAAAGCACTAAATTCAAGCTCCATTACTTTTATGGTAGAAGATCAGTTGGGAATCAAAATTTTCAAAACACCCCCTTATTACAGTAATGCGAATGGACAAGTAGAAAGGTTCCATTCGACTCTGTCCGAAATAATGAGATGTTTAAGGTCGGAAAACATCCTCAGGACCTTTGAAGAGTTGCTCGATCGTGCTGTGTACGAGTACAATTGCTCAGTGCACTCCACAACAAATCAAAAACCTATAGAAACATTTTTTGGGAGAAGAGTTAGTATAGATCCGGAAACATATGAGAAAGCCAGATTGGACAATATTCGGAGACTTAAAGCCAAACAGGAACGCGATTTGAACACACACAATAAAAATAGACAGTTTTTCAAAATTTATAATCCAGGTAAAACAGTTTACGTAAAAATCAATAAACGCCAAGGTACAAAACTTACGCCTAGATACAAAAAGGAAGTGGTAAAGGAAAATAAAAACAGCGTTATAATAACCGAATCGGGCAGGACAGTACATAAAAGTCACATAAAAAATTAACACATTTTCTTTCAGGACACTATTAACTGGGTGCTATGCCAAAGTACAAATATTGGACTACTCGAACGCAAAGATAGTTACCTTGACTACCGGAGATGCGAAGCTGCAAACGGGAACCCTAAAATTAATACACATCATAGAATTGGAAGCCTACGAGAAGACGCTTAGCGATTTGGAGCTTAAAATAAATAAAGATGTCGACCCTACGCATCCCATGTACCCTTTCCTCGATCACGAAGTGACCCAAATTAAAACCTTACTTAATAGATTGAAACCTAAATCAAAATTAAAAAGATCGCTCAACTTTTTAGGTAGTGCATGGAAATGGCTGGCAGGTAGTCCAGATCATGATGACTTTTTGATTCTAAAAGCTAAAATGGACAATGTCCTAGAAAATAACAATAGGCCGGTCATAATAAATAAATCTACAATAGACCGAATAAATGAGATAACTAACATTACAAATAAGATTATAAACGATTTTAAGAATAAGGAGGACATAAAAAATAGCATAGCAATAAATATTAAATACAGGTTAGATATGATCAAAGAAGAAATTATTAACGTAGAATATGCCTTACATTGGGCGAAAGCGGAAATAGTTAACTCATTCATTTTATCAAATAGCGAAGTAAATATTGTAAAAGAACTTTTCGAGAAAAATAACGTTCCGTATCTTAACTTAGAAGAAGCTATTGATTTCGCGCAAATAAAAGTCGCATCAAGTAAGTCCACACTACTTTATATTGTAAGCATACCGAATACTGAAAAGGAACTATGTAAAACAATGTTACTTAAACCCGTTAAAAGAGGAAATTTAGTAATAAAAATAGAATTTGGAAAATTAATTCAATGTAGTAACAAAATATATGGAATAAAAGGAAAGTGTTCATCTAGCGATAAGATTACGATATGTAACAGAAAATAAATTATAGACCTTAGTGAATCTACATGTATTCCTAACCTGTTGGCAAGTAAACCGTCAAACTGCACCGAGATAGACAACAAACACATCCCTGTCGCAGAAGAGATCTTCCCAGGAACGTTACTATTGAACCAGTTCAACGGGACAATCCTTATCGACGATGAAGCCACCGAACTGTCAGGAACCTTCATCATTCAGTACCAGAACACCACACTCAGGGTCAACAAGCAGACATACACAGCTAAGGAAATATCCAGTGCAAAGCCTTTACCTCCGATCGTGCAGCCGGACTCCAAGTTCAGGATCTACGAGGAAGTTTTAACCCTAGAAGTCATGAAGGGACTACACCTAAATAACACCGAGGAAATCCAGCTCTTGCGGACCAAAGACCACATAGGCCTCGTCCCAAATCTCAGCCTATCGGCCCTAGTAATATTGGCGATCGTCATTATCTTCATAAAGATGTACCGCTCAACAGTAGCAGGGGCAAATCCAGCTTCCCTTGGTAAAGCATCAAGCGCAGGAACGGAAAAAGCAAGCGAGGAAATAGGACTAGAGGCACCTAAAGTAACGAGCGTAAGCCAAATTCCTTTCTTCTAGGATTCAACGAGGACGTTGAAATTTAAGACGGGAGGAGTTAACGACACATTTTATTTATCGCTGACGGCCCAGCTCAACGACCTAAGGTTGACCCAATGCAACGTGACCAACGTGACCGGGACACGCGCGCAGGTGAATTTTGCAATTCTGCTGACATGATGTCTGCGACGGTGCCCAGGTGAACGCCCTAGATTAAGAAAGGTAGATTTTAAGCGACAATGTAATCATTCTGTAATTAACTTTCGATGAATAAAGATCGGCAGAGCTGATCGGGAAAAACATATTTTTTTAATTACCCAAAAATAGTTTAATTTAACTTGCTGTATCAGCGTCGCGTCAGTTATCTGATACGGGAGCAGGTAGTGCAGAGCTTTCATGCTGCGGTCCCACGGGCGTATGTAGTAAACAAAAGTTTCGTATTACTGCCGCGTCTTGCAAAAGAAGATTTGGCCTTCGGTATCGGACTGAACAATGTCAAAGTTTGAACGGCCATATCTCAGTCAATTTTCATCAAAAAAAATTTACAATGTCATTTTGTAGGAAATTTTATATACTTGTTTTTCTATGATGGAATGTCTTTTCCTATCTCTGCTCAGAAAAAAGTTATTTGCATAAAAGTAAAAAAAAAAAAATGAATTTTTTGCATTATAAAATAAAAACCCATCAACGTTGTAGTTCCTTTCTACCCTGCTTTTTAGGACATAATCAATAGCCTACAATGTGATTTGACTGAATTAGAAAGTAGCGCCACTTTTAGACTCACAAGCGGTGATAAAGAAAAGTCTTGGATGTGTCTTATTTCCCAATTGAAAAATAATTTCTTATTTGCCTATACTTATACTAACTTAATTACCCACTCAGCGGAAGCAACTTAGCTCAGTGAGTTAAGTAATAATAACAAAACAATGATGATTAAGCGTTCAGGTGTGGCTGGTGTTGACCGAATTCGCCGTTCTGCGCATTCAGCAGCGTAAGTGCGTGCTTGTGTTCTGTACTTCTTGTACACATATAAAGGATTTAGTCCTTTATCATCCGATTTGCCATAGCCGCCACTCCCACAGCCAAACAAGCGGTTTTAGCGTTCACGCATTATGACGCATACACGGCGCGAAAGTAGCAAGCAGAAAAAAAGAAATTATGTAGAAGTAACAAAAATAACTATATTACTGCATAATTTCCATATTAATAATTCATTCAGTTCAAAATTGTGTAATGTAAGTGGTAATGTGTGTGTTGGCAGCACTGGAAACAGAACGCACTCTTTTATTTCATTGCATCAAGCTTCAGAGCAAACTGGAAGAGTGTGTCTTCTCGAACAAGCTCGACTGCCATGCCAGCCAGACCTGTTAGAGCCAGCCATCGTAATATTTAAAAAAAAGTGAAATTGATTGTAGTGGACAAATTACAAATAAATGTTAGTACCTCACAGAGGTAACAAAGTGGCGACGAGAATAGTGGTTCAATTTCCTTTTTATTAAAGACAATTCAAAAGAAAAAATTGAAAAAAAAGTTAAGATGGCGAATGATGATGACTAAGTGCAAGAGCTGATGCGGCTCCTAATTTCGCAACAGAGTCAGCAGCAACAAGTTTTGGAATTGCAGCGTCAAATGCTCTCATCACTCAGCAGGCCAACAGGCTCCGAGCAAACTCAGGTGCCACAAAAAGGGTTGGAATTTACCATGGAATCATTAGCAAACAACATGACAGAGTTTTGCTATGATCCTTCTCAGGAAGTTACGCTTCAGATTCAGTCATGGTACTCTCGGTATGAGGATCTGTTCAAAGAAGATGATGTGAGCCTTGATAGCAAAGCAAAGGTGCGGTTACTGATGCGTAAATTGAATCCGCACGCTCATGAATAGTTTGTTAATTACATCCTGCCCAAACACACACTTGACCTGTCATTCGACGAGACAATTGAAACAATAAAAAAAATTTTTGGCATACGGGAATCACTATTTAACATTCGTTATAAGTGTCTAAAAGCTACCAAGGATCCCTCAGAGGATTTTGTTTCTTTCGCAGCTAGAGTAAACAGGAGCTGTGAGGATTTCAAGCTGGGAAAAATGTCCATAGATCAATTTAAGTGTTTGATATTTGTTTGCGGGTTGCACTCAGATGCAGTAGCAGAAATTCGTACAAGGCTTCTGGCTAAAATCGAAAACGAATCCGAGACAGAACCAATGACGTTGGACGTATTCGTCTCGGAGGCACAACACATAATAAATTTAAAAAAGGACACAGCACTTATTGCTAACCAAGCCAACAGCAAGCAAGCTCGTCTAACGGAGATAATAACCGCAAATCAGATTCAGAAATGTCAGCCGGTGCGGGGTGATAAAAAAACATTTCGCTCTTGTGTGTCCAAGCAGCAGAAACAAAGCAAGCCGATCCAATGTTCACAATCTGCAGTGCCACGAACTCCATGTTGGGGATGCGGCAAAATGCATTTTTCCCATGATTGTTCTTATGCCACACATACATGCAGCCAATGTAATTAAGTGGGGCACAGAGAAGGGTACTGCACATGCTTCTCCAAGCAGTGACCATCGCCGCAGGTACAACCGAGAAGGAAAAGGACAGAGGTGCGGAATTCTTCAGTCACTGTTGTGGTCAATCGCATAAATTTTGCTGAGCATCGACGATTTGCCACCCTGCATATCAACAACATTGAGGGAAGCACGACGGCCCGAGTAGCACTACGTCTACAGATAGATACTGCCTCGGATGTCACTATCATCTCCCGAGCTGTATTGCAAAATTTCGGAAGACCAGGAGCTCTTCTGACGAAGGCCGACATCCAGGCGAGGAGTGCATCGAGACACGGAATTCGTTACAAAGCACAATTCAGCTGTGATGTTGAACTGGACGGGGAAGTTAAACGTGTCGAAATTTTTATCATCAGACTTGTTTCTCACTCATTTTGATCCTGCATTGCCAATAAAAGTAGCAGCAGATGCATCGAATGATGGCATCGGTGCATACATCGCGCACACATTTCCGGATGAATCCGAGAAGGTTATCATGCATGCAGCCAGATCTTTGACAGCACTGGAAAAGAAGTACAGCCAGATAGGAAAGGAAGGACTTGGACTTATTTTTGCAGTAACAAAAGTTCACCGGTTCATCCATGGACGCTCATTTAAGCTTCAGACGGATCACAAACCGCTATTGAGCATATTTGGGTCAAAGAAAGGCATTCCAATTTGTACAGCGAACAAGACTACAGATGTTTTGTTTCTTTCGAATCAAACAAACTAAAATTTTCCAAAAGGGCATCTGGTTCTGCATTACCTGTGGCACACACGTAGTATAGATACCATAGTATGCGAATAAACTACGTGTGTGTGTCACCGAATACCAGCATTATACGAAGTGAGCAAGCTGGTACAAGCAACAAGCTCAGTATCGATACTAGGGTTTTTAGCGTGGTATCCGATGCCTTCTACTGTTTTCAGCACCGATTTCGAGTAGCGGGAAAATTTTGAACGCAAAAATTTGTCCATTTTTGAGTTTAAATTTATTTGTCAATCAATCACAAGATTTTACTACTGTCAGTTAATACCATGGTATCCGTATCATGGTATCTATACTACGTGTGTGTCACAGGTATATGATATGCAGCAAACCTAAAATTTCGACCTCCTATAGACGAAATGAAAAATATATGAAGGGGAGATATGAAAATAGAAACATTAAATTATTTCAAATGTATATTTTATTCGTGAAAATAAAATTGAATACCGTTTTATTTTACCCTTAACAAATTTATTTTTACTAGATCAGCTATGTGTAGCTTACGTAATTCAATGTTATTGCAGTCAAACATTCTTGTTACAATTAATTTCAATTCTACGAATTTACAATATCAAATTCTGTTGGATATTTAGAATCTAAGCAATCCGGCAATTGCCCGTCTTCATCTAGTTCCATTTTAAAATCACGATTCTTATTCTAATTTTGTTTCTTTTCAATATAACATAGAAAAGTCGCTCTGGAGTTTTTTTTTTCTCTAACAAGTTATGGGCACAGAGCTTTAAACCAAAAATAAATAAATCAATAACGTCTCTCTGTTTCATGCCGAATATCGTGTGCGGAAATTAAAAAACAAAATTTTTTGTTTGTTCACGAATTGCGGAACAGTTCTTCTCTGTTTTCGAAGACAGCAACAGCTCTAACGTGCCGCTGCATCAAACATCTTTACAAGATGAGTTCCACAAATTCTGTACGCATTGACATGCTCTCAAGGGACAATTATAATACGTGGCGAATTCATGCACAGGCACTGCTAATCAAGAACGACATGTGGTGTTATGTCTCTGGCACAATTCCACAACCCGTACTTCCAGCTAACCCTAGAGAAGCACAAATTGAAGCCCACCGGAACTGGATACCCCCAGATCTAAAAGCTAAGTCTGACATTTTGTTATCAATGAATGCCTCAGAGCTAAAACACTCTCGCGGGTGTGATACATCAAGACAACTGTGGGAAAACATCGAAACCGTGTTTGTTCCAAAAGGTGCCGCAAGCATGAGCTTAACGCTCCGTCACTTAATGAATCTAAAAATGCAGGAAGGAGGTAACATACACGAACACATGGCAAATTTTTTCGAAACGGTGGACAAGCTCGCCACCATGGAAGTTGACATCAATAAAAAGTTGCTTACCTTGATGTTACTCCAAAGTCTTCACAACAGTTTTGAAATGTTCCGACAAGAAATCGAGTCTCGTGATACACTTCCCGATATCGAAACCTTGAAGATCAAAATCATCGAGGCAAGTGAATCCATAAAGGAACATTTTAACACCAGCGATCATGGAGCCCTCTATGCAAAACCAGGTGACACAAAAAATAGAAACAAAGCCGATAAAAGATATGATAAAAGTGATACTCAAAGACACCATCTTTTTTGCAAATATTGCAAAAAGAGAGGTCACAAAATATCAGATTGCTTTTCTAAGAAAAAGGCAGACAAGGCTAAAAATCAGAATGCGAATATTGCAGAAGAAAATTTTCTTATCGACGTCATCAACAACGAAGCCAGTTACCTAGCAATTCCAGCCGAATGAAACGAGAAATGGTGCATCGACAGTGGCTGCACGTCGCACCTGTGCAAACGTTTTTTCGTCGAGTCATCGCCCACCTCCAGTGGCGTCAAGCTGGCCAACGGAGACAACACTCGAGTCACAGCAAAGGGTGACGTCAAAATCACCGCTTCCGTGAACGACCAAGTCAAAATTATCAAATTAGAGAACAGCCTATACGTTCCGGATCTAAGGACCAATCTTCTATCTGTCGCCAAGATTGTGGATACGGTCCACTAGGTGACCTTCACGAAGACCAAGGCCGTCGTCATCGATGCCTGGGGAAACACCAAGGTGATAGCCGACCGAGCAGGCGACCTCTTCTACGTAAGGGATTCGCAACCTCAGGCCCTGGTCGCCAATTCCAAAGAGAAATCTCAAATCGACATATGGCACGAACGAATGGGCCATGTAAAAAAAAGGGTTCTCTTACTAATGCATCAAAAACAATCGGTTATAGGAATGAATTTTGATTCAAAATCAGCTAACGATCCATGCAAAACATGTATTCTAGGAAAATTAACCTCTCTCCCCTTTTCGAGTCGTGAGACAAGATCCGCCAGTCTGCTAGACATCATCCACACAGACGTCTACGGTACGATGCGAGTTGAATCTTTGGGGGGCGCTCGATATTTTGTAACAATGATCGATGACCAAAGCGGATGGTACGAAGTTTATTTCATTCGCAAAAAGAGTGAGGTTCCTGAAAAATTCGCCGAATACGTCAAGGTGGTTGAAGTACAGACCAGTAGAAGGGTAAAATCAGTTCAATCTGATAATGGCAAGGAGTATTGTAACTCCACCATGGACATGTTTCTTAAAACCAATGGCATTCGCAGGCGTCTAACCACGCCTCACACACCGCAGCAAAATGGCGTTGCTGAGCGTCGCAACCGGACCCTCGTTGAGGCCGCTAGATGTCTTTTGCTGCAATCTGGTTTACCGTATTTCTGGGCCGAAGCCATTTCCACAGCGAACTATGTTCGAAATCGCTGTATTTCAAAGGCTTTGAATTTTAAAACTCCGCATGAAAAGTGGACCGGGCGCAGACCCATCATCAGCCACCTCCGTATTTTCGGTTGTGAAGCATACATATGTGCTGAATAAAACCAAAAATGGAGGTAAATTCGATCCCAAGGCAAAGGCAGGAATTTTCGTCGGGTACTCCACTACCTCGAAGGGGTACAGAGTGTGGAAGCCTAAAAAAAAGAAAATTTATGTTTCGAGAGACGTGAAGTTTATCGACCATTTCGATGTCTCCAGAAATCATGTGGATTTTATTTCCAACGACACGAGAAACGGTCAGTTCTCTATTTTGGAAAATTCTCTCGAGAGAATTGAAGAACGAACTCACTTCATTGAAGTTCCACTGGGTTTATCACAGGACAAATCTCTCGCCGGTCAAAGGAAACCTTCGTCTGACGTCGATCGCACTATAACAGAAGCAAACCATCGAGGCTCAACTAGCACCCTACAAAAGAGAGGTCCTGGACGCCCAAAAACAATCAAACCAGGAAAAAAGGGACGTCCTCGAAGACAATACCACATGAAAAATTTGCCCACTTAAATTCCACCAGCGAGGACCGCAACCGCGGACCTAATGCTCAGAAGGTGAGCAAATTCGCGATGCCCATGAAGCCATGCTGGCCTCTGAAATCCCTTTTCAGGAGGCCCTAAGCGGTCCCAATCAAACTGAGTGGAAAGATGCCATATCCTCCGAGATTAAGAGTCTTATCCTGAACGACACTTGGGATCTTGTCCCAAGATCTGACAGGAAGACAATCGGTTGCCGCATTATATTCCGAAACAAGTACAATCCTGACGAGTCTATTGCGAGGAGGAAGGCTCGCGTGGTCGCTCAGGGATTCATTCAAAGCCCGGGAATCGATTATGGCGAAACTTTCACCCCTGTTGCTCGCCTTAGCTCGCTCCAGACTCTCGTTGCTCTGTCAGCACAAGCCGGAATGAAAATTGCTCAAATGGACATCATCACGGCATATCTTAACGCATTTTTGGACACAGAAATCTATATGGACAAACCAAAACTGTTGGAGGGGATGCTCTCCAGATTGGCCAACGAGGAAGGGGATAACGAATTAGGCCGCAAGGCTCGCAACATGCTGTCTAAACTCTGCAGCAAAGACCACGTCTGTAAACTTAAACGCTCATTATATGGACTAAAGCAATCGGGCAAGCAATGGCATGAAAGGCTCGATCATTTTTTCAGGTCATGTGAATTCATACTACGAGCTCAGATTCGTGTTTGTACACCGTTGAAGATAAAAGCATTTACATCCTGGTGTACGTGGATGACATACTAGTCATGTACAGGAAGAACGAAAGGCTAAACGCCTTCAGGGAATCTGTAAAAAAAGGAATTCTCAATCAAAAAACTCGGTGAGGCAAAGTTTTGCCTCGGCATAGAGATTTCTCAACAGACGACTTCCCAGGGAGCCGAAATCCGCCTGTCACAACGCGGATATATTCGCGACCTCCTCACAAGATTCGGGATGGAAAAATGCAAGCCCACGAGCACACCGTTAGCCGTGGGATTAAAATTCGCTGACGAGCCAGCCGAAAAATCAGCTGATCATCTACCTTGCCGTGAGCTTATCGGGAGCTTGATGTACCTTGCCGTCGCAACTCGTCCGGATATCGCGCACGCAGTGAGTTTTTTAAGCCAATTCAACACGAAGTACACAAATTCCCATTGGACAGCAGCAAATCGTGTACTAAGGTACCTTAAGGGCACATCTAACTACTCCCTCGTATACAGAAGAGATGGAAAACCTCTTCGTGGATACGTCGACGCCGACTGGTGTGCTTGTAACATCGATCGCCGCTCTTATACATGATATAATTTCACTCTCGCCGGTGCCTCCATTTCATGGGAAAGCCGCAAACAACGAACGGTCGCTCTGTCATCTACCGAGGCGGAATATATGGCCCTCTCCGACGCTTTCAAGCAATCCATGTACCTACACACATTCCTCGAAAAACTAGGTTTTCATGATCTCAGTCACGCAACTCTATTCTACGACAATCAAGGTGCCGGAAAGCTGGCTCAGAATCCAGTGTCACACGGGCGATCAAAGCACATCGACATCAGATTTCACTTCGAGCTGTAAAGGAGTATCCTATAAACCTCGAATACATCCCTACCGAGGATATGGTAGCCGACGCCATGACTAAAAATCTTCCAGGACAAAAGCTCCTGTTTTGCATCGAGGGAATGGGTCTGAAGACGCTCAATTAAGTGGGGGTGTTGGATATTTAAAATCTAAGCAATCCGGCAATTTCCCGTCTTCATCTAGTTGCTTTTTAAAATCACGATTCTTATTCTAATTTTGTTTCTTTTCAATATAACATAGAAAAGTCGCTCTGGAGTTTTTCCTTTCTGTAACAAACTCAATTTATTCTAAATTCAAATGAGTATAATTTAATTCAAAGGTACAAATAAAAAATGCTTGGAACAATTTCAATCGGTTGTAATCCCAAACCGAAATTATTCCAGGCCCAAAAAAATAAATATATATACGGTTCAAATTCTCAGTCTTGATAAAACTGCTCAGAACAATTTCAATCGGTTGTATTCCCAAACCGAAATTATTCGAAGCCCAAATTAATTTACGTTTAATAAAATTCTATGGCTTGAAAAGCGCGGGAAAATACTTAGAAAAGTTTCAGTCGGTTGTAGTCACAAAGTGAAACTGTTCTAAGTCGCAAGTGAATATTTCTAAGGCTGTGTGCGAAATCTCTTTCGAACTTCATTTCAGTTATTTGAAATGGAAAAAGTTGGGAAATGTTAAAAAAGTGTGCGAAACCTTTGACGTTTCATTTCAACTGTCAAGGTACCACACTTTGTTTAAGAAATATTGTGTTGAACAAATTTAGCTTGTTTTATAGTCAAAGGAACTTATAATGGATGTGGAAGTAATGGAAGAGGAGCGAAATTTTATATACTTAGTATTTCTGCTATGAAAGTGTTTATTAAATACAAAGAGGAGTTAATTGCAACTGTACACAATGCAAGGTCGCAAGAAATAGCCTGATTAATTTATTGTGAAAATAAATAAAAATTGTACATATTTTGGTGTTTTTATTGGTTTCTTTAACGAACATAAATATACTTCATCTGATTGAATAAAAAAAAAACAACAAACTCCTAGGGCCTGTCCGAATCCAAGTCTACGTCTTCGTCTTCGTCTCGTTATAACAGTTCATGACGACATATCGATCAGCTACGCATCAAACTACGAAGCAGACTCCCGCGCTATTAAACTTCGGAAGAGAACTGCGACTTCCCGTTCAGCTCATCACCGAGGAAGCCCCGTATGAACCAGTCGCCAGCTACAGGGAAGACCTCCAAAACCTTCGGGAGCGCCTAGAAACTGCGCACAATTTTTGCCGCGAAAATATTAGATCGGGCAGCGAGGCGATGAAGGACCGCTACGATCTCTCGGCTAAAGCGAATCCCTTTAAGGCAGACGACCGGGTATGGCTCTTTCATCCGAAGCGCCGAAAAGGACATTGCCCGAAACTTCAGCGCGACTGGGAAGGCCCTTATCGTGTGCTCGAGGTGCTAAACGAGGTGAACTATCGGATCACGAAACAGCTCCGTGACCCCCCAAATAAGTCCGTGATAGTTCACCGCAATCGCTTGGCGCCATATTTCGCCCCGCCCGGCGATAAAAACGCACCAGAAAATCAGAGTTAATTTAAAAACTAAAATATAAGTCCTCATGAATTAAAAAACTAAATAACTAAAACACCGGCAAAAATTTAAATTAGCTAAAATGCAAATAAAAGTACTACTAAAGCCTTATAACTAAAATACATGGATTCCACACGAATTAAAACTTAATCTTAATCTAGCTGAAAGAAGTGAATTAAAATGGCGAAACCAGAAAATTAAAAATAAAATGAATTAAAATTAAACTAGCTAAAACTAAGATGAATTAAAATTAAACTAGCAGAAACTCCATGCACTGAATTAATTAAAAACTAAACCCGCTTAAAACTAAACGTAAAAAATAAAGCCAATAACGAAAAATAATGCCGCTTACAAAACTAAACCTAAAAGTGATAATGGACAATAAAAAAAATAAATAAAAATTATAAACAAATCGAAAAAGACATTGAATTTTATTGTGCGTTCCAACTATTATTTTGTGCTGGGCACGGCACTCCTTCGGATCGGACAATTTTAACGAATAAAGAATTGAATAAATTTTCTTTATTCAAAACTTAAGTTTCTTTATTCGAAACCCAACTAATTAGACCACTTCCAGGAAAGTTTTCCGAACGGCCCCTTTTTCCCCCTAGCGCCCGAAGAAAAAAACTTGAAGATCAAGGCCGGAAGCTGGGCGAGGTGAACGATCGCATCCATCTTGTGTGTGACCGTGGAGACAAGTGGATGACCTGCAGCGAGTTTTTCTTTCGGAAATCAGAGTTTTCGTGGGCCAAATTGTGGATTAAGTTCGATTATAAACTGAAGTCGAACAGAATTGTGCGCACAAGTCGCGGAGTAATTCGTAGCGACTTTGTTAGTCGGAATCGTTAGCCGTGAGACTAATAAAATCGAGTAGTGATTAAGTGCTAGTGCGTTTTCGTTTACCACACCAGTCGCCCCAGTTTGGCTGCAGTGAGCAAGGGACTCGACAAGTACGGAAATCACGTCCGCATTGGCTGACCCCACGGAGCCCAGGTAAATGCCGTGCCCCAGCAGAATTTTATTGTAATTCCCGCGAAAGTCCGGCGCGCAGTTAATCCCCCCCGGTCGCATTAATTCCATCACCCCAGGTGATTATCCGCGGCAAATAGCTAAGGCAATAAATAAACAAAGGCACAGACGCGGAGTGCCGAAATCAGCCGCTTGTCCTTCAGCAGGCTCCAAATCGAGATCAGCTGCGGTGCCGGGAGCTCCGCCGGCAGGGCCCCCTGTCATCCTTCGCAACATCCCAGTGTTGCGGCAACTTGACCTACTTTAGCCCAACACCGAGCTGCGCGTGGGGAAACTTGCGTGCCGAGCTAAGTCTGTCAGCAGTCAGTGGGCAGGGTTGCCAGATTGCTTCGCCGGCCGAGTTTCGGAGTTTCTGCCTCCAATTTTATTTCGCCACCAAAATTTTAAGAGTCTCCCTCTCGGACTAATTCCCATCGGTTTAATAAATTAAACCGAGGGCGCTTCGGTAACATTTGTTGTCAGGTGCAGGACATTTTTGAGCATTATTTTATTGGATTGCCCTTTACCATTTAATGTTTCAATACTAACTTCTCCAGTGCTTGTTACAGTTAGTATTTTGTTGTTTGCAACTTTTATGTTTGGTATTAATGGCAACGTTTCATTCATTAGTAAGTGACCATGTCTTGTCATATGCATTGTAGCTCCGGAGTCGATGTACCATGCGGAATTATTATTATCAGAGGCGGTAAGAAAAGCAGCAGCATAAGAATTATTTGGTTTTGGAGCATTTTTACCTTTTGTTTGGATCTGCATTCTGGACTCTTGTGACCATATTTATTGCACTGATAGCATCTTGGACCTTTTGTAAACTTCTTTTTCACATTCTGGGTTTTTTGAAAACTATTTCTTGTGATAAATGCGGAGCTATTGCTATCAGTTTTCACTTCTTGAAGTAACTTTGTCTTTATAGAGTCTGCATTGATCTTCATTCCTGAGCTTTCGATAGCTAATATCATTGGCTTGTAAGACTCTGGTAGACCTGAGAGCAGCATTGTTCCTAGCCATTCGTCGTCAACCGAGAAGCCGATATTTCTCAACTTGTGTGCTGTGGACATTATTTTGGTGACATATTCTTCAATATTTTCACTGCCGGAGAGCATGGTGTTGCACAGATCACGTAGTAAACCTACTCTGCGTGTAAGCCCTGAATCGTCAAAAGCTCGTCTCAGATTGTCCCAGACTTCTTTGGCCGTTTCGGCTTCCTGTATGTGCACATAATTAACTGGGTCGACAAGTAAGATTATTTTTGTTTTAGCCTTTGTATCTCTCTTCTGATTTTTGCATTCGGCTTCTACGCAGTCCCATAACTTTTCGTGTTGCAGATATGTTTTTATTGCAAATTGCCATGTGGCATAATTGTCGCGACCAGTTAATTTTTCTATAAGTGCTAATTGATTGCTTCCCGACATTTTAAGTTTTTTTTTTTTTTTATTAAACTTTTGCAGAAATGTCGGTTTCGTTTTTTTTTCACCTTTTAAACGGGATTACTCTGATTGACTCTCTTTTAACAATTTTTATTAATTAGGCAGTCTGGGCCCATAACCTGTTAATGTTTGTTAAAGTTTTATTATTGAGAATTAACACCATACACGTTTACAATCAAAATTACACAGCAAAGATTAATTCTCTATTCGTCAAGAAAAACAAAATAAGGCAGAGGTAACTTAAATTATAAATTAACAGTGCTAAAGTAAAAGGCTACTAATTTAAATATTCAACAGTTGATCGCGATTTTATAATCACTCCGTCTTGTATTTATTATACACCGTTCACTCGGTACCTCGAAAGCCTATTCGCACAATTTATTAACAAATCTCTAATTCCACTTTCTACTTTTAGCCCGTCTAGAACACTAGTTCACCCAAGATGTCTGCTCTCACTTACGTTCACGATGATCATGGCAGCTTTCCGGCCTTGACCTGCTGGGGGCCGTTCCGATTGCAGGCGGTACTAAAAATTTCCTGTAAGTAATGCCTAATGAGAATGACAAACTTGTTCGAAAATTAAAGCTTCGTCTCTCTTTTTATTTTTTAGTGGCAGGAGCTGTGGGGTGTAGTGTGCTCCACAGGGAGTTAGTAGTTATGTATGAGACTGTACTATAGCTTTAAGTCATTAGCCCAATAGATAGGTTCAGCTACGCCATCTGCGCCGCGATAGTGGAACTACACGAGAGGCATCACCAGGTCACACTCAACGCCATGATAATCAGCGCCCACTTTGGGGAGGCCATGCCGACTGTCAGCGGTGGCGCTCACTTAGTCGTGCCAGATGTACACAGCTAGACTTCCGGCATCTTCGCAACATTCACTTCTCGTGATCCAGCCGCCATAGATGGAAGTGCGCACACAACGTGAGAAGCAAGTGTGCAAGGAGTTTAAAGTGAATAAATATAAAAGAAATAAAGAATAGAGAAAGTAAAGGAAGGACAGAAGTTAAGGAAATTACAAAACCCCAGAAAATAGTGGAGAAGGTGTCCATCACCGGAACAAACGAGGAGGGCAGGTAAGCCGACGGCCACAATTTTACTATAACTTTGTCTCGCCGGAAAAAATAGTACAATATAATCGTCCTAAGGGTGGGATCCACGACACACGATCCACGATCTACAACCTGCTATCTGCGATCTCAGGATTCACGATCTGAGAATCTCGGGATTTCACGAGTGCACCATTTCACCAGTTCCCCATTTCATCATTTCTGCGTTTCATCAATCTTCATTAACGCCGAGGCTCTTACCGCCGGAGATATTTCATCAGCGAAATATACCTCATCAAGATATTCCCCGTCATCTCAGCTACACCCGGGAAGTTAACCAGGGTTGGGGCGGCAACTTCTAATGCGTCTCACGGGATCATCAGGTGCTCGTCGAACTCGAGGAGTCGCTTCAAGGTCAGCCGGTCAGCCGATGGTCACCGATCTGTACCAGCGACGCTGTTCATCAGATGCAGCCCATTTTCAACGCCAAATAAAAGAAGTCTTCAGCCATCACCTTCATCACTTCATAACCCATAGATAAGTACCCGTAGTTATTAATTCTTTAGTTCTGCTAAGTAGTTAGTTGTTAAGGAAGATTAGGGTGGCCACCACGGATTGTAATAGCCAGAACTTGTTGGGAATTATAGAGCATTTTGAGTGAACTACTCAAGTTAGTTTCAATTGTCATCCTGGGGACACACTACAGGGGACTGTAACATTACTCCCTCCTTGAAGGTAGAGCTGCCCTCAGCTCGGTGAAATAAAGCAGGCCTCGGGATGTCCTTCATGCCTTCGTCGATGAGGCCAGGCTCCATGCTGGACCAGAGGCCCCAAGGTGAGTCAGCGCATTTGCGGTTTTTTTTTTTTTCCTTTTTTAATAATCAGCTGAAAGTCGTTGGCATTTCCGCCCGCGACGCGAGAGAAGCGGAAGACGACCGACTTCAGCTGATTCGGGAACGGTGGAGGTTTGTATGAGCGCCTCCTACTCGCTCAATCCGGAAAAAAAAAATCGCGTAGCGCGGATTGGTCAAGTGCCGTGCTCTTTTTTTTCTTTTTCTTTCCGGTTATGCTAATTGTTTAATTCAGTTTATTGTAATTTTAGCTAGCCTAGTTTTAATTCATTTCAGTTTTAGTTATTTTAAGTTTTATGTAGTTAACACTAAGTCCTTATTTTTATTCTAACGAAAATCAACCTTTTAATTCGTGGGAATTGATTTAACTTTTCAAGTCTTAATTCTCCGGCGCGTTTTCATCGCCTGGCGGAGCGAAAAAGGGGGCGAGCCGATTTCTGTGAACTACCGTGGACTTTATTGGTGGGTCCCGGGGATCTTTCGTGATCCAGTAGTTCACATCGTTAAGAATTTCGAGTACGCGGTAAGGGCCTTCCCAGTCACGCTGGAGTTTCGGGGAGTATCCTTTCCGGCGTTTTGGGTTAAAGAGCCATACCCGGTCGCCCTCTTTGAAAGGGTTAGCTCTGGCCGAAAGGTCATAGCGGTCCTTCATCGCCTCACTATTAGCCTTGATGTGGTGTCGGCTGAAATTGTGAGCGGTCTCCAGACGTTCCCGGAGGCTCTGGAGATATTCCCGGTAGTCTGCCACCGGTTCGTAAGGGGCGTCCCCGGTGAGCAGCTGTACAGGAAGTCGCAGTTCTCTCCCAAAATTTAGACGTGCCGGAGTCTGCTTCGTCGTTTGATGGGGTGCGGAGCGGTAGGCCATCATAATGAAAGGCAGATAATAGTCCCAGTTGTCCTGCTTGGTGCTCGTGAATTTTGACAAGGCACCTGGCACGGTCCGGTTGAATCTCTCCACCATTCCGTCGGACTGAGGCTGCAGGGGGGTCGTTCTCGTCTTCTCGATGCCGAATTTCCTCATGACCTCCTGAAAGACTTCGGACTCGAAGTTGCGCCCTTGGTCGGAATGGAGCTGTAAGGGCATTCCAAACTCGAGAAAACATGCTCGATTAGGGCGTCGGCTACATTTTCGGCGGAAAAGGTTTTCAATGGCATCGCCTCTGGCCATTTCGAAAAATAGTGGACGCACAAGAGGATGTAGCGATATCCGTGGGGAACCGTAGGCGGTAGGGGTCCTAGGATGTCGACAGCTACTCTCTCGAACGGCGCGCCAACGTTGTACAGCTGGAGCTTGGCTCTGTTTTTTGGAGGGGCTCCCTTTCGTTGCTGACGTTGCTACAGCTGCGGACGAAGTACTTGATATCGTTGCTGCTGCCGATCCAATAGTAGTTCTGTCTCACCTTGGCAATGGTCTTATCAAGCCCTAGGTGACCTCCAGCCGGGCTGCTGTGGCAATGTTGGATAATGGCCAACTGCTTCACGTCAGGAACAACTATTTGGGCTGTTTCGGTGGTGCTATTGGGACAACTACGATATAAGACGTGGAGAAGAGGGCCCAATAGGCCTTTACGGTGGGAGGTAAGTCCGAAATATTGACTCTGTCCGGTTTTTCTCCATCCTTGACCCACTGTTTCACTACAGCAAGGTGTGGGTCGTTATCCTGGAGGTCTGCCATGGAATCCGCGACGATCGCCATATTGGTCCTTGCCGTCTGTTGCTCCTCCTGGCGGCCGCAGTACCTACAGCTCGTGTCCGAGCAAGGGCGGCGAGAAAGGGCGTCGGCATTTCGGTGTTGGTGTCCCGGACGATGTTGCACCTCGAAGTCGTAGGCTTGCAGTCTTTCCAGCCAGCGCGCGATCTGGCCCTCAGGCTCCTTGAAATTCATCAGCCACTTCAAGGATGCATGGTCTGTCCTGAGGAGAAAGGGTCGTCCTAGTAGGTAGGGCTGGAAGTGATTCATTGCCCTGACTAAAGCAAGCAGTTCTTTGCGGGTCACGCAGTAGTTTTTCTCCGCTCTACTGAGTGTCTTGCTGTAGTACTCTACTACTTTCTCCTCGCCATCTTGAATTTGGGACAAGACTGCCCCCCAGGCGAAGTCACTTGCGTCCGTGTCTAGGACGAATTTGTCCCGGTCATTAGGCTGAGCTAGAATGGGGGCCGATGTCAACTTCTCCTTCAAGGTCTGGAAGGCCAGTTCGCTGTCTTCGTCCCAGGTAAAAGGCTGTTTCTTTTCCGTGAGTCTGGTGAGCGGCTTAGCAATCGCGGAAAAATTTAAGACGAACCTCCTGTAGTATGCACAGTGCCCTAGAAACGACTGGACTTCCGTTTTATTGGCCGGTCTGGGCCAGGTCTTCACGGCGGCAACTTTGTCGGGATCAGTAGAAAGGCCATCTTTCGAGACTACGTGTCCCAGAAATTTAACCGAGTCCTTACACAACTCGCATTTACTCGGCGATATTTTTAGGTTGGCCTGGCGAAGCTTCTGGAGGACAAGCTCCAAGTTTCTCAACATCTCATCGAAAGTTCTCCCGTGTACGATGATGTCGTCGAGATACACCAGGCAGGTGGTGTAAGGAAGGCCGGCTAGGACACGTTCCATTAGCCGTTGAAAGGTGGCCGGTGCGTTCGTGAAACCAACCGGCATGACTACGAACTCGAATAGGCCCGTTCCAATTGAGAACGCAGTCTTATCGCGGTCCTCCTCCTGCAGCTCTACCTGCCAATACCCGGATTGCAGGTCAAGGGTACTAAACCACTTGGAATCGCCCAACGCATCCAGAGTGAGGTCTATTCGAGGGAGAGGGTAGGAATCTTTCCTCGTGACCTCATTTAAGCGCCGGTAGTCCACACAGAAGCGGAGTGATCCGTCCTTCTTCTTCACGAGGACAACTGGGCTACACCAGGCGCTTTTGGAGGGCCTCACTACCCCCCTCCTCCTCCATCTCTTTCAGCAGTCACTCTGCCTCTTCCCGGCGACTCCACGGCATCCTTCGTGGCGGCTGCTTAATGGGCCTCGATTCGGCCACATCGATTTGATGTTTCGTCATCGAGGTACGGCTCAAGTCCTGTTTAGACGCGGCAAACGCGAATTTGTGTGTCGACAGGGTTTCCCACAGGCGCTGTCGTTGTTCCGCGGCCAGAGCTGGCGAGGCGCGCTGAAAAAGCTCCACAAGTCCTGGTGGAGTGTCGTTCGTTGTCTCCTGCGGTGGCGACAAGACATCAGTAGCCGGCTCGACTGTAGCAAGAGTATCGGTAGGGCTCACCTTTATTTTCCCGCCTGACGTATTTGCTACCAGAATTTTCATCATGCCGTTTTTAGATGCTGCTATCGACGGAAGGACAGACAGTTCGGCCGGACATGAGGGGCTGGGCGAAACAAGGACATCCCGTATATTATTCCGCAGTAGAGGTCGACTACGGCTTCGGAATTTGGAGGTAATTCAAGAGTGCGTAAGACATTGCCCCTATATTCTGTTGCCGCTCCTTTTTGTAAGGGTATTGTTCGCCCGCCCACGGTGAGAAGCTCCCGCCGGAGGTCCAAACTGCAGCCGTGGGTCTTCAGGAAGTCCATGCCCAGCAGGCATTCGTCTGAGATGGGAGCCACGAAGACGACGTGTCTGGCAGCAAAGTCGGCCAGGTCTATGGTGACTTCGATGGTTCCATCAACGGGGAATATTTCGCCGGAGACCGTCTGGATGCGGGCATTCGTCGGCTTCAGTCTTGTGGGTAGGGCTGATTTTTCCAGGATAGCCGGGTGGAAAATGGTTCGGCTAGCCCCAGTGTCGATGGTGAGAGGACAGCTAACTCCATTGACAGTGCCCGCGATCGACAGGGTGGACGTGACTTCTAGTGACTTAATCGAAATTGTTAGAGGGGCTTCCGGTCCCACTGATTGGTGCCCCAGTCTATCAGCGGGCGTCAGTTTAAATTTCGATTAGGTGCGTTGGCGGACGACGATGATGGCGGTAGTGGAGCCGTCGTGGCCTGTTGTGTGGTGTCAGGCTTAGCACGCAGTCGACAGCCATCTCGTTTCGGCCGTTCTTCGGTGGAGGCGAAACGACTTCCCCTAACCGGTCGCCCTTGAGGTCCGGTTACGTTGATCGCCATACTTCGGGGTTTCGCGCGTGCAAGGACGAAGATGACGGACTCTCCCTTGTCCAACGAAGGCAATGCGTGGTCTGGGTTGGTCGCGCTGATGCCTGTCATATGGACGAAGACGTCTTCCTGGGTGTCGTTGCGCCTTATAAATCCATATCTCCACTTCACCGAAAACCAGCGCACTTTACCAGTGAGTTGCCGCTCGATTATCGTGGGAGGCCACGTTGCGAGTTTTGCGGGCTTCGATTTGGGAGCAACAGGTAAGTTGTTCTGTTTTGTTGGTGGTCCACTACTTTGATGCTTTGTTTCTTTTTTAGGTGGGGAGCTCCTACGACGAGAAACATTCTTCTTCGAGGGGCCTAGACTTCGCTCCTTAAGCCTAGGCGGTCTTAGTTTCCCGAAGGCGGAGCATTATTCTGGGGGCTTGCAATTGGAGGACAGCTCGGCGGGGACGTTTGCGGCAAAGTCCTCACTCCTGTGGTTCGAGGAGGCTGGCTAGCAGGCACCCTATTAGCTCGCCGATGGGGTATTGCAGGTTCGGACGGCCGCATATATCGCCGACTAAATCTCGTCACGTCCCGGTTCGAGTACGCGAGAGCATTTTTTCGCGAGAGATCTCCGGGGCTTCCCGGAAACTCAAGTATGTAAGTCGCTGAATGTCCGTCGCATATTCAGACAGACCTTCATTGGGGCGTTGTGTTCTACCTCGCAATTGTATGTGAGCGATCGACTGCTCATGTTGGTCACTGAAGCGAGTGTGAAGGGCGTTACTTAGCCGCTCGTAATTGTCTTTTGTAGTTTCAGGGAGGGTGTCGTAGAAGACCAGAGCTGTGCCCCTGAGATAAGGCACGAGATACATGGCCTTCCACTCAGCCGACCAGCTGTTCGCGCGGCCGACAGCCTCAAAATGTCGCTTATACATCGAGCATAACTCCTTCCCGTCATAGTCCCTGGGCGTGAGGGAGATGCGTTTCGGGCCTGGAGCTGGAAGCAAAGGAGGCTGCAACGCATCTGCTACGCTGGCGTGTGTGCGCGGCTGCGCGAGGCAAGTCTTTGCCGGTACGGGCTCAAGCGGTAGTGGGGGGGGGGGGGGGGGGGGGGGCGTGCTCCAGATGAGTCGAGGAAAGCGGTCTACTTTCGAAGCCTGGAGGGCCTTGGCCACCCTCAGCGCGAATTTGAGTCAGTTCCGCTTCCCTAGGCTCCTCAAAGGAAATTAAATCAACCGCGCGCGAGTGTTGAGACGGCTCATTTCTCCTCGTTTTGTAATCCTCTTATGATCCCTGGTGGCGGTTTTTATTATTAACTCGTCAGTTTTTGGTAGCCAAGTTAATCCAATTGTTTTGATGCTGTCCTAGGATTTATTGTCAAAACTTAATTGTAATTCTTGATCTGCTTGAGGGATGTCCTTTAAGAGATAAGGGTGATTAGCACACCATTTTCGGAGGCTACATCCAGCAGATTGCAGAATCTGCTGCACTTGCCTTTGCATTATTATTGCTGTAGTAATGCGGTCCGATCCTGTGAGTAGATCGTCCAAGTGGAGGTCGACCAGTACCTAATGGAGGTCGGCCTCCATTTAAATTTTATTTAAATTTTAAATAATTTATAATTTATTGTTTCTATTTATATTTTATTTTCCCTTTCCACTTTTAAATAATTTTGAAATTTATTTATTTTTAATATTTATATTTAATTTTAAGTCTTTTACATTGTGATTATTTTCACATTAGAAGTTTACCGGCCGAAGTCAAATCCAAAACTGAACATTTCTATTTTTCAAAACAACAGAACTTCATGTCGTGGCCTACTCGATTTCCACACGAATTTCACAGCTTGCTTTTATACAAAATACAACCCCCACAGTCCACATAGAAATCACGAGCCAAGACCTCGGCCCCCAAAGGAAACTTGTCTGCTTCTTGCTCAGCAAGCAATTGAAGGCTTTTTGTAGCCAAGTAGGAAGCGCTGGTGGTTCCGTATGTGACTGTTTGTAGTTGATAGCACTTGAGTTGTGACTTGGGGTCAGTTCTCCACCATATGAGTTGATATTTCTGATCCTCTTCGTGGATTATTATTTGCCGATACATTTTGGTTATATCAGCAGTGAAAACGTATTTCGGTAGTCTGAAGCGTAAAAGAATTGAGAAGACATCATCTTGGACGGTAGGTCCTTTGGCCAGTATATCGTTCAAAGAAACATTAGATGATGTTTTGGCCGAGCCGTCAAATACAACTCGGAGCTTTGTGGTGCTACTGTCCGGTTTAATGACGCAATGGTGAGGAAGAAAGTAAAATGGCGAAGATATCTTGTTGATATGAACCGTTTTCATATGTCCAAGAGCTTCATATTCATCCATAAATTGTACATATTGATCTTTCAGATCGGGTTGTCTTTGAAGTCTTCTTTCCAGAGCCATGAATCTCTGTAAGGCGATATCCTTTGAATGTCCTAGCTGTGTAGGATCCTCCTTGAATGGTAGCCGAACTATAAAACGGCCGTCGCTGTTTCGCGTGGTAGTTTGTTTGTAGTAACTTTCAACCCGCTTCTCCGCCTGGGTTAGATTGCCTGTCGAGGCTGTAGTGTCCTCTATTTTCCAAAATTTTTCCAATTGCCGGTCTAGTTCTTCCTGGGTGCAGATTCCGCATGAAGGATTCGATTGTGTGGTCTCGCACACTTTGCCAGCTACAGTCCACCCAAAAACTGTGTTTTGTAGTACTGGCAATGTTTCCCCGAGCTTTATTTGCCCTACGGACAAAACAGAATAATAAAGCTCAGCCCCTATAAGAAGGTCTATTGAATCTGGACGATTAAATTGAGGGTCAGCAAGCTTAATGTTAACCGGGATGCGCCAATTGGACGTGTCGATGAATTGTGTGGGCTGATCTGAGATTATGCGTGGTAGTACAAGTGCCTCCAATCTGACGCTGTAACCATTGTTGATGGATTGTACTTGTATGTTGACCCTGCGTTGAGCCTGCTGCTTTCGGCTGCCAATCCCTTCTATTGACATTGATTGTGATTTTTCTTTTAACCTCAGCTGTTTGACCATTTTTTCGGTTATGATGCTAACTTGCGATCCGGAATAAAGGATTGCCCGGCACTGAATGGTTGTTCCATTCTCATTGACAATATTTACTATGGCTGTGCTGATGAGCACATGAGTTCTTGGAGTGTGAGACTTCCTGGCTGCTAGTGGCGCCGATGAATTTGTAGTCAGATTGAGATTGGAGGGTCTTGTTGGATCCTTGCCATTTGGTGAAGATTGCTTGGGTTGTTTGTTGTCAGCGGATGATTTTTTAGATGCGCTGGAGAGATGGAGCAATGTGTTGTGCTTCCGAGAGCATTTGGTACAATTGCCGGCTGAACATGAAGCCAGGTGGTGTCCCGGATTTAGGCAGATGAAACATAAATTTGTTTTCTTCACCAGACTCACCCTTTCGTTAGGTGACAATTTTAAAAATCGCGTACAGTTATAAAGCGTATGGCATTCCTTGCATGAAGGGCAGTGCGCTGCTGCGCTGACTGCAGAAGCCAGAGATTTCATTGAATGTGATTTATTGTCCGCACTAGATTTTCCCTTACTACCGAGGGCCTCAAGAGACTGAAATCGAGTATCTATAAATTCCAGGAAGTTCTTAAGTGGTTTTAATTGCCTTGGCTGCGTGAGGGATAGCTCCCATAGAGTGTGAGTGGTTTTGTCCAGCTTCTTGATCAAAATGTGTATGTTCTTTTGGGAGTAGGAAAAAAAAATGGGGAGGAAACTGAAGCACTACTTTACTACACTTTAATTTTCAATTACTCCAATTAGTTTTATTGCCAAATTTATAAGGTTGCTGATATCGATGATACGGCTGGGCTGGCTACTGCTGTTGGGCTGGTTACTGCTTTGGGCTGGCTAACTGCTGTTGGGCTCGGTTGGCTACTTGCTTCTGGCTCACTAGCTGCACAAGGCTTATCTTCGTACCGGCTCCTCGAATCAATTGTTGGTCCTCTCTTCCATCAAGAGTCGATAAGAAATCGATGATGAGATCAATAGAGCTGAGTTGCTAGACATCGGGCAGTGTTGCCGCTGAACTCCAATTTAGACAAACCCGAACATTCTGGCCCGCCTTGAAATCTCCCAGATTTCAAATTGATGTAAAGGAGAATCTGACCTTCAAATTGGTGAAGAAGGGCCTTCAGGACATCGGATACGGTTGACACAGCATTAGCGGTTTTCCTCATTTGTTGCGAAGAATTAAATATATGTTGCGACAGCATCCAGTATGATATATAGTAAGAGTGCAAGGAAGGGAATAGGTACAGAATAATTCACGGTAAGGAGTGTTACTACTAATTGCACATTTCAATATTAAACATTCAAATTTAAATTCAGTGTGAAGGAACAGGAGCAAGCATATAAAAGCAAGTTGATCCCTCAATCCAATAATATTATAATTGAATTTTACATTCATTTTTAATTACTAAATGTAATTTTTCTTACATTTGGTTTACGTTATCGTTTGACGTGTTGATCGGCAGCAAGCAGAGTTTAGTTACGGGTCGTTTTATTATCCCCTTTTGCGTTTTTATCGTTGCGACGCGGACAAGTTGGTCGCTGCCTGGATGGGTTTCAATCACTCTTCCCAAAGCCCACTGATTGGACGGGAGGTTTTCATTTTTTATAAGGACCAAATTGCCAGTTTCAATATTTTTCGAAGCTCCCAGCCATTTTGGACGTTGCTGAAGGCGGGACAAGTAATCTTGATGCCAAGCTTTCCAAAAATTTTGCTTGATTTGCTGTACAAGATTCCATCTCGTTAGTGCGGTAAATTTTATATTTGTGAGATCCTGTTCAGGAGGTGCTAGAAGAGAATCACCTATCAGAAAATGGCCAGGGGTAAGAATTTCTAGGTCATTTGGATCATCATGTAGAGGGCACAAGGGTCGAGAATTCAAGCAGGACTCGATCTGCGTTAGGGCGGTACACATTTCCTCATAAGTCAGCGGAACATTTCCTACGACCCTTTTCAAATGATGCTTAATGGACTTCACTCCCGCCTCCCACAAACCTCCAAAATGAGGGGAACCTGGCGGTATAAAATGCCAATCTATTCCATAAACACTATACATTGCAGAGGCTGTTCGAGTACCTTCATTATAAGCTCTTTTGACCTCCCGATCTAGTTGATTTCGGGCCCCTATGAAAGTGGTCCCACAATCTGAATATATGTGTCCGCACAACCCTCGTCGAGCTATAAATCGTTTTAAACAGGCCAAAAATGCTTCGGTCGTAAGATCACTCACCACCTCTATGTGAATTGCTTTAGTGCATAAACAAACAAAAATTACTATATAACCCTTATAAGTCTTACATCCTCTCGTGCGTGAAATTCTGAGCTGAAAGGGTCCCGCGTAATCAAGACCAACATGTGAAAAGGGTCGAGAGGGGCGTACTCGAGGGGGTGGTAAAGCTCCCATGAGCTGCGTTTTAGTCTGGCAGGAATTTTTAAAACAAGTAACACATTTTGCGATAACATTTTTAACCAAGCCTTTTCCATTTACTATCCATATAGTTTTCCTTATTAAGGATAGGGTTAATGTTGTACCCCGATGTAAACAGACCTTATGCGTATAATCAATAAACAGCCAAGCTAACTGACTTTTTGGGTGAAGAATTAAAGGATGTTTCTCCGAATACGGGAGCAATGAATGATCTAATCGGCCACCTACTCTTAGTAATTCCTTATCATCCAAAAATGGATTAAGTGATATAATTCTACTGTTTCTTTTGAGCGTTCTTTTTGTCATTAGTGAAGCAATTTCATCGGCAAAGAATCTTTTTTGCTCATGTTTTATCCAAAAGAACCGAGCATATTCTAACTCGGCAGTGGAAATCCAAGAATTTTCAAATGCGTTGCGATGACCTGTTCTACTAATATATCTCCGCGCCAAGGCCGTGGCTTTAAGAAGGCGAGAAAGAGAGGAAAATCTGTTCAGGACCTTTGTAAAATGGGTGAAATCGTTTTTTGCATCGTGCCCGAAAAGTGCCTTAACTGGTTTGACTTCCATATTTTCAGGATGCGGATCACGAATGTAGTGCGAAGGCCACGATTCCTTTGCTTTAAGAAGCCAATTAGGTCCTTCCCACCATAGCCTGTCACTTATTTGTTGAACAGCTGAAATGCCACGACTTGCTAGATCAGCAGGGTTTTCTTCGGACCTTACGTAACCCCAAGATAATGAAGATGGAGGTAGATTGGTATGAATTTCAGATATCCTATTACGAACAAATGTTTTAAAATGGCATGGGTGTCGCTTAGTCCATGCGAGGACGATGGTTGAGTCTGTCCATAGAAAGGTTTTAACTTCTTGTGAGGCTATGGATGGAAGAAACTTTTTTATAAGCTTTGAAAGCAATACTGCTCCGCAGAGCTCAAGTCTTGGTATTGTGATGGGTTTAGATGGGGTAACTTTAGTTTTTGCAACGAGAAGACTAACATGTACCCTTTGCTTGTTTTGCACTCGAAGATAGACAACAGCTCCATATGCTTCCTCCGAGGCATCACAAAACCCATGAAGCTGTATCTCAGAAATAGTTTCTGTATTGACATATCTGGGAATCTTTACTATATTTAATTTACAGAGTAAACACAAGATGTCGCTCCATTTTTTTTCTAAATTTTTTGGAATAGGTTCATCCCAACTAATACCTCAGAGTATTTTGCTTGAAACATAAAGGAGAAGGAATCTTCTGAAGGTGTCCAAAACAATCCTAGAGTTTTTATCACGCTATCCGTATTAATAATTAAAGATAAACAGGATGAGCGTTCAGACACAGGGATGTCAGCTAGAATATTTTCAGAATTCGAGGCCCATTTCCTCAACTTAAACCCTCCGCAGCGCAAAATTGAGTTAACCTGATTTCTGCATTCGATTGCTTTCTCTATAGTGTCACTTCCGGAAAGAACATCATCTACATAAATGTCGGTCAACAGAATCTTAGCTCCGATGGGAAAGTTTTGTTCTTCATCCTTTGCAAGTTGATGGATGACACAAATGGCTAAGAACGGTGCACTAGTAACCCCAAAGGTCACTGTTTTCAGACGATAATCTGTCGGATACTCATCTTTCCCTGATTGCCAAGATCAGTCTTTGAAAATCTGTTTCAGATGGGTGTACTAAGATCTGCCTATACATTCTCGCTATATCAGCGGTGAAAATGAACTTATGCTGTCTCCATTCAGATAGTAAAAGGGAAATATCTCGTTGTAATGGAGGACCACATAGTAAACGATCATTCAATGAATAACCATTCGTCGATTTGCAACTAGCATCAAAGACAACTCGGGTTTTAGTGGTTAAGCTTTCTGCCTTTAAAACGGCGTGGTGGGGAAGATAAAAGACTTGATCTGACGGTTGGGAAATATCCGAGGGGGGGACCTTTTCCATATGACCCTCAATTAAATATTCCTCCAAACACTTGGTATATTCATCCCTCAGATGACTATCTGAGCCCAAGCGCGTTTCTAGGGATTGAAACCTTTTCAATGCAATTTTTCTGGAATCACCAAATTTCGATTCGCCTTCTGCTAAGGGTGTAAACGGAAAGCAAACAATGTATCTCCCTTCCGCATTTCTAGCATGAGTATCCACGAAAAATTGTTCGCATTGAGCATCTTCTGGTGTTACTTTGGGTGGACCCTCTGAAATATCTTCTATTTCCCAAAACCGAGTGATCGAATTACATTCTTTGATTTGAGAACAAAAACTATGAGCAATTCCCTTAAAGATACCCTCGGAATTACGGATGGAATCATAAGACGAGGAGGTAGAGATTTCTCCAAAAAGAATCCAACCAAAGGAGGTCTTTTGGGCAGTGGAAGTGCCTGGGTTGCCACGAATAAGACCTTCTTGGAGAATTTGTGCATATATCTCTGCTCCAAGGACCATATCAATTTTGCCGGGATGGTCGAACGAAGGATCGGCGAGCGTTAAATCTTTAATCAATTCCGGTTGTAGGGTGAATATCCTTTTGCTAGGTAAGAAATCTGTTAAAGAGTTGAGTATGGCTGCCGTAACTTCAATTGAGGGAAATTCCTTGAAATGGGGTTGAATTGTAAATTTAGCAGATGAGTGTGCTCTGGCGGTGATGGTATTTCCTAAGCCGGCAACTTCAATTGATGAATTACAACGTCTAGCTCTCAAGAGTTGGATTGCTCTTTTCGTAACGAAGCTTGTTTGCGATCCTGGGTCGATTAAAGCTCTTAGTATAATGGGGTGTTTATTGGGAGAAAATGCCTTAATTCGTAGGGTTGCGAGCAATACAAGTTTATTTTCACGTGCAAAACATGAAGTCATCGAAATGGCGATAGGGCTAGGTTTAGAGTTTTCTGACGAAGTACTGTCATTTACTTTTTCGGGACTCGAATTTAATTCATCCGTAATATGTAGAAGTGAATGATGTCGTTTTTGACAATATCGGCAAGTATTTTCACTGGAGCAATTCTTAGAGAGGTGGCTTTGAGCTAAACAATTGAAACAAACAGAATTAGAAGAGACAATTTTAGCTCTTTCACGAGGTTTCAGTTTCATAAATCGGACACATTTAACAAGTGCATGAGAGCCTCTACATAGAGGACAGGAAAATTTAGTTGAATGATACGAGCGTGTTTTTTGTTCAGCTGAACGAGGGACTAGTTTTTGATTTGACCTTTGGGAGTTGAGAGTTTCCAGCGTTCGAAAACGTTTTTCTAAAAGTTCTGTTAATTTGGGTAGAGAAGAGGTGTTGCCTTGTTGCTGCTCCCACAACTCTCGCGTGTCCGAGGGTAACCTTTCGAGCACTAAAAATATAATGATAGGGTCCCACTCATCGACCTTTACCTTTAAATTTTTTAAAGTAGCTAAACACTCGTTGGTCACATCAAGGATTCGCCGAATTTGAGGGGCAGACTCCACCGAGATTATGGTTTGTGAGAATAATCGCTTTAGCACATTATTAACGAGGGCTCTGGTATTTTGATACCTTTTAATTAAATTATTCCACGCAATTGAATAATTATCGTTAGTCACATTCAGGTGACGAACGATATTTGCTGCCTCCCCTCCTAATGATGCCTTTAAATAGTGCATCTTTTGGACAGGTGACAATTTTGGGTTTGAGTGCACCATTGAGTCAAAAATATCGTAATATGAGAGCCATGAATTATAATCCCCTGAAAAGGTAGGGATTGTGATACGCGGTAATTTTACGTCGTTGGGAATTACACTAATTTCTGGCAAAGGTGTGTCTATACTCGGAATGCCACTAACATTTTCATTTACAACGGGGGTTGGGCGATGCTCTAATGAAACGTTCGATAAACTAATTAACTTGTCCTTTAAAATTCCGTGATATTCAAAGTACATGTCTTTGAACTTATCGTAAAGGGCTCCAGTAAAATAGTCGTGCTTTCGCTCTTCTGCAGAACTATAAATTTATTTATCGTTCGCATCGAATTCTCGACCCAAGTCCGCTAGAAACTCGATACGACCCTCAATATGACCAATACTTTCTAGCCTCTCCTTGGGTGATTTTTTTAAATTTTTTATGAAACGTTCCAATTGTTCCAAAATCACATTTTGCTCACCTACTAATTCATCCACATTCGGCATTTTTTTTTGTTTTATTTATGGGCGTAATGAGAAGAAAGTGTGTACCCGAGGTGAAACGCGAGTTATTTCGAGATGAGATCAGGACAGTAAAGCACTTCAAATTTTAATATCCTTAAATTGGGTTTTTTTTTTGAATATTTGTCCCAGCAACAGGAAGCCAAATTTTCAAGAGCGCATCGAGAATAAACTAATAAATCGAGGCAAAAAATATGAGTGACTGCCCTAAATCCAGGCAACGATCACCGCTCTAACTGGGCATTATCCGTATACGGTACCGTTCAACGTAGATCCACGTGCTACCGAAGAAAACGTTATTTTCTTATCCAACTATAGAATATGGATCGATATGGTAAATCACACTTTCAGTTAAACACTTGCCTTCTCCTCACTTCGTAAAACATATCACCAAATTCTTTTTTTTTTATTAAAGTGCAATCAGTAGTACTTACTCAATTTTTTTTTCCCTGGGATGCCGAATCCGGCTGCGAAGGACCAATGTTCTTTTGGGAGTAGGAAAAAAAAATGGGGAGGAAACTGAAGCACTACTTTACTACACTTTAATTTTCAATTACTCCAATTAGTTTTATTGCCAAATTTATAAGGTTGCTGATATCGATGATACGGCTGGGCTGGCTACTGCTGTTGGGCTGGTTACTGCTTTGGGCTGGCTAACTGCTGTTGGGCTCGGTTGGCTACTTGCTTCTGGCTCACTAACTGCACACGGCTTATCTTCGTACCGGCTCCTCGAATCAATTGTTGGTCCTCTCTTCCATCAAGAGTCGATAAGAAATCGATGATGAGATCAATAGAGCTGAGTTGCTAGACATCGGGCAGTGTTGCCGCTGAACTCCAATTTAGACAAACCCGAACAGTGTATGAGTAGAGGATCCCATTGATCCGTAGGGATTCCTAGATTTCCTAGTGCTAATAAGCACTCCTGCGTTGTGTCGTGTAACGCTTTGAGTGCTGAACTGCTTTCATTAGATGCGGATGGCTGTGAAATCAGTTTGTGAAGAAGCGCACCAACAAGAAGTCTGGTGTTTTCATATCGCCTGTTGATTACCTTTCAGGCCGACGAATAATTGGCCTCAGAAGTCGTGAAGTGGCGAATGAGCCTCTCGGCTTCACCTGAAAGGCTGGTTTTCAGGTACCACAATTTTTGACATTCCGCGATCGGTTGGTTGTGCACCAGTTCTATGAAAAGGTCACGGAATTGGCTCCACTGAGTGTAATCCCCATCAAATTTTGGCAATAAAATTTTGGGGAGTTTTATCATATTATTGGAGTGGCTCGTTGTGATTGGATTGGGCGGTGGGCTCTGCGAGTTGACGCTACCTAAGCTCATCTCCTCGTGTAGTTTAATGAGCTTATTCTGGGTTTGATCTTCGAGATCAAAGTAGGCTTCAGCATCATAGTCCCACGAATTCTGTGAGCTATGCTGCTCCCAAATTTTGTAGTGAAGACTGCGCATTTCACTCCAATATTGTTCAATAGCCTTGATCTTAACTTGGTAGTATTGAGGTGATTGGCCTGCTTCATGATGAGATAGGGCCGTCAGGAGTCGTTTTAAGTCAGCCATGATATGAGGCACTCCTGCCTTCGAATAGAAGTGTAGACGACCTCATGTCCTTGATGGGGCATTACAGTTGGAGCCGGCTTTCCTGCCTTGGGAATAGCTCCAGTATATTTGGTGGGTTGAGGAAGAGTCGCTGTTGCGCCCTCTAGATTTCCTGCGCCAGGATTTTGTTGCTGTTCTTCGGGAGCGTTTCTGTTATTATCTCGCTCTAAAGATTCCTGTCTTGATGCCATGGGGTTTTGGCATCCGTCATCCTCGCTATTTGAACCCTAGCGATTAGATGCATCTTCAGTGGTAACGCTAGCCCCTTGCAATCGTGTTATGATGTCTGATCTCATTCGCAAGTAGCCGCTTTCGATACCTTGGTAATATTCTTTCGCAAAATACGAATGTTCCACACGCTCACCAAAATCCGCGCGAATTTGGTTGTCCGTTTCTTCAAAACTCATCTAAAGTCTTTAGCTTCTTTTGGAGCCTGTCATGGGTTTTGCGGACATTCGAATCCTTGCTGTAATTCACACACAATGTTCTTATGGCTTCCCCAGTCTCCTGCTGCCGGGAAATTAGCTCCTCGAAATTCATATCGATAATTCGGAGTTTGATGAAAGTGCTTTATATATAGCAATCGAGGTTTGAAGAAATATTTAAAAAAGTTAATTCAAGTGTGTCACCTGAACCCAATCGATGATGAGATAGACGAAATGACTTAGGTGTATTACCAAAATCACTCGGAGTTCGATGCCGATGCTGGCGAAATATTTAAAATTGATTCAAGTGTATCACCTGAAATCAATCGTTGTTTAGTGAGATGTACTAAATGATTTAAGTGTATCACCTAAATCACTCGGAGTTTGATTGGAAAAATGATTCAAGTGTGTCACCAGAATCACTCGAAGTTGTAATTGATTGATAAAATGATTCAAGTGTGCCACCAAAATCACTCGGAGTTATAATAGATTGATGAAATGATTCAAGTGTGCCACCAGAATCACTCGGAGTTATAATTGAGTTATAATAAATTGATAATAATTTAAAAAAACTAAAAAACACACTTTTATCGCGCACTAAAAGGTATAAAATAATTAAATTAAATAAACTTTAATTTGTTACGATATATGCATGTTACCCTTCCCAATATTTTAACTTTATTGTAGGGTTAACGCAAACATATATTTTTTTATTCAATATGTGACGGATGATAGATATGCTAGGTAGTTATTAGTAAACTTATCACTTCTTTTATGTCCAATGAGTAATTCAAAAAATGTGGAGCGCTTTGTCTAAATTAATTAAAAGTACACATAACCAAAAAGCGCTCCACACTTTTTGAATTACTCATTGGACATAAAAGAAGTGATAAGTTTACTAATAACTACCTAGCATATCTATCATCCGTCACATATTGAATAAAAAAATATATGTTTGCGTTAACCCTACAATAAAGTTAAAATATTGGGAAGGGTAACATGCATATATCGTAACAAATTAAAGTTTATTTAATTTAATTATTTTATAACTTTTAGTGCGCGATAAAAGTGTGTTTTTTAGTTTTTTTAAATTATAATATTTTATTTTATACTTTTCAGTCTTAAAATGACTTTAACATGCTAATCATGGCATTGTCATCCAAACTAAACGTGTATGCAAAATTTCAGCTCAATCGTAAACCGGGAAGTGGGTCAAATTTAACTCCCAAGATTCCTTTACACATAAATAAAAAGCGCTCCACAGTCCGCCATATTGGACTTAGAATGACGTCACTTATCTAATCATGCATTGTCATCCAAACTAAACGTGTATGCAAAATTTCAGCTCAATCGGAAACCGGGAAGTGGGTCAAATTTAACTCCCAAGATTCCTTTACACATAACTAAAAAGCGCTCCACAGTCCGCCATATTGGACTTAGAATTACGCCACTTAGCTTATCATGCATTGTCATGCAAACTAAACGTGTATGCGAAATTTCAGCTCAATCGGAAACCGGCAAGTGGGTAAAATTTAACTTCCAAGATTTGTTTACGCATAACCAAAAATAACCAAAAAAGGGCTCCACAGTCCGCCATATTGGACTTAGAATTACGCCACTTAGCTTATCATGCATTGTCATCCAAACTAAACGTGTATGCAACATTTCAGCTCAATCGGAAACCGGCAAGTGGGTCAAATTTAACTTCCAAGATTCCTTTACACATAACCAAAAAGCGCTCCACAGTCCGCCATATTGGACTAAGAATTACGCCACTTAGCTAATCATGCATTGTCATCCAAACTAAACGTGTGTGCAAAATTTCAGCTCAATCGGAAACCGGCAAGTGGGTCAAATTTAACTTCCAAGATTTGTTTACATAGTTACAAGTGAAGCTAATAAAAGTGTGTTAAAAATGATTTAGGTGTAACACCAAACTCACGTCGGGGTCACCAAAAAATGTAGAAGAACTCTTTTGCCCTTCCTTAAGCTAGCTAAAATCACCTAAAATGTTACACTTTAACTAAGCCGACGATCAGGATGAATTAAAATGAAACTACTCGACGGACGTTCAAAATGTAAATGCTCACTTTATTTTCTCTAATCACAGCTTAAATACTAAGAGTTACTTACTAGCATAACAAAGAAAATGCTTACTTAGCTGCTCCCGTGGGAGCGCAGCATACCGGCTTGAGCGACTTGTGCTGTATCAGCGTCGCGTCAGTTATCTGATACGGGAGCAGGTAGTGCAGAGCTTTCATGCTGCGGTCCCACGGGCGCATGTAGTAAACAAAAGTTTGGTATTACTGCCGCGTCTTGCAAAAGAAGATTTGGCCTTCGGTATCGGACTGAACACTTCCATTTTCAATTCTGTGATACCATATGTTTTCACTTACACTTTACGCAGTAACAATCTAACAATTTACTTTTCTTAAAACTCCCCTGGTCGAATTTTGTTTTAATAAAGTAAACAAATTTTTCACACACACACGCTCTCTTGTTTATAAATTAATATAACGATTGTAAGATTGTTAAACATTTATCAAAATCGGTTCAGAGGTTTAGGCGTGAAAGTGTAGCAGACAGACAGAGTTACTTTCCCATTTATATATTAGTAGGGATTTAAGAAAATGCCAAAACCTTGCTGTTAACTTTCTCGTGCCCGAAAGACAGTTGTACTGACATCTTCTTCAGGCTTGGCGCTTTTAAAGATTAATCTGCCGAGAACAACGCTTGAAAATAATAAGTATTTAATGGTATGGTTGGTTGTATGGAAAGTTCCGAGAAGCTGCAATTTCTGATGATACAATTTTGGTAATTGGTTGTACATATTTTTTTGAGAAGAAGACGTCAGATTTTTCTAGATTTGATTAACGAACGGTTGCGGTGAGTGTTTTGATTAAAGCCGGGATCCCAATGTATCCGCACCGTTCCGATCCGCTAAGCTGTCAAAGTTAAAATTCGATGGTTGCTTAGAACTTATATGGCAGCTCGGAAAGGTGGTTCCAATGGCACTTACGGATCGGATCGGAACGGAAGACTTTCAACTTTTTCGGAATGCTACGGAAAGCATAACCTCAAAAAAAATTTAAATTGTCACAATTTAATGATTTTTAGTGCTCCGAGTGGACGCAGTACCCTTAAGTAAAAAAAAGGATTTAGAAGAATTTATCGAGGATATCCGAAGACATCCAGAATTGTATGACAAAAAAAATAAAAATTATATGAATACTAACTTCATGCTTCTTTGATTTTTTAGTTTTTTATATTCTTGTTATATCTTGTATAGCTCACAAAACAATTCAAAATATTTCAACAGCTTACTTCTTTCCATTTTGACACTAACAAAATTGTCAAATTTCAGAAGCATTGAAACCAGGCTTCTCAACGGAGCGGTGCGGATCGGACGGATCGGAACGGTGCGGATACATTGCGATCCCGGCTTAAGACTGAAAAAAGGGAGGACGTTGCCGTTCCTTAAAATATTTACTCGCGGTTTTAAGACTTCCTGCAAGGAGGCGGCGCCTGATAATTTGATCTATAAAAATGAGGAACCTCAAAGTTAGGGCTCCATTAGTGCGTTCGTTTTTCTTTTGTGAAATTCAAAATTAGTCAATGAATTTTAACTACATATAATGTTTTGGGGCTACAATTATGAAGCAGAGGCGACGACTTCCGAGGATACTATGGAAATCACGCCATACTAGAGGCGTTATAATTTTTCTGCATGACCGCTACCCGATTGAGCTGTATGACTCAAATTATTAAAATCTGTTGAAGTAGAAGGTTTATTACGATCGTTAGTTACACACAAGCTGTTATTTTCAGTATTTATGTTTAAAACCTCACAAACGCCCTTAAAAGCATTGTCATTAATGCCCGTTCTCCAATTGGGAGCCAACCAACTACGAACCAACCAACGAAAATGCTGAATCCCGTGTAAAGTATAAGCCCTTGCCTGTGGTTGCGCGTGCCCGCTGTCAAAACATTCTCGGGAAAATGTTTGATCTGGAGGAGTTTTTACCACTTTGGAGAGGACGAACTGCTCAATATTACTTATAGTGCTGTGCTGGAATTACCGCACACAATTTTATAAGTGCTTTATGTTATAACTAGTGCAATGGTCTTTTGACAGCCGGTAAGACAGCTGTAAAGCTGTCACTATTCTAGTACAAAATCGTTGCTGAATGTGTGACTATTACTTTTGGTTAAAAGCACACGTTTAAAAAGTTAACCAGATTGACCAAAACGAGCGAGAGAAAGGATGAGACCAATATGAAAATGGAAAGCGATGGAGCGATTTTGGTTGGTTCGTAGTAGGTTGGTTCCCAATTGGAGAACGGGCATAAATGGCACGTTATACAACTTCGAACTCTTGATTAAAATATTTATAGAAAATCGAAAATTAAACAAAGAACTTGATTCTTTGCATAAGTCGATTAATATTTTACATACATGCGTTCCTTCAAACCATAGATTTCCATTCTGAGCCTTGCCACAATTTTGTTTTATGATCAGTTGGGAGGGGGTTTTTTAAAATAAAAACTGTTTTTCTTATTTGAAAATATTCTTTTATTTTTTGAAATTTAGCATATTTATATACATTGTCTTTTAAATCCGTAAGGTATAGAGCTATAATCTTTGAAAAATTTGCGCTTCTCTGCTTTAGGCCTGTATATTTTTACTTCGGGGGTTGATATTACCTCATGATTTTCTGTGCGACGTATGTTTTGCGAAATTATAGGGATGCAGCCGTTTTCTTCGGAGTTTAATATCATATTTTCCATCGAGTCAAGATTCTCAAGTCCTGAAGTCTTATGATCTAGGCGTATACCCTTTACTTTGTTTGTTGCTTTAAATTGTTTTTCTTTTGCGTTGAAGTATTCATACGCATAATTTTTAGGGCCGCCGCTCACAAACCGCTTTATATAACTACACGTGCCAAAGCATTCCAATTCATCGGTCATATCGCCGACGAATTCTCCTGTTGGCGGGTCATATTCTTCTTCTCTGCTAACATAAATGACAGAATCGGTATCATAATATAAGGCTCGATCTCCAAGCTTTTCCAGGTAGCTGTACAGTTTTAGCCGTGCTTGCGTTGTTGTATAAGCAGCTATGCAAACGTTTACAGTCGATAAAGAGTCGGCAGCCTCTTCTTCGTAGCCCCAATTGGTGATAACCGTATCTTCATTGACCGGGAGGATATGATAGACTTCAATGGACGGGTTTGTAAACAGTGCATAAAATTCTCCCTGGTTGTTTATTATACTTGTTCTTGGCTGGTTTTCACGCTGACCAAACTTTCCCCCAAAGAATTTAATATTAATTTGGCTAAGGATCTTAATCCGGGGTTGGATGTAATTTCATGAAAATCCATCTTTACCCCTTCATTTTCCAGAAATTCGTCAATATAACGGTTCTTTTCTTCCTCAGATTGACAGCTACTCGGCCATCCCGATGCTTGCTGCTTCATTTTAATGAATTTATTCATCATGACCGTAAATAATCCACCCACGCGAGTCAATTTATCGTATAGCTCGATTTCATAGTACCATATTTCATATATTTCCAACAATTTATAGTCCTTACTTAAGGCCTCCTTAACTTCGTCAATTACCCATGTGCCTATTAATGCCCTTTCTTCGTCTGTATGAGGACATTCTTCAGACTGATTTTTCTCTTCACCACAGAGACGGCATAATGAAAACATTAGCTTATTGTTTTGTTTTATTGGTAAAACAGGGTGATATAATTCTTCTGGCGGTGTTTCGGGCAGTGCAGAAGCCCTGGATTTATTTATAATTATTTAGGGTGGATCTATTGAAAATTTGTTGTTGGTTTCACTGTTTTTTATTCAAAAAAATAATTATCTCCTATAATATTAACTATAAATTAAATCCTTAATTTAATAAAAGGTATTCGATACCCAGGGTTAGCCTGTATGAATTTTTCAACCACAAAGGTCATTTAATTCAAACTATTCACCGCCCCTGGTTTTCGAGAACGTTATTATAAATCACATTCACAGGTTGCAAATGGCAACGTACAGAAGGTTCTCAAAATCCAAATTCCTAATAATTCACAGGTTGGAAATGGCGAAGTCCAGCAGGTTCTTGAAATTCAACTTCCTAATAATTCACAGGTTGCAAATGGCGAAGTCCAGAAGGTTCTTGAAATTCAAAATCACTAAATAACGAAGTTTCATATAGCAAGTTAACATAAGAATGATTCTAAGTTATAATTTTATTTCAAGAATTAATCTACCGAAGGTTATACCGCACTAGGACAGAAAGTTTAGTTGTCACACACCTGACGTGTCAGACGTGTCTTTGGTCGCTCCTCTGTTTCTTTCACTTTTTCGCTTTCATACCTGCTTCTTTCCGCTAATTTTTCCCGCGTTGGCCTCGCTTTGTGTTTCTGTCTCGGTGGTGTCCCGGTTGTCCTGCGAAGTGGCCGTCCTGCGCTGGTCCTGGCTCCCCGTCTCGCCTTGGCTGTCATCTTCTGCCTAGAGTGCTTCGTTGGATTGAAGTTATCAACATTCCGTGTTTACCTCTCCGGATCGTCGAGCAGATACACTACCCCTGCATCATCCCGGGCTCAAACCTCTTTCGCCCGCAACAATCTGATCTCCGCACCTGCTCGCCTGCGATTCTCAACCTTTTGCGTCTTCTTTTTCTGCGCCCAAATCTTCACATATCATTATGGAAACCTGTCACATCTGCACGGACCCAATCACCAGCCCCAAAATTCAATGCATGGGCGTTTGTTATCACGTCTTCCATGCCTCCTGTCTCCATCGTGGTATTAAAATCAATCCCGAGGGCCTGATCACCTGTGATGACTGTGCTGATATTAAGCCCTGCCATGTCCTGCGTTTCCTTAGTTCCTTCGCTGATAAAATTCACAATGAGCAATCGATCATCGCTACGAAGGTCAACTCCATCCTCTCCAGCGTCGGCGGTCTCCAGCTCCTCTCCGACGACATTACCCAGCTGCTCGATAAGCTCGACAACACATTGGACTCAACCAATCTTCTTACCACAAATTCATCTGAAACTCTTTCCAGATTACAATCCATCGCTCGCAATATCTCCACTGCCCTCACCTCTATCGACGATCTGCGAGAAGGTCTTTCTGTTCACGCCCAGTCCTCGTCTCCAGCTCCGGCCCCCCTTTTGCCAGCCATCGACGACTTACGGCGTGGCCTCAAGCAACTAAAAACTGACTTCAGCTCCTGGACCAACAGCTCATCGCTCAGCCCAGACCTAGTGCGCTCACTTAGCGTCGCCCTAAAAAATCTCTTGGCCCGCTCTGCTAACTCTCCGCCCTCTACCGCTCCTCCAGAGACTCATCAGGGATCATCGTCCCCCTCTGCGGAACCTGCCTCTACCGAGCTTGAGACACAGCACCAACACCTTGATGCTAATCCTCGAGCTCCCTCAAACCCTATACCAACGATCAGCATGTTCGGCACTACTTGGTCCAAGAACGACTGGCTCAATCGGCTCTCTAAACTGCGTAACTCGAACTCCCACACCGATAAGCACCACTCGTTTCTTCTGAAAGGCGTCCCCCGCTATTCTGATTCGACCTGGGCGCGAAATTTCATCAAAAAACACTTCTCTTTTTACCCTACTAGCTGCACGAAGATTTCCTCGCCGAACCAGCCAACATGTATCCGTGTCGTCGTTCCATCAAAGTACGTCTGGCTCCTCACCGACCCCTCTCGTCGTGCCATCACCATTGCCAATGTTAGTATCTCTAAGTTTAATGACAAGTCTGTTAAGTTTATTTCTAGCTTACCCTTATCTAACTCTAGGCAAACCACACACTCTAACACTAGAGTAAAAACCAATCCCCGCACTAACACCCGCTCTAACCCTCCTCGCCCAACCACCCCTACTGGTTCGAATCAGTCCTCCCAACATCCGACCAAGCCACCCACACCCCAACCTAATAAGACCAAAGCTAGCAAGCCTCGCAGCTCTCTTCAACGCCCTACTCCCCCACTCTCCTCCCCTAACTCCTCAAACTGGCAACTTAAAGCGAGCCTGTTCCCCAACTTCCATGGCGCTACTCCCATGAAATACCCCAACTTCGTTCGCTCACATACGCTAAACCCCTCCACCCCCTCTACACCTATCACCGTCGATAATCTCTCCGAACCGGCTCCCTCCTCCCTCGCTCTCCCAAACAACGTTACCCCGATCAGGCCAACGTCGCCTTCTCCTCCCCCGTTAAATGCTACTTCTGATCCCTGTCCCACTAACCTTATCCTACCTCCTACTTCCCCCTCTTCGGCCCCGATCTCTAACCCCACTCCCACCAAACCTTCCTTTATCGACCCCCTTCTCCCTCCGATAGTTAGGCTGACAAAGCAATCAGCAGAATCCCCCGACGGCCGCTACCTGCTATCCCGCTTTCGTGAACACCGAATTTATGATAACGTGCGGCTCTATCTGGCTTACCTCCACGACAAGGCCGACCACATCTGCATTGACGGAAAAACTCGTACCAACGTCATGATCTCAATTCACCAGGAAGGCCTCCCGACTGACCCCAATGTCCTGCGCCAACTCTTCCTCAGGTACCATGCTGCCTTTGGCGTCCTTCCCCAGCAAGTTTCTGATGATCTATCCGCCTATGCGTCCTACATCAGTTCTAAACGCATCTCCTATCTCCAAAAGGCCCGCACCGACTCGAAAAACTTTTTCCGTCCCTAACCCCCCTCCCGTTTCCTCACCCAAATCCTACTCCCCTCAGCCTGGCTCTAACAGTAACTGCATCTCCCTTTAATATCAGAACGTCCGTAGTTTGCGCTCTAAAACCCGTCATGTCTTCCTAAATTCCCAGTCCTTTCCCGTCGACATCTTTGCACTCTCCGAAACTAACCTAAACGCCGGCATTAACAATAACGAATTATTCTCATTCGACTTTAATGTCTTTCGAGCTGATGGAACCGCATCTAACTCCGGCCCCTCTGGTCGCGGCGTTCTAATCGCAGTCCACAACCGACTCGGCTCTACCCTTGTTAACTCCTCCTCATCCTCCTCGTCGGGGTCATCTCCTTTCGAATGGGTCACTATCAAAATCTCTCTCGATCGCCGCTCCTTGTTCATATTATGCTGCTACATCCGTCCTGCGCAGCCTCTCCAAGCCTATGAGCATGCAGTCGTCGAAATTGACGCCCTATCCTCTCTTACTAATCCCCTCGACGACATCCTTGTCCTCGGCGAGTTCAATCTTCCCCGACTCCAATGGTCAATCTCCGATGACGAGTCCTTTTACCTCCCTTCTAACCTGTCCTCTGTCACTGAATCACTTATCATTGACTGTCAGAGCTTCAAAACCTTATAAATGCGCGGTACGCATGGCAGTCCCAATTTAGAGTTCAGGGGCTGCTCCCAGCCGCCCGCCATGCTGACAACTACGCCTGCCGAGAGGACTTGCACTCCAGCTTGCGTGTTCATTTTTGGCGACCGTGACAGGACTATTCGCGAGGAGCTGAGCCAGGGAAGCTATCTTCATCCGCCTCAATCAGCGACGCCATTAGCAAACTCGACATCATTGTGGAAGCCGGTAAGATCCATCCATTCAATATTTGTGATATTACTCGGCCAAATCAGTGCGCTAAGGACGGCGGCTCCCCAAAATTCGTGCTCATTGCGACGGGACTTTTTCTTAGAAAAGGAGTGCGGGTCAAAAAACTTTGTTGGCTACAATCGCAACTTAGGCGATAATATCATTTGTTTCGGGACTTGTTGGCAATAATTGCAACCTGAAAACAAAAAAAAAAAAAACAAAAGAAGAAAAAACAAAAACGACAAAAAAAAACAAAATTCGATAAATTCGTGGACAATTGCATAAGTGTGCGGTGCTCGTTATATTCCGGTTTGTGCGTGTCGTCGTGGCTAATTAGTTTAATTAGTTGAACATAACTAATAAATTCGAACTTAACATAATAAATTCGAAATGAGCACGAACGAGGAGGCCAGTACCAAAAAATTAGAAGAACTGAAGTCGCAGCGAGCAACCACCAAGGGATGTATAACGCGAATTAAAACAATAATTAGTACTCGAGTCGACACTTTAACGGCAACAGAGTTGGAATGTGTGTTGGGAATATTGGAGTCGTATTGGAAAGCGATTCTTTCACATCAATTAGGAATAGAGAGGCTTACACCTGATGATCCTAATAGTCAGGTTGTGAGAAGCGAGATGGAGGATCTGTATTGCGAAATAAAATCAAAAATTTTGTCCCTGATGCCAAATAAGCGCTTAAGCATAGAAGACGGTAACAGTTCAAGTTTTGTTTCCTCTCCGCATAAGCCGAAGTTGCCTCCCTTGAAGCTTCCTCAGTTCTCCAGGAAATATTCCGATTACCCAAATTTTATCGCAGTATTCAACAAACTCGTTCAATTATTTATTTATTTATTTATTTAATTAAGTCTACAGACATCGAAATCTTACAGACTAGAAAAACAAAATTTATTTTAATTCTTAAATTAGTTATTCCCAGAATAAATATTGCATTTCATTTATTGCATTTCTAAAGATTTCCCGAGGCATAGCTATATCAGCGAATGGAGATAACTTATTAAATTTAATAATGCAGTTCGTGACTGGCTCATGATAACCGTAGTTAGTTCGGTGTGGCGGCACCTTAAGCGGTGGCCGAGGTCTTATTACTTTTTCCGGTACATAAATGCAGATTGAAGATAGTAGTTCCGAGGATTTAACTTTATAGCATAAAATGTCTCTTATAAACATGGTACAACCAACCTCTCTTCTAAAAATAAGTGAAGACAAACCTAGTATTGCACAGCGAACTTTGTACGTAGGCATATTTTCACGCCAATATGAGTTTCTTGCAAGAGCAAATCTGGTAAATGATTTTTGTACTTTTTCAATACGGTCAATGTATATTTTATACGCAGGACACCACACAACAAACGAATATTCCAATATGGACCTAACCATTGTGCAATATAATGTGACTAGTGTAAATAGTTCCTTAAAATCCTTTGTATTACGTTTTATGAAGCCTAACCAAGTAAAAGCTTTCGAAATTATGTGCTCGATGTGATGACTGAAGGATAACTTAGTATCAAACCAGACACCTAAATCCTTAATTATTGACACTCTAGCAATAGAAACACTATCTATTTTATAATCAAAATCTATAAAGGCTACCTTTCGATAGAAAGACATAACTTTACATTTAGAGATGTTTAGTGAAAGGCCATTGTTTTTACACCATTCAAGAAACGAAACACAATCTTGTTGAAGCAATAGGCAGTCACTTACAGATTTAATGTTATAAAATAATTTTAAATCGTCCGCAAACATTAAATACATAGAAGACTTGAAAGCATTCGATACGTCATTAATAAACAGGACAAAGAGAAGAGGACCCAAATGACTTCCCTGAGGAACACCTGAATTGACTAGAATAACCCTTGATAGAACATTATGTAATTTAACAAACTGTTTACGACCAGATAGAAATGAGGAGATCCATTTTAGTATGCTAGAGTGGAAGCCAATTCGTTCGAGTTTCCTAATAAGCAATGTAATGTTAACTTTATCAAAAGCTTTGGAAATGTCTGTGTAGATTACATCTACTTGATCGCCAACTTCCATCGAATTGATAATGAAATTGCTGAAAATCATGAGGTTAGATGCACATGACCTTCCGGAAAAAAACCCATGCTGCTGAGGGCTTATCCAGTTACTGACTAAAAGATTCAACCTACTGCTAACTAGCGAATCCAAAATCTTAGGAATGGTTGACATTATGGAAACGGCTCTATAGTTTCTAACCTCATTCCTAGATCCCGATTTATGTATAGGCGTAATATATGATACCTTCCATGCATCTAACACGCAACCAGAGCTAAGTGAGAGATTAAATATAAATGCTAACGGTGTAGCAAGTGGCAATGCACAATATTTGAGAAGGGACGGGCAAATGCTATCAACATCTACTTTTGTACTACACTTAAGTTTTTCCAAGCATGAGTAAATTTCATCTTCGGTAAAGCCGATGCGTCCAATATCAATTGTAGTCGGGATAAGATTGAGATATTCATAGTCAGTGGGATCAATATTATCACAGTAGACCGATGCGAAAAATTCACGGAATAAATCACAGCTGGAAACCAGATCATCGGAATTAATGTTATTATAAGACAAAACCTTGGGATATCCAGTAGAATTTCGTTTACTATTAATATGATGCCAAAAGGCATTACTGTTACATTTAATCTTAGACTCAATCGACCACATATATTGACCAAACAGAAAACGATGAAGAAACTCGTACTCTCTTCTTAACCGTTTGAACTCACATAAATCCTCAGAACTACCCGTCAATTTAAACTTTTTATGAGCTTTGGTCTTGGCATTCTTTAACCTTAACAAATTTCTGTTAAACCATTTAGGATGATTATTAGAAAACTTTTTATATTTAGGTACAAAATCATTTATGCCACGATGAACAACTTCCAAAAATTTATGATACGACTGATGCAGGTCGCCTTGCATAATTAATGACCAGTCTATATTTTCAAAAAATTCATATAAGCCAGTATAGTTTGCCTTTAAGAAATCGTAGCCTACTAAAGGGGAATCAATAGCTGTACTGTAATTGTAAAAGGAGACATCCAACTCAATTGCCTTGTGATGAAAATCTAACTTAACTATAGAAGATATTGCTTCATTGATCTTACATATAAGATTGCTACTGACAAAAGCTAAATCAAGTAATTTACCAAACATGTTGTAGACATAGTTTTTTTGTACTAAATCAGAACTATTCAAAGAATCAATCATCATTTGTTCATACTCTGCGGAAACATTATGAGGTATTAAGATATCATCATCTGTGATTAATGACCACTTAACATTACATAAATTGAAATCACCCAAGTATAACATATATTCATTAACATCATAGTCCGATATAAGCGAGCAAACATTGTTAACATGACTTTTATAGATATCTGGTGATGATCCCGGAGGAACATAACTTACACATATATCAATTGTCCCTAAGGAGTTGTAAGGCTTACGTAATTTCACACATAATTGTTCTATATTTCCACTGTCATCTATGAGAGTAACCACCTCACTGGAGAAAGCCAACCTGACAGCGATGAGCACACCACCTCCACGTTCACATCCTGTTGCATGAGCAGATCTATCTTTACGGTAAACAGCATAATGATTCTCATCAAAGAGTTCAGAAGAATAAATACAACCCCTGAGCCAAGTTTCAGTTATAACAATGATATCATAATTGTTTTCAATAACGGCTAAAGAAAACTCTCTGACTTTGGTTCTCAACCCGCGAACATTCTGGTAATATATCCTTAGCGATGTAATAGCTTTATCGCATATTAGCGCATTATTTATAGAATGATTATCTACAGAATAATTGTCAGTGGAAGCAGATTGATTTACCACATCTGTATGTAACACAACTACGTTTGAAGAGTCGGTGCAACCCCTGCCTGGGAGTTTTTTTGCAAGTTAGCAAAACGACGAATAATCACACCAGCAGGCCAAAAATCAGCAAGAAGTATTTTAGAAATGATCTGATCGGGAATTCCAAGTTTAAAAGTTATAAATTTAAGCTCCGATTTGTCAGCATCCTTCTTTACTAGATGTTTACATATCAGGGAGTCGACCGGAATGTTTGCCTTTGAAGCCACAAAGTCCAATATAGCATCCTCAGTTGTATCAGGATGTAAGCGCGAAACGTGGAACCATTTATGTCTGGCTACAACAGCTAGAGAATTTTGGGCAACAGCAGTCCCCACAATCTTCATTTCCTTGCGACGCCTCTTCATCCTCACCGTGGTCCAGCCGTTGTCATCGCCTGTGGATTTCTCACGAGTGACGATGACATTCGAAGCAGCAGCATCATTAGACGAAGCGCCCAATCCGTTAGCATTGGAGTTTGATGAACCAACAGACTTTGTAAACGGTGAAACAGCTGTACTCGCACGTGACCCAGTCATTGAATCAGCTGAAGTTGCGGCCGAGGAACCAGCTGCATCTGCATATGACCCAGCCGTAGACTTCGAAGCAGATTTCTTCCGTTGGCCCCGACTATGGCCCACACTACCGCTAGCCAACGATGATTTCTCTTGCACCAATTCAGTTTTTAATTGAACAAATTCATTCCTCAAACTATTTATTTCATCAGCTAATCTTGAAAATAGTGAATTGATAGGCAAGGCATTGCAGGAGGGACACTTCCACAAAATGCACGAATTTAATTCGATTGTTTTAATGGCATCATCGGAAAGCCTCGAGCACCGTTTATGAAAAAATCGGTTACGAAAAGCACAAGTGATCTTAAATTTGTCCGACACTTCGCTAAAACACTTGCCACAATTATTGTCACACATAGTGAACAAATATTTATGAGAAAAAATTGTCTAAGAAACCTTTTATTTACGAAATTAGCGAGAACAAGCAGAACACGTCCGTATGCCACCACGGACAGTTTTGAAGCCTCCATGATGCAGATGATGATGCAGATAAATCAACCACGGAAAAATATAATCATTTATTGAGCTGTTTATCTGGGGCAGCTCTTCGTTGTGTAGAATCGCTGGGGAAGTCTGCCACAACTTATTCCCAGGCCCTCGAAAAATTAAAAGAGAGGTTTGACAATAAATGTCTCATTTTCCAAGAACATATAAAGGAGATGTTTGAATTGTCGAAGATCTCTAACGGCTCCGCAGGTCAACTTCGTCATTTGTTGGACAATGTTGGGGCACATCTCAGTGCATTACGAACACTCGGAGACGATACCGAGGTAATAGTAATAGTAATTTATCTTGTCAATAGCAAGTTGGACAAGGAGTCTCAAGCAAAGTGGGATGAGGCTATTGATTACTCTCAGTATCCAACCTGGAAAAAATGTGAGGAAGTTCTAAGCAGGCATTGTTTGTTCCTCGAAGCCACTGAAAAAAAATCTGGTTCGTCTCAGTCAGCTCAGCACAGTCAGAAACTTAAAAGTCAAAAATTCTCGTCGAATAGAGTGCCCACAGCTTTAAAAATAACGCACGCTAAATGCGCAGTGTGCTCTAATGGACATCATACAGTAACGCAATGTCCCAAATTTGCTGAATTGCCAGTACTAGAGCGTTTCGAAACAGCAAAGCGATTGTCCTTATGTATCAATTGCTTAACTAAGGGACATTCACTAAAGGCTTGTCGTTCTTCAATATGCAGAGTGTGCTCTAGACCCCATAACACTTTGCTCCACAGATTTCCTGCAAGCGGCCCTTCTCTTAGTTCACCATCTCCATCACCTATTCAGTCTAGCAGTGCTCAAATAGATCTAATACAGTCACCTGCCTCATTGTGCTCAGCTGCGCAGGAAGTGCAACCGGACATTTCAAGAGGGTATGTGTTTTTGGCCACTGCTCTGATTTTTGTAAAAGACAAATGGGGCCATTATCAGCCAGCTAGAGCGTTGTTGGATTCAGCTTCACAACTCAACTTTGTCACAGCTGACCTAGCGCATAAATTGGGGCTGAAAAGAAGACTTGTAAATTCCGATATAAGCGGGATAGGAGACACAACTACGAAGGTTCGATACGAGGTTTGTTGCTCAATAAAATCCAGGATTAATGACTTCCATGCCACAACAAACATGTATGTCCTTCCGGCAATCACGGGGTTGCAACCAGAAACCCACATCGACGTACAATTGTGGAAAATACCGCACAATATTGAGTTGGCGGACCCTACATTCTTCAAGCCGCAAAAAGTTGATGTTCTGCTGGGAGCTGACAAGTTTTTGGAATTGTTATCGGTTGGCCAAATCAAGCTTGCAGATGGCTTACCTAGGTTTCAAAAGACTCTTCTTGGGTGGATTGTGTGTGGGGCGTATTATATTAATCCATCAGTAAGGCAAGCGAACACTTTAGTTTCCGTCGTCGAATTACAACATAAACAGGAAGCATTAAGCCTACTAGTTGAAAAATTCTGGGAAATTGAGAATATTCCTATTACTCGCAATCAGTACACGCCAGAGCAACAGGGATGTGAAGAGCATTTTTTGAAGACCGTAAGAACCACTGTGGATGGTCGATTTATTGTTAGGTTGCCATTGAAGTCTCCACCTACTGTTTTGGGCGAGTCATATGAGACTGCAAAAAGGCGACTAATGACGTTGGAGCGTAAACTGGAGAGGAACCCTGCATTAGATAAAGAATATCGCAATTTTTTACGCGAGTATTACGATTTGAACCATATGGAAGCTTGTTTAATCTCAGAAATTAAAATTGATTAGGTGGCATAGTTTAAAACAAGTCCAAGAATTATGATCCAACATTTTGGTGAAACATCAGCATAAAGTCCCTTCGCACGATGCAAGCTTATCCGCCTTTGGTTTATCTATGATAAAAAACTGTCGCTTACGATCCAATTTCATCTCGCGGCTCGCATCTCGTCCAGCGTTAGTTCCCGTGCGCCATTTGAAAATATTCCCATTAAAAAATGCTGCCATAGGCATTCGGTAGCTCGCGATCTCGGGTTGCGTGGGAAGAGCCGTCGCTGCTGTCGGCCTTTATGCTGATCGTCCAATTTTGCGATAAGAAATTAGTTGATCTAATTTATTTAAGGAAGCCCCCATGAAATAAAGTAGTCCTTCTTTAGACATACTCCAAGTCAGTCGTTTCATTCATTACCCTCAGTCACCGTTGGATTTTGTGCTGCTTTTGGAATTGCTGCCAGCGCCCAGTGATTTTCGCCAAGTGTTTTTGCACCCATTACTGTGCTCAGGTTGATGCACTTGAGCACCCATCATCAGTTGTGCGGTCCAAGTACCCCACATTTCAATCTTTATTGTGCGGGAAACAAACTAGTTATCTCGCGTTAAAAACATTTTGGTGACCCCGACGTGATAGTTTGTGGTGAAAATCAGTAAACATTCCGCGTGGTTTTGTACCAAGTGATAGTGACCAGACATTTTAAAATCGAACTCTTAAGTTCGACCAGTGAACAGACTTTGTGAACCAGCGTCGTAATTTTGAACCACACCAAAAATGGATGAGGCAGCAGACAAGCAGCTGAAAATTGGAGTAGAAATTGAACGACTTATCACCAATTACCGGAAGGATTCACCAGCCAGAAAGGACCTCCAGTATTACCAAGAAAAACTACGAAAATTGGAAGAGCTGTGGACCATCTTCGAAACACAGGACAACCAGATTCGATGCGAATATTCCCAAGAGCTTCAGCATGCATATTTTGCGAAGGAGTATTATCCCCAAATAAGTTCGGCGTACGAAAAATACCAGGAGATATTTACCAGCCAGATAGCCACATTGAAAGCAGCCAGTGAAGCCGGTAACAATGTCGAAGGTGCTCCAGAAAAACCACCAACTGGGGCAATTCCCAAAGCCCCCAAGCAGCCAATTGCGAACGCCAGTGAATATTCAAACCCCGCTACAGTCCAGGACGGATCCAGGGACAAGACCAGGCCGTATGAAGCACCACAAGGGTCCCAACATCCAATTTCAGACAGTGCTGTCGGAATGGTCCGACGACAATACGGAACCATGGACTCTCTTCAACGAAATTTAACCAGACTTTCTCTAACTGAAAAACCATTCAGCCGAGCCTTTTCCGAAGTGCAGATGCAAATAATCAATCGATATTGGAACGAAATATCAACCCAACACCAGAACATTTGGGAATTCACCACTGATCCAGCCCAACTTGGATATGAGACCGATAAATTTCACCAGCTCGAAGAGACCGTTCAATCATGGTTAGTCGAGTTAACTGAAGCAAGTCGCGAGCGACCAAGAGAAACCACATCAGCCAGTACTACAGCCACCATGAAGTTACCCCAGGTAACTCTCCCCAAGTTTGATGGAGAGTACCTGCAATGGCGACAATTCCACGACTTGTTCTCGCAGATGATACACACCCAACCCATGGCTGCTTCTCAAAAAATGTGGTATTTGAAGACCAACCTGTCAGGAGAAGCCGAAAGATTGATACGTCATTTGGAGCCCACTTGTTGTCCACATCATGCCCAAAAAATTGGACAAAACCACGCACAGTCTATATGAGCAGTCGCTAGATCGTCCAAGGGAAATTCAATCAACCCAGAATTTCCTCCACTTCATAGAAATACGATTCCAAGCACTTGAATCCCTTGGCATCAAGGCCACGGAGAGCACCAAGCCCGATCGTTCCAAACCGTCATCATTTGTTTCCACAGCCAGGGAACAAAACTGCCTTCTATGCAAACAAATCAGCTGTTCTCGTGCAAACGCTTTTTATCGCAACCTCCAGCCCAGAGATACCAGATCCTCAAGGAAAACAACCTTTGCCTCAATTGCTTGAGACCCGGCCACACGGCACCAACATGTACATTGCGAGGCTGTACCAAATGTCCCAAGAAACATAATTCGCTCGTTCACTTCGGAGAAGTGTCAGCCAATGCAGGCAAACGGCAGCAAGCCACGCATACCACCAAGGCCCCTGCACTCAAGCAAGCAGCATCAGCGACCACAGCTATGCCAGAATCCGCATCTCAGCCCAGCAGCGACCTCAACCCAGCGGCACTAGCGGCCCAAGCCAACCCTCAACCAACATACGTATTATTGAGCACGGCCATGATTAACGTGTTCGACAACAAGGGTAGATTAGTCCCCTGCAGGGCAGTGCTTGATTCCGGATCCCAGCTGAATTTTATTTCGGAAAAATTGGCAAAACGACTTAAGTTGGGCCCCACAATTAATTCCCTGTGCATCGAGGGCATTGGGAAGAAGAAATTGCAAACACAGCATCGCATCAACGTCACCATCAAGTCCAGGATTAACCACCTTTGTAAAAATATGGAGGCATTCATTCTACCACAAATTACAGCCGACCAGCCAGCTTACTATTTTGATGTGTCATCTTGGAACTTGCCAAAGAATATCATTCTTGCAGACCCCTCCTTCAACCAGCCAGGCAGTATAGATTTGTTAATCGGTGCCGAGATCTTTTTCGAATTACTTCTCGTTGGCCAGATCAAGTTAGGAGACAACCTCCCCACTCTGCAACACACACTTTTCGGGTGGATAGTCTCGGGAAAGATTAACAGCACTTACCAATCCACCGCCACTTGTGGAATTTGTACCCACGATGACACTAAGCTAAGCGAAAGGGTAGAGCAGTTCTGGAGGCTGGAGGAAACTGCACCCCCGTCCACCACCATGTCACCAGCAGAGCTTGAATGTGAAGCACACTTCAGTCGCACCATGCAACGAAACAAAGAGGGACGTTTCATTGTGAAATTACCATTCGCCCAGGAACCAAGCACCTTGGGAGATTCCATGACCGTTGCTCTTACCAGATTTCACGCTTTAGAACGCAGGTTGACTAAAAATCCAGAACTTCAACAACAATACCAGGAATACATGCAGGAGTATGTGAAGTTGGGACACATGAAGCAAGTGGACATCAAAGACGTCTCCAAGCCTTATTACTTCATACCGCACCATTGCGTACTGAAACCGGAAAGCACCACTACCAAGCTTCGTGTGGTTTTCGATGCATCCAGCAAAACGAGTACCAATTTAGCACTCAACGACATCCTGTATACCGGCCCCGCCATCCAGGAGGAATTGTTCGCCATTTTACTTCGATTCCGTGTTCCACGTTTTGTATTTACGGCAGATATTACAAAAATGTATCGCCAAGTGTTAGTACACGAAGATGACCAAAAATACCAAATGATCATATGGCGAGATCGTCCAGACTTGCCTATTCAGTACTTTCAATTATGTACTGTTACATACGGTGTAACCACAGCACCCTATCTGGCCATAAAATGCCTTCATCAGCTAGCATCACAATCAAGTCGATATCCACTGGGAGCCCATGCAATCAGACATAACTTCTATGTTGACGATGTCATGTCTGGTGCAGATAGTCTAGCCGAGGTCTTGGACATACAAGATCAGTTAAGGAAGATCCTCTCCGCCGCCGGCTTCGAATTGAGGAAGTGGTGTGCCAACCACCCAACTCTACTGGAACGTATCAATTTGGAAGACAGAGCCATTCAGCTTGACCTTCAAAAAGATGACGATTGCCACATTAAAACGCTGGGTCTTACTTGGCTGCCAAAATCGGATGACTTCGCCATCAGGACGACCTGGCCAGAAGCTGAGGATCGAGTAACCAAACGAACAGTGCTATCGGATATAGCCCATCTGTTCGATCCATTAGGCATAATGAGCCCAGTTGTTGTTATCGCCAAGATATTTCTCCAGAAGTTATGGGAACTGAAGTTAGCCTGGGATGCTGCCGTCCCAATGGAGCTTCATTGCCAGTGGATAAGGTTCCGCCAAAACCTCAAGGAATTGAATGCTATTACATTCCCAAGGCACATTTTCTCGCACCAGACGCCGCAGTCAATCCAATTGCATGTTTTCGCGGACGCGTCCCAGAAAGCATATGGTACAGCAGTCTATATTCGATCCACATGTCCAGATGGAACCATCCTGGTGCGCTTATTATGTGCCAAGTCCAGAGTAGCACCATTAAAACAACCACGTTACCACGATTGGAGTTGTGTGCCGCTAAACTCGCAGCAGAGTTACTACATAGAGTAAAACGAGATCTGCAATGGAGCCAGATTCCATATTTCATGTGGACAGATTCAGAAATCGTGTTAGCCTGGGTAAATTCTTCCTCGTCTTCTTTCCACACCTTCGTCGCCAATCGAGTGTCCACAATTCAGGAGCTTACCCCAGCCTCCAACTGGAGACATGTTCCCTCCAAGGATAACCCAGCAGATATCGTTTCTAGAGGCATGCACCCTGAACGACTAAAACTGAATACCCAGTGGTTTTATGGGCCATTATTTCTCCATGGTCCGGTAACGGCATGGCCAGCCAAGGACGTCCCGACAGATATCGAACTAGAAAAGAAACACCCACGAGCTGTCCTGTCAGCTACAAGTGAACCAACTCACCCAATTACTCAGATCGACCACAAAAATTCATTCCAACATTTGCAACGTGTTATGGCCTATACTTATCGTTTCATATCCAATTGCCGTCAGCGAAAGGAGGCAGATAGATTAAAGTCATCGCTTACTGTGGAAGAATTGGATCGAGCACTCATCGCCATCGTGAAAGAGGTCCAAAACCAAGGATTTTCAGAAGAACTGAGGTCGTTGCGGAGAACTCAACAAGTACACAGCCAAAGTGTTTTGAAAACCCTAACTCCATTCATAGACAACGAAGGCATCATTCGAGTGGGAGGTCGATTACAAGCATCCACTTTGCCAGTTGATGCCAAACACCCAATGGTACTCCCATATATGCATCCCATTACCAAATTATTGATGACATTCATACATGTTAGACATGCCCACGTGGGACCTCAAGCATTGTTGGCTATAACCAGACAGAGATTTTGGCCAATTCAGGGAAAAACACTGGCCAGAAGTATTGTCCATAAGTGTGTCCAGTGTTGTAAGGCCAAACCAATATTGTTAAACCAGTTCATGGGCAATCTGCCACCAAGCAGAGTTCAACCAGCGCGACCATTTGTCAACGCCGGAGTAGATTTTTGTGGACCATTCGCTATTCATTACAAGATCAGAGGAAAACGCCCCCAGAAATGTTATGTCGCAATATTTTGCTGTTTTGCTACAAAGGCAATACATATCGAAGTAGTCAGCGACTTAACAACGGAGGCCTTTTTAGCCGCTCTCAAACGTTTCGTTAGCCGACGGGGAAACTGCAGACATTTGCATTGCGACAATGCCACCAATTTTGTCGGAGCCTGGAATCAGCTACGTGAACTACAAGAGAATATCTACTCAAATAGTTCAAAGGAGCAGATCAGCAATTTCTGTACCGCCAGAGGAATTGATTTCCATTTTATCCCACCCCGTGCACCCCATTTCGGTGGATTGTGGGAAGCAGCAGTTAAGTCGGCGAAACATTTGATGAGGCGCAGCATTGGAGGCGCGTCCACTACCTATGAGGAATTGGAAACCATTATGGTCGAAATAGAGGCCATATTAAATTCTAGGCCATTGACACCAATGTCATCTGATCCGAATGATCTTTCGGCATTGACACCAGGACACTTCTTGATCGGCGAGCCTTTAACCGGAGTGGTGGATCAAAGGGCTGAACCATTGACAGTGAAATTGCTTCAGAGGTGGAGAATGATTTCCCAATTAAAGAACGAGTTTTGGGTTCGGTGGACTCGTGAGTATCTTAGCGAGTTACAGCACCGTTACAAATGGAATCGACCAATCGAAAACATCAAACCAGGCACCATGGTCCTGTTAAAAGACGAAAACGTCCCAGTCCTGAAGTGGCCCCTCGCTAGAGTAATCAATTGTATTAAGGGACGTGATGGTTTCATCCGAGTAGCTGACGTAAAGACCAGTAGTGGAACCCTCAGAAGACCCATCCATAAGATGGCACCACTGCCTATCGAAAAAGATGATTCGGAGGACGTCGCAACATCGGATTCCACTAAAAACGAAATGCCTCCAACCCCTCCGCCAGAGCCTGAGCGAGATGAACCAGGACCATCTGGCTCACAACCAGATCCAACACCACCCAAACGAAAAAGGGAGGACCACAGTCAAGATTCCCGGCCAGGATCATCGAGTCATACCAGACGTCGTCCTCTGAACCCATGGAGTGTAGCCTTACTAGCATGCCTTATCTTACCGGTGTTTTCGATAAATATTGTTATTCAACCATTTACGTCGCAACCAGGATTGTATTTTGAAGGCATGGGCTCTGCTCATCTATTCACCAACGAATGGAGTCTGGTGGTGTTTTACAACATGACCCCATACTGGCAAGAATTTCATAATCTGGAAGGCCAGATAAACCAGTTGACCCGCATTTGTAGTTTAATGGGCAACAAATCTTCATGTATCCAGACAATCGAGAACTTCCAAACCACCGTGACACGGATTCAAGGAACCAACCAATTACTTATTCGCCAGCCGAGGACTAGAAGCAGACGTGCTCCACTCAACATCATCGGGAATATTGCCAGTTCCCTATTTGGCGTACTAGATTCAACGTACGCAGAAGAGATGAGCCATACCATAGCAACCATCCAGGGCAATGAGGAACATTTGCTACAATTGATCAAAAACCAGACTTCCATCATTGATTCTACCGCCAATTTAATGAAAAAATCACAGGATGTCATCGACAGCCAACTACGTGCGTTCAACACTCAAGTGAATAAAACCATCGCTGAGATCAATGGCATCAAACAGGAATTAAGGCAACAGCGCTACCACGAAATGTTTAACACGTTCTCCATCCATTTGATTTTGTCTCTCAACGCATACCAGAATGTCCAGGCTTCGTTAATAGACGTTATCATCGATACACACCACGGCAAAATCAATCCACGATTATTGTCTCCAAGCCAGCTAAGAACGGAGCTTCGAGTGATTAAAGAGAATTTGCCACCAATGTTGAGACTGCCAGCAAATCAGAACAACTTGCTTGAGTTATACCAATTGATGACAATCGAGGGCACGATTGTCGAGAACCAAATCATATTCAGAATCAGGTTGCCATTGTTCTCTTATGAGCAATTTGAATTACTCCGAATTGTACCTGTGCCAGTTCAGGTGAATGATACATTTGTCGTAATTGAGCCAGCATCCAAGTTTCTCATCATCAACCTACATCGAGACCTATACTATCCCCTACCAGAGCAGGAATTAGGAATGTGCCAATTGGCTAGCCACACTAGTTACATGTGTAAACAGCACCATCCGCTGTATCGAAGAGGTTCCAACCTAAGCTCCTGCGAGATTGAATTTTTGACCCAGTCGCCAAATCCAAGTACTTGCAAATTCACCACAAATCACCAGGTCGCACGATGGATCCAGTTATTAAATCCAAATCACTGGATATATGTGGTAAAGGATGAATCTAATGTCAACATCGTGTGCGGAGACGCAGTCATCTCGAAGACATTAAAGGGGTCAGGCCTACTCTATCTACCAAGTGGATGCAACATAAAGGAAGAACAAGCAACCATCTCTTCGCATAATACTTATCCCACGGTTCTCAGGAGTTCGTTCGTGACAACCAAAAATCTCACAGACATCCTAACACCATTCGAATTGTCGAAACTCACTCACCAGCCAACATCTCGCCTAGAACTTGACGCCGAAATTGACAACTTAAGGAAACAGATTAAACAGCTCCAATCAGAAGAGACGTTGCCCACCAGACACCTAGGACACGATGTACATCACTTCAGCCTAGGATATACCAGCCTGCTATTGATCATCCTCATCAGCGGCTACCTGGTTTATCGATTTGTCACCATTGACCGACCGAAGAGATCATCACCACCCATCCCATTACCACGACGCCTTTCAGCAGCCTTTACTGTGGACCCAAGCTTGACTGTTGAGCCCTTAGCTCAACGGGGGGAGGATGTTTAATCTCAGAAATTAAAATTGATTAGGTGGCATAGTTTAAAACAAGTCCAAGAATTATGATCCAACATTTTTGTGAAACATCAGCATAAAGTCCCTTCGCACGATGCAAGCTTATCCGCCTTTGGTTTATCTATGATAAAAAACTGTCGCTTACGATCCAATTTCATCTCGCGGCTCGCATCTCGTCCAGCGTTAGTTCCCGTGCGCCACTTGAAAATATTCCCATTAAAAAATGCTGCCATAGGCATTCGGTAGCTCGCGGTCTCGGGTTGCGTGGGAAGAGCCGTCGCTGCTATCGGCCTTTATGCTGATCGTCCAATTTTGCGATAAGAAATTAGTTGTTTTCATTTAAGGAAGCCCCCATGAAATAAAGTAGTCCTTCTTTAGACATACTCCAAGTCAGTCGTTTCATTCATTACCCTCAGTCACCGTTGGACTTTGTGCTGCTTTTGGAATTGCTGCCAGCGCCCAGTGATTTTCGCCAAGTGTTTTTGCACCCATTACTGTGCTCAGGTTGATGCACTTGAGCACCCATCATCAGTTGTGCGGTCCAAGTACCCCACATTTCAATCTTTATTGTGCGGGAAACAAACTAGTTATCTCGCGTTAAAAACAAAGCTGTTAACGACAATGAAGCCTCATACGTAAGATACTACATGCCACATAGCTGTGTACTCCGGCCCGATAGTTCTTCGACAAAACTTCGTGTCGTCTTCGACGCCTCCTGCGCCACGTCATCTCAGATTTCGTTGAATGGCATACTAATGGTGGGGCCAACTGATCAAAATGATCTGGTCACCATACTAATTCGATTTCGTTGTTGGAAGTTTGCCTTGACAGCAGACATACACAAAATGTATCGCCAAATTTTGGTTGATGAAGCAGATCGAGATCTGCATTGCATTCTTTGGCGAAACTTTGAAACTGGAGAATTACAAACCTTCAAACTCATCACGGTTACATATGGCACAGCAGCGGCACCATATTTAGCTACTCGTTGTCTTCAGTACTTAGCTGAAATGAATGAAACAAAGTATCCTGGTTCCAGCAAGGTTATAAAGGAAGATTTTTATGTTGATGACCTGCTCACCGGAGCCGATAGTGAACAAGAGGTCTTGCAGCTGCGGAATGAAATTCAACAAATTCTGTCTTCGAGCGGTTTCGAGCTTAAGAAATGGTATTCCAATGCAGATTCGGTGTTAAGTCAGATTCCCGAATCTCACATGGAGAAACCTTTAAAACGCCATGATTTGGACGTCATAAAAACCTTAGGCATAGCTTGGGAACCGGTTACAGACAAGTTCGTGGTTCGTGTACTCATACACTGCACCTAATAGGGATGGAGCGAGGCCAACCAAACGTACCATTCTATCAGATCTTTCCAAATTATTCGATCCGTTAGGACTGGTTAACCCATTTGTTGTAAAAGGAAAAATCTTCCTGCAAGAATTATGGCTTCTCAACATCAGTTGGGACGAATCATTGCCGATGGAATTGAGCAGTCGATGGGAACGATACTTGGAAGACTCAAAGACCATCCACACAATTCAAGTCCCACGATTCATTCTCGGTATGGAAACCACAGCTAGGATTGAACTGCACGGGTTCAGCGACGCTTCCACGAGAGCATATGGTTGCTGCATCTACATTAGAAGCATTGATATTGACGGCCACATTAGCGTTAATTTGTTGATCGCCAAATCGAAGGTAGCACCGACAAGGATAGTACGAACCCTGCCTAGCCTGGAACTGTGTGGAGCGGAACTGCTGGCGCAAGCATATCTGAAGATTAAGACAATATTTCAGAAATCCATTGATGCAGCATATTTGTGGACAGACTCTCAGATTGTTTTCGGCTGGATATCTTCCCATGCCTCAAATTGGAAGCCTTTCGTGGCTAACAGGGTGTCAGTCATACAGGAATCTACCGGTCCGGCGACGTGGAGATATGTACCAAGCAAATTGAACCCTGCTGACATGGTTTCGAGGGGGGCTACAGTGACGGAGTTAAAGGAATCGATGTGGTATGGTGGGCCTGACTTTTTGCAGCACTCAGAAGATTGTTGGCCGATCCGAAAGATCAAGCTGAGCGACTTGCCGGAAAGGAGGAAACAGAACACTGTCCTGACTTGTAGTATGGAAGAACCATTCGTAGCTAACGTTTATAAATGGAGCAGCTACACGAAAGCTCTACGGATAGTTGCCAGAATTCTGCGCTTCACAGACTATCTTCGGCGCGGAAAACGAAGGGATGAGCTTACGTGCGGCTGCATTACTGCTGTGGAAATGGAAGTTGCCATGAAGAAAATAACATGGATTGTTCAAAGGTGTGAATTTGCGGAGGAAATTGCTTGCCTGGAAAAGAGCGGTGCCGGTCTCCTCAGGAGCCCATTGCAGATTCTAAATCCATTCCTGGATGAAGAGGGACTTCTTCGCGTGGGTGGGAGATTGACAAATGCTGATCTGCCCTATGCTGCTAAGCATCCTTTGTTGCTGCCAAAAAACAACCACTTTGCCATGGCATATCTTAAATATTTACATGTCAAAAATTTTCATGCAGGCGCTCAAGCATTGGTGGCTCTGAGCCGACAGCAGGTGTGGATTATGAGTGCCAGACGTTGCGCAAGGAAGATGGTCAGAGAATGCGTACATTGCTTCAAGTACAAACCGAGGCTATCGAGGCAGTTGATGGGAGATCTTCCCAAGGCACGATTGGTCGGCGGGGGAGCGGGGGAGAGTGTCGGTGTAGATTACTGCGGACCCATTTGGACAACACACAGGATGCGTTGAAGACCTCGCTACAAAACCTACATTTGTGTTTTCGTTTGCTTCTTGTCCAGAGGAGTACATTTAGAAGTCGTTTCGGATCTGACGTCGGAGGCATTTATTGCTGCCCTCAAGCGGTTCATCGGTCGGCGCCGTCTCTGTAGGCATATCTACTGCGACAATGCTACTAATTTTGTGGGTGCCAGAAGACTCTTGGGTAAACTTAAAAACGCATTCTTCAGTCAGGATGTACAATCAGATATCAAGCACTGGTGTGCTCAGGAAGGCATAACATTTCATCATATCCCACCTAGATCGCCACACTTCGGGGGAATATGGGAGGCGGCCGTCAAGTCTGCAAAGGCTCACCTATTCCGAACTCTTCAAAACACTCTGCTCACGTTCGAGGAGCTGACGACCGTGTGCTGCCAATTTGAGGCCATCTTAAATTCAAGGCCCATCTGCCAGCTTTCTTCGGATCCGAATGATGAGAAAGTTTTAACTCCGGCTCATTTTTGGGGCCAAGCTCCACTTCACTGCGTGTTGGAGCCTAACGTAAATGAGTCTAACAGCGCTTATACGCACCGCTGGCGATGCATTTCGGCTATTCAACAACATTTTTGGAAACGGTGGGCTAAAGAATTCATGTCTAATCTACATTGCAGATACAAGTGGAAAATAGCTTCTCCAAACATCGCGACTGGTTCCATAGTGCTGGTGGCCGACGACAACCTTCCGCCTCAGAAGTGGTTGATGGGCAAGGTAGTCAACGGTATTCCGGGCAAGGATGGTAAGGTTCGAGTGGTTGACATCAGGACTCAGGCTGGAGTTCTACGGAGGGCCATCACGAAAATTGCACCACTTCCAAGACCAACTGAAGATTGAGAGTCCGGGTGCTCTCAAAGGGGGCGGTATGTCAGAGCTTCATAACCTTATAAATGCGCGGTACGCATGGCAGTCCCAATTTAGAGTTCAGGGGCTGCTCCCAGCCGCCCGCCATGCTGACAACTACGCCTGCCGAGAGGACTTGCACTCCAGCACCCGAAGGGATCGGATCAACCACTAGTGTTCAGATTAAATTGTTGAGCTTATTTTAATAAACTGTGGAATTGTGTAAAACAAGTGTTTGGTTTAACCCAATCATCGGGGCAACACGCAAAAAGCTTGCGTGTTCATTGACCATCTCTCTGACTCAGGCCTCTCCCAAATCAGTGGTGTCAGAAATCATCTAGGCAGACAGCTTGACTTAATTTTCTCCTCTAACCCAATTAACTCAAATGTTATTGAGAGTGACCTTCTTCTCTCAACTCTGGACTCTCATCACCCTCCACTCTTACTAACCTTTTTCCATGACTCTGCCACAAATTTTTCCAACCCTACCCCGTTTCCACTACAACTTTCGCCGAGCCGACTTTGAGAAACTAAAACTCCTCCTTAGCAACTCTCACGTCCTCACATCCCTATGCAACCCTCAGCTACCTATCAATAGTAGCACCAATCTCTTTTACACTGAAGTACTAAACTGCCTGTCCCAATGTGTCCCCTCTGAACCATTAAAGAACCGCTCCTCTTCCCCACCCTGGTATGATAGAGACCTTCGCTCCCTACGCAACAAAAGGAACAAATTGTGGCAGTCCTTCCTCCGATCAAGATCTGACTCTGACTATTCTTCGTTCGCTGCCACCTCTACCCTGTTTTCCGAACTGTCCGAACGTCTCTATCAGGACTACCTCAACGACATGCAGTCTAAATTGATCTCCAACCCCAAACAATTCTACAATTTCATCAACCTAAAACGGAAGTCCAATGGTTACCCCCCTGTCCTCAAACTCGGAGACGCTTCTTCATCTAATCCCACAACCATTGCTAACCTCTTCGCTGATTTCTTTAAGAAATCTTTCAGCGACCACGACTCTGCCCCTGATCCCTCCTACTTCTCTTACATGCAAAGCAGTCCCCAAACCTCCCTCGTCACTCCTGTCATTGACCCTTCTCTTGTCGTCTCCAAAATTTATGCCCTTACTGACGATTTCGACCCTGGCCCAGATGGTATACCTGCCATCGTTCTAAAGAATTGTGTCTCCCTCCTAGCCCAACCGCTCACCGCCCTTTTCCGTCTTTCACTCTCCGAAGGTGTTTTCCCCGACCTTTGGAAAGACTCATACATCACCCCAATCCATAAGAAAGGCTGCAAAAGTGACATTTATAACTATCGTCCGATTGCTAAACTTTCTTGCATCTCCAAACTCTTCGAAAGTCTCTATTTCCTTCCACTGCAAATCCATCATATCCCCTGTACAACACGGTTTTCTCAAAGGCCGTTCTACTTCAACCAACCTAACCACCTTTGTTTCTCGTACCCTCACAGCCATGGAAAATGGCGCCGACGTTGACGTTATTGCCACCGACTTCAGCAAGGCTTTCGACAAAATTTCCCATAAAACCATCACCTTCAAACTAAACTACCTTGGGTTCCCTCCCCTTTTTATTTCGTGGATCAACTCTTACCTAGACAGCCGCCATTACATGGTACGCTTCGGGTCTTCGATTTCTGATCCCTTCTTATCCAATTCCGGCGTGCCCCAGGGTAGCCACCTCGGCCCCCTTCTCTTCATTCTTGCCATCAATGATGTCGTGAACGTGCTGAACCACTCCAATATCTTGATTTACGCCGACGACATGAAAATCTTCAAACAAATCACCAACGCATCCGACTCCTCCCTGCTCCAAAAAGACCTCATCAATTTCTCCACCTGGTGCTCGATGAACTTCCTGGAACTCAACGTTTCCAAATGACAATCGATCACCTTCTCTCGTAAACGTCTCTCTAACCCCCCCAGATCGTACGTCCTCTCAGGCGAGACCATACCCTCTGTCAGCTCCCTCCGCGACCTCGGTGTAATCTGTGATCGTGAACTTAATTTCCGTTCCCACTTCGATCACATCATCAGTAACGCCAACTCTGCCCTTGGCTTTGTTAAGCGTTGGTCCAAAGAATTCTCCAACCCTTACGAGACGAAATCCCTCTACATCTTCTTCGTCAGACCCATACTTGAGTACGCCAGCCAGGTTTGGTCACCTTCCCACTCTACCACGATCAACAGAATTGAATCTGTTCAACGTAGATTCCTTCGCTTCGCGTTGCGTGCCCTCCCTTGGGCGAACCAGCTCAACCTTCCCCCATACGAAAGTCGCCTTCAATTAATCGACCTTCAACCTCTCTCCCTGCGTCGCGACATCGCCGACATCTCTTTTGTCCACCAAGTCCTTACCGGTTCCATCGACTGCCCCGAGCTCTTACAGAATATATTCCTTAATACCAACCCTCGCAACGTCAGATCCTTCCCCTTATTCCGTCTCACTAACCACCGCACCAGCTACGGGCACTTCGAACCTTTCACTCGTATGCTGCGTAAGGCAAACAGCTCCCCCGCCTTCGATTTCCACCTCGACAAACCCTCCGTTAAGTCTGCCTTGCGCTCCCCATCAACCCCATGAACGCATCCCATATTCCCCAATTCCTATCTAGGCCTAAGATTATTTATTTGTCTAGTTTAGTTTAGTTTTAAGTTTTAGCTTGTACTAAGCGAAATAAATAAATAAATAAAGCATAAAGGAAGTCAATTCAACCATGGGTCAGGGTCATTACTTCCTATTTCACTTCCTTACCTTTTCTTTTTTAGGTTCTTATCTTCCGCATATGCTGGTTCACGAAAGAGTGATTTCTAAGTCCAGCGCTGCTTCTTTTATACCGTACTTTTTGTTTGTTTTTTCAAACATCAGTTTCCATGGTTTCCGGTTAGTTTTCCATGGTTTCCAGCTTAATTAACCTTCCACACAATGTGTCATCACCAATAAGTGGATCCTGGAACATCTTCCACCTAGTGTTCTCTCCGTTGCGCATTTTCCATCTCTTTTCCACAACATGAATGTGGTTATGTTAATATAACTTATTATTTGCATACTTTTATGCTTTTATATTAGCATAGGCAAAATCCGCAAGTCGCGAAATGGTAGATTGAGAAGCACTGTACGCGCAGAAAATGTTAGTTTGAAGGATATCGGTGACGGAAAGTTTGACAGTTCGTTCGGGTGTGATTAGTGACAATTGCCGGTGAATTTGGAAAAATAAGTACGGTAAGTTGTTATTATGAGCATTTTACTCATAGTTAACATGTACTCAGCATGGAATACATTGTAGAAGTCCTTTGCGCAGTGAATTTGCTCGCTGCAAATTGCATGTTTTTTGGTTATGCTTTGTGTTGCTCCTAGGGACTTTTCTGGCCATAAATTAGGCCTTATATGAACTAAAGCCCTTTGGCTCTTTAAGCACACATATTGTGTGCATTTGAAATGTAGAGTAGCAGCTAGTAAGAATGCTTTTTTTTCTATTCTCAGGATGAACTCTGGACCCTTAATGGCGAATGGCCATCGCTGGAGGAGCACCAAGCTTGGTCCCCAAAGGTAAGTAGATAAATATTACATTGCAGGTTTAACTATAAATTGTATTTTCCTTTTCAGAACGTATGTTGAGGAAGAGCGGTAAAATTTTACATTTAATCAGCCCCTCTGTATTATTCAAATCCACTTCAGAGCACTCCTTGCTTCCAACATATAACTCCGGATGGCCGATTGGAAATTTACCATATTTACAAACCCATGGATGCAGCGAACACACATCAATATATTTAATTTTCTCGCCTGGTTTGCAATGATAGCGCATTACGGTATTTCCTGTTCGATCACCATAAAAAGCATCTCGGGGATTTAGCGGTATGTTTACCAGCAGGGGATGAACTTTTAAATAACGGATGTCTTTATTCTTCTCTAACTGTCTGCAAAAATCACACTCCCACATTTCTATTACTTCGTATCCGTAGGAGCGTAAGCGTTCGGTTTTTGCAACAGTAGCTTCGTATCTCCTGTTTAAAGTATCATCGGGGTTATCATACAGCGGAGCATCGCGATTATATGTTAAACATGTAGGATGTCCATGATAATAGCACCCATGAAATTCGAAAATTTGGTTTGTCTCTGTGCAATATCCATCTATTTTAACCCCATTTAGCACAGCCTCTCGTTGTTTAGCAGCATGGAAGATATTAATTTTACGCTGATCTTCCTCCCATATCAACCATTGCATTGCTATTTCTGACTGGTTAGCGGCTTTTCGGTATCCATTTTTTGGAATAATCCCGATAGTATCTTTCTTGAGAAAATTGCGTCTATAGACAAGGTTGCACGCAGAAGCTATGGTTGTTGCCTTCAAAAACGGCTCAATGTTGCATTCATTTACCATCAGCTTTCTAAATTTTAAACATGCTTCTGTCAAAATTTGCACGTCGCTAACACAGCATTCAACAATAGCTGCGTTTTTTGACGTGATAACGTCTTATAAATCGATGCGGCTCGGGGGCATTCACGAAAAGTTGTAACGAAGCCACTAACGTCCGGTCACGTCACGATGCTCGCACAGCATTCGAGAAAGAGGCTCGCTGGACCTCTCTCTCCCCCTCATGCGTAATCGGTCTGCTTGAAAGGCATCCTCGAAAACGTGTTAAAGAGCCTGGTCACGTCACGATGCGCGCGCAGCATTCGACAAAGAAGCACGCTGGACCGGTGTGGGCCTCGCGTCTCACTCCTACTCAAGCGTTCTTAGCGTCGGAACGTTATCACGAAAAAACTTCGCCCATATACCGACTTTACAGACAACAAATTTTTCAACGGGGTTTGTGACCCAGTTTTAACAGGAAATTTTGCATTGAATTGAAATTTATGAGTAGTTATATATGTAAACGAATCGAACGCAGCCAACGTCGACACCCCTGCTTGTGGAGAGTACCCAGCTTCCGGTCCAGCGGCACAAGCACTCACTTCTCGCCCAGACGTCGCAGAGTGAAGGTCACGAAAATCCGCCTCTATCTCAGCTGTAACCCTGAATTCGAAAATAAAGTTGTTAATTCCAAAAACCCGAGTGTATTCACTCAACGCCTTTTAACGTACATACATATTGTGCTTGCATAACGTACATATCGCTTTTACACCTCAGAAGTGGGATAACCTCAAAGACAAAATTTTGGGAGAAACGGACCACGTGAACCTCGCGGTTCGAGATATCCATCATCATCGAGTGGTAATTACCTACGCATAATGAGTGAACGCGGTGATGACGACTTGTCGCTGCCGGGAGCCGACGAAACGGTATGCGCAGAAGAAGGCTGTTATATATTGAAGAGTTATACCATTATATATATATATAAGTTACTACACATGTACTATTGTAATACCAATAATCACAGTTCAGTTAGTTAAGCAGTTGCTAACAAGACGTCCAACGAGCTAGTAGTGCCATCATGAAATAAAAGAGTTTCATCAAAGGAGTAGTGTTTTGTTCAAAGTAATCCCCAAATAAAATATAATAATAATATAACATGGCGCAGTCGAAGTGTTTTAAGATAACTGAATAAACGAAAAAAAGAAAATTTTAATACAAAGTGTTCGCGGATTAGAAAAGCACGCTACTCAGAAACTGTAAGTGAACTTTCCGCTAAAATGAGTTTAGCGCAATCATTTCGGGCACCGGGTCGGGTCCACTTACCTTCTAGGGTAATGTTAGCAACGAGTGGACAAAATTTAAAAAGCAATTTGAAATTTTTGTGATGGCTAGTACTAAAAATGAAGAATTGAGCGATGAGGTGAAAATCGCCATGTTACTAAACTTAATGGGAGAAAAAGCGCTTGAAATATTAGAGACATTAAATCAAGCGGAAGAAGATAAAACTAAATATAATAAAGTTATAGATGCTTTTGATTCGTATTGCCAACCAAAAAATTATGTATTTATTTTATGAACGATTTAAATTTGACTCGAGAAAACAACATCAAGGCGAATCGTTCGATATTTTCTTAACGGACATTTCCAACCAAGTTAAAAAGTGCGACTTCACAGATACTAGTGTACCTATTCAGTGGCGGCTCGTGGAAGTTTTCTTTGGTGGGGCTAACTACTGAAAAGGACGTAAGGTTATTTAATGAACTCATGAAGGTTTCCCATGTACCCAAGAGGTACCACAATCAGAGCGTTGAAGTGTTCGGTTTCCCTAAAAGGAATTTTACATTTCACGGGAAAGTGTTAAAATTAGAAAATACGGAATCTCTTATAGTATACTATAGGAATTTTATTTATTTGTAAAGTTCCTTTTAGGCCTATTTCACTTATAAAAACAAAATACTTTTTCATTTATAATAAATAAATAATAAATAAATTATTATATAATTACTATTTAAGAAAAAAAAAGAGACAAACAAACAACAAAACAAAGTGTTATAATAACACATATAATACGTGAACGGTCGAATTTTTTTCCTCACACTGTTAAAAATGTGGGAACTCAACTCCCACCTACGATATCAAACTCAAAGACTTACACTCCGTTTCCATATGCAGAGTTGAAATATTTTACACTCTTTTTCCTTCGGGGCTACACTCATGTTAGCCCCATTCCACTCATCCACTCATTCATTCCATTCATTTTCCTTCGGGGCTACACTCATGTTAGCTCCATTCCACTCATTCATTCCACCCCTCATTTACCTTCGGCTTCGGGGCTACACTCATGTTAGCCCGATTCCACTCATCCATTCATTTTCTTTCGGGGCTACACTCATGTTAGCCCCAAACTGAGTATTAATATAATATGTTAGAGGATAGCAGCACACATATTTAAAACCTCTCATTTCGCGGGGCTAGAAAATTTTAGCCCCTCGCGCTTAACACATTGAGCTAGAAGAGAAATAAAACCAAGAGCGAAGCATATTTGGCTGTCATCATCACCGGCTCAGTGCAGATGAGTGGCACACAACTGAAACCTTCGCTCAGCAGGGCTGATTTAGTTTGAGCCCCGCACGCAAGGAAATGCAACGGAAAAGAAGAGAAAGATATCGGAGAAAAAGACCAAGCAGCTTTGTTCTCGCTTATTTATTATTCCCTTAACCTTCGACAATTTGTTGGCTTGGGGCTGGATCTCTTTAGCCCTTTCTTATTGTACCTGCATGGAATATACGATGTTCTCTTAATAGCATAGTACAAACTAGCTAAATACAAGAGTTGCTGGCTTCTGTAGCGGAGAAGAGATATTTCTGACTTGAAAATGACTCGATTACAGTCGAGGAAGCAAAATGCATCAACTTTCAATTTGAATTTTCAAGACTAGTTCGTTTGAGAAATTTATGGTGGGGCTAAGCCCCACTAGCCCCTAAGGTAGAGCCGCCCCTGTACCTATTAATGACCAAATGATACGCGATCGCATTGTTCTTGGTATTAGTGATCCTAACGTACAAGAAAAATTGCTCCGGACAACTGATCTCAAATTATCGACGGCGATTGATATGTGTTGTGTATCGGAGGTAACACACCAGCAAGCAAAAGAAGTTCAACAAACCCAGCAAGTACATGCAGTAAAACGAGGCACATCATCATCGGGCACAAAATTGAACAGCATCCAGTCTACTTCAACCAGAGGGAAGGGTTCCGCTAACTCGGGTTCAACTACGGCGAGTACTAATAAAGCGATAAAGAACTACTCGAAATGCTCATATAGTCATAAGCTAAATTCGTGTCCGGCATACGGAAAAATTTGTAACAAGTGCGGAAAATTAAATCATTTTTCAATAGTTTGTAAAAACATAACAAATAATAAGAATAGAACAAATATTCCTAATAATAAGGAGAAGAAAAGTGCTGTTAATGAAGTTTCAAATTATAGAGAGGAAATAGATCTTGATCGTTTACAAATTGATACTGTCCGCATAACATCAATAGATAGTAATAGGGAAGGTTGGTTTGAAAGAATTAAATTTTCCAATTGTAACATAGAATTTAAAATTGATTCGGGATCAGAGGTTGATGTGCTACCTTTGGCGCTTTTTGAAAAACATTTCGCGAAATATCACAAATTAAAGCCGATATCAATTAAATTAGAAGCATCTGGAGGTCACAGTTTGAATGTTGTAGGTGCTGTGGATCTTTCTTTCACCTATAAAAATAAGAATATAAAGAATTATTTCATTGTTGCTCAAGTCGATTCTTTTCCTATTCTTGGATTAAAGACTTGCGAAAAAATTGGGGATTTTTAAACGGTCATGGAAAGTTTCTGCGATAATAGATAATAATAAAGAAACGTTTATACAACAAAATCGGGATATTTTTCAAGGGTTGGGTTGTTTCCCTGAAAAATGTAAAATCTACCTAAAATCGCAAGCAAAACCAATAGCAAAACCCCCGCGTAGATTGCCGAATGCTTTAAAAGAAAAAGTTAAAATAAAATTAAACGAAATGGAAAGAATTGGAATAATTGCAAAAACTCCTAAGCCTACAAGCTGGGTCCACAATCTGGTAGTAATAGAAAAACCAGATAAAAGCGTTCACCTTTGTTTAGATCCACGAGAATTGAATGCAAACATTCTAAGGGAAACATTCGAGATCCTTAAGCTTGAAGATTTATCTGCTCGAATAAATAATATGCGATTTTTCACGGTCATGGATCTAAAAGATGGGTTTTGGCAAGTAACACTAGAAGGAGAAAGTAGTGATCTTTGCTCTTTTAGTACCCCATTTGGATGTTATAAATTCCTACGAATGCCATTCGGTTTAAATTTCGCGCCAGAACTATTTCAAAAATTAAATACAAAATACTTTGGAGACTTGCCGGGAACATTTATTTATTTTGACGATTTATTAATTTTCGGTAGAACAGAAGCAGAACATGATCTAAATTTGAAACGAGTTGTCAATCGAGCAAAAGATCTGTCCATTAAATTCAACCCGAAAAAACTCCAATATCGACTTCAGGAAGTTAAATACCTAGGTTATGTATTTTCCAAAGAGGGAATTAAGATTGATCCTGATCGTATTAGAGCAACTCAGAAAATGCCCGAACCGCGAGACAAAAAAGAGCTCCAACGATTCCTTGGCGTGGTCAACTATCTGAGAAATTTTATACCGAGAATGTCGGAAATCACAGCACCCTTACGAGAACTGTTAAAAATTAACGTTAAATTTATGTGGTTGCAGGCTCAAACCGAAGCTTTTTGTAGATTAAAAACAATAATATCGTCCGTGCCTGTATTGCAAAATTTCGATGAAAAGGTCCCAATATTTATTCAAACTGATGCTTCTCAAAATGGAATAGGTAGCACACTTATGCAAAACAATAAGCCCGTATTTTACGCGTCGAAAGCTCTGACCGAGACGGAGAAACGTTATGCTCAAGTAGAAAAAGAAATGCTTGCAATTTTATTTGCATGTAAGAAATTTCATCAGTACATCTATGGGAAACCAGTCACTGTATTAACTGATCACAAGCCACTTGTTATATATATATATATATATATATATATATATATATATGTTATCTATATAAATAAAAATGAATCGCCAAATGTGTTGCTAAGCGCAAAACTCGAGAACGGCTCGACCAATTCAGCTAATTTTTTTTTTCATATTTTCCTTAAGGCACAAGGAAGGTTCTTATGGAGAGAAAAAACATAAAAATTGCTTGGAAAATAGTAAAAACAACACTTTTCTTTTCCCGCCAAAATCACAGAAGCAACTGTGTGCAAAAAATTTAAGTCAAAGTAACACTTTCCATGCAAAAAATGTATGTCAAAGTTTACTGAGATGATTTTACAACAAAAGTTTTACACGGAATTTCAATTCAAAAGAGTAGTTTTAGAGTATGTGGACCCATAATTTAAAATTGATTTTCCTAAAATATAGTGGATTTTGAGGTAAGATTTGGTGAAAACGAAATTTTGCAAACAATTACATTGATCAGTCATTGATTTTTAGCGATACTCGATTAGTTTTGATTTGATACACGAGGATTTCAAGATTGTAAAGTTCTCAGTGAAGAATAACAATTTCGATAGATTTCGTTCGTCCTCTAATTTCAACATTTTTAAAGGTAGTACAATAAAAGCTTTTGAACCAAAAATTAAACCGACAAAAAAGGAACTGAAAAATGAAAAATAAAATAAACCCTTTTAGTCTGAATAACTGTGCTAATAACTAAACTAATGTAAGTAACTAATTTTTAATCGGCGCCAAACAAACAAACAATTTTTCCTTTGGCGCCAACTCAAAATTAGTTACTTACATTAGTTTAGGTGCTCAGTTATTCAGACTAAAAAGGTTTACTTTATTTTTCACTTTTCAGTTTTTTTTGTCGGTTTAATTTTTTGTTAAAAAGCTTTTATTTCTCATTTTTCAATTTCTTTGTTCGTCTTTTTAATTTGTTGTTAAAAGGTTTTTATCTACCCCTAGGAGTAGAATTTTGTTTTTAAATTTATTTTAATGGGACCAAGTTAGAGGTATACCTTATATGTAATAAAAAGAGTCATCAAAATCGGACTACTCTGTAAAGCCCGCTCTACACTTAGCCCGCGGATCGCGCGGGAAAGCCGCGAAGGGCGCGAACGTTAAGAGTGAAGCCATTTCGCATATTCTTCGCGGGCTCGCGTTTTGTTCCCCGATTTTGGAACAACAGTCAGTATGTTCCATACGTAAAAGTGGACCGCTTGGCAAACTTTTAAAAGATGCTTCATTGATCATATGGGATGAATATACCATGAGTAATAGAGATCATGTTGAAGTACTAAATCGAACGCTCCAAGACCTCAGAAACTCAGGTCCTGTCATGGGTGGTGCTACTTTTGTGTTAGCGGGAGATTTTCGGCAAACACTGCCTGTAATCACAAAAGGAAAATGCGCCGATGTCATCAGAGCATGCTTAAAACCATCTCCCATATGAAGTTCCGTTAAAACTCTCAATTTACGAACAAATATGAGAGCCCATTTGAGCGACAACTACAACAACGACTTTTCGCAACGACTACTCAAACTTGGAGAAGGAAAAATTTCCTCTCCTAACACTAACAGTAGTAGCACTGAAATTGAACTTGACGATAGATTGGGCCACATAGTCCATAAATTAGAACATCTAATAGACGCAATATATCCCGGTCTTGAAAATTGATTGGAAAGAAATTATCACTGGCTTTGTTCAAAGGCAATAGAGGCACTCAGAAACGATACAGTGAATAAAATAAACTTATTTTACAGAAAACTCCCGGTCAAGTCAAACAGTATATGTAAGTCAGTTGACACGGTGTTTAATATTGAGGATGGATACAGTGCGCTATCCTCAAGAATTTTTAAATTCTTTGAGCCCTTCTGGCCTACCACCTCACGACCTTATGTTAAAAGTCGGCATTCCTATCATGCTGTTAAGAAACTTGAGCCCTCCCAACATGTGTAATGGCACAAGGCTACTGTGGGCAGCAGTGGGACAAGTTGCTTATATTCCGCGGAACCCATGATTCCGACGGATTTGCCAATATCGTTCAAAAGGCTTCAGTTTCCAGTCAAAGTTTCATTTGCCCTCACGATAAATAAGTCCCAGGGTCAAACATTCTCTCTGGTGGGCATTGACTTGAAAAAGGATTGTTTTTCCCATGGGCAGTTATATGTTGGCTTATCTCGAGTTGGAACTCCAGAAAACCAATACAATTTGATACCATACAATAGCACAACATCAAACATAGTATTCAGAGAAGGATTAAACAATTAACATACTCGCCCAATACATACTAGCAGCCAACAAGAAATAAAATAAACATAAAATAAATCCTAAATACTCAGTAGGTACTAAGAACCACACAAGATAATTTCATCACAAGTAAAAATGTTTGATGCCCTGCGAAGTGGGCACGGGTCAGCTAGTATATATATATATATATATTGATATAGGTTATGTTGTCTTTTGTAATAGTAAATTTTTCCATCTTTTAATAAATTTTAACGTCCGAACACTTGAAATACTCAATTAAGAATAGTTACATCCCTCTGCACGTTCACAAAACTGCCTGCATTAACCCAAAACACTCACTTTGCGACTTTCTATTCACGTTCACAAAACTACCTGCATCAATTCAAAAAACTGACTTTGCGACTTTCTATTTCATCCCCCGGTTTATATACAATCGTAAAAACATATAATCTGTCCGCAATGCCTCAAAAATTTAATTGGAAAAAAGAAAATCGAAAAGCAAGAACTTGATTCTTTGCGTGAGTCGATTAATATTTACATGCAAGCGTTCCTCATTATCTAGACAATGTCCTTTGTAAACAATTAATCTGCCCGCAATGCCTCAAAGATTTAATTGATAAATAAAAAATTGAAAAGTAAGAACTTGATTCTTTGCACCGGGGAAAATAGAAATTAGAAAAGTAAACAAAGAACTGGATTCTTTGCATCGGCTATTCGTCTAACTACAACAAACCAACCTCCGCAAAGTCATTATCACCCGCTCTTTTCACACCATTGCTAACAAGCTACCCACCATCATTTCATCTTCTCTGTGTCAACTCACTGTTGATCCGATATTGAATTATTCGAGCTATATATTTACATAAATACTCCACAGCTATTATGTTTTCATGCGTAGAATGCAACAAGACATTTAGCCACTGAGACAGTCTCTTACGGTATAAAAATGTAAAACACATACAAAAAATTCGTGTGATGATCAGGGGCGGCTCTACCTTAGGGGCTAGTGGGGCTTAGCTTGATTTCTCAAACGAAATTGTCTTGAAAATTCATATTTAACGTTGATGCATTTTGCTTCTCAAATGAGCGACTTTTTTATCATCGACTGTAATCAAGTCATTTTGCAAATCATAAATATCTCTTCTCCGCTACAGGAGCCAAGCAACTCATGATATTTAGCTAATTTGTACTATGCAATTAAGAGAACATCGTATATTCCATGCAGTACAATAAGAAAGGGCTAAGGAGATCGAGCCCCAAGCCAACAAATTGTCGAGGGTTGCTAAGGGAACAATACTTAAGCGAGAACAAAGCTGCTTGTTCTTTTTCTCTTGATAACTTTCTCTTCCTTTCCGTTGCATTTCCTTGCGTGCGGGACTCAAACTAAATCAGCCCTGCTGGGCGAGGGTTTCAGTTGTGTGCCACTCATACTTAGGCACTGAGCCCGTGATGATGACAGCCAATATGCTTCTCTCTTAAAAAATTTTTGGTTTTATTTCTCTTCTGGTTCAATGTGTTAAGCGCGAGGGGCTAAAATTTTCTAGCCTCGCGAAATGAGTGGTTTTAAATATGTGCGCTGCTATCCACTAACACATTGTTACCGATTTGGCGTGCACAGATAGCTGGGAAATAGGCAGTTTGGGGCTAACATGAGTGTAGCCCCGAAGGTAAATGAGTGGAGTGGATGAGTGGAATGGGGCTAACATGAGTGTAGCTCCGAAGGTAAATGAATGGATGAGTGGAATGGGGCTAGCATGAGTGTAGCCCCCAAGGAAAATGCGAGTGGAAAATATTTCAACTCATATGCATATGGAAACAGAGTGTAAGGCTTTGAGTTTGATATCGTAGGTGGGAGTTCCCGCAAATGTTTAACAGTGTGAGGAAAAAAATTCGCACCTTTATGTATTATATTATTATATACTTTATGTATTATTATATTATATACACTTTATTTTGTTTTTTGTTTGTCTCTTTTTTTTCTTAAATAGTAATTATATTATAATTTATTTATTATTCATTTATTATAAATGAAAAAGTATTTTGTTTTTATAAGTGGAATAGACCCAAAAAGGAACTACAAATAAATATAATTCCTATAGTCTACTGTAAGAGATTCCGTATTTTCTAATTTTAACACTTTCCCGTGAAATGTAAAATACCTTTTAGGGAAACTTGGTACCTTGGGTAGAGCGGAAATCTGCATGAGTTCATTAAATAACCTTACGTCTTTTTCAGTAGTTAGCCCCACCAAAGAAAACTACCACGAGCCGCCACTGGTGAAGATGAAGAAGACCAAGACCTTACGCCTGTCGTAGTAGTAGATTTTGGGTACAAAAGGGGTAGTCCAAGCACACATATCGCATTTAAAACGGTGGTCTTAAACGACTAACAACAGCAGCAGCAGCAGCATGAAGAGTTTGATTTGTGTAAATTGTGAGAAATCTTTTACAAGGGCCGATGGCTTAAAAAGACATCAAAAATATAACTGTAAGAAAACGCAAGAGTCCTCTTCAGAAACAACCCCAAAGGGACAGCAACAACAACGACTCTCAGTATCAAACCCCGAAAAATAGGCTGAACAACAACAAGCCTTGGCACCAAACCCCAAGAAGACAACACAACAATCCTTGCCATCAGACCCCGAGAAAACAGCCGAGCAACTTACTTTGAAGGCACCAGATCCTAAGAAAATGCCGAGGCAGTTTACCTTTAAGATACAATTCAATCCTACATGGGACGAAATACTACTGGGAATACATAATCAATTACCCTTTGGACTAAAAGCACAACAGTATTTATTAGAAGAGCTGTACTTTGATAAGTATGAGGAGGCCTGTAAAAAATTACTGAAAGAAAAAAGGAAAGATGAAAGTGTTAAAATTATTGCGCGGTTCAAATACAATACATCAACCAATTCAATGAAGAGTTGTTTAAAACAATAGAATTTAATACGATTTTGAATGGAGAAGACCCCAGGCAGGAGTATCTTGCCATTGTTACGAGCCCTATAACGCAGAAAATAGCTGAAATGGGGGCAGAAAACACAGCCATAATAATGCATATGTGCTTTATTAAATTCTTTTTCGAAAATCTACAACCCCTGGAATCACAAGCATATATTGAATATGTACAGATAAGTAACAGGGAGTACAAGATGGACGAAGACTGCAGGCTAACATTTATTAATGAGAAAGAAGATGAAATACCTGGCTATAGACATGTGTAAACGTGCTATAATGTATGATGACGATAAATAAATAAAAAGAATGTGTTAAAACCGATGGATGGTTTCTTATTTAAGACGCTATATTATGTGGAATTGGGTGGTTATCCTGTTTCCGGATCAGATGCAGTCTGTCTGACTAAATCAAATATTATAGTTATTATAACCCGCAAATTATTTAATTTCTTACACATAGCAGGGGATATTTTTGCCTTATAAAACGCTGAATTAGTTCTTTTATTTGATCGTTGTAAAACGGCTTCATAAGCCAGCATGATGCTGGGGTTAATACATAGTTGGGTGATTCATGTATCTACATCGCGAGACCCCGCGTAAGAATAATGTAGACTAGGCAAGTTCTTATCAATCATATTCATCTACACTTATTCAAACGGCCGGCGGTCGACCAAAAGCTCTGCTTACCATGCTATTTCGATACACCCACACTCAGCACGGTCGAAAGAAAATTGAATTCTATTTTTTCGATCGTTCAAGCGCATGTATACACAAATTAAATAACAACGACCAGAAGCCTTGATAGCCCAGTGGCTAGCATACAGGCGTCTTAAACTGCAAATCCCCAATTCGAATCCCCGAGCCAACTTGCTTTTTTAATGCGTCAAATTTCCAGCATTACCAAATTCTCGCGACAGATGGCGCTATCAAGCCACGACGTCTTACCGCCCAAGATCCAACAACTGCGTTGAGAGAGAGAGCCAGAGAGAGAAAGACAGAGACAGATATGTCTAAATTATCAGTCATCTGTGCTTGAATGAGAATTCCTTATGACGTAACTACATATTTCCAACACACACCCACAAACTACTGATAAGAAAACCACAAGGGCATCCCAAGCTCAAACTTGAATCCCCTATGACGATTTCTCTCGGCAGTCCAAAATAGGAGGTCAGCTCATTCAAAGAACGAATAATAGGTTGCACTTTAGTATTCCGCAGAGCCTTGGCGACAATGTATTTACTGAATGGGTCTGCGATCACCAAAAGGTAGGTATTACCAAAGATTATGTAAATCTTACATAATCTTTGGTATTACCAAGTCGACTTCTAGGAAAAGGTTCCAGATGATCCAAGTCTAGCACTTGAAATGGTATCGGCTCAATGTTCTCCGAGTATATGTAGTTGTGCCTCCTCCTTTCCTCCCGGCCTTTTGTTGAAACAACATTCAACGCACGAGGCAATATATGTATTTCTTTGCATATTTTCGTAACCCCGGGAAGCGAAAGTCCCTCTTGACACGCTCCATTGTTTTTTCGATTCCAAAATGACCCGAATCATTGTGGCATAACTGAACGATGCGCCATCTCACGGCCCTGGGAACCACCCACTTTATTCCTTCTTCCGTCTTTCGGGACAAACGGTTGCCCCTTAGCTCGTATTCCCAACGGATCTGCCCCGCCTGTGGAGGCTCTTCTTCCTTCTTTAAAACTCGTACGATATGTCGCAGATCAGGGTCCTGTAAATGTATTCATGTCAACCAATAATCTTGACTGACTTCCACTCTTAAGATATTTTCATATGGTGCACGGCTAAGACCATCGGAATGTTTTAGTTTGTCGGCCGATCGATGCACCATCTGGAAATCGTATTCCTGCAATTTAAGCCACCATCTAGCCACCCTGGGAATCAGTTCTTTAGTGACCTTGTTAGTACTCGCGGCGCGGCGGCGCAATCCGTGATGACCCGAAAGGGCTTACCAAGAAGATAAAAACGGAATCTCTCCAATGTCTCCACAATTGCCAGCACCTCCAATTCATGACTGTGATACTTTTGTTTCGCTTCACTACAGGAACAGCTATAGTATGCAAATGGCTTTATTTCACCCGACATTTACTCCTGCATCAATATCTGAACAAGTCCAACACTGCTCGCATCCGTGTGCACCTCATTTCGCCTATTTGGATCGTAAATCTCAATCACCGGCTCAGCGCAGAGGGCCTCTCTAAAGGCCGTTCTCCAATGCGCGGACCACACAACCACGAACCAGCCAACGAAAATGCTGAATCTCGTGTAAAGTATAAACCCTTGCCTGTAATTGTGCTTGCCAGCTGCGAAAACACAATCGGGCAAATGTTAAATGTGGAAGTTTTTACCACTTTTTAAGCGGACAAATTTATCAATTTAACTTTTAATATTCTCCTGAAACTACCGTGCCCATTTTTATAAGTGCTTCGTGTTATAATTAGTGCACTGATGTTTTGACAACCGGCGGAAAAGCTGCGGCGATGTCACTATTCTGGTACAATATCGTTGCTGAATGGGCAACTAGTACTATGTGGTTAAAACGTACCAAGAAAAAGTTAGCCAGGTCGACCAAAACACGAGCGAGAGGGAAGATGACGCCACATTCATGTGGGACGAGATGGCGCGATTTTGGTTCGTTCGTGGTTGGGTGGTCCGTGCATTGGAGAACGGCCTTAAGAGTCTCGAAAGCGTTATTTTGTTCATTTCCCCACTCGAACGGTACACCAGACTTAAGCAGGGACGTCAACGGCTTAGCGATGAGAGAATATCCCGGAACAAATTTACGGAAAAATCCGGTTAATCCCAAGAAACGTCGTATTTCTTCATGCCCATTTGTTGGAACATCGAAACACCTGACGGCCTCAAGTTTCTTTTCTGCCAGTTTGAGTCCAGGGATGCTGACCCTGTTATGTACAAAAATCCCATCCAGATTTTGGGTACATTGTATTAACAAAAATAGCTTCATAAATTGCGAAATACCTTTCAAAATTCAAGACATAACATGTAAGAAATTTGAGGTATTTCACAATAATTAAAAGCCGCAAAACGGTGACTCCTCGATTTATGATTGGGCGACCACCCGCGCGTGCACCGACCCAAGCCATGCAAACGGCAATTTATGCTGACGCGCGACATGTGCGCTGGAAAAGTACCGACGCGCGCGGTCAAGGTGATTGAAACATTGGAAAATTCCAAGGCCTGACCGGGGGACTATAAGTACCCGATCAGTCGAGGAAAAGGAAGTCTTCATTGTAGTCTTTTGTTAGAGTCTTTAGTCTTTTTGTATTCAGAGTTTTTCGGTAGTCCGTGCTGCCTCCGAGATCGCATCGAGCCAAGTACCAGCGGGACCAGACCCAGGAGCAACAACAACAAAAAGAGATGCTATTCCTGCAACGTAATAAAATCTCAATTGTTTAGTACGCACACTAGCATACATAACAATTTGGCGCAGCCGGTAGGATCAGGGAAGCCTGGTTTTTTTTTAACAGTTATAAAAACCGTAAGAGCTTGAAAAGCCTTGATCCTAAAACAAGAGTTCGAACAATTTGCTTAAGTGCAGGGTAAAACATTTTTGCCCAGAACCTGAAGCAGAAATTAGCTTCAGGAGCACACATTTCAACTAAGCAACGAACTTCAACGCTCCCGAGTAAACATCTTTAATTGCCTCTGCTTCATCTTTAGTTGCCTCTGCTCCAGGCGACGCGTCTTTTTCTAGTAAAGACAATTCGAGTGAGCTAAATAACTCTCAAACTCCTCCTAAGTTGATTCCCGGGCACTAAAACACCGTGGTTCCACAGACAAATAATAATACAGATCTCGTATGCCATGCTAAAAAGTTTCCGCATTGCAACATTTCCAATAGCCAAGTAAATTGGTCTCGTAGCCAAGTTTGTAGCTAGATTCATAACCAAGTATGTTGCGCAGCAAATCGCAGCCAAGTAAGTTGCTGGGTATTATTGAAACTTATGTCACTTGATCTGAAGGAGCGAAAGAAATGGAAATATACAGATATAGCACCGTTAGAGTAGCTAAAGAACCTATTAGGGAGCTCATAATTTATATACAACCTTTTTTAATACCGCGTAAGAAGAAGAAGAGTAGTGTCGGGTGTAGTGTGCTTGCTTATCGCGCAAGGTCCTCGAGTTCAATCCCGCCTCGCTACCTACATTTCGGTGCAACTTTTTTATTTTTCTATATATTTTTCAGCTTTTTGTGAAGTTTTGAAACCAGCTGGGCACCTTGTAAAATAAGCAAATTTCCAAGTCAATTATAAATATCGCAAATCGAAAACGGTCCGACAATAAAATCTCGCAAGTCGAAGTCCAAGAAAGGAAAAAGTCTAGTTCTGCGCGGATTAATCAAATACCAGCGAACCATTATATTTTCTCCTCGCTAATTTCTCTATGTATGCGTGAATAATCCCCATTTCCCCGTTCGCTTCTATATTTATGGGAGCGTGAATAGTTGATCCCTTTGCGCATTCTCTTTTCCTTTTCCTGCATCAGTGGGATGCAGAATATGATGGAACCATTGCAACATTGAAATTCCCTCACGCTTCACTTTCATTCAAGCCGGCGCCCACGAACACCTCGCTGCTCTCGTATCCTGACGCTCGACCAAGTGGACAAGTGCAGAGGCTCCAGCTTCGATTCATATTGCTGAAACATTTTCACCCGAACTTGTTTAAAACTGCAGAAATAGAAATGCGTTCTCGTTTTCCTACGCCGAGGTGACATCTGTACAGTTATTTGTCTGTGGTGGTACTTTATCTTTAATTCACTTTATTATCCAAGTTTTAGTCTCTATGACCGTACCGCCCGCTCGTGGTCAGCTCTGCTAAACGACTCCTCGAGTGCTTTCGATTACCGCAACTTTACACCATGACATCGGCGGTGACCCATTTCACTTAACCCGATTTCGGAGTCTAAGTGTTACAACAATCTCCTCACCCCAGCACAGAATCATAATATAAACCGTGCATTGACCCTTTCTTACAAAATACTACCCTAAATATCACAGACGCTGAGATCATTAATTCTCTCTAATATTTCTTAACGCTGAGACTTCATTACCCTAAATATCCCAGACGCTGAGACCATCTCTTTTTAATACAGCATAACTAGCTAAAATAAATCAAGAACAATGAACTGACGCTAAGTACTCAGCGCGCCACTTGACCCCAACTTTCTTTTACTGCAGAAATGCATACGTAATCTTTTTGTTCCCTTCGACCGATCTTTCTTTTTAATCAAGAATTCAACTTGGCAGTCAGTCAGAGTTTTACTTAGATCGACGCGGGTAAGGTTGTCTCGCCTTTAGCACCTTAACTTAAACCTTGTACAAGAGTATCGCAAAAATAAACAGAAAGTTTTAAAGTAAACCAGTGTTTGCATTCTCAGTTCCCTTTTTTAAAAAAGTTCGGGAGGAACTTTATTTGTGGCGCAGTCGGTAGGATACGCGTGTTATCGAAAGAAAATCGATTCCGTGTATTTTAATACTTAACGCGTAATTGACAATATTCATTGAAAGATCAGTGAAATATAGGTGAACAAAACACGGTAGTGCATCACAGAAAGATTTGTGAAGTACATAAACGACGATACTAGAACAAGCGCATAAGATATCCCGCATTAGTGATCTATGTGTAAAGCCGGCCCCACACAATGCGTGCATTCGCCAAACATTTTAAAAATTTCTGCGTCTACTTATTCGCCAAATATTTCCCTCGCCTTGTGTGAGCTCCTACACTTTCGTCTTCTTCGTCAAAGTGCATATGCCGAACATTTTCTGCGTTTACTCTTTGCTCCCACAATACTCGTTCATTCGTCAAACTTTTGCTTGAAATCACTAGCCGAATGTTTGGCACAGAGTTTTTTTCTTGATCCCAGAATGGCCAGTGTAAACGAAATAATTGCTAATGTAATAATGAGTGATTAATTGCAATTGAAAAGGTAGATAAACGAAAGAGAAGGTGGTGGATGTTATCCTTGAATAAATGCCGAAGCATTGCGAACCATTACGTTCCTCATCTTGCGTTGAGGATTTTTTGAATCCCATATAATGGGCGGACAACTTAATAAAATATTCGAATGAATATGGCACAACCCCGATAAATGCAATGCACTGCAAAACACTTTTTTCTTCATATTAAATTGATTTGTTTTGAAAAACAAAAAACGTAAATTAGACACCAGTAATAGCACAAAAACCAAATTAAAATCAGTTGTTATTATATTTATTATAAATAAACTAAAAAATGAGCGAGATGTAAGAGAAATCGATTCGTGATAACTTAATTATTTTTTATCTAGTTATGTTTATTCATAAATGTGTGGGATTGTTGGGCATTTTAATTGGCATAATTTTCTCAAAAGGTTAAAGCCTATAGGTTAAAACTGGTCTCGTTTTACAGGCGCGTATTAGCCGTCCAGTATATGAGCCGTTTATTTTGAAAGTGGCCTAAGTTAATATGTCATAAAGTCGATTTTACGTTCCAAGAATATAGAATCAGCGCACAAATGTTCGCCTCTTTCCTATCATCGGTGGGAAGCACACGCATAACGCATATTTCCCTCGTACGAGGGACGAATGTCTCCCACATACCTCGTCAAACCGCCACACACAGCAAATATTTGTGGAAATAAACGCATACGCGAATGACGAGGCAAGTCGACGCATCACGAAGTTCGGCTGGAAAGGACGAATGACAAATATTCTTCGTAGAAGCTCCCACACACCTCGTCAAGTGAGACGCATCGTCAAATGTTTGGCGAATGCACGCATTGTGTGGGGCCGGCTTAACTCTCATAACGGAGAAAAAGGAAACCTCTGACTCGGAGAAAAAAAGAAAAGCCAAACTCACAGAAGAAAACAAAAAGCGGAAGAACTATTCATCACCCGTCGACGAAATACATAGAAGGAAGGAAGGAAGTAACTACGTATCTCAGCCTGCCAATCGGAAAGGGGGAAGGAAGTAGGACCACATAAACCAACCATCTAGCCAGGGCAACTCATTACCAACACAGCAGCCAAGGAACAATATCCAAGTAAGAAGGTTATGAACAATTCAGATTTAGAAATAGATGAATATAGGGAATAAGGAACTTTAGCAGATAGTTTTAGAAGATCACTGAACAGAATTCAGGATCACATAAATTCTTTTGATTCGATCCTCCAAAATAGTTCAAGAATGGCTTCCCTTACCATTGACCCATTAAAATACTTATCCCGACTCCCCGACTTCAACGGAGACTATAACAAACTGCAGAACTTTGTTGATTTAGTAGATAGAATCCACCCTACACTAACAGCTTATGATGAAAATTCACAACTAATTTTCGGTGATATAATTAAATCTAAACTAACTGGTAGGGCTCGAGAAATAATAGATATAAATTACGGAGTAACCTCTTGGTCAGATATAAAAACTTTATTAAATCACAACTTTGGCGATAGGAAATCAGTGGACCAATTATTCGATGAATTAAGGAGTGTGACGTTCCACACAAGTAGTCAGGGAATGTATAATGAGATTAAAGATATACTAAGAAGGCTAAATGTAAAAACGAAAAACGAATACAAAAATGACCCAAACTTAGAGCAATTAATCAGAGCAAATATAAAATCAGCATTAGAATTGTTTAAGAGGAAACTACCGGAACCAATGAAATCTATATTATATTGCCGTGACCCTAAAGATTTAGAAACTGCCTTACATATTCTTTACGAATCAGGACATGCACATTATAATCCTTATTCCCAAAATCGGCAAAAATATAATTCGCCAAGACAGAACAGAAACGGAAGCAGGAATACTGATCAAAACAATGAAAGACAACCTGGAGGCAACCAAAACAGGCAGCCCCCTCGTTCACAAACAAACTCAACTCCGTACAATAGTAACAATCGTAACTCTCGTCCTCCTCCCCACAGACCAGGCAACGCGAACCAACAGCCAACACATAGAAATAATTTTTGTCATAATCCTAACTCAAGACGAAATTTCAATTCCAACACAAATAATCGATATCCCGATAATAATAATACAAACAACAGCATTCGCAGCAATAATAATAACACAAGCCAGAATCACAATGGTTACAATAATACACGAAGTAATAATATTTTTTTTTTTTTTTTTTTTTTTTTTTTTTTTTTTTTTTGGAGGGAGGGGAAATCCTTTTACGGACGGGGTGTCGGACTCCCACCTAAGTGGACTACCGACTAAAACCCCTCCCTCATGCTCCAGGAGCCCAGCCCGGGACCGTTTAACACATTCCCGTGTTGGTTGGGCTCTTTCTGCAGTCTCGCGGTGTTTTAGTCGGAGAACGTCCTCCACGTACGTTGCTACCGAGTTCCACTTTTCGTCATCTTCCAGCATGTAGTTTACCACATTATCCGGTGTCAGCTGGCCTAGTTTCTCCTCGACGTCCCTTCTCCGTTCGGCCCATCGATCACAAACGAAGAAAGTGTGTTCCGCATCGTCCCTCTCGCCTTCGCAGTACCAACATGCAGGTGTCTCGACCTTACCCATCTTGTGTAGGTATGATCGGAAGCAGCCATGGCCACTTAGGAACTGGGTCAAGTAGTAGTTCACTTCCCCGTGTCCACGATCCATCCACTGCGCGATCTGAGGTATCAGTCTCGCTGTCCAACGGCCTCTGCTCTCTGCGTCCCAGATCTCCTGCCATCTCTGCCGTGTGCGGGTGCGCTCTTCTGCACTCGCCTGTGCCCGGCCAACCTCGGCTTTCCTCTCGTACACCGCCTTTCGCTCCATGGCCAGCATCCCGATGGGGATCATTCCGGCAATCACTAGCGCTGCCGGCTCGGAGACGGTGCGATAGGCGCAGGATACCCTGAGAGCACTTCTCCGCTGCACCGATGCCATACGCTTTCTGTATGTTTCAAGGCCCATCTTGTCACCCCAGATCTCCGCCCCGTACAGTAGTATGGACTGCGCCGTGGTCATTAGCAGCCGGCGCTTGCTCGGCTTCGGGGCGTGGGTGTTGGCCATTAGCCTGCTCAAAGCCGTCACCGCTACTGCTGCCTTGTCTGCCGCCCGCTTAATGTGCCTCCCGAATGTCAGCTTGCCATCTATCGTCACGCCCAGGTATTTTGCAGATGGCTTGGTCTGGATTTCCTCTTCCCCTACCGTCATGGTCAGGCTGGTGTTGATTCTTTTTCTCGTGAGAACGACAATCTCCGTTTTGTTTGTGGCCAGCGACAGCCCATGGTCTGTCATCCAGGCGTTTACCCTTCGCATTACCTGGTTCAGCTTATACTGCGCTGTCTCCGTTGTGCGAGCCGCTATCAAGGCAGCAACATCGTCTGCGTAGCCCACCAGGCGTGTCTCCTCGGGCATGTCCAGGCGCAGGAGACTGTCGTAGGCGATGTTCCATAGGTTTGGGCCGAGGATAGAACCCTGCGCTGCCCCTGCCGTGATCTCCTTCGTCCGCATTCCCTCCGTTGTGTCGTACTCCAGCGATCGGTCATGCAGGTAGTCCCGTATCATACGGAGAAGATATTTCGGGACCCGGAACGTCTCTTCCAGTGCCTCCAATATGTCGCTCCACCTTGCCGAGTTGAACGCGTTTTTAACGTCCAACGTGACGAGGAGGACCATCCGGCGGGAATGGTGGTTTCCTTCCTCCGCTCTTTCCACCGCCTCGACTACTTCCCGAACTGCATCGATGGTTGACCTTCCTCGTCGGAAACCATATTGGTGGTCCGAGAGGTCACCCGCTGCCCGTACAGCCGTTAGAAGGCGTGGCTGTAACAGTTTTTCGAGCACCTTCCCCGCCGTGTCCAGCATACAGAGTGGGCGATAGGACGACGGCGCCGATGCATCCCCTTTGCCCTTGCTGATCAGCACTAGTCGCGCCACCTTCCAGCGGGAGTAGAAAACGCCTGCGTTTAGGCACGTGTTAAACATGTTCAACAGTAGCTCCGGGTGTAAGCGGCACGCGTGTTTCAGTACCTCGGCAGGTATCCCATCCGGCCCTGTTGCCTTTTTATTACGGAGCGAGTTTACTGCTGCGCTCAGCTCCTCCTCCGTGAAGGGTGGCACATCTCCGACTTCTTCGCCCATTACCTCTTCCCGTGGTGGGTGGAAAGGGAAAAGTGTGTCGACGATGTGGGCCATCGTCTTCGCGTCCGTAACCATTTTCGGCGCGGTTGCCCCCAGTTTCTTGGTTACAATCTTGTATCCAAGTCCCCAAGGATCCGAGTTAACCTCTTCGCCTAGCCTCCTCCACTGCGCTGCTTTACTCCGATTGATGGCGCGTCGAAGTGTCCTTTTAGCCTCTTTGTGTGCCCTGGATAGTTGGTTAGCTTCGTCTCTGCTTGCAGCCCTCTGTGCTTGCCTCCTGAGTCGCAGACAGTTCCTTCGTAGGCCCGCTATTTCATCTGTCCACCAGTATACTGGACGTTTATTATGCCTCGGCCTTGATTTAGGCATTGAAGCGTCGCAGGCTCTTTGGAGAAGTCTCACGGTGTCTTCAACAAACCTCTCCGCTTCCATCCGACTCTCAACTCCGGTTGGTGGCGCTATTCCACCCTGCCCTTTGCGGAGGACTTCTTTGAACCGCTCCTCGTCGAGCCTCCTGACATTCCACCGTCTTGAGACCTCAACCGGGCGCCGGGTATCGCTAGGATTTTCCCGAATTACAAAGCCAATATACTGGTGGTCACTGCCCGTGTAGTCCTCCATTACCGACCAGCCCTTCGTCACCGTCAGTAAGTCCTCCGTGGCGAGAGAGACGTCCGGTATTGTCTCCCTGTATCCCGGGCGGCGAAATGTTGTGGCGAGACCGGTGTTCAGGACGACAAGTCCGGTTCTGGCGGCCATTTCCAGCAGGTATTTGCCTCTAGAGTCTGGGTCAGGCATTCCCCACTCCACACCCCTCGCATTGAAGTCCCCTGCGACTATTGCCTTGCCTCCCACTCTGCGGACTTCCTCCTCAAGAGCGTCCATCTTGTCCCTGAATTCCTGGATCCCTTCGTTTGGCGTGAAGTAACAGCTGAAGTAGGTTATTCTTCTGCTCGTAACCCAGACGAAGCCCCTACCGCTTCCGTGCGCCGTGACCGGTGCTAGGCTTTGCGTGCGGATCCATATGGCCGCCGTCCCCAGCGCGTCGGCGTACCATGATGAGGGGTAGTCCCGATACTGCTCACTGATCAGCATGATGTCGGCCTCCTTCTCCCGCCCCAGCTGGTGTAGTAGGTCATCCGCTGTTTTACTCCTGTTGATGTTCGCTTGAAGGATTCGGATCATCTTGCAAGCGACTTGACTCTGTCTAGTGCTTCACGAAACACTAGGCATTTTCCGGAGCCCGAGGTATGATCTAAAACGCTCGGCCCTTTTCCCGCCTCTGCACAAAGGATGCAGTGCTCTGGGGCTGTGCACTGTGCTGCTTTGTGTTCCGCCTTGCCGCATTTATAGCACAGGCGGCTTCTGTCAGGGCCTTTGCAAGTATTTGCTAGGTGGCCGTAACACAAGCACCGGAAGCATCGGGGGACTACCACCCTTGACCGGACTCTGCACCTGATCCAGCCTATTTTCAGATGCTGCGCCTTCAAGAGGAGACTTGCTCCTTTCGCCCCTAGGGTAACAATTGCCATCTTTTGTTCCCTATGATTTGCCTTCGTCATTGAGACCTTTATTTCCTCAGTCGATTCGGGCATGGTCCCTCTAATCGCCTGCTCGACCTCCTCGGCTGTGGTAAGACTGTCTAGGTCCCTGATCTCCACCGTGTGCATAGGTTCCAGGTTGCGCACTGTGGCGTTACTCCCTAGTATGTCTCTGAGAGCCTCGCTGAAAGCTGCCTTGTCTCCTGACTTAGCTCCGAGTTCCACAAGGACCCCACCGGATCGGGCCTGGCGAATGGCCCTAACCTCCGTCCCTGTGTCCGCTGGGTTTGCCCTACTTCGGATCTGGCTGAGCACCTCTGCGTAGGATTTACCTGCAGCTGGCTTGATCAGCAGGGCTTCCCGCTTAGGCCTTGGCAACCCGTTTCTCTTCCGCTGGGTCGGGGTTTTGGCCGGTGTTTCCGACGCTCTCTCCGCCTTGCTCTTTTTAGCCCTCTTTCTTGGCTGGACCTCTACCCAGGAGTTCACATCCTCCGCTTTCTTTTTCTTTTCAGAAGCAGGCTGCAGTGGACTGGTAGCTCCCCTCTTCTGGCTAGCTGTGATCGGAGTCACTGGTGTTCCTGCGGTTTTTGTGGCCAGTGTGGTCGATGAGCCCTTTTTTGACTCCCGCTCAGCCCTTTGCTGCTCCAGTTTTTGGGCTCTGATCGCATCGATGAGATCCTCCAGCTCCGCGATGCCGTCTTTGATCTCCATCGATATGTTCCGCTGCCTATTTGTCGTTGCCTTCATTTTTTTGAGGATGTCGCAGCACCTGCGTAGCATCTCCTGCTCACTGTTTTTCGGTCCTCTTGCCTTTCCCTCTTCCGCTCTGGGCGCTTCTTTCCCCACTGTAGCCTCCTTCCGGCCCGGGGTACCCTGTGGCGCCTTTTCCGTCCTCAGAGTTGCCGCCATCGCCGCGGCGGTTTGCGTCGATGCTTACGTGGTCTTCAGTGACGGTCGCTCCGGTGACCGCATCACCCTTGGCTTCCTTGCGAAGGGGTCCACGGTGTTTGATGCTTCTGTGTGTTGTTGTGTGTCCATTGTTGTGTCCATTTTTTTGGGTCCAAACTCAAGGCCGTTATCTCAGCTCGGTAGTGTGTAGTCACCTACATGATCCCATGGTTATCCTATGCAAGCAGGGAGGGCCATGCGTGGGTTGACACAAGTCCTTATGGGAGCATGTAATAATAGTAACAACAATGGTAATAATAATAATAGCAATAATAACAATAATAATAACAGTAATACTAGCAACAACACGAACCCAGAACCCATGGAAGTAGATATGGTACAAGTAAACCAAACTGAAATAACTACTTCCGATGCACAAAATTTTCAGTCGCCTGCCTCAATCGAAGTTTACCCTATATAACAGTGAAATCTAAAACTGTCCCATTAAAATTTCTCATAGATACAGGAGCAACCCATTCCATTATAAACCCTAACTTATGAATTAAAAACCTTGAATCATTCAGTTGAAATAAACGAAAAAGCTAACATTCCACTTTTTGAAGAGCTAGGGAACCCATCCGAAAAGGTCGAGATGCTAATATGCAAATTTCACACAGAATTCGACGGATTAATAGGAAATAATATCCTTCAACCGCTCAAAGCCAGTATAGACTATGGAACTAATTATTTAACTTCAGGAGAAAAAAAAGTTAAAATGAATTTCTATTCAAATAAAAAAATTATATACCAATTGGCGGAGAAAGGTGATTACGAAATTGCCGTACCAGTATCACAGAAGGATGGTTTAGGTTATCTTACCGAAATGCGTAGTATAGACGGTTCATTTGTAGTGAATGAAGGAGTATATAACATTGAAGATTATAAAATACTTGCTAAAGCCCAATTATTACAGGAAACGCCTGTTAAAGTCGCCCTTGGGCCCGTGAACATAGAAAGGGTAGATCACCAAAATTTCAGTATCATAGAAAATATAGAAACAAAGCCCCTTATTGAACAATTAAGAATTGAGCATCTCAATTGCGAAGAAAAGAACAAACTAGTAAGTTTAGTAAAAAGATATCGTGACATTTTTTACACAGATTCTTCCAAGCTCTCATTTACAAATGCTATCAAGCATAAAATCCGCACCAAAAGTGACATACCCATTCAATGTAAAACTTACCGGTACCCTTACGTGCATAAAACCGAAGTCGAGAAGCAAATTCAGGAAATGCTTGACAACGGTATTATACGCCACAGTAACTCCCCATACTCAGCCCCAAACTGGATCGTGCCTAAGAAGGCAGATGCTAGTGGAAAGGTTAAGTGGAGGTTAGTAATTGACTATCGCAAGCTAAACGAAGTAACAATTGATGACAAGTATGATGAGATTCTAGAAAAATTGGGAAGATGCCAATATTTCAGCACTCTTGATCTGGCAAAGGTATTTCACCAGATCGAGATCGACGAAAATGACATTCATAAAACGGCCTTTAGCGTAGAGAATGGGCACTACGAATTTTTGCGTATGCCCTTCTGATTAAAAACAACGCCCGCAACTTTCCAGAGGCTCATGAATAATGTGCTAAAAGAATTTATAAATAAAATATGTCTAGTCTACATGGACGATATAATCGTTTTTTCAACCTCCTTGCAAGAACATGTAGAGTCTCTAGAAAAAATATTTAAAAGACTTAAAGAAGTTAACCTTAAAGTCCAAATGGACAAGTCCGAGTTCTTGACAAAGGAAACGGAATTTTTGGGACACATTGTGATAGACCAAGAGCCCGCGACGATCAGACCTTCGTTATTTTATAAAAGCTGAAAGTTTCTCTATGTATGTGCCTAATACAGGTAAAAACGATCCCCGACTATGAAGTTTGGAAAACGGTGGGTTTGAAAGGTAACTGGTGTCAAAGGTATGTAAAATTGGACCTAACTTTCGTCATAGTATAAAACCCAGTTTTTATATATTTTATTTGGAATAATATTGGAAATCACGTCGTCCATTGTCAGACACTTTGGACGGTTGTAACCCCCTGTCAGACGCCTTTAAATTATGCTAAATTATAATTCTACTTACGTCATAGTATAAAAGCTGAATTTTATATATGTTACTTGAGGAACTATCAAGAGATGTTTTCCCAGCGGTCAGACCGTTTCGATGGTTCCTTCACCTTGTCAGACACATTTAAGTCGGGTTGAAGTTGCGAAAAATTGACAATGGGTCCACCTAGAAAATGCTTAATACGTTCTTTCAGAGACATCCTACAATACTGGTTGATAACGCATTGGAAAGCTAAGCCTTCAGGCTTTCCAACGATACCACCCACGACCCAATCCGCTAACAAACAACCGGGAGAGGCAGCGCCAAACTCCTAAAATTGAAATTTCGAAGCCCAAAATTTGACCTTGATCCTTCATTCTTCCGATTTTTTGTATGGGAAGATCGAAACTTTTTTTGAGAAAAGGCTTCCCTGTCATGTGGCCTTTCTCAAGAAAAAAACCGCACTCGAATCTGACGGCGCGTTCCGAAGTTATTCGTGTTACAATAATTAATACAGCAACACCCACTACCCGCAATGAACTCCAATTGGAAAGTGGTGTCTCATTCCAATTGGACTTCATTGGGGATAGTGGGTGTTGCTGTATTAATTATTGTAACACGAATAACTTCGGAACGCGCCGTCAGATTCGAGTGCGCTTTTTTTCTTGAGAAAGGCCACATGACAGGGAAGCTTTTTCTCAAAAAAAGTTTCGATCTTCCCATACAAAAAATCGGAAGAATGAAGGATCAAGGTCAAATTTTGGGCTTCGAAATTTCAATTTTAGGAGTTTGGCGCTGCCTCTCCCGGTTGTTTGTTAGCGGATTGGGTCGTGGGTGGTATCGTTGGAAAGCCTGAAGGTTTAGCTTTCCAATGCGTTATCAACCAGTATTGTAGGATGTCTCTGAAAGAACGTATTAAGCATTTTCTAGGTGGACCCATTGTCAATTTTTCGCAACTTCAACCCGACTTAAATGTGTCTGACAAGGTGAAGGAACCATCGAAACGGTCTGACAGCTGGGAAAACATCTTTTGATAGTTCCTCAAGTAACATATATAAAATTCAGCTTTTATACTATGACGTAAGTAGAATTATAATTTAGCATAATTTAAAGGTGTCTGACAGGGGGTTACAACCGTCCAAAGTGTCTGACAATGGACGACGTGATTTCCAATATTATTCCAAATAAAATATATAAAAACTGGGTTTTATACTATGACGAAAGTTAGGTCGAATTTTACACACCTTTGACACCAGGTACCTTTCAAACCCACCGTTTTCCAAACTTCATAGCCGGGATCGTTTTTACCTGTATTAGGCACATACATAGAGAAACTTTCAGCTTTTATAAAATAACGAAGGTCTGATCGTCGCGGGCTCTTGCTCTATGACCCCAGAAGGCATCAAACCTAACCCGAAGAAAATCGAGTGCGTAAAGAATTTTCCAATTCCAAGGACCAGCAAACAGATTAAGCAGTTCTTGGGTTTAACAGGGTATTATAGAAAATTTATTAAAGATTATTCAAAAATTTCTAAACCTATGACCAAATATCTAAAGAAAGACGCCAAAGTAGATATAACTAACTCTGATTTTCAAAATAGTTTCGAGACTTTGAAAAGACTATTGATTAATGAACCTATTTTACGTTATCCAGATCTTAACAAGGAATTTGTTTTAACAACAGACGCTAGCCAGTACGCCCTAGGTGCAATTCTTTCTCAAGAAGGACATCCAATTTGTTACGCAAGTCGTACATTAAATGATCATGAAACAAATTACAGCACGATTGAAAAGGAGTTGTTAGCAATCGTTTGGGCAACTAAATATTTTCGACCATATCTCTTTGGGCGAAAATTTAAAATTTAAACGGATCATAGACCTCTTACCTGGTTATTTTCGATCAAAGAACCAAATTCAAAATTAGTCCGCTGGAGACTGAAACTCTCTGAATATGACTACGTTATAGTATATAAGAAAGGAGTGAAGAATAGTAACGCAGACGCCTTATCTAGATTAGAAACTGTAGAAATGCACCTGACCAAAGTAGAGAATCAAGACGGGAATTCCATACCAGTAAGCCAATCTCCTATAAATGTATTTAGGAACCAGATAATAATAAAGAAAACAAACTCAGGATCTATGAGAATAAAAGCTTCAAAACATTTTAAAAACAATAGGAAAACTATTTACATGAAAGACCTCAGCGAAGAGGTTGCACTAGTTCTTATAAAGAATCATTTCAATTCAAGCCAGCTTAATGCAGTTATAATAGACGACGAGTTTTACACCTCACTATATACGGTATATAATAATACGATGCGCAATAATAACCACCTTCGAATAGTAAGATGTACTACACTGTTAGAAGATGTAGAAGACGAGGAAAAATTAGCAAACTTGATAGAACAAGAGCACCTTAGGAATAATCACCGTGGGATAGAGGAAGTTTTTAAAGAAATGAAATCTAAGGTTTACAACCCCAAATTAAAAATTAGAATTGCACAGTTTATAAATAATTGTGAGGTTTGTAGCCTCGAAAAATATGAACGGAAACCCTTAAAGTTAGCGTATAAAATAACAGAAACTCCCTCACGACCCAACGACACTATTCACATTGATGTCTTTTACAGTTTAGAAAAACAACTCTTTATGACTATCATAGACAAGTTTAGTAAACTCGCTCAAGCAATTAGAATAACTGGCCGTACCTGGACAGAGTTTAAACGAGGTCTCATGCAATATTTTAGCTCTTACGGGAAAGTAAAGAAAATAATAGTAGACAACGAGCTAGGGTTTAAAGCTCTTCCTATTCGCGAATTCCTTAGTAATCAAGGAGTTGATATACACTATACCTCTAACAGTAATCACACTTCCAACGCTGATATAGAACGCCTACATAACACTATTAATGAACACCTTCGACTTCTAAAGGTGGATCCACACTGAGCCGGCGAAAGCAAACGAAAGCGAACGAGTCCACGTTGTTGTTGTTGTAAACAACAACAACAACGTGGACTCGTTCGCTTTCGTTTGCGTTCGTTGGCTCAGTGTGGACCCACCTTAAGACATCATGATGACAATGGAACAGATACAGTTGAAGAAAAAATTCTCAAGATTATAGGGTTTTACAATAATACTATTCATAGTACAATTAATAGAAGGCCAATAGATTTTGTGACAGGAAAAATTACGGAAAGTGAGTATAAGGAGATCCATGATAGAATAATCAAGACTAAAGAACGAAGCATCAATAGACTCAATAAATACAGAGACGAAACAGAGTTAGACCCAGGACCGAACTATATTAAAGAAATTCGAGGAGGTAAAAATCATGCTAAATACAGGAAAATTGAAGCAGACAAACTTGACGACGAACATTTAACAGACACTAATAACGGACTGAAATATTATAAGACCCATGTAAGAAAAAAGAAAAAATACCAGGACAGAAGCAACCCTACTATCAAATCAAAAATGAAAAAAAATATAAAAAGAAAGACTAACCAAACATAGCGTGTACTCAGGGGCGGATTAACCATTTTGCCGCCCGTAGGCCAACTTAAATTACCGCTCTAATTTTGCCTATTAAAATTTTATTATTTATTATTTATCTAATTAAACAAAATTACTCATTATTGGGGGGGGGGGGGGGTGCAGTTTGTGTAGGATTTTTTCCTACGCTAAGGGCTCCGAATTTTTCTCCGTGTATGGTTTTAAAATTTTTTATTTTAATTTTTGGTAACCAGTTTCATTTTCAAATTCACTAAATATACAACAATTATAATTTTTTTTAATTAGATAAAAACTAACCCATTTTCATCAGCGACATTTGCAAATTGATTACTATTAGGGACCGACGATTCATTGGTTAGCAAGGCTGAAGATTAATATATGCCACTGATGCAGGAAAAGGAAAAGAAATGCGCACGAAGATTATTCACGCATACGTATCTAGCTACAAACTTCGCTCACCCTCACGTGGATCTTCAGGTTATGTTCCATGCGCGCCCTTTGATCCTTGTATTAAATTGGGGCGGCAATATTTAGAATGTTTGTATTTTAAAAATTAATATGAAATTTTAATAATAATTCATTAAAGTAATTTAGAATTTTATTTGAAATTTTAGAAAAATTTTTATTTTATTTATTTCTTTTTTTATGGAATCGAAAAACAAAAATTTTTTTTTGATTTTTGCCGCCCCTTCAAATTTGCCGCCCCAGGCCTGGGCCTGTTGGGCCTGTGCGTTAATCCGCCCCTGCGTGTACTAATCTATAAACATGATTACAGGGAAAAGGAAATACACGATAAGTTAGATGCATTATCTCGAAATCAGGAAATTTTAGCAAATCAAGTCTTAGTGGGCCAAGGTATTTCTGACCAAATCCGTAATATTACCGAACACATTAACAAACAACAAAATATCACCCAAAATTATTTAAACACAGTCACTAAAACAATACAAAATAAAATTTTAACTCTAGAAGACGAAATTGACTATATGCAGCAAATATACCAGATTAATAACGATATAACTCTCCTGCGTGGTCATGTAGAAGATATAGAACAAGTTATCTTTTCAAGCAAACTCGGCGTTCTCTCTAAGGACATTTTAACGGAATCAGAACTTAGTATTATAAATGACTTTGACAGTTACCAGAACATAAAAACTGCAGTTAGACTTCAAAATAATGAAATAATAATAGTCCTACTAATACCCACTTATTCCCAAAATTTATTATCCAAAATACTGATCGAACGCGTCCCGAATAGTCAAAATAAATCAATATTTTTAGAAGAAACACAATATTAGTAGACTCTGACAATAGAATATACAAAGCAAATGTGAAAGAAAATCTGAAGAAAAATCTAATTGAAATAAATAACGATTGTATCAGTAGTATAATAAAATTTGAAGAAGCACATTGTAAAACCAAAAATCTTTTGAAACAAGAAATAAAAGAAATCATGACAGGTGTTATTGTATTGAAAAATGTAAACAACTTAAATATTACACAAAATTGTACCAAAGCAAATATTAATATCAAAGGGAATTTCTTAATAAAATTTGAAAACTGTAAAATAGAAATAGGAAATAATAGCTATGTAAACACAAACCTTAAGGTTTATGACAACCTAGTTTTGCCTAATTTTATAACAAAAATCAGAGAACATGTACAAGACATACCCGAAATTGAATTAGAAGGATTGTATCTAAAACAATTACAGAGCGAAAACAACATTAAATCACTAATATTTAAGAGCGGTAGTAATAATATGATAAGTTTTGGTACAGATATTTTAATCATAGTTATAACAACATCCCTCATAATTATATTCTTTTATTATAAAAGGAAAGGCAACATTTACCCAAAAGTCTCTTTTCCAATAATTTCGTCGGAGCCTCATTCTAACGGTGGGGGTGTTACAACAATCTCCTCACCCCAGCACAGAATCATAATATAAACCGTGCATTGACCCTTTCTTACAAAATATTACCCTAAATATCACAGACGCTGAGATCATTAATTCTCTCTAATATTTCTTAACGCTGAGACTTCATTACCCTAAATATCCCAGGCGCTGAGACCATCTCTTTTTAATACAGCATAACTAGCTAAAATAAATCAAGAACAATGAACTGACGCTAAGTACTCAGCGCGCCACTTGACCCCAACTTTCTTTTACTGCAGAAATGCATACGTAATCTTTTTTTTCCCTTCGACCGATCTTTCTTTTTAATCAAGAATTCAACTTGGCAGTTAGTCAGAGTTTTACTTAGATCGACGCGGGTAAGGTTGTCTCGCCTTTAGCACCTTAACTTAAACATTGTACAAGAGTATCGCAAAAATAAACAGAAAGTTTTAAAGTAAACCAGTGTTTGCATTCTCAGTTCCCTTTTTTGAAAAAGTTCGGGAGGAACTTTATTTGTTCTAAGCCGTCTGGGCATGGGCTTGTTGCGTAAGCTTTCGCCGTAAGCACAAACTCAGCTGTTTACCGCCCCTGGCGGCTAGCGGCGATCTCAGGTGCATCAGCACGCGCATATGACACAATATAGTGCCCTGCTTTATCGGCTTGCTTTGACCTGGATTAAGCTTGCAATATTGTTTACATTAATCCAGGTCGGAAGTAGTGCAACTGCCGGCAGCGGCTACCGCGGGTGAGCCGATACACAACGCTCCCCAGAAATTAAAATGGCAAACTATGCTGAAGTCACCAGAAATTTGACTCAGATAGTACCAATATTTTCTGGAGAGCCAGGTCCCAACCTAAATCTCGAAATTGTGCTCAGAAGGGGCAGCAAAGAAACAGGAAAGAATTTAGCTTAGTTCGGGAGAAGGTAGTACAGGAGTTGAAGACTCGGATCTCAAATGTAGACTGACTTTATTCTTAAATGATGCGCTTACAGCGGTAAAAAAGGAATAGGCTAAGCTAAGAGTTGCCGGGTTAACTCTTCTGGATTTTCAACATCCTCCGGGGGCAAGCTGCAATCGGACGTAGGCGTAGGTCGTTGCTCACTCAGCTCCAAGGGGTATAAAAGCTGAATGGGTCTCCTCAACGATGAACCGTCATGAAATCGAACCTCGCAAGCTCTTATCCTGCCATCACGTCCGGGAAAGCTGTTCTGAACGACGGCTAGTTTCCAATTCACTCTCTTCAAGCGTTCATCATGGACCAAGACAACATCTCCTTCCCTCAAGTTCGACTCCGAAAAGTTCTGTGTTGTTACCACAACACGAGTCTGATAGTTTTATTATGCTGTCATGGCAACCACCAGCAAATATTTATTACCACAAAACACATATTATGCTTGTTTCGGGCAGTGCTGAAGCACTGAATTTTTTTTTATATTATTTAGGGTGGATCTATTAAAAAATTTGTCGTTGATTTCACTGTTTTTCATTTTTCATTCAAGAAATAATTATCTCCTTTTACATTAATTACAAGTTGAAATTCTTAGGCATTCGATACCCAGGATTAGCCCGTGTGAATTTTTTCAACCACAAAGGTCATTTAATTCACACTATTCACTGCCCCTGGTTCTCAAGAACGATATTAGGTATATATTACATTCACAAGTTCTGTGGTATAAAGTCCAGAACTTTCTTGATGAAATCCAAAGTTGGGTTAAAGTTGATGAAATCCAGAAGGTTCTTGAGGAAATCCAACGTTGGGTCAAAATTGATGAAGCGCAGAAGATTCTTAAGATATCCAAAGGTTGAGTAAAAAGTGATGAAGTCCAGAAGATTCTTGAAGAAATCCAAAGGTTGAGAAATTTACAAGTTGAAGATGGCGCAGTCCAAAAATTTTAGCATTCAAATCCAGATTTCAAAGTTGACTAAAAAACACACGACGTTTCAGGTGGCAAGCTAACACAAAAAAAGAAGACGAGTCGGCTTTGGGCACGGTTTTTATACACTCATTTTCCAGCGGTGGCAGTTGTACTGCGTATCGCTATACCAGAATCCATAAATCTAAGATCTTCTTCCCTGAGCAATAAATTTAAGATTTTTCACATTACTTTTCTAAATTCATTGTGGTGTTGTTTACATGCCGCAAGCGCATAGTAAGACACCTTACGCTGCGCGAGCCAAGAAATGCAACGTGCGCACAACAGAGTAATGACCACGGCTCAAGTGTTGTTTACATCCAGGTCATTACCGTCGATGAAAGTTTTATGGGTCAGAGAATGACTCAATAATTTGGTCAAGAATATCGGTCGAGTGAATTACTCAAGATATTTCGTCACCCACTTGACTAAGGGTTTAATTTATATTTTGCTAGGAAGGTGATTTGTTTTTAGGACATGTTAAGCGAAGCATTTTCATTTTTGTGCAAGTACTTTAAGTAAGAAAATTGTAAAAGTATGTGTAAGAAAAATTGGTATAAAAGACAAGATTGAAACCGAATAAGGCAGACTTCTCACGCTGACGCAAAACAGGTCTTTTACTAAGTTCCCGAACAGCACGGCCGAGAGGTTCGTATATGGCTTCCATTAATTTGGCAGCCTAAATTCCGGATAATTTCAGCTGGCCTTTGGCTTAGCTTCCGGATCTTCTTTCTCTAGGTACATCGTACATTACATGGCGACCCTGCAACAACTTACCTTGGAAGAAGCACAACAAAGGAACCCAGCAGCTGGACCGAAACCCATCACGATTGAGCAATATCGTAGGAGGCAGCAGGAGAGGAGTGACCAACCCAATCATCCCAAGAAGGACGTCCCCCAGGTGAAGCGGAAGAAGAAGAGGGCCGGAAAACTGGTGAAGCTACGGCGGGAAATAGCCAACCTACACAGACTGGTCACCATTGCAATCAGCAAAAAGGAAAAGAGAGCATTCCTTAACGACATCAACAAGCTAAAGGAGCATTACCGGACACGAAGTCATGGGAAAGACGAACTCCAAGCTGAATGAGCACACAACGAACATCGTGGCTGCACCAAACAACAATAACAATGCTATTTTAGACAACCAAACTGAAATCAAATATCTCTTAATATTTTTAATTGTTATGCTAATAATATATATTTCTGTAATGTATTTTAAGAACAAAATATCCCAGATTGTAAAAAAGCAAATGATTAAAAGGGAATTAACAAATGTATAAGAATCAGGAAATTGAAATAAAACATTATATTAGCAATAATAGTTGAGTTAAAATTGAACAACCTATGATCCAAAATCTAAATGAGTAATCTGCAAGCAATTTACGATAAATTGAAAGAGCAAGCCTATCCTTTATTAAGTAATCCAAAACGTGATTATAAAGCCTCATATTTATTGGCAAAAAAGACTGAGCTATCTAAATTAAAGGCAGCATTTTTTGAAATATATAGGAACCTTGATGGTTCAGAAAAACCATGTTATGATCAACTAGCTGCAAGATTTCACAGAAGGTATAAAGAGTTAGAATCATTAATTTTGAATAAAACTCAGGCTATCAAGGAAACACTAGATTGTTCAATTTTAGAAACATAAACCTCGTTATTAAAAGTAAGCGAAGATTCGAATAATTGCAATTCTTCCGATAAAACTAATTCAATTCCCAACGTCCCTGCAACGAATACATCAAAAATAGCTTCTGATATAACAACCACCACAAAACTCATACCCGTTTTTGATGGAGATCAGCAACAATTAAATAACTTCATTAATTTGACTGAATATCTCTACGAAGAACTCAATTCGGACCAAGAGAAGCAGAAATTAATAAAATTTATTCTAAAAACTAAGCTAACAGAAAAGGCACGAAATAGGATTGGCAGCGAAAGGCAACCCACGGACATCGCAACCTTCAGGGAGATACTGAAAAAGATTTTTAAGCCCCACAAAAATGCACTAAAAATACAGACTGAATTGTCAAGAGCTCATCAAGGAGACAAATCGCTGCAAAACTATGTTTCCAAAATTGACACACTAATAACTGAACTGAACAACATACCAATTGCAGAGCAAGGTGAGGAGAATCGGGAAATCATCACTAAAATCAATGACGCAATCGCCTTAAACACTTTTAAATCTGGACTCAAAAATTCAATAAAATATACTGTCTTCGCTGGCTTACCAAAAACCTACGCAGAAGCAATAGACCTAGCTCAGGAAATTGAATCAGAGCAAACAAAATCTGAAGAGCAAAAAATTTTTAGAATGCAATATCACCCGAACAGACCAAACCATAATCGATTTGCTAGGACACAAAGGAACAACTCCTACAGAGGCCGTAACAACTTCCAGCAACAAAACAACCGTTATGGAAACAGGTATAATAATACATACAACAACGGCAATAATAGGACAAATTTTAAAAGGGATAATCAGGCGAATAGAGCAACAAACAGAGTACCGCGGAACAACAGCGAGCAAATCCGACCAGTGGACCACAGGTCGAATTCAAGTTATGCGCCAAGACAAGATGCAAATTCCGCCGTGGGACCACAAAATAGGAACCCAAGAAGAGTTAACTATTTAAACTCGGAAAACTTGCGGGCCGTCCCGGAAGCCCATCAATCGCGGGACCAAGTCCAGAATCAATAATGATTTATAATATAGATGTAGGTAAACTGTACAACTATGTAGTACCACAGACTGTATAACTATCAGACTATTCATGTGGCTGAAATCGAGAAAAATTTTCAAGTCCCAAAGATGCAAACATTGGGTTGTGCTTTCCAATGAGACTTCCACGCACAAGCAATCGGCGAACAGCGCGCTGCAGTCGCAGAGCCTGTGCTGTGGAATTGGAATTTGGAAAGGTTCCTTTTCCTTTCCCTTTTATCCCTTGCACTGGGTTGGGGCTTGTGGGGTTGCGCTGAGGTGAAACGTGAGGGGGATTCATTTGAATTTTTCTAGGAATCCTCTGAGTTGCGTGCTCTGCTCAACTCAATGAATGAAATCTTCAAGGGATTTTTGGTGGCTAGGTGTTTTTGACTAATTTTAAACCATTATTTAAAAAAAATAACTTTTAGGAATCGTTTTGGATACTTTTATCTGAAACCATTTTCAAAGAGGATTCTTCGTTAACGTTTATTTTCACTTCAAGATTCAACCAAGATCTCATTGAAAACTTTTTTGCACTTATCAGAGCTAAAAATGGTAACAATAGAAATCCGTCTGCATCAATATTTAACATATCGGTAGCTAGGCTTACGTCTGCAAAAATTGCCAAAATGAAATGCAGTGGAAAAAATTGTGAGGATGATGACGATATGCTCTTAGATGTCAATACAAACAAATGTTGTGTATTCATTCGAAAATGATCTAGTCAGTGAAATTGGACATTTTGAAATAATACCTCTAAATGAAAAAATGAGAAGGTCATTATACTAGAGAAATTGATTGAGGCAAATCTGGATAGATATTTACAACAAAAATTTAGAGTTTCCAATGCAGCGAAGCTATACTTTTTTTTTTTTTTTTTATGGGAGTGGGGAAATGCCGTTACGCACCTAGGTGACCGAAGCCACCCGTGTGCCGGACTCCCTGGCCACAATGCCAGGCCTACCGGCTAAAACCCCACTCCCCACCTCCAGGAACTCCACCCCGGAACCGTCTAGTAGACATTACTTCGGGGTGGAGTCCTCTACTGTCGCCCGCACCGGGCGCGCACCACACACTCAGACACATTCATCCCTCCTCACACACGCAGCCAACACGGGCTCCTCCCAGGAGCCATGTTTTTGTCTGTGTGCCCCATCCCTAGCCAGCTGGTGCTCCGGTGCCGGGCACCCGCTTTTGTCAGCTTCCCCAATAATAAATAATAAATATTTCCACACCAGTAAAATAAATAACACTCATAAGCCAACAGAGGCTCCTTACAAGCCCCTGTTGTTGTCGTGTTCCTTCTGGCGAAGGATCCCTCTCACGAAAGAGGCAACCCTCCGCCAGAAATCGTCACGCTGCAGCATGACCCCGACTATGTTGTCCGGGGTCACGCTGCCCGTCGCCGCTTCCAACTCGGCCCTCTCCGCTCCCCAGCGGGCACATTCGAAGAATGTGTGGAGAGCGGAGTCCGATGAGGAGTCGCAGTACGAGCAGTCCGGGCTCGGCACCTTCCCAATACGGTGGAGGAAGGCCCGGAAGTGCCCGTGCCCCGTCAGCATTTGGGTGTGGTAGTAATCCACCTCGCCATGCTGACGGTTCAGCCAGGTGTCCAGCTGGGGGATCAACCGAGCTGTCCACCGGCCCCGCGACTCCTCACCCCACCTATCCTGCCAGGACGCCAAGGTCCTGGCACGGGCCACCCTCGCGGCCTCTTTTCTCCCCAGGGCAGACTTCTCCCGGTGGACGGACTGCCGCTCCCTGGCTAGGAGGTCAATTGGAATGACCCCCGCGACCACCAGCACCGCCGGCTCCGAGACCGTGCGGTAGGAACACGCGATGCGGAGCGCCGCGCGGCGTTGCACCGCAAGCATGCGCTTGCGGTACTTTTCCCACCGCATCGCGTCGGCCCAGACTTCTGCTCCGTAGAGCATTATAGCCTCGGCGGTGCGGAGCAACAGACGCCTTTTGCAGGGTCTGGGACCACCAATGTTGGCCATGACCCTACTCAGCGCCGCCGTTACCGCAGCCGCCTTGTCGGCCCGGCTCCTGATTTCGTCCCAGAAGGCAAGCCTGCAATCGAGGCTTACCCCCAGGTACTTAACCACGTGCCGGGTCCGGACCGTCATGTCTCCTACCCGCATCTCCCTCAACAGATCGATGCGCTTCTTAGTAAGAAGGACGATCTCGGTCTTGGCGAGTGCCAACTCCAGCCCGTGGTCGCTCAGCCAGGAAGTCACCCGACGCATAACCTGGTTGAGCCTCATCTGAGCCTTGTCGACATCCCTGGCGGTAATAACCGCTGCGATGTCGTCGGCGTACCCAACCAGGAAAGACCCTTCTGGCATCTCCATACGAAGGATCCCGTCATATGTGTAATTCCATATGTCGGGACCCAGTATGGAGCCCTGGGCCGCCCCCGCCGAAAGAACCCTCGTCTCCGGGTCATCCTCCGTCTCGAAGGTGAGGGTGCGATCGTTCAGGTAATCCCTCATCATCTGCAACAGATATTGAGGGACCCTGAAGTCCCGCTCGAGCGCATTGAGCGCGTCCCCCCACCTCACCGAGTTGAAGGCGTTGCGCACATCCAGCGTGACCAGCAGGCACACCCGGCGAGAATAATGATTCCCGCATTCGGTGGCCCGGGCCGCGTCGACTACCTCCTGGATAGCGTGAACCGTCGACCTCCCCTTCCGAAAGCCATATTGCCTCTCGGAAAGGTCTCCAGCAGCCTCAACGGCTGCTTGGAGGCGAGGCTTCAGGAGCTTCTCCAGGAGCTTGCCGGCCGTGTCGAGCATACACAGCGGTCTGTACGACCCAGGGGACCCCACTGGCCCCTTGCCCTTGCTGATCAGCACAAGCCTAGCTACTTTCCAGCGGAAGGGGAAAACTCCCGCCTTCAGGCAGGCATTGTACATCTCGAGCAAGAGCTCTGGATGGCTCGACGTCAACGCCTTCAGCACCTCTGCTGGGAGTCCGTCGGGCCCTGGCGCCTGCTTGTTTTGAAGGCTTTGTGAGGCCCTCGTGAGCTCCTCCATCGTGAATGGAGGAGGATCGAGTGCCTCGCGGGCCGCGTAATGAGGCTCCAGCGGGTGGGTGGGGAAAAGAGCATCCACTATGGATCGGACCGTCCCCGCGTCGAGGGGAGCATTCGGTTTGAATGCCCCCAACTTGCGGAGGACGATCTTATACCCTAGTCCCCAAGGGTCCTCGTTGAGGTCCTCTCCCAGCCGCTGCCAGCATCGGCGCTTACTCTTCTGGATGGCCCTACGAAGGCTTTTCTTCGCCGCCTTGTGTTCGGCGGATCTACGGGCTGCATCGGGATCACGCCGGTCAGCTCGTTGAGCCAACCGCCTGAGACGGAGACATGTCCGCCTCAGGTCCGCGATTTCGTCCGTCCACCAATACGCAGGACGGCGCCCCTCCCTGCCTCCTTTCTTCCTCGGCACGGCCTCTCGGCAGGCCAGGTGGATTAGACTCATTGTGGAGTCCAGCACCTGAGCAGCCCGCTCGAGAGGTGGCAAGTCCTCTGGGATCCCGGCAATGGTTCGCTGGCCGCGTGTGATGGCTAGGGACAGCCTTTCAACGTCCATCCTGGAGACATCCCATCTGGGCGGGCCCTCCGCGCGCCGGGCCCGCACTGGCGCTATATCCCGCACGCGGAACGTGATATATTGGTGATCGCTGGCTGTGTAGTCCTCGATCACCCGCCAGTCCTGCACTCGTGCAGCCAGGTTTTCTGTCGCCAGGGAGACGTCAATAATCGTCTCCCTGTATCCAGGACGTCGGAAGGTGGACGTCGAGCCGGTGTTTAGGGCCACCAGCCCGGTCCTGGACGCGAAATCCAGGACACGTCCCCCGCGCGAGTCGGGCACAGGCTCGCCCCACTCCAGAGCCTTCGCGTTGAAGTCTCCAGTAACCACCAGATCCCCATCCATGTCGCGGACCGCGTCCTCCAGGCCATCTAACTTGGCCTGGAAGTCCGCTATTGGCTCGTTCGGAGTGAAGTAGCAACTGACGTAAGTGACGTCCCTGCTCCTCACCCAAACGAAGCCAGCGCCCGCCCCATGGTCCGCGACGCCAAAACGTCGCAGATCCGGAACCCAGATTGCCGCCGTGCCGAGGGTGTCGCGATACCACGTCGGCTCAGACCCGTTCCGATATTGTTCGCTGACTAGAACAACGTCAGCGTCTTTCTCGAGACGGATCTGAGCCAACAGATCGTGAGCCGTCCTACTCCTTCTCAACCGCCATTAGCTCTTCTTGGCCTCCTCTAGGGCCTTGCGGAAGACCCCGCACTCGCCCGAGCCCGCCATGTGACGCCGCAAGCCAGGCTTCCCGGCCTCTTCAGGGCAGAGGAAGCATAACGGGTTTGCGGTGCAGTCTTTGGCCCTGTGGCCGTCCCCGCCGCACCGGAAGCAGAGCTTGCTCCGGTCCGGTCCCCTGCAGGTTCGACTCTGGTGCCCGTAGCCCAGGCACTTGAAGCACCTGGGCACGACCACCCGCCTACGGATCCTTGCGTTGACCCAGCCGACCTTGATTCGGGCAGCCCGCAGCAACTTCGCCGCAGCCGTCTCGTCCACTTCTATAATGGCCAGACACTGGCCGCGGCCATTTGGGCGGGTCAGCGCGACCTGGAGGTGACCATTATATTCCCCCAGATCCCTACTGAGGGCTTCTAAGACCTCCTCCTTGGTCGTGCAGGCGTCAAGTTCCCTGATCCCCAGAGTGGCTCTGGGGACCAGTTGCTTGACGGTGCTCGCCGACCCGACCGCTCCCTTTAGAGCGTCCGAGAAGGCTGCCCGGGTTCCCGGGGTGCACTGCCCGATTTCAAGCAGCACCTCGCCAGACCTGGTCTGCCGGACAGCCTTCACACTCACCCCATATCTCTCGGGGTTGACCGCCCTGCGGGCAGTGCTAAGCACCTCCGCGAAGGTCTTCCCCGCTGCGGGTCTGAGCAGGATGGCCTCCGGCTTGGTCTTCCCAGTGGGAGCCGCTGGTCGACTGGGCGCAGGAGTTGGCACCGGAGCCGAAGCTTTTGCCCTAGCGTTTGTTCCGGTTTCTTCCTTCGTTTTCTTCTTCTTCCTCTTCTTTCCAGGCCCTTTTAACTTCACTTCAGTCCTTTGTTCGGCCTTAGTCCCTCTGCCCTTCCTGACCACCTCGGTCCATGATGGGGCTGGGTCCTCCTTCCTCTTCTTCCCTCTCTCCTCCCCCTCCGGTAAAAGTGGAGGGCTGGAAGCCCCTCTCTTGCCCACCGTAGGCGAAGCGTCCACGCTCACCGCTCCGGCCGACACAGTTTGCATGCCCAGGGACCTCACAGCTGGGCTTCCTGTGTGAAGCCTTTTCGCCGGCGAGGCCCCCGCGCTCGCAGCACCAACCGGAGCAGTTTGCGTGCCGAAGGATCTCCTCATAGGGAGGCCGCGGCGGGCGTCCGCTTCCTCCCTACGCGTCATGCTAAAGTCGTCAAGCGCCTCCTCTAGAGCCGGGAGGCCGTCCTTGACGACTTTGGAAATATTTGGCTGCTTTTTGAGGGCAGCCATCATTTCCTTAATGAGTTTCCTCATGTGCCCGTACACCTTCTCCAAGCGCTCTTCCGCCGTTGCCACCCTGCCCTCCGGGTTGGGTGTCGTCGACACGGTCCGGACTTCCCCGGCCGCTGGCGGGCGCGCGGTGTCTCCCGCTGAGGACTCCCGCGACCGTACCCGGTCCACCGGTGTTTGCAGCACCGGCGATCGCAGCACTCGCGACCTCCTCGCGAAGGGATTGGAGGGCGTGCCGCCGCTCCCTTCGCCATCCCCCACTTATTCCCCCCCCCGATTGATTTTTGTTACTATCCATGATACAATAACAAAAATAATTCGGGCCCGGGTTCGCGTTCTCGGACCATAGCCGAGGCAATCGCCAGCATTTCGCCTCCCGCTCCCCCGGTACCTATAGGAAGGCCTTCCCCTTCCGACCGTCCTTTCCCCTCTTTGAACAGGCCTCGAATCACCAGCGACCTGCCTCCGAGGGTTCCGTAGGCTTTCCGAGGAACACCCCCCTGCACCTCCCGTCTGACCTAAGGATCAGAGCGGGTGTTCTCCCTAGACCTAGGGTGTGCTACTCCCTAGGGCCGCAGCTCCTCGGGGCTACGAGCGCAGCAAAGAGGCGTGTTGGATCCCGAATCCCGCAGGCAGACGTTCACCTCAACCTCCAGCTACGCCCCCTCCCCGGCTCGCTGCATCGTCCGTGCAGGAGGATACACGACCGTCTCTCTGCCAGGTTCGGGCGAGAACTCCGATTGCATAGCGACACCGATGGCTTCGGTGCCCCATATGCGGCAGTAACCGCGAAGCTATACTTTTTAGGTTATGCTATTTTCAAAACATCAAAAAAATTAAATTGTGAAGTTTGTAAGCAAAAGATGGTGAAGCATTCTTCAGAAAAACTTGAATTACCTTCAGAATTCATGATTATAAGTAAAGATTATGGAAGTAAAACTCTTACTTGTGCACTTCAGCCACCCACAGATTATTTTTTTGATATATGTAAACGGTTTTTCAATGTACATATATGTATGAACAAATTTTTGATAAATATTTACATATTTCAAATATAAAAAAAACAATTATTGACAAATGCATAGAGGACTAAAAAAGATTTCCCCGAGTGGTTTCAGGAACACGATGCTTGGTATCAACATAAAATACAGATATTGAACTTTATAATCTTAGTTCTTTTAAGGAAAACCTGTACGTGGTTGGCCAAAAGTAAATCTGTGAACTCCGCAAATTCAAAATATTGTATTCTTAAGCAATAAAAGTTAAAATTAAAAGATATTTTCGATTGAACTCACATAAACATTCTACACATTCTCACATAAACATTCTACGACGACTTTAAATATAATTTAAGGTTTTCAGACTCCCTTTAGAAGTTTAACTTATTTTATTCCTTTGTATAAAAATATGTTTCACCACAATGCACGAATTTTTGCAGATATAATTTTAAACATATATATTCTTTAAGCTGATAAAAACTTATATTAATTGAATTAACTCTTTCAATCCAATAAAAATTAAACCCTTTGCAAACTTACATCCAAAACGATTCCTAAAAGTGTTTTTTTTTTAAATAATTGTTTAAAATTAGTCAAAAGCACCTAGCCACCAAAAAGCCCTTGAAGATTTCATTCATTGAGTTGAGCAGAGCACGCAACTCAGAGGATTCCTAGAAAAATTCAAATGAATCCCCCTCACGTTTCACCTCAGCGCAACCCCACAAGCCCCAACCCAGTGCAAGGGATAAAAGGGAAAGGAAAAGGAACCTTTCCAAATTCCAATTCCACAGCACAGGCTCTGCGACTGCAGCGCGCTGTTCGCCGATTGCTTGTGCGTGGAAGTCTCTTTGGAAAGCACAACCCAATGTTTGCATCTTTGGGACTTGACAATTTTTCTCGATTTCAGCCACATGAATAGTCTGATAGTTATACAGTCTGTGGTAGTACCCTTGTGTATATAAATATCTAGTGGTGGCGAGAATGCTTACTTCTTATAATTCTAGATGGTGCTACTAGTGCCTATTTCAGAGTGGCTAAAAATTTCGTTACAAAAAGCTCAGCGGCGATTCTCGGTCTGTTGCCATCCACCACGCCACCCCCTCACGGGCAACGGCGCGCCAGTCAGATCCTTTGCAAATTTGCAGGGAAGAATGCTCCTAAAACTTTTCAGGTCTAATAAAGCAAAACAAGTTCACTACAAACAGCTTATTTATTTTATTAAGTATTATTTACACAAGTTAACAGAGTTCAATTTCGCGATACGACAAGGAGCTGCCGGGCCGATCCGTGTCCGTTCGAGTCGGTGCGAAGTAGTCGAAGAATAATCGAAGAAGAATGATGATTTCATCATTGTTGACAAGCTTCTTTCATTAGCAAGAAAACGGAAAAAGAATGGACGGATAAAGGCGCGCTGTCGAATGAAAAGCGGCGGAAAAAAGAACGGCGGAAAAAGAACGGACGGATAAAAGCGCGCTGTCATAAAGTGTGCACTGTCAGCTGACATGGCGGAGCCACGAAGAAAGAGTGGCCTGTCGGCTGACATGCCGGAGCCACGACTAAAGAGTGGGCCGTCAAACCGCACCAACGAAGATGCCGTGTGGATGCGGGCAACACGAATAAATCTCGCGCGGCTTCAGCAGTTGCTTGCGCCGTGAGCGCTGCGCATTGGGCGGGACGGAACGGACCGCCACAGATCCTTCGCTAGCTATCTCGCACGAATTCTTGGTCGCCGCCCGCCGTCATCCCCGCAACCGTCTGCCCTAAATGCGTTACACGATCTTTTCGGGTGATTTTGTGCTTAGCGCGATGAGGGAATACTGATTTTTTCATTTCTCATGCTAATTGCTCAGCCGTCTCTTCTCCGATTTACATTATGTAACTTTTACAGGGTAGCTCATCATGTTCTCAACCTTTGGATCTTTACCACACCACCCACCTACAGTGGTTCAAAATAATCAATTTTCGTCATGTCATAGATTTTAAAAATTTTAATGCCATTCGATAGTAAACAAAATGTACTACCTTGTGGCAATAATTTTTTTTTATTTTTACCCCCCCCCCCCCTCTTTGTGTTTCGAATAGCTAAAGTCAGAGAAAAATTTGAACGGCTAATTTTTTAAAAAAATTTTCAAATTTTCTATGATTTCTAAGTTATATTGTGAAAATATTTGTATGGGGAGGGTAAATTGTTATTAATGAAATCACTTACTAAATAGGAGAAGCTATTATTGAGCCAATAACTTATGATAAAAGTGAAATAGTTTTTTAATAATAGCATTTTAATTAAAAAGGGGCATTTTTCGCCAAAATTTGTATTTGTTTTTAACTTTTAAAAAAATTGCCGCATTTGGCCGTGCTCTCACTGATATCAAATTAAAGTAGAGATCCTCATGCATCGTTGAAAACAAAAATTGGCTGCAGCGACCTGCGGTCTTCGGAGCAAATTGCATTTGAAGTAAAGTCTACTTTCTTGATTTCTGCGTATTTTCATACAAATTTTCCACTTACAGTAGGAATTTTATGAATTTTAAGGCTGCATAATGGTTGTTTTGCAAATAAATTACAGTTCTCCTATTAAACCTTTAGGATTAATGACATCATTAATAATTAAAAAAGTTATATTATTACGTTTTATGACATTTTTAACTGACTTTGGCTTACTATGTATATGTGTCACGCTAATTGCTCAGCCATCTCTTCACCGATTTGCATTCTATATATTCAATATCAAAAAAATTGTTGTGGTTGTCGCTGTGGGTGGACGTCTTGCTGGTTGTGCTCTCGTGGTTTTGTGGTTTTACATCTGGCGTTGCTTGTTTTTTTTTGAATTGTTCTTGTGCCGGCTGTTCCGTGCGTGGTTCCGGACTCAGTGTTAAAGTTTGGGTCTTGCTTGACTCCATTTGTGCCTGCTAAAGTGTGAATTAATTCGCATGTTCTTTGCGTTTTGCGGTGCTTGGTGAACGGTGAGTCCGGTGTAGTTGTTTGTATGAGTTAACGTCGTTCTGTGTGTCTGTCTTATTCAAGAGAAATTGCTTTCTCTGCCAACGCTCTTTCGGCTTCCCCCAAAGTTGCAGATAAATTACTTTCTCTGCCGCTGCAGCTTCAGCTCCCTTTGGAGCTACATTAAATTAACGCCGACAAGTAGGCAATTGGAGCCTCACGTGCTCATTTAACTTCTGCAGCTAGCTTTTCAGTAGGCAATTGATAGTGACATGTCTTTTTGCAAAATTTGCGATCAATTAATAAATGGAAATGAGGTTTCCTGCGATGGTGTTTGCAATAATATTTTTCAAACCGCATGTGTAAATAAGCCCTCTACCAGACGAGCAAAATCATTTGCCTTTACCTGTGAAGAGTGTTCGGCTATAAAACCTTGTCATGTTCTTAGGCTGATGAGGGACATGACCAGTTCGATCGCTAATGATCAGTACCTCCTGGCCGAGAAGGTGAATAATACACTTTCCTCTAACGCCAATTTATTGTCTGAGGATATCTGTGCTTTGAATAAGAGGGTTGACAAGCTGATCAATGCGGTTGAATTATCCACCAGCACTTCTGAAGCCCTTCTAAGCAAAAACAGGGATATTTTTTCAAAGATTTCAAACGTCTCTGCTACTCTTGAAGATTTACATGTCATAGTTAGTAATTCACCATCTACTTGTGGCACCGTTGATAATGTTGTGACCGCACCTGCCATTGGCGATATTTTGAGCCACGTTAAGACTATCAATAGTAACGTAAGCTCAATGTTTTCTGAATTCTCGAATAGGACTGAATTACTTCGCTCTATTAAAAATGAGATAGATACCCTCAAAGTTTTTCCAAAATCAGGATCTAATATCTCAGCTGATGAAGTCCCGCTCTCTTCCCCTTCTCCTCCTGAGAGCGTGGACCCTAAAGAAACCAAGAATCAACCGAAACGACCCAATAATCGTGCCTCTAAAAAGAAAAACTCGGGGGCTGTAGTAATAAATCTTTCGGATTCTCCAAATCGGTCTATCAGTAAGCTCCAAAATCGTACACCCGCGACAAAATCCACACATAATTCTTCTTCGGATACCCCTTCTCCACTAGCTGTGACTGCACCCATGCTTGACTCATCAGTACCTCTTTCTGAAACGGTTTCTGGGGACGAAACTAGCCCCCCTCTTACAAGAAATGTTGAAGAACCGCTCAAAGTAGTCCCTCAACGACGATCCCTATTTATCTCTCGTCTCGATTCAGGAACATCCTGTAAAGCAATTCTATCCCACATTCAGGCTCGAAATATCTGTACGCAAAGCGTAACATGTCGGAAAATAAACAAAGTTACAAGTCCAATTGCATCGTTTATTTTACACACGCCTGAAGAATTGGCTCCCACTTTACTCAATGCTTCTTTTTGGCCCTCTGGTGTTTTAATAAAAAATTTCGTCCCTCGTGGTCCAAACTCTAAGGTTTCATCAAGGAATCCAAGAGCTACCCCATCTAATCCGACATTATCAAAAAACTAAATCCCCAGACGATCTCCTTATATTATCAAAATGTAAGGGGTATCAGAACCAAGACTAGGACTCTGTATCAGTCGTCCTCTTCCTGCAATTTCGACATTATCGCGTTAACCGAAACGTGGTTACATTATGGTTTTCGTGATGAAGAGATTTTTGACTCATCCTACCAGATATTCCGTAAGGACAGGTTCACTGATTCGGAGGCTCGTGGAGGAGGGGTCCTCTTAGCCTGCAAAACACACCTCAATTGCAGCTTAATTGACCTGCCAACTTCTTCTGACATTGAGCTAATTACCCTCAAAGTAACATTAGCCAGAAATTCTTTATTTATTATGATCTGTTATATTCCTCCCGATCAACTTAACATCCTAGATGGGAATGGTCATAGTATTTATGATATTTTAATATCAAAACTGGAATTCGTTAATAATTTAATGAATCCGGATGACGATCTCCTCTTGTTGGGTGATTTTAATTTACCCAGTGTTCAATGGGTAGCCAATTCCGATGACGATGGCTGTCACCCCTCTAATAGACTGGGCTCTAAAGAGTCTTCATTTCTGGGTTCGATTTTCTCTTTTGGCCTCAGTCAGATTAGCACCATAAAAAATGATATGGGTAGGCAGCTTGATCTTATTTTTTCTTCTGACTGCAACAACATAATTGTTGATCACAGTCCAATCATTCTCTCTACGCTTGACAAATTTCATCCGCCTATTCAAATCGACTATTTTTATAGCCCGGATATTAATACACATCATGCTGATGTCTGCGACTACGCTTATAATTTCAGGAAGGCGGATATTGACGAACTTTCCAAAAGATTATCCGCCACTGATTTTCCCACGTATTTATCCGTTGATAATATCGATACTGCCCTGTCTAATTTTTACACCCTAATTTTCAACATTTTTAAGTCTTGTGTCCCGTATGAACGTCAGCGTTCCCATACTTCTTCGCCTCCCTGGGTTAACTCTGACTTGCGAAGACTTAGAAATAAAAAGAACAAACTGTGGAAGGCATATCTTTTGGATAGGAATAACTCTTCTTATGCCGAATTCGTTCAGTGTTACAATAGATTTCACGAATATTCTACTCAGTTATACGACGAGTACATAAAACATGTGTCATCTGAATTCTACAGCAATTCGCGCGCATTTTACAAATTTATTAACTCTAAAAGAAAAACGGACGACTACCCTGCCAATATGCAATACGAGGGAGTTTCCAATGACGGTCCATCTGCTATCTCTGATATGTTTGCGTCCTTCTTTGAAAAATCATTCTCCCCAAACTTTGAACCCGATCCCAATAACTTCAATCATTTGAGCAACAATCCCGTTCCTATTAACTTATCCATTAATATCACTCCCTCCGTTGTTCTTAAGCATATCAACGAAATCCCTGGGGACTTCACATCGGGACCTGATGGCATTCCACCTGCTATTCTTAAGGCATGTTCTAGTGAACTAGTCTCTCCCTTAACATTTCTCTTCCAAAAGTCCCTTGAGAGCGAACAATTCCCAGCTCTCTGGAAGAACTCCTTTATTATTCCGATTCATAAGAAGGGTAATAAAAATGAGGTACGCAACTACAGGCCCATAGCGAAACTTTCATGTATCCCAAAACTGTTTGAATCAATCGTACACTCACAAATCTCGGCTGTTTGCAATCGCCTGATCTCAACTAACCAGCATGGTTTCCTCCAAGGTCGTTCTACTTCCACGAACCTACTCGAGTTTGTTACCTTTGTTGCTGAAGGCTTCCAAAAAGGTTTCCAAACAGATTGCATTTATACCGACTTTAGTAAGGCTTTCGATAAGCTTTCGCATTCTGTAATAATTCTTAAATTACTAAATCTCGGTTTCCCACCCGCACTTGTCAACTGGATTCGGTCTTATCTACTAGGGAGAACATACCAGGTTTCTTTTCGGCGTGCCACTTCGCGTAAAATACTAGCCACGTCAGGAGTCCCGCAGGGTAGTCACTTGGGTCCGCTCCTCTTTATTCTATCAATTGATGACATCTCACTCCTTCTCAAAACCTGCAAAATCTTAATCTATGCTGACGACATGAAGTTATTCTCTCATGTAAAAAATATTAACGATTGCTACGCGGTTCAAGATGACCTAAATACTTTCCACTTGTGGTGCACACATAACAATCTTGAATTAAATATTAATAAATGCGAAATCATGACCTTTAATAGAGGCCGCAACCCCCTGAGTTTAGAGTATGCTTTATCAAATCATGCTCTTCGTCGTGCTAATTCTGTTCGTGATCTTGGCGTTATCCTAGATAGTAAACTGGACTTCGTGGAGCATATCAACTGTATGGTAACTAAGGCAAGCTCAATGTTGGGTTTCGTCAAAAGATGGTCTCAGGAATTTTCCAACAGATTCGTTTTTAAACAGCTGTACTTTTCTTTTGTCAGACCAATTCTCGAATACGCGAGTCAAGTCTGGTCACCATATTATCAAGTCCATGTTGACTCTGTCGAGTCCGTGCAGAGAAAATTTGTTAGGTTCGCCCTGAAAGACTTGCCATGGAGCAATCCTGTCATTCTACCTCCTTACAATGATCGGCTCAGACTCCTGGATATGCATTCTCTGCATAACCGTCGGGAGATCGCTGATATTGTATTTGTTCACCAGTTATTAACCGGTAAGATAGACTCAACGTTTCTTAAAAGAAACTTCTGTCTCAGAACGAACGAGCGCAATCTCAGGGTGGTGCCGCTTCTGCAAACTAGTCTTTGCAAAAATAATTACAGTTTTTTTCAACCCATCAATCGGATGAGGTTAAATGTTAATAAGAATGCTGATTTGTTTGATGTTCGTGTCAGTAAGCATGTGTTAAAGAAAAATCTGCATGAAGGTTATGGTCGCATGTGTACTAACATAGAACCAAATGATGATTGATCAGTCATGCGCTCTAGATTAACTTTGTTTCTCAAGGCTTTGACTAAGCTGATGGTTCTTTAAAAAAAAAAAAAAAAAAAAAAAAAAAAAAAAAAAAAAAAAATAACTTTTACCTATCATGTTCTCAACTTTTAGATCTGTAGCCCATATTTTTTCGTGACCCCCTTACCCCCCAAAACAAATCCACACAGAAGAATTGTTACAAAAAATATTGAAAGTAGTATAAAAAGGGTTAAAAAAATTTACAACAATAAAAATTAAAATACACAGATAAATTGTGGGTTTTTATCGAGTTTTCCCCTCTAGATCCGTCGTATTTTGTTTGAAAGTGATTTTTAAGAATTATCACAGTGCAGAGGTACCTCGAGCAGCATGTAGCTAATTGCCACGTACGACGATCTTGAGAGATACATGTTACACATCTCCATGTCATCTCCCCTGGTGCTATTTATGACTAACATAAAAAGATTTTGCGGGTAAAGAGGGGAACGGAAAATTACAAAAGTAAAATAGCCAGCGCAGAACTATTCGATCCCAAAGCATTGCTTAATATATGTACTTATATTAAAATTCTGCTATCGTTGAAAACAATTATATTTGAAATATGTAATTATTTCAGAATGAAATACATATAGTACGTACATATCTTTAAATATTAATTTATTGCCCTTAGATATTTGGTACAAATCTATCCAGGATTATCAATTCTAAAGGAAATGCGCATACAGCTAAATGCTGTTGTGCTTTGTTGTCTTACGTATTGTATTGTATTGGATTGTAGCGATCAAATAAGAAAAAGCGATCAAGAATGCTTTGGGAAAGCGTTAATGAAAGCCCTTCAGGATGATGTAAAATTCAGCTTTTTCGAAAACTTTCCCAACAAGCTTTATCGACTACAGCGCCTCTACAATAAGAGGAGTAACTATCATGATTTCATTCTTGCCACCACTAGATATTTATATACACAAGGGTAGTACTAAGTAGTCGAGAAGCCCCATCAGCTTCATGGTTCATTGATACCGGAGCAGATATATCCATTGTTAAATTAAGTAGTGTAAATGATAATCTGATAGACAAAGATGAAATTTGTAAAATAAAAGGTATTACTAAAGGTGAAAGTGAAACGCTCGGTACAATAGTGATAGAATTTAACAATGAGAACGAGAAAATTAAACATAAAATGCATGTAGTGGAAGACAGCTTTCCCATATCGACAAACGGATTGCTGGGAAAAGACTTTTTTGTGAAACATAAGTGCAAAATAGACTATGATACATTTGTGCTAACAGTTTGTGCAGAAACAACAGATATAGAACTACCAATTTGGACTTAAATTCCGAACCGTTCATCACGATACCAGCGCGCACTCAAATCCTGCGACCAATTAATATTAGTATAAGTGAAGATAGTATAGTGCTTAGTGAAGAAATAGAAAACGGACTAGACGTAGCCAATACAATCATACCCGTCAAAGGTGTGAAGCATGTGAAGTTCATAAATGTTACGGAAAAGGATATAAGTATAAGACAACCAAAGTTAAATTTAGCACCTTTAAGTGATTATAGATTCGTGAAAAGAATAACATATACTAAAGATAAGGAAGAAAGATTCAAGCAGCTGAAAAATGAACTGAATGTAACTAACTTGGATGAGAAAGCTAAGGAAAATTTATATGAACTATGTCGAGATTACACAGATATTTTCTACATAACAAATGATAAACTTACAGTGAACAATTTTTACCAGCGGCATATATCAGTGCATGATGATTCCCCAGTGTACATAAAGAATTATCGCCTCCCTCAGACTCAACAAGAGGAAATAAATAGGCAAGTGGAGCAATTACTAGCAGAAGACATCGTTGAACATTCAACAATCCCGTATAATTCACTACTACTAGTAGTACCCAAGAAGAGTAACAATAAGGAAAATAAATGGCGAATGGTTGTTGACTTTAGACAGCTTAATAAGAAGATTATGGATGATAAATTTCCGTTAACGCGACTAGATGACATCCTGGATAATTTAGGACAAGCTAGATATTTTTCAACGTTGGACCTCACGAGTTCTTTCCACCAGATTGAGCTAGATGAAGAATCTAGACCGCTCACTGCATTTTCAACCAACAAGGGACATTTCCAGTTTGGACTGAAAATATCCACTAATAGTTTTCAACGCATGTTATCAATAGCTCTCGCAGGACTGGATGCAGAGACATTTCTTTATGTGGATGATATAATTATACACGGACGAAGTATACAACATCACAACAAGAATCTAATAAAAACATTCGACCGTCTACGCGAGTATAATCTGAAGTTAAATCCGCAGAAATGTAACTTTCTACAAACGGAAGTAGTTTATTTAGGTCACCTAATAACAAGTGAAGGTATAAAAACCGATCCCAAGAAATATGACAGTATTGTAAACTACCCTACCCCGACAAATGCTGATGAAACAAGGAGATTCACCGCTTTTTGTAATTACTACAGAAGATTTATAGCAGGCTTTGCGGAAATAGCAAAACCGCTCAACCAGTTAACAAAGAAAAACGTACCGTTTGTGTGGACCGAGCAGTGCGAAAAATCATTCCAAACATTGAAAAATAAATTAATTAATCCACCTGTACTTCAGTATCCAGACTTCGATAAACCCTTCATACTAACGACAGACGCATCTAATTATGCATTAGGAGCAGTACTATCACAAGGAGAAATAGGAAAGGACTTGCCGATCTCTTATGCAAGCAGATCTTTGAGCAAGCATGAGCTCAACAAGCCAGTCATCATCAATGAATTATTGGGAATCTACTGGGCAATCACACATTTTAGGCCTTATCTATATGGCCGCAATTTTATAGTAGTGACAGATCATCGTCCGCTAGTTAGTTTATTCACTCACAAAAATCCATCATCTAAAATGACAAGAATAAGAATGGAATTATCGGAATACGACTTTGAAATTGTGTATAAAAAGGGATCTTTGAACACGAATGCAGACGCGCTCTCGAGAATAAGAATAAATATGGATATATTGAAAGATATGGTACCAAAGGAAATTATGATTATGAAAAAAGTAAACAGCAGAAAATCACGTGATAAGAATGAAAGCAAGGAAGAATCGTCTGGCCAACTATTCATCCATCAATGTGCTTCCATTTCAGAAATCAATAAAATAAAAATCTTAAGATTCATAAACATCGAAGAGGATATCCCGAAAAGAAAATATAGCGCAAAGAAGAACATATTCATAAAAAGGAAGGAAGTTGCAATCGAGTACAGTGATAAACCATATCTAGATTTAGGATCGATCTTGGAGAAACTGTCACTCGCAATGATTGACAACAAAATACAAAAGCTAGCTTTATCAACAAAAGAAAAAATATTTGAGAGCATTAATATCGACAAATTCAAAGAAACATTCAATAAAGTTCAAAACAAAATAATGGAAGGAATAAATAACTGTTTGAGGATAACACTATACACACCGCCTGAGAGAATAAGCAACAAAGAAAGACAGCTAGAAATAATACGAGAATTCCATGATACCCCACATGTTGGAGGACACACAGGCATTAAGAGGACAATTAACGAAATCAAGCAACGATACTGCTGGAAAAATTTAAACAAGATGGTTAAAAATTATATTAACAATTGCGAGCAATGCAAACTCAACAAAGTAGTTAGGCACACAAAAGAACACTTAGTAATTACAGATACTCCTAGTACAAGTTTTGAAACTATAGAGATGGACACCGTAGGACCCTTACGACAAAGTAAATATTTTAGATACATACTAACATGTCAATGCCAATTAACTAAATATGTTGAAGCATTTCCAATGGAAAACAAGGAAGCCAAAACTATTGCGAAAATTCTAGTTGAACGGATCATTCTAAAGTATGGTGCTTTCTCAAAAATCAAAACGGACATGGGAACAGAATTTTTAAACTCGATATTTGCAGAAATATGTAAAATTTTCAAAATAGATCACGTCACATCAACACCTTTTCATCATGAGACTATGGGTGCAATAGAAAGGAACCATAGGTTGCTGAACGAATATCTACTGGCAATATGCAAAAATGATAATTGGGACGAATGACTACCATATTTTACTTTTTCATATAACATAACACCACATTCTGATACTAACTTATCACCTTTTGAACTCGTTTTTGGGAAAATTGCAACATTACCTTGCATAAGCAAGCGAGACATTACACCAATTTACAATTTAGATGAATATGCCAATGAAGTAAAATACAGAATACAACAAACACAAGAATTAGCGAAATTTATACTAGAGGCATCGAAAGATAAAAGAAAATCCATTCACGATAAAACTGCTCGACCATTAAAAATTAAAGTAGGAGACAGAGTTAAAATAAGAATAGGAAACAAAAGAAAAACGGAACCTCCATATAAGGGACCGTATACAGTTGTAGAAACTAATAATGTAAACAGTAAGATTAGCATAAATGGGCAAATCAAAGAAATACATAATAATAGATTAGAAAAATATTAATACATAAGAATAGATAAGAAAAAAAAAAAAAATTATTTTATAATTCTTCAGATAGCCAATTTACAGCAGATAACACTACCATAAAATATTGTCAAACATGTCTTAGAACAAACCATCCTAAGAAAAATTTTAATTCAAAATCAAAATTTTTCTTTTCAAAAGGGGAAGGATGTACTGCGTATCGCTATACCAGAATCCATAACTCTAAGATCTTCGTCCCTGAGCAATAAATTTAAGATTTTTCACATTACTTTTCTAAATTCATTGTGGTGTTGTTTACATGCCGCAAGCGCATAGTAAGACACCTTACGCTGCGCGAGCCAAGAAATGCAACGTGCGCACAACAGAGTAATGACCACGGCTCAAGTGTTGTTTACATCCAGGTCATTACCGTCGATGAAAGTTTTATGGGTCAGAGAATGACTCAATAGTTTGGTCAAGAATATCGGTCGAGTGAATTACTCAAGATATTTCGTCACCCACTTGACTAAGGGTTTAATTTATATTTTGCTAGGAAGGTGATTTGTTTTTAGGACATGTTAAGCGAAGCATTTTCATTTTTATGCAAGTACTTTAAGTAAGAAAATTGTAAAAGTATGTGTAAGAAAAATTGGTATAAAAGACAAGATCTAAACCGAATAAGGCAGACTTCTCACGCTGACGCAAAACAGGTATTTTACTAAGTTCCCGAACAGCACGGCCGAGAGGTTCGTATATGGCTTCCATTAATTTGGCAGCCTAAATTCCGGATAATTTCAGCTGGCCTTTGGCTTAGCTTCCGGATCTTCTTTCTCTAGGTACATCGTACATTACACAGTCCTACCAGATAACATTCAAATTGACGGATTGCTGTGAAAATTAAACCAGTATTTGTGAACATTTGAGTCTGGCAATACTCTTTTTTTTGCTCCTGGAAATCCTTCCCATATTTTTACCTCTTTCTATCTCTTTCTCTCTATTTATTTCTCCTTCTCCCATATTATGTGTGGTTATGTTAAATAATTTATTTATTTATGTGTTTTTCAATATTGGCCACACCATAAATATGATCCGCACCTGTCCAAACGCCGGACTGACCACCGCGGATCAGACAGTGAGTGTTAGTTTTCGTGTCGCAGGTGTTCGCAAGTTGACAGTTCGCGTGTGCCGGTTTCTTTTGTTTTTGTTTTGTTTTTTAAGCATCTGGGGCTCCAGGGACTGCTGTGGGTGGTGCTTCATCAACTCTGCAGCTTCTGTGCAGATTTAATTTGGGGAGTATTCTGTATCTTTTCGATTTCGATTTCGATTTCGATTTTTGATTTGTTTACTTTTTAGGGGCTCGAGTGATCCCTAAATTGGATCCTCCAAAGGACTTCGTTGGACCACTTATTAAAAGGGGACAATTAGTCAGATGTTACTGATCTATATTTAGTAAGTTTTTTATTGTATTATTATTTCATTTTCGTTATTAATTTACGATGTATTTTTTAGGAGGTGGCGCAGGGCATTCAACATTGGTCGCTGAACAATGCTGTCATGGCAACTATATCGACCTGGCCTCGTATAAATACGGGAGGCTGGAGCTCAATCAGGCAGTCGATCACTAGCTGGCTTTCCAGCAACAAGTAAGTAAGCGATTTCTTTTACTTCACAGTAGGCTTTCCTACACTATCAGGCTTTCCTGATATCAACCAAGTGGTCACTCATTAGCTGGATTTCCGGCGGTTACACAGTAAAGGCTTTCCTTTACGTCATAGTAGGCTTTCCTACGTCCTTAGGCTTTCCTAAGCACTCCTCACATTTCTTGTCAATAGGATTTCCTATAGACTAGTAAATTTTCCTTTTCTTCGGTTCCATTCTTTTTTACACACCATACTATACATACTTACAGCAGACACATTGAAGACTATTTCTATACCACACAGAATTCACTAACTCATAATTTTCTTTCTCATTCCAGACAGTTAATCATTTCATTGTAGAATTAGTCTTTATATATAGTATTTGTATCTTTTAAATTAGTTATTTGTTGCATGAATTGTAATTTGCTTCAGTTTTATTCTGTTTGTTGACTAACTTATTTTGTATATATAAGTTTCGAACTTAGGAACTTAGGGATTGTATGAGAGTGTGAGTGTGAATGAACCAACTCGAGTTGTTGCAGTAAATTAACTGTAATTAAATAATTAACATAACATATGTACACAATTGATCACATATCTATTAACACACCTGAAACAACAACAAAGTAGGATTTCACAGAGTAACAATTAACAATAATAATTGTGAATCGAAAAGTGATAATAAATCCTGGGACGAAGGAACGTGACTCTTTAGCAGCAAGTCAGAACAGCGTCTGTCACCCTGACAGCAACCAATGACACGTTTATATGAGCGTCAATAGACCGACTGACCGACGGTAATTTGACCGAACGGACAGGCGGCAAAGTTTGAAATGTGATGTCAAACTTACATATATATTGGTAAAAGGAATTTGGTTTGGTTTTGAATACATCTTTTGAATAAAAAACTTATTTTTACCATAAAAAAACGATCTTGTTGTTAGTTTTAACCTCCCCTCGCTTCTTAATATTTGCTGAATCAGTACCGCATTCAGTGGTGCCTCTTAAGCTACGGTTTCCTATAAAGCGGTAACGTCATGTAGCGACTATAATATTACGGTGAGTGACGTCACAAAAAATGTTTCTATGGAATACCACGGTAGTTGTTTCCAAGATAGCGGTAATACCGACGTCACGTAAGATTGCGCGGCCGTCACATTTTTAGCGGGAGCTGGTTACGCTAGAGAACTGTTTGTCAACGCCTTTTATCGTCGATAGTGACCGAAGCGGTGCAGACGTGTTTAATATTCAAACTGACTCTGAATTCTAACTTTACAACTACTGTCACCGTCATCGTCGCCGTATTTTTGTACACCGTTTTGCTTACGTCACTCACCGAAATAATACGGAGGGTATATGACGGTACCGCTTTGTAGGAAACCGTAGCTTTATAGGCCCCAACATTCTGTGAATGATGAAATGATCGTAACTGCTGAACGTACTCAACTCGCCAGCGTCTCCAAAACGAGCTAATAAGTTTCAAGCGTTTCTTCCACATGTCCCGAAAGCCACTGGATTCGGAAGGTGAAGCCTGCCGATCGTCAATGACAGTTGGAACTAAATTCGGGGCTTGCAAAAAATTAGACGGAATTAAGGAATTCAAATCCAAAGGGTCGTCCCCCATATACGTGAGGGGACGATTATTTATTACTGCCTCAGCTTCGGTTATAATGGTGCACAGCTCTTCAGAAGTGATCGTGGCTCGCGCAATAGACAACTTCAAAACTCTTTTCACGCTTCCAACCAGTCGCTCCCAAAATCCCCCGCACCAAGGGGCACGCTCCGCTATAAATTTCCATGAAATACCCCGATTGGCAACATATCCTTGCATCTCCTCGGCATATATAATATTGACCAAAACTCTTAATTCCTTAGATGCTCTCTTAAAAGTTCGGGCATTGTCTGAAATTATTAACTTAGGTACACCTCTTCTCGCGAAGAAACGCCTCAAAGCCAATAAGCAGCATTCCACAGTCAGATTAGGCACCAGCTCCAAATGAATGGCACGAACGGTAGAGCAAGTAAGCAGCATGATGTAAACTTTGTTGATTCCAGAGCCCTCTAAAGACCTCACGAATAATGGACCAGCGAAGCCTGTAGTTTCAAATGGTTTCGATGACACGAGACGATCTCGGGGTAGTGGAGCGTAGGGTTGCTGGGCGGCCTTTCCAAATAAACGCTTACAGACCTTGCATTCCTTCACGATGCCCTTTACCAATTGGCGACAGCGCGGTATCCAAAATTTCTCGCGAAGTCTACATAAAACTACGATGACGCCTCCATGTAATGTACGTTGATGCATATCTCGGACGATTAGTTTAGTTATATGTTCGTTTTTAGGTAGAATAGCAGGAAAAGCGGTTTCATAGTCAATATTCATAAATTGCAAACGACTACCCACTCGCAGAATCTTATAATCATCCAAATAGGGCCTTAAAGTCAATATAGCTGAATTCGTTGCCATAGGCTTCCTGCTTTCAAGTGCCTCTATTTCAGCTCAATAATGCTGTTGTTGAATGTAGCATATCCAATATCGTTCGGCTAGGGTTAATTCAGCACCTACAAGAAATTTATTGTTTGTTATATATACAGGGTGTTTTGCTAAGGTCTGAACAGGGGTATGCCAATCGATTCCAAATGGTCTCCTGATCCACGTTTGTTCGGACACCCCCCCCCCCCCCCCCTAAAATCGGTCCTTCCCCCTCAAAATCGCGATTGAAAATTTGGAGGAGGTTAACCTAGAAAATGCATTATAAGTTCTTTCAGAGACATCCTATGATACTGGTTGATAATTCAATTGGAATGTGACGTCACTTTCGAATTGGACTTCATTGCGGGTAGTGGGTTTGTGTTTTATTAATTATTATAACACGAATAACTTCGGAACGCGCCGTCGGATTCCAGTGCGGTTTTTTTCCGAGAAAGGCCATATGACAGGGAAGCTTTTTCTCAAAAAAAGTTACGATCTTCCCATGCAAGAAATCGGCGAAATGAAGGGTTAAGGCCAAATTTTGGGCTTTGAAATTACCATTTTCGAAGTTTGACAGAGGCTCCCCCGCTTGTTTGTGGGCGGATCGGGTCGTGGGTGGTATCGTTGGAAAGCTTGAAGGCTTAGCTTTTTAATGCGTTATCAACCAGTATCATAGGATGTCTCTGAAAGAACTTATAATGCATTTTCTAGGTTAACCTCCTCCAAATTTTCAATCGCGATTTTGAGGGGAAAGGACCGATTTTAGGGGGGGGGGGGGGGTGTCCGAACAAACGTTGATCAGGAGACCATTTGGAATCGATTGGCATACCCCTGTTCAGACCTTAGCAAAACACCCTGTATGCGGCGGCAACGCTTACCAAATCGCTGAACAGATGCAGTGAGTCGTAGAATTCGGATGTAGGAGCCATATTTTTCTACGTCTATTATGGGTGCTGAGTTTTTAAATTCAGATGGCTGCTCTGCAACTTGTTGGAACACTGCTAATGACAAGGTGCTGCTGGTTTCAATATCAGAACAGCAACTCGGCCACTCTGAAGAGTCTCTAATAAGCCACGAAGGACCATGAATCCAATCTTCGGAATTAGCAAGGGTTTTTCCGAAGGAAGATTTCGTTAAATTGTTAGCCGGATTCAGATCAGACAGTGTTTTCAGTCGCTGACGGGCCCATGATGTCTGATCTCGTTCACTTTTTTCGCAGCGTATACATTCCATCGTCGGATGTCTCCGCAAATCCAATGAAGAGCAATTTTTGAGTCGGTCCAAAAAAATGCTCTTTCATATTCAATATTAGCTTCTCTCGATACATAATCTAATAAACGTGAAGCGATGAGAGCGGCTGTAAGTTCGAGCTTGGGAAGGGTTAGATTAGGGTCGGTTCCAGTTTTCAGCGGAGAAATCCTGTTCTCAGAGCATACGAATTTCAGTACTGCAACTTCACCCTGTTGTATTCGCAGGTAAGCTACTGCACCGTAAGCAGACGGGCTGGCGTCAGCGAAAATATGTATCTGGTAGAAGCAGATTCCGCTTGAAGCTCTGATATGCGTGGGAATAACTATTTCCTTCAGCGATTCGAATTCTTTTCGGCATTTCTGCTAAACCTTGACCAGCTCAGTTGGCACGACTTCATCCCATGGCATTTTCAAACGCCACAGCTCCTGAAAAAGAATCTACAGCTTAACTACAAATCGGCCTAATATACCCAGTGAATCGAATATTCGGGCCATCAACTGCAGAATGTTTCATTTTTTTGCAAAATAAGCTGCCCAGACTCTCGTAAATCCACCGCCAACTCGTCGGCCAAACAATACCATATAATACCGAGCACCTTTTGCAAAGCGGCCGGTTCAGTATCCTCGATTATTCGGGTGCGAAGGCTTGGAAGGTTTGTATTCCACTTTCGAATATTCATTGAGGCTCGCTGCATAATGTCCGGCGTTGTATTGCACATTTTATCCACGAGTTTCTTATCATCGATGCTGATAACTAGATCGTCCACATAAAAGGACTTCTTCAATAACTCGCATACCTCCGGATGTCCAGCACTTTCCTCTTCGAACAGCTTCCGCAAAACTGCCCTCAAGAGAAACGGACTACACTTAACTCCAAATGTGACCCGCGTCAATTATCTAGAGATCGCATTCGTTCAGAAAACCAAAAGAATCTATGCGTGTCTCGATCTTCGTGGCGAAGCGATATTTGCAAGAAAGCCTTTTCTATATCGGCGACCAGACCAATCTTTCCAGCCCGAAAATTAAGCAATTAATATGTCTGGAAGCAGATTCGGACCAGCATCAAGCTGATCATTTAAAGAACCACATTCAGCGGACCGGGCAGAAGCATAAAATACAATTCATAATTTCGTTGTTACCTTGTCATCCCTATACACTGGCCTATGGGGCATGTAATATGAACGATTAGAAGTTACCTTTTCAGCGCCTTCCGAAAACCCTGAATTAATCAGCTCTTGCAAAGCTGCATCATATTCCATCAGACGCAGTGGTTTACGGGACATCCTTCTAACTAAATTCAAAAACCTTTATAAGCACCTTCACGATAATCATTAAGAGGTGCATCAGATTTACACAGAGATGCCTCATATCTGTTTCCAGAGTATCGAATGAATCGGTTTATGTCCATATTCTCAGCGTCACGAGTTAAGCCAGATATGCCCAACGCTTCCAGGCTCCACATTTTATTTATATCCGCTTCCTGTGTCGAAGAAAACATCGCTGCTACATCAATACAGCTGTGAAATTCGTTTGACTCGGGGCCCTGAACAGTCCACCCGAGCTTAGTATGTACCGCTGTTAGGTAGTTCGTGATTCTCCGGAACTCCCCTGAAACCATTCTCCAATAATAGTTGGACCAAATGAGCATAGATATGCCGTCAACTGGTTGGCCGCAACTTCGAGAATCCGCAAGTGTAAATCCAGAAAGCTTCTTACTTGTTGAATCCGGTATTGGCAGAATGTCTAAGCAAATCTCAGGTACACCGACTACAATTATGGGAACAATTTGACCATCATGTATACTTCGAATATGTACCTTAAAACAGTTACAAGTTCGCGCCGGTGTCCTTTCTGACGAGCCAAAGGGTAAAATCCGTATACGTACAGTGCTCACAATCGGTAAATCTAACTGTTGAGCCACGCTGTTTCTTATGTACGACCGCTGACTACCACCGTCCAAGACAATCCGAACGAGAAGTTGTGCTGACGAAGAGGGTGACGAAGCAAAGGCGCAGGCGGCCTGTAAATAGATATTCGATTAGCAGGAGTTAGTTGAATAGAGATTCGTTGTCGAGGGCGGAATATTAGGATCGCGCGATCAACTTTAAAAGACGATGAGGCAGAAGCACCCGACGTGACAGATTCGCTGTCATCTTTGTTAAGCTCTGCTTCTTCTTCCTCTTCGAAGTCTCTGCACATTCTGTGGTATTCAGTACGTAAATCAGCCGGCAAGCATTGTAGTAGAAGGGTCTTCATCATTACGTAGTAGTTGTGCGACGAAACGCCTAGAGTGGTTAGCGATCTTGTGTTCGTAGTGACGTCATTGTATAGACGCCGTAGCCCAACCACATCAAGACGAGAATTTACCTTACTTAGGGACATCAACTGCTGCATGTGTTTGTCGACCAGTCTTCCCACATCACCGAACTCTTCCTGCAGAAGTGAGATAGCTGCATCGTAGCAATAACCGCTAGGCGAGAATCCCGAAACCGTTGCTGTTGCCTTTCCGCATAACGCCATTTGGAGATAAGCAAATTTATCCGAAGCGGATAAAGCACTGTTCTCATGCACCAAAGTTTTAAACTGCTCCCAGGACGACAGCCACTCCTTATGATTGCCGCTGAATTTTCTTAGTTAAATTTTTGGCAGTTTTACACCAAACTGCTTAGAACGTATAGAAGGATCTGAAGTTGGGCTAGTCAGTGAAGAAGAAGGTAGCAAGCGATCCCGTAGCGACTTAAGCCTCTCCAATCTCGAACTTATGCGAGAAGCCCAATTTATAGTTTAATCTTTATAGTCTGCAATGGCTTCATGTTCCCTTTCTAGCTCCTCCGGCTTGATGCTGGGAAAAACAACACTATTAGCCTTCTCTAGGTTTTCACTGGCTGCCGTTAGTCGCGATTGAAATGCCGTTAATTCTACAATCGCCGAATCGAAATTTTCCTGATTTTCAGTTTTAGCCTGTGATTCCGGACATATTAAATATTCGAGAACACTTTTTGTAATTTTCGTGATTTGTCCTCGATACACTCCACGACTGGCGGAATCCATTTCAAGTGAGCCCGAGCGTCGTTGATCTTCTGCACGTTCGTTTAGTCCCGAACTCTCGATAAACCACTTATTAATATTGCACCTCCCGGGTTTCGGCACCAATCTCGAAATTGTGCTCAGAAGGGGGAGCAAAGAAACAGGAAAGAATTTAGCTTAGTTCGGGAGAAGCTAGTGCAGGAGTTAAAGACTCGGATCTCAAATGTAGACTGACTTTATTCTTAAATGATGCGCTTACAGCGGTAAAAAAGGAATAGACTAAGCTAAGAGTTGCTAGGTTAACTCTTCTGTATTTTCAACACTAAGCAGTGAGCTCCAAGCCTTTTTGGGCTGCTGCAGGCGGTACTTAGAATGCCTGCCAGATGGTGACAGACCCACTTTCATAAAAATGATCCCGACGAGACTCCGGGGCGAAGCATACCAGCTCTTGGCCACAGAAGAACCTGCTACCTTCAAAGAAATTGAAGATAAATTAAATGTAGCGTTCCTACCTCGAGAATCCCATCAAACACTTTTAAATAAATTACTAGCCATGCGCCAAACACCGTATGAAGATCTTACACGGTTCATCTCGCGCATTAGAAAAGCTTTGTCGCAATGCAAAGAGGCGGCACAAGACAAGTATGGTACTGCAGCAGAAGCAACCGTTAATTACCAATTGGAAGATTTCGCGAAACATACTTTGCGAAACGGCGCTCTAAGCTCCCCCTAGACTTTGGGCTAAAATAAAAAACTCAACTAGTGGTGGACACGGGCGTTGAGATAAGCTTAATTAAAGAACAAGGTTTGAAATCTTCTGAGCTAATAAATACCGAGAGGATTCTTACCCTGCAAACTCCTTTTCGCACTGGATGCACCCTGGGAAGCTGTCAAGGAAATCTTGTTACTAAATTAACTAAAGGCAAGGTAGTAAAAACACCCTGTACTTTCCAGGTAATAGAAAATACTTAAGGCCTCTCTCACGACGGCCTATTAGGTAACGATTTCCTCGCCCAAAATTGCAACGTTGAGGGCCCAACTCGAGAACTTCGGTTTCCTCGCACGGAAGCCAATTTGGTGGAATTCTCGTACCCCATTTTTCTCGAGACGAAGCAAAATGGCTCCCGAAAAAACATCTGAAACTGAAAACCTGGCAAAACGGATGGAACCCGAAGGGGTTAAGCTTTCTACTTGCCATGTTCTCGAACCATCGTATGCTGGGGGATGTTCGGCTAAAGACAAGCCACGGGAGAACGAGGAGGAACTTCCGGCGAACACATTTGCGATCACAGAAATCAGGCGGCATAGTGTGGCCCTGGCCAGGCCTATATGCGTACCTGCGGGATAACAGATAGTGGCTAGAATTCCACTGAAGTTGCCAGAAGAAATGCTCTGTCTATCTCAGGAGATAGGCGAAGGAGTCTTCTTGGCAAACAGTATAATTTCCTCTAATGAAGAAAAAGAAGTTCTGATTGGGATTCTCAACGCGAAGGACTCCAAGGTAGCGCTCACCGCCCTTAATACCCCAGACAGACGGGCACGAACGAATGAACGTTCTTGAAGAATGATCATTGGCGTGTCGTCTGTCAACAAGAATGAAGTTTGAATGAACATTCGTAACTACATTCTCGTTCTCATCAATGAAGTTCCGGAAACTTCATTCGCAGAGAACGAGCATGGAAATCCTGGAAGAATCAGCTGATTTCCAGTGTCAAAGTGTGAATTGACAACTGCCAGCCAGCCAGTTGAGTTTTAATTCTGTGATCATGGAGGTGGGGAAGGAGCAGGAAGAGTTGCAATACGTTTAGTAGCTTGCGAACGTTTTCGTAAAGTTGCTATTAATTTCACCGATTCACTCGTGCGCATTTTAAACTCAAAAATTCTCGACTCGAATGAAGTTGGCCGTCTGTCATGCATATAATTTACAATTGGCTCCGGTGAATGACTACACATTAGTCCCTTTGCATCCCCAACAAAATATGCAACAGCCAAAAGAAATTGCACAGGGAAAATCCCTGGATCCAAGCGGCACAATAAATCCAGCCCTGGCCCTCGTAAAATTAACTAAAGAAAATAAAAACATAAATAAAATTAGTGTTACACGGTCCGAGAGCGCATATAATAATTTAAAATCGCCCGGAAACACCGTACACACTAACCCAGCCGCCCAAGAACGCATAGCCAGATTAGAGGAAGAGCTCAACCTGAGCCCAATTCTGAATAAGACAGAAAGAATTGAAATGTTGGTGCTATGTCGAGAATATAACGACATATTCCACTTGAAGGGTGACTACCTTACGCAAACAGACGTTATTACGCATCTAATTCCAATAGTGCAGAATCAAGCACCTATTAACCAAAAGATGCACAGGTTACCTGAAACCACAGATAAGATACAGATGTCGAGTGGCCATATAGCAAAATGGTCCCAGATATGCTTATTTCCAATGGGTGCCTTTTCACCTAGCGCCATCTGTAGAATAAAACAATCATATGAGAAGTTAGTTTACTCCCTAAGGGTTCGTTGCCTGGATTAAATAAAGCACATCCGTATGAATAAGAATAAACTTTTTGCGGCATTTAGATCAATGTTGTCCTACACATTGCACAATTAAATGAAAATGTGTGTGAGGGTGAAATAGCTTTGCGTATGGATTGAAAAAATCCTCAGATATGTATTGTAAGTTCTTCGTGTGCGCATGCTGTTCAGGACTGCTCCAAAAAAGAACTCGCTGGGATTATATCCCGCGCCCGCGCCGTTTGCGATGAAATTGAAGCAAATGATGAAATTGAAACAAATGTACTTAGGTAAGTGTTCTATTTTAGCCCCCTTAGTTTCTAATGCCATTAAAAAAATAATAATACTGACAAACCCACCTTGCACCCCACAATAAACCAACGATGAAATTGCAATATGTACTATTGTATTGTAATGTAAGAAAAAACGGATCTTTAAGAATTTGAAAAAGTATAAAATAAGTGGAGCGATGAGGACATACATGTATGTGTACATATATAAAATACAGATTTTTTATCACACTTCACAGCATCTTGCTGGAAACTTTCACCCAACTCGGTACCCTTAAGGCACGAGCTTAGACTCTGTGGGGTCCTGGTCCTGTTTTTGTCTTCCTGCTGAACAACCTACTTAAAATATTAATTAATGCTCAATCAGCTCGATGCTGGTCTTGGCCTTTGAAGTTATTTATTCATTACCGCTCAAAGTTTCCTTTGGTTTTTCCTTTGTTTTGTTAATTTTTGCGAGCGATAAAGATCTGTTGTCCATTTACAATTTTTTCTAATAAGTACCAAAAGCATGAAATCTAAGATTTTCAAGTGATGGTTAAAGCATTGGTGATTTTGATCAAACCATTCTGGATATTTCATATTTGTATCTTCTATACATTTATTTAAAATAACCGACTTAAAATACTTCAGTGTTGGTTTCTCTTTAAACTACTTCCAAAAAATTTTGACCTGATGCAAGCATATTTGAAAGAATAAATCTGATGGATGTATTAATTTTCTATCATCAGGGCAATTGCTATATTGCTTCATTTCAATCAAAATATTGGACAAGTTAACAGAAGAAGAGTTATCAACCATAGCATCGGTGCATTCTTCGCAAGGAGTTTTTAAAGTTTCCATTAATTTTCTATAACAATATCCGGCAAAATACTTAACAGCAATATCGCTCGTGATAGATTTTGCGTCAATTCTGTTGAGTCGTCAAGGATCAATCCATCTCCTTCGTTTAATTCAGAAAAATCATCTGTAAATAATTCACTCTCACAAGGCTGGCTATTTGTCTCCTCATTAAGAACAGCTTCCCAATCAACCGTTATGTACTCATCAGTGTCGTTTTCGCAGTTTGAAAATTCCGAAGTGAAAAGTAATTTCAGAGATATTATTTTAGCCATAATCTGGTTTATTTCAAAAACATTTGGATTATTTTTGTTGCCATTTCGTGATCTAATATGCGAAAACAAATTTTCCAGTGGATCTTGATTTAATTTTCTCATGTTTATGTATGCTAAATCTTTATACTTTTCAAATAAATTTTGAGAAAACCTTATCGTCGACTCAATTGATATTGCTAGTCCGGCAAAGCAGTATACATTACTTTTGCTTTTAGAATGTTTAATTTCTAAACAATATAAATTCATTTCGGCAAGAAACAAGAGATCATCAGAATTACGCTGCAGGAAGGGTCTACCGTTCAGTATTTCAAAAAGCCGGTTCATTTTCTCTATGACAGAATTGCAAAGGGGAAGAAGCAGGTAGCACACAGAGGCCCTTAAATACGGACACGCAGATTTTGTTTTTGCTTTTCGGCTCAACCAATTTGATTGTGTGTGGCTCCAGCGGGCGCGTACAAAGTGGGCCTGATTCTCTCAGAGAAGTTTTTTATCCCTTCCTTTGACATGAGCTTCTTATTACTATCTACTTCTCGCAAAATTCTCAATTCTCGCTTGGGTGGCGGTAGCAAGGTCACTAAAATTTTAGCGAATACGTCATGAGTGTCGCATCTTATTCTGGATATTCTTTGGTTACAAGCACCCCAATCTCTTCCATGGTGACGTCAAATTAATCGTCGCGTCACTTTGCTTCGACCTTTTGAGGACTGTCTAAAATGACTCGACTAAACTTAATCAACTCGAGTAAGATATTGAACGGCAACTCGGCGTCCTAAATCTCACGCATACAACCTAATCTAACAGTTCACCGACAATATATCGTCTAAGATGATCAACATAGAGTAAGAGTAAAAATAACTCGAGTCGACTCGTGTGAGATATTGAACGCTCCGGAGTAAGCCAGATTTAAGCCGGGATCCCAATGTATCCGCACCGTTCCGATCCGTCCGATCCGCACCGCTCCGTTGAGAAGCCTGGTTCCAATGCTTCCGAAATTTGACAATTTTGTTAGTGTCAAAATGGAAAGAAGTAAGCTGTTGAAATATTTTGAATTGTTTTGTAAGCTATACAAGATATAACAAGAATATAAAAAACTAAAAAATCAAAGAAGCATGAAGTTAGTATTCATATAATTTTTATTTTTTTTTGTCATACAATTCTGGATGTCTTCGGATATCCTCGATAAATTCTTCTAAATCCTTTTTTTTACTTAAGGGTCCTGCGTCCACTCGGAGCACTAAAAATCATTAAATTGTGACAATTTAAATTTTTTTTGAGGTTATGCTTTCCGTAGCATTCCGAAAAAGTTGAAAGTCTTCCGTTCCGATCCGATCCGTAAGTGCCATTGGAACCACCTTTCCGAGCTGCCATATAAGGGCTGAATACATTCGATGCGGTCGTGAGTCGTAAGCAAAAGCACAAAGCTCTGACGCAAACTCCGAACACATTCGATGCGGTCGTGAGTTGTGAGAAAATCATTTCATTGCGCGCGCTGCTAAATTAAAGTTAAAGATGTTTGTGGGAACAGAAGAAGTTTTAGCAATTGAGTTAGCTATTGCATTAGTTGCATTGGGCGGAAGAGAGAAAAAAAAATAGAAAAAAAAGAGCATGGATCAAGAAGTTTTTTTTCTCCTTATTTTTAATGCATCTGTACTTCGGGTCCCTTTTATCATAAAATTGCTTAAAGGTTTTCACCTTTTCTATTAACCTTTCATTTAAGTCGTCCATCGCACCATGAAAATGCGTGTCCTCTCCCATCGAATGCTTCTTGACGACTGAAAAACTCATTTCCCCTGCAGAGCTTTTGAACGCAGACCGCAGAGTTTGAGTTTGGGTCAAAGTCGACGTTTTTTCTTACGAGCGCGTCGAATGTGTTCCGACTTGTGAGAATCCTGTTGATTTCAAGGGGACTGAAACTCGTCAGATTCTCACAACTCACGGCCGCAGACTCACGACCGCACCGAATGTATTCAGCCCTTAAGTTCTAAGCTTGGAGGAACGAACGAACATGGAGTGGAAGAACCGTGTAAAATCCCTGTACGTGAGTGAAGCCAAAAAGTCTGGTTTTTGATTGTCAAAAATGGTTTTTGATTGGCAAATGATGAACGAGTGGGAAACTTCGGTTTGTCAAGTGTAGTGAGCAAGCGAGCTAAGAGGTAATTTTGTGCTTGTTTTGTGTTTTATTTTCAGTAAAAGTGGGTCACAAGGTGTAATTTTTATGGTTTAATTTGTGAAACGTGATAATTACATCTATTGTGGGTTATTTTATAGAAAAAACTGAGAAAAAATGCCTAAAAAATGTTTTGTGCCTGGCTGCAAAAATGCGGAGATTTATAGGAACTCTGGGGATTTCTTTTCATAAGTAGGTATTTAAGAAAATTACACTTAGTGATTTCATTTGAAAAAAATTGTGAAAATGATTGGATTTTATCGAAAAATTCATTCTTAACTGAAGTGGTTTTCCCTCCAGAAGAACTGTCAGATTTCTGCAAATGAATGACAAAGTGGTCACCATAAAAATTTTTTTTGGGGGTCAAAGCATAAATTAATATAATGATAGAAATATTATTTTACTTAATACTTTCTTTTTATTGGGTTTTAGGTCCCCGAGCGATGTCCACATGCAGAACAGGTGGCTACAACAAATTAAATCGCCTGCTAAAGGTGGCCCCTCCGGAGTGCCAGCAAAAATTTTACGCCTGTACTGAGTGATGTCAATGTGTGAGTGTTTCTACTCACACATCTTTGAAATGGCTTCACTTTTTTCGGCTCATTTCCACTCCATGATCGTTCATTCCTCCGAGGTTCTAAGCAACCAGCGAATTTTAACTTTGACAGCTTAGCGGATCGGAACGGTGCGGATACATTGGGATCCCGGCTTTAATCGAGTCGACTCGAGTCTAGATTATGAACGTACCCCAATATGGCAATGACACCATCTAATATGCGCTATGATCCGAATCATCCTTCTAATAAAGGAGCAACCACTGACATATACAACTAGACTGTTAATCTAAAGCAAAATCACACTTCAAAATTGAAACAACTTTTTGACTTATGATTGATTTCCCTTTTCGCCATCCGGCTGCAAGCCAAATGCATATATTAGAAAAAAAATATGTTTAACTCTTGCGTTCTTCCGACCCCGAGCTTCTGTGTCGGAAGTATTTTTTATAAATACTCAAAATGTAGGGAAAATTGAAAAGAGCTGTTTTATGACAATTTATATATATTTGTTTTCTACTTGATATGGTCGGGGTGAAATTGTCGTAAAGTGTGAAAACACTTTTCAGCACATTTCTGAAAAAACAGAAGAAGTGCGAAAGTGACAGTGTTATTTAACAAAAAACCTAACTGACAAATATTTCGAAAGTTGTATTTGACAAGCAGGAAACTGCAGAGAACTCATAGAAATATAAACTAAGCACGGAATGGCTGTAAGCCAAATTGTCAATTTTCTGAATATAATTTAATCAATTTAACTCCTTTTATTGAGATATATCAACTATGTTGCATTTCCATCACTTCACTTGCCTAAAAAACGATTTCCCACGCGGAACTTTCGTATTATTTAGGCAACCCAGCACAGAGCACTTCATTCCGCAAATTAGGGTATATTTTAAGTTAATTGCACTGAAACAAATAATCACCAAAAGCGTCAACAGGATTTTAACACAGATTTTATTATCTTTTCGCAAAGCAATAGTTTTAAACCGTAAAAAATTAATAGTAAAAAAACATTTTTAAAAACAATCTTTTATTTAAATGCTCTAAAAAGAAGAAAATAAAAATTAAATTGAATCAAACCCATCAATTTATTACATTACACAATTTATATGATATAAAAGCTTGTCGCGAGATTTACTTATGTAGATGTAGATCCTTTAGACTTACAACCCTTCAATTATTGTATTATTGATTATCTACATAAGTAAATTTCGCGACAAGCTTTTATATCATATAAATTGTGTAATGTCATAAATTGATGGGTTTGATTCAATTTAATTTTTATTTTCTTCTTTTTAGAGCATTTAAATAAAAGATTGTTTTTAAAAATGTTTTTTTACTATTAATTTATTTTTGAGACTAAAAAACGATGTCTTTATTAGTAAAAGAACGTCAAACTGAAATTTCAAAAAGGCGTTAGCATGACGCTGAGTAACTAGTGCGTGGTACCGTTTGAAGCTGAATCGTGCATTAGCATCTTGAAACTCTTCTTTTGAACTTATGCGTTATTATATTAGACGTCCGCCATATTGGATTTAGAATGACGTCACCTCACTTATTGTGTTTCGCTCATCAAGCCCTTTCATTTGATATCCATATCATAGGGGTAACTATGGATATTATAAATCGCCATTTTGTGACGTCCGCCATATTGGATTTAGAATAACGTCACATTACTTATTGTATTTCGCTTATCAAGCCCATTCATTTGATACCCATATCATAGTGGTTACTATGAAAATTATAAATCGCCATTTTGTGACGTCCGCCATATTGGATTTAGAAATGGCGTTACTCATTTTATCGTTTCCTACTCTTCAAGCTCTTTCATTTGATACCCATATTAAGGAGGTCGACCAAAAATACATGGTCCGCCATATTGGATTTAGAATGACGTCACACATCTCATCGTGTATTGTCATCCAAACTAAACGTGTATACAAAATTTCAGCTCAATCGGTTGAAGATATCTGCTTCAAAATTGAGTAGCAAGATTCCACCCGAACAAACATACATATATGTATGTACATATGTATGTATATGTACATACATTGTAAGTTAAATAAAAGCTTGTAAAATATGCACTTTTTCTAATTTGCATCCAACGAATACGGATTTCATTTGACAGTTCGGTATCAGCGTCCCTCTTGCACACTATTGCTGTACTCTTTGGACAAGCTACTTATGAGTGTACGCTCACGTACAGGGTTTTTACACGGTACAGCCGTTCCGTGCTTAGTTTATATTTCTATGAGAGAACTTAGTGCCTGTTTAGACGGTTCGATTCAGCGAACGTACGTGACGAAATTTGTAGGTGAGGAGTTAGTTCAGGTGAAGAGGAAGTGCGTCTCGATCAGAACAGGACTCACGTTCGCTTTTTTGGTCGCATGACTGTTTCAATTGCATATTGTTTCATTTAAGTGTTTCATTCTCGTTTTCGTCCACCTGCCAGGAGCTAAGAGCAAATGTGCCTGAGCATTGAATGTTTAACTGGGTTTATCTGCAGAAGCAGATGTCGCCAATAAAAGGCCATCATTGCTGCAATCTCATCTTTATTCATTTCGAATGTTTTCCTTCGCGCAATTAAATCTTAACCTCAAAAATATGCTCCACTCGCCATGAAAACAACTGGACCACCTCGGAGGAATGAACGAACATGGAGTGGAAGCACCGTGTAAAATACCTGTACGTGAGTGAAGCCAAAAAGCCGGGAGACGGATTGTCAAATGGGAGATCGATTGTCAAATTAAGTGTCAAACGAGAAACGAGCGGGAACTTTAATGTGCAGTTCCCTAGTGAGCAAACGCGCAAAGAGGTAATTTTGTGCTTGTTTTTGCTTAAATGTGGGTTATAAAGTGTAATTTTTATGTTTTAATGTTGCGTTAATTTCTGGAAAGGGCTAGTTATATACATATTTTAATTATTTTGCAGAAAAATATAGAAAAATGCCGCCTGGCTGCGAAATTGTGATGAATTACGTGATCTCTGGGATTTCTTTTCACAAGTAGGTATTTAAGAAAATTACACTTAGTAATTTCATTTGATAAAAATAGTGAAAATGATTGGATTTTATCGAAAAATTCATTCTTAACTGGAGTGGTTTTGCCTCCAGAAGAACTGTCAGATTTGTGCAAATGAATGACAAATTCGTCACCATAAAAATTTTTTTTGGGGGGTCAAAGCATAAATTAATATAATGATAGAAATATTACTTTACTTAATACTTTCTTTTTATTGGGTTTTAGGTCCCCGAGCGATGTCCACATGCAGAACAGGTGGCTACAATAAATTAAATCGCCTGCAAAAGTTGGCCCCTCCGCAGTGCCAGCAAAAATTTGACGCCTGTACTGAGTGGTGTCTATGTGTGAGTGTTTCTACTCACACATCTTTGAAATGGCTTCACTTTTTTCGGCTCGTTTCCACTCCATGTTCGTTCATTCCTCCGAGTGGACCACTTACATATAGAAATGGACCACTCGTCCCATACAAAATGCCTATGAAGCGATGGTGCACTTTTAGTTCCCTCTTGCTCACACCATTGACGGATTTTGAGCAGTCAGCTGTGGGTTTGACTTGCTGTCAAATGTATTTTTGGGGCATTAGTCCGTTTTATTTGCATAAATCCATCAAATAAATACTACAAAAATTATAAAATAATTCCTTTTGTACCTTAAGTCCCTTTAAAGGAATGCAAACATTAAATTACCCCTTTGTAAGATACAATTGAATTTTTCACAATTTCAAATTTTTCGGTAGAAATTGTGTTATTAAATTATGAAAATTGGTCCTTTCTTATCTCATATTTCAAATGCTTCTTATCTTTTGTCTGATTTACGACAAAAATGGCACAAAAACCACAAAAAAACCTGAGTGGCGTAATACGGCCAATAAATTTGGAATTAATTGCATTATGTCCTTTTACTGTAACTAAATTAAGTCTAATAATACAGCAAAAACACAAAAGTGCTCTAATTTTTACTTTTGAGTTCTTAAAACAGTTGTTTAGCGATATAAATCGCATATCCAGAAGAGAGCATTTCAACGTTTTGCTGAGAATTTTTCAATGAAAAACGTGTTATTCCATAAACTTTTCGCCGCGAAATTATTTGAGATTTGATGCTACTTTCAGGGGAATCAGTGTTTTGTCGAAACCTCGCCAATGCGTCGAGATTCCGCTATTATATACGCGTTTAGAATGTAGATTCTAGAAGTGAAGGTAATGAATTGAAACAAGTACGTTTTTTGGGGTCAACGTAATTAATCAGTGACCCCAGGAGGAAAACCTGTTCAGCTTTGAAACTGTCCAGGAAAAACCCCCTCTTTTTATTAACGAAAAGGTTACAGATCTGTTTTTACAAATAATGTGAAGAATTACATAATAATTTGAGGAATGAGTCGATAGTGAATATGTTTGCAGGCAGAAAGTTATATATGTGTGTGTGTGTGTCTGTACGTATATGTGTGTATGCGTGCATAGAACACATGAGGAGCCTACGTGGGTAGGTACTCGCTCCGGGTCGCCTGCAGGTCAACCGCGTGAGATATATCTATAGTCGATATATATATAGTGGCTCTGGGCCGAAAAGCTGAACCTGTGGTCAGCCGGATTCAGGGCGTTGAGCCCTTGTTTAAAGTCGCCTGGACTGGGCCCGGTTTATAGTCATATAGACTGAAGTCGCTTGGACTGAGATGTACATACGCCGGCTCTGGGTCCGGTAAGCTGGACAATAAGGCTCCAGCAACCTGTGCCCGCGCGATGCTTCGACGATGACCGATTTCCCGGTTGAGCAACGCGAACAATGTTACCTACAACTAATTGACACGAGAACTGATTGACACTAGAGCTGATTGACACAAGAACCGATTGACACAAGAACCGATTGATACACGAACTGATTGACACAAGAGCTGATTGACACAAGAACCGATTGATACAAGAACCGATTGATACAAGAGATGATTAACACAAGAACCGATTGATACAAGAACCGATTGATACAAGAGCTGATTAACACAAGAACTGAACGACCGATGCATTCAAGAGATTAAGCAAGACTGTGCTCAGCAAGAGCTGCGTGCGCCTTATATACCGAGTAGGAACGATTGAACTCCCGGAGTGGGGCGCGTGTAACCGCCATTGTGCGCATAAGGCGCGTTGTGATTCCCGGAGAAACGGTCCGTGCAATCGATATTGCACATATGGCGTGTTATTCTCAGAGAAACGGTCCGTGTGACCGTTATTGGGCATGTTATTCCTGGAGACGCGGCCCTTGTAACCGTCGTTGGGCATGACGCATGTTATTCCTGGAGAAGCGACTCGTCGGACGTGACTCAATTGCGAATCGACCGTACAATCAGATTTAAGCGTGCAGGTTACAAATAAAATTAATATAATTTTTAAATTTGCCGTCTTTTGAAGCCCCCTATCTCGCATAATGCGAAAGAAATAGACAGATATATGCCTTCTATATCTGAACTCTCCTTAGGTGGGAACTTTCAAAAAGGTGCACCATTTGAGATAGCAAATCGAGTAGTCCATTTCTATATGTCAGTGAACTGGACTCAAAGCGATATGTCTGAACCGTGGAGGAACGAACGAACATGGAGTGGAAGAACCGTGTAAAATCCCTGTACGTGAGTGAAGCCAAAAAGTCTGGTTTTTGATTGTCAAAAATGGTTCCTGACTGTCAAATGATGAACGAGCGGGAAACTTCGATTTGTCAAGTGCAGTGAGTAAGCGAGCAAAAAGGTAATTTTGTGCTTGTTTTGTGTTTTATTTCCAGTAAATGTGGGTTACAAGGTGTAATTTTTATGTTTTAATTTGTGAAACGTGATAATTACATCTATTGTGAGTTATTTTATAGAAAAAGTGAGAAAAAATGCCTAAAAAATGTTTTGTGTCTGGCTGCAAAAATGCGGAGATTTACATGAACTCTGGGGATTTCTTTTCACAAGTAGGTATTTAAGAAAAGTACACTTAGTGATTTCATTTGAAAAAAATTGTGAAAATGATTGGATTTTATCGAAAAATTCATTCTTAACTGAAGTGGTTTTCCCTCCAGAAGAACTGTCAGATTTGTGCAAATGAATGGCAAAGTCGTCACCATAAAAGTTTTTTTTGGGGGGTCAAAGCATAACTTAATATAATGATAGAAATATTACTTTACTTAATACTTTCTTTTTATTGGGTTTTAGGTCCCCGAGCGATGTCCACATGCAGAACAGTTGGCTACAACAAATTAAATCGCCTGCAAAAGTTGGCCCCTCCGCAGTGCCAGCAAGAATTTTACGCCTGTACTGAGTGATGTCTATGTGTGAGTGTTTCTACTCACACATCTTTGAAATGGCTTCACTTTTTTCGGCTCGTTTCCACTCCATATTCGTTCGTTCCTCCGAGGTCTGAACAAACGTTCGCTTTGAGGCGCGACAAAAGGAGCGACAAAGCGAACCGTCTAAACAGGCACTTAGGTAGTTCAGAGTTACTGCAAGTTGCTTAAAGCAAAGAATATGGAGCCTCTAATTCTGCGACGAAAAGATCCCCTCCAGCTCCACTGCCTTTTTTCAGAAAAATAAAACAAAAAATTGCCCCATTAGTCGAAAAGAAAAATTCGACGTTTCTTCCAAGTCCGAATCTCCATTTAAATTGCATAATAATGAACAAGGACGGCAATAGGGTGAAGTGCGGCAAAAACAATGAAACAAGAGTTCACCTATTACGGTGCGCTCCAGATCAAGCCAGTGGCGGCCCGTGGTCTCCTACACAGAGGCAGATAATTCAATAATATAATTTGTGGCCCCACGCTCGCCATAAATAGTGAGAATCGCCTTTGGTACCATTGTCTCCTCTACACTACATATGTATACGTAGATATACAAATGCTGTTTTTACACGGTAGATACGTTCCAGAAAAAACCGTTTAAAAAAAAAACCGTGCAAAAAAAGACATGAAGTACATATGTACATAGAAAAGGAGGGGATTAGTTCCATATCCTTCAACCCTGTAAAAAATAGGTAAAATAAAATGATTCATACAAAAAACTGTTAAGAGAGTCTTTATAAAAGCCAAATTAAATTTTTATGTGCATTCATGCACAGTTTATTTCATAAAAAAAAAACAATTCTTAAAGTATGTATGTGTATGTACATTATGTACGCATACATATTTTTATTTAAAACTAGCTGACCCGTGCCCACTTCGCAGGGCGTCAAACATTTTTACTTGTGATGAAATTATCTTATGTGGTTCTTAGTACTGAGTATTTAGGATTTATTTTATGTTTATTTTATTTCTTGTTGGCTACATTCATCCTATTGATCAATGATGCATCTTGTAAAAGTTTGCCAAGCGGTCCATTTTTACGTATGGAACATACTGACTCTTGTTTCAAAATCGGGGAACAAAGCGCGAGCCCGCGAAGAATATGCGAAACGGCTTCATTCTTAACGTTCGCACCCATCGCGGCTTTCGCACGCTCGCTTTACAGAGTAGTTCGATTTTGATGACTCTTTTTTTATTACATATGTATATGTATATCTGGGTTACCCGGTTTCACCCGGTATATTATAAGTAATACTTAATTAAAAATCCTTGAAATGCTCGACTTTCGTAAAAAATTTTATGACTTATGGTCGCTATATTGGGTCCGCCATTTTGAATTTCCAAACTTTAATAGTAGATTCGAAATTAGTGATATCAAAATACCCATAGTACTAAATTTTACTTAAATTCGTTGAAGTTCGGAAATTGTTGTACGCCATATTGGATTCGCCATCTTGAATTTCCAAATTTCGAGCTTAGATTCGCAATTAGCACCTCCAAAATCCCGCAAATATTAATTTTCATGGCAATCACGTAATATTTACAATTTTTGGCCGGCATCTTGGGTCCGCCATTTTGAAACCCGTGAGTAAAAAGTACCCTAAATTTTAAGTCGGGATGTGTAGTGCCTTCACTTAAAAAATGAAAACAATGGGACCAAAGGACCCCCACGTTTTGTATGGAAAATGGGTTTCGGACAATTTTTTTGAAACTTTGAAAATTGATAGTTTTCCATACGCTGATCAAAAGTCTCTATGGGCACGAAACCCGATAACCCCCCCCCCCCCCAATCACCCCCAAAGGTCAGTGGGGTGCATGCGGCGAATTATTAGCCCGAACTATAATGGCCTTAAGGCTGAGTAAAATTGCTTAAGATTTGTACGCTCGGGACCGTACGCTTAAGACTTGACGAAAGATTCGGAAATGGCCTTATTCCATCTTTCGTTCACTTTCCGAATCTTTCGTCAAGTCTTAAGCGTACGGTCCCGAGCGTACAAATCTTAAGCAATCTTACTCAGCCTTAAGGCCATTATAGTTCGGGCTATTGGTTAATTGCCTTAGCGAAATATTTAATACTGTATTCGAACTTATAGCCACCCACACACTCATTAGGCTCTAGCTTGACATCCCCCAAACATTCAACTCCTCCCCCCACTCACCCCGTCACCCTTTCCACCACCTACCACAGCCTGCCATGTGACTTTTCTTTGTTTACGGGTTGTGAAACCGTTTGATCGTGAATTCCATCCCACAGCCGCCTAAACGATCACTAGCCAACCCCCCCCCTCCCCTTTGACCTCAACCCTACCCCGTACTAAAGCCTGCCATGTGACTTTTGTCTGCGTACGGATTATGAAAATGTTTGATCGTGAATTCCATCCCATTTGTGCGTGTATTTGTGTGTGTGTGCGTGCGTGTGTGTGCGTATGTCAAATATGTGTATGTGTATATGTAGATCAAATATTTACAGTTCAGACATACCCTATTCATTTATGTATCAAAAAAATCATTCCGTATACAACTCTCTTGACATAGACACTCCCTCACACACATACGCACACACACACGCACGCACACACACACACAAATACACGCACAAATGGGATGGAATTCACGATCAAACATTTTCATAATCCGTGCGCAGACAAAAGTCACATGGCAGGCTTTAGTACGGGGTAGGGTTGTGGTCAAAGGGGAGGGAGGGGGTGGGGGGGGGGGGGTTGGCTAGTGATCGTTTAGGCGGCTGTGGGATGGAATTCACGATAAAACGGTTTCACAACTCGTAAACAAAGAAAAGTCACATGGCAGGCTGTGGTAGGTGGGGGAAAGGGTGACGGGGTGAGTGGGGGGAGGAGTTGAATGTTTGGGGGATGTCAGGCTAGAGCCTAATGAGTGTGTGGGTGGTTATAAGTTCGAATACAGTATTAAATATTTCGCTAAGGCAATTAACCAATGATTCGCCGCATGCACCCACTGACCTTTAGGGGTAATTTGGGGGGGGGGGGGGGTTTTCGTGCCCATAGAGACTTTTGATCAGCGTACTGAGAACTATCAACTTGCAAAGTTTCAAAAAAATTGGCCGAAACCCTAAATTTTGCGCTACTCTAAGGGTTCATTTAGTAAAACGTTTCGTAATGGTTGAGGATTTTGAATCGCTCATTCTCATATTCCAAAACTTTATTAACTTTGCCCAGTCTACTTGCAAAATTTATCAGAAAATATGTTTTGGCGGGTTGAAATGTCTGAGTAACATTTGAGCCGTTCATTGCACAAAAGGAAGAAAGGTGCTTTGGGTAAAAGGAAATTAAATGAATAGGCATTGCTAGTTTGAAAATATTTATTTCATATGTTATTATACAATCATTAGTGTAAAAAAACTGAGTTTCTATATGCTTGGTACGTTTGATTGATTCAGGATTTTTTACAATTGAAATCGCTCGTAGATTGTCGCACCTCAATACAGTAGCATCCAATTGCTTACAATATAGATCAGTCAACAGTTGTCTTAACCATACTACCTCCTTGGTTGCTGAACACATTGCTATTAATTCTGCTTCAGTGGTGGAGGTTGCTATTACAGATTGTTTACGTGAGCTCCATGATACTGGCCCACCATTTATTAAACATATCCACCCTGAGGTGCTGTGTCTTGTATCAACATCACCAGCCCAATCTGCATCACTATATGCTAATATATGTATTTGTATTACCGCTGCCAATGTGATACGAAACTCCGAAAGAGGCAGTACCCTGCAAGTACTTAAATATACGTTTGATACCATTCCAATGCTCATAATTCGGCTTATCCATGAATCTACTTAACATAGTGGTTATAAAAGCAATATCAGGACGAGTTCCTATCATGAGATACAATAAAGAGCCAATGGCTTCACGATAAGGAAACATTTGCGTATCACACATGGAATCATTTGTTTTAGAAAATTTTTTTCCAGGATTTACTGGAATGGCTACTGAGTTAGAGTACTCATAATTAAAGCGTTTTAGAATCTTCTTTGTGTATACCGTTTGGTGAATACGCAACTGCTTCTTAGATACATTTTGTTCAATTTGCAGGCCAACAAACCATTGAGCAACTGAGTAGGTTATTTTAAATTCATCATACAAAGCCAATAATACTTCCTCTATATTTGATTTGTCAGTTCCGCAAATTAAACCATCATCTACATACAGAGCAATGTAAATTCTACTTATACTATTGTTTGTAATTTTATAAAAAATACACGGATCAGAGTTAGATTGATCAAAATTTAGATTTTTCAGAAAACTTACGACTCGCTTGTTCCATTGACGTGGCGCCTGCTTCAGTCCATAAAGACTCTTAAGTAGGAGACACACTCTATCATCTTCCGCATAACCATAGGGCTGTTCCATGTAAACTTCTTCTTCGATGTCGCCATGCAGGAAGGCCGTTTTGACGTCAAACTGATAGATGAACATATTCAACGCAGCCGCAATCGCCAACAGTGTCCTTACTGAGTCGAATCTAACCACTGGTGCAAAGGTCTCCTGATAGTCTATCCCATACTCTTGAAAACACCCTCTCACTACGAGTCGTGCTTTGTATTTGATTACTTCACCCATTGAATTATATTTTCTTCGAAAAATCCATCGGTTCGTAAGTACCTTTTTATTTTGTGGTCTAGGCACTAACTTCCATGTTTTATTTTGCTCAAGAGAGTCCAGTTCTTCATCAATTGCTTTTAGCCATTTATTTACTTCTGAGCTTTCAAGGACTTCTTCAAGATTCATTGGTTCAATTTGAGCCATAAATACTTCTGCAACAATTAACGATTCTTCTGCATTTTCTCTAGATCGTAATCTCGTACGATATGGTGACCGTGGTTCTGGTAGTCTAGGGTTTCTTTTTACCTTCGTTAATTTTTCTTCACTGACTCTCTCTTTGTCACTATCATCTGACTCTTCAGGCTCATTCTCACCTTCTTCAGATCTTGTCTTTAACTCAGTGACAACGTGTGGATTTTTATCTTCGGTTGATTCATTGAAGATGACATCCCGTCGTATTATTACTTTCCGTTTTTCTGGATCGAACACCCTATAGGCTTTATTACCTTCACTGTAGCCTACTAACTTGCATTTGATGGAGTTTACCTCCCATTTTGTACGCTGATCCTTGGGTATGTGGGCGTAGCAGTCACATCCAAATATCTTTAAGTGACTTACAGTAGGCTTCGAGCCATGCCATTTCTCATATGGCGTTGCACCATTCAAGGTGTCCATAGATGTCCGATTTTTTACGTACACAGCTGTGTTTGTAGCCTCCGCCCATAAGTAAGCTGGAAGACCCTTCATATGCAGCATAGCTTTTGCTGACTCTAGTACGGTGCGATTCTGCCTCTCAATATAGCCATTTTGTTGTGGTGCTCGTGGTGTACTTAATTCATGTTTAATGCCATTGTTGAGTAAGAAGTTGTCTACAGCTTGATTGCAAAATTCTTTGCCCCCATCAGTCCTCAGTCTTCTAATTTTGTGACCATCAGCTAACACTTCAGCATAAAATCGTTTTAAATTTGCCAAGACATCGGCTTTATCCTTGAGGAAATAGACATAGCAGTATCTGGAACAGTCGTCCTTTAAAAGCAAAAAATAATTAGCTCCTCCTATTGAGGTAGCAGACATTTTTTCCACATAAGTCTGCATGAAATGTTTCACCTGGTTTGGAGGAACGCTTCGCCATCCCTTTAGGAAATTCTTGACGATGTTGCTTTCCATATACGCAGCCAACGCAGAAAGGATCTTCTTGGTTCAGCTTGTTAATTTTTATGCCCTCAACAGCTTCCCTCCTGAACATTTCTCTGAGCATTTTAAAATTTACGTGTCCTAACCTCTGATGCCAAGTCATCAAATCATCTGCAGCGACATGTACTTCAGGTATTTTTATTGTTTTCATATTTAATCTATATAGTTGTTGATCTTTTACCCCTGACAGGATAATTTTTCCTTGTCGTTCATAGAGCACATGTTTTCCTCCCTTCTGAAATATAACATTGACGCCTTTTCCAGTTGATTTGGAGACTGATAGTAAATTTTTATCCAGCTTTGGAACATATAGGACATCTTTTATGACACACATTTGTGAATTACCTTCATTATTTGTTATTTCTACATCAATGTCGCCAATGCCTTTAACATCAATAACACTTCCATCACCAATCTTTACTGTACGCAGTAGACCAGAGTAAGGCTTGAAGGTTTTGAACCAATCTTTTCTGAAAACCATGTGAACTGTTACTCCGGAGTCTGCAAACCAAGCATCTTCACTGTTTACTCGACATTCACCATCAACCATCAGCGATACAGCCTCATCTGATATCGAGTCTCTCTGTCTTGTTTCACTTGAACCTTTATTCGTTAAATTTTCTTCCATCATGAACGACTGATTTTTGGGATTCTGATTTTTAATTTTCCTCTTACACTCTCTTGCCCAATGACCATACTGTCCACAATAATTACATCTACCTTTTCTGATGGATACTTGTTTTTCTCCTGATGTACTGTTATTCCAGATTTGCGTTCTTTCAGCTTGATTTTGGCCACCCCGGCCTTTTCCTCTGTATCTGCCTCTTGTTGATATTAAAGCTGTCTCTGGTTCCCTGCTTGAAACGCCATGCTCTCTTGATGAAATTAAAATGTCTTCGTTTATTAGGTGATCTGTCAATTTTTCGACTGTCTGAGTGTCGCGAGGAACCGCATACCAGGTTGTTCTAACGTGGTCGAATCTAGAGGGTAATCCACTCAATATTTTAGCTATTACTACGGGCTCTTTCTGCTCCATTTCCATGTCTTTCAATCGTTGAGCTAATTGTACTATATTAGCTATATAGTCAGCTATGGTTTCACCTTCACTCATTTTATAGTTTATAAACTTGTCCAAGAGTATTTGAACAGATTGATCACTTTTCTCTGAATGTACCGTTTGAAGTCGTGACCACATCTGAGCAGCAGTTTTACAGTCTGACATATACTTCAATTGATCTAGTTCAAGGCCACGCATAAGAAAAGCCTGCGCCTCCGCATCTTTATCATCCCATGTTGCCGCATTTGCACTTGTACGAACTTCAGTACCCATAATGTACTTCTTTAATTTATTCTCAGCCATGTAGATCTCCATTTGACGTCGCCACAGGTGATAATTGGTTCCGTTGAACCTATGTATGTGATAAGACTTAAACTCAGCCATCTCACTGCTCTCAGGCTCCGCACTTTGCTTAGTTTCTATCAGATCCTCTGTACTATCACCTTCAATTTGAAATAGATCAAAAGCTGACTCACCAAAGGCAGAATCCACCGCTAGCTTAAATTCTGGTGCTGACATATACAGTTATTCCTTTTTTTTTTCTTTTACATCCAGAGTGCACCTGGGCCCATAACCTGTTACAACTTGTCCTCCAGGCCACGGATTTCAGGTTAATAATTCAAAGTCACTTCTTTAATTCGTATGCTTTAATAATAATTAATCACACAGCAACCCTTCAATGGGATTTTCTACAACTAGATTATTCCAACAATTCACTTTTTAGATCTAATACGTGTGGAGTCTATGACTGCAATTCTGCTACTGCGTCAATGACGTTTGTCACCCATATGGTGTTGATGCGCCCTCTATGTATGAATTCAATAAAATAAAGAGCGCCAAATTCAACATTGTCCGCAAGAGTTTTAATTTCGCTTTTATCGTAATTTTTTGTTAAAAAATCAATTGGTCGTAATTTTGTTGTTGTGTGTATAGTGTTATTGTAGATTATTAGTATTCTATGTAGTTTTTCGTCTAAGTCATCTGTACTATTCCTTTTGTCGACTTCCATTATTCTCAAATGTTCATTTAATGTTCCGTGTAGTCGCTCTATGTCAGCGTTTCCAGTTTTGTTGCCTGCTGTTGTTGTGTGTATTTCTATTTCGTTTTCTTTTAAAAACAATTCTACTGCGCTATGCAACATGCATCGCTCGTCGTCACATATTAATTTCCTCATTTTCCCTAAAAATCTTATTCTTTCTTTCAGTGCTTTCAAAATGGATACCCAAGTTCTATCGTTTAATTTATGTATTGTAGCATATTTTGAAAATTTATCTATTGTGGTTAGATACATCGTGTTTCTGTATGGAAACCAAATATCAATGTGAACTATGTCATTAAAATTCTTTGCTGTCTCGCTAATTTGATACGGAATTTTAACTGGTTGTCTATCAAATTTTGCCAATTGGCAGGTTTCACAATTATTTATGACCTTTGTTATTAATGTTAACATATCTGGGTAAAAATATTTCATTTTAAGTTCCGAAAATATTTCGCTGATACCCCTGTGATTTTTACTCAAATGTTCGTTTTTAATAATAGTAAGTATTTCATTTTTATCTGTTATATCGACCAGTTTAATGTTGGATTTGTATAGTTTCAAACTTTTATAGTCTGAGACATTTTTGACGTAAATATTTTGGAATTGGATAAATAGTTTGTCGTTTTCGCAATAGATGCACATTAAACCTTTATTTATTAGAATTCTTTTCATTAGTTCCAGGAGATTTGAACCTCTAGCAAGTGTAATATGATTCTGGCATTTCCTATGAACAATTTTAGTAATGATCTTTTCTTTATCTCCGTACTTTAAGTAGATCTAGTTCTTGTAAATGTTTACGCATTTTTCTGTAATACTAATATAATTTAGACTGTCATTAATTCCACTGTGAATAGTATCGGCTGTAGACATGACTTCGACGTCAATGCTACTACTCTTATTGTGGATATCTTCGTCTATAGACATGACTTCATCTTCATTACTATTATTAGTGTGCGGTTATTGTTTATTTCATTAGTATTAATTTCATTATGAATGGTGGCTTTTGTAGTTATAATTTCTCCGTTCAACGATGTGACTTCATAGTCATCATGTTGTTCGTCTTTATTTAAATATCTGCTTAGTCCATCGGCCACTTTATTTTCTTTTCCTTTTAAGTAATTGATTTCAAAATCATATTCGTTGAGCATTAATTTCCATCTCTGAAGTTTCATATTTGGTTCTTTTATGCTATTTAACCAAACAAGAGGTTTGTGATCCGTACGAATGATGAATTTTCTACCGTATAAATATGTACGGAAGTATTTAACTGACCACACGATCGCAAGAAGTTCTTTTTCAATAGTTGAATATCTTCTTTCGTGATCGTTTAAGGTACGTGATGCATAGCACACTGGGTGACTGTTTTGACTTAAAACAGCTCCAATTGCAAAATTAGACGCATCGCAGGTTAGTGTAAATAATTTGCTGAAATCCGGTAATTTCAGAATTGGGTCGCTCATTAGTAAAGTTTTTAATTTTTTAAATGCACTAATGTATTCTTCATCGTTTACATTAACTTTAGTGTTACCTTTCAAATATTTTATCATTGGGTAGGCCACTTTTGCGTAGTCCTTGACGAACTTACGGTAGTAGCCGGTGATGCCCAAAAATTGTTTTATTTCTTTTGCATTAGTTGGTAGTTTCATAGACATAATAGTTTTAACTTTTTTATTATCCGCCTTAATACCGTTATTTGTTATAATATGTCCCAAATATATTGCAGATGTATCCACAAAACGACATTTATCGACTTGAATTCGTACGTTGCATTCTCTCAACCTTTGAAATATTTTCTTAAGGGAATCCAAATGTTCATTGAAACTGGTGGAAAATACAAGGATATCGTCCAAGTAGACGACGCATATTTTATTCACAAAACCTTTAAGAACATTATTAATTAATCTTTGAAATGTTGCCGGCGCATTTTTAAGACCAAAAGGCATTCTAGTAAATTCATAATTCTCACTGGTGGTCGAAAATGCAGTTTTTGCCCTGTCACGTTGATCGACTTCGATTTGGTGGAAGCCTTTCGCCAAATCTAAAGTGGTAAAATAATTACATTTTCCCAGCTTATCGAATAGGTCTTTCATATTTGGCATGGGAAATCGGTCATCTATTGTCTGTTCATTTAGTTTTCGGTAGTCGATGACTACGCGCCATTTTTGTTGTTCGGTATTGTCAATTTTCTTAGGTACGACCCAAAGGGGTGAATTGTAAGGACTATTGCTTGGGACAATAATTTTTTGTTGAAGCATTTCTTTTATTTGTCTTTCCACTTCATCATGATGGATTTCTGGATATCTGTATAGTTTACTATAAATAGGTGCATCTGTTTTTGTGACTATTCTATGTTTAATTTCATTTGTAAATGTCAAATTATCACCATCTTTGTAAAAAAGATCTTTGTACAAGTTTAAAAGGGACATTAATTTAGATGCATCCTTCTCGTTTAGATGAGATGCGAATGTTTTGGTTAGGACATCGTTTTTACTTGTTTTATTAAAGAAAATCTCTAAAGATTTATCTTTATAACAACTATTTGCGTAAGTTTCTTCGCTTTCATTCAGATATATCGGAATAGAAGCGTCATCCGTGATTAGTAATCTGTTCTTATAATCAATAATTGGATTAAGATCTACTAGTATGTTATTTCCCAGTATACCGTCAAATTGGTTATGAAAATTGTATTCTAAGAAGTCCACAAAATAATTGCTTTTATTGAACTCTTTAAAGAGCGGGACTCTATACTAAATGTTTGTCTGTATATTTCGATTTAATACTTTTAAAGTGAACGTGTGTGAATTTAATTTCCATTTAGGGTTACAAAGTTTTGGGTTTATGATACTGTATTCAGCGCCGGTGTCTATTATAAATTTTAGCTTTTTTACGGGAGTGTCGATAATTAAATAGGGAAGTTGTTTTGGTCGTCTGCGTGAAAATTTTCTTGTGTATCATTATTTTCGTTTACAGAAACGTCCATTGGTTCAGGTACGTCATTACGATCGTGAGCGTTCCGATTGGTGCTACTGTTGTTGCTGTAATTATTATTAAATTGTCTTTCATTTCTGGAATATTGTCTGGAATTTTGAGATTGTCTGTTGTAGTTATTGTTAGAGTTTTGGGGTTGTCTACTGAGACTATTGTTGTTAAAATTTTGGGGTTGTCTATTTTGACCGCTTCTGTTATTTTGATTTCGGTTATTGGTGCTAGAATTCGAAATGTTTTTAGGGTAATTATTATAGTTAGCATTGAATTGGTTTTTTGGTTTTTTATAGCTGTAGTTACAATAATTCAAATAACCATTTGTTTTGATTATTTCATAAGCTGCAATAAGAGTTGTTGGATTTCGACTAATAATTATACTTTTAATCGGTTCCGGTAGGCCGTGCTTAAATGTGTTTAATGCGATTCTTTTATTGCTATTAATATCCTCCTCATTACCTCTTCCTTGTAAAAGATAGGCGTTATTGAGTCTACAAAGTAGATTATTTATGTTTTGGTAGAAGTTCTCTATTGTTCCTTCACATCTGCAGACTCGAAGTTTATCAATTAATGTGTCTACCGAGTGGATTTCCCCGTGACCTCTAATTAAAATGTCTTTGAGATCGCTCCAAGTTTCCGCGTTAGTGTTAAGTAATAAGGTTCTACGTGCATTTCCCACAATTTTATCTTTTATTAGACCAAGCATTAAGCGTTTGATGCTATTATCGAAAGTATCAAGGACTGGTATTAAACATTCAATCCTGCTTATGAAATTAATTAGAGAATTCGGGTCTCCATCAAAAGGAGCTATACAATTTAAGCTACTTGTAACTAGTTTAAATTTTTCGTTGATATCTAAGTTTTCCATTGTTTCTCCTTAATTACTATTATAACTTAGGACTAAAAAGAAAGATTTTATTTATTGTGTTGATACTGTTGTTTCCTTCTTCTATCGGTTGCTTCTTGTTGACTTCTGATGAGTTGTTATTTCTCCTGTCTCCTCTTATTTTCATCAATTTTTGCTTTTTAATTTAGATACTTTGTTGTCGTGCTCAATTGCACAATGTTGGTTTTTGTTTTTATTAACTTTACTCGCTGCGCACTTTTGATCTTTATAAGTCACGCACTGCAACTACACAACATTTTTCTTTTCCCTCCTGATCTTTGCAAGCCACGCGCTGCAAATGCACAACTTCTTTTTTTTGTACTTTACCGATTGCGCCAGTTATGTAGGGAGCGGTATGGTAATGAAAAGACGATCCTCACTCTACTGAAGTTTATTCTGAACTAACTTTATAATTTTTGATACTCGGGCGACAGGCAAATCGATGTGCGGCGTCGGATGTCATCAGCAATAATAATAACTGTACGTGATGCGGGGAAGATTAGATGAGTCTGGTGCAGCAATGTGAGTGACTGTACGTGACAATATATGTTAATTAATAATCAATGTATAATCCTAATCTAATTCATATTTTTAATTAAAAATGAATCTTGTATACGTAGCCCTCCAATCTGAAATAGTTGCCGTAAATAACATGGGTAAAACAAAAATAAAACTATTTGGATGTGCTGAGAATGAATAATAATTTGTATCACTTTTCTATTAGATAGTTAATATGTAGACAGATACCTAATCTCTTAAATATTTAAATTGGAAATTTGCACCTAATCTTAAATAGTTGTACGGAATCTTGTAATTAGATTATATAAGCTTAGGTAAATGGATTTGTACGCTAGTCTTAAGGGGTGAGGGGTGTTGTGAAGTGGCCCGCCTTTATTCAAAACTAAATCTTAACCCAGCCACAACGGGTATTCTGGTACTATCACAGGGGTGCGCGCCACTTTGGACGTTCCCCGTTCTTCTTGTTCCGGCACTGGTGGCGAATGGACGTGTAGCTGTGCGTTCCTTATTATTTTCCCTCAAAATTAAAACTTGTTGTGTGAGCCATTTCACAGACTCCTCGTCTAATTAGGCTGTAGGCTGTAACTGTTCAAATTAATAAAAAAGACCTGTGAAGTTAGAGTGTTTTGCGTGGGTGAAGTGCTGTCAGATTTTGTAGTTCTGGGGGGTCAATTTGGCCTCATAACAATTCTATATTTTTTTTTTTTTTTTCAGGTGTGTGTCAACATTTTCTCCCCCCCGTTGAACGGTTCCGTTCAAGAGAACCTTTCCAGCACTGCTACAGAATAGTCTGGAAATGATCCTAGACTCTTTGGTAGCCTTATTTAGGGCCAGCTACAGATGTATATCCCCATACCACGCTCGTGGAGGAAAGTAGTGGTAGTATTCATCCCCAAGCAAGGCAACAGGCCGCTAGAGCTCCCTAAATCCTACAGACCAGTTAGTCTAACTTCCTTCCTCCTAAAAACAATGGAGAGATTGCTGGACCTGCACATCAGGCACTGTTTGGAGATGTCCTCACCTCTCCATAGAACACAATTTGCCTACTCTAAGGGCAAATCCACAGAGGTTGCCCTACACAGCCTCGTTGGTAATATTGAAAAAGCTTTCCAATCCAAAGATGTGGCTTTGTGCGCATTTCTGGATATTGAAGGGGCCTTCGACAACACCGGATATGAATCAATCTCTAGGGCTCTCGTGAACCGGGGCATTGATTCCTACACGGTAGCATGGGTGGATGCCATGTTAAAAGAACGAGACATCTCGTCCTCGTTGGGTAGTACCTCTGTATGCATCAGAGCAATTAAGGGGTGCCCTCAAGGCGGGGTCTTGTCGCCATTGCTATGGTCTCTGGTTGTTGACGGTCTGCTAATCAAGCTACATGAGCTCGGTTATGAGGCTGTTGGTTATGCGGATGACCTGGCAATCATAGTCGCAGGTAAATTCGACTCCACGGTTTCGGATTTAATGAGGTCTGCACTTCAAACAGTCACTGACTGGTGTGCCAGTGAGGACCTCTTTATTAATCCTTCCAAGGCGGTCCTTGTGCATTTTACCAAACGGTATCGATTGGACCTTGATCCAATCTCCGTTCAAGGCACAGTCATTGGGTACTCGGATGAAGTCAAATATCTGGGTGTTACACTGGATAAACGACTAAACTGGAGTGCCCATCTCAACAACACCCTAAACAAGGCTATGAGCAGGAGGCTCTTTGGCAGCACCTGGGGTCTCAATCCAAAGATGGTCCTCTGGTTATACAACACTGTTGTTAAACCTATCATCACCTATGCCGCCCTCGTATGGTGGCCTAAGATTCGGCAGAAGACAGCAATTGCAAAATGCAATAAGTTGCAACGGCTGGCATGCCTCTCCATAACTGGAGCCATGCGGACCTCCCCCACACTTGCCTTAGAGGCAATAGTAGGTCTTGCCCCCCTGCACATTTTCATTCTGAAAACAGCTGCAATTAGTGCTCTGAAGGTGCAGGTTACTTCAAATATGCCCTTGGCCGACGAAGGTCATATGAGCATTCTGAAGCAGATTCCAGACATCAGGGTCTGTCTCAAATCTCTCTCTCGCTATTTTCTGGCTTTGGCGTTATTGGGTGTTGATGCTCTTTTCTTTTTATGACCTCTCTTTCATTCTACTATTATTAGTTTTTTTTTGCTCTATTATTGTAACTATTATTGTTTTTATTGCTATTATTTTTATATTTTTATATTTTTTATATTTACCCATTTAGAGTACCTAATTTAAGTTAGATTTTTTCTTTTTCTTTTCTCTTTATTTTTCTTTTTATTCTAAACTTCTTTTTATATTATTAGTCAACCTGGATTATGTTGTTTTCCATCTTTGTTAGTGTGCTATCAAAAGAACCTGTATTCTTGTGTACACAGACTCCAATTGGTGGTGGATAAATGGGCGAAATCAGTTCAAGTCTCATACTGGAACGATGCTTCAGGGTTACGACAGACTAAGAAGTTCATCAAACCCTATGCGTATACCAACGCTACTGACCTGAGTAAATCAAATCTCAGGCTGGTGGTGGGTTACTTATCTGGCCATCATGGGGTCAGACATCACCTCAACAAGTTAGGTATGTCAGTTGAGACAGAATGTAGACTTTGTCTAGAGGACGAAGAAACTACAGATCACATACTGTGTGACTGTCCGGCACTGGCGCGGATTAGAAGTAGGACCTTCGGTAAAGGGTTTTTAAGCCCGGCTGAGGTCCGTAATTCTTCTGTGAGTGACCTTCTGGCTTTCCTGAGGGTAGCGGATCGTCTACTCCACTAACGGGGCTTCGGCACAAAAGACCATCTGGTCGCAGTGCCCTCCGCTTGGGCGGCCCCATCATTAATAATAATAATAATAATAATAGGAAATGCAGTCGTACTTGATATCGATCAGGTAGGTTAACGGTCTTTTCCTTTTTTCGTGTAGATCGAACACCATGAAAATCGATCCTTTGTAAAACTTGACGAGGCAAGAAAATTTCTACTCCTTCTCGGGTTATGAATTTTTGAAAGCTATTGTTCATCCTCATTTCTAGCTCCTTGATGTTTGTAGTAGCTCGAAGACGATGCAACGAGTTTACTGGCCGTTGATTTATGGTTGCTGGTTCGGAAATCGAGGGGTTCGTGAACGTCGACGTGCAGGCACTTGGCAATGCCTTAAGTTCTGCTTTAGTTTTAGTCGGTCGTGAAGCAGAAGAACTAGTTGAGGAACCAGGTAAAGCTTTACGTTCAGCCTTTGTCTTAACTTTAAATGACGATGGTGTTTTTGCCGATACCGGTGCCGAGTCAACTTTCTCCTTTATTTCATTTTGTTGTGGTTTGGGGGGATAGTGTTGTCTAAGTCCAGGAAATAGGACCTAGGACTTCCTGGAGGCGTGAACTAAATATCTTCAAGTATGTCGATGACATCTTCGTGTTCGGAAAAATTGTCAGACATCTACAAGAAATAAAGATTATGGTAGACATTGGTACTCAATCCCCTTCCATTTATGAAGACAACACACGGTACGTTCAATAAATTGTTAGTTTGTGACATTTAACATATGTATATTATAATTTTTCAGATGCATTGTCTATCGGCAGTGGACATAATTTAGTTATAGGTCTTGTATATGTGCTATGCTGGGTTCGAAGTTGAACTACACGAACACGACCATCACTGCCGGGAAAAACTTGCTCAACGATGCCTAGGGGCCATTGCGTCGGAGGTAGATTCTCATTTTTAATAAGCACGATTTCTCCTATTTGCATGTTTTTTTCTGAAGTACCCCATTTTTGTCTTGTTTGTAGTTGGTTGAAATAGTCTTTAGACCACTTGTCCCTAAATTGCCTATACATCTGTTGTACGTATTTCCATCGTTGTGATGTAATGATGTGATTCGTTGAACACTCAGGCTCAGGAATAGTGACCAGCGCTTGGTCAATTAAAAAATGGCCTGGAGTCAACACAAACCAATCCTCAGGGTCGTTTGGAATATAACATAGTGGGCGAGAATTCAAGCACGCCTCAATTTGTGCAAGAATTGTCGCGAGTTCTTCGAACGTACATATTGCATTTCCTAACGTTCTTTTCACATGGTGTTTAATGGACTTCACATCAGCCTCCCAGCTCCCCCCGGAGTGTGGAGAGGCTGGTGGATTGAAATGCCAACTGACGGCCTTTGGGACTAAAGGGCTGAATACATTCGATGCGGTCGTGAGTCGTAAGCAAAAGCACAAAGCTCTGACGCAAACTCCGAACACATTCGATGCGGTCGTGAGTTGTGAGAAAATCATTTCATTGCGCGCGCTGCTAAATTAAAGTTAAAGATGTTTGTGGGAACAGAAGAAGTTTTAGCAATTGAGTTAGCTATTGCATTAGTTGCATTGGGCGGAAGAGAGAAAAAAAAATAGAAAAAAAAGAGCATGGATCAAGAAGTTTTTTTTCTCCTTCTTTTTAATGCATCTGTACTTCGGGTCCCTTTTATCATAAAATTGCTTAAAGATTTTCACCTTTTCTATTAACCTTTCATTTAAGTCGTCCATCGCACCATGAAAATGCGTGTCCTCTCCCATCGAATGCTTCTTGACGACTGAAAAACTCATTTCCCCTGCAGAGCTTTTGAACGCAGACCGCAGAGTTTGAGTTTGGGTCAAAGTCGACGTTTTTTCTTACGAGCGCGTCGAATGTGTTCCGACTTGTGAGAATCCTGTTGATTTCAAGGGGACTGAAACTCGTCAGATTCTCACAACTCACGGCCGCAGACTCACGACCGCATCGAATGTATTCAGCCCTTAACCACTCTTTGGCCCTTTGAGTGGATTCCTGAATGGCTCGTTGAATTTCCTTGTCTAAAATTCCCTTTCCTCCAACGAAGTTGGTTCCGCAATCCGAATAGATGTCTGAACATAATCCTCTTCTGGCTACAAATCTTCTCAAAGCTGCAATAAAGGCTTCAGAGGTCAGACCAGACACCAGTTCTATGTGTATGGCTCTGGTAATCATACAGATGAAAATACAGAAATAGGCCTTTTGACGTTTAGCATTGCGTAAAGTTGATGTCTTTATTGTTATAGGTCCGGCATAATCAATACCAACCCGGGTAAATGGTTTGGTGATGTTCATGCGGCTTTATGGCAGATTTCCCATGAGTTGCGTAGCCGCTACTCCTCGATGTCTAGCGCAGATGACACATTTGTGTAGGCGACTGGTGATGCTTCGTCTTCCATTTAAAATCCAGTATCGTTGGCGACTTGCACTTAGAACCAGCGATGGACCGCCGTGAAGCGTCTGCAGATGAAGCTTGTCAATCAGGAGATGTACAATATGATGGGACCGCCACCGCGGAAGGATTATTGGATGTCTTTGGGAGTATGGTGTCGTCGCATTATCCAGCCTGCCGCCCAGAAGAATCAACCCAGTTTCATCGAGGAATGGACTTAATTTGTAAAGTTGACTCTGCTTTGGTAATTGTCCTTTCTTTACTAATATTCTGTAATCTTCCGCAAAGGAAGCTTGTTGTACAATTTTTAGGATTGTTATTTCAGCTTGTTGATATAATAAAGTTGATAAATTGTAAATTTTCTTTGTTGGATTCCGACAATTGTGTATAAATTGTTGGAGGGTAGCTACGATGCGCAAAAGACTAGTGTAAGATGAATATCGGAATACAATGTCGTCTTCGGATTTACTCAACAGGCTAGTTGTTACCGCCTTTTTCGCCTCTAATTCCGTTTTGTCAGGAAACTTGAGCATACTTGGCCATTTATGTTGATCTTGTGCTAACCAATTAGGTCTTTGCCACCACATTTGATTGTGTATTAGTTCCTTTGCAGAGATTCCGCAAGAAGCAATATCAGCAGGATTTTGTTGTGTGGGAAAATGTCGCCAATGATTGAATTTGATGACATTTTGTATTTCTACTATACGATTTGCAACATAAGTTTTCCATTTGGAGGGATGCGCCTTGATCCATTGCAATACGATGGTCGAATCAGTCCATGCAAATACGGAAGCATCGTGCAGTTGCATAGTCTCGAGTGTTTCCTTGATTAGTCTTGTCAGAAGAACTGCTCCATTCAACTCTAAACGTGGTATTGTTGTTGGTTTAGTTGGTGCCACCCTTGTTTTAGCAGTAAGTACATTTACGGTTGTTTTTCCATATTTTTCAACCCGTAAATATAGCACTGCTGCATAGGCTTTAGAAGACGCGTCGCAGAAGCCGTGGAGCTGAACACATGCTCCTTCCGAATAACATATCCATCTAGGTATTTTCAGGTATGACAAGTACTGCAATTCACGTTGAAAGGTATTCCAATCAGTTTTTATGTCCTCTGAAACTTCAGTGTCCCACGAGAGTCCTGTAATCCATAATGTTTGCATCATTATTTTAGCTACTACTTCTACCGGAGCCAGCCATCCGAGAGGATTGTACAGGGATGCAATTTCTGATAGCATAGTTCTTTTAGTAATTTGTTCCCGGGCATTGCTTGGTGCAATAGAAAAAGTAAACTCATCGGAAGCTGGATGTCATCGGATTCCTAATGTTTTGATGGTTTCATGCTCAGCTATGGTCAATGTTCCTTTAAGTTCACGATGTTCCAGAGGTATGTCATTTAGCAACGCTGTATCGTTACTAGCCCACTTTCTGACATTAAATCGTCCTGAATTCATTATGCTAATTAGTTCTTGTTGTAGTTGTTTTGCTTCTGCTACAGTGTCGGCTCCTGTTAGCAAATCATCGGCGTAAAAATCCGTGAACATGACTTTCGAAGCTAGCGACCAGGTTTGTTTTTCATCTTTAGAGAGCTGCTGCATGGTGCGTATGGCTAAATAAGGAGCTGCTGAAGTCGCTAAAGTGACAGTATTCAACTGATAATCTTGAATTTCTAAGGTCTTTGGGTCCTGCCAAATAATTCGTTGAAACCTACGGTGGTCTGGATGGACGTCAATCATCCTGTACATTTTCTCTATATTCGCATTGATTACTATTTTATGTTTCCTCCACTTGAGTAAGGTTGCAAACAGTTTAGGTTGTAAGGTAGGGCCCTTGAGCAAATAGTCGTTGAGTGAGTTGCCATTTGTTGACTTGGCTGAGGCATCAAACACCACTCTTAACTTCGTAGTGCTACTATCTTTGAATGCGGCATGATGAGGTATGTAGTAGTGTAGTTCGTCTGTCTTACAAGGATTACATTTTGTCATATGGCCTAGTGTGATGTATTGATTTAGGCAATCTCTATATTCTATTTCCAGTTGGAGATTTTTTCCGAATTTGTGTTGTAGAGCATTGAATCGTTTTAATGCTTGGGGCCGAGACTGTCCTAGCGTGGGCAGCTCATTATCACGAAATGGCAGTCGGACTTGATATTTTCCATTTTCCAGCCGGCAATGCGTTGTTTGATATATGTGTTCACAGTCCTCATCTTCCTTAGTCAGAATCGGGGTCGTAGAAAGTTCCTCAATTTCCCAAAACCTTTTAGGCTGATCATTTATGTTCTGATCAGTTGTTGTCGTTGTGAGTGTCTAGATTTCATTGTGTATTGCGGGTACGGTCGATCCGAGCAGAATCCAGCCAAATATTGTATTAATAGCAGTAGGTGCTGTTTCAGAACCACGTTTAATGCCGTTCAGGATAATTTTTGAATATGCATATGCTCCCAATAATGCATCGATCCTCCCAGGTTTCCAAAAGGTTGGATCAGCTAATTGAATATTTTTTAAATGTTCACATGAGTGTTTAGATATAGGCCTTGTTGGTAGGGGACCGGTGATTTCCTTTAAGACCAAGAAGGTTTCGTGAATACTTGCGGAGCTTGACCATTTTGATCGCAACTGCAGTCTGGTTTCGTGCTGTGAGGTTCCTGCAGGACATGTGTTTATTCCTGTTACTGCAACTGACGTAGGAGTGAGCACAGCAGATAGTTTTTTACATGCTCGTTCTGTAAGGAATGAAGACTGCGATCCAGTATCGATGAGTACACGCAACGTTTGTGGTTTTCACTTTTCGCTTTGGGCAGTGATTAAAGCCGTTGAGAGTAAGGCTTGGTGATTGTTCTTGCTTGAGAAGAATTGAGATATATCTGGATTAGCGTGATAGGCTTCTTGTGCTATCATATTTAAGTTATGGCCTTCGTCGTTGGTACCATGCTGAAGTATGCCTTGTGTTGATTGCTGCTGAGAGCTTCCTGATGATGCAGGTTGATTTTGGTTTGCAAGGTGTAGTCCTAGAGAAGATGTGTCGCTGCTATGAGCCTGTTGTTGTTGAAAGCATATTTGAGACGATCCTGCATTATCGGTCTGTTCATTTGATTTGCTCGGTTTAGGTGCACTATGCAATCCAGGAGAAGAATTGCTGTGGGTACCATTGTGCAGATGATTGCTTGATGTGCTAGTTTTGTCCTTGTATTGATTGTAATATGATGATTTCGGCTTGATACTTTCGCCTTGTGGGTCATAATGCAGCGATGTATGATGCCTTTCGTTGCATTTAAAGCATTTGTACTTGCTTGTACAATTAGATAAACAATTAAGACAGCGACCGGCTGCCTTGATGATTTTTCGCCTGGTGTCCACATCCATTTGTGCATATTTTGAACATTGTTTAATGAAGTGATTTTTATTACAGGCGGGACATTTGGACCTCCTGGGCCCCCTTGTTGAGTTGTATCTCGTTTAACAGCTTTGGTAGAATTTGACATGGAAACCAAAGCATCTGATATGGCTTCTAGAATTTTTAATCTTTTGTTGAGAAATTCCTTGAATTTGTTGAATGTTGGAAGTTCTTCTGTTGCTCCTTGGCCTTCCTCCCATAATTTTAGAGTCATAAATGGAAGTTTTTGAACGAACAGATAAATTAAAAGTGCATCCCAGGAAGAGGTATCTACTGCTAGGTTTTTTAGCTGTTGTAAACATTCGTCTGTGGTGTTGATTAATGATTTAATTTCCTTCGTTGTCTCGGTGTTTGCCTTGGGTTGATTGACCAACACCTTTAGCTGATGGTTCACGAGAATGCGTTTATTCTCGAACCGTTTTTTTAAGTTTTTCCCATGCGGGTTCGTAATCTTGATTGGTGATAGAAACATGCCTTAAAAATTTTTCTGCTTCGCCTGTTAAACAGGTCTTGAGGTGATGAAGTTTTCTGTACAGCTGTTAACCTTGAGTTGCTTTGCTATGTACTAATGATACGAAAATGTCGTGAAACGATCGCCACATATCATAATTCCCATCGAACTTCGGCAATGCTATTTTTGGTAAAAGTGACTCTTGCTGCAATACCGTTGTAGTTTGAGTTGGGGCCAGATTTACTGGTTGGGATTCCGTTGTTGCGGAAAATTTGCGATTACCCTCTATTAATTCAGCCATATATTCTGCGTATTTTTGCTCTAGAATACTGTAGTGATCGTCCATAAAATATGCATGCGATTTTTCTAATTCATTTAATACGATGTATGTTTTATTTTAAGATCCACCGCACGATATTCCTCCCATATTTGTTTAATATTAACCATTTTATTTTCGAAAAATCCATGAGTACGTTTTGAAATGGCTGTTTTATTGCCATTTTCAATAGATTTTTCCAGCTTTAATTTTAAAATTGTGGCTTGCGTTAACAGCTCCTTTAGCTCGGTCATTTTGAAATGTAGTTATATGTAGCGTAACAAAAATTGTGTACAATCAACGAGAATTATAATTAAATAGAATTACTCTTCGACGATTTTCAAAGAGAATTGAATTAGCTGCACATTCCTGGATGGAACCACCAAGAAATGTTTAGTCAAGCGGAAAGACTACCTGGTATCGTGTAGATCAATTAAATAAATGAAAAATTTAATGTGAGTTATAATTCAATTCGCTTGTAATTCGTCCAATAATTTACAATTCACGGTAATTCTAAATTTACAAAAAATTTCAGGGTTAATTCTAGTTTTACAAATTTTCTTAGTTGGACGCACAAGTGCATTTGGAAATTGCCTGACCATCGGCATATGTAATTTCCGTGGCACTTTACATGTGCTGAATAATGTACAATAATTTTTAAGCTAGGTTATACGTTGTAAGCATAAGTGCATGTGGCAATTACCTGATAGTGGCATATGCAATTTCTGTATCACTTACAATATGCTGGATAAAATTTATACAACAAAACTCCGAATTACTCGTAATCTACTTAACAAATTGTACGCACAAATGCATTTGGAAATTGCTTGACCAACGGCATATGCAATTCCCGTGCCACTTAACATGTGCTATTCTAACCCCAATTCACCTTTAGCTTAATCCACAAATATCCAAAATTCATGTAATTCACAAACAATATAAATCTTTTATAAAGAAAGAACACAATCCCTATCACCACCGGGAACCGAAACAAATTCAAAAAATGATGCACCACTTTAGAGATCGACTGACCTTTTTTTTCACCGGCATACACGATCTCACTTTATAATCAATAACTCTCTTTGCACAACCTATCACTCCGACAGACGCAGGGCAAGTGAAGTTCAATGACGGCAATGCGCCTTGTACCACCGTAATGAACATTGGTACAACCGCAACTGGACCGGAAATCGTTGGGTTTTTTTTGATGTGGCAACGTCGGTGATGTGCGCGGGTGCACGGATTCTGTAGGTTACTCTTGTCAAATAAATAAATCTGAATCTGATGTGCGCGAGTGCGGTGATCTTGTTCCCGTTTAAATTGAAGGATTGTGCTTGGAAATTGTTAAAAATGGTAAGTAATTTAGTATTTCATTAACTAGTGCCCGGTGTATAATGGTTGCGATAAACCAAAAACAAGGGCCGGGCAAAAATCAACCAATGCATTAGTTCGTTATGTATTTTTTTTTTTTTTTGTTTATTTATTTTGATGTTATTGTTTTTTTCTTTTCAGAGCCCTATACGAAGTGGACCTTATCGGTGGACTTACCTATGGGACACTTAGATTCGTTCACGAATCAGGTGATACGTACCTTTTATCTATTTTTAAATTAAATTGTTATTATTCTATTTATTTGTTTTTCTTTTCAGCTTTGTGTCAACAACACCCTTCGTTAAACAATCCGCAATGTTAGCATCAGTGGGCACGTACTTTAAACAAATTGTTCCATCCAATACTTTGTCGCGTATATAGTGAAATCGGATGCTGATGTGTTTAGTGTTCGGGCGGTAAGCTTCTTCCTTTGCGATATCCAATGCGCCTCGGTTGTCTCCCTGTAGCTGCACACTAGCGACAGTCTCGAACTGGCTTAAGAACTGGGCTAACCAGGACGCCTCCTGAGCCGCTGACGTCATGGCCATATACTCGGCCTCTGCCGATAAAAGGGCTACCGTCTTTTGCAACTTACAACTCCTAGATACGGCTCCACCTGCCAATTTGAACACCCATCCAGAGCATGAGCGCCGATCGTCCACATTCGACGCCCAGTCCGCATCTACGTACCCGTTAATCGTCTCTGTCGAAGAATAATATTTGATTCGATAGTGGGATGGTCCGCGAAGATAGCGCAAGATTTGCTTGACTGCAGTCCAGTGCTGTGAGCCATGCTTGGTATTAAACCGACTGACCTCGCTGACCGCGTACGCCAAGTCCGGACGGCTTCCCTGTACTAGATATAGTAGACATCCGACCACCTCTTGATATGGCACGTCGGTTAGCACGTCGTCTTCGTTGATTGTTTTCGCCGACAACTTTCGTGACAAGTCAGTTGGTGTTGATACCGCCTTGCATTCGGCCATCCCGAAACGGTTGAGAATTTCCTTCGCGTATGCCGACTGTTCTATGGAAATCCCATCGTCCTCATATCGGATTGTTAAGCCGATGCACGTTTTCGCACGTCCCATGTACTTCATATGAAATTTATTCGTAAGGTTTTCGATTCAATTGTCACGTACCTGCAAGTTTTTCCAAAAAATCAGGAAATCATTCACATAGATAGCAATTATTAAGCCTATGTCTTTCGTGTAGTAGACACATGGATCCAGCCTTGACCTGATAAGCCCGAACGACTTCAGTGCGTCGTCCAGACACTTATTCCACTGCCTACCGCTCTGCTTTAGGCCGTACATAGCCTTCTTCAATTTACACACGCGGCTACTACCATCCGCAAAACCCTCGGGTTGTTATGTGTAGATATCTTCGTCTAAGTTACCTTGCCTATCTTGTCTATCTTTAGGCCCCGTTGTGCTGCCTGTTAACGATAAGGCTCCTTTGCCTTAACGGTAGAATGTAGAAGTGCAATCGGTACTTGGACCAATTACACTCGTGGTAAAATAGAAGTATAATCGGCACTTGAACCAATTATACTTGCGAAGATGTCTTGCTATAGTTAAAGGTATAACCGGCACTTAAACAAGTTATACCAGCAAGGAGTTGGCTGTGGTTAAAGTGATACAGCGAGCGTAGGTTAACAACTGAACTCTTTATTATTATTCTTCAATATTTTATACAACAAAAATGCTTAATTCAAAATTAATTACAGTTACAATTACCAAACATGTCCCCAAATTACAATTGCTTAGCATTGCAACCTACATAATCAGCATTGCACTTGAACTGCATTTCCCTTAAGTAAGCGAACCGGCGCAGCGGCACGCGAGTTGCTAGATTACTTAAGTAGTACAGTAACTCAGCAAATGCTAACAACGTAAATTCTTCTCTTCCGCGTAGTGCGGTAGGTACTTTTGTTTTGTAAGCAATTGCCATTTGTGGGTCATGTTGTTTTGGTATTTTTGATTTTATGTTTCCTAACATTCTCCCCCGCGTTGAACTGCGGTTCAAGTACCCTAATACCATGTTTCCATCTCCCTAAAATCTCGGGATTTTGTGAGATTTCGCGAAATCCATATGAAAATCTATTGGATTTCCCATACAAGTAGCCGATTTTGAAATCTTGAGATTTCGAGAGAATCTCAATCAAAATCTACTAAATTCGTTGTGGCATCCCCAAAAAGTTATTCACCACTATTCAACAGGCGTCAAAATTGACAAATTTATGACTGTCGATTTCTTTTACTTTTATTACACACAAATTAAAATTTATTCACTATGTCCAAATGTTGGCTAACAAGAGTTTGTTGATATTTAATCACTTTAGCATTCACTTTTTTAGCACAAAAACTTTTTGGAAATAATGAAAACATGACACTTGACATATCAAATATCAAATGAAATCACGTTACTAGATGGAAACACTTTTAAATCTCGTATTCAAAATCTCGAGATTTTGGGGAGATGGAAACATGGCATAATATAATATGATTTAGAATTAAATGTTTACACTAAAGTCTAACTCTTTCGATTTCCTTGGTGCCGGTGTAGGTGCCGCTGTAGATCGTTTTGATGGGCCCTTGCAGATGTTTTCCTTGTATCTGATGAGTACCACGCAAATGATGAGAATGATGACCAAACTTACTGCCAATGCGAGATATCCTATCGTGAACTGATGACTGCTGTTAGGGTGGGGCCTCTTTAATGACTCTTCTTGTAGTTGCGATGCGATTAGTTTCTTTAATGTTTCAAGCTGTTCTTGTTGACCCTTGTAGGGTGTCGATTCGCTTCTGGTAGGTTCTGCACGTACCGGGATAGAGAATTCACCCAGATCACCTGACCTCGCATAGGATGCCTTGATGCTGCTTAGATAGGTCTTGGTTCCACGAACTGTGACTAGATCATGTTTGATAGCGCAGCCTGGTGATAGTTTCAATAGACCCGAACCACTTAAACTGACTGGTCTTGCCTTATTCTTACACAGTGTATTTACAGTGATTCCATCCCTTGTTGCGAATATCCATTGATTTGGAGCCTTAAGTTGAGTTAAAATGAGGCTATCTCCGGCCTTTTGAATCTCACACTTCCTAAGTGGCGATTTGTTGAACAGAGTTATTTCGCAAGTGCAACTGTGAGCCAACTTGTGATATATAGGATGATTTTAGCTGTGTTTTTTTCACATTTGTTCCGGTTCTAGGTCTAACAGTAAGTTTTGCATTGAATTGAAATTTTAAAGACTGTCACGTATATAAAGATTTTAAAATTTGCGAAAGCGCATCAAATTAGCCATGATATTTACGCATACAACCTTCAAACCCTTAACCAGATAAATTTTTGGGTTGCTATTTGACGTAAAATGGGTATAAAATCCAGGCAACTTGATTTTATTTTTGCCAAGCCAAAATTTTTTGATATGTATAACTACTCATCAATTTCAATTCAATGCAAAATTTCCTGTTAGACCTAGAACCGGAACAAATGTGAAAAAAACACAGCTTTTGTGAACATAAATAGCCCGATTCTTCTGTTGAGATGCATGACGATAGTTCTTGATCTGTCATCGTAAAATATTGATCTCTATATTATGTAAAGGCAATGTAACTAGCGCATGGTTTTATAGCCATTAGCGTATCATTAACTAGTACTGGTATTGGCGTCATTTTAAACAGGTCGAACTTTTCCAAGCTGACCAATGGAATCCGAATTTTGATGATTGCATGCTTGTTAGCAATTCCTGCTGCTGCAGACATGGTTTTATAAAGTTGTAATATATTCTGATCTGTTGGTAGCCGCAATGACGGAGGTAGATGATTCTTGATGGCGATCAACTCTCGGCTTAGTTGTTGTGGAGTTACGAGCAGAGGACTGATTCTGCCGTGATGAATATCGGTCAGCACATCGATTACTGCCGTTTGAGTTTTCTGCAAATTCGACGCCATTAGCGACATTTGTATAGACAATGATGTGAATAGCTGCACGACCTTGAGTTCGTAATTTTCCTCTCCGGTACGATTTATTTGACCTTCCAATTGTTGCATGTGTTTGTCTAATTCTTCAAATTTTCTTTCTACGACTGATTGATCCTTTTTCATGATGTTTAGTGTTGAATCAATTATCGATGTTTGATTTCTTAGCAATATTAAGAGATGATCTTCATTTTCATTGATAGCATCAATGGTTTCGGACATCGTTTTCGCATATTCAGAATCGAGCACTCCAAACAGTGAGTTAGCTCACTTATGCCGATGGCGCCTCCGATTATGTCGATGGCGCCTCTTTTCTGCCTTTTGGATGTAAGAAATCTATTGTCATTTTGTAGTTCTTCTTTAAGATGTTCAAATTCCTTTACTATCTGGTTGCACCCTTGCTTATCCTTGATCTGTTCGCATAGCTGTCGTAGCGCATTCGTGCCGTTTGATAGCACTGAGAACTCTGTCCAATATGGTCCCAAGTCATAGTATACTACTACGTTCCATTCTGTTGTTATGAGGCTGGTAATTCCCATATTTTCAAAATATATTCCGGGCTTTGCAGCGAAGTGTTCGACCTCGACAGCAAGTGCCTTTGTGGTAGGTAATATGAGACAGGTTAATAGCAGAGTAACAATTGCAGTACCATAAGAGTTGCGAAGCCTCTTCCTGGGAATTTGATCTTTATTGATCTCCTTTTTGTTGGAGCCTTCCCCATTATCAGTAAGCTGTTTAGCTGTATTGTTGATGGAGGGTTTATCTAGATTCTGTTTGTGAATCAAGATGTGATCGTCCTCAGATTGCGATTCTTTGTCGTCACAAGGCAGTGGTGATAATCGATGAATGGCTCGCCGGAAAATGCCTGTGGCTGTTTTTACATCGGCTACTCGAACTAAGCCATCATCTCCCTTGTGTGTTTCAACAATCCTGCCAAGCGGCCACTTCATAACTGGAAGATTATCATCTTGGATAATTACAATAGTGCCTGGCTCAATGTTTTGACAACGTTAAAAAAAAACGGCATTGGGAAGGTGCCGAGCCCGGACTGCTCGTACTGCGACTCCTCATCGGACTCCGCTCTCCACACATTCTTCGAATGTGCCCGTTGGGGAGCGGAGAGGGCCGAGTTGGAAGCGGCGACGGGCAGCGTGACCCCGGACAATATAGTCGGGGTCATGCTGCAGAGTGACGATTTCTGGCGGAGGGTTGCCTCTTTCGTGAGAGGGATCCTTCGCCAGAAGGAACACGACAACAACAGGGGCTTGTAAGGAGCCTCTGTTGGCTCATGAGTGTTATTTATTTTACTGGTGTGGAAATATTTATTATTTATTATTGGAGAAGCTGACAAAAGCGGGTGCCCGGCACCGGAGCACCAGCTGGCTAGGGATGAGGCACATAGACAAAAACATGGCTACTGGGAGGAGTCCGTGTTGGCTGCGTGCGTGAGGACGGATGGATGTTTCTGAGTGTGTGGTGCGCGCCCGGTGCGGGCGAATGTATAGGACTCCACCCCGAAGTAATGTCTACTAGACGGTTCCGGGGTGGAGTTCCTGGAGGTGGGGAGTGGGGTTTTAGCCGGTAGGCCTGGCATTGTGGCCAGGGAGTCCGGCACACGGGTGGCTTCGGTAACCTAGGTGCGTAACGGCATTTCCCCACTCCCATAAAAAAAAAAAAAAAAAAAAAAAAATGTTTTCACAACGTTCCTTCCACTTGAGGCGGTGTTGAAGTTCATTTAAGTATTCCCGGGACCAGCGCTTCCAAAATTCCTGTTTCAAGTGCGATCGTGTGAGTAAACTTGTTTTTAGTTTTTCAGCATTTGCATCTATGGTTGCTGTCAGTGGTTCCCCTATAAGGAAATGACCCGGGGTGAGCGCCGTCAGATCGTTAGGATCCTTTGACATCTGAGTTATAGGCCTGGAATTTAAAATCGCTTCTATTTCAATCACCAATGTTTCTAGTTCCTCGTACGTTAGAGATCCAGTAGAGGCAGTTTTGAAGAGTAAGTGCTTGGCCGATTTAACTGCCGCTTCCCACAGCCCACCAAAATGCGGTGCTCTTGGGGGAATAAAATGGAAGTCAATACCCCGTTTGTTGCAGGTTCCTGTTATGTCTTCCATAGCTTTTCCGGAGTATATTGTTTTAGTTAGCTCTTCTAACTGATTTCGTGCGCCTACAAAATTAGTTGCATTGTCACAGTAAATGTTGCGACAATTTCCTCTACGACTGACGAATCGTCTTAGTGCTCCAAGGAATGCTTCCGTTGATAGATCGCTGACTATCTCTAAATGTACAGCCTTTGTAGCGAAGCAGCGAAAAACTGATATATAGGCCTTGTCAGGTCTTTTCCCTCGAAGCTTATGGTGGATCCAAATGGGCCCGCAAAAATCTACACCGGCATTTACAAACGGCCGGGAAAGTCTCCCATCAGCTGTGATAACAGTTTTGGTTTGGCCCTTGCGCAAGTAGTACAATGCTGAACAATTGATCTGGCAATGATTTTCCCCTTAATTGGCCAAAACCGTTGCCTAGTGTCGGCAAGTAATGCTTGTGCTCCAGAGTGCAGGTTTTCCTTGTGAATAGCCAACATCAGGAGCTTCGATAGCGGGTCTGAGTACGGCAGTAGCATGGGATGCTTTGCATCGTAAGAGAGTGATGATTGCTTTAAACGTCCACCAACTCGAATGATGCCTCCTTGGTCCAAAAATGGTGTAAGACTGCTCAGACTGCTATTTTTATTAACTTCCTTGTCCCTAGTTAATTGACTAATTTCCTCCTTGAATTCGTCCTCCTGCATGATTTTTACTATTTTATGCATCGCCTCGTCCAGCTGTTGGCAAGTAGGGGATAATTGTTTTGGTGGCGGCTTACGTGGAGCCCTGACTGCATTCACAAATCTCAAAACATACGCAACTATACGCTGTAGTTTGCGGAATGATCCTCTGTGATTGATTTTATATATGGGACTTGATGTGTCGTCCGTGGCAGTTGTTGTCGGCAGTGCTACACGCTTCCTTTCTAACTGACATTCTGCCTTTTCTTGAAAGGGGGTAGGCTACATGGATTCGTTACCGTGCAAGAATGGAGGGCCATAAAACCATACTTGGCAAGCTTTCAGTTTTTCCGGAGATAATCCTCTGGAGAGTACGTCTGCCGGGTTTTCTTTCGATCTGACATGACGCCATTGACTGGGTATGCTTAGTTCTTGTATAGCAGCAATTCTGTTGGCCACGAATGTGTGGAAGGATGCTGATGTTGAGTTTATCCACGCCAATACTATTTCGGAGTCGGACCAGAAAAATACCGGAACTTCTTCTAATTTTAAGTCCTTCTTCACCCGATGAGTAAGTTGAGCTGCTAGTAGAGCTGCACACAACTCTAGACGAGGTAGAGTTTGTTTTTGTAATGGCGCAACCCGTGATTTAGAGCACAAAAGCCTCACGATGACTCTGCCATCCTTGTTGATTGATCGCACGTACAATGCTGCTCCAAATGCCTTTTCGGAGGCATCTGAGAATGCATGAATTTGTATACCTTGTGGTGTTCCTTGAGCAAACACATGTCTTGGAATAGTAATATTATTTAAAGTTGATAAGGCAGTCCGAAAATTAACCCATCTTGTGTGCAGTTCCATTGGCAATGCTGAGTCCCAATCAATTTTTAAGCTCCATAGCTGTTGGGCAAATATTTTTGCTGAGACGACCACAGGTGCGAGTATTCCAAGGGGATCAAAGAGTTTGGCTATGTCGGATGTAACAATTCTTTTTGTGATTCTTGACCCTTGAACTGAGAAAGCCTTGATTCTGAATTGATCTGTTTTTGGCAGCCATGTTAGTCCTAACGTTTATATTCTCTCTTCTGTTGAATTTCCAAAATCAAGATTTATCTCCTGGTCTTCTGGTGCTATTCCTTGAAGCAGTTTAGCATTATTGGCGCTCCACTTTCTTAACTTGAAGCCTGCTCCTTGCAAGGCTTCTGTTAATTCCTTCTGCATCGCAAGGACTGTGGCAAGACTATTAGATCCGGTGATGCAGTCGTCTACGTAGAAATCATTTCTAAGTATCTCTGATCCAAGTGGATACTTCACAGCGGTCTCTTGGGCTAATTTTTGCAGACATTTGGTTGCTAGGTAAGGTGCTGGCCTCGTGCCGTATGTGACTGTGCACAATTGATAACACTTTAATGGATCGCTCGGATTCTTTCGCCAGAATATCAGTTGGTATTTTTGATCACTTTCCTTCAGAAGTACCTGTCTGTACATCTTTTGTATATCTGCTGTGAACACGAATCGCGGTAGCCGGAAGCGAAGTAGTATTGAGAATAAATCGCTCTGAATTGTTGGCCCCGTGTATAATATATCATTCAGTGATAGCTGTGTTGTCGTCTTCATTGATGCATCAAAGACCACTCTCAATTTTGTGGTGCTGCTTTCGGGTTTAAGGACGCAGTGGTGTGGAATGAAATACCGTGGACCGTCTACAGTCTCGATGTCCACTTCCTTCATGTGGCCAAGCTCGATGTATTCCCTCATAAACTCCACGTACTGTGATTTTAAAGCTGTGTCTTTAGCCAAGCGTCTTTCAAGCGCAAAAAATCGGTTTAAAGCCACTGTCCTTGACTCGCCTAAATTTTTTGGATCTTCCCGGAATGGTAAACTAACAATGAACCGGCCGTTGGTAGCTCGGTCGACTGTTTGATTGAAGTAGGTTTCACATCTTTTTTCTTCTTGAGTTAGCTTGTCCTGAACTGCTGGAACCTCCTCAAGCTGCCAGAACCGTTTAAGCCAATGATCCATTTGTTCATCTTCGGTACAAATGCCGCAAGTAAACGCTGTTGTCTGCTTCTGATTGATTTTACCTGCCACCACCCATCCAAAAATAGTGTTTTGTAATATGGGAAGATTGTGCGCTAGCTTGATTTGCCCCACTGAGAGCAACTGGTGATAGAGCTTGTTATGGGGGCACACTCTCCAGGGCCCGGCTAAAGCGCCTGGTCTGGTGGTGTGTGGCATGCGCGAGCTGGCAGGCTAGCATATGCGGTAGTGTGGGGGGGTTGTGCCGGTAGGCCACCCGAAGCCACCAGCGCAAGAATGCCCATAACGAAAATTCTCGCGCGACGGAAAACAAGGTACGGGGGAAAACGAGCAGAGCAAACCGAACCCCTGCTACTGCCGTGGATGACTCTCGGGGGGGTTCTGGTGGAATGAACCCCCACACTGGCCGATGCCCCAACCTCCCTTCGACCTCCCCTTGGCCCAAAAATATTTGGGGAGGTCCCTTTTTTTTTATTTCAGAGTCCGCCCGAAAAGTTAACGGTCGCTAACGGTGAGTCTCTATACTAAGATTTACGTCTAATGTTCTTCACAGCTATAGAGTTTTTTTTTTCTATTTTCTTTACAGATCTTCACCCGGAAAACTTAGTGGAAACTTAACGGCAGGTTCGGTTTTTTTTTTTTTTGGCTACAATACACTGTTTAAATTCTTTTAATTTCAGATTATTCCCCTGCACTTTCGGCACCCGCGACCCGGCCACTTTACTCGCCCTTTCCAATGTTCGTTTCAGTCTCCTTTCGCGAATCCAAAACTCGAATAATGACTGCGTGACTAATTAAATATTATAATTCGGCGATATAACGCAATCACAAAACTTTTCCACGATCTGAAGTGAAGCCAAGCGACGCGGTCCTTCTTAAAACCCGAACTCTTCACCGTCTATTTTTTTTTTCTTTCGACTTTTCGCAGCTGATCCTCGACCTCTGTTCACGTCCAAATCTACCCAACGACCCCTCGAAAAATCCACGCCACGCTCGCGATCTGCCGGCCGGCCGTCCGCGTGCCTCCAGCGCGTGCCGTTGCAGATCCCGCTGCCATCCACTCACACATCGCCGCGCCAGCCAATCACTCGCTTACCGCCGATGTGCGAGTTGATGCCAACGGGATCGAGCTACGCTTCTCGCTGTGGCTGGGGCCTGGCTCGAGGCAGCTGAGTGCACCGTGCACTTTTGGTGCCGGCTCGAGCTTCTCGTTCGTGTGAATTTTTCTGTGGGACCGGGCTCGAGGTACACATTTTGCCTCGATCGCCAGGCCCGCGCCGCAATTTTTCCTCGCTTTAACTGTCCCTTGAGCTGCGAGCGCCGAGTTTTGGTGCTATTTTTAGCTACAAAACTCTGCGTTCGCAGTCCGAGAGACAGCCCCTTTGCGGTACCCGCCAACGGGCGCCGTAAATTTTTTGCTGAGCCGCCGACGTTAAAATTTTTCGCCAGCCATAGGCGGCGTGAAATAAAAATGATGTTTTATGCTTTCCAGGACAGAGAATCGGGGCCAATGTTTGGCCCTGACCACAACAAGCTCTGCACCCAAAAGCAGGTCGACTGTCTCAGAAATGTTGAATTTGGGATCGGCTAATTTGATATTCTTCGGAATGTTCCAATTTGTTGTCTCGAACGATTGTGCCGTCTGAGGTGGGATTATTCTGGGTAAAACAAAGGCCTCTACTCTAGCTGAAAATTCGTTGATTGTTGATTTTACTGAGATGTTCACTCTGTGTTGGGCTCGTCCCTTTCCGTTGCCTACACCGTAGATCGTGATTGCATCAGCCTTTGGTGATAGTTTCAGCTTCTTCACGATTTTCTCTGTTATTAAACTGACCTGAGAGCCTGAATCCAGAATGGCCCGACATTCAATTGTATTTCCTTGATCAGTTGCTAGTTTTACGATGGCGGTGCCGAGAAGAACATAGCCCCGTTGCTGTTGATTCGTGAGGGTTGCTACTGTGCTTGGCTGAATATTTGCTTTCTCCGATGTTGTTGCTGCTGCGTTGGTGGTTTCAGGTGAGCCTGGTTGAGGTTTGCTTGCCTTTTCTGACGTTTCAAAGTGCACCAGCGTATTATGTTTTTGATTACACCTAGTACACCCTCGTAAAGTACACTGCCGGCTATTGTGTCCAGATTTGAGGCAGTTGATACATAAATTGTGCCTTCGCAAAAGACTAAGGCGACTGGATACTGACAGCTTCCGAAAATTACTGCATGCAAAGAGGGGATGATTTGCCTTGCATGATATGCAAGCTGTGGGAGTTGTTGATATGCCGGATGTTAAGCCTTTGGTGAAGTTTCGGTTCCTTTGGGACTCCTCATTTCTGGTCTTGGTGCCAAGCGCCTCGAGAGATTGAAATCTCGTCTCCAAAAAAGATAAAAAACTCTTGATGCTTTGTATCTCTCGAGGATTGGATAGCGACTGCTCATATAGCATATGAGTTGTCTTGTCCAGCTTATTGATGAGTATATGGAGAAGCAGCGGATCCCAGTCTGCTGTCGACACATTTAAGGTCTTCAAGCCCAAAAGGCATTCCTGTGTTGTGTCATGCAATGTCTTTATTCCTGCAACGGAAGCATTGTCATTCGCATGCCCTGGCTGTGATAGTAATTTATTGATCAATGCTGTTATCAATAATCTTTTGTTGTTGTAACGATCCTTTAATGTTTGCCAGGCAGCCGCATAGTTTTCTTCGGACGCAGAAAAATGTCTTACTAATTTCTCTGCTTCCCCAGATAAGTTGGCCTTGAGGTACCACATTTTCTGGCAATTTGGTATTGCCTGGGAGTGTACCATCTGTTCGAATAAATCGTGGAATTGTTTCCACTTCAAATAATAATCATCAAATTTGGGGAGTGTGAACTTGGGAAGTTTCATCGCAGAATTTGGGTCCCGTGGGGTTGATTGAGCTGCAGATGGCTGAAGACTGTCGCGTTTGGTAGTTAGTAAAATTAGGCATTTCTCCACTTTTTCTTCTAACCGTATACATTCCTCGGTGTCGTAGCCTTCTGCGGCTGGGTCCTCCGTTAACTCCCATATCAAATGGTCACATTCTTGAAATTGGGACCATTGCTGATTAATGGTGGTTATTTTTAAATCAAGGTATTGTTTTGATCTTTCCTGCTGATCTGCTTCAATATGATCTAGCAAACGTCGTAACGTCTCAATGATTCTCCGCTGCCTTCTTATCAATCGACAGACTTGTGGCGCCTGAGATTCTAAGGCTAGTGGCTGCTCCCATGAAGGATCGGAGGTTGGCCTGGAGTAATTGGTTACTGCTTCTCGTCCATTCAAGACATCAAATGGATTTTGTACTGGCTGTGCTGGTTTAGATATCGCGCCTCTTTCGGAAATTTGTTTAGATTTCCTTACAGACGTTGCTGGTGGATCCTGAGCGGTACTAGCTGGTGCTGGGGACTTGGTGGAAGCAAGATTAGCCTCTTGAGCGGTGAGTAATTCAATCTTCTGCGTAAAGTGCTCGCTATATTGGTAATAAATTGATTTTATGGAGTCATAATAGCCCTTGGAGAAATAGGGATGATCCAGCGGCACATCAGGAACTGATCTTATCTTCGTATCAATTTCCTCGAACGGGACCCACGAATCTTCTAGCCGTCGGAGACGATCGATGAAGTAAGCCTTGTCCTTTCTGCTTTCTGGATCCTTCTTATAATTCGTTATAATCCGTTGAATTTCGCCTCCATTCAAAGTTTGCTGTTCCGCTAACTCCTCCATCGTATACACCATGTTGAAGATGAAATTCGTCGGGTTGTGCTGGTATGAGGTTGTGTTTTTTTTCCAAAGCTCGCTGTTTGATGCACGTAATCCAAGTGAGAGACCACTGGGATCACGTCGGGGTCACCAAAATGTTAACGATAAGGCTCCTTTGCCTTAACGGTAGAATGTAGAAGTGCAATCGGTACTTGGACCAATTACACTCGTGGTAAAATAGAAGTATAATCGGCACTTGAACCAATTATACTTGCGAAGATGTCTTGCTATAGTTAAAGGTATAACCGGCACTTAAACAAGTTATACCAGCAAGGAGTTGGCTGTGGTTAAAGTGATACAGCGAGCGTAGGTTAACAACTGAACTCTTTATTATTATTCTTCAATATTTTATACAACAAAAATGCTTAATTCAAAATTAATTACAGTTCAAACAATTACCAAACATGTCCCCAAATTACAATTGCTTAGCATTGCAACCTACATAATCAGCATTGCACTTGAACTGCATTTCCCTTAAGTAAGCGAACCGGCGCAGCGGCACGCGAGTTGCTAGATTACTTAAGTAGTACAGTAACTCAGCAAATGCTAACAACGTAAATTCTTCTCTTCCGCGTAGTGCGGTAGGTACTTTTGTTTTGTAAGCAATTGCCATTTGTGGGTCATGTTGTTTTGGTATTTTTGATTTTATGTTTCCTAACACTGCCAATGCAATCAACAATCGAATGGACGTGTACCGGACAACTGGCGAATATGTTTCTGTATAGTCCGTTCCATATTTTTGAGCACACCTTTTAGCCACCAGGCGCGCCTTGCGACGTACTACCGTGCCATCATCTGCTCTCTTAGTTCTGAAGACCCATTTGGTTTTTATGGCTTTCCTTCCAGCTGGTAAGTCGACAAGATCCCACATACCATTATCGCGTAGGGATTTCAATTCGCTGATCATCGCATCTTTCCATTTATTGGCGTTGTAACTCTCCAAGACTTCTTCGCATGTCTGCGGATCTCCCGGTTGACTGTCGTGAGCCAGGTAAGATGATGGGTTGTATCGGCTCACTGCACGACGATTTCTTTCCACTCTGCGTGGTTCGCTGTTTGGTACAGGTGCAGCCACTGGATTCGGTGGTATAAAATCGGGATCACGATTCGTATCGTCGATTGTCGTGCCGTTGTCTTCGCCCACAATTGATTTGTCGTTGTTATCTGGTTCGCTTACCCCAACTGACGCCGAACTTTCTTCGTCCTCCTCATCGCAAAAAGGGTCGATATTAACATTCGAATTGATTTTTGCCACTTGAGGATTAAGAAAATCCACATCGCGGCTGATGATCACCTTTCTCTTTGTCGGGTCGAAGCAGCGCAAACCTTTCTGCGTGTCTGCGTATCCGACAAAGATCATTTCAACCGCCTTTACGTCCCATTTACGTCGCGTGGCTTTAGGGACATGAACCATAACGCGATTTCCAAAAATCTTTTGATTTTGCAATTCTGGGCGACGTCCCGACCATATTTCTTCATGCGCTCTGAACGCCGTTGTGCTCGGGGGTATATGGGACGGTTGTCTCATGGACTATTCCGGATATCTTGCAGATTTCCATCATGGCCGTATTCACGAATTCTGTGCCGTTGTCGGTACGTCGCTTGATTTTTCGATTTGTTTGATTTTCCGCCATCGTCTTAAACGTTCGAAACACATCAACAACAGCAGATTTCTCTGCGAGAAAAGACACAAATACTTTTCGGGAAAAATCATCTATGATCATCGCGAAATACTTCGCCCCACCGATTGATTTGGTCTCCATGGGTCCGCACACATCCATGTGTAACAAATCGAGCACATCAGATGATTTGATTTGGGTTTGCGTGTTATCAAAAGCCTTACGAGTCGATTTGCCCTGAGCACAGCTGACGCAGCCTTTCAATGACGATCTCGTTCCGCGGAATTCCAGTCCATTACCTGAAGATTTGAGTTTGCACATACCGACGTATCCTAGGTGACCCAGTCGCCGGTGCCAATCCAGGACGTCTCCTTGTGCGGCCAATGTGCACCGTATTTGCTTCGCCTCGATCTTGCAGACGCCACCCTGCGCCTTCGCCTTTACGAGCAATTCATTATATGCGTTGAAAACAGAACAACCATTTCTATCAAATCTGACCGCGTTTTTATTTTTAATCATCTCGCTGACTGAAAAGAGATTTGCGCCCAACCCCGGAACGCACAAGACGTTGTGTATCGCAATATCCACACCATCGATATTTATATGCGCGGTGCCACTACCGATAACTTTTAACTGTTTTTTGTTTGCCAGGGATATGTCTGTGTGTGACTCTCTTCGAAAATCCATTTAAATGTTTTGACACGGTGTCATATGACGCGATGCTCCACTGTCAATAAACCAATCGCTGGTGGTTTTTGAAGCACTCGCAATTGCACTAAATGCATTCGCGAACTTTGCGGTCGATGTTGTATTGTCTCCCTTTTGTTTATTCGTATTGGGGCAATTTCGTTTACAATGTCCAATTTTATTACAGCCAAAACACCTTATCTTATTTTTATTCGGGGCCTTTTTCTTGTCGTGCGTAATGGCGAATGCAGTTTCGGATTTCACTACACTTGTAGGCATGAGATTGAGCAAAGCAGATTTTACATTCTCTGTCGTGAACGGTTGATACTCTGGGCCGAGTTTGCCTAGCAGCAACAGGGCAACAACTCGATCGGCGATTACCACTTGCGCAGCTGTACATCTCTTCCAAGCCTCCAGCGTTCGTCCGATGTAATCGTCCATCGACGGACAATCAGCCAGCTTAACTCCGGTTAAATCCACAAGCGCAGAAACTTCTCTATCGATTCCGGACTCCCTGAACGATTTTTGCAGCAGTCTCCAAACGTCTAACGGTTTGCTCGTATCACTGAAATGAGTAACGTTGCTCTCCGTCGCAAGCACTAGCCAACCCATGGCTTCCTCTAGCTTGCCGTTATCCGTCTCGGTGCCCTCTTCAGCGATGCATTTTGCTAATTTTTTAGTCCGCAAAAATGCCAGCATAGAACGCCTCCACTCGTTGTAATTTTCTCTCCCTCTTAATTTTTCGAACTGGATTTCTTTCGGCATTGTGACTCCTTAGAACAATGAGAATCCAGTCAAATTTTAGTTTTCCCTTGATTTCACGGATTCACCGGGTAATCACTATAATTCACTATTCACTATTCGGTGCGGTACTCCTACCTGCTGGGCCCATAACCTGTTGTGAGAAATAATTACCAGGCGTGTGGGAGGAGTATTGAAACTAATAGATGAATGCAAAAAGGAACTTTATTCTTTGAGAGTTACAACGAGACTGAGACAAGACTTCAAGAACGGTCCCCGCGCTCGATGCAGTTACATGACGTAGTGTGAGAGCGTACATTTTACGACAGATCGTAGGAGATTGGTTCGTTCACATGCAAACCAGCTTCGAGCTCGAGTTTCATCAGACGGTGGGATTTCTGTACCTCAATTATCGACTGGATTGTTACTGGACTGTTTTGACATTCCGAAAGCAAATGTTCCAGCGGCTGAGCAGGTACCAACAGATATAGTCGATTTGCAGCCCTCGCTGATTACCGACGAGGTGTCAACATCAGTATCATCGGCATCATCATCAGCATCATCGCCATTATCAGCGCCGGAGGAAATACGTCTGGAGGAATCGGAAAGTACTCGAGCTGGAAGGATCGTGCGTAGACGAGCTCATCTAATCGACTACGTAACTTAAGAGGGGGAGGTGTTGGCAGCACTGGGAACCGAACGCACCCTTTTCATCGTTCATCCAACTTCACAGTGAAGCGAGTGAGGTTCCTTCTTCTTTGTTCAGCGTGACTGCCAACCGGACCTGCTGGAGCGAGTCATCCTTATTTGTGCTAGTAAATAAGTAATTAACCTTTGTTAACGGAGTGATCTCAATAAAGTACATTCTCTCGCAAGAGGTAACAAAAACAATGTCCCTAGAGTAGGAGTCAGAATCGAACCATCAACGACAGAATTCGATGCACTTCGTGGACAGAGCAAAATAGAACGAAAATTGTTGCCATTGATATTGTGCTGGTGTGTTACTGTACATAAGTTACACACAAGGAACTACTTTGGACCAAGCTGTGGTTGATTCAAGTTCACGCATTTTTGCGAAAGGTCAAGCCTATGTAGCCTTGAGCCGGTTAGGTCTCTAGATGGATTAATAATCAGTAGTTTAGACCACCGCAAGCTAATAATCCCCATGATATTAACTCTCTAAATGAAATGACAAGATTGAGGAACTTACCGTCTTATAATCCTAACTAAAAAGCGTAAAATAAACAAGTAGATTTAAAAAACCAAAAAACCCGGCTGTGTAAAAAATTAACTTTAAATAAAAACTGAAAAAAAAACAAGTCCTGTAGCCTAGAATTCTGTTAAGTAATATTGAACCCATCAAAAACATAAAATGTAAAAAAATGCCAAGTCTCGCAACGCAGTTCTTCTGCCGTAAAAAGTTGTGAGATCTTATGTAAAACCAAGTCAGTTATATTAGGTAGTGTCTATGGAAGCACCTATTCAACAACTTTGTTATAAATTGTTATCTAATCAATTACCTATCAACATTTATAGTGACCGTATCAATATTAGACATCTTTATTTCTATAATAATTATAATTACTTGGCAATTGCACGGTAACATATTCTACTAATTAAAATACTGGCCGTGCAATTGCCAAGTAATTATAATTATTATAGAAATAAAGATGTCTAATATTGATACGGTCACTATAAATGTTGATAGGTAATTGATTAGGTAACAATTTATAACAAAGTTGTTGAATAGGTGCTTCCATAGGCACTAACTAATATAACTGACTTGGTTTTACATAAGATCTCACAACTTTTTACGGCTGGAGAAGTGCGTTGCGAGACTTGGCATTTTTTTACATTTTATGTTTTTGATGGAATCTCATTTCTTTTTGTAGGTCATCCTCCTTTCTTTTTTCTCGGGTAATATATCTTGTACGTCAGCTACTGATTTTCTTAAAGCCGACTCCCTGTCTCTATTGATTTTTCTCAGATGCTTTGATGTATTTTTCATTTACTATAATGAAATTTCGGGATTTTTCCTTTTTTTCCTTCCTCTATGGGCTTATAGGTCCTTTACTAGAAGTGTGACTGCTAAATAAAAGTCCTAATCTTAACTTCAGCATTTATTGTTTACTAAAATACAAATTCTTTATTGGCGAAGAGTCAGCAGATGAGTAAGCACCAAAGCCCGAGTGGAAGCGAAGTGAAGTGTCTCTCCGTCGGAATGTCCGCTGGTGGCGCAGCGATCGAGTCGCAGTTGTTGGCGCTGTCACTCGTGGCGCCGTGAACGCTTAAGGGCCAATATTCGTTGTTCGCCACATTACCCCCCTGCGGAGAACGATATTAATTCTTCGTATAGTCCGGAAAATGCACTCGTCGTCCTGAACGCGTGGTGATGATACAACGCTGAATTGTATGAGATGTAGAAGGCAACGAGGTATTCAGCTGATTGGGTGATGATGCAGTTTCTACAGATGGGAAGTCCTCGATCATATATGCTGGCTTTAGTCTATCAATGCTGACCGTAGCACGTTTAGTTTTAAGTTGAATTTCGAAAGTTTTCTCTCCACGCTTCAACACCAAATAGGGTCCAGTGTACGGAGGTTGAAGAGAAGTCCGGAGAGAATCGGTTCGCAACATGACATGCGTGCATTGCTTGAGATATCGATGCACGAACACATTTGCAGTAGAATGATGCGATGTTGGCACCGGGCGGAGCCGAGCAATGTGAGCACGAAGACGCTCTGCAAAACTTGCGGGGTCCATTGTCGTCTGGGCAAGGGTCAGCGGATTGAAAAACTCTCCCGGAACTCGAAGCGGTTCACCATAGAGCAGCTCCGCGACGGAAGCTTGAAGTTTAGGTTTACACGTCACTGTGGATCATAATTGCAGCCTTCAGTGTGCGATGCCATCTCTCCAGTATACCGTTAGACTGAGGATGGTAACTGGTAGTCCTCGAGAGATTAATCCCACAAATTTCCGCAATCGCTGTGCGCAAAACGTACCGGTGGCAAGTCGAAAGTTCCACGAGGAGAAGAAACATGCCGTGAAACCTTACTTCTCTGGCAGGGTAAGCAAGCTCGAGCCCAAGAACGACAATCACGATTCATCGACAACCATACAAATCTTTCCGCAACTTGCTTAATCGTAGCATTAGCTCCAGGGTGACCAAGACTGTGAATCATGTTGAAAGCCTGGCGTCTAAAAGTTTCAGTCAGATAAGGTCGACGTCGGCCAGACCTGGTGTCACAATATACAGGCTCTTTAGCCCCAGGAATCAGTACCTTCTTGAGGCGCAGTCCAGATCCTCCTCGCAAAAGATCAAGAAGCTCCTCATCTTTCTCCTGGGTCCAAGACAGAGCGCCATAATCTATACCGCTTGTGACAGCATCCACGCGCGATAAACAGTCTGCGACCACATTCTGCTCACCCGCAATGTGGCGAATGTCGCTTGTGAACTGGAGAATAAATTCCAGTTGGTTAAATTGGCGCGGCGAACTATTGTCCCTGCATTGAGTGGCAGCATAAGACAGGCTTATGATCTGTAAAAATGGTGAAATGTCGAGCTTCCAACATCGGTCTAAAATACTTAACGGCTTGGTACATAGCCAGGAGCTCCCTGTCATATGCGCTCCATTTCTGTTGAGACTCGGTAAGCTTTCTTGAATAGAAAGCGAGCGGTTCCCAAGTGTTTCGTTGAGTCCGCTGCTGCAAAACGGCACCAATAGCTTGCTGACTAGCATCCACGAGTAATGCCAGAGGCGCACCAGAGTCTGGGTGGGCCAACAGCGCAGCACTACAAAGAGAAGTCCTGCACTCGTCAAAGGCTGCCGAAAGCTCCGATGTCCAGGCAATAGACGCGTTGCCCTTCGCATTCTGACCCGAAAGTAAAGCATTGAGAGGTCGCTGCATAGCGGCAGCACGAGGAATATGTCGCCGATAAAAATTCAGCATGCCGAGAAATCGAAGCAAAGCACGCATGGTAGAAGGCTGTGGAAAATTTTTAATTGCACATACCTTCTCTTGAAGTGGGCGACATCCATCCGCTGAAATTGTATACCCCAGGAAGGTGACTTCAGGTGCTCCAAGTACACACTTGGCCGGATTAATGATGACTCCATATTCAGAAAATCGCTGGAACACTGCTCGCAAATGATTCTTATGTTCCTCCTGGTCTCGGGAGAAAATCAATACATCGTCCAAGTAAGCGAAACAAAAAGGCATCTCCCGGACAACCTCATCAATAAACCGCTGCCAAGTCTGTGCAGCATTGCGAAGTCCAAATCGCATAAACATGAACTCAAAGAGTCCAAAAGGTGTTATTATAGCTGTCTTGGGAATATCATCTCGGGCCACCGGAATCTGCGTGAACGCCTTAGCACAATCTATGGTACTGAAGATTGTACAACCGTGAAGTGCGTGTGAAAAAGCAAAGCAAAGCACGATAATCCCCGCAGGGACGCCATTCACCATCCTTTTTGGGCACCATATGCAATGGCGAGGACCAAGAACTATCCGATGTCATGTATCGGCCGAGTGGCCTACTCTAGTACCCGCTGCCGGGTTGCCGTAATACTTTCGACCTGGGTTAATGTAAACTATTACAAAATTAACCCAGAGTCAGTACAAGCGAATAAAGCAGGGCACATATTTTGCGACATAAGTGCGCGTGCCAGCACAGCTAAGCTCGCTGCTAGGCGACACCAAGCGGCGAACAGCCTGGTTGGCGCTTTCTGCAAAAGCTTATGCAACTAGCCCACTTAGGCAGCATAACGCCCGAAATCGGGTTAGGGGAATTGGGTCAACGCCGCTGGCAAGGTGTGAAGCTACGAAAATCGCGAGCACTCGGGGAGTCGGTTTGAAACAAGAACAGCGGGCGGTACGGTCGTCGATATTAAACTAGTAAAAATAAATCGTTAATTGTAAAGATACGACCGCGTTTCACTTACATTACACATGTTACATATTTGGCGCAGCCGGTTCGTCGGACCATCGTTACCTAAGTGAACGGAAATTAGACTAAATTAAAAAGTAAATAAAGTAATTAGAATACAAATTGTGCTGTTGGTGAGAGTGGAGTGACCAGGGACCAGACGTGACCAGTAACGGATACAACCCACAACCACATCCGAGGAATCAACGTCATCATCTACAGCTCCTACCAGGGAAACACCGTAGGCGGATAACAACGGCAACGGCGAGATCAGACACAGCAACATTATCAGTAAGCAAAAAAAAAACAGTTTAAAATACTTTCGGTCGTTTCCCCAGTTCCGCCCACTTCGTTGTATTTGTATTTTTTTTTTATGTCAGTGTCACACTTTTTCTTGCCGAAATCGCGTAAAACAACTAAAAAACGTCGTGCGAGTCTTCCTGCCTGTATTGAAGAGGAAGATTCGAGGTTTCACGAACGAATCGACTCCATTAGCTTAGATCTAGATGACTCACCGGGTAAGGCCAATTCCAGCCCTATTGAAAGCCTAGAGGTATTCCCCACTAGCGAAAGTTTACCTCAAAACTCTAAAGCCTTAAGCCGATTCAGCGATTATCGCTTGCGCAGTGGCAAAACCTATCCGCGCACAAAATCAGTACCAGGTGATTTAGAGCTTTCGGTATCTAGGAATTCCAAAATGGCACAAAGTACTAGCTTGGAAAAAATTTCGAAGCTAATTAATCAAATAGTGCCGATATTTGAAGGCCGGAGGGGTCAGAATTCCAGCGAGTTGCATGTTTTCTTGGACTGCGGCAAACAAATTTTTAACTCGCTGGAAACACCCGAAGATAAGACAATATTCATGTCTCTGATTAAAACCAAATTGCGGGGAGAAGCCTATGATTTAGTTAAGTATTTAAAAATCGATACCATGGCAGAACTCGAATCATTATTGATAGCCAATTTTTCTAATACTAAAACTATTAACGATATTGTGGAAGAAATGCGGAGAACCATTCAAGCCCCATCAGAGACTGTTAACACGTTCGGTACGCGCATTAATTTGTTTTTGGTAGAGTGTAAAAAGGAAATTAGAAACAAATATAAAGACAACCATGACGCCCTGATAAAGGAAATTGAGGAAGAAGCCTGTTACGTGTTTAAAACAGGCATCACAAGCCCAGTTATTAGGCAAACAATTATATCCCAAACAAACAAGTCTTTGGACGAGTTGATTAAGATTGCGAAAGAGGTAGAGAAAACTGAGCTAAGATCAGTACACTGTCGTCCGTTTGGGGTAAATATCGCAATGCAATCAAATGCTCCCCAAAGTCTAAGCAATGAAGAGATTACCCAGCTGCGGAAGCTTTTAAGTTCCCAATTAAACATCACAACCGGGGAGAGCAATGTGTGCGCAATGAATGCGAGCTCAAACCAGGGAAATTGGGGACCGTCACAAAGATCTTTCCCCGCGACTGGGTCCGGAATGGCACCTAACCAGAGCTTCGCTGGACAGCCAAATAGAAAACTATACGGCACGCCGGCAATTAGGTGCGCATACTGTAATAGACTAGGGCACAAATATGCGGAGTGTAGAACTCGCTTGCGAAACCAAAGCTCCGTAAATACCTCTGGAGCTCAAAGATCTCGGGTTAGCAAACCTAACTCCCAATCCAAATGCGAATGGTGCAAACCAAAGAATATGGAAACTAGTTTACAAAGAATAGGCACTCCGGCAATTATCTCCTTATCTTTTTTTGACCTTGGTACCGTTATTCCTCCCAACCCCACAATTTTGCTAGAGGTTGATACACTGCTTAACCATTTTGGTCGAAGAGAGAAGAAAAATTCAGAGGGGGGGCTTGGAATCTGAAGAAATCGGTACAGTGTTACAGGGTGCCAAGAATTCCAGAGCAAATATGAAAATTCAACTGAAAGAACCACCCTGTCAAAGGAAAGCAAACTGATCGCAAGCGCGCCTCACCATACAAGCGCATTTGCTTCCCGTGCTGCTCAAGAGCGCGTTAGAAAACGAATGGTGAAAAAACGTAAACAAACTTAATCTGTGTACGCCTTCAATGTGTGAGGCAGGCACTCGATTTCTACCAGTTCCTATATGAGAAGCACGGCCGTGCCGGCACCAACACAGTGCCAGAAAAAGCAATGCTTGATCAAGAGCGCGCCGTAATAGGTGAACTCTGGTGTAATTGTGTGTGCGGCGATGTTGATTGTCGCCGTCTTTATTCTTTATTAGGCAATTTAAATGGGAATTTGGACTTGGAACAAGCAGGGAAAGATTCTCTTTCTAACTAATGGGAAAATTTTTTGGTTTTTTTTCCCCAAAATGCGCTGTGGTGGGGATAACTGCGCCGCAAAAATAGAGTGCCTATTCTTTGTATATCCATATTCTTTGGTGCAAACGGTCCTCCCATAAAGCCGAGGAATGTTTCGCCAAGAGAGACTGGGAAAGCAAACACAAACAAGCACAAGCGGAAAACTAAGTCGGCCCAATCTGGAGCGTCCACAGATGAAGCCTACCGAGATAGGACGCCCTCCCCCCCAAAAAACACATGAAGTTTCTAGTATAGATTGTAGTATAAATATAGGTAGTAAGATCCATAACCATGATACTATAAATATTCGAGAATCCGTCCTTGTTTCGCAGCAAAGCTCGCTAGGGTCAAGTGATGCTGTGGTCGAACTCCCTTTAGACATAGCTAAAACGGGAAAGTCTACACTTCTAGTTGATACGGGCGCGGAAATAAGCGTGATAAAGAAGAGCGCCCTACTCGAAAATGTAGCTTTAGACAAAAATAAAATAATACGGTTACGGGGGTTATATGGAGGTTTTGAGTTCACTCTAGGGACATGCGTAGGTAACTTTAAAATTGGCAATGGGGTGCGCTGTGAATTCTGTGTAAGCGACCAATTACTCAATATTCCCTATGACGGAATCCTGGGACGCGATTTCCTATGGAACAAAGTCAATATTTTGACCATGGAACGCGTACTCCACTTCCCACCAACGGAAAAGGAACCCCGGGAAATTAAGATACCTTTTAGAGGTAGCCCCGCAGATGGAACGACAACTAAGAGTGTGGGCGACTCCTATTCACTTCAGTCTACTGAAAGGGTGAACGAACGGAACAAAACCCAAGGGGAAGAAATTCGGGTACCACCGCGCGCTGAGGTAATATTGGAATTACCCAGTCCGGAGTGCTCCACAGAGATGGTAAACAGATCTCAAGAGATCGTGCCAGGGGTATTTGTAGCAGGAAGTATAGTTCAGCCAAGAAATGGAAAAGTCCGAGTAAGTCTATTAAACACACTAAATAGGGAAGTAGTAATACCGCACTTCCAACCGCAGTTACAGCCTCTGACCGATTTCAATGTTTATAATTTAATTAAAACAGATGTGCCCCCGTTATCTGAATCAGACAATCGAATACAACATCTGACAAATGAATTAGATCTAGACCATTCGTATAATAAAGAGGAAAGGTCAGCCATTACGGAACTTTGTAACGAATATAATGACATCTTCCATTTAGAGGGTGATCAATTAACTTATTCAAACGCTACTACCCACAAAATTACGCTAAAGGGAAATCAGCCCCCTATTAACCAGAGACCGTATCGGCTACCCGAAATACACAAAATGGAAATTAACAATCAAGTAGATAAAATGCTAAACGACAGTATCGTAACACGTAGTTGCAGCCCGTGGAACTCCCCCCTGCTGGTAGTGCCAAAAAAGGCTGCTCCGAACGGAGAAAAGCGCTGGCGAATAGTTGTTGACTTTCGAAAGCTTAACGACAGCACGGTAGGAGATGCCTTCCCGCTACCAAGAATTGAAGAAATATTAGACCAACTTGGAAATTCGCGTTATTTTTCCACTTTAGATTTGGCCAGCGGCTATCACCAGATTTTGATGGACGAGGTTGACAGGGAAAAAACCGCTTTTAGTACCGCTTATGGCCACTACGAATTCCTCCGCATGCCGTTTGGATTGAAGACGGCTCCAGCTACTTTCCAACGTGCTATGAACAAAGTCCTAACGGGTCTCCAAGGGCTTAAATGTTTTGTGTACTTGGACGATATTGTGGTCTACGGCAAGAATTTAGAGGATCACATGAAGAAACTCCGGGAAATTTTTCAGAGGTTACGCGAGTACAATTTAAAGCTACAACCGAGTAAATGTCAATTTCTTAGGAAAGAAGTTGTTTACCTGGGGCATAAATGCTCCAGCGAGGGCTGTTCACCGGACCCAGATAAAGTTAAGTGCGTCCAAGACTTCCCTGCCCCTCGGAATGTGAAGCAACTTCAGAGTTTTCTAGGCTTGGCAAATTATTATCGCAAATTTGTTCCTGCGTTCTCTTCTATAGCAGAACCACTTACTAAATTACTAAGAGGCAAGCAACCATTTGCATGGAACGATGCGTGCGAAAAAGCTTTCGAGCAAATAAAGACTATTTTAATCTCCCCTCCCTTACTGGCGTATCCGGATTTCACTAGACCCTTTATTGTCACTACGGATGCCAGTAATGAAGCCTTGGGAGCGGTGTTATCGCAAGGTACACCCGGAAACGACAGACCTATTGCATATGCCAGCCGTACCTTGAGCAATACGGAACGGCGCTACTCCACAATAGAGAGAGAGTTGCTAGCAATAGTGTGGGCAGTTAAAAATTTTCGTTGTTATCTCTTAGGCAGAGAATTCACAGTGTACACAGATCATCAACCTCTAATGGGGGTATTGCGCGCCAAGGATGCGACGTCCCGACTCATACGCTTCCGCCATAAATTGTCAGAGTATAACTACGAAATCAAATACAAGCCAGGGCGAAAAAACGCGAACGCCGATGCTCTAAGCAGAATACCTCAAGAAATCGGCACTGTGCTAATAACTACGAGATCACAAGCCAAAAACCAACTTGAGGAAGTGGAAGTAAACGATACGCTCCGAGATGAAGAGGGGGAAGGCGACTTTGATAGGGAAGATTACGAAAAATCGAACTCAGAAAGTCTCCGCGAACACCCGGTGCAGGTTATAACTAAGCCCAAAGAAATCAAGGAAGTCCTAAAAGCATTTCACGCAAACCCTCTAGGTGGACATCAAGGAATAGCGAAAACATACCACCGGATACGAAGACAATATAAGTGGAAGAATATGATGAAAGATGTAGTCGATTACATCAAAGCGTGCCCGAAATGCCAGGCCAATAAAAATTGGCCGCAAACTAAGATGCCTATGGTTATTCCTGATACAGCGGAGAGACCCTTTGAAAAGGTATATTTGGATATAGTGGGCCCTTTACCAGAGACCAACAAAGGTAACAAGTATATACTTACCTTCCAAGACGATCTGACTAGATTTATGGACTGCTACGCTCTGCCTGATTGCGAGGCCGCCACTGTGGCGAAAATATTTTACGAGGAAATAATCACTCGTTATAGAATTCCACAGAAGGTGATAACCGATCAGGGAACCAACTTCATGAGCGATTTGTTTAGTCGGCTCTGTAAATTCCTACGAATACGCAAACTAAACACGACGGCCTATCACCCTCAGGCCAATGGGGCTTTAGAGAGAGCCCATAGACCTCTGGCAGAGTACTTACGAAATTTCGTTGAGGAAAACCCCCAATGTTGGGACGAATGGCTAAGGGAAGCAGCGCACGTCCATAATAACACGAGGCACTCTTCTACCCGTTTAACACCCATGGATTGTCTGTTCGGATTTACAGCGGATCTACCTACGAACATAAGCCAAAATGTAGAACCACTGTACAATCACGAAAATTATTTTTATATACTCAAAAATAAGATCCAGCGAGCTCACGCACTAGCACGTAAAAACCTTATTAAAAGTAAGGAACAGAACAAACAGTATTACGATCGTAACACCCAAGAAGTTAGCTTCCAAGTCGGTGATCTAGTCCTTTTAAAAAATGAAGGCAAAAAGGACAAGCTATCGCCCCCTTGGAAAGGACCGTACAAGGTAAAAGAGTTGATTTCACCTGTGAATTTAAAAATTCAGATAGGCAAGAAAGTTAAGACTATACATGCTAACCGTTTGAAGAAATTCTGCAATGGAAGTTGTCCTCCCGGACGAGATAATAATTAATAAAAATAAAAATAACATAAGTATATCACAAAAAAAAAAAAAAAAAAAAAAAAAAATTTGTAACAATATTCGCGACCCCACATTTTTTTTATTTCATTGCCAGGTGAACAAATTAGTTAAACTAAGAGACATTTTTGTTTTTCTCCTCTTTAATAGGGCCAACATGAAGGGTTCAATTTCACTGGTTTTTTTTGTCGTAATCCATTCGTCCCAAGCAGAACTTCCGTACTCGATCATCAATTTAAAAACTACTGGCGTCATGTTCGAAAATGTAGGAAAAGCGCTGCTCTACACCGATCAATGGACAATTTTTTCATCACTCAATTTGTCCCGTATCTCCGTATGGGAAGACTATATGGATTGGGGTGAGAAAACAATAGTTGATTTATGCCATCGATATCGCGCCTTCAATGTCAATGAAAGCTGTGTGCATGATACGTTGAATATACGCTATACTAAGAATAAGATTAAGACCAGGTTAGCAAAAATAGAACTAAATAGATTAGCGAGGACACGCCGTTCAATTTTCGACGGGGTGGGTAAGTTAACAAAATTCCTCTTCGGAACTATGGACAAAGACGACTCCACAGAGATACACGAAAGACTAAACAACTTAGAATTAAATAACGAACAAAATTTCAATTTAATTAAAGACCAGCTTAGCTTCATAAAATCCAATTACGAAGCTACAAGCGACCTGTTTGACCGAATTAATAATGACATGAATACCGTAAAAAATTATGTTTCGAATATTACAAACCAGTTAAGTACTATTAAGGAAAACGCTCAGGCACTACAAATACGACTCGCGTTGGACGAAACCGCCTCCAATATATTGCTGCATTTTCAAGAAATCGAACATCAAATTGAGAATTTATACATAATACTAAATACTCTTAACAACAAACAGCTTCACCCTCTCATTCTTACTTACACCCAGATCGCAGAGGTGACGGCCAATCTCCCTTCTAATTATAATGTCAATTCGATACTTCAAAACCCTTTCTTGTTACAACAACTGGCAACGGTACAAAGTACTATCTTATACGGGCAGATTTTCTGTAAAATCTCTATCCCTCTAGTGGATAAAGAATGGTACTCTCTTAAAAGGGTTTTCCCGCTGCCAGTATCAACTAATAATAGTATTCAATTGTTTTACGAGATACATGACGAATTTCTTTTTACGGACGACGGGGATAACAAATTCATCGCAGTTCCTTCCGAACAGGGGTTAAACTCCTGCAAAAAAATTTCCTTGAACCTCAGGGAACAAATCAAGGTCTGTCATTTAAATCTGCCCATTTTTACCTCACCCCAGAATAATTGCTTGCTACTGCTGTATAAACAGTGGCCAGAGGCAAACCAAATTTGCAAACACTATCCAATTTCCGTAAGACATAATACCGTATTAAAGATGGTAACGGAAAACACATGGCTGTATAACTTACAAAAAGAAATTAACATTGAAATTAACTGTTCGGAATTTCACACAACACTCAGATTAGCAAATGTCGGAATATTAAATTTAAAACCAACTTGCATTGCAAAAACCGACAACATCATTTTAAAGACAACTAACACTATAGTAAAAAATTTAACAATAGAAACATTGGAGAGCATACCCGAAATTAAAATGCCTTACGAGCTACCGGACATTGCCCGTGAACAATACAAAGTTGAGGGTTTAAAAATAACAGACTATAAAAAACAGACCCAACACCTATTAGAACAAAGAAAAAATTTTAATAACCTAGTAGAAAGAGTAGAATCAACAGAGGTTGATCGTAAACTGCGCTCCCGAGAAAAGGCTCAAGTGGTACACACAGCGATAACAAGCTCCGTATTTGTCGTCATAATTATTGTTATAATAATAGTATGTATAAAGTTTAAAAATTTAAATCAGAAAACAAAACATCTTTTCAAGACCCGGACAAGCCTGCATAGAATAAGGCCGGAAATAAAAGTCGTATCTAGCGATCGAGGCGGAAAAGGTGAGAATAGAAATAGTGAAATTGATTTACGCGAAATGAGCAATGATAGTGGGACGGAACAGAGAGAAAGGGTCAGAATAAATGACTTCGAAATTTTGTAACTGTTAAATATGAAAAAAAAAAAAAAAAAAAAAAAAAAAAATTAATAATAACAAAAATATAGATAGGTATATATATGATATATGTAATATATTACAGTACAGTACAGTACAGTACAAAGTAGTAGAAATAAAACATTGAAAATAAGGCAAATAAGAAAAAAAATATATAAATAATGTACATAAATACAACTATTAGGAATTATAAAATGAATTTGTAAAATTTCACATATGTATTGCTTGATGCATGTATATAAATATTATAAAATGGAAAGAAGAAAAGTTTAAATAATAAAGAAAAAATTAGTAAAATATAATAAAATAAAGATGAAAAAAAAATGCTAATAAATGATGAAGTAAAAAATAAAATCCTTGTAAAAATATAGGTACTATGAAAAGGAGAAAGAATGTAATGCAAACAAAAAAGAGGAAATTGTCATTGATGGATATGTATTAGGAATGTAACTTAATGTATTTTCTATAAAGAAAATAGTGAAAAAATAAATAAAAATAATAATGTACAAATAAATTTCTTCCGTGATAGTTATCAATTAAAAAAAAAAAATAGCAATTGTCAAACAAAACAAAAAGAAAATATTTCAAACAAGTTGTGGAAAAAAATGTATACGTATATCAAAATATTCAAATGATGTGAATGCCACATACGAAAATAAAATTTGTAAACAGTTACTGATAATTGTATTGTAAACATTGTACAAAATTAAACGTCTGTACCGCCGTCGCCCCGCTTTAAAACAAAAATAATAATAGTAAACTTAAATTACAGACTTTCAAAAAAAAAAAAAAAAAAAAAAATTTAAATTTTTTCGAGTGCCCCGATAACCGTCAGCAAACTAATCACCCCCATTATTTTCGAAGATCTGAAGATCTTCTTTTTCGAAAAGGGGAGGAATGTCATGTATCGGCCGAGTGGCCTACTCTAGTACCCGCTGCCGGGTTGCCGTAATACTTTCGACCTGGGTTAATGTAAACTATTACAAAATTAACCCAGAGTCAGTACAAGCGAATAAAGCAGGGCACATATTTTGCGACATAAGTGCGCGTGCCAGCACAGCTAAGCTCGCTGCTAGGCGACACCAAGCGGCGAACAGCCTGGTTGGCGCTTTCTGCAAAAGCTTATGCAACTAGCCCACTTAGGCAGCATAACGCCCGAAATCGGGTTCGGGGAATTGGGTCAACGCCGATGGCAAGGTGTGAAGCTACGGAAATCGCGAGCACTCGGGGAGTCGGTTTGAAACAAGAACAGCGGGCGGTACGGTCGTCGATATTAAACTAGTAAAAATAAATCGTTAATTGTAAAGATACGACCGCGTTTCACTTACATTACACACGTTACACCGAACAGCGAGCTGTACCCTCGTAAACCAACCGCTCAGACTCAGCCTTGGCAATTTGCAGGCTACTCGGTGCAAGACGACGCGCTCTGCAAGAAACAGGAGGTCCTGGTGTGGTCCGTATGTGATGCACCGCTCCGTGGAGAGCCGCCCGAGGAACGCCGGCTGGGCGAACTATATCAGCAAACTCCGACAACAATTCATGAAAGCACGATGTACCTGTGACAGCCCTGATGCTTGACTGTGCAGAAATCGTGCGCAACCCGGAAACTCTGAAATGCGTGACGCCGCACAGTGGGCCAAAACGACTTGGCAGCTATCAAAAATCTGTAACTTTTGTTGTGTTAAAGATATCGTAATGAAACTTTGGGAAATGTATCTTGACATTATGACCCTCTATGTGATATAAAAAAAAATTCAATTGGTTTACAGGGTGCCTCAAAATAAATCAACAAAATTTGAATTTGTCAATAAATGAACTATTTATGTTCTTTAAAAAGTTTTAACAACATTTTGAATTTAGTATTTAATTATTTTATTATCTCCATAACAATATTTAATTAAAAAGAAATAAATTTTACAAATACAATACAAAAAAAAATTTTTTTTTAATACTCCAATACGAATCGGTTGGCTGGAACACTTTTAAACATATTATCTATATTATTATGTGTCTAGTAATTTTATTTCTTTAGCGCTGGTTTCCATTACTCTTTTTAACCACGAGTCATTGTGTTGTTCAAGCTTTCGTGCATTTCTAGCGCTAAGTTGGCACTTTATCTTTGAAAGTGCGAAAAAAAGAATCGCAGAACTCTTTCTTCGTCCAAAATTTTACCATTATACGTATTTGAAAGAACACACAAACTATTGGTATCCCATAACATTGTTATCACGGGCTATTTTATAAAGTTAACAATACGAAATCTGCATATTTCTTCGTATCACTTTTATAATATCAAACAAGCACAAATCAAATACGTATAGTACACTTCAAAGTTCTCCTGGCTCAAAATACTATTATTATTTAATTTGAATTTGCCAAATATTCGAAGCAGGGTTGTGTTTTCTGTTTTCAATTAAGATAGAGAATGTTCAATACGCAAAATACCTCCCTTTTAATAAGATTTCCGCTACTTACACCTATCTTGCAACTTATGTTTTTAAACACAAAAAATTAAAATTTAAAATTCTCCTTTATCGCAGGTAATTATAAGTACTAATTAGGTGTGATGAAAAGCAAAGTCAATAGTCATCATACATATGTATATTTACTGAATGTCATATTATGTAGTACTAAACACATACTGAATAGGGCGCTTACTCTGTATATGTAAGTCAAAATAAGTTAAAAATGTCATAAAACTTAATAATATAACTTCTTTAAATATTAATGATTTGATTAATCCTAAAGGTTTAATAGGAAAACTATAATTAATTTTCAAAACAACCATTATGCAGCCTTCAAACTCTTAAAAATCCTGCATAAGTGGAAAATTTGTGTGAAAATACGCAGAAGACAACAAGGTAGACTTTACTTCAAATGCAATTTTCTCCGAAGATCGCAGGTCATCGCAGCCAACTTTTGTTTTAAACGATGCAGGAGGATCTCTACTTTAATTTGATACCAGTGAGAGAATGGCCTTTTGCGGCCATTTTTTTAAAAGTTGAGAAGAATTTCAAATTTTAGCGAAAAATCCCCCTTTTTAATTAAAATGTTATTATTAAAAAACTATTTCACTTTTATCATAATTTATTGGCCTAATAATAGCTCCTCCTATTTAGTAAGTGATTTCATTAATAACAATTTACCCCCCCATACAAATATTTTCACAATATAACTTTGAAATCATAGAAAATTCGAACATTTTTTTAAAAAATGAGCTGTTCAAATTTTTCTCTGACTTTAGCTATTCCAAACACAAAGAGGGGGGTAAAATATAAAAAAAAATTATTGCCACAAGGTAGTACATTTTGTTTACTATCGAATGGCATTAAAATTTTTAAAATCTATGACATGACCAAAATTGATTTTTGGTCACCTAGAAATCATTCTGGCCCACTGTGCGCCGTCCCGAAGCTCACCTTGCTTAATGTCTGGGAGCAGGTGGTAATGCGCGAGGAAATCAGCTCCCAGAATTGGCTCGACAACGTCAGCCACTATAAAGCGCCATGAGAATTCCCTGCGGAGACCAAGATCAAGATTAATGGGCAACATACCATAGGTGTGAATAACACTGTTGTTAGCCGCCGACAGATCGAAATTGGTTCTCCCGCGATGCTCTCGGAGTAAACGGCGGGGAAAGACGGACAAATCCGACCCCGTGTCCACCAGGTAACGACGCTGAGTCCTCCTATCGATCACAAAAAGGCGTTGGGACGTCTTGAGAAGGCAGTCAGAAGTCGCTCCTACTGCTGACTGCTGTGGAAGTTTGGGGCTCGATAGCTGCAAGGGCCAGTACATTTCTGCGCCCCGTCTCCGTAGCGATGATGGTACCAGCACATCTTCTCAGGGAAACTGCTCGTGCGAGAACGAGAACTGTCACGACTTCGGCTACCCGAACGAATGTTGCGAGAACGCGACAAGCCCTCTATTTTGACAACTAATGAGGAGACTTGCTTGTGTAAGTGTTCCAAGCGTGCGCCCAAGTCCGCTGGAGAAGAAACAGACACAGCGGCAACATTTTGCAGAGGGATAACCTCAAAAACTTTGTCTGCCAATTCTGCCACGATATCGAGCGGAGAATCCTGCTGAGTTGCTATTATGGCCTGCACATGACCAGGCAGACGACCCCTCCACAATGTTCGCAACAAAGAGTCAGGAACTGTCTCAGTTGTCACCAGGCTGCGCAAATATCGCAGAAATTGTGTAGGCTTCCTGTCCCCGATCTCTGTCTGTATTAGTAACTGGCGAATGCGCTCTTCTTGGGAACTCGAAATTCTTCGTATGAGCTCCGCTTTAAGGAATTCATACTTGTTTGTTAGGGGAGGTTTCACTATTATATCTTGAACCTCCGCAGCGGAGCGCTGGTCGAGATGCGACACCAGATGATTGTACTTTGATCCATCACTGGTAATGCGGCCAAGCGCGAACTGTGCCTCCACCTGCGCAAACCAAACTCTAGGGTTCTCTGGCCAAAAAGGTGGAAGACGCAATGCAACGCGATCAACGTGCTGCACCGCCTCCGGTGGCTGGGGCTGCAAATGCGGCGGCGGCTGGGGTTGATGCTGAGCCTCTTCGTCCGCCATGTTGGAAAAAAAATATTTTCACAATGTTTTTGCACTTATAATTTTGTTTGTCGCGGGTCACCACTATAGGTCCTTTACTAGAAGTGTGACTACTAAATAAAAGTCCTAATCTTAACTTCACCATTTATTGTTTACTAAAATACAAATTCTTTATCGGCGAACAGTCAGCAGATGAGTAAGCACCAAAGCCCGAGTGGAAGCGAAGTGAAGTGTCTCTCCGTCGGAATGTCCGCTTGTGGCGCAGCGATCGAGTCGCAGTTGTTGGCGCTGTCACTCGTGGCGCCGTGAACGCTTAAGGGCCAATATTCGTTGTTCGCCACAGGCTTAAGGCCTACCCTAAATAGAAACGCAACGCAACGTAAACGTAACGTAAGAATTTAACGAGGCAAGCTTACGGACGTCAAAACGGACATTTCGCCCGAAATAGAAACGTAAAGTTACGCCGCGGCAGATTTAATTTTCACACAATTTAACCTCTGAAACTTTTGAAGTTTGTTTACGTTGTGCGATTCTTACGGCACCTTTACGTAGGCTAAAGTGACATTTCCAGATTTGATGAACCTTCGTCAAGTTTTCTTACGTCTATTTAGGGTATCCCCATTACTTAACACACGTTCGCACGTTACGTTGACGTTTCTTACGTTACGTTACATCCCATTTAGGGTAGGCCTTAACATTAACTAAAATTAAAAATTCGAACAAACTAATCGACTTGGCGGGGCATTACCGTGCCCCCAGAACGATTCATAGCCTACTACATTCATCCTTTCAAAATTCAATCGCGGCCAGTGGCAAGCATGAGTACAAGCGCATGCGTTATTTTTTGAATGAACGTAATTTTTAATAAAATCATTATTTTTCATTAAATATAATGAAATTTCGGGATTTTTCAGTTTTTCCTTCCTGTGTAGGTTAAACAATAACTGTGTTCAAAATTTGGAGCTTGTGGGTCTGCTAAAAGCACCTTATAATTTTGATGATCGGAGAGTCAAATAACTACACCATTGAGTAGTTTCATGATCGATACACACAGAAAACGAATAATAAATTCTAATGCGGAACATAGCGACTTAACAACCGGGACCCATTAAATATTCTAGACCGGATCAAATTTTCCCAATAATGGGTTCCGACTGTTAAAAGTCGCTATGTTCCGCATTAGAAATTATTATTTTTTTTATGTGTGTATCGATCATGAAACTACTCAATGGTGTAGTTATTCAATATTACTTAACAGAATTCTAAGCTACTGGACTTGGTTTTTGAAGTAAAACTTCTTTACGCACGCTTGACTTGGGGAGTAACCTGTTGAATGCGTTACGAAAAGTGTTGGGCGAGAGCGTTACGATTAAAGTGTTGGGCGAGAGCGTTACGATTAAAGTTACGGCTCTGTGGTTTGGTTGGTACCCATTGGGAAACGAATGGTATACGCAATCGATGTTGTATTATATACGGGTAATGGGAAACAGATATTCTTTGCAATACAACATCGATGAATTTTCCATTGCGATGTCATTGGCGGTAAATGGTACCAGCTACTTTTTGCATTACCCGTAATCGATGATAGAATCAATGCAGTATCATGCATGATAGCGTGACTGAAAGGGAATCGATGATAGAATCAATTTATTTGAATGCAATATAGCATTAGTGACAGGTAATCGATGGTAGAAGCAATTCCGTTTCATGCATGATAGCATGGCTGAAAAGTAATGTGGAGTGTGGAATAAGGGCCAATAAATCAGCATTTTCAAATAAAATAAACATTAATTCATTTCTAAGAAAGAAATTAAAAATAAAAAAATACATTAATTCATTGTAAAGAAAACGATTAAAATAAATTAAAAATCAAAAAATACATTAATTCATTGAAAAGAAAACGGTTAAAATAAATTATCAAGTATACTTCAAAATACATTGCACTTTAAAAAAAAAAAAAAAAACATTAATTCATTGTAAAGAAAAGAATTAAAAGAAATTATCCAGTACTTCAAAATGCATTGCACTTTTGAAGTAAAACTTCTTTACGCACGCTTGACTTGGGGAGTAAGCTGGTGAATGCGTTACGAAAAGTGTTGGGCGAGAGCGTTACGTTTAAAGTGACGGCTTTGTGGCCTGGTTGGTACCATTCCGTCGCACACTCCCGTACAGAGGACATAGAGGGCTCGACGGTCGCGCGGTGGTGCGCGGCGTATCTGGCTGCATCCATCGGGCCGAGCGACACCAGCGGGCGGCCCCATTTCGGTGACGCGCTCTGCGGCGCGGCGCGGTGCCTGTGTCTGTAGAGTGGAGGCCTGTGGGGAGCTCCGCTGCTGCTGCTGCTGCTGATGCTGATGCTGGTGCTACTGACGCTGGTTCGGGAGCTTAAGACCGGGTACACACTAGGCGTTTGGCGTTGCGTTCAACGCGCATTGGTAGCGTACACACATCGCGCTAAGCACACGGCGTTCGACGCGCATTAGTAGGGCAAGTATACCGGCTGGACGTCGAAGTGATTGCTTGTGTGTGGCTTCTTTACCACAATTCTCACAAAATATGTGCATCCTAACACGGAAGCGCGCGATCGAATGTGTACAGCCAAACGGCGGTGCATATATCTCAAAGCGCGCAGCTGACCCTAACCAAACGTGCGATCGAACAAAAATCCGAGAGCGCGGGTCTGACGCGTACTTGAGCACAAACGCGTGTTTGAGTGTGTACGGATGCATTGGACCCTTTGGTTCGTGGAACGCACGTTAGCGAAGCGCGCGCTCAAGAACGCCTAGTGTGTACTAGCTCTAAGAGCTAGCTCTAAGAGCTAGTACACACTAGGCGTTCTTGAGCGCGAGCTTCGCTAACGCGCGTTCCACGAACCAAAGGGTCCAATGCATCCGTACACACTCAAACGCGCGTTTGTGCTCAAGCACGCGTCAGACCCGCGCTCTCGGATTTTTGTTCGATCGCACGTTTGGTTAGGGTCAGCTGCGCGCTTTGAGATATATGCACCGCCGTTTGGCTGTACACATTCGATCGCGCGCTTCCGTGTTAGGATGCACATATTTTGCGAGAATTGTGGTAAAGAAGCCACACACAAGCAATCACTTCGACGTCCAGCCGGTATACTTGCCCTACTAATGTGCGTCGAACGCCGTGTGCTGAGCGCGATGTGTGTACGCTACCAATGCGCGTTGAACGCAACGCCAAACGCCTAGTGTGTACCAGGTCTAACTCGATTCGCCACAATCAGCGGCGGCGGCAGCAAACGAACAGTTAATTTTTGCACGCGGGAGAATACATATATACATATATAAACATATATGTATGTAGAAGCGCTGGTCCAGCAGTAAGCGCTTATTGCAGTCCAACGGGCTTTTACAGCCACCCGCCGGTAGTCAACGAGTTAGTCATCGGCAGCAGTTCTCAGTGGTTACTTCTCAGTAGTTAGTTTTCAGTTGTAGATCCCCAGTAGTTGGTCCGCAGTATTTAGCTTAAAACTAGCACACTCAATTTATATTTAAACTTTACATTGAATTATATTCTATTGAATAATAAACTAAGTGACTTATCATTTAAACCTACATTTGGGGGCTCGTCTAATAATTTGTGAACTAGTAACAATAAGTGAAGATGTGGAACAAGTTAACAGTAGAACAATTAAGAACGGAACTTTCTAAACGTGGACTGGACAACACGGGCAGCAAAGCAATTTTAGTTGCAAGACTAGAGGAAGCTGTAGGAGACGAAAGCAGCGATGACTCAAATGAAAGTGGTGAAGCTGAGGGAAATAAATCCCTGCAAAATCAAACTGATAAAGGAGATAAGGTATCAAACAATTTTTCCGAATTATCTAATGTAAGGGCTACCTCGACTCCTTCGAATTTTATGTCAATTGGAAATTTAAAAGACATTGGTAACTTAATACCGTTATTTAGCGGTGATAGCGGTATTCAAATAACGAAATGGTTCAAAGAGTTTGAAGAAGTTGCGGCAATGTTAAGTTGGACAGAAATTGAAAAATTTATCTATGCTAAAAGACAATTAATAGGTAGTGCGAAAATATTTGCAAGGACAATAACATGTTCATCGTATAACGATCTGAAGTGGAAATTAACCAAAGAATTTGAAAAAAAAATATGTAAAGCCGATATCTATCACAAACTGCAAAATCGAAAAAAAAACCGTTCGGAAAGTTACAGGGAATATGTTTATAAGATGCAAGAAATTTCTTCTCTTGCTGATGTTGACGAGTTATCGTTAATCCACTATATAATTAACGGAATTATTGATCGCGAAGAAAACAAAACTCTTTTGTATAGTGCCAGAAGTCTCAGTGAGTTAAAACGTAAATTAGAGATATACGAACGCATTAAAAATAGAACACTAAAATCAAGTGAGACAGAAACAAACAGTAGTAAAAACAGAAGTCAAAATTCGAACAATTTATCCCATTGTTTTAACTGTGGGTCGACAGACCATAAAAGAAAGGATTGTAAATCAGGTACAAAATGCTTTAAGTGTAACGGTTTCGGACATATGGCGAAAAACTGTTCCGCGAAAAACTGCTCAGCGAAAAACGGATCTCAAAAAGCAGATACAAAAGAAGTTAATTATATTCGGGCGCAAAATATGAAGACATTATTTATCAATGATAAACAATTTGAAGCACTCATTGATACCGGTAGTGATCTTACGTTACTCAGAGACGATGCATTTCAAAAATTTAATAATAATTTTAAGTTGTCTAAACGTGTCATAAGTCTATGTGGATTGGGTTCCGGAAAATCTCAGTCGTTAGGATGCTTCGAGGCATCATTGGAGATAGACTGTGTTGTAATAAAAGCAGTTATTCACGTCGTCCCTTATAATGCCATTAAAGTCCAATGCATAGTTGGAAATGATGTAATTTCAAAAGCGAAGGTCATTATTGATAGAAACGGATTTAATTTTATTCTAATGATTTAATGGAAGAAAGCGCTTGCGTTATGAATATTGCAGTTAACGATGATAAAGAAATAGATGTTCCACCAAAACATAAAACTGATGTAAATGATTTAATAGCAAACTACAAACCTAATACGTCGCCTAAATGCCCAATTAAAATGAGTATAAGGTTAAATTCCAAACCCCAATTATTGCGAAACAACGTAGGCTGTCGTTAGTGGAGAAAAATATTATCTCTCAGCAAATTAAAGAATGGCTTGACGAAGGCATTATTCGTTCATCAGAATCTCCGTACTCGAGCAATGTTGTCATAGTTAAAAAGAAAGATGGGTCAAACCGTCTGTGTGTCGACTTCAGGCGATTGAACAAAAACACTTTAAAGGAACACTTTCCAATGCCGGTTATAGACGACATCTTAGATAAACTCGCAGAGGCCAAAATTTTTACTACGTTGGATCTGAAAAATGGCTATTTCCATATTCCACTAGATGAGGAAAGTATCAAATATACGGCGATATCTACACCAGAAGGTTATTTCGAGTTTACTCGAGTTCCGTTTGGTCTAATGAATGCACCAGCTGTGTTTTGTCGATTTATTCACTATATATTCCGAGGACTTACAGCAAATAATACAGTCGAAGTTTATATGGATGACATAATTATCCCTGCTAAAGATGAAAGAGAAAATATTGAAAAGTTGAAAGTAGTACTAAAAACAGCGGAAAATTATGGATTACAGTTCAAGTGGAAAAAGTGTAGCTTCCTAAAACAAAAAATTGAGTTTTTAGGACATATAGTCCAAAACGGTACAGTAAGTCCTGCTGAAAATAAAATCAAAGCAGTTAAAAATTTTGTAGAGCCCAGGAACATAAAAGAACTGCAAGCTTTCCTCGGCTTAACAGGGTTCTTCAGAAAGTTTATTTCAAACTACGCGATAATTGCAAAACCGTTAACAAACCTTCTCCAAAAGAATACTCCATTCAAAATACAGTCAGAAGAAAGAACTGCTATACATATTTTAAAAAATTGTCTGACAGAAAAACCAGTTCTTCACATATTTCAACAAAACGCGAAAACAGAATTACATACAGATGCCAGTAAGTACGGTTGTGCTGCGGTCTTAATGCAACTCAGTAGTGACAACAAATTGCATCCGATATACTACTACAGTAGAAAAAATCTCCCGGCTGAAACAAGGTATCATAGCTACATCTTAGAAGTTATGGCTGTTTATTTAGCGCTGAAAAAGTTTCGTATCAATTTGCTCGGTAACAATTTCAAAGTTGTTACGGATTGTATCGCCTTCCGCCAAACAAAGGATAAAAACGATTTGCCCGCTGCTGTTTCACGCTGGATTTTATACATGCAGAAATTTGAATTTGAAGTAGAGCATAGACAAGGCACAAAAATGCAGCACGTTGATTCACTCAGCCGGAATCCTGTTGTCTATGCCATCCAAGCAGAGATGTTACTTCGATTGGGAAAAGCTCAAGAAACAGATGAATTTTGTAAAGCAATACAGGAAATTTTAAAAGATCGAAAATTTGAAGATTATTATATAGAAAATAAGTTGTTATTTAAGTACCAGGATGGAAAAAAACTCCTTGTCGTTCCTAGAAGTATGGAAGGAGAAATTATTAGAACTAAACACGACGAAGGACATTTCGCTGTGCCAAAGACAATACATATGATAACTCAAGAATTTTTCATCCCCAAACTACAGAGTAAAGTCCAAACTTGTATTAATAACTGCGTGAAGTGCTTATTAGCAAATAGAAAAGAAGGTAAACAAGAGGGATTTCTTCATCCGTTGGACAAAGGGAACATTCCGCTAAGCACCTTTCATCTAGATCACATCGGTCCAATGGATCAAACAGCTAAAGAATACAAATATATTTTAACCGTAGTAGATGCGTTTTCAAAGTACGTCTGGATATATCCCACGAAAACTTTATCAGCAGAAGAAGTTATAGGAAAGTTACGGCAACAACAGCAATATTTTGGAAATCCTAAGAAAATTATAAGCGACAGCATTTACAGCAAAAGCTTTCGAAGAATTCTGTAATGAAGAAAACATCGAACACATCTTAATCACAACGGGAGTGCCACGTAGAAATGGACAAGCAGAAAGGATCAACAAAATTATAATACAATCACTAAAACGACTTACAATTGGATCACCCGAAAAGTGGTTTAAATTCGTGCCAAGAGGTCAAATAGCCATAAACTCTTCTTTTCAACGGTCAACAGAGAGGAAACCCTTTGAGATACTCTTTGGAGTGAAAATGAGGAAGAAAGAGGACCTAGATGTTGTAAACGCTATTGAAGAAGCCGCTGTGGCTAAGTACGATGAAGAAAGAGATCAAATGCGTCTTGATGTTAGAAAACAAATTGAAAAAATACAGCAAGAAAATTGCAAATCGTTTAACAAAGCTCGAAAAAAAGAAACTAAATATAGTGTTGGAGACCTAGTTGCAATTAAAAAAACTCAATTTTCCGTATGTAACAAGCTCTGTTCTGAATTTTTAGGTCCTTACGAGGTTACAAGAGTTGGCAGAGCCGGTCGCTACATAGTTGAGAAGAGAGCCGACAGCGAAGGACCAAAGATGACGTCCACAAGTGTAGACTTTATGAAGCCATGGTCTAATCCAGATACCTCAATTGACGACAACTCGTTCGGGACGAACGAGAATACGCAGGATGGCCGAGTGTAGAAGCGCTGGTCCAGCAGTAAGCGCTTATTGCAGTCCAACGGGCTTTTACAGCCACCCGCCGGTAGTCAACGAGTTAGTCATCGGCAGCAGTTCTCAGTGGTTACTTCTCAGTAGTTAGTTTTCAGTTGTAGATCCCCAGTAGTTGGTCCGCAGTATTTAGCTTAAAACTAGCACACTCAATTTATATTTAAACTTTACATTGAATTATATTCTATTGAATAATAAACTAAGTGACTTATCATTTAAACCTACATGTATATACATACATATAGATGGAGCTAAAGAAGTTTTACTTCAGTCGTGTGGTCTAAAGCAGACTCGTTTTTTTTGAGTTTTTATTTAAAGTTAATTTTTTACACAGTTGGGTTTTTTGATTTTTTAAATCTACTTTTTTATTACTGCAAAATCTTAACAGCTGAGTTGGTAATGCTCAACATCCATGCTATGCATTTTCTTAGTTCCCTAATTTTATATGAAGCAAGGAAAAATAAATTATTTTCCAAACAAATTGGGTCAAAATTAGGCTTGACCACAAGTCTTCGTGTTAGGCAAATTTTAAATGAAGATTCTAACATGCATTTTAAAAAAAGAGCGAAAAAACCACCACTTTCGTCCATGCATAAGGCCGCACGTTTAAAATTTGCACGAAACCATATCGATTGGACCAAAGAATGGCTCCAACTACTGTTTTCTGACGAGAAAAAGTTTAATTTGGACAGTCCAGACGGCTTCCAATTCTATTGGCATGATAAACGTTGCAATGAGGAGGTCAGAATGATTCGCAACTTCGGCGGTGAAAGTGTTATGGTTTGGGCTGGATTTTCGGCTAACGGAAAAACGGAGCTGGTCTGGGTTCCAAGGAAAATGAACTCTGAAAAATATATTGAGCTCTTGGAAGCAGTAATTGTGGAAAAAGCTGAGGTTTTATGTGATCAAGACTTCATTTTCCAGCAAGATGATGCCGCCATTCACGTTTCAAAAAAAGTTAAAGAATGGTTGATTCAAACAAATATTACTACCATCGATTGGCCGACGATAACTCCCGACCTAAATCCCATAGAAAACTTATGGGGAATCCCCGCAAGACATGTTTATGCCAATGGTCGGCAATACGACACCGTTATGCAGCTGAATGTGTTAAACTAATTGACTTCATGCCGAAACGTATTTTGCCGTTATTTCGCAACAGGGGTCCCCTACAAAAGATTAGAGAACAGTTTTGTTTACTTACGAACTACTTTTGTTTTTTTTTCTACTTAAATTTATATTGGTTTTATACGAATTTCCACAAAATTTCCATAAATTGCTGTTGTTGTCCTAATATCATTAATAAGAATAAAGTTTTGTTATACAATATTAAAAATAAACCCTAAATGATCTTGAAATAATAAGCTTTATTAATTCGGTTACGCTTTTCACAGATTTTGAAAATAAGTAACAAGTTGGAAGGAATTAGGGGAAGCGTGTTCAAATTTTTATCTGGAAAAGCTGCTTGAATTGCTTTACAGTTAGAGCGCTTTTGAAGTTTTCCTATAAATCAGTTAAAAATCTGGTAAACGGCGAGCATATCGCGATTATTCTGAATATATCAATGGAGACAGTTAATTGGTTAAACGTGAAATACCCATTTCTTCGAATTCTATCTTAATTTAATGATTATAAACAGAATAAAGAAAACAAATAGTATGAAGAGAAACATGTAGCACATATGTTTTCCCCCGCTATGCTTCCCTAAACGAATTACTCTAGACATCGTGTTGGAAAGAAATCCTCCGGTTCTGTCCATGTCATCGTCTATTCCACGTAGAAGTTTATCTTGATATCGCACTTCATTGCCAATGTCAATGGTAAGGGACTTAAGAGCCCCGATTTTTTCCTTAAGTTCTTCCGCAGCCTTTTCGTTTTCCTCTTCAAGGGAATCGTGGGTCGAACTGGGGGCGCTCTGAGGCAAGGGCTGATAGTTGTAGTTGCTTCTTCGCATGATTTCAACCTTCCGAGCCACGGTGCAAGCTTGCCTTGTCAACTTCCCTAAAAAGGAGCTTTAGTCACAGTAAACAAAACTTACAGATTAAATGCAAAAAGTTGATGACAGCAGCACATTCTTTTTTTTTTAGTACGAGTTCAGAATGCGCAGCCTTTTCTCTGACGAATAATAATTGACAGCTCACTGACATATAATATAAGGCCTCGTCTTTATTATCATACTAATAGCAACGAATATGGAAAATGCTTTTACAATGATTAGGCATTCTAGTTTTGGGTAATGCGAGACTTGGCGGACTTCAGCGCTGTATGAGTGCACTAACAATAAGCACGGAATGGCTGTAAACCAAATTGAGCGTACACTTTCTCTAGATGTGTTAGAATTCGCTATGGATGTGTGGTCAGCCAGTGCAGGCGTAAATATTTGTATATATAATAAGAGGGTGAATTAAAAAAATTTGTATAGTTTGAATTTACTGCAAAATTCTAGAAATAAAGGCGGTAAATGAAACAATATCAAAGAAAATTTGAGAACATATTCATAAAAATAAATTGCAAAGCTCCTGGCATAAACACTATGCCCCTCCGAATATTGACTTTGCACGCCACCATTCACTCAATAAGATACCCTGTTCATTTCATTTGACAATCCGGTATCAGCCACGGTCACTGACATATAGAAATGGACCACTCGATTTGCTATCTCAAATGGTGCACCGTTTGGAAAGTTCCCACCTAAGGAGAGTTCAGATAGAAGGCATATATCGGTATATTTCTTTCGCATTATGCGAGATAGGGGGCTTCAAAAGGCGGCAAATTTAAAAATTATATTAATTTTATTTGTAACCTGCACGCTTAAATCTGATTCCCTTAAAAGTAGCATCGAATCTTAAATAGTTTCGCGGCGAAAAGTTTGTGGAATAACACATTTTTCATTGAAAAATTCTCAGCAAAACGTTGAAATGCTCTCTTCTGGATATGCGATTTATATCGCTAAACAACTGTTTTAAGAACTCAAAAGTAAAAATTAGAGCACATTTGTGTTTTTGCTGTATACTTCACTTAATTTAGTTACAGTAAAAGGACATAAATGCAATTAATTCCGAATTGCCATTTTTGTCGCAAATCAGACATAAGATAAGAAGAATTTGAAATATGAGATAAGAAAAGACTAATTTTCATAATTGAAGAACACAATTTCTACCGAAAAATTAGAAATTGTGAAAAATTCAATTGTATCTTACAAAGGGGTAATTTAATGTTTGCATTCCTTTGAAGGGACTTAAGGTACAAAAGGAATTATTTTATAATTTTTGTAGTATTTATTTGATGGATTTATGCAAATAAAACGGACTAATGCCCCAACAAAACATTTGACAGCAAGTCAAACCCACAGCTGACTGCTCAAAATCCGTCAATGGTGTGAGCAAGAGGGAACTAGAAAGTGCACCATCGCTTCATAGGCATTTTGTATGGGACGAGTGGTCCATTTCTATATGTCAGTGGTCCACTCGGAGGAATGAACGAACAGGGAGTGGAAACGAGCCGAAAAAAGTGAAGCCATTTCAAAGATGTGTGAGTAGAAACACTCACACATAGACACCACTCAGTACAGGCGTCAAATTTTTGCTGGCACTGCGGAGGGGTCAACTTTTGCAGGCGATTTAATTTGTTGTAGCCAACTGTTCTGCATGTGGACATCGCTCGGGGACCTAAAACCCAATAAAAAGAAAGTATTAAGTAAAATAATATTTCTATCATTATATTAATTTATGCTTTGACCCCTAAAAAAAATTTTTATGGTGACGACTTTGTCATTCATTTGCACAAATCTGACAGTTCTTCTGGAGGGAAAACCACTTGAGTTAAGAATGAATTTTTCGATAAAATCCAATCATTTTCACAATTTTTTTCAAATGAAATCACTAAGTGTATTCATGTTTTCAATCTGTCAAAAAGAACTGTCAGTGAAAAGAAATTTCGGTAATTGGCACAGTTCAAATGTTCGAAGTGCCTGAGGAAAAGTAAAAAATTCGAAAAGTCAAGTTGGCACACGGCCTAAGTGTACTTTTCTTAAATACCTACTTGTGAAAAGAACTCCCCAGAGTTCCTGTAAATCTCCGCATTTTTGCATCCAGGCACAAAACATTTTTTAGGCATTTTTTCTCAGTTTTTTCTATAAAATAACCCACAATAGATGTAATTATCACGTTTCACAAATTAAACCATAAAAATTACACCTTGTGACCCACTTTTACTGAAAATAAAACACAAAATTACCTCTTAGCTCGCTTGCTCACTCCACTTGACAAACCGAAGTTTCCCACTCGTTCATCATTTGACAGTCAAAAACCATTTTTGACAATCAAAAACCAGACTTTTTGGCTTCACTCACATACAGGGATTTTACACGGTTCTTCCACTCCATGTTCGTTCGTTCCTCCAAGAGGTGAGCCTACTAGATTTTGACACTTCGTCGTGACGTTGTTCTGGCAAGATTTGTTTGGAAAATCGGGAAAAGTAATTTTAATTATTATGTAGTAATAGTACGATGAATTGCCATTGGCATAATCGTTAGTAATGAAAATTTTTAAAAAAATAAATTTTTAAAAAAATTTTTAAAAAATAACTTGAATTCGTGAGATTAATGGTATTTAAGTAAAAAAAGATTTCTTCCGTAGGGAAAATGTAAACAATTTAAAATATTTTAAAATATGACTTAAAAGTGCCATTATTTGCATCACATCAAATGGAATTAAATAAAATACAAAGCTTGAACAACTAATACGGATTATTAAGCTAATTAGTCGTCCTCCCCAAGGCTATAAAGAATATTTTAAAATGGTTGTGAATTTTTCCAAAAATGAGGAAGATAATTAAAAATACTCGTATTCTTCTGTATGTAACTAAACTTAAAACACCTTGTGATTTTATTTCAGGGCTTTTTTAATATGAGCGCCAGATAAAATCTCAAATTCAAAGTAATATATAGCATAAAACGACCTCATCCCGTCTATCCTAGGAAAAGATTTAAGCGAAGAGGTATCCCGAGTCGTTCGCTATGTTACCTACGCAGGTAGCTGGTTTTATTTTTTTGTAACCTGTGGAGAGACATAATAAAAGAAGGAATAATAAGTTTTATGATACTGTTTTATTTTTAGCTTAATAATCCGTATTAGTTGTTCAAGCTTTTTATTTTATCTAATTCCATTTAATGTGATGCAAATAATCACACTTTTAAGTCATATTTTAAAATATTTTAAATTGTTTTTAAAGTGAAACAATCAATTTATCCGGTAAGTATTTTTACAGGAGGTGTACAAAAGGATATCAGTTGTAATGAAAGTGGAAAATTGTGAAAAAGTTTGATCCAAATTAAAAAATTATGTATGAACCGGCAAAAGTGTTAGGTTAGGTGGCGAAGTACTGGGCAATTATTGGCAACTTTATAGTTAATTTACTATATTTAACGCCATTTAATTGTAAAAAGTACTTTTGCACTTAACAAGAAGATTGTTGCACTTAATGAGAAGATTGTTTAATGGTGCGTACATATCTAATTGCAAAAATAATTGCAAAATTATTGCATTTTCTGGAAATTTCTTATGAGTGAATTCCTGCCGACTGTGACATAAATAAAAAATATACAAATTCTTTTGAAGTATTTTCTTTTTAATTTAAATATGTATATGAATTCTAAATTAAAGTGTTTTATTTTTATACATACATATAAAAAGGGTACAATTCAAATAATTCATGTGTCAACCAATGATCAACTCGCTGATCCTTTGACTAAACCTTTAAGCAAAGAAAAATTTCAGGATTTTAGGGAACGCTGGGGATTGTCAAACTAGTTTTTTTTGTTATTCAGTAATTAACATTTTAAGTAAAGATCGAGAGGGTGTGTTGAATTTGGTGCTCTTTACTTTATTGAATTCACACATAGAGGGCGCATCAACACCATATGGGTGACAAACGTCATTGACGCAGTAGCAGAATTGCAGTCATAGACTCCACACGTATTAGATCTAAAAAGTGAATTGTTGGAATAATCTAGTTGTAGAAAATCCCATTGAAGGGTTGCTGTGTGATTAATTATTAGTTGTAACAGTTTACGGAGGAAAAAATCACTAAAATAAATAAACTTAACAAAAAAAGAATGGGAAATTATGAACTAAAAGATAACATAGTAATAAATAGAGAAATTGCCAAAAACCGACCAAGGTACAAAAAATTAACACATTTCAGAGTAGATAATAATCATGTTATAGACACTAGTAATAAAAGAAACAAAATATTCACAAAATCAATTGAAACGTAAATACAAATATCAAAATTGAGTTCATGATCTTTTCCAGGATGGAAATCTTTTGGCTTATAATAATCACCATAGCGCGAGTGACGACACAGATGATAGAGGAAATAGATAAATATAACATTACGGTAGAGATCGCTCCATACATTCGAAATAGCGTAATATTTAAAGGAGAATTATTAATTTTTGCAATTTGCATACCAAAATTTACAAAAGAAAAATACTCCGATGCGGTTGTCGTGCCGTTCCCAAACAGCAAGTACGAAAATATTGAAATAATGATTCAAAGTACTAATACTGTAACGAGGAAGAAGTGTTATCGAAAAGAAATTTAAAACCACACCCTAACATTTGTATTAGAAATTTGTTCAACAATAGTAAAACATGCACATTTAGATTTGGTAATGAATCTGTAATTGAAAGAATATTTGACGATCTAATAATTTAAGAAAAAAAATTTTTAAGTTCAGAAGACCTACACTTAAAAACTGTAACTAAAACTAAGACTCCAGAAAAACGAGGAAAATTTAGATTTATTAGTAAATCAGGCAAATCGATAGGAGGACAACGAGGACCCGTTTGCAGAGACTGCAAACACTTAAGGTTGGGAGGTGTCACGTACAGTCACTCACAATGCTGCACCAGACTCATCTAATCTTCCCCGCATCACGTACAGTTATTATTATTGCTGATGACATCCGACGCCGCACATCGAGTTGCCTGTCGCCCGAGTATCAAAAATTATAAAGTTAGTTCAGAATAAACTTCAGTAGAGTGAGGATCGTCTTTTCATTACCATACCGCTCCCTACATAACTATATGATTACAGTTCTTGTTTTTTTTTTGAAGTGAAAACTTCTTTAGCGGCGTTGTTCACTTTTTTGGGATGGGTAAAAAATGTAAAACTCGCGTCAGGACACGTGAACCTGATCGGAAATTCGTAAGACGGACAGGGCGCGAGTGTGCGTGTGTGTTTGTACACAGCCTGCTACGCGCCAACGAAATACAAAACTACTATTGATGCGGTCTTTATTAGACATTTAAATAGATTCGAATCAAAATTGTTCGTTTCTTACTTCAGCTACCATAAACCTATTGTATCAGTTTTAGAGATTGGCGATGATGATGCTGGTAATGATGATTGTGAAAGAGTCGTTGAAATTATGGATGAAAGTTGATTTTTCTGAGAGATAAACTTTTTAATGTAAAGTAATTGTAATAGTTCTGAAGTGTTAAATTTTTTATGTAATATAAATTGTCATGTTTGTGTACGATAGCGCAATAAATGAATTTTATACTGATAAATAAAGCAATTCGTGCGAAATTATTCCCTAACCATTCCAAAATATTCAAAAATGCACAACGTTAATGTTCAAGTTTTCACTTCTGCCGGCACTCCCGGAGTACCACCTGTTGTTTTTTTTTTAACTAACTAACTTTCGTTTAATTTGTATGCCTCGTCAACGTAATCCGAAAATGTATCATTTCAAAGTTATATTTCGTTATTTACGACGAGAATGGTTTAAGTCGGTTGTTATGAACAATCTTAACAGTTCTTCCAATTTTTATAGCACTGTTTTCCTTAGAAAGGATTTTTGTGATCTCGTAAGTTCCGAGCCAGTAGGCATCGAGTTTACATTTCCTAGCTTCGTTTTTTAATAAAATTAAATCACCTACTGAGATGGATGATTCCTGGCAGTTTCGATCGTAGTAATCCTTTAATTTTTGTTTTGTTTTATGTAAGTTAGCCTTAGCAACAGCGAAAGCAGTTTGAAGTTTAAATTTTAGATCGTAAAGATAATCGTCGAAGTTGTTTTGAGGCTCTGCTGTATCTGACAGGGAGTTAGGTATGTTGGGCTTAAACCCATACAAAAGTTCGAAAGGCATATATCCTGTAGAAAGATGGTGAGTTGAATTTAAGGAGAACATCGCGTAAGGAAGCCATGAATCCCAATTAGTAGGATCTCTCTGACAAAAATTTCGCAAATAATCTCCGATAGTGCGGTGTGTTCGTTCTAACGCCCCATTTGTTTGAGGGTGATAAGCGCTGGTGTTTAACTTCGTTATCTTTAACAGTTTGCATATGCTGCGAAACACGTCACTCATGAAGTTAGTGCCCTGGTCAGTCAAAATGGATTCGGGGGCACCAAAGTTGCAAATAAACTTTTCACAAAAAGCACGGGCGACAGTCTCGCTCTCCTGATTAGGCAATGCAAATGCGAGAGTGTACTTTGTGAGATCGTCCTGCATAGTTAGAATATACTTATTGTTACTACAAGAAGAAGGAAAGGGGCCAACGATATCAAGGAAAATTTTTTGAAATGGTTTGCTTGAAGTGGATGTTATTTTCATTGGCACTCGACGGTTGTATGATCCCTTGTATTTTTGACAACTGTCGCAATTGTTAACAAACTTGGAAATTCGGGCCAACATTTTTGGAAAATAGTAATATGATCTGAGGCGCTTATACATTCTGTAAATACCTTGATGCGCTCCAAGAAGACTCAAGTGAAATTCTCTTATGGCCTTTAGAATTTCTTCCTCGTCGTGTAGCACTCGCGCTGAGTTGCTAGGGAGCTGATTAGAAGAAAATTTCCTGGGATTACTGGGTGCATTGGATGTCGTTGTGGTACAAGTGGAAGCCTCAGTTATATGATTATCGTTTGGGAATTCTCTTACGTTCAGCTTTTTAGACTGTGACCTAGTGATGATATTTAATTTATTAGATTCTAAAGAATCAATCCGGACTCGACTCAAGGCATCGGCATTTGTATTGAGATGACCGGATTTATATTCGATCCTGTAGTCGTATTCGTCCAATTTTATCTTCCATCGTATTAGACGAGAAGAGGGAGTTTTCAAACTACATAGCCAGGTCAAGGGTTTATGATCAGTAATAATATGGAATTTCCTTCCATATAAATAGGGACGAAAATGTGTGACCGACCACACAATGGCAAGAAACTCCTTTTCTATAACAGAATAATTTGTTTCAGCGCGGTTCATGACTCGGCTTGCAAAAGCCACAGGAAGATCCGAATCATTCACCTTTTGAGACAAAACGCTTCCGATAGCAAAATCACTGGCGTCACACGTTAAATAAAATGGTTGACTAAAATCGGGATACTGGAGGATAGGAGCATTAGTTAAAGATAATTTAAGGGATTTAAGTGCTTCGTCACAGAAAGCATTCCAAACAAACGGAACATCTTTTTTGAGTAAGTCGTTTATAGGTTTGGTTATTTTAGAATAATTGTAAATGAAACGTCGGTAATATCCGTTGAGGCCTAAAAAAGATTTAACTTGCTTTTGGTCTGTAGGAACGGGAAAATTATGGACGGCTGAAATTTTACAGGGATCGGGTTTGATTCCGTCAGGTGTGATGATATGGCCAAGATATAACACTTTCTTTCTGAGAAATTGGCACTTATTAGGATTGACTTTCAGTCGATGTTTACGTAAACATTGGAAGATTTCGCAAAGTTTGGAATTATGATCCTGCATATTGTCACCATAAATGACAATGTCGTCCAAATATACAAAACACTTGACACCATTTAAACCCGTAAGGATTGTGTTCATTAGGCGCTGAAAGGTTGCCGGGGCCCCCTTTAGGCTAAAAGGCATACGTGTGAACTGATAGTGGCCCATCTGGGTACTGAAGCCGGTCTTATCCTTGTCAGACTCATCCATAGCAATCTGGTGATATCCGGTGGCCAAATCGATGGTAGAGAAATAACTTGCCTTGCCCAACTGATCCAGAATTTCCGGAATAATTGGGAGAGGAAAAATGTCGTCTACCGTGATCTCATTGAGCTTCCGGTAATCTATGACCAGACGCCACTTCTTGTCTCCTTCCCTGGACTTTTTGGGAACCACCAGAAGGGGAAAATTCCAAGGGCTTCGACTAGGTTCAATGATACCGTCCCTCAGCATATCGGTAACCTGTTTATCAATTTCAGATTTAGTAGCTTCAGCTAGTCTATAGGGCTTAATATATATTGGTTTGGAGTTCGGATTTATAGGTATAGAATGGCACGCAGCTTGAGAAACCGACAGCTTGTCTCCATCTAGATGAAAAATATCGTTGAATGTTCTACAAATTTTTAAGATCGAATCTCTTTCCTGAGAATTCAAATGGTCAAGGGAGAGTTTAGATTCGAGTAACTTCAATCTATCGGCAATTTGATTTTGGGGTGAGTTAATGTGAAAAATCTCAAAGTCTAAAGGTGATGCCAAATTTAGTTGATTTTCTAATATATCGGGAGTAAGTTCGAATGGTTGTTCTGAAGCGTTGACAAAACTGCTGACCCATTTTTAATTTTTAGGATACAGTTAGCGGCGTACACATTTGGTGAAATTTCCTTTGATAAACAGAGTATTTCCGAATTTTCAGGATAACGGAGCTGAATATTTACGATCTTTTCAGACCTGGGGCCTTACTCCTGAAAACGAAACGAAACGAAAACGATGAAGCGCGATGCAAATGCTACTTAGGAAAACGAAAATCGTCTAGTTTTCGTTTCAAAAACGATTGCACTTTGGTGATCGTCTCTCGTCTAGACGTTTGTGATTGTGACAGAAGGTTATGCTCAAAATATAATTTTAAATTATTAAAATATAAATTGAATTATTTAAAATAATGATTCGGATTCCTTATTTATCCTAAATAGTTTTATAAACCTGCAAAACTTTTAAAATAATTGCAAGGACAAAGCAGAAAACAGACATTTTTACATTCCCTCCTGCAGTTCCATAGGATTTGGATTATCCCGAATTGCTTTTTTAATCCTCCTATTTCCTTCATTTTCACTTTCTCCGTCCGAACTAATTAAGAGCCACACATTCAACATGTTTATTTTTCAACTTATTCACTTAAAAACAATTTGAGACTTGACGGATGACAATAAGTCGTTAAATTATTAAAGGTTTGTGATATCAATGTTGGTTGTTCTGACTACATTTATGAATCCGTATGGCAATACTATAAGCATCTGACAATCGTTTTCAAGAGTAGGGTGTTTGCTATCGTTTCGTCTGTTTCGTTTCGTTTCCGTCTATCGTCTCGTTTTCAGGAGTAAGGCCCCTGGGTGGTAGCATTTCGCCAACGTAGTTCGAACACAAGTTAAAAGTCAGCTGAGTTGGATAAGACATTACAAGTACTTGTTGTTTAAAATCCAACTGGCATTGAAATTTAATTAAGAAATCCTTGCATATGATGCCACTGTAGGGTATTGGAAAATCCTCTCGGACTATGTGAAATGAATGATCGATGGTTAGCTCCGAAGTAACAGGAAGTGACATATTGCAAACTGCTACAGTTTCGATTAGCTGAGGTGAAATCCCTTTTATAATACACCTTTTATTTGGATTGCACCAGGTATTGCCTTTGTAGCGGCATCGTCGCACTTGTTGTTAGGTTTCGAAATAAACACTTTGAATTCTGATTTTTAAATTTTTATTTGACTAACCTTTGGAAAATTGTATAGTGATCAAGTAGGTAGAAACAAATTGTAATTTTTGATTTTCATAAAAAAATGTAAAAAAAGTTAGTAAGAGGAAAGGCATTAAAACATCAAGTCTAAAAATATATTAACAAAAAGTCTATATTACATTTTATAAATTTATTAATAATCAAGTTCAGTATCGGGCATAGTTAAGCCCGTGAACAAAATAAAAGAAAAAAATAATAAAATATAATAAAAAAATAATAAAATAATCTCAACGTTTTATTAAAAAGCAATGGAGTAATGATAAGCCTCCATTGGCTTTCCTCCCATTTGCTCCATAATTGGTGACCCCGATAAGAAGACTTAAGAAGAAGTGGTAATTATTTTTCAACCGATTGAGAGCAAGCTTTGACTGCAGGAACAATTCCATACAACTTTAAGAAACTTCTGCATCAATCGGTAGCAACGGTACCAGCACCCCATACCAGCATCTCCATTTCTACATCATTAAATTGTGAAGTACCAAGTTTATATCTAATGATTTAAGGCATCTTTTTCTTAGTTTTTTGTCGATTTTTCATTACTTGTAAACAATTTTCCAACTTCTTCCATCATTTAAATTTCCATTCAAAATTATTACAGCTTTAAAATAAGTATATTAATCTTATTTAATATTTTAAAGTGTTTAAAAAGCTAAAACAACATGATTAATAACAGTGCAGAAAGGGCAGCTGGTGATAATGCTCCTCCAGTTGTTGATTTCGTGTCGGTTAAACCTCCACCGTTTTGGAGAGACATGCCTTCTCTTTGGTTTGATCGTCTTGAGGCACAATTTGAACTCGCTAGAATTTCTTGTCAAAGAACCAAGTTCAATCATGTATTAGTTGCTCTTGATGGCGACAATATTAGAATCATCAGTGATTATATACGAAATCCTCATCAAACTGAACCGTATACTCATTTAAAAGAAACGATTATTTCGCGTTTGTCGGCGAGTGAATCTTCGCGTTTGAACCAATTTTTGGGCGAGTTATGTCTAGGAGACCGTCGTCCTTCTCAACTCCTTCGAGAGATGAGGGAATTGGGAGGTAACACAGTAGGCGACGAATTATTGCGGACGTTATGGTTGCAAAGGCTCCCAGAAAGTATGCAGGCAATTCTCGCGTGCAACCCTGCAAATTTAAATGAGTTAGCAAATTGTGCAGATAAAATTTCAGAGGTTTATAATGAACCTTCTATTTCGGCTGTATCTTTCACTTCGGAACAAAGCAACAATTTTAATCAAAACAACCTTGCTTCTCAAATTGAACAATTAACGAAACAATTCCAGGCATTCGATTCAAAACTTAAAGCAATAAATTCTAAATTTGAATCTTTTCAAAGAAGAAGTCGTTCCTTAAGCAAAGGAACTCATAGCCGAGGGAGAAGTATCTCTTCAAATAAAAATTATAAAAGATATTGCTGGTATCATTTTAAACACGGAGATAATGCCGTTAAATGTGTAGCTCCGTGTAGCTTTTCGAAAGACAAAACAAGTGACTTTTCAAAAAATTAAACCGCCTTTCTTCTCAGACGACGGATAGTAAAGGCAATTTCACCAGTCATCTACACATTTTTGACAAGTCTTCTGGAAGACATTTTTTAGTAGATACAGGTGCGGATGTATCCGTTATTCCACCACCATCTTTCAGAAGGTCGTATCCGACCGGCTTTAAGCAATCTGCCGCAAATTCATCCACAATTAACACGTTTGGTCGTAAGATGTTAACTCTGGATTTAGGTCTTCGTAGAAATTTTCCTTGGCAATTTATTATCGCTGACGTCTCTAACTCTATTCTAGGCGCGGATTTCCTTCAGCATTACGAGCTTTGTGTAGATCTTTCAAAGAAAATCCTTATCGATCCAGTTACCTCGCTAAACTACAAACGGAAAATTAGTTAAAAGACCACCTTTTTCTCTTTACTTATTAACGGATAACATAACCGATGAACGTATACGGAAAATTTTACGTGAATTTCAGTGCATTACCTTATACCCCAGACAGACGGGCACGAACGAATGAACGTTCTCGAAGAATGATCATTGCCGTGTCGTCTGTCACCAAGAATGAAGTTTGAATGAACATTCGTAACTACATTCTCGTTCTCATCAATGAAGTTCCGGAAACTTCATTCGCAGAGAACGAGCATGGAAATCCTGGAAGAATCAGCTGATTTCCAGTGTCAAAGTGTGAATTGACAACTGCCAGCCAGCCAGTTGAGTTTTAATTCTGTGATCCTGGAGGTGGGGAAGGAGCAGGAAGAGTTGCAATATGTTTAGTAGCTTGCGAACGTTTTCGTAAAGTTGCTATTAATTTCACCGATTCACTCGTGCGCATTTTAAACTCAAAAATTCTCGACTCGAATGAAGTTGGCCGTCTGTCATGCATATAACGAATGAAGATTCGAGAGAACGATCATTCATCGAACGTTCATTCGTCCGTGCCCGTCTGTCTGGGGTATTAGACACAGGATTCACTAAACGAGTTAAACATTCGATAACTCATCGTATTTTAACCTCTGGTAATCCTATCGTGTCTAAAGTCCGTCCTCTGTCTACAGACAAACTTTTAGCCGCTAAAAAGGAATTCGACTTTATGATTAAACAGGGAATTTGCAGGCCTTCAGATAGTTGTTGGTCTTCACCGTTAAATTTAGTCAAGAAAACGAATGGCGATTGGAGACCATGCGGGGATTATCGTCGATTAAATTTAATAACTATCCCAGATCGTTATCCTATTCCCCTTATTCAAGATTTTGCGCATCACCTACAAGGCTGCAAAATATTTTCAACTTTAGACCTCACAAAGGCTTATCACCAAATCCCAGTTGAACCCGAAGACATTCCAAAAACTGCAATATGCACACCATTTGGCCTCTTCGAGTTTCCACGAATGACGTTTGGCCTTTGCAACGCAGCGCAAACATTCCAACGGTTTATACATTCGGTTCTGCAAAATTTACCCTTCTGTTTTGTTTATCTCGATGACGTTCTCGTCGCTTCAAAATCAGAAGTTGAACATTTGCACCACTTAAACCAAATATTTGTGCGAGTTAGGGAACACGGTCTAATTATTAATGTTGAAAAATGCGAGTTTATGAAATCCAGCGTAATATTTTTAGGTCGCTATATCAGTTCAGATGGTATTAAACCGTCCCCTGATAAAGTTGAGTCAATTAAAAATTTCAAACTTCCCGAAACAGTGAAGCAACTTAGACGCTTCCTGGGAATGGTAAATTTTTACCGGCGTTTTATTCCTAACGCAGCGCTACATCAGGTTTTACTGAATAATTTAATCAAAGGAAATAAAAAAGAGGGTAACAAAAAGATTAATTGGAACTCAGACACTATCGAATCTTTTAATATTATTAAATCGCAGTTATCAGAGGCTACACTCTTAACTTTTCCTGATGCCAAGGCAGATTTAGCTCTTTTCGTTGATGCTTCTGACATTGCTTTAGGGGCAGCTCTTCATCAAAAGGTTCAGAATAATTGGCAACCTCTTGGATTTTTTTCAACCAAATTGAATTCGGCACAATGTAAATACACTGCGTATGATCGTGAGCTGCTAGCGATTTATAAAGGAATTAAATATTTTCGTTATAATCTGGAAGGTCGTAAAATTCACAATATTCACTGATCATAAACCTTTAATATATGCTTTTCGTCAGAATCCAGAGAAAGCTTCGCCAAGACAATTAAGGCATTTAGATTACATTGGGCAGTTTTCAACTGACATTAGGCATATTTCGGGCAAAGATAACGTAGTAGCAGACGCATTATCCAGATTAGATGAAATTCATTTACCTTGCTCAATAGATCTAAACGCTATTGCCCAAGCTCAAGAAAATGACGAAATACTGAAAGAACTTCTAACAAATGAATCTTATAAATTTTCTAAATTTCCAGTTTATGGAAGTGACATTCAAATATTTTGCGAGACCTCTTTTGGAGCTCGTCCATACATTCCAAAGCCATTTCGTTTTGAAATTTTCAAATCAGTCCACGAATTGACCCATTCCAGTGTCCGGAATACCAATAGGATGGTTACGGCTAGATATTTTTGGCCATCAATGAATAAAGACGTTAATGATTGGTCGCGAGCTTGTCTTCAGTGCCAAAAATCTAAGATAACGCGCCATGTTAAAAATCCTCTCGGAACATTTCCTAAGATTTCAAAACGTTTTCATACTATCCATATCGACCTAATCGGACCTCTTCTCTCGTCTCAAGGTTTTAAATATTGCCTCACTATCATCGATAGATTTACACGATGGCCGGAAGCAATTCCTTTAGTCGACAGCTCCGCTGAAAAGGTCGCAGAGGCACTCTGCAGAGATTGGATTTCACGTTTTGGAGTTCCAGAGTTTTTTATTACGGATCAGGGCCGTCAATTTGAATCTCATTTGTTCAAGGAACTTTCAAGCATTTTAGGATTTAAACGTAATCGAACCACTGCGTATCATCCGCAATCAGACGGCAGCAGCAACTGTCCCACGATGATAGAAACTGCTATGGGTAGGTGTTACGCCAGGGGTAACCCACTAGTTGGAATGCTGCTATGAAAAGATGGTAAAGGAAAGGGCCTTCCCATTGCTTCTCCTTCCACTGGACTACTGGCGACCGGCTGCTCAATTTGTAGGGATCTTCTTCCACGGTCAGCTACAGCTTCAGCTCGATCCTTGAGGGCTCCGTCAAATCGATTGGGTGGCGTTTTAATAAATGCCGATTTAATGAAACTTGATGGGAGATGCGCTCCGCAGGATGACTTGGCGAGTCGTGAGTGGACGATGGAAGGTTAGCTCGCTTTTGTTTTGCTTTTGTGAGGTTAGAAAAATTAGTTTTTTGCTTTACTTTTGTTTTTATTTATTTTTTATTTTTTTAATTTTATTTATTGCTGGATCTTCCTCGCGAAATTGAAAGAGAAATTACAGCAGCAGGGAACTGTTATCGACCTTAGTGAGAAGGGTGTGCGTGGGGCTAACCTAGAAAGTTAGGTTACGTGCTGATGTAGGAAAATTGGGATTTCCGCACTTTCGCACTTAATAAAACCTAAAAGCAATTAAATGCTAATTGCTAGTTTTATCATACGCGGGATCCCAACCGCTGCCACCAGGGTTATGGGGCCAAATTCACCCCCCAGAACTACAAAATATGACAGCACTCCACCCACGCAAAACACTCTAACTTCACAGGTCTTTTTTATTAATTTGAACAGTTACAGCCTACAGCCTAATTAGACGAGGAGTCTGTGAAATGGCTCACACAACAAGTTTTAATTTTGAGGGAAAATAATAAGAAACGCACAGCTACACGTCCATTCGCCACCAGTGCCGGAACAAGAAGAACGGGGAACGTCCAAAGTGGCGCGCACCCCTGTGATAGTACCAGAATACCCGTTGTGGCAGCACCAGAAGACACCTGGTGGCTGGGTTAAGATTTAGTTTTGAATAAAGGCGGGCCACTTCACAAAAGAATAATAACAATTTAATTTAAAAATAGATAAAAGGTACGTATCACCTGATTCGTGAACGAATCTAAGTGTCCCATAGGTAAGTCCACCGATAAGATCCACTTCATATAGGACTCTGAAAAGAAAAAAACAATAACATGAAAATAAGTAAACAAAAAAAAAAAAAATGCATAACGAACTAATGCATTGGTTGATTCTTGCCCGGCCCTTGTTTTCGGTTTATCGCAACCATTATACACCGGGCACTAGTTAATGAAATACTAAATTACTTACCATTTTTAACAATTTCCAGGCACAATCCTTCAATTTAAACGGGAACAAGTTCACCGCACTCGCGCACATCAGATTCAGATTTATTTATTTGACAAGAGTAACCTACAGAATCCGTGCACCCGCGCACATCACCGACGTTGCCACATCAAAAAAAACCCAACGATTTCCGGTCCAGTTGCGGTTGTACCAATGTTAATTACGGTGGTACAAGGCGCATTGCCGTCATTGAACTGTTACAGGACACAAAATCAATCCTGTAGACAGCGAGGGATTCTTGAAATCACCAAACGAAATCTTCTGTTTATCGCAAACTTTTATTTCACAATATAATTTTGTTACAATTTAATTGGTTCACAAACTTTATAAAATTTAAAATTAGATGTTCAACCCAACTATTTACTTTCACAAAACTTTACAAAATTTAAAATTAGATGTTCAACCCAACTATTTACTTTCACAAAACTTTACAAAATTTTACAGATACTAAATTCCAATTTAGAGGTTTAACTGATTTCGAAGTTCAGGCAGGACTGACTTACTTTAGGTACTCACTATTGCACAGGTAACGAAGTCAACCAGCTGATACATCACTTTTTGTCTTGCGACATAAAACGATCGCGAAATCGCGCGTAAGTTGATAGCCGGACGCAGCGGTCAACTTGGCTAAGCGGAATTTGGGAGTAAGCAAGAATTTATGAAATTAGGCGATGGAAATTTTAGATCAACTTGGCTAAGCGGAATTTGGGAGTAAGCAGGAATTTAATGTTGAAATTTATGAAATTAGGTGATGAAGCAACGTGAGACATAGGCACGTGTAACGGGGTTGGGAAGCAAATATGATGAATAATTAGGAGTAGTAAATGGGAACATAACACCTCCCCCCTTTTAAAAATTGAGGTTATCGGGATAAGATCAATTTGTTACGTTAAAGTCCTTTTCAGCCTGATGTGGATGGATGATAGATGCACGAAGTTGTTGTCTACGAGTTTCAGATTGATGATCAATTTCTTCACGTTCGGAAACTACCGATGGCGAAGGATGCCGGGTAACTGGTTGATTTACGTTACTTGTACGGGAGAAAAGTTTATTTGTTGATTTTATTACACAATTTTTATTCTTAGGGCTATTTTTGGATCTTAAACATTGATACAATTTATATAACATGAACATGATAGTTATCGAAGATAAAACATACAAAATTAGTGAATACATGGATGGATATCTAATAAGTGTTGGATGCATTTCAGCTTCTGTTATCTTTTCGTTAATTTTATCTAAATTGTGCGAAACGACCTTAAGGCTGTCTAAGTCAATATTGGTTAGGGACAAGGGAGATAATTGGAGGTACTCATGGGAGAAATTTAATTTACTTTGTTTACAGCAGTCATCATCGATTATATTGAGAGAAGGGATAACGGGTTGGAATTCAGTGGTCACGACGTAATTAGGTACTAATCGGTTCGAGTTCATATACGCTTCACAACTATTATTGAGTGTTAGGATATTTGTACCGACAATATTCAAATCTATTATTCCTTTGACGTGATCGCATAAAATTGTCAACGGTTTGCTCTGAGAACTTATTAGGATCCAGCTATTGAATTTTAGGGTATGTATTATTTCGAGATCCCCATACAACATCTTAGTGTTGCAATTTTTTGGAATTTTATTAGAAAATTTCATGAAAAGATTTATTTCGCAATTTGTATTTTGACTTGTAGAATAAATGATATTGTTTTCACATAGGAAATGTTCGTTAGTTAAGAATTTACACACGTTTATATCGTGGATAACGGTATAACTCATGTGGTTGCTGGAGATTGCAAGGTAATTAGAGGTTGGCTGGATGTACGCGTAACTGATGTTATTGTCTTTATGCGGGACAGGTAAGGGAATAAGTTTATATAATTTAAAATAGGTGTCTTCGCTTAATGGGAGGTTTAAAATGAAAACTAAGTTTGAATTTTTGAAGTATACTTGGAGATCAATGATGTTAAATAGTGTGTGAGCGTGCTCTAAGTCACAAGGAACTGGAAAATTCAATCCCTTTGGTAAGAATTGCATGTTGCTATTTAACTCGGTCACGAGTTGGATAGGAGTGATGACTATTGGATGAAGGGTATTTTTCTCAGCGAAGAGTACGGCGTTGATCAAGTTATCTATTTGTTCGTTTAGTTCGTCCGACAGGTACGTGAGTAAACCGATGTGCTGCGTAATAACTTCCTTTATTTGTAAAGCATTAATTGAAATTGAAATAATTTCACTAAACTTATTTATCTTATTAATATTTTCATTTAAGTAATTTTCATGAATTTTCAATTGACTAATAGTTTCATTAAAATTTGCAATAGTACCCTTTATTACGTGCACTTGGTCTTTCATTAAGTTAAGACTCACGTGTTCATTATCCACAACTTGATTTATCGCGTTCTCGAAATATTCGGCATCGTTTGAATCAAGGGTGCCAAATACTGTTTTGAACATCGATCCTATACCGTTAAACCATCCACGTCTTTGTCGTGAGTGTCCGATTAGATTTTGAAGAGACTCCAACTTAGTTTGAAGTGAAGGGGCTTGGATAGAAATTAGATTAAGGGATTGTTTACAATAGAAAGAGTCTGAAGTATCATTCAAATTACTACACAAATCAAGTGATTTGAGGTAAGTCCTTTTTACTAGCTCTAACTTGCTATAATAAATAGACATATTTAGGTAAGTAACAACTTTCCACGTGGAGGAGTGGAATTTAACATTACCCGGGTTCTCGAAGTAAATTCCACTGTTGTTCCCCAGTTTCTCCAACTCATAATCGATCGCGGTGATTATTTTAAATCTGAAATAATTATACAGAGGGTTTAATTCGATTTTTATGGACTCTAGTTTCTTTGTTCTTAATATTAATAGTGACGTTTTGATTATTATGAACCTTCACAATTTCAAATGGACCCTTATAGTTAGGAGCAAGTTTATGAGACTTATTATTCTGTAAATAAACCATGTCACCTACTTTGTAACTAGGATTGTGAATTTTTTTATCATATCTACTTTTTGAATTTTGTTTTGATTCAAGGATGTTTTCTCTAGCTATTGTATGTGAAGTGTATAATCTGTTTTTGAGTTGGTCGATGTAGTTATCATAAGTGTATTTAAATTCTGGTTCTTTATTAAAGGAACTAGGGATTTTTGGTTTATTGCCAAATAATAGCTCGAAGGGAGAAAACTTGGTAGTGCTATGGACAGAAGAATTGTACGAAAACATGGCGGTAGGTATCCAATCGTCCCAGTTATTTAGTGTAGGATTAAGGTAGTGTTTCAGGTAATCTTTTAAGGTAGAATGAGACCTTTCGAGAGCTCCGTTACTTTGGGGATGAAACGCGGTCGTATGTAATTGTTTAATGTTCAAAGCTTTCGAGAACTCCTTTAGCAAATTTGACATAAAGTCTGCGCCTTGATCCGATAGAATAGAGCCAGGAATACCAAAATGGCTTACGAAGTTTAGGAGCGTTTCGGCAATTGTAACTGCTTCGTGATTTGGGACAGGATATGCAAGTGAATATTTAGTCAGATCATCTTGCATAGTGACGACGTATCTATTACCTTTCTCTGTGATAGGAAGTGGTCCAACTACATCTAGACATAATTTTTCGAATGGGGTGTTCGCTGTGGAGGTAATCTCCATAGGAGCTTTGAATGTTTTCCTTACTGTTTTATTTCTTTGGCAGGATTCGCATGCTTTAACATAAGTTTTGATTTCTGGTTTCATTTTGGGCCAATAGTACATGGATTTGATCCTATTGTATGTCCTATGAAATCCACCATGACCAGAGAGAGGGTCATCATGGTTCTCTTTCAGGATCGCGGGAATGTCATTCTTTAGAGGGGTTACTATTTTGCCTGAACAAATGGTTATTTTGATTTTTGTGTCCCGGAATATATACTGGATCATGCCTTTAAGTTTAGAGTACTTAAATTGGTTTATGGAATCCTCGAAATTCGGTAATGAGATAGATTCGATTTTGTCTTCGATTAGTTTAAATTTTAAGTTTTGAATAGAATAAAATAAATCCTTATAGAGTGGTTTTTCCCAATGATTCTGTTTGATGAAGCAATGATAAATATTTTTCCCTGTTTTTACATTAATTGATTTAAAATTAGAATAAATTTCGTGGGACAAATTTTCTAGAATTTCCTTGTTTTGAGATAAGGATTTGAGCTCGAGGGAAAACTTATTGGTTTCATCCAGATCAACACTTGTAATATAGGCAATATGATCTTTCGATTTGATTAGATGGGACTCACTTTCTTCGAAGCAGAATACCTTTGGGGTAAGAGAGTTATAAAAGAATTTTGTATAGTCTTCGAAAGAATCTCTATTCGATGATCTAGCGAGGTTTACATTTGTAGTCGATATTCTAGACAAACAGTCGGCATTCGAATTTATTTTTCCTTGTTTATAGATGATTTCGTAATCATACTCTTCTAAACGCAGCCTCCAACGGACTAATCTCGATCCGGGATCTTTACAATTGAAAAGCCAAATTAGCGGGCGATGATCGGTTATTAATTTAAAACGACGACCATATACATAGGGACGGAAGTGATTTACCGCCCAAACTATTGCCAATAATTCTCGCTCCGTCGTGCTGTAATTGGATTCTGCTTTGTTAAGAGTTCTTGAGGCAAAGGCAATGGGAAGATCTTTACCTATGGGACCTTGGGATAGGATTGCACCTATAGCGAAACCTGAAGCGTCAGTTGTTATGAGAAATTCTTGAGTGAAATCGGGATATATGAGAATAGGATCCTGCAAAAGTTTGGTTCTAAGAAAATTAAAAGCTTCCTCTTGCTCAAAGGTCCATTCAAATCGCTGGCCCTTCTTTAAGAGAGAAGTCAACGGTTTGGATAGTTTACTGAAGTCTTTGATAAATCTCCGATAATACCCTACGAGACCTAGGAATGATTTGATATCCTTGGGTGTAGTTGGACGCGGAAATTCTTGAATTATTTTGGTTTTCTCCGGGTTCGGTTTTACACCTTCGCTAGAAATTATGTGTCCTAGATATGCGACTTCCTTACGAAGGAACTCACACTTATCCGGCTGGAGTTTGAGGTTACTTGCCTCTAACCGCTCGAAAACCTTCGTGAGTTTTTCCTCGTGGTCCTTTAAAGACGAAGAGTATACAACGACATCATCGAGGTATACAAAGCAGTGAGTCGAGGTTAACCCGGACAAGATAGAATTCATTAACCGCTGGAATGTCGCTGGAGCATTTTTCAGCCCAAACGGCATACGGTTGAACTCATAATGTCCTGAGGGAACAGAAAAAGCTGTTTTGCTTTTGTCGACTTCGGAAACCTCGATCTGATGGAATCCAGATGCGAGATCTAAAGTTGTGAAGTAGGTACTATGACCTAATTGATCTAATATCTCATTGATATTAGGGAGCGGGTAAGAATCTCCAATGGTGACGTCATTTAGCTTACGGTAGTCAATTACTATTCTCCACTTCTGTTTACCTGAGGCGTCGACTTTCTTCGGTACGACCCAAAGTGGAGATGACCACGGCGACACAGAGGGTTTGATAATATTTTGATCCAACATTTGCTTAATTTGTTTGTTGACCTCTTCCTTGTGGCATTCGGGATATCTATAGGTTTTACTGGCTATAGGAGGTGAATTACCTGTGTCGATGGAGTGTTTGATAGAAGAGGTAGACGTTAAAAAATCGCCTTCGAGGAAAAATAATTTATTAAATTTTGTACAAATGCGTTCTATACTTTCCCTTTCTTCAGAATTCATATGGTCCATTCGGACTTTTGATTTAAGGAGTGGTTTCAAATCTATATATTTCCTTTGAAATGGGCAAAAGATTCACCTTTGCATTAGTAAGTAAGACTTTATTTTCGAGGGTATTAATAACGGTAGCATATGCTTTATTATTGAGATGCACGGACGTGATGGCTCGACTAAGGTAGACGCCATCAAGGATTTTTACGTCAGGGATGATGCCCTCACTGAGCTCTGGATTTAGAACTTCTATTTCGATTAAGGACTCTGATCGAGCTGGCAAAATTATTTCATCTGGGGCATTATCGTTAAAGAAAAATGGCGTTTTGATGTCCTCTCCATTACTTGTTTTGAAATTTAGGACATTAGATTCGTAGTCTAATGTGGATTTATATTTTTCTAAAAAGTCATTACCTAAGATACCGTCATATGGTATATTTGATTGAGATGCAATGATATGGAACTTATGTCCGAATTCGATGCCGTTTATTGACAAGGGGAGGTTGGCATAACCGATTGTTTTGATAGGATTCTTATTTTCATCGATTCCTCTTAAAGTAAGGATTTCATCGTCATAGAATAGAGTTTTAGGATTCAAAGATTTGGACTTAACAATTGAGACGTTGGCGCCGCTATCAACTAATAACTTCAAAAATTTAGAATTTGAATTAAGACAGGCGAATTTTATGTGGATTGTGTTAGAGTTTGACAATATTAGTTGAGGTTCAATGCAGCAAAGTGATTTAGCTCTCGAGGGGTTGCTGCTGGTGCCTCGAGAGTCTTGATGTTTCCCTGTTTCTCCTCTAACCCGTGGTTTCTGCTAGCTTCGGTCGGTTTTCCCTGATTTCCATTTCTTTCGTTTACTCTTTTCCTTTTCTCACACTCGAAGATGTTATGACCCTTCGCCTTGCAGTATTTACATATCTTTTCCCCAGTAGAATTTAATAGTAGTTTGGAAGGAGCTTTGTTTTGTGCTACATTGGGGTAAGATTTTTTATAGCAGTTTAGATTAGTATGACCGGAGCGTTTGCAATTATTACAAAATTTAGTAGCCCTGTGTTGATTGAGCAGCAAGGCCACCTTTTCTTCTTCAATAGCAATATTGAATGCTTCATTTAGACTGGAAATTTCCCTAGCTCGGAGCATTTGACTAATTTCAGGCCTTGTATTAAGGATGAAAGTGTGCAGGGCGAGGTCATTCATTGAGGCTATGCGACCTGGCAGTTCCTCTGGAGGGTGTTTTCCTTGTTGTATCGAAGTCAGTACTCGTTTAAGGGAAGTTTCGACCCGACACATGTACTGCGAAACCGTTTCGTTCGTCAACTGACGACAACTCAGCAGTTCCATCAGTAAACGCCCATGGGTTTTCTTATCCGAGTACATACTCTTTAGGTAGTCCTTTAGTGCAGACCAAGTACGGAAAACATGATTGGCGCAGGCGGATTCCGCCTTTCCAGTCAATTGCGCTTTTGCGTACGCTAATAAAATTGGTTGTTGCTCATTATTTGAAAGATCGAATGCAGAATCACAATTATTTAGGAAAGGAATTAATTTCTCCCGATCTCCATCGAAAGGCTTAATAAATTTGAATAAGGTATTTATATCAATTGTATATGGCGTACCGCGACGCTCCTCATTACGACGGGACGTGCTGGGGCCTGGTTCGGATGGAAGTATGAAGGAAGGATTTACAGGAGGTTCTTTCTCTTCGGTCGTGTCTTGTGATTGTGATTGAGATCTTGTCGTAGGCATTTTACAATTCTATTACAATTTTACACTCGATTGGAAAAATTTTGGTTAGTATGATTTATGTAGTGTCAAATTTTTAACTAATACAATTTTGATCTCGTGTCTTAAATACTATAGCATTTATTATAATACTCGATATAGTGAATGATAATAATTTTAGCCTGACTTACAATTTTAATAGTACTACGATGGCAATCAATCTCATGTCGATCAAGGATTGATGCGCTGAGGTGGAAATCCGGAAGCTCTTGCTTGGGTTGAGGGTTGAAATGTACGATGTTGCTGTTGGTTGAGAGATGATCCCTCGTTGATAATGCGGATGTAGATGATGGTTCCTTGTTGATAATGCGGATGTAGATGATGATTCCTTGTCGATAATGCGGATGTGGATGATGAGTCACTGCACTTCGAACTTTCCTCTGATTCAGAATTGGGTAACTTATTGGAACTTCTGTTCGCGACTTCACTGATTTCCTTTCAACCGAAATCTATCGTTCTCAGTCCTACAGATTTACTTGTTGACTAGAACTTAATTTCCACGGTCTTTTAGGAACTAGATTTCTTGTTACTTTGGCGATCCCACTTCTGACACCAAAAATCGCCTGTTACAGGACACAAAATCAATCCTGTAGACATCGAGGGATTCTTGAAATCACCAAACGAAATCTTCTGTTTATCGCAAACTTTTATTTCACAATATAATTTTGTTACAATTTAATTGGTTCACAAACTTTATAAAATTTAAAATTAGATGTTCAACCCAACTATTTACTTTCACAAAACTTTACAAAATTTAAAATTAGATGTTCAACCCAACTATTTACTTTCACAAAACTTTACAAAATTTAACAGATACTAAATTCCAATTTAGAGGTTTAACTGATTTCGAAGTTCAGGCAGGACTGACTTACTTTAGGTACTCACTATTGCACAGGTAACGAAGTCAACCAGCTGATACATCACTTTTTGTCTTGCGACATAAAACGATCGCGAAATCGCGCGTAAGTTGATAGCCGGACGCAGCGGTCAACTTGGCTAAGCGGAATTTGGGAGTAAGCAAGAATTTATGAAATTAGGCGATGGAAATTTTAGATCAACTTGGCTAAGCGGAATTTGGGAGTAAGCAGGAATTTAATGTTGAAATTTATGAAATTAGGTGATGAAGCAACGTGAGACATAGGCACGTGTAACGGGGTTGGGAAGCAAATATGATGAATAATTAGGAGTAGTAAATGGGAACATAACAGAACTTCACTTGCCCTGCGTCTGTCGGAGTGATAGGTTGTACAAAGAGAGTTATTGATTATAAAGTGAGATCGTGTATGCCGGTGAAAAAAAAGGTCAGTCGATCTCTAAAGTGGTGCATCATTTTTTGAATTTGTTTCGGTTCCCGGTGGTGATAGGGATTGTGTTCTTTCTTTATAAAAGATTTATATTGTTTGTGAATTACATGAATTTTGGAATTTTGTGGATTAAGCTAAAGGTGAATTGGGGTTAGAATAGCACATGTTAAGTGGCACGGGAATTGCATATGCCGTTGGTCAAGCAATTTCCAAATGCATTTGTGCGTACAATTTGTTAAGTAGATTACGAGTAATTCGGAGTTTTGTTGTATAAATTTTATCCAGCATATTGTAAGTGATACGGAAATTGCATATGCCACTGATCAGGTAATTGCCACATGCACTTATGCTTACAACGTATAACCTAGCTTAAAAATTATTGTACATTATTCAGCACATGTAAAGTGCCACGGAAATCGCATATGCCGACGGTCAGGCAATTTCCAAATGCACTTGTGCGTCCAACTAAGAAAATTTGTAAAACTAGAATTAACCCTGAAATTTTTTGTAAATTTAGAATTACCGTGAATTGTAAACTATTGGACGAATTACAAGCGAATTGAATTATAACTCATATTAAATTTTTCATTTATTTTATTTACCTTTCCCGCTACACGATGTAGTCTTTCCGCTTGACTAAACAGGTGTAGACGCAAGCAAGTTATCAATCTGCCTTTCTGGTATGGGCATGGTTTGTGCTCCATCATAAAATCTCACATTGAATAATTACATGATTATCATGATGTAGCAAGTTGGGGTGTCGTAAAATATACGCTCTCACACTACGTCATGTAACTGCATCGAGCGCGGGGACCGTTCTTGAAGTCTTGTCTCAGTCTCGTTGTAACCCTCAAAGAATAAAGTTCCTTTTTGCATTCATCTATTAGTTTCAATACTCCTCCCACACGCCTGGTAATTATTTCTCACAACATGATCACCATCGATCAAGACGTTATAATTCACTTTCCCAATTCTTTCGATGATTCTACCACAACGCCACATCGCGGGGCCTCCCCCATATATCCGAGCAAACACCAAATCCCCTGGCCTATAAGATCACTGTCTTGTGCCATGCTTTCGGTTAAACTGTGCATCCTGTTTGCTGCTTAGTCTGGGTTTCCCCGCAGCGCAGACACGTGTGGAATCATAAGGTTCAAATTTGTTTGAATTTTTCTTTTTAGGAACAACTCAGCGGGAGACAATCCTCCGGGCACATGCCGGCCCGGCGGCGGCGTTGCACGGTATGTTTGTAGAAATGTATTAAGGTTTTCTACCTCTGTCCCCTCCGACCTAAGTTTTTTGATGGCGCATTTCAGCGTATCCACAAATCTCTCAGCCTATCCGTTAGACTGAGGATGGTATGGCGCGGTTGCCCAGTGCTTAATCCCTCGTTCCGCCAAAAATTTCTCAAACTGTGCACTAACAAATTGAGTGCCATTGTCTGTCACAATCTGCCTACAATCACCGAAACGTGCAAAAACTGATAACAATCTTTCAATCACGTCGGTTGATGTGATATGGTTTGTAATAAATATCTCCGACCACTTGGAGTAAGCATCTACTATTACTAATTAGTATTTACCCTGCAATGGTCCCGCAATGTCCATGTGAAGCCTCTGCATTGGTTCCTCCGCCAACGGCCAAGACTGTAATGTTGTCTTCACGGGTATCTTCGCTGCACTCGCACATTGGTGACATTGTTTGATGAAATGCTCAATGTCGCCATCCATCCCCGGCCAATACACAAAACTTCTGGCAACTGCCTTTGTGCGTTCGACCCCTGATGACCTCGATGGAGCTGATGCAATACTTTTGGTATGAAACACCCTGGTATCACCACCTGGCCACCGAACATGAGACAACCGTTGGCCACAGACAAAGAATCCTTGCGATGAAAAAATGGCATGATTTTCTGTGCTTCGGGCTCATTTCTGCTAACTCCTGAAGGCCACTTATCCTGGATATAGTGTAATATTTTTCGACAAGTCCCGTCCGTTGCTGTAGCCCGCTGAATCGTTTTGGCTGTTAATGGTAGTGTGTCAACTGCCGCTCGAAAATCCAAATCCAATTCACGTTCGAGTCGTGTACAAGCCACTATGTATTCCTCATCAGGTCTGGTGTGTTCTCCGATGAGTCTGGACAGCATATCAACATATCCGAAATTATTTGTGTTGACATATTCAATTTCAAAATCGTAGAGCATCAGAATCAAACCCCAACGCTGCAGTCTGTTTGCTGTTTAAATTGGTATGCCCTTCCTTGATCCAAATATGCTCAAAAGAGGCCTATGATCCGCCTGAAGCTTAAATGAACGGCCATAGATGACCCGGTGAAACTTGGTTACTGCAAAAATAAGTCCAAATCCTTCTTTTTCTATCTGGCTGTACCTCTGTTCCACTGCCGTCAAAGATCTAGCTGCATGCATGATAACCTTTTCGGATCTATCCGGAAATGTGCGCGCGATGTATGCACCGATGCCATCATTCGATGCATCTGCTGCTACGCTTATCGGCAATGCAGGATCAAAATGAGTGAGAAACAAGTCTGATGATAAAAGTGTTTTAAATTCCTCAAAAGATTGCTGACATTGTTTGGTCCATTGGCATTTTACGTTATTATGAAAAGGTTTTCGAGAGGTGATCTTAACCTCCTCATTTCCTTAACAGACTTGTCATAATGATTGACTGCCCCAAGAAATGATCTAAGTTCTGTAATATTAGTTGGTCTGGGCAAGTTGTTGATCTTTTCGATGTTTTCCGGATTAGGACACAGTCCTTTTCTGTCAACGATATGTCCCAGATATTTCAGTGAATCGGACAAAAATGTACACTTGTCGAGTTTCATCCCGAACCCATAATCCATCAACTGCTGCAAAACCCGTTCCAGGGTCTCAATGTGCGTTTTCAGATCAGGTCCACAAACGAGAATATCGTCCAAATATGCCGTTGCGTTCTGAATTCCAGCCAACATGGTGTCCATCACCTGCTGAAATGCACCCGGTGCTGACTTGACACCTGGAGCCAATCGATTGAATGTAAACAATCCCTTATGAGTGTTGATTGTGAGTAACTTTTTTGCTTCATCGTCAACCTCCACCTGTAAGTAGGCATCCGACAGATCGATGTGTGAAAACCACTCACTACCTGCTAATGTTGCGAATATATCCGCTGGAACTTGCAAGGGATATTGATGAGGCTGCAATGTATCGTTTATTCCAGTGGAGTAGTCTACACAGATTCGTATTTTCCCATTTGGTTTTTTAGCGACCACAATTGGTGCGGCCCACTCTGAGAATTCCACGGGTGATATAATTCCAAGATCCTTTAAGCGATTCAGTGTCATAATCCCTGTTACGACCCCGACCCCCGCGACCCGAAGTGTAATTTAAAGAATCGCGATCGTGTGAACTTCTGCCTACAAAATTCCCGTCTGCACCTGATGTGCTCAGGTGCCAAGGGCGTACCCAGGATTTGAGCTGGGGGGGGGGGGGGGGGGGGGGGCAGCTCATACCTGTTTCGAGACGGTCGGGTATAATGTTTCCCATCTAATACATAAAACAAAACAAAAATGAAAAATTACTTTTATTTACAAATTTACACAAATAATTTTTTAATTTAATATCAATCTTCTCGGATTTGCCGCAAATTTGTCTATGACAAACTTTTCAAAAAACTCACGGTTTTCTTTTACATAATCGCGATGTATACGCTCATCAGACATAACCCAGTGAGTCTTCCTTCTCCCATGGTGCTTCTTAGCCACGTCTTCACTCTTCGCAGGGTACTGAAGGACCGTTCTACGGTCGCCGTAGTTCATGGGATAGTTCTCTAGTATTTTTTACGTATATCGAGTATTTTTGGAGTTATTATCAAAAGAAAATGAAATTTACGAAAATTTGAAAAATTCTGATTTTTTTAAATCATATTTTTTTCTTAAAATATGCATTCTAAACCGGTCAAAATTTTTTACGTCATTACTTATGCTAAAATACAAAAAGTCTTATAGGGATTACTATAAATTTTAATTTGTCTGGAAATGGCGTAGGTTTTATTTTTCACTTTTTCCTAAAAAATTCGAAAGGGTCATCTTATTTTCATCATAACTTGCTTAATTTTGATGCTATCAACTTTTTCGAAAGCTTATTTTAAAGGTATTTGTGAGTACTTTGAAAAGTGTTCCATAAGTATTTTTTATAAAATGCATCGTTTTTCCGTTATTTGAGCTTGAATACTTAGATTTGAGTACTCGCCGAAAAAAAAATATACATTCAATTACCTATAGCTCACTTTAAATTAATACTAAAAGGTTTTTTTAAGGAAGGATTTTATTCGTTTTTTTATTAGCTTCAATTTTGGTAATGACAACTTTTTTGTAAAAACATAGTTTTTGAGTTATTTATGAAAAACCGCTTTAAAACATGCATTTTTTTCACGAAAAATCAAAATCTTTGATCTTTATTAATTCAAAAAGTATTGATATATTTTAATAACTTTATAGAACAAATTTTGCTTAGAATTGGTCCCGCTATCGACTCCTGGGGTTATTTTTCGAAAAATAATTTCCACCCCCGAGAACGGGTGGCATCCACCCCAAGGGTAAAAGCGCAAGTTGGCACTGTGTCACTTTTGTTTATTGAGGTATCCTCTAACTACTCACCAATTTTCATGCAAATCGATGGATGTTCAACGAAATCGGAGGTAATGGTCGATTTTTACCTTCAGTGACTGTACTATTTGTTGTATGTGGGATTTGTCGGGGTGTAGAGAAATCACAAATGAACTCTTTTAATCCGTTTAATGCAAGGTTCATACAATAATTAGAGAAACGCGGAACAGTAAATATGCACTCACGGCGAAAATACTTCTCAGATAGGAATACAGCGTTTTTTACTCGATAAATAAATTAAATTAAACAGCGTAGCTCAGCTTAGCGAACGACTGATATCCTTAAAGGATCGACTGCAACTGCAAAACCCCAAAGCTAGACTCCATATAAAAACAAAAGCGAGACTGCATTTAAAAACAAAATCGCGACTCCATTTAAAAACAAAAACGACTGCCATCTGGGAAAAGGCGAGTTTATTTTTTCTTCTAGGGGGGGCAGCTGCCCCCCCCTGCCCCTACCAGGGTACGCCCTTGTCAGGTGCAATTCATAAGAAATGCTTTTGGTCCACCTGCACACCTAATGCATCAGCATTCATGTAGCATTCATGTGCAATTCCTAATAATATGCTTATGCTTGTTTCCCACGCGACCAATTGACCGACGGACCTGAAGTTAAATCTATAAAAAGTCAAGGTTCAGGCAGATGAGTTAGTTAGTTCTCAGTTAGTTCTCCGGCATCCGTATTCGTAAAGAATTGTCTCTCCTTGTAAAGAAAATTAACGTAAAAAACCAAGCTTTTAAATCTAATCGAGTTTTATTCCGGAAACCGAAAACGTTTAATATATTTTATTTTTTTTTTATTATTTCCAATTACAGAAAGTAAAACTATTCAGCTCGTGCTCAATTGAATTTAGAGCAGCGTAACTGCCGGTGTGTCTGAGAAAAGTTTAGAGAACCTTTTCTGCAAATTTGATGTGATCGAACGAGCATCTGTTGACATCGTAATTCCGGAGCACACAGTCTTCAGTGGTCTCTCCCAAAGATTAAAGACATCGCACAGATCAATACCTAGAAAATTAAGATCTGGATTAGCATCCGTGACAAAAACTCCAACACGTTTTACTTCCCCGGCCAATTCAGCATCACAGCTGAATTGCGCTATGAATCGAATTCCGTGTCGTGATGCACTCGTCGCTTGAATGTCGGCCTTCGTCAGAAGATTTCCCGGTTTTCCCAAGTTTTGCCATACTGCTCGGGAAATGATGGTGACATCCGAGGCAGTATCTATTTGTAAACGTAGTGCTGCTCGGGCAATCGTACCCCCCTCAATGTTGCTGATATGTAGGGTGGCAAATCGTCGATGTTCAGCAAAATTTACGCGACTGACCGCAACAGTGACAGAAGAATTTCGCACACGGTATACAGAATACAAGGTATGCTCACTTGAAAAACCGTTTTCGCCATCTTGCTTTTGATGACGTACTTTTGGACAATTCTGTATGAAAAATCGGGAAAATTAATTTTAATTATTTTTTGGTAATAGTACGATAAATTGCTATGGGCACAATCGGTAGTAATGATAATTTGCAATTTTTTAAAATATAACCTGAATTTGTGAGACTAATGGTATTTAAGTAAAAAAAGATTTCTTCCGTGGGGAAAATGTAAACAAGTAAAATTATATTGAAATATGAATTAAAAGTGCGATTATTTCCATCACATTAAATTGAATTAGATAAAATAGAACAATGAACAACTAATACGGTTTATTAAGCTAATCAGTCGCTCTCCCCAAGGCTATAAAGAATATTTTAAAATGGTTGTGAATTTGTCAAATAATGAGGATGATAATTTAAAATGCACGGATTCTTCTGCATGTAACTAAACTTAAAACATCTTATGATTGCATTTCAGAGGTTTTTTAATACGAGCCCCATATAAAATCCCAAATTCTACGTAATATATAACATAAAACGACCTCATCCCGTCTATGCTAGGAAAAGATTTAAGCAAAGAGGTTTCCCGAGTCGTTCGCAATGTTACCTGCGCAGGTAGCTGGTTTTATTTTTTTGTAACCTGTGGAGGGAAATAATAAAAGAAGCAATAATAATTTTTATTATACAGTTTTATTTTTAGCTTAATAATCCGTATTAGTTGTTAAAGATTGTTATTTTATTTAATTCCATTTAATGTGATGCAAATAATCGCACTTTTAAGTCATATTTTAAAATATTTTAACTTGTTTACATTTTCCAAACGGAAGAAATCTTTTTTTTACTTAAATACCATGAGTCTCACGAATTCCAGTTATATTTTAAAAAATGGCAAATTTTCATCACTAACGATTGTGCCCATAGCAATTTATCGTACTATTACTAAAAAATAATTAAAATTAATTTTCCCGATTTTTCATACAAAATTGTCCAAAAGTACGTCACGACGAAGTGTCAAAATCTACATGAGCATACCTTGTATTCTGTCTCGGAGGAATGAACTCTGGGATTTATTTTCACAAGCAGGTATTTAAGATAATTATACTTAGTAATTTCATTTCATAAAAATTGTGAAAATGATTGGATTTTATCGAAAAATTCATTCTTAACTGAAATGGTTTTCCCTCCAGAAGAACTGTCAGATTTGTGCGAATGAATGACAAAGTCGTCACCATAAACATTTTTTTTGGGGGGTCAAAGCATAAATTAATATAATGATAGAAATATTACTTTACATAATACTTTCTTTTTATTGGGTTTTAGGTCCCCGAGCGATGTCCACATGCAGCACAGGTCGCTACAACAAATTAAATCGCTTGCAAAAGTTGGCCCCTCCGCAGTGCCAGCAAAAATTTGACGCCTGTACTGAGTGATGTCAATGTGTGAGTGTTTCTACTCACACATCTTTGAAATGGCTTCACTTTTTTCGGCTCGTTTCCACTCCATGTTCGTTCATTCCTCCGAGGGCTTCACTCACGTACAGGGATTTTACACGGTGCTTCCACTCCATGTTCGTTCATTCCTCCGAGGTCGCCATACTTCATCAACTAAAGCCGCGATCCCAATGTATCCGCACCGTTCCGATCCGTCCGATCCGCACCGATCCGTTGAGAAGCCTGGTTCCAATGCTTCCGAAATTTGACAATTTTGTTAGTATCAAAATGGAAAGAAATAAGCTGTTGAAATATTTTAAATTGTTTTTTGAGCTATACAAGCCATATCAAGAATATAAAAAACTAAAAAGGCAAAGAAGCATGAAGTTAGTATTCATATAATTTTTATTTTTTTTGTCATACAATTCTGGATGTCTTCGGATATCCTCGATAAATTCTTCTTAATTCATTTTTTTTACTTAACCGTCCTGCGTCCACTCGGAGCACTAAAAATTATTAGATTGTGATAATTTAAATTTTTTGTGAGGTTATGCCTTCCGTAGCAATCCGAAAAAGTTGAAAGTTAACCAACTCTTCCGTACCGATCCGATCCGTACGTGCCATTGGGACCACCTTTCCGAGCGGCCATATATTTCCTAAGCAACCATCGAATTTTAACTTTGACAGCTGGTCTGATCGGAACGGTGCGGATACATTGGGATCGGGGCTTTACTTGTCAAAATTGTCATGTGCAGAATGTGAAAGTTGAGTCTAGAGAAAGGAAGGTGTGTTTCTTCTTGTTCAGTCAGTGATTGCTGGTTTTTATTATTTTAAGAGTTTAGTTTTTGGAAAAATCAAAAAGGTATGATATGTTTACTTTAATTTACTATAAGAAAATAAAATGAATTGCGTGGCCTGCAAAGTAAGATTTTGTTTCATATGTTTGCAGGCGCCCTTTGCATTATACTGTAAAGACTGGCGGAAAAAGAAGAGTTTATGTTCTGTTATGAATAAATTGAATTAAAGAGAAAAACATTAGTGCCTCAATTCATGAAAAACTGTCAGAGAAAAGAAAATTATTTATCAGGTTATGGGCCCAGGCATGTGTCCGTGCATGAATTGAGGTTAAGTCAGTAAAAGGACAGTCAAGTCAGAAAAGTCGGTGCAAGTCAGTACAGTACAGTCAAGTCAGAAAAGTCAGCAAGGTCAGAAAAGTCGGTGCAAGTCAGTACAGGACAGTCAAGTCACAAAAGTCGGTGCAAGTCAGTACAAGACAGTCAAGTCAGAAAAGTCATAAAAAAAAAAAAAATCAGTAAAGTCTGGAATTAGTCAAGTATAAAGGAGGAACACGTCAGGATGGAAGCTATGCATTCTCAATTAGAATGTCTGATGGAAGATGCCCAAGGGGGTGTAAACTACGAGTCATGGAGGTTCAAGTTGAATCTAACCCTGAAAGGTAAAAAGATTTTTGATGTTGCCACTGGAATTGTAGTAAAGCCTGAAGGTAGAGAGGACACTCAAAGTGTATCAGTATGGTTGGCAAAAGATCTGGAAGCACAGACTCTCATTGGATTAAACTGTAGCAGCTCCATTGTCATGAAAATATCAAAATGTACGTCAGCGTACGGTATGCTATCAAAACTAGACACTTGTATGGTAAAAGGTCAGATGTGTCTATTGAAAGTTTGCAAAGACAATTCTTCGGGTATACGTACAATGAAAGTAAATCAGTCGTGGAAAATTGTATGCAAATTCAGCAATTGGCTGATAGTCTGTCTGCTGAAGGTGAAGAAATGAAAGAGACTTGGATCATGCAGAGAATTCTAAGTATATTACCACCAAAACTTTATCAATTTCGAACAGCCTGGGATAACGTCAGTGGTGTAGATAAAAGTTTCAGCAACCTGTTCGAACGTTTAAGGTTAGAAGAGGACAGATTGAGTGAAAGTCAGTCAACGAGCAGGGCTACACCACAAAATGCCTTCATGTCAAAACAAAGAGACAGGTCAGCAAGGTCAGCCGGAAATCACGAAAAATGCTGGAGAGTGTTTTAAATGTGGAAAAACTGGTCACCTCAAAGCACAATGTCGTGGAAAACCGTCTGCAAAATATTTAGAGTATTGCAAGAATACATATGACTGTCACAAGTGCAAAGAAAAGGGACATTTTGCAAAAGACTGTCTAAATGCAGATGTCAGTCAGCAAGAAAATAAGTCAAGTAAAAATGGCAATAAAAATAATAATAGACGTGCTCTTGTAACAGTAAGTCTGTCGTCTATAAATGATCTTAACAACATGCCTGAAGACTGTTGGTATCAGGATTGTGCTGCAACTCAACATATGAGTTCACATAAGGAGTGGTTCAGGAATTATGTTACTCTTGATCAACCATCTATAGTTATTATTGGTGATGCAACCGAACTGGAAGGTATTGGCATAGGTGATGTCGAGCTTGAAGCCTTTGATGGTCAGACCTGGCAAAAGATAGTCTCAAAGGAGGTATTACACACTCCAAAGATGCCATTCAACCTTTTTTCGGTAAGTTTTGTATTGGACAAAGGTTATATACAGTCAGCCGATGCAGACAGGTCAGTCTTCAAGGATGGAAATGGTAATGTTGGTGCGATAGCAGTCAGAGAGGGAAACCTCTACAAAATGAAATTTCGCAGAGAGTCGGATAAATGTCTTGTGAGTATATCTTTAAGAAAATGGTATGAAAAACTCGCACATCAAAACGTTGCACATGTAAGGGATGTATTAAGTCGAAATAAAATTAAGTTTAAAGAGGACTGGAATGGATATGTATGTCCAGGATGTATCTACGGAAAGCAGCATAGAGTGCCACACCCTTTAAATCCAAAGACATCAGAAAGGCCACTTGATCTAGTACATGTAGATCTATGTGAGATGACTATTCATTCTTTAGGAGGAGCAAAGTATTTTTTACTGTTCAAAGTCGACTATTCACATTTCAGGACTGTGTACTTCCTAAAACATAAAAGTGAGACGGCCGCAAAACTGGAAGTTTATTTGAATTTGATTGAGAATCAATTTGGCAGAAGAGTCAAGGTCTTGCGGTCAGACAACGGCACTGAGATAAAGAATCGTGATACACAACAAATTCTGGAAAGTCTTGGTGTTTTTCACAGCAAGTCCAGTGCTTACACGCCACAACAAAATGGACGTATTGAAAGAGAGATGAGGACTGTAGTCGAAGCCACTAGAACTGTCACACATGCTCGGGTCTGGAGGAAAGTCTGTGGGGCGAAGCAATCAATTATGCCGTGTTTACAATTAATCACACTGGCACGAGCACAGTGAAGGGTAAATGTCCGGCTGATATGTGGTTTGGAAGAAAAATAGACATCAGTAAATTGAAATCCTTTGGATGTGACTGTTACGTATTGGTAGAAGACAGGAAAAGAAGCAAGACAGGGAAGAAGTCAATTAAAGGTTCATTTGTTAGCTACGACATGGATTCGCTTGGCTTCAGAGTCTTTATCAGGAAAATGAATGATGTTGTAAGTTCAGTTGATGTAGTATTTGATGACAAGAGTGAAACTGAAAGTTCTACTGAACTGGAAATGTCACCGTCTGAAATGAATGTTGAAACGTCTGACAATGAAGACTCAGAGACAAGCTCTGAATATGGAAGCCTCAACGCTGAGGAACCTGAAGAGGAAGATTGGTCTTCAAGTCGGGAAAATGAAGATCAGTCCGATAGCTCTGACGGTCCAGTTGCAGTCCCCGAGAAACGAAAGAAACCTTCGAAATCGTCATGCAATAAGACCGCCGGCCAGATTTGATGATTATGTAACTGATACGGCACTAATGGTGCAAGATTTTGAGACTGGTATAACCTGTGACTTGAATGATATCTCAGTCAGTGAAGCACTTAAAGATGAAAATTGGAGGAAGGCGATGTCGGAAGAGTTCGAGTCATTGATAGGAATGGAAACATGGGTCTTAACTGAAAAACCCAAGGATGGCACGCCTTTGACCTGCCGTTGGGTATTACGTAGAAAGGAAGATGGAAGGTGCAAGGCGAGACTTGTCGTCAGAGGTTTTGAGCAGAGGAAAGGTGAGGATTACTTTGAAGTCTTTAGTCCTCTTGCTCGTCATATGTCAGTTAGACTGATCTTAAGTGTGGCTGCATCTGAATGTATGAATATTTAGTGAATATTAAAACACAGACTTTATGTGGAAATCTTGATTTTATTTTTGCCAGCTACGTCCTGCTTACAAGCCTTTTCCGAGAATACTAAAAGTAAATGGCTGCTCCATTACGGCAATGCTTTTTCAGCCAGGCTACTGTGATTTCCACTGCTACTACTCCGGTTGCTGAATTCAACCGAGTAGGGAAATCACAGTAGCAGGCCAACTGTGGCTAACTTCTGACGCCACATTACCCCCTTGCGGAGATTTCTGCGCACTCACAGACCAGCCTGAAAGCGCTCCGGGAACCGGACTTTACGGCCAGCTCTTGTGGTGCGGGAATCTGCTGCTGGTTGAGATCTTGAGTGCCGCAGAATAGAGGTTGGAGCTGCAGGTGGTTGCAATCTTGAGTGCCGCAGAGTAGAGGTTGGAATTGCAGGTGGCGATGAGTCGGGGCAAGTTGTGTCAGCAGGAGCGTCCTCATTCAAACTATAAGCTGGTTTGACTCTATCCATGCTGACCACAACGTCGTGACCTCGCCGGCGAATGGTGACCGTCTTCTCTGTCCGTCCGACGACCGGGTAGGGTCCAGAGTAGGGTGGTTGCAGGGTCCCTCGCACGCTGTCATCGCGAAGCATGATCTGTGAAGCGTCCTTCAGATCCTTGAAGACAAAGATGCTTGGCTTCGCATGGCGTGAAGCAGGTTGAGGTCTCAGTTTGGACATTGTTTGTCGCAGACGTGAAACAAAATCTGATCCCTCGCTGCTTGTTGACGGAGTAAAATATTCTCCTGGTAAACGGAGTGGCTCACCATAAACGAGCTCTGCAGATGATGAATGCAGATCATCTTTCCATGCCGTCCGCATTCCAAGTAGCACCAGTGGCAGGGCCTCTGTCCAGGATGCGCCAGGATGACACATAAGGGCAGCCTTCAGTTGCCGGTGTGGCCGTTCTATCATCCCGTTCGCGCAGGGGTGATATGCTGTGGTCCTAGATTGCTTGAAACCAACGAGCTTACCAAGCTCTTGAAATAGTGAGGCTTCAAACTGCCGACCACGATCAGTGGTGATGCGATGCGGAACACCAAAGCGGGAGATCCAAGCGGTGATAAGGGCTTTCGATATTGTTTCGGCGGTAATGTCTGCGGTTGGGTAAACTTCAAGCCAGCGTGTAAACCTGTCCGTGGCCGTCAAACAATATTTGAAACCCTCGGAAACTGGTAAAGGGCCAACTATGTCTATATGGACATGTGCAAAACGATCTGTCGGCAGTGCGAAGGTACTAAGCGGTGCGCGGACATGCCTTGTCACTTTAGCACGTTGACACGACAGACAGGCGCGTGTCCATGCACGACAGTCTCGTTGGATGCTAGGCCAAACGAAACGTTCCGAAACAAGTCGAGCGGTCGCACGTACTCCAGGATGACAGAGGTTGTGCAGCGAGTTGAATACCTGTTGTCGGAAAGGAGTTGTCACGAAAGGCCTTGAGCGTGCTGTGGATGTATCACAATACATAAATACATCTGATCCGAGCACTGGTTCACGCTTAAGTTTGAGTGCCGAACCGTGATCCAATAAACGCTGGAACTCAGGGTCGTTTTCTTGTGACTGGGCCAGTGCCCGAAGATCGACAGGTTCCACCGATATAGCTGCTATCCTTGATAGAGCGTCAGCTACTACATTGTCGGCACCACTTACATGCTGGATGTCCGTGGTGAACTGCGCAATGTACGACAATTGGCGAAGCTGAACTGGTGGAAGCTTCTCTCGTCGTTGTTTGAAGGCATATATTAAAGGCTTGTGGTCCGTATAAATTGTGCAATGCTGAGCCTCTAATATATGGCGAAAATGCTGGACTGCTTCGTATATGGCGAGCAGCTCACGGTAGTAAGCTGGCCATACCGTCTGGTCTTCTTCAGTGTTTTCTACACCCAGGATTGCTGCTGTCTTGGTGAGAGCATTCGATAGCCGCTTTGAATGTTCTTTTGAAAGTTTCTTTGAAAAGAACGCGATGGGCTGCCAGGAACCGTCGACAAACTGCTGGAGACAGGCACCAACGGAATGGCTAGAAGCATCGGTAAAAAGACCAATCGGAGCATCTGAAACTGGATGGTGAAGAAGAGTGACTCTAGACAGAGCCTCCTTGCAGGCGACGAAAGTGCGCTCGAGAGATGGTGTCCAGTGAATGGGCTGTGATCCACGAAGACCAGCGACGGCACCATCTAAGGGAGCTTGATGCTCAGCAGCTGCGGGCAGAAAACGGCGATAAAAATTTATCATGCCCAAAAATCGACGAAGGGCCTTAGCGGTTTTAGGCAACGGGAAGGACTGCAGAGCGGCGATACGGTCTGGTAATGGGCGTACACCATCGGCTGACAGTTCATAACCCAGAAATGTTACGCTTGACTGGCCAAAAACACTCTTGGAGGAGTTTATCAGCAAGCCGTAATCAGACAGTCGCCGGAACAATTGATGCAAGTGTTCCTTGTGTTGCTCTTCCGACTTTGAAAAAATCAAAATGTCGTCTATGTAGGCATAGCAGAAATCCAAACCATGTAAGGCTTCGTCAATGAAACGTTGGAAGGTCTGTCCGGCATTGCGAAGACCAAAACCCATGAACGGGAACTCGAACAACCCGAATGGTGTAATGATTGCTGTCTTCTGGACGTCCTCAGGGTTAACAGGAATTTGGTTGTAGGCCTTCACAAGGTCAATCACTGAGAAGATTGTACAACCATGAATCCTGTGGTTGAAGTCTTGAATGTGACGTACCGGGTAGCGATCTGGAACCGTACGCGCATTCAAGGCGCGGTAATCGCCGCATGGACGCCAGCCGTCATTCTTCTTGGGCACCATGTGCAGCGGCGAGGACCAAGCACTCTCCGAACGGCGAGCCGTGCCCTCTCGGAGCATGGCGTCGAACACCTCTTTGGCTATGTTTAACCGGTCTGGTGCGAGTCGTCTTGCACGACACGATAGTGGCGGTCCCGGAGTCGTCCGAATGAAATGCTCGGTGGAGTGACGCACTTCGCGTGGGACTCCAGCTGGCCGAATTAGCTGCGGGTACTTGCTGAGGATGTCAGTGAAGGTAGACTGAGGAACAGTAAGTACCCTGACACTGTCATGTGCCGTATTAAACGACTGTCCGGGCGCCGAGAGGCCAGTTACGCCATCAACTAGGCGGCGGTGGCGGCAGTCCGGAAGCAAGTTGTAATGCGTCAAAAAATCGGATCCTAGGATGGGCAGGGCCACATCAGCGACAACAAAACGCCAGGTAAAGTCACGACGAAGCCCTAGATTAAGGCTTAAGGGAAGTTCGCCGTAAGTTTTGATGGTTGATTTGTTGGCAGCGCGGAGTTCAAAGTCCGTGGCTGCACGACGGTCCTTCAGAAGAGATCGGGGAAAACACGATAGATCGGAGCCGGTATCGACAAGAAATTGCCTTTTGGAAGTGCGATCTGTAACGAGAAGGCGGCTCCCTCCAGATCGGCAGCCAGTCGCCGCTGTTAGTGGCTGCCGGAGGGGTTTCCCGACTTGTATGAGCATGGAGCAATGCAGTTCCGAGCATTGGTACCAAAACGGCGATGATACCAGCATACACGCTCACAGGATGCGCCGCGATGAGAAAACTCTCGTTTACCCCGAGATCGTGAGCGCTCCCGAACTCTTCGATTAATTGAAGAATCTCGGCGACCGGTGTGGAGCGCTGCGACCATATGAATGAGCTCCTCGATCTTCTGCACCAGTTGTTCACCATTATTGACTGCAACTGGTAGGGCTGACGGCGCACTGACAGCGAACGATGAAGTCGGTGGATTCACCTGCATGATACTGTCCGCAATATCTGCAGTATCATCCAAGGATAGATTCGGCTTCACCTTCAGAATCTGTTGCACGTTAGACGGCAAACGTTGCAGCCAAAGTGTGCGCAGGATGTTCTCGCTAACCGGAGAGGTACCGGCTAGAGAACGGAGGTGCCTAAGAAACTGGGAGGGCTTTCTGTCTCCCAACTCCTCAGAACTTAGCAGCTGCCGCACTCTTTGCTCCTCCGAAAGCGACAGACGACGGATTAGCTCTGCTTTGAGCTTGGAATAGCGCTCAGTCTGTGGTGGAGGGTTAGCAATGATGTCGAATACCTCATTAGTCCAACGCAGGTCCAGCTGAGCAACGACGTAATTATACTTCGTTGCCTCCTGTGTGATGCCGCTGATGGTGAACTGGGCCTCCACCTGTGCGAACCACACTTCGGGTTTGTCCGGCCAAAATGGAGGAAGACGAATTGCTGCACGGAAAACAGCAGGACTTTCTTCAAAAGTCTGTAAATGTTGCTGGGGCTGTTGAGGTTGTTGACTGGGTTGCTGGTATTGCTGGGGCTGCGAATGTTCTCGGCTTTGCTGATGCTGCTGGAGAAGGGCATCATACTGCGTCTTGAGCAGGTCTAGCCCTGTGGCTAACTTCTGACGCCACAAATACTATGACGTTTGATGTAAAGACTGCATTTCTACATGGTGAATTGGATAAAAGAATCTTTATGTATCAACCGGAAGGTTTCAATGATAGGTCTGGTCGTGTATGTGAACTGAAGAAAAGTCTGTATGGACTAAAATAAGCACCCAAAGTCTGGAATGAAACGTTCACAAAATTTCTGAAGTCTCTGCACTTTCGGTCTACTGATGATGATCCATGTGTCTTTTATAATGGGAATAGAAGCATAATACTTGTGCTACATGTTGATGATGGTCTCATGGTTGGAAAACATAGAAAGGAAATGTGTGAAGTCTTGAAGAAACTGGACGAAAAATTTAAGATTACCCATGACACTGGTCAAGAAAACAGTTTCTCATATCTTGGAATGCAGATTAAAGTGTCTCAGGATGGAATTTTCATAAGTCAGTCCAGGTATGCTGAAAGGATTGTGGAAAGATTTAAATTTGGAGACATGAATTTTGTGCATACACCTATTGAAAAAGGAATGGTCACAAATCCTGAAAATTTTGTAAATGACAGTCCCTTAGACAAATCAAAACCATATAGAGAGGCTATTGGCAGTCTATTGTATCTTGCCACCATATCACGTCCGGATATCAGCTTCTCAGTCAATTATCTCAGTCGATTCAACAATAAACCTATGAACAGTCATTGGAGAATGGTTAGTCGTGTCTTTCAGTATGTAAAAGGGACTATAAAGTTTGGAATATTCTTTGATGCAGGTAGAAACCTGTCTGTGTATAGTGATTCTGACTACGGTGGTGACACCGAAACTGGACATTCTCCGAGTGGAGTCTTACTGCTGCGGGGAGGTCCCGTCGTGTGGTTCACTCAAAAACAGAATACTGTATCAAATTCAACTGCTGAAGCTTAGTACCGAGCAGCAGTATCAGCAATTGATGAGACTTGTTGGATTCGAAGACTCGCCAAAGAGTTAAGACAGCTAGACACGAGTCAGCCTACGCTGCAGTATATAGATAATCAGTCTGCCATTCATATGTTGATTAACACTCATGAGGGAAAGATTACGAGGGGAAAAAAACACATCGAAATATCAAGGAAATTCACCCAGCAGCACATTGGTTCTACAGTAACTCCTGTTCACGTCAAAAGTGGAGACCAGCTTCCAGACATCTTAACGAAACCCTTGCTACGTAAAAATTTTGAGGGATTGAGATGTAAAATAATTAAGGAGGAGTGTTGGGAATAACTATTTGTCATTGTGAACTAGGCTTAAGGCAGTTGCGTGATCTCGCATGCACGTCGCCATACTTCATCAACTTACTTGTCAAAATTGTCATGTGCAGAATGTGAAAGTTGAGTCTAGAGAAAGGAAGGTGTGTTTTTTCTTCACGGTATACAGAATACAAAGTATAGTAAAGAAAATTTTCACATATGGCTGTGACGTCACGCCGCCCTATTTTGTATGAGAGAGAGAAAGAAGCGCACACTTTTATTTCACTTAAAAAACTTCTAAAAATCGCACAATAACAAGTAAATAGGGCGGCGTGACGCGCAAGATGGCCGACAACACTTCATCTTTACTACACCTTGTATTCTGTATACCGTGTTTTTTCTTGTTCAGTCAGTGATTGCTGGTTTTTATTATTTGAAGAGTTTAGTTTTTGGAAAAATCAAAAAGGTATGAAATGTTTACTTTAATTTACTATAAGAAAATAAAATGAATTGCGTGGCCTGCAAAGTAAGGTTTTGTTTCATATGTTTGCAGGCGCCTTTTGCATTATACTGTAAAGACTAGAGGAAAAAGAAAAGTTTATGTTCTGTTATGAATAAATTGAATTAAAGAGGAAAACATTTGTGCCTCAATTCATGAAAAACTGTCAGAGAAAAGAAAATTATTTATCACAAAGTCGTCACCATAAAAATTTTTATTGGGGGGTCAAAGCATAAATTAATATAATGATAGAAATATTACTTTACTTAATACTTTCTTTTTATTGGGTTTTAGGTCCCCGAGCGATGTCCACATGCAGAACAGGTGGCTACAACAAATTAAATCGCCTGCAAAAGTTGGCCCCTCCGCAGTGCCAGCAAAAATTGTACGCCTGTACTGAGTGATGTCTATGTGTGAGTGTTTGTACTCACACATCTTTGAAATGGCTTCACTTTTTTCGGCTCGTTTCCACTCCATATTCGTTCGTTCCTCCGAGGTTGCACCTGCGGTGACGGCTCGGAGGAATGAACGAACATGGAGTGGAAACGAGCCGAAAAAAGTGAAGCCATTTCAAAGATGTGTGAGTAGACACACTCACACATAGACACCACTCAGTACAGGCGTCAAATTTTTGCTGGCACTGCGGAGGGGCCAACTTTTGCAGGCGATTTAATTTATTGTAGCCACCTGTTCTGCATGTGGACATCGCTCGGGGACCTAAAACCCAATAAAAAGAAAGTATTAAGTAAAGTAATATTTCTATCATTATATTAATTTATGCTTTGACCCCCCAAAAAAAATTTTTATGGTGACGACTTTGTCATTCATTTGCACAAATCTGACAGTTCTTCTGGAGGGAAAACCACTTCAGTTAAGAATGAATTTTTCGATAAAATCCAATCATTTTCACAATTTTTATCACATGAAATTACTAAGTGTAATTATCTTAAATACCTACTTGTGAAAAGAAATCCCAGAGATCACGTAGTTCATCACATTTTCGCAGCCAGGCACAAAACACTTTCTCGGCATTTTTCTAAATTTTTCTGCAAAATAATTAAAATATGTATATAACTAGCCCTTTCCAGAAATTAACGCAACATTAAAACATAAAAATTACACTTTGTAACCCACATTTAAGCAAAAACAAGCACAAAATTACCTCTTTGCTCGTTTGCTCACTATGGAACTGCACATTAAAGTTCCCGCTCGTTTCTCGTTTGACACTTAATTTGACAGTCGATCTCCCATTTGACATTCAGGGTGTGTTTCTTTATTCATTCCATGCAAAGAAGAGAACGAATGGAATTTTCACGGAATATATGGTATGGAATGTGTTGGAAAAATAATATAATTTTATTAATTAAGCAACATTTAATATTCAACTTCACAGATGAGTGTCTCACAAACGACTAATAAATTACATGGCCTACGTGCGTGCCTATTCCTACTCTTATACCATATTCAAAAAAAAACACTCTTATACAAGAGAAATGCAAAACACTCACAATATTCAACATGCCTCCTTGCTTTTGCATTTTTCTTTTACAATTTTCAAAAAAAATACATTATATTTTATTTCTAAACTAATCGCAATTTTTGTCTGTTCTTAACAAATTTATCTTTACATAGACTTTTAGTTAAAATGTCGGCAATATTATTTTCAGACTCTATTTTTATTATATCTATGATACCTTTTTCAAAATTTTCATTAACATAATGATATTGTACTTCAATATGTTTTGAATTCTTTGTATAATTGCCATATTTCGCAATAGCTATAGCTCCTGAATTATCTTCAAATATTTTTATAGGTGTATCTATTTTAACTTTAAAAATTTCATTTATAATTTCATGTACAAATATAACATCTGTTACTGCTTCTGACAATGCAACGTATTCCGCGAATGTCGAAGATTTAGTCACAGTTCGTTGTTTATGTGATTTCCAATAAATCACATTATTATACATTCTGATAACATAACCCGTAGTCGACTTTCTGTCATTACAATCACCTGCCCAATCAGAATCTACCATACAATCGATTATTTTATCAGTGGTGTTTTTTGTGTAAGTCAATTTCAATTCTTTAGTTAAGTATAAATATTTTAAAATTCTCAAAGCGTACTTAAAATGCGTTTCATCATAACAGTTTTGGTATCTACTCAGGTAATTAACACTGTATGCAATGTCTGGTCTTGTACCTGTACTAATATATAAAAGTTCTCCTATTATGTTTCTATATTTTACTTGTGTATCAGTTATTTTCGCTGACTCTAACTTTAAATTTGTCTCCATAGGTGTTAAATCGTGGAAGATTTAAACAAATTATTTGTAAGCTAGGGTGGATCCAAGGGAATATGGTCGCCAAATCAAACTCGTGTTTAAAGTTAAATTGATTAAATTTAATTCATAAAATTCACAAACAAAATTAATTCAGGCTCTTAACTCAGGATTCCATGAAGACGAAAACTAAAAGGAGTTACAAAATAAATGAAATAACGAAATGAAAATGTCCAGATAATGAAAAATTAAATGAAAAGATCAAAGTCCAAATAATGAAAAATGACATGAGAAAAGTCCAAAAAAAATGAATGAAAGGAAGTCCAGATATTGTGAAATGAAAGGAGTAAAGTCCAACGATTTATCAAAATAACCCAGACTCCGGCGAGATGCTTAGTGACCAGAAGTCTCCACTGAAATTTGAGGCGATTCCTGATGGTCCGTGAAAGAGATCCTAGAGTTGGGGCATGTCCCTGGATGAATCGTTGTCGGCTGTGAACGTGTCGAAGAGCTGTAGCGTCTTTCTGATTGGGGTCCCTCCACCAGAACGTACAATGAACACTCAGAACAATCACAGTTCGAGTTAGTAATTGAGGAAATAAGTTCCTTAAGGATGAGGCAATAATTCGGCAATCTCAGCCTTCAAGGACCGGACTTAGAATGGTTTAGGCAAACTCAGCCTATGTATGAGACGGGGACTTAGAATGATTTCGGCAAACTCAGCCTTATTTGGGACTTAGGATTTTTTCGGCAAACTCAGCCTTATTTGGGACTTAGGATTTTTTCGGCAAACTCAGCCTTATTTAGGACTTAGGATTTTTCCGGCAAACTCAGCCTTATTTGGGATTAGGAAGTGTTAGCAAACTCAGCTATTAATGACTTACCAAGCTCAGGCTGTTAGTTGTCAAACTCAGACGAACTACGAACAAATCTCGGTGAGCACGCGCTTATATAGGGCGAAAGCTCTAGCTTAGCTCAAAGCTCCGCGATGAAAGTTCGTGTGTATAAGACCGGCTCAAGTTCTTCGAAAAGTTTGTTGATGCATTCGGCTAGCGCGAAAAATGTCTGGCCGGATGCATCCACTTTTCGTGCTCCCGAGATTTGTCATTTGTTTGACAACTTTGCCTGTCAAAAGTAATGTGAGGTATAAACATCCTCCCGCCTCCGGATTGACCCAACATGTAAATAATTAATGTGATGTAGTAATGCTTACGTTTGTCGAACAGTTTTGTTCGAAAGGTTCCTTTCGGGGTTTTGATAAAGCGGACGATCCTTTTTCCTATATGTATTTTATAGGATCGCTTCGCCCTTAACACCCCTTCCCAATTCACCACGACGTCCTTTAGAAGTCGCTTGACTTCGTCGCCCATCTCCACCGCTGCCGGCATTTGCGGGGCTGTTGTCGCCGGCGTAGGTGGCGCTGTTGCTTGCGATTGAAGGATGGGTGCCCTTTTCGGACGCAGGTATGGGAGGACCCTTGGACGAGGCTGGGTTTTTGAGCTCGATTCTTGCGTTGTCTTCGTTTTTTCATCTTCTGTCTTCCGCCTTATCCTTATCCTTGCCTTGGGGTTACTGTGCTTAAGGCGTGCCACTAACTCCCGAGCCCTTTCGGAAATGGCCCCGGTTGCTTCAAACGGAGCCAGCCGTTTTTCCACGAATCGAGGTGGTTGGTGCGTGGGAGTCAGCGGTGGAGTAAAGGATGGTTCGTCGTCAATCTGTAAGGTGTCGGATGGCGCCTTAAGTGAATCAGAAGACGACGATGAAGATGACGATGTGGATGAGGAGGAGGATGTCGATGATGATGACGATGACGAAGAAGAAGACGATGAAGAAGACGATGAAGATGGTCGTGCCTTTCTTCCCTTGACTCTCATTTTGGTTTGTGTGGTTGTAAAGTGTTTGCTATATGAAAGTAGGTATATTAGACATTAATTTTGTGATTTTTGGTTGGACATTGAACATGTATGGGTCTCATGCAGACGTTACACTGGAAGTTTGCAGACCTTGGCGACAGGTCGGGTAAAACTTGAATTGTTAGTTTGCACTTGGACGACCCTTACGCGGTCGTCAGTACCGGGGAAAGTCTTGGTTATTCTTCCCACTGGCCATTTTGTTGAGGGTACTGATTCGTCCTTGATTAGGACGATGTCGTTGACTGCAAGATCGGTCTGGGGTTTTTTCCACTTGTGTCGTTGTTGTAAGTGATGCAGATATTCCCTGGACCATTTCTTCCAGAATTGTTGCGTCAGAGACTGTACATACTGCCATCGTCTTAAAGGGGTTTCATCTGTCAGGATAGTAGATTCTGGAATAGCGATAAGATTTCTCCCGGTAACAAAATGCCCGGGCGTAAGAAGATTGTGGCTGTGTGGATCGTTTGAAAGTGGTATAAGAGGTCTGGAATTTAAACAGGCTTCGATCTGGCACAATGTCGTTGATAACTCTTCGTACGTCAAGGTGGCGTTACCTACGACCTTTTTTAAGTGAGTTTTGGCTGATTTCACCCCAGCCTCCCATAGTCCTCCAAAGTGGGGTGCTGATGGTGGATTGAAGTGCCAATTTATACCTTCCTTTTCGATGTCATGCTGGATCTGTTTGTTTAAAATCCGGTTTGCCTTGATGAAGTTGGTTCCACAATCTGAGTAGAGGTCAGTGCAGCGCCCTCTTCTGCTAACAAACCTCCGTAATGCTGCTATAAATGCGTCAGCTGTTAAGTCGGTTACTGCTTCTATGTGTATCGCGCGAGTGGCCATACACACGAATAAACAAATGTATCCCTTGATCCGTTTCGCGTTTCGCAGCTTCGATGCCTTGATTTCAATCGGTCCTGCGTAGTCGACTCCTGAGTGTTGAAACGGGAGTGTTGTATTAATTCTGCATGAGGGTAGGTCTGCCATGAGCTGGTTCGTTAACCGCGGTCTGTTCTTCACACAGGTCACACATTTGTTTAACTGAAAGCGAATTGTGTTTCTGGCATTGAGAAGCCAGAATTTAGTCCTTAGTGTATTCAGGACTAATTGGGTGCCACCATGCAGGGTGATCTTGTGTATGTGATTTATTAATAGCTTCGTGACGTGATGATTTTGTGGGATGATGGCTGGATGCTTTGTTTCATATGGAAGTTCGTGGGTTGCTTGCAATCGCCCACCAACTCGAATGATACCGGCGGAATCCAGAAACGGGTTCAATGTTAGCAGTTTGCTCGTATTATGCAGTTCTTGTTTCGTTTCTAGATCCCGAATTTCCCTCGAAAAGGCGCCCCTTTGCACCAATTTTATTATGAGGTTCTCGGAGAATTTGAGTTCGGCAACCTGTAGTTGATGAGTTGTCTTGGAATGTGTTGGTTTATTCCTGCAGTTGTTGATGAATCTGTAACAATAAGCTACTATGCGGGTTAGTTTAGAGAACGTCGAATATTTAGATAACCAATCTGGTTCGATGATGTTGATCAGAGCCTTGACCTTTCGGATTTCGTGCTCCGTATCATGAGTGCGGGGTTGTTGAGGCCATTCGGTGTGGTCCCTTTTCAACCATTCCGGTCCTTGCCACCAAAGAGGATGATCTCTTAATTGAGCTGCTGATGCTCCTCTAGACGCGCAGTCTGCTGGATTATCGTGTGTGTTGACGTACCGCCATTCGGAAGGTTGTGTGTTCTCTAAAATTGTGTGCACTCGGTTAGCCACAAAGGGTTTCCACCTGGATGGGTCTCCCTTTATCCAAGCCACCGTGATTTGTGAGTCTGTCCAAGCGAATGTTGGGACAGTGCTGAAATTTAAATCGCTCTTGATGTGTTTGATTAGTTGTGATACTAAGACCGCGCCGCATAGTTCCAGTCGTGGCAAAGAGACTCGTTTGATGGGCGCAACTCGTGTTTTTGCTGCGCATAATGTGATGTTTCCTGCGATCTTAAGATAGACTGCTGCTGCGTATGCTGTGTTAGATGCGTCGGAAAATCCATGGATCTCGATAGTTTGATGATGAGGTGAGTAGTGGTTCCATCGCGGGATTCTGATGGTTTCAGCCTGAGGAAGGTCCTTCCGTATAGATATCCATTCGTTCTGCAGATTGTTCGGAACTTGTTCGTCCCAAGAACATCCAGACACCCATAGTTTCTGCATCAGAACCTTCCCTTTGATGATGGTAGGTGCTAACCATCCGAATGGGTCGAACAACTTGGCTACTTCGGAGAGAATTTGTCGCTTTGAGTAGGACTCCTTTGGGTCTGGTAAGTTCACTTTGAAGGTGAATTCGTCGCTCGATGGATACCACCGGATTCCGAGCGTTTTCACTGTAGTGGTGTCGGAGAGGTCCAGCGAATCCTTCATCTCTCTATACTCAGGGGGTATATGATCAAGCAGTTCCGTCTTGTTGGCAGTCCATTTACGAAGAGTGAATCCTCCTGCGCGCAGTAGTTGAGTTAGCTCCTTCTGAAGCTGGATCGTGTCGTTTATCCTGTGGCCTCCACTGTTTATGTCGTCCACGTAACATTGTGTTTGGAGTGTCTGTGATGCCTTCGGGTATCGATGCTCTTCGTCCTGTGCCAGCTGGTGCAAGGTCCTAATGGCCAGGAATGGGGCTGCGGCTGTACCAAAGGTGACGGTGGTTAAAAGATAGTCCTTTATTGGCTCGCCTGGGTTGTCTCTCCATATTATCCTTTGGTAGTTTTGATGTTCTTCCCTGATCCCGATCATCCTGTACATCTTCTCGATGTCAGCAGTGAAAGCGTATTTGTAATTTCTCCATCGCAACAACGTAGTCCAGAGGGTGCCCTGTATGGTGGGCCCGACTAACATTTGTTCATTGAGATTTTTACCGTTTGAAGTTTTGCATGATGCATTGAACACCACGCGTAATTTAGTGGTGGTTGAGTCTTCCTTGATGACTCCGTGGTGTGGCATATAATAGTGTGTAACTATGCCGTCGTTCTTTCGTTGGTGTGATGGCACTTCCTTCATGTGCCCTAGGCCCAAATACTCGTTAATGCAATTTTTATATTGTGTGTGATACTGTGCGTCTTTCTCAAACCGTCTTTCTAGTCGGAGAAATTGTGCTACAGCATTAGATCTGGAGAATCCCAAGTCGGGACCTTCAGCGTTTTTGAATGGTATGAGTACGGAATACCGCCCATCCTCATGTCGAATATGTGTGGACTGGTAAGATTGTTCGCTTTCTTGTTCGTCGATAGAACGGCGTGGCTGGGTTGGTATTTCTTCTAATTCCCAGAACCCCTTGAGAGTTGTATTAATGTCTTCTAGGGTCGTGCATTGCTGGTTGAAGAAATTTGTGGCGTTATGATCGTTGCGAGCACTTGACAATGTGCCCAAGAGAATCCAGCCTAATTTTGTGTCTTGAGCGATTGGCATATCACTACTACCTTTGACTATGCCTGCCTTGATGATTGAGCCATATACATCGGCTCCTAGCAGTAAGTCTACTGGCTTAGGTTCATTGAACGTGGGGTCGGCTAAAGCCAAATTGGTTATGTGATTAAATTTGGAGATGTCGATTTTGCTTGTTGGTAGCAAACTCGAAATGTTCTGGATCACGCATGCGTCTATTGTCGTATGAAAGGACGAACAAATAGACTTAATGCTGAGCTTGGTTTGGAATGGCGCGATCGCAGTTTGTTTGTTTCCAAGCCCTGAGATTCGGACGTTGGATTTTGTGGTTTCTAAATTTAAGCGTTTGCACGCATCTCGAGTAATTAGAGATATCTCAGAGCCAGAATCAATTAAGGCTCGTAGATTTTCTGTTCGTCCTGTAGGACCTTGTGCCTTTACTAATGCGGTTGATAATAACGCATTTTTTGGTTTTTGACTAAAGAAGCTTTGTATTGCTTCCTTTTTCGGTGAGGTTTGCCCTTCCGTTTGTTTGGGTTCGGTTTTTTGAGGCGAAATTTCTACATGGAGCAAGGTGTTATGTTTCTGCTTGCATTTGAAGCATGTTTTCTTGCAGGGACAATCGTAAAGATTATGTTTAGAAGATAAGCAGTTTTTGCAAAGTTTTTGTTGCTTTACAAATTCGAGTCTGTTTGGGATAGAGAGTTTGCGAAAGTTATCGCAGCGGTACAAGGTGTGATTCCCCTTGCATTTGATACAACAAATTGTGTTGTTGAGGAAGGAATGTGCATCGCGTTGATGCGAAGTGTTTGGTTTGGATTTGTTGCTGTGATCCCCTTGCAACGCTTCCAAAACCCTGAAACGAGTTTCTAAAAACTTGCTCAGCTCATCGTAAGAGGGGTAATTGGTGTGATCTCCAATTTCTTCTTCCCATAATTTCTTAGTCTCTGGAGGTAACCTTTGGACAATAGAAAATACGAGAATTGCTCCCCATTCGTTTGTGGACTGATTTAAAGCCTTTAACTCATGTAAGCTTTCATGAGTTTGGTCTATCAGGTTGCGAATGGATGAAGCGGATTCTGTTTTTATCTGTTGATGGCTGCACAACGTTTTCAGATGAGTGTTAATTAAAACCCGTTCATTGTTGTATCGTTTATACAGACTTTCCCACGCGGGCTTATAATTTTCTTCCGTGATTTCGTATTGTTTTAATAACCGTGCTGCTTCACCACTGACAGAAGCCTTCAAATAATGTAATTTCTCTACCTTGGACAATTCGGTGTCTTTATGAATTAGAGCATGGAATAGATCATAAAATGATCGCCAGGAACTGTAATTCCCATCGAATTGTGGTAGAGAAATCCTGGGTAGTTTCATGTTTGAAACTTGAGACGGTTGAGGACTCCTTGTCAGTGGTTTATCAGCCTGAGAACTTAATCGTTTAAGTTCTTCCTTAAGTGACGTGATGTAGTCAATGTACCGATCTTGAAATTTTTCGTAAAACCCATCAGTGTGATATGACGATTCCTCGTCTTTATCCTTTTCACTGATTAACGTGTGGTTGTTTTCAAACCGAGCCCATTGTGCATTGAAAATGTCAATGTACGTGAGTAATAAACTTTGGGTTATCCCGGAAACCCTTTTTTTCTCGAAGGAATCCCAAGTTTGTTGAGCCTGGACATAATGTGAACGTTGTGCTCTTATGAGCTGATCTAGAGTTTGCTTTGGCGCCATATTGGATCCGGCTCGAAGGACCAATGTTAAATCGTGGAAGATTTAAACAAATTATTTGTAAGCTAGGGTGGATCCAAGGGAATATGGTCGCCAAATCAAACTCGTGTTTAAAGTTAAATTGATTAAATTTAATTCATAAAATTCACAAACAAAATTAATTCAGGCTCTTAACTCAGGATTCCATGAAGACGAAAACTAAAAGGAGTTACAAAATAAATGAAATAACGAAATGAAAATGTCCAGATAATGAAAAATTAAATGAAAAGATCAAAGTCCAAATAATGAAAAATGACATGAGAAAAGTCCAAAAAAAATGAATGAAAGGAAGTCCAGATATTGTGAAATGAAAGGAGTAAAGTCCAACGATTTATCAAAATAACCCAGACTCCGGCGAGATGCTTAGTGACCAGAAGTCTCCACTGAAATTTGAGGCGATTCCTGATGGTCCGTGAAAGAGATCCTAGAGTTGGGGCATGTCCCTGGATGAATCGTTGTCGGCTGTGAACGTGTCGAAGAGCTGTAGCGTCTTTCTGATTGGGGTCCCTCCACCAGAACGTACAATGAACACTCAGAACAATCACAGTTCGAGTTAGTAATTGAGGAAATAAGTTCCTTAAGGATGAGGCAATAATTCGGCAATCTCAGCCTTCAAGGACCGGACTTAGAATGGTTTAGGCAAACTCAGCCTATGTATGAGACGGGGACTTAGAATGATTTCGGCAAACTCAGCCTTATTTGGGACTTAGGATTTTTTCGGCAAACTCAGCCTTATTTGGGACTTAGGATTTTTTCGGCAAACTCAGCCTTATTTAGGACTTAGGATTTTTCCGGCAAACTCAGCCTTATTTGGGATTAGGAAGTGTTAGCAAACTCAGCTATTAATGACTTACCAAGCTCAGGCTGTTAGTTGTCAAACTCAGACGAACTACGAACAAATCTCGGTGAGCACGCGCTTATATAGGGCGAAAGCTCTAGCTTAGCTCAAAGCTCCGCGATGAAAGTTCGTGTGTATAAGACCGGCTCAAGTTCTTCGAAAAGTTTGTTGATGCATTCGGCTAGCGCGAAAAATGTCTGGCCGGATGCATCCACTTTTCGTGCTCCCGAGATTTGTCATTTGTTTGACAACTTTGCCTGTCAAAAGTAATGTGAGGTATAAACAATAGGTGTTTTATAAAGCTTTGCATTTTCCAAATTGTATTTCTTTGCCAATGAATCAATATATTTTTCTTGACTTAAAGTCATTAAATTTTTATCAACGTTATACTCAATGTTTATGCCAATATAATTTTTTACTTTTCCTAAGTCTTTCATTCGAAAACGATTAGATAATTTTTGTTTTATTTCCTCAATGTTCTCTTTATTTTTACTACATATTAACATATCATCGACGAACAATAATATATAAATTTGTTCGTTACCATTATTTTTAACATATATACAATAGTCATAATTACTTCTTTTAAACCCTATCTTCGTTATAAATTCATTGAAACATTCGTACCATGATCTAGGACTCTCTCTTAAACCGTATAACGATTTTAATAGTTTGTAAACTTTATTGTTGTCTTTCTTATAACCCTCTGGTTGATTTACATAAACTTCTGAAATAATTTTGCCATTTAAAAAAGCGGTTTCTACATCCATTTGATCTATTTGCAAATTATTTTGACAACAATATGAAAGTAATATTTTCAGTGTCTGCATTTTTGCTACCGGTGAATATACGTTATCTAATAAGTCTTTTTGTTGAAATCCCCTTGCAACTAATCTAGCCTTATACAGATTCTGACTTTTCTTTTTAAAAATCCATTTTACGTCAATTATATCTTTACCTTTTGGTCTTTCAACAAGTTTCCAAGTATTATTTATTTCAAGACTATCTAATTCAGATTTCATCGCTTCCTTCCAATTTTCAGACTCTGGAGACTCCATTGCCTCCTCAAATGTACTAGGAACATTAGAATCGCAATAGTTTACATATATATAGTTAGTTTCATAATCATTATTAAAGTACTTTGGATTTTTATTTTTGACTCTAGAAGAACGTCTAATTTCTGGATTCATTTCCATATCTTCATCTATACTAGATCGGCTTTGATCTCTAGTTAGTCCGGAATTTTGGGTATTTTCATTTATTTCATAATTCTGATCTGTCTCTTCACTTATTTTCTCTCTAGGTTTCATTTCATATTCACTATTTTCATCTTTATCATCTTGAAAACCTATCACTTTTACTCCTTCCTCTATCACATCAACATTTCTAGCATTAATTATTTTATTATCTATTAGAACTCTGTAGCTATTATCATTATAGCCTAGTAAAATTCCTAATTTTGCCTTATCATCCCATTTTGACTTCCTTAGTTGTTCTGGCGTTCTAACAAAAACTTTACTTCCATATACTTTTAAAAATTTAACATCTGGTTTTACATTAAAAAATATCTCGTATGGAGATTTTATTTCATCTGTGTTTGCAAGTGTTCTATTTTTTAAATAAGCTGCTGCCTTTATAACTTCCGGCCAAAAAATTCTATTAACTTTTGCTTCTTTTAGTAAGCATCTAGCCATATTCATAATAGATCTGTTATACCTTTCTGCTACTCCGTTCAATTCATGTACATATGGTGGACACGGAGCTAAGTTAATCCCTTTACTAGCTAAATACTCATAAACATTGGTATTCAAATACTCTTTGCCATTGTCACATCTTAGATTTTTAACTTTTTTATTAGTCATATTTTCAACTAGGTTTACATAATCCACAAGACAATTATAAGTTTCCGATTTTGATTTGATGCAATAAACTTTTGCTAGCTTGCTATAATCATCTATGAATGACACAAAATATTTTTCTCCCAAGTTTCCTTCAGTTGCATGTGGTCCATTTAAATCTGTATGAACAATTTCTAAAATTTCTTTTGCCCTTTTCCTATTGTTCTCAAAAGGTATATTTGCCATTTTACTTTCAATACATATAGCGCATTTTATATATTCCGACTCCAATTTCTTAGGCAAACCTTGTAATACTTCCCCCTGACAAAGTTTGTCTAAGTATTGAAAATTTATGTGTCCTAATGCGCGGTGCCACTTTTCTTTTAATGTCATGTTATGTCTTTTAACTGTATTTGTATAAACTTCTTTGTTTTGGGCATTGATTATACGACTTTTCATATAATATAAATTACCTTCTTTTTTTGCTATTGCAATTAATTCATTATTTTGGTTGAAAATTTTAGAATTTTTCCCGTAAGAAATTATTTTATTACGATCTGTGACTCTTGAATAACTAATTAAGTTCTGCCTCATATTCTTTACATAAAATACATTATATAAAGTTACCTCACTATTGTTTTCGTAAATTTGAAAAGCTGTTTTTATTCTACCTATTTTTGTAGCTTTTAATACACGACCGTCACCTAATTTAACATCTATTGGTTTATTTAAAATTACATATTCTTCAAAGATGGTATCGTCATTTACAATGTGGTCTGTACAACCACTGTCTAGTATCCAATTTATACTCTTCTCTCTTCTTATATATTTATTAAAATTTTTTACCTGGGACGTATTTGCTTGTGCTATAAATACATTTCCTTGTGCGCTTCGTTGACCATGACTTGCTGATGTTGTTGACATACCTCTGTTATTGTTCTTGTTGTAGTTGTTAATACCTCTTTGTTGATTTCCTTTAAAGTTGCCTCGTTGATAACCTCCTCTGTAACTATAGTTTCCATGACTTCTTACTTGCTGTTTTGATTGTTGTTGTTTGCATTCAAACTGTTTGTGACCGGATTTGCCACACGTAAAACATTTTCCCCTCATATAGGAAGTAAATACGTTTGTTGATTGATGACCTCTTGGTTCGTTTGTATATTTTTCTTCTATTTCCTTCATTTTAATTTTCGCTTTTAAATATTCGACGGTTTTTTCTTTCTCAGGTAAAACATCTATTAAGTCTCCAATATAGCTGTACGATGTCGGTAAGGCTTTTAGCATATATCTTAATTTTTCCTGTTCCGTTATTGTTCCTCCTGCTGCTTTCAGTTCATTTGTTGCCTTTTCAAATTCATCGAAAAAGGATGCAACTTCCTTAAAATCTTTTAATTTGATAATTTCTAGATTGCTTCTGCATAATATTTGTAGTGCCGTTGACTCTCTTGAATACATCTCATCAAATTTTTTAATTATTTTATATGCAGAGTCAAGTTCTCCGACGTATTCTAATTGTCTATTCGTTATCGAACTATATATAAAATTTGTTGCTTTTGCGTCGTTGTGATCCCACTCATCTTGGTCATCAGATTCCGTTTTTTCTCTGAGTATCTGTTCTTTACATTTTTTAAATTCAAAGAATTTCATAATTCTTTTTCTCCAATTGATATAGTCTGCCCCATCAAAAATGGGTATCATAATGTCGTCTACCTTCACATAAGACGCCATAATTTTTTATTTTCTTCTTTTATTTTAACTGATCTCCTTTTTTTTTTTTCTTTTTTTTTTTTTTTCTCGATCTTTTTTTTTTTTTTTTTTTTTCGATCTTCTTTTTTTTTTTTTTTTTTATTTTTAAATTTTTATTTTATTTTCTTTCCTCTTTTTCTTATTTGTCCTCCGAGAAATCTATTCCTTTTAATATTCGCCCTTTTTTTTTTTTTTTTTTTTTTTTCTTTTATCTTTATATCTCTCCTTGTTTCTTTTAATATTCTGTCTGCTTTCCTCTTTTTCTTATTTCAAGAAATCAGTAAATCAATAACCAGTAGATCAGTAAACCAGTAAATCAACCACGCTCTGCTACCATGTTGGAAAAATAATATAATTTTATTAATTAAGCAACATTTAATATTCAACTTCACAGATGAGTGTCTCACAAACGACTAATAAATTACATGGCCTACGTGCGTGCCTATTCCTACTCTTATACCATATTCAAAAAAAAACACTCTTATACAAGAGAAATGCAAAACACTCACAATATTCAACAGAATGAATAAAGAAACGACTTGGAAAACTTGGAATAACATTTTGACATTTATATTTATTGTGACAGTTAAAATGGATGCAGAAATTTTTTTACCTATAATTAGTGAAGCTTGGAGGTTACTTTTTGATATTGATAGCGATGAAGAGGACGAGTTACCACAAAGGATAATTGTACCGAAAAACACCGGGTTTTTCGAGGATACAATACCTCGCTTTAATCACAATCAATTTAAGAGCCATTTTCGGCTTGCTCCAGAATCTTTCAATACTCTATATAGAGCCGTGCGTCTTATTATTGAGTCAAGGCACAATGATATGGGACCTGGCAGACCCCCTATAGATTTAGAAAAGCAAATACTAGTAACTCTTTGGTATCTTGGTAATACCGAATGCTTCCGGTGAGTATTTTAACAAAATATCTTGAAAAGACGCCTAAAATAAATACTTTTCAGTTCTATTGCAGATAGATTCGGGATAGCAAAGAAAGTATGTTGGACAATAGTTTTTGCTATATGCAAGTTGATACTGCATGTCAACTTCGACAACCAAATTATTCGGTGGCCAAATCAGGAGGAAGCTTGCAGTACTGCAAACTTTTACCAAAGGAAAACAAGATTCCCCGGTGTAATTGGGTGTATAGATGGCACTCACATCCCCATACCAGCTCCAAAATTAAATCCAAATTCATATATAAACCGGAAAAAATATCACTCGGTTCTTCTGCAAGCAGTTTGCAATGAGAACATGATATTTTTAGATTGCTATGCGGGCGAAGCTGGCTCTATCCACGACTCGTGCCTTTTTCGTCGCTCCAAATTATATAAAAGGATTACAGATGGTATGTTTGATACTATTGAAAGGTGTTTTAATTTTTAACTAGGTTATTAATATCTTAGCTTCGTTGGTGATACCAGATAATCTGCACATCTTAGGTGATCAAGCGTATGGCTTAAAAAAGTACCTATTGACTCCATTTAAGGATAATGGGAGTTTGACCGAGGAACAAACAAAATATAATAAAATTCACTCCCACATCCGAGCTGTAATAGAGAGAAGTTTTGGCTTATTGAAATGCCGATTTAGGAGACTTCAAGGATTACAAACTAGAAAGCCCAGTTTTTGTTCTTAAAACTTTCTGTTTTTGTTCAGAAAGATTGCAGTGTTTAAGCATGAATAGTTAAGTGAAACAAGTTCTTATTAAAGAACATTCAGTAGTGAATCAGTAATATCATTTTGATTCATTTGGAGATCACCGTTCAATAATATAATCTTTTCGTGTAATGAATAACGGGTTATATTGCGGAATTTGTAACAAGTGATTGTGGCACTATAATTGATATTGAACATGTTACATGTGTATCTTAAGGGAAATTCCCTATATTCGAGAACAGTGAAAAATGGTTATTTGATTTAATTGTGTCTGGAAAATTCTTTGAAAGGATCGTTCAAATGTCTATAGTGTTATAATGTTCTGACCTCGTGGTTTAGTCTTTTAAAGTTGGAGTTCATTAAGGGCCTTTTTAAATTAGAATCTAAATGGGGCATAGCTCAACCATACGATCTGAGTTTGATTTTGTTTTACGTGGGGTATTTTTGGCCCTGAAATTAATTAAAAATATTTTAAGAAACATGTGCTCCTAAATGTACCGTTCATTCTAACTGTTTTCTGTCATACATAACGAGTTACATAACGGGTCTACCCTAGTTCGACCACGTGTGTAATCCTGATTAAGAGAGTTGAGAAATAGAAAAAGAGTATGGTTTCGAAAGATGAATAGGCGGGTTTGTTTTTTCATTTTTGTCACGAGGGGTAATTTTTGGCCCTGAAATTAATAAAGATTGTTTGAGAAACATGTGCTCTGAAATGTACCGTGCATTCCAACGGTTTTTTCATGGGTAACGGGTCAACCCTAGCTTTTTGATCTGTGAGAGAAACATGCACTGTTAGGCAGGCCGCACACTTAGTATTCAAATGCAGTACGCATGCAATGCATTTTTGTGCTTCATTCATAAAGCATTTGAATGATGCATGTGAAGTTGCACATTGGGACTTCATATGTACATCATCTATGCATAGCAGCTGGAAGGGAAACTTTAAACTACCGAAACCTAAAACCAAAGTGGGTGGAATTTGTGTTTTTTTTAAATAAATTTGTTAATTAAATATGTTATCTTCAGAATCGGATGATTGGGTAGTACTTGCTGCAGCTTATAAGCTTTTGAAAAAGAAAAAAAAGAAACGAATATGGATAAACCTTGAGAAATTATTTCGTAAAATGGTACGATTACTGAAATTAATTTGTAAATAAGATTGTGCATGGTTTGCTATGAAATCCTATGAAATCCTTTGCTACAAAATCCTATGAATGACTAAAATGCATTATCCAAGCTGAGCATGTTCAGCTCTATACAGCATGAATAATTCTTGACGATTGCATGATTTATACTTGCAGCTAGCGTGCAGTTTCAATGTGCGGATGCTCATTTGAATACAAGTGCGCTGCTTATATGATGCCTCTATGATGCAAGAAAACTGCATGCGTACCGCATTTGAATACTAGTGTGCGGCCTACCTTATATGTATGGACATTATATGTATGTGTGAGGTTGATTTTTTGAAGAAATTGTGTGTCAGCTTGGTTGAGATAGACAATATGGCGGGAATTTATTAATTCCCTGAATTAGTAGTGGAGACGCCTGAGTGGAGAACATTTCCTAGTTCATTCAACGGCAATGACAATGACTTATTTAGTTCTGTGAGCTTTCTTTCTTAATCCCAGACGTGTCATTTTAATTTTCGGACGTGACATTTGTGAATCTATGCAATTACTAATCCCTTGACATGACATTTTATTTGCTTGATGTGACAGTTTGAGAACCTGGAATAATCTTAGTATAAATAATTAATCAATGTTCGGGGTGGTAAGCTCGGCCTCCTCTGACGATCCTGTGTAGCTGAAAATTGTATGAGGAAAGAATCTGTATTGTCTTCTTGGAATCTTGTAGATGAAGGTTTGAGGATCCCGCTGGCTGAATTTAGTCTCGTAATTAGGAGACTAAAGCAAAGTAGCAAATCCAAGCTGAGGAGAACTTTGTTGGCTTGGTAACTGAAGAAGCGCTGGGTCCTGTGACCCATTACTACACTTAATCAGCAAGAGAATGGATGGGAGAGCGGACCTTTTGATGTATGGTCAATTTGGTGTTCCTGCCTGGACCAAATAAGCTGCAGCCGCAGCACTATCGGTGGATAGTAACTTGAGAACAACCAACCAACCAACCGGATTCAACCTGCGCAAAAGCAATCGCACCTTTGCCTTGTCATTCAGGCTTGCACCATCTTCTTTGAAGAGATCCTCGTACCGAGAGTACCATGACCAAAATGTAACTCCCCGGGACGGATCATAGCAAAACTCTGTGATGTTGTTTGCTAGCGATTCTATGGTAAATTCCAACCCCTTTTGTGGTACCTGAATTTGCCGGGAGCCTGATTGTCCATTGAGTGATGAGAGCATTCGACGCTGCAACTCCAAAACTTGCTGCTGCTGACATTGTTGCGAAATTAGGAGCCGCATCAGCTCTTGCATTGAATTGTCATCGTTCGCCATCTTTATTTTTGTTGTTTTGTAGCACAAAAAAAAAACAGTTGTTTCAGCTGTTGACTCTAGTGGCTGTGACTATTTCTGATAAATTTCGCAACTCTTATAGCTTCATGCAACTGTGCTCGACTGCTGTGATACTTTTACCATCTTGCTTTTCTAAATTCCGTGTTATTTATTTAATTTAGTTGACTAACTGCTGTTAATTCTTATTGTGCTCCCATTCTTGTGTTTCATTTAATTATTCAGTATGGCGCCTAATCAAATCTGCTCTGCGCAAGAATGCTTGGATAAATCCGGCAAAAGTCCCCAATTTTGCTGCTTTGGGGTGTGCTCGAAGTTATTCCATGCCAAATGCGCTCAATTTCCCGCTTCTATCGGCGACTACTTAAATAAGGCAGGCAATGGACTGCAGTGGTTTTGCCCCGATTGTCGGCGAACTCCCTCGGTTTATTCCGCGAAGATTGAGAGCCTTCAGGGTGCACTTTCATCAGTTTTAAAATTATGCTCTGACTTGCAAAAGGAGCTTACTCTTATCAAAGCAAATCTGAATGTTTTCGTGGACTGAAGGGAATCCTTCTCTACTCAGGCTTCATCATTGTTGGCAGCCCCACAAGGTGACTCTGTCTTTGCATCATCTGGCGAGTGCAATGTGGGACGTATTGGCAATCTGCCTGCATCGCTTCAGCTGCCGGTAATCGACCACTCTGGCCCCCAGAAGGAAATTAGTGATGGGACTTCTCCCAAAACATCATCGCTGCTTAATTTTAACAGCAGTAACCATCTAGCAGCTACTACGGCCACAACTGTTACAGCATGTAAGCGGATCACCCGTTGTAAGTCTGCATCAGCTAGTGCGCCCGCACTTAATTCTGCTGCGCCGGGCCCCTCGACCTCGCTTGCTTTGGCTGATGTCGTCACTATTTCGTCGCCTGAAGTTCGTCCAGCTGTTCTTGCTTCTGTTGCATCGGCTGCTGCGAATCCGCCTCCACACACAATCCGGAATAAGTTTTGCCTCTACTATTCTTAGGGCTGCCAGCGTCCCTAAAACTCTTTTTGTTTCTCGTCTCGACCCGGAGACCAAGGTCGACGATGTACTGGACTACGTTTGCTCCAATTCATCAATCCCACGGAATTTGATTTCTGCCAGAAAGCTTTTCTCGAAGGCGCGAGCTGATGCTATTCCGTTTGTGTCGTCTTTTAAGATTTTTGTTCCGGTGGAGTATTTCCCCTGTGGTGTTGGATGGTGCATTTTGGTCTGACAACCTTGTTGTTAAGGAATTTATCCCTCAACATAAGTACCGCAGCCAGACATCAAGGAATCTAAAAAACGGACTTCGTCATTCAGCATCCACTACGCAAATGTAACAGGCTTACGATCTAAACTGCGGCATTTATACTTATCCACCACTGACTCCTGTTACGATATTATATGCTTGACGGAAACCTGGCTTTCCTCGGATATTCTAAATCCTGAGCTCTTCTCTTCTGAGTTTCAGGTATATCGTCGTGATCGCCATTTGTTTCGAGTTTGTGCCCCTGTTGGGGGTGGAGTACTTTGTGCCGTTCGCAACTGCTTCTCTTCTGTATTGGTGGAGATTCCTAATCCAGGTAACCTTGAGCTTCTCTGTCTTGTTTTGAATTTTCCAAGGAAAAGGCTTTTCATCATCAATGTATACATCCCTCCGAACTCCCCGCGCGATGTGTATGATGCTTTCTGCGACGCTGCTGAGTTTGTGTCGGACTTACTGCTGCCTCTTAACGACTTTTTGGTTTTCGGCGATTTTAATCTTCCTTCTCTTCACTGGACTTATGAGGAATCGGCTGAATATCTTTCTCCTTCTGCAACGCTGGCAACTCGACAGTGCGATCAGCAGTTTTTTGATCGTTTACAAGGCTGTAACGTAACGTTCATCAGGTGAATCCAGTACGTTGTGGGTCCGGTAAATCTCTTGACCTAGTTTTTTCATCTAACGCTTGCTGCACTTCTGTGTCGAGATCCGCTACGCCACTCGTGAATGAATCGTTTTTTCATCCTGCAATCCATATTGAATTCTATACCTCGCAATGTGAATCTATTGTCGAAAGCTTTTCTAGTATGTCTTTTAATTTTCGGAAGGCTGATTTTTCAAAGTTGAACGATTTTCTGTCCGGTTGCGATTGGTCTCCTGTCTTATCCGAATGTAATATTAACACTGCGACTTCTAAATTTTACGAGATTATATCTGCTGGTTTTGTTTCATGCATGCCAATTGTTGTTAATAAGAATTCTTGTGCACGTTGTCCTTGGCTCGCTTCTGAGCTCATTAGCTTGAATAATTCTAAGGCTAGAGCTTGGAAAAAATTCTCTATAACAAGGACTGATTCGGATTTCAGCAATTTTTAAGCATTGCATTAAGAGTTTGTTGCAAGATCTGAGGCCGCCTATTTATCTTACCTATCTAATTTAAAAGACTCTATTAAGAATGAGCCAAAGCGATTCTGGAGTTTTATTAACTCTCGGAGAAATTCCGATGGTTATCCTGCCTCGCTTCGCTACGATGGGTAGACTTCTAACGATCCTTTGACCATTTGTAATTTTTTCTACAGGTTTTTTGGTACTGCTTTCACCTCCGAAAACTGTGATATTCCTGACTTTTATAACTTGACTACACTTCTATCTGCAACTTTAGAAATTAAGGACCTCTACTTTGATCAGGATACCGTATTAAAATATGTAAATGAACTTCCCTCTGAATTCACCTGTGGACCTGATGGCGTACCATCCATAGTTTTGAAATCGTGTTCTATACCTTTATTAAATGTTATCTGTTATTTATTTAATTTATCAATGTCCTCTGGAATCTTTCCTGATTGTTGGAAGCTATCATATATTATACATCTTCACAAGAAGGGCTGTAGGGATGACATTTCCAATTACAGACCAATTGCTAAACTGTCTGCACTAGGTAAACTATTTGAGGCTATTGTCTGTGATATTTTATATTTCCATTGCAGATCCCTAATCAACGAAGACCAACATGGCTTCGTAAAGGGCAGATCAACGGTATCTAATCTCCTAACTTTCTCGTCTTACTGTGTTGATGCTATTGAAAAGGGCGAACAGGTCGATTGTATTTATACTGATGTTAGCAAGGCCTTCGATAGAATCAACCACAACGCACTAATCTTTAAACTGAAGAGATTGGGTTTTCCTCCATTATTTTTAAAATGGCTTTCGACTTATTTGACTGATCGACTACAAGTTGTGTCTTTTCGAAACACATTATCTTCACCTATCCATAATACATCCGGTGTTCCACAGGGAAGTCATTTGGGTCCTCTTCTTTTTATTTTATATATTAACGACGTGAGTTATGTTCTGCTGCACTCGAATTTACTTATTTATGCTGACGATGCTAAAATTTTTAAAATCATTAAAAATCCATACGACTGCTCTCTACTCAATGACGATTTAAATAAATTTTCTCAATGGTGCTCCCTCCTTAAATTGTTTGCCTTTGAATGTAGGTAAGTGCACACTCATGTCCTTTTCAAGAAAACATAATCCCATTAAATTTCCCTATTTAATGGATGGAAGTGAATTGTGTCGACTTGACTCGGTGAAAGATCTGGGTGTAACATTCAACTCTAAATTTACTTTTGACGATCACATTAATATCATTGTTAATAAAGCTAATTCACTGTTTGGCTTCATCAAGAGATGGTCTAAAGAATTTAATGATCCATATATTACCAAACTGTTGTTCCTTACGTTCGTTTTACCTGTCTTAGAATATGCCAGTCCTGTTTGGTCACCTTCTTATGCATTTCACTCTGATCGACTTGAGTCTGTTCAAAAACGATTTTTGCGATTCGCCCTTCAATCTCTTCCTTGGGTCAATCCCCTATTCCTACCACCATATGCGGATCGCCTAAAGCTTATTTCCATGGCATCCCTGTCCGATAGACGTACTGTATCCATAATTGTTTTTGGCTTTAAAGTTTTATCTGGTGAATACGACTGTCCACGATTGTTAAGCTTATTGAGGTTATCCGTTCCACGTCTTGGCCTCAGATCTTGCAATCTGCTTCATGTACCTTTTCACCGAACCAACTATGGCTTGCATGAACCAACTACGCTCATTTCGAGACTGTTTAATTCGCATCCCGATATCATTGATTTTAATTTATCTACTTTTCAATTGAAGAATCGGCTTACGAATTTCTTTAGTAATTTATAAATATTTTATTTATCTGTTTTGTTTTTTTCTCTTTTCTTTGTTAATTGAGATATTTGTTATTCTTATTGTTTTTAATAGACATTTAATAGACATTGTATTTAATAGACATTGTATGTCTCATTGCGAATAAATAAAAATTACAAATTAGGATGACTCGCTCCAGCAGGTCCGGTTGGCAGTCGCGCTGAACAAAGAAGAAGGAACCTCACTCGCTTCACTCTGAAGTTGGATAAACGATGAAAAGGGTGCGTTCGGTTCCCAGTGGTGCCAACATTTTTTAATAGCTTTTTCGTCAAATTCTACATAAACAGCCTGCGGCAATTCTCCGGGTTGCATCTGGTCTCCCCGAAGAGCTGGCCACTCAATTGTCCTAACAACTAAAAAATTCTGGGTTTGTCATTCGATTTTGAGAATTATATTATGATAATTATTTTTCATCAATTATATAAGAACTTTATCACAGCTTTATTATAAGTATTGAAAATTTAAGTTAGAATAGTTGCTATCCAACTTTAAATCGTTACAGATCCTAAACAGTCATTCGAAATGACAAATGATAAAAGAAACCTAGAGATGATTTTCAAATACCCATTCAATGATACCCCACTTAACATAGTTCTTCTACTTTCTTTTTCACAATATGGCGTCTAATTGCCGCCATATTGAATTTTGATTACTGTCATGTCTTTAGTGACACTCGCAAGATTAAGACAAATCGATTGACGTAAGAATCATCAAAATCGGCAAACGCGTTTGGTCTCTAGTGTGCCACAAAGGTACAAACATATATAGGTTCCGAAACACATTACGCTCCTTTGCGTGGCGCAGTTGGGTAAACAAATTGAAGCTTACTTCACTTCGCAAAAACATATGCTTGTAAACTTATTGCAATTACTATTGTTTTTATGGGAATTTCCACGTTATTTTTTTGAATACTCTAGCTGTGTTTTTTTCACATTTGTTCCGGTTCTAGGTCTAACAGTAAGTTTTGCATTGAATTGAAATTTTAAAGACTGTCACGTATATAAAGATTTTAAAATTTGCGAAAGCGCATCAAATTAGCCATAATATTTACGCATACAACCTTCAAACCCTTAACCAGATAAATTTTTGGGTTGCTATTTGACGTAAAATGGGTGTAAAATCCAGGCAACTTGATTTTATTTTTGCCAAGCCAAAAGTTTTTGATATGTATAACTACTCATCAATTTCAATTCAATGCAAAATTTCCTGTTAGACCTAGAACCGGAACAAATGTGAAAAAAACACAGCTTCTGTGTGAATGTAAAAATGACTGTGTTAACAAAATAACACCGGACAGGCGACAAGCGATATTTGATTCTTTTTGGCAAATAGGAGATTTCTGTAAGCAAAATACTTTTATTTCTGGACTAATTCAACGTTATGAAGTCGTAAAAAGATGACCTCGGAAAAAATCAGTATTCTAAGAAGTGGCTTTAGTAATGCAGTGCTTTTCATAACTATATAATAACATATTTGCATTTTTTTAACAATCCAATGAATGAATTTATAATTAATTATCTATACAATGTAGTAGTATATAAAAATGAATGCCGTGCGTTCGTCTCGCAAAAACTCGAGAACGGCTCGACCGATTTGGATGATTCTTCTTTTGTTTTGTTCGTCTCAATTCAGGGGTGGTTTAAAAGGTAAGGAAATTCGGAAAAAAAATAAAGGAAAAGTTCAAGAAGTAATAAATCGAAAAACAGCACAAAACCTACTTGGATTAGATTATAACACTTTGAATGCAAACAATTTAAGTCGAAGTAACACTTTCAATGCAAAACATTTACATATGTCAAAGTTTACTGAGATGATTTTACGGCAGAAGTTTTATACGGAATTTCAATTCAAAAGTAAAGTAGTGTAAGAAAGGGTTTGTTTTGCATGCGTAGAAAATTAGAGTTTGTTTCTGCCTGCGGAGATTGCGTAGGTTAGCGAAACGCATTTAAGTTTCGGGGCACCTGAGTAAACAACTCAGGGCTGTTTTGCCCGTTGTATACCCTCGACTCTTTGTTTCAAAGCCTGAGAGCTGAGATTCGGCGCCTCGCCTAGCGGCGTGCGCAGCCCTTTTTGAGAGTTCGGGTTGGGGCTTTATGAGGGTGCCATAAAATTGCATGCGAAGCATCAAGCGTGTTTATGCATGAAAATTTCTTAGGTAGTTGTCTGGATATTTTCCAAGGGCAGCTCATTTTACGTTGAGCTGGCAGAGAAGATTGTGTGAATTAAAAGTGTGGTTAGTTAATTAATATTAAAAAAAAGAGTAGTGCAAAAAAAACTTCAGCAATTTAATTAGTTGATAAGGAGTAGTGTAAAAACTGAGTAGTGTAATTAGTTGATAAAGAGTGTAGTGTTAAAAAAAAACTAGAGTGAGTTATTTGTACGAATTGCTGCTGGGAGAAAACTGGGTGATTGGCGTGGCGCAATATTTTGGTACTAGGGTGAGTAATTACTGAGTGTTCTTCTTGGAGTAGTTTGTAGGGCATGATTAGTTTAAAATGCCTAGAAAAATGTAGTTGTTGAATCTGCGCAGTAGTAGCGACGAGATCGTTGAGTTTTAAATTTAAATTGTTTATTTTTGAAGTTAAAATCGTGAGGCCCCATACGACATCTGAAAGGCTGGTTTAAGCCGGGCCGGATCGAGGAACCTGTGGGTGGTGTAACCCAAAATGGTTCTTCATTTTCCGGGAGATGTTGGGGAGCGTGAGAGTCCCATTGTGGCATTTGAAAGGCTGGTTTAAGCCGGGCCGGATCGAGGAACATGCGGGTGGTGTAACCCAGATTGTTCCTCATTTTCCGGGAGATGTCAGGGAGTCCCAATATGGCATTCGAAAGGTTGGTGTAAACCGAGCCAGATTGAAGAACTTGCGGGTGGTGTAACCCAAAAGGGTTCTTCATTTTCTGGGGGATGCCGGGATTAAATGAGGTGGGTGAGTCCCCTCAGTTCTCTCATCACGCTGGATACCTCGTATTCATTTAATTTCTTTCAAAAATTATTTGTATCATTTTACAACGATCTCGAGGCTAAATAGGAGTTCTCCAGGCGAGAGTGCTCACAGTGTTTTTATTTTATTTTTCAGATCGGTTGATTGAGTGTTCGTGACAGCCTGAAGTGAAGTCATCCCGACCAATTTAAGCAAAAAAAAAAAATGAAGTGTTTTTAGAAGAAAAATACACATGAAATATATTTGGTTTCTATATATTGTTTGCTTCTTTTTTCTAGTTTTTTGTTATTCTATAATTTTTGCAATTACCTACAATTACTCTTATAGTAGTTTAAAAGCATGTGGACCTATTAGCCCAGTCAATGCACGGAAAAAAGGGCCAAACCTGGCAATTCTGCCAAACAGCACCAATTTGCACCAAAATTTGGATTTGGGTTTTGCTTACCCTCTACTTCAAAGTTGTCAATGTGCCGAGGGTTTTTGTTATCCTGGGGGTGGACGTGTTGCGGGTTGGTACCTCGAGGACCCGGCTAAAGTACCTCGTCCGGGGGTATGCGGCTGCGGGAACTGGCATGGTTAGCATCGCGGTAGCGAGTGGGGGGGGGGGGGGGGGTTTGCCAAAGTGCCGCTCTGCGCCACCGGAACGGCCCACCAACAACGAAATTCTCCCGCGACGGAACGACAAAATCGAGAGGGGGCGGAAAATGACAGTGCTGGCCGAATCCCTGCTATTGCCTGCGGTTGACTCTGACGGGGGGTTCTGGTCGAAATGAACCCCCACTGGCCTATGCCCCAACCACCCTTTGACCTCCCCTTGGCCATTCAAAAATTCTGGGGAGGTCCCTTAAAAAAAGTCAAAATTTAGATCATCTCACCACAAAAAAATTCAACAACATTACCCGCGCTGGCTTCGAGAGGAAAAGGGAGGACCCAGAGAAAAAAAATTAAGTTAAGTTGACATACCTTATTATTATTATTCTTTTGTTTTTTCCTACCATATGTTTACAATATTAGGTTCGTTGGGCGCCTTGCTGCTACTAATGTTGTTGCTGCGGATGTTGGTAAAGCTGCTGTTGCCGCCGCCCGGCACCCTGCCTCTTCTTGCGGCCCGAAGAGGGGCCGGTGTGTCCTTGATGTTCAGGAAACCAGGTCATAAAGAGGTTTGTATTTTATTTATTTCTTTGTTATTTTTATGTTGGCTCTTATTTACTTTATTGTTTATATTAGTTGGTTTTTAGTTGTTTATTTATCTGTTTGGCTGTCCACTTATGTATTTAATTATGTTTTAATTAATCACTTATTTATTTAAGTATTTCTGAATGTCCACTTAGTCTGCTAGTCACTTAATTTAAATCTAAATCACTGTCCTGATTAAAAGTTAGATAATTGTCATTAATTATTCTTCACTTCGGTTTTTCTTTGTCTTCGGTTCTTAGGTTCACCATATTTATTCACTCTTATGTTCACAGTTCAGTATCTTATTCATTTTAATGTACTTGCAGCTATTTATTTATTCTCTTATTTATTGTCTTATTTATTAACGTAAACAAATCACTTTCACTTCGGTTCTTTAACAGCACTTATAGTTTATTTAGTCCGTTTAGAGTGAATTAATTTATTCATTTGTTTAGTGTATAGTCCGCCTAATTAAATATTTCTATTTACTAATTATCGTCCTCTTGGGTTAAGTAGCTAACGATGAATGTACATAAACATATTTATTTCTTCACAAATTTAAAATACTTCTGAATCCACTCACGTATTTCTTTACATAGTTCCAATTTGGTCGGTTCGAGCATAATTTCATTTAATTATGGATTTAGGTGTTTAAATTCTTCTCTCGTATGTATTTAGGTAATTATCTTATTTTTATGTATTTTTACTTTCACACAGCTGGCCCGGACTCACTTCGGTTTTTTCTTATGGTCCACCGCGAGGAGAAAATCTAACGGTAAGTCTCTTATTTACAGCTAATTACTTCTCTTAATTTAGTCCACCTCTTTTTTTTTTTTTTCTTGTCCTTTTAGGTTCAGCACTTAACAAACTAACGTAACGGTAAGTTATCTAATTTAGTGGTACAATTTACTGTTTTAGGACTTTTAATTCCAGGTTATTTCTGTCATTTTCGGCACCCGCGAACCGGCCACTTCACTCGCCCTTTCCAATGTTCGTTTGAGTCTCTTTTCGCGAATCCAAAACTCGAATAATGACTGCGCGACTAACTAAATATTATAATTCGGCGATATAACGAAATAACAAAACTTTTCCACGATCTGAAGTGAAGCCAAGCGACGCGGTCCTTCTCAAAACCCGAACTTTTTTTCGTTTTCCTTTTCTTTTTCTAAAGTTTTTCCACCGATTTTTCTGACCTAATTCTCGTCTCCTTTTCACAACCTTTTCACCGACTTGACTTCCTAATTTCAGATTTCTATCCCGGACTCTACTTGTTCAAAAATTTTTCCGCCGACCTTTTTTCTTTATTCTTTTCTGGGCCACGACTTTCCTTTCTCAATCTCTAGAACCGACTCCTCGAAAAACCCGACGCCACGCTAGATCTCCGACGGCCGCCCGTCCACCTGACTCCAGCGCGTGCCGTTGCCGATCCCGCTGCCATCCACTCACACATCGCCGCGCCAGGCAATCAAGCGCTTACCGCCGATGTGCGAGTCGATGCCAACGGGATCGAGCTACGCTTCTCGCTGTGGCTGGGGCCTGGCTCGAGGCAACTGGGTGCAACGTGCACTTTTATGCCAGCTCGAGCTTCTCGGTCGCGTGAATTTTTCTGTGGGACCGGGCTCGATGTGCACATTTTGCCTCGATCGCCAGGCCCGCGCCGCAATTTTTCTTCGCTTCAACTGTCCCTCGAGCTGCGAGCGCCGAGCTTTGGTGCTATTTTTAGCTACAAAACTCTGCGTTCGCAGTCCGAGAGACAGCCCTCTTTCGGTACCCGCCAACGGCGCCGCAAATTTTTGGCTGAGCCGCCGAAGTCAGAATTTTTCGCTTGCCATAGGCGGCGTGCGAATGAAAAAGATGTTTTATGCTTTTCAGCGGGGACTTATGGGGACCAATATGTTGGTCCTGACCACAACTCCATCAGGTCCATTGAGCGAAGCCTCGAGCTCAAGGGAGCTGAAAAAAGGTCAGGTACTGTAAGGGTGCCCAACATGTGGTACGACCCACGACCCGAGACTGAGCTAGCCGGCCAAAATCAGTGCTGGATCTCCCTGTACCCTAATGAGAAGTCAGCTCGGTCCTGCACCAACTTGGCCACTCTCTCGTGCTGGCAGAGAGAGCCTGCCCTAATGAGAGGCGGTTCTCCCTGTCAGCAAGAGAGAGCTGCTGTCTCATCTCGGGCCAGCCCGTAGCGTGAGGACCCAATGGCTTGGTGCTCAAAGAGCAACCAGATGGTAAAGGTGGTGGCTGTAACCCAACCCCTCGCGGTCATCCCAGACCCAAGATGAACATCCGTTCTTCGGATCCGACTCCCTCCAGACTCCAACGATAGGGCGCTGCTGTTCACGGGAGTCCGGGGGTGGGGGTTGTCATAAAATTTGCGATGTAAAAACTTATTCTACAGGAAGGCGATCTCCTGCCGGATCCCTTGTAATGCAGTCTTTGCTAAGGGGGTGGGACATATTGGAGAGCAGGAACTCCAAGTCGAAAATACAAAATTAAAGGGGTTGTGAAAAAAATGGGTGAGGTAGAAATTGGGCGTACCAGAATGAAAACAAAACTAAGATGATTGAGCAGATTTATCTGCGGTGACCATTACTGGGTCATTTGAAGCATTGGAAGGTTGTGGTTCTAAAACCAGGCAAAATCGTGTTTTACCACTCAAGAAAGAGCTGAGAGATGTGCCGAGACGTATGAACCATGAAAGTCAGAATTGTACGATGCCGAGATGTGTCGATACTTTTCCGTATACATTGGAACGTAAGATCATGAGACCATGATACCATGAGACCATAAGACCTTGAGACCACCCCAAGGGCAAGCACGCAGGTTGCAGACAAGGGTGGTGAAAGCAAAATTGAAATTTGACAGAATCTTCCAGAGAACTGGAAGCATTTATCTAAAGCAGGGACAGATCATACTAATAAACTTCGATACGACAAAATTGGTTGAGTTTTGTTATTATTTATTCTGCGATGATGGCGGTTAAACCATTGTGGCGGTTAACGGTTAATTTTGAACAATTCCAAATTAATTTATATGTATCTAAAGAACTGTACAAAATGAGGAAAATATTAAAAATCCAAGTAGCTTCAGATCAAAGTAGTTTCAGATCAGAGTAGTTTCAGGAAAAAGTTTAACTTTGTAATAGAAAATTTTTAATAGTCAAGTTAGTTCGAGACAGATAGCCAGTCAGTTATTACAAAAAATTAACTAAAGGAAAAGGCTGTAAATAAAAACATAAAATAAAAACCAATTAAAAGAAACTACCGAACAAATTTATTACTAAACCAATAACTAATCGAAAAGGAATCGTTAAACTACTAAATTGTAGCGCAATATCAAATTTACAATTCTGCGCTTTCCTTGAGCAACAACATAATTAAAGGGGATTTTTTCACATCCCCGAAGATTACACCCCAGCATTTGTGTGGTGTCTTGTTGGGTTGAAAACAAGAAAGCCCCAACAACTGGTGACCCCGAAGTTCAAGAAGACGCACCTAAAAACGAAGAAAAATTAAACATAAAAAAAAAAAAAAACAAAAAAAAAAACAAAAAAAAACAAAAAAGCAAAACAAAAATATTTCCTTCCCGACTGGTCCTAAGAAGCAGACTTTCGCCAGAAAAATTATTAGTTGCCAAGAAAGAATTTGAATTCTTACTCAATCAAGGCATTTGTAGGCCCTCTAACAGTAATTGGTCCTCTCCTCTACACATGGTTCCAAAGAAAAATGGTGAATGGAGACCTTGTGGAGACTATAGACGTCTCAACGCCATCACAGTCCCGGATCGTTATCCAATCCCCTTGATTCATGATTTTTCGTATCATCTTCAAAATGCTAAAGTATTCTCGACTTTAGATATGCCTAAGGCCTATCACCAAATTCCGGTCGAACCCGAGGACATTCCGAAGACTGCCATATGTACACCTTTCGGACTTTTCGAGTTTACCCGTATGACCTTCGGTCTTTGCAACGCTGCTCAATCTTTCCAAAGATTTATTAATTCAATCCTTAAAGACTTAAAATTTTGTTTTGCTTATTTAGACGATGTCTTGGTCGCTTCAAAGACCAAAGAAGAACATTTAGATCATTTGGAACAAATTTTTCAACGATTTCTTGATCACGGTTTGATCATAAATGTAGAGAAATGTAACTTCATGCTATCAGAAGTGAAATTTCTCGGAGATTTTATCACTTCAGAAGGCATTCAACCATCGCCTGAGAAGGTTGAAGTGATTTGCAATTTTAAACTCCCTTCTACCGTGAAAGAATTAAGACGTTTCCTAGGCATGGTAAATTTTTATCGCCCTTTCTTACCTCATGCAGCTCAACATCAGTCAGCCCTTAACAAATATCTTTGTGGTAGTAAAAAGGACGGTTCAAAGAAGGTTGACTGGAATCCGGATTCTGTTAAAGCTTTTGAGAACATTAAGACACAACTTTCTCAAGTAACCCTTTTAGCATTTCCAAATTTAAATGCTGACCTTAGTTTATTTGTTGACGCTTCAGATTCAGCAATCGGTGCAGCATTAAACCAAAAAGTTAACAACAATTGGCAACCTTTAGGATTCTTTTCAACTAAATTAAGTCTCACACAATCTAAATACAGCGCTTATGATGTTGCGGGTTGGTACCTCGAGGACCCGGCTAAGTTCCTCGTCCGGGGGTGTGCGGCTGCGGGAGCTGGCAGGCTAGCATTATGCGGTAGTGTGGGGGGGTTTGCCGAAAGGCCGCGCTGCGCCACCCGGAACGGCCCACCAACAACGAAATTTTCTCCCGCGACGGAACGACAAAAGCGATAAGGGGCGGAAAATGACAGTGCAGGCCGAATCCCTGCTACTGCCTGTGGTTGACTCTGACGGGGGGTTCTGGTCGAAATGAACCCCCCCCTGGCCTATGCCCCAACCACCCTTTGACCTCCCCTTGGCCATTCAAAAATTATGGGGAGGTCCCTTAAAAAAATCAAAATTTACCTTAGATCATCTCAACCGAAACGACAATACCCACGTCGGCTAGAAGAGGGAGGAAAAGGAGGACCCAGAGAACAAAAGTTAAAGTTAAGTAAACATACCTGATATTTTAATTATTTTTCCTTACAATAATTTTACAAATTTTAGGTTACCGGTGGGCGCCTTGCTGCTACTGATGTTGAAGATGATGTCGCGGCCGCTGCTGATGTTGATGCTGCTGAGGCTGGAGACGTCCGACGCTGATGCCGCCGCCCGACACCCTGCCTCTTCATTTGGCCCCGAAGAGGTGTCGGTGTGTCCCTGACGCAACCGGAACCAGGTCAAAAAAAAGGTTGGTATTTGTTTTGTTTTCTTATTGTTTTTTTCCAATTATGGTTGGAATTTAGATATACTTTTAGTTATTTACTTATGTATGGTGTTCACAAATTTGTTTATTCATGTATGAGTGCAGTTTATATGTTCGCTTATGTATATGTTTATATGTTCGCATATGTATATGCTTATATGTTCGCTTATGTATATGTTTTTATGTTCACCTATTTAGTTATATCAATGTTCATTTGGCTATTTAGAAAATTATATAAATGTTCATTTATTTATTGGGGTGGTTATTTGATTTAAAGTCCCTTAACTCATATAACTAGCACTAATTCGATTTATTATGGGTATTAAGGTTACTTTGTCTTTCCTTTTAATTGCACAATTATAAGTTTGTTTAGTCTTTTACTCTTATTCACTGACTATAATTATTATTATTGCTCGTGTCTTTTGGTCTATTTAAATTTCACTTACATTTTCCTATATATAAATTGTTTTATTCCTTTTGTCCTTTTATTTTCAGGTTCACCAGCGTTTTTCTGAACAACCACCTGATAATTCACTCACAGAGGTTTAGAATTACACGGTAATTGTTAATTTGTGCACTAGAAATTTTTATGTCCAATTTGATAAGTTTTCTTTTAAATTTTATTTCTCGGTTCTACACTCCCCTAAGTTCTAGTTTTTCCTGTTCCGAGGCTTGGCCGGGGGGCCTAACGGTGACTTCACGGTAAGTATTCTCTTTCACTCTTACAATAAAACTGTCTTAGTTCTTATCGCTTCTGATTTCTAATTTTAACTGTTCTTTTTTTTTCAGATGCTTTCCCCGGGAATCGTAGTATGCACTTAATGATAAGTTATCTATTTTATTTGTACAATTTACTGTTTTAGGACTTTTAATTCCAGATTATTTCTGGCATTTTCGGCACCCGCGAACCGGCCACTTCACTCGCCCTTTCCAATGTTCGTTTGAGTCTCTTTTCGCGAATCCAAAACTCGAATAATGACTGCGCGACTAATTAAATATTATAATTCGGCGATATAACGAAATCGCAAAACTTTTCCACGATTTGAAGTGAAGCCAAGCGACGCGGTCCTTCCTAAAACCCGAACTCTTCACCGTCTATTTTTTTTCCGACTTTTCGCAGCTGATCCTCGACCTCTGTTCACGTCCAAATCTACCCAACGACTCCCCCAAAAATCCACGCCACGCTCGCGATCTACCGGCCGGCCGTCCGCGTGCCTCCAGCGCGTGCCGTTGCAGATCCCGCTACCATCCACTCACACATCGCCGCGCCAGCCAATCAAGCGCTTACCGCCGATGTGCGAGTCGATGCCAACGGGATCGAGCTACGCTTCTCGCTGTGGCTTCCCCTGGCTCGAGGCAGCTGAGTGCACCGTGCACTTTTGGTGCCGGCTCGAGCTTCTCGTTCGCGTGAATTTTTCTGTGGGACCGGGCTCGAGGTGCACATTTTGCCTCGATCGCCAGGCCCGCGCCGCAATTTTTCTTCGCTTTAACTGTCCCTTGAGCTGCGAGCGCCGAGATTTGGTGCTATTTTTAGCTACAAAACTCTGCGTTCGCAGTCCGAGAGACAGCCCCTTTGCGGTACCCGCCAACGGGCGCCGTACATTTTTTTGCTGAGCTGCCGACGTTAAAATTTTTCGCCAGCCATAGGCGGCGTGAAATAACAATGATGTTTTATGCTTTCCAGGACAGAGAATCGGGGCCAATGTTTGGCCCTGACGGCCTGACCACAACAATGATAGGGAATTATTCGCGGCGTATAAAGGAATCAAACATTTCCGTTATCATTTAGAGGGAAGAACTTTAACCCTATTTACAGAAACAGATCATAAACCGTTAACTTTCGCTTTCAAGCAGAACCCTGATAAAGCTTCTCCGAGACAAGCTCGACATTTAGACTTCATTGGCCAATTCACTACAAACATCAAACATATTTCGGGAAAAGACAACTTAGTGGCAGATACCCTCTCACGCATAGAGGAATTACACCTACCAGCCGCTATTGACTTTGAAGCTATAACTATCGCGCAGGAATCCGATAGCCAGCTCAAAGACTTACTGGAAAATGTTTCCTTAAAATTTTCCAAATTCCCCGTGTTAGGTAGTGACAAGCAAATCTACTGCGAAAATGCAACTTCACATTTTAGGCCCTACATTCCAGATAGTTTCCGTTTTCAAATATTCCGTTTAATTCACGATTTAGCCCATCCTAGCATTAGAACCACTAATAAAATGATCACTTCGAGGTATTTTTGGCCTTCTATTAGTAAAGATATCACTAAATGGAGTCGCTGCTGTTTAGCATGTCAGAAGAATAAAATTTCCCGTCATGTTAAAACCCCTTTCGGCTCATTTCCTATTCCTTCCGAAAGATTCGAAACTATTCATCTCGATATTATTGGTCCTTTCCCTCCTTCAAAAGGTTTTAGATATTGCCTTACGATAATCGATCGTTATTCTCGATGGCCTGAGGCAATTCCATTAACCAATATTTCAGCTGAAACATGCGCTGAAACCCTTTATCGGGAATGGATTTCTCGCTATGGAGTACCCAAAATCATAATAACCGATCAAGGCAGGCAGTTCGAATCAACGCTTTTTAACGAACTTTCAAAATTTTTAGGATTTAAACACAACAGAACTACATCTTATCATCCTCAATCGAATGGTTTTATCGAACGTTGGCATCGAACTTTAAAAGCGGCGATTAGAGCTTACGAACGAGATTCATGGTCCGATGTTTTACCTTCCGTTTTACTTGGTTTGCGAACGACATTTCGGGAAGATTTTATCGCCACCCCTGCCGAACTTTTATATGGCCAGCCCTTAAGACTACCTGGTGATTTTATCCAACATCATCCTAATTCTCAAAATGTTTTGCAAAGCTCTTTTGCAAAGCATCTAAGAAATTTATTCGATAACATTTCCCCTGCCCCGGCCTCCAATCACTCTAAAACTAAATTTTTCAAATTTAAAGATTTAAATACTTGCTCTCACGTTTTGGTTCGAAGCGTTGCATCTAAAGGTTCTTTCGAAAATTGTTATGAGGGACCTTTTCCTGTTGTAGCCAGAGATCAACATTATTATACTTTACAAATTAAGGGTAAAAATAGAAATATTTCCTTAAATCGTTTGAAACCTTGTTTTGTTGCATCCACTGGTAAGGCCGCCGAAGCTTCGATTTCAACGTTGTCACAGGGAGATGTTGATGCCGCCAAAGAAAATTTTGAGTGCAAGGATCAGCCAGCGACTGATCACTCCTTTAATCTAAATAATGAGCCAGTGCCTTTTAGTAACGGAGACACTCAAAATTTTCTCTATACAAAACGAATAAGCTTTTCGATCACATAACGACACTTTTAAAATAAAATCTAAATGACCACCTTTCTATTTATCTTTCTCGTTACACTGGAAGGGGGGTGTTGTGGCGGTTAACGATTAATTTTGAACAATTCCAAATTAATTTATATGTATCTAAAGAACTGTACAAAATGGGGAAAATATTAAAAATCCAAGTAGCTTCAGATCAAAGTAGTTTCAGATCAGAGTAGTTTCAGGAAAAAGTTTAACTTTGTAATAGAAAATTTTTAATAATCAAGTTAGTTCGAGACAGATAGCCAGTCAGTTATTACAAAAAATTAACTAAAGGAAAAGGCTGTAAATAAAAACATAAAATAAAAACCAATTAAAAGAAACTACCGAACAAATTTATTACTAAACCAATAACTAATCGAAAAGGAATCGTTAAACAACTAAATTGTAGCGCAATATCAAATTTACAATTCTGCGCTTTCCTTGAGCAACAACATAATTAAAGGGGATTTTTTCACATCCCCGAAGATTACACCCCAGCATTTGTGTGGTGTCTTGTTGGGTTGAAAACAAGAAAGCCCCAACACCATCATATCCGAGGGAATTTCAGCAACGGATAAAATGTTGAATAGAGGAATAGCTGGCGATGAACTTCCAGCGACACCGAATAGGAGAGATATGTAACCGCGAGGAAAGGTAGCTTTACCGACCCACCCCATGAGAAGCCAGCAACCGACGACGACGGGAGGGAACTCCCGGTCAGGTGGCTGGCCCACCAAAAAGCCAACACCTGCAGTTCCGGGGAGTCCTCCCGACGTTCCCGGATGCCAGTCCCGCAGAGTGGGCAAGCAAAGCCCCTCCCGACTTGTTTCCCTCGAGGTAGAGAGATCCCCGAAACCCCGAGTAGGCTTGCTGGCTGACGAAGCCAACATCCTCAATTCTCAAGAGGTTCCGGGTCACCCTCAACCCCGAGGGTTGCAGGCCGGGCCTCTTGATTAAGAAGGTGGGAGAAAAATAGCAAAAAAAAAAAAAATTTTAAGGGATGGGCATTGGATGGGATAGGATTAGGGATAAGGAACTCTAACTAGGATGGGAGAAAGGGGGGTTCACAAGGGTGTGTCCACCGCATAGGCTAGCAGAGGCGGCTGCTGGGCACACGCACGCTACCAGTTAGGCTGGTCGGATACCTTCTTAGGGCTACCGAAAAAACGTTGGATAGAAGGAGAAGCTCCATTACGGATTGCCGCGGTGGAGTTTCCCAATTTATAACGGAATAAAAAAAAATTTTTTTGAATTGATAATTAATTTACAGGATATATTGGTATAGGAGGTCACGGTTTGATATCCTTGGCATGGAAAGTGCCAATTAACTTGCCTTGAAGGGTTTCCATCTCATACAGTGAATTACCTTTTCTAGCTCTAACTCGGCATTTGACGAACTTCTTTCCAAGTTTGGCGTTGAAGCCTTTCCCGAAATTACTCAACTGGAAGTTTCTTCTGAATACTTCTTGTCCTACCTTGAACTCTACAGGTTTAGATCGAAGATTGTACTGCTTGGCGCCTCTGTCAAAAGCCTTGTCCAAATTATCTTGTACCTGTGCACGAATTAGTCGAAGTTTGTCGGATGTATCCACATCAATAGGTTCATTCACCCCTGATAGTTGTCGTAATAAAGCATAGGCAGAGCCATGCTCAATCATATTATTACCGAACAAAATTTTATAAGGAGAGAATTTTGTGGCTTGGTGAACCGAACTACGTAATGAACTAGCAATACAACTCAATTTCTCATCCCATTTGGTGTGCTCATCTTTTAGGTAGGCTCGAATGCCGGACAATATAGATTGATTCACACGCTCTGAGGCGTTGGCTTGAGGCGAGTATACTGCAGTGCGAAAATGATGCACGCCGTATCTTTTCAAAAGATTCTGAAACTGAGCCGAACGAAATTGTGTCCCATTGTCAGTCACCACTGTTTCAGGGACTCCAAAGTGATGGAAAATTTTTTCTTCGACATAAGTGCAAATGTTAGAGGTACTGGCTTTTCGAAGAGGTTCAAGTAAAGGGTATTTAGAAAAGTTATCTAAAGCGATCAATATACAGACTTTTCCTTTCTTTGTTCTAGGATAAGGACCCAGGAGATCGAGATAAACTCGTTGCCAAGGTCGTTCGGTCTTAACTTGTGTGCCCATGGGTGGTCTTAAGGTGGTGTTAGATGGTTTCACCTCTTTACAAATGTCGCAAGACAGTATGTACTCACGTGTCTCAACTTTCATACCTGGCCAATAGAAATGTCTGCGAAGTCTTGCTCAGGTTTTACCAATTCCGCCGTGAGCTGCTAAAGGTGGATCATGAGCTCCAGATATAACGTCTCTAGTTAATGCACTAGGCACCCATAACTTCCACGCCTCTTCTTCTTGAACGGGATCACCTGACCGTGGTTGGGTTCGTATGTAAACATATTCATCACGAACTATTAAATCAGGGAAACGATCTTTATTTTTCTCAATCCGTTCTTTAAGTTCGGTATATTCAGAAGATTGGAAGTGTGGTGAGTCAAGATCAATTTCAGGACCAGGGTCTTCTAAAGAGCTAGCATTTATTTGGTCACAGTGAATTCGTGACAAGGCGTCTGGCACAACATTCAGTGTTCCTTTACGGTGTTCGATGCTGAAGTTGAAACCTTGTAATTTTAGGCTCCACCGGGCCAGACGACCACTAAGGTCTTTTTGATTCATGAGCCACTGCAGGCTAGCGTGATCAGTTATGATCTTAAAGGGCATTAATTCGACATAAGCACGGAATTTTTTCAGACTTATTATGGCCGCAAGACATTCTAATTCAGTTACTGCATAATTTCTCTGAGCAGAGTTAAGCTTCTGAGAAACGTATGCGATTGGTTTTTCTTTTCCTTCGTCGTCGAATTGTTAAAGCACGCCTCCGACACCTTGACTACTCGCGTCGCACTGAATAATGAAAGGTTTGTTAAAATCAGGACTCGACAATAATGGAGCGGTGGTAAGTAGTTTCTTTAGTTCTTCGAAAGCAACCTGAGCTTCGTCAGTCCACGTATATTTGTTTGATTTCTTCAACGTGTCTGTAATTGGAGCACTCAGATCAGCGTAATTTGGAATGAACTTTCGATACCAACCGGCCATGCCTAGAAAACGTCGAGCCTGTTTAAGCGTTTTAGGCGACGGGTAATTTATTATTGCTGCGATTTTGTCTGGGTCTGTCTTGATGCCCCCTTCTCCGACTATATACCCCAAATACTTAGTCTCTTTCAAACAAAATTTGCTTTTCTCGACATTTATTGGCAGGCCTGCCTTTTTGAGACAACTGGCCACTTGAGATAAAAGTTCTAAGTGGGTATCAAAATCTTCGAACAGTACTAAGAGGTCATCAAGATACACCAAGACATTTTCGCGAAGGTTATAAGGTATCACTTTATCCATAAGTCTGCACATGGTTTGTGGAGCGTTGCAAAGTCCGAATGGCATCACTGTGAAGTGGTAGAGGGGATGGCCAGGCACCGTAAAAGCGGTCTTCTCACGGGAGCGTTCCTCCAGTGGTATTTGCCAGAAAGCGTCTTTCAAGTCCAGGCTGGTTATAAATTTAGCCGACGGAATGCGACTCAGGATGCCATCAATGTGTGGCAAAGGATAAGCATCCTTTTTGGTCACTGAGTTCACTTTCCGGGCGTCGAAACACAGCCTGACCTTTCCAGGCTTTCGCACGAGTACCACTGGGAAGCTCCATGGGCTCTGGCTTTCCTCTATCACTCCAAGCGAGCGCATTCGGCTCAGCTCGGCATCCAGCAATTTCTGGACAGCTGGTGATACAGGATAAAAGCGTTGTTTAATCGGGGCGGCTTCACCGACATCAATCACATGTTCAAGAAGATTAGTTTTTCCTAAACCCAGGGTAGCAAAAGATGGAAAAAGAGATTTAACGTATTCTAGGCTGCGTTGTTCAGCAGGTGGAAGGATATGTTGTTGGGAATCAATCGACTCCGCGATCGGGGCATCCAACGAGGCCAACGACCCTAAGACATCCGGCGCTAAACCAAAAGTCTTCCAGAAATCGACTCCCAAATATAAAGGTTGTGTCAGACTGGGAACAAGATAAAAACGGAGTGACTTGCTTTGGCCACGAAAAGTAACATCTAGGTCAGCATGACCGTGTACTTCGGGCTTGGCCCCGTTGGCTACCTCGATCGTGGATCGATATTTTGCCCAATTGATTTTTTTGTCGGACAACAATTTCTCCGATCCTTGACCAAGTACGCTCACACTGGCTCCAGTGTCTAGTAAGCCAGTCAATTTAGTTCCCAGGATCTGAACTTCGGCATAAGGTCTTACATCCTTTTGCACTGACACGAATGCAGTGGCTAATTTACGTCGGTTCGAAATAACGGCTCGCCAAAAGGCACGTATACGTGCTGACGAGCGTTTAGATTTGGTACTTTGTCGTACCCGGGTTTCGGAATATTTTGAAGGCGTAAGAGTCGACATGAAAATTCTCTCCCGAGCAGCTCGATACTCTTTTAACCGCTGATGGAATGGTTTACGAGGGTAAACAAGAGGAACGGTATTCTGAATTTTAGCAGGCTGTTCAGGCCTCGCTAAAATCGTAACTGCTCGACAGGGAGTAATACATGGCGTCTCATCTTCAAACTCTGACTCGAGAACATCTTCTATCGTAACAACATCTACGACATTTGATTTAGGTGGCAAGGACACATCAGGTAAAGTAGGTTTTTCCGACAAGGTAAGTAACTCATCTGGACGAGAGGTAACCTCAGGGCTTCGGATTACGGTTGCGGATGGGATGGAAGAGTCTCGCCCGCCTCCGCAGCTGACAGGATCGCTCGTTGAGGTCGAGAACTGGTGTTGTTGCTCTCGACCCGAGACTTGTTTTTTTGTGAACAGTTGGGGCAGCGAGGTTTGACTGTCCCCTTCCTACTGCAACCGTAACAGAAGAAGCCCGTTGGCTCCTTGTCACAGTCGTTATAATAATGCCCTTCGGCATCGCAATTCCAACATTTGGGTTTTTGGGGCTGGTATCTCGCCACTGCCCCTACAGCGTCAACATAGGGTTCGATAGCGTCTACAGGCTCTGTACACCAAGGCATAATTTCTTCAACCCGTGCACGAGGTTGAGCAGACGACGGCAACATAGCTCTGGATCGTTCTTTCGTAGCTTGGATCTCCGTTACTAATGCCCTCAACTGACCGATAGTGTCTGTACGGTGCAGACCTAATTTATCTTGAATATCAGGGAGTAATCCCGTTCGTACTCTCTGCACAAACTCCGGTTCGGGCATTGGGAATTTAAGTTGATTACGGAGATTAACCAAAGCTTGGTAATACATTGCAAAAGTTTCGCCGGGTTGCTGTCTTCTGCCCAGCATCTGCCGGTGAATGTCCACGTCAAGGGTTAGACCCCCCCAATCAGCTCTTAGGGCAATCTTGATTTGCTGCCAGGTAGGAGTAGGCGTACCCCGTAAAAATGTCCAGTACCAATTGACGAGCGAGTCGCTCAGCAATTGGTGAAAATTTCGGACTAAGAGCGAAAAATCACTCCGAAGAGTGTTGTGGGTCAAGGTTTCAGCCCGGAAGAGAAATTCTTCCAAACTTAGTTTTTTGTTATCACCGTCGTATTGCAGCTTCCAATTGCGAATTGGGCTACTGCAACGTCTGTGATTTGAATGTGACCCGTGAGGCTCAACCACCGGTGGGGGTGGTATGGGGTAAAGCGGAGGTGGTATATCTACCCTGCCTAGAGGTGGAGCTGGTTGGGTGGTCGAGGGGACCGAGGGGGTGAAGCTTGGCCTAGGCGTTTCCCTAGAGAACTCTTCACGCAGTTCTTTCATGCCTTTAGCCACCTCTTCTTTAACGATCCCGGAAATTTGATGTTTGAGCCCCTCAAGCAATAGGTTTGTGGAGACCCACCCTGAGTCCTCAGGGGCAAGTTTGGGGTCAAGCGATTTTTTCCCTTTTGGGGCCTGTTGCGTCACGGTTGTGCGTTCGGCTACGCGGCTCAGGCTCGACCGTTTCGATCTCGGTGTTACGCAGTCGTTCGACGGGTGGCGCCTCGGCCCTCGGCGTGTCTTCGTTCGCGCCTTCCAACCCTTCAGGCAGAAATAATTGTCGCGCCGATAGGCGTGTGTTATACGGATTTCTCGCCATGTTTTTTTTTTTTTTTTTTTTTTGTTTTTAAACGCGTGAACCGGACGATAACGGAAGGAATGAATTTGATAATTCCGGAAATAAACGGGAATTTCGTATTATTCGGAGCGAGACGCAAACCGCGATTCGATGCTCAGGCAGTATTTAGGTTCTCGGCCCGAAATAGAATTTTTATCGCACAACAAACCGAAATGCCAGTGTCAAGGGATTACAATATTTCTTTACAATTGTAATTACAAAAAAATTTTCTCAACTGTTATATCAAAAAAAAATTGGATTAAATATTGTTAGATACAGTAGATTGACAGCCTTGTTTTTTTTTTTCTCTGAGTTGTCCTATGGTCGGTTCGAGCATAATTTCATTTAATTATGGATTTAGGTGTTTAAATTCTTCTCTCGTATGTATTTAGGTAATTATCTTATTTTTATGTATTTTTACTTTCACACAGCTGGCCCGGCTTCACTTCGGTTTTTTCTTATGGTCCACCAAGTCTCTTATTTACAGCTAATTACTTCTCTTAATTTAGTCCACCTCTTTTTTTTTTCTTGTCCTTTTAAGTTCGGCACTTAACAAAATAACGTAACGGTAAGTTATCTAATTTAGTGGTACAATTTACTGTTTTAGGACTTTTAATTCCAGGTTATTTCTGTCATTTTCGGCACCCGCGAACCGGCCACTTCACTCGCCCTTTCCAATGTTCGTTTGAGTCTCTTTTCGCGAATCCAAAACTCGAATAATGACTGCGCGACTAACTAAATATTATAATTCGGCGATATAACGAAATAACAAAACTTTTCCACGATCTGAAGTGAAGCCAAGCGACGCGGTCCTTCTCAAAACCCGAACTTTTTTTCGTTTTCCTTTTCTTTTTCTAAAGTTTTTCCACCGATTTTTCTGACCTAATTCTCGTCTCCTTTTCACAACCTTTTCACCAACTTGACTTCCTAATTTCAGATTTCTATCCCGGACTCTACTTTTTCAAAAATTTTTCCGCCGACCTTTTTTCTTTATTCTTTTCTGGGCCACGACTTTCCTTTCCCAATCTCTAGAACCGACTCCTCGAAAAACCCGACGCCACGCTAGATCTCCGCCGGCCGCCCGTCCACCTGACTCCAGCGCGTGCCGTTGCCGATCCCGCTGCCATCCACTCACACATCGCCGCGCCAGGCAATCAAGCGCTTACCGCCGATGTGCGAGTCGATGCCAACGGGATCGAGCTACGCTTCTCGCTGTGGCTGGGGCCTGGCTCGAGGCAACTGGGTGCACCGTGCACTTTTGGTGCCGGCTCGAGCTTCTCGTTCGCGTGAATTTTTCTGTGGGACCGGGCTCGAGGTGCACATTTTGCCTCGATCGCCAGGCCCGCGCCGCAATTTTTCTTCGCTTCAACTGTCCCTCGAGCTGCGAGCGCTGAGCTTTGGTGCTATTTTTAGCTACAAAACTCTGCGTTCGCAGTCCGAGAGACAGCCCTCTTTCGGTACCCGCCAACGGCGCCGCAAATTTTTGGCTGAGCCGCCGAAGTCAGAATTTTTCGCTTGCCATAGGCGGCGTGCAAATGAATAAGATGTTTTATGCTTTTCAGCGGGGACTTATGGGGACCAATATGTTGGTCCTGACCACAACAGACGCCACCCCTTCTCGGGGATGAAAAGCTTTTTATTAAAAATAAGTATGGGAATGGATAGAATGACTAATTCTAAGCAACTTTTGTTATATAAAGTTTTTACTGAAAGTCAATACTTTTCTACTTATTCGAGAGTGGAAACGTCAATTTTTCAACAAAAAAACCCCGTTTTCAGACGGTTTTTCATGAATAACTCTGAAATAAGTATTTTATGAAAACAATCATTCAGAGTAAAAATGTAGCTTATAAAAAAACAAAAAAAATACTGGGTTTAAAATATCACTAGACCCAACACTAACGGAGTAATAGCTTGTTAAAGGTTGGTTCTTCTACGTCAAACGCCAAAATCGAAAGTTTCAACGTGAAATATCCAAAAAACAATGCATTTTTCGGGGAAAACTCATAGAACGTTTTTTGAAGTGCTTGAAAAAACCTTAATTTTTTTTTTATGGAAGTTCCTAGTATAAAAATTAAGCGAGTTATGACAAAAACAAAATTGGTCCCTATTTTTTTGGCGCCAAAAAAATGTGAAAATCACCCCCTAATTACCACCCCAATTGAAAATGATCGTTACCACTTTACAATTTACTTCATTTATGTACTTGTAATATGCCCTATAAGTTTGACCGGTTTAAAGTGCTTAGTTTTGAAAAACTTTGAGCTTGAAGTGAATAGAGCTTTTGCGCAAGTTTGCAAAAAATTGCCTTTCTTTAAAAATAATTCAAAAACTATGACAGATACGCAAAATTTGGATGAGTTAAAAATTGTAGGCTTTTTTTCCTAAAAATTTTGTTTTGTTTTCTTTTTCTGTACGATAAAATTGAGTAAGATATGGTCGTTCCAAGTTTGCATATGTTCGCAACTAGTAACGTTTTCAAGCTGTTTCAGCTCAAAGTTTTTCAAAACTAAATTGTAAAGTGGTAACGATCATTTTCAATTGGGGTGGTAATTAGGGGTGATTTTCACATTTTTTTGCCGCCAAAAAAATAGGGACCAATTTTGTTTTGTTGCGGGTTGGTGCCTCGAGGACCCGGCTAAAGTACCTCATCCGGGGGTATGCGGCTGCGGAAGCTGGCATGGCTAGCATCGCGTTAGCGAGTGGGGGGGGGGGGGGGGGGGGGTTGCCTAAATGCCGTTCTTCGCCACCGGAACGGCCCACCAACAACGAAATTTCTCCCGCGGCGGAACGAAAAATCGCAAGGGGCGGAAAGGGACAGTGCAGGCCGAATCCCTGCAACTGCCTGTGATTGACTCTGACGGGGGGTTCTGATCGAAATGAACTCCCTCTGGCCTATGCCCCAACCACACTTTGACCTCCCCTTGGCCAATGAAAAATTATGGGGAGGTCCCTTAAAAAAAATTTTTAGATCACATCACCAAGTTAATAACATTACCCACGCTGACTTCGAGAGGAGAGGGGATCCAGAGAAATACAAAAATTTTAAGGTGAGTTTGACATACCTGCTATTTTTATTATTACATTTTTTCTACCCAATACTTTACAATTTTACTGCCGTTGGGCGCCTTGCTGCTGCAGATGAAGATGCTGACGACGAAGATGCGGCTGAAGAGCTGCTGCTGCTGCTAACGCCGCCGGCACCCTGCCTCTTCATGTGTGGCCCCGTTGTGGTGTCGGTGTGCCCAGGATACTCTCCAACAGGTCATTAGGTAAGTATGTGTTTATTGGCCTATTTAATTCTTTATGTAACTATGGTTAAGTTGTTGAAGTTTTATGTTTTATATAGCTATTTACACGGTGTGTTATTTTTGTTTTTTTTTTTAGTTTCGTTTATTTAAATATACGTTTAGTTATTCATTTATTTAATTATTTATTGTCTTATTTATGTAATTGTAGATCTATGTATTTAGTTCATTCACTGGATGGTCTTGTTTAATTACTCATAGATTTATGTAGTTATTTTACTCACTGGCTTGTCGGTTGTATTTATTTGCTCATAGTCTTATTTAGTTAAATATATATTCAATTATTTATTCAATCACTTAGGTCTAGTCTTATTTATTCAAGTAGATGTCTATGTATTTACTCAGTCACTTAGTTTTAGTCACCTTATTTAAGTATATATATTTAATTTGGAATTCAGTCACTTAGTTCTAGTCGCCTTATTTACATATATTTTTAATTATAAATTCAGTCACTTAGTTCTAACCTTATTTGTTTGAGTATATTTTTATTCACTTATTCCTTCACTTATACATACTTTAAGTGTATCAGTTTATTAATGTACTTCCCGTTTCCTTTATTTACAGGTTTACACAAATTTTCTTTTGTTAAACGGTCTAACGGTAAGATATTGTTACAAAATTTGCCTTCGTTATAATTCACACTTGGTTTTTGAAGCGGGCGAATATGGGGGCCGGTGTTCGGTCCGCGCAAGTGTGGGCGTCTGTGGCAGGGGCACTGGTCTTCAGCCACACTGAAGAGATCTGGCCAGTGCCCCGGATCGAAACGCCGACCACTTTTTTTGGTTGCTCGTCTGTCACGGCAGACGAGCCCTGTATTCGCAACAATATAAGTGTCAGTCCGTCCCCATATCCCCATAACCCCGGTGAATTATAACGAGGGCAAACCTTGCAAATTTGTCCGCCAGCCGCTCGGCGGGCAAAATTGGAACAATAGTTAAATATGTACTTCTAAAATGTTGGTACTTCAGCCAGATTAGGAAGAATTACTAAAATATGTGGTGGTGGTATAGAACCGTTCAAAACTCATTTTGTATTTATACGTTTTCATTGTTAAGTGTTAAATAAATAAAAAAATAACGCTATCAATTTTTTTTTGGCTATTTCATCATTACCTTATTGGAAAACATTAAAGCTACAAACCATATGCTGATTATCTATTCATTATAGAAATGATCTCTACCACACATGTAAATGTTCAATATTAATTTATTGGGAATTAGTCAATCATTCCAATTTATTTTACTTTGAAAAATTTGGTCGCCATATTTAGTTCATTATCTTGATGATTTTTACATTTTGAAAGAGCATTCGCAATCAGCATCTCCAAAAACTCGAAATACCAATATGCATGGTAATCTTAATTTTATGTCTATAAAAATAGTCTCTATGTTAAAATGAAGAATGTAGGACAGTGCTGTCGGAAATTTTAGGACCAAACGTTAATTTTGGGCATATATTCTATTCCCACGCCCATAACTTGTCGGTAAGGAGAAGAGGGATGGTGACAACTGGTATATATGAAATCGTTGTGTGTCCTTAATTATTTCATAAATTTTTTTTTAAATTCATGTACCTACTAATTGTAACAAAAATCGTAAAAAACTCAATACAATAGTGTTTAAAATTATAGGACCAATTCTCTCAGCCCTTAATATGATGTCTTTGGCCTTTATATACAGGGTGTTTTGCTAAGGTCTGAACAGGGGTCTGCCAATCGATTCTAAATGGACTCCTGATCAACGTTTGTTCGGACACCCCACCCCCTTAAAACCGGTCCTTCCCCCCAAAATCGCGATTGAAAATTTGGAGGGAGTCAACCTAGAAAATGCTTCATAAGTCGGATGAGTTAATGTAAAACAACTTGCGGATGGTTCGACTGACAGAACGCGTCTGGCTTTATTGCAGTGAGTCAGTACAAAATCAATACGAGAGTGCGAGTGTTGCCACCTCGTGACATCCTCCCTTCTTTGAATTTTGAAAACATTTGACATTTGAATTTTTGAATTTGAACATTTGAATTTTTTGAATTTGAACATTTGAATTTTTGAATTTTTTGAATTTGAACATTTGAATTTTTTGAATTTTTTGAATTTGAACATTTGAATATTTACAAAAACACTTTGGGGTTAATAATGCTTTATTCGCACTACACTTTTCCTTAATATTTTCCTTAAACTATCGTCTTTACTATTGTCTGTAAATTGTCTTCACGCAGCTGTTCCCGACGTAGGAAAGTCACTCGATGGATTTTCAGCTTCCTCAGATTCTCGCGCACCAGGCTGGAAGAAATCGACTGCTCACGTTGAGCACCAAACTGGAAGTGAGCTCTCGGCGTTTCGCAGGATCAGGACCTGCTTGCGCCGAGAGCGCCGCGCCTGTGTTGGTGGCGATGAGGCTGCCACATTGCGCTTGCGCCGAGAGCGCTGCGCCTGTGTTGGTGGTGGTGATGGAGGCGCCACAGCTACTCCCTCCCCAATGACCTTCGCGGATTGCGAAGGGAATGAAAAACTGACCCTCTTAGAGGCGGTGGGACTGGACTGGCGCCGCTGAGAGGACGGTGAAAGTCCCAATGGAGACCGGTCCAAGGGCGGTGGGAGCTGAGGCTGTGAAGACTGCGGAGGTGGCAGCTGAGGCTGTGAAGACCGCGGCGGTTGCGGCGGTGGCAGCTGGTCCGCCGGCGCGAGGTAAGCTGACTTTAGATGAACCGTCGAAAGGGCCTTGGGGAAACCATTAACGTCTATGACGTAGGTGCGATCGTCAACCCTTTTGATGACACGATGAGGGCCGGTGTAGGGTGGCTCCAAGGGCCCACGGATAGCGTCGACCTGGCGGAAGACGAACTCGCACGTTTGTAAGTCCCTGAAGACGAAAGGGCGGTGTTCGACGTGTCTGGCGGCCGGTACCGGGCGTATGGCCCTTATAGAGGATTTAACTCCATATAAACCTTTGATTTATTTATTTTATTTATTTCTTTTTATTTAATTAAATTAATTCAACAAATTAGGTTTTTTTATTATTTAATAATATCTTTAAATGCTTTTTAGTTCTTATTTGATATCCAGACAGAGAAAATTACAATATATTTCTTCTTTTTAAAAACAATATCAATAGCATAGCTACTACGATTATTTTTTTAAAAGCCTCTTTAATTAAACAAATACTTTTAATTTACAAGTTGAATTACAACTACTGTTTACGATGGCTCTTTTGCCTATCGCTCGAAGCGGAAGCTGTGATAGAACGTGAACGCCGTCGATCACTCGCTAGTGCCTCTAGTTGCTGTTGATCCAATGTCTCTGCTGGGGACTCGGGATGATGTGTTGCCGATGATGCGAAGACTGGAACTTTGTTAGAGCAGCTATGTGAGCTGTGACTCTATGATGAGGATTCAAAAGGAAGTAGCTAAAAAGCTTAACTCCTGTGAACCGAGAAGGGAGTAGCTAAAGAGCTCAACTCCTGTGAATCTAGAAGGGAGTAGCTAAAGAGCTCAACTCCCGTGTTATACAGACAAGACGTATTTCCAGATTGATTCGTTTATTCAACGCAATATAGTATTTATAGCGAATTGCATGTAAACAACTAATTACTTAATATCTAAATTACTTAATTCGGAAGCGTAAAGTCTTTCCCGGTGCAAAGTCAGCTGTGCGCATTTCAATTGCGGCGGGCTTTCGTAAGTACGCAATGGTGCCAGCCAAAGTGCTGGCGAAGCGCACTCGAAAACTGGGTGACCGAGCTGTTGGCGCGGCCTGCCCGTGACACGATTGAAACTGCCTGCGCATGGGAAAGCTTTTCGCTGTACATATTGCTCTACCTAATTGATGTTTGTTTACATCTGATAAATTTATATTCTTATGAACTAAGTGAGGCGTCGAGTCTGAACATTCTCCCCTCCGTTGGACTGCTGTGCTGTTCAACCCTCTTCTTCGATGTTGATCATAAAGGCAGGTGCAGATCGGGTCGGTTGGCGAGGTGCTGGTGTTGGCTTGTTCAGCGTGTCAAGAGTGCGTTTGCGTCTCATTCGTTGACACAAGATGCCCGCGATGATGACTGCTCCTATGAAGAGAGCCAGATAGCCTAAAATGAACTGGTGGACATCGACTGCGTGGATCGTCTTCGGAAGCTGCTGTTTTTCCTTTAGTTTCAAGACTTCTTCATGCAGCGCCTTTAATTCTCCTTTGTGCTGTTTCAATTCTATGGGAGAATATCCTATTGGAGTAGCCTTTCGTTGTGCCGCTATGATGTCCGACAGATTGGTGGATGGGGTGAAAGATGTCCTCTGAACGCTTGGGTACACATTGTGTGATTGTATTGTGATTAGATCTTGTTTGATCACACAATTGGCTTGAATTTTTAGAATGCCAGCACCCTTTATCGTCTCTTGAAATGACTCTGGTCCGCAAACAATAGTGATCACGGATTGCTCCTTCATTGAGTAGATCCACTGATTGGGGTTATACAGTTGAATCCACCGAGGTGAGTCAAGGACGACCATAGTCTGGCAATTAGTGGGTGCTAGCCTGCTCATATAACTCATTTCGCAGGCGGCTGTGTTGGAGCCCTTTCGGTACATATGATGCCTCTGTTTACAGATGTGATAGCCCATGTCGAGACTCGTACAAGTTGTTACTTCCTGTTGGCTGAGTGGATAGTACTGATCTCGGTGCAAGTTGACTACCAGGAATTCCGTGCTAGGCTTGATGGACATGAAAGTCTCGTTGATTGCCACTGGAACCGCTATTACGTGGAACATTTCAAATTCTTCGAGGGCGAACAGTGGTAATTTGAGCCTGAATATGACGTAGTTTGATGTAGCACGCCCTTGTACCGTCATTAAACTGTAAAGCCTTATCAGGTTTTCTTGATATTCTGGTATTCTGAGGGTTGATGGTAGATGACCTTTAATTGTAGCCAGTGCATCCTTCATCTGTACTGGAGACACTAACTGAGGGTTGATCTTTCCGTGATGAGTGTCGGTTAGGACATCAATAATAGCAGCTTGCTGACGTCCGAAGTTTGATGACATTAATGTGATTTGTATGGCTGTTGTTGCAAACATTTGAGCTACCTTCTGTTGGTGGAACTCTTCACTGATATTAATGGCTAGGTTGCTGAGTCTTTGTAGGTGTGAGTCCACTTCCTTAAATCGAACTTGCAGGCTCTCTTCGTCATCTTTTAGTATGTTGATCGTTGAGTCGATGATTGACGTTTGATTTTTTATTAACGTTAATAGATGATGCTCATTGTTTTTCATGTTGTCGATCGTTACAGCCATTTTATCTGCGTACTCTGAGTCAAGTACCCCGAATAGTGATCCTGCTATATTTCCGATGATGTTCAGCGGAGCTCGAGGCACTCTCTTCTTAGAATTTGCCGATAATAGTTCATTTTTGTCACTGAGATCTTCCCGCAGTGCAGCGAACTGTCTCGTGAGAGGTGAACAATATGTTTTGTCTGTTGCCAGCTCACACAGATCATATAGCTTGCCAATGCCTTGCTTAATGGCCTGGTATTCTTTCCAGTAGCCCTTCATGTTGTAGTATACCACCAGGTTCCATTCATTAGAGATGAGATGAGTGGGCCCCATGTTCTCGAAATAAATTCCAGGCTGTGTCTCGAAAGGTGTTATTTCTACTGGCGGACTTCCGATCACAGGCATTATTAAACATGTAAATAATAATGCACTTAATGCTGAGCCTGCGGTTGATCTTGTTCGTTTCTGAGGAACTGGGTCTGAGTGTGAGCTGTCGTCATTTCTCTCATGTGGCCCTTGATGATCCTTCCTGAGCTTGATTTTTAGGTTGCTCTTGGACATTATCTACTGGTAACGGAGCTAACCTATGTATTGGTCTCCGCAAGATTCCTGTGGTGGTTTTGACATCAGCAACGCGTACCAAATCATCATCACCTTTGATGGTATGTGTGATTCTTCCGAGTTGCCACTTTAATGGTGGCAAGTTATCTTCCTTTATTAAGACCATCATACCCGGATATACATTTCTGCATGGCTGTTTCCACTTATGTCTATATTGTAACTCGCACAGATACTCCTTGGACCACCGCCTCCAAAATTCGTTTTTTATTTGTGACACTAGTTTCCATCGTTGAGCCAGTCCCTTTTCCCCGGTTGGAGCATGAGGATCGGCTATGGCAGTCAGAGGCTCTCCGACTAGGAAGTGTCCTGGAGTTAGCGCTGTCATATCATTTGGGTCTGACGATAACGGTGTAAGTGGTCTGGAGTTTAGAATAGCTTCAATTTCGCTAGTTGTGGTAGTCAACTCCTCATAGGTCAGTGAAGCAGATGCTAAGGATTTATGTAGCAAGGTCTTCGCTGATTTTACTGCAGCTTCCCACAGTCCTCCAAAATGAGGCGAACGAGGTGGAATAAAATGAAATTCTATGCCTTTTGTGTTGCACAGAGAAGAAATTTTCTCTTGAGACTTGTTGGAGTGTATTATTTCTTGGAGCTCGTTTAGCTGATTCTTGGCTCCCACGAAATTTGTGGCATTGTCACAGTATAGGTCCTTGCAGTGTCCTCGTCTCGCTATGAAACGTTTTAGAGCGCCGAGAAAACCGTCTGTTGATAAATCACTGACTACCTCGAGATGAGTTGCCTTAGTCGCAAAACAGCAGAAAACAGCGATGTAAGTTTTTTGTGGGCGCTTTCCTCTTAGTTTATAATGCGTCCAGATAGGCACGCAAAAATCAACTCCAGATTTTATAAATGGTCTGGCAGGCTGAACGCGTGCGGAAGGAAGATCCCCCATAAGCTGTGTCATTAGCTTGGGCTTTACTTTGTTACAGCGAATGCAGTTCTGTACAATTGCTCGTGCGATTATTTTGCCTTTAATGGGCCAGAATCGTTGACGGGTGATCGCTAGCAATGTCTGTGCACCCACGTGTAAATTTTGTAGATGTATATCGGTCATTAGTAATTTTGTCAGCTGATGACCATATGGCAATAGCCTTGGATGCTTGGCATCATATTGCAGGTTTGACTTTTCCAGTCTGCCTCCCACTCTTATGAGCCCTTGTTCATCCAAGAAGGGGCACAGACTGCTTATGGAGCTTTTGTTCTCTACCCTCCCTGCTTGTTGAAGCTGATTGAGGTCCTCCAAGAATCCTTCCTTCTGTACATGCTTCAAAATTGCAGTAAGTGCAGCCTCTAGCTCCTTTGCCTTCAGAGTTGAGCTACTTCGTTCGTCTCGATTTTTTGGCTTTGAGTTGTGGATGAAACGTTGTACATATGCCATAATTCGTTGCAATTTTTTGAAACCACATTTTATGATTGACTAGCTCCTTGGCCAATAAGCCACGTGATACCAGATCAGCCGGGTTCTCATTCGACTTTACATGTCGCCATTGTTCTGGTTTGGACGTTCTTTGTATGCTGGCTACCCTGTTTGCTACGAAGGTATGATAAGATGATGATTCAGAATTTATCCAGCCGAGAACGATTTCTGAATCTGTCCAGAAGTGGGACTGCACATCCGGTAATCTTAAAACCTTCATCACGCGTTGGCCCAGTCGCGCGCCTAATTTTGCGGCACATAATTCAAGCCGAGGCAGTGTCACAGTTTTTCTAGGTGCAACTCTTGACTTTGCACATAGTAGCCATACAATCACAGTGCCGTCTTGGTCTATTGTTCTGGCGTAGATTGCCGCACCGTAAGCGCTTTCGGAAGCGTCAGAGAACGCATGTATCTGCACTGTCTTGGGGAGCTGACTTGAAAGTACGTGCCTTGGAACCTTGACATTGTTGAGGTCCTTGAGTCCTTCCCTAAATGCAAGCCATTTTGTATGCATTTCCATTGGTAAAGCAGCATCCCAGTCTAGTTTTAGGGACCAGAGATCTCGCATGAATAATTTTGCGGTGACCGTGACTGGATTCACTAGACCAAGGGGGTCGAAGATATGAGCTATATCTGACAATACTGCTCGCTTCGTGACTTTGTGCGAGTCTTTCCAAATTGTACGTATGCAGAAGATGTCGGACTTCGGAAGCCATGACATTCCAAGCGTCTTTATGCAGCCTTCGTTTTCTTCGTTGATATCCAACTGCATTTCTACGTCGCTGAGGGGGATTCCTTGCAATAGTTGGGCGTGATTTGCACACCATTTCCTGAGATGGAATCCTCCGGACTTGAGAAGATCTTTCAGTTGCTTCTGTATCTCCTTTGCCTCCGCAAGACTACTGGAGCCGGTCATTACGTCATCGACGTAAAAGTCTCTTTTGAGAACTTCTGCGCCCAGCGGAAATTTGTCCTCTTTACTACTGGCTAGCGAGCACAATGATTGTGTTGCCAAAAACGGTGCCGCAGTTGTTCCATATGTTACGGTTCGCAGTTTGTAATATTCTAGAGGTCCATGTTGACTTTCTCGCCATATGATCAGTTGATACTTCTGACCTTCCTCATGCACCAGCACTTGCCGGTACATTTTCTCTATGTCGGCAGTGAATACATACTTCGGAATTCTGAATCGTAGCAAAATCGAGAATAGCTCCTCTTGAACGGTGGGTCCTTTATGAAGAATGTCGTTCAGCGAAATGTTTGTAGAGGTTTTAGCTGAAGCATCAAACACTACCCGAAGCTTGGTGGTACTACTGTCAGGTTTGATGACGCAGTGATGTGGAAGGAAGTAGTGTGGCTTCGTGACTTCAGCCGGGCTCACCTTCCGCATGTGCCCCAGTCTTAAGTACTCTCGCATGAATTCTACGTATTGGACTTTGATTTCTGGGTGTTTGATAAGCTTTCTCTCAAGGGAAAAAAATCGTTTGAGCGCGATGTCTCTTGATTCCCCTAGCAAGCCTGGTTCTCGAGAAAATGGTAGTTTGACTATGAATCTTCCTCCTACATCTCTTCTCACGTTTTGATTGTAGTCAGTAAGACATTTTTGTTCTGGACTCGTAAAGTTCGGTAATTCATCAGATGAGTCGATTTCTTCGAGCTTCCAAAACCTTTCCAATAGCTGATCTGCCCTTTCTTCCTCGCTACAGATGCCGCATGTGGCTCTAGGCTGATACTCTCCTTGAATTTTGCCTGAGACTACCCAACCAAATAATGTATTCTGCAGAGAAGGCAGGGTTTCCTTTAGGCGTATTTGACCAATTGACATGATGTCGTAATAAATTTCAGCGCCAATCAGGAAATCAATTCGATCTGGTTGATAAAATTCTGGATCAGCCAACTGAATATTGTTCGGAATAGGCCACTTTGTGATATTTAGTGGCTCAGCCGGTTGACGTGAAGTTATCTTTGGCAATATGAACGCTTCTAATTTAGTCTTATATCCACTAGTTTTTGAACTAATTGCGACGTTAACTCGTCGTTGTGCATGCTGTTTGCCTTGCCCGATTCCTTCAATATGCATAAGATCTGGTGTTTCTTGCAGACCAAGCCTTTGTGCCAGTTTTTCTGTTATGAAATTCAACTGGGAGCCTGAGTCGAGAATTGCTCGACATTCCACAAGTGCCCCTGTCCGATCCTCAAGATTTATTAGCACAGTTCCTAACACAATGTAGCCTCGTTTTGGCTGTGTGCTGTTTGTTGATAGTGTTGTTGCGTTTCTTTCTGCGAGGGATGCCTCTGATGATGTCTTAGTTGATGCAGACTGATGTGGTTTCTGAGGGGAAGGGATTTCCTGCTCTAAATGCACTAAGGTATTATGCCTTTTCGAGCATTTTGAACATCCTCTCGACGTGCATTTTGACACGGTGTGGCCCTGTTTAAGGCAGTTGATGCATAAATTGGACCCTTTTAGGAAGTGCAGTCGTTTTGCTGGAGCCAATTGTAGGAATTTTTGACAAGCGAACAGCGCATGATTTCCTTTGCACGATGGGCATTGATTATTGCGGTTGATTGTTGATGTGAATGATTTCGCTGGAACTCGCCTTTGTTGACCCTCGGAATTTCTGGCCTTGCTTCCTAAGGCTTCAAGCGATTGGAATCGTGTTTCCAGAAAATTCAGAAACTCCTTTAATTGCGGCAACTTCTTGGGCTGAGACAGAGATTGCTCGTATAATGTATGTGTGTTGGGATCTAACTTCCTCGTCAGCAGGTGAAATAGGAACGGATCCCAATTTGTAATATCCACTACCAAATTTTGCAGTCCAAGGAGGCATTCCTGGGTGGTATCGTGAAGTGCCTTGATAGCAGCTGGCCCTTCGGTAGTCGCGCTTGGCTGCGACAGCAATTTGTTTATTAATGCTGTGACAAGAAGTCTGTGATTGTCATAGCGTTCCTTAAGCATTTCCCACGCAGCTGCATAATTTTCGTCCGACAGGCTGAAATGTCGAATTAATTTTTCTGCTTCCCCGGAAAGATGTGTTTTGAGGTACCACATCTTCTGACAAGATCCCAGAGCTTGATTATGCACCATTTGGGTGAATAGGTCATGGAATTGTGTCCACTCTAAATAACTTCCGTCGAATTTTGGAAGTACAATTTTTGGTAGCTGCATGTGTAATGGCATCATGTTGCTTGTAGTAACGGATGCTTCCCCGTTGTGCTTGCTTAGGGCTGCTCGCGTCTCTGCTATCCTGATGAGCGTGTCGTGGACCTCCTCTTCCAAACTGTAGTATTCATCTGCCTGGTAGCCATCAATATTTGTTTCGTCGGCTAATTCCGATATGTTGTGCTGGAACGCTTCGATTTGTGCCCAGAAGCGCTTTATGGTGCATGACTTCTCTTCATAGGCTTCCTTTGAACACGGCTGATTGTCCTGCTTTAGCCTATTCAGAAGCCTTGTCAATGATGCTATTGTTACCCGTTGCTTTCGTACGAGTTTTAATAGCAGTTCAGCGTCGGCATCAGTACCTTGATTGTGTGCGGATGATCTGTAGCCAACTGTTGATTCTTGGATAACTGTTGATGCCCCTTTTGAATTTCGAGCCGATGCTGAAGGTGTCCTGCTCTTAGCCCCTTCATTAGAGGCTGTTGTTGGATTTTGTTGTCCCATGGGTGGTGCCTGGAGCCTCGCTCCTTGATGGGAGTCCGTAGTTCCCGTGAAATTGGTTATATTCTCTTGGAAAATCTGAGAATATTCCTCATAGATACTCCTTATGGATTCATAATAATCCCTTTCGAAGTACGGATGGTTCAATTGTTCTCCGAATTTTGTTCGAATGAGGTTATCTGTGGCCTCAAAAGAATCCCAGGCTTCTTGGAGCCGCCTCAACCTCTCTTTGTAGTAGTCCAAAGTCTTGCGCTCAGCTGAATCTTTCTTGTGGTTAGAAACAATCAACTGAATGGCGGATCCAGTCTTGTCCTGAACTGCTCCCAACGTCTCCATAACACTAAATCGTTTGAATGAGACGCGGAATCACCAAGATGTGTAGATGATCACGTCGGGGTCACCAATGTTTACGATGGCTCTTTTGCCTATCGCTCGAAGCGGAAGCTGTGATAGAACGTGAACGCCGTCGATCACTCGCTAGTGCCTCTAGTTGCTGTTGATCCAATGTCTCTGCTGGGGACTCGGGATGATGTGTTGCCGATGATGCGAAGACTGGAACTTTGTTAGAGCAGCTATGTGAGCTGTGACTCTATGATGAGGATTCAAAAGGAAGTAGCTAAAAAGCTTAACTCCTGTGAACCGAGAAGGGAGTAGCTAAAGAGCTCAACTCCTGTGAATCTAGAAGGGAGTAGCTAAAGAGCTCAACTCCCGTGTTATACAGACAAGACGTATTTCCAGATTGATTCGTTTATTCAATGCAATATAGTATTTATAGCGAATTGCATGTAAACAACTAATTACTTAATATCTAAATTACTTAATTCGGAAGCGTAAAGTCTTTCCCGGTGCAAAGTCAGCTGTGCGCATTTCAATTGCGGCGGGCTTTCGTAAGTACGCAATGGTGCCAGCCAAAGTGCTGGCGAAGCGCACTCGAAAACTGGGTGACCGAGCTGTTGGCGCGGCCTGCCCGTGACACGATTGAAACTGCCTGCGCATGGGAAAGCTTTTCGCTGTACATATTGCTCTACCTAATTGATGTTTGTTTACATCTGATAAATTTATATTCTTATGAACTAAGTGAGGCGTCGAGTCTGAACAACTACTGTATCTACTTTTTCCTTTACACACATATAACATAAATACCGCCACAACACCCCCTTCCTAGCGAATCCTAGGAGAGCGAAAGTAGGTTCTGATTCAAAAGCCTTTAAAGAAATGTAACTCTTTTGTGCGTTGACTTTGGAATTTTTGAAGTTGATAGTGTAGTGGAGGTTTCAAATTTTTGGGAATCATTTATAGACGCTGGTCTATTTTTTAAGATTTTTTTAGTGTGAACAGTCTCTGGCTGTTCCTTTGTTAAAGTAGAGCTAGCTTGTGTAGTATTGAACTGTTGAACATTCTTCTTAGTTGGATTAGAACCTTGCTTACAATCATCCGCGAAGAATGAATAATATGGTTTTAACCGACTCACAGAAACGTTAATATTTTTATCTTTAATTTTTATTGTGAAATAATCCTTATGTCTTTCCGTTACTGGATATGGTCCATTATAACAAGCCTTGAAAGTGTCTTTGGTTGCATCGTTCCTTACCAAAACATGAGAACAAGTCTCTAAATCTTTGAATTTGAAAAATTTCATTTTTGCGTGGTTAGAAGCCGAAATCGGTCGAATATTATTAAAAATATGTTTTAAATGATTCACGAAATCATTTTGATGAACGTTTTGATTAGTTGTTTCGATAAAATCGCCTGGGAGTCTTAAAGACTGACCATAAAGTAATTCAGCGGGTGTTGCAGTAAATTCTTCTTTAAAAACCGTTCTCAATCCTAGAAGAACAAAAGGTAAGGATTCTGACCACGAGATATTTTCGTAAGTTTTAATAGTTGCTTTAAGAGATCTATGCCAACGTTCCAAAAAACCGTTCGGCTGAGGGTGATATGCTGTAGTCCGGTTATGTTGGAAACCTAAAAATTTTCCGAGTTCATTGAAAAGACTTGATTCGAACTGTCTACCTTGATCCGTGACTATAATTTTTGGGATTCCAAATCTAGCTATCCATTCTTTACATAAAGCTTTGGCACATGACTCTGCTGAGATGTCTCTTAATGGAATTGCTTCTGGCCAACGAGAGAAACGGTCAATAATAGTGAGACAATATCTATAACCGCGAGAAGGTGGTAAAGGACCAATAATATCTAAATGAATTGTTTCGAATCTAGATGACGAAATTGGAAATGAGGTGAAAGGTTTTTTAACATGTCTCGAAACCTTGTTCTTTTGCCATACTAAGCAACTTTGGCTCCAGTTATTTACATCTTTGTTCATCGATGGCCAAAAATATTTAGTTGTTATCATTTTATTTGTGGCCCGAATGCTGGGGTGGGATAGATTGTGTACTGTATTGAAAACTTGTAAACGAAAAGGCTCCGGGATGTAAGGACGCTTTTTAGATTTTTTATCTTCACAGTAAATCTGTTTATCACTACCGAGAACGGGCAATTTTGAAAATTTATAAGAAGTGTTTTTAAATAAGTCTTGAAGCTGGCTATCGATTTCTTGTGCTATAGCTATAGCTTCAAAATCTATAGATGCTGGTAAATGAATTTCTTCTATTCGGGAAAGTGTGTCTGCTACGACATTGTCTGAACCAGCGATATGTCTGATATCGGTGGTAAATTGCCCTATGTAGTCTAAATGTCTTGCTTGACGTGGTGAAGCTTTATCCGGATTCTGTTTAAAAGCAAAAATTAAAGGTTTATGATCTGTGTACAGAGTGAAATTTCTGCCTTCTAAATGATATCGAAAATATTTAATTCCATAATAATCAGCTAATAATTCTCGATCATACGCGCTATATTTAATTTGCGCTGAGTTTAATTTTGTGGAAAAAAAACCGAGAGGCTGCCAAGAATTATCGACCCATTGATTTAAAGCTGCACCAATTGCTGTATCTGATGCATCAACGAATATTGCCAAACGAGCATTAATATTGGGGAAGGCGAGAAGAGTAATTTTTGCTAATTGTGCTTTAATATTTTCGAAAGCTTCAATGGAATTTGGAGTCCACTCTATTTTTTTCGAACCATCTTTCTTGCTTCCTTTTAAATATTTGTTCAAAAGTAATTGATGTTCCGCTGCGTGCGGAAGAAATCGGCGATAAAAGTTAGCCATCCCAAGAAATCTTCTAAGTTCCTTGACTGTGGACGGTTGTTTAAATTCTATAATCGCTTTAATTTTTTCGGGAGATGGTTTAATACCATTTGAATTGATATAATGACCGAGAAACTTTACTTCTGGAAGCATGAAGTTACACTTCTCGATGTTTATAATTAATCCATGTTTTTGTAATCTTTGAAAAATTTGTTTTAAATGCTCCAAGTGTTGCTGTTCAGAATGAGAGGCTACCAAAATATCGTCCAGGTAAACGAAACAAAATTGGCAGTCTTGAAGTACTGAATTTATAAATCTTTGGAAAGTTTGTGCTGCATTGCAAAGACCAAACGTCATTCTGGTAAATTCGAATAAACCGAAAGGTGTACAGATTGCAGTTTTAGGGATATCTTCTGGTTCAACAGGAATTTGATGATACGCCTTGGTCAAATCTAAAGTAGAAAATATTTTACAATTTTGAAGATGGCAAACAAAATCATGAATAAGTGGTATTGGATATCTATCTGGAATTGTAACAGAATTAAGACGCCTATAGTCGCCACATGGTCTCCAATCTCCATTAGCTTTAGGGACCATATGTAAAGGTGATGCCCAAGGACTGTTGGATGGTCTACAAATGCCTTGATTAAGTAAAAAATCAAATTCCTTCTTTGCAATTGTCAATTTCTCTGGCGATAGACGTCGGACTTTGGAAAAAATTGGTGGACCTGTAGTTTTAATTTGGTGTGTTATGTTGTGTTTAACTGGTTTCGAGAAGGTTGTATCAATAGTAATGCTTTTAAAATCTCTGATTAATTTTTGTACTTTGTCATTTATCGATGGCTTAATTAACACTGATAAAGTAGTAGAAGGACCAGTAAATATACGACCATTTGAAGTTAAATTAGTTAGAGGATCGATAAGCATTCTTTTAGATAGGTCAACAATTAATTTATAACGATACAAAAAATTTGCACCTATAATTGGTTTCTCGACATCAGCTATCAAGAATTGCCATTGGAAATTTCTTCTTAAACCTAGATCCAGAGTAAGAATTTTATTTCCATAAGTGTTAATTGGTGTCGAATTTGCCGCTGATAACTTTAAACTTGTAGGTAATAATTTAGATGATAAAGGCAGTGGGATAACAGAAAGATCTGCTCCAGTATCAATTAAATATAATTGTTTTGTAGATTTATCGTAAATGTAAAGACGACTGTTTTGCTCGCTTCTATCACCTGTCGTCGAAGATGACAAGCTTCTTATTTTTTTGGTGATTCCGAAACTACAAACGAACAAGGAGGAATACACTTATTAGCTTTGTGTTTAAATTGTGAATGATACCAACACCAATTAGGATTGCCTGGAGATTGCGAATGTCTTTTTTGATTGACTTGAGGAGAATGGCTTCTAGAAGAACGCGAATTATGTTGTGAAAAACAACTTGAAGAACGATTACGATGTTTTAATGAAATTATGTCACGTGTTATTTCATCCATTCTTCGATTTAATTTGATAATCTCCGATGTTAAGTTGGCTAAATAATTATTATTGCTAGCTGATTGTTGAGAGCTGCAAGTAAAGATTGAAGGCTTTTGGCTTACCTCAAAAATTTTATCAGCACAATTTGCCAATTCTGTTAGAGAGCCGGTATTACATGAGAGAATTGCCCTCATGTAGTCTGGAAGACGCTGCAACCAGAGAGTTTTTAAAACATCATCACTCAAATTTCCTCCAGATAAATTTCTCATTTCCCTGAGAAACTAAGATGGGGATCGATCACCTAAAATCACATCCCCGAGAAGTTTATTCAATTTGGATGCTTCACTATCAGATAAACGTGATATTAAAGCTTCTTTGATTTCGGTATACGGTCGGTGTGTATCTGGGTTTTCCAGTATATCACTTAATATAAAAACGAGATTCTCATCCAACGCAGAAAGTAAATGATTATATTTGGAGGTCTCTGAAGATATTCTGGCTAGCTCAAACTGCGCTTTAAGCTTTTTGAACCAGAACTTTGGAGCGTTTCTCCAAAAAGGCGGTGCTGTAAAAGTTACTGCCGAAATGGATGGAAGTGCTGTAGAGACGGTGCTACGCGGATGCGGAAGTGGACTGGATGATAAAAAGCTGTTCTGATTTACAATACCACTAATATTTTCATCACGACTTTGATTCCCGTGAACCCCACAGGCTTCCAAAAAATCACCACTTGAATTATTCATTATTCCTTTTCTCTATTATTTCTACTAGAACCGAGAAAACGGGACGTGTGTATTGGAATTAACAGAAATTAGATATTTCTAACACTAAACTATTCTACAAGCTTTAAAAAATAATTTAAAATAATGGATACTTCTTGTTGATTACTTGCCGATATCTTCTTCCTTTTTTTTTTTTGGGCTTGATATCCGGTTGAAGGTAGATGACTTCTGATTCCGGTGATATTAGTATGATGATTGGACGTCACAGACGAAATTTCTGCAAAAAATGCAGCCGATGTCGTTGTTTTTACCGTGATATTTATTGAAGCAGGTTGAAGGCAAGATGTGTTATTACTCGACGTTGTTGGTCGTCGGCCAGTCCTTTATCACGTCGAGCTGTCTTCTTTCTCGTTAAACTGTCCCTGATCACGTCGGGGTCACCATTTATAGAGGATTTAACTCCATATAAACCTTTGATTTATTTATTTTATTTATTTCTTTTTATTTAATTAAATTAATTCAACAAATTAGGTTTTTTTTTATTATTTAGTAATATCTTTAAATGCTTTTTAGTTCTTATTTGATATCCAGACAGAAAATTACAATATATTTCTTCTTTTTAAAAACAATATCAATAGCATAGCTACTACGATTATTTTTTTAAAAGCCTCTTTAATTAAACAAATACTTTTAATTTACAAGTTGAATTACAACTACTGTATCTACTTTTTCCTTTACACACATATAACATAAATACCGCCACACCCTGAAAAGGCGTCGGAGGTCAGTCACAAATTCCACGGGGCTGTCAGCCGATGTGTCCTGGGGGGCGATTAACTCGCCGGGAATACGCAGGGAAGTGCCGAAAACAAGCTCCGCCGGCGAGGCCTGCAATTCCTCCTTAAAGGTGGTGCGAAGGCCCAAAAGTACAGCTGGGAGCGCCTGTATCCAAGGCGTCTTGGGGGGAACACTTGAGGGCGGCTTTCAATGTGCGGAGCATGCGTTCCACCATACCATTTGCCTGCGGATGGTAAGGCGTGATGTGCACGTGCGTGGCACCCACGAGATGACTGAGCCGTGCAAAGAGGTTGGACTCGAATTGTCTTCCCTGATCCGACGTAATGGTGAGAGGCGTGCCGAAGAATGCGATCCAACCATCGAAAGGGGCACGAGCGACTGTACTGGCCTTGGTGTCTTTTACCGGGATGGCATGAGGCCATCGGGTAAAACGGTCGATGATGGTGAGGCAGTTTTCAAAGCCCCGGGACTCCGGCAGCTTGATGAGATCGACGTGTATGTGGTCGAACCGGCCGTCCGGGGCGGTGAAATTACCGAGCTCGGCGCGGTTATGGCGGTGGACTTTGGAAAGCTGGCACGGCACGCACTGCTTGGCCCAGCGGAGGACGTCCTTCCGAAGGTTCGGCCAGAAGAAAACCAGTGCCACTCGCTTGGCAGTGGACCGTCCGCTGGGGTGTGAAAGCCGGTGAACTGTGTCGAAAGCCTGTATGGAGATGGTATGGAGATTGTTTCCACACGCGATAGTGCGTCCGCGACGGTGTTTGCGGCTCCGGGCGTATAGATTAAACGCATGTCAAACTGGGCAATAAAATCGAGTTGACGGGATTGCCGGGGCGAAGCCTTGTCCGAGCGTTGTGCGAGGGCAAAGGTGAGCGGGCGGTGGTCGGTAAAGACGATGAACTGTCTTCCTTCCAGGATGCGCTGAAAATGCCGTATTGCCGCAAAAACGGCGAGGAGCTCCCGATCATATGTGGAGTAACGCCTCTCCGTCTCTGACAGCTTCCTGGAGAAGAAACCAAGCGGAGCCCAGACACCGTCGGGTTGCTGCTGGTCCAAAGCCGCTCCGATGGCCGTGTTGGAAGCGTCTGTACGCAGAGCGAGTGGCTTGGACGGTAAGAGGAAAACCGTGGTGGCTGCGGAGGCGACGCTCTGCTTGCTTTGCTCGAAGGCGGCGTCGGCCTCTGGTGTCCAGGTGAGTTTGGACCTCTTGCTTGTTGAACCTTTGAGGAGCTCCGTCAAAGGAGCCTGCAACGCGGAAGCGTGGGGAATGCATCTGCGGTAGAAGTTGACCATCCCAATGAAACGCCGCAGTTGCGAGGAGTCCTCGGGTTTGGGGAACTCGAGGATAGCCTGCGTCTTGGGAGCAGGCGGGCGAACGCCGTCTTGGGAGATGTGGAAACCGGCGAAAATCAATTCGGACTGGCCGAAACGACACTTGCCCCAATTGATACGCAACCTGGCCTCCTGCAGAACGGCAAATCGCTCACTGAGGTGGCGTTGGTGCTCCTCATGATCGCCCGAGGCGATGAGAATGTCGTCCTGATAGCACCTCACTGCATCCAGCCTCCTCAGGAGGTGGTTCATGGTGCGCTGCAGGGTCTGCGCCGCATTTCGGAGACCAAGCGGCATGCCCACGAACTCGAAGAGTCCGAAGGGCGTCGTGACTGCGGTCTTCTGGACGTCCTCAGCAGCCACCGGAAATTGGTAAAAGGCACGGTGTAGGTCTATAACCGAAAAAACCTTACCTTGAACGTCCTGGAGGAGGTCCTCAATGATTGGCAGTGGGTGGCGGTCCGGCCGGGTGCAGGTATTGAGCTGGCGGTAGTCCCCGGTGGCGCGCCAGCCACGTCCCGACTTGTGGACCATATGCAACGGACTAGCCCACTGGCTGGACGACGGCCGAATGATGCCTCGCTCGAGCAAGAAGTCGAACTCCTTCTTGGCCGCCGCAAGGCGCTCCCCCGCAAGGCGTCGCGGACGGGCGAAAACCGGTGGGCCATCGGTGATGATTTGGTGATGTACAGGCAAGTCGGGTAGCGCGGCCATCTCGCCGGGCGGCGAGGCAAAATGCGCAAACTTGCTGACGAGGTCGCTGTAGATCTCGCCGAGAGGACCCTCTGGAACAACGTATGTCGGGGCAATGCTGACGCTGTGGATGTCAGGTGCCGGCCCGAGCACGCAGTCGGTTGAGAGGCCGATGAGTCCGTCAAGCAGGCGGCGTCCACGGAGATCGATGAGTAGGCCATGGTGACTGAGTACGTCAGCTCCGAGGATGGCCGTATGTATGTACATCGGCAATGACGAAAGGCCATTGAAAGGGGCGCCGCAGCCCCAGGTCCAGACTCAAACTCTGAAGTCCAAACGTGGCGATAGGAGTTGAGTTGGCGGCCTGAAGGATGAGCTCTCGCTTTTGGAGAGTCCTGTGGATGATTCGCTTGGGGAGGATGGATAAAACGGACCCCGAGTCCACCAGAAAACGAGTGGAGGTCCCACGGTCCGTGACGTAAAGGCGGTTTTCCGGAGAGGTGCCGGCGGCGACCGCCGAGAACAACGCCGGCCTCTCTAGTTTCCCGATGATGAGACAGCGCTGGCCTGAGGAGTGAAAGTGCAAGGCTGTTTGCACCGCACGGCCAACGCACCGTGTTTGGTGTGGTATCAGCAGAGACCCGTCCGTGCATTCGGACCGGGTGTCACCGAGCGATCGCGGGGCTGCTGATTATTGCGGGTTGTTGAACGGCCTCGATTGGTGCCGCTGTTGGAACGCAGCTGCAGGGCGTCGCGTGTGAGGCTGGTCGGCTGAACAATGGCCTGGCGCAGCGCAGCCAACTCCTGCGCCACCGAATCAGTGGGCTGGTTTGGCGTGGAGTAGCCGGATGAAGGCGAGGAAACTCGCGAGGGCTGGAATGAGGCGGCCATAATAGAGGGCCCAATGTCGTGTGCCTCATCAGCAACGGCGACGAGCTTCTCCAGCGTCTGACCCTTGATGAGCAAAAGCATGCGTCGGGTCTGCGCTGGCAGCAAGTCGAGCCATTTGACCCTTAGCACATCGTCCCCAACACGTGTGCCGGCAAGTGAACGCATGTGGCGTAACATCTGCGATGGACGCTTGTCGCCGAGCTCCAAGCCCGTGAGAAGCTTGTGAAGCTGTGCGTCCGGCGAGTCGGTGAGGCGAGCGAGGATAGCTGCTTTTATGGCGGAAAACTTACCGGAGGCCGGGGGCGAGCGGATTATGTCCGAAACGTCCGCGATAGTGTCGTGGTCCAGCGTCGCCACGACAAGGTGGTACTTGGAAGCGTCACTTGAGATGTGATGTACCTGGAACTGGGATTCCACCTGGAAAAACCACAGCTCAGGATTGGCCCGCCAGAATGGTGGTAATTTACAACGGCCGACCACGCTGACATCCGCGGCTGCCGAAGTCGCCTGAGGGGGCTGAGGACGGGCTTCCTCGGTGGTCTCGGCCGAAACGAAGGTCGAGTCACCCTCGGTGCTCATGTTGAACAGGGAACGCGAAATTAGAGCACGCGGCGGGTGGAAACGAAACGGGAACTGCGCGCACTGAACCGAGAGAAAAAAATGTTCACGAACGGAGCACGTGCCTCTGGCAGGTAGGAAGTTGGCCTGTAGAGAGTCCACGAGCACGATCACGTACGCCAGCTGGCAAGAACAAAAACAAGGTTCAAGAAACGAGCACAAAAAATTTCTAGGAATAACAACCCAACGGACTCTTATTATTTATTTATTTAAGCAGATTCATCAAATACACTGATTACTACATAAAACATATTAGCAAACGTTAGCAAAGCTGACTCTTTAGTTGAGCCTTTGTTAAATTGAAGTCAATATTGCGATAATGCAAATTAAGGAGGCGAGACATTGACGAAATCGGCTCATTCAAACCATAATTCGTGCTGTGATGAGGTACAAAAAGGAAGTCGTGAGTCCTCAATGAGCGAGACGGAACAGAAATGTTAAAAAGATTTAAAAGTTCCGGAGAATTGATTCAGCCCTGAATGCAGTCAAATGCAAAAACAGTTCTGGAAATGTTCCGACGTTCCTGGAGGGACTGAAGCGATAAAAGCTTAAGCCTCTCGGAATAAGGCGGTAAAGAAGTAGGGTTAGCCTAGTGGAGACCACGAAGAGCAAAATGCAAGAATCTCCGCTGAACAGCCTCAATACGATTTATGTGGGTCGCATAAGATGGCGACCAAACTTGGCTAGCATACTCGAGTATTGGGCGAACAAATGTACAAAAAAGTATTTTAGTAATGTGCGGATCGTCAAATTCCTTGGACCATCTTTTAACAAACCCCAAGGTGGCATTAGCTTTGGCTACTTTGGGGGTTGTATAAAAGCAAGCTGTGAAATTTGTGTGAAAATCGAGTAGGCCACGACATGAAGTTCTGTTGTTTTGAAAAATAGAAAAGTTTCAGGGCCCCATTGCGAATATCGTCAGTTCTGCGACTAAGATTCGATCGAACGAATCGAAAAGAGCTTTAAAAAGCCCTTTTTCGGTAAAAATTCCTTAATAAAATTTCAAAATTCTCATAAATTCATTTCAGTAACCTTTGACTTCAATTAATTTTTTGTTCAAAGTGGCTAAAAAAAGTCGACCGAGAGTCCAAATAATTCGACTGAATTTTTTTAATCGAATGATTTTGACACTTTGAAAAAAAAATTAATTGAAGTCAGAGGTTACTGAAATGAATTTTTGAGAATTTTGAAACTTTATCAAGGAATTTTTACCGAAAAAGGGCTTTTTAAAGCTCTTTTCGATTCGTTGGATCGAATCTTAGTCGCAGAACTGACGATATTCGCAATGGGGCCCTCAGTTTTGGATTTGACTCCGGCCGGTAAAGATATACATTAAAAATTAATAATAAAATAAACCCACAAATAAATAAATTGTAAATAATAATAAAAGTGAAAATAAAATATATGCCCATGTTCTGCATTCCGAGTGAAATTAAATCGAAAAGAGCTTGTAAAGCTCCTTTTCAGTTGAAATTCCATATAAAATTCTTAAAATTTTCGTAAAATCATGTCAGCAACCTCTGACTTCAACTAAGTGTTTCACTTTATGTAGTTTAAATAATTCGATTAGAAAAATCCAGTGAAATTTTTTGAAGTTTCTTGTGGAAAAACTTATTGAAATCAAAGGTAACTACAATGCATTTGTTATAATTTCAAAATTTGTATTAAGGAATTTTAACTGAAAAGAAGCTTTAAAAGCTCTTTTCGATTTAATTTCACTCGGAATGCAGAACATGGGCAATAAATAGAAACAATAATTTATGAATTATTAAAAATAAATAAAATTTAAATGGAGGCCGACCTCCATTACTGGTCGACCTCCACACTACGATGGCGTCAATGTGGTCTTCAAAGGACATCCGAGAATTCAAGACAACTCCCAAATCTTTGGTTTTGTCAATTCGAGAAAGAGGATAACCGTCGAGGGAGTAGGTGAAGTTCAGAAGGGCCCTCCTGCGTGAGAAAGACATACAGGTACACTTACTAATATTAAGGTCGAGACAGTTAATAGAGCACCATTTATAGAAGATGTCTAAGTCAGAGTTTAAAAGATCAGAGTCCATCCCGCTGGAAACACGTCTAAAAATTTTGGCGTCGTCAGCATAACATAGGATCCTCGAGTTGTTTAATAACAAAGATACATCATTGATGTAAACAATGAAAAGCAAGGGCCCCAGATGACTGCCCTGAAGGACACCAGAAGTGTTATTTATTTCGTCAGAAAGAGCTTCACGAAATTTGACTCGTTGCGTTCGGCCAGACAAGTAAGAGCTGATTCAATCTACAAAAACAGTGGGAAAACCAAGAACAGAAAGCTTATACACAAGGATATTATAATTGATTCTGTCAAAAGCTTTACTAAAATCTGTAAAAATGCAATCAACTTGCATTCCGGCTTCAAGAGCAGTGATGCAGAAATTAGTAAATTCAACTAAGTTAGTTGTGGTTGATTTACCTTTGACGAAGCCGTGTTGGAAGGAGTGGAGAAAAGGTTTGCAGTGGAAGTATAAGATTTTGCAAACGAACGCTTCGAATATTTTGGCAATAGCAGGTAAATTTGCAATGGGGCGATAGTTGGAGATATCACATTTATTACCCTTTTTATGTAATGGGATAATAATGGAGGTTTTCCACTGTTAAGGAGACACCACAGCTTAAGGATAAATTAAATAAATAACATAGAACGGAAACTAGGGACGAGCTACAGCGTTTAAAGAAAGCGGTAGGAATGCCATCTGGTCCATTCGAGAAGTTATCGGCCAAAGTATAAATATAATTAGAAATGGACTCCTCGTCAAGTATAAGATCCTTAGTCTCTAGGGAGGTCGGCGGGAGCCTCGTCAAGTGGGAAAAGTCGTCAGGATTAATAACACAAAGATTATCACAGAAAGCTTTTCTGAAGAAAACCCCAAAACAGTTGGCTATTCTAAGAGAATCAGTAGAATAACTGTAGACAAGTTTCATAGCAGAAGGGTACCCATCAGACTTACGTTTTGAATTCACAAACCTCCAGAACTGCTTGGGGTTGCTGCGTAGGGTTGACTGCATTCTAAGGAGATAATCATTGTAGCATTCGGTCTGACACGAGATAAATTGAGTGCGTAAATTATAGTAAGCAACATAGTCAGTATCGCTCTTTGAGAAGCAAAATCTCTTCCAAGCTTTATTCTTTAAGTTTTTAAGACGTCTTAAGGTATCTTTAACCCACGGTTGCAATTGTGTGGATCGCTTGGAAGGAATAAGAGGAGCGCAAAACTCGAGACAAAGAAAAAGATTATTGTAGAAGGTCTCTACGGCCTTGTCAATGTCACGCTCTCCCAAAACAACAGACCAATCACAGGCAGAAAGCCAATCGTTAATTTTAACAAAGTCAGCTTTCCTAAGGTCGTAACAATAGTTAAAAGGATCAGTTGAAGAGTAACAGATCACGGGATCTAACGATAGAACCAAGTGTAGGGCCGGATGATGTCCAGTCTCGGGAACCAGAGGAGCAAGGCAGCGCTTCACGTGGGTCCCATACGGATCCGACGAAAAAACCAGATCCAGGAATTTGCCAGATTCATTGCATATGCCACAGGATTGCGACAGGCCAGCAGAGACGATGTTGTCGACAAATGAAACAGCAAACTGAGGTGATGAAAATAACGAAGGTTGCAAAATGACCTCATCTGAATTGGCTTGCCAGGTAATAGAAGGCAAGTTAAAGTCGCCAAGTAGAACTAGCTCGTCAGCAGGCAACATAGCGGAGCTCAACTTGTCAATATAAGAGGCCAGGGACGCAAAAGTGTTGAGAGAAGACCCAGGAGGCAGGTACACAGTAGCAATGTAAATCTTCTTCTGTTGAAACTGGATAGCCACACAAATCAGCTCTAAATCTTCGGAATCCACGGAATCAACCAGCATACAGGGCAAGTCACGGTGAACGGCGCATAGGACACCTCCTCCCACAGGAGCGTCGAAGGCAGAGAGATGACGATCACGACGGAAAATGATAAATTCGGGACCAAACAACTCTGCATCGCCAAACTTACCGCACAACCAGGTTTCAGTCAGGCAGACTACGTCGAAGCCGGAGTTCGATGAATTCGCTGGGAAATGCGGCACAGCTCAGGAGATTTCGCGGAATCACAAACCAACGGACTCAGTTGGGAAACGACGAACAGCTGGAGAAATTTCGCGGAATCAGAAAACCCAACGGACTCAGCTGGGAATCGAGGAACAGCTGAAGAAATTTCTCGGAATCACAAACCCAACTGACTCAGATGGGACACGAATTCCTAGAAAGGAAGGATGCGTCACGACGATGCACCACGCGAGACGAGAAAATTCTCGGAAAAATGCGTCGCGACGGGCACTGATGCAATGTTCGGGGCCACCACTTTAGAAAAACACTTTGGGGTTAATAATGCTTTATTCGCACTACACTTTTCCTTAATATTTTCCTTAAACTATCGTCTTTACTATTGTCTGTAAATTATCATCACGGAGCTGTTCCCGACGTAGGAAAGTCACTCGATGGATTTTCAGCTTCCTCAGATTCTCGCGCACCAGGCTGGAAGAAATCGACTGCTCACGTTGAGCACCAAACTGGAAGTGAGCTCTCGGCGTTTCGCAGGATCAGGACCTGCTTGCGCTGAGAGCGCTGCGCCTTTGTTGGTGGCGATGAGGCCGCCACATTGCGCTTGCGACGAGAGCGCTGCGCCTGTGGTGGTGGTGGTGATGGAGGCGCCACAAATATTTGAATTTGAACATTTGAATTTTTGAATTTGAACATTTGATTTTTTGAATTCTTTGAATTTGAATATTTGAATTTGAACATTTGAATTTTTGAATTTGAACATTTGATTTTTTGAATTTTTTGAATTTGAACAATTGAATTTTTGAATTTTTTGAATTTGAGTTGAATTGAATTGACTTTTTGAAGTGAAAACTTCTTTAGCGGCGTTGTGCACTTTTTTGGGATGGGTAAAAAATGTAAAACTCGCGTCAGGACACGTGACCCTGATCGAAAATTCGTAAGGCGGACAGGGCGCTTGCGCGAGTGTGCGTGTATGTTTGTACACAGCCTGCTACGCACACAACGAAATACAAAACTACTATTGATGCGGTCTTTATTAGACATTTAAATAGATTCGAATCAAAATTGTTCGTTTCTTACTTCAGCTACCATAAACCTATTGTATCAGTTTTAGAGATTGGCGATGATGATGCTGGCAATGATGATGGTGAAAGAGTCGTTGAAATTATGGATGAAAGTTGATTTTTCTGAGAGATAAACTTTTTAATGTAAAATAATTGTAATAGTTCTGAAGTGTTAAATTTTTTATGTAATATAAATTGTCATGTTTGTGTACGATAGCGCAATAAATGAATATTGTATTTTACCACATAAATGATAGTACTTTTATACTGATAAATAAAGCAATTCGTGCGAAATTATTCCCTAACCATTCCAAAATATTCAAAAATGCACAACGCTAATGTTCAAGTTTTCACTTCTGCCGGCACTCCCGGAATACCACCCGTTTTTTTTTTTTTTACTTTACCAAAATTTCAGCTAATATGCTTAATTGGGGGATGGGTCGAATTTAGCCACAGGCTTAATTGTACGACCATATCTACTCTTCCTTGGTACTGCTTGATTTGGCTCGCTTTGTCGCCGCTCCTCTACAGTTGGTTGATTGGTTGGTGCAACCGGTTGAGTTTGTTCCTCTCGATCGGCATTTGAATGGTTGTTTTCTATGCTCAAAGACACAATTTGTGATGGGAGTTGAGCCTTTGTTTGATGAAGGTGAAGCTGTTCCTTCTGTATATTCGTTCATTTGGTGTTTTCACTATAACCGACCTTGGATACTCAGTCTGTTGGACAACTTTTGCTGGCTGCCTTTTACGGTGACCTGTTTGCACTCTGACGCTGTCACCTACTTTGAAAGGCAGTCTTGGCGTTGCTATGCGATCTGTGTAGCGTTTTTGATTTTCGCGGAGTTCTTGGAGTTCCGTGGTCATACCCGTTACGATGTTCGGTTTGAGGTCCTCGAGAGCACTTGGCAATGGTGTACGTGTCCGTCTACTGAACAAACGCTGTACCGGTGACTTAAGGACGTCGTTTCTCGGCGTATTCCGCAGCAACAACATTGCCAAATATGGTTCGGTTCCGTCACGCCAATATCGCCTCAAAATTCCCTTCACTGTTTGGACATTTCGTTCCGCAAACCCGTTTGATCTTGGATAATGCGGAGATGAGATTCGATGTTTGAAAACCAAATCGGTTGCAAATTTTTTGAATGTTGAGCTCGTGTACTGAGGTCCCCCATCCGACTCCAGAATTTCGGGTATTCCATGCACCGAAAACCACTGTCTCAATTGTAGTACCACTTTACTCGACCTTGATGATTTGAGTCTTTTGAAATCGCTGAATCCAGAATAATGATCCGCCATCAGCAAAAAATCGTCTCCCTTGAATTTGAAGATATCCGTTGAGACTAACTGGAATGGGTATTCTGGTATGTCTCTGAGTATTAACGGCTCCTTGCGGTTTGCTCTTTGAGTCTGTTGGCAAACAGCACATCTCTCAACAAAATCCTTTACATCCGCTGATAGGCCATACCAGTACAGTGATTGTCTAATTCGATGTATGGTTGTAGAAATTCCCGCGTGTCCAGCGTGCACTTCCTTAATCAATTGCTGTGTTTGTGATTCCGGAACAACAATTTTGCTTCCCTTCAGTAGTAATCCATCTTCAAATGTGATTTCGTGTTTGAACGGATTGTATTTTCGGATGATTTTGGGTATTTTCTCTTGTTCAGCAGGCCATTTACTTGTTATGACCGCTTTAAGGGTTTGCAGTTCGATATCCTTGACTGTTGCTTCTACTAATCTGGAGTGTATCCCTTTGCTTATGGCATATATGACTTTTATTGAGCACTTTGCATCACTTTCGGTTTCCGTTGTTTCGCAGTCCCGACTAAGTGTGTCTGCAATTGGGATTGATGTACCCTTGACGTAAATGAGTTTTGGTGAATACTGCAAAATATCGTATAGTATTCTTTGTAACCTTAGCGGCGCATTTTGAATTGGATTTTTGAATATCGTTTCTAATGGTTTATGGTCTGATTCAATAGCTAATTCTTTGCCATAAACGTATTCGTGAAATTTGGTAAAACCAAACCGTACAGCCAATGCTTCCTTTGTTATTTGTGGATGGTTGTGTTGCGATGGTGTGAAAGCTCTAGTGGCATAAGCCACCGGTCTGTTGTCCTGTAGCAGACACGCCCCCATTGATTTACTGCTCGCATCCACCGATAACATTATGTTCAAATCATAATATTTTAGAACAGGCGTTTTGGTCAGTGTGTCTTTAATATTCTCGAATGCTCTTTGTTGTTCGGGCCCCCAGAACCATGCTGTTTCCTTATGCAGTAATTGTCTTAATGGTTCAGTAAGCTCTGATAAATTGTTTATAAATTTGCCCAGGTAATTCACCATGCCCAATATACGCTGTAATTCTTTTACACACGTGGGTACTTTTAATGCGTGAATTGCCTTAACTTTTTCGGGATCAGCCTTGTATCCATTTTCAGTGAAGATGTGGCCCAGAAATTTGACTTTGATTTTATTGTACTCACATTTTTCGTTGCTTAATGTAAATCAAGCTTTCTCTAAACGGTTGATTACCCTTTTCGTTGTTTCTTGAAGTGCGTTTGATGTCCTTGCGTGGAGGAATATGTCATCCATAGCCACTTCGCAATTTTCAATTCCTTCTAAGGTTCTGTTCATCGCCTCGGAAAAAACCTCGGGTGCCGATGATATGCCAAAGGGCATTCGCAAGTAGCAATACCGCCCCCAAGGTGTTGAGAACGTTAAGTATTTTGATGTTCTTTCCGACACTTTGATTTGCCAGAAACCTTTATGACAGTCTAATTTCGTGAAGTATTTACTGCCATTTGTTTTCGCAGCTATTTCTTCGACTGTTTTCATCGGGTATATTCGGCGTTTAATATTTTTATTCAGATCAGTTGGGTCCATGCACACCCTTAGTTTTCCCTTGTTTACTACCAACATTGGGCTAACAGCTGGTGTTGGTTCACTGATTGGCTCTATAACACGCATTTTTACCATATTATCCAGTTCTTGCTTTACTTGATCCTGAATCGCGTATGGAATTTTTCGTGCTGGAATTATCTTGAATGTCGGATTATCTATGAAATCCATATCGTATTCGAAATTCCTGAAACACCCCAATTTATTGGTCTTCTTAGTTTCATTGTCCAATTTGTCGACACGCACTACAAAACCCATTTTTTCACACATATCGCGACCCAATATTGCCTGGAAATTTTCCTCAATTATTTTGAATAATATTATTTGGTCTGCTTTTTTCGTTCGACATCTGATTCGTGCCTCACCTACCACACCTATGCTTTCATTGTTATAGGCCACAAGTCGTTTCGTTGATGATGCTTTTATTTCTGCTCCCAACTTCACAGCTTGTTTCTTTGACAAGACATTGCAGTGTGCTCCCGTGTCTAATTTCAGTGTCAATTCATTTTGGCCAACCCTTCCTGTGGCGCTCCATTTGTCGTGGTCCGTTTTCGCTTTTTGTATTGATCCCACAAATGAAAATTCGTCTATTTCTGATTTGTTAAAGGTATCTTCGTCCGAATTCAAGGCGTTTACATTTTTCGTCTTTTTGTTTTTATCGTTTTTTCTTTCCTTTAGTTGTGTTTCATTCTTTGCTGAGCGGCACATTGATCCAAAGTGCCTCCTTCCGCATTTTTTGCATTCTTTATTGAAGGCCGGGCAACTCCTAAGGCCGTGTGTGCCTCCACAGCGGTTACACTTAAAGGCCGTGTTACAATGTGGTCGCTGACGCTGTCGCCGACGCGAAGCTAGTCGCCCTGTGAAATTTGTCGCAATGATGGTTGCATACTCTGTTACAGTGGTGTTGCTCATTTAGGATTTCTTTTTGCAAATTTTTAATAAAATTCGAAGTAAAATCAGGAAATAAATCGCCAGAATGAATAATGTGAATGATGTTGTGTTTATTATCCATTTGTTGATGATTTCGTACTGTTATTTAGTAAAAACGAAAAGAAAACGTATTTAAATTATCCTAGAAAAACATTTATTTATACCAGCAAAATTCAAATAATATGTTTTTTTAACTTAGCATTATCGTTTTAAAATCACTTATACACTTCAAGTCGTTCAAATCACTAAAATTGCACTAAAATGTCACTTGACGCACAACAAAAGTTAAAATGTTCCCAACTTCCCGCGACGCGACTCGCGACAGCGACCTACTCAGCATCACATTGTATTTTGGTTCAATGCAATGCATACATTTTAACTTTTGACACCTTTAGCGACAGCGACGGCGACAGCGTCAGCGACCACATTGTAACACGGCCTTAAATTGGCTGTCAATTTTGTTCACTTTGAATTCATCGTTGAGTTCACTTATTTGCTTATTAGCTCTTTCTGCAGCTCTGCATATTTTTATAGCTTTTGCAATTGATAAATCATCTTCAATTCATAATTTTTGACGTGTTTCTTCCGATTTTAAACCCAGCACTATCTGATCCGTGATGAACTCATCATCATTGGAAAACGAACACTTCCTTACTTGTTCTCGTAATTTCTGTAGGAAATCTTCAAAAGGCTCGTCTTGCTGCTGCTTTATTCTGTGAAATTGACAGCGCTCGTATGTTTTGTTTCTTGTTGGAGCAAAGTGTGCCGTTAATCTTTCCTTTAACGTAGTTAGATTCGCACGCTCAGCATCTGTCAAACCTAGATTATTTATTACACGGATTGCCTCTCTGCCAATAACTGCTTTAAAATTCGCAATTTGTATCACACTTGACTCCTTGTCAACTTTAGTGGCTATTACCAAAGAACGTATAACATAAAGAACTCGCATCACGAACAACCAAGCTGAGCTGAAATTTTTCTTCTAGGGTTCTGCCAGCAGAACCCTACAGTCGCCTACATTTATTTCATTTCTCGCGCCAGCTCAGAATATCGTTCGCCCTTCGTTTTCCGAGAGCTTTCGTTGCCTATGCGCATGCGCCTTGCTTTGGTCTGTTGCCTCTGTGCGGCTGCCTGGCTGATATATCTGTTGATTACATTTTCGTTTGAGAACTTTCTTGGTTTAGAAAACATTTTGAAACGAATTAGTTAGCGACATATTGAAAGCAATCAAGACATTTTTTTATTATAAATATTCACATTATATAAATAATATTCATATTATATAAATAAGTAGGTATTAAAAAATTATTCCACATTTCCGCGTTTTGTTAAGTTTTGAATATCAATTTAAATATTTGAATTTTCAATTTCTGACTCAATTCTAAATTTAATTTACTTATTAGATAGCAGAACAAATTACAAAATAACATTCTGAACATTAGCCGCTGCTCCTAATGTTTTTTAACAACCCTAAACATCCTTATTTATACATGTTGAATAATGCACCTGAATTTCTTAACATAATCAAAAAAATTCTCTCTAAGCTGATGTCTAATTTCCTTCCCGCTTCAAAGAATCCCATCATGTTATCTTATCAGGCAAAGAATCGTAGCACAGCCACAGTGCGACGGCTCGAGAAGAAATTCGCTTGCGGCTGCCTACATGCCCACACGAACGGTGGCCTACAAAATTTTCTCTGATTCTTTGCTGAGGTTTTGCACGCTTTCCCTTCACGTCTTCCCTTCGCATCCGGTGAGCTGAATGATTTTCGACTAGGTTTTCAGCCTGATGCGAGTTCTTTATGTTATACGTTCTTTGCTATTACGTAGCTTTCGTATGCTTCTAACCACTCAGTCCACTCCCGAGACATGCCGATTTCACTGCTTATCAACAGTGGTTTGAGCGGTTAAATCGATGCCATCCTGATTTGTTCTATTTTTTTACCGAAAAATTTACTGAAAGGTTGTTTAACATTACTTACATAAATCTTTTCGTTGATTTTTAATGCCCGCGCGACTCACTATTTCTCAGTCTTATGCACGATCGCACTTGTCCTTCTTTAAATGTTCTCCGTTTTTCACCAACTGATCTTTTTGCTGTACTGTACTTGCAATGTTCTCCGTTTTTTAGCAACTCATCTTTTTACTGTACTGTACTTTTTTATTTCTCGAATGTTCCAATTCACTTTCACACGCGCGCTTTTATTTTATTTTTTTTATTGTTCTCCGCTTCTTTACCAAACCCTTCCTGTTTTAACCAACGCGATGTATGTAGGTACTTTAATTATTTTTTTTTTTTGAAGTGAAAGCTTCTTTAGCGGCGTTGTGCACTTTTTTGGGATGAGTAAAAAATGTAAAACTCGCATCAGGACACGTGACCCTGATCGAAAATTCGTAAGACGGACAGGGCGCTTGCGCGAGTGTGCGTGTGTGTTTGTACACAGCCTGCTACGCGCCAACGAAATACAAAACTACTATTGATGCGGTCTTTATTAGACATTTAAATAGATTCGAATCAAAATTGTTCGTTTCTTACTTCAGCTACCATAAACCTATTGTATCAGTTTTAGAGATTGGCGATGATGATGCTGGTAATGATGATGGTGAAAGAGTCGTTGAAATTATGGAAGAAAGTTGATTTTTCTGAGAGATAAATTTTTTAATGTAAAATAATTGTAATAGTTCTGAAGTGTTAAATTTTTTATGTAATATAAATTGTCATGTTTGTGTACGATAGCGCAATAAATGAAAATTGTATTTTACCACATAAATGATAGTACTTTTATACTGATAAATAAAGCAATTCGTACGAAATTATTCCCTAACCATTCCAAAATATTCAAAAATGCACAACGTTAATGTTCAAGTTTTCACTTCTGCCGGCACTCCCGGAGTACCACCCGTTGTTTTTTTTTATACAAACCTTTCGTTGGATGGTTGGATATCTCTTATTATTTTCAATTCAATTTTTTCTCCGTTTCTTACTTTCACTTTCACTTTCACACGCATTTTTTTTTTTTTTTTTTAGGTGTTCCCCGGTTTTTACCAAACCTTTTCTGTTTTAACCAACGCTATGTACTTTAATTAATTTAATTTGGAACAAGTGTAGATCTTCCCCCTCTCCGATTTGGATGAAATTTTGCAGGGACCTTCAGGATGGTGCAAAACGGAAGAATCTGAGAATTTTTTGGCTCTCGGGTCTAGTTTCCGAAATATTTAACTTTTAATTTTGACATTTCCAACTTTCCAGACGTTGAAATGTCAACATTAAAAAATTAAAATTCACGCCGAAAAACACCTTGCACCCGCACAATTTCACCCACATCGGCACAATAGGGTATTCCCTACACATTGAATCACTTCACAGCACTTTAAAACACTTAAAAACCTGAAAATAAGCTAATTATTCAAAAGTAAACAAAAAAAACTTACCTGTCAATCATTCTCGCTTTTTACAGCTGGCGGGGTTCGTAAATTTTAAAATTTGCCGTTGCCCACTGAACTATAATCTTATATTATAAAATATTACCAAATTAAATATTACGTGCCGCATATAAGTTAACATTGTTTGTTTTTTTGTTTTCGCGCGCGCGAAAGTAAGATAATAATAAAAAAATGAATAAAAAATAACGTGACGTCACATATCCTATAAGAAAAATGAAAATAATGTGACATCACATATCCTATAACCAGCGGATAATCAAGACGCTTCCAACGATACCTCATTTGTCAAATTATGATAAGTAGTTTCTCGGAGGAACTGAGGACGTCACATTCCAATTGGACTTCATTGCGGATAGTGGGTTTTGTTGTTTTATTAATTATTATAACACGAATAACTTCGGAACGCGCCGTCGGATTCGAGTCCGGTTTTTTTTCTTGAGAAAGGCCACATGACAGGGAAGCTTTTTCTCAAAAAAAGTTTCGATCTTCCCATACAAAAAATCGGCAGAATGAAGGGTTAAGGTCAAATTTTGGGCTTTGAAATTGCCATTTTCGAAATTTGACGGGGTCTCCACCGCTTCTTTGTTGACGGATTGGGTCGTGGGTGGTATCGTTGGAAAGCTTGAAGGCTCAGATTTCTAATGCGTTATTAACCAGTATCCTAGGATGTCTCTGAAAGAACTTATAAAGCAGTTTCTAGGTTGACCTCCACCAAATTTCCAATCGCGATTTTAGGGGGGAAGGACCGATTTTAAGGGGGAGGGGTCCGAATAAACGTTGATCAGGAGACCATTTAGAATCGATTGGCATACCCCTGTTCAGACCTTAGCAAAACACCTTGTATGTGTACAAACCTTAGAACAGTATGGAACGGCTGAGCTCCTACCTTTTGCGTACCACAATTTCTCTTGTGTTAGAGACTCTTGTATTTGTATTAAAAGCTCAGTACAAGCCGAAATTTTGGGATGATATAAGGAGGGGCAACAAAAACAATTTGAAATAGATTTGAGTGAAGTGAGATTTATTTATTTAATATAAAAAATAATTATAGGATTAAAATATGTCTGAAAGATACCCTGAAAAAAACCTATCTATATATATACTAATTACCTAACGAAGTCCTCTATCCGGTTGAAAATATTCTCTGTCCAGCCGAAAATACGCTAGCGATGAAAAAATTTATGAATTTTTAATCATTCATTTGGTTGTAAACTAGTTAAGTTAATAAAAAAAAATTAAACTACAAAAAGAAAGCAGGAATTAGTGTATTTAAATTAAATTTGTTTCATGCAAAATTAGCATCCGAAAAGTGTGATTTTTTTCCAATGAAATATTAAACAGACAAAAAAAGGGAACAAACAATGGTAAACATGCTTAACTGGGAATTTATGAAAGCGGGATTTTATTTACACGTTTAGCCGTAGCATAATTTTGAATGCTAAACTCACACTAATTGCAATGGATGGCACAACATTCCTGTTAAGCCTCTTTCGAATGCCTATCAGAGCATATTCGGAGGCTAAAAAGTGATCCTCGCAAATCCGAGCGTATTCTGCACCTTTATAGCCTGGTCGGCCTATTGATTGCAACCATTTTTCCCTTAATATTTTTTCTTTTGGAAATCTGCAGAGAGTTTGATAATAAAATAAATTCACGGTATTATAATTAAAAGGTATAATATATTTTTTACGTTATTCCTAATATTATTATGTGCTTATTTTCGGAAAAAAAAGTGCTCGATATTTGTAAATGCCCCCATACTCCACGAATTTGTACCTTTTAGACGCCACCACTGTCTTAGCTGCTTTGGGATTTGCACCCATACTCCCACTGCTAAAACGTAAACAAATTTCGGAGTCGCTATGAGAAAATACAATTTTCCTCGTAATTCTCGTAAATATTAATTATAACACCCAAGAATACTTATTAAAAACAGAAATATCAAATTACTTTACTTAATAATTTACCTGAAAAACGACTTTCCTGATCCGGACAACGAATTGTTGTGTAATGTGTTCCCGGGTTATATAATAAAATTCAGCAAAATCAACTTCACCTGGGTATATTCATGTTACCCTGTCTACTACGTGTAGTTGGTGGCCACCCTAACCTCTTCCAAACTATAATAATAGTAATGAGGAGAGGAGAACCTATCCTCGTTAATATTTTCTTTTAATTTTAATAAAAGGCTTTTTTGAATATAATCGTATATATATTTTTTTCAATTTGTTCTTATTCGTACAAATCTTTTTGATCGACTCACTGAAAATCTAATGAATTTTTTGAAACAATATAAAAAGGTGCCTACTCTTTTTGATACAAGCTGACTAGATTTTCTTGTCACAACTAATTTCTACTGTACCTACAATTTCTACAGTACTTAACGACTTTTGCCATTCACACTGATTACATACGGTAGACGGCCTCCACAACACCCCCTTCCCAGTGAAGCTCTATGATAGCGGAATGAAATTTTGATTTCCAAAACCTTTTATGCAAATGATACTTTTTTGTTGGATTTGTTTTGAATTGGAAATGTGTAAGTAATTGAGGAATTTTTATATGTGTCTTTTCGCGTAAGCGATGACTCCTGACGAAAATTTGACTTTAAGAGAAGAGGCTCTGGCTGTTTCTTTAGAAGAGATGAATTAACTCGTGGTAAATTGTATATAGCATTCGTAGTTGGATGAGGATTAAGCTTTTGTTCCCTAATTTCCGAAATATTGGAAGTAAAATATGGTTTTAATCTATCCAAAGAGATGTAAATATCTTTGTCTTTGATTTTGATTGTGAAAAAATGTTCATGTCTTTTGACTACCGGAAATGGTCCGTTATAGCAATTTTGAAAACTTCCCTTGGTTACCTCATTCCGAACAAAAACATGAGAGCAATTTTCTAAATTTTTGAATTTAAAAAATTTTGTTTTGTTGTGATTTGAGGTAGGTATTGGGCGAAAATTGTTAAATAGATCTTTTAAACGATTGACAAAGGTACTTTGATGCTGAACTTTGGTATTCTGTTGGAGGAAGTCTCCGGGAAGTCTTAATGACTGCCCGTAGAGTAATTCCGCTGGGGTTGCAATAAATTCTTCCCGAAAGGTTGTTCTTAATCCGAGTACAATTGAAGGTAGCGCTTCGCACCATGACTTTGTTTCTGAAGTTCTGATGGCTGTTTTTAAGGTTCTGTGCCATCTTTCTACTAAACCGTTAGATTGCGGATGGTATGGTGTTGTACGATTGTGTTTGAAACCTAGGAATTTTGAGAGTTCTTTAAAGAGATGAGATTCGAACTGTCTTCCTTGGTCTGTAACTATAATTTTCGGAACTCCAAATCGTGATATCCATTCCTTAAAGAGTGTTTTCGCGCAGGTTTCAGCCAAAATGTCTGGTATGAGTATTGCTTCTGGCCATCGTGAGAAACGATCAATGATCGTGAGACAATATCTGAAATTATTCGATGGAGGTAATGGGCCGACAATGTCCATGTGAATTGTTTCGAAGCGTGAAGATGAGATAGGGAATGTGCCAAAAGAACTTTTAACATGCCTAGAAATTTTATTTTTCTGACACTGCAGGCAACTACGGCTCCAATTGTTAACATCCTTGTTTATGGACGACCAAAAATATTTGGAGGTCACCATTTTATTAGTTGCAAGGATGCTAGGATGAGATAAATTATGGATGGAATTAAAAATTTGGAAACGGAACTGTTCAGGTATATAGGGTCGATAATGATTATTTTTAACCTCACAGTAAATTTGTTTGTCACTTCCGAGGATGGGCAAGTTGGAAAATTTATACTTAGGATTTTCCTTGAGGTTTTGAAGTTGGCTGTCTTTTTTTTGAGCCACCGCAATGGCTTCGAAATTTATTGAGGTAGGCAAGTGAATTTCCTCTATACGAGAGAGGGTGTCTGCTACAACGTTGTCAGTTCCGGCTATATGTTGTATGTCTGTAGTGAATTGACCTATAAAATCTAAGTGTCTTGCTTGCCTTGGCGAAGCTTTGTCTGGGTTTTGTCTGAAAGCAAAAATTAATGGTTTATGGTCGGTGAATAATGTGAAGTTTCTACCTTCCAAATGGTAACGAAAATATTTAATTGATTTGTAAGCTGCTAGCAATTCTCGGTCGTATGCGCTGTATTTAGTTTGTGCAATATTTAATTTGGTGGAAAAGAAACCGAGTGGTTGCCAATTGTTGTTTACTTTTTGATTTAATGAAGCCCCTATGGCAGTGTTAGACGCATCCACAAATAAGGCTAAGGGAGCGTTCATATTTGGAAATGCCAAAAGAGTGATTTCGGCTAACTGGAATTTAATACTTTCGAAAGCTTTGGTCTAATCGGGTGTCCAGTTAATTTTCTTAGAGCCGTTCTTCTTATCTCCAGTTAAATATTTGTTTAATAAATTTTGGTGTTCCGCCGCGTGAGGTAGGAATCGACGGTAGAAATTTACCATACCTAGAAATCTTCTGAGATCCTTAACTGTCGAAGGAAGTTTATATTCTGAAATGGTCTTAATTTTTTCAGGTGATGGTTTAATACCATCTGAATTGATGTAATGACCGAGAAATTTCACTTCTTGTTGCATAAAATTACATTTCTCGGTGTTAATAATTAATCCGTGTTCCTGAAGACGTTGGAAAATTTGCTTTAAATGGTCTAAATGTTGTTGTTCGGTCTTTGAAGCTACCAAAATGTCATCTAGGTATACGAAGCAAAATTGTAAATCTTGGAGGACTGAATGAATAAATCGTTGGAATGTTTGTGCGGCGTTACGAAGTCCGAATGTCATACGTGTAAATTCGAAGAGACCGAAAGGGGTACAAATAGCTGTTTTTGGTATATCTTCTGGTTCCACTGGGATTTGATGGTAAGCTTTTGCTAAGTCTAAAGTGGAAAATATACTACAACCTTGTAAATGACACGCGAAATCGTGAACTAGAGGGATCGAGTAACGATCCGGTACGGTGACTGCGTTTAAACGCCTGTAATCACCGCAAGGTCTCCAGTCTCCGTTGGCCTTCGGCACCATATGCAGCGCTGTTGACCAAGGACTATTTGATGGTCTACAGATGCCTTGGTTCAACAAAAATTCGAATTCCTTTTTCGCTATTATTAATTTTTCGGGTGATAGTCGCCGTACTTTTGAAAATATAGGTTGTCCTATGGTTTTAATTTGATGAGTTATAAAATGTTTAACTGGTTTGGAAAAACCCGAATCAATAGTGATGTTCTGAAATTCACGAATTAATTTTTGGACACTTTCTTTAATAGAGGGCTTTAATAAAACTGATAAGGTGGTTGATGGACCTTTAAATAATTTACCGTTTGAAGTTAGATTAGTTAACGGATCTATTAATACTCTTTTAGATAAATCAACTATTAATTTATAGTGATATATAAAGTCAGCTCCTAAGATTGGTTTTTCAACATCAGCAATTACAAAGTGCCATTGAAAGTTTCTTCGTAAACCTAGGTCTAAACTTAAAATTTTGTTTCCGTAGGTATTTATTACAGAAGAGTTGGCAGCTGACAGTTGTAAACCAGTAGGTGTTAATTTTACTGGAAGAGTATTTGGAATAACTGAAATATCAGCTCCAGTGTCGATTAAGTAATATTGATTTGTGGATTTATCAAAAATGTGTAGACGACCGTTGAATTCGCTTTTATCATCCGTCGTCATAGATGATATGCGATTTATTTTTTTGTTTGTTCAGAAATGTTAAAAGAACAAGGGGGTATACACTTGTTAGAGTTGGTTTTGAATTTATTGTGGTACCAACACCAATCAGGATTAGTACCTGATTGAAAATTATTACGACGATTGAATTTAAATTGAGGTCGATTACGGGAAGAACTTCTTGAGTAATGTGAACTTTGATGAGAACAACAAGTGGGAGAACGATTACGGAGCTTAAGTGCTTTAATTTCAAGAGAAAGTTCTTCAACGCGTTGATTTAATCTATATACTTCTGAAGTTAAATTTGTTAAAATATTATTGTTATTTTGTTGTTATGAAACCGTGAATACCGAGGATTTACTATTATTGTTAACTTCAAAGATTTTATCCGCACAATTGGCCAATTCTGAGAGGGATCCTGTATTACAAGACCCATAAAAAACATAAAATGTAAAAAAATGCCAAGTCTCGCAACGCAGTTCTTCTGCCGTAAAAAGTTGTGAGATCTTATGTAAAACCAAGTCAGTTATATTAGTTAGTGTCTATGGAAGCACCTATTCAACAACTTTGTTATAAATTGTTATCTAATCAATTACCTATCAACATTTATAGTGACCGTATCAATATTAGACATCTTTATTTCTATAATAATTATAATTACTTGGCAATTGCACGGTAACATATTCTACTAATTAAAATACTGGCCGTGCAATTGCCAAGTAATTATAATTATTATAGAAATAAAGATGTCTAATATTGATACGGTCACTATAAATGTTGATAGGTAATTGATTAGATAACAATTTATAACAAAGTTGTTGAATAGGTGCTTCCATAGACACTAACTAATATAACTAACTTGGTTTTACATAAGATCTCACAACTTTTTACGGCAGAAGAACTGCGTTGCGAGACTTGGCATTTTTTTACATTTTATGTTTTTTATGGGATCATATCTTTTTGTTAGGTCATCCTCCTTTCTTTTTTTTCGGGTAATATATCTTGTCCGTCAGCTACTGATTTTCTTAAAGCCCACTCCCTGTCTCTATTGATTTTTCTCAGATGCTTTGATGTATTTTTCATTTACTATAATGCAATTTCGGGATTTTTGTTTTTTTTCTTCCTCTATGAGCTTAACACTAACTAAAATTCAAAATTTGAACAAACTAATCGGCTTGGCGGGGGCACTACCGTGCCCACAGAACAATAGTCTACTACATTCATCCTTTCAAAATTCAATCGCGGCCAGTGGCAAGCATGAGTACAAGCGCATGCGTTATTTTTTGAATGAACCTAATTTTTAATAAAATCATTATTTTTCATTAAATATAATGAAATTTCGGGATTTTTCAGTTTTTCCTTCCTTTGTAGGCTAAACAATAACTGTGTTCAAAATTTGGAGTTTGTGGGTCTGCTAGAAGTACCTTAGAGTTTTGATGATCGATCAGTCAGTGAGTGACAAAATTAAGAAATTTTGATTAGTTATAATTCTTAAACTACTGGTTCAAATTGAATGAAATATGAAATATACCGTGTTTATACAATGCCTGCTTGGTTACTGAAAATTTAGGCTTCTAGTTTTATCCACAAGGAAGTTATAGGGGGGTCGAAAATGGCCTGAAATGCTTCGAGAAAAGGATGGTACGGCGGTGCTTGCTCGACTTGGCGGGGGCACTGCCGTGCCCCCAGATAGAATTGCTCTCATATAATCGGGAAGTCTTTGTAGCCAAAGGGTCTTCAAAATGTCGTCACTGAGATTACTATTTGATAAATTTTTCATTTCTCTCAGGAATTGAGAAGGAGATCTATCTCCTGTTGTGGTCAGGGCCAAACATTGGCCCCGATTCTCTGTCCTGAAAAGCATAAAACATCATTTCTATTTCACGCCGCCTATGGCTGGCGAAAAATTCTATCGTCGGCAGCTCAACCAAAATTTTACGGCGCCCGTTGGCGGGTACCGCAAGGGGGCTGTCTCTCGGACTGCGAACGCAGAGTTTTGGAGCTAAAAATAGCACCAAAGCTCGGCGCTCGCAGCTCGAGGGACAGCTAAAGCGAAGAAAAATTGCGGCGCGGGCCTGGCGATCGAGGCAAAATGTGCACCTCGAGCCCGGTCCCACAGAAAAATTGCCGCGACCGAGAAGCTCGAGCTGGCGCAAAAGTGCACGTGCACTCAGCTGCCTCGAGCCAGGCCCCAGCCACAGCGAGAAGCGTAGCTCGATCCCGTTGGCATCGACTCGCACATCGGCGGTAAGCGCTTGATTGGCTGGCGCGGCGATGTGTGCGTGGATGGCAGCGGGATCTGCAACGGCACGCGCTGGAGGCACGCGGACGGCCGGCGAGGTAGATCTTGAGCGTGGCGTCGTTGGAGTTTTTTGGGGGGAGTCGGTGCAGGATCGTGGAGAGCTAAAGTCGCAGCTGGAGGAAAGGTCGCACGGTTTTTGAGCGGGACATTGAGTCGGTTGGATTAAGTTGATCACGGGAGTAGCGAGTATATCAAAAGGGGAATAAAAAAAAAAAAAAAAAAAAAGAAAAGAAAAAGAATTAAGATTCGAACGTCGCAGTTTTGATTCGGTCCAGATCAAGAAAGAAGAAAAGTGTCGTGTGCAAACACGGAAAACGCGGAAAATTGCAGCGTTGTTGTGGAGATAGGCGGTAGAAACCACATGATTAACTCGCCTGACTGTTAGTGAGCCGGCTGCGAAAATCATTAGTGAACTAAAACGATTTAGAAAAAAAAAAAAAAAGGGAAAGACAAAAGAAGAAGGGATTTAATTGCGCGCGTGAAGTCCCCGGAACATTCCCGTAGAAGCCTCGGGAATAACCCCGATCCGAAGAAAGTGCCAGACCCTCAAAAAGAAAAAAAAAGAAAAAAAAAAAAAAAAAAAAGGATAGAAACAATAACTGAAAGTGAAGGAAGCAATTGTTAACAGTGCCATGAACCGGTAGTGGGTAGTGCCTTACAGTTAGGTTTATTTTCCGCCCGAGGCCTGGAAAAAAAAAAAAAAAAAAAAAAAAAGGGACCTCCCCATAAGTTTTGATTGGCCAAGGGGAGGTCAAAGGGTGGTTGGGGCATAGGCCAGTGGGGGTTCATTTCGACCAGAACCCCCCGTCAGAGTCAACCACAGGCAGTTGCAGGGATTCGGCCTGCACTGTCCTTTTCCGCCCCTCTCGATTTTTTCGTTCCGTCGCGGGAGAAAATTTCGTTGTTGGTGGGCCGTTCCGGGTGGCGCAGCGCGGCCTTTCGGCAAACCCCCCCACACTACCGCATAATGCTAGCCTGCCAGCTCCCGCAGCCGCACACCCCCGGACGAGGAACTTAGCCGGGTCCTCGAGGTACCAACCCGCAACAAATATGGCGCCCAACGCGGGGCCATCCTAATCCCTTCCTATTGAGCCTAGGGCTCCCAATTATCACTTACCTTCCCATTCATCCATCGAGGCCCTATTGGTGACTCCCGTGGCTGGAGTCTTCAGGAGGCCTCTTGAGAATTGAGGATGCTGGCTTCATCAGCCAACAAGCCTACTCGAGGTCTCCGGGAGTCTCCATCCTAGGGAGAAACTGGTAGCGGGGGGGCCTTACCAGCAGACCCTGTCGGGCCTGCGTGGCGGAGACGTCCGAAGTCCTCCCCGGAATTGCAGGAGTTGGCTGTTTGGTGTGCCAGCTACCTGACCGGGAGGGTCCTTCGTTCGTTCCCCGCCTCGCAGTCCCTACAGGTGAAACTGGTAAGGCTCCTTCCCTCACCACATCCCATCGTAGGCTGAATGCTCGGTGGCTTGTGGTTGACTCTGGAAATTAATTTAACATAATGGCATCTCACTTACCTTCGTATATGCTGAAAGAGAGAAGGAGAGGTGGGACCAGAGAAGTTTTGAAGTCAGTAGTAAACTTAATATATTTCATTCAAACTATCCATTCAGACAAAAAGTAAAGGAAAAATAATAAATAACAAAAATAAATAATAAGAAACATTTAACAACCTGTACTAACTTTGTATATGTATTTGCAGAAAAAGAAAAATATAATATCATGAGAAATTAACAAAAAAACTAATATGCAAATGAAATACTTTCTTATATATTTGTAAATTTTAATAAACTTCAGTAAATTTTAACAGAAATTAATAGGAGAACATAAGGAGACTTTGATGTAGTAACTTGATAAATGTTATCGGACAACTCAAGAGGAAAACTTGGCAAGCTATTGTATCAACAAATATCTGATACCATTTTTTGACATAATATTTGAAAAAGAAAGAAAAGATTTTGTAATAATAATTGTAACGAAAATTGTAATTCCCTGGCACTCACATTTCAAGGTAGAGAATTTTTTTTTTCCCAACGGTAATTCATGTTCGGATCGCGAACCTAAATATCGGCTGCGCGTCCGTTAGTATCATCAAATTTAAACTTCGTTATCTTCCTGATCACGCGTTTGAAAATAAAAATGGCGAAGAATCCCTACAACACGCGGTTATCGGCGCGACAATTATTTCCGCCTGAAGGGTTGGAGGGCGTTAACGACGACACGCCGCGGGCCGAACCGCCTCCCATAGAACAGCTGCGCAACACCGAGATCGAGACAGCCGAGCAGGAGCCGCCTCTCAGCTTGGGTGATCCGCCAACGGTGTCGCACCAGCCCCTAAAACTAGCAAAGAAACCGCATACCACCAAACCTGGCCCTGATGATTCAGGGTGGGTTTCCACCCAAACATTGCTTGAGAGCCTTACTCAGCAAATTTTGGGGATTGTCAAGAAAGAGGTTGCCAAAGGCTTGAAGGACCTTCGGGAAGAACTCTCCATGGGGACTCCTAAGCCAAGTTTTACTACCTCGGTTGCCTCGACAACCCATCCGGCTCCGCCTTTAGGCAGAGTAGAAGTACCCCCGCCGCTTTACCCCATACCACCACCACCGGTGTTAGATCCTCATGGATCAAATTCCCATCACAAACGATGTAGTAGCCCAATGCGCAATTGGAAGCTGCAGTACGACGGGGACAACAAGAAACTCAGCTTGGAGGAATTCATCTTCCGGGCCGAGTTGTTAACCCATAACACCCTTCGGAGTGATTTTTCGCTCCTGGTCAGGAATTTTCACCTGTTGTTGAGCGACTCGCTCCTTAGTTGGTACTGGACCTTTTTACGGGGCACGCCTACTCCTACCTGGCATCAAATCAAAAATGCCTTAAAAGCTGATTGGGGTGGTCTCACCCTGGACGCCGACATCCACCGGCAGATGCTGGGCAGGCGACAGCAACCTGGCGAAACTTTTGCCATGTATTACCAGGCTTTGATTAGTCTGCGTAATCAACTCAAATTTCCCATGCCCGAACCCGAGTTTGTGCAGAGAGTACGGACGGGATTACTCCCGGATATCCAAGATAAATTATGTCTGCACCGTACAGACACTATCGGTCAGTTGAGGGCTTTAGTAAAGGAAATACAAGCCACGAAAGAACGATCCAGAGCTATGTTGCCGTCGTCTGCTCAGCCTCGTGCCCGGGTTGAAGAAATTATGCCTTGGGGTACAGAGCCTGTAGACGTGGTCGAACCATATGTCGACGCTGTAGGGGTCGTGGCAAAATACCAGCCACCTAAACCCAAATGTTGGAATTGCGATGCCGAAGGGCATTACTATCACGACTGTGACAAGGAGCCAACGGGCTTCTTTTGTTACGGTTGCGGCAGGAAGGGGACAGTCAAACCCCGCTGCCCCAACTGCTCTCAAAAAAACAAGACTCGGGTCGAGAGCAGCAACACCAGCTCTCGACCTCAACGAGCGATCCTGTCAGCTGCGGAGGCGGGCGGGACTCTTCCCTCCCGTCCGCAGCCGTAACTCGAAGCCCTGAGGTTACCTCTCGTCCAGATGAGTTACTAACCTTTTCGGAAAAACCTACTTTACCTGATGTGTCCTTACCACCTAAAGCAAATGTCGTAGATGTTGTCACGATTGAAGATGTTCTCGAGTCAGAATGTGAAGATGAGACGCCATGCATTACTCCCTGTCGAGCAGTTACGATTCTAGCGAGGCCAGAACAGCCCGCTAAGATTCAGGATACCGTTCCGATTGTTTACCCTCGTAAACCACTCCATCAGCGGTTAAAGGAGTATCGCGCTGCTCGGGAGAGAATTTTCATGTCGACTCTAACACCCTCAAAATATTCCGAACCCCGGGTACGACAAAGTACCAAAGCGAAACGCTCGTCAGTACGTATACGTGCCTTTTGGCGACGCGTTATCTCAAATCGACGTAAATTAGCCACTGCATTTGTGTCAGTGCAAAAGGACGTTAGGCCTTATGCCGAAGTTCAGATATTGGGAACTAAATTGACTGGCTTACTAGACACTGGAGCTAGTGTGAGCGTCCTTGGTCAAGGATCTGAAAAATTGTTGTCCAATAAGAAAGTCGATTGGGCAAAATATCGATCCACGATCGAGGTAGCCAACGGGGCCAAGCCCGAAGTACACGGTCATGCTGACCTAGATGTTACCTTTCGTGGCCAAAGCAAGTCACTCCGTTTTTATCTTGTTCCCAGTCTGACACAACCTTTATATTTGGGAGTCGATTTCTGTAAGACTTTTGGTTTAGCGCCGGATGTCTTAGGGTCGTTGGCCTCGTTGGATGCCCCGATCGCGGAATCGATTGATTCCCAACAACATATCCTGCCACCTGCTGAACAACGAAGGCTAGAATACGTCAAATCCCTTTTTCCATCTTTTGCTACCTTGGGTTTAGGAAAAACTAATCTTTTGGAACATGTGATTGATGTCGGTGAAGCCGCCCCGATTAAACAACGTTTTTACCCGGTATCGCCAGCTGTCCAGAAATTGCTGTATGCCGAGCTGAGCCGAATGCGCTCGCTTGGAGTGATCGAGGAGAGCCAGAGCCCGTGGAGCTCCCCAGTGGTACTCGTGCGAAAGCCTGGAAAGGTCAGGCTGTGTTTCGACGCCCGGAAAGTGAACTCAGTGACCAAAAAGGATGCTTATCCTTTGCCACACATTGATGGTATCCTGAGTCGCATTCCGTCGGCTAAATTTATAACCAGCCTGGACCTGAAGGACGCTTTCTGGCAAATACCACTGGAGGAACGCTCCAGAGAGAAGACCGCTTTTACGGTGCCTGGCCATCCCCTCTATCACTTCACAGTGATGCCATTCGGTCTCTGCAACGCTCCGCAAACAATGTGCAGACTGATGGACAAAGTGATACCGTATAATCTCCGCGAAAATGTCTTGGTGTATCTTGATGACCTTTTAGTTTTGTCCGAAGACTTTGATACCCATTTAGAACTTCTGTCTCAAGTGGCCAGTTGTCTCAAAAAGGCAGGCCTGACAATAAATGTCGAAAAAAGCAAATTTTGCTTGAAAGAGACTTAGTACTTGGGGTACATAGTTGGAGAAGGGGGCATCAAGACAGACCCAGACAAAATCGCAGCAATAGTAAATTACCCGTCGCCTAAAACGCTCAAGCAGGCTCGTCGTTTTCTTGGCATGTCCGGTTGGTATCGAAAGTTCATTCCAAATTTCGCGGATCTGAGCGCTCCAATTACAGACACGTTGAAAAAATCTAACAAATATACGTGGACTGACGAAGCTCAGGTTGCTTTCGAAGAATTAAAGAAATTACTTACCACCGCTCCATTGTTGTCGAGTCCTGACTTTAATAAACCTTTCGTTATTCAGTGCGACGCGAGTAGTCAAGGTGTCGGAGGCGTGCTTTTACAATTAGACGACGAAGGAAAAGAAAAACCAATCGCATACGTTTCACAGAAGCTCAATTCTGCTCAGAGAAATTATACAGTGACCGAATTAGAGTGTCTTGCGGCCATTATAAGTCTTAAAAAATTCCGTGCTTATGTCGAATTAATGCCATTCAAGATCATAACTGATCACGCTAGCCTGCAGTGGCTCATGAATCAAAAAGACCTTAGTGGTCGTCTGGCCCGGTGGAGCCTAAAATTACAAGGTTTCAACTTCAGTATTGAACACCGTAAAGGAACACTGAATGTTGTGCCAGACGCCCTGTCACGAATTCACTGCGACCAAATAAATGCTAGCCCTTCAGAAGACCCTGGTCCTGAAATTGATCTTGATTCACCACACTTCCAATCTTCTGAATATACCGAACTTAAAGAACGTATTGAGAAAAATAAAGACCGTTTCCCTGATTTACTAGTTCGTGATGAATACGTGTACATACGAACTCAACCACGATCAGGTGATCCCGTTCAGGAAGAAGAAGCGTGGAAGTTATGGGTTCCTAGTGCCTTAACTAAAGACGTTATATCTCGAGCTCATGACCCACCTTTAGCAGCTCACGGCGGAATTGGTAAAACCTTAGCAAGACTTCGCAGACATTTCTATTGGCCAGGTATGACAGTTGAGACACGTGAATACATCCTGTCGTGCGACATTTGTAAAGAGGTGAAACCATCTAACACCACCTTAAGACCACCCATGGGCACACAAGTAAAGACCGAACGACCTTGGCAACGAGTTTATCTCGATCTCCTGGGTCCTTATCCTAGAACCAAGAAAGGAAAAGTCTGTATTTTGATCGCTTTAGATCACTTTTCTAAATATCCTCTGCTTCAACCTCTTCGAAAAGCTAGTACCTCTAATATTTGCACTTACGTCGAAGAACAAATTTTCCATCACTTCGGAGTCCCTGAAACAGTGGTGACTGACAATGGGACACAATTTCGTTCAGCTCAATTTCAGAATCTTTTGAAAAGATATGGCGTGCATCATTTTCGCACTGCGGTATACTCGCCTCAAGCCAACGCCTCTGAGCGTGTAAATCAATCTATTTTGTCTGGCATTCGAGCATACCTAAAAGAGGAGCACACCAAATGGGATGAGAAATTGAGCTGTATTGCCAGTTCATTACGTAGTTCAGTTCACCAAGCCACAAAATTCTCTCCTTATAAAATTCTGTTCGGTAATAACATGATTGAACATGGCTCTGCCTATGCATTATTACGACAACTATCAGGGGTGAATGAACCTATTGATGTGGATACCTCCGACAAACTTCGACTAATTCGTGCACAGGTAAAAGATAATTTAGACAAGGCTTTTGACAGAGGCGCCAAGCAGTACAATCTTCGATCGAAACCCGTAGAGTTCAAGGTAGGACAAGAAGTATTCAGAAGAAACTTCCAGTTGAGTAATTTCGGGAAAGGCTTCAACGCCAAACTTGGAAAGAAGTTCGTCAAATGCCGAGTTAGAGCTAGAAAAGGTAATTCACTGTATGAGTTGGAAACCCTTCAAGGCAAGTTGATTGGCACTTTCCATGCCAAAGATATCAAACCGTGACCTTATATCCTACTATGTCCTGTAAATTAATTATCAATTCTAAAAGATTTCTTTCATTCCGTTATAAATGGGGAAACTCCACCGCGGCAATCCGTAATGGAGTTCCTCCCTCTATCCAAATGTTTTTTCGGTAGCCCTAAGAAGGTATCCGACCAGCCTAACTGGTAGCGTGTGTGTGTCCAGAAGCCGCCTCTGCAGGTTATGCGGTGGACACACCCCTTTTAAACCCCCCTTTTTTCCATCCCAGTTAGCGTTCCTTATTCCTAACCCTATCCCATCCACCACCCATCCTTTAATTTTTTTTTGCTATATCACTCCCACCTTCTTAGTCAAGAGGCCCGGCCTGCAACCCGCGGGGTTGAGGGTGACCCGGAACCTCTTGAGAACTGAGGATGTTGGCTTCGTCAGCCAACAAGCCTACTCGGGGTTTCGGGGATCTCTCCACCTCGAGGGGAACAGGTCGGGAGGGGCTTTGCTTGCCCACTCTGCGGAACTGGCATCCGGGAACGTCGGGAGGACTCCCCGGAATTGCAGGGGTTGGCTTTTTGGTGTGCCAGCCACCTGACCGGGAGTTCCCTCCCGTCGTCGCCGGCTGCTGGCCTCTCGCGGAGTGGGTCGGTAAGGCCACCTTTCCTCGAAGATACCATTCCCTCCCATTCGGTGTCGCTGGAAGTTCATCGCCAGCTATTCCTGTATTCACCATTTTATCCTTTACGAAAATTCCCGCAGATATGATGGTTTAACCGCCATCATCGCAGAATAAATAATATCACAACTCAAGCAATTTTGTCGTATCGATTTTACTAGCCTGATTTATTCTTGCTCTATATAGATATTTCTCAATTTTCTGGAAGATCATTCCAAATCTCAAATTTTGTTTTCACCACCCTTGTCTGCAACCTGCGTGCTTGCCCTGGGGTGGTCTCATGGTCTCATGGTTTCATGGTCTCATGATCTTACGTTCCAAGGCATAACGAAAAGTATCGACACATCTCGGCATCGTACAATTCTGACTTTCATGGTTCATACGTCTCGGCACATCACAGGTCTCTTTCCAATGTGGTAAAACTCGATTTTGCCTGGTTTTCGAACCACAATTTTCCAATGTTTCGAATGACCAAGTAGTGGTCACCGCAGATAATTCTGCTCTATCATCTTAGTTTTTTTTCATTTTGGTAAATTTCAATTCCCTGTTACGCCCAATTTTTACCCCACCCATTTTATCACAACCCCTATAATCTCTTTAGTATTGTCGATTTGAAGTCCTGCACTTCAACTTGTCCCATACCTTAGCAAAGACTGCATTACAAGGGATCTGGCAGGAGATCACCTTTTTGTAGGTTAAGTTTTTTCGTCGCAAATTTTTTGACAACCCCCACCTCCGGACTCCCGTGAACAGCAGCGCCCTATCGTTGGAGTCGGGAGGGAGTCGGATCCGAAGAACGGATGTTCACCTTGGGTCTGGGATGACCGCGAGGGGTTGGGTTACAGCCACCACCTTTACCATCTGTTTGTTCTGTGAACAACAAGCCTTTAGGTCCTCACGCTTCGGGCTGGTCCGAGATGAGATAGCAGCTCTCTCTTACTGACAGGGAGACCCGCCTCTCATTAGGGCAGGCTCTCTCTGCCAGTACGAGAGAGTGGCCAAGTTGGTGCAGGACCGAGCTGACCTCTCATTAGGGTACAGGGAGGTCCAGCATTAATTTTGGCCGGCTAGCTCAGTCTCGGGCTAGACTCGGGTCGTGGGTCGTACCACATGTTGGGCACCCGTACATTCCCTGACCTTTTTTCAGCTCCTTTGAGCTCGGGGGCCGAGCTCAAAGTACCTGATGGTGTTGTGGTCAGGGCCAAACATTGGCCCCGATTCTCTGTCCTGAAAAGCATAAAACATCATTTCTATTTCACGCCGCCTATGGCTGGCGAAAAATTCTATCGTCGGCAGCTCAACCAAAATTTTACGGCGCCCGTTGGCGGGTACCGCAAGGGGGCTGTCTCTCGGACTGCGAACGCAGAGTTTTGGAGCTAAAAATAGCACCAAAGCTCGGCGCTCGCAGCTCGAGGGACAGCTAAAGCGAAGAAAAATTGCGGCGCGGGCCTGGCGATCGAGGCAAAATGTGCACCTCGAGCCCGGTCCCACAGAAAAATTGCCGCGACCGAGAAGCTCGAGCTGGCGCAAAAGTGCACGTGCACTCAGCTGCCTCGAGCCAGGCCCCAGCCACAGCGAGAAGCGTAGCTCGATCCCGTTGGCATCGACTCGCACATCGGCGGTAAGCGCTTGATTGGCTGGCGCGGCGATGTGTGCGTGGATGGCAGCGGGATCTGCAACGGCACGCGCTGGAGGCACGCGGACGGCCGGCGAGGTAGATCTTGAGCGTGGCGTCGTTGGAGTTTTTTGGGGGGAGTCGGTGCAGGATCGTGGAGAGCTAAAGTCGCAGCTGGAGGAAAGGTCGCACGGTTTTTGAGCGGGACATTGAGTCGGTTGGATTAAGTTGATCACGGGAGTAGCGAGTATATCAAAAGGGGAAAAAAAAAAAAAAAAAAAAAAAGAAAAGAAAAGGAATTAAGATTCGAACGTCGCAGTTTTGATTCGGTCCAGATCAAGAAAGAAGAAAAGTGTCGTGTGCAAACACGGAAAACGCGGAAAATTGCAGCGTTGTTGTGGAGATAGGCGGTAGAAACCACATGATTAACTCGCCTGACTGTTAGTGAGCCGGCTGCGAAAATCATTAGTGAACTAAAACGATTTAGAAAAAAAAAAAAAAAGGGAAAGACAAAAGAAGAAGGGATTTAATTGCGCGCGTGAAGTCCCCGGAACATTCCCGTAGAAGCCTCGGGAATAACCCCGATCCGAAGAAAGTGCCAGACCCTCAAAAAGAAAAAAAAAGAAAAAAAAAAAAAAAAAAGGATAGAAACAATAACTGAAAGTGAAGGAAGCAATTGTTAACAGTGCCATGAACCGGTAGTGGGTAGTGCCTTACAGTTAGGTTTATTTTCCGCCCGAGGCCTGGAAAAAAAAAAAAAAAAAAAAAAAAAAAGGGACCTCCCCATAAGTTTTGATTGGCCAAGGGGAGGTCAAAGGGTGGTTGGGGCATAGGCCAGTGGGGGTTCATTTCGACCAGAACCCCCCGTCAGAGTCAACCACAGGCAGTTGCAGGGATTCGGCCTGCACTGTCCTTTTCCGCCCCTCTCGATTTTTTCGTTCCGTCGCGGGAGAAAATTTCGTTGTTGGTGGGCCGTTCCGGGTGGCGCAGCGCGGCCTTTCGGCAAACCCCCCCACACTACCGCATAATGCTAGCCTGCCAGCTCCCGCAGCCGCACACCCCCGGACGAGGAACTTAGCCGGGTCCTCGAGGTACCAACCCGCAACACTCCTAACACGATATCACCTAGCAATTTGTTTAATTTTGAAGACTCACTATCTGAAAGCCGAGATATTAACGCCTCTTTCAATTCCGTGTAGGGATGTCGCGAAGCAGGGTTTTCTAAAATGTCACTAAGGATAAAAACGACTCTCATCCAACGCGGAGAGCAGGTGATTGTATTTAGTTGTTTCTGAAGTTAATCTGTTTAAATCAAATTGCGCCTCAAGTTTTTTAAACCAAAATTTTGGTGCGCTCTTCCAAAATGTTGGAGCATTAAAAGTTATCGTGGAATGGAAATAGAGGGTGTTGTGGGAATCGCGTTACGAAGTGAAGGGAGGGGACCTCCAGAATAAAAATCACCTTCACTTTGTGAAAAGTCACCACTTGCGCTATTCATTTTGCTTTAATTTTAATTGCACTTTAATTTATTTTAACTTTACTTTAAATCGAGAGAGGACGCGGCGTGTGAAAGGAAATAGCTGTTTTACAATATTAAGTATTGAAAGCTTTCTTTTTTTTTTTTTTTTTTTTTTTTAAATCGCAAATTTAAAATGTTTTAACAAAAAAAAAAATTTTTAACTAATAACTAATGTACTCCCTGAACGATTTCTTGAATTTTTCTTTTTTAGCTGTCTTCAATTCGCCTTTCCAATATTTTGGTATTAATGTGTCTAGTAATTGGTTGGGGGTTGAATTTTCAGTCTTCCTCTTTTTTTTATTTCTTTCTTCTTTCTTCAAACTGGTTTCTTCCTTCTTTAATTTTCAATTTCTTTTTTTTGATTGATTGATTTGATTATGTTTTTTGTTTTAGTTGATTATTAATTAAAACCTTTTATTTTAGTTAATTATTATTATTTTAATTGCACGGTTTTAATTTTAAATTGCCCGTTTTTTTTTTTACTTTTTCTTTTTAAATTATTGGATATTTTGAGCCCTTATATTTTTTTTTTAAATTCCTTTTGTAGATGTCGGGGTCACCAATTGAGGAGAGGAGAACCTATCCTCGTTAATATTTTCTTTTAATTTTAATAAAAGGCTTTTTTGAATATAATCGTATATATATTTTTTTTCAATTTGTTCGTATTCGTACAAATCTTTTTGATCGACTCACTGAAAATCTAATTAATTTTTTGAAACAATATAAAAAGGCGCCTACTCTTTTTGATACAAGCTGACTAGATTTTCTTGTCCCAACTAATTTCTACTGTACCTACAATTTCTACAGTACTTAACGACTTTTGCCATTCACACTGATTACATACGGTAGACGGCCTCCACAGTAATATTAGACTAATTATGTGACTTAGCTGTTTAGTCCCGCGCCGGTTGATGATATATGCTCGCGCCGACCGCCAAGCTGATGTTATGTTGTAGATGCGAGATGTACGATGTTGTGTTATGTTCATCGGGAACGAGTTGATGAAATCAGATGATATACGATGAGCTGATTCTGGCGGGAGATAGATGGGATAAGATGATCCCCGATGCTGATAGGATGGCAGCGGATTAAGTAGATGATCAAAGATGATGATGAGCAGCCCTGGATGCTAAAACAATGACCGGCGAGGTGATAGGATGATAACTCATCGCCTGAGATGTTTCGATGGCCAAATGATGTCCGATGGGCTGATACCCTGATAATCTGGGATGATAGCTGGATACCAGGATGACAGGCTAACCTCAGACGATAGCCTGGTGATGAACGCTCCTCCCTTCGGGGAATAATTACGCCGGCTGACCAACGCCTGATCACGAACGATGACGAACGATGACAAACGATGACAAACGCCCTTCCCTTCGGGGAATAATTACTAGGATTAGCTTTTGCTCCACACATGTGATTTTCACATTTAACTCGGCACTTTCTTACCTCCCTCCACGTTATTATTTTCCTCCTTCGGATAGTTTTTAGTTTTCCTCGTCTCCTCTGGAATGTCTCACTTTTGTCCGTCCGATCTCCTCGAGTATCCACTTGGAAAGAAAGCACGAGGGGGCCGGAAATCATGGCTGCTCTCGCTGACTATCATATGGCCAACCCAAGTGGGTGACAGCTTTAATGATGTTTTCCACATGCCGATTTGCTTCGCCCATTTTTCGGACTAGCCCAGTTGATATGTTCAATTATTCAATCTTTATCATTCTTCTACTGCCTGAGACAATTAATAACTATGTCAGACACGGTGAATATCTATAAAGCGAGGCTGCGGGTTTGCGTGTCTGCGTAGTCTCTGAGTGGAAGGTGAGGTAGCCTACTGCTTGTTGAAACTGAAGATGGCGCTGAGGCGGTAATGAAGATAGATTGACGCGATCCCTATTCTAATCTGACAGATGTCATTAAACTCAATTCAATTCAATTCAATTCATTTATTGCGACTTAAAGACCATACAGTGTTATTTTACAGAATGTAGTACATGTCTTGATTTGATAAGGTATGGGTTACAATTATAGAGAAACCGCGTTACAGATGTGTAGCGTTAGGTGCTATCACCATTGATAAAAGTTATCGTAATGTTAGGGTACATTATATATGTGTTTGCGCAGAACACACGGAGCATGGGTGCGTATCGGTATGTACAGGGCCTTAAAACTAGTTAACACTTACATACTAAAAATATAAGTAAATAAAGCTACATCTTAGTTGTGCTATCTATATAGCTGCACATTTAGAAAAGAGGTGTGTAGGATATAGTTTATGTTAGTATAAGTCTCATGAATATTTTTGTTTTCGTGTCTGGGTAAAATGAATATTTTCTTGAGAGGTTGCCAGGTTGGAGGTTTTTAAGTGCTTACGATAAGCAAGCGAATGAGAAGTTAGCCTCTGTGGTTATTTTGCATGCTTTAAGGCCGTTCTCCAATGCACCGACCACCCAACCACGAACGAACCAAAATCGCGCCATCTCGTCCCACATGAATGTGGCGTCATCTTCCCTCTCGCTCGTGTTTGCGTCAACATGGCTAACTTTTTCTTGGTGCGTGTTAACCACATAGTACTAGTTGACCATTCAGCAACGATATTGTACCAGAATAGTGACATCGCCGCAGCTGTTCCGCCGGTTGCCAAAACATCAGTGCTCTAATTATAACACGAAGCACTGTTGTGGTCAGGGAAAAAGATCGAAATTCCCGACCAAATCTGAAAGCAAAAATATAATTTTCACGCCGCCTATGGCTGGCGAAAATTTTCCATCTCGGGAGCTCGACCAAAGATGCACGGCGGCAGTGGCGAGTCCCGCTAAATTTTACCGTTCCTTGAACGGCGGACGGCGAGTTTCGGGCTAAAAATAGCACAAAACTCGCCGATCGCAGCTCGAGGGCCAATTCATGCGAAAGAAAATTGCGGCGCGGGCCATGTGGTCGATGCAAAGTGGTGCACCACGGGCTCGGTCGGAAGCAAAAACTTCTCGGGACCGAAACGCTGGAGCCCGGAGAAGTTCACGGTGCACCCAAAATGCATGAGATCAGGCGGCAGGCACGGCGGGCAGCGAAGCTCGATGCCGTTGCCGTCTACTCGCACACCGGCGGTGTGCGCGCGGATTGGCTGCTTCCTCGGTGTGAGAGTGGACGGCAGCGGGATCAGCAACGGTGATCGCTGATATCGGCCGGGGAGTCGATGGCGTGGTTTTTTCCAAGCGGCGGAAATTGAGTCAGTCGGGAAGGAGTTTTGATAGAGTTGAGTTGGGCACGAACCGTCAGGAAGTCGAGCAATCGGTGAGGAATTTTTAGAAAATAGTAAAGTCGGGAAAAAGCAAACTAAAATATCGTTTCTTTTTGGAGTATTTTGAGAAGTGAAGTTTAATCCGGAAAATTTGGAAAGTAAAAATAAAGGACAAAGTAATTCGGTAGAACTAAACCGCGGGAATAAAAACTAGTACTACGGTGTCAGAGAAATTTTTGGGAAAGTGCCGGAAAAAGAAAAAGAAAAGAGAGGAAAAAAAACAAATAGCAGGTTACAACAATTCCGTGGAAATCTTAACAAGGACGATAAGCGCGGGTAGCTGTGCCTCATGGTGAGTTTTTTTATTGGTTTGTTTCAGACCTGACCCGCGAAAAGAAAGTATATTAAAAGTTCGAGCCGTAGTTGCCATTTTAATTCAAATTCCCCGCTGGATCGGCTCGCGTGCGCTGGCCCTAAAAGTGAAAAGAAGAGCAAAAGGAAAACTTCATCAATAGTAAAATTTGTTACAGTTACGTGTGCCTTACCGAAAAGCCCTCCGCGATCCCGAGCCCGTATAAACGAACAGACACATATAAATATCGGACCGTTAAGTGTTCTGAAGCTAACGGACATTTAAATGAATTGCCGTTAAGCTCTCCTCTAGTGCCAACTCTGAGAAAAGAAGAAATTGTTAGACAAGAAAAGAAAAATTTTTGATAACGATATAGGTCACATATATATAAACCCGTACATAAGCGCCTAGACAGATAAGTTGATTACCCGACGTGTATAATTAAGAAATTACCTAAATAAATAAATGAATAATTGTAATTCTCTATAATATACCTAAGTAGCATAACAATCATTAGAATCGAGCTAAGTGCATAATTTAATAGCGGACTATATGGACAATGAACGCAGTGCATATATATCTATAACTATTTGAACGAACCTTTCCATTTAATAGTTATATAAGTGACCAGTTGAACATTAAAATGGACTACATAAATCATTAGAAGAACTCCTTAAATACGAGCCTAGATATTTTAATAAATAAGTGAACTGAAATAGGCCACGGGAATTTTGTGTAAATGAACCATAAGAAAAAAAGAAACAAGAAAACTCAAGAAATAAATGAACGATAATATTGCCGGGAATAATTACATAAGTGACAATTATTATAAATGAACAGAAAACCAATGATTTAGACTGTGCTGAACTAAATATGACGGAATTTAAGTGAGTGTTTAATAACTAATTTTCTATTTTAACACTATAAAATAATCCATTAATTGATACGGAAGGTGAACTTAAGTGAAGGAAAGGACAGAATTATATAAGAAAACATAAAAAGACAAAATACAAGTATATAAAAACTGAGTTCTAAAATTACTGAATATATTTATAGTTGAATAACCAGGACAATAAATAAGAAACACATAATTAAATAAGTAACTATAACTATATAAGTGAACCTAAACCGGCGTATTGAATACATGAGACAATAACAAAAATAAAAAGATTATTGAATTTTGAAGTAAATCCACCCAAGTGGTACCTACCTGACCTGGTTCCTGTCTTCATCAAGGACACACCGGCACCTCTTCGGGGCCACATGAAGAGGCAGGGTGCCGGGCGGCGGCATCAGCGACGGCATCAGCAGCGGCGACAGCAGCATCGTCATCAGTAGCAGCAAGGCGCCCACCGTCCCCAAAATTTTTTGTAAGGTCTCTTTATAAGGTTGAAAAGAATATAAAAGGTATGTCTAACTTACATTAATTTTTTCTTGTATTTTCTCTGGGTCATCTCTCCTCCCTCCAATGACGACATCGACATCAGGGTTTTCCCCATTGTGGGGGTCATGCGTTGATCTTGGTTTTGGTTGATTTTCTGAAACATAATAGGGACCTCCCCAAATATTTTTGGACCAAGGGGAGGTCGAAGGGCGGTTGGGGCATCGGCCAGTGTGGGGGTTCATGTCACCAGAACCCCCCCCCCCTGAGAGTCACCCACCGCAGTGGCAGGGGTTCGTCCTGCCCCGCTCATTTTCCCCCCGTTACCTTTTGTTTCCTTGGCGCGAGATAATTTCGTTATGGGCATTCTCGCTCTGGTGGCTTCGGGTGGCTTCGGGTGGCCTACCGGCAAAACCCCCCCACAACTACCGCAATGCTAGCCTGCCAGCTCGCGCATGCCACACACCACCAGACCAGGCGCTTTAGCCGGGCCCTGGAGAGTCTGCCCCCATAACAGCACTTATAAAAATGTGCACGGTAGTTTCAGGAGAATATTAAAAGTTAAATTGATAAGTTTGTCCGCTTAAAAAGTGATAAAAACGTCTACATTTAACATTTGCCCGATTGTGTTTTCGCAGCTGACAGGCACAACTACAGGCAAGGGCTTATACTTTACACGGGATTCAGCATTTTGGTTCGGTGGTTCGTGGTTGGGTGGTCCGCGCATTGGAGAACGGCCTTTAGCGTAGAATTGTGGAACGGATTGAGTTAGGTCACCATATAGTGCTGTAGTGGAATTAGGGTGAAGATAGTTCATTGGGGAAAGATAGTAATTATCTAATATAGAGGTCTTGATGTTACTATTATAGATTTCTTTTATTAAGACGTTGTGTTGGAATTTAAGTTTGGAAATTTTATTTCTCATTAGACGGGTTAGGTGGAGAGTTAATGGCTCGATTTTCGCTGTGGAGTATATGTCTGCGTTTTTTTGTGAAATTAGTCTGTTGATGTTCATTGAGGATATCTTTAGCCTATGGCCCATTTTGATAGAGTTTTATTAGAAAGTCGATGATCATTAGATCTTTTGTGGCTGCGTCCTTAGCTCTACGAAAATTTGGTAAGAATGCTTGTATTTTGAGCAGAAGTTCCGTGAAATTCAGTTGAAATCTGTTTTCTATGTAATTGAAAAGTTCATTGTCATGTACCATTTGCTCTTGGTGTTGTGAGCGAGGGATGCTTTTAAGAATATTTGCATAAGATGTGATGGGATTGTTATTATGCGGAATAGGATTAGAAGCTGCTGTAGCAGTCTCGTGATGTGGGTATGTTTTGCTTAGTATAGCGTTTTGATTTAGGTTCCTTTTGAGTTCTTTGTCGCGTTTATTTTTGTTTAGCCTTGCGAGGAGGTCTTTTCTGGTTTTACAACCAAGGTAGTTAGCGGGGTGTCCAAAAGAGTTGCAATTTCTGCAATATACTGAGTTTGTTTCAGTAGAGTCTCGCTTGCATTCACCCGGGCCCTGATTACCTTCACATTTTACGCAAGCGTAGTTATAGCTGCAATTGGTGGCGATGTGGCCAAATCTTTGACAGTTTTTACATTGGGGGGGGCCTCTGAATTTAATTTTTTCCCATGTAACCTTTTGGTGGAGAATGACATTCAATTTTGAAGCTTCTAATAGATCAGAGTGTGTTTGAAATTGTGCTATGAAGATGTTTGGCTGCCTACCCGTTTGTCTAGATCTGGGAGTGGAGAATTTGGCAATTTTAATTGTTTGGATGTTTGGCAAGAGTGATCTAATTTCTTCTGAAATGGCGCCCTCCGTAAAGAAGTGGTGAATACCCTTTAAGAGTATTGAGGCGGGTTTATATTGTGGGGGGGTATATGTGTGGCCTTCCAATTTGGCACTTCTCATAAGTTGCAAGAGTCTTTCATGGACTTCAGGATCTTCTACCAGAATTTTTGTTCTTCTGTGACAGTTCACAATTTTGAAATTTTCCTTCTCATTAGATAGGGACTTGATACATTTAATCAATTTTTTTGTATTGGTGTAGTTTATATAAATTGGGGGGCAAAATTTATTACTGCCTATATTAATGTTAGTATCGAAAAAGCTAGACTTATCTTTATATTGTTGTGTGCTTCTGGCTGAGTGACTGCCGGTACCGGTGTTGGGTGGATGTTGATTTGTTGGGTGTTGACCTTGTGGGATCTGATGCTGATGATTGCTGGTTTCATCTAGTAGGCGGTCAGATTGTTGTGTTGAGCTTTTCGGGGCGGCCATTTCTTCGGTGTGAAGCTGGGTTGGGTCGGATATTGCTGTCGCTAATGATTTTGCAGGTGTTGCAGTGTTGAGATTGTCATTGAACAGGTCAGCTGCTAGCTCCGCTATTAGTGGGGCATAATAATTGGTTGGTTGCTTTCCCCAGATGAATAGGGCATGCCGTTTAGCCGGTACAGAGTGTCCGGTTCTTTTCCTTTTAGATGATGTAGACATTGCCTGTGATGATTGTGAAGAAGAGCTAGAGTCAGGCTGATTTGGAAGTTCCTCTTCATGATGAGTCGGGATGTCGTTCTCATCATATAAATTGCTGTCGATGGATTGGAGATTTTCAGTGTAAATATAGAAATTATTTATATCACCTGGCTGTGGTGGTTTTTCTTCCTGGGAGTATACTGCACTATGGAGGTTTTGTTGTCTTGCTGGAGAGTGCTGTGTTGCCTGTGTTGCCTACGACGGAAGACTCTGTTCCATCGTTGGTACATTGGGTTTCCTTTGAGGCGGGGTAATGGATTTTTTCCCCTTTTTGTTCTTTGCCGCTTTCCCAGCGGCGTTGTTGTTGGGCATGATGGGTCTTATTGATTTAAAGGTCACTTATTAATTTAGAGTTAAAGTTTTCTTGTGCGACTGTACACCAGACGACGTGATATGTTTTTGTTCGTTAATGTACTACTTGACTACTCGCACTCCTTTTATGACGCGAAACATGCGGTATTGAGAAAACCGTTGTGGCGTGATTTTATAACGGTGACTATGATCGGCACTGGGCCGTCAGCCATCAGGTACACAGGGGGATTACATGTGTGCACAGGGGGATAACATGTAACACTCTGGTGTACGTGCCGTAACTGTGCACGCATGCCGTAACTGTGTACACTGCTGGTAGTGCGACTATACCCTCCCCGTGGGGGCGGCTGGAAACAGGCTACCAGTACGGTCATGTCTCTGCTGGGAGCGCTGGCTAATTGTAGTCGGGCGGAGAGAAGGATACTCTCTTAAATAAAATACCCTAATCCAAGGTGGAACAGAATACGCCGAAGGATGCATGGCCAAGAGGGAGCTTGGTCGCTAGTATGCGGACTCTGGATACCAGTCGCCCTCCAGTTTCAATTTAGACTTCCCGCATATCGGGCTCGTGCGGGTGACTTATGGACCCGGAAATCTCGTGGGATCAACATATGAATAGTATGAATAACCCGAGACCCGATGCAGGTCATACTGCATCAGCCGATGCACGCTTAGCGTCACCGGCAGAGAGCTTGCTGGCCAGTGGGCCACTAGCTACTTCCAGCTCCTGCAGTGGAGCCATTGGGCACACTGCAGAAGTACTAGCAGAGAAGGCGAGCACGAGTGCCCCTACTCTGTCAACTATCCCGTCAGAGGAAGAGACCTCTGACGCAGAATCCGTCAGTACCGTGGTACTGGACGGGGCTAGCCTGTGTTCGGACAGATCCGGACTCACGGCTATCGGCGCGGAGGTGGGCAACCTTACCATCAACGAACCGGGGTTCGTTAAGCTCACCAACGCGGAGCGCAAGAGGTTCAAGAGGGCGGTGGCAGAGGGCCTACCCAGAGCAAAGGCTCTGGAGGTTGCCAAGGCAACCCCTCCCAAACCGGACAAAAGAACCCGATCGGAAGACAAGACCCCCGATCTACCGGCTACCAAGAAGCCAAAGACCGCTCATGTGTATCCCTCGGGCCGGCTGGATCCTCCTTGTCTGCACCAACGTTCGGACAGCCGATTGGGTCAAGGGCAACTTTATGCACATTCGTGCCAAAAGCGCTCTTGACGTGGTCCTAGTTGAGGAGGGTAACTTCCCAAGGACGCACGTGGTCCGGGGTTACTTCCCTCAAAGCCTTTCCCTTACGAACGAGAAGGTTTTGGCCACAATTGGGGCACAAAACGCCCTCTCAACGGGGCAGTGGAAGGTGGTGAAGCGGCTGGTGCACGGAGACCTGCTCCACCTCATCTTCGCCATTGACGATAGGTCGATGACGTTGCTTGGGGAGATGAAAGGCAGGATAGCCTACCGCTTCACCCATGTCAAACTGATCCTTAAGAGCTCCGCTAAGGATCAGGACCCACCAGGGAACCAACAACCCGAAGAGAGGGAGGTGGAGTCAAAGGACCTACCCCCCTCCAGGGTTGAGGCTAGCGGTAGTGTTGCCAAAGGGTCATCGGTGGCTACACCCGCTGCTGGGCCCTCAACTAGTGCAGCCACTGGGCTACCTAGCAGGCCGGTCAGAGTCCCTTCGGCTCCAAGAGCTTTGGCCACTGGGCCGAAAGCCAGGAAGGCTGCAGTAGCAGCCGGTCAACAGCGGCCGCCACACAAGGGACAGCGGCCTCCTCCAAAGGGCAGGACTAAGGGACCCCGACAAGCCAAGGCAGCTAAGCTTGTCAAAAAGTCCCTTGCAAAGGAGGAGCACGGATGAGCACCATCAGGGTGCTCCAGGCGAACCTGCACCACGCCAAAGGGGCATCGGCCACACTGTGCAGGACTTTCGCCGAAGACCGAATAACCCTTGCGCTTATTCAGGAGCCCTGGGTTAATAGTGGCCAAGTCCGAGGACTCAGTATAAGCTCGTGTAAGTTGATATATAGCAGAGGAGAACTGGCGCCAAGGGCAGCACTCCTGCTTGACAAGAGTGTCAATCACTTACCCATGTATAATTTCATTTCCAGGGACCTCGTAGCGATCTTGGTAGAAATCCCCACCTTAGGCGGCGTCCGGGAAATTGTTCTGGCTTCCGCCTACTTCCCTGCCGAGATTGCCAGCGCGCCAATCGCCAGCTGATTATAGGCTGCGACGCCAATGCACACCACTCAGTATGGGGTAGCAGCGGCATCAACGAAAGAGGTGAGTCCCTTCTGAATTATCTTTCTAGCTGTAGTATAGATATAGTGAACAGAGGGTGCAAACCTACTTTCATCACTGCAGCCAGAGAAGAGGTGTTGGACCTCACTCTGGCCAGCAGAGCTCTGTCCGAGTTCATAGTGACCTGGCGAGTTTCTGATGAAGCGTCCCTGTCGGATCATCAGCACATAAGATTCGACATCCCCGGGCGCTCAGAACTCATAAGAAACACCCGCATTCCAAAGAAAACCGATTGGAATGCCTTTAGAGCATTAGTAAGCTCCAAAGCTGATATGCTGGTCACCAATATCAGTTCTACTAGTGAACTGGAACTGGCTGCGAACCAGCTCAATGAAGTTTTAATTACCTCCTACCACGACAGCAATGTGGTCGTTCCAATCCAAGCGGTACGCAAGGTGCCCTGGTGGAACGAGCGGCTATCTGCTATGCGGTTGCAGGTCAGGAGGTTATTTAACATTGCTAAGCGCACCAAGCAGTGGGACAGATACAAGTCTGCTCTCACTGATTATAATAAAGAACTGAGACGTTCTAAACGCGAGTCCTGGAGGAAGTGCTGTGAAGGTATAGAATCCTTACCGGCTGCAGCTCGCCTTCAGAAAGCACTGGCTAAGGACGCCACAAACGGTGTTGGGCTCCTGAAAAGACAGGACGGCACATTCACCAATTCACAACGGGAAACCCTGGAATACCTACTACAGGTGCATTTTCCCGGTTCTATATTAGGGACAAATGAGCCCACTCCTGCGGTCCTCGATCATAGGGTCGAATTCGACCGCAGAGCTCTCAGTAGGTCCGGTGTCATTTTTGACAAGGACAAGGTTAGGTGGGCTGTGGCCTCCTTTCAACCCTTTAAAGCTCCTGGGGGCGATGGGATCTTTCCAGCACTGCTACAGAATAGTCTGGAAATAATCCTAGACTCTTTGGTAGCCTTATTTAGGGCCAGCTACAGATGGGGATATATACCACGCTCGTGGAGGAAAGTAGTGGTAGTTTTTTATCCCCAAGCAAGGCAACAGGCCGCTAGAGCTCCCTAAATCTTATAGACCAATTAGTCTAACTTCCTTCCTCCTAAAAACTATGGAGAGATTGCTGGACCTCCACATCAGGCACTGTTTGGAGATGTCCACACCCCTCCATAGGACACAGTTTGCCTACTCTAAAGGCAAATCCACAGAGGCTGCCCTACACAGCCTCGTTGGCAAAATCGAAAAAGCTTTCCAATCCAAAGATGTGGCTCTGGGCGCATTTCTGGATATTGAAGGGGCTTTCGACAACACCGGATATGAATCAATCTCTAGGGCTCTCGTGAACAGGGGCATTGATTCCTATACGGTTGCATGGGTGGATGCCATGTTAAAAGAGCGTGACATTTCGTCCTCGTTGGGTGATACCTCGGTATGCATCAAAGCAATTAAGGGGTGCCCTCAAGGCGGGGTCCTGTCGCCATTGCTATGGTCTCTGGTTGTGGACGGTCTGCTAATCAAGCTACATGAGCTCGGTTATGAGGCTGTTGGATACGCGGATGACCTGGCAATCATAGTCGCAGGTAAATTCGACTCCACGGTTTCGGATTTGATGAGGTCCGCACTTCAAACAGTCACTGACTGGTGTGCCAGTGAGGACCTCTCTATAAATCCTTCCAAGGCTGTCCTTGTGCCTTTTACCAAACGGTATCGACTGGATCTTGATCCAATCTCCGTTCAAGGCACAGTTATTGGGTACTCGGATGAAGTCAAATATCTGGGTGTTATACTCGATAAACGACTCAACTGGAGTGCCCATCTCAACAACACCCTAAACAAGGCTACGAGAGCCTTGTGGGCGTGCAGGAGGCTCTTTGGCAGAACCTGGGGTCTCAATCCAAAGATGATCCTCTGGTTATACAACACTGTTGTTAAACCAATAATCACCTACGCCGCCCTAGTATGGTGGCCTAAGATTCGGCAGAAGACAGCAATTGCAAATTGCAATAAGTTGCAACGGCTGGCATGCCTCTCCATAACTGGAGCCATGCGGACCTGCCCCACACTTGCCTTAGAGGCAATAGTAGGTCTTGCCCCCCTGCACATTTTCATTCTGAAAACAGCTGCAATCAGTGCTCTGAAGGTGCAGGTTACTTCAAACATGCCCTTGGCCGACGAAGGCCATATGAGCATTCTGAAGCAGATTCCAGACATCAGGGTCTGTCTCAAATCGGACCACATGACAAAGGAGCTTTGCTTCGGTAGGAGATTTAAGATCTTCATCCCTGAACGGACGGATTGGATTGGCGTAGGTCCCAATCTAGGTCGGGATAGCCTTAATTGGTACACCGATGGCTCGAAAACCGAGCTTGGTACTGGAGCAGGTGTCTATGGACCCAATACCATGGTCTCGATCGCAATGGGCGAATGGCCCAGTGTATTTCAGGCCGAAGTCCAGGCCATCAAAACCTGCGCCCAGATAAACCTTAATAAAGGACTTAAGGGCTCAATAATTAATATACTCTCTGACAGCCAAGCAGCGATTAGGGCGCTCTCCTCGTGGAGCTTTCGCTCAAGTCTCGTCAAAGAGTGCTTTGACTGCCTTCAACGCCTGGCTGCCACAAACAGAGTTACACTCGTCTGGGTACCGGGGCACTCTGGCGTTGATGGCAATGAGATCGCTGACAATTTGGCCAGAGAGGGATCCGCAACTAGGTACCAAGGCCCCGAACCCTACTGCAATATTGGCTGGTCTTCAGCCAAAACTGTGGTGGATAAATGGGCAAAATCAGTTCAAGTCTGAGTTGCTGTCAAGCTGTCAAGTGAACCAGTGCTTTTATTTGTTATGTGCGACAAAAGTGAATTAAACCCGAATAATTCGGGGCCTGAATGCTCTGCAGGCCCACCCGCGGCCGACAGGAGCGTCGCCGGGAGGAGTAGCGACCGCGGAGCTGGAGTTTCTGCGCCCAGGGAGGAGAAGTCTGGAGCTGCGCGCCAGCCTGCCGGGACCGGGACCAACACCTCGCTACAATCGGACGCGGACAGAACGGAGAAGGAGCACGGGATGTGGAGGTTGGCTGGTAGCAGACGTAAAGCTACCAGGCAAAATATTACACCTGCCGACGTGCGAAGCAGGTTGCAGGTGCGTGCAGGTGGGCCGGGAGGTGCTCCGCCCTCGTCAGGAAACGCGGCTACTGCAGCTGTCAAAGCTGCCCAAGCTGCCGGCAAGGAAGCCAACCTGTCGAGTGCGCGGCAGCCCAGCTTTTCTCGTGGCAGAGGGTTTGCGCCTCCGAAGGCGGTAGCTCTCGCCGCGAAAGCTGACAGACCATGTACAGGTCAAGCCAGCAGTGAGCTCCCGAAGCTCAGTAAAAATTCTCGTCGCCGCAGAAATGCGGCGATTCGAAAACAACTACGGCTTCAGCTCGTTGAGCAGAAAGGGGTGGCTGGGGGGTCTGCAGAACCCCAGAACAAAATAGTTCAGGGCTGTTCCGGCACTCCCAAGCGCCCACTTTCGCCGGAAATAACACCGCCGGAGGCGAGGCGGGTAGCGAAGCGCTGCAAAGCTGCAGCTAAGGCTGAGGAGAGCGGCTGTGGCGCACCGAGGCCAACTTTCGCCCAGGTCGCTGGTAACCAAAGCGTCCGTATGGCCTTTGGTCCCGTAGCGGAAGACCTCCTCCTGACCAGCGAGCAGGCTGCCTCGCTCCGCTCGTTGATCTCCGAAGAGATTTTTAATGTCGCTGCCGGCGGCCCGTCGCTTGCTTTCCGCGGCGCAAGTTTTGTAGGTAGGGGCTGCGACAACCGCGGATACCTGCAGATCGTGTGCCTGAACGCGGAGACCAGGCGATGGCTCACGGACTTCGCGAAGAAATTAAAGGCGCCCTGGAGCGGAGCTGAGCTGGTGGCCTGCGAATTCTCGAAAATTCCCAGGCACACCAAGGTCACGCTCTGGATACCAGAGTGCTACAATATCTCTGCAGAACAGCTTCATGCTAGACTGCAGAGGCAGAATAAAGTTCTCGGGGTAGACAGATGGCGGCTGTTTCACCTGAAGGATGATCCCCCACAGGGAACCCTTCTGGTGCTAGGGCTAGACCAGCTGTCCCTCGACACTCTTCTGGCACGCGGTGGGAAAGTCTACTATGGACTTTCTGAGCTCCACGCGCGCATTAAGAGCAATGCCGCCAAAGACTCTGGAGAGTGTGACGAGGACCCAGCGGACTCGGTGTCGGGGAGCGTGATGGCGACTAAGGTTGTTGTCGCCGCCTCCGGCTCTGAAGTGGCCGCTGGGTGCGCTCACTCCTCAGAGGTTTCCGAGGGGTTACCCCCTGCCCCAGATGTCGAAATGAGCGCACTGTAGAATGGGTGCTGACTCTTTTAACATCATACAGATTAACTTGCAACATGGCAAATCGGCCTCTGCGGAACTATGCAGAGTCCTTGCTTTGGGGCAGACAAAACTAGCCCTAGTGCAGGAACCCTGGTTGTTCAAAAATCAGGTTCGTGGACTGGGTCCAAGTAATGGTCGAGTGTTTGCGGCCGACACCGCCACTAAACCTAGGGCATGTATCTGGATCGCCAACAGTCTCAAGGCAACCCCGATTCATGAGCACAGCTCCAGAGACCAGGCTACCATTCGGGTAACTCTGAGCCTGGCTGATGGCGCTCAGGACGTTATTGTTGTCTCCTCTTACCTGCCGTATGATTCTGCTGAACCTCCACCGAGTTCTGAACTCGTAGAGGTCGTGGAATTCTGCCGCAGGAAAAATCTCCCGCTGATTATCGGGTGTGACGCTAACTCGCACCACACCTGCTGGGGTAGTACAAATGTGAATAGAAGAGGTCAGTCGCTCCTTGATTATATTGCTTCCACTGAGCTGACTGTCCTCAACAACGGCACTGGGCCAACCTTCGTTAACTCTGTCAGGCGCGAGACGATTGACATTACGCTATGTTCGATTAGCCTAGTCGACCTCGTTTCCGACTGGAGAGTCACGAACGACATATTAACCTCAGATCACAGAGCCATCTCGCTGAAGATCTCGGCGGACTGTCCGACTCCTCCCAGTTTTAGGAACCCCAGAAAAACAAACTGGGGCCTCTTCAGATCCGCTCTGGGTTTGAAACTGGAGGGATGGCTGCCTACGATCAACAACGTCAGCGACCTTGACTCGTCGATTGGGGTCATAGAGAGGGCAATTATATCTAGCTTCGAAGAGGCATGCCCTCTTACCACCCCTAGTTCTAAGGGCAAATGCCCCTGGTGGAACCGTAGATTAATGTTGCTTCGAAAAGGAGTAAGAAAGCAACACAATCGAGCAAAAAACCTCAACTCTGTACCCGAATGGGAACTCTTTCGAGAGAAACAGAGGGCTTACAAGAAAGAAGTTAAATCGGCCAAGCTACTCTCTTGGCAAAAATTCTGCTCAGACCTTGAAGGGATGAGAGACACCACGAGAATCCACAAGATTCTCAAAAAGGACAAGGCCATTCAGCTGGGCTCATTACAACTACCCAGTGGTGATTTCATCGATGATGACCTCTCGGTCGCATCTCATCTGTTGGAAACCCACTTCCCCAGTTGTGAACCGGTCCAGGAGGATCAAATAGCGGCTGATCAGCACAATCCAGATGATTCGGATTGGTCTGTCGCCAGGTCTGTTATAGACAAGGATCTCCTTAACTGGGCGGTCTTTTCCTTTGCACCCTTTAAGAGCCCGGGTAGAGATGGTATTTCCCCGGTCATGCTCCAAGAGGCATTCTCCCTGATTCAAGACCATCTGATCATAATTTTCAGAGCGGTCCTGGCTTTCGGGTATATTCCCTGTAGTTGGCGCCTTTCCAGGGTTATATTCATACCAAAACCAGGAAAGTGTAACTATAGGGAAGCCAAATCATTCCGGCCGATTTCACTAACTAGCTTTCTGTTGAAATCGCTGGAGAAGATGCTGGACGCTTTCATCAGATCAAACAATCTGAAGGAATTCCCGCTACACCCAGCGCAGCACGCGTACCAGAGAGGGAAATCCACTGATTCGGCCCTCCATCAGGCAATCTCTTTCATTGAAAGAGTTTTTCTTGATAAAGAAGCGGCCCTTGGTGTCTTTTTGGACATCGAAGGAGCGTTTGACAACACCAGCTTCTCTGCTATGTCTTGTGCCTTGCAGGAGCATGGGGTTAACCAAACTTTAACCAGGTGGATAGTTAACATGCTGAAAAGCAGAATTGTCTCCACTGAGGTAGGTTCCCACACAGCGATCAGGAGGGTAGGTAGGGGCTGCCCGCAAGGTGGTATTCTGTCTCCCCTCCTGTGGTGCTTGGTGGTTGACGGCCTCAACAGGTTACTGGACAGTAAGGGCCACTTCACAGTTGCCTATGCGGATGACATAGTGATACTGTGCAGAGGCAAATTTCTCAGTACTCTCTGCGATCTCCAGCAGCAAGCCTTGCTGTTGGTGGAAGGGTGGTGCAGGGACAGGAACTTGTCAGTCAACGCTGACAAGACCTCTGCTCTACTTTTCACTAACAGAAGGAAGTTGGAGGGTCTCAGGCATTTGAGAATATTCAACAAAGAGATCATCTACGCAAACAGCGTAAAATACCTAGGGGTGATCCTGGACATCAAGCTAGACTGGAAGCTACATCTAGACTGCAAAACACAAAGGGCCATCTCGACCTTCTGGCAGTGTAGAAGAGCTTTCGGCCGTACCTGGGGCATTAGCCCAAAAATCATCCACTGGATGTATACTGCCGTCATCAGACCGAGTCTCTGTTACGGGGCGCTGGTCTGGTAGGAAAGGACAAATTTAAGCACCGTCAAAAGTACACTCGCTACGGTACAAAGACTGGTCTGCTTAGCCATCACAGGAGCAATGAGATCTTCTCCAACTGCCGCGATTGAGTTGGCTCTCTCTTTGGCTCCGCTCGATATCATCGTGCAGAAAGAAGCGATGAATTCGGCCTTGCGCCTTATTCAAAACAATCTCTGGCGACCCAATCTTCAGCTGGTAGGGCACTCCCTGATCTGGGACAAACTGTTACATACCAACAGTTGCGTACAAATGATCTCGGATTATATAACGCCCCATCTCAGCCTACGTAAAAGGTATGTTGTGTCTATTCCCTCCAGAACGGAGTGGGACGAAGACTATCTCAGTAACACAGTGTCGGACGCCGGATCTGCGTGGTTCACAGACGGATCCCTCGCTGAGGGCCTGGCCGGAGTCGGAGTGTACGGCCTTAGCGAAGACTTGTGCATCTCCCGCTCGCTAGGCAGATTCGTCTCCATTTTCCAGGCGGAAGTTCTCGGCATCCTGATCTGTGCTCAAGAGATCTTAAAGAGGAAACTGTGTGGGAGAAATATTTTTATTTTCTCCGACAGTCAAGCTGCTCTCAAAGCACTTGACTCTTACATAGTCTCGTCTAAGCTCCTCAGCGAGTGTCGTCACGCGCTTGACCTTATTGCGACAACTAACAATGTCTCAATAATCTGGGTACCTGGCCACTGTAACATTGCAGGCAATGAGACTGCAGACAGGCTGGCGAAAGAAGGGGCCTGCTCTTCCTTTATAGGACCAGAACCCTACGTGGGTGTTGCACCATCTCTCATCAGTCGCACAATGGTGGAATGGGTCCGCTCTGAGCACAATGAGAGGTGGTCAGCTAGAACAGATTGTAGACAGTCTAAGATGTTCTTACATCGGGTCGACCCAGGCCTAAGCATACGTCTACTCAACCTCAGTAGATGCCAGTTGAGCCTTGCGATGGCCATCATTACCGGCCATTGCAGGCTGAACAAGCATCTACATACAATACGAATAGCGGAATCGCCGCTTTGTGGCTGCGAGCTGGAGGACGAGACTATCGCTCACCTTTTGTGTGCATGTCCGTTCTACAATAGCGCCAGAGCCGCTTTATTCGGGAACTACCAGGTGGATCCACAGGATCTGCTTAAACTCACGCTGCCCACCATCCTGAGCTTTGTTAGAAGAACTGGTCGTCTAACGGCTCTATCAGGGCATCGAGATTAACCCAGATGGCAGTATCTCTTCTCGAGGTTTGTACAATGGACCTTTGGTCTAAGTGCAGGGTGACTCAACCCGCCTCTTGTCAATCTACATCTACATCTACAGTTCAAGTCTCATACTGGAACGATGCTTCAGGGTTACGACAGACTAAGAAGTTTATCAAACCCTATGCTTATACCAACGCCACTGACCTGAGCAAATCGGATCTCAGGCTGCTGGTGGGTTACTTATCTGGCCATTATGGGGTCAGACATCACCTCAACAAGTTAGGTATGTCAATTGAGACAGAATGTAGACTTTGTCTAGAGGACGAAGAAACCACAGCTCACATACTGTGTGACTGTCCGGCATTGGCTCGGATTAGAAGTAGGACCTTTGGAAAAGGGTTTCTAAGCCCGGCTGAGGTCCGTAATTCTTCTGAGGGTGACCTTCTGGCTTTCCTTAGGGTAGCGGATCGTCTACTCCACTAACGGGGTTCCGGCACAAAAGACCGTCTGGTCGCAGTGCCCTCCGCTTGGGCGGCCCCACTAATAATAATAATAATAATAATAATGATCGGCACTGGGGCTGAAGGCAGGTCACTGGTAGCTCTAAATGAATAGCGATAATTGCGCTGAATGATGATCACCAGCATGTAATGTTTGTCCATAAATATAGTCCATACTACTGGTTATAAATATTTGTAGGAAAAAGTACTTTCCGCGATAGGATGCGTTTAATTACTTTTTATTACATTTGGCTAGGAAATATCATAAAGAGTTTGTATTCTAATTGCTTTGATTATAGAAGTCACTTGATTTGTACTTGGCTGTACCGCGGCGCGGATGATCTAACGGCACCACTTACGGTGGCCCGTTAGGATTTTAGATTTAGAGATAGAGATGGGGAGACTCTCCCATGCTAAATCGGTGTTCCCTTAAGAGTCCGGTAATTATTCCCCAATTATTCAATTGATAATTATTACAGCAGCTATGTAGTTAAATAAAAACTCACTGGGAAGAAAACTGTGTTCATAGACTGCAGAGATAACGCGGATGAGAAAACGTGTCCATACGGCACTGGGGGGGAGAGTACTGTAATAATTTCCACTGTACAGATTAAATCACTGGATTTTTTCTTGAATAATTAAGTTCACTGAAGTTTTGATCACGAATTGAATATAATTATACGAAGCAAGAGAAATACTCCGGTAACTTGAAAGAAATACTTTATAGTTCCTTGACTGAGGCTTAAGCAGACGTCTGGTCGCACTGGCTGTTCAGAGAGAACTCGTCATTAAGCTCATCTGTTTACAAGTGTTGTTTACATCCCGGTGACACATTACAGTTGTGGCAACCAAACACCGTACACTTCATCGTGTCTATTTTCACTGTTAATCACTTAATATCACTTCTAAAACAAAAGTAAACCTTTAATAAACCTATTTTCGACCGATTAGGTTCTAAAAATGCCGACTTACCGTAAAATCTCCGCATAAAAAACTTCGAAATCCTAAAGACACCTAAGCACTCAGAAATTCACTTGACAGTTCTCTTGCTCGGTTACACACCGACACTACTAATACTTTGAAAATAAGGGTATACCCCTTGTTATGTACCAAAATCTCATCCAGATTTTGGGTGCATCGCAGTAACAAAAATAGTTTCATAAATTGCGAAATACCCTTCAAAAGTCTAGACATAACATGTACGAAATTTGAGGTATTTCGCAATAACTGAAAGTCGCGAAAATATGACCCCTCGATCGGTGATTGGGCGACCACCCGCGCGTGCACCGGCCCAGGCACATGCAGACGGTAATTATGCTGACACAGAACATGTGCACTGGAAATGTACCGACGCGCGCGGTCAAGGTGATTGGAACTTTGGAAAATTCCAAGGCCCGACCAGGAGTCGATAAATACCCGATCAGCCGATGAGGCAGTGGGCAGTGTGCAGTGCAGTACAGAGGAGTACAGTAATAACCTTAGGTCAGATCAGTATTAATCTTCGAGGTCTCGTGGAGCCGACTTAAGTCAGAATTTTGGCCGGCCTTAAGCTATCAGCGCGCACGCGAGAGTTAAGTCCGAAAGTAAAAAGGTGCTTAAGTTCTCCCGGAAAGACTTAAGCATTGTTACACGGGAGTCGAGAGTCCGGCATAAGTGGTACAGACCAATACCGTCTTTACCATAAGGGCACACGGGGCCCGTGCCCAGGGCCCCCATCCTCAGGGGGCCCCGAAGGACCGGCAGTTTCTCTCACATTTATTCTCAAAACATTTTTGTCGGGCACAGTAACAGTGAGCACCCGGGTCGAAAATAAAACTTACTTTTGTCTTAAAATTTAAGTCAAAATTATGTCGATTTTATTTAACCAAATTAAGGCAAAATCAAGTCAAACTTTGCCTTTTTTCTTTTAGGAGTGTAAAATATTGCGATAAACTGAAATTAAGTAAAGCATGTTTCTCCACTATTAGTGGAGTTAAAATACATAATATATTTATCGCGGTTATGGGAACGCAAAGCACAGTAGCCCTCGATTGTTTTAAACAATTGAGGGCTACCTCGATTGTTTTAAACAATCGAGGGGCTACTGTGCTTTGCGTTCAGCCGGTTGCAACCATGGCATCCATGGCGCCGCCCGCACACACACACACAACCCCCTTTGACGCGAAAATTTCGTCAAGCGCAGACTTGTACTGGGTGCAAGTTCTTAATGTATACTTTCTTTCATTCTTTGATTAAACTTTCAGTCAGACAGAGCGTGATTTAGTTTCGTTTAATATAAATTGTGTAAGATAATAGAAGTTTTGATTTGTTCGTTTAAACATTATTTCATTATGTCGAAAAGAACATATTTAAGTGGTTCACAAAAAAGAAAAAAAGTTATAGCTCAAAAGGAAATAACGGAAAAACTTCCTAAGCTTACTTCGTTTTTTACGCTTGAAGAAACAAATAAGCTGAGGGACTCTTCTTCATCCTCATCATATCAAGATAAAAATACCTCTGAATATCAACAGGAAAAAGAGGTTACGTGTGACGAAAATGACAAACACACATCAGATGCTGAACCCTCGACTTCAAGCTACTGTGAGTTAATAACCGCAAGCTTGGAGAATGTATCTGTATCTCCTGACCCTGGTACGTACTGTGACGACATTTTAACGGAAGAAGTCCGTGATATTTGGATTCGAAAAGGGCCAGAGTTTTTCCAAAATAAAAATTGTAACTTCTCCGAAACTTCTACAAGTTTTCCAGATTCAAGTGGTAAAACAAAAACTAGATTCTTGACTAAAAATATTTTTACCCGTAAATTGACGAATGGTGAGTCTTTAGAAAGAAAATGGCTCCTTTATTCACCTGCAAAGAAATCTGTGTACTGTTATTGCTGCCGCCTATTTAATACCACTACTGGTACTGGACATAATTTGAGTTCTCCAAATGGATACAAAGATTGGAAGCATATAAGTAACTTATTGATGGAGCATGAAAACAGTTTACAGCACAGGCAATTTATGATGAATTATGTTGCAAGAGTGAAAACTACTGGACGAATTGATAGTGAGTTGCTGTCCCAATATAATACAGAAATTAACTATTGGAAGAATGTGCTTAGGAGAATTGTTGCAGTAGTGAAATTTTTAGCTTCAAGAGGTCTTGCTTTTCGTGGTGATAATGAGATATTGGGATCGCAAAATAATGGGAATTATTTGGGATGCTTAGAACTGATTAGTGAATTTGATCCTTTTCTTGCTGATCACATACAAAACTGCGGAAATCGTGGAAAAGGAAGTACATCATATTTATCTGCAAATATTTGTAATGAATTTATTAATTTAATGGGACAGCGAGTTTTAAAAACGATTGTCAAAGAACTTAAATCAGCAAAATACTACTCTGTTAGCGTAGATTCTACGCCAGATCTGTCTCACGTTGACCAACTCACTTTCATCGTTAGATACGTAAAAGACGGACAGCCTATTGAGAGATTTTTGCAGTTTTTGCCTATGGATGAACATAATGCGCAATATATAGCAGATACCATTTTAAACTTTTTTGAAAGCCTTGATATTTCTATAAAAGATTGTCGCGGGCAGAGCTACGACAATGCATCAAATATGTCTGGAAAGTACTCTGGTGTTCAGTCAAGAATAAAAGAAGTTTGCGAATTTGCAATTTACGTTCCATGTGCGGCACATTCGCTAAATTTAGTGGGTGTTCAGGCTGTTGAGTGTGTTACTGAAGCAGTAGCATTCTTTCAATTTGTACAAAAAATGTTCAATTTTTTCTCAGCTTCGACCAAACGATGGAAAATTTTGACAGAGCATTTAGGTGCAAATAGAGTCCTGAAGTCTTTTTCGGAAACTAGATGGTCTGCACGTGCCAATGCTATTAATGCTTTGCAAAATGGTTACTTAAATATTTCTGAAGCATTGTCCTCAATCGCAAGTGACATCAATCAACCAGGGGACACTAGAAACGAAGCCCAAAGCCTAGCAAAAAAAATGAAAAAATTTGAGACTGCTCTTCTAACGGAAATATGGAATGATCTTTTGGGAATTATGAATAAAACAAGTCTAAGTTTACAGAATAACACTATAACCATGGACGTTGTAACAAATCTTTACGAATCTTTGATCAGTTATGTCAATAACGCACGCAATAATTTTGATCAGTACGAAACGGCTGCTAAAGAAAAAAATCCAGATGCTGACTACAAAGATAAATTTGAAAGAAAAAGAATTCGCAGCACACGCATCACTTTTTTTGAAGGATCATCAGAGACTGCACAGTTGAGAGGTAAGGAAAAGTTTCGTGTAGATACTTTCATTCCCATAATTGACACATTAACTACACATTTAAAAAAACGTTCGGCAGCATACCAGGAAATTGATAATCGATTTAGTTTTCTTTGTCAATTAACAACAATCGAATCTGGCGAGTTGACCAAAAAATGCAAAGAGTTTGCAGAATTTTATCATGAAGACATTAATGCATATGAGCTCAAAACAGAATGTTTACATTTAAACCAATATTTAAAAAACATAGCAAAGCAAACAGCGGATTTAAATATCTCAACCTTACATAACCTAATAAAGTCAGATAAATTAGAAGAAACTTTTCCAAACGTTGAAGTTGCTACAAGAATATTCCTTTGCCTAATGGTTACCAATTGTAGTGGAGAGCGTTCATTTTCGCAGCTTAAGAGAATAAAAAATGAATTGCGAACAACAATGTTACAAGAACGACTAAGTAATTTGTCAATTATGTGCATAGAAAGTGACATCCTTCAAAAAATTGACTTTGAGGATATAATAGAAGATTTTGCTCAACAGAAATCCCGAAAGAAATCATTATCGTAATTCGCAAATAAAAAAACCAGCAGCATACTAATATCATTAATGACATATTATTATATATTTGATACCCATAATAAATAAAAGATCATAGTCGAAAAATGTTAGTATAATTCACTTTCTTTAGGTTCCAAAAGGGCCCCAAATTCTTGTGTGCCCAAGGGCCCCAGCATAGTTTAAGACGGCCCTGGTACAGACAATTAGTTAAGCACGGTGTACTAAGTGATACCAAATATAACAGACATTCAAAGACCAGGGGCGGCTCTACCTTAGGGGCTAGTGGGGCTTAGCCCCACCATAAATTTCTCAAACGAACTAGTCTTGAAAATTCAAATTGAAAGTTGATGCATTTTGCTTCTCAAATGAGCGACTTTTTTTTCCTCGACTGTAATCGAGTCATTTTCAAGTCAGAAATATTTCTTCTCCGCTACAGAAGCCAGCAACTCTTGTATTTAGCTAGTTTGTACTATGCTATTAAGAGAACATCGTATATTCCATGCAGGTACAATAAGAAAGGGCTAGAGAGATCCAGCCCCAAGCCAACAAATTGTCGAGGGTTAAGGGAATAATAAATAAGCGAGAACAATAAGCTGCTTGGTCTTTTTCTCTGATATCTTTCTCTTCTTTTCCGTTGCATTTCCTTGCGTGCGGGGCTCAAACTAAATCAGCCCTGCTGAGCGAAGGCAAAGATAATCTAATCATATAGATTTCCACTCTAGAACAACGAAATCGGCCACGGTTCTCGTAAAGCTCTTTCTGCCTATGCACAACTACATAGGCGAATGAGATACCGCTCTCGATCTGATTTCAGAAAACAAAACAAATCCAACAGTCAGCAATGCCAAAGGGAAGAGAGCAAATTTTATGTGTGCGGACCCGTTCCCACCAGAGTCGGAATCCTGCCTCCCGTACCCGGCTTTACGCACACAAATTTTCACGCTTGCACTTAATTGCAAAGGGTTTTGGTTGAGTCATTGAATTTGGTAATATTCGAGTTCTTGGAATCTGTTATATGACTGCAGTGAGGGTTTCTCCCGAATCCATGCTGCTTTATGGAAACTCGGCTATTTCATTCGATTGAGGCATGCGATACAATTCGACGCGTGTACTGTGCCCGCGGGGGGCGGAGGGAGGAAATTTAGTTGAAATCAATAAAATCAATGAACATTCTTCTTCCGAACGGCACCTCTCCCGTTGACCTCGCTTTAATGGTTTCTTAGCATTAACCAAATCAAATATGTTACACTTTTTTCTAGCCCCTCGGATTCCAGGATGCACCTCTACTGCTTTTAACGACGTATTCACGGCATTCACTCCAAAATATAAACTTCCCCCTCACGCATCTACACTGTCTACCGCTCCGCAGACAGTATCCATCGTGTGCGATTACCTTAAAAGATACAAACCAGCTGAGAGCTTTGGTTTTGGCCTCTGAAATATTCTCATGTCGCATGGATAGCAAGAACTGCTTGTGTGTACGTGCGATCAGAGGCCAAAAGTTTACTTCAGAGGCCAAAAATGAAAAGCTCCATGGCCGTTTTTGTTCTTCTAGAGTGGACATCTATATGATATGTTGTCTGTGGCGAAGGTTTCAGTTGTGTGCCACTCATCTGCACTGAGCCCGGTGGGGTGATGATGACAGCCAAATGCTACGCTCTTGGTTTTATTTCTCTTCTAGCTCAATGTGTTAAGCGCGAGGGGCTAAAATTTTCTAGCCCCGCGAAATGAGAGGTTTTAAATATGTGTGCTGCTATCCTCTAACACATTATTACCGATTTTGCGTGCACAGATCGCTGTGAAATACTCAGTTTGGGGCTAACATGAGTGTAGCCCCTAAAGAAAATGAATGGAGTGGATGAGTGGAATCGGGCTAACATGAGTGTAGCCCCGAAGCCGAAGGTAAATGAGGGGTGGAATGAATGAGTGGAATGGGGCTAACATGAGTGTAGCCCCGAAAGAAAATGAATGGAATGAATGAGTGGATGATTGGAATGGGGCTAACATGAGTGTAGCCCCGAAGGAAAAAGAGTGTAAAATATTTCAACTCTGCATATGGAAACGGAGTGTGTCTTTGAGTTTGATATCGTAGGTGGGAGTTGAGTTCCCACATTTTTAACAGCGTGAGGAAAAAAATTCGCCCGTTTACGTATTTATATGTGTTATTATAACACTTTGTTTTGTTGTTTGTTTGTCTCTTTTTTTTCTTAAATAGTAATTATATAATAATTTATTTATTATTTATTTATTATAAATGAAAAAGTATTTTGTTTTTATAAGTGAAATAGGCCTAAAAGGAACTTTACAAATAAATAAAATTCCTATAGTATACTATAAGAGATTCCGTATTTTCTAATTTTAACACTTTCCCGTGAAATGTAAAATTCCTTTTAGGGAAACCGAACACTTCAACGCTCTGATTGTGGTACCTCTTGGGTACATGGGAAACCTTCATGAGTTCATTAAATAACCTTACGTCCTTTTCAGTAGTTAGCCCCACCAAAGAAAACTTCCACGAGCCGCCACTGTCAAAGACAATACCCGTGTTTTAATTGTGATTCCCCGGTTAGGGAGTGTGAACATAACGGCTACTCCCCGTTCAGCCTGACCGAGATATCATCGAGCCGAGCACCAGCGAGACCAGACCCAGGAGCAACATCGAACAACAAGAGATTTTATTCCCGCAACGGAATAAGATCTCAATTGTTATTGTACGCATACCCAGCATACATAACAATTTGGCGCAGCCGGTAGGATCAGGGAAGCCTGGTTTTTTAACAGTTATAAAAACTGTAAGAGCTTGAAAAGCCTTGATCCTCGAACAAGAGTTCGACAAATTTGCTTAAGTGCAGGGTAAAACATTTTTTGCCCAGAACCTGAAGCAGAAATTAGCTTCAGGAGCACACATTTCAACTAAGCAACGAACTCCAACGCTCCCGGGTAAACATCTTTAGTTGCCTCTGCTCCAGGCGAGCAAGCAATTACCCGGAATTAAAGGTACTCAACTTTAATTGCCTCTGCTCCAGGCGAGCACGCAAGTACCTGATTTACTGAGACAACAGGCACCAAAGCGGGATCCAGATCCGAACAATACTGCACTCTTCAACATCAAGTGAATGCCAGGCGAAGAACCAACTACTGGCGCGGGAGACGAGCCCCACAGACCAGAGACATCCTCCGGACCAAATCCAGTGGACTCCCGCGAAGACTCTACAACAAATCAACCGCCGAGGGAGCAACACATCGCCCCATCGCAGCCGGAAATTTCAACGCAGCCGCCGAGGGAACCATCAACGCCGAAACCGCAGCAAAGAGCATCGCGGGACGCCCCCAGCACCTCCACACCTCATCCGCTACAGGGACTAAAACTAAGAAGCGGGACGATCATCCCCAGCGGAGCAGCGTCTACAAAAAATACAGTTGTAAGTCTAAAAGATCATTTAAGTAAAGTTTTAGAAAAAGCACGAATATCGGGGGGACTCTCCCTTGCACAAATTGACGAGCTTAACAGTCAAATTCACCAAACAGGTGAAATACGACAAGCTCAGATTAAAAAATTCAAGGAAGATACCGAGAGGTTTCAAGAATCCTTAAGAAATTTCAAGGGATATTCGTGCTCTTTCCTAGATAAAGGGCAAAGTAAATCTGAGCCTCAACTAAACTTAAGCAGTGAATTAGATTTAAGTGGTGCAAGTGTAAACGGCGCGAGTGAATCTGCGGTAAACGCGACATTAATAAATTGGTTAAACGCGTCTTTCTCGAGTACAGACAATTCGAGTGAGCTAAATCACTCTCAAACTCCCCAGAAATTTGTACTTCCGAAAATCAAAATTGAAATGGCAAACTATACTGAAGTCACGAGAAATTTGACTCAGATAGTACCAATATTTTCTGGAGAGCCAGGTCCCAACCTGAGCAATGAGCTCCAAGCCTTTTTGGGCTGCTGCCGGCGGTGCTTAGAATGCCTGCCAGATGGTGACAGACCCACTTTCATAAAAATGATCCCGACGAGACTCCGAGGTGAGGCATACCAGCTCTTGGCCACAGAGGAACCTACTACCTTCAAAGAAATTGAAGATAAATTAAATGTAGCGTTCCTACCTCGTGAGTCCCATCAAACACTCGTAAATAAATTAATAGCCATGCGCCAAACACCGTATGAAGATCTTACACGGTTCATCTCACGCATTAGAAAAGCTTTGTCGCAATGCAAAGAGGTGGCAGAGGACAAGTATGGTACTGCAGCAGCAGCCACCGTTAACCACCAATTGGAAGATTTCGCGAAAAATACTTTGCGAAACGGCGCCCTAAGTCCCTATCTTCGTCAGTATCTACTGACACTAAATGAGCCCGATCTAGAAGAGTTGGCTAAAAAAGCGTTGGACATGGAGAAGCTTCAGCAAGGGGCTTTCAATTTTCCCAGCAATACCCTCGCGCCCCCGCAAGAAATTGCCCCTAATAATTATCATTGCCAGGCGCCTCCGGGCTACGGCGATCCGCGAGGGTATCCTATGAATGCTACCGCGGCAGCGGCATACTCAAATGCGGTACTTGGATATCCCCACGCAGCCACCGGGCAGATGCCGAATTCCGCGCAGTTTCCGCAAATTAATCCCGCGAATCCAACGAATAATACATTGCCGAAGTCACACAATTTGGCCGCAGGAGGAGCATCTAAGCCCCCAGCCAACATTGTATGTAGCTTTTGCTCCAAACGAGGGCATACCTATGACGAGTGTTATAAACGCAAAAACACTCCAGTGTGCATAAAATGCAATAAAATGGGACACGACATTAAAACATGTCGAAATAATAGTAATGGTCCACCACGCAGGAACGCACAATCGGCCCCCGCAAACAATAACAATGGGGCGCGCCGCGTTTTTAATGTGCGGGCAAAATGCGAATGGTGCGGCCGCCGTGGGCATGATGAAAACGCATGCCAAAAGAAAAAAGAATACCAAAGCCGGAAATCGGGAAACGACAGCGAGTCGAGCCCGAAATCCCCGGCTCGACAGTAAAGACTTATAATAAAAATTCAGGGTACTCTCAGCCGCCCGAACCTGGTACTCCCGTAGTAGAGCTCCCCCTAGACTTTGGGCTGAAAGAAAAAACTCAACTAGTGGTGGACACGGGCGCTGAGATAAGCTTAATTAAAGAACAAGCTTTGAAATCTTCCGAACTAATAAATACCGAGAGGATTCTTACCCTGCAAACCCCTTTTGGCACGGGATACACCCTGGGAAGCTGTCAGGGAAATCTTGTTACAAAATTAAATAAAGGCAAGATAGTGAAAACACCCTGCACTTTCCAGGTAATAGAAAATACTTCAGACCTCTCTCACGACGGCCTATTAGGCAACGATTTCCTCGCCCAAAATTGCAACGTTGAGGGCCCAACTCGAGAACTTCGGTTTCCTCGCACGGAAACCAATTTAGAGGAATTCTCGTACCCCATTTTTCTCGAGACGAAGGAAAATGGCTCCCGAAAAACATCTGAAACGGAAAACCAGGCAAAACGGATGGAACCCGAAGGGATTAAGCTGTCTACTTGCCATGTTTTCGAACCATCGTATGATGGGGGATGTTCGGCTAAAGACAAGCCGCGGGAGAACGAGAAAGAAATTCCGGCGAACACATTTGCGATCACAGAAATCAGGCGGCATAGTGTGGTACTGGCCAGGCCCATATGCGTACCTGCGAGATCACAGATAGTGGCTAGAATTCCCCTGAAGTTGCCAGAAGAAATGCTCTGTCTATCTCAGGAGATAGGCGAAGGGGTCTTCTTGGCAAACAGTATAATTTCCTCTAATGAAGAAAAAGAAGTTCTGATTGGGATTCTCAACGCGAAGGACACCAAGGTAGCGCTCACCGCCCTTAATTTACAATTGGCTCCGGTGAATGACTACACATTAGTCCCATTGTATCCCCAACAAAATATGCAACAGCCAAAAGAAATTGCACAGGGAAAATTCCTGGACCCAAGCGGCACAATAAATCCAGCCCTGGCCCAGGTACAAAAAACTAAAGAAAATAAAAACATAAATAAAACTAGTGTTACACGGTCCGAGAGCGCATATAATAATTTAAAATCGCCCGGAAACACCGTACACACTAACCCAGCCGCCCAAGAGCGCATAGCCAGATTAGAGGAAGAGCTCAATCTGAGCCCAATTTTGAATAAAACAGAAAAAAATGAAATTTTGGAACTATGTCGAGAATACAACGACATATTCCACTTGAAAGGTGACTACCTCACGCAAACAGACGCTATTACGCATCTAATTCCAACAGTGCAGGATCAAGCACCTATTAACCAAAAGATGTACAGGTTACCTGAAACACAGCGTAACATAATAAACGAGCAGCTACAAGAAATGCTCGAAAACGACATAGTACAGCCTAGCAAAAGTCCGTGGAACTCACCCCTTCTCGTAGTCCCCAAAAAGCCGGGACCAAACGGTGAAAAAAAATGGAGAGTAGTCGTCGATTTCCGTAAATTAAACGAAAAAACCGTCGGCGATGCTTTTCCCCTACCTCGCATCGAGGATATTCTGGACCAATTAGGCCATTCGAGGTATTTCTCTACCCTCGATCTAGCCAGTGGTTATCACCAAGTGCTGGTTGAGCCACAAGATCGTCCAAAAACGGCGTTTAGTACAAATTACGGGCATTACGAATTCAAACGAATGCCCTTCGGACTAAAAGGAGCCCCTGCCACCTTTCAGCGCCTCATGAATTACGTTCTAACAGGCCTGCTAGGCTATTGATTATGTCCTAAAAAGAAGGGTCAAAAGGAACTAAGACGTTCAAGGGTTTTTATTGCACGAATCGTTCAATTGGTTATTAAGGATGAAAAAGCCGCGGAGTGCTATTAAATTAGAGGGTGCAAATTAGAGATAGGGGTGGAAATGCAACCCTTACGGTTTTTTGAGTATAGCTCGAAAACGAAGCAAAATTTTGGATTTTTCTATATGGCAAATATTATAGAGAATAAGATTTTATATCGAAATAGCTTATTTAAAAAATTAAAAAAAAAATTTTAGCTCAAAATATATTAAAAAGACTTTAACAAAAAAATGCAAAAAATTCAATTTCTTCTTTTTTTTTACTTTTATGCAAATAACTTTTTTCTGAGCAGAGATAGGTATAGGAATTGCTTCATATAAAAGAAAGTAGACAAAATTTCCTTTAAAATGGTAGGTTGTAAAAGTGTTTTGGTTTCAAATTGACCGATATATTGTTGGTTGAACACAGTCATTCCTTTCGCTTTTTATCGCTTTTAGGTTGATATAATGTTTTACTTCTCATATTTTCAACAAAATTATTATTTTACTTAATAAAAAGATATTTTAAGTTAATTTTTTAATAATAAATAAGTATTTAAACAATGTATAAGAAGTATTTAAAAAATTCAATATTCTAGTATAATTAATTACCATTGTTTAAATACTTATTTATTATTAAAAAATTAACTTAAAATATCTGTTTATTAAGTAAAATAATAATTTTGTTGAAAATATGAGAAGTAAAACATAATATCAACATAAAAGCGATAAAAAGCGAAAGGAATGGCTGTGTTCAACCAACAATATATCGGTCAATTTGAAACCAAAACACTTTTACAACCTACCATTTTAAAGGAAATTTTGTCTACTTTTTTTTATATGAAGCAATTCCTATACCTATCTCTGCTCAGAAAAAAGTTATTTGCATAAAAGTAAAAAAAAAGAAGAAATTGAATTTTTTGCATTTTTTTGTTAAAGTCTTTTTAATATATTTTGAGCTAAAATTTTTTTTTTAATTTTTTAAATAAGCTATTTCGATATAAAATCTTATTCTCTATAATATTTGCCATATAGAAAAATCCAAAATTTTGCTTCGTTTTCGAGCTATACTCAAAAAACCGTAAGGGTTGCATTTCCACCCCTATCTCTAATTTGCACCCTCTAATTTAATAGCACTCCGCGGCTTTTTCATCCTTAATAACCAATTGAACGATTCGTGCAATAAAAACCCTTGAACGTCTTAGTTCCTTTTGAAATGACATAATCAATAGCCTATGCAGGGACTCGAATGTTTTGTATACCTAGATGATATTGTCATCTACGGCAAAAATCTAAATGATCATAATACCAAATTGCGCAAAGTATTTGACAGATTGCGAGAAAATAACTTAAAGTTACAACCGGAGAAGTGCCAATTTCTCCGCAAAGAGGTAATCTACCTGGGACATAAATGTTCCAGCGAAGGAGCACTGCCCGACCCCAGTAAAACGGCCTGCGTTCAAGATTTTCCTTTTCCCCGAACAGTAAGACAAGTCCAATCATTTTTAGGCCTTGCAAATTATTATAGGAAATTTATTCCTAATTTCTCTAAAATAGTTCGGCCTATAACAAACTTGCTCCGCAAGGATGTAAAGTTTAGTTGGACTGAAAAATGCCAAGAAGCATTCTTAAATATTAAAAATTCTTTAGTTTCACCTCCACTTCTCATTTATCCTGATTTCAATAAACCTTTCAATTTAACAACAGATGCGAGCAATGAGGCCCTAGGCGCAGTCCTCTCCCAAGGAGAAGTAGGGAAAGATCAGCCTATAGCCTATGCTAGTCGCACTCTGAACAAAGCTGAACGCAATTACTCCACGATTGAAAAGGAGCTACTAGCCATCGTCTGGGCGACACGAAATTTCAGGTGCTACCTTCAAGGTAGAAAATTCACGGTCTATACAGACCATAAACCGCTAAAAGGAGTATTCAATGTAAAAGACCCCACTTCCCGCTTAGTGAGATTCCATCATAAACTTTCGGAATTCGATTACACAATCGAATACAAACCCGGAAAATACAATACGAATGCTGACGCACTCAGTCGCATTCCTAGGGAAGAAAATAGTACAAATGAAAGCCACACCTGCACGGTAAAGGCTCAAATCCATTACGCCATGGATCCAAACGCAGAAGAAAATAACTTTGCCAAAGTAAGCGCAGTAACTCGAGCTCAAAAGCGAAACGCCCAAAATAATGAGCACACAACAGAAGCAACTCAGGCAGAAAAACAGCCAAAAAAAATAAAACGGGCAGACAAAAAGCCACAAGAATTAAAATCTAAACAAGACTCAGACCCAAAAGCCGAAGATATCGATCAACAAATAATCCCGGCAGAATTCTTTTCTCAGGAATCAAAACCTGGCGAAAACAAAGGTCTTCACGACCCACCACAAATTAAGAGAAATGAAAATTCCCGAACCGCGGAATCGCAACGCAGGACCCCTGAATTAATTTCGAGCCCCGAAGAAATTAAAATTATTTTGAAAGACTATCACGATTCACCCTTCGGAGGTCACCAGGGAGTAATAAAAACTTACAAAAGAATCAAACGTAAATACCAATGGAAACACATGCTGCGTGATATCAAGCGGTATGTGAAAAAGTGTCCGAAATGCCAAAAATTAAAGGCATCTCCGCAATATAAAATGCCTATGGTCATCACTGACATAGCCGAACAGCCTTTTGACAAAGTTTATCTTGATATTGTAGGGCCACTAGAAGAGTCCACATCAGGGAACAAATACATCCTAACATTCCAGGATAACCTGACAAAATTCGTGGACTGGTACGCAATACCTAACGCGGAAGCAGAAACAATAGCGCAAATTTTCTTCGACGAAATCGTCACGCGCTACCGTTTTCCAAAGAAAATTGTCACTGATCAAGGAACAAATTTCCTAAGTGATCTTTTCAAACAAGTTTGTAAATTATTAAAAGTGAAAAAATTACAGACCTCTGCTTATCACCCGCAATCAAACGGAGCACTAGAGAGAGCACATAGGCCCCTGATCGAATATTTACGTACCATCGTAGATGAAAATACTAGAAGCTGGGATCAATTCCTACGCACGGCAGCATTCGTGTACAACAATAGTGTACACGAAGGGACAAAACTCACGCCCATGGACTGTTTATTCGGGTTCACGGCGGATGTCCCATCAAATTTAAAAAGGGAACCAGAACCCCTTTATAATAACGAGAGCTATTATCACATGCTCCGCTATAAGCTGCAGAAATCATACGCTACCGCGAGAAAAAATATTTTAGCCGATAAGCAAAAGTCAAAAGAATATTATGATAAAAATGCGAAGTCGATATCATTCCACATAGGCGACAAAGTACTTCTGAAGAGTGAAAATCAAAAACATAAACTCTCAGAAAGGTGGGAAGGACCATTTGTAGTCACAGCAGTAAAATCCCCAGTAAATACGGAAATTAAACACAGAAAACGAAGAAAAGTAATACACAACAATCGCTTGAAACCGTATTTCGAGTAATTGGGTCAGCCCTAATCAATAAGCAATTTTTAATTAGTCGAAAAGAAATGTTTCATCTTCCCCTCAGCAAATATTTTTTTTTTCACTACTATCACTGACCAACTCATACCCCATTTCCAGGAAATGTGGACGTTAGTGATCGCATGCTTAATACTAGGAATAACAAATGGGGAAACAACTAACGGAATATATACAATCACGCCGTTAGAAAATTCAGGAATCTTATTCGAAGAGGTCGGCACATTAATGATATACCACCAAACGTGGAATATCCTCACTGAGGTGGACATGATGGAATTAGACAACCAAACACGGCTGGCAGAGCAAGCTGAGACCCTGCTGGAACAGGTTTGTAATACATCAATCACCGGAGCCGACCCGTGTCGGGTACACCAGGTCCATATACAATCACTGATAGGGAATCTAAAAAGTAGAACCATAGCTATACGTGAAAGTTTAAAGAGAAGCAGGACTACAAGATCTCTGTTTGATGGAATAGGAAACGTCCTACATTCACTATTTGGCACAATGGACAGCACGAACGAACACGACATTTACAGCAAACTGGAACAAATACAAAACAATGAAGAGGCATTGGCGGAGCTAGAAAAAAGACAAATTAGCGTTATTAAAACCACCTTTGAAAAAATCCAAAAACCATTCCAATCGCTCGTAGAAAGGCACCAAACTCTTACCCAACAAATAAATAAACTAGAAGCAACAGCAGACAATAATAAACGCCAGCAAATACAACAAAACTTAGTCGTTGGCATATTAATGCAAATAATGGAAATAGAATTTAGACAGCAAGCACTACTCGATATTATTACTGCCAGCAAAAACGAACAGATACACCCCCTCTGCGTATCACCGTCAACGTTATTAGAAATATACCATAAATCACATCCCGAATGTACCGGGAAAGATAACTGTCTATCAATCCTATACCAAACGGCAAAAGTACAAACACATATTTTTAAAGATAAATTAGTAATCAAAATAATTCTACCCATCTTCGACTTACCACCGCTAAATATGAACAAAATTCACATATTCCCGATTCATAAGGCGGGCAATAGGACCCTAATACCAGAAGTAAACTATGGGTACGTAGCCACAAGGCTGCTGAGTCAAGAATTCCTCCTCCTGAAGACAGAAGACATTAGAGGCCTAAAAAAGATTACCCAAAAACTTAACAAAACAACATATTTTTACTACTAGTTTTTATATTTTTTATTTTCTCGCAACGACAACACTCACTAAACACACCGCGCATGCAGAACCACCATGGACGCCGTATTCTCCCACCGCAATCCCACCACGCCGTCCATCATGCTTCTGCATCGCCAGTTCCTCCTTTTTCCGGTAGAGTCGCCATCTACCGTCACCTTCAGCATATGCCATCGCCTGGCATAGTGATGGGGTTGCCGCCTCGCCGTTATGCCATCGCCTGACATATTGATGGGGTTGCCACCTCGCCATTATAACATTTCCCGCCTGGCCCATGTCATTTCTTTTTGTTTATTTTCGTAACATTCGGCCATCCTGAAAAGATTAATGTCCTCATTAATACTCAGCCTTCTAATAAATCAATTAGATCTTGTCGCCCCGCCATGTCAACCTCGCTATCGCCAGAGTCGTCGCCTAACTCTTTGTCGTCTGACAAAACTCCACTCTGATAACGCCTCAGAGCATCTACTGCCACCACCGCCCTAAATCGCTTATACCCTCTAACTCCCTGAATAGAAGCAAGTTCGTATCTATCATTGCCTAACACCTTGGCAATCCTATATGGCCCATCATATTTGTTTGAAATTTTTGTATTAATGCCTTGCCCACCTAGGCATGTAGCCGCCTTGCGCCATAATACCAAATCGCCCACCTTGTATTTGGTTGCAACCTTACGCCTTTTGTCATACCTCTCCTTCATTCGCCTGGAGGTTTCGTCAAGACGCCTCTTAGCTTGTCGCCGTGCTGCTAGCAGTTTCGCTTCGCCTTTATGAGCTGTATCCTGAGAATCGCCTGTCAGGTTTGCCATTAACCCATTCGTATAGGAGAACATTAAGTCTGCCGGAGAAAACCGAGTACTCGCATTCTTTGTATGATTAATACCCCATACTATCTCCGGCAATTGTTCATCCCATCTAGCCTCAGTTTCAGTACTAGCACTTATCGCCGCAATTATAGTGCGATTTGCCCTTTCCACTTGTTCATTCGCCCTAGGAGTGGCTATAGCATTTGTCACATGCTTGATACTTTTTCCCGCCAAAAAGTTATTAAACGCCTTACTAGTAAACGCCAATCCCCTGTCGGAGATAATACGCCTTGGATATCCAAATTCGCCAAAAATCCACCTTAGTTTTTCTATCACTTCAGCTGAGCTTAACGTTCGAGTAGGTTTAGCTATTGTGAACTTGGTGAACCCATCTATCACCATTAAAATGTAGCTATTTCGTCGAATGCTTTTAACAAAAGGACCTAAATGGTCTACATGCACCGTGTCAAAGGGAATCGCCCGCTTTTCAATTGGATGCAAAAACCCTTCACCTTTTCCATAATTACCTTTGGAAAATGCACATTGCATGCACGCCTTGACATACTTTTTAATGAATCGCCTCATCTTAGGAAACCAGTAATCTCGCCGTATGAGTTCAAAGCACCTTTCAAACCCAGGGTGACCAATGTCATCATGATGCCTTTTCACCAAGGTAAATTTTGCCATAGCCGGGACATATAGTCGATCGCCTGTGTGGCGACCATAATAGAGGCGCTGCACAATGCCAACAGATGTCACTGGTGGCGTTAGAAAAAAGCACTTTGCTTATTTCGACTAATTGCATCGAATTAGTTTTTGTTTTACAAAGAAGGCTTTGATTAATTCTGCCGATAAAATTTTCATATTTTCCGGAACGTCGATGAGGCAAGTCCCCAACATAAATTGTCCTCCCAACAAACAATAAAATATTTCATTACAATTTAAAAGTAGAGTTTTATTATATTCTAAAAACTCCACATTGGTGACCCCGACGCTCGAGACGAGCACGGATTCCGAAAAAGCTTGAAAAAAAAGCAACTTTAACGGATTCCGAAAAAGCCTGGAAAAAAAGCAACTGGCGAAAACATGGAGCAGGATCATCTGGAAAATCAACGAACCGCCGGCACCGACCATCAAGGAGGCACAAATTGTCCACCGCGGGATTCCCACACAGAACAGGTTCGTGAAATTCAATTTCAAAATATTCAGACGGTCTCCGTTCGGCCTATGAAATTTTGGATCCATAGCCCAACTATGTGGTTTAGGCAAATGGAAAATTCATTTGCCTTAGCCGGAATTACACAAGAGGTAACAAAATTCCGGCATATTTTATCGAACCTCGAATGGGAACAGCTTAGGGAGGTGCAGGATGTCGTCGACAGAGATTACCTTCCCTCTGAAAAACCCTACACGCTAATTAAAGAGCGTTTAATTAGTCGTTTGTCCGCCACACCTAATCGCGACATCAAGCAAATGTTGGAAGAGGAACAGTTAGGGGATAGGAAGCCTTCCCAGTTCCTGCGAGAGTTGCAGCGACTGGCCCGCGATATGGTGGCCAAGGAATTTGTGCGCACCTTATGGATAAGTCGCCTTCCTGCGCACATTCAGACTGTAATTGCTACTCAGTCTGATGATGCAACCCTCGAACGGCTTGGCGAATTGGCTGACACTGTTTTCGATCTGGTGCCACGGCATCAAGTGGCCCAGCTTACACGTCAACAAAGTGACGAGCGAGCACAGTCGAGACAACAAACACATGTTGTTTCCCACTCGGAAATTAGCCAACTAACCGAGCAGGTAGCTGCTTTAACACGCCAAGTATCTCAACTCATGCGTGATAAACGATCCCGATCCACATCTCGCCCTAGGCAACGTTCCAATAGTCGGAATAAAGCCCATAACGATACACAGCACATATGCTGGTATCACAACAAATTCGGGCAGCAAGCACGATCTTGCAAACAACCCTGCAAATTCAATTCGGGAAATGCTGCGGCGGATCACTAGTGGCGGTCAGTGATTCCTGCAAGTCAAGCCGCCTATTCATTACGGACTTAACTTCGAAGGTGCGATTTCTGGTTGACACAGGGGCGGATATGAGTACATATCCTCGACGTTTTGCTAAGGCCTGGAAGAATAAGACCAACTATTCTTTATACGCAGCTAACGGCACTACAATCTCAACCTACGGATTTATACACCTCTCGGTTAATTTGGGACTTCGGCGAGACTTTACATGGAGATTTGTTGTGGCTGATGTTGATACTCCCATCATCGGAGCCGATTTTTTGAATCATTTTAATTTGCTGGTTGACATTCGGAATCATGTACTTAGAGACGCTACTACGAGCCTTTCAGCTTCGGGTTTTTGCACAGTTGGCGTACCTACTGTACAGATAAAATCAGTGTCAGACGACAGCAAATTCGCACAGGTTTTAAAAGAATTCCCCATTCTAACCAGACCCGATGGTGCATTCAAAGAAATTAAGCATAATACCATGCACCACATTACCACCAAACCCGGTCCACCAATCAGCTGCAAAGCTAGAAGGCTAGCTCCAGACAAACTGAAGATCGCTCATCGAGAATTCGAAACGATGATTAAAATGGGCATCGCTAGAAGATCCAAGAGCCCATGGTCATCCCCACTTCACTTAGTGTCGAAAAAGGATGGAGGATGGCGTCCTTGCGGGGATTATAGACCCTTAAATGATAGGACAATCCCAGACAAATATCCTCCACGGATTATTCAGGACTGCAGCGCCAACCTCGCTGGAAAAAAGATTTTTTCAAAAATAGATCTAGTCAGAGCATATAATCAGATTCCTGTGGCACCTGCTGACATTGAAAAAACCGCAGTCATTACACCCTTTGGCCTTTATGAATTTCCTTTCATGACCTTCGGCCTTACGAACGCAGCTCAAACATTCCAGCGTTTTATCGACGAGGTCACTGCTGGTTTGGATTTCTGTTTCCCGTACTTGGATGACATTCTCGTGGCATCACAAGATGAGGATCAACACTTGAAGCATCTACGACAACTTTTTCAACGCTTGTCCCAGTATGGAGTAGTAATTAATGTGGCTAAATGCGAGTTCGGAAAAAACCAGTTGAACTTCCTTGGTTTTACCATTTCTACCAAAGGAATCCGTCCACCATCTGAACGTGTTCAGGCAATTCTCGATTGTCCACCACCATCTACAGTTAAACAGATGAGAAGATTCCTTGGATCTCTTAATTATTACAGACGATTCATTCCGAGATCCGCTGAACTCCAGGCACCTTTGAACGAATATCTCAAAGGCCCAAAATCAACAACAAATGAAAAAAAGCCCATCTCATGGAACCCAGATTTGGAAGCAGCTTTTGCATCTCTAAAGAATGCCTTAGCTAAGGCAACACTGCTGGTTCATCCAGACACTTCACTGTTTTGGGGACTTTTTACCGACGCTTCAGATACGGCAATGGGAGCAGTCCTTCAGCAGAAATCCAATACAGAGTGGCAACCACTCGCATATTTCACTAAATGTTTTAACACCGCCCAGCGTAAATATAGCACATATGATCGCGAACTCCTGGCCGTGTACTCTGCGGTGAAATATTTTCGATTCATGATCGAGGCACGACGGTTTGCTATCTTCACAGACCACAAGCCACTTGTTTTTGCTTTTAAACAGAAGCCAGAAAAGTGTACTCCACGTCAATTTAACCATTTGGACTACATATCACAGTTCACAACTGATATACAGCACGTTCCCGGTTCTGACAACATAGTTGCTGACATGCTCTCCAGAGTGGAGGCTGTCGCTGCTCCTGTAGACTTCAGCGAATTGGCTGCCTCCCAAATGGACGACGTAGAACTCGGAGATTTACTACGCAACAATCCGAACCCAAAACTTGGAAAAACATCCCTTCCCAATGGACCTGACCTTTACTGTGACGTCTCCACTGGAGTTTCCAAACCTTTTGTGCCAACAGGTCTTCGAAAGAAAGTTTTTGACAGCCTACACTGCTTAAGCCACCCAGGCCCGAGAGCATCTGCAAAACTGGTGGCGAGCAAGTTCACCTGGCCGTCATTAAGGAAAGACTGCATCACATGGGCACAAGCCTGCATTCCTTGCCAGCGCACCAAAGTTTCGAGGCACACTGTTTCACCATTAGGAGATTTTTCAACACCTTCGAGCAGGTTCGAACACATCCACGTCGACTTGGTCGGACCACTCCCAATATCCCGTGGTTACAGGTATTGCCTAACGGTGGTAGATCGTTTTTCTAGATGGCCTGAAGCGTTTCCTCTCACCAACATCGAGGCTAACACGGTCGCTAGAAAACTCTTCAGCGGTTGGATTTCGAAATTTGGCGTTCCTCTGCGAATCACATCGGACCAAGGACGCCAGTTTACATCTGACCTCTTCAGATCTCTATCACAATTTTTCAGCATCAACCATCTCCGCACTACGGCCTACCACCCGCAGGCCAACGGAATGGAATGGAAAGGTGTCCTTGAATGATCTGGAATTGGGCTTGAATACCTTCTTCACTTCCCTTCATAATGTTCGTGGTAACATCCATTACTGTAGTCTGATTTTTGATAAGTTGGAGGAGATGGTCCTCGTTCTTCCTTATGTTGTCTAATTTTTCATCTAGTTTCTGGGCGTAGTCTTCGTCTAATATTCCGAACAAATAATTTGCGGCGTTCCCTACGATATTAAGTGGCGATCTGCGGGGTCTAGGCTCCTCTGGCATGTGACTTCCCTGTCTACGTATGAGAGTGTTGGATTCTTCTAAGCGTAGTAGTTGCCGGTTGAATTGCTCGTGAATTGCCGTACAATAATTTTTTCTTACGATGGTGCTATTGCATAGCCCTTGCATATCACTGATACAATTCCTTAGACCTTGGAATTCTTGCCAATAGTATCGAAGATCGTAGTATACTAACATATTCCACTTGCTTGCTATAAGATGAGCTCTCCCCAGGTCCTCAAAATATATTCCGGGATGATTTTGAAACGGAATTGCGTCAACGTAGGGTTTTGCTTTTGCCTGTGATAACAGTAATGCCATCACAAGCAGGGAGGCTGCGCTCGCTGGGCTTGAGGCCCTAGAAACTGATTTGCTTGGCTTTGGGCCTTGGTGTCCTTCCCCTTTTTCGGTTGGTAATGTCCGAGGTTGGATGAGGGTACTGTATCCTGTAACCTTGTTTATTTTTGCACGCTGCTTGGGTTTTGTTGACTGAACTTCCTCTTCGATGTTTCCATCCCCCTTTCTTTTGGTGCCTACTTGAACTGATTCCTCCTGTGATTTATTAACAGGTAGAATACAAATTTTGCTCAATGGTCTCTTCAGTAATTTGTTTCGAGTCCTAATTGTCACTACTCTGATTAATCCATCATTTCCCGGATGGACTTCTTCAATCCTTCCGAGTGACCATTGTGCTGGAGGGAGTGGTTCATCTTTGACCAGAACTAAGTCGTGTACCCTTACATTGTCCTTTTCTGATGTCCATTTTGGTCTACACTGAAGGCGGTGAAGATATTCGCTAGACCATTTTTTCCAGAACTGCTGCTGAAGTTGCTCCAGCAACTTCCATCTTGATTGGACGTTGGTATCAATAGCTGCGTCTATCCCTGGGGGGGCCAGGAGTGAGCCTCCGATCAAGAAATGGCCTGGCGTTAGTGCACCTAGGTCCCGGGGGTCCTCTGTCATCGGGCAGAGAGGCCGAGAATTTAAACAGGCTTCGATGCTCACCAACACAGTTGTCAGTTCCTCAAATGTTAGGATTGTTTTGCCGAGTGTTCTCTTAAGATGATGTTTCATCGATTTTACTCCTGCCTCCCATATTCCTCCGAAATGGGGAGCTGCGGGAGGTATGAAACTCCATTCAGTTTCATAGCTTCGCATTTCTTCCAGTAACTGATCCTGGTAATGTTTTTTAAATTCAGACGATGTTTTTTCCAAGATTTTGCTGGCCAACTGAAAGTTTGTGGCGTTATCGCTGTACATCTTGCGTGGAATGCCTCGCCTGCCGATGAATCGCTTAAATGCTGCTATGAAGGCATTCGCACTCAAATCGCTGACTAATTCTAGATGTATTGCCTTTGTTGCTAGGCAAATGAAGACTGCGATATATCCTTTATAACTCCTTAGTCCTCTTCCCTTTGATGTTTTTACAGCTATGGTCCCCGCATAGTCGACGCCAGTATGTGTAAAGGCTCGGGTTAGCTTCAATCGTGGTTTGGGCAGATTTCCCATCAGCTGTTCGTGCGCCTTCGCATTGTACCTTGCGCAAATCATGCAATTTCGGATTTGTTGCTTAACGGCACTGTAGCCCTTTATGATCCAGTATTTGTTCCTGGTATAGGCTAAAGTAAGAGTAGCTCCACCATGCATGGTTTTCCTGTGGCCCTCTTCAATTACAAGCTTACTAAAATGGCCTTTATACGGTAGTATGATGGGATGTTTTGCCTCGTAGCTTAACTCTGAATTTTCTAGACGGCCGCCAACTCTGATGAGTTTGTTTTCATCTAGAAATGGATTTAAGCTAAGAAGACAGCTTCTCGAGCTTATTGAATAACCTTTACTCAGAGCTGAGAATTCTTCGGGAAATTCGTTAGCTTGTATATTTTGCAGTATGATGCTTGCTGCACGTTGAGTTTCCGTGGGACGTAACAACCCGGAGATCCTTTTTCCTCGAGCATTCTCAGCAAACCTTAGACAATATCCTATAACATTGATACATTTCTGCAGTGTGGAGGAGCGACCGATACTATTTAGAACAATATTATCGCTTACTACTGTATTCAATGAAATTGTTGTTCTTTTTATTTCTTCTTGGGTTGTAGGTATTAGCTGTTTTTCGAAGGTGAGATTGCTGTTTTTTAACCAACTCGGTCCATTCCACCATAGAGAATTTCCAACGAGCGCTGCAGGGGCTATTCCTCTTGATGCGCAGTCTGCTGGGTTTTCCTTGGACTTTACGTAGTGCCAATTGTTGCCTTGTAGTGCCGATTGTATCTTCGCTATTCTATTTGCCACGAATGTTTTGTATTTGCTCGGATTTCCATTGAGCCATGCGAGCACAATTTCAGAATCTGTCCAAGCGTGTTTCCTTGCAAGTGGAATCTCCATCACCTCTGTTACCTTTTGCATTAAGCTAGATAAGAGGAGAGCTGCGCAGAGTTCCAGACGAGGTATTGACATCTTCTTACGATTGGGTGCCACCTTAGTTTTGGCTGTAATTAAATTGATGGTGATATTACCGCAGCTATCGTAAGTTTTTAGATAAATTACGGCTGCGTATGCCTTCTCCGAGGCATCGCTAAAGCCGTGTAACTCGCATGGGCTCGCATTGGTCCTTAACCCAATCCAACGAGGAATAGATATTTCTTCTAGACAAGAGAGCTCGTTCTTAAAATTTTGCCACCTAGTAGCTAATTCACTAGGTAATTTATCGTCCCATTCTAAACCAAGTTGCCATAATTCTTGGAACATTAGCTTGGCCTTGATTACTGTCGGCGCGAGCCATCCAATTGGGTCGAATAGCTTTGATGCTTCAGAGAGTAATGATCTTTTAGTGCCAACAGTTGAGCTGGGAATGTTAACCTTGAACACAAAGTTGTCCTTGCGAGGGTTCCAGTGTAAGCCAAGAGTCTTGATTGAGTCATCGAGCTTGATCTCGTTTGTTTCTATCTCCCTTTTTTCTGACGGTATATTTAATAAAATCCTGCTGTGATTACTACACCATTTCCTTAGCTTGAGGCCTGCTTCATTTAATAATTCCATTGTTTCATGTGCTGCTAGCCGTGCTTCCTCAATGCTGTTTCCTCCTGATAGTAAGTCGTCCATATAGAAGCTACTTATGACAGTCTTTGCTCCCTTCTGATATTTTGCCTTTTGGTGTTCTGCTAGATGGTGCATGGTTTTAACCGCCAAAAATGGTGCTGGCCTTGTGCCATAAGTTACCGTAGTGAGTTGATACTCCCTTATTGGTTCATTTTCGGAAAAGCGCCACAGTATTTTCTGGAAGGCCTGGTCTGCTTCATGTACCCATATTTGTCGAAACATCTTCTCGATATCTGCCTTATAAACGAACTTGTATTTTCGCCATTGTAACAAGATGTCGTATAAGTCTGCTTGTAGTTGTGGTCCTGTGCAGAGCATCGAATTAAGACTTGCTCCGCTGCTGGTCTTCGCAGAAGCATCAAAAACTACTCTCAATTTGCTGGTTTTACTGTCTTCCTTGAATACAGCGTGATGCGGTAGGAAGCAGTGCGGCTCGTCCTTACTGGAAAGTCTGTCGTCGCATAGTTTCATATGTCCTAGTTCCAGATATTCTCTCATAAATTGCTTGTATTCCCTTTCTAGGTTCTTATCCTTCCTAAATTTCCTTTCCATGTGGAATAATCTTGACATCGCCATTCTCTTGCTATCTCCTAGCGCCATTGGGTCTGCCTTGCTATCAAAGGGTAGGCGGACAATATATCTGCCATGCTTGTCTCTCGCTACGGTTTTCTCGTAGTACTCTACGCATTGCTTGTCTTCCTGCGTAACTTCTCGTTGCTCGTTAACTTCCTCAATCTCCCAAAATTTTCTTATCTCGTCTAGATCGATTGTGCTTACCAGGCTAGTGATATTCTTGTCTGACCCGGTACCACATTTTCCGGAAATAATCCATCCCAGCCTTGTCTGTTGGGCTACTGGTGAATTTACTGCGCCCTTTAGAATTCCATCTAATATTATGTCTCCATAGACATCAGCGCCAAGTATTATGTTTATTCTGCTTTGTTTTTGGTATTCGGGGTCTGCTAAATTGATGTTCTGGAGGTGGGGCCACGATTCGCTGCTGCTGCAGGTTTCTGGCTGGAGGTGGTTAAGTTTGCGTAGAACAAATGCTTTTATCGGTAATTCGTAAGCAGACTCGAAATGCGGCGATATTTTTATGTTAACGTATGCGGAGACTGGGTTCTTATACTGTGCATTTATCCCTGTCACCGTAACATTTGTCCTTGTTCGTTTTAGGCCCAGGCTTTGCGCGGCTTTTTCTGATATGAACGAAGCTTGTGAGCCTTGGTCTATTAATGCCTTAAATCCTTGTTGGCTGCCATCTCGTGCCTTGATATTTATAATGGCTGTCGCTAACAGTACCTGAGTGGTGTCTTGTAGCTTGGCTGAGTTGAGTGTTATTACTTCCGGGGTTTGGGGGCCCTTTCTGGGGTCCTGCGGTTGTCGTTGATCATCATGCAACAATGTGTTGTGCTTAAGATGACATTGAAGGCATGTGTTTTTGCTCGGGCATCTTTCTGAATTATGCCCCTTCCTTAAGCAGTTCAAGCAGAGATTATTTTTTCTGGCTGCGTCGATCCTTTGTTTTGCTGTCATGCTTTGCAGCTTGGGGCACTTAAACATGCTGTGATTTCCCGCGCAGAATGTGCATTTCGATGAGACCGTTGTTTGATACGTCTGAAGTGGTCTTTGTGGTATGAGTCTTCTTTCGGGTTCCCTTTTCCTCGCATTTTCCATGGACTCTAGAGATTGGAATCTCGTCTCTATGAAGGAGAGTAAGTCGTCGAAATTAGTAACTTCCTTGGGGTCAGTCAAGTGTTGTTCAAAAAGCTTGTACGTCTCCCTATCGAGCTTCCTTGTCAATATATGGGCTAGCATCGGACCCCAACTACTAATTTCAATGCCTATGCTTTTTATGCCTTGTAAGGCTTCCTTCATTTGGTCGTGGATCCTTTTTAGATCTTGCGCTGATTCTCTCGTTAGAGCAGGTTGATTTAGAAGGTTGTCAAGATGTGAGCTTAGCAGCAACCTTTTATTATTATATCTGTCACACAAGAGAGTCCAAGCCGCTTCGTAATTGCTATCTGAAATTGCTAAATGTTGAATCAATCTGCTAGGCTCTGCCTTAACATAGCATTTCAGATACTGCATTTTTGCTGCGTTGCTCAGCTTGTCTTGATTGTGAATCATTTTCACGTATATATCATGGAATGATATCCATGACTTATAATTCCCGTCAAATGTTGGGATAGTGATTCTTGGCAGTTTAACTCCCCAATCTTGAGAATTACTTCCGGAATCAGCATTCTGTTGTTTGCTCTGTAGAATACAAAGGGCATTTTGTAGCTTGCCTTCCGAGAAGGTATAATAAGCCCAATTGTGCTCTACCTGTTCCGCGTTATTCTCGTGAATAAGAACCTCCTCATGCAGGGAGGTTATTTTTTCCCAGAGATCTAGGAGTATACGTTCTTTATACTCCCTATATGCCTTACTGAAACTGCTGGCGGTACTCTCCTGGATTTCCTTCAGGTGTTGCTCCAGGGCGCTGTACCTCACTTGCAACCTCCTGTATTGTAGAGTGTCCACCTTGTTTTCCGCCGGTTTGTCCGTGCTGGTTTCGGGGGTATTCCCGCTCGTCTCTGTGGCCTCTCCGCCTTTGATCCCGATGGTCATTGAATTTAGCGGAATGTTGATATTGGCTGCTTTTGGGGTGATTTTTGTGGGCTTTATTGGGTCCAAAAACGCGCTGCTTGACGCTGCCTTGCTTTTTACTGATGCCGGTGCCTTTAGTGTGACTCCTGTTGAAGCCTTAGGTGTGGTCCCTGTAGCCCCAAATACCTCAGTGGTTACGCTTGTTGCTTTGCCTGCTGTTGCTGTTGGTATTTGGTTCTCAAAAACTCCCTCAGATGAAGCTGCTGCCCCAATGCGAAAAGCTTCCGCTGCTGATATCATGGCCTGTCGGTCTTCTTCCAGCAGGTCTTTGGCTGCTTGATAGGCCTTCTCTACCTCGCCGAAAAAGTTCTTACTGAAGTATTCGTGATCCCGGTCTGCCTCAAGAAGTAGCTCGTCATGTGAGCTCTCGAATTGTTTCCAGTAGGCTTCTAGGGTGCTGAGATGTCCGCTGATGTAGTTCTCATTCCTACGTCGTTGAGGACCATCCTTTCTCATGTTGGCGCAGAATCGGGCTATCATTTGGCCTAGCTGCCATTGCGTGTCCAGTTGTGTCTCAAGGTGGGCCTCCATGTCTCCAATAGCTGCTATTTGCTGGTGGTGTTAGCTTGCGGTGACTAATTGCTTGAAGAGTGTAGTTTCCACAGCTGCTAGTACTTCTGAACACAGAAGCTCGAAGGACCAGAATGATTGGGGAAAGATTATCTGCTTCGATGAATATTAAAACCTCTGGGTGATACTTCTTACTGACTGCATTTATTATTCTAAATTAAAAACCTTTTATACAAAGATCTTGCTTACTCTAACTAAATATTAACTAGGTTATTGGTGCATTGGTTCATCGGAACATTCTGTGCAATCAGGGCGCGGAATGCGCATATGTAGCTGATGCCGGTGAAGCAATTGCACCTTCAATTGCTGACAGTGCTTTTTGTGCATATGTTGCTTAAATTAAATTAAATGTAGGTGAAGGCTGGGGCAATTGGGTTATCAATTGCTGACAATGTTTAGTGTGATGTAATTCTTGTACAAAACGTATGTATGCTTGCAGTGTGGATTTACAAATAGCTTTGCTATTTCCGGTTATTGCAATGTCCGATGCTTATTTACGAAAAAATTTATATTGTTATAACTTCCGTAACGACCTCGTAACAGATACGGCTATATTTTACGTTTGGGATGAGACTATAGCTTTCAGAGGTGCTCAAGAAATGTCTTTTTGTCTCATTTAAAACTTAATTTGCAAGGTAATAGAAATGTTGTTTTCTACAGCGACACGTGCATAGGGCAAAATAAAAATATTAAAATGGCTTTACCACTGCACTTCTATCAAAAAAATTAAACGACTATTGGAGAAATTGAGCAACAAGAAAAAATTTGCTGTTTATGAAATGAATTCCGGTGAATTTTTCTCTACTAAAACACTAGAACATAATATTTCAAGACGAAAAATGACCCAAGAAAAAGGTCCTGTGGACTGGCTAAAAATGCAATGGAAATGCTACGGAAAATACTGCCCGTATGAAATTTTTTATCAAAAGTTGTTGCAAGAATCTGTGGATTTTAAAATTTTAAATGTTAAACTCACAGGAAAAAAAGGTATAGACCAAAACTTCTTCAAAAAAAAATTTAGGCAACTATTACACATATCCAATAAAGAGATCTGTTACGGTGCTCAAGAAACAGCTCGATCTTCTTCCGTTTATGCAACCGCAGCACACCACGATTTTTTCCTCAACTTGGTTACTATTGCTGATCAGGAGGATATTGGACGTTTGCCTTTTCATGAAGACGTAAATAATGGTAAAGAATAACTTTCACTGCTGAGTTTAGTGAAATCCTAAAAACTACGGAAAATTATTTGAAATTTTATATATAGTCTTTGTTCTGTAATTTTGTCAATGGAATTCATTACGTCCTTTTTAATTTCAATAAAAATCCTCAGTTTATTCATAACTCTCAATGAGATATTAGTTATTTGTTTATTATATATCTGTATATATATAATTCTACTGTACGTGTGTTGTCATTGAACTCCTCCTAAACGGCTGGACCGATTTGAATGAATTTTTTTGTATGCGTTTGGGTGGCGCCCTGGATGGTTTAGATTCAGAAAAAATTAAGAAAATTGCGCGGAAAATTGGAAAATTTCAGAAAACTGTTAACGAGCTCAGTCGATTCGGTAGAGCGTTGGACTTTTAATCCAATGGTTCGGGGTTCAAATCCTGCTCGGGCAGAATCACTTTTTTTCATTTTTTACACCGTGGGGGTGTACGTGGGAGTAGATGAAGGAGGAGTTGAGGGGGTGTCCGTAGGAGAAGATGAAGGAGGAGTTGTGGGGGTGTCCGTGGAAGTAGATGAAGGAGGAGTTGTGGGGGTGTCCGTGGAAGTAGATGAAGGAGGAGTTGTGGGGGTGTCCGTGGGAGTAGATGAAGGAGGAATTGTGGGGGTGTCCGTGGGAGTAGATGAAGGAGGAGTTGAGGGGGTGTCCGTGGGAGTAGATGAAGGAGGAGTTGTGGGGGTGTCCGTGGGAGTAGATGAAGGAGGAGTTGTGGGGGTGTCCGTGGGAGTAGATGAAGGAGGAGTTGTGAGGGTGTCCGTGGAGTAGATGAAGGAGGAGTTGTGGGGGTGTTCGTGGGAGAAGATGAAGGAGAAGTTGTGGGGGTGTCCGTGGGAGTAGATAAAGGAGGAGTTGAGGGGGTGTCCGTGGGAGTAGATGAAGAAGGAGTTGTGGGGGTGTCCGTGGGAGTAGATGAAGAAGGAGTTGTGGGGGTGTCCGTGGGAGTAGATGAAGGAGGAATTGTGGGGGTGTCCGTGGGAGTAGATGAAGGAGGAGTTGAGGGGTTGTCCGTGGGAGAAGATGAAGGAGAAGTTGTGGGGGTGTCCGTGGGAGTAGATGAAGGAGGAGTTGTGGGGGTGTCCGTGGGAGAAGATGAAGGAGAAGTTGAGTGGGTGTCTGTGGGAGAAGATGAAGGAGGAGTTGAGGGGATGTCCGTGGGAGTAGATGAAGGAGGAGTTGAGGGGGTGTCTGAGGGAGTAGATGAAGGAGGAGTTGAGGGGGTGTCCGTGGGAGTAGATGAAGGAGGAGTTAAGGGGGTGTCCGTGGGAGTAGATGAAGGAGAAGTTGTGGGGGTGTGTGTGGGAGTAGATGAAGGAGGAGTTGTGGGGGTGTCCGTGGGAGTAGATGAAGGAGAAGTTGTGGGGGTGTCCGTGGGAGTAGATGAAGGAGGAGTTAAGGGGGTGTCCGTAGGAGAAGATGAAGGAGGAGTTTGGGGGTGTCCGTGGGAGTAGATGAAGGAGGAGTTGTGGGGGTGTCCGTGGGAGTAGATGAAGGAGGAATTGTGGGTGTGTCCGTGGGAGTAGATGTAGAAGGAGTTGTGGGGGTGTCCGTGGGTGTAGATGAAGGAGGAGTTGTGGGGGTATCCGTGGGAGAAGATGAAGGAGGAGTTGAGGGGGTGTCCGTGGGAGTAGATGAAGGAGGAGTTGAGGGGGTGTCCGTGGGAGTAGATGAAGGAGGAGTTGTGGGGGTGTCCGTGGGAGAAGATGAAGGAGGAGTTGAGGGGGTGTCCGTGGGAGAAGATGAAGGAGGAGTTGAGGGGGTGTCCGTGGGAGAAGATGAAGGAGAAGTTGTGGGGGTGTCCGTAGGAGTAGATGAAGGAGGAGTTGAGGGGGTGTCCGTAGGAGAAGATGAAGGAGAAGTTGTGGGGGTGTCCGTAGGAGTAAATGAAGGAGGAGTTGAGGGGGTGTCCGTGGGAGTAGATGAAGGAGAAGTTGTGGGGGTGTCCGTGGGAGTAGATGAAGGAGGAGTTAAGGGGGTGTCCGTAGGAGAAGATGAAGGAGGAGTTTGGGGGTGTCCGTGGGAGTAGATGAAGGAGGAGTTGTGGGGGTGTCCGTGGGAGTAGATGAAGGAGGAATTGTGGGTGTGTCCGTGGGAGTAGATGTAGAAGGAGTTGTGGGGGTGTCCGTGGGTGTAGATGAAGGAGGAGTTGTGGGGGTATCCGTGGGAGAAGATGAAGGAGGAGTTGAGGGGGTGTCCGTGGGAGTAGATGAAGGAGGAGTTGAGGGGGTGTCCGTGGGAGTAGATGAAGGAGGAGTTGTGGGGATGTCCGTGGGAGAAGATGAAGGAGGAGTTGAGGGGGTGTCCGTGGGAGAAGGTGAAGGAGGAGTTGAGGGGGTGTCCGTGGGAGAAGATGAAGGAGAAGTTGTGGGGGTGTCCGTAGGAGTAGATGAAGGAGGAGTTGAGGGGGTGTCCGTAGGAGAAGATGAAGGAGAAGTTGTGGGGGTGTCCGTAGGAGTAAATGAAGGAGGAGTTGAGGGGGTGTCCGTGGGAGAAGATGAAGGAGAAGTTGTGGGGGTGTCCGTAGGAGTAGATGAAGGAGGAGTTGAGGGGGTGTCCGTGGGAGAAGATGAAGGAGAAGTTGTGGGGGTGTCCGTAGGAGTAGATGAAGGAGGAGTTGAGGGGGTGTCCGTAGGAGAAGATGAAGGAGGAGTTGTGGGGGTGTCCGTGGGAGTAGATGAAGGAGGAGTTGTGGGGGTGTCCGTGGGAGTGGATGAAGGAGGAATTGTGGGGGTGTCCGTGGGAGAAGATGAAGGAGAAATTGAGGGGGTGTCCGTAGGAGTAGATGAAGGAGGAGTTGAGGGGGTGTCCGTGGGAGAAGATGAAGGAGAAGTTGTGGGGGTGTCCGTAAGAGCAGATGAAGGAGGAGTTGAGGGGGTTTCCGTGGGAGAAGATCAAGGAGAAGTTGTGGGGGTGTCCGTAGGAGTAGATGAAGGAGGAGTTGAGGGGGTGTCCGTGGGAGAAGATGAAGGAGAAGTTGTGGGGGTGTCCGTAGGAGTAGATGAAGGAGGAGTTGAGGGGGTGTCCGTGGGAGAAGATGAAGGAGAAGTTGTGGGGGTGTCCGTAGAAGTAGATGAAGGAGGAGTTGAGGGGGTGTCCGTGGGAGAAGATGAAGGAGAAGTTGTGGGGGTGTCCGTAGGAGTAGATGAAGGAGGAGTTGAGGGGGTGTCCGTAGGAGAAGATGAAGGAGGAGTTGTGGGGGTGTCCGTGGGAGTAGATGAAGGAGAAGTTGTGGGGGTGTCCGTGGGAGTGGATGAAGGAGGAATTGTGGGGGTGTCCGTGGGAGTAGATGAAGGAGGAGTTGAGGGGGTGTCCGTGGGAGTAGATGAAGGAGGAGTTGTGGGGGTGTCCGTGGGAGTAGATGAAGAAGGAGTTGTGGGGGTGTCCGTGGGAGTAGATGAAGGAGGAGTTGATGGGGTTTCCGTGGGAGTAGATGAAGGAGGAGTTGAGGGCAGGACAACGTCTGTCGGGTCAGCTAGTGTATATATATAAATATGTCATTTCTTATATTTCATTTAAACATTTATTGAAAAATTAGAAACTGTCCAGTATTAAGTCATTGAACTGAGTTGTTTGCCTCGCGAAAGATTTTTTACAATATTTTTATTTTGAGCTACAAAAACCATGCGTGAAAATAATTCAAATGTCTTGCATACTTAAACAAGCTATGATTACACCAGTTTCGTGAAAGTCCCAAGAATTTATCATAAAAAAGCGATTTGCGTAATCGAAAGGAGCAGATGTGCGCACGTCTTTCTAGTTTAGCCGTATTTAATTACTATATGTGGCCCATTCTCATGTAAGAGCATTCTCTTTTTCTTGCAGAACGAAGAAAATAAGAAAATAAAAATTTTATATCAATCGAAAAACAATCGGTGATTTTGTGTGGACGCCGTGGCCACTTTGGAGCTTCTTGCTTTTGCGTCTGCATTTTATTGTGATGTTCACCATTTAAGCTCTGGTCTTGGACGATTTTCTCTTAGTCCAGAGTGTGAATGCGAGCTGATCGTTTCGACTTATGTAACAAAAATATCCTCATAACGCTCTTCGTCAAAACCTTTTGTACCGAAAAAACTTATTTTTATAAAAATGGCTCAAGATAGTGTTGTGATTTCCGTTATTGTTGCATTCTGCATTTCAAATTGCTTTGCTGCTGTGTTCATTCAACAGGCGGCCACACATCCCGGTAAGCATGAAATCACATTTTGTAAATTGAGGGTTAAAATTCTGGTTTGTAGATTGTTAAATCTCAAGCTAAAACTTGTTATTAGCATGACGCGAGCTTAAACATTGTTTTGCTCAACACTTTTATTGAATTTATTGCATAAAATTACAAAGCAGGTCAGCATATAATTTCAATTAAGATCTAATAAAAGATTGGCGAAATTATAATTATAAAATGTTAGCAACATGTAGCCATTTCAGCTGACTTTTTATTAACCCTCTCCGGGTCAAAGATATTTTGGGTCGACCGGAAAATCACATTTTTATATAGGCTAATTTGATAGTGCTGAAGCTTCTTGCTTTTGCGTCTGCATTTTATTGTGATGTTCACCATTTAAGCTTTGGTCTTGGACGATTTTCTCTTAGTCCAGAGTGTGAATGCGAGCTGATCGTTTCGACTTATGTAACAAAAATATCCTCATAACGCTCTTCGTCAAAACCTTTTGTACCGAAAAAACTTATTTTTATAAAAATGGCTCAAGAAAGTGTTGTGATTTCCGATATTGTTGCATTCTGCATTTCAAATTGCTTTGCTGCTGTGTTCATTCAACAGGCGGCCACACATCCCGATAAGCATGAAATCACATTTTGTAAATTGAGGGTTAAAATTCTGGTTTGTAGATTGTTAAATCTCAAGCTAAAACTTGTTATTAGCATGACGCGAGCTTAAACATTGTTTTGCTCAACACTTTTATTGAATTTATTGCATAAAATTACAAAGCAGGTCAGCATATAATTTCAATTAAGATCTAATAAAAGATCGCCGAAATTATAAAATGTTAGCAACATGTAGCCATTTCAGCTGACTTTTTATTAACCCTCTCCGGGTCAAAGATATTTTGGGTCGACCGGAAAATCACATTTTTATATAAGCTAATTTGATAGTGCTGAAGCCGGGAAAATAATATTTTTGTTTTTTGAAATGATTCATAAGGCTTTTGCAGGATACAGAACTCTTAATAGCTATTAATTGAAATTGTTTAATAAAGTTCCTAATGTTTTTAAAAATTCATTATGGTCAAAGTGGTAAAAAAAATTCGATAGGAAAAGCCAATCAATTTGTTTTGACGTTATGTGCGTAAAAATTAATTAATTAATAGTCCACGGGCCAGCAATGTTTTTTGTAACTGATTAATAACATGCTGCTAATGGGTGAGTAGCTTCGTGTAGCCGAGACGCCCAACTTGTCTGAAGGAAAAATCTTGATAAGGGTAGGTAGCGAAGTGGGTGGTCGTGAAACATGTCGATCTGGTGGCAAACTCAATTTGTTTCATAACAATTATTGTTATTGCCGAATATTGAGATTTTAGTATGCTAAGCTCGAAAAAACATTTGTCCGACAAAATGGACGGTTTCACCGAAACGACCCCCATGCTTGATATGTTTAAATAATGACGTCACGAAATTGATTAGTAACCAGCTAATTTTTGTACTGTTATTAGTTAATGATTGCGCAATCACAAGGACACATTGTCCTACAAATTTAATGGTATGATTTCTCTGTCCTACGCTCCGAAGTTGTCCGATCCGTGGTTGCATTTTATTCAATTATAACCGTAGGACAAAAATAGAAAATGAAAGATCAGTATATTCTCAAAACAACACTGTATCGCTGTCCTACAAAAAAATGAGTATGTGACGCCAGTCCCGCAAAAATTGTAAAAGATAATGAATTTTTTAGCTGGATATTTTCTCACCATGGCGATCTCCAAGCTGGGTATTTCGGCATTCATTCCTAATTCAGGGAATGAAATTTCACATGTACTACCTAGAATACATGAAAAATGTGCCTGAGTGGTTGATTGTATTAGGTTTATATTTTTTTTTCAAGTTATAAAACCCCATATCGATAATTTTGAAGACAATTAGTGTTTGCTGAGAAAGAACTTTATTTGGTTTATGATTTAATTTGTACAGTAAATAATTTATGGACGATTCACAATAGTTAACGATTATTAATTTGAAAATAATATTTTCATAGTTTCAACGTTTTGTTACAAAAATAATTTTGAATAAAAGAGCCCCGAGCTCGTATATTGCGCTAAATAAAAAAATAAAGAATTTCATTAAAAAATGTGTAAATAAAGAAAAAAAAATACAGTATTACGTCGAAATATTTGTGCTTGAAATGCTGTCGTGAATTTTGAAAAGTTTTGCACGAGAGGAGCAATTCTTTGGAGAACTTTTTGATCTCTTCTCTTTTTTCTCGAAAATTAGGATTTTTACACAACAAATTACAGAGGAAGCACTCCATGACTATTGAAATTTGAAATACACCTTTTTTTTTGTAGGACAAGTGTACATTCGTGTTCCATACTTCATTATAAACAGAAAAAAAAAAACAACGGGTGGTACTCCGGGAGTGCCGGCAGAAGTGAAAACTTGAACATTAACGTTATGCATTTTTGAATATCTTGGAATGGTTAGGGAATAATTTCGTACGAATTGCTTTATTTATCAGTATAAAAGTACTATCATTTATGTGGTAAAATACAATATTCATTTATTGCGCTATCGTACACAAACATGACAATTTATATTACATAAAAAATTTAACACTTCAGAACTATTACAATTATTTTACATTAAAAAGTTTATCTCTCAGAAAAATTAACTTTCTCCCATAATTTCAACGACTCTTTCACCATCATCATTACCAGCATCATCATCGCCAATCTCTAAAACTGATACAATAGGTTTATGGTAGCTGAAGTAAGAAACGAACAATTTTGATTCGAATCTATTTAAATGTCTAATAAAGACCGCATCAATAGTAGTTTTGTATTTCGTTGGCGCGTAGCAGGCTGTGTACAAACACACACGCACACTCGCGCAAGCGCCCTGTCCCTCTTACGAATTTTCGATCACAACTTCCGAGCGTAAGACAGAGAAATCATACCATTAAATTTGTAGGACAATGTGTCCTTGTGATTGCGCAATCATTAACTAATAACAGTACAAAAAATTAGCTGGTTACTAATCAATTTCGTGACGTCATTATTTAAACATATCAAGCATGGGGGACGCTTCGGTGAAACCGTCCATTTTGTCGGACAAATGTTTTTTCGAGCTTAGCATACTAAAATCTCAATATTCGACAATAACAATAATTGTTATGAAACAAATTGAGTTTGCCACCAGATCGACATGTTTCACGACCACCCACTTCGCTACCTACCCTTATCAAGATTTTTCCTTCAGACAAGTTGGGCGTCTCGACTACACGAAGCTACTCAGACTCACCCATTAGCAGCTTGTTATTAATCAGTTACAAAAAACATTGCTGGCCCGTGGACTATAACTTTTAGTCTTCTTAAGGCTATATTGCTACGAAAGTGAAAGACAAGTAAAAATAATAAATATAGAAATACAAAACATGTTAATATATGGAATATTATAAGCTCAGTAGTTTTGCTGCTTTATTCTCAATTGCCTAATTGAGCTTGCTAAATATTTTTTTCAAAGATTTTTACCATCAATTCAACAGACTCCGACTGGTAAGACTCATTTTCTTATTCGGAATACAAAAGCGATACTAATGTTGAATTTTCCGCAATTATTCGTACAGGCTGTCAATCTTGTAGTGAAATAAAACCATTTATTTTTTATATTTTTACTAATTCGTTTACACTTTTGCTGCCACAAGCCATCTACGATTATTCATTGAAATGTAAATTGAATGGCCGCAATGACCCCCAAATGTTTCTAATCGCTCAATGCAATTCTCCTTGCTGCGATCAATGCAATATATTGTAAGTATAATGAATTTCACATTGGAATAAAATATAGTTAATTGTTGATCATATATGTAGATAACCGTAAAGTAATAGAAATAATACACATCTTATATCCTCAGTGTCGGCGAATGTCGGTTTTTTGTCTAACTTTTAATTGTACCGGTAATATTAAGTTAAATATACGATTTCACTATGAGCACCAAAACTTTATTTGAACTGATTAATCATCAGATTTTTAATAAAAATAAACTTTCAGATTAAAAACGGGTTTTCAACTCCCTAGTAAACTTGTTTTAGTAGGTTTTTGTTATGCAGGTTTTCCCCAAAAGTTTGTTTTGAATAGTTTTGTGCAATCAAATTTAATTCCGTCTTTATATAGGTACAGGTTACTGTTTAACCATTTGCTTTAGGGGCGACTCGTCGGAGAGGTCAGAAAAGACAGTTTGGCATTTTTATATTAAATACTTTTGTTTAGAATAAAACGCTTTAATAATTATTTCGATTCTTTTGAAGTAAATTATTTCGTTAAAGACTGTCTCGTGGCCATTTTAAACGAAATTTGGTGTTCAAATCCGGTTCACCACAAAACACAAACAATGGCTATACTTAAGAATAAGGGTATAATCGCATAAATTTCTATGAAATTTTGAAAAGCTTTCTGAAGAAATTTCTTGCCGGTCGGCTTCAGTTTCTGAAATATTCCACTTTTAATTTGAAAAAATGTCTGAAAATGAAAGCTATTAAATTGTTAACTACTTATTTTTTGTCATGCGATGATATTTTTAAAAAAAATGTTGGCGTAGAAAATCATTTATTATTTCAAAAATATGATATATGTAGGTACTCCATGCTTGTCTGCGCGTGAAATGTGCATAGTGTAGTGATCCTAAGGAAATTGAACAAATTTAAGTGGCTTTTGCAAAACCACTTCAATGTTTCGGGAACTTCGAATTTCCTGAAGCATATTTTCTCTAAGTTCGACAAAGGGAAATCAATTCAGGGCTAAATTTAAATGTTATGGTTTCCTTTTTCATTGATTTTCTCCCCTCTGCCTACCTTAAAAAAGGCATAATTCGTAAACTAAAGATTCCTGAAGAATTTGAGTGGTTCTAAAATAGTTCACATGCCTGTACTTTTTAAAACTTGATTTCCCTAGTGTGAAACACCCAATTTGTCTCCCTATTGTTAATATGAACTCGTCATAAACAATTGATATTGGTACTAAACATGATATAAACCCATAGTCTAAACTTTTAGCTTTATTTTATGTTGTTTTTAAAAAAAAAAATTAAAAAAAAGTTTTTAAAAAAATTCTTTTATTTAACTTAAAATGATAGAAACAGTAAAAACGAACTAAAAAGTAAAAAATATTAACCAAATAAAATAAATAAAATATGTAAACACTATAACAACAAAATAAAATTCCTACTTATTTTAAACAATTAAATAAAAGAATGACGCATTTTTATCACTTCGTCATATTGGCCGTTATGTATTCTTTAAGATAATGATTCCTATATTTAAATGAACATTAAACTCTTGAATTATAGTTTCTATAAATTGCAAGATCATCAGATCATTGGTAACTGTAATGCTGGAGATTCGATCAGACAATATTTGATTATTCTTTAAATATAGGAATCATTATCTTAAAGAATACATAACGGCCAATATGACGAAGTGATAAAAATGCGTCATTCTTTTATTTAACTGTTTAAAATAAGTAGGAATTTTATTTTGTTGTTATAGTGTTTACATATTTTATTTATTTTATTTGGTTAATATTTTTTACTTTTTAGTTCGTTTTTACTGTTTCTATCATTTTAAGTTAAATAAAAGAATTTTTTTAAAAACTTTTTTTTAATTTTTTTTTTTCAAGACTAAAAAACGATGTCTTTAATAGTAAAAGAACGTCAAATTGAAATTTCAAAAAGGCGTTAGCCTGACGCTGAGTTACTAGTGCACAATTCAGCGTGGTAGCGTTCGTAGCTGAATCGTGCATTACCAACTTGAAACTCTGCTTTTGAGCTTATGCATTATCATATTAGACGTCCGCCATATTGGATTTAGAAGACCCCACCTCGCTTATTGTGTTTCGCTCATTAAGCCCTTTCATTTGATATCCATATCATAGGGGTAACTATGGAAATTATAAATCGCCATTTTGTGACGTCCGCCATATTGGATTTAGAAATGGCGTTACTCGTTTTATCGTTTCCAACTCTTCAAGCTCTTTCATTTGATACCCATATTAAGGGGGCCGACCAAAAATACATGGTCCACCATCTTGTGGCGGCGGCCATTTTAAAGATATTGCAATGTTGAGTATTGCATATTGCATTGTCACCAGAACTAAAGGTGTATGCAAAATTTCAGCCCGATAGCTTCATTGGAAGTGGGTGAAATATTGATTGCAAGATTTGACGACACGTAGTACGACACGTAGTGTAAGTTGAATAAAAGAATTTAAAAATATCTATATCTTTCATTTTCAGATCATCTTGGCAAATGTTACGACAAAATAACCAAACGGACTTTACTACCTGGAAAAGAATTTAGACCAAAAGGGATTTGTGCTGTGATGTCTTGCAACTATGAGCAGTCGTTAGTAGAAGTCCACACGTGTCCATTGATGGAGGCTCCTAATTGTATTCAACTTTCTGCCAACATAAAACTCTCTTATCCTAAATGCTGCCCACAGTATCTTTGCACAGATGAAAATGGAAATGAAATAATACTGGATGCGACTTCTTCATAAATAACTCGATACCTTCGTGGATAGCGAAACGGAAACCCCCTTAATACTAAGGAATTTTGGAAATGCAAAGCACTTTACAAATGAATCCTACTTAACTAGAGAATAAGTTTTATTTATTATTACTTTCGCATTTGTACATAAACCATATTATAATAGCTTTGATAAACGAAAATTGTATGCGATATTTGCAATCATACCAAAATTTTAATATTATACACCATTGCTGAAAAGAATTAAATATTTAAAATATCTATAATACTTAACTTAATAAATTTATTGGAATTTATTTAAGGGTTTTATTGTAAAGCTATGTAACCATGTAGTTCTTTCGAACAATTTAAGGTATGTATTTAGACCTCATGATTTAAAACTTAAGAGTTATCAAACATTTTTAGGACAAGACGAAACAAATTTTAAAAATCGTGCAAAAACTGGACGTCCTCGTAAACTTTCAACTAAAAAACAACGATCTGTTTACTAATATTGTCAAAAAGGCTCTAAAACTACTTAATTTTAAATCTGATTTTGACAATGTGTCCCCTACGCGAGGTTGGTTATAATTTTTGTTGTTTAAAAACCCTATACGTGAGATAAGCATTTTTGCTTGATGGAACGGTGCAAAACGGGCAGGGGTGTCACCTTATTTTGACGTCTCACTGTTATTTGAATTCAAATTGCATTGTTTAAGTGCGCGAATTAAGGTTTTCTACCGAATTCATAAAAGGATTATTAGTAAGTTTAGTGTGTGCTATTTTTTGTAGTGCAAGAAAAATTCTTAATTCCTTTTATTATTAAAGGTAATTTTGAATATGAAGTGCACCGTGCCGTGCTGTAAAAACAATCGGCGATATCCCAATAGAAAAACTTTTTTCAGGGAAGTTAGAGTGTTATTTAATACTAGCAGATACCCGGCGTGTGGTATTACGCTAAAAAAAGAAATACATTTTGTTTATTTGTTGGAAAAAAAGGAAATTTTCGTCTCGTCTCGTATTATGCGCCAACTTCACACTAAAGTTTTTAATTTATTTGCGAGTAACACCACCCTTTGATGAGGTTAAAAATTTTTGTATGGGAAAAGTCGAAAATCGACTTCATTAATGGACCGAATGTGCCTAATGCATTGTTTTAGTGGTCTATAAAGGCCGTTCTCCAATGCGCGGACCACGAACGAACCACCGAACGAAAATGCTGAATCCCGTGTAAAGTATAAGCCTTTGCCTGTAGTTGTGCTTGCCAGCTGCGAAAACACAATCGGGCAAATGTTAAATGTGGAAGTTTTTACCACTTATTAAGCTGACAAACCTATCAATTTAACTTTTAATATTATCCTGAAACTACCGTGCACATTTTTATGTGCTTCGTATTAAAATTAGTGCACTGATGTTTTGACAACCGGCGGAAAAGCTGCGGCGATGTCACTATTCTGGTACAATATCGTTGCTGAATGGGCAACTAGTAGGTACTATGTGGTTAACACGCACCAAGAAAAAGTTAGCCAGGTCGACCAAAACACGAGCGAAAGGGAAGATGACGCCACATTCATGTGGGCCGAGATGGCGCGATTTTGGTTCGTTCATGGTTGGGTGGTCCGTGCATTGGAGAACGGCCTTAAAGGGCCTAGGTAAAAACATTTTTTGTATTTTATATACATAGATTTTATAAATGTGCTTAAGTGAATTCCGATAAACAAATTGTCGACCTAAATTATATAAATGGGAAAATTAAGTTTTAATTTAGGTGTCCCAGTTTGTTAACGTTTCAAAATCTCCCCTATTGTTTATCACCTTATTTTTTAGTGGCGGTACATTTTCAGGAACAATTGGATAGAGGCAATGAGAAAATTTTGAAAGTTATAATTGTTTGTTAATTATGAAATGAATTAAAATATTTTAAGTAGTAGTTTTCTGATTTGTTTAACTCCTTAATCAAAACGTATAATTGGCATTGTAAAAATTAAGGGGGTAGTAAGGTTAATTCGATACAAAAAAGGCATATTTTCGATAATTTTTTTTAACGACACAGTTAAGGATGCCGGATAAATAAACACAAACTTTCGATATACTTTACTTTACTTTACTCTACTTTATTAAATTCGCTTTAATTCAATAATTACAATGTGGGGTCGGACGGCGATGTTCACTTGACGGCAGCTCGTTGGAAAAAGAGCCAGATGCCTGGCTCCCCTGAACTATATCGGCTCACGGCTCAAATGCCGGGATGCCAATCGCTGTCAGCTACTTGACTAAGGCCAAGCCCACAATTCTTGACTAAGGCCAAGCCCACAATTCGGCCGTCCTGATGTCGTTCGTCTCGAACGCTTCGCTATGTCGTCTTCACTTCATCGTCTTTGCTATGCCGTCTTCGCTGAGTCATCTTAGTTATGTCGTCTTCGCTGTGTCGTCTTCGCTATGCCGTCTTCGCTGAGTCGTCTTAGTTATGTCGTCTTCGCTGAGTCATCTTATTGGGATCGCCTTTGCCAGTTCATACTCGCCAGGTCGTCTTTGCTAGATTGTTTATTCTGCGGCTTCGTCTTCATCCCCGTCCTCCGAATCACTGTAAGTGTCTTCGTATAGGCCCCATGGCTTCATATGATCACAGCTAGTGGTGGTCTCCTTAGGGCCCTCGTGTTCACCTACTTTAGTTACGTCGTAGCGATCATTATTGCCCACTCGTGTCACCCTGTAAGGACCAAAAAACTTTTGACGTATTTTTAGTATATTACCGAACTGAGTTCGCTTGATAGCCACGAGATCTCCTAACTGGTATACGGTAGGTTTGCGTCGTCTTTTATCAAAGTCCCTTTTATTTTCTCGTTGGATTTCACTAATACTTTTCTTAGGAATGGGATGGAGGAAACCTTCGGCCTTCCCCGATTTCCTCTCGCTCAGAATACAAGGGATGCAGTTCCTCCGGCAGGATTCTATTCTTTCCTTTAGTCCTGGGATGAAATATTCCCTCGCTATGATCTCCTCCGTTTTGCGTTGGCCAAAATGCCCCTGGTCGTGGACAGATTTGACTAATTCCTTCGCCATTCCCTTGGGAACACAAAGAAGCTTGACTCCATTTTCCGTTTTATAGAGAATACCCTTTTCGCTGCTGTAGTCCTCAAACGGTCCCGATTCCAAAATTTTGGTTATTGCCCTGAAACGCTCGTCTTTCGCCTGTGCTGCTTCGATTTTATGGATGAGTTCCTTAGACACAGTCATGCAGATAGGGTGTCGACTTAATGCATCGACGTGTTTCATCCTGGTTCCTGGGCGGTGTTCCAACTGGTAATCATAATCCTGCAGGAGCAGCGCCCATCTCGATACTCGCGGTGGGAGGTCCTGCTTTTCCATGGTCATTTGAAACGCCGAACAGTCTGTGACTATTTTAAATCTAATGCCTAGCAAATAAACCCTCATTCTTTTCAGCGCGGAAACGATCGCAAGTACTTCCAACTCGTAGCTTGAATACTTCTCCTGTGCAGGTGTCGTTTTCCGGCTATAATAAAGTACTGGATGCATCTGATTGTCGTCGGGGCTTCGCTGGAAAAGTATTGCTCCAAACCCAAACTTAGAGGCGTCCGTATGTAATTCTGTCTCCGCGGCTGGATTATATAACATCAGGGCAGGTTGCCGGCTGAGAATGTCTTTGACTTTATTAAAGGCCTCCTTTTGTTGCTGGCAGAAAGAGAACTTTGCTTCTTTTCTTAATAGGTCATTTAGCGGCTTAGTGATTCTCGCAAAATCAGGTATGAATTTTCTAAAGTATCCGGCCAGGCCTAGGAAACTCTGAACGCTTTTAAAGTCAGCTGGTTCGGGGAATTTTTTAACAGCTTTTATTTTTGTTATCGACGGTTTAATTTCACCTGGGGTCACTTCATACCCGAGATATTCTATTTTAGTGCAGAGAAATTGGCATTTCTTCCACTTTATGCGGAGTCCATATTTTGAGGAGAGTTCTAACGTCTCTTTTAACCTCGACAATGCCTCCTCTTCGTTTTTAGCTAGGATGACTACGTCGTCCATATAGACTAATACAATCTTCTTCCGTATTAAGGGCTGAAAGACCATGTTAACATACTTTTGAAAAACGGTCGGTGAGGTGCACAAGCCGAAAGGCATGCGAGTAAACTCGTACTGGCCGTTGGGTGTTACGAAACTCGTATACTTCCGAGACTCCTCAGCTATGGGGACATGGAAAAACCCATTCTCCAAGTCGAGAGTAGAGAATATTTTGGCGCCCTGCAACTGGTCCAGCTGGTCCTCTATAAGGGGTAACGGGTACCAATCCCGAATTATTTGTTTGTTTAGCTTTCGGAAGTCGATACATAGCCGTTTAGTGCCGTCTTTTTTAGCCACTAGCACAACGGGGCTTGAGAAGTCCGAGGTGCTTTGTTGAATTATCCCTTCTCGTAACCATTCGCTGATAGTTTGGTCGACTGTGTCCTTCTCCAACGGGGATAATCTTCTGGGCTTTGAATGTACAGGGGTTTCGTCCTTCAACAAGATCTTCATTTCGAAATTCGGCAATATCTCGTTCTTTGGTTCATAGCGTTTCAGCAGCGCAAGCACGTCCCTTTCATACTTCGCATTCGCAACGACTGGACCGTAGTTCTCTTCGACAAGGAAGGATTGCGGAATCCACGATTCATCCTTTTCGACCTTCACTTGCCCATCTTTAAGAGATATGCGTGTACCTTCCAGGATATCGCGACCGATAATCATCTCGACTGGTAAGACATCTTCTGACAGGACATGGACATCAGTTTCGAATACTTGTCCATCGATTTCTATACGGGTGTGAAACGCACCTATCGTCTCAACAAGAGAGTTCGATACACCTCTCAAACTCATGGCCGGTTTAGTAATTGGAGGCGAACCAAGTTTAGTATATTCGGTGGTTCGTAGTAGAGTTAATTCACTGCCTGTGTCTATAAGTGATTGGACCTTTTGAGAGTTGACGAATACGTCTTTGTATGCACCGCTTTTCGCCCTTCCACCTAACGACTCGACCTTTGAACAGTTTACCTGCTTTTGTTTTTTAGGACAGTCTGGGGCTTTGTGCCCGTGCTCCAGGCAATGGAAACATTTTGGACCCAACGATTTCTTTCGACAATCTTTGGACTTATGTCCCTTCAGACCACAGTTAAAACATTTTTCCTCCGTGGACTTTCCTTGCTTTTTGTGGGATGCACCTGTACCCTGAACGTCATTAGCCTCCTTATAGTTTCGGTACACATCTAATCTCAACTTGAAGTCCTTGAAAGTTTTTGCTCCATAGAGCATAATTTTATTTTGGCTATGATCCTTTATGCCCTCGACCACGTACTGTATTACAGAACCCTCATCCAAATCACCCTTAGCCCCTATGTCTCGCATCTTGAGGAAATAATCGTAAACAGATTCGTCTTTTCGCTGTTTACGTGCCGCCAACCGTCGGTGAACATCGGCGCTATTGACCTTGTCCGCAAATTCATCAAGAAGGAATTCTTTTAATTCATTCCAGGAACTAAGCTTAGGATGTGCACGGAGTGCCAACTTAGCTGACCCACTTAACAACCGCTTTGCGTACAAAAAATTCTCCAACAATGACCAGTTTAGTAAGGATGCCGCACTTTCAACGTCTTGGATCCAGTTTTTAACGTCATATTCGTCGTTTCCCGAAAACTCAGGGATCGAACCCGCAATGTCTTTAAAGGATATATGGGTAGGGAAAAAACGGCTATCCCTTACGTCACAAAATCGCGATGTAGTATTACCGATTCCCATAGTCGCCTCCGATAAATGTTTTTCGCGCGCTTTTAGCTCTTGTTCGCGTCTTCGCAAGGATGCTTCCCTTTCCAACAACATTTCGTGCATCTCCTTCGTAACATTAAAAAAGTCGTGACTACTACTTTGGACAGGTGTACTATTTGTGTTCCTTTTATCTGTCCTGCCACCCATTTTACGTAAAGAAATTATCCTAAATTCCTAAATATAACCCGACCTGTGTCTCATCAGATATAAGTTCGACTAATGTTGTGCCCAGCCCTGCATCATGGACTGGGGCAGTACTAATGTGGCAGTACTAATGTGGCAGAGTGGAATAGGATTTCGGACAGTATAGAGGCTTGTACAAGTTGAGAAGAAATAAAGTATTGTTATTAGCCAATAATTGTGTTTTCCATCAGTACGTTCCCTTAAAGCTCGTAGTCGCAATTAGTAGTGACGGGGGACCCTAGAGGGCCCCACATCAGGGTATCAAAAGACCTAACAATTGGCGCAGTCGTATTCAGAGAACCTATGAGGCGAGATGGCGGCCGAGGAGCTGCTCGCGTCTGTTCTGGCAAAGATGACGGAACTGGTAGAAAGGGTAACGATGGAACGAACAAATGCTGGTGTAGCAGCAGCTGCAACCGACGGTGCAGTTTCTCTCAACAATATTCTATCTCTCATGGGCACTTTCATCTATGATCCGAATTCGGACCTAACCTTCGAAGCGTGGTTTGGACGAAACAAGATGCTGCTGGAAAAGCACTGCACGGACGACAAGGATCGGACTCATTTGTTGCTGAGAGCGCTAGGGCCAAACGAGTATAATCAGCTGCGAGGACGCACGTCACCTTCGACGCCGGAGTCCAAGACCTATACAGATCTCATTAAGATTCTAAAGGCAACGTTTGGGCCAACTAAATCACTGTTTCGCCGCCGTCATGTTGTTCTCATGACAAGAGTGCAACCGGGTAAATCAGCTGAAGAACTGATTAATTTGGCAAATCTACAGGGGGACTTGTTCGAGTTTGAAAGTTTGACTCTCGATACTTTCAAAATGTTCCTTGTACTTTTGTTTGCATCGGACCCGTCGTACAGGTACTTCAGAACCCTTATCCTACGCGCCGTGGAGGATAAGCCAGGAATCACCGTTGAGGAGATGCGGGAACAGCTGAAAAGCCTCGAAACTCGTCTTGTCGACTCGGAGTTATCTGTGGTGAGAGAGGGACACACTACAAACATAAGTGCTGTTCGTCCACAGGAGAGAACCAGGAGATACAGGGATGACCAAATTGCTACGAAGAAAAAGCAAAGTCGAGAGGAGCAATGTCAGAGTTGCGGATCAAACAAGCACATCAGAGCTGCTTGCCAATATCGGTCATCATCATGCTACTTTTGTAAGAAAAAAGGGCACATCTCTTCGGTCTGTCAGAAGAAGAAGAGTTTTTCTGGTAAAACGATGTCAAACACTGTGATTGTGAGTCAAATAATTACAGAGGACATAGCTAAGGGCGATTTTGCAGCCAACCGAGTTTACGTCGAGGTGAGAATTAACGGGCATCCCCTGAGACTACAGGCTGACTCAGGAGCGGATGTCACAACAATTGGAAGTGACATTTGGGCGAAGATTGGGTCTCCAGCCCTGCGGCCGTTCCGCCGCTATCATAACAGAACCAAAATCCTAGTTGAAAACCCGGAAGTCCACAATAGAATCATTCAACTAATGAGAAGCGCCAAATTGGAAGGACATACTTTCACCCCCCCAGAATTCAAACCACATTCTATCCTTTTAAAAGGTATTCATCACTCTTACACAGAAGAATCAGTCTACGAAGCCCTTCACTACCTAACCCCCAATATACAGCCAGTAAAAATTAATAAATTCATCACACCCAGATCAAAACAGACAGGCATACAACCCAACATATTCACAATACATTTTCAATCTCAGTCTGACCTACTCCAAGCCTCTCAAATAAATGTGATCCTACATCAAAAAGTCTCCTGGGAAAAAATCAAATTCCGTGGTCCTCCACAATGCAAAAACTGCCAGAAATACGGTCACATTGCCAGCAATTGCTGTTATAAATATGAATGCGTAAAATGTGACCAAGACCATGGTCCAGGCGAATGCAAACGCGACACTTCGGACCCCAACTCGGTATACTGTAGAAATTGTAAAACATTTGGTCACCCAGCAAACTACATGGGCTGCATGACCCGCAAAGAGCTGCTCAGCAGACACAACAAAAACAAAGCAGAAAAAGCACAAATAAGAGCAAAAAACATAAGCACAGTTGCAAACAACCTGATGCCTCAAAATAAACTGCTCTCCCAAAACGTAGCAACTGCTACCGCTAGCAAACTATTAAATCAGCACATTAGGTCTTCTTACGCAGAAGTCCTTAAAACCAACAGTCAGATTAACCCTCTATCGAAACTACCCTCCCCCCAAGACAATAACAACAATGAAATCTTCTCTTATATTGAGAATAGATTTAACATGAATTTCACAGATCTACTTCATAAAATCTACGAGTTCATCCCAAGATTTCGGAATGCTCAAGACACCGCGACAAAAGACCTCATGGTCATAAATTTCATGTTAAGCCTATACCATAATGGTCAATAACCTAAAGATTTTCGCAATTAACATAAACAGCCTGATTTCTAGGCTAAAGAAAAACGCTATCTCAGACATTCTAGAGGACTACAAACCCGATCTATTCCTAATAAATGAAACCCACTTAAACCATAACTCACCCCTAACTTTCCCAAATTACTCGATCTTTCGCAACGATTATGGACAGGGTGCGGCAATTCTAGCAAACAACACACTTAACACCAGCCAAATAGACTTATTAAACCCAAACTCTCCCTTCCCAAGCATAATTACTTGTGGTATCAAGATCACGGGGTTCTCTACAGCTAACCGCCCCATTACAATCGCTGCCATAGCCATATATATCCCCACAAATTCCCCGCACTACGAGTTAAACAACCTACTAAACTCTTTAAACCAGCTGCACAACAGTTTCGATTACGTCATTACCGGCGGCGATTTTAACGCCAGAGCCCCACTATGGGGGGACTCCACAACTAACCAAAATGGTCGTGTCATTCTTTCCTGGCTCAGCAAAAATCCTACTTCAAATCTGCAAATTCTTGGTCCTATGGTACCTACTTACCCGCAAAGTGGATCATTTATCGACTTCTTTGTCATAACAGACAGCCTGATAAACTGGCCTGGCCAAACTCAGTCCTGTAATATAGCAACCAGCCACTCCGATCACCTAGCGCTCGAACTAACTTTATCAATTCCTACCACCTCCTGGGGAAATAAAATCCCAAAAAAGTTCACTGATCTTAACAAAATTAGATGGGACAAATTCAAAATGATCATAGATTCAGCTTCTAAATCCTCCCTGCCTCCCAGGGACAGAAACTTATCCATCTCAGATATCGACACTTCCATCACTCTACTTACCAACCTGCTACACAATACTGTAGAAAGTCTTGGAAGCACCAAACCCAGCAATAAAAACAGACTTCAACTCCTTCCACCTGAATTGCGAACTCTCATCACTACAAAAAAAGGATGGCAAAGGACACTTTCAAGGCTGTATGCTAGAAACCCCAATACAAACAACAACCTTTATAAATCCCTAAAATCACAAATAAACCTCCTAAACCAAATTATCGAAGAGAGACTAAACATATTCTTCAATAAAAACTTTCAGGACAGAATAAAAAAAATTACACCAGGACCAGAGGCCTTTAAAGAAATCAGGAAAATCATTGGCGGGCACAAATTCGCTCCAATAAAACTAACATCCAATGGGAACCAGGTTCTCGAAACTAAGACTGTTTAGTCGAAAGCGACTAAAAATCGAGAACCGCCACGAGAGCGGAGGAGAACGAAGCCTCACAGCACGTCGGCGATTAGGTGAGAGAACGAAGCAGCACGTCGATATTCACCGTCTGGTATTCGTGGTCCGTTTTGTTTTTGTCCCCCCTCTCTCTCTCTCTCGCCGTCTCTTAGTTCTCGCGTCAGGGCGGTAGGCAAGGCGCAATCGGCGATATTCGGATTACATCGGCGCTAATTCGTTCGCGTCATTGGCAGGAGAGCCGAGGGAGGGGGAGAGGGGGCCGCTAGATGAAAGTTCGGCGGGCTTGAGTCATTGGGACATTGGTTTTTGTACAGAGCGGTCGACGGTTTTTTCAGTCGCGATCTCAAGCGTTTTTTTCCTGAATTTTCTTAAAGCGAGGTAATATTGCTGGAGTCGTTGGGATACCGGGATTTTTTTACGTGTTGCAAGTGGCGCGTTTCGAGTTTGCTGATTGTGCGCTTTCGTGTTCACTGAAACGTGCTGTGAGAAACCACGGCGAAAATCCGCTTCGGCGGAACCGTGTTACGGTGCCCGAGGAGTCGAGAGCGGGAGCAGTGCAGACGCGCACTTACACACTTACACAAACACATCTCGGGGGTTTTTTCTCGCAAGAGTTTCCTCCGTTGAGCCAGAAAAATATATTTTCGTTGGTGGCTCAAAAACACTGGATTTTTATTGATTGTGCCTAGTTCCCTCCCATCCTCCGTAAAGACAAAAAAAATCAGTTGGCTTGGTCGTGGAGACGCTTGGCGTCGTGACTAGGTCAGCAGGGTAGCAAAGGACTTCCTTTGCTCCAATTCATGGTGCCTCCTGTGAGGATTGAACTCTTCCTGATCGTCGCACGTATTAGTGAGTGAAAGCTTCTATCGAGTTTCGTTACCGGCTTGGTTGTCGTGTTCCTGGAGATTAGGACATTGCTACAGGGACCACGGGGACACGGATCGTGAGAGCAGCAGGCAGAACGGGAGAAAAACGAAGTCGTTGCCATCGGCGCCGTCGTCGCGCCTTCAGTCGATACGTGCATCATCAACACGTAAAAAAGATAAGTGCTACAAATTAGCGTATTTATCGGAATTTTTTCTTTCACTGTAGATTTGGCTTTTCTTGTCTCGTGCTTTCTTTCTTTCCTTTTAGTATTTATCATTTTTTTATCTTTCTCTATATAGTTTTATTGGCCGTTTAAGTTGCTTTCTTTTTTCATCATATTAAAATATTAACTGAACAAATAAATACAGATAGTTGATGAGAAGCGCGTGAGTGTAGTTTTTCGGGTTTGTTTGCTGTGCATGACTCATAATTGCGGGCGATCGAAATTCCACGAATTACGTCGATAAAGGACAGTTCAGATAGATAGATAACGTGCCTACACGCTCGGTGCCGCGCCGGGTTCGCGCGTCACCTTCGTAACGGTCGGTCGAGAGTAACCAGCGAAAACGCTGGGGGGGTGAGACGCGTTCGGGAAGGATAGCGAGCAAGGCATCACATTTTCGGACCTTTTTGTTCTCTTTTTGTCTGTCGGATTGAGCGTTTGGCTGCAACGTATACGGACGTTTGCCTTTCTTGTGTGTTCTTTGTGTTCTTTTCGGTATTGGCGTTTGTGGTAATTTTAGAATCCATTGAGTTAGTGCGGGAGTAAGATTTAGTTCATTTTTTTTGTAATATTTTCCTTCATTTTTCTTTAATTGTCTCAAATCTCGTAAGCTCAGTTGGGAGTGATTTTGGTCTTTTCTAGTCTTCGAAATTAGTATCGGTCGCGTTTTCATTTATTTTTTTTGGCTATCATCGATTGGTCGAGATGTCGCAAGTTAGAATGATCGCCCAGAAACGCGCTACGCTCAAGGGGCAACTCACGGGGCTCGAAAAAATGCTTGAACAAGGTCCGGTCGACATAACGAATGTCAAATTGAGATTCGATCGAGTAAGGGAGTTGTTCTTTGCGTATGAGGAGTTGAATGACGAGCTCGCGATCACGGATCCAACTGACGAGGGATTGAATCAAATCGAGGAGATCGGGAATCGATACTACCAACTCGCGACTAAAATCACGACCTTGACGTCATTAGGGGGGAACCCACCGGATACAACGATTCATGGCGCGCCGTTAGGATCGTCCACGTTTATTGAAAGACAAAAGCTTCTCAAGCTGCCAACGGCAGCACTCCCTAAGTTTGACGGCCACTACGAGGGGTGGACCTCCTTCAAAAATGCTTTCGGGACGATGGTGGATGCGCGAACAGATATCAACGACCTCGTAAAATTCTTTTATTTGCGGGACGCGCTAGAGGGGGAGGCTCTGAGCAAAGTATCGATTTTTGACGCGACCGCTGAAAATTACAAGGTTGCTTGGAAATTACTTCTCGATGCGTACGACCGAAAGAGAATTTTAGTAGCGAAGCATTTAGATGCTCTCATTGATGCCAAGCCGTTGGACACCGCGAGCGCGCAGGGGCTGTCGAAGTTGGTCGACGACACCCGTCAACACTTGAACATCTTAGCGACGTTAGGGGTAAAATTGGATGATCCGATCGTCGTTCGGTTGCTAGAGCGTGCTTTGCCAATTGGTATTCGTCAGAGGTGGGAGGAATCGTTGGATTTGGACGCGTTTCCTAAACTCGATGAATTTTACAAATTCATTAATGCGACATCATTTCGGCTTTCGACAATGGAGATCGAGATCACGCGTGCAAGGGTGGAAAAAGGAAATAAGCGTCAGTCGGATCGAGAATCGGAAGGTTCAAAAAGGGCAAAATATAACTCGTTTGCGCGTGCGTTAGTTACCGGGGCCGCTGCAGTTAAATGCTCGCGCTGCGGAAAAGCTCATCGAATTTATTCGTGTCCTGAATATAGCGGCCTGAGCGTAGAAGAGCGCTGGAAATTCGTTCAGTCAAGAAACTTGTGCCAAAACTGTCTAGGTACTCATGCAGGAACGTGTAAATCGGGCTCATGTAGGAAATGCGGCGAACAACACCATACTTCCCTACATCGCGAATCCAAGAACGTTGAGTCCATCTGACTAGAAGCGAGTGCGTTCGAGGCGATAACCCGGGCGCCGCAGTCGCAATTAATGATGAGCGCAACAGTTAGAGTAAAAAACGCGCAGGGTAACTTTGTTGAAGCGCGTGCGCTCCTGGACACATGTGCTACGGCCCATTTTGTAACGGAAAGGTTTGCGCGTGAGTTGAGGCTACCTTTACCAACATGCTCGATACCCGTGGGCGCAATCGACGCGTTAAGAACGACCACAAAACACCGCGTAGAGATCACACTTAGATCACGTGTTAACGATTTCTCCAAGACTTTAACTTTCCTTACGATCCCTAAGATCGCGGATTTTGTGCCGGACGAACCTTTTCCACGCGCGTCGATTAATATACCACCGAATTTAAAATTAGCGGACCCGCGATTTCATGTGCCTCGTTCGGTGGATATGTTGATCGGGTCAGGGGCTACGTTATCTTTTTTGTCAGTCGGTCAGATAAATATCTCTCGTGATGAGGGAGATTTAATTTTGCAAAAGACGCTATTAGGTTGGACGATCGCAGGCGGGTTACGCGCGAATCAGGACAAGCGAGTGGCTTCATGCAAGTTGAGCACCTTGGTAGAACAGCTAGCGAAATTTTGGGAAGTCGAAGAAGTTAAATCCGAGGCTCCGTTAGCCGATAAAGATTCGAGATGCGAGCGTCACTACGTCGAACATACGACTCGCGATCCGTCGGGGAGATATACAGTGCGGCTCCCATTTAATGAAAAGGGGTCAGAGTTAGGAAATTCGCGCGTGCAGGCTCTCCGTCGTTTCCATGCGGTGCGTCGCAAGCTACAAGCCGAGCCAGAGCTTGACCGTGAATATACGAAAGCACTCGATGAGTACGTGTCTCTTGGGCACATGACGTTGGTGCAAAACGAGGATGCGAGCGGATACTATATGCCGCATCACGCAGTCGTAAAGGCGTCTAGTAACACTACCAAAGTACGCGTGGTGTTCGATGCATCCGCGAAAACGGACGGGGGTGTCTCGCTTAACGATACTTTGCTGGTAGGGCCAACGATTCAACCAAAATTATTTGAACACTTGATGCGATTCCGTTCTTAAGCGTTTGTGCTAACGGCAGACATAGAAAAAATGTATAGGCAGGTATTCGTGCATCCTGATGATCGGCGTTATCAGCAAGTTTTTTGGTATCGCGGGAAAGATGTCGCGGTATACGAATTAAATACGGTAACCTTCGGAGTCGCGTCTGCTCCATACCTGGCTATACGCACACTACATAGGTTAGCTGACGATGAAAGGGACGAGTTTCCACGGGTTTCCAAGATTTTAAAACGCGACTTATACGTGGATGATTTGTTGACGGGCGCGAATTCGATCGAAGAAGTTTTGCAAATTCGTGACGAGATAATTAAGCTTCTTAAACGCGGCGGCTTCAACATTCGGCAGTGGGCATCGAACCATCAACATGCATTAGACAGTCTCGATGAGAAAGTCTTTGATTCTGATTGCACGTTAAGAAAAGAACCGATTTCAAAAACGCTCGGGGTGACGTGGGACTCGCGAGCGGACACGTTTGTTTATACAGTCAAGGGGGTAGAAATTGCGAATAAAATAACGAAGCGCCACATTCTGTCCGAAATCGCAAAGATTTATGACCCGCCAGGTTTTTTGGGACCAGTAGTTTTGTACGCGAAATTAATTATTCAAGACTGTTGGAAAGAGAAATGCGATTGGGATGAATCGGTGCCGCAGGATCTGCACACACGTTGGATGGACTTCGCGCGTCAGCTTAATCTTATACGTGACTTCGCGATAGATCGTAAACTCGTAATCGATAAGGCAGTTCAAATTGAACTCCACGGATTTTGCGATGCAAGTCGGGCGGGTTACGGTGCGTGCATCTATGTGCGTTCTGTCGATCTCTGTGGGAATTGTGTTGTTCGGCTCGCATGCGCGAAGTCCCGAGTGGCTCCAGTCAAAACAAAAACTATACCACAACTCGAGTTGTGCGGTGCGCTACTGCTCACGCGTCTGTACAAGGAAACGCGCTCAGCACTTGATTTGGAAGTAAATAAAGTAGTTTTTTGGTCAGATTCAACGATCGCGTTATGTTGGCTAAAAAGGTCACCAGATACTCTTAAAGTATTTGAAGCAAATCGAGTCAGGGAAATTCAGGTGCTGGACGTGGTTCACGAGTGGCGACATGTGCGAACGAAAGACAATCCGGCCGACGCAATATCTCGAGGTCAGTTACCGATTGAGTTTTTAAAAAATCAGGCGTGGCTTGGCGGTCCCGATTGGCTCAGCGAACCCGAAAATAAATGGCCGATGATTACGTTTGCGGTACCGAGCGAGATACCAGGGCTTAAAGGCAAGGCGTGTCTTGTTACAGACTCAGGAGTAGAGATTTTTTCGCGATTTTCCTCGTATGCCAAGCTAATTAACGTCATTGCATTTTGTTTGCGGATGCGACGATCGAACAAATACAAGGGACAAACAGTCAGCGTGGAAGAAAAACTTGAGGCAGAGCGCGTGGTAATACGCGCGATTCAAGGGGAACAGTTTTCCAACGAGATCGCGGGCATTTCCGCATCGAAGGGGGTTAGGAGTCCGCGATTGGCGGCCTTTGATCCGTTCATTGACGAACATGGTATTTTGCGAGTAGGGGGAAGGTTGAAAAACGCGAAAATTTCCTTCGACCAGAGACACCCAGTTTTATTACCCTCGCGCCATCACGTTTCCGACTTGATAATTCGCGACGCGCATCACCGAACTTTACACGCCGGAATCCAAACGACTTTGCACACTATTAGACAACGGTTTTGGTTGTTCGATGGAAAACAGCAGGTCAGGAGAATAGTGAGAAGGTGCGTAGAGTGCGTGCGAAATCGCGCGAATGCAATACACAGTAAAATGGGAGACTTACCGCCAGCTCGCGTTACGGAAGCAGCCGCATTTGCACATGTAGGAATCGATTTTTTCGGGCCGTTGTATATCAAGGAGAAGAAGCTGCGTAATCGTAATCGGGTCAAAGTATACGGGTGCGTATTTGTGTGTTTAGCTTCCAAGGCAACTCATATCGAGATAGTAAGCGACTTAACGACTGAAGGTTTTTTGGGAGCGTTTAAGCGTTTTTGCGGTCGAAGAGGTATCCCGAGTCACGTATTTTCTGACAACGGCACGAATTTTGTCGGGGCGAATAATCAGTTGCAGGAGATGTATGCCTTGTTTGACTCCGGCCGATTTCGTGCTGAGGTCAATAGTTTCGCCGTTCAAAGAAGCATCGTTTGGCATTTTAATCCGCCTCTTTCGCCGCATTTCGGCGGCTTATGGGAAGCCGCTGTTAAGTCGTTTAAGCATCATTTTAAACGGGTCGTGGGTGAGCAACTTTTAACCTTCAAGGTCCTCAACACTCTCGCTATCGAAATCGAGGCCATCTTGAATTCTAGACCTCTTTACGTATTATCAAGTGATCCTAACGATTTAACGGCCATCACGCCGGCGCATTTATTAATCGGAAGACCGATGAATTTTCTGCCTGAAGCTGACCTATCTTCTGTTCCAGGTAATCGTCTATCGGTGTGGCGCTTCATTACGAGAGCTTGTCAGGACTTTTGGAAACGGTGGAACTTGGAGTATCTCGGGGAACTGCAAAGGCGACAGAAGTGGCGTGACTCCAATCACGAAATAGGAATTAATTCAATTGTTTTAATCATCGAAAAGAATCAACCGTGCATGCGCTGGCGGCTGGGGATTGTCGTCGAGATCCATCCGGGCGCTGATGGCATCACACGGGTCGTCACGGTCAAGACCGCGCAGGGACGTGTCAAGCGCAACATCACTCAACTGTGTCCACTACCACTTTCAACATCTCAAGAGATTTAATTTTCAACATCGAACTCATTCTTTATATTCAATTGTATTTAGCAAAATCAATTTCATACTTGTAAATACACATAACACATTCACATAAACAAATACGAGTTACGAGGGGCGATAAGAAGTTATCGGCATACGAAGGTAACGATGAACGATTTTGCTCACTTCCTTCGCAACGGGGGGAGCATGTTTAGTCGAAAGCGACTAAAAATCGAGAACCGCCACGAGAGCGGAGGAGAACGAAGCCTCACAGCACGTCGGCGATTAGGTGAGAGAACGAAGCAGCACGTCGATATTCACCGTCTGGTATTCGTGGTCCGTTTTGTTTTTGTCCCCCCTCTCTCTCTCTCTCGCCGTCTCTTAGTTCTCGCGTCAGGGCGGTAGGCAAGGCGCAATCGGCGATATTCGGATTACATCGGCGCTAATTCGTTCGCGTCATTGGCAGGAGAGCCGAGGGAGGGGGAGAGGGGGCCGCTAGATGAAAGTTCGGCGGGCTTGAGTCATTGGGACATTGGTTTTTGTACAGAGCGGTCGACGGTTTTTTCAGTCGCGATCTCAAGCGTTTTTTTCCTGAATTTTCTTAAAGCGAGGTAATATTGCTGGAGTCGTTGGGATACCGGGATTTTTTTACGTGTTGCAAGTGGCGCGTTTCGAGTTTGCTGATTGTGCGCTTTCGTGTTCACTGAAACGTGCTGTGAGAAACCACGGCGAAAATCCGCTTCGGCGGAACCGTGTTACGGTGCCCGAGGAGTCGAGAGCGGGAGCAGTGCAGACGCGCACTTACACACTTACACAAACACATCTCGGGGGTTTTTTCTCGCAAGAGTTTCCTCCGTTGAGCCAGAAAAATATATTTTCGTTGGTGGCTCAAAAACACTGGATTTTTATTGATTGTGCCTAGTTCCCTCCCATCCTCCGTAAAGACAAAAAAAATCAGTTGGCTTGGTCGTGGAGACGCTTGGCGTCGTGACTAGGTCAGCAGGGTAGCAAAGGACTTCCTTTGCTCCAATTCAAAGACCATACTAAATACTTTCACCGACTTCTTTTCACAACTGTATTCTTACAAACTCCCAAATCCAAACTCATCCTTGTCAACCTAAATCGTCAACCAAACATCGCCATACCTAAACCGCGAGCTTTGCGCAAACCCATCACTCCTAACACACATCACAACCTTCTCCACAACTAATACTGCGCTAAACGAGTCACACAGAAAAGAATTTACCGACCCTCAAGAGGTTTCTGAAATATTAAAAAACATAAATAACAAAAAATCCTTTGGTCCTGATAAAATTTCAAACTTCGCTATTCGCAAAATATCCCCAAACATCATAAATTGGCTGACAATAATAATCAACAACTGTATAAACATGGGCTATTTTCCCACTGACTGGAAAACCGGGAAACTTCTACCACTCCCAAAAAAAACCAACAACTTTGAAGTTGCAAACTACAGGCCAATTATTCTTCTCTCAAACTTAGGGAAGATACTTGAAAGAGTCATTGACAAAAGGTTGGTGTCCTTTTCAACAAGCAAAAACATAATACCCAACATACAATTCGGGTTTAAAAGCAAACATTCCACTACTCACGCCCTTCTTAAAATACTAGACGACATCAATTTAGGTATCAGAAACAAAGAATGCACTGCTGCATGCTCGCTGGACATTGAGAAAGCATTCGACTCCGTATGGATCGAAGGCCTAATTTACAAAATTATAAGCCATGATTTTCCAACCTATCTTATCAAAATTATCTCATCCTTTCTGACCAACAGATATATAGTCATTTCCGTTAATGAAGCCAATTCTGACCCCATTCCCATTCACAAAGGAGTACCACAAGGTTCCGTACTCGGGCCCAAACTTTACAACCTATTTCTCTCAGACTTCCCCCATCTCCTAGATAGTAACTCTAGTACCCAGTCACCTTCCAAGGCAATTCTTTTTGCGGACGACACAATTGTCTACTCAACAAATCCTAGACCTATCACAGCCATGCACTCAGTGGTCAAACATCTTTCAACCATACAAAAATACTACTCTAGTTGGGGATTAAAAATAAATGCCAACAAGACCAAAGTAATTTGCTTTAGGAACGCCTACGCCAAAGGAAGAAGAGGAGTTCCAAGCGAAAGTCGTAACTTGCACCTCAACATACAAGGCTGCACTATACCTCCCAGCACCTCAATAAAATATCTTGGCGTACACCTGCATCACCTACTTAAATTCAATTATCACGCTAAACAAACCTTAAATAAAGCCGTTAAAGCCAAGAACACCCTCTCCCCCCTACTCAGGGCTTACAATGACCTCAGCATACAATCAAAGCTACTAATGTACAAACAACTTATCAGACCAATACTAACATATGCCTTCCCCTGATGGGCCACTATCTCCCCTACTATTATGCGACAAATTCTCATCCTTGAAAGGAAAATTTTAAGAGTCTGTATAAACAAATGCTTCAGGTCTCACGTAAAAAAGCACTACTCCAATGCTGAAATTTACTCTACGGCCAAGATAGAACCATTAACATGCCATCTAACTCGTCTTATGCGAAACGAACTGGACAAACTAAAATCTCACCCTAACAGACTTCTAAGGGACATCTACGATCACAACACTAAGTCCTCTATTCTGGAGAATTACTATCTCTCACCAATAAACTTCTTACACGCGGACTCATATACAGCCCTTTACTGTGACACATCCCAATTTATCCCACAGTTTTATGAAAAGGCTAGCAAAAACAACCACAGAGGCTAAACCCAAACACACATCACCTCCTCTCTTAATCTCAATTAATCATCCCAATTTAACGAAATTTCTCATTTTTATTACCACCAATTTGGCGCTTCTCAGTAGGACAGACGCCAAATTACTAGCATACCGTCATCGACTTTCACATAATGTAATGTACCTTAGTTTTAGTTTTCTAGTCGTAGTCTAAGTTTTTTTACCTAGTTCTAAGCCTGTACATATGATACGTAAACAAGCTCCATGTGTTTTTTGCGCAAACACCATTATAACTCTGTCACTTTGACACTTCCTGTCAACGGTAATCAGCACCTAACGCCACACATTGTAAAATTAGGTTTCTCTTTGTAAATCTGCCCCCGAATTTAAAACATAGTGATTCCATTTGTAAAATACCATTGTATATAAGTCGCAAATAAAGTGAATTGAATTGAATTGGCCGTTCCGCCGCAATTGCGTCAGCGCGGATGGACATAAAATTAAGCCTAGAGGATTTTTCGAGGCCGAGTTCATTTATGAGGCACGTTCAACCACGGATGTCGTCCTGGTTCTGAACAAACATAATACTCAATTGCTCAGTGGAGGAGTTTTGAACAAGCTCGGTATTGTTAAATGGAATAACAACGTGCGCTGTGCGGCCCGCATAGCCTCGTTTCCAGTTGAGGTGAGAGAGTGGCAGAGACGCTACCCCCAGCTGTTTTGTGAAGGGGTAGGAACCTGCAAGAAGACAACAGTTTGCCTACGGCTCAAGCCGGATGCGGTGCCGGTCCACGCACGACCCCGTCCTGTCGCTCTGGCGCTGCAGGAAACACTTGACAAGGAGATTGATCGCCTGGTGGAGTCAGGGATACTATCACCGGTGGAGTCTTCAGAGTGGGCAGCTCCTATCGTGGTTGCTCGCAAGGCCAACGGTGGTATTCGCCTGTGCGCGGATTACTCTACGGGACTTAATGACTCTCTTGTCGCTGATGTTTACCCCATCCCACACCTTGAGGAGGTGATGGCCGGATTTAGTGGAAACAACGTGTTTAGTCGACTGGACTTCTCGGAGGCGTATCATCAGCTTGTTCTTGACGAACAAAGCCGTCAGCTCACGATAATCAACACGCATCGGGGTTTATTTGCATACAATAGACTCGTTTTTGGACTGAGGCCGGCCCCCGCAATTTTCCAACGAACGGTGGAGGGTGCACTTGCCGGTATTGAGGGTGTTTCGGCGTACCTGGATGACATCCTGATAATGGGGCCAAATAAGAAGATACACGACAAACGTCTTCATGAGGTCCTCGATCGTCTTCAGGAGTGGGGATTTCGCTTACGCCCAGAAAAATGTGAGATTTATACACCTTCCGTTAAATACCTTGGTTTTGTCATTTCAGAAAGGGGTATTGAGGCAGATCCAGCGCGACTCCAGGCAATCGCGGGAATGCGCAAGCCTCGTAACCGAAAGGAGTTTCGTTCACTGCTGGGACTGGTAAATTATTATGGCAAGTTCGTGCATCACCTACATCAGTTAAAGGCACCTTTGGAGGAGCTACTACACAAGAACGAACACTTTGCTTGGAAGAGCAAACACGACGCGCATTCAACGGAATTCAGAAAATTCTATCAGGACCTTTGCTGTTATCTCACTATGACCCTCGTCAACAACTAATTGTTGCAGCCGATGCCTGCCAGACGGCAATTGGTGGTGTTTTGATTCAGCGCTACGCTGATGGTAACGAGAAGGCTGTCTTCCATATGAGCAAGGCACTCACGAAAGCACAACAGAATTATAGTCAGATTGAGAAGGAGGCTTTCGCCTTAGTTGCAGCCGTGGAAAGGTTTAGAAGTTTCATCTGGGGACGACGGTTTATCCTGCAAACTGATCATCGTCCACTTTTAGCTCTGTTTAGTAGAGAAAACACTAAAGGACTCAGCGAGCGTACTGCGGCACGTCTTCGTCGCTGGGCTCTCAGACTAATTGGATATGACTTTAAAATTGAGTACGTGAGGACGGACAATTTTGGTCAAGCGGACGCTTTATCCCGACTCATCGAGGAGGCACGAAAAGATGCCCCAGATTCTGATTTGGAGGAAGTCATTGCCTCATTGCACATTAACGATGTGGAAATCAGAGAAATCACTGCGGAGACAATGGGATCTCGCGCAGCTCGTGAACTACTGCGGGTGGAAACGAGGTCGGATCCAATTTTGAGCAAGATTTTTAATCGCCTAACCAACGGATGGTGCGATAACGATAAAGCGGACAAGTTTCTGCGGCCATTTTATCTTCGTGCAGATTCCATATGTTCAGAGGATGGAATTCTGTTGCTCAATGATCGAGTTATTATTCCGGAAAAGCTTAAGGATTCAGTTTTGAATCGTTTGCATAAAGCTCACCCGGGAATGCGAAGAATGAAAGGATTAGCAAGACATCATTTCTATTGGCCGACGTTGGCAGAGGACGTTGAAGCTGTGGTAAGGAGATGTGGACACTGTGCTAAAAACGCCGACAGTCCTGTTAAGGTACCACTACAGCCTTGGCCGGATGCAGGAAAACCTTGGTCTAGGGTGCACCTGGATTTCGCTGAGATTTCAAAGGGAAATGCGTTTCTCGTCGTTGTGGATAGTTATTCTAAATATGTGGATGCAGACTGGATATCTCCGGCAACGGCAGTGGCTACTGTAAAATATTTGCGTACAGTTTTTAGACATTTTGGGCCACCGGAGACGATCGTTACAGATAACGGAACGCAGTTCACTTCTTCGGAGTTTGCTCAGCTGTGTGCTGAGTTTGACATTGTGCATCTTCGCAGCCCTCCGAGACATCCACAAGCGAATGGACAGGCGGAGAAGATGGTGCACACCTTAAAAAAGTCCATGGAGCATTCAAGCGATTTGAACATCGCCGTTTCTGCGTACAACTACACACCGAACAGTAACCTCGATAATAAAACGCCAGCGGAGGTGTTTTTCGGTCGAGCTCTTCGGACCCCTCTCGAGATTTACCGCCCTACATCTAAGGGACAAGCCAAGTCAACAAAACGACAGGCTGAGATGAAGAAGGAATTTGATACACATCACGGGACCCGTGTTCGCAAATTTTGTAAGGGAGAGAGGGCGGTCACCGGTTTAGCAAATGGGGATCGAGTCACCTGCATTGTCACGAGGCTGATTGGGAATGCTATGGCAGAGGTTCAGTTTGGACATCGGAAGTTGATTCGTCATTTCAACCAGCTCTGGAAAAGATCCGTCGCTCAGGAGAACGGACCAAATTGGGATGAGAACGATTTTCTGCAAGAAGGCACGAACCTTGATGCGGCGAGACATGGGACTCAGTCGGATCGACCGGATGTTCCAGACAACGCAGAGCAGGTGCAGCAGGCTACGGAGGTCGGAGAGGCGGCTCGAGATTCACCGGGTTCAGCGATAATAAAGTCACATTTGAAGTATATTCTGTGAAATTTTAATTAATTTTTATGAAGAAATGAGCCATCGACAGCGAATCTCCGCGGACGTCTCAAAAAACGCGGTGCCCCTCATAACTCATCATTGGATCATCTGAAATAAAAAAAACAAAAATGATTCTATTAGTTGATAAGTTTCTGCAGGTAGCAACGTCGAGTTTTTTTTTTAATTTTAACGTATTTTAAAATAACAAAACTTTCGATTTAGAAGTTAAAATGCCGATTTTTCATAAAAAAATCGAAAGTTTTGTTATTTTAAAATACGTTAAAATTAAAAAAAAAACTCGACGTTGCTACCTGCAGAAACTTATCAACTAATAGAATCATTTTTGTTTTTTGATTTCAGATGATCCAATGATGAGTTATGAGGGGCACCGCGTTTTTTTAGACGTCCGCGGAGACTCGCTCTCAATGGCTCATTTCTTCATAAAAATTAATTAAAATTTCATAGAATATACTTCAAATGTGACTTAATTATGTAGTAATAATAGAAATAAATATATATTAAATGTGTCGTTAAAAAAATTATCGAAAATATGCCTTTTTTGTATCGAATTAAACTTACTACCCCCTTAAAGAGCCCCGCTGCCCCTCACCAAAAATGCCACTTTTTATCTACTACAGTGAGGAAAACTCACACATTCTAATCCCTCTAACACAACTGAAGAAATGCTTTAAGTTTTTCTCGATGCAGCCTCTACGTTTTCGTTTGTTCCTCCATGGATTATATCTAGGAAAGGAGCATTCATTAGCTGTGTTTTTTTCACCCTGGTCAGGTTCTAGTTCTGTGTCAGATGAAAAAAACGATGCAGGTTATAAACCCAGAAAAGGATTTTTGTTTCTTAAAGGTTGGTGTGCTTGCCTTTCAGAAGTAACAAATAATTGAAATTTAGGAAGAGTAATGCATGCAAACATGTTTTATTTCACAAAAATAAAATAAAATTGCCGGTGCCGCGTCTTTAAAATATTCAAATTAGGAAAATGTAAGTAATAACATCCAAGCCTCGACCGTCTGGAGCCTCGACCGTCATAAATATGCAATAAAAATAATGTATCCAAGCAAAATAACAAGATCATAAAAAAGGGTACTTATCATACGTACAAAAAAACCCACGACGGATGTAAACGTCGTAATAGAAAAAGGATTAAATAAAATTTTAGAGCCCCCCCGACTAAAAGGAGGTAAGTAACCAAAGAAAATTCGTCGGGGGATGCCATTCCCTGCCCTGAATTAAGAATAGGAGAATATCAATTAAAGACTACATACATTCAATATTTTAGTTCACTTCAGGGCAGGGAATGGCATCCCCCGACGAATTTTCTTTGGTTACTTACCTCCTTTTAGTCGGGGGGGTTCTAACATTTTATTTAATCCTTTTTCTATTACGACGTTTACATCCGTCGTGGGTTTTTTCAAAATTTTTAATTTTGTTTTTTATTTGAAACTTTTTAGAGATTTCTTACAAAATATTATTTTTATATCTGGCCGATGAATCACAAACCCTTTACAGAAAACCGTATCTAAATCGGTCAAACCGTTTTGGAGATACTTGGCAACATTGGACTAGACAAACAACCTCTCACCCTAAACGCATATACCAGCTCCGCCGTCCTGCGTAAAAATCAGCGGCCCCGAAAACCCCTAAGAACCAAGTTTGTTGGAAATAGCACAAACTTTAAGTTGACAATCCGACATCTTGAATTCATAAATTTTGACAGTTGGTTTGAGATCGGCGAGCCCAAAAAAACCCCAAATATCAAGTTTGGCCCAAATCGCATAAACTTTAAAATTTGACAGTCCGCCATCTTGAATTCGTAAAGTCTGACAGCTGATTTGAAATCGGTGACCCCGAAAACACCTAAATACCAAATTTAGTGCAAATCCTATAAACTTTAAAATTTGAGAATCCGCCATTTTGAATTCATAAATGTTCACAGTTGGTTTGAGATCGGCGACCCCAAAAACCCCCAAATATCAAATTTGGTCCAAATCGCATAACCTTTGAAATTTGACGGTCCACCATCTTGAATTCGTAAATTCTGATAGCTGATCTGAAATTGGTGACCCCGAAAACACCCAAATACCAAATTTGGTGCAAATCGCATAAACTTTAAAATTTGACAGTCCGCCATCTTGAATTCGTAAATTTTGACAGTTGAATTGAAATCAGCGACCCCGAAAGCTCCCAAATACCAAGTTTGGTGCAAATCGCATAAACTTTAAAATTTGACAGTCCGCCATCTTGAATTCGTAAATTTTGACAGTTGAATTGAAATCAGCGACCCCGAAAGCCCCCAAATACCAAGTTTGGTGCAAACCGCATAAACTTTAAAATTTGACAGTCCGCCATCTTGAATTTTGCAGCAAGTTAACACCGTAACACCTATCTAAGAACAATTGCCGATGAATCAGAAACTTTTTACAAAAAACCCCATCTAAATTGGTCAAACCGTTTTGGAGAAAAATGGTAACTTTCGTTTGCACACACAAACAAACAAACAAACAAACAACCTCTCACCCTAAACGCATATACCGTGGTGGCCACGAATTTAGCACACCTCATACTGGTCTTCTTGTTTTTAAATTTCTTCACCTTTTGCTTTGTAATTAACAGTGTAATGCTCTATAACCGACGACGCCATACAAGCAAAATATATTCCGTTACTCCGAAGATTCATAATTGCCTTTGTCGATAAAGCAGCGCGATTTGTTGTAAGTCGAGTGCGTTTGGTCCTGGACACGAAGTTAGCACACTTCTTATTTTCAGCTCTATTTATAGTTTTCCCATAAAAATTTATTTACATTTCGAGGTAATTCAATTCTCAGAAATACTTAGCCTACCTTTAATCAATAAAACATGAAATTAGGTATGGCTAAAGGACAGTGGTGCTCTGAAGAAAAAAGAGCACTAATTTTGCAATTAAAAGCAAATGGACGGACCGTTACAGAAATTTCACAGATGTTAGAATGCTCGAGAAAGCTGGTGTACAACGCAATTAAGCATTTTGAGTGTTATGGAGTAACACAAAATGTAAAACAAGATCCTCGAGCACGGAAAACAACACCTAGAGAAGATCAAATAATTTTTCGTATTTCGGCTAAAGACCCCTTTAAGAGCTCCAATGAGATTAAAACCGAATTATCGTCAGAATATGGTGTTGATGTGTCCTCAAGAACGATAAGGCGTCGCCTCAATGAAAAAACTTTACGTGGTTGCATTGCGCAAAGAAAACTACTTGTGTTAAAAAAAAATCTTAAGGCAAGACTACGATTTGCCAAAGAGCACCTAAACAAACCGGTGAATTTCTGGAAAAATGTACTTTGGAGTGACGAGTCTAAGTTTTGTAGATTCGGTTCAGATGGAAAACGTTATGTATGGCGTCCTCAAAACCAGGAACATAACCCAAAGTACACTATCAAAACGGTCAAGCATGGAGGAGGCAACATAATGGTCTGGGGTGCCTTTTCCTGGCACGGCATCGGCCCGATAATAAAAATTGACACAAAAATGGACCAACATGTCTACAAAAATATTACTGAGAATCATATGATACCATTTGCTGATAACAATTTACCAGTTCTTTGGCGTTTCATGCACGATAATGACCCTAAGCATACTTCCCGCTTAGTTAAGACTTCCTTAGAGGTCAATCAGGTTAACGTTTTAGAGTGGCCTGCTCAGTCTCCCGATCTGAACCCGATCGAAAACCTGTGGAATGATGTTGAGCAGCATGTGCAACAGAAAAAACCTAAGAATTTAGGAGAATTGTGGCAGGAAATTAAAAATGCTTGGAACGCTATACCGAAGCAACGATGTGAGGCATTATTGGAAAGTTTACCTCGAAGATGCGCCGCAGTTTTGAAAAACAAAGGATATCCCACTAAATACTAATAATATTTCCAAAATATGTCGAGGTAAATTCTTTAAATCTAATGATTTTATCTTAAATCAAAAAGTGTGCTAAAATCCTGTCCAAGCAATAAATTAATATTTTTTATATCTTTTCTTACAGGTGTTACCCAAATATGAATTTTTTCTTTTAAATAAAACTTAGTTACATATTAAATCTAAATATATGAAAAAATATAATTCAGTTTGATTTTGAATTGAGATTTATTTCGTTATTTCCATCTGGAAAGGTTGTGCTAAATTCGTGGCCACCACTGTACCTTCTCCGTTCCGTCGTGGGTAAAAAATACGCACAATGCGACCAAATGCGTTTCCTTTATTAAGAGAAAAACCCAAATTTTACTGCGCAGTGAAAAAGAATCCTTTTTCTCAAGCCAAGCGCAACAAATAAGTTAGTTCGAGCTCGAGCACGGTTAGGAGAACATCGACCAAGGATCCGAAAGTATTTGAAATTTATCATTTCACGGGAGACTAAAGCTGTCGGAAAACAGAATAAAATATACTTATATAAGTAAAGCGAATTAAAATAATCTTATATTACACGAATATAAGTAATGCGAAATAAAACGACGGGTCGAGGCGTTATATATTTATATAAATCATATTAAAAATAAAATGTAAAAAGAAAATGTAAACATGTGTAAATATAAGAAACTAGTGCGACCCACATATCCGGCTATCGCCGGCTTGAGTGCGACACAGGGGTCAGCGAAATGGTAAAGGTTGGCCAATACACCTATGCAAAATTTCAGCTCAATCGGAAACCGGCAAGTGGGTCAAATTGGAAGTTATCCACGATTCCTTTAAACATAACCCATAATAACCAAAAAAAGAGTTCCACAGTCCGCCATATTGGATTTAGAATGACGTCACTTAGCTAATCATGCATTGTCATCCAAACTAACCGTTTATGCAAAATTTCAGCTCAATCGGAAACCGGGAAGTGGGTCAAATTTACTGACGTATAATATAATGGACCGCTCACGTACACGATTTCCCATAGAAGCCGACGATTGGATTTTTGTTCCCTTTCTTTCACTCTGTGGCAGTGACAGTTCGTGAAATGACGTTAAATTAACGTCCTATAATGCCAAAGATATCTCAGCGGGCTGAATAGCCGTTAAAAATAGAAAAATCCAATCGAAGTAGTTTGTTATTTTGTGGAAATATAAATTGAAATCAAAGGTAACTGAAATATATTTGTTACAGTCTTAAGAATTTTATTAAGGAAATTCAATCCAAACTGAGTTTTGTAGGCCCTTTTCGATTTCATTTCACTCGGAATGTAGAACATGAGTATTAGTTTATTTTATTTGAGTGATATTCGTTGGGATTCTTAAAATTTAGCTCTTATGCTATAAAGAGCTTTTATTTTTCCTTTAATTAAAACACATTAGATGCTCAATCGCTTATATTTATTAGTAATATATGTATGATACACCGGTTTCATAACTTAAAATTTATCAATCACAAATTCTCGAAAATAGATAATAGACAACACCATATAAATTTTATATGTCACATCTCGTCCCTCTGTGGCAGTAGGTTGTCAAATTGGCCATCGCGTGAGACCTCGGAGGAATGAACGAACATGGAGTGGAAACGAGCCGAAAAAAGTGAAGCCATTTCAAAGATGTGTGAGTAGAAACACTCACACATAGACACCACTCAGTACAGGCGTCAAATTTTTGCTGGCACTGCGGAGGGGCCAACTTTTGCAGGCGATTTAATTTATTGTAGCCACCTGTTCTGCATGTGGACATCGCTCGGGGACCTAAAGCCCAATAAAAAGAAAGTATTAAGTAAAATAATATTTCTATCATTATATTAATTTATGCTTTGACCCCCCAAAAAAAATTTTTATGGTGACGACTTTGTCATTCATTTGCACAAATCTGACAGTTCTTCTGGAGGCAAAACCACTTCAGTTAAGAATGAATTTTTCGATAAAATCCTCGGAGGAATGAACGAACATGGAGTGGATGAACCGTGTAAAATCCCTGAACGTGAGTGAAGCCAAAAAACCTGGGAGTTGATTGTCAAAAATGGTACTTAATTGTCAAACTCGGAGGAACGCTGTCAAATGATGAACGAGTGGGAAACTTCGGTTTGTCAATTGTAGTCAGCAAGCGAGCTAAAGAGGTAATTTTGTGCTTGTTTTGTGTTTTATTTTCAGTAAAAGTGGGTGACAAGGTGTAATTTTTATGTTTTAATTTGTGGAACGTGATAATTACATCTATTGTGGGTTATTTTATAGAAAAAACTGAGAAAATATGCCTAAAAAATGTTTTGTGCCTGGCTGCAAAAATGCGAGGATTTGCGGGAACTCTGGGATTTATTTTCACAAGTACGTATTTAAGAAAATTATACTTAGTAATTTCATTTCATAAAAATTGTGAAAATGATTGGATTTTATCGAAAAATTCATTCTTAACTGAAGTGGTTTTCCCTCCAGAAGAACTGTCAGATTTGTGCGAATGAATGACAAAGTCGTCACCATAAACATTTTTTTTGGGGGGTCAAAGCATAAATTAATATAATGATAGAAATATTACTTTACTTAATACTTTCTTTTTATTGGGTTTTAGGTCCCCGAGCGATGTCCACATGCAGTGCAGGTGGCTACAACAAATTAAATCGCCTGCAAAAGTTGGCCCCTCCGCAGTGCCAGCAAAAATTTGACGCCTGTACTGAGTGATGTCAATGTGTGAGTGTTTCTACTCACACATCTTTGAAATGGCTTCACTTTTTTCGGCTCGTTTCCACTCCATGTTCGTTCATTCCTCCGAGATAAAATCCAATCATTTTCACAATTTTTATCAAATGAAATTACTAAGTGTAATTTTCTTAAATACCTACTTGTGAAAAGAAATCCCAGAGATCACGTAATTCATCACATTTTCGCAGCCAGGCACAAAACACTTTCTCGGCATTTTTCTATATTTTTCTGCAAAATAATTAAAATATGTATATAACTAGCCCTTTCCAGAAATTAACGCAACATTAAAACATAAAAATTACACTTTATAACCCGCATTTAAGCAAAAACAAGCACAAAATTACCTCTTTGCGCGTTTGCTCACTATGGAACTGCACATTAAAGTTCCTGCTCGTTTCTCGTTTGACACTTAATTTGACAATCGATCTCCCATTTGACAATCAGTCTCCCGGCTTTTTGGCTTCACTCACGTACAGGGATTTTACACGGTGCTTCCACTCCATGTTCGTTCATTCCTCCGAGCGTGAGACAGGAGATTAAGCGGTCCATTATTATATTATACGTCAGTGGTCAAATTTACTTCCAAGATTCCTTTACACCACTGACATATAGAAATGGACCACTCACCCCATACAAAATGCCTATGAAGCGATGGTTCACTTTCTCTTTCCCACTTGCTCGTATCATTAACGGATTTTGAGCAGTCAGCTGTGGGTTTGAATTGCTGCAAAATTTAAACGTTTTAATTGCATAAATCCATCAAATATTTACTCCAAAAGTTATAAAATAATTCCTTTTGTATCTTAAGTCACTTCAAAGGAATGCAAACATTAAATTACTCCTTTGTAAGATACAACTGAATGTTACACAATTTCTCATTTTTCGGTAGAAATTGTGTTATTAAATTATGAAAATTAGTCTTTTCTTATCTCATATTTCAAATTCTTCTTATCTTATGTCTGATTTACGGCAAAAATGGCACAAAAACCACAAAAAAAACCTGAGTGGCATAGTACAGCGAATCAATTCGGAATTAATTGCATTTATGTCCTTTTACTGTAACTAAATTAAGTGAAGTATACAGCAAAAACACAAAATTGCTCTAATTTTTCCGTTTGAGTTCTTAAAACAGTTGTTTAGCGATATATGTAAATCGCATATCAAGAAGAGAGCATTTCAACGTTTTGCTTGAGAATTTTTCAATGAAAAATGTGTTATTCCACAAACTTTTCGCCGCGAAATTATGACTTAGAATGACGTCACTTAGCTAGTCATGCATTGCCATCCAAACTAAACGTGTATGGAAAATTTCACCACAATCGAAAACCGGGAAGTGTGATAATTAAAAAAAATCTATTAAAAAACTCTCCTTAGGCATCCCCAGATAGGCAGGTACACTCAAAAAAAAAACACACAAAACCAATTTTAGGAGATAGGTCAGAAATATTGATCAGCTGATCAAAGGAAAACTCGCTCGCTCGAGACTTCTTTGACACCTTCGTGTGAGGCATTTAGGGCAGACGGTTGCGGGGACGGCGGCGGGCGGTGAGCGAGAATTCGTGCGAGGTATCCAGCGAGGGACTTGTGGGCGCGGGGGTTTTTGGCTGCGCGGCATCGAGGGTGATGCTCGATTTGTGCGCAGGATAGACCGAGAGCCGCGCGCCGTCAGGGGATGGCGTGGATGGCGACCGACCGAGAATCGCCTCTGAGCTGCGTGTCGAGCGAACGAATCGTGGGGAATGAATTCAATTGGTTTACAGGGTGCTTCAAAATAAATCAACAAAATTTCAAGTAGTCAATAAATGAATTAATGTTCTTTCAGAAGTTTTGGCAACATTGTTAAATTAGTTTTTAATTATTTTATTATCTCCATTACAATATTTATTTAAAAAAAAAAATAAATGTTACAAATAATACAAAAAAATTTTTTCTATATATTATGATGTGTCTAGTAATTTTATTTCTTGAGCACTTATTTCCATTACTGTTTTTAACCACGACTCATTGTGTTGTTCAAGCTTTCCTGCATTTCTAGTGCTAAGTTGCCACTTTTTCTTTTAAAGTGCGAAAGAAAAATTATTTAATCTGAATTTGCCAATTATTCAAAGCAGTGTTGTGTTTTCTGTCTTCATTTAAGATAGAGAATGTTCAATACGCAAAATATCTTTCTTTTAAGTAGCTAAGATTTCCGTTACTTTCACCTACCTGCAACTTATGCTTCTGAACACAAAAGGCAATTAAAATTTAAAATTCTCCCTTATCACAGGTAATTTTAATAATCAATATTAATTAAGTGTTATGATAAGCAAAATCAATAATCATCATATGTATTTACTTGAATGTCATACATTCAGTACTAAACACATACTGAAAATAGGACGCATATACAGAGTAAGCCAGTCAGTTAAAAAAATGTCATAAAACGTAATAATATAATTTCTTTAATTATTAATGATGTCATTAATCCTAAAGTTTTAATAGGAGAACTGTACTTTATATCCAAAACAACCATTATGCAGCCTTAAAATTCATAAAATTCCTGCATAAGTGGAAATTTTGAATGAAAATACGCAGAAATCAACAAAGTAAACTTTGGGCCTATTCGTTAACGTCAGAAAGCAGCTGCAACAATGCAAATGTGCAGTGGCAAAAGCATATGAAAAGCAAGAAAGTTCTGACAGCTGCACATTTGCGCCTGCTTTAGTGCAAAATAACGCAGTTTTTACGTTTTGGGACAACTGCACTGCATTGCAGTTTTTGTTTTTGGACAGATGACACATGCAAAGCATGAGGAACTGCGTTTTCGAATAGGCCGTTTACTTCAAATGCAATTTTCTCCGAAGGCCGCTGGTCGCCCCAGCCAATTTTTGTTTTCAACGATGCATGAGGAACTCTACTTTAATTTGATACCAGTGAGAGCACGGCCAAATGCGGCCATTTTGTTTAAAAGATGAAAAGAAATACAAATTTTGGCGAAAAATGCCCCTTTTTAATTAAAATGCTATTATTAAAAAACTACACTGGACAGCAAAAAAACCGGGCCACCCGCTACCTTGGAACTCTGATGCGATTTTCTCAAAAAGTATAAAACTTACAACTATCAAAGTTATACCTACAGAAAGTGCGTTTCATGACGATTAAAATGACTATAAATTTATTCTAAAGTACCATCAACTCACACTGTAACCTAGCATCAAACCAAAGAAAGTATAACATAAAGAACTTGCAAGGCCCACAAGAAATTTTGTACGGAAATTTTCGACTGGGGTCGCTATATCAGAACCCCAGAGAGACAACTCAGCATTCAGCATATCGTGAGCCAACCCCAGAGAAACCCAGCCGTGTTGCGAGCTGCTTTTCAGCCGTTCAAGTTCTTAGCTCTTTTTGAGTTGTCCCCACACGTATGTGGCTGACTGAATTCCCCAAACACGAACGCTATGGGGTGCGACAAGGGGCTCACAGCAAAATATGTTTGCATGGTTGCAACAGAGATAACAAATATTCGTTATCTCTGATTGCAACTTCGAACGTCGCTACGCAGGCGCTCTCTCATCGTCGCTTTGGCTTGCGTCCTGCGGTTGGGGCGTTCATTGATGAATTTTCGGAGATTATCACAAGAGATCAGTGGGTGAAAAATCACTAAATCACTAATCCCTTATTATACCATCCTGAGGGTTCGAATATTTTCTTCAAATTTTAATGGGAGTATACCCTTTCAAACAAAAAAAAAGATTTTTTTAAATTGGTCCATAATTGGCGAAAATATCGGTGAACATATAAAACAAAAAAATTATATGTACGTAGAGACGAACATAGAACCTCCTCCTTTTTTGGAGTTGGTTAAAAATCATAGTGTCGAAAAATAAAGCTCACAAACTTCTTTGACGAATAAAGAAAATTGGTGATGCTGATACCTGCCTACAAATTTCGACCCAGATTTAAAAACTTCATCAATTCAGGGATCTAATATTTTTTAAACATAAACTCAGGTTCTAGGAATTACAAGTAGCGCAGCTCAGTGAACAACTCAGCTGGTGGGCTGTTGTGAATTTTACCCCCTCATGCACCCGCTCCACCACATAGCACAAGAGAGAATATGTTTCTCAGCAATCTCACTATCGCCGCCCGTCCGCAGAATCGCAGTATTCAGCTCAACACGATATTTCTCCTTTACAAATCCCCTTGCGCCGACCGCACAACGCCTTTCGAAGCGAAAATTTCGTCAAGCGCAGACTTGTACTGGATGCAAGTTCTTTATGTTTATACGTTCTTTGATCAAACGCAATGCTAACGGTTTTCTCTGTTTTGTCTAGAGTTCGCTATTAGCGTTCTTTTGTTCTACAATGAGGGTGGTCGGATATTTTTTGTTATTTCTTTAGTTTTTGCCCATCGTTTGATCGGACGCATGCATTTTTGCTACTTTCCCTATGTTCTCGAGCAAACTCAAGTCGTGCTCGACGGTGGGCTACCGTTAATTCTGGGGCTGTTGCAGCTCTTTTTGGAGCCAGGTTCCGTTCAGCAAGTCTCCTTCTGACGGTATCTGAACTTATGACCACTTGGAGTTCACCACGCAGACTTTGTTGGACTTGAACTGCGTTGAGGCGGCGATTTCGCAGAACAGTGAGTTGGATATAACGATCATCTTCTGCTGATGTAGCCCTAGGTCTATCCGTACCTGGACGGCGATCGAATGCTCCAGTCCCTAGGTATCGTCTATAAACTCGTTGCACCGAAGATCTGCTGATTCGAAGTCTTCGAGCGACTTCACGTTGCGCAATACCTGCTTGAAGTAGTGCTACAGCTTGAGCTGCTTCCTGAGGTGTCGTATCCATTATTGATTTAAAAAAGTAGCAAAAATGCATGCGTCCGATCAAACGATGGGCAAAAACTAAAGAAATAACAAAAAATATCCGACCACCCTCATTGTAGAACAAAAGAACGCTAATAGCGAACTCTAGACAAAACAGAGAAAACCGTTAGCATTGCGTTTGATGCTAGGTTACAGTGTGAGTTGATGGTACTTTAGAATAAATTTATAGTCATTTTAATCGTCATGAAACGCACTTTCTGTAGGTATAACTTTGATAGTTGTAAGTTTTATACTTTTTGAGAAAATCGCATCAGAGTTCCAAGGTAGCGGGTGGCCCGGTTTATTTGCTGTCCAGTGTATTTCACTTTTATCATAAGTTATTGGCGTAATCTCCTATTTAGTAAGTGATTTCATTAAAAACAATTTACCCTCCCCATACAAATATTTTCACAATATAACTTTGAAATCATAGAAAATTCGAAAAAATTTTTAAAAAATGAGCCGTTCAAATTTGTCTCTGACTAGCTATTCCAAACACAAAACGGGGGGGGGGTAAAAATTAAAAAAAATTATTGCCACAAGGTAGTACATTTTGCTTACTATGATTTAATTACCCCTTTGTAAGATACAATTGAATTTTACACAATTTCTAATTTTTGGGTAGAAATTGTGTTCTCGACAAAAATGGCACAAAAACCACAAAAAAACCTGAGTGGCGTAATATGGCGAATTAATTCGGAATTAATTGCATTTATGTCCTTTTACTGTAACTAAATTAAGTGAAGTATACAGCAAAAACACAAATTGAGATTCCATGCTACTTTTAAGGGAATCAGATTTAAGCGTGCAGGTTACAAATAAAATTAATATAATTTTTAAATTTGCAGCCTTTTGAAGCCCCCTCTTTCGCATAATGCGAAAGAAATAGACCGATATATGCCTTCTATATTTGAACTCTCCTTAGGTGGGAACTTTCAAAACGGTGCACCATTTGAGATAGCAAATCGAGTGGTCCATTTCTATATGTCAGTGGCGGCGACATATCTCTTCCTCATCTCTCAAGTTTTAGCCGTCCGTCAGCTGTTGTTCTGGGCAAGGAGCTTGTGTATCTGCCCTAACGTGAGGCGTGAGGGAGCTGAATTTTTCTAGGAATCCTCCGCGTTGCGTGCTCTGCTCAATCAATGAATGAAATCTTCAAGGGAAAAAGACACACGGAGAGATTCATGAGGTTTGAATTATCCAATGAGATTCCGATTTCTTGTTTTTTAGGTGTTTTTGATTGACTTAAAAAATTCGTTTAAAACAATAGTTTGTAAAAAAACTTTTTTTTAATTTCAATCTACTAAAGATACATTTTGAATTGATTAAAAGGAATTAGTTAAATTTATTAATTGTTTACAAGCTTGGAGTACAGAAATCCTTAAGGAGTACAAAATATAAAGTAGATATGAAAAACTAAAATTGTATAAAAAGCTGTCAATTACGCATTCTTGATTGACGCCTACAATTTGCCTCCACTTGATCCATCAAGTGTAAGGGCCGGTGCATCGCAATCGAAATTCTTTTTTAAATAATTCTTTAAAACAATGAAAATCACCTAAAACAAAAAATTTGAGTTTCACTAGATAGTTCAAATCTCATGAATCAGTGTTCTTTTTTCATTGAGCAGAGCACGCAACTCGAGGATTCCTAGAAATATTCAACTCAGTCACGCTTCACGTTAGGGCAGTCCGACAAGCCCCTTGCGCAGAACAACAGAAAATTGAAAAAGAGGCAGAAAAGCTGGGAAAAATTGTTGCATTGGTTCAGTAGCTTCGAGCACACGATTGACGCAACAAAAGCCCTGAAACATTAGAGAAGATATCAGATGCGTTTCAGAAAGTTCATTCACTGAGCTTTAAAAAGTTGTGCCATGCCTTGATGGGCCGCTTCACATCTAGTTATTCGTTATGTAATGTGGGAGTTCACAACATCCTTCACATTCACTCGAGTCCCTGGTCTGGAGCCACATTCTATGCAATGTGGGACTCCACTACCTCGGGACTTGAGTGATGTGCGATATTTTCCTGTTAACCTACAGGAAGTAAGCTAACGTTGGCTTAGGTGGAAACCATCTGGGAAGCTTGCAAAAAAAACAAGCAAGCACCAGAGGAGGCCTCACGAAAATGTTTGCAGACGAAATGGCTGAACTTCGCGTCACACATCTCAAAGAAAAATTTATAATTTAGGACCCGACACGAAAACAATAAACAGGGGGTAAAATCCCACATTGGTCGAGAAGTGGGGGTCGCTCGTCATGCGCCTAGCGGTTGCACGAATCTAACTCGCCGGTGTGGAGGTGGGTTCTTGAGCTGGCACTCCTTCGACCTGTTGTAGCGCATGAAATAGTTCGACTAGGTCTGACAGCGAATAGCTGGGACCTCGTCACTAAAAACCAAACCAAAACAAAACAAGAGCTATGGAATAATAGAGCCGATCACCAGTCATGGTGGAAGACTGACTGGGGGGGGGGGGGGGAAGATGGAAGAGGAGAGGAGAAGCGGGAAGAATTGCGGTCAGAAAAAAATGGCTAGATTTCAAACAGTCATCTTATATTCGAGGATAATAGCTAAATAACGAGTACATTTTAATGATTAATAAAGAACCACGGAATTCAATATCTGGAATTTGGTAAGTAATATAGTTGAATTCAGAAAAAAAGAAATAACAATATAGATAATTCAGTTGACAATTAAATCACAAAAGCAGCTGATATATCTAATAGGAATTACAATGAGGTTACTGTCTAACAATTGAACCTTAATTTCAATTTAGCTGGGGGTCGTTATCTTCACAAATATGGTTATCGTTCATGAATGTCGAATACGAAATTAAAAATAATTATGATATAATGTTCAAGGTTTTTTTTTGTATAATATCGGTATGGGTATAGATCATTAAAATTTGGCGATAATAATAGAAATGTTTTCCCGTGTACCCATATTAATGGTAAAGAATTAAAGCTGCGGGACACTCTCGCAAACGAGATTATATATATAGCAAAAAGAACGGTTATTGTTTAGCTTTATGGGCTCATGTAGTTTGCACTAGATTCTTTTTCAATTGATAATATCTTCTTCAAAGGAATTACTGAACAGGCTTTCACAATTTTACAAATTTCCAAACCGAATAACAACCGAAATATAGTAGTAATAAAAAGAATACCAGTATATTGACTCACCACTTAGTCGAAGTGAAGGGGTGCTCCTGGAAGATCGATCTGCCAAGGCTCCTTTGCTAAATCGTGGGAAAAAATAAATAAATGATATTTATCGGTGGTTACTCGAATAAATATTTGATTATGTGAAACCTGATAAAATACTACAAGGAGAAAGTATTTGATTTCTGTGCCCAAAAGGGGTTGTCGGGCTCGAGGCTGCGAGGGTGCTCCACGAGCATCTACAGTGAACAGCTGTGATACAATTATGCAGTTTTGTCTTCCTAATTCCTTAGTAGGAAGCATGAATAGAAGTAAATCTAATAGGTTGCAGGATGTGAAAAGAACGGCGATCGATGACGTCTCCGCTGGGTGTCTCGTTGAAGGTGACCTTCCTAGATGGGCGACTGGATCTGAAGGGTAGCAATCCCTCGGAGCATGCCGACGGATGATATGACGCAAATTACCATGTTCCGAAGAAGATTTCAAATTAGTCTTCCGGTAAGGGAAGAATGGGATGATCCCAACAAATTACTGGATGGATTAGATGACATCTTCTACACAGACGGATCGAAAACCTTAACTGGTACGGGCGCTGGATGGTATTTGAACGAGGCAGTCAAATACAGTATATCACTCGGAACAACCGCAACGGTTTTTCAAGCTGAAGTGTTTGCCATTCTCGAAGTGGCCAACTGGATAATTTCCCATGGGTGGCATAATAAGAGGATTGGCATCTGCAGCGATAGTAAGGCTGCTCTTGTCACCCTACTTAACCCAACCACCAAATCAAAGATTGTCCAGGAATGTAAGAATAGACTTAATTCTGCTGCCAAGCACAACCAGGTCAATCTTATATGGGTCCCCGGTCACCAGGGAATCGATGGCAATGTGGCCTCTGACGCTCTAGCGAAAGAGGGCGCAAGCTCTCCTCCCCTGGGACCGGAGCCCATTATTGGTGTCAGCTTTACAGAGTTGAAAAACTGGATAACTAGATTCATGGACTCAATACATGGTCAGAGATGGTCCAGTACATCAACCTGCAAATTCACCAAATGGTTCATTAGCCGCCCAGACAGTAACAATGCAAAACTTTTACTTCGCTTAGACAGAAAAGATTGCAGAACGCTTGTAGGGACGGTCACAGGACATAACACATGCGGCAAGCATCTGAACACCTTAGGGATCATCAGCGATTCAACGTGTCCTTCGTGTGGGGAGGACGAGGACAGCACGGAGCACTTCCTCTGTAACTGCCCGGCCTTCTCCCGCGCGCGCATGACGACGCTTGGCGCCGATGTAATGAGAATGGAAGATTTCAATTTTCAATCTCTATCTGATGTTCTTAGTTTCGTCAAGATGACTAAAAAGTTCGGATAGGGTAGGGGAAGAGTGCAATGGACCGTGGTCTGAGCGCTCGAGGTTGACACCTCCCCTTTTCTTTTAAGAATAATAATCCCTCGGAGTAGGTGAAACGGTCAATCGACTCTTTGCTGGGGCGCTGGGCGACTAGTGGATCAGTGATGGGGCTCCGTCAATTTAAAGGGGACTCCTTTCCAAATCTTGGGGGGAACTGTTATGTGGCTTGCCTTAACGGCCAAGAGAAATTTACCGTTGGGCCAATATAGCGGGCCAGAAAAACTTAAATGGTGGCCGGCTTCAATGGCCAAGAAAAAATTTGCAATATAGTTAAATCGCTGGGGCCCTGCTATAGCGGCCAAAAGTTTGCTGCGGGGCTCTGCTATAGCGGGCCAGAAAAACTCGATGGGGCTCTGTGGCCAATCCACCCGATGAGTCTGCAGGTAGGATGGGGTTATCGGCCAATTCCACGATAAAAATTATTTTCCCCATCTTGGGGTGCGACTCACCTGGAAAACTTCGCAACTTTTCCTTTTTCTATCCAGAATATTGATATCTTCCCTCCTTGCTTTTTGGGGATTGTTCCCGGGAGACTTCCACTAGCGCTGTCCCGTTATGGGGAGGCGCAACTAACAAAAATTTCGTATGTAAAATTCCGCACCTCACTCAACTAGCGAACTGATCACGGCAAAGACTTCAAGGGAAATGGCCGAGCATCGTGTTGGCGCCTTCTTCCGCTGTCAGTGCTCGCACTTTCGATACACCGGTTAGACTAAAGCTCGGGTTTAATTTGCAGGTGGCAAGGCAGTAGTTCCGCGGGAATGCGTACATCACAGTTATCGCTGGTTAAACCTTATGCCCGTTCTCCAATTGGGAACCAACCAACTACGAACCACCGAACGAAAAAGCTCAACCCCGTGTAAAGTATAAGCCCTTGCCTGTAGTTGTGCCCTGCCAGCTACGAAAACACAATCGGGCAAATGTTAAATGTGGAAGTTTTTACCACTTTTTGAGCGGAAAAACTTCTCAATTTAACTTTTTATATTCTCCTGAAATTACCGTGCACATTTTTATAACTGCTTCGTGTTATAATTAGTGCACTGATGTTTTGACAACCGGCGGAAAAGCTGCGGCGACGTCACTATTCTGGTACAATATCGTTGCTGAATGGGGGACTATTACTTTTGGTTAAACGCACACATTTAAAAAGTTAGCCAGGTTTACCAAAACACGAGCGAGAGAGAAGATGAAACCAATATGAAAATGGAAAGCGATGGTTGGTTCCCAATTGGAGAACGGGCATTACCAAAGCCTTCTATATTACAAGCCATGAAGTGGTCCGGCGCACGCACACATCTATAGGGCAAAGTGGTCTGACAGATTTCAGCTGTTTCAGCGGCTGCAGTGACAGTTTCAGACTAAATTTAACATATTTTCTTTATTTTGTAGGTAATTCGCAGTTTAAAATTGGCATTTACTGAAGAAAATGTGTAACTCGTTAAGTTTTCAAAAATAATTTCCAAATGCACTTCGGTAATATTTGCAAACAATGCTATAAAGTCCCATATTGTGAGTGTGCACAAAATGCAAACTCAAAATTCCCATAATATTTAACTATTGTACATTTTGCGCTACTTTAAAGGTACATTTAGTAAAACGTTTCGCAATGGTTGAGGATTTTTAATCGCTTACTCTCATATTCCGAAACTTTATTAACTTTGCCCAGTCTACTTGCAAAATTTGTCAGAAAATAAAAATTTGGCGGGTTGAAATGTCTGAGTAAAATTTGAGCCGTTCAATGCACAAAAGTAAGAAAGGTGCTTTGGGTAAAAGGAAATTAAATGAATAGGCATTGCTAGTTTGAAAATATTTATTTCATATATTATTATATAAAAATAAAACACTTTAATTTAGAATTCATATATATATTTAAATTAAAAAGAAAATACTTCAAAGGAATTTGTATATTTTTTATTTATGTCACAGTCGGCGGGAATTCACTCACAAGAAATTTCCACAAAATGCAAAAATTTTGCAATTATTTTTGCAAGTACATCTCTACGCACCATTAAACAATCTTCTTGTTAAGTGCAAGAGTACTTTTTACAATTAAATGGCGTTAAATATAGTAAAATAACTATAAAGTTGCCAATAATTGCCCAGTACTTCGCCACCTAACCTAACACTTTTGCCGGTTCATAGATGATTTTTTTAATTTCGATCAAACTTTTTCACAATTTTTCACTTCCATTACAACTGATATCCTTTTGTACACCTCCTGTAGAAATATTCACCGGATAATTTGATTATTTCACTTTTAAAACTGCTTAAATAACTGCAGAACCCCGAAAATTTACACGCTTTGTATGAGAAATGGCCGTCAACTGAAGAACTGTCAGACCACTTACGCACACATGCAAAAGGCCACTTCATGGCTTGTAATATAGAAGGTTTTGGCATTACTGACTATTCGACAGCCGGAATTTATACCCACTTTGCGTCAAAAACTTAATCCACAAATTTACTTGGTTAAAGGTTTGAGTTTTGGATAGGTAAAAATCACGGCAATTTGATGCACTTTTCACAAATTTACAAATCTCGATATAAACTACATATTTACGTGACGGCTTACTTATTGTTTTCCATTCTTCGCTGTCACAACAAACTAAACGTTCCCCAAGGGGCAATGCTGCCAACAACGAAAAATGAAAGTAGGTCTACAGCGCCTCTGGTGGAATATTTTCGAATTAATCCTGCTGTTCTTAAAACTACAACCCGATAAATCTCTGGGTTTCATGTTGTTGTTGTATTTCTCTGTTAAAGCACAGAATTAGAACCTGACCCGGGTGAAAAAAACACAGCTATTGGGTGATGCGAGACCAAAGACTATGGAAGCTACGCTACAAAGACTGTTCACTCCTGCAATTTAGATCTTTTTTTTTTTTACCTTGGTACCGTTATTCCTCCTAACCCCACAATTTTGCTAGAGGATGATACACTGCTTAAGTACTTTGGTCGAAGAGAGAGAGAACCGACTCCAAATAATCCCAAGCCCTAAAAAGTATAAAATAATTATATTAAAAGTCCTCTGCTACTACTTTCAACATTAAATACCAAGACTTTCCTAGACTTTTGAAGTCGGTGTGAAAACATGACTGATATTAATCAAATTTATCCAGACAAACTGATTGCCTTAATTATTTAGTATTGGATTAATATCAGTCAGGTTTTCACACCGACTTCAAAAGTCTTGGTATTTAATGTTGAAAGTAGTAGCAGAGGACTTTTAATATAATTATTTTATACTTTTTAGAGCTTGGGATTATTTGGAGTCGGTTCTATTTTTTTTTAAATTTTTTTATTTCATTCTTTTTAGTGTAATATTTTTTAGTAAATTTTGGTTGGTCCGCCATTTTGAATCCCAGCAATCGGGCACCGAATTTACAAACAAATACCCTCAAATAATCACATATTCATTTTGTTTATGAGTTCCAGACATTTATCATTTTTATTTCGATTTACTTCTCTGTTGTAGCGTCCTTTTGTCGCTCAGGGTTTTCATACATACCATTGTACCCCCGGAGATTCTTAGACTATGTAAAAAAAAAAAAATCATCAAAATCAATTCACGTGTTCAAAACTTATACCTGTAAAGCTATTTTCACATAATTTCAAAGATATTGTAACAAAAACCCAGGCGCCATGTTTGGTCCGCCATTTTGAATCCTAGGAATGTACAATCAATGACCCATGCATGTACAATCTATAACCCTCAAATCACGCACCTAGTCATTTTGTATACGAGTCCCAGGACATTTATCATTTTTATATCGACTTACGTCTCTCTTGTGGCGTCCCCTGACCCCTCAGGGTTTTCATATATGTATATCATTGTACCTCCGGAGAATCTTAGACTATCCAACAAAAAAAGAATCATCAAAATCGGTTCACGCGTTCAAAAGTTATGCGCGAACAGACATTAAAAAAAAAAAAAATACATACGGGTCGAATTGATAACTTCTTGTTTTTTGGAAGACGGTTAAAAATTAAAGTCAAAGTTCACTGAGTTGATTTTATGACAGAAGTTTTATACAGAATTTCAATTCAAAAGAAAAGTAGTTTTAGAGCAGGTAGACCTAAAACTTAAAATTGTTTTTTACCGACTCCCAGAAAAGGAGGAGGTTTTATCTCTATGTTCGTCTGTATGTATTATGGTTTTTTTTATATGTTCACCGATACCAACTTAAAAAAAATCTTCATTTTTTTTTTAAAGGGTATACTCCTGAGGTGGTCCCATTCAAATTTGAAGAAAGTATTCCACCCTTAAGGGTGATAAAACAAGGGATGAGTGGTTTTTCACCCACTTATTTAATGTCTGTTCGTGCATAACTAATAACGAATGGGAGAATCGATTTTGATGATTCTGGATTTTGTTGGATAGTCTAAGATTCTCCGGGGGTACATTGATATAGTATAGAAAATCCTGGGGGGCAAAGGGACGCCACAACAGAGATGTAAATCGAAATAATAAAACAAACTTTAAAAAAAAATAGAACCGACTCCAAAAAATCCCAAGCCCTAAAATGTATAAAATAATTTTATTAAAAGTCCTCTGCTACTACTTTCAACATTAAATACCAAGACTTTCCTAGATTTTTGAGGTCGGTGTGAAAACCAATCTGATATTAACCCAATATTAAATAATTAAGGCAATCAGTTTGTCTGGGTTAATTGGATTAATATCAGTCAGGTCTTCACACCGACTACAAAAATCTAGGAAAGTTTTGGTATTCAAGGTTGAAAGTAGTAGTAGAGGACTTTTGATGTAATTATTTTAAACTTTGTAGGGCTTGCGAGTTTTTCATAAGAAAGTAGTGGGTTTTTGGGGGCTAAAGCGAAATTAATAACATTTTGCAAACAATTACTTTGATCCGCCATTGCTTATTGGCGATACTCGATTAGTTTTGATACACAAGGATTCCAAGATTGAAAAGTTCTCGGTGAAGAATAACAAGGTAATTTCGATAGATTTCGTTCGTGCTATAATTTCAACATTTTTAACGATATAAAAGGACACGCAACTTTCGCAAAACAAAAAAAAAGATGGCGCTGTTTATCATTTTAAAGGTTTATGTCAACCGATCTCAACCGATTACAACTAATCTAAGGCATAGAATCGAACGAAATCGATTCAGCCGTTTCGAAGATTTCCCGGACAGACAGACAAAAAAAAGTATCCTGCCTGCAGCAGTCAGGAGCTCATGCGCAATACTAGTGTAAAATTTCATTTCAATCGGTTCAGTAGTTCCAGAGATTACCCTCTACATACAAACTTTTCCTCTTTATAACATTAGTATAGATTACTCACTGCGCACTAATTCTTTTTAAAAGGTTTTATTTAGCTCACTTCGTTTCATGTCTGCTTGGAATCTTGTAATGCAACTTTGAACGAACTTCAAACAGGCTGCACACGTATATAAGTCGCGTGACAATACAATATAGTATCTTTCTAAATCCAATGTGGCAGACGTCTCCATGATGCGGAGAACAATTTCCTTTACCACCCCCTGAATATGGAAATCAAATGAAAGAGTTTGACGATATGGCGGACGTCTCGTTTTAAATAAAAGCTGTTCGTAGAAAATATTTTTTTCTGTTTACTTGGCTCAACTAGTATACGCACGAAAAGACCTGTTTTTTTAAATCGATAAAAAAGTGGAATTATTCTTTTATTGAAGAAAATATATAAATTGTCAATCACAGTAGGGGCTAAAAATAGCTAAAGCCCATGAATACGTTTTAAATTTCTGGCCAAAGCCTTGCAGCAAGTATGGGTACCGTAAGAGCAGTAACTACACTAGAAATAAGGTTTACGCTATGATTATCAATTATACTCAAACCACTAATATGGTCCACGTCTTTTCCCGGCTTTTCGACAATCTTGCCTTTAGAATCAATCCCAGAGTATTGAACGGTTGCTCCAAGCAAAGAATCTACTAACGAACCAAAGAGTCCGGCAAATCCCCCAAATAAAATAATTGGCCACTGAGAGGGACTTACAAGCAGCTGCTGCGTTTGCGTACTGTAAACAATTGTAATGTAGTAAGCAGCGCCAATTACCAAGCCTCCCACGAAGCTCACTAAGAGCCCAACAAAAGACACTCCCCCATTCGTTCCCCGTGGTACTCGCCTTCCAGAAGTTATTAAAAACGGATCAGATTTACTGAGCACACTTCCCAACTCGCTAGCCCAAGTGTCCCCGTTACAGCAAGCAAAGGAACCTGAAACAAATTTTCATAATATTAAAAATGTAGAACATTTCAACTTACTTAAAATTCCTATTCCTAGCCAGCTACACCTGTAGCTAGTTGCAAAATTAATTGATCGTTCACCACTGCCACAATCCATCAAATAAAGCAAGGCTAAAAGGGTAGCGACTCCACCGTTGCAAAGAACCTGTACCCAATTCCTTTGCCCGTCTAATAACATAAAAAATTTTAATAAATACAGTAATGTGAAAATGTTTAGGACTATTTCAATATTTCGGGAACTTTTAAGTTCTAAAGAATACTTTTTTAGGTTCGACAGAAGAGGAAAATCGATGCAGGACTAAAAAAATCTTCAAACTATCCTTTTCCATTGATTTCCTGCCCTTTGTCCAACATAAAAAAAGCATTTTTCGGAAAACTAAAAGTACCCGAAGAACTAGAGTGGTCCAAAAAATTTCCACAGTACTGTACAGATTGCATAGTTCTTACCGTCTTTGAAATCTTTTTCAAATTTCCTCTTCATATGTCCTCTAAATTTTGTCGCTTTGGAAGAAGTTAAAAAAAATGCTATAAGACTTGCAAAAAACGCATGACTAGCGACAGATAATATTACAGCCAAAAGGAAGCCGAGTGCACCAGCGGACTTCAGAACTGACTTCCGTTTTACGGCGTATACCATCAACGTTAAGGAAGTAAAAGTGGCAAATAACCATCTGGTCGGGGGTATACCATAATTATCTTTAAAGGAAACAGTATTACTCCTCGCCATTAATTTACAGATCAGGTTTTTACCATCAGTTTCGGGATCTCTTAGTAATTTCATGAAGGTAACATTCCCAAGCCACATTAGAATAGCCAAGGGGATAGAAAGTCCGCAGAAAATTACTGGTGTGAACCCATACAATTTCGACTCAGCCTTATTTGGCATTGTGTTTTAGCCACTTCTGCTTTCAAACTTTGCTACAGCTATCTTTTTAGGACTTACAGGAAGGGAAGGAGAACCACAATAAACCGCGAAGTGTCGGACAGCGAACCAGCGAACTATGGAATTTGATCGCGCTTAAGGCAATGACACTGACTCCGACATATAGACTTTGAGGAGAGAACGAAAGGAGATGACAAGTGATCTTGGAGGAGCAAACGAACATGGAGTGGAAGAACAGTGTAAAATCCCTGTACGTGAGTGAAGCCAAAAATTCTGGTTTTTGATTGTCAAATGATGAACGAGCGGGAAACTTCGGTTTGTCCCTTAGATCATAGAGTACAGGATACGCCATAACGTGTAAAAGCCCTGTACGTGAGCGACAAGATTTCTCCTTCCGAAAATACGAAGGGGAAATTTTTTACTACATTAGAGAGAGCGAAACGGCACTAGAAATAGGAGCCAAATGTCACTTGTGATTCTAACTTACGGCGAGTAAAACCGAATTATTTTGTGTGTTTTGAAGAAGTTTTGAAGAAGAGAATATTTGTGATTAATTGGAAGTGCAGTTTATTAAGTGCAGAAGTGAAATTGGTGGTCTAATATTATTGTGCATCTCATAAAATTATATATTTTTAGCGATGAAGTGTGCAGTCCAAGGATGCAGGAATAACTCCTCACAGCTGCGTGGGAAACACTTTTTTAGGTAAGCTAATCACTGCGTTTAGTGTAATTGTATGTGATTTGCTGAAAGTGGAAGCAATCATTAAAAAATAGAGAACAAATTCGATAAATTCGTGAAAAAATTTTGATATTTATATTTGAGGGGCCTAATGTCAAACTACGTCATCGGCTACTAAATCATTTCAAGTTTTCGCGCCTTTATATGATATGCGCCTACTTTCCCCTACAAGATAATTTCAGCCTGCACTGGAATTACAACTACTTAAGTGAATACACTAACACATCAGGAAATTTGGGTCAGCTAAATCGTCTAATGTCGTATCCTGTACTCTATGATCTAAGGTTTGTCCTCGGAGGAATGAACGAACATGGAGTGGAAGCACCGTGTAAAATCCCTGTACGTGAGTGAAGCCAAAAAGCCGGGAGACTGATTGTCAAATGGGAGATCGATTGTCAAATTAAGTGTCAAACGAGAAACGAGCGGGAACTTTAATGTGCAGTTCCATAGTGAGCAAACGCGCAGAGGTAATTTTGTGCTTGTTTTTGCTTAAATGTGGGTTATAAAGTGTAATTTTTATGTTTTAATGTTGCGTTAATTTCTGGAAAGGGCTAATTATATACATTTTAATTATTTTGCAGAAAAATATAGAAAAATGCCGAGAAAGTGGTTTGTGCCTGACTGCGAAAATGTGAAGAATTACGTGATCCCTGGGATTTCTTTTCACAAGTAGGTATTTAAGAAAATTACACTTAGTAATTTCATTTGATACAAATTGTGAAAATGATTGGATTTTATCGAAAAATTCATTCTTAGCTGAAGTGGTTTTCCCTCCAGAAGAACTGTCAGATTTGTGCAAATGAATGACAAAGTCGTCACCATAAATATTTTTTTTGGGGGGTCAAAGCATGAATTAATATAATGATAGAAATATTACTTTACTTAATACTTTCTTTTTATTGGGTTTTAGGTCCCCGAGCGATGTCCACATGCAGAACAGGTGGCTACAATAAATTAAATCGCCTGCAAAAGTTGGCCCCTCCGCAGTGCCAGCAAACATTTGACGCCTGTACTGAGTGGTGTCTATGTGTGAGTGTTTCTACTCACACATCTTTGAAATGGCTTCACTTTTTTCGGCTCGTTTCCACTCCATGTTCGTTCATTCCTCCGAGGGTTTGTCCAGTGCAGTGAGTAAGCGAGCAAAGAGGTAATTGTTCTTGTTTTGTGTTTTATTTCCAGTAAATGTGGGTTACAAGGTGTAATTTTATGTGTTAATTTGTGAAATGTGATAATTACATCTATTGTGACTTATTTTATAGAAAAAAGTGAGAAAAAATGCCTAACAAATGTTTTGTGCCTGGCTGCAAAAATGCGGTGATTTACAGGAACTCTGGGGATTTCTTTTGGAACAGGTCTAGATTGCGGTGCACTCACGGAATTTTACCACACTTTGTACAAGGGTTCTTCTACCCTTAGAAGTGGCGAATATGCAAAAATTTTCATTCAGCGCTGAAGTCCGCCTAGTCTCGCATTACCCTAAATGCCGTTCTCCAATGCACATACCACCCAACCACGAACCAAACAACGAAAATGCTGAATCCCGTGTAAAGTATAAGCCCTTGCCTGTAGTTGTGCCTGCCCGCTGCCAAAACATTCTCGGGCAAATGTTCGATGTGGAGTAACTTTTACCACATTTGAGCGGAGGAATTGTTCAATATTACTTATAGTGCTGGGCTGGAAGTACCGCACACAATTTTATAAGTGCTTTATGTTATAATTAGTGCAATGGTCTTTTGACAACCGGTAAGCCAGCTGTGAAGCTGTAATTTGTTCTAGTACAAACAGCTGCTGAATGGGCAACTAGTACTATGTGGTTAAAACACACCAAGAAAAAGTTAGGCAGGTCGACCAAAACACGAGCGAGAGGGAAGATGACGCCACATTCATGTGGGACGAGATGGCGCGATTTTGGTTCGTTCGTAGTTGGGTAGTCCGTGCATTCGAGAACGGGCTTAATAGACGTAAGTGGCTTAAATTTCCCATGTTTAAGTTGAATTAAAGATGTCCGATTGTAGAGATTAAAGACGTCTTCAAGTCATGGCTAAAGCGGCAAATACACGATACAACGATTGTACCGATTTATTTTGTTACGATATCGTTCCGACGATTGCATTGAAGCACACACGGTATAACTTGCGTGCGATTTTCGTGCAACCAGAATTTATAGAATCCATTTCTACGACTTCAGCCCTGTAGACTGAACGAAATTCGCGAAAATAATGAAATCGGTGCAACGGTATTGAAAACACGCCACAATTTGCACACAACCCGTCGCATGCAACCGCAAGTTTTGGATCCAGAACTTGCGACCGTGCGATATCGGCCTAACCAAAAATTTCACGCGCATACACGATACAATCATCGCATGCGACGGCAAATCGGGCCATAGTAGTAAGGAGCGCCTCCGGCATGTAAAACGGATTAGGCGTGATAGGGAGAGATGCTTGGGTTCCCACTTGGCGATATGTGGATGTAGGTACGAAAGGGAAAGATTGGTTTTCTGTCGAGGTGCGGTTGTTGGTTTTGGTAGGGTTTGGTCAGCGGCAGTGCGTGAAAGAGGGCAGTGGAGATATGGAAAAGAGAGAGTAGGAATATTTTGTAAGAGGGGTGACGGTGCAGAGAAGACGTAGTGATAATATGTAATTATCTTGTTAGCATCGGCGTGAAAAGAGCGGGTGATGATGACTTGCCGCGGTTCAATGTCCGGCGTGCTGAATAAAAATAAGAGAAGTAGGAATATCGTGAAAAAGGAGGGCGACTCTGCAGGGAAAGTGAAGTGATAGCGGCTAGTTTGCGATCGCGCTGCACGCCGAAGAAGAAGAAGAGCAGAAGCAAGACATGCGATAAAGCAAAGAGCTGTACGCTTGACTTGGGGAAGATCCGGACGAAGATGATAAGAAGGCTAATACCCCAGACAGACGGGCACGAACGAATGAACGTTCTCGAAGAATGATCATTGCCGTGTCGTCTGTCTGAAGTTTGAATGAACATTCGTAACTACATTCTCGTTCTCATCAATGAAGTTCCGGAAACTTCATTCGCAGAGAACGAGCATGGAAATCCTGGAACAATCAGCTGATTTCCAGTGTCAAAGTGTGAATTGACAACTGCCAGCCAGCCAGTTGAGTTTTAATTCTGTGATCATGGAGGTGGGGAAGGAGCAGGAAGGGTTGCAATACGTTTAGTAGCTTGCGAACGTTTTCGTAAAGTTGCTATTAATTTCACCGATTCACTCGTGCGCATTTTAAACTCAAAAATTCTCGACTCGAATGAAGTTGGCCGTCTGTCATGCATATAACGAATGAAGATTCGAGAGAACGTTCATTCGTTCGTGCCCGTCTGTCTGGGGTATAACACCCCTATCATGAATTCCGTGTGGAATACAATTCCACTCAAAGTCAAATTTCCACCAAAGTTCGAAACAGTATCATGAATTCCACTGGAATTGATGCATAGCAATGCCATACGAAAGTACAGCGAATTGCTTTGTGAATCAAATGTCAAACGCTGTTTCGTTGTTTGTGAAAATTAAGACGTGATTGTTTTTATGTTTTTATTGTTTTCGCCTAAACAAAGCTGCCTTTTTATATGTATTAAACGAATTAGAAAACGAAATGCCGCCACCAGGAAAATCGCACGGTTTGCAACCCAAAAGAAAAATTGTTCAATTACATATTAAAATCTGTTCAATTACAAATTATTTATTTACTTTAATATTTCCAACACACAATTTCTATATGTTTTCGTTTAAAAAGCAAAAAGGCAGATTTAAATCACCACAAATGCGTAAAAACACTAAAAGCAATGCACTTCCACGGCTTTTAGTTAACGGAAAGAAAATCGCAAAATTTGACGTTTCAGTGGAGATCATGATATCGAAATTTCCACTGGAACCAATCTTCGAAAATTTAATCCACTCCGGTGGAACTCATGATCGTGTTGAGTGGAATCGAACTGAAAACGAGACTCCAGTGGAATTCATGATAGGGGCGTAAATTTGGATTCGATCTAGAAGACGTTGCATGTGCATCAAATGATAAGTGTGGGTAGATAAGATGTTGGACATGTGCCTTTCGGCAGTACGTAGGGTACATAGAGCGGCCGATTAAGTAACAAATGATCTTGAAAATTATTCCGTGGGCGTGAAGATAACATGATGCTACATGAACAGCATGCGCTCAAAACAGCTGTGTATAGAAATAAATTGAAGGAGTTGGGTTGGGAAATAAAACAAGATTTTTTTTTTGTCTTTCATAGTAAATTTTATTTCTATGTATTGTACAAAATTTCTATCAATTTTATACACACTTTTGAGAATTCAGAGGACCCCCTTTAAAAATATATGGGATTTTGCGCTAGAATTGTCGTAGCTTATCTTATTTTGCGCGTATATAGTTCGTAAAAATAATAAATTTCACAACATAAGCCAAACAAAATGAACGCCCCAGCTAAAATTTTGTAAGTATTTAAAGCCCACCTCGTGTGTTTTGATGGTGGAGGTAGGCTATTATACGGTCCACACACATCCTTACCGTTGGCATAGATACAGTCAGGTGAACGTCGAAGATGTTCGGCCTCAACATCTTCAGGGCAATTTAAGGCACTCATTTGCATACAGCAAAAATAGCATTTTGCTATGTCTTTTAAGTTGGTGTAAAAGAATCTACTCCTTGCTAACTTGCATGCTTTCCTGTCATCCAAAGTTAGATTCTTAAAGGTCTTTAGTCGATCAGATTCACGCTTTAAGATCAACATTGTGACTGCAATAAAGACTGTTTACAAAACGTCTTTTATACTGATCCATGTGTTGTGTCTTTGTGGAAATCCGAGCCATTTAACATAAACTTTACCCCCTCGTCGTTTTAAAACTTTTTCTACAAGGTAAACGTCGGGATATCTGACGAGAGCTAGTTCTAGCTGGTAAAAAGCACCTTGTATTATATTTCCTTGATAGTCTTCAAGAATGTAAGTTACTACGGCAATGTAACTGGCCTCCGCTCAAAGACGACGCGCCTCTTTACGAGTTCTGCTGACACATCTTTCGACGCTATCTGCCTTACAGAGACTTGGCTTTGCGGTGGAATACCGGACGCTGAACTTTTCTGCTCAGACTATGCGGTTTTCCGTCGCGACCGCCATGGTGCCTTACTGGAGGCCCCTGTGGAGTGTGGAGTCCTTTGTGCCATCCGCCGGGACATCCCTTGCCTTCGTGTTGACGTCCCCTTCAGCGACGAGTTGGAACTACTATGCGTCTCACTGCTACTGCCCCTTAGGCGCTTATTCATCGCAGTTGCCTACGTTCCACCCCGTGCACCTCCGGCCAACTATGCTCAACTCTCTGATTGCCTTACGACGATCGCTGATTCTATGCATCCGCGTGATGAGCTCGTGCTCCTTGGTGACTTCAACTTGCCATCGATTGATTGGTCTCCTTCCTCGGTTGACTCAGCTGTTTCACCATCCTTTACCACAGCACCTCAACATGCCGTTGACTTCATTGAGGATCTTTTATCCTCTGGATTGTCCCAATCATCAGGTATCGCCAACAACTTCGGTAGACAGCTCGATCTGTTCTTCTCTTCTGACCCCGACTGCACCTCTGTTAGACGCTGTTCGTCGCCACTGGTTCCGGACACAGGTTATCATCCTGCTCTTCACGTCGTCTTCTCGGCTGATCCGTTCTTCCTGGGCTCTTCTTCGCCTCCTAATCTTTGTTACGATTTCAAAAAGGCTGATTTCTCACTGTTTAATAGTTTACTTTCGTCTTGCGACTGGAGCTGTGTTTTGCGGGAGCGCGACATTGACGCTGCTACTAATAATTTTTATTATACACTATCAGGTATCTTCCTGCAATCGATTCCTCTTTCCAAGACGGGCGGTTCACGCCCTAGTCCGCCGTGGTTCAATAACTCTTTGCGACATTTGAAGAACTTAAAAGCTAAGGCCTGGAAGAAGTTTGCCTTCTCTAAAAGTGATGCTGATTATGAGGCTTACTCTTCTCTTCGCTCACTTTTTACTTCGGAGCTCGAATCGGCTTACAACTCTTACCTTATCGACATGAAAGGCTTCCTGCGCGACGATCCTAAACGCTTTTCGAGTTTCGTGAACTCCAAGCGTAAGTCTGATGGCTACCCGTCATCCTTAAGCCTTAATGGTATTATTAGTGACAATCCGCAGGCGATCTCCGATATGTTCTGCGACTTTTTTGAGACCGCTTTTTTACCTGACATCTGTGATAATTCCATCTGTGATACTAGCCCTGATGCTTTCTCCCACTTGACGACGTTACCTCCGACTTCACTCCAGCATCAGGACTTACTCCTTGACGATGCTTTGCTCTTGAAACTTACCTCGGGCTTAGCGGATAGCTTCTCTTGTGGTCCCGATGGCATCCCAGCCTCCATTACACAAAAAGGGTTCTAGGAATCACATTGCCAATTACCGACCCATTGCCAAGCTTTCCTGTCTCGCTACACTTTTCGAAGCCTCGATTTGCGATACCATCTATTTTCACTGCAGACCTTTTTTGCAATCTTTCCAGCACGGCTTCCTTAAAGGCAAGTCCACCACCACTAACTTGCTGGAATTTTCCAACTCCTGCATTACTAACATCGAGAAGGGCATCGCGATCGACTGCATCTTCACGGTCTTCAGCAAAGCGTTCGACAGGATTAATCACAGGATCTTACTCCATAAATTATCGTTGCTTGGTTTTCCTCCCTCATTCGTCGATTGGCTTGGTTCTTACCTGCGGGATCGGATCCAACGAGTATCCTTTCGCGGTGCGCTGTCCAGGGAAATGTCAATCACATCTGGCGTGCCCCAGGGCAGCCACCTGGGCCCCCTTTTGTTTATCATTTATATTAATGATATTTCTTTCTCCCTTCATAACTCGAAAATTCTCTTCTATGCTGATGATGCGAAAATCTTCCGAGCTATTCGTAACGAGCATGACAGTTCTCTTTTAAATGACGACCTTGACTCCTTTTTTCACTGGTGTATATTGAACCAACTTCCTTTAAACATTGACAAATGCACATTCATGCGTTTCTCTCGTTCCAATTACACCTCCTCTTTTAACTACTCAATTGACGGGTGCCCGTTACGTATTCTCGACAAAACCAAAGACTAAGGAGTCTGGCTTAATAGCCGATTCTCTTTTGACGACCACATCAACGCCATAGCTAGTAAAGCCAACGCCACTCTAGGTTTTATGAAACGCTGGGCGAAGGAGTTTGACGACCCGCACATCACTACGGTCCTCTATCGAACCTTTGTGAGACCTATACTGGAATATGCCAGCCTGATTTGGTCCCCTTCCTACCGATCTTCTATCGATCGCGTCGAGGCGGTTCAGCGCAGGTTTCTGAGGTTTGCTCTGCCTTACCCCCTTACTCGGACCGCCTTAAACTGCTATCACTTCAGTCTCTCGAGCAACGTCGCTTCAACTTCCGAGTTTCCTTCGCTTTCGACTGTTTACTCGGTAGAATAAATTTCCCTGAGATTATTGGTCTCTTCAACATAGCTATCCCGGCACGCTCTTTGAGGGTACGCGGCTTCTTCCACGTGCCCTTTCACCGTACCAATTACGGCATGAACGAGCCTATAACGTCAATGTCGCGCGACTTCAATGCTAAGTTCCCCGATATCGACCTTCACATGAACCGAATCCAGTTAAGGGCTCAGCTTCGTTGAAATTGACTCATTATGTATGTAGGGTTTAGGGACTTCAGGGATCAATAAAAAAACGCGCCAGATCCGTTTTAGTAATAATTCACTTAAATTATATTTTTATTAGTTTGCTCTAAAGTACTATTATTCAAGAGTAAGGTAAGTATGTAATTTAATTTCACAATACGAAAAGTAATTCAATTTTACAGCACGAAAAGGTAATTCAATTTTACAGCGCGACGAGGTAAGTATTTTTATTCTACGGCACGAATACGCAGCTTAGCGATGCAACTCCGGCGACGGCTTAACGAGAGAAGAGTTGATCTTAATTTCGCTGCCTGCTGCCAGGCCCAGAGCTCGCGCCCAGGATTAACGGTCCAAACCGCTAGCTGGCTCGGCCAGATCGCCTGATCCCAACTCCCACATCCGGCCATCCTGGATATCGCATGCCTCAGGCGGACCTTCTACGCTTCCTTCACTATCTTCGTCGCTTCCTTCCGGTTGGATCCATGGTTTCATAAAGTCTGCAGCCGAGGTAGTCAAATTGGGGCCTTCATGATTTCCGACTTTCCGGACGTCGTACCTATCTTTTCCCTTCACCTTGATGACTTCATAGGGTCCCAAAAATTTAGGGTACAACTTAAGACCGGCTCCAAACTGCGTTCGTTTTATGGCAACCATTTCGTGTACTTTATACTGACGTGCAGGTTTCCTTCGACGATTGTAGTACTTCCGGTTCTCTTCTTGAACTTTTTGGATTTGCAACTTAGCCTGATTTCGCAACTCCTGCCTCTCAGCATCGAAGTCATCAATAATAGCTTCTTCCAGTAGTCTAGAGAGTTCCAAATCATCTGCCTTGTACATGGGGACACCAATCATCAACTCGAATGGAGATCTATTCGTTGACCTCGATCTGGCTGAATTAATAATTTGTTGCAAGCGGGGAACATATTTGAACCATTTTTGAGGCTCGGCGACTGACAGCTTGGACAAAATTGAAATTATAATTTGATTAGTGCGCTCAACTTGTCCGTTCCCTCTCGGTACTCCAGTTGTGCACACACTATGTGTAATTCCCCTTTCACTGCAATAATCTTTGAACGCGTTGGAGGTAAACGCTGTACCCCTGTCAGTGACGACTCGATGAGGATTTCCGAAAACTTCACTCTGAAGAACTAATTTCAGCACAGCTTCTTCCGCTGAGGTCGTTTTTACGGGGTAAATCCAAGTAAACTTGGTAAACCCATCAACAGCCACGAAAAGGTATTTGTAGTTCTTAGACGTAGACGGCAGAGGTCCAAGATGATCCAAATGCAACGTATGTAGTGGAACATCCGACTTCTCTATGGGGTTAAGAAAGCCCTCTTGTTTTCCCTGCTTCCTTGATGCTAAAATGCAGGCGACGCAATTATTAACGACCTCTTCAGCTTTTCTGTCCAACTTAGGGATGTAGTACTCCTGACCGGCAATAATTGCAACTTTTTTCGCATTCGCGTGTCCTTCGTCATGTATTATTTTCAGCTCTTCCCTCTGCAATTGCTTCGGTACGACTAATAGATATCTGCCCTTGAACAACTGGTATATTACACCACTGCGTATCAGAAAATCCTCGTAGGGTTTCTCGCTTAGGATTGTCGTGAGAAGTCGACAATATTCATCTTCCTTCTGTGCATTACGGATTCTGGAAAGCAGCCCATCCTCTACAGGTAAAACAGAAGGGTAACGGCTGAGGGCATCCACATGCCTCATTGCAGATCCAGATCGAAGACGAACGTTACAATCATATTCTTCGAGGAGCAGCGCCCACCTAGCTATACGACTACATAACTCTTTCCTTTTCATTGTGAGCTGGAAAGCTTTACAGTCAGTGTAAATATCAAACCGAAGCCCAAGTAAGTACGTTCTTAACTTTTTTAGCGACTTTACTATTGCGAGGACTTCAAGTTCATAGCTCGAGTAATTTTTTTCGCACTTCGTTGTTTTAAAACTAAGGTACGCAACGGGGTGAAATAGGTTATCATCGCAATGCTTCTGGAGAAGAACAGCTCCATAGCCTTCTCTACTTGCATCGGTGTGCAGCTGGGTCTCAAACATAGGGTTGAATAACTTAAGGACAGGAGCTTTGCAAAGAATGTCCTTCAACATATTAAATGCATCTTGCTGTTTGCGATCGAATTTAAATGGCATGTTTTTTCTGGTCAAGTCCGTTAATGGCTGGGCAACAAGCGAATATTTTGGTATAAATTTACGGAAAAATCCAGTGAGTCCCAGAAAGCTTTGGACTTGCTTCAAATTTTTAGGTACAGGAAATCCGGTTACAGCTTTGGTTTTTTCGGGTGAGGGTTTAATGCTTCCATCTTCAATTACATGTCCGAGGAACTCCACTTTTCTTTGCACAAATCTGCACTTTTCCCACTTCACTATAAGACCGCTACTTTCAGCAACCTTTAAAACGACTTTCAGCTTCTCGATGCAGTATCTCTCATCCTTTGCAGGAATAATGACATCGTCTAAGTATAGCAGCACAATGCCTTTCTGAATTAGGCCTTGGAAAACGGCGTTGACGAACCTCTGAAACACAGCTGGTGAATTGCATAGGCCGAAGGGAACTTTAAGAAACTCGTATTGCCCGTCTGGTGTAATAAAGGAAGTATATTTGCGGCTTTTCTCTTCGATATCTACATGGAAAAATCCATTTTTTAAGTCGAGGGTAGTGAAAATCTTAGCGTAGAATAAGCTCTGTATGATATCCTCCATATTGGGCAGCGGAAATCTGTCCTTCACCACCTTGGTGTTCAATTTTCGGTAGTCAATACAAAGTCTGTAAGACCCATCCTTTTTTTTTGCAAGCACGACTGGACTAGTAAAGTCAGAGTTGCTTTCTTGAATAATTCCTTCAGTTAGCCACTGCTTTACCTGCTCTTTTACCACATCCCTTTCCTTCGGTGCCAGCCTGCGCGGCTTCTGATAAATAGGAGCTTCGTTGTCTAGCAAGATTTTCATTTCGATACAAGACCGTTGTGGCTTTACAGGTCGATATGCATGTATCAAATCCCGAATTTCTTCATAATACTGACTGCCTTTTAATTCCTTAACGCTTTCAGGCTCATCTTCCTTAATCAGCTGAACAACATCGATATTCTCCAGAGGGTTTTCCATAACACCCTCTTCATCGCGTTTAACCAAAGTAGCCTTGCCGTATTCAATTATTATCCTTGAAAATTTTAAGACATCTTTCCCAATGAGCACGTCTTCAGGTAGCCATGTGTTCGGTACAACATGCAACCGAGACGAATAAGAATTATTGTTAATAGTGAGAGAAGTAGAAAATGAGCCTAAGGTATTCTTCAGAGTAGCTCCAAAACCTGCCAAAGGTATGCTAGGCCCATCATAACGAAAAGCATCTTTCTTAATTAAGGCATAAGCTGATCGTCGTATCAGTGAAACATCACTTCCGGTATCTACCAAAGCAACTAAGCTTTTGCCATTAATTGTGACTGGTACCGTCATATCAAGTGCGGATACTAAATTTACTTTCTTAGATACTTCAGTTGCCTCATCCTTTTTCGCTTTTGGACAATTGGGCGATATATGGCCAAAATCTCCACAGCTGAAACAACGTGCGCCTTTCGCTTTATTGGGACATGCTGCAGTTAAATGAGACGGAGAGCCGCAATTAAAACACCTTTTCTTTGGGGCTGCACGCCCTTTACCTGAAGATCCTGTACTATCACTTGGCTTTGTAGCTTTCTTTGCAACTTGTTGGGCCTTTATATTTTGATATATTTTAACCTTTTCTTTTAAAGCTTCTAAATCTTTTGCCTCATATATGTTTTGTTTAAGACATCATCCTGTATCCCTGCAACGATGTATGCTACGAGCGATTTCTCATCTACTTCTCCCCTGCATGCTATTCGCTTCATGGCATAAATATACTCAAGAAATGTTTCACTCGCCACTTTCTTCCTACTTTCTAAGGCCTTGTGTATTTCTAGACAACTAGGCGTCCTATCGAACTCCTTTTTAAGAAAATCTTTTAATTTATTCCAGCTGGTAATACTTGTGGCTGCATCTACTGCAAGCTTTGCAGCCCCGCTCAGCAATCTCCTAGCATAGAGATACCTCTGGATATCATTCCACTCGCATACCACAGAGATATCCTCAATCCTTAATCCATACGACGAATGTCTTACCAGTCTCGCCATTAAATTTGTCCAGAGACTCTTCGACATCTTTAAAATTGAAACTGTTGCCGCGACTCTCTTTTGCTTCGTCTGGCCCGGGCATGATTGTAACGTCTGGCTTAACACTACTTAATTCGAAACCTGGAAAATCCGATTCCTCGAAAATACTACTACCGCCAGCTTCGAAAAAGCTCTCCCCTTCCTCGTCAACCTCTTCAGCTATTTCCTTCTCCCTCCTTTCCTCAGCGGTAATGGCAGCCGTTAAACGCTTAACTAAGTCCTCTTTTAACCGATAGCTCGACGATAAGCCTCTTTGTCGAAGTAAGCGTTGTAATTCAGCTACGGTAAAATTTCTTAACTCGTCCATATACGGACATTTAAACAAATCACGCACAGCTTTTTCTGATTTAGATTTCAATAATTAATCCCTCCCAATCGCAAAGACGAAATATTGCAGCAGCAAACACGTAGAAATTGCGTGGTGCCGTTAGGTCTCACGTCGAACTATCCTCAGCGCAGTATTTTGATATAATAATTAAAATTGGTCACTCACCCGTCGCCAGCAGCTTACCAAACCTGTACTCAAAATTCTACTCCCTTTTCTTCTAGATGCAGATCAACTTCATTTTCAGGCTCCTTTTCCTATGTTGAGACACCCAGCTAAATTACCTCACTTTTCAGCAGCACACCACAAGAAGCCCACAATTAACCACCTAGTTGATTTTACCCGCTGAATTAATATCCACCGTCAATTAATATTAAAATATTATTAAAATCGACTCGACTTGTCCACTTTCAGTTTTTTAAAACGACTTTAAACTGTTCGATTAACTGTTCACCGTTACACTGTTCCCGCTACACGCGCTTTGAGATTTTTCACCTTTGTCCCAGTTTTTCCCATAAAATACGCGATTTTTGTCTGTTCCCAGTTAAATCATGCGTATCCCACTTCTGACACCATAACTGTAGGGTTTAGGGACTTCAGGGATCAATAAAAAAACGCGCCAGATCCGTTTTAGTAATAATTCACTTAAATTATATTTTTATTAGTTTGCTCTAAAGTACTATTATTCAAAAGTAAGGTAAGTGTGTAATTTAATTTCACAATACGAAAAGTAATTCAATTTTACAGCACGAAAAGGTAATTCAATTTTACAGCGCGACGAGGTAAGTATTTTTATTCTACGGCACGAATACTCAGCTTAGCGATGCAACTCCGGCGACGGCTTAACGAGAGAAGAGTTGATCTTAATTTCGCTGCCTGCTGCCAGGCCCAGAGCTCGCGCCCAGGATTAACGGTCCAAACCGCTAGCTGGCTCGGCCAGATCGCCTGATCCCAACTCCCACATGTATATATGATCTGTATTTATACTGTAGTAATCAGCCAATTGAAGTACTGGATAAGTGTTTTTTACCTCTTTTATTTTGAAAATTTCAGTAGACCAGTTTGGGGTGTAGCCTTTTTCAAAAACATGTTTATATCTACTTACACGAACAAAGTCTCCTATTTTGCACTTTGGGCTTGATTTTGATTTTGGTTTTTTATACACCGTTAGCAATAAACGAACCTCATTAGCAGGGCCTACATCTATAGGTCTCATCTTAATAGTTCGATGTTTTGTTCTGTTATATTTGTCTGTTAAGTTGTTCAGCATACTCAGCCAATGGTAATTTCCATTCATACTAAATTCCCTCCACATAATATTTTTCAACGTTCTATTAAATCTTTCTACAATTGACGCCTTTAACGAACTATAAGTAGAGTAATGATTAACATCATATTTTTCCATCAAACGTTTGATTGACTTGTTGTAGAACTCTTTTCCATCATCTGTTTGCAAATTTCTTGGAATACGATTAAAAATTAATTGCATTGCTTTTGTGACTTCTATCCCACTTTTGTTTTTAATTGGTAAAGCCCATGCATATTTAGAAAATGTATCAATGACAGTTAGCAAAAAACGAAAGCTTTGATTTTCTGTCGCATATGAACTCATATCAACTAAGTCTGCTTGCCACAGGTCATCTTTCCCTTTATGTAATTGTAACACGACGACGCTTAAAGTTTTTGCGATCGGGTTTATGTAGTTCGTTAATAATTTGTCTTCTGCTCATTCTTGAAAGAGTATATAAGTACTTTTTGCAAGATGTGGGGTTTATATACAAAAAAGCTTGTTGTCAAGAGTTTTTGTTTTTGAAGCAAAAATGATCGCATTCAAACACCCATTTACAATGATCGTGGCAGGACCTTCTGGATGCGGAAAGACTACGTTTATTAAAAATCTTATGAATGATGTCTCGTTAATACAGCCGGTAATTACTAGGATTATATGGTGTAATGCCGAACGTGAAGCTCTGCCAGTAGATATTGCACCCGAAAATATAGAGTATATAGACAGTGTACCCGATGAGTTTATAAATCACACAAATAAACCCACGCTAATTGTTATAGATGATATGATGTTAAATGCTTTCAGTAAGCAAGTCTGTGAGCTTTTTACTAAAGGATCACAACCTCGTAATTTTTCAGTGATTCTTGTAACACAGAACGTATTTCATCAGGGGAAGTTCTGCAGAGATATATCGCTAAACTGCAAGTACCTTGTCGTTTTTAAAAATCCCCGAGACAAATTTATCTGGAAGATAGTTTAGAACTTTTAAAAATATATAAAGAGGCTACTCAGGAGCCTTACGGGTGCTTACTGATAGATCTTACTCAGGAGATTAACGACACGTTAAGATTCCGAACAGATATATTTAATAAAGATTTCGCAACCTGTTTTAGACCGCAAAGTTCTTTGAATAAAAAAATGGTGCCAAGAGTGAAACGGTTAAAGGACAACAAGCATATGCTTTATGTACTTCAAAAATCTAAACCAAACTTAAGAAATGCTATTATTAAAAATGCAGATCCCGAAGTTATAAAAACACTTTGTGAAATCACTCTTAACACACTAAAAGGAAATCATATGCCCCATGGCAAGATATATAATTCGCTGTGTAAGTATAAAAGGGATATGCGAAAATTAGTTGACGCAAAAAGATCTGTAGCAAGACAACGTAAACTACTAATACAGCGAGGAGGATTTTTACCAGTTTTATTAGGAAGTGTGCTATCGGGTGTAATAGGCTCGCTAATTGAAAAATATGCATAAAGCTAATAGCCTTAGCAAAATGCTGCTTCTTTCGCCAGAAGTGTATAATAATTTAAAGGGTGAAATTGAGCAATCTACAAATTTGTCATTATTTGATAAATCAATGGATAAGATATTAAAAAGTAAAGATCTGTCTGACAAAGAAAAATGGTATAATTATAGGAATGAATTAATAAAGTTTTTGGATGTGAAACGTAAAAAGACGCAAGTTTTCGAAAAAAAGGCAAATTAAAACCCCCATTCAAGAACATTTATACCGGTTAAGCATAAGAGTTTGAGAGACAGTTCTACTCAAACAAAAATTATTTTTAAAAAGGATAAATCGTCACAAACCTCACCGATAAAAGAGAATATATTTGAAAAGACGCCTTTTGAGATCGAAGAATTTATTTTTGAGGAGCCGCGTGAAAAAACACCGCCAAGGAGGTCTTTATCTCCAGCTGCTAAACGACGTTTATCAGCTAGTGGGATAGCAAAAATTCTTAAACCCCCTGCGAAAGTGCCGAAATTTCAAGATAAAGACTATAAAGTAATAACTGGTACTGACGGTATAACCCAGTATACTGTGCCTACGGATATGATGAGTGTTGAAGAAGTCGTTTGCTGTACAGAGGAGTTAGAACAAGACGCTCCCAACAGCCTATATTAATGCCATCACTAATAGACCTAGCCCAAAAAGGTATAAATAAACTCTTCGATAGAATGGCTGGCGCAGGTATAAATAATCGCACAATTATTAAAAGAGCTAATTCATTTACGACGTTACGCTTAACCAAGTCCCCTATTAAACGAAAAAGACCTTTAAAACCAATAAAACGGACCACGAAAAAAACAGCAAACAAGAAGAAAAAGTCTATAAAAGGCAAACGCAGTTTTCATAAACGAGAATTGGATATTTTTGATAAATAAACAAAATGTCCACGTATAACGAATGCATGAAATCTGAGCTGGACCTTTTCTCCACACCAGTTATTCAAAGTAATATTTTAAAAACCGAAGAAGTAGCATACAAACCTATACCCTCATTAGATAACTCCTCAGTTTTGGAATTTGTCTCGCTGGGACATGGAGATACATATCGTGACTTGTCAAGTATATACCTACGTTTAAAAGTGCAACTGATTAAAATTAAGGATGGAAAAGAAGAACTTTATACCGGAAAAGATATTCTCGTAACTAGCCCAGACGGCGCCACGAAGACTGTGACTGATGAAGGCCCTGGTGTTGTCAATAACGTACTTCACTCGCTCTTTCGCCAGTGCACTATTTACCTAAACGGGAGGCCGGTTGTTCAAACTGACAATAATTATAATTATAGGGCATATATTGAAAACTTGTTAAATTGTGGTAAAGATGCGGCTTCGACACATTTAGAATCCGTTGGCTGGTATATCGATGAAGACAATATGGATATTGTTCAAGATGAAATTGGCCAAAATATGGGTTAGTCGGCAAGAAAAAGACTTTTCAATAAGAGTAACGTTGTCGAGCTGATGGGAAAAATACATGCCGATATGTTTAACCAAGACAAATTATTAATGAATGGTGTAGATCTCCGCGTTGTGTTATCACTTGAAAAACCCGAATTTTATCTTTTGTCAAAAGATGGCGGCAACTCTCCACGAATTAAGATTGTAGAGGCCACTATGTACATGAATCACGCAACTATTAATCCCAGCATCATGCTGGCTCATGAAGCGTTTTACAACGATCATGCTGTATACCCATACAAACGAGTCGAAGTTAAAACATATACTATACCTGCAAACACATACACATTATCCTTAGACAATATAGTCATATGACAATTACCAAATTTATTAGTGTTTGGTATGGTTGATAACGACGCATATACAGGAAACCCAACAAAAAATTCCTATAATTTTAAACATAATAACATCACAAGATTTAATTTATCAGTAAATGGTGTCCAGATACCAAATCAGCCTATTGAATTTGATTATTCAAAGGAACGACCTAGTAGTACAAGAGGATACATTTCCTTGTTTAAAGGAACTGGAATACATTATTTTGATAAAGGACATCAGATTTCAAAGAAATTCTTTGACAACGGCGGTTTTCTTCTTGCTTTTGATTTAACTTTGTTCTGTCATATAATTCAACCTGCGGAAATCTATTAAACCAAGGTACGGTTAGAATTGACGGAAGATTTAAAGAGGCTTTGAAAACAACAGTAACCTGTGTCGTCTATGCCGAATATGACGGGAGTGTGGAAATCGACAAAGAAAGGAACGTATACACCAGCTTCTAAAATAAAAAACTATATATAAGATGATACAAATTAGAGTTAATCGCAGTACATATGGCATATGGAAAGAGTTCCTTTAGATGAGTTAACTCGGCCTTCTGATCAGGTTTTTTACCTTCCTCATCACGCGGTACATAAGTACGAGAGCTTAACCACTAAAACAAGAGTGGTATTCGACGCCAGTTGCAAATCTAGCAATGGGTTTTCCCTGAATGATCGTTTGTTAAGTGGTCCTCCCTTACAGCGTGACATTACTCTTTTACTCACTGAGTGGAGGCAGCACAAATTCGTTTTTACAGCCGATATAGCGCGCATGTATCGCCAGGTCTTGATACATCCTGACGAGAAGAATTTTCAGAGAATAATCTGGCGTTCAAGATCAGATGATTCTCCTTCGGATTGTCGTCTTTCGACGGTACCTTTTGGTGTAACGTGTGCTCCCTTTCTGGCTATTCGTGTTCTCCATCAGCTTGCCAAAGATGAAGGTCATAATTTCCCAATCGGAGCTCATATTGTTTTGAATGACCTTAATGTTGACGACGTGCTTTCTGGAGCTGATACTTTATCTAAGGCACAAGTAGCCATAAAACAGGTGGATGCCATTTTGCGTCGGGGAGGGTTTGAGCTGAGGAAATGGGCAGCAAACTCTGAAGAAATATTAGCAGACATCCCTGAAACTAAACGGTCGTCTTCTTCGTCTGTCGTCATCAACACAGATGATGTTATCAAAACACTCGGATTATTGTGGACCCCATCAAAAGATTGTTTTACCTATAACATTGAAGTCAAAAATGCTCACCCCCCGTACACAAAGCGAACGATTCTATCGGAAATTGCGCGAATCTATGACCCATTGGGGTGGATAGCTCACATTACTATATCTGCAAAAATTTTCATGAAATCTTTATGGAAAGAGGGTGTGAGTTGGGACGAACGGACTCCTCATAATTTAGAGAAATTATTTGTTTGCTGAGCAACTTAAATACTTTATCAATTCCCAGATTTGTAAACACAAATCCCACTAGCCAGGTACACCACGGGTTTTGTGATGCTTCAGAGGAAGCTTATGGGGCAGTACTATATCTTCGAATCAAAAATAACGACAAGATATTCGTTCATCTTCTTAGTGCAAAGACAAAGGTAACCCCCTCAAGAAGATCGGTCACTGTTCCAAGACTTGAGCTATGTGGTGCGGTTTTACTTTCGAGATTAGTGAAAATATTCTCTTCTTCCATAGCAGACCAAAATTTCAGTACTTATCTGTGGACTGACTCCACTATTGCCCTTTCCTGGTTAAAACGTCATCCCTACAATTTCAAAACATTTGTGCGTAACCGAGTTTCGGAAATGCAGACGAATTTGGATTCAGCAATAGCACAGATAATACCCAGATATGCAACAGCCGTGCTAAAAAGTCTGGCTCCTAAATATAAGCTGTGCTTGGCCGCCAGCGGCCACATCAACGCATTCACAGCGGCGCAATCAGCACCTAACGCATTGCAACGCATCTTACCAAGCAACTCACAGGCAAAAGGGCAGAGCTCTAAGAATTGTACGAGATGTGCGGCGGCAGCCGTCCGAAGGCGCTGTCGTGGTTCATTATTAGCTGTGTTTTTGTCACCCGGGTCAGGTTCTAGTTCTCTGCTTTAACAGAGAAATACAACAACAACATGAAACCCAGAGATTTATCGGGTTGTAGTTTTAAGAACTGCATGTTAAATTCGAAAATATTCCACCAGATTGCGCTGTAGACCTACTTTCATTTTTCGTTGTTGGTAGCATTGCCCCTTTGTGAACGTTTAGTTTGTTGTGTGACGTGCGCCCTCGTCACAAGACGATTAGCAGAATACGAGCCCTAGCTTTAGCCTCCCATATTCACTCCACTGATCATGCACCACCTAGCGAGAATTTTTTTTTGTGGTACTGCCATGAGTGTCAGCCACCTCGAGATGCCGGAAGACGAGGGGCAGCCATTACCGCAACCACCGCCTGCACGACCAGATCGAGCAATAGAGCGAGTCAAGCTACTAAAAGTAAGAAATTAACGATAGTAACGATCGGGAAAGTGGAGAATATTGGAAAAAGGAATAACAAACAAGGTGTGTGAACAGGAAAACAGAAATTAAAAACAGGTGAGTTGGGCTGGGAGAAAAGGTGTGAAGAAAAAAAAAACACGCTGGAACAATTCATGGCTCATCTCCCTCCCTTTCCACTAAAAATAGAATTGCGGGTATTGGCCTCCGTAACCCTTCAACACAAAAACGGGGACCATTGGCCCTCGACAGAAATAAAAATCACCCCGGACGCATACAGTATCAGGCAAGGAATTAGGGCGGAGCGCCCCTTTTCGGGCAGCGGTCCCCCCGGACTTAGGAGGAGCCCGCACCGGTTATCCCGACGCTCCCGTGAATACAGCAGGTTAGCAGATTGCGGGGAAATAAACACGTGGAGGGAAATAAGAGCAAGGAGGAGGAGAGCCAGCTATCCGCCGCACCTTGGTCATTCGTCAGCCGCAAGACCGAGTCTCACCCCAGCCACTCTCAACGACATTATCTTTTGAGACGCTACGTTCAGGCTCCCGGCAGAAGGCATCAGCAGTGCTAGGCGCCCCAGACCACCCCAGAACATCAGGAATCACCCGTGACACGAAAGATAACCTCCCTTATTATTTAGTACAAACTGTGAATCTAAAGTCTTTTGTTTTGCATTTAATTAGTTGCCAGTAGAAATAGTGAGCAGTAATATCAGTGCAGGCATAGGGCTAGTGCATGAGGAGCACGGTTCGTCTGACATCTTAACCCCTCCCGTTTCGGGGCTTGTAGCACAGAAACCAGGACTTGGCCTCCCCAAAGCCATTTAAAAATTGCATTGCTTTATAGTTAGCACCGAGGGATCCAGCTGAGTCGACTCAACAGGATACCCGGGTAAGTGTTTTCGTTTCACCTTACTTTGTCATGTCAATTCTCACTGTGACGGAGTTGCGGTAGTCCAGGGGCTGGTTTACAAAGCAAAAAAAAAAAAAGAAAAAACACAACAAAAAACACAGCATTATATGTTTATCCTCCAGTACTTTTCGTCTGTACTGAGGAAGCAGGGGGTTTAAAATGAAGTAGAGTGACCCTCCTCCTCTACGCACTTATTAAGTAAGAAAACGCCACATAACACGGAATAATTTGGATTAAGGAGAACGGTGTTTTCGATAGTGGAGTATTTTGAAATGGATGTGAATGTAAATTCTCTCCCCCCTTAACGTTTGACACCCCCAAAATTTAGATCGATTGTTTCATAGATAGCAATTACCGATTAGGCGGTCCCCTGTTAGGTATCAATGTATAGTTTATGATTACATAAAGTTATTTTAGTGCCCTAAGTCCTATTAGTTTGAATTAAGATTCCTTGTACGTTAGCTATTCCAAACTAGGTGTTGGTTACTGATCCTGCAGTTTCCAGGATTGTTTTTCTTCCATTTAACAATTGTGAAATGCCTTTTGATATCAGGATAGCACGGCTGCACTAATGAGAGTACACTGGTAGTACTTGTAAAGAAAAATAAGACAAGGACGAAGTAGTAGGAAATAAGTTAAATATTGTAAAGTTCGGCCTGCTCCTATTCCTAAGAATTAATCCTAGTATTACTTATCATTTTGAACTGGCATTCGGTAATATAGTAGTTAACTATGATCCCATTTAGGTTATGAAAACCATGATAAACTTTACTTGCAATATAATGAATTAAACTTAGTACTGGTGTTTTAAAAACATTCCGGGGAAGGGACATGTTGTGAACTGATCAATCGCTGCAGCAATTGGTAGGGATATACTAACCCGTAGGGGGTTAGTAGGGGGTTAGTATATATGCAAATCGAGGAGGGTGAGAATGAGGCCCAGTCTTTGGAGGCAGGCCTGCGGCCTCATACCCCTACAACGGGACATGCGGGTCCTACAAATTTTCACAACCCCCCCTTTTGTGGTTAGGTGTCACCCCGGTGATGCAAAATTTCATTTTATACCTTCCCTTTTCCTTATTTCAAATCGGTACTAGTGTGGGGCACTAAAAATACGGAAGGAATCTCTCCGCCCTTCCGATAGGAGCGCGCATAATTTTCCCCTGGTGCTTTTCGGTTTCAGAGTCGACGAACCCCCTCCATCCGACGAGCTAGCTCGAGCAACCGCAAGGCGCTCCGGAGACTTTGGATCAAGCACCCTCTTTATTTTGGGCTTCACGCCATCACCCCGAGTGTGTGGATGAACCAGGTGGGTCACAATTGGTGGTACCCTGGTGGGGACCCGACGACTCTCGGTTTACGGTTATATTTATATACTCCTCTACATTCACACTCATATATTACTTACAAAAATGGCGCCCAACGTGGGGCCCGAATGGATGGGGTAACCTATTCGTTCGGGTCTCCACTCTAGGCCTTTTCGGCCACTCAACTTCCTGTGCTGTCAGCTACAGCCGCACCTTCTTCTTCTCTGGTAGTGGAAGGGGAGGGAACCTTAACGGTTTCGTGTTGTCTTATTGTATGTGACTACCATTCCTCTAGCATGTCGGCGATGTTCCCTCCTTCTGGGGATGCACGAGGAGCTAGAACGAGACCGCTCACGTGCTCAGCCTTAGCGGCTCACCGGAGCCTCCTCAGAGGGAGCGGGGGCACGTGTCCTGGATATGCGAGGGCAAGGCTGTGCGCCAGAACGGGGCCAACGTCCGCAAGACATAGTCCTAGCGACATGCAGCCTTCCTCCCGTCATTCGGGGCACAACATTCCAGACGCAGATCGTCGCTCAGTTGGCCGGTCACGGGGAACCTGAGAGATCGTGATAGGGAGGTACCACCCCCCCCCCCCCTTTCATTGCCTTAGTGACCTTCGGACGGACAGCTGAGCCTAGGTGTCCTTTCAGAAGCCGTGGAGTTCCGAGAGATCAGTGCAGCATAGGCTCAGCCTAGCCCACTCGCCTTGGCGTGCTCCTGGGGGTTTGAAAGGATACTGGCGTTCTGTGCTAGAATTCCTTTCCCACCGCATTCCTTGTCCTATTCCTTAGTTTTCTTATACAATGATATAAAATTATGTTCTCTTACAATAAGTCCTTCATTGCAATACCTTTTTGGTAAGGTTCAGCATTGGCAGTTAGAATGGTCAGTTCAGTGTCCCCCCCCCCGGATATTGCGTCTTAATCGTATAGTAACTTACAAAATTTTTTTATTTTTTTCGTGAGTTTAGTAGTAGGAGTTCGGTCAAGTCAAGTATATATTTTTGAGAGAGTTTAGTCAGGAACGGTAAGCGTTCTGGCACCAAGATTTTTTTTGTCTCTCGTTTCTTTCGACAACAAGAAGCTAAGCTTCAAAATTGCCTAGTCAGCAGGAATTTTTTTTGTATTACACACGCTCTTCATTGACGTTTATCTCGGTCCTCAAAAACTTAAGGAATTACTGAAGTTATCGCGAATCGGTATAGTACGTCCGACCTTTTTGATTTTTGTTGATCATGACGGGTAAACCAGGTACGTCGAGAGAGAGTAATCTCGATGACACCTTGGTCGGTGGATCTGGTGGAGGTCCTTCTCGCGAATCTGAGGCACCTCCTCCCATAGCTGATGACAGCCTTCCAGCGTTGGATAATCTGCGATCCGAATTGCATGCCCTGAGGGATGCCCTTAACGACATGAGGAGTGGTTATGGGCTAATCCCAGTGAACAGTACACCATCAAGGAACAACGGGCCTGCGCTTGGCAACCGCGGAAGAGGGAGGGGTCGGCCCCCAAGGGGAGGTAACCGGACTGGGTTGAGGAGTCAAGCTCACAGGGCAGGACACTTCGCGAACTCACCCCAACCAAATAACAGGGATCAGCAGCGTAATGACGAACGTCCGTCAGATGCGCCTGATGTTAGAATTCAAGGAGCACCCTCGGAGCCTAGTCCTCACTCGCAACGCAGTGGCCTGGTCTCTGGAGTTCCCTCTCTTATCGCGTCTCCCGGTGAAGGATTGGATTACACACCCACCCGGAAATCGGTCGTGCTTTCATGGAGTTTCTCTTTTAATGGAGACACCAAGGGGATGTCGGCCGAAGATTTTATATACCGCACTGAATGCGTGTCTCGATCAAGTGGAGTTAGCGAAACGGAGCTCTGCTCCAATGTACACTGCCTGTTAAAGGAAAAGGCAGAAACTTGGTTCTGGACGGTATTTAGGCGTCAGTATAGGAATTTCACGTGGCTCATCTTTAAGGCCCAGTTACAGGAACGGTTCCAACCTCCCCAATCAAATCACAGGATATTACAAGCACTTATGACATCTAGACAGCTACCGCCGGAGAGCTACGCCGATTTCGAGCAACGTGTCCTAGCACTACAGTATAAATTAGATAGACCCTTGCCCGAAGTCGAGTTGGTAAAAATAATAAAGGATGGCCTAATACCTCGTTTAGCCCATCTAGTGTATGTTCAGCCTGCGTTTTCCCTGCACGACCTGAGAAAGTCATGTAGACAAGCCGAGCGTCTCCAAAGCAGTTCATCTCGTTTCAGCATGCAGTCCAGAGCGGCAATTGGGAGAGTTCAGAAGGTGGACGACCCAACAGAGGACATTGCTCAAGGATTGGATAAACTCGAAGACTCGATCGACGCCATTAGTAATGGATCAATAGAAATCAAATTTTGGAATTGTCATCGCTCGGGACACTATTTTCAGATGTGCCCTTCCGAACAAAGAATAATCTTTTGTTACAGGTGTGGCAAACCCGGTACTACCACCCCACGGTGCACTGACTGTTCGGGAAACCGAACAGCGGGCAGCACTATAGCCGGAGTGCCACGCCCTGCTCAGTCTACACCGGCATCAAACCACGTGACGGGGAAATTCTCGTTGTCGAGCCAACCCCGGAAAAACTAAAGGACCCAATGCCTGGGGTATACCATCCACAGTTCCCGCCTCTATCTCAACCGACACTTCGAAAATAATCAACCAGCCCATACGGACACTGCACGAGCGCTGGCAGAATTACCATCAAGTAAGACGTCGAATATTCAATTCCAGCATTCGCCCAGCGGCTGTAAGGAATACACCACCTCAAAGCGGTTCCCCTCGTAAACTTCAAGCTCTGAAGAGAGTGCGTAAGTTATTCAGGGAACGGAAGCAAGTCACGAAACAAATAGCATCAAGCATAGTCAACGTTGAGGGAGATGATCGGCCCTATGTCAGCGTGAGAATAAATGATACACCCATTATAGGTCTCTTAGATAGTGGAGCCAGCATTACGTGTTTGGGGGAAGGAGCGGAACGATTTCTGTGCGAGGCTAAATTAACACCCATTGGCTTACGTAAGTCAGTGATCACAGCGGACGGAGGAGGACAAGCAGTCACGGGTTATGTCAAGGCTCAGGTAGCCTACCGAGGCGCCACCAGACAGTTGACTATATATATTGTACCCGGCCTGACCCAAGCTCTCTATTTAGGAATCGACTTCTGGCGCAGCTTCAACCTGGCCCCAGGACTAATTTCGGAACTCTCTCTTGCAAGTGGCCTCAGCGACATACGACATCATCTGACACCTGATCAAGAATTACAACTTGAGCTTGCTATCTCCAAATTTCCCAACTTCGCCACTCATGGTCTAGGGAAGACGCTACTGATGGAACACGTTATCGATACCGGGGATGCAACCCCAATCAAGCAACGTCATTATCCCGTTTCACCCACCATCCAAAAATTAATGTATGAGGAGCTTGACAGAATGTTGGACTTAGGGGTCATAGAGGAGTCCGACAGTCCTTGGAATTCCCCAGTAGTCCTTGTAAGGAAGCCTGGAAAGAACAGACTTTGTCTCGATTCAAGAGCAGTCAACAAGGTCACTATTAAAGATGCGTACCCCTTGCCACACATTGACGGTCTCCTTGGAAGGTTACAGGACACCCGGTTCATCAGCGGCATAGACCTAAAGGACGCGTTCTGGCAGATACCGCTGGAGAAAACCAGTCGGGAGAAAACGGCCTTCACAGTTCCGGGACGACCGTTGTACCAATTTACGGTCATGCCCTTCGGGCTGTGTAACGCGCCCCAACGAATGTGCCGGCTGATGGACCGAGTCATTCCTGGACATCTCCGGGAGAATGTCTTCGTCTACTTGGACCACCTTTTAGTGGTAACGCCCACCTTCGATAAACATATCGAGATTCTAGAAGAAGTGGCCCGACGGTTGCACCAGGCTGGCCTCACAATTAATGTTAGTAAAAGCAAGTTCTGCGTTCAAGAGGTGCGATATCTTGGTTTTGTGGTTGGGGATGGAACCCTGCGGACAGACCCACAAAAAATTACGGCGATACAAGAATTTCCGGAGCCGAAAACACCCAAACAGCTTAGACGATTTCTGGGCATGACAAGATGGTATCAGAGATTTGTACCAAATTACGCTGCCAAAGCGGCCGCTCTCACGGACTGTCTGAAGAAATCCAAAACTTTTGCGATATCGGAGGAAGGTCGTCAGTCATTTCATCAGTTGAAAGCAGCTTTGATTTCTGCCACTGAGTTGTACACGCCAGACTTCTCCGAGCGATTCTATATTCAGTGCGACGCCAGCACCACCGGAGTAGGGAGTGTTCTCTTTCAAAAGGACAAAGAAGAGGTTGAACATCCCATAGCCTTCATGTCAAAAAAGATCAACCCTACTCAAGCTAAATACAGCATTACAGAGCTGGAGTGCTACGCGGCATTATTGAGTGTAAAAAAATTTCGAGCATACATAGAGGGTCAGCCTTTCACAATCATAACCGACCACGCCAGTCTGCGATGGCTCATGAGCCAGAAAGACCTGAGTGGCCGACTCGCCCGCTGGAGCCTGAAGTTGCAAGGATTCGACTTCGAAATCGAGCACAGAAAAGGATGTCAAAACATCGTTCCAGATACGCTGTCGCGGGTTCATATGGACGAGTTGGATCAATCAGCTACACTGGCGATCGACGTTGACCTCAACTCCCCTCATTTTGCCTCTGCTGAATATAACGAACTTAAGGAAACCATTAAGGATAACACAGACCGCCTTCCGGATGTATGTGTGTCTGACGGATACGTGTATGCCCGGCGAGAGCCACGCACAGGAGCCTTAGAAGATGAAGAATCCTGCTGGAGACTATGGGTCCCGGACCAACGGACAAGCGAAGTGATCGCCAGGGCTCATGAACCTCCGCATGCGGCTCATGGCGGCTTCCACAAAACCCTTTCTAGAGTCCGCCAAAAATATTACTGGCCCGGAATGGTCAATCAGATTCGAGAACGTTGCGACATCTGTAAGGAAACTAAAGATAGCTCTCAAATACAGCGACCACCAATGGGAAGTCAGATGAAGGTTATGAGGCCCTTTCAGCTTTTGTACGTCGACTTTATGGGACCCTATCCCAGAACTCCTAGGGGAAACTCATGCATTTTCGTTGTCTTGGACGCATTCAGCAAGTTCGTCTTCCTGAAAGCAATGCGAGCTGAATCGTCGAATCTAATAGTGCGCTACTTAGAAGATGAAATCTTCACCACCTTCGGCGTGCCTGAGACAGTATTCTCAGACAATGGGAAACAGTTCGTCTCAAACAAGTTTCAGGAATTCCTAGCAAACTATGGAGTACGTCACGTCCGCACAGCAAAGTACTCACCCCACCCAAACGCCTCCGAGAGGGTAAATCGGTCCGTGTTAGCTGCTATCCGCGCCTACCTTAAGGAAGACCACCAACACTGGGACCTTCACTTGCCAAAAATTGCCTGTGCACTGCGCAGTTCAACCCACCAGTCAATTGAAGTGGAACCGTATTATACACTCTTTGGGCAACACATGGTGTTACACGGGTCGGCGTACCCACTCTTGAAGAAGATACAAAGTCTAGGAGAAGGCGAGGCACGATGGCTGACGGGTTTCGACAAGCTGAAACTGATTAGAGAGCGCCTGAGAAAGCAACTAGAGGGGAAGTGAGATACCTGCCAGGACAGGAAGTCTTTAGACGCCTATTCCCGCAAAGTAGCATGCCTCAGGGCAAAAATGCTAAACTGGAGAAAAAATTTGGCAAGGCCAGAATTATTAAGCCTGTGGGGAATTCCCTATATGAGTTAGAAGACCTACGAGGAAAACCCTTGGGGCCTACCACAGCAAAGACCTACGCCAATAACTGAGAGGACTTAGGAACCATACCAACGGGCGCAAGTTTTTTCTGTCTTCTTCCTCCCGCTAGGATCGGTTTGAAGCAGACAGATGGTGTGACGTGCGCCCTCCTCACAAGACGATTAGCAGAATACGAGCCCTAGCTTTAGCCTCCCATATTCACTCCACCGATCATGCACCACCTAGCGAGAATTTTTTTTTGTGGTACTGCCATGAGTGTCAGCCAACTCGAGATGCCGGAAGACGAGGGGCAGCCATTACCGCAACCACCGCCTGCACGACCAGATCGAGCAATAGCGCGAGTCAAGCTACTAAAAGTGAGAAATTAACGATAGTAACGATCGGGAAAGTGGAGAATATTGGAAAAAGGAATAACAAACAAGGTGTGTGAACAGGAAAACAGAAATTAAAAACAGGTGAGTTGGGCTGGGAGAAAAGGTGTGAAGAAAAAAAAAACACGCTGGAACAATTCATGGCTCATCTCCCTCCCTTTCCACTAAAAATAGAATTGCGGGTATTGGCCTCCGTAACCCTTCAACACAAAAAGGGGGACCATTGGCCCTCGACAGAAATAAAAATCACCCCGGACGCATACAGTATCAGGCAAGGAATTAGGGCGGAGCGCCCCTTTTCGGGCAGCGGTCCCCCCGGACTAGGAGGAGCCCGCACCGGTTATCCCGACGCTCCCGTGAATACAGCAGGTTAGCAGATTGCGGGGAAATAAACACGTGGAGGGAAATAAGAGCAAGGAGGAGGAGAGCCAGCTATCCGCCGCACCTTGGTCATTCGTCAGCCGCAAGACCGAGTCTCACCCCAGCCACTCTCAACGACATTATCTTTTGAGACGCTACGTTCAGGCTCCCGGCAGAAGGCATCAGCAGTGCTAGGCGCCCCAGACCACCCCAGAACATCAGGAATCACCCGTGACACGAAAGATAACCTCCCTTATTATTTAGTACAAACTGTGAATCTAAAGTCTTTTCTTTTGCATCTAATTAGTTGCCAGTAGAAATAGTGAGCAGTAATATCAGTGCAGGCATAGGGCTAGTGCATGAGGAGCACGGTTCGTCTGACATCTTAACCCCTCCCGTTTCGGGGCTTGCAGCACAGAAACCAGGACTTGGCCTCCCCAAAGCCATTTAAAAATTGCATTGCTTTACAGCTAGCACCGAGGGATCCAGCTGAGTCGACTCAACAGGATACCCGGGTAAGTGTTTTCGTTTCACCTTACTTTGTCATGTCAATTCTCACTGTGACGGAGTTGCGGTAGTCCAGGGGCTGGTTTACAAAGCAAAAAAAAAAAAAGAAAAAACACAACAAAAAACACAGCATTATATGTTTATCCTCCAGTACTTTTCGTCTGTACTGAGGAAGCAGGGGGTTTAAAATGAAGTAGAGTCCCTCCTCCTCTACGCACTTATTAAGTAAGAAAACGCCACATAACACGGAATAATTTGGATTAAGGAGAACGGTGTTTTCGATAGTGGAGTATTTTGAAATGGATGTGAATGTAAATTCTCTCCCCCCTTAACGTTTGACACCCCCAAAATGTAGATCGATTGTTTCATAGATAGCAATTACCGATTAGGCGGTCCCCTGTTAGGTATCAATGTATAGTTTATGATTACATAAAGTTATTTTAGTGCCCTAAGTCCTATTAGTTTGAATTAAGATTCCTTGTACGTTAGCTATTCCAAACTAGGTGTTGGTTACTGATCCTGCAGTTTCCAGGATTTTTTTTCTTCCATTTAACAATTGTGAAATGCCTTTTGATATCAGGATAGCACGGCTGCACTAATGAGAGTACACTGGTAGTACTTGTAAAGAAAAATAAGACAAGAACGAAGTAGTAGGAAATAAGTTAAATATTGTAAAGTTCGGCCTGCTCCTATTCCTAAGAATTAATCCTAGTATTACTTATCATTTTGAACTGGCATTCGGTAATATAGTAGTTAACTATGATCCCATTTAGGTTATGAAAACCATGATAAACTTTACTTGCAATATAATGAATTAAACTTAGTACTGGTGTTTTAAAAACATTCCGGGGAAGGGACATGTTGTGAACTGATCAATCGCTGCAGCAATTGGTAGGGATATACTAACCCGTAGGGGGTTAGTATATATGCAAATCGAGGAGGGTGAGAATGAGGCCCAGTCTTTGGAGGCAGGCCTGCGCCCTCATACCCCTACAACGGGACATGCGGGTCCTACAAATTTTCACAACCCCCCCTTTTGTGGTTAGGTGTCACCCCGGTGATGCAAAATTTCATTTTATACCTTCCCTTTTCCTTATTTCAAATCGGTACTAGTGTGGGGCACTAAAAATACGGAAGGAATCTCTCCGCCCTTCCGATAGGAGCGCGCATAATTTTCCCCTGGTGCTTTTCGGTTTCAGAGTCGACGAACCCCCTCCATCCGGCGAGCTAGCTCGAGCAACCGCAAGGCGCTCCGGAGACTTTGGATCAAGCACCCTCTTTATTTTGGGCTTCACGCCATCACCCCGAGTGTGTGGATGAACCAGGTGGGTCACAATTGGTGGTACCCTGGTGGGGACCCGACGACTCTCGGTTTACGGTTATATTTATATACTCCTCTACATTCACACTCATATATTACTTACAGTTGTGACATCGAAAAAATGGAATACAATAGTAAGCCGTCACGTAAATATGTAGTTTATATCGAGATTTGTAAATTTGTGAAAAGTGCATCAAATTGGCGGGATTTTTACATATCCAAAACTCAAACCTTTCACCAGGTAAAGTGGATTAAGTTTATGACGCAAAGTGGGTGTAAATTCCGGCAATTTTATTTTATTTTTGTGAAATAAAACATGTTTGCATGCATTACTCTTCATAAATTTCAACTATTTGTTACTTCTGAAAGGCAAGCACACCAACCTTAAAGAAACAAAAATCCTTTTCTGAGTTTATAACCTGCATCGTTTATTTCATTTGACACAGAACTAGAACCTGACCCGGGTGAAAAAAACACAGCTATTGTGTTGCTTCTTGGAATAGCGGCGCGCGCCATAGAGAACAATTCGAGGAACAAATTGATATTAGTGGGTTGATCCCCGAATTGGACGAAATTGTGCAAGTGGCTTCCGTTGAGGCTAGAACGGAAGAATATGCAAAAATTTTGCGGCGCGCGCCTATAGTTTTTAAAATATTTAACTTTTAATTTTGACGTTTTGTCAAAGTTGAAACTTAAATATTTCGCCGCAACATTTTTCTCACTTGCACAATTTCTTCACAATTGTTAATTCAAAACTACTCACTCACACTGTTAACTTCCACTCCACTGTACAGCACTTCCTATTACGCTATTTCTATTCCTATTTACCTTTATCTGAAAGAAAATAAATATTTAGTAAATAAAAAGTGACATGAGAGTACTTACCACCTTCTCCGTGGAGGCGCCATCACTGATTAGGTTCAGTGCAATTCTTTTTCATTAAGATGGCTACAATGGCTTCGTTCGGAAAATTGAAAGTTCACAAATGTACAAAATAAAAATTTGCATACAATTATAATAATGTTTTTAATATTTTTTAAAATATACGTTTCTTTAATTATATTGCATAAATTTGTTTTATTATACCATTTTCTTTACAAATATTTTATAACTTCACTTTGCCGTTTGAAAGAAAATCATTTTTATTTCGTAAAAGAGAAATATTTATACTTATAATGCATTTTGTAAAAGGGAAATATTGGGTTAGTGTGCATTTTGTAAAAGGGAAATATTCAGTAAGTGTGCATTTTGTAAAAGGGAAATCACTCCGGTAGGAATTTTTTGTAAAAGGAAAATCACTCCGGTAGGAATTTTTTGTAAAAGGAAAATCACTTCGGTAGGCATTTTTCGTAAAAGGAAAATCACTCCGGTAGGCATCTTTTGTAAAAGGAAAATCACTCCGGTAGGCATTTTTTGTAAAAGGAAAATCACTCCGGTCGACATTTTTTGTAAAAGGAAAATCACTCCGGTAGGAATTTTTCGTAAAAGGAAAATCACTCCGGTAGGCATTTTTTGTAAAAGGAAAATCACTTCGGTAGGCATTTTTTGTAAAAGGAAAATCACTCCGGTCGGCATTTTTGGTAAAAGGGAAATCACTCCGGTAGGAATTTTTTGTAAAAGGAAAATCACTCCGGTAGGAATTTTTTGTAAAAGGAAAATCACTCCGGTAGGCATTTTTCGTAAGAGGAAAATCACTCCGGTAGGCATGTTTTGTAAAAGGAAAATCACTCCGGTAGGAATTTTTTGTAAAAGGAAAATCACTCCGGTAGGAATTTTTTGTAAAAGGAAAATCACTCCGGTAGTAATTTTTCGTAAAAGGAAAATCACTCCGGTAGGCATCTTTTGTAAAAGGAAAATCACTCCGGTAGGTATTTTTTGTAAAAGGAACATAACTCCGGTCGGCATTTTTTGTAAAAGGAAAATCACTCCGGTAGGAATTTTTCGTAAAAGGAAAATCACTCCGGTAGGCATTTTTTGTAAAAGGAAAATCACTCCGGTAGGCATTTTTTGTAAAAGGAAAATCACTCCGGTCGGCATTTTTGGTAAAAGGAAAATCACTCCGGTAGGAATTTTTCGTAAAAGGAAAAACACTCCGGTAGGCATTTTTTGCAAAAGGAAAATCACTCCGGTAGGAATTTTTTGTAAAAGGAAAATCACTCCAGTAGGAATTTTTTGTAAAAGGAAAATCACTTCGGTAGGAATTTTTTGTAAAAGGAAAATCACTCCGGTAGGAATTTTTTGTAAAAGGAAAATCACTGTGGTAGGAATTTTTTGTAAAAGGAAAATCACTCCGGTAGGAATTTTTTGTAAAAGGAAAATCACTCCGGTAGGCATTTTTTGTAAAAGGAAAATCACTCGGGTAGGCATTTTGTAAAATATATACACATATATATATATATAATATATATATATATATATGTATATACATATGTATATATATATAGATATATATATATATATATATTATATACATATATTATATAATTATATACATATATTGGTTTTTTTATAAGTTATAAAATACAATATAATTAAACATATATTTTAAAAAATATTAAAAATATTATTATAATTGTATGCAAATTTTTATTTTGTACATTTGTGAACTTTCAATTTTCCGAACGAAGCCATTGTAGCCATCTTAATGAAAAAGAATTGCACTGAACCTAATCAGTGATGGCGCCCCCACGGAGAAGGTGGTAAGTACTCTCATGTCACTTTTTGTTTACTAAATATTTATTTTCTTTCAGATAAAGTTAAATAGGAATAGGGAAATAGGAAGTGCTGTGCAGTGGAGTGGAAGTTAACAGTGTGAGTGAGTAATTTTAAATTAACAATTGTGAAGAAATTGTGCAAGTGAGAAAAATTTTGCGGCGAAATATTTAACTTTCAACTTTGACAAAACGTCAAAATTAAAAGTTAAATCAAAGACTGTATATATATTAAGACGTCCCAAGCAGTGCAACTCACAATTTCCTAAAGCTCTACAACAGGCATCCTACATCAGCCGACATAGCTTTCCGAGGAGGCTTGATTTTTGTCGTCCACTTTTCTGAGTAAAAAGCTCTCTCCGCTGAAATTTTTCGTCTCTTGCGCATAGATGATTTTGCGAGACGCGGATCGCAGGCGGCGTTTGCTATATCAAAAATCCGACATACATATATGCAAAATGCACACACACAAACGACTCGCTTCTTCCCGATAGAAAAGCAAACGCCGCCTGCGATCCGCGTCTCGCAAAATCATCTATGCGCAAGAGACGAAAAATTTCAGCGGAGAGAGCTTTTTACTCAGAAAAGTGGACGACAAAAATCAAGCCTCCTCGGAAAGCTATGTCGGCTGATGTAGGATGCCTGTTGTAGAGCTTTACGAAATTGTGAGTTGCACTGCTTGGGACGTCTTAATATATATACAGTCTTTGGTTAAATATTTTAAAAACTATAAGCGCGCGCCGCAAAATTTTTGCATATTCTTCCGTTCTAGCCACTTGCAAAATTTCATCCAATTCGGGGATGAACCCACTAATATCAATTTAAGCCAAAATTTCTAACCGAACTTACCTCGATAGTGATAATTTCCCGTGGAGACAAGACCCTGAAAATAAGAAAAAAAAAAAAAAACGAACAAAGAAAAGATTAACAGTCTAATTAATTGCGTTATCCGTGACTTACCGTTAGTTTTCGCTGGAACGAAAGACCGAACCTGACCTGAAAGAAGCCAGAGGAAAAGAAAAATTTTGTTAGTAGCGTTAAGAGTGACTACGATTAGTGTTTGTGTTTTTAAACTAAGTCTTGGTCAATTCCAACATATCTTAAACAAAAAGAAAAAAAAAAGGAAAGAAAACAGAAATAAGAAATAAAAAGGAATAATTAAATAAACATTGGTGAACAATTTATAGCTAAGTTATCATAATCAAATTAATTTTGTTCGGATGATTTAAAAGAAAATCTGTATAATAAAAGAACACCGACCTATGTAACTTGTACATAACCTGAAAAAACATCAACAAACTGAGAGACTGAAAATACCGGTGATGGAAAAGGTTAATAAAAATACACTCAATCAAATATGAATAAACCTAAGTGACTGAATTAATAAATTAAATATGTATTTCCATGAGACAACTAAAACTAATTGACTGCTTTCCGAAATAAATATATATAATTAATTAAGTTGGCTAAAATCAAGTGACTATAGTTCCGAATTGAATATATTTACCTAAACAAATTGACTCGAATTTAAGTGACTAAATGCCTAATTGACTACTTAAAATTACCTAAATTTATTTAGTGCGTAAATTGTTAAAATGAGTATTGCATCTTTGAAAAGAAAAAGAACTTATATTAACGTTAAGGTTGGGATTCAACGTAAAGTGAAATATCTTACCGTTAGACCATTTAACTAAAGACAATCTGTGTGGACCGGTAAATAAAGAACCGGAATGTACATTATTAAACTGATAGAACTAAAATATAAGTGAAGAAAGAAGTGAATACAAGCACACTCAAACAATTCTAATAAGACTAAGTGACTAATTTAACAAATTAAATATATATTTTAAATAATACGACTAGAACTAAGTGCCGACCCTGCTAATTACGTAGAAGTACAATTACCTAAATGAGATACTGAATCAGAAACTAACGTGAATGTTAACGGTTAATTAAATTTAAAAATACAAACAAGTATATGAATATACATAAATAAATAAATGAATAAATCGGTACATTAAATAATTAAGTCGATAAATAAAGAAATAAATAAATGAATGAATTTGCACATTAAATAATTGAGACAATAAATAAGACAATAACCAAGTGAATAAATCTGTACATTAAATAAACAAGACAATAAACAAGAAAATAAATAAGCGCCAACATAAAAATAACAACAAAATTAAATAAAATACCAACCTTTTATGACCGGGTTCCCGAATCAGCTGGGGCACACCGACACCACGACGGGGCCAAAAGAAGAGGCAGGGTGTCGGGCAGCGGCAACAGCAGCGGCAGCACTTCATCAGCAGCAGTCTACAACACCAGCGGCAACTCAACAATCAACATCAGCAGCAGCAAGGCGCCCAACGAAAATTTTGTAAAGTATTTTAGAAAAAATCTATAATAATGCAATATATCAGGTATGTCGAACTCACCTTAATTTTTATTTTGTAATTCTCTGGATCCCTTCTCCTCTCTACTTCGGTCAGCGTGAGTATGGGTGTTGATTTTGGTGAGATGAGCTAAACGTTTGAAAATTTTTTTTTTAAGGGACCTCCCCATACTTTTTGAATGGCCAAGGGGAGGTCAAAGGGTGGTTTGGGCATAGGCCAGTGGGGGTTCATCTCGACCAGAACCCCCCGTCAGAGTCAACCGCAGGCAGTAGCAGGGATTCGGCCTGCACTGTCATTTTCCGCCCCTTATCGCTTTTGTCGTTCCGTCGCGGGAGAATTTTCGTTGTTGGTGGGCCGTTCCGGTGGCGCAGAGCGGCATTATGGCAAACCCCCCCCCCCCCCCCCCCCCCCCCCCCACTCGCTACCACGATGCTAGCCTGCCAGCTCCCGCAGCCGCATACCCCCGGACGAGGTGCTTTAGCCGGGCCCTCGAGGTACCATTGTACCAACCCGCAACAAAATGTAGAAGTAAAAATTTAATTTTGCTACCTGAAGAAGACTTTTTTATACCGTCTAGAACTTCTTATGTGCATCTGAATTATTCTAGACTTTTCTTTGAGATAACTTTGTATTGCGATACCAATATTCTGTTTGATATAATAAACATTTAATAAATCTATATAAATAAAAATGAATCGCCAAATGTGTTGCTAAGCGCAAAACTCGAGAACGGCTCGACCAATTCAGCTAATTTTTTTTTCATATTTTTCTTAAGGCACAGGGAAGGTTCTTATGGAGAGAAAAAACATAAAAATTGCCCGGAAAATAGTAAAAACAACACTTTTCTTTTCCCGCCAAAATCACAGAGAAAATTAAAACAACTGTGCAAAAAATTTAAGTCAAAGTAACACTTTCCATGCAAAAAATGTATGTCAAAGTTTACTGAGATGATTTTACGACAGAAGTTTTACACGGAATTTCAATTCAAAAGAGTAGTTTTAGAGTATGTGGACCCATAATTTAAAATTGATTTTCATAAAATATAGTGGATTTTGAGGTAAGATTTGGTGAAAGCGAAATTTTGCAAACAATTACATTGATCAGTCATTGGTTTTTAGCGATACTCGATTAGTTTTGATTTGATACACGAGGATTTCAAGATTTTAAAATTCTCAGTGTAGAATAACAAGGTAATTTCGATAGATTTCGTTCGTCCTATAATTTCAACATTTTTAAAGGTATATAAAAGCTTTTTAACCAAAAATTAAACCGACAAAAAAAGAACTGAAAAATGAAAAATAAAATAAACCCTTTTAGTCTGAATAACTGAGCACCTAAACTAATTTAACTAATTTTTAATCGGCGCCCAACAAACAAAAAATTTTTCCTTTAGCGCCAACTCAAAATTAGTTGCTTACATTAGTTTAGGGTTCAGTTATTCAGACTAAAATGGTTTACTTTATTTTTCACTTTTCAGTTTTTTTTGTCGATTTAATTTTTTGTTACAAAGCTTTTATTTTTCACTTTTCAGTTTCTTTGTTCGTCGGTTTAATTTTTTGTTAAAAGGTTTTTATTTACCTTTAGGGGTAGAATTTTGTTTTCAAATTTATTTTAATGGGACCAACTTAGAGGTATACCTTATATGTAATAAAAAAAGAGTCATCAAAATCGGACTACTTTGTAAAGCCCGCTCTACACTTAGCCCGCGTATCGCGCGTGAAAGCCGCGACGGGCGGGAACGTTAAGAGTGAAGCCGTTTCGCATATTCTTCGCAGACTCGCGTTTTGTTCCCCGATTTTGGAACAACAGTCAGTATGTTCCATACGTAAAAGTGGACCGCTTGGCAAACTTTTACAAGATGCATCATTGATCATATGGGATGAATGTACCATGAGTAATAGAGCTCATGTTGAAGTAGTAAATCCAAGACCTCAGAAACTCAGGTCCTGTCATGGGTGGTGCTACTTTTGTGTTAGCGGGAGATTTTCGGCAAACACTTCCTGTAATAACAAAAGGAACACGCGCCGATGTCATCAGAGCATGCTTAAAACCATCTTCCATATGAAGTTCCGTTAAAACTCTCAATTTACGAACAAATATGAGAGTCCATTTGAGCGACAACTACAACAACGACTTTTCGCAACGACTACTCAAACTTGGGGAAGGAAAATTACCTCTCCTAACACTAAAAGTAGTAGCGCTGAAATTGAACTTGACGATAGATTGGGCCACATAGTCCACAAATTAGAACATCTAATAGACGCAATATATCCCGGTCTTGAAAATTGATTGGAAAGAAATTATCACTGGCTTTGTTCAAAGGCAATAGTGTCACCCCAGAAACGATACAGTGAATGAAATAAATTAACTGATTTTACAGAAAATTCTCGGTGAAGTCAAACAGTATATGTAAATCAGTTGACACGGTGTGTAATATTGAGTTGAGGATGCATACAGTGCACTATCCTCAAGAATTTTTAAATTCTTTGCGCCCTTCTGGCCTACCACCTCACGACCTTATGTTAAAAGTCGGCATTCCTATCATGCTGTTAAGAAACTTGAGCCCTCCCAACATGTGTAATGGCACAAGGCTACTGTGGGCAGCAGTGGGACAACTTGCTTATATTCCGCGGAACCCATGATTCCGACGGATTTGCCAATATCCAGTCAAAGTTTCATTTGCCCTCACGATAAATAAGTCCCCGGGACAAACATTATCTATAGTGGGCATTGACTTGAAAAAGGATTGTTTTTCCCATGGGCAGTTATATGTTGGCTTATCTCGAGTTGGAACTCCAGAAAACCTATACAATTTGCTACCATACAATAGCACAACATCAAACATAGTATTCAGAGAAGTCTTAAACAATTAACATACTCGCCCAATACATACTAGCAGCCAACAAGAAATGAAATAAACATAAAATAAATCCTAAATACTCAGTACTAAGAACCACACAAGATAATTTCATCACAAGTAAAAATGTTTGACGCCCAGAGAAGTGGGCGCGGGTCAGCTAGTAATTATTATTATAGAAATAAAGATGTCTAATATTGATACGGTCACTATAAATGTTGATAGGTAATTGATTAGATAACAATTTATAACAAAGTTATTGAATAGGTGCTTCCATAGACACTAGATGCAGATGTAGATGTAGATTTTAAGAGGTTGAGCATAGAGCCCTATACTCAGACCATTTGGTCCATTGTACGTACCTCGTTTGCGAAGTCTGCCACCCGTTTTATTGTCGTCGTCCTTCGTGAGTCGCCAGACGTTTGGTTCGTTTGGCGAACTTCAACATTTCGGATAACGCCATATTTTGCAACTTGTCTGTCGCAATTATGTTAGCGCCGAGTAGCGCTCGTCTAAAATAAAGAGGGCATTCACTTAGGAAATGAATGGCCGTCTCGTTTTCAAGGCCGCATTCACACAAAGGTGATTCCACCTTCCGTATCTTAAAAAGGTGCTTGTTGAGCCTGCAGTGTCCTGTTAAGAGACTTACTGTAAGGCTTACGTCCTGTTTATTACAATTTAGTAGCCACTTTGTGGTTTTGTGGTTTCTCTGCTTCAGGAATACTTTTGACTGTTCACAGTCTTGTCTTCCTGCCCATCTTCGGTTATGATCGGCCCTGGCCCATTCCTCAATCAGACGGGCTGAGTGGGAGGGCGCAAGGCCCAAGCCAGTTCTGGCCCTATAACCGTCGCTGACGAACCTTGCTTGGCCAGCTCGTCAGCTCGGTCGTTGCCTGGGATATCACTGTGTCCCGGCACCCAAATTAGCATTACTTCATTCGACTCTGCTATTTTTTGTAATGCTTCCTTGCATTCTCCAATTAATTTGGATTTTGTCACGTAGGAGTCCAGCGCTCTCAGTGCCGCCTGACTGTCCGAGAAGATTATGACATTGCTGTGATTGATGTCTCTGTCCCGGATATCAATGTACATTTATGTACAATAAAATGTGGTTTTTAATATGAGCAATTTCTTTATGATTATTAAACATTTTCTCAAGAAAAAGAAAAGGCAAATACCAGCGCATGTTGCATTATCATCACCACCCTGTCGACACATTCACAGAAATAGGCGAAAATCATGTGCGACTACATGCTCCTATATTTCTTTGAATGGGGCGAGACGCGAGCAGCTTAAGGGCCCCTTCGATCCGAGCTCATTTACGCCTCTCACTCCACCCACCCATCCCGTTGCGCAGCGCGTGATTCTAGCTTAATCACCTACACACGAAAAAAGAAATGATGCTAGGGACATCCACCTAGCAGTGCAATCGTTCGCTGGCTCACATTTTCACGCATCTCCCGTGTTGAGGACGTCGACCAAATGTATCAAAAACTGCTCTTATAGCAACATTTGTTCGCGGCGCACTTTGATACATGTTGTGGTCCATTCCGGAATGTCCCAGCCATTTCAAAAGTGTATACCCGATTTTGTATGGCGTGCGACATTTAGTTCTTATGCCATCTATGCTATTACCAAAGATCATATAAACTAAAAGATACACAATCAGGAACAAGCACTTCAACGGGCATGTGACCTGATATTGGGTCCCATAACATGTTGCGGGAAAATTAGCTTTAGGCATCATGTTGCAGTTGAGAGACATATTTGAATCTTTCGCCACAGAGTTTTAGGTGGGAGTGAGAAGTTCCCGTATGACATTTTCGTGCGCAAAGAAGGAGGAAAAGGCAAGGGGTGTTCAAACACAATCACATAAATTCAGTTGTGTGGTGATCAGCGGCTATAGCCTCAATAAGAAGCAATTTTTCGGGGAAGTTTGATCGTCAGAATTTTTGACCTTTTGAGTTGGTTACTTTACTTCTTACAATTGAACATAATTTTATTTTGAAATTTTTCGTTGGAGAAAAGCAGGCCTGGGCATTTTTTATTTGAAATAAAATAAAAATAATTATTTCAAATTAAATATGTATTAATGCATGTTATATGAAAAAATTAAAATTAAATTAAAAATTAAAGATTAAATTATGAAATTATTTCAATTAAATTTTATGATGAATTCGATATTTGAAATAAGATCGGAAATAATCATTTCAAATAAAATTTTATTTAGTGAGAGTTGAAATAATTCTTATTTGAAATAACAAAATAATTCAATTTGCCCAGGCTTGGAAAAAAGTCAAATTCCCGAATTGTTTCGAAAGGTTTTGAAGCCTTTTGTATTTTTATATAATAGCTTAAGATTCAAACATTTATTAATGTTACTAGCTCCTAATGTCCTAGAACAATTCATTTTCATTTAATGTTTTTTCAAAAATGGTAAAAATACGGCCTTTTCACTTTTGCACTTTCTTACCATTTTTTTTACTGAAAGCGAAAGAAAATTGAGTATTTTTCTTTTCGAATTCGTAATCTACGGAAAAAATCATATAGAAATGTCCTACAATTTATTCGTTGCAAATTTGGTGTTGACCTGTGTAACCAGAAGTTTTAATTCATTCACGCAATCTCAGCAGTCAGCACCCACCCACCCCACAGATAAATTCGAAGCGCCGCGCAGCTAACTCACAAACAATTCTCAGCTGTTCAATCCCCGTTCTACCCCTATGTTTTTTTTCATGGAATTCATCATCACTCTTCTAAATGTATCTTGTTTTGGCTTTTCGGCTCTCGCGGCTCGCGCTCTAGTGATGCTTTGGACTAAGAATGATAAGAGCAAGCGAAAGCAAAGGACTCTGCCTGCGTCCTATATACAGGACGTAAGCGCACACACAAATAAATCTCGTTTTCACCGACGTAGCTCACAGTCACAGCACTGAGAATGCACAGACATTAATACAGTGGTGGAAATTCCCATTAAACCATTAGTAAATTAAGCGTATTTATTTGCGATGTTCGGATTTTCGGCTAATGGAAAAACGGAGCTGGCCTGGGTTCCAACGAAAATGAAGTCTGAAAAATATATTGAGCTCTTAGAAGCAGTAATGGTGGAAGAAGCTGAGGATTTGTGTGGTCAGGACTTCATTTTCCAGCAAGATACGCCGCCATTCACGTTTCAAAAAAAGTGAAAGAATAGTTGATTCAAACAAATATTACCACCATCGATTGGCCGACGAGAAGTCCTGACCTAAATCCCATAGAAAACTTATGGAGAAACCTCGCAGGACATGTTTATGCCAATGGTCGGCAATACGACACCGTTATGCAGCTGAAATCCGCCATCAAGGAAGCATTTCCATAACAGAATGTGTTAAACTATGTAATTGACTCCATGCCGAAACGCATTTTTGCCGTTATTTCCCCTACAAAATATTAGTTTACTTACGTACTATTTTTCTTGCATTTTTCTACTTAAATTTATATTGGTTTTATACGAATTTCCACTGAATTCCTACAAAATTTCCATAAATTGCTGTTTTTGTCTTTATATTATTAATAAAAGAATAAAGTTTTGTTACACAATATTAATAATAAACCCTAAAATGATATTAATTTGGTTACGCTTTACACAGATAACTTAAGAAAATAGTAGTGGTGGTTTTATAGGAATTTCCACCACTGTATGTTGCTTCGCTCTATGATGATGCCGAAAAGAAGTTTTACTGCAACATGTTATGGGATCTGATATCAAATACCAAAGGGAAGCGAAGTCTTTCCTTCCTTGCCTTTTCCTCCTTCTTTGCGCACGCAAATGTCATACGGGAACTTCTCACTCTCACCTAAAACTCTGTGACGAAATATGTCTCTCAACTGCAACATGATGCCAAAAACTAAATTTCCCGCAACTTGTTATGGTACCCAATATCAGGTCGCATTCCCGTTGAAGTGCTTGTTCCTGATTGTGTATCTTTTAGTTTATATGGTCTTTGCTATTACCAAAGATTATTGTTGATGAGGGCTTCTTTAATTAAAATATGTAGTCTGGCTGTAGTACATTTATTAGCTTAGGTATTTACTTCAAGACTGGCTCTGAACAACTGCACTACTTAACAGTCCTAGTGAAACCTTCTGTAAATCTAACTGTGATCTATCTTGATATTAGTTCTGTGATATAGCGTATAAGTGAAACTACAACATGTCCCTTTTTAGAAAATATAAAGACTTAATACAAAAATTCAATATCTCATAAAGCTACACTTACTGCATAATTTAACAGTTGACAATTTTTTACATTATTCACATCCTATCCTATATCCTATCCTATATCCTATCCTATATCCTATCCTATATCCTATCCTATATCCTATCCTATATACATATATGTATATGTATATAAAATCGTTTGTGTGTTTGTTTGTTGCTCAATCATGCCTAAACGATCGGCCCGATCATTTTCATTTTTTGAGTGAAGACACTACATATTCCGGGCCACCATATAGGCTATTCTTTATTTGCGCGTTTCAAAATGGCGGACCCAAGATGGCGGCCAAAAATTGTAAATATTAAGGAATTGCAACGCAAATTAGTATTTGGCGGTTTTTGGAGGTGCTAATTGCGAATCTAAGCTCGAAATTTGGAAATTCAAGATGGCGAATCCAATATGGCGTCCAAAAATTGTCGAACTTCAACGAATTTAAGTGAAATTTAGTACTATGGGTATTTTGATACCACTTATTTCGAATCTACTATTAAAATTTGGAAATTCAAAATGGCGGACCCAATATGGCGACCATAAGTCATAAAATTTTTTACGAAAGTCGAGCATTTCAAGGATCTTTAATTAAGTAGTACTTATAATATACCGGGTGAAACCGGGTAACCCAGCTGGTTATTTATAATTCATTAATTATATCTCCTTAATACATATTAGTAAGAGTTTGGTTGTTTGAAGATTGCGTAATTAAGTATATTTACTAGTATCGTAACGGTCAACAGTTCTTACAGGTGTTCCAGATCTTGAAAAATTATTCTGCAGGTTATTAGTTGAGGTTTGATCATTACTTTCTATTTTATGGGTATCAGACGATTCTTCACCATTAGATGTTGTTGTTTGATTTTGCTGTGATAGTTTATTGTTGGACGATTCAGGGCGATTTAGAACTAGATCCTATTTTTTCTGTAGGAATTACAAAATTCATCTAGAACTAAATATGACCTTGGGTATTGTAGTCTTTCTGTGACTGTTCCAGAAGTGCACTCTGAAGTTGGAAATTTTTTAAAATATATCTTTTCTCCTTTTTGAAGAGGCTTAAGACACAGAATAAAGACTAATCAAGAAGGCCCATCTATAACAAAAATTTGGCCCCTGTTTCAGTTTACAGATTTGTAATAAATCAAATCCCACTGCAGAAGAACTGATGAACAAGGGCATATACTCAACGCTAGCGACTTATTTACTTGTGCGCATGCCTTATGTAGCTCGGGCTGCTCGGCTCGACTCAAGCGCTGCACGTATAAAGGCCGAGTTACAATATTGTCGCTGTCGCTGTCGCCGTCGCAGTCGCTAAAGGTGTCATATGTTAAAATGTATGAAACGTGGCTAAGGATGCCTTAAAATTCAAAAACGAATGTCACTTGACGCCCGTAAAGTTGAAATGATTCCAATCTTGCGCGTCGCGACTTGCGAAAGCGACGTTTCAATACATTTTAACTTTTGACACCTTTAGCGACTGCGACGGCGACAGCGACAGCGACCACATTGTAACTCGGCCTTAAGGAATGGGATTTTGACGTATTGAGAAATTTTGCTTTCATAGAACAATTTTTTGTTCTAGATGGGCCTTCTGGGTTAGTGTTTATTCTGTGCTTAAGGTCTTTCGTGCCACGGTTATAATTTTTTATCATTATTTTTTGATATTTTTCAAACTTTTCGTAATGGACTTTGTTGAGTTTTGCTTTTTGGGAATAATAAAAGAACAATTGTTAGTGATTTCAGGAAATTTATTATACTTGATCTGCTTCGTGCGATGGATGCCAAGGAAGAGGACGTTCTAAAATTCAATATGGGTGACATGTTCTAATTCATGATCTTGTCCATTCCTTTAGCACATTTAGTACATTATTGGAAATACTCTTAACAATATTTAACAATATGGAAATATCCTTAACACTCCCCCTGTTTCCATATTGTGGTTTAATGTTTTAGTTAACCAGAGTGCATGATATTATCCCGATGATAATGAAAAATCTGTCTCGGTAGCGGCTTCGTCAGCATATCTGCAATTTGTTCCTTAGTGTTTATATATTGTAGAGAAAAAACGCCTTCTTGAAACCGCTCTCTAATATAGTGAAACCTTACATCAATATGTTTGGTTCTTTTGTGAAAAACTGGGTTTTTGATGAGTTTTATAGTACTCTGATTATCCGAATAAAGTTTAACGGAAATACAATTCTGCTTACATAATTCGTCGATAAGTCTTCTGGCCCACACTATCTCCTTAACAGTCTGGCATGCCGCCATATATTCGGCATCTGTAGTCGAAAGTGCTACCACTGATTGACGTTGTGATCCCCAAGTTATGACGCTGGATCCCAATTGAATCAGCAATCCGGTAGTTGATCTCCTCGTTTCCAACTCTCCGGCAAAATCAGAATCACTATAGGCCTTAAGACTCCAATCGCAATCTCTTTCAAATTTTAAACCATAATTATAGGTACCTTTTAGATATTTGATAATTCTTTTGATTGCATTCCACTGGATTTTTGTTGGACATTCCATGTATCTGCTAGCTCGATTGACCGCAAATGTAATATCCGGCCTCGTGCCCGTTGCTAGGTACATAAGGCTTCCTACCGCTTCCCTGTAGGGTGCTTTGACAGCCTTCGGTTCATCCTTGGTGTGAAGTTCTGTGCATATTCCTTGATGAGGGTCTGCAGGAATTGTCACTGGATTAGCATTCGCCATCCGGAATTTTTCAACAACCTTTTTTGCATAGGCAGCTTGGTGAAGAAAAATAGAGCCGTTTTGTTTTCGTTCAATTTGAAGTCCAAGAAACATATCAACATCATCATAGGTGACTTCAAACTCCTTCTTTAGTTCTCCTAGTAGCTTATCAGCTGTTTCTTGATTTTCAGCTGCAATCAATCCATCGTCTATATATATTGCTAGGATTAATCTCTTACCTTGTTCACAGCTTGTAAATATGCATGGGTCTGCTTTAGTTGCTTTTAAATTATTATTATTTAAAAATTTTGTGAAGCGCTGGTTCCAACATCTAGATGATTGTTTGAGTCCGTATATACTCCTTAGTAATTTGCATACGCGATTGGTACCATCTGACAATCCTTCGGGTTGTTTCATGTAAATTGTTTCTTCAATGTTCCCATTCAGAAAGGCCGTTTTCACATCGAACTGCATTAAAGTTAGATTTTCTTTAGCTGCAATTGTAAGTATAATTCTTATAGAGTCAAATCTAACTACTGGACTAAACGTTTCTCTATAATCTATTCCCTCCATCTGTTTAAAACCTTTTGCAACCAACCTTGCTTTATATCGTTTTATGTTCCCATTAGCATCCTTTTTAACTTTAAAAATCCAACGATTGTCCAATATCGGTTGTCCATTAGGTGCATCAACAAGTTCCCAAACTTCGTTTTTATGAAGGGAGTTAACCTCTTCTTTCATTGCTTCCTTCCATTTTGCCGATTCGCGGCCTTCAACAGCTTCTCTAAAGGTCAATGGTTCATGACCTTCTGCTACAAATAGTTCCTCTACATCCAAATAGTCATGAAATCGCTCTGGACGACGTAACACACTTCTATCTCTTAAGTTTCTATTATTTGCTGATGGATTTCCCGCATTTTCTTGTAAGTTTGTAGGTGCTTCTTCCGATGATTGATCTTCAAGCAAGTCATTTTCTTGATTATTTTCTGGTTCAAGTGTTTGTTGCAATGAATCATCTATTTGATTTTGCTCGGCTTCATTTATTCCTTCTACTTCAGGTAAGTTTTCATTATGTCTTGTTAAGTCCGAGGTTTCATCATTATAAGGTAAGTATAATAAACACGAATTTTCATTTACTTTGGTCTTATGTATTCCTTCTACTTTGCCAGTGAATACTACATCTCTTTGGATTTTCACCTTATTGTCGTCTGGATACCATATGCGATAACCTTTTACATTTTCTTCATATCCGAGAAAATAGCCTTTTTCAGCTTTAACATCCAATTTTTGTCTACTAATTTTTGGAATATGTGCATACACCTCTTCTCCAAAAATGTGAAAGTCTTTAATATTCGGTTTACGATTATGCCATAGTTCATAAGGGGTTGCGCCTTTTACAGAACTAGTACCAGTGCAATTCAACACATGAACGACGGTGTTAATTGCTTCAGCCCAGAATTTTAATTCAAAACCTTTAGCATGCAGAATAGTTCGGGCAGCTTCCACTACTGTTCTGTTTTCACGCTCAGCCGATCCGTTTTGTTCTGGACAATAAGAAACAGATCTTTGATGTTGCACACCAAAATGTTTTAGCAAGAATGCAACCTGTTGATTTACAAATTCTAGACCATTATCCGTTCTCAATACTTTAACACCCTTAGTGCAATGTTTCTCAGCTTTCTTAATATAATCTTCAATGCAACCTTTAACATCAGACTTTGCTGACAAAAAATAAACAGATCGGTAATGTGAGTAATCATCTTTTAATAAGAGAAAATACCTGGCCCCTCCTATTGATTTTTCTTGTATCGGGCCACATACATCCGCATGAACTATTTCACCGATACGAGTGGTTTTCGAACCGTTAGTAGGGAAAGGTAAACGATGCATTTTACTAATTGCACAGTCATTACAAAAAGGTGCTTCTTTATCTTTAGTTTCAATACCAAAGTGAGCCAAAATTTGCTTTACTCTAGGAAAATTCTGATGGACTAACCTTTGATGCCAAATTTCCAACGTGTTTGCAGTTGCCGCTGTGCCTACATCTGTCGTGTCTGATGAACTTGATGGATGAATGACTTTAAATTTCATGATAAAAAGCTTATGATCGCGTTGTCCCATAGCAATAATACGTCCTTCTTTAAAGAACTTACAGTATTTGTTGTCCGATTGCAATTTTAAACCCTTGTCCATTGCAGCTCCAGAAGAAAACAAGTTGTACTTTAATTTAGGTACATAAAGGACTTCTGCTAAATGATTTTCGCACCATCCATGTCCGTTGAAGGTTAGAACATTAATGTTACCTCTTCCGTACGCTCTGAGGTATCCGCCATCTCCTATCCGAACCCACATCTCTCTAGAAAGTGGCTTGTAAGAAACGAACCATTCCTTCCGATGGGTCATGTGGTCACTTGCGCCAGAGTCCAGAAACCAGGAATCTCCACTGTAATTCTGATATTGGATTGATGCCAGGGCGTTGTTAACCAGACCTTCTCCGCAAGATGCTCCTTTTATCTGAGAATCTTCTTTGCTGTGTTTCGCCCTACAATCTCGAGCCCAGTGACCAGGCTTATGACACTTGAAGCACTTTCCAGTCTTAAGATTTCCAGAACCTTTGATAGAACCACTCTTAGGAAATTTACCTTTTTTATTGATCCCAGAAGTGAAAGCATTTCCTTGATTTTCGTCTCGCTTCCCTTGCCTTAGCTCTTCTATGGTCAACCTTGAGGTTAGGTTTTCTTTGGTGCGCTCTGCTTCCGGTGTGGATTCCCAGGCACTAACAAAATGGTCATAACTCGCAGGTAATGTCAACAAAATTTTAGTCATTATCATTTTGTCTGAAACGTTCTCACCCATAAGCTGAAGACGATGAGCCAATTCCTCCAGCTTTGAAATATGTGTTTCAATATCGTCTGAGGAATCCTTTTCCATAGTGAACCACTTTTGCTGCAGAATATGTATTGATGCTTCCGACTTTCGTTCATAGATGCTAGATAATTTCGCCCACATATCCTTTGACGTCTCACAGTTGATTATATGGATCATCGGTTGCTCCGATATCGTTGTAACAATCACCTTCTGCGCCATCCCGTCTGCCTTCTGCCACGCTTCCAGCTTGACCGCATACTCCTTTTTTTCAGCTTCGGACGCATTCGCCGCAGGGGCTGTCGGGACTGCTTTGGTTCCCTGAACCACATCCCAAGCATTATGTGCCTTGAGCACTACACGTACCTGAAACTTCCATATGTTCCAGTTTTCAATGTTTTTCAGTTTATTGATCCGAACTAGTTCGCTCTCCATGACACCGACTTCGAGGTTATATTTCACTTTTGCACTGACGGCTGGAAAATCTCTTCGCGCACAAGCTCTCAGCTGACTTCTTTTCCTTTTTACAATTTCAGTTCTTGAGCACTTCTGGGCCCATAACCTGTTGAGTTTTGCTTTTTGGGAATAATAAAAGAACAATTGTTAGTGATTTCAGGAAATTTATTATACTTGATCTGCTTCGTGCGATGGATGCCAAGGAAGAGGACGTTCTAAAATTCAATATGGGTGACATGTTCTAATTCATGATCTTGTCCATTCCTTTAGCACATTTAGTACATTATTGGAAATACTCTTAACAATATTTAACAATATGGAAATATCCTTAACAGACTTTATGATTAATTATTTTTGGTTTAAGATTAAGTTTAAGAGTTGGAATTTTAGTTCTTAAAGGAGAATGCTCATATAGTATGGAAACAAAACCCAGGCCCGGCGGAAAAGAAATGTATCTTAGATTATTGGTAATAAAATAATGCTTAAACAAATACTACGTAGGGGACATCATCAATATCGATGGCTAAATATGAAAAATTGTTGTTTAAATTTTTCAGTGGTCATTTTTAAGCCTTAACCAAAAGTTGTATAAAATAGTTACAGTTGCGTAATAAACAAAGTTATAGATTTAAAAACACTATGTGAGTAGCCCTTACACAGCGCACTTTCTTACATTTGCCAAATTATCGGTAAAAAGAAGCTTAATGTCACTCTCCAGCCCTCTTACTATCCACTGTGCACGTCCACGCAGTAGTCGTAAATAAATTCGTTCGAAAGTAAAAAAGGCACAAACATGGAAAGCACAGATCGCAACGAACGCTATCGAAGGACTGTGATGTGCATTCAGTCATTATTAATTAAAGCGAGAGACTGACAATAATAATAGCACCTTGGTAATATATTTCTGTGGGCCTAATAATGTTACTAAATACGATAGCTATGCTATTTTGTTATAAATAAGTACTTAATATAAATTAGAAAACCCCTGAAACAAAATAGCAAGATCTAGTATTTAGCCATTTATTTTTATAATTCTAAACATACAATATTTCAACACTATTTTTTACTAAAATTATGAGATATATTTCATTACCTCCTTTCTGAACATTGATAGCTGTGATGGAGAACTAAGACTGCCTTTGGGTGTAGTTCTATAATGTATGGATACGAATTTGTATTTAAACATTTATGTAAAGGCCCGGATCCACCAAACGTGCAGCTCGCAAGCTGTTTGGGAGCAAAGTTTTGAATGCTCGCCGCATGTTCGTGGACGCGTATCCACCAGAAAAATTCAGCCCGCGAGCATCGTGTCCGCGAACATTTCTGTGGATACGTAGCGAACATTGTTGTGGTCAGGGCCAAACATTGGCCCCGATTCTCTGTCCTGAAAAGCATAAAACCTCATTTCTATTTCACGCCGCCTATGGCTGGCGAAAAATTTTATCGTCGGCAGCTCAACCAAAATTTTACGGCGCCCGTTGGCGGGTACCGCAAGAGGGCTGTCTCTCGGACTGCGAACGCAGAGTTCTGTAGCTAAAAATAGCACCAAAACTCGGCGCTCGCAGCTCGAGGGACAGTTAAAGCGAAGAAAAATTGCGGCGCGGGCCTGGCGGTCGAGGCAAAATGTGTACCTCGAGCCCGGTCCCACAGAAAAATTGCCGCGACCGAGAAGCTCGAGCTGGCGCAAAAGTGCACGGTGCACCCAGCTGCCTCGAGCCAGGCCCCAGCCACAGCGAGAAGCGTAGCTCGATCCCGTTGGCATCGACTCGCACATCGGCGGTAAGCGCTTGATTGGCTGGCGCGGCGATGTGTGAGTGGATGGCAGCGGGATCTGCAACGGCACGCGCTGGAGGCACGCGGACGGCCGGCCGGTAGATCGCGAGCGTGGCGTGGATTTTTCGAGGAGTCGGGTAATAGCAGTCAGAGGAGTCGGTCTAGAGTTTGCACAGAGGTTGGTCGCGGAGAGTTCTTGGCGGGATCAAGTAAAAGGAAACTGAAAAGTTAAAGGAAAAAATAAAGTCGGTCGATAAATAGATCCAAAACAATAGTATCGGGAATACAAAAAATTACAAAAATCGCGGAGTTATAATGCGTAGTTATTCGCGCAGTTATTGTTCGAGTTTTGGACTTGCGAAAATACACTCAAACGAACAGTGGAAAAAGGCGAGTGAAGTGGCCGATTCGCGGGTGCCGAAAATGCCAGGAATAATCTGAAATTAAAAGACATAAATCAGTAAATTGTACAAATAAAATAGCTAACTTACCGTTAAGTGTATACTAAGATTCCCGGGTAAAGCATCTGGAAGAAAAAGAGTTAAAATTAGAAATCAGAAGCGATAAGTACTAAGACAGTGTATTGTAAGAGTGAAAGAGAGTACTTACCGTTAAGTCACCGTTAGGCCCCTCCGGCCAAGCCTCAGAACAGAAAAAAGTAGAACTTAGGGGAGTGTAGAACTGAGAAATAAAATTTAAAGAAAACTTATCAAATGGGACGTAAAAAGTTTAGTGCACAAATTCAAAACTTACCGTGTAATTCTAAACCTCTGTGAGTGAACTATCAGGTGGTTGTTCAGAAAAACGCTGGTGAACCTGAAAATAAAAGGACCCAAAAAGAATAAAACAATTTATATATTGGAAAATGTAAGTGAAATTTAAATAGACCAAAAGACACGAGCAATAATAACAATTATAGTCAGTAAATAAGAGTAAAAGACTAATTAAACAAATTTATAACTGTGCAACTAAAAGGAAAGACAAAGTAACCGTAATACCCATAATAAATCGAATTAGTGCTAGTTATATGAGTTAAGGGACTTTAAATCAAAGAACCACCCCAATAAATAAATGAACATTTAAATAATTTGCTAAATAGACAAATGAACATTGAAATAACTAAATAAGTGAACATATGAACATATACATAAGCGACCATATAAACCTATACATAAGTGAACATATAACCTACACTCATACATGAATAAACAAATTTGTGAACATCATACATAAGTAAATAACTAAAAGTAGATCTAGATTCCAACCGTAATTGAGAAAAAAAAAAAAAATAAGAAAACAAAACAAATACCAACCTTTTTTTTTTTTGACCTGGTTCCGGTTGCATCAGGGACACACCGACACCTCTTCGGGGCCAAATGAAGAGGCAGGGTGTCGGGCGGCGGCATCAGCGTCGGACGTCTCCAGCCTCAGCAGCATCAACTTCAGCAGACAGCAGCATCGTCATCTTCAGCGGTTGCAGCAAGGCGCCCACCGGTAACACTGAAATTGTAAAATGTTTATAATTAAGATTAAATTAATAGAAGCAGGTATGTTTACTTAACTCTAATTTTTTTTTCTCTCTGGGTCCTCCTTTTCTTCACTCTTCCAGCCGACGTGGGTATTGTTGATGATCTCGTTGAGATGATCTAAACTTTGAATTTTTTTTAAGGGACCTCCCCATAATTTTTGTTTGGCCAAGGGGAGGTCACAGGGTGGTTGGGGCATAGGCCAGTGGGGGTTCATCTCGACCCGAACCCCCCGTCAGAGTCAGCCACAGGCAGTTGCAGGGATTCGGCCTGCACTGTCCTTTTCCGCCCCTCTCGATTTTTTCGTTCCGTCGCGGGAGAAAATTTCGTTGTTGGTGGGCCGTTCCGGGTGGCGCAGCGCGGCCTTTCGGCAAACCCCCCCACACTACCGCATAATGCTAGCCTGCCAGCTCCCGCAGCCGCACACCCCCGGACGAGGAACTTAGCCGGGTCCTCGAGGCACCAACCCGCAACAAATATGGCGCCCAACGCTGTGGGACTATCCCAGGAGTGCAATCACGTTGGCGCCTGTAACAAATATGGCGCCCAACGTGGGGCCATCCTATCCCTTCCTATTGAGCCAAGGGCTCCCAATTTTCACTTACCTTCCCATTCATCCTTCGAGGCCCTATTGGTGACTCCTGTGGCTGGAGTCTTCAGGAGGCCTCTCGAGAATTGAGGATGCTGGCTTCATCAGCCAGCACGCCTACTCGAGGTCTCCGGGAGGCTCCATCCTAGGGAGAAACTGGTAGTGGGGGGGCCGTGCCAGCAGACCCTGTCGGGCCTGCGTGGTGGAGACGTCCGAAGTCCTCCCCGGAATTGCAGGAGTTGGCTAGTTGGTGAGCCAGCTACCTGACCGGGAGGGTCCTTCGTTCGTTCCCCGCCTCGCAGTCCCTACAGGTGAAACTGGTAAGGCTCCTTCCCTCACCACATCCCATCGCAGGCTGAATGCTCGGTGGCTTGTGGTTGACTCTGGAAATTAATTTAACATAATTGCATCTCACTTACCTTTATCATTGTGCTGAAAGAGAGAAGGAGAGGTGGGACCAGAGAAGTTTTGAAGTCAGTAATAACTTAAAATCATTCATTTAAAATATCCATCCAGACATAAAATAAAGTAGTAAAAGTCAATTTTGTGAACTTTGATTATTTTGAAACTGTTGTGCATTAAGCTAATAATTCGAAAAGAAAGAAAAATTTTGGCCTGAACTAATGAAACATTTTGGTCTGAAGTAAAGTAAAGAAAAAATATATGTGAAAATGAATATATGTGAAATACATAGCTATAAATTGCCTAAATATTTGAAAAATACTATAATTGTAATAATATTGTAATGACATGTTGTAATGCCCTGGCACTTACGTTTCCATTTCAAAATAGAGAGATTTTGTTTGATCAATGGTAATTCAATTTCGGATCGCGAACCTAAATATCGACAGCGCGTCTTTGTACTTGTATCATAGTTATTTTGCATTATCGTCCGGTTCACGCGATTAAAACAAAATGGCGAAGAATCCCTACAATATGCGGTTATCGGCGCGACAATTATTTCCGCCTGAAGGGTTGGAGAGCGTTAACGACGACACGCCGCGGGCCGAACCGCCTCCCCTAGAACAGCTGCGCAATACCGAAATCGAGACAGCCGAGCAGGAGCCGCCTCGCAGCTTGGGTGACCCGCCCACGGTGACGCAACAGCCCTTAAAAACACCGAAAAGACCGCCTACCACCAACCTTGGCCCTGATGATTCAGGGTGGGTTTCCACCCAAACATTGCTTGAGGGTCTTACTCAGCAAATTTCGGGGATTGTCAAGAAAGAGGTTGCCAAAGGCTCGAAGGAACTTCGTGAAGAACTCTTCATGGGAAACCCTTCAAGGCAAGTTAATTGGCACTTTCCATGCCAAGGATATCAAACCATGACTTCCTATTAATCTGTCCTGTAAATTTAATTATCAATTCTAAAAATATTTTGATTCCGTTATAAATTGGGAAACTCCACCGCGGCAATCCGTAATGGAGCTTCTCCACCCATCCAAATGGTTTTCGGTAGCCCTAAGAAGGTATCCGACCAGCCTAACTGGTAGCGTGTGTGTGTGTCCAGAAGCCGCCTCTGCTCGCTTATGCGGTGGACACACCCTTTTTAAACCCCCTTTCTCCCATCCCAGTTAGCGTTCCTCATCCCTAATCCTATCCTATCCCATACCCCTCCTTTAAATTTTAGTCAGTTTTACTCCCACCTTCTGAGTCAAGAGGCCCGGCCTGCAACCCTCGGGGTTGAGGGTGACCTGGAACCTCTTGAGAACCGAGGATGTTGGCTTCGTCAGCCAGCAAGCCTACTCGGGGTTTCGGGGATCTCTCTACCTCGAGGGGAACAGGTCGGGAGGGGCTTTGCTTGCCCACTCTGCGGAACTGGCATCCGGGAACGTCTGGAGGACTCCCCGGAAATGCAGGGGTTGGCTTTTTGGTGTGCCAGCCACCTGACCGGGAGCTCCCTCCCGTCGTCGCCGGCTGCTGGTCTCTCGCGGAGTGGGTCAGTAGGGCTACATTTCCTCGAAACTTTTCTCTTCCCCATTCGGTGTCGCTGGAAGTTCATCGCCAGCTATTCCTATACTCAATCATTTTACCCTTGCTGAATTACCCGCAGATATGATGGTTTAACCGCCATCATCGCAGAATAAATAATATCACAACTCAACCAATTTTGTCGTATCGATTTTACTAGCCTGATTTATTCTTGCTCTATATAGATACTTCTCCATTTTCTGGAAGATCATTCCAAATCTCAAATTTACTTTTACCACCCTTGTCTGCAACCTGCGTGCTTGCCCTTGGGTGGTCCCATGGTCTCATGGTTTCATGGCCTCATGATCTTACGTCCCAATGAAAAACTTCGACACATCTCGGCATCGAACAATTCTGACTTTCATGGTTCATACGTCTCGGCACATCACAGGTCTCTTTCCATTGTGGTAAAACTCGATTTTGCCTGGTTTTCGAACCACAATTTTCCAATGTTTCGAACGACCAAGTAGTGGTCACCGCAGATAATTCTGCTCTATCATCTTAGTTTTTTCCATTTTGGTAAATTTCAATTCCCTGTTACGCCCAATTTTTACCCCACCCATTTTATCACAACCCCTATAATTTCTTTAGTATTTTCGATTTGAAGTCCTGCACTTCAACTTGTCCCATACCTTAGCAAAGACTGCATTACCAGGGATCTGGCAGGAGATCACCTTTTTGTAGGTTAAGTTTTTTCGTCGCAAATTTTTTGACAACCCCCACCTCCGGACTCCCGTGAACAGCAGCGCCCTATCGTTGGAGTCTGGAGGGAGTCGGATCCGAAGAACGGATGTTCATCTTGGGTCTGGGATGACCGCGAGGGGTTGGGTTACAGCCACCACCTTTACCATCTGTTTGCTCTTTGAGCACCAAGCCATTGGGTCCTCACGCTTCGGGCTGACCCGAGATGAGATAGCAGCTCTCTCTTACTGACAGGGAGACCCGCCTCTCATTAGGGCAGGCTCTCTCTGCCAGTACGAGAGAGTGGCCAAGTTGGTGCAGGACCGAGCTGACCTCTCATTAGGGTACAGGGAGGTCCAGCATTAATTTTGGCCGGCTAGCTCAGTCTCGGGCTAGACTCGGGTCGTGGGTCGTACCACATGTTGGGCACCCTTACATTCCCTGACCTTTTTTCAGCTCCTTTGAGCTCGGGGGCCGAGCTCAAAGTACCTGATGGTGTTGTGGTCAGGGCCAAACATTGGCCCCGATTCTCTGTCCTGAAAAGCATAAAACCTCATTTCTATTTCACGCCGCCTATGGCTGGCGAAAAATTTTATCGTCGGCAGCTCAACCAAAATTTTACGGCGCCCGTTGGCGGGTACCGCAAGAGGGCTGTCTCTCGGACTGCGAACGCAGAGTTCTGTAGCTAAAAATAGCACCAAAACTCGGCGCTCGCAGCTCGAGGGACAGTTAAAGCGAAGAAAAATTGCGGCGCGGGCCTGGCGGTCGAGGCAAAATGTGTACCTCGAGCCCGGTCCCACAGAAAAATTGCCGCGACCGAGAAGCTCGAGCTGGCGCAAAAGTGCACGGTGCACCCAGCTGCCTCGAGCCAGGCCCCAGCCACAGCGAGAAGCGTAGCTCGATCCCGTTGGCATCGACTCGCACATCGGCGGTAAGCGCTTGATTGGCTGGCGCGGCGATGTGTGAGTGGATGGCAGCGGGATCTGCAACGGCACGCGCTGGAGGCACGCGGACGGCCGGCCGGTAGATCGCGAGCGTGGCGTGGATTTTTCGAGGAGTCGGGTAATAGCAGTCAGAGGAGTCGGTCTAGAGTTTGCACAGAGGTTGGTCGCGGAGAGTTCTTGGCGGGATCAAGTAAAAGGAAACTGAAAAGTTAAAGGAAAAAATAAAGTCGGTCGATAAATAGATCCAAAACAATAGTATCGGGAATACAAAAAATTACAAAAATCGCGGAGTTATAATGCTTAGTTATTCGCGCAGTTATTGTTCGAGTTTTGGACTTGCGAAAATACACTCAAACGAACAGTGGAAAAAGGCGAGTGAAGTGGCCGATTCGCGGGTGCCGAAAATGCCAGGAATAATCTGAAATTAAAAGACATAAATCAGTAAATTGTACAAATAAAATAGCTAACTTACCGTTAAGTGTATACTAAGATTCCCGGGTAAAGCATCTGGAAGAAAAAGAGTTAAAATTAGAAATCAGAAGCGATAAGTACTAAGACAGTGTATTGTAAGAGTGAAAGAGAGTACTTACCGTTAAGTCACCGTTAGGCCCCCCCGGCCAAGCCTCAGAACAGAAAAAAGTAGAACTTAGGGGAGTGTAGAACTGAGAAATAAAATTTAAAGAAAACTTATCAAATGGGACGTAAAAAGTTTAGTGCACAAATTCAAAACTTACCGTGTAATTCTAAACCTCTGTGAGTGAACTATCAGGTGGTTGTTCAGAAAAACGCTGGTGAACCTGAAAATAAAAGGACCCAAAAAGAATAAAACAATTTATATATTGGAAAATGTAAGTGAAATTTAAATAGACCAAAAGACACGAGCAATAATAACAATTATAGTCAGTAAATAAGAGTAAAAGACTAATTAAACAAATTTATAATTGTGCAACTAAAAGGAAAGACAAAGTAACCGTAATACCCATAATAAATCGAATTAGTGCTAGTTATATGAGTTAAGGGACTTTAAATCAAAGAACCACCCCAATAAATAAATGAACATTTAAATAATTTGCTAAATAGACAAATGAACATTGAAATAACTAAATAAGTGAACATATGAACATATACATAAGCGACCATATAAACCTATACATAAGTGAACATATAACCTACACTCATACATGAATAAACAAATTTGTGAACATCATACATAAGTAAATAACTAAAAGTAGATCTAGATTCCAACCGTAATTGAGAAAAAAAAAAAAAAAAAAAAACAAAATAAGAAAACAAAACAAATACCAACCTTTTTTTTTTTGACCTGGTTCCGGTTGCATCAGGGACACACCGACACCTCTTCGGGGCCAAATGAAGAGGCAGGGTGTCGGGCGGCGGCATCAGCGTCGGACGTCTCCAGCCTCAGCAGCATCAACTTCAGCAGACAGCAGCATCGTCATCTTCAGCGGTTGCAGCAAGGCGCCCACCGGTAACACTGAAATTGTAAAATGTTTATAATTAAGATGAAATTAATAGAAGCAGGTATGTTTACTTAACTCTAATTTTTTTTTCTCTCTGGGTCCTCCTTTTCTTCACTCTTCCAGCCGACGTGGGTATTGTTGATGATCTCGTTGAGATGATCTAAACTTTGAATTTTTTTTAAGGGACCTCCCCATAATTTTTGTTTGGCCAAGGGGAGGTCACAGGGTGGTTGGGGCATAGGCCAGTGGGGGTTCATCTCGACCCGAACCCCCCGTCAGAGTCAACCACAGGCAGTTGCAGGGATTCGGCCTGCACTGTCCTTTTCCGCCCCTCTCGATTTTTTCGTTCCGTCGCGGGAGAAAATTTCGTTGTTGGTGGGCCGTTCCGGGTGGCGCAGCGCGGCCTTTCGGCAAACCCCCCCACACTACCGCATAATGCTAGCCTGCCAGCTCCCGCAGCCGCACACCCCCGGACGAGGAACTTAGCCGGGTCCTCGAGGCACCAACCCGCAACAACATGTTTTGTTTTGCTTGCGATCGAACCTCTGCACGTGAGCAATTTTGCCACAAGCAGGCGAACATCGTTCAGAGCATTCATTTCCGTCTCAACATTCGCGGTGCAAAATGCAGTGGACAAATGAGAAAGTTAAACAAATTGAAACTTAATTTGGAATGTGACATCGATGGATTATAAAAATCCCAATAAAAAGAAGGAAACTTTCATTGAAATAGGAAATTTATTGGATCTACCGGGCGTCGAAGCGGAGAAGAAATGGGGGATACTTCGGGGGCAGTATAGGCGGGAGCTAAATAAATTTAAAAACAGCAAGGCTTCCGGTAGCGGAACTGCAACTGTATACAAACCCTCGTGGTTTGCATTTCCGCACATGAATTTTTTGTCCTAGAATTCAGTATCTCATCTTCGCGAACATAAAAGCAAATAAGCGAACATTTGCTTGTTCGGTGTTTTGCACGTTTGGTGGAGACATGCTGCGCTCGCAAGCAAATTGATCGTCAGAAATGTGTTTTGGTGTTCGTCCAATGTCCGTCAAATGTACGCGAGCATGTATACACCAAATCAACATTTGCTCAAAACATGCTCGCGAGCTGTTTGTTCGTTTGGTGGATCCGGGCCTTAAGTAACCCCCGACACAAAAAAAAAAAAACTTTAAAATATAAAAAAATAAAATTTTTCTCTCGGCCTTTTAACTTCATTGAAAGAACCTATTAATGTGTTGTTTGGCCCTTTAACTTTAATATATGTAAGTACTTATTAATATTTTGATCCAAGCTTCGTCGCGTTAGGGGACCGCTACGAAATAAATAATTACTATCCACAGATATTAGCGGTCCTCCAACGCGACGACGCTTGGATCAAAATATTAATAAGTACTCATATTAAAGTAAAAGGCCAACGAACATATTAATAGGTTCTTTTAATGAAGTTAAAAGGCCGAGAGAAAAATTTTATTTTTTTACTTATTAGAGTTTTTTTTTTTGTGTCGGGGTTACTTAAAATTTTTAATTTTATTTTTATTTCATTCTTTTTAAATTATTATTATTCTTAAAAGAAAAGGGAAGGTGTCAACCTCGAGCGCTCAGACCACGGTCCATTGCACTCTTCCCCTACCCTATCCGAACTTTTTAGTCATCTTGACGAAACTAAGAACATCAGATAGAGATTGAGAATTGAAGTCTTCCATTCTCATTACATCGGCGCCAAGCGTCGTCATGCGCGCGCGGGAGAAGGCCGGGCAGTTACAGAGGAAGTGCTCCGTGCTGTCCTCGTCCTCCCCACACGAAGGACACGTTGAATCGCTGATGATCCCTAAGGTGTTCAGATGCTTGCCGCATGTGTTATGTCCTGTGACCGTCCCTACAAGCGTTCTGCAATCTTTTCTGTCTAAGCGAAGTAAAAATGTTGCATTGTTACTGTCTGGACGGCTAATGAACCATTTGGTGAATTTGCAGGTTGATGTACTGGACCATCTCTGACCATGTATTGAGTCCATGAATCTAGTTATCCAGTTTTTCAACTCTGTAAAGCTGACACCAATAATGGGCTCCGGTCCCAGGGGAGGAGAGCTTGCGCCCTCTTTCGCTAGAGCGTCAGAGGCCACATTGCCATCGATTCCCTGGTGACCGGGGACCCATATAAGATTGACCTGGTTGTGCTTGGCAGCAGAATTAAGTCTATTCTTACATTCCTGGACAATCTTTGATTTGGTGGTTGGGTTAAGTAGGGTGACAAGAGCAGCCTTACTATCGCTGCAGATGCCAATCCTCTTATTATGCCACCCATGGGCAATTATCCAGTTGGCCACTTCGAGAATGGCAAACACTTCAGCTTGAAAAACCGTTGCGGTTGTTCCGAGTGATATACTGTATTTGACTGCCTCGTTCAAATACCATCCAGCGCCCGTACCAGTTAAGGTTTTCGATCCGTCTGTGTAGAAGATGTCATCTAATCCATCCAGTAATTTGTTGGGATCATCCCATTCTTCCCTTACCGGAAGACTAATTTGAAATCTTCTTCGGAACATGGTAATTTGCGTCATATCATCCGTCGGCATGCTCCGAGGGATTGCTACCCTTCAGATCCAGTCGCCCATCTAGGAAGGTCACCTTCAACGAGACACCCAGCGGAGACGTCATCGATCGCCGTTCTTTTCACATCCTGCAACCTATTAGATTTACTTCTATTCATGCTTCCTACTAAGGAATTAGGAAGACAAAACTGCATAATTGTATCACAGCTGTTCACTGTAGATGCTCGTGGAGCACCCTCGCAGCCTCGAGCCCGACAACCCCTTTTGGGCACAGAAATCAAATACTTTCTCCTTGTAGTATTTTATCAGGTTTCACATAATCAAATATTTATTCGAGTAACCACCGATAAATATCATTTATTTATTTTTTCCCACGATTTAGCAAAGGAGCCTTGGCAGATCGATCTTCCAGGAGCACCCCTTCACTTCGACTAAGTGGTGAGTCAATATACTGGTATTCTTTTTATTACTACTATATTTCGGTTGTTATTCGGTTTGGAAATTTGTAAAATTGTGAAAGCCTGTTCAGTAATTCCTTTGAAGAAGATATTATCAATTGAAAAAGAATCTAGTGCAAACTACATGAGCCCATAAAGCTAAACAATAACCGTTCTTTTTGCTATATATATAATCTCGTTTGCGAGAGTGTGCCGCAGCTTTAATTCTTTACCATTAATATGGGTACACGCGAAAACATTTCTATTATTATCGCCAAATTTTAATGATCTATACCCATACCGATATTATACAAAAAAAACCTTGAACATTATATCATAATTATTTTTAATTTCGTATTCGACATTCATGAACGATAACCATATTTGTGAAGATAACGACCCCCAGCTAAATTGAAATTAAGGTTCAATTGTTAGACAGTAACCTCATTGTAATTCCTATTAGATATATCAGCTGCTTTTGTGATTTAATTGTCAACTGAATTATCTATATTGTTATTTCTTTTTTTCTGAATTCAACTATATTACTTACCAGATCCAGATATTGGTGATCGGCTCTATTATTCCATAGCTCTTGTTTTGTTTTGGTTTGGTTTTTAGTGACGAGGTCCCAGCTATTCGCTGTCAGACCTAGTCGAACTATTTCATGCGCTACAACAGGTCGAAGGAGTGCCAGCTCAAGAACCCACCTCCACACCGGCGAGTTAGATTCGTGCAACCGCTAGGCGCATGACGAGCGACCCCCACTTCTCGACCAATGTGGGATTTTACCCCCTGTTTATTGTTTTCGTGTCGGGTCCTAAATTATAAATTTTTCTTTGAGATGTGTGACGCGAAGTTCAGCCATTTCGTCTGCAAACATTTTCGTGAGGCCTCCTCTGGTGCTTGCTTGTTTTTTTTTGCAAGCTTCCCAGATGGTTTCCACCTAAGCCAACGTTAGCTTACTTCCTGTAGGTTAACAGGAAAATATCGCACATCACTCAAGTCCCGAGGTAGTGGAGTCCCACATTGCATAGAATGTGGCTCCAGACCAGGGACTCGAGTGAATGTGGAGGATGTTGTGAACTCCCACATTACATAACGAATAACTAGATGTGAAGCGGCCCATCAAGGCATGGCACAACTTTTTAAAGCTCAGTGAATGAACTTTCTGAAACGCATCTGATATCTTCTCTAATGTTTCAGGGCTTTTGTTGCGTCAATCGTGTGTTCGAAGCTACTGAACCAATGCAACAATTTTTCCCAGCTTTTCTGCCTCTTTTTCAATTTTCTGTTGTTCTGCGCAAGGGGCTTGTCGGACTGCCCTAACGTGAAGCGTGAGGGAGTTGAATATTTCTAGGAATCCTCGAGTTGCGTGCTCTGCTCAATGAAAAAAGAACACTGATTTATGAGATTTGAACTATCTAGTGAAACTCAAATTTTTTGTTTTAGGTGTTTTTCATTGTTTTAAAGAATTATTTAAAAAAGAATTTCGATTGCGATGCACCGGCCCTTACACTTGATGGATCAAGTGGAGGCAAATTGTAGGCGTCAATCAAGAATGCGTAATTGACAGCTTTTTATACAATTTTAGTTTTTCATATCTACTTTATATTTTGTACTCCTTAAGGATTTCTGTACTCCAAGCTTGTAAACAATTAATAAATTTAACTAATTCCTTTTAATCAATTCAAAATGTATCTTTAGTAGATTGAAATTAAAAAAAAGTTTTTTTACAAACTATTGTTTTAAACGAATTTTTTAAGTCAATCAAAAACACCTAAAAAACAAGAAATCGAAATCTCATTGGATAATTCAAACCTCATGAATCTCTCCGTGTGTCTTTTTCCCTTGAAGATTTCATTCATTGATTGAGCAGAGCACGCAACGCGGAGGATTCCTAGAAAAATTCAGCTCCCTCACGCCTCACGTTAGGGCAGATACACAAGCTCCTTGCCCAGAACAACAGCTGACGGACGGCTAAAACTTGAGAGATGAGGAAGAGATATGTCGCCGCCACTGACATATAGAAATGGACCACTCGATTTGCTATCTCAAATGGTGCACCGTTTTGAAAGTTCCCACCTAAGGAGAGTTCAGATATAGAAGGCATATATCAGTCTATTTCTTTCGCATTATGCGAAAGAGGGGGCTTCAAAAGGCTGAAAATTTAAAAATTATATTAATTTTATTTGTAACCTGCACGCTTAAATCTGATTCCCTTAAATCTCAATTTGTGTTTTTGCTGTATACTTCACTTAATGTAGTTACAGTAAAAACACATAAATGCAATTAATTCCAAATTGATTCGCCGTATTACGCCACTTAGGTTTATTTGTGGTTTTTGTGCCATTTTTGTCGCAAATCAGACATAAGATAAGAAGAATTTGAAATATGAGATAAGAAAAGACTAATTTTCATAATTTAATAACACAATTTCTACCGAAAAATTAGAAATTGTGTAAAATTCAATTGTATCTTACAAAGGGGTAATTTAATGTTTGCATTCCTTTGAAGGGACTTAAGATACAAAAGGAATTATTTTATAATTAAGTAGTAATTATTCGATGGATTTATGCAAATAAAACGGACTAATGCCCCAAAAATGCATTTGACAGCAATTCAAACCCACAGCTGACTGCTCAAAATCCGTTAATGGTGTGAGCAAGAGGGAACTAGAAAGTGCACCATCGCTTCATAGGCATTTTGTATGGGGCGAGTGGTCCATTTCTATATGTAAGTGGTCTGAACAAACGTTCGCTTTGAGGCGCTACAAAAGGAGCGACAAAGCGAACCGTCTAAACAGGCAGTTAGCGGATCGGAACGGTGCGGATACATTGGGATCCCGGCTTTATGTCGTCGACTATGGCGTCCATTTGCACATATCTGACAATTCTTCTGGAGGAAAAATCACTTCAGTTAAGAATGAATTTGTTACATGAAATTTAATCATTTCCACAAATTTATCAAACGAAATCACTAAGTGTAGTTTCCTTAAATACTTACTTGTGAAAAGAAATCCCAGAGATCCCGTAATTCTTCTCATTTTTGCAGTCAGGCACAAAACACTTTCTCGGCATTTTTCAATACTTTTTCTGCAAAATAATTAAAATATGTACATAATTAGCTCTTTCCAGAAATTAACGCAATATTAAAACATAAAAATTACACTTTATAACCCACATTTAAGCAAAAACAAGCACAAAATTACCTCTTTGCGCGTTTGCTCACTATCGAACTGCTCGAAAAGCTCCCGCTCGTTTCTTGATTGACACGTAATTTGACAATCAGAGTTCCATTTGACATTCAAGGCCCCGACTTTTTGGTTTCACTGACGTACAGGTATTTTACACGGTTCTTCCACTCCATATTCGTTCGTTCCTCCAAGATTTCTCCCAAACTTTAATCTCATTTTCAGAATTAGATTTTGAATGAGACCAGCAGTCAATAAGTCAGTGGGCCAATCGCGTAATAAAAAAAACTTTTTTATTCCATTTATTCCATTTATTAATTATTAGAATTGGAATGATATTATTTTTATATGTCAGTGGAGGAAATCGAGGGGTACATTTTTATATGTCAATGCCATTTATATGCTTTTGTTTAATTGAAACGAACACAGCGCTCATTGATAAAAAGTGTTGACATTAGGAACTACAATATCGAGTTCGGCGTTGGAATTAGGGGAGCTCCGATTGTTCCTTTAAGTGGTTCGAGGTTTTTTGAGAACAATTGTTAGTATTCGCATATTGTAATTTGAACTATTTGTTTAAGTTCATATTGAGTCCTGCTTCACGAATTTTAGTGGGATATTTCAAAGGATTTGAAAATGGACAAGCGGAAATTATCGTAAGTATATATCAAATTGATTTTTCTATATTTTTATCTAATGTCAATATGTGTAGTTTTAAAGGTGTTTTATTGATTTCAGTGAAGTGTAATCTATTAAAAGTTTTATAACAATTCCAATAGTAGCGTTGAGTCTACAAGTTAAAAATAAAACATCTTTTTAGAACTGCTGGGGACTCACTTTATCAAATATTGGGTTTGCCCAAAACAGCGACAGCGGATGACATCAAAAAAACTTACAGGAAACTTGCGCTTAAGTATCATCCAGATAAAAACCCTAATAACTTAGAAGCAGCAGAGAAGGTATGTCAAGGTTAACGTATTCCCCGCCCCGCTTATACAATTTCTCGGGGTTGCTGCAGTTTTATTTTTACTATTATTATCACCCCTATAATGGTTAGCAAGTTGAAAAATCTCATTCACCTGAAATGAAGATTTGTAGCGACTTGAAATATCGTCCTATTACGATTGGCGAATATTCGCTAAAATTTCATTACTTATGTCAAAATCAAGTAAAAACTGTCAGTGATTGTTCAGTCGAGTAAAAACGCTCGCTTCCCGTAATGCGACGCATTAATTCGCCAGTGAGTTCGCTTCGCGGCGAACGTTCGATTCGCTAATCATAATAGGGTAGGGCCCTATGTTATGTATCGCAAACGATGTAAGTTTATTTGCATATTCTAGTTCAAGGAAGTCAATCGTGCACACTCTATTTTGAGCGATTTAACTAAGCGAAATATTTACGATAACTACGGATCTCTTGGCCTTTATATCGCTGAACAATTTGGCGAAGAGAATGTCAATGCTTATTTTGTGGTTACATCTCCCGCTTGTAAAGTAAGAATAATTTTAAAAACAATTCTTAAGATTGTTTTCACTAGCCAATTCGTACTTTGCAGGCAATCTTCTTATGTTGTGCTGTAATAACTGGCTGTTATTGTTGTTTGTGTTGCTGCTGCTGCTGTAACTTTTGCTGTGGAAAATTTAAGCCGGCAGCAAACGAGCATACAGGAGACTATCATCACTTGAATGTATGTATCAATTCCCACTTTTCTATTAAAATTTGATGATTTTTGTGTACTTTTCGCTTAATGTATTGTTGGCATGATTTATTTGCTCAATTTATATTAAAGTTGTACTTCCAGGTAAGTTTTCCAAACGTCAGTTTTAAAATCATTGCCTTTTGTTTTTATAAAAATTCCTTAATTATATTTAGAAGACTCATTCTTAATGTCATGACACGAAAATCATCAATAACTCATTAAATTTTAAACATTTTTGTATGTACATAGTACGCATATCTTTGGTTTTTATTTTAAAATTCATCACATTTGAAATTATTATTTTATTTGGTTGTTAGCGAGACGGGGGAAATTCAAGTAGAGATGCTAATACAGGAGATATTGCTTCACGTAAAGAACGGTCTTTTGGAGTAAGTACCTTGGTTATTTTGTTATATTTAAAAAATTAAAAACATTTTTGTCTACGCACGTTAATTAATCAAACAAATTCTATGTATGCATACTAACTATTAAAATGCAGCGTCAGAAAAATTTCATTGCATTAGAACATGTCAAATTAAAATGCAAATTCATAATCAACATGCGCGTATGTAATTATATAATTTAAAAATTCACTAATTTACTTTAAATGTACGGGCGAAACTACATATATCAGGAGGCCAAATTTTAACTATTTTTTTTTAAATTTTGTTTCTAATATTGCAACGTAAACTTTCGTTTTTCTCAAGTCGCCCATCTAGCCCAAAAGCTTAAAATTTTAATCCCTCTCAGCAGTTGAGTTTCACAAGTGTCTATTCATAATTTGAAGCTGGAAATCAGTTGATTATTCCGATATTTTCATGGTCATTCTCTGTGAATGACATTTTCGGAACTTCGTTAATGGGGATGAAATGTAGTTATGAACTTAACCCAAAGTTGAAAAATGATTTTTTATTTCAATATATTTTTTTTTGTAGTTTTATGAAAAAATTGCTTTAAACAATCATGTCAATCTAATTGCTATATTCTTAATATTGACCATTAATTTCATAAGGTAAACGTATGTAAACTTTGAAAATGACCGGTTAATTAGACTGGATGACAATAATTTTGTACCTAATTGGTATTGTAGTTACTTTAGGTCCTGGAATAAGTCATAGGGTACTTTTCGATTTCAACTTCGACTTTGATTTCGAGTTCGACTTCGTTTTAGATTTCTACTTAATTTTGATTTGGATTTGTTGACAGTGCCGCCAGTTGTAAAACCACTTGCAGCAGAATCAATTTTCAATTTTTCAAGAAATATTTCTGCACATAATAGTCAAAAGAAATATGTTTCGAAACAATAAAAGAAAAACTATTATGGGAGGAGGACTTCAATTTTCTAATCGTACTGAAGGTTGAAGTGTCTTGCCTCTGATCTTAATGTGCAACCTTGACGCTCCGAGACTATGAAATGGCACTTGTTTATGTGTTACTAAGTTGGACAGAAATATAATACAGGCCACAATCCTCATCAGAGTTGCGAAAGGGGGAAGACGTAATTAGAGTATGCATCCCGATAATACCAAACAACCTGCCATTTCAGTTCAAAAGGTTGCAGTAGCTCTTAAAGGCGGTTTATTCCATGAGCATAAACAAATCTAAGGGGAAAGAGGCAGGGTTGCATTTAAACACTGCATGCTTTTCCCACGGACAGCTCTATGCTGCCTGTTCTTGAGTGTCCAGTGCACAAAACTTATATGTTTTAGTGCCCACTGAAAGATCTAGAAATATCGTTTATAGGAATGTGTTACAATAATCACAGAATAAATTAAATTACCTGTATTTCTATTTTGTTGTGAACTTTTTAGTTATTTTCAGATTAATTGAACGTGAATGTTTAGTTTTAATACTTAGTGAATTTGAAATTGGCAACGTCATATTTTTATTAAAGTTTCGCTTTGTTATATAAATATTTGTGCCCGACGACGGATACGGGTCAGCTATTAACTAAATGATTGTATAACCGGTCATATCAAACAATTTTCAAAAGTTCCAACTGAGTTACTACATATTTCAAAACAATTTCCTCCGCCGCGTCTGCCTGTTTGTTGTCCGTAATTTTCTACGTAATTACTGAATGGATTCTCACGATTAGAAATTGATCTTCATCTTCGTGTTTTGTTTAAATGGATCAAGACGATGAGTATCGGTAAAGTCGAAAAAAACGCAATCGTCGATGAGGTAATCTTTACATGGACTCTGTAAACTAAATAATTTTTATACCGGTTAACGCTAAGGCGTGCAAGTTAAGGCCTACCCTAAATGGGACGTGACGTAACGTAAGAAACGTCAACGTAACGTGCGAACGTGTGTAAAGTAATGGGGGCACCCTAAATAGACGTAAGAAAACTTGCCGAAGGTTCGTCAAATCTGGAAATGTCACTTAGCCGTAACGTAAAGGTGCCGTAAGAATCGCACAAAACGTAAGCAGACGTAAGAGGCTTTCAGAGGATTCAAATAAATTGTGAAAATAAAGTGTGGAAAATGACTACAAGTTATATAAATCTTTTAAATCTTGAAATTTTTTAAATCTTCCAACAAACTCATCTTGCCTTCACAAACTTCACGTAACTTTACGTTTCTGTTTCGGGCGAAATGTCAGTTTCAATGTCCGTAAGCCCGCCTCGTTAAATCCTTACGTTACGTTACGTTTCTATTTAGGGTAGGGCTTTACTTATAATAAATTCTATAGAACTTTTTCCGTATAAACGAAAATGTCTTCTCACGTCACGTTTTTTGAAAAAATAGGTTTGAAAAGTACACACAACATAATTTGAAGATTTTTAAAAATTCGTAATAAAGTAACGCATTATAGGAGCTTGTAGTAAAGCTGAAATAAAAGCTTGAGCCTTTAGCTATTGTATTAAACTACTAAAGTTTTTAAGACTTGCCGCAATACTCTATGAATTTATGGAGGACCACCATGGTGACTCGCCGAAAAACACTAGGCATTTTTGTTTCCTGAGTTAATGTGCAACTAGATGATTGAATGTAACGAATTTTCATTGAGAAATTCGTATATTTGAAAATTATACATCCCCTTAATTTGGGCAATGGCCCCGGAATTATTGCAGCTGGCACACCAAATATCTTCGGTAAAGTCGGTTTGGAAAAAATATAATAAAATAAAAAGTGATAATTTATCATCAGCATGAATACTACTATTGTTGCACGTAGCAAAATAACACATGTTTAAAGACAAAGTATAATTTTTCATCAAATTTTTCTACCTTTGAGGTCGTAAAAATTGTTTTAATTTATGCAATATCGAAATACGGCTTCGTCCAACCTTAGGTATGCCAGCAAAGAAGATTTTGAGACCAATCTCATTTTAATAGCATAATTTGTTTTTGCGGTAGGGCCTTCGCCAACTCAAAAAAATAGTTCCACGAAAGACACGATTGAATTTCCGAGAAAAGCGTCTAACAGGTATATTTGTCTTCACTCCAAACGTTCTAACTCCGTCATTTTTCTGAATTTCATTATAAATTTAGACATACACTGAACAGCAGTATCTTCAGAAAATTAAAAAAATATATATGTACATATATCTTTTTCGAAAATGACCTGGTGGTGGTCCTCCTTACTTTTTCTCTGTTAGCTGATTACTTTAAACAATTGGTAGTGAATGAAAATCACCCTTTACCGCACGCTCATGAAAAACTACTTCCCCAATACGTTTAGTAAGAGCTATGACATTTTGGATTTCATTAATCTTATATAAGGATTTAAGCTTTCATTTGAGCCATGTTATGAGCACTTTTCGCGTTGCGTTATATTTTAATTAAATTTTCTAATATGTATGCTCAAAATACGATATGTTTTAGTTTTCATTCTATTTTTGTCAAAAACGTACCGTGATGGAAACAAACGAATTTCACGTTAGTGACTAGTTATCATTAAACAAATAAAAAAAAATCATCTAAAACAAGGTATCAAATAGAAGGTGATTTTTGTAAGCCAGTATAATAGATAAAACGGATGCGCAGGTGGATGAATTCTTGAAACCAGCCGTGGTTTCTCCATTGAGAAACAAAAAATTGTTCACAAGTAGATAGTTTTCATTAAGTCTCTTCTTTTGCTTCGCTACTATGTACATAGTGCACTTGATTTTATACCGTTTTCAAAAACGATTTTAAAATTAATACGAACGTTTCCGAACACATTCGTGCATATACAGGGCGTTCGAAATGTAACCAGCACTATATGTATTATTTTTATTGTAAGATATTTTTCTTAGTCGAACTTATCTTCGACTACATCCCAGAATCAAATGAACGCCAGAAAAGTGTAGAAGAATATCTGATACGATGAAAAACTCTAATCCATATGAAATTCTTATAAACTATATCGGAACAAATGTCTCTCTCGGAAATAACTACATAGTACATACTATTCCTTATGTAAATTCCAGGAAGACGAAGCATATAAAAAAATTAAAAAAAAAAAAATAGAACCGACTCCAAAAAATCCCAAGCTCTAAAAAGTATAAAATAATTATTTTAAAAGTCCTCTGATACTACTTTCAACGTTAAATACCAAGACTTTCCTAGACTTTTGAAGTCGGTGTGAAAACCTGACTGATATTAATCCAATTAATCCAGACAAACTGATTGCATTCATTATTTAGTATTGGATATCGATGGTTGAATAGAAACATGTCCTTTTTGTTTAATTTTGGATATCTCCGCGACCAATCGACGTAGCAAAGATTTGAAAAAAGAAAATTAAAGCTGAATTAACAGGCAATCTGGTCCATAAAGTGGTCAAATAAAAAAAAAAAATTTCCGAGTCCGTGAACCGAAACAAGAAAACCTAAAAATTTGGGCACTTTTTTTTTGTGCTATTCCTTTGGATTGTGTGAGAACCGTGGCCTTTAAAATGTTTGTTCTTAAAGTTGCAAGAACTAGAGTTTTTGAGCTTTAAGACGCTTCTTTTAGATCCTCGATACGATCATTTCTCGCTTAGATACAGCCCGTCAAAAATCACTAAAAAATTTAGATTTTTTTTTGTTCCCTTAATTTTTGGGATGAGTGTATGTACAGTGGAGTCGGAAAGTAAGTTAACAACGACAAATTTGAAAAAAAATTATGATTTGATTAAAAGAAGGTTGTTATTTCAAAATTAAATTATATGTATATATTAATCTCTTGCTATAGGTTTTATATAGGAGCTTCATTTATCCTATCCTTATGTGTACATACATATATAAAATCGTTTGTTTGTTTGTTTGTTGCTCAATCACGCCTAAAGGATCGGCCCGATCATTTCCATTTTTTAAATGCTTTTCTTTACTTCACACTTTTGGGTCAAAACTTTGGACGTTAATTTGACTGCCTTTCCTTCAATGAAAATGAATGAAATTTTGCAGACATACGTATTTCCCGAGATAATTCACGAATATGCAATAATAACAGACTAAAAAGTAAAAAATAAAAAAAAATTGAAAAAAAAAATTTTTAGGAAACGCTTTTCTTTACGTTATTGTGAATCAAATTAAACAAAAATCAACTAAAAAGTAAAAAAATAAAAAATAAAACAAACTTAAACAAACTTAAACAAAATTTTAAAAAAAACTCTTACAAACAAATTTTTAAAAAATCGAGAAAATCACACATTCGTTAAAGAAAAGCGTGGGGCGCTCATTTCGAATGTAATTATAATTCTTTATCCGTTTTTTTTTCTAGTTTTCGATACCTTCCACAGAGAACTACACAATTATGAGTTTATTTTGTAACGGGGTTTATTCCTGCATAGATGGGGAAGAAGGATTGTTTGTGTTCAGCTGTGTTAACATAATTTCCGACTCCACTGTAATTAATACAATACTGCGAATAATTTTAGGACCACTCCAATTCTTCGGGAGCCTTTATATTTCCGAATCATGCCATTTTCAATTTGGGCAGAGGCGGGAAAATCAATGGAAAAGGATATTTTGAGATTTAAATTTAGCCCTGAGTAGATTTTCATCCTCTGTTGAACTTTGAGAAAGTATGCTTCAGAAAATCTAGTGTTCTTAAAACATTGAAGTGGTCCTAAACATTTTCAGAGTACTTTATATAAAAAGCGGTCAATATCATGTCGGGCCATGGTTAGTGTAAGGTTCCGTAGTTGTCTATAAACGATAAAGTGCAGATAATACAATGCAAAATAAAATAATAATGTTATATATATACACACATGTACACATATGCACATACAGTCCCTGACCGATGAATTAGACGCACAAGTAAATTTTTCAAAAATTTCACTAAACATTCAAATTTTTAATAAAGTATGCCACATTTGTTAAGTTTTAATTTTTACTGTAATCCATATTTATTCTTTTAAAGAATACTACCAAAATTGATCGTTTATTTTTTTTGACTTTATAGCAGCTTTTAAATCTTCATTATTATTCCAAATATCCTCTATGTTTTCCTTCAGAACATTAACCCCCCTATTACGAATTTCGAGTCTAACGAAAAAGGTGGCGAATCGCACTATTTGGTATTACGAATAGCGAGACGCGATCATTTGATTCGCCTCAAAGTCGAATCAATATATTTGGTGACTATACAGGCGAACGTTTTGAATTTTTCAGGAGCCTATTACGATTGACGAATATTCGCTAAAGTCTCATTTTTGTGTCAACACCAGGCGAAAAAAAAGTCAGTGTCTTCAGTTCGCCTCCCGTAATACGACAATTTCATTAATTCACCAATAAGTTCAACAAAAGGCGAACGTTCGACTCGCAATTCGTAATAGACCCCTAATATTGGAATTTTGTCGGCTGTACACTTTTGATTTTAGGTAACCCCAGCAATTTTCTATAGGGTTTAAGTCCGGAGAATTGCCAGGTCAGGAAAGTACCTCCAGATTTTCTTCTTGGAAGAAGTTTGTTATTGATTTTTCTATATGGCAAGGTGCTCCATCCTGCATAACTATGTAGTAGGATCTTAGGTATAGTTGGGAATTTATAAACGGCTCCAGAACCTCTGACAACACGTTTTTATACTGCTGTTGCCTCATTGTTCCTTCAACAAAATAAATGGGTCCAGGGCCTTCATCACTAATGCAGCTCCAAATCATGATTGAAGCGGGATGTTTGACGCTTCTTATGATACAGTCCTCATTATAACGTTTCCTAGTTTTCCCCCTAACAAATTGTGTCATCTCTGTCACCGCTTCTAAGCGGCATTCGTCGCTGAAGATGACCTATGGACGCAAAAAGTTGTATCAGTTTCTTCTCATTTTGAAAATGTTGGTTAAAAAGATTATTTAAAAAAGGAAAATGCAACATACTCGTCGATATCTTAATTTCCGTGTCCTTAAGGATCTTTGGGTTTTTCTACAAAAAACTTCAAAATAATTCGACTGGATTTTTCTAATCGAATTATTTAAACACCTTAAATGAAAAACTTACTTGAAGTCGGAGGTTACTGAAATGAATTTACGAAAATTTTAAGATTTTTATATGGAATTTCAACTAAAAATGAGCTTTACAAGGTCTTTTCGATTTAATTTCACTCGGAATACAGAACATGGGCTTATACAGAAAATTTTAAAAAGGGTGTTTTTACCCGACTGCGCCACGCAAAGGAGGGTAATGTGTTTCGGAACCTATATAAGTTTGAACCATTGTGGCACACTAGAGACCAAACGCGTTGGCCGATTTTGATGATTCTTACGTCAATCGATTTGTCTTAATCTTGCGAGTGTCACTAAAGACATGACAGTAATCAAAAATTCAATATGGCGGCAATTAGACGCCATATTGTGAAAAAGAAAGTAGACGAACTATGTTAAGTGGGGTATCATAGAATGGGTATTTGAAAATCATTTTTAGGTTTCTTTCATCATTTTTCATTTCGAATGACTGTTTAGGATCTGTAACGATTTTAAGTTGGTTAGCAACTATTCTCACTTAAATTTTCAATACTTACATATAATAAAGCTGTGATAAAGTTCTTATATAATTGATGAAAAATAACTATTATAATATAATTCTCAAAATCGAATGACAAACCCAGAATTTTTTAGTTGTAAGGACAATTGAGTAATCAGCTCTTCGGGGGGACCAGATGGAACCTGGAGAATTGCTACAGGCTGTTTATGTAGAATTTGACGACAAAGCTATTAAAAACAATGTCCCTGGAGTAGGAGTCAGAATCGAACCATCAACGACAGAATTCGATGCACTTCGTGGACAGGCAACATAGAACGAAAAATGTTGCCATTGATATTGTGCTGGGGTGTTACTGTACTGTACAAGGAACTACTTTGGACCGAGCTGTGGTTGATTTAAATTCACGCATTTTTGCGAAAGGTCAAGCCTATGGGCCCCATTGCGAATATCATCAGTTCTGCGACTAAGATTAGAACGAATCGAAAAGAGCTTACGAAAGCCCTTTTTCGGTAAAAATTCCTTAATAAAATTTCAAAATTCTCATAAATTCATTTCAGTAACCTTTGACTTCAATTAATTTTTTGTTCAAAGTGGCTAAAAAAAGTCGACCGAGAGTCCAAATAATTCGACTGGATTTTTTTAATCGAATGATTTTGACACTTTGAAAAAAAAATTAATTGAAGTCAGAGGTTACTGAAATGAATTTATGAGAATTTTGAAACTTTATCAAGGAATTTTTACTGAAAAAGGGCTTTTTAAAGCTCTTTTCGATTCGTTCGATCGAATCTTAGTCGCAGAACTGACGATATTCGCAATGGGGCCCTATATAGCCTTGAGCCTGGTTAGGTCTCTAGATGGATTAATAATCAGTAGTTTAGACCACCGCAAGCTACTTAATAATCCCCACGATATTAACTCCGTCAATGAAATGACAAGATTGAGGAATTTATCGTCTTATAATCCTAGCTAAAAAGTGTAAAATAAAAAAGTAAATTTAAAAAATCAAAAAACCCGACTGTGTAAAAAATTAACTTTAAATAAAAACTGAAAAGAAAAAAATCAAGTCCAGCAGCCTAGAATTCTGTTAAGTAATATTGAATAACTACAACATTGAGTAGTTTCATTATCCATACACACATAAAACAAATAATAAATTCTAATGCGGAACATAGCGACTTTAACAGTCGGGAGCCATTATTGGGAAAATTTGATCCGGTCTAGAATATTTAATGGGTCCCGACTGTTAAAGTCGCTATGTTCCGCATTAGAATTTATTATTTGTTTTATGTGTGTATCGATCATGAAACTACTCAATGGTGTAGTTATTCGATATTACTTAACAGAATTCTAGGCTACTGGACTTGTTTTTTTTCTTTTCAGTTTTTATTTAAAGTTATTTTTTTACACAGTCGGGTTTTTTGATTTTTTAAATTAACTTTTTTGTAGCACAAAAAATGAAATGAAATATGTATAAATCAAGAAATTTACCATATTTCAATAGTCACTCCTATCCTATTGCTTCTGAGTAATTGTGCCCAATATAATCTTTTTTGGCGCATAACTTTTGTTACCTTTGACTTTTTTGCTGGCCGTCTACAAGAAATATTGTTTTCTTTGAATCGTTGTTCCAAAGTTCTAAGCGATATTCTGACATCATCGTTATTCAGATCCTTTAAAATTTCTCCAGCTGGTTTTTAACACACTTTTATTAGCTTCACCTGTAACTATGTAAACAAATCTTGGAAGTTAAATTTGACCCACTTTCCGGTTTCCGATTGAGCTGAAATTTTGCATACACGTTTAGTTTGGATGACAATGCATGATTAGCTAAGTGACGTCCTTCTTAGTCCAATATGGCGGACTATGGAGCCCTTTTTTGGTTATTTTTGGTTATGTGTAAACAAATTTTGGAAGTTAAATTTGACCCACTTCCCGGTTTCCGATTGATCTGAAATTTTGCATACACGTTTAGTTTGGATGACAATGCATGATTAGCTAAGTGACGTCATTCTAAGTCCAATATGGAGGACTGTGGAGCGCTTTTTAGTTATGTGTTAAGGAATCTTGGGAGTTAAATTTGACCCACTTCCCGGTTTACGATTGAGCTGAAATTTTGCATACACGTTTAGTTTGGATGACAATGCCATGATTAGCATGTTAAAGTCATTTTAAGACTGAAAAGTATAAAATAAAATATTATAATTTATTTGAGTGAAGACACTACATATTCCGGGCCACCATATAGGCTATTTTTTATTCGCGGGTTTCAAAATGGCGGATCCAATATGGCGACCAACAATTTTCGAACTTCAACGAATTTAAGTGAAAATTGGTACTATAGGTATCTTGAGGACACTAATTTCGAATCTACTAACAAAATTTGGAAATTCAAAATGGCGGACCCAATATGTTTGTTACTCAATCACGCCTTAAATTTTGGTCCGATTATTTTCATTTTTTAAGTACATACCGACTTAACATTTAGGCTACCTTTTATTCGCGGGTTTCAAAATGGCGGACCCAAGATGGCAGCCAAAAATTGTAAATACTAAGGGATTGCCATGATAAGTAGTATTTTGGGGTTTTTGGAGGTGCTAATTGCGAATCCAAGCTCGAAATTTGGAAATTCAAGACGGCGAATCCAATATGGCGTCCAAAAATTTTCGAACTTTGAAAATGTTGTCCTAGTTTCCCTGTAGCACCTGGAACGCACAAAGCACCACCAAACACTCAAACTCACACGGGCACTCGGAAATAGAACTCAGAAATTTGTATAATGTATATCTTAAGATTTTATTGCACAAATTCACAAATTTACAGGATTGAACAACATATAACTTTACAATAGATTAACAATAACAAAATACAAATTTACACAGAATTAGATTAATAATTTGACTCTACGTTAAAGGGATTTAAGTTGACAATGATTATAAAAGATTTAATTGAACATTGATTCTACGATAAAACATTCAATTGGACCCCGCGCGTTGAACATTGCTGAAAGACTGCTCCTAGGATCCCGTCCCAATCCCATTCATCCAGGTCGATGGTATTGCCCTCAGCTCCGGACGTCTCCAGTTTCGGGTACTCAGCACTCGCGGTGTCGATCAGCAAAATCCACGGATATGCAACGGTGCAATCGTTTGAACTTTGATTCGGCTGATCAATGCATTTTGCCGGGGTGAATAATTTCGGCGGCAAGTGTTTCGCGCGTGCGGTGAACATCTGGGCGAATTAGGCGGCGAAGGTTTCACGCGTGTCGTGAACATCTCGGCGGGCCTTGAAACCCCATGGTTTCAATGATGATCTAGTTTTATTTACATTTCTTATGGGGCATTTCCTCCCGGCATAAGATTACATTGAAAAAAAATGGAGTTACTTAAAGGGCGCTCCGACTCGCCCGATTTAAAGGGGGTAGGTATTAGGGGTAGGATAAAATGTTTAGGATGATAGATATAAGCTAAGCGGAAAGTGAAGTGCATTTAGTTCTTAATTATGGGTAAATTTTGGTCTGGCGTCTTAAAGAGTCTAGATTGATTGATGTTGCGTCAATCTCTTGTTTATTGGATGCGGCAGCCGCCTTGGAATAGTCCTCGGAGCTTAATTGATCTTGGCCAACTGCAACGGAAGTAAGTTGAACGTTCACTTCTGCGGGCGGAGATCGTGGTCGCCTGTGCAGTGCATAGGTGCTGAACGAGTTGCCAACTGCCGCTAATAACCACCAACTTGTTCCATAAATGCTTCGAATTATTCGTAAGTTGATTATGAAACTAACGATGAATTTTAATGCACGAAAGAAAGACCAAATGCCCAGAAATACCGATGTTAGATTCCCGTTAGAACGTGGCAAAAAAGGATCAAGTTCCCTGGGGATAATGTTGTACTCGCTTTAGATGCTCGGTGAGTAGCAAATGAAGTGCATTAATATTTTGTCGGTCAGTATTGTGTCCAATTATGGATTTAGTAAGGACATTTTCAATTGCTTTCCTTTCCGATGGATACATGATTTGCCTTCTCAATTCCTCCGTGGCTTCGTAGGTATAGATGCCTGATTTTATGAGGTCGCGGGTGTCCTCATATTTCCAAGGTATATCCTTCGTGGGATGTAAAAGTTCGGGATCCTCCAACTTATGACCTGCAGGGGTGAAGCCATACCATGCCCCATGAAGCAAATATGCTGAAGCCAACATATTAGAACATGGGACTTCCGTACCGTACTCCTGCAGTAGATGGTTCGCAAAGATGTACAATTTCTACCTGTTTTAAGTGCTTTCGTAACTGGGCTACTAATTTCACACCAATCGCACAACTCTAGCCGGGGAAGTGAAATTGTTTTACCGGGAGCGATTTTGGTTTTAGAAATGATTAATTGAGTCGAAATATTTCCGTCTGGGCTCAGGACGCGTGCATAGATCGTAGCAGCATATGCACGTTCCGAACTGTCACAAAATCCATGATACTCAATTTGCGCGGCTCTCATATAACCTAGCCATCCGGGAATTTTTATTCGTTCGAGGGCCTTCAGATCAGAGGTAAACGCAAGCCATTCTTGAGATAAATTTCCGGGAAGATCAGTATCTCAATCGACGCCTAAAAGCCACAGTTTCTGCATTAGAATTTTCCTGCAAATAATTTCCGGACTAAGCCACCCGGCGGGGTCGAATAATTTTGCGATTTTGGATAGTATGCTGCGTTTGGTTGGTGTTCCGCTCATATCTATATTTAACTTGTAACAAATTGTCCTCCTTTGGATTCCAGCTTATTCCTAACGCTTTGATGCTAGAGGTTCCATCAAACAGAAGAACAGTTTCTTTAACTACGTCTTCAGAAACTAGATCCTGTAAGACTTCATGATGATTTGCGGAAAATTTGCGCAAGTGGAAACCACCTTGTTTAAGTAGCGAAGTTAAATCCTTTCGTAGTTTTACAGTTTCTTGTATGCTGTCGCGCCCGGTCAAAACATCATCGACATAGAAATCAGTCGATAAGCATTTTGATGCTTCTGGAAAAGATTTTGCTTCATCGGTGGCTAATTGCTGGAGAGTTCTAATAGCTAAGTATGGAGCGCAGGAGATTCCAAAGGTAAGGGTTAAAAGTCGATAATCCTTTACAGGATGATTTAGGTCCAGAACTCGACTCGATTGCGAACTCGGGTCGAGTTGGTTTGTCGACTCGATTTCATTTTCGTATTAAGGTGGGTCCACACTGAGCAAACGAAAGCGAACGCATGCGTAAACATGTTTGCAATCCAAGTTTTCTAGTGTGTACGCTGAAGAAACATAAAAAAACATGCGCGTTCGCTATGTTTGCTATTGTTCGCTTTGATAACCACATGTGCTGCACAGGCGTTCGTAGATATGCAAGCAAACACAAGCGAACTTTTTTAAGTGTGGACGCCTTTTCAATCGGGTTTGCTTGCATTTGCATGTTTTCCATTCAAGTTGGAAAATCTGAGCGAATGTATAGAAAATATGACGAATATTTCGTGTTTTCTACCAATTTTGTATACAAACTTCGGTAAATTTTGAATTTGAACCCTCATTTAACTCGTACATGTCCAAGGATTCGATTGGTACAGCGTTACCTACATGATATCAAAACAGCCTTTTTTCTTTTATTTTGTTGATTTATTAATGAATTACAGTATGCATATAAGTAAAGCCTCAGTAATTGCAATTATAACTTCATTGTCCGATATATTGAGCAAAACTGACAAAAATGCATATGCTGGAGTTGCTATAATTTCACAATCGAAATGAAACACAAGCACAGGGTATAGAACACATTCGTTCTCATTTGCTTGACGTACACACTCGGCAAAATTGTTTAGGGTTTTTTAATTACCTTCGGTAAAAATTCGTGAGGCGTCCGCACTGCTTTTCGTAGAAATTTATGTTCGTTCTTGCTTGCAAGGACGTACACACTTGGCCCATTCGTTCGTTGCGATTTGGTTGCGGTGGAACGAATAGCTTTCACATTTGGCAGCAGCACGGAACAAGAGCACATGGTATAGAACACATTCGTTCGCGTTTGCAACGCGTACACATTAATCGAAAACTTGGACTCGAACACATGTGTTCGCTTTCGTTTGCTCAGTGTGGACCCACCTTTATGTAGCTCGATCGAGAGCAGCCAAAAGTGTGGCCCTATGAAACATTGAAAATTTGCTTAAAAAATGAAGTGCAGCGAACTTGAAAATTGAATTAAAAAATAATGCAACGTTTTCTAGATTTATGGTATGAAATACAAAAATTCCATAGCTCATACTAAACGGGGAATTAGTTTTTCATGAGCGTGCGCTAATTGTGATTTTCATTCACCACCAACTGTATGAAGCAATTGGTTAACAGAGAAAAGTTAAATTAAGAGAGTATTTTGAAAAGTCTTAACGACTTCAGTATTTTAAGCTAAAGGTTCAAACATTTATTTGAGCCAATCTACAGGAAAAATCCTATAGAAACCATATTTGTACATATCACTTGTTTAGGGGCAAAATTATTGTAAACTAGTGTAATTAAATTGTTCCACAACGCAAACGCTACACTTTTAAAGATTAAGGGCGTGTGCCAACTCAGCTATTCAAAAGTAAATTTCTATGGGAGATTGCTTTCAGTTTACTAATTGATTTTCGAAGGTTTGGGTCTTAGGAAAAAACAGCTCTGAAATTCGCTTTTCGTTGACAATTACTTACTTTTCATTTGAATTTCAAATATAGCATTCATGAAATTAAATGGAAGCGAACAATGAGAAATAAAAGGCTGCTGTGTTTTCAATTTTAAATATACCGAAAAATGTTCGAAAAGGAAAAGTATTCGAAAAGCTGAATTGGCACACGCCCTAAATACTTAAATCTTATTCGAAAAACACTCACAGCACCACCGCACAAAGCACACTCGACTGCCATTTAGTTGTCGACGAAATCGTCGATCGAGTGTCACTGAAATAAGCTCGATATCGAGTTACGGAATACCGATTTGCTCTTTTCGATGGGCAATTCGATCGAGTCGAGTTCTGGAATAGGCCCCCTGATCTCCACAATATTCTCTGATATTCAGTATCCTCAGGGTGTACCCAAATTCGACATTACATTTTCTCTATATCTGCTGAAAAAACAAATTTAGGAAACCGCCAATTTAATAATAGCATCGTAAGGTCTTGTTGAAGCGGCGGATAACAGCTGATTCAGAGATTTTCCTGACGACGTTTTGCAGGAGGCATCAAACACCACTCTTAACTTAGTTGTAGTGCTTGATTCCTTAATAACGCCGTGATGGGCCAGATAATTGGTTTTAAATGTTGCTATACATAGCTCCATTATTTGACCAAGATTGGTTTGTTTTTTCCAGAGGGGTGACTTCTTCCATCTGGTTTGAACACAGATATTCCCTGAGGGCTTCGTTAAAATCTTTAAATAAGCCTTTATTCGGAATCATTTTTTCGGTAGTTAAAAGACGTCTCATAGCGATATTGTGCGAAGAACTTAAACCTACTTCTAGGTTAGGCTTGAATGGTAACCGAACCATATACGATCCGTCGGGTCTCCGGCGATGTGTCGTCCGGTAGATTTCCTCGCATAACTTGTCTTCAGCGTTTTCAACGTGGATACTCGAAGGCTCTTCAAGTTCCCAAAATCTCTGAAGGTCGAAATTTAGTTCAATTGTATTAATCAATGAAACGACTTCAATAGCGGCCCACACACTAGGAAAGCGCGCGAGCCAGTCTTTAAAAGTTACGCGAGGGTTTTCCTGCCGGATTACGCGTCTGACTGCACAAAAGCTTTTCGCAAACACACTACCAGAGACAACAGAATCTATATAAGATGCGACAATGCAATGTGAAAGCTGTAGCCTGTTCTGGCAAATGAGCTTTACGTTTGCCTCTATTGCCTCAGAAGAACAAATTTAATGCCCCATTGTAACCCAAGCGCACACACAAAACAGGAATAGTTTCGATAGTATTAAGCGCCTTACGCTCTTGTTTATGCCACTCACAGTCTCACACGCAGCCGCATCCAAACGAAATGCCGTGCCTGATGTGATGCTCTGTGTGACTTGATGGCAGGGTGTGGGTGGGACATGGGGGACAGGCGCAGAGCAGTGAATGCACGGCGGCCCCTCGCCTCACGCTCGCACTTTCCTTAGAATGATACCGTGCCGATTTCTGGAAGGCGTTTGCGTTTGCTCGTTCTCTATGTTTTCTGAGTTGAAATTTTTAGGCATTTTCTCTGCGATTGATTTTGGCAACGATTTTGATTTGATTTTGAATTATTGGCTGATTTTGGGTGCTGAATATTATTTATTGAAACTCGATTTGATTTTGTTTTTTTGTTATATATTTTGTTTTGGCTCCGGTATTTGTTTTTTTGGTGTAGACTTGGCGTTTCACGGCTTACGATTTTTGATTCCTCACGATGTCTTCCCAGAAACAGAGATGTTGTATCATTGGTTGCAATAGTATATCAACTGATACTGGACGAAGACTCTTTTCTTTTCCACCCAAAAATACGCCACAATATGAGGAGTGGCTTAATAGGCCAGTCAATAAAACCTGTGAAGCTCGATAATTAGCGGTAGTTTGATTTTTTGATATGATGTTATGGAGGTTGAAAAGTAAACCTATAAAATTTTTCAAACCTCTGGGGTGACCGCAAAGGAATGAAAAGGGTTAAAAAGGTTTTTTGAGTATAACTTTGAATAAAAAAGTCGGAAGGGGTTGAAATTTTGAAGGATCATATAATAAATAATTATCCATCTTGTATTAAAGTTTCAACCTTTTTTGTTTAGTGCAAAATGAAAAGCAATATTCCCGCATCGCGCTAAGTAAAATTCCAGACGAAAAGGTCGTGTGGAGGCATTTAGGGCAGACGGTTGCGGGGACGGCGGGCGGTGAGCGAGAATTCGTTCGAGGCAGCCAGCGAGCGCTTGTGGGCGCGGGGGTTTTTGGTTGTGAGGCGTCGAGGGTGATGCTCGAATTGCGTGGAAGGGAATCGCCGAGAGGCACGCGCCGTCAGGGGTAAGATGGATTCGTTCGCTCGACACGCAGCTCAGCGGCGCGGCCGCACACAATTCCACCCTCCCGATCGATACGATCCATCTTACTCGCTCACCGCCCGCCGTCCCCGCAACCGTCTGCCCTAAATGCCTCCACACGACCTTTTCGTCTGGAATTTTACTTAGCGCGATGCGGGAATATTGCTTTTCATTTTGCACTAAACAAAAAAGGTTGAAACTTAAATACAAGATGGATAATTATTTATTATATGATCCTTCAAAATTTCAACCCCTTCCGACTTTTTTATTCAAAGTTATACACAAAAAACCTTTTTAACCCTTTTCATCCCTTTGCGGTCACCCCAGAGGTTTGGAAAATTTTATAGGTTTACTTTTCAACCTCCCCAACATCATATCAAAAAATCAAACTACCGCTAATTATCGAGCTTCACAGGCTTTATTGACTGGCCTATTAAGCCACTCCTCATATTGTGGCGTATTTTTGGGTGGAAAAGAAAAGTCTTCGTCCAGTATCAGTTGATATAGTATTGCAACCAATGATACAACATCTCCGTTTCTGGGAAGACATCGTGAGGAATCAAAAATCGTAAGCCGTGAAACGCCAAGTCTACACCAAAAAAACAAATGCCGGAGCCAAAACAAAATATATAACAAAAAAACAAAATCAAATCGAGTTTCAATAAATAATATTCAGCACCCAAAATCAGCCAATAATTCAAAATCAAATCAAAATCGTTGCCAAAATCAATCGCAGAGAAAATGCCTAAAAATTTCAACTCAGAAAACATAGAGAACGAGCAAACGCAAACGCCTTCCAGAAATCGGCACGGTATCATTCTAAGGAAAGTGCGAGCGCGAGGCGAGGGGCCGCCGTGCATTCACTGCTCTGCGCCTGTCCCCCATGTCCCACCCACACCCTGCCATCAAGTCACACAGAGCATCACATCAGGCACGGCATTTCGTTTGCATGCGGCTGCGTGTGAGACTGTGAGTGGCATAAACAAGAGCGTAAGGCGCTTAATACTATCGAAACTATTCCTGTTTTGTGTGTGCGCTTGGGTTACAATGGGGCATTAAATTTGTTCTTCTGAGGCAATAGAGGCAAACGTAAAGCTCATTTGCCAGAACAGAGCTACAGCTTTCACATTGCATTGTCGCATCTTATATAGATTCTGTTGTCTCTGACACTACACATTCTTTCTTGCGGGATTGCGCACGCGATTTCGAGCTTTCTAATGAGATGAAAACGTGCATGGGAATTGTTGTTGCTTTGACATTAGAAGTGTGGCCTGTGGAATTTGGAAATTATGAACGTTCAAAATGCCGTTCCGAATTCTTTTGCACTTGATATCTGTTTCTCAGGCGAAAGGGTTTGGTTTGCGGCAATTTTTTGTTTATAGTATAGCATGTCAAGAGAACTAAAAATAAAAGCAACTGTTTGTGCTATGATGGTTGTGGCACAAGCTAATTTAAAAAAGAAAATAACCAGAAAAATGTGGCGAAAAAAGTGGTTCGCCGATAGGCATGTATCTTAAATAGCAGCTAGCCCTTCACGTTATCGAATTCCAAATGAAAGGATTGCGCGAGGGTAAAATTTTCTAGTGTGTGCTTGAAGAGGAAAGGAAAACTGTCGGTGGCATGCACATGATTATGGGCGGTATTGCGTGGCGTGTCATCTCATCCACACACCTAGGCGCAATCATGTGAAAACTGGGAGTGCAAAGGATTGCGCGCACGCAATCATGTTAGTGTGTGGCTACCTAATCCTTGGACCTTTCGGTACGTGAGCGTGAATTTGCCCAGACAACACCCAACCGAAAATAGTATTTTGACCCAAGGGGGTACCAATGGGTCCAATTCTTACTCCGTCTTTCAAAATTAACGGGTAAATATCTGCTCCTATTAAAATATCTATTTTATTTGGTATATGATATGTATGTAGGATCGGCTAAAGGTAAATTTTCGATATGCTCCCATTTACCTTGTACCAATGCCTTAGATAGCAGTAAGTCCGTCAGCGTGTCAAGATCTACCGCGTCTGCTTTCACGCTACGCTCTTCATATCTTGATTTTAAGGTAATGTTTACCATTTTACGTGAGCTAGCTGCTTCATTGTTTGCGAGCCCCGTGACTTTAACGAATGTGTGACTCATTTTGAGTTTTAGACGTCGGCAGAGAGAATTAGTCACAAAGGTAACTTGAGATCCGGGGTCTATCAAAGCTCGTGCAATTTGAAGCCCATGCGGCGTTTCAACGTACAATAAAGCAGTGGCCAGCAGCACCTGGCTATTTTCCGACAAAAAAAGAGATGATACACTGGTAGCTGCTGTTTGTGCTTCGGTTTGTTGGGGCGGGTCATGACGGGCTACTTGACCTTGTTTTGTATTTCTGGACGTAGACTGCTCGCCTGATTTTTCAGAAGATACATGCAACAGCGTGTGGTGCTTTCCTCGGCATTGCGTGCATCGTGAAGTACTAAAACATTTTGTAAGTAATAAATGCGTATATAAGTTTTCAATTTGTTCCTTAATGTGCCTCTCGACATACACAAATTTGGTGTTGATATATGTGAAGAGGTCAAGGTTTGCTGTTGATTTCGTTTTGAAAACGTTATCGTCAGTGGTCCTTTTGATTATCACAAGTCTGGGATCTTCGACATTGATTTTATTGTCTCTAATGCGAAAACAACGTCACCCGTGTCAACCGTATACATAGTTTGCATTTGTTGTTTAACTATGTTTAAGGATTGAATTTTAGTAGCCTTACCTTCGTACAAAACGGTGTATGATAGTGATTCGCAAGAGGTGTCCGGAATCATGTCTCAAAAACTCATGCCGTATTCAGGATCTACACATCTGCCTTTGAGATATGGACATAATATACTACTTCGTAAGATAACTTGATTATCTTCCAACCGAACAGTACTCGTGTAGTCCGTGATTGTCAACTTCATGGCATGTATGACGATTACATTATCCCAAACATTGGTGCCATAAGAATATGATGTTCCTGCACAGTTTGCGTCTACAGATCCTGCTACTGTTTCCGTATATCGGGACGTAGTATTACGTGCAATATTCTCCAGCAATTTATTGTTTGGGAGTCGATAGATGCCGAGTTTCTGCATTTTCATGCATTCTTCTTGTGATACGTCGGCGATGAAAGTGCTAAAGCCTCCCGCAGCCAAAGAGAGATGACTGAAGATGCCGTGAATCGACGCAACGTCCTTTAACTTCAATACTTGGATGTCTTCGTACTCTTGAAGGATGTTTGGTGCTTCGAAGTTGCATTTTTCCACCCCCAGAACTGAAATCCTGGTTCGGTTGATTTTTTCGTGGCCGCAGTCGTATGCAATCAGCGCGAAACATCCAGAAAGGCTGGTTACAATCAAGAGGATTTTCCACATAGCTATTAGATTCCTGTGAAAGGGTTTTAATATGATAATAAATTGAATATGTATGTACGTGGAAGTAAATGTTGATAGCTGAATTAAATGACGATTAAAGCTAACAATACTGGGATGAATATTACTGGAATTGTACTTGCTGAAACGGTAAGACACTTATTTTAGTAATGGGTCTTACTAATTGCGTGTTCGATGTTTTAAGTGTGACCACTCGAGTTTGATCATGTCTACCTTTATGTAATTCGATGATTCTAGCTAACTTCCATGCTGACGGAGGAAGATTCTCGTCCTTCAAAATTACAAGATCTATATTTACAGCTGGCCTCTCACATTTCCATTTTTGTCTTTGCTGCAAACGAAAGAGGTATTCTGAGGACCATCTTTTCCAAAAATCATTTTTGATTTTTTGCAAGTGCTGCCAACGGGATAATAAAGATATTTTTCCGCAGTCCCAGTCAGACTCAGGTAATGCTACAGGGGCATTCCCAATGAGGAAATGCCCTGGGGAAAGTGGGGCCAGATCGTCTGGGTCTGCCGACATTGCACAGAGTGAGCGAGAATTTAGTACTGCTTCGATTTGTGTGAGCACAGTATTAAGTTCCTCAAATGTCAATAATGTTTGGCCAACTATTCTTCGAAGATGGTACTTGATTGACTTGACTCCTGCTTCCCATAATCCCCCAAAATGGGGCGCAGCCGGAGGAATAAAGTGCCAGGCCACATTTTGCACACTCAAATTTTCACAGGCTTCTCGAATACTTCTTCGGATCGCTTGGTCTATTTCCTTCTCAAGTATTCTAGCTGCACCGATGAATTTTGTTCCATTATCGCTATAGATTTCCTTACACACTTCTCGAGAAAAATCTGCGGAGGGCAGCAACGAAGGCTTCGGAAGTTAGGTCGCTCACCAGTTCAATATGAAAGGCTTTCGTTGCGAAGCACACAAAGATAGCTTTATACGCCTTGGATGTTTTTGCATTGCGTACCTTACTTAGTTTAACATTGATAGGACCCGCGAAATGGATACCTGTAGTATAAAAAGGTCGTTCCAAGTTTACCCGAGATGTGGATAGATTACCCATAATTTGACTTGAAGTCTCTCTCCTCCAGCGAAAACACGCGATACATTGATGAAGTATTTTATTCACTGCACTTTTGATGCCGGGTATCCAGTAATTTTGTCTTAATGTAGCTATTACAAGAGTTGGACCTCCATGTAAAGTTGTTTTATGGATGTGCGCGATGATTAAAGAGACCAACTTCGATGTGCGGGAGTATTATCGGATGTTTTTCTGCATAGGTCAAATTGGAGTTCTCGAGGCGGCCTCCGACGCGTAAAATATTGTTGTCGTCCAAAAAGGATTCAATGAACTTAGAGAACTTTTAGAAGATATGGGTAGCCGTTTCTGTAGAGCTTCGACTTCGTGGAAGTATGAATAACGCTGGCTTTCCCGAATAAGGATATACTTCGCCTCTTGTAATTCGTTTGCGCTGAGAAACAGGTGCGTCGAGCCCCACCCCGCCTTTTACGAATTCGATTCGAAACCACATGAGAATTATGTGCTAATTATGTGCTAATTATGTACCGAATTAAAAAACCCATAAAAAACAAAAAATGTAAAAAAATGCCAAGTCTCGCAACGCAGTTCTTCTGCCGTAAAAAGTTGTGAGATCTTATGTAAAACCAAGTCAGTTATATTAGTTAGTGTCTATGGAAGCACCTATTCAACAACTTTGTTATAAATTGTTATCTAATCAATTACCTATCAACATTTATAGTGACCGTATCAATATTAGACATCTTTATTTCTATAATAATTATAATTACTTGGCAATTGCACGGTAACATATTCTACTAATTAAAATACGGTAACATATTCTACTAATTAAAATACTGGCCGTGCAATTGCCAAGTAATTATAATTATTATAGAAATAAAGATGTCTAATATTGATACGGTCACTATAAATGTTGATAGGTAATTGATTAGATAACAATTTATAACAAAGTTGTTGAATAGGTGCTTCCATAGACACTAATTAATATAACTGACTTGGTTTTACATAAGATCTCACAACTTTTTACGGCAGAAGAACTGCGTTGCGAGACTTGGCATTTTTTTACATTTTTTGTTTTTTATGGGATCTCATTTCTTTTTGTTAGGTCATCCTCCTTTCTTTTTTCTCGGGTAATATATCTTGTCCGTCAGCTACTGATTTTCTTAAAGCCCACTCCCTGTCTCTATTGATTTTTCTCAGATGCATTGATGTATTTTTCATTTACTATAATGAAATTTCGGGATTTTTCTTTTTTTCGTTCCTCTATGGGCTTAACGCTAACTCAAATTCAAAATTTGTACAAACTAATTGACTTGGCGGGGGCACTATCGTGCCCCCAGAACGATAGCCTACTACATTCATCCTTTCAAAATTCAATCGCGGCCAGTGGCAAGCATGAGTACAAGCGCATGCGTTATTTTTTGAATGAACGTAATTTTTAATAAAATCATTATTTTTCATTAAATATAATGAAATTTCGGGATTTTTCAGTTTTTCCTTCCTTTGTAGGCTAAACAATAACTGTGTTCCAAATTTGGAGCTTGCGGGTCTGCTAGAAGTACCTCAGAATTTTGATGATCGGTCAGTCAGTGAGTGACAAAATTAAGAAACTTTGATTAGTTATAATTCTTAAACTACTGGTTCAAATTGAATGAAATTTGAAATATACCGTGTTTATACAATGCCTGCTTGGTTACTGAAAATTCAGGCTTCTAGTTTTATCCACAAAGGAGTTATAGGGGGGTCGAAAATGGCCCGAATGGCTTCGAGAAAAGGATGTTACGGCCGTGCCTTTTCTTTTGCTCTTTTGCTTGACTTGGCGGGGGCACTGCCGTGCCCCCAGATTTTGTGCTGCAAATTAAAGTGCTTTTTAAAAAAATTCAAAAGGCGGGGTGTAGCTTGACGCCGAGCCACACCCCGCCCGGTCCGGAGTTTGTAGTAATTTTTTTTTTTTATAGTCCAGATTTATGTGCTTTTTATGTGCTTAACAAATATCAGTTAAACATTTCTCGGAATTGATTTTTAACGAAGATGTAAAAAAAATTAATGAAAAGCTAGTAGGCGCATTGCTTCACTCGGCTTAGGGATCGATTGGAGCACGAAAATCTTTCTTTATCCCTATCGTTAGCACATAAAGAGCACATAATTACTCTGCTCTTTATTTTCGGGCACATAATTATTTTTTTATAAAAAAAGCTTTTTCGAATCACACTTCGCCCTAAAACATTAAAAATGCCCCAAAATCGGGTCTGAGTGGAGCACAAAAATCCTTCTTTTGCCCAATCGCTAGCACATAAATAGCACATAATTCCCCTGCTCTTTAATTCCGGGCACATAATTATTTGTTTATAAAAAAAGCGTTTTCGAGTCACACCCCGCCCTAAAAACATTAAAAATGCCCCAAAATCGAGTCTGAGTGGAGCACAAAAATCCTTCTTTTACCCAATCGCTAGCACATAAATAGCACATAATTCCCCTGCTCTTTAATTCCGGGCACATAATTATTTGTTTATAAAAAAAGCGATATCGAGTCACACCCCGCCCTAAAAACACTAAAAATGCCCCAAAATCGGTTCTGAGTTGAGCACAAAAATCCTTCTTTTGCCCAATCGCTAGCACATAAATAGCACATAATTCCCCTGCTCTTTAATTCCGGGCACATAATTATTTGTTTATAAAAAAAGCGATTTCGAGTCACATCCCGCCCTAAAAACATTAAAAATGCTACAAAATCGGGTCTGAGTGGAGCACAAAAATCCTTCTTTTGCCCAATCGCTAGCACATAAATAGCACATAATTCCCCTGCTCTTTAATTCCGGGCACATAATTATTTGTTTATAAAAAAAGCGATTTCGAGTCACACCCCGCCCTAAAAACATTAAAAATGCTACAAAATCGGGTCTGAGTGGAGCACAAAAATCCTTCTTTTGCCCAATCGCTAGCACATAAATAGCACATAATTTCCATAATTTTAATATAATTTTGCAAATAATTTAATGTGTTTTTATCACAAGGGCTTGCATCTCCACTCAAAATGGTCTCACTTTTTATCCACCTATAACATATCCATATGCAGGGTGTTTTGCTAAGGTCTGAACAGGGGTATGCCAATCGATTCTAAATGGTCTCCTGATCAACGTTTGTTCGGACACCCCCCTTAAAATCGGTCCTTCCCCCCTAAAATCACAATTGACTATTTGAAGGGGGTCAACCTAGAAAATGCTTTATAAGTTCAGAGGCATCCTAGGATACTCGTTGTTAACGCATTAGAAAGCTAAACCTTCAAGCTTTCCAACGATATCATCCACGACCCAATCCGCCAACAAATAAGCGGGAGAGACCACGTCAAACTTTAAAAATGGCAATTTCAAAGCCCAAAATTTGACCTTGACCCTTCATTCTGCCGATTTTTTGTATGGGAAGAACGAAACCTTTTTTGAGAAAAAGCTGCCCTGTCATGTGGCCTTTCTCAGGAAAACAACCGCACTCGGATCCGACAGGGCGTTCCGAAGTTATTCGTCTTCGATTGTTCAGCCCTACGGAGCAGATGCTCAATGTGACGTCACTTTCTAATGTGTGACTCAAAATCGCTTTTCTTTTATAAACAAATAATTATGTTCCCGAAAATAAAGAGCAGGGGAATTATGTGCTATTTATGTGCTAGCGATTGGGCAAAAGAAGGATTTTTGTGCTCCACTCAGACCCGATTTGGGAGCATTTTTAATGTTTTTAGGGCGGGGTGTGACTCGAAATCGCTTTTTTTTATAAACAAATAATTATGTGCCCGGAATTAAAGAGCAGGGGAATTATGTGCTATTTATGTGCTAGCGATTGGGCAAAAGAAGGATTTTTGTGCTCCACTCAGACCCGATTTGGGAGCATTTTTAATGTTTTTAGGGCGGGGTGTGACTCGAAATCGCTTTTTTTTATAAACAAATAATTATGTGCCCGGAATTAAAGAGCAGGGGAATTATGTGCTATTTATGTGCTAGCGATTGGGCAAAAGAAGGATTTTTGTGCTCAACTCAGAACCGATTTTGGGGCATTTTTAGTGTTTTTAGGGCGGGGTGTGACTCGATATCGCTTTTTTTATAAACAAATAATTATGTGCCCGGAATTAAAGAGCAGGGGAATTATGTGCTATTTATGTGCTAGCGATTGGGCAAAAGAAGGATTTTTGTGCTCCACTCAGACCCGATTTTGGGGCATTTTTATTAGCTTGCAATGTATGTATGTTTGTGCGGGTGGAATCTTGCTACTCAATTTTGAAGCAGATATCTTCAACCGATTGAGCTGAAATTTTGCATACAACTTTAGTTCTGGTGACAATGCAATATGCAATACTCAAAATTGCAATATCTTCAAAATGGCCGCCGCCACAAGATGGTGGGCCGTGGAATTTTGCAGTCAATATTTCACCCACTTCCAATGAAGCTATAGGGCTGAAATTTTGCATACACCTTTAGTTCTGGTGACAATGCAATATGCAATACTCAAAATTGCAATATCTTTAAAATGGCCGCCGCCACAAGATGATGGACCATGTATTTTTGGTCGACCCCCTTAATATGGGTATCAAATGAAAGAGCTTGAAGAGTAGGAAACGATAGTAACGCCATTTCTAAATCCAATATGGCGGACGTCACAAAATGGCGATTTATAATTTTCATAGTAACCCCTATGATATGGGTATCAAATGAAAGGGCTTGATAAGCGTTTTTTAGTCAAAAATAAAATAAAAGTAAAAAAACATTTTTAAAAACAATCTTTTTAAATGCTCTAAAAAGAAGAAAATAAAAATTAAATTAAATCAAACCCATCAATTTATTACATTACACAATTTATATGATATAAAAGCTTGTCGCGAAATTTACTTATGTAGATAAACAATAATACAATAATTGAAGGGTTGTAAGTCTAAAGGATCTACATCTACAGAAGTAAATTTCGCGACAAGCTTTTATATCATATAAATTGTGTAATGTAATAAATTGATGGGTTTGATTTAATTTAATTTTTATTTTCTTCTTTTTAGAGCATTTAAAAAGATTGTTTTTAAAAATGTTTTTTTATTAATGTTTTAGGGCGAAGTGTGATTCGAAAAAGCTTTTTTTATAAAAAAATAATTATGTGCCCGAAAATAAAGAGCAGAGTAATTATGTGCTCTTTATGTGCTAACGATAGGGATAAAGAAAGATTTTCGTGCTCCAATCGATCCCTAAGCCGAGTGAAGCAATGCGCCTACTAGCTTTTCATTAATTTTTTTATATCTTCGTTAAAAATCAATTCCGAGAAATGTTTAACAGATATTTGTTAAGCACATAAAAAGCACATAAATCTGGACTATAAAAAAAAAAGTTACTACAAACTCCGGACCGGGCGGGGTGTGGCTCGGCGTCAAGCTACACCCCGCCTTTTGAATTTTTTAAAAAAGCACTTTAATTAGCAGCACAAAATTTTTTAATTTGGTACATAATTAGCACATAATTAGCACATAATTCTCATGTGGTTTCGAATCGAATTCGTAAAAGGCGGGGTGGGACTCGACGCACCTCTGAGAAACGGTCTGCTAGTTGTACTATCGTTCCTGGCACCCTTGTTAAAGAATCGGCGACAGAATGAGACAACTCTGCAAACTCTAACAAACCAGAAAATCGCTCTATGAGCTCTTCTGTGCCTGGTTTCACGTGAAGAGATTTGACCCTTTTTATATCTTTGGACGAAATGTCATAGTCCAGATCTACAAGAAGTGTTGGCCATTCTTCAGGACTCTTTGTCAGCCATTGTGGACCTCTCCACCATAATTTATTATTAACAAGCTCAGATGCGCGAACTCCTCTCGACGCCAGATCAGCGGGATTTTGTTCTGACGGTACGTGTCGCCAACAGCACTCCACTGTGTTGTTATGGATTTCAGACACCCGATTGGCGACAAATGTTTTCCATTTATTTGGATGACCGCTAAGCCAAGCGAGGACCACTGTGGAGTCTCTCCAAAGATGTACAATTTTTACCTGTTTTAAGTGCTTTCGTAACTGGGCTACTAATTTCGACAGGAGATGTGCTCCGCACAACTCTAGCCGGGGAAGTGAAATTGTTTTAACGGGAGCGATTTTGGTTTTAGAAATGATTAATTGAGTCGAAACATTTCCGTCTGGGCTCAGGACGCGTGCATAGATCGTAGCAGCGTATGCACGTTCCGAACTGTCACAAAATCCATGATATTCAATTTGCGCGGCTCTCTTATAACCTAGCCATCTGGGAATTTTCATTGGTCCTTCGAGCGGGATCCAACATCCAGCATCATTCCTTTTTCTCCAAAACGTAAGTCCCAGTTTCCTAACTTAAGTGAACGTGAAGTGCAAATTACCAAAATGGAAAGTGTATCATCCATTATTCAAGCTCAAGAGGCTCTCATCGAGCAAATGAGTAAATTTATCTCGAATACTAAAAAGACCCCGCATGCCAGACGCACCCATGGGTTTTTCGTTGCGCGTATAAACGGCTGGCATGATCTTTGGCAAGGTTTTTTAGCCAACGAAGCTAAATTAAACCAAATTAAAACTGCGGAAGACTCTGGGCGAATTAGGCGGCGAAGGTTTCACGCGTGTCGTGAACAAACTTCAATGAATTATAATGAAATTTAGTACCTTGGGTATTTTGATACCACTAATTTCGAATCTACTAACAAAATTTGGAAATTCAAAATGGCGGACCCAATACGGTTGTTACTCAATCACGCCTTAAAGTTTGGTCCCATTATTTTCATTTTTTAAGTGAAGGAACTACACATCCCGACTTAATAATTAGGCTACTTTTTATTCGCAAGTTTCAAAATGGCGGGCCCAAGATGGCGGCCAAAAATTGTATATATTATGCTCGGAGAAACGAACGAATATGGAGTGGAAACGAGCCGAAAAAAGTGAAGCCATTCCAAAGATGTGTGAGTATAAACACTCACACATAGACATCACTCAGTACAGGCGTCAAATTTTTGCTGGCACTGCCGAGGGGCCAACTTTTGCAGGCGATTTAATTTGTTGTAGCCATCTGTTCTGCATGTGGACATCGCTCGGGGACCTAAAACCCAATAAAAAGAAAGTATTAAGTAAAGTAATATTTCTATCATTATATGTATTAATTTATGCTTTGATCCCCCAAAAAAAATGTTTATGGTGACGACTTTGTCATTCATTTGCACAAATCTGACAGTTCTTCTGGAGGGAAAACCACTTCAGTTAAGAATTAATTGTTCGATAAAATCCAAACATTTTCACAATTTTTTTCAAATGAAATCACTAAGTGTAATTTTCTTAAATACCTACTTGTGAAAAGAAATCCCAGAGATCCCGTAATTCTTCACATTTTCGCAGTCAGGCACAAAACACTTTCTCGGCATTTTTAAATTCTTTTATTCAACTTACACTACGTGTCGTACTACGTGTCGTACTACGTGTCGTCAAATCTTGCAATCAATATTTCACCCACTTCCAATGAAGCTATCGGCCTGAAATTTTGCATACACCTTTAGTTCTGGTGACAATGCAATATGCAATACTCAACATTGCAATATCTTTAAAATGGCCGCCACCACAAGATGGTGGGTCGTGGAAGATTGAGCTAAAATTTTGCACACACGTTTAGTTTGGATGACAATGCATGATTAGGTAAGTGGCGTCATTCTAAGTCCAATATGGTGGACTGTGGAGCGCTTTTTTGGTAATGTGTAAACAAATCTTGGAAGTTAAATTTGACCCACTTGCCGGCTTCCGATTGAGCTAAAATTTTGCACACACGTTTAGTTTGGATGACAATGCATGATAAGCTAAGTGGCGTAATTCTAAGTCCAATATGGCGGACTGTGGAGCGCTTTTTGGTTATGTGTAAAGGAATCTTGGAAGTTAAATTTGACCCACTTCCCGGTTTCCGATTGAGCTGAAATTTTGCACACACGTTTAGTTTGGATGACAATGCATGATAAGCTAAGTGGCGTAATTCTAAGTCCAATATGGCGGACTGTGGAGCCCTTTTTTGGTTATTTTTGGTTATGCGTAAACAAATCTTGGAAGTTAAATTTGACCCACTTGCCGGTTTCCGATTGAGCTGAAATTTTGCATACACGTTTAGTTTGGATGACAATGCATGATAAGCTAAGTGGCGTAATTCTAAGTCTAATATGCCGGACTGTGGAGCGCTTTTTGTTTATGTGTAAACAAATCTTGGAAGTTAAATTTGACCCACTTGCCGGTTTCCGATTGAGCTGAAATTTTGCATACACGTTTAGTTTGGATGACAATGCATGATAAGCTAAGTGGCGTAATTCTAAGTCCAATATGGCGGACTGTGGAACCCTTTTTTGGTTATTTTTGGTTATGCGTAAACAAATCTTGGAAGTTAAATTTGACCCACTTACCGGTTTCCAATTGAGCTGACATTTTGCATACACGTTTAGTTTGGATGACAATGCATGATAAGCTAAGTGACGTCATTCTAAGTCCAATATGGCGGACTGTGGAGCGCTTTTTAGTTATGTGTAAAGGAATCTTGGGAGTTAAATTTGACCCAATTCCCGGTTTCCGATTGAGCTGAAATTTTGCATACACGTTTAGTTTGGATGACAATGCATGATTAGCTAAGTGACGTCATTCTAAGTCCAATATGGCGGACTGTGGAGCGCTTTTTAGTTATGTGTAAAGGAATCTTGGGAGTTAAATTTGACCCACTTCCCGGTTTACGATTGAGCTGAAATTTTGCATACACGTTTAGTTTGGATGACAATGCCATGATTAGCATGTTAAAGTCATTTTAAGACTGAAAAGTATAAAATAAAATATTATAATTTAAAAAAACTAAAAAACACACTTTTATCGCGCACTAAAAGGTATAAAATAATTAAATTAAATAAACTTTAATTTGTTACGATATATGCATGTTACCCTTCCCAATATTTTAACTTTATTGTAGGGTTAACGCGAACATATATTTTTTTATTCAATATGTGACTAATGATAGATATGCTAGGTAGTTATTAGTAAACTTATCACTTCTTTTATGTCCAATGAGTAATTCAAAAAGTGTGGAGCGCTTTGTCTAAATTAATTAAAAGTACACATAACCAAAAAGCGCTCCACACTTTTTGAATTACTCATTGGACATAAAAGAAGTGATAAGTTTACTAATAACTACCTAGCATATCTATCATCCGTCACATATTGAATAAAAAAATATATGTTTGCGTTAACCCTACAATAAAGTTAAAATATTGGGAAGGGTAACATGCATATATCGTAACAAATTAAAGTTTATTTAATTTAATTATTTTATACCTTTTAGTGCGCGATAAAAGTGTGTTTTATAGTTTTTTTAAATTATAATATTTTTTTACTTTTTAGTTATTTAAATAAAAAAGGTTTTTTTGCTTTTAATTTATTTTACTTTTTATTACTTTTTAGTTATCGCTGGCTAGGTTTCTGAGTCTGTTCATCTCATTCAACGCATCATTGTTGCAAGGTTGTTTGCCGGTTAATTTCAAACAGTTTAGTTCTTCAATAAGGAGACCTTCTAATGATTTTACCCTACTTAAAGCCACGTATGCTTGACCAGCAGCAAAGAGCTTCGAGCCTAAGTAAACAACGGCGTGGTCGACAGTACTACCCTGCATTTTGTGTATTGTGCAAGCCCAGCATAATACAATTGGCAGCATTCTTCGTTCTGTGGTTCCGTGACTATATTTTGCTGGAAATTGCACAGACTTGGGCTGAATGAGGTGAACACCGTCTTTACCGAAGTCTATACGGACGGATGGTATATCAGTGTCATACATTTGTGCTCTTCGGAAGCAGGGCCATATAATTTCTGTAATATGTCCAATGGCACCATTCACCAGACCTTTTGACACATCTACATTGTAACGCAACATCACCTTGGCCCCAACAAATATTTCTAGCTCCTTAGGTAGCCCTCCTGTCTTGTTTATATCTGATGGTATAATATTATTTAGATCTAAGTTGTCAGTTTTTCGAGTACAATCTACTAGACTATCCTGTGCTATGATTTTGTTAATAGTTATACCACGAGCTCGGAAATGCTCGAGAACAGTTTTGTTGTGATTGTATACTTGTTGGTTAGTGGGATAAATTCGCAGGGCTTTTTCAATCGCAAATTCGCCAGTTGGTTCTTTGTTTAGCCGATTCATTAAAATAGCAAAATGCTCTGATTGAAGTTCACCAATTCGTAATGCATTCAGGAGGTCTTTGAAAGTTGTGCTATCTTGTTGTCTCATATTTTCAGTCAATTCAATTAAGGAGAAGCAACGCCATAGGTGCATTGCTGGGACAAATTTAGAGGGTTGATCGAAAACTTGATTTCCTCGAACAGGAGGTAACTGCATTAGGTCACCAAATACACAAATATTTATACCACCAAATAATAATTCGTTGTTTTTGAGTTGTTTTAGTCGGGAATCCACCATACACAGCATTTCATAAGGGACCATAGAGATTTCATCAATAAATAAAAATTCAATATGTTGCCACTGTTGCCGCATCAAGCGCAAGTAATTACCAGTAAGAATAGGCATTTGCGCTATTCTACCATCCTTCTGTACCGGCAATTTTAGTGTAGAATGTAATGTGGATCCGCTCACTAAACGTGCTGCCACCCCTGTAAGCGCACAAACTTTAACAACTTGCTTGCCGTAACACCGATTTACTTGGTTTTTCAATAAGTTAAAGAGAAAGGTCTTTCCAGTCCCAGCGTTACCTGTTATGAACAACCTCAGACGCTCATTGTTTTGGTTATTTAGCTGTTCTGAAATACTCTTTGTTATGAATAAAAATGCATCCTTTTGTCCAACATTCATTGCTCTCCTCGCATTGAGAAATTCGTCATCGGTCATGTGCTGTTCTGGCATCTCCAACTCTTCTTCAAAATTTTCATGTTGAGCTTCTTGATTCAAGACTTCAAAAGCATGAATTTGGTTAAAAGCATTTTCCAGCTGTCTGCCACGCTCCCTAAATGTCTCCAAACGTGCGTTAATTGCGCGAAGATCAGATTCTCTTGCCAGAAAAGCTTCTCTTGCTGTATCGTAGTCGACAATTAATTCACTCTCATTTCTGTACGGAACATACTGAAGAAGTAAGCTATAGTAATAGTTTTCTGGGTCATAGGCAGCCACAAAATATGGCACGCGTACGACGGCAGGAACATTTCTGATTACCATTTTACTATTATCTGTAAGTGTTATTAGTCGCTGTCTGGTTTGCCTTTTTGATGTTTCATACATATCAACACATTCTTCAGTTTCTTGGTTTGATTTTACAAAATGAGGTTCAAAGAGCATTGCAAATTCCAGAAGGCACATATTATCAAAATCGTAGTTGGGATGCTCTGTAGGCCGTTTTTCGTAACGTTCGATTATGTTACTGTAGTATCCGGTAGCTGTCCCATTCGAATCAAATTTAAGAACCCTGTACCTCTGTTCCGGTTTTCTTGTATTTAAAAACGTACATTTTCTCGAACTATCCCTGAAATTTAAATGACAGAGCCTATAAGCACATTCGCACGCAGACACTTGCCTTTCCTTCAATATCCACATACATACTTTAAACAATTTACGTGATGTATCTGTTTCTTCACGTTGAATCTCGCGTATTGCTTGAGCTACACTACTATTAAGCCGTGTCGGCTCAGATTTAGACACGTATTTGGCTATGTAAAATGCTATAGCTTCATTTGTTCCGCATGGCTGAATATCCATATTGGCATTCCAGACTTTTAAAAGAGTTGGGTTATAATTATTAACCCAGCCAGCATCTGGTCCTCGCTTCAGAATACAGATTCTGCCTCCATTACGAATAAATTCTTCTGATGAATGGGACACTAGACGAGTTTCAGCGCATTCTTTTCTCGGAAAACCAAACCTACATGTGGGTGATTCTGGATTGTTTTTATAGCATGTATGTGTATGTTTGTGCAATTGGTTTTTCTTTACCAGATCGTGCATTTCAGATGTCTCAGGCGGTAGATCACAACTACACACTTGATTAAGCTGACGCATCCCTTCATCCGTATCGAAAGATGCGTGACCTTCCACCCAAACTACCATGTGAACATGGGGACTGCCACGGTGCTGGAATTCTATTCTCCACCAGTAGTCTTATTTAAAACTTGATTGTTGTTTAACATAAATTTCATAAGGGCATTGAAACGATACATGAAATGTCTACTTACTATGACAGGATACTGTTCTATTAACCGCTGCGTAGCTATCATGTCCAAATCTTGCGGATTATCCATTGGTCGTCCATCAGCAATAAGAAGAGCTTTACGCATATCCAACCAGTTTATGTCATTACAACTGAAGGTTGAAAAGTAAGTTGGTGGTCCTAGACATCGAATTTGCGCCAATAGTTCGTTTAATGCAGTACGCCAATATGCCGCTGAGCCTCTAAGGTTTTTAAGATAAAGATGAACATCTTCGACCTTGCCATTTTGGCCTTCAACTTTTTTACAGCAAGCAGATATTGTTGATTTTACCCTGTGGTACTCAAACATTGATAGAGCGTAAAACAGGTAGTCATTTCGTTGAAACCTAGTATCGCTTCCTAGAATTCGATATTGGAAATAATCAAGAGGTGAAATCTGGGGGCACGGCAGTGCCCCCGCCAAGTCGAGCAAGCACCGCCGTACCATCCTTTTCTCGAAGCATTTCAGGCCATTTTCGACCCCCCTATAACTTCTTTGTGGATAAAACTAGAAGCCTAAATTTTCAGTAACCAAGCAGGCATTGTATAAACACGGTATATTTCAAATTTCATTCAATTTGAACCAGTAGTTTAAGAATTATAACTAATCAAAATTTCTTAATTTTGTCACTCACTGACTGACCGATCATCAAAACTCTAAGGTACTTCTAGCAGACCCACAAACTCCAAATTTTGAACACAGTTATTGTTTAGCCTACAAAGGAAGGAAAAACTGAAAAATCCCGAAATTTCATTATATTTAATGAAAAATAATGATTTTATTAAAAATTAGGTTCATTCAAAAAATAACGCATGCGCTTGTACTCATGCTTGCCACTGGCCGCGATTGAATTTTGAAAGGATGAATGTAGTAGACTATTGTTCTGTGGGCACGGTAGTGCCCCCGCCAAGCCGATTAGTTTGTTCAAATTTTGAATTTTAGTTAGTGTTAAGCTCATAGAGGAAGAAAAAAAACAAAAATCCCGAAATTGCATTATAGTAAATGAAAAATACATCAAAGCATCTGAGAAAAATCAATAGAGACAGGGAGTGGGCTTTAAGAAAATCAGTAGCTGACGGACAAGATATATTACCCGAAAAAAAAGAAAGGAGGATGACCTAACAAAAAGATATGATATCCCATAAAAAACATAAAATGTAAAAAAATGCCAAGTCTCGCAACGCAGTTCTCCTGCCGTAAAAAGTTGTGAGATCTTATGTAAAACCAAGTCAGTTATATTAGTTAGTGTCTATGGAAGCACCTATTCAACAACTTTGTTATAAATTGTTATCTAATCGATTACCTATCAACATTTATAGTGACCGTATCAATATTAGACATCTTTATTTCTATAATAATTATAATTACTTGGCAATTGCACGGCCAGTATTTTAATTAGTAGAATATGTTACCGTGTAAATTTCAATTTAATTAAATACTTATAGGTACTTACGCAAACCTCGCGACAAGCTTTTATGATCATATAAATTGTGTATAATGAGGTTATAAGTTGATAGTTAAAATTTTAAAGGAAAATTTTATTTTCTTCTTTTTAGAGCATTTAAAAAGATTGTTTTTAAAAATGTTTTTTTTCTTTAATTTTTTGATTATTATTTTGAACATTTTCGTCATTAATAGCTTGGGTTACACGAATAAGATCTTCCTGCAATATATGTGCATCGTTATTTATAATTACGTCATGATATAGGGGATTGTTATTGATGAGCCACCTCAATGCTTCGTATACCCGTGGACGTGAAATGTTATACTCCCGCGATATATTTAAGTTTTCTAAATGTTCTGTAATGACAACCATACCTATACTGTCAGTTGATCTAGGTAAAATGTTAGGCAGACTTTCAGTAAATTCAAATATGTCTTGTGCAAAAAGTACAGCTTGCCCTCTAAACCCATATTGTCGAAATAGACCATCATATTTAACAATTTTTACAAAAGGTATAATTCGTGATAATAAGCGTTGTTCAGGTTGGGTCAATTCTTTTATTATATCAGCTACTTGACCAGGATCTAAATTATTCCAGTATGCTTTGGCTGGCTCTGAAGTTTTTTTGCTAGTAAGGTGTTTCTTACAACGGTGACATAGCAATATAGTTCCTTTACTTGCTAATTCTACCGGTAGATACAAAGCTGTACTTAAATTAATTTTGTGATTAGTGACTTGGTTTGGATAACACCTTTTAGTACAAACCTCGCAAATTTTGTCTAAAAACGTATTTATAGTTTTAGTAAAAGTTTGTATTAGCGATTTTTCTGTTGTTCGTACTTGTGAGTTATGCTCTCGTAAAGCGCTCAAACGTACCTCTCGCTGATCTGTAGATTCGTCTGCTCTAACTTGAGATATATGTATTCGTGAATTGCTCAAACGAACCTCTCTTTGTTCAACAGATTCGGTTTCTCGTATTTCAGATATGTGTTGACGAATTTTTTCAATTCGTGAATCGTGTTCCTCCTGTGATTCCGCTGCTCTTAACCGTTGCATGCGTTGCTTACCTTTATCAAGTTTTAACTGTCGTTGAGTAGGTGTTTCGCTATTGTCCTGATCACGCCTTTTGTTGAGTCGTTGGCGTTTTGCGTCATAGTCTTCGTTGGCAAGTTTTTTTTCCAGTTTTAGTTTCTTTTTCTCCAGCCTTCTCTTCCTTTGTGTTGATGTTTCTGTTTGTGAATCGTGTTCCTCCTGTGATTCCGCTGCTCTTAACCGTTGCATGCGTTGCTTAGCTTTATCAAGTTTTAACTGTCGTTGAGTAGGTGTTTCGTTATTGTCCTGATCACGCCTTTTGTTGAGTCGTTGGCGTTTTGCGTCATAGTCTTCGTTGGCAAGTTTTTCTTGCCGTTTTAGTTTCTTTTTCTCCAGCCTTCTCTTCTTTTGTGTTGATGTTTCTGTTTTTCCCATTTTGTTCCCACGAGTACCGAAGTGTAAGAAGTAAACCGGGGCAACAATAAAACAACAATAAAACAAAAAAAGCTCGTTCTTCACTCAAATTTTTTCAGAGACTGCCGTGCTCGCACTTTTCGGTTCAGTCGAAACAAAAATTAAAACAAAAGCTATACAGTGTAATATAACAAATATCGAACTAGTATACAACAGCCTCACCTTGACTTGGATGTTTGGAAGAATGCGCCACTTATTTCAGCTTGGAGCTTACTTGTGCCTGACGATTCAATTTAATTTTTTTTTTGTGTTTATTTTCTTCTTTTTAGAGCATTTAAAAAGATTGTTTTAAAAAATGTTTTTTTACTATTAATTTATTTTTTGACTAAAAAACGCTTATCAAGCCCTTTCATTTGATACCCATATCATAGGGGTTACTATGAAAATTATAAATCGCCATTTTGTGACGTCCGCCATATTGGATTTAGAAATGGCGTTACTATCGTTTCCTACTCTTCAAGCTCTTTCATTTGATACCCATATTAAGGGGGTCGACCAAAAATACATGGTCCACCATCTTGTGGCGGCGGCCATTTTAAAGATATTGCAATTTTGAGTATTGCATATTGCATTGTCACCAGAACTAAAGGTGTATGCAAAATTTCAGCCCTATAGCTTCATTGGAAGTGGGTGAAATATTGACTGCAAAATTCCACGGCCCACCATCTTGTGGCGGCGGCCATTTTAAAGATATTGCAATTTTGAGTATTGCATATTGCATTGTCACCACAACTAAAGTTGTATGCAAAATTTCAGCTCAATCGGTTGAAGATATCTGCTTCAAAATTGAGTAGCAAGATTCCACCCGCACAAACATACATACATTGCAAGCTAATAAAAAGCTTTTAAAATACGTAAAAATTATACAATAATATATTAGAGCTCATTATCGGAATCACTTTTCTCTTGATCCACTTCTTCTTCGTCTTCATTAACTGGGGGACAGTTTTGGCAGTTATCGCCGGAGCAGGTCGCGCATGTAGCATTACAAAACAAACCAAGCCTCCGACATCCACATGAGGATCCGCAACCTTTTTTGCAATCCGATGTGCCCCGAGACGAGACGAAACACCTACAACCAGGGACGAAACGGTTATAAGTAAAATAAAAAAAAATTACAATTTAACTGTTATAATGACGATTTCTTTTGTTACGATATTCTAATAAAAGTTAACAATTGACATTTATTTTTTTCGATCAGGAATTACAATTATCGGATAACTTTTAATATTCAGATCAGGAATAAAAGTTATCAGATGATTTTTATTGTTTAGATCGACAATAAAAGTTATCAGATGATTTTTATTTTTTCAATCAAGAATAAAAGTTATCAAGTGATTTTAATTGTTTTAGATCAGAAATAACAGTTATCAAGTGATTTTAATTTTTTTTGATCACGAATAAAAATTATGATGTGATTTTTATTTTTTAAGGTTAAGAATAAAAGGTATCGAATGATTTTTATTTATTCAGACTAAGAATAAAAGTTATGAGATGATTTTTATTTTTTTCGATCAGGAATAAAAGTTATTGGATGATTTTTATGTTTTAGGTCAGGAATATAAGTTATCATCCTATATAGTATTATCTATTTGAGTTATTTTCCCGTTATTAGAGAACATTTTCTTGGTAACCTTTAACTAGACCTATCAACGGCTCTGAATCTGAATAGAGGACTAGGTAAATAACAATGTTTGAAAATCATTTGAATTAATGTATATAGCATGATAACTTATATTCCTGACCTAAAACATAAAAATCATCCAATAACTTTTATTCCTGATCGAAAAAAATAAAAATCATCTCATAACTTTTATTCCTAATCTGAATAAATATAAATCATTCGATACCTTTTATTCTTGATCTTAAAAAATAAAAATCACATCATAACTTTTATTCGTGATCAAAAAAATTAAAATCACTTGATAACTGTTATTTCTGATCTAAAAAAATTAAAATCGCTTGATAACTTTTATTCTTGATTGAAAAAATAAAAATCATCTCATAACTTTTATTGTCGATCTAAAACAATAAAAATCATCTGATAACTTTTATTCCTGATCTGGCTATTAAAAGTTAGCCGATAATTGTTATAAAGCTGTGATTATAAAAAAAAAGTAAAAATAACGATTAACTTTTAATTTTTTACAGTTAAAATTATAAATCTCAAAATTTGCATGTTAATGGAAAGTACATTTCCAACGGATCATATATTGCTACGTGTTTTATAAATCGGACCACTCCTTCTAAATGATTTTTTTATATAAAATTTGAATAATAACTGTTATAATCGGTCCCTGCCTACAACACAAATATATGTACTTTAGAAATCTGACAGCTCCAAAATACTAATATTTCTCACGCTCCCAAATTATCTCCCAAAAATTTCATGGGTTTTTCTTCAATAAATCGGTTAATTTTCGAGATTTGATATATGTTTTATATGCCATTTTAAAGGTAATTTCAAGGGCCTATAAGGCTAGGCTAATTGAAAAGTGCACGTACCTTTTAATTTGAAAAGGTTAAGGGTTGAAGGGATCGGGACAGGGGGTGTTCACACCATGACATGAACTTTAATCGGTAATATCTCCGTCAATTTTCATCCTACAGAAGTTTCAAAGAAATGAAAATGTTCCTTGAAAAAAGAGCTACATTTTTGTATTATATCATTTTTTACGTATATATCATAGTTTTTAAGTTATTTTGAAAAAACGGAAATTTTTTTAGAAATTTTCAAAATATGCGTTACAAATTATGTTACTTTTTTCAAAAACTATGCAATTTAAACCGGTCAAACTTCTGGATCTAATAAATAATACTACAACAAAATGTCATGTGAAAGGAAAACGATAAATTTTGATTCTGGTGGATATTAGGCTAATTATAGTGCTCTCTTTTTCATAAAAAATTCGAGAACTCTATCTTTTATGCCCTGTAACTCACTCAATTTACATGCAAATGACTTTTGTCAGTGCTCATTTTGAAGGTCTTTTTAAGGACTAAAGTATCATTACCCCCGAAAAATCAGCCCTTTTCTCGTAATTTAACGTTGAATACATTGATCCAAATATTCGCAAAAAAAAGGTCTCCTTTCACCGATCATATCTCGCTTTGTAATGAACCTAGAATAATTTTAAAAAAAATGAATCTCTTTGTTTTTTTATAAGATTCATTTTTGTTCTTTATAATTTTTTTGATTAGAGGCGTCATTTTTGAGTTATTCGTGAAAAATCGTAAAAAAATGTGGATTTTTTCGATGAAAATTCAAGGTTTTCAACCACGAATAACTCAAAAAGTATTGATTTTCAGAAAAAAATTTGTAGAACAAAAGTTGCTTAGAATTTGACCCTCTATCGATTCCCGGGGTTATTTTGAGTAAAGGAATTTCAGCCCCCGAGAAGGGGTGGGAACCCCCCCTGGGGCAAAAGCACGCGCATCGGCATTATATAACTTTTGTTATTTAAGCACTTTCCCATCATCTAACCAAATTTAAAGTGAATCGGTTCAGTCCGAAAGAATTCGGAGGTGAATATCTCGAGTGACTGGACTATTAGCAACCCTCGACAATTTGTTGGCTTGGGGCTCGATCTCTTTACCCCTTTCTTATTGTACTGCATGGAATATACGATGTTCTCTTAATTGCATACTACAAATTAGCTAAATGTCAAGAGTTGCTTGGCTCCTGTAGCGGAGAAGAGATATTTATGATTTGCAAAATGACTCGATTACCCAATATAGCGAGGGGCGACCATAAGTCATAACATTTTTTACGAAAGTGAGCATTTCAAGGATCTTTAATTAATTAGTACTTATAATATACCGGGTGAAACCGGGTAACCCAGCTAGTACATAATACATTCATAAATAGTCCTTTTTTTGAGGAGAAAAGCAATAAAGCTGTCGCCAGCACACATTAAATGACAATAATTTTGCATAAATGCCATCGGTCATAATTTAGTGGCGGGATGCTGTATATTTACATATTTGTGCATAGGCACAAGAAGAATCCTCATTATGATTTTAAATTTCTTTTTCAACCGTACTCCACTAGATGGAGTAAGTAAATTTATTTTTCATTCCCAATTCTCATGTAGGGGAGCTACCCTTAAATTTCTGCATCCCAAAATTTTAATACTTACAGATGTTTGTAGCGGGTCTAATTTATCTGTCCGTGTACCAAATTTCACCACATAGTCGAAATAGTCTCTGAGGAAAAAAGGATTCCTTGTTTTATTACGGAACCCTAAGCAAAGCGAATATACATACATACCGAGTGTTCATTGTTATTTAAAACAGGCCACGTCCTACGAAACGTGCACAGTTTTTTTTCCTTCCCTTGTCTTTGCATTTCGTTATAGTCCCTTAAAATGTAACAGTAACTGACTGCATATACGATATATAAATAGCTTATCCAAATTAAACTCTACACTCATCCCATAAATTAAGGGAACAAAAAATAAATCTAAATTTTTTAGTGATTTTTGACGGGCTGTATCTAAGCGATATGATCGTATCGAGGATCTAAAAGAAGCGTCTTAAAGCTCCAAAACTCTAGTTCTTGGAACTTTAAGAACAAACATTTTAAAGGCCAACGGATTCTTTTAGGAAATTTATTCCAGTTTCCGAAACTGCCCTTAAATTTTCTGTACGATCACTGATTGCTGAGATATCGCTGGTTGAATAGAAACATGTCCTTTTTGTTTAATTTCGGATATCTCCGCGACCAATCGACGTAGCAAAGATTTGAAAAAAGAAAATTAAAGTTGAATTAACAGGCAATCTGGTCCATAAGGTGGTCAAATCAAAAAAAAAATTTCCGAGTCCGTGGACCGAAACAAAAAAGACTAAAAATTTGGGCACTTTTTTTTGCGCTATTCCTTTGGATTGTGTGAGAACCGTGGCCTTTAAAAAGTTCCAAGAACTAGAGTTTTGGAGATTTAAGACGCTTGTTTTAGATCCTCGATACGATCATTTCTCGCTTAGATACAGCGTAAAAAATCACTAAAAAATTTAGATTTTTTTTTGGTTCCCTTAATTTTATGGGATGAGTGTATTTAATATGAATGAGAGTTATTTAATTTATTACTTTTCAAATTAACAACTATTATCCTCCATTTTTATTTATTACCCCAACAATCCTGTTTGGTAATGAATTATACGTTTTTAAAAATTTATGTCTCAATCCGTTGGCAAATGTGTCAGGAATAAACGTTATTTCTTAAAAAATTTAAGATTTAACGTTCATACCAGCCAACGGATCGAGACATGTGAGGTACTATTAAAAAGCCAATAATGCATACTTACGTTTCGAACAGAAGTTATTACGTTTTATATGAGTCCACTTTCCTGCACGAGCCAGACGTTAAAACAGGGGTGAAGGAGTGATTTTATGAAAAAATTGCTCATCGTGAACGTTGATCACAACACTGTAAGGAATCGATTGGAACATGTTGGAACACTTATTTACGAATCAACCTGCTGGTCCCAAACAAAAAATAATTTAAAAAAAAATTGTTAAAGAAAAAATGGAACCGACTCCAAAAAATCCCTAGCCCTATAAAGTATAAAATAACTATATTAGAAGTCCTCTGCTACTACTTTAGACATTAAATACCAAGATTTTCCTAGACTTTTTAAGTGGGTGTGAAAACCTGACTGATATTAATCAAATTTGTCTAGACAACCGGATTGCCTTAATTATTTAGTATTGGATTAAAAATTGATTTAAAATGATTAAAATTACATTAAAAATCGAGACCGTCTCAAATCTTCCCAATAATGGGTCCCGACTATTAAAGTTGCTATGCTCCGCATTAGAATTTATTATAGTCCGGGAGCCGGCAATCTTAAAAGTACCGTCATCGGGATTTGAAAATTTTTAATGAAAAACAATAGTTTACCCTTAGACGTATAAGATGAGCTTGGTCGGCGTGGATTTAATTGGCCGGAAATATGTTTAAATAAGTTATGTGTTCTGAAATGACGGTGAATTTTGCCGTCATCCCGGATTTTGATCAATCTTACCTAATTTGATTCGAAATTTCATACATTACTAGCTGACCCGACAGACGTTGTCCTGACAATAACAAACACAACAAAAAAAGAATTAGCGAAATCGGTCCAGCCGTTCACGCGTGGCAAAGTCGGCATATACACCACGGAAACACCCTCAACTCCTCCTTCATCTACTCCCAAGGACACCCCTCAACTCCTCCTTCATCTTCTCCCACGGACACCCCCTCAACTCCTCCTTCATCTTCTCCCACGGACACCCCCTCAACTCCTCCTTCATCTTCTCCCACGGATACCCCCACAACTCCTCCTTCATCTACACCCACGGACACCCCCACAACTCCTTCTTCATCTACTCCCACGGACACCCCCACAACTCCTCCTTCATCTACTCCCACGGACACCCCCTCAACTTCTCCTTCATCTACTCCCACGGACACACCCACAATTCCTCCTTCATCTACTCCCACGGACACCCCCACAACTCCTCCTCCATCTACTCCCACGGACACCCCCAAACTCCTCCTTCATCTTCTCCTACGGACACCCCCTCAACTCCTCCTTCATCTACTCCCACGGACACCTCCTCAACTCCTCCTTCATCTACTCCCACAGACACCCCCTCAACTCCTCCTTCATCTACTCCCACGGACAGCCCCTCAACTCCTCCTTCATCTTCTCCCACAGACACCCCCTCAACTTCTCCTTCATCTTCTCTCACGGACACCCCCACAACTCCTCCTTCATCTACTCCCACGGACACCCCCACAACTTCTCCTTCATCTTCTCCCACGGACACTCCCTAAACTCCTCCTTCATCTACTCCCACGGACACCCCCACAATTCCTCCTTCATCTACTCCCACGGACACCCCCACAACTCCTTCTTCATCTACTTCCACGGACACCCCCACAACTCCTCCTTCGTCTTCTCCTACGGACACCCCCTAAACTCCTCCTTCATCTACTCCCACGGACACCCGCACAACTTCTCCTTCATCTTCTCCCACGGACACCCCCTCAACTCCTCCTTCATCTTCTCCCACGAACACCTCCTCAACTCCTCCTTCATCTACTCCCACGTACACCCCCACGGTGTAAAAAATGAAAAAAAGTGATTCTGCCCGAGCAGGATTTGAACCCCGAACCGTTGGATTAAAAGTCCAACACTCTACCGAATCGACTGAGCTCGTTAACAGTTTTCTGAAATTTTCCAATTTTCCGCGCAATTTTCTTAATTTTTTCTGAATCTAAACCATCCAGGGCGCCACCCAAACGCATACAAAAAAAAAAACGGGTGGTACTCCGGGAGTGCCGGCCGAAGTGAAAACTTGAACATTAACGTTGTGCATTTTTGAATATTTTGGAATGGTTAGGGAATAATTTCTTTATTTATCAGTATAAAAGTACTATCATTTATGTGGTAAAATGCAATATTCATTTATTGCGCTATCGTACACAAACATGACAATTTATATTATACATAAAAAATTTAACACTTCAGAACTATTACAATTATTTTACATTAAAAAGTTTATCTCTCAGAAAAATCAACTTTCATCCATAATTTCAACGACTCTTTCACCATCATCATTACCAGCATCATCATCGCCAATCTCTAAAACTGATACAATAGGTTTATGGTAGCTGAAGTAAGAAACGAACAATTTTGATTCGAATCTATTTAAATGCCTAATAAAGACCGCATCAATAGTAGTTTTGTATTTCGTTGCGCGCGTAGCAGGCTGTGTACAAACACACACGCACACTCGCGCAAGCGCCCTGTCCGTCTTACGGTTTTTCGATCAGGGTCACGTGTCCTGACGCGAAATTTACATTTTTTACCCATCCCAAAAAAGTGCTCAACGCCGCTAAAGAAGTTTTCACTTCAAAAATTCATTCAAATCGGTCCAGCCGTTTAGGAGGAGTTCAATGACAACACACGTACAGTAGAATTATCTGGGGGCACGGCAGTGCCCCCGCCAAGTCGAGCAAGCACCGCCGTAACATCCTTTTCTCGAAGCAGTTCAGGCCATTTTCGACCCCCCTATAACTTCTTTGTGGATAAAACTAGAAGCCTGAATTTTCAGTAACCAATCAGGCATTGTATAAACACGGTATATTTCAAATTTCATTCAATTTGAACTAGTAGTTTAAGAATTATAACTAATCAAAGTTTCTTAATTTTGTCACTCACTGACTGACCGATCATCAAAACTCTAAGGCACTTCTAGCAGATATAGAAGCTCCAAATTTTGAACACAGTTATTGTTTAGCCTACAAAGAAAGGAAAAACTTAAAAATCCCGAAATTTCATTATCGTTGGTCAAAGTTCTTTAATTTTGTCACTAACTCACCGATCATCAATATTCTAAGGTACTTCTAGCAGACCCACAAGCTCCAAATTTTGAACACAGTTATTGTTTAGCCTACAAAGGAAGGAAAAACTGAAAAATACCGAAATTTCATTATATTTAATGAAAAATAATGATTTTATTAAAAATTAGGTTCATTCAAAAAATAACGCATGCGCTTGTACTCATGCTTGCCACTGGCCGCGATTGAATTTTGAAAGGATGAATGTAGTAGACTATCGTTCTGTGGGCACGGTAGTGCCCCCGCCAAGTCGATTAGTTTGTTCAAATTTTGAATTTTAGTTAGTGTTAAGCTCATGAGGAAGAAAAAAAAGAAAAATCCCGAAATTGCATTATAGTAAATGAAAAATACATCAAAGCATCTGAGAAAAATCAATAGAGACAGGGAGTGGGCTTTAAGAAAATCAGTAGCTGACGGACTAGATATATTACCCGAAAAAAAAGAAAGGAGGATGACCTAACAAAAAGAAATGATATCCCATAAAAAACAAAAAATGTAAAAAAATGCCAAGTCTCGCAACGCAGTTCTTCTGCCGTAAAAAGTTGTGAGATCTTATGTAAAACCAAGTCAGTTATATTAGTTAGTGTCTATGGAAGCACCTATTCAACAACTTTGTTATAAATTGTTATCTAATCAATTACCTATCAACATTTATAGTGACCGTATCAATAGTAGACATCTTTATTTCTATAATAATTATAATTACTTGGCAATTGCACGGCCAGTATTTTAATTAGTAGAATATGTTACCGTGCAATTGCCAAGTAATTATAATTATTATAGAAATAAAGATGTCTAATATTGATACGGTCACTATAAATGTTGATAGGTAATTGATTAGATAACAATTTATAACAAAGTTGTTGAATAGGTGCTTCCATAGACACTAACTAATATAACTGACTTGGTTTTACATAAGATCTCACAACTTTTTACGGCAGAAGAACTGCGTTGCGAGACTTGGCATTTTTTTACATTTTTTGTTTTTTATGGGTTAAATTTACTTAACATAATTCTAAACTACTGGACTTGTTTTAGTTCTTTTTTGCAGTCAGTCGGGTTTTTTGGTTTTTTAAATTAACTTTTTTATTTAGTTGCATAGAAACATAACTATGCGGGATTGGATTGGATGCGGATGGATAATATAAACTCTTAGATTATTAGGATTTACAATGTAACATTTATCGCTTATCGTCGCATCGCTTTGTACATATGTATATGGCTCTCATGATTTTTAATTTTATTCTGAAAGTAATCATTTCTCTAAAAATGGCTTGATTTTATTTTATCTAAATATCTGTAAATTATGTATATTAAACCTGTATTCATAGTCGTGGTTGAATTAGTATAATCCGTATAATCTGTCTCAACCTGAACGGTTAGATCACACATTTCCCTAATATTCAATTACTTTTTGCAACGGTATTGGGAATAATTTGTAATCTGTAGGTATATTACTATGACATACAATTCATACAATTCAGTTTTAATTTCGCAACAAAAATTCACAACATAATAAAATTAGGGAAGTTAACATAATATATTGTCATATACCGGTTTTGTAATAAATGGAAAAAAATAAATATTTTTATTTATACTTTTTTACGCATTTCAGGAAGATCTTAATGACTTAGAAGATGTTCACATTTCTGGAGGGTCAGCACCAGTAACTACACAGCCAACTGCAAATCAAGGCACAGGACCTATGCCAGTTTTTGGAATGCCTCCTCCATCACAGAATACTAATCCGTTTACTTCAGCTGCAACGGAATCTACTTCATTGAATATCACAGAGCAAGCAACATATACCCCAGGTATAGAATAAATAACATTTAAAATAATGCAATTTAAAATTGTTGTTTTAGATCTGTTTTTAAAACAATAAACTTTCTCAAGCTTATTTTATAAACGGTAATGTTTCAGGTTTATCTTCACCCCGACATGGATAAATCTTTGTTCAATCGCATTTCCGATCTTAAAAATAATTATATAATTTTACTAAAATTGTTCTACATGTTCGTGGGCTACATACCTAAATACGAACAAAGATTTCATTATTTTAAGATTAAAAATATGTGTCCATATTATAATGCTAAATGATTGATAAAATTCTTTAAAGCTAAGTATTAATGTTTGATAATTACCTTGATAGTAATAGTTGATTTACTTTACATGTATTGTACATATTCATATATGTTCCATAACGCGCTCGAGTACATTATTTATGTGTTACTTTTATTTATGAGAAACAGTAAACGTATGAGAAACTTCCGCTGTGCGTTTAATTGCAGAAAAATGAGCACTAATAAAAATATTTCGAGAGAAAACAATATATCATTTTGGTTTTTCTAAAAAGAGATTGGCACTTTTTCACAGATACTGCTCGAATTAAAGGCGATAGTCTGTTTCACAACATTAAAGCAACCAATCCGTGACATTGTTCGGTTTTAGGGGTTGGTAATAAAACCACTGTAAGAACTTTTGAATATACGGATGGTTTTAAAAAAGCCGTTTTCACGAACTCCTCAGACTACTAAAGAAGCAAAGCATTGAAATGTCCTGGCCTACAGTTGGAAGAATAATACTGTTGCAGTCCCTGCAATGGAGAAAAATGAATTATCTCTTTATTCGTTGCAATTTATAATTTTACCTCTTGCAGGAAAGTTTTCAGAGCGGCCCCTTTTTCCCCCTAGCACCTGAGGAGGAAAACTCCAAGGTCAAGGCCGGAAGCTGGGCGAGGTCGATGATCGAAGCCATCTTCGGTGCAAGAGTGAAGGAAGGTAGACGACCCACAGAAAATTGCCGGCGATTCCCTACAAGTAGAGAGAGTTTAATTTAATTGAATCATTGTAAAGTTCGGTCTGAGCTATTGTTTTGCTACTCGCAACAGTGTGGAGTGCGAAGAATAAAATCACTTAGTGCAAGAAGACACCAGTGCGTTTTACTGAGCCCCATCGCGGTGAACCCCATTTCAGGAGCGAGCAAGGGACTCAACAATTGTGCCCACCAATTCCGTGTTGGCTGATCCCACGGAACCGCAGGTAAGTGCCGTGTCCCAGCCCGATTTAAGGGGTTACATGGGTTTCCTCCGGGAAAAAACGGCCTATTTTCAATAATTCTTTTTTCATATTAAAAATTACATTTTTCATTCAAACTTTTCATAGTTTTAAAGATAAACATTAGATACAAGTATTCTGAAGTTTTTGTGGAAAAATGTTTAAAACTCCGCCATTGCGACGTCATTTCCGGCGAGCCCTCGGAAAAAAGGTTTGTCCGCGTTGCCAGCAGAACTCCTAGCAGGATCATCTAAAGTGAAAAAAAAAATACGTGGTTTAGTTAAGACTATAAACTCGTACCTGAACGAAGCAAAAAAAAAAAAAATGAAAATTGGATTTTTGGCGGACGTTTTTAAAAAAAAATTAAAATTTCGCTTAAAATTTCTCGTCATTTTTTTTCTTTAAAATAGTTGTAATTGAAAAAAAGAAAAAATGCTTCGTTCAGGTACTTGTAAATTGTATCTCGAAGACCTGTGTGAATTTTCATCAAGATCGATTCAGTAGTTCTCCAGAAATCGTGGCAACCGATTTTGAAAACACAGTTTCGAGAAAAACGCGTTTAAAGTTTCGAGTTTGAGCCCAGCTAGCTGTGAGCGCGCAACTTCTGAAGGCTGTATCTCCGAAACTATTACTCGGATCGACTTGAAACTTTCGGACAATATTCTAGAAATGTTGTAGAATTTAATAAGCCAATAAAAAAAAACTCGATTTTTTGAAATCGTGAAACCCATGTAACCCCTTAAGTCTAATTCCCGCGAAAGTCCGGCGCGCAAGTAATTCACTCGGCCGAATTAATTCAATCGCCCAAATTAATTCGCCGCTGCAAATAGCTCAAACGTCAACAAAGCAGCAAATGCACGGCCGAGGAGTGCCGAAATCAGCTGCTTGACCTTCAGCAGGCTCAAAGCTGCGATCAGCCACTGTGCCGGGAGCTCCGCCGGCAGGGCCCCCTGTCACCCTTCGCAACATCGCCGTGTTGCTGCAACTTGGCCTTCTCTGACACCTCTCTGTGCACTCAAGCACACACACAGAGAGCCGGTCGGCTGGAAAGTTCTGCTGCAGCCATACTCAGACGCGAGTCATTCGTTTATATCGCACTCCGTGACTCCCAACTTTATTTCCGCACTTTTTACACTCTGACTAGGAAATCACTAAAGCTTACCTGAAGCGTACGGAGCGGTGTCCCGCGTCGATCCGCTTCCTGTTGCCCCGCTGTCTCGTCGCCTGCATCGCCGAGGAGTCGCCTCCGCTGTACCTGAAAAAGGCCACAGAATTATTACAAATTTCTCCCTGCCGCGATATCTCACCTGCCACTGCACTAATCACTGCACTCGCAAAGCACTTTACACTGCCCGGCCGATAAATAAATCGCGAACGGCTCATCGGTCGAGCCAAACAACACCGTCGCCGAAGATAAACAAGTCCGGAGGAAGTAAACAACGAGCCGCCCGCTTCCAGTGACTTCCAGTCCCCTGGGCAAGTGTGCGCGGCTTATGCCTTCGATACACGAGCACTGCGAAATGAACATCTGGTGAATTCAATCCCGTCAGATCTTCATTTCGTTCAGGGCTGATACACTCTCACGCTTGAACTTCATTTGGGCCGATGAAATTTCAGAGGGACTCACTTTGATTCCAACACTACATAATTCACCCGCCATTGCGTTGTAGACATTTGGTTGTTTTTATATATATAATATAAATTATATATGTGGGAGTCGCAACCGGCAGTCCAAGTTCAGTAAGAATCTAACGGCGCTCTCGGATTCGGGGAGTAAAGGCCGTTCTTCAATGCACGACCACGAACGAACCAAAATCGCGCCATCTCGTCCCACATGAATGTGGCGCCATCTTCCCACTCGCTCGTGTTTTGGTCAACATGGCTAACTTTTTCTTGGTGCGTGTTAACCACATAGTACTAGTTGACCATTCAGCAACGATATTGTACCAGAATAGTGACATCGCCGCAGCTTTTCCGCCGGTTGTCAAAACATCAGTGCACTAATTATGACACGAAGCACTTATAAAAATATGCACGGTAGTTTCAGGAGAATAATAAAAGTTAAATTCATAAGTTTTTCCGCTTAAAAAGTGATAAAAACTTCCACATTTAACATTTGCCCGATTGTGTTTTCGCAGCTGACAGGCACAACTACAGGCAAGGGCTTATACTTTACACGGGATTCAGCATTTTCGTTCGGTGGTGCGTGGTTTGGTGGTCCGTGCATTGGAGAACGGCCTTAACTATCCACGGAGGAACGCAGTTACCGATAAGCCGCCGCGAAGCTAAGCTGATTTCGAAGCCGGTCGAACAATTCCAAATTTTCTCTTTTTTTATTATCCCTAATTTTAATTAATAAATAAAAAACCAGTGAATTAATTGCGAAAAGTAGTTTTTCTTACTAACTGTAATCTTTTCCCACATTTATGGTGACAGCGGTGGGATATCGCGATAGTAAGAAAAATTAACGTGATCGAACAATAGCCCCGATAAAAACAGTTAGAAGCAGTTGAATTAGTTGATTTGCGTGGAGTTAAGTATTGTAGTGAAGCCGATCTAGCGAGTAAATTGCCGGACATAAACTTTATATTTGCGGCGTGTAACCTGCAGATTTTAATTGCGAAAAGTGAAGCTGGTTGAACAAGGTGATCGCAGGAGGGAGCAACGCTGATATTTGGATGGTCAACCGAGGAAATCGGATTTTCCCTAACATCAAAGGTGTAAATAATTTAAAGGAAATACTCAAACGAAGGGAATAGAAGGTCAGTCAATATTTTTCGATTTGTCGTGCATGAAGTCCGAGAATTTTCGGTGAGGACAGTATAACGGTCAAAGAATAACGGTGTAGCAGACGGAGGTTGCATTGCTGTAGCAATTGAAGCAAAGTAGATTATTTTTCCACTGCAAAGGAGATTTTATGGAGGATCAGTCCTCTAAGCAATTAAAGCAAAAATTAATCGCGACCGGCAAAGCTAGGGAATTGCCGTGGGAACTACGTGAGCTTAATAGCAGGGAACGAGGCGAAGTTTCTGAGTTCGACCCGATATTAGAGGAAGACTTTCAGCCGAGCACGTCGATTTTAGACCAATCGTCTTTTCTGGGTTTCGGGACCGAGCATAGCGAAGAAGAAGGAAGCATGGCAGAGGAGAGGGAAAAACCTAGTGGCAGTAGTTTTGTTTTCAAGGATGTGGAGGAATCCCTGGATAGGTTTAGTGGAGAATCAGGGAGGAAGTTTTCTAGTTGGGTCAAGATATTTGAGGAAATTGCAAGCGTTTGTGGGTGGACCGATGTACAAAAGTACCTCTATGGCAAGCGTCTGTTAAAAGGAGCGGCGAAGCTCGCTATAGAAGCTTCGACGGGTATAACTAGCTGGGCCTGTCTCAGAGAAAAGCTGTCAAAGGAATTCAATTCTACACAAACATCGTTGTCGGTCCATAAGACTTTAGAAAATAGAAAAAAAACACCCAGCGAAACATTTTTAGAATATGCTTACTCCATGCAAGTAATCGCTAACCGGGGAAATATAGACGATAAGTCCTTGGTTGCGTATATTGTAGCAGGTATTCCCGATGAGCCTTTAAACAAAACCATTTTATACGAAGCTAAAAATTTAGATGAGTTAAAGGAAAAATACAAAGTTTATGAAATTATACGGAGCCAACAAAGCTCGAAAAAACTTTCTAAGTCCGACGAACGATCATCAAGTGCAGGGAAGAGTTGCTCACCTAAAAAGAAATGTTTCAATTGCGGTTCCAATTCTCATTTAACGGGCGCGTGTCCGAACAAATCAAAGGGCGCTCGATGTTTCAGCTGCGGTGAATTTGGCCACATGGCCCCAAGCTGTCCTAAGAAAGGTGAAGGCAATCAGTCGCAGGGTAAAGCCAAGGTAAACCTGGTCGCTGTACCCAATATCGGAATTGATGTGCAGATAAGCGGAAAAAGCTTGTATGCTATGGTGGATACCGGCAGTGACGTATCCCTTATCCGAAAATCGATATACGAAGCAATGCAAAATGAAATCGTGCAGCATAATGCCCGTTCTCCAATTGCGAACCGACCAACTACGAACCAAATAACATCGCGCCATCGCTTTCCATTTTCTTATTAGATTCATCTTCTCTCTCGCTTGTGTTTTGGTCAACCGAGCTAACTTTTTAAATGTGTGCGTTTAACCAAAAGTAATAGTCCCCCATTCAGCAACGATATTGTACCAGAATAGTGACGTCGCCGCAGCTTTTCCGCCGGTTGCCAAAACACCAGTGCACTAATTATAACACGAAACACTTATAAAAATGTGCACGGTAATTTCAGGAAAATATAAAAAGTTAAATTGAGAAGTTTTTCCGCTCAAAAAGTGGTAAAAACTTCCACATTTAATATTTGCCCGATTGTGTTTTCGCAGCTGACAGGCACAACTACAGGCAAGGGCTTAATACTTTACACGGGGTTGAGCTTTTTCTTTCGGTGGTTCGTAGTTGGTCGGTTCGCAATTGGAGAACGGGCATAATGCCCATTCTCCAATTGCGAACCGACCAACTACGAACCAAATAACATCGCGCCATCGCTTTCCATTTTCTTATTAGAGTCATCTTCTCTCTCGCTTGTGTTTTGGTCAACCGAGCTAACTTTTTAAATGTGTGCGTTTAACCAAAAGTAATAGTCACCCATTCAGCAACTATTTGTACTGAATAAAGTGCCCTCGCTGTGGCTGTCAAAACGTCATTTGTCAGAAGTTTGTTGTGATCATTTGTCAGAAGTTTGTTGTGATAAGATTTTTTTAAGTAAGTGGTGCATAATAACAGAAACAGTTTGTGAAAATGTGTTCGGTAAGTTCAAAATATTATTAATATTGTGTAGTGCAACATCATAAGCAAATTTCGGAAGTTTTTCTCCTCAAAAAGTGATACAAAATTAAGACAACTCAAAGGACAAATTTCATACGATATGTTCCTGTCAAGCTAAATTACTTAAAAATATCAAATAAACTCGTACTAATTTAGCTTGAACAATTATTTTAGTGTATTTGAGTTGTTATCCTGTGAGCAATTGGGGAGAAAATAGTAATCCAAATTTTATAGGTTAACTTGTTCCCATATCCGTGTTTACTCGATTTTAGCCATTTTCCCTACGATTTATTTTGCCTTTAAGGCCTGCAGGGAAATAAGAGATTAGTAAATGTGAAAACAAAACAATTTCTGTTATTCTAATCGCCCGCAATAGTTTATTTGGCGCCGGGATTATGCCACAACAACTTTATTTATAATTATTTTTTACAGCACTTCTGAGAGGTAGAGGGTTGTTGGGAAATGACCGCAATTAAAATTTAATGTGTTGGGATTTCCCAGGTCAAATAAGAGTTCTTTTAGTTGTAATTCATGCATTATCTGGTGCCTGGTGGGCGCGTGTCCCTCAGGTACCAAAGTTTTTAAAAACTCGAATATTAGGCATTATAATTTTACTGATTTAAATTCACGAATGATTAATTAACGTTAAACATGCATTCTAATTTATTGCATATTCCAGAATAACGACGACTGGAACCAATTAGAAGATTTGGCTAACATTGCGAATTTAGCAACCCTTGCTTTGAGCGCAATGGAAGCTTACGAGGATACTACAGTAAGGCGGTGGTGGGTTAGGCCGATCAACAGACAACGGCCACAGCAGGGAGCTGCCCATAATTTAATCAGGGAAATGCGATATCAAGATGACGAAGAATTCTTCAATTTTACTAGGATGAATTTTGCCCAATTTGATCATCTGCTACAAGTAATTGCTCCAGCGATTACAAAATCATCCATACGGACTCCTATAACACCTGAAACGAGGCTATTGTTGACCTTAAGGTAAAGTTACTTATGTATTGAGATTAATAGTTTAGCTTTGAAGTGCTATTGGTTATATTTTGAAAAATTAATCTCATATATTTATATAAATAAATAAGAATTATTAAATTTCTTCCAGGTATTTAGCGACAGGGGACTCATTCAGGAGCCTACATTATAGCTTCAGAATTGGGTATTCCACGGTTCCGAAGATAGTTTATGAGACCTGTGACGCTATATACCATTCATTGCGTACATTGCATATGCCGGAACTCAACAGCACATATTTTGAAGCCGTTGCACATGGATTCGAAGAGAGGACTTCCTATCCCCATATAATTGGCGCTATAGATGGTATGTGTAATAAAAATAAATAAAATTTCCAAAATACATATAAATGAGATGTCTTTATTTCTAGGCAAACATATTACAATAAAAGCACCACCGTCATCAGGCAGCCAATACTATAATTATAAAAAACAATATAGTATTGTGCTGCTCGGCGTATGCGATGCCAACTATAAATTTATTTATTTTAATGTGGGATCGTATGGCTCGCAATCAGATGGCGGTATATTTCGTGGGAGCTCTCTAGGCCGAGCATTAGAAAATGGACAGATGGATCTACCGCCACCAAGGCCAGTGAACGGAAGTTCGGTGGCTATACCATATTTCTTCGTTGGAGACGCAGCGTTTCCTTTACGGTCATATTTGATGACCCCATATTGTGGACGAAATCTGGGCAATGATGAATTCCATCACAATAAAGAACTGTCGAGAGGTCGCTGCTTAATCGAAAACGCTTTTGGAATATTGGCAGCACGCTGGCGAGTATTCCAAACAACAATATCAATAAGCCCACATAACGCGGACAAAATAGTACTTGCGGCCGTGATGCTACATAATTATATTTTGTCCTCCGATAGTACTCGGTATGCAAATAACAATTATGTAGACCAGTTTACTGCATCTGGCGAAAGAACCGACGGACAATGGCGGAATGAAACAGGATCCAGTATTCTTCGCAGTTTACCACATTCCATGCGAATTGGGTCCAGAAATCCAACAAGGGAAGCGAGGGAAATTAGAGAGACTATAAAAAGAACATTAAATTTAAGATAGGAAGAATGATGTAATATAAAATATATGTAATATAACATTTATGAAATAAAAAATATATGTATGTCTTACAAAACTGTGTTTTTTATTCTTGCATTTATTTGTAATGATTTTCACTTCACGTAGCACCAATATGCTTTAGCAGGTAAATATATTTTCTTAGGTAGGCGTTACTCTACGCAAAATTATGAAAATAGCACAAATTCGTTTTCGGGAATGGTGCTGGCTTCTAAACTTCTTTTAGGCGGTGAATATATAGGCTCACTGGCATTATTGGATGTTCATGCAGTAGTTATTTTTTATTATTCCAACGTTCTTATTCAGACTTAAATAAATTATATTGAGTTTCCATATTATTATTTTATTAGTTATCAATACATCAGCAATTTTATCTGTAGAATAAAAGTAAAAAAATGTTGCAGGAATTTCTTTCATGTTAAGTAATGAGAATAAAGAATAGAATAATTCAGTAAATGGATTTCACATTTTTAATTTACCGCTTATTATATGTTAATATATATAATTGCAAAAATGAACAAGTTTGAATAAACTTTTAAATAGTTTTCAAAAATGAAATTCATAATAGTACCCAAGTATCCTATATTTCCTGTTATACCTTGTGATGATATATGATTTTGAAGGGATGCATATCGCATTATTCAATTCGGATTGGAAAAAGTAAAAATATTCCTCACTCTTTCGCACGCACGCATCAACTGCCTTCATCCTTCTTCTTTCACACATATCATTTTCCTTGTTGAAATGCATATTTGTGACAGAGCGAGAAGTACCTGATAAAGAGAGAATATACGTTAAATACATAGTGTGGTTTTAACCGATTATGAGTGCAATATAAATTTCGATGCATATTACAAGTGCATTCATTCTGGTGTCGAAAGTAATAGTGAAAGCATCTACAGCAAATTTAGAGAACCGCGAGACAAACCGAAAAATGGAGAATTTTTGGAATGGTAATAGCATTCATTAATTAGATTTATTTTATGTTCTAAATAAATTTAATACTTATTATAAAAATACACTAAAATAACATGTATGTATATTTCAGAGTCATTACAAGAGCAATTGGTGGAATTTGTGGAGTGCTATCCATCTTTATGGGATAAAAATAGTCTCAATTATCGTCGCAACGACCACAACAATAAGTGCTGGAACGAAATAGGCGCTTGCTTGGGTACGACTGGTAAGTAAGATTAAAAATTTTTATAGTAGACATAATTACAAGAAACAATTTGAAATTGTTCTCAATTAAGCGTAGATACTAACTTTTTAAATGTGATAGTTTACTCATTTGTATATATGTTTTTACGAATTGACAGGAGAGGAAGCTCAGCACCAGTTTATACTTTTGAAAAGGCGTTTCCAACGATACAAAATCCAGCAAGAAAAAAACACCCGAAGTGGATCCAGTGGCAGGAGGACAAGGCCGTTTTTCTTGGCTGAAAAATTGGAGTTTTTAAATGATTCTTTAAAAATACGAAGGTAAATAATATAATTTGAATAAAAATTTAGTGATTAAATATTAATTATTTAGAACTGAAGACTCTTTGCCAAGAGGAAACAATCCAGCAGGATCATCAGGTGCGGCAGTGGATTCTGAAGTGGCTACGCCATCTGAAGGGGAGATGGAACCACCGCAGCCGTCAACGTCTAGGGCTCATATAGCAGAAACGCCAACTACCTCTAACCCAGCCCCGCTATCTCGAGGTAGCAGGATTGGACGAGCAACGCGTTCCGGAAGGGATCTTGAGCCACCATCCACTTCAGAAGGTAGCAGGGTTGCACGAGCAACGCGTTCCGGGAGGGAACTTGAGCCACCATCCACTTCGGAAAATCGACCAACACAAGCATCTCAGCTTAGAAGGCAGATGTATTTTGAGAGTATTGAAGCCTGGCGAAATATATCTGAAACCGCAGAAGCGATGAGAACGCGGACCAGAGATACTCCAGCACGCTCTCCTTTCCAGCAAAGATACGTGGACTTCATGACGACTGCATTGTCGACTCTGCCCGAAAATGCTCAAGAACGTTTTCTGAATGACATTTTGGAAGTATTTTTAAGATATAGAAGAGAATATGAATAAACTCTTTATAATTTAAACTATGCTTACTTGTATTAATGTCCTATGTAATTTATATTCCTCATTCCATTGCGTTCATAGCAAGGGTTGCTAAATAGGGTTGTTTTCCAAATCTTCTAATTGGTTCCAGTCGTCGTTATTCTGGAATATGCAATAAATTAGAATGCATGTTTAACGTTAATTAATCATTCGTGAATTTAAATCAGTAAAATTATAATGCCTAATATTCGAGTTTTTAAAAACTTTGGTACCTGAGGGACACGCGCCCACCAGGCACCAGATAATGCATGAATTACAACTAAAAGAACTCTTATTTGACCTGGGAAATCCCAACACATTAAATTTTAATTGCGGTCATTTCCCAACAACCCTTTACCTCTCGGAAGTGCTGTAAAAAATAATTATAAATAAAGTTGTTGTGGCATAATCCCGGCGCCAAATAAATTATTGCGGGCGATTAGAATAACAGAAATTGTTTTGTTTTCACATTTACTAATCTCTTGTTTCCCTGCAGGCCTTAAAGGCAAAATAAATCGTAGGGAAAATGGTTAAAATCGAGTAAACACGGATATGGGAACAAGTTAACCTATAAAATTTGGATTACTATTTTCTCACCAATTGCTCACAGGATAACAAATAAAATACAATACATTAAATGTTCAAGCCAAGTTTGCACCAGTTTGATTGATATTTTTAACTAATTTATCTTTACTTGAAAATATTGCCCGAAACTAGTCCTTTGATTTGTCTTAAAGTTTCTATTCACTTTTTGAGGAGAAAAACTTCTCAATTTTGCTTCCAATGTAGCACTATACAATATTAATAATATTTTTAACTTACCGTACACATTTCCACAAACATTCACTTTCATCATTAATAATTATTACAAAATTTACGAAAATTAATTTAATTCCCGAATTGACATTTGTCAGACGATGGCTTGACAATCAGCTGGTACTACTACAGCCAAGAACTTTGCGTTGTACACAGATTCAGGCAATTCAGCAAATGGTTTTAAGTTGGTCGGTTCGCAATTGGAGAACAGGCATAAGGGTCCAAGTATATCATTAGCGGGTTTCGGTTCAAGCATAAGAAACACTCTAGCCTCTTTTTCAGTCAGCCTAAAAATAGGCACCGATACATACCAAACTACCTTACATGTAGTTCCTGATCAGTGGTTACCCAACGATGTCTTAATAGGTAAAGACATTATAAAGCACGCAAATGTTTCAATAACCCAGGGGAGGATTATGCTAGAAAAGGTTAAGGAGGACCCTTGCGAAGTCTTTTTGAGTCAAATCAGCGTAGCGCTGTTGATCGAGGAAAATGATCCTACGAAAATTGAAGGGGCAGCTGATAGTAGGTACGTCGAAGAAATAAGTAATTTGTGTAGAAGAACTCTTTTGTTCTTCCCTTAGCTAACTAAAATGCTGCACTTTAACTAGCGATGATCAGGGTGAAAATGAAACTACTTGATGGACGTTCAAAATGTAAATGCTCACTTTATTTACTCTAATCAAAGCTTAAATACTAAGAGTTACTTGCTAGCATAACAATGAAAATGCTTAGTTAGCTGCTCCCGTGGGAGCGCGGCATACCGGCTTGAACTACTTGTGCTGTATCAGCGTCGCGTCAGTTATCTGATACGGGAGCAGGTAGTGCAGAGCTTTCATGCTGCGGTCCCACGGGCGCATGTACATAGTAAACATAGTTTCGTATTACTGCCGCGTCTTGCGTCTTGAATATTTGGCCTTCGGTATCGGACTGAACATCCTCCCCACGTTGAATGATAATTCAAACAAGGTGGCCTCCAAATACATGTTAATTATACATAGTTATGAATAAACTACCATTACATTTATATAAGTTAAAAATCAACTAACCTAAAGCTTATACAATGCGATTCTAAAATTATAAATCAAAGTTTACATTATATTCAAAGTCGTCTGCTGCATCCTGTTGACTGATGGGCCGGGGTTGTGGAGCCTTGTCTTCTTCCTTGAGGAGATTCGGACGGTTGCAAATTGGCCTCCTTCGTAAGATGAGATATCCGATGACAGCTAGTATGAGGAAGATGGCGCTGTATCCAACTGTGAAATGATGAATGTTGTGACCTTTGATTTTTGCTGGAAGATCCCCTGGGAGTTGCGAAAGTTGATTTTTGATGGATTCCATCTCTGCAAGATGGGGTTGATAGTTGGAGGGATGATATAGAAGTGTGGTTAGTCTTGCCGGTGCTGCTGACTCGCTCAAATTTGTTGATGGTATGTAGGACATCTTGTGGTTGGATGGAAAGATGTTGTGCCCTCTTATGGTAATCAAAGGTTGTTTTATAACGCAGTCTCCTTGGATTCGGATGATCCCAGACTGCTCAAGCGACATTTGAGTAACATTGTCGCCGCAGACGGTATTGATGATAGTTCGGTTTTTCAAAACGTAGATCCACTCATTGGGATTATGAAGCTGGATCCAATGAGGACCATCGTCTGTCCTCATAATTTGGCATGAAGGTGACTGTGGAAGGTGATTCATGAAGTCCACTTCACACGAACTGATAGCAGATCCCTTGTGATATATGGGATGCGTCTGTTGGCATAGATGTCTTTCCGTGGTAATGGAAATGCAGGAGCTTAAATCCTGCTCTGTAAGGGGGTAGATGTAGATGTAGATTGTCATGAGGCGGGTTGATTCACCCTGCACTTAGACCAAAGGTCCATTGTACAAACCTCGAGAAGAGATACTGCCATCTGGGTTAATCTCGATGCCCCGATAGAGCCGTTAGACGACCAGTTCTTCTAACAAAGCTCAAGATGGTGGGCAGCGTGAGTTTATGCAGATCCTGTGGATCCACCTGGTAATTCCCGAATAAAGCGGCTCTGGCGCTATTGTAGAACGGACACGCACACAAAAGGTGAGCGATAGTCTCGTCCTCCAGCTCGCAACCACAACGCGGTGATTCCGCTATTCGTATTGTATGTAGATGCTTGTTCAGCCTGCAATGGCCGGTAATGATGGCCATAGCTAGGCTCAACTGGCATCTACTGAGGTTGAGTAGACGTCTGCCTAGGCCTTGGTCGACCCGATGTAAGAACATCTTAGACTGTCTACAGTCTGTACTAGCTGACCACCTCTCATTGTGCTCAGAGCGGACCCATTCCTCCAATGAGCGACTGATGAGAGATGGTGCTACACCCACGTAGGGTTCTGGTCCTATAAAGGAAGAGCAGGCCCCTTCTTTCGCCAGCCTGTCTGCAGTTTCATTGCCTGCAATGTTACAGTGGCCAGGGACCCAGATTATTGAGACATTATTAGTTGTCGCAATGAGGTCAAGCGCGTGACGACACTCGCTGAGGAGCTTAGACGAGACTATGTGCGAGTCAAGTGCTTTGAGAGCAGCTTGACTGTCGGAGAAAATATGAATATCTTTCCCGCACAGTTTCCTCTTTAAAATCTCTTGAGCACAGATCAAGATGCCGAGAACTTCCGCCTGGAAGATGGAGACGAATCTGCCTAGCGAGCGGGAGATGCACAAATCTTCGCTAAGGCCGTGCACTCCGACTCCGGCCAGGCCCTCAGCGAGGGATCCGTCTGTGAACCACGCAGATCCGGCATCCGACACTGTGTTACTGAGATAGTCTTCGTCCCACTCCGTTCTGGAGGGAATAGACACAACATACCTTTTACGTAGGCTGAGATGGGGCGTTATATAATCCGAGATCATTTGTACGCAACTGTTGGTATGTAACAGTTTGTCCCAGATCTGGGAGTGCCCTACCAGCTGAAGATTGGGTCGCCAGAGATTGTTATGAATTAGGCGCAGGGCCGATTTCATCGCTTCTTTCTGCACGATGATATCGAGCGGAGCCAGAGAGAGAGCCAACTCAATTGCGGCAGTTGGAGAAGATCTCATTGCTCCTGTGATAGCTAAGCAGACCAGTCTTTGTACCGTAGCGAGTGTACTTTTGACGGTGCTTACATTTGTCCTTTCCCACCAGACCAGCGCCCCGTAACAGAGACTCGGTCTGATGACGGCAGTATACATCCAGTAGATGATTTTAGGACTAATGCCCCAGGTTCGACCGAAAGCTCTTCTACACTGCCAGAAGGTCGAGATGGCCCTCTGTGTTTTGCAGTCTAGATGTAGCTTCCAGTCCAGCTTGATGTCCAGGATCACTCCTAGGTATTTTACGCTATTAGCGTAGATGATCTCTTTGTTGAATATACTCAAATGCCTGAGACCCTCCAACTTCCTTCTGTTAGTGAAGAGTAGAGCAGAGGTCTTGTCAGCGTTGACTGACAAGTTTCTATCCCTGCACCACCCTTCTACCAGCAGCAAGGCTTGCTGCGCTGGATGCAGCGGGAATTCCTTCAGATTGTTTGATCTGATGAAAGCATCCAGCATCTTCTCCAGCGATTTCAACAGAAAACTAGTTAGTGAAATCGGCCGGAATGACTTGGCTTCCTTATAGTTACACTTTCCTGGTTTCGGTATGAATATAACCCTGGAAAGGCGCCAACTACAAGGAATATACCCGAAAGCCAGGACCGCTCTGAGAATTATGATCAGATGGTCCTGAATCAAGGAGAATGCCTCTTGGAGCATGACCGGGGAAATACCATCTCTACCCGGGCTCTTAAAGGGTGCGAAGGAAAAGACCGCCCAGTTAAGGAGATCCTTGTCTATAACAGACCTGGCGACAGACCAATCCGAATCATCTGGATTGTGCTGATCAGCCGCTATTTGATCCTCCTGAACCGGTACACAACTGGGGAAGTGGGTTTCCAACAGATGAGATGCGACCGAAAGGTCATCATCGATGAAATCACCACTTGGTAGTTGTAATGAACCCAGCTGAATGGCCTTGTCCTTTTTGAGAATCTTATGGATTCTCGTGGTGTCTCTCATCCCTTCAAGGTCTGAGCAGAATTTTTGCCAAGAGAGTAGCTTGGCCGATTTAACCTCTTTCTTGTAGGCCCTCTGTTTCTCTCGAAAGAGTTCCCATTCGGGTACAGAGTTGAGGTTTTTTGCTCGATTGTGTTGCTTTCTTACTCCTTTTCGAAGCAACATTAATCTGCGGTTCCACCAGGGGCATTTGCCCTTAGAACTAGGGGTGGTAAGAGGGCATGCCTCTTCGAAGCTAGATATAATTGCCCTCTCTATGACCCCAATCGACAAGTCAAGGTCGCTGACGTTGTTGATCGTAGGCAGCCATCCCTCCAGTTTCAAACCCAGAGCGGATCTGAAGAGGCCCCAGTTTGTTTTTCTGGGGTTCCTAAAACTGGGAGGAGCCGGACAGTCCGCCGAGATCTTCAGCGAGATGGCTCTGTGATCGGAGGTTAATATGTCGTTCGTGACTCTCCAATCAGACACGAGATCGACTAGGCTAATCGAGCATAGCGTAATGTCAATCGTCTCGCGCCTGACAGAGTTTACGAAGGTTGGCCCAGTGCCGTTGTTGAGGACAGTCAGCTCAGTGGAAGCAATATAATCAAAGAGCGACTGACCTCTTCTATTCACGTTGGTACTTCCCCAGCAGGTGTGGTGCGAGTTAGCGTCACACCCGATAATCAGCGGGAGATTTTTCCTGCGGCAGAATTCCACGACCTCCACGAGTTCAGAGCTCGGTGGAGGTTCAGCAGAATCATACGGCAGGTAAGAGGAGACAACAATAACGTCCTGAGCGCCATCAGCCAGGCTCAGAGTAACCCGAATGGTAGCCTGGTCTCTGGAGCTGTGCTCATGGATCGGGGTAGTCTTAAGACTGTTGGCGATCCAGATACATGCCCTAGGTTTAGTGGCAGTATCGGCCGCAAACACTCGACCATTTCTTAGACCCAGTCCACGAACCTGATTTTTGTACAGCCAGGGTTCCTGCACTAGGGCTAGTTTTGTCTGCCCCATAGCAAGGACTCTGCATAATTCCGCAGAGGCCGATTTGCCATGTTGCAAGTTAATCTGTATGATGTTAAAAGAGTCAGCACCCATTCTAAAGTGCGCTCATTTCGACATCTGGGACAGGGGGTAACCCCTCGGAAACCTCTGAGGAGTGAGCGCACCCTGCGGCCATTTCAGAGCCGGAGGCGGCGACAGCAACCTTAGTCGCCATCACGCTCCCCGGCACCGAGTCCGCTGGGTCCTCGTCACACTCTCCAGAGTCTTTTGCGGCAATGCCCTTGATGCGCGCGTGGAGCTCAGAAAGTCCATAGTAGACTTTCCCACCGCGTTCCAGAAGAATGTCGAGGGACAGCTGGTCTAGCCCTAGCACCAGAAGGGTTCCCTGTGGGGGATCATCTTTCAGGTGAAACAGCCGCCATCTGTCAACCCCGAGAACTCTATTCTGCCTCTGCAGTCTAGCATGAAGCTGTTCTGCAGAGACATTATAGCACTCTGGTATCCAGAGCGTGACCTTGGTGTGCCTGGGAATTTTCGAAAATTCGCAGGCCACCAGCTCAGCTCCGCTCCAGGGCGCCTTCAACTTCTTCGCGTACTCAACGAGCCATCGCCTGGTCTCCGCGTTCAGGCACACGATCTGCAGGTAGCCGCGGTTGTCGCAGCCCCTACCTACAAAATTTGCGCCGCGGAAAGCAAGCGACGGGCCGCCGGCAGCGACATTAAAAATCTCCTCGGAGATCAACGAGCGGAGCGAGGCAGCCTGCTCGCTGGTTAGGAGGAGGTCTTCCGCTGCGGGACCAAAGGCCATACGGACGCTCTGGTCGCCAGCGACCTGAGCGAATGTTGGCCTCGGTGCGCCGCAGCCGCCCACCCCGGCCTTAGCTGCAGCTTTGCAGCGCTTCGCTTCCTGCCTCGCCTCCGGCGGTGTTTTTTCCGGCGAAAGTGGGCGCTTGGGAGTGCCGGAACAACCCTGAACTATTTTGTTCTGGGGTTCTGCAGACCCCCCAGTCACCCCTTTCTGCACAACGAGCTGAAGCCGGAGTTGTTTACGTATCGCCGCATTTCTGCGGCGACGAGAATTTTTACTCAGCTTCGGGAGCTCACTGCTTGCCTGACCTGTACCTGATCTGGCAGCTTTCGCGGCGAGAGCTTCCGCCTTCGGAGGCGCAAACCCTTTACCCTGAGAAATACTGGGCTGCCGCGCACTCGACAGGTTGGCGTCCTTGCCGGCAGCTTGGGCAGCTTTGACAGCTGCAGTAGCCGCGATCCCTGACGAGGGCGGAGCACCTCCCGGCCCACCTGCACGCACCTGCAACCTGCTTCGCGCGTCGGCAGGTGTAATGTTTTGCTTGGTAGCTTTGCTTCTGCTACCAGCCAACCTCCACATCCCGTCCTCCTTTTCCCTCCTGTCCGCGTCCGACTGGAGCGAGGTGTTGTTCCCGGCCAGCTGGCGCATAGCTCCGGATCTCTCCTCCCTGGCCGCAGGGATTCCTCCTCCGCGGTCGCTACTCCTCCCGGCGACGTTCCCTTCGTCCGCGGGTGGGCCTGCGGAGCATTCCGGCCCCGAATTTTCCGGGTTTTTAACACTTTTGTCGCACATCAAAATCAAAACACTTCCACTTCTGACAGAATCTTCTTCTTCTTCTGTAAGGGGGTAGTACAGGTCTCTGTGGAGATTGATGATCAATAACGGCGTCGATGGCTTGATGAACATGAAAGTATCGTTGATCAGAACAGGAACCGGAATGATTTTATACAGTTCGAAGTTATTTAGTGTTATTAGTGGAAGTTTAATTTGAAAAAGGACATATTTTTCTGTTGCTCGTCCTTCTATAGACATGATGCTGTAATATTTTAATAAGTCATCTTCCATTGCTGGGAGACGTAGTGTTGATGGCAGGAAGTTCTTTATCTTGATTAATTCTGTTTGTAGCTGAGACGGTGAAAGCAGATTGGGATTGACTTTACCGTGGTGAGTATCAGTGATGACATCTATTATAGCGTCCTGCGCCCTTCGGAAATTTATGGCGATGAGTAGTGTTTGAATACCCAATGAAATGAACATTTGGGATCCATGTTCCTCAAACAACTCTTCACTCAATTGATGAATCTGGTCGTTAAATCGTGATTCTAGCTCTTTAAAGTGCTTTGAAATGGAATCCGCCTCTTTTTTCATTATATTGACGGTTGAGTCTATTAAGGTAGTCTGATTTTTTATGAGTTTTAAAAGAAATTCCTCATTCTCATGTACTTCATCAATAGCTTGTGACATTTTCTCGGCATATACGGAGTCCAAAATTCCAAAGTGAATTTGCTATATTGCCTACTATGTTTATAGCCCCTCTTTTTGCTCGTCGTGTTTGCACTTGCGGTGATAACAGTTGATTGGATTGTGATATTTCTTTGATCAGGTGATTGAATTGAGAAATGATTTGAGAGCAGTCGCCTTTGTCCTTCAAGGGGATGCACAATTTCGGAAGCTGAGATGTCCAATTTACGAGTGAGTCAAATTCCTTCCAATAGGGTACCATGTCATAATACGCTACTATTTTCCATTCGCTGGTTATGATGTTTGCTGAACCCAAATTTTCAAAATAAATTCCAGGCTGTGCCTTAAATGGTGTTACCGTGACAGGGCTTGCGCTAGTGCTTGGGAGGGCCAAACAAGCTATTAATGTAGTGACAACTAAAGACCCAAGAGATATACGTTGCTTTTTCCGCGGATTTGTGGGTTCATCTTTTGAGTTCATCGGCTTTTTCTGTGTGTGTTGATGGTCGTTATTGGACAGTTTTTCTGAAGGAGAGACACTTTCTGCTGAAAGTGGAGATAGCTGGCCGGTGCTCGGGATCTCATCATCGATTGGTAAGGGAGCCAATCTGTGTATGGCTCTCCTAAGGGTGCCGGTTGCCGTTTGGACATCTACGGCCCTTACTAGCCCGTCAGGACCTGGGATTACATTTGTTACCCTTCCAAGGGGCCACTTTAGGACCGGAATGTTGTCATCCTTGATGATAACCATATTACCTGGGGCTATGTTGGGCGCCTGCTGCTTCCATTTGTGCCTTTGCTGTAATTGGTTTAAGTATTCGTTAGACCATCTCTGCCAGAATTGGGCTTTAATTTCTGCTACGCGCCTCCAACGCTCTGACATGCTCATTCGTTGAGCTTCTGCCCTTGAATCTATTGGAGCTGTTAACGGCTCACCAATTAAAAAATGCCCTGGCGTTAAAGCTGTAAGATCATTGGGATCTGTTGACATTGGCGTTAGTGGCCGATAGTTTAATATTGCTTCTACCTCAATAATGGTAGTCTCTAACTCTTCGTACGTTAAGGATGAGGACGATAACGTCTTATAGAGCAGATGCTTAGCAGACTTTACTGCCGCTTCCCAAAGACCACCGAAATGAAATTCAACTCCCTTTGTGCTGCATGCCGTCGTTATTGCTTCTTTGAATTCTTTGGTAGAAATTGTATTTTTTAGCTCTTCTAGGAAGTTTTTGGCCCCTACAAAATTGGTAGCGTTGTCACAATAAATGTGTTTACAATGACCACGCCTGCCCATGAATCTTTTGAGGGCGCCTAAGAATCCTTGCGTTGTCAAATCGGTAACTAGTTCGAGGTGCGTTGCTTTGGTAGCAAAGCAGCAGAAGACGGATATGTATGATTTTTGGGGTATTTTCCCCTTATTTTAAAATGAGTATAGAACGGCTCACAAAAATCAATGCCAACATTTACGAATGGACGTGCAGGCTGTACCCTATCTGCAGGCAAGTGGCCCATTATCTGGTTCATAAATTTGGGTTTTGCCTTAAAACATTGAATGCAATGTTGCACAATTGATCGGGCGATATTCTTCCCCCTTAATGGCCAGAATTTTTGCCTGGTGATAGATAGCAGTGCCTGGGGACCCACATGAAAATTCCTTTTGTGAATGTCGGTCATGATGTCCTTTGTAATATGATGCGAGAAAGGAAGCAATATAGGGTGCTTGGCATCGTAAGATAAATTGGAGGCTGCGAGACGTCCACCTACTCGTATTAGGCCCACTTCGTCCAGAAATGGCGTTAGGGAAATCAGAGAGCTGGAGCTTTCTACCTTGCCGTTTTTCCTTAGTTCACGAAGCTCATCCTGGAATTCTCGGTCCTGTACTGCTTTGAGAATTTGGATTTCTGCTTCACCCAATTCTTTGGAAGTCAATGATAGTGTTGATTTTCTCTTTCTCGAGTCGGAATCTTTTAGGTGATTTACAAAGTGTAAAACGTAGCTCAAAATTCGCTGTACCTTTGTGAAGGAGTATTTTTGCTCTATGTCCTTAATGACCTCTGCGACAGATTCTTTGGCGATAGCTACTGCGCTTACAGAGGCTTTCTTGCGCTCTAGAACACTTTCAGTTTGGGACGGTTTAAATGGAGCGGGTCATATTGCTTCGATTCCGTGAAGGAATCGTGGGCCATAGAACCAGAGCGTGCAAGTATGCAGCGACTCTGGGGCAACTCCTCTAGACAGGACGTCAGCAGGGTTATCCTTTGAGGAGACGTGCCGCCATTGGTCAGGTGTGGAGAGCTCTTGTATTGCGGAGATTCGGTTGGCCACAAATGTTTGGTATGATGAAGATGATGAATTGATCCATGAGAGGACGATTTCAGAGTCGGTCCATAAATATATTGCTTGATTTGTGAGCTTTAGATCCTTCACAATTCTGTGCGCGAGTTCGGCTGCAATTTTTGCTGCGCATAGTTCGAGCCTAGGAAGTGATAGTGTCTTTTTTGGGGCTACCTTTGACTTCGCGCACAGTAACCGAACTGTGATAGTGTTGTCCCTATCGACTGATCTCACGTAAGCTGCTGCTCCGTATGCCTTTTCAGATGCATCTGCGAAGATATGGTATTGGGTTGATTTCGGTACCTTTTGAGCGAATACATGTCTTGGAATTTTGATGGTGTTCAGAGACTTTAGACCCTCGCGGAATTGATTCCACGAGCAATGTAATTCTTGGGGCAACGCTGCATCCCAATCAAGTTTAAGCTCCCATAGCCTTTGAAGGAATATTTTAGCAGTCACTATTACCGGTGATAACAGCCCCAGTGGATCAAAAACATGTGCAATGCCCGATAATGCCGTTCGTTTTGTAATCCTCTTATGATCCCTGGTGGCGGTTTTTAATATTAACTCGTCAGTTTTTGGTAGCCAAGTCAATCCAATTGTTTTGATGCTGTCCTCGGATTTATTGTCAAAACTTAATTGTAATTCTTGATCTGCTTGAGGGATGTCCTTTAAGAGATTAGCGCACCATTTTCGGAGGCTACATCCAGCAGATTGCAGAATCTGCTGCACTTGCCTTTGCATTATTATTGCTGTAGTAATGCGGTCCGATCCTGTGAGTAGATCGTCCACATAGAAATCAAGAGCCAAGACCTCGGCCCCCAAAGGAAACTTGTCTGCTTCTTGCTCAGCAAGCAATTGAAGGCTTTTTGTAGCCAAATAGGAAGCGCTGGTGGTTCCGTATGTGACTGTTTGTAGTTGATAGCACTTGAGTTGTGACTTGGGGTCAGTTCTCCACCATATGAGTTGATATTTCTGATCCTCTTCGTGGATTATTATTTGCCGATACATTTTGGTTATATCAGCAGTGAAAACGTATTTCGGTAGTCTGAAGCGCAAAAGAATTGAGAAGACATCATCTTGGACGGTAGGTCCTTTGGCCAGTATATCGTTCAAAGAAACATTAGATGATGTTTTGGCCGAGCCGTCAAATACAACTCGAAGCTTTGTGGTGCTACTGTCCGGCTTAATGACGCAATGATGAGGAAGAAAGTAAAATGGCGAAGTTATCTTGTTGATATCAACCCTTTTTAACCGACGAAAAAACGGAGGAGGTTCTCAATTCGACTGTATGTTTTTTTTTTTTTTTTGTATGTCGTTACGCGATAATTCCGCCAATTATGAATTGATTTTGATGATTCTTTTTTTGTTTGGTAGGGCATACTTCAGAGGTGGTCCCATATAAATTTTATCGAAATTGATTCAGCGATTTTTGAGAAAATCAACAAAAAACAAAATATATACACAGATAAGGTTTTGGTAATACTATACTATACTACTATACTAAATAATGAATGCAATCAGTTTGTCTGGATTAATATCAGTCAGGTTTTCACACCGACTTCAAAAGTCTAGGAAAGTCTTGGTATTTAATGTTGAAAGTAGTAGCAGAGGACTTTTAATATAATTATTTTATACTTTTTAGAGCTTGGGATTTTTTGGAGTCGGTTCTATTTTTTTTTTAAATTTTTTTCATATGTCCAAGAGCTTCATATTCATCCATAAATTGTACATATTGATCTTTCAGATCGGGTTGTCTTTGAAGTCTTCTTTCCAGAGCCATGAATCTCTGTAAGGCGATATCCTTTGAATGTCCTAGCTGTGTAGGATCCTCCTTGAATGGTAGCCGAACTATAAAACGGCCGTCGCTGTTTCGCGTGGTAGTTTGTTTGTAGTAACATTCAACCCGCTTCTCCGCCTGGGTTAGATTGCCTGTCGAGGCTGTAGTATCCTCTATTTTCCAGAATTTTTCCAATTGCCGGTCTAGTTCTTCCTGGGTGCAGATTCCACATGAAGGATTCGATTGTGTGGTCTCGCACTCTTTGCCAGCTACAGTCCACCCAAAAACTGTGTTTTGTAGTAGTGGCAATGTTTCCCCGAGCTTTATTTGCCCTACGGACAAAATAGAATAATAAAGCTCAGCCCCTATAAGAAGGTCTATTGAATCTGGACGATTAAATTGAGGATCAGCAAGCTTAATGTTATCAGGGATGAGCCAATTGGACGTGTCGATGAATTGCGTGGGCTGATCTGAGATTATGCGTACAGTGCCTCTAATCTGACGCTGTAACCATTGTTGATGGATTGTACTTGTATGTTGACCCTGCGTTGAGCCTGCTGCTTTCGGCTGCCAATCCCTTCTATTGACATTGATTGTGATTTTTCTTTTAACCTCAGCTGTCTGACCATTTTTTCGGTTATGATACTAACTTGCGATCCGGAATCAAGGATTGCTCGGCATTGAATGGTTGTTCCATTATCATTGACAAGATTTACTATGGCTGTGCTGATGAGCACATGATTTCTTGGAGTGTGAGACGTCTTGGCTGCTAGTGACGCCGATGAATTTGTAGTCAGCTTGAGATTGGAGGGTCTGGTTGGATCCTTGCCATTTGGTGAAGATTGCTTGGGTTGTTTTTTGTCAGCGGATGATTTTTTAGATGCGCTGGAGAGATGGAGCAATGTGTTGTGCTTCCGAGAGCATTTGGTACAATTGCCGGCTGAACATGAAGCCAGGTTGTGTCCCGGATTTAGGCAGTTGAAGCATAAATTTGTTTTCTTCACCAGACTCACCCTTTCGTTAGGTGACAATTTTAAAAATCGCGGACAGTTATAAATCTTATGGCATTCCTTGCATGAAGGGCAGTGCGCTGCTGCGCTGACTGCAGAAGCCAGAGATTTCATTGAATGTGATTTATTGTCCGTGTGGAGGTCGACCAGTAAGGGAGGTCGGCCTCCATTTAAATTTTATTTAAATTAAATTAATTCATAAATTATTGTTATTATTGTTGTTGTTGAACTCTAAATACTTGTTGATGAAATATTGCTTGCTGTGGTTGTTGCGGTAAGGAGCTATTTGAATGAGTTGCCAAACTGGTTGTTGAATTATATGACCACTCGTTTGATCTACAGCCTGTTGAATGCTTGAATGAGATGAACGGCTGTTCACTGAAGCTGCATTGTTGGCATGTGTTGATATTTTGTTGGACGAGTTGATGCGCCCAATTTTGATAAGCTGATTGAAGTAGTTGAAACGATTACTGCTGATTCGACAGTTGATATTTCAATTGCACAATGTCCATGGTCGGAAAGTTTGAAATATTATTTTATTATTTTAATAATGCGACGAAATTTATTTATTTTTAATTGTTTATTGCGTCACACCGAAAAACGTTTTTTTTTTTTTAAATACATAATTTATTTGCTAATTGACCGAAACTATTTAACATGTTCACTTTTATCGGGGTCACCAATGTGGAGGTCGACCAGTAATGGAGGTCGGCCTCCATTTATATATTATTTAAATTTTAAATAATTTATAATTAATTGTTTCTATTTATATTTTATTTTCACTTTTATTATTATTTACAATTCATTTATTTGTGGGTTTATTTTATTATTATTTTTTAATTTATATCTTTACCGGCCCGAGTCAAATCCAAAACTGAACTTTTCTATTTTTCAAAACAACAGAACTTCATGTCGTGGCCTACTCGATTTTCACATAAATTTCACAGCTTGCTTTTATACAACCCCCACAGTCCGCAATAGTTTTTCCCTTACTACCGAGGGCCTCAAGAGACTGAAATCGAGTCTCTATAAATTCCAGGAAGTTCTTAAGTGGTTGTAATTGCCTTGGCTGCGTGAGGGATTGCTCCCATAGAGTGTGAGTGGTTTTGTCCAGCTTCTTGATCAAGATGTATATGAGTAGAGGATCCCATTGATCCGTAGGGATTCCTAGATTTCCTAGTGCTAATAAGCACTCCTGCGTTTTGTCGTGTAACGCTTTGAGTGCTGAACTGCTTTCATTAGTTGCGGATGGCTGTGAAATCGCTTGTGAAGAAGCGCACCAACAAGAAGTCTGGTGTTTTCATATCGACTGTTGATTACCTTCCAGGCTGATGAATAATTGGCCTCAGAAGTCGTGAAGTGGCGAATGAGCCTCTCGGCTTCACCTGAAAGGCTGGTTTTCAGGTACCACAATTTTTGACATTCCGCGATTGGTTGGTTGTGCACCAATTCTATGAAAAGGTCACGGAATTGCCTCCACTTAGTGTAATCCCCATCAAATTTTGGCAATACAATTTTGGGGAGTTTTATCATGTTATTGGAGTGGTTTGTCGTGATTGGATTGGGAGGTGGGCTCTGCGAGTTGACGCCACCTAAGCTCATCTCCTCGTGTAGTTTAATGAGCTTATTCTGGGTTTGATCTTCGAGATCAAAGTAGGCTTCAGCATCATAGTCCCACGAATTCTGCGAGCTGTGCTGCTCCCAAATTTTGTAGTGAAAACTGCGTATTTCACTCCAATATTGTTCAATAGCCTTGATCTTAACTTGGTAGTATTGAGGTGATTGGCCTGTTTCATGATGAGATAGGGCCATCAGGAGTCGTTTTAAGTCAGCCATGAGGCACTCCTGCCTTCGAATAAAGGTGTAGACGACCTCATGTCCTTGATGGGGCATTACTGTTGGAGCCGGCTTTCCTGCCTTGGGAATGGCTCCAGTATATTTGGTGGGTTGAGGAAGAGTAGCTGTTGCGCCCTCTAGATTTCCTGCACCAGGAATTTGTTGCTGTTCTTCTGGAGCGTTTCTGTTATTATCTCGCTCTAAAGATTCCTGGCTTGATGCCGCGGGGTTTTGGCATCCGTCATCCTCGCTATTTGAGACCTGGCGATTAGATGCATTTTCATTGGTATCGCTAGCCCCTTGCAATCGTGCTATGATGTCCGATCTCATTCGCAAGTAGCCGCTTTCGATACCTTGGTAATATTCCTTCGCAAAATACGAATGTTCGACACGCTCACCAAAATCCGCGCGAATTTGGTTGTCTGTGTCTTCAAATTCGCTCCAAAACTCATCTAAAGTTTTTAGCTTCTTTTGAAGCCTTTCATGGGTTTTGCGGGCATTCGAATCCTTGTTGTAATGTAAGGTTCTTATGGCTTCCCCAGTCTCCTGCTGCCGGGAAATTAGCTCCTCGAAATTCATGTTATTGATAATTCGGAGTTTGATGAAAGTGCTTTATATATGGCAATCGAGGATTGAAGAAATATTTAAAAAAGTTAGCTCAAGTGTTTCACCTGAACCCAAAACGATGATGAGATATACGAAATGACTTAGGTGTATCACCAAAATCACCCGGAGTTCGATGCCGATGCTGGCGAAATATTTAAAATTGATTCAGGTGTATCACCTGAAATCAATCGTTGTTTAGTAGGATGTACTAAATGATTTAAGTGTATCACCTAAATCACTCGGAGTTTGATTAGACCGATGAAATGATTCAAGTGTGTCACCAGAATCACTCGGAGTTGTAATTGATTGATGAAATGATTCAAGTGTTCCACCAGAATCACTCGGAGTTATAATAGATTGATGAAATGATTCAGGTGTGCCACCAGAATCACTCGAAGCTATAATTGGGTTATGATAAATTGATAAAAATGATTTAGGTGTAACACCAAAATCACGTCGGGGTCACCAAAAAATGTAGAACTCTTTTGTTCTTCCCTTAGCTAACTAAAATGCTGCACTTTAACTAGCGATGATCAGGGTGAAAATGAAACTACTTGATGGACGTTCAAAATGTAAATGCTCACTTTATTTACTCTAATCAAAGCTTAAATACTAAGAGTTACTTGCTAGCATAACAATGAAAATGCTTAGTTAGCTGCTCCCGTGGGAGCGCGGCATACCGGCTTGAACTACTTGTGCTGTATCAGCGTCGCGTCAGTTATCTGATACGGGAGCAGGTAGTGCAGAGCTTTCATGCTGCGGTCCCACGGGCGCATGTAGTAAACAAAGTTTCGTATTACTGCCGCGTCTTGCAAAAGAAGATTTGGCCTTCGGTATCGGACTGAACAATTTGGTTGAGGGTTATAAGCCCGCAAAGCCTGGGAAATCGTGCATTCAAATGGAGATTCAGCTAGAGAACGAGGTTCCAGTTTACCACAAGCCACGGAGGCTGGCGCCGAAGGAAAAGGAAGTTGTTGCGAAACAGATAAGAGAATGGTTAGATGAAGGAATTATACAGCCAAGTAAGTCTGATTTTGCGAGCCCGGTTGTATTAGCTAAGAAGAAGGACGGATCATTAAGATTATGCATCGATTACAAAAAGTTAAATACGAAAATAATTAAAGACGGGTTTCCTCTTCCGAATATCGAAGACGTCATTCAAAATTTATACGGTTCACGCGTCTTCACTACTTTAGATTTAAAAAATGGGTTTTTTCATGTTGACGTTGAGGAGCGAAGCCGTAAATATACAGCGTTCGTGACCTCCGATGGTCACTACGAGTTCTTAAAGGTGCCTTTCGGACTATGTAATTCTCCGGCCGTGTTCCAGAGATATGTTAACGCGATTTTTGAACAATTGATAAGGGATAACATTATACCAGTGTATATGGACGATGTAATAATTCCCGCGAAGACTGAAGAAGAAAATATAGACAAGCTTAAAGTTGTTTTGAATGTTGCGCGACAGAATGGACTAGTAATTAAGTGGAAAAAATGTGAATTTCTGAAAAGAAAAATTGAGTTTCTCGGGCACATTGTTTAAGAGGGTAGTGTAAAGCCGTCTTTAGAAAAGACCAAAGCTGTTAAAGGGTCCCCGATACCTAAAACACTTAAGCAGGTTCAAAGTTTCCTAGGACTGACCGGTTATTTTAGAAAATTTTTGCAAAACTACTCACTAATAGCAAAACCGTTGACTGATCTAACGAAAAAAAGGTGTTGCTTTCAGTTTCGGCGCGAAACAGATCGAATCGTTTAACGCACTTAAGGATGTATTATGTCGAGGCCCCGTTCTAAAACTTTTCAATCCGCATTTACCGACACAGCTACATACGGACGCCAGCAAGGAGGGATATGGAGCAGTGTTATTACAGAAGCATAGCGACGACGGTCAGTTCCATCCGGTATTCTACCTAAATTTCAAAACAACGAACGCGGAAAAGAATTACTCCAGCTATGAGCTCGAAGTTTTGGCCATTGTGAAATCGCTGAAAAAATTAAGGGTGTATCTTCTTGGCCTTACTTTCGAAATATACACTGATTGCAAGGCTTTTCAGCTTACAATGAAAAAGCGTGAGTTATGTAGCCGTGTAGCCAGGTGGGCGTTGTTCTTGGAGGAATTCGACTGTAAGGTGCATCATCGTTCTGGTTCTACGATGAGGCATGTTGATGCCCTTAGCCGGTACCCCAAGGTGTTGCCTGTGGAGAACGGAATACTTCCAAGGATCAAGAATGCTCAACGAACTGACGAACATTGCCAGCTTCTTTCAGCCGTCGTCAAGGAAAAGCCGTATCAAAATTTCATCATGCGTAGCGGGGTTCTTTATAAATTGCTCGAGGGAAGATATCTTCTAGTAGTGCCAAAGCAGCTTCAGCGAGAAGTCCTCAAAATTATTCACGAACAAGGCCATATAAATCCAAAGAAAGTAGTTATGATTGCAAGCCAAGAATATTTTATTCCAAAGCTGGAAAAGAAAGCTGAAGAAGTTGTTTCCAACTGTATTCCCTGTATCCTGTGCGCTAGGAAGCAAGGCCGACGGGAAGGATACCTAAATCCCATCGAAAAACCAGATGTTCCCCTACACACCTACCATTTGGACCACCTAGGACCACTGCCGTCGACATCGAGGGACTATAAGCACCTGTTTGTAGTAGTAGATGGCTTCACGAAATTCACATGGATGTATCCGGTGAAAACAACCTCAACGGAAGAGGTTCTCAAAAAATTGGAGCAACAGAGTGAAGTATTTGGGAATCCTCACAGAGTAGTCACAGATCATGGGACAGCTTTCACCTCCAATTCGTTCAAGAATTATTGTAACGAGAGAAACATAAGTCATGCCGTAATTACTACTGTTGTTCCGCGGGGTAATGGCCAGGTCGAACGTGCTAATCAAATAATTATATCCATTATATCTAAAATGTCAGTTGACGATCCATTAAAATGGTTTAAGTTTGTTCCTCGAGTTCAACGCATTATAAACTCATCTATGCCGAGATCAACGAGTTATGTAAAATTTTAGAAGATGAAATCATAACAAAATTCGAAGCCGAAAGAAGCGAAATGCGTAACCAAGCAAAGCTGGAAATTCAATAGCTGCAACAGGAAAATCGAAGGACCTTTAACAGAAGGCGAAAGTCAGCAGTTCAGTATAACATTCACGATTTGGTAGCGATAAAGCGGACCCAGTTCGGCCCAGGCCTGCAGCTATACCCAAGGTTTCTGGGTCCTTATGAAGTAGTGAAGATAAATGGAAAAGACCGATACAACGTGAGGAAGGTAGGAGACCACGATGGCCCAAACTCGACATCTTCGTCTGCAGACTTTATGAAGCCATGGGTAGACTCTGAAGACAGCGACTACGTCAGCGAGGAGGAGCATAATACGTCGCCGAGGACGGACGACCTGCAGGATGGCCGAATGTGGGAGTCGCAACCGGCAGTCCAAGTTCAGTAAGAATCTAACGGCGTTCTCGGATTCGGGGAGTAACTATCCACGGAGGAACGCAGTTACCGATAAGCCGCCGCGAAGCTAAGCTGATTTCGAAGCCGGTCGAACAATTCCAAATTTTCTCTTTTTTTATTATCCCTAATTTTAATTAATAAATAAAAAGCCAGTGAATTAATTGCGAAAAGTAGTTTTTTCTTACTAACTTTAATCTTTTCCCACATATATATAATATATAATATTATAAATTTCATTTGTTCGACGGTTTCGACATTTCGCTGACAGTTTGACACTGGAAATCAGCTGATTCTTCCAGGCATTTCCAGTCCCATTCGGCGAGATGTAGTTTTGGGAACTACGTTTAGTACCTTCAGGATGGACATGTAAACGAAGTTCCGAACTCAATTCGCAGTGATACACGCACTACTGATGAACATCTCGGCCAGATGTTCATTTCGGAGTGATCGTGTATCGAAGGCATTAGAGTGCCCCTCCGTGAGGAAGCTGCGCCGGCTTAGTGTGAGTGCGTGGAAAAAGGTGAACGCCGAGAGAAGCTAGCTGGCCACGGTTGCCAGATTTCTCAAAGTTTGCCGGGGCAAAGAAATTTGTTCGGGACAACAAAAAATTTCTTAATTCGGGTCCATTGTAAACAAAAGTCTCCCTCTCGGAATTTGATTCCTTCGGCCCCCTTAAGCCGCCCGAAGGCTAATCGGACAACAATACTTATACACATGGGGTAAACTTAACCGGGTATTTTTATTACCCCCTTTTTACTCCATGTGTGTCACTAGAATACCCTAGATATTCTGAAAATACCCAGCAAAACAACCGAGTAATTTCGGGGTATTAGAATACCCACAAAAATTGATGGGTAATTTCAATTACCCCGTTCTAAAAAGCAATTAACTGACCAAAGCGCCAGCTGGTAGTCACTAGAAGCGGTAATACTGTAAATATTTAATGTTTTGGTAGTTGAAATGGAGAAAAAAATGCAGAAAAGAAAGTTTTTAAAACCAAGTGCCTCATTTTTAATGCTTGCTGTTTCATTATTTCATTTAACACTAATACTTCTTGAATTTCCATTTTACACACTTCACTCGCTATGCACTTCACAAATTGACAACACCAATCGTAAATAATCAAATATTCAATAAAAGTCAAAGATAGCCCGGTTTATGAGTGTCAGGGGGTTCTAATTAACTGGGTAATTTAAATACTCTGTTGTAAATACCCGGTAAAGTTTACCCCATGTGTATCATAAGTATAAGGAAACAATTTTTTCAAGACTACCGACTGCCAAAAAGCTGGAGGTTTTCGTTTTTCAAATATGTACACATAGGGTGTTTTCATAAATTCATGGTTGCTTGCATGCATTTCGTCAAACTTGCAGTCAGTTTACTTTCACGCAAGTCAACTGCATATTTGAACAAAATCCGCCATTTTAATTGCTCTACGTGACTGAGAAAACCATTGGAATATTTGACATTTCTAAATCTTCTTCTTTTTAGTCAGCGAAGTCGGGTTCTCATTTTGGTTGCAAAAGGCCATTCTGCAATGCACAGACCATCCAACCACGAACGAACCAAAATCGCGCCATCTCGTCCCACATTCATATTGGCGTCATTTTCCCTCTCGCTCGTGTTTTGGTCGACCTGGCATACTTTTTCTTGTGTGCGTTTTAACCAAGTTATAGTCCCCCATTTCGCAACGATGTTGTACCAGAATAGTGACCTCGCCGCAGCTTTTCCGCCGGTTGTCAAAACATCAGTGCACTAATTATAACACGAAGCACTTATAAAAATGTGCGCGGTAATTTCAAGAGAATATAAAAACTTAAATTGATAAGTTTGTCCGCTTATAAAGAGGTAAAAACTTCCACATTTAACATTTGCCCGATTATGTTTTCGCAGCTGGCAGGCACAACTACAGGCAAAGGCTTTTACACGGGGTTAAGCTTTTTCGTTCGCTGGTTTGTGGTTGGGTGGCCCGCGTATTGGAGAACCCCCTAAAGATGCCTAAAACTTGCGTGGTCAGATTGCATTTGTGAACATGCAGGTTGAATTATTGAACACTATTCAAAAGCAAGTTTTACGCAACTATGGATTTCTGAAAACGCCCATAAGCATAAGAATATGAAGAATAGCACCTCTTTTTACCTGTTAGTCCCAGAATAGCTAATGTTCTTCGAGTGTATGTATGTATCTCAAATAATAAAATATGGCCATCGTTGTTGGCAATATTGATAAAATGTCCCACCATTGTGAACTAGTTTTTGTTTTTGCCTTATGAATGTTGGCACCCTTTTTCTGTTCTCTTTTCTGTCATGTAAGCCGTGAAGTGCGGATGAGAATAAATTGTTAAACAACCAAAGCATCGGTGTTCTTATTTAATAATAAACTCAATAGGTTATGGGCCCAGACACCCATGAACACCGATTAGTTCGTTTTTTGTAATTTCTTTCGAGAATTGTGGCATCATCCTAAAAAGTTTTGATGTTATATCCAGCCCAGTGCGAAGTGAAAATTGACCGAGAAAAACTTGAAAATGGAAGGTGAAATTGGTCGCATCACCAAGTTAAAGAACAGCGAAAACTGGCCACTATGGAAATTTCAAGTACGTATAGTTTTAAATTCAAACGACGCTTGGAGAGTAGTTACCGGGGAGTCGGTCAAACCGACAGCTCCAGAGGCGCAAGACGAGGCAGGATTGCGGGCCTTCGGGGAAAAAACTACACAGTGGACAAAGGCAGACAGCTTCGCGCAGAAAATAATTGCGACAACAATCATGGATCAGCAAATGCTTCACATTATAAATTGCGATTCCGCCAAGGAAATGTGGGATAAGCTTCTCTCGGTTCATGAGCGGAAATCAGACTCAGGTGTGCATATGTTACAGCAACAGTGGTATGCAATAACGAAGGATCCAGGAGACGACATGGCCACGCATATCTCGAAACTGGAAGACCTGGCACATCGGCTCAAAAATATGGGCGAACAGATTCCCAATTCATTAATAATTACAAAAATTTTAATGACATTGCCCGCGCATTATAATCATTTCGTCAGCGCATGGGAATCCACTCATAGTGGCGAAAGAACCTTGACAAACTTAATTTCTAGGTTGTCAATTGAGGAAAGTCGGCTAACTTCACAAAGTAAATTTGAAGAGAGCGCCTTCTCTGCTTGGAAACAAAATTCTAAGCGCAGTGGAAATAAGGTGAATTACCGAACTGACAGCAGCAAAACACAAAAACAAGGAAGGTGCTACGCTTGCAATAAAATTGGTCATTGGGCAAGGGACTGCAGAAGTAAGAAGAAGGCAGAACCAAAAACACTTCGAGGAAAAACACAAGGTGATGCACTAATGATTGAGACATTGGCTGCCGCGACCAACGAAGTTTTGGACACCGAAGAGGAAGCGTGGTATATGGACTCGGGGGCCACGGATCATATGTGCAATCAACGCGAGTGGTTCGTAAATCTTACCAAGTTAGATGTTCATTTACCGGTGCGAGTGGGAAACGGAGGACTCATATTTGCAGAAGGCAGGGGTGATGTCAACATTCTGGCTTTCGACGGAAGTAACTGGATCAAGAGACATCTATCAAAGGTATTGTTTGTACCCAATTTGAAATACAACCTATTTTCAGCTGGAGCTGCCCTCGACAAGGGTTTGCAGCTTGAGTCAAGTAGCTCTACTTGCAAGTTTTTTCGAAATGGGAATATAATTGCAGTGGGAGAGAGACAAAAGAGATTGTATAGAATGAGGTTTGAGGTGACAGCCTCTGCAGTTGAGGGGCAGGCTAACATCGCTACCATGGAATCACTTCAGGCTTGGCATGAAAAGTTGGCTCACCAAAATTTTTCTCATGTAAAAAAGATTTTGAAAACAAAAGCGATTAGTTATAAGGATCAAAGAGATGACTGTTGTGATGCCTGCATTTTGGGGAAGATGCATAGATTGCCGTTTCCGGTTTCTGACAGTAAAAGTTCTGAAATAGGGGAACTTATTCACGCTGATCTTTGTGGACCCATGCAGGAGGAATCTGTTGGGGGATCACGATATTTTTTATTATTTAAAGATGATCTTTCACATTGGAAACATGTGTGTTTTCTGAGAGAGAAAAGCGAAGTACCAGTTCATCTTGAATATTTTCTCAGAGTTGCAGACAAACATTTGAATAAGGGTGTGAAAATTCTGCGCACAGACAACGGACTGGAGTTCGTCAACAAAAGGGTAAATGATATAGCACATCAAAATGGGATCATTCATCAGAGAACCGTTGCTTATACTCCTGAGCAAAATGGAGCTGCGGAACGTGAAAACAGAACTATAGTTGAAGATGCGAGAACACTGTTGCAGGCGAAAGGACTCCCAAACAGGCTGTGGGCTGAGGCTGTTAACACCGTAGTGTACGTGTTAAACAAAACCGGGACGAGCAATATTAAAAATGAATCACCATTCAAATTGTGGAAGGGTCAAGATGCCAGTATTGCGGACTTGAGAGTATTTGGCGAAGAGGTATACACTCATATTCCTAAGGAGAAAAGACGGAAATGGGATCCAAAAGCAAATAAAGGAATTTTCGTGGGATATGGCAGCAACATCAAAGGATATAGAGTTTGGTATCCGGATTGTGATCGGATAGAGGTTCATCGGGATGTCAGGTTTACAGGAAGATTTTACCATCCCAATAATACAAATACCGATGAAGAAGCTACAATTGAACTTGTGTTGGGAAATATACCGGTGAATGACTCTTCAAAGCAAGTTCTCAGAGGGGTGGAGCCAAGCAATAGAATTTCCACACATAGTGACGAGGGGCAAGTCAACGTACAAGATCAACGTGAGGAACCGGAAATAATACATGAATCCAACCCCATTGAAGAGGAACGGCCAGAAAGATATCATTTGCGAAATAGAGAGCGAATAAAGCAACCTGGAAGATACATGGACTTTGTATCTTGTTTGACAAGTATTGCTGGACCCGTTGAACCCGATACATACGAGGAGGCACTTAAAGGCGATAATTCAAGCGACTGGAGGAAGGCAATGGATGAGGAAATGGAGTCGCTTATACAGAATAATACATGGAACCTGGTCGATCTACCAAAAAACGAACCAGTGATTGATAATAAATGGGCTTTCAAGATTAAACAGCATCCGGATGGTAGCGTCGATCGTTTTAAGGTTAGGCTGGTTGCTCGGGGCTTCAAGCAGAAACACGGAGTTAACTACATCGAGACATTTAGTCCCGTGGTGCGATTTGATTCCATACGAGTGATTTTTTCCATCGCGGCTTCAAGGCGAATGAGGCTTCGACAATTCGATGTGAAGACAGCATTCTTATATGGGGAGTTAGAGGAAACAATATATATGCGGCAACCGGTGGGCTATGAGGACAAAACTGATCGAGTATGCAAGCTAAACAAAAGTCTATATGGATTGAAGCAGGCAGCGCGATGTTGGAACCAGCACTTGAAGACTATACTGCATAAATTCAATTTAACGGCAACAGACGCGGATCCATGTGTTTTCTCTACTTCCATGACTGATCATCAGCTAATTCTGGCTATATATATTGACGATGGGTTAATTGCTTCTACCGACTTTGAGATGGCAGATTCGTTAGTTGAAGAACTGAAAAGGGAATTTGATGTAAAGGTCGGCGACGCCAGATATTTTTTGGGTTTGGAAATTGAGCATCTTCCGGACGGATCATTCTTTGTTCACCAGGAGGCATATACGAGGAGAGTGTTGGAACAATTCAACATGGGAGACGCTAATCCAGTAGCAGTACCAGCTGATCGTCATCATCAGATATGCGCGGCGATGCACCCAAAAGGCGAAGAAATTCTTACCGATGTACCCTACCGTGAGGCAGTTGGAAGCCTTATGTATTTGTCTATAGGTACAAGGCCGGACATCACCTATTCGGTCAATAGTGCGGGCCAGTATTTGGAAAAACCTACAAGGATACATTGGAACGCGGTGAAACGAATCTTGAAATATTTAAAGGGAACGCAACATCATGGTTTGTTATTTAGATGTGGAGATGCTTTGGAACTCACAGCGTTCAGTGATGCAGATTATGCAGGCGACATCAACACAAGAAAGTCAACTGGTGGATTCGTCGTAAAATTGGGCACCTCAATGGTTTCATGGAGTTCTCAGAAGCAAAAGGTGGTCGCACTATCCACAACTGAATCGGAGTATCTGGCAGCTACTCAGGCGGTGAAAGAGATTATATGGATGAGGAGCTTGTTATTATCCCTATTGAAATCAAATGAAATATCCATTACCTTGCTAATGGACAACCAAAGCGCTATTCGTTTGATTAAAAATCCAGAGTACCACAAACGAACAAAGCATATTGACGTGAAATATCACTTTATAAGAGAGAAATACGAGTCAGGAACCTTTGTTTTGAAGTATGTACCATCAGAAGACCAGCAGGCGGATCTTATGACGAAACCACTACCAAGAGGCATTTTCCAGCGTCAACGAGATATGCTGCAGGTGGTTGATATTCGGTCAACAGGCGTGAATGGACATTAAGTAATACTATTGAAATAAATAAACCAGTTAGACTCAAGATATGTAAAGTAAAACATTTAATCAAAGTGGGAGTGTTGGCAATATTGATAAAATGTCCCACCATTGTGAACTAGTTTTTGTTTTTGCCTTATGAATGTTGGCACCCTTTTTCTGTTCTCTTTTCTGTCATGTAAGCCGTGAAGTGCGGATGAGAATAAATTGTTAAACAACCAAAGCATCGGTGTTCTTATTTAATAATAAACTCAATAATCGTTAAATATGTCCTCATTTTGTCGCACGTGAATTTTGTTATATTTTCAAATACACCGATGAGTATCCAATAAAAGGTATCGATGAAACGATCAAATCTATACATAATATCGGATTTAATGTATTACGTTTTCATTAAATTAGATATTTTCAATCGAAATATCTCGATGTGGGATGAAGGAAGGTGTTTTAAGGCCGTTCTCCAATGCACGGACCACCCAACAACGAACGAACCAAAAACGCGCCATCTCGTCCCACATGAATGTGGCGTCATCTTCCCTCTCGCTCGTGTTTTGGTCGACCTGGCCAAAGAATATGGAACCTTGTTACAAAGAATGTTCACTCTAAGTCTGCGAAGCAATTATTTCCTCCACTGTCTTTTTTCAGGAAATTACAACAACAAAATGCCCCATTAGCCGAAAAGAAAAATTCGCCGTGTTTGTTCCAAGTCCGAATCCCCATTTAAATTGCCTAATAATGAACAAGGACGGCAATAGGGAGAAGTGCGGAAAACACCATGAAGCGAGAGTTCACCTTTTACGGAGCGCTCCTGCTCAAGCATTGTATTTTGTGAGACTGTGTTAATGCGAGGGCGCGCGTGCTTTTCGAATAGGAAGAGGCAAAACGAAAATGCCGGACCCACACATTGAAGGCGTACACGGATTCGGTTGTTTTCGCTTTTCCTGAACCAGGTTTTCTTAAGCGCTCCTGTTCAGCACAGGAAGCAAATGCGCTTGTATGGTGAGGCCATTGATTATATAAAGAAATAGATATGTCAGCCGGGACTTGACATTAGCACGATAGATGGCCATACTTGTACCAATTCATCATTTTAAGTGAAGACAAATTTGAAATTCCAAATTTAATTACGAATGAAGCTTTTTCCACTACATATACATATGACCGAAATGTAAGAATGTAAATGACGATGATATAACCTACTCGTACGGGTTTCAGCAGGGCTCTGATATGTATTGGAAAATTTATGATCCCATCAAAAACATAAAATGTAAAAAAATGCCAAGTCACGCAACGCAGTTCTTCTGCCGTAAAAAGTTGTGAGATCTTATGTAAAACCAAGTCAGTTATATTATTTAATGTCTATGGAAGCACCTATTCAACAACTTTGTTTTAAATTGTTATCTAATCAATTACCTATCAACATTTATAATGACCGTATAAATATTCGACATCTTTATTTCTTTAATAATTATAATGACTTGGCAATTGCAGGGCACCATAATTATAAAAGAATAATCTACTAATTAAAATAAAAGCTTGGGCGCTCTCACATCCTGGAGCTTGTCGTTCAGCATAATTTCGCTTCTAATGAGCTCCCAAGCTTTTATTTATAGTCATATGAATACAGAAATACTGTTGAGGAGAGGAGAACCTATCCTCTTTAATATTTTCTTTTAATTTTAATAAAAGGCTTTTTTTGAATATAATCGTATATATATTTTTTTTAATTTGTTCTTATTCGTACAAATCTTTTTGATCGACTGAAAATCTAATTAATTTTTGAAACAATATAAAAAGGTGCCTACTCTTTTTGATACAAGCTGACTAGATTTTCTTGTCACAACTAATTTCTACTGTACATACAATTTCTACAGTACTTAACGACTTTTGCCATTCACACTGATTACATACGGTAGACGGCCTCCACAACACCCCCTTCCCAGTGAATATGATAGCGGAATGAAATTTTGATTTCCAAAACCTTTTATGCAAATGATACTTTTTTGTTGGATTTGTTTTGAATTGGAAATGTGTAAGTAATTGAGGAATTTTGATATGTGTCTTTTCGCGTAAGCACTGGCTCCTGACGAAAATTTGACTTTAAGAGAACAGGCTCTGGCTGTTTCTTTAGAAGAGATGAATTAACTCGTGGTAAATTGTATATAGCATTCGTAGTTGGATGAGGATTAAGCTTTTGTTCCCTAATTTCCGAAATATTGGAAGTAAAATATGGTTTTAATCTATCCAAAGAGATGTAAATATCTTTGTCTTTGATTTTGATTGTGAAAAAATGTTCATGTCTTTTGACTACCGGAAATGGTCCGTTATAGCAATTTTGAAAACTTCCCTTGGTTACCTCATTCCGAACAAAAACATGAGAGCAATTTTCTAAATTTTTGAATTTAAAAAATTTTGTTTTGTTGTGATTTGAGGTAGGTATTGGGCGAAAATTGTTAAATAGATCTTTTAAACGATTGACAAAGGTACTTTGATGCTGAACTTTGGTATTCTGTTGGAGGAAGTCTCCGGGAAGTCTTAATGACTGCCCGTAGAGTAATTCCGCTGGGGTTGCAATAAATTCTTCCCGAAAGGTTGTTCTTAATCCGAGTACAATTGAAGGTAGCGCTTCGCACCATGACTTTGTTTCTGAAGTTCTGATGGCTGTTTTTAAGGTTCTGTGCCAATTTTCTACTAAACCGTTAGATTGCGGATGGTATGGTGTTGTACGATTGTGTTTGAAACCTAGGAATTTTGAGAGTTCTTTAAAGAGATGAGATTCGAACTGTCTTCCTTGGTCTGTAACTATAATTTTCGGAACTCCAAATCGTGATATCCATTCCTTAAAGAGTGTTTTTGCGCAGGTTTCAGCCAAAATGTCTGGTATGGGTATTGCTTCTGGCCATCGTGAGAAACGATCAATGATCGTGAGACAATATCTGAAATTATTCGATGGAGGTAATGGGCCGACAATGTCCATGTGAATTGTTTCGAAGCGTGAAGATGAGATAGGGAATGTGCCAAAAGAACTTTTAACATGCCTAGAAATTTTATTTTTCTGACACTGCAGGCAACTACGGCTCCAATTGTTAACATCCTTGTTTATGGACGACCAAAAATATTTGGAGGTCACCATTTTATTAGTTGCACGGATGCTAGGATGAGATAAATTATGGATGGAATTAAAAATTTGGAAACGGAACTGTTCAGGTATATAGGGTCGATAATGATTATTTTTAACCTCACAGTAAATTTGTTTGTCACTTCCGAGGATGGGCAAGTTGGAAAATTTATACTTAGGATTTTCCTTGAGGTTTTGAAGTTGGCTGTCTTTTTTTTGAGCCACCGCAATGGCTTCGAAATTGATTGAGGTAGGCAAGTGAATTTCCTCTATACGAGAGAGGGTGTCTGCTACAACATTGTCAGTTCCGGCTATATGTTGTATGTCTGTAGTGAATTGACCTATAAAATCTAAGTGTCTTGCTTGCCTTGGCGAAGCTTTGTCTGGGTTTTGTCTGAAAGCAAAAATTAATGGTTTATGGTCGGTGAATAATGTGAAGTTTCTACCTTCCAAATGGTAACGAAAATATTTAATTGATTTGTAAGCTGCTAGCAATTCTCGGTCGTATGCGCTGTATTTAGTTTGTGCAATATTTAATTTGGTGGAAAAGAAACCGAGTGGTTGCCAATTGTTGTTTACTTTTTGATTTAATGAAGCCCCTATGGCAGTGTTAGACGCATCCACAAATAAGGCTAAGGGAGCGTTCATATTTGGAAATGCCAAAAGAGTGATTTCGGCTAACTGGAATTTAATATTTTCGAAAGCTTTGGTCGAATCGGGTGTCCAGTTAATTTTCTTAGAGCCGTTCTTCTTATCTCCAGTTAAATATTTGTTTAATAAATTTTGGTGTTCCGCCGCGTGAGGTAGGAATCGACGGTAGAAATTTACCATACCTAGAAATCTTCTGAGATCCTTAACTATCGAAGGAAGTTTATATTCTGAAATGGTCTTAATTTTTTTCAGGTGATGGTTTAATACCATCTGAATTGATGTAATGACCGAGAAATTTCACTTCTTGTTGCATAAAATTACATTTCTCGGTGTTAATAATTAATCCGTGTTCCTGAAGACGTTGGAAAATTTGCTTTAAATGGTCTAAATGTTGCTGTTCGGTCTTTGAAGCTACCAAAATGTCATCTAGGTATACGAAGCAAAATTGTAAATCTTGGAGGACTGAATGAATAAATCGTTGGAATGTTTGTGCGGCGTTACGAAGTCCGAATGTCATACGTGTAAATTCGAAGAGACCGAAAGGGGTACAAATAGCTGTTTTTGGTATATCTTCTGGTTCCACTGGGATTTGATGGTAAGCTTTTGCTAAGTCTAAAGTGGAAAATATACTACAACCTTGTAAATGACACGCGAAATCGTGAACTAGAGGGATCGGGTAACGATCCGGGACGGTGACTGCGTTTAAACGCCTGTAATCACCGCAAGGTCTCCAGTCTCCGTTGGCCTTCGGCACCATATGCAGCGGTGTTGACCAAGGACTATTTGATGGTCTACAGATGCCTTGGTTCAACAAAAATTCGAATTCCTTTTTCGCTATTATTAATTTTTCGGGTGATAGTCGCCGTACTTTTGAAAATATAGGTTGTCCTATGGTTTTAATTTGATGAGTTATAAAATGTTTAACTGGTTTGGAAAAACCCGAATCAATAGTGATGTTCTGAAATTCACGAATTAATTTTTGGACACTTTCTTTAATAGAGGGCTTTAATAAAACTGATAAGGTGGTTGATGGACCTTTAAATAATTTACCGTTTGAAGTTAGATTAGTTAACGGATCTATTAATACTCTTTTAGATAAATCAACTATTAATTTATAGTGATATATAAAGTCAGCTCCTAAGATTGGTTTTTCAACATCAGCAATTACAAAGTGCCATTGAAAGTTTCTTCGTAAACCTAGGTCTAATCTTAAAATTTTGTTTCCGTAGGTATTTATTACAGAAGAGTTGGCAGCTGACAGTTGTAAACCAGTAGGTGTTAATTTTACTGGAAGAGTATTTGGAATAACTGAAATATCAGCTCCAGTGTCGATTAAGTAATATTGGTTTGTGGATTTATCAAAAATGTGTAGACGACCGTTGAATTCGCTTTTATCATCCGTCGTCATAGATGATATGCGATTTATTTTTTTGTTTGTTCAGAAATGTTAAAGGAACAAGGGGGTATACACTTGTTAGAGTTGGTTTTGAATTTATTGTGGTACCAACACCAATCAGGATTAGTACCTGATTGAAAATTATTACGACGATTGAATTTAAATTGAGGTCGATTACGGGAAGAACTTCTTGAGTAATGCGAACTTTGATGAGAACAACAACTGGGAGAACGATTACGGAGCTTAAGTGCTTTAATTTCAAGAGAAAGTTCTTCAACGCGTTGATTTAATCTATATACTTCTGAAGTTAAATTTGTTAAAATATTATTGTTATTTTGTTGTGATGAAATCGTGAATACCGAGGATTTACTATTATTGTTAACTTCAAAGATTTTATCCGCACAATTGGCCAATTCTGAGAGGGATCCTGTATTACAAGATAGAATTGCTCTCATATAATCGGGAAGTCGTTGTAGCCAAAGGGTCTTCAAAATGTCGTCGCTGAGATTACTATTTGATAAATTTTTCATTTCTCTCAGGAATTGAGAAGGAGATCTATCTCCTAACACGATATCACCTAGCAATTTGTTTAATTTTGAAGACTCACTATCTGAAAGCCGAGATATTAACGCCTCTTTCAATTCCGTATAGGGATGTCGCGAGTCAGGGTTTTCTAAAATATCACTAAGGATAAAAACTAAACTCTCATCCAACGCGGAGAGCAGGTGATTGTATTTAGTTGTTTCTGAAGTTAATCTGTTTAAATCAAATTGCGCCTCAAGTTTTTTAAACCAAAATTTTGGTGCGCTCTTCCAAAATGTTGGAGCATTAAAAGTTATCGTGGAAATAGAGGGTGTTGTGGGAATCGCGTTACGAGGTGAAGGGAGGGGACCTCCAGAATAAAAATCACCTTCACTTTGTGAAAAGTCACCACTTGCGCTATTCATTTTGCTTTAATTTTAATTGCACTTTAATTTATTTTAAGTTTACTTTAAATCGAGAGAGGACGCGGCGTGTGAAAGGAAATAGCTGTTTTACAATATTAAGTATTGAAAGCTTTCTTTTTTTTTGTTTTTGTTTTTTAAATCGCAAATTTAAAATGTTTTAACAAAAAAAATTTTAACTAATAACTAATGTACCTACTCCCTGAACGATTTCTTGAATTTTTCTTTTTTAGCAGTCTTCAATTCGCCTTTCCAATATTTTGGTATTAATGTGTCTAGTAATTGGTTGGGGGTTGAATTTTCAGTCTTCCTCTTATTTATTTCTTTCTTCTTTCTTCAAACTGGTTTCTTCCTTCTTTAATTTTCAATTTCTTTTTTTGATTGATTGATTTGATTATGCTTTTTGTTTTAGTTGATTATTAATTGATGCCTTTTATTTTAGTTAATTATTATTATTTTAATTGCACGGTTTTAATTTTAAATGGCCCGTTTTTTTTTTTACTTTTTCTTTTTAAATTATTGGATATTTTGAGCCCTTATATTTTTTTTTTAAATTCCTTTTGTTGATGTCGGGGTCACCAATTGAGGAGAGGAGAACCTATCCTCTTTAATATTTTCTTTTAATTTTAATAAAAGGCTTTTTTTGAATATAATCGTATATATATTTTTTTTAATTTGTTCTTATTCGTACAAATCTTTTTGATCGACTGAAAATCTAATTAATTTTTGAAACAATATAAAAAGGTGCCTACTCTTTTTGATACAAGCTGACTAGATTTTCTTGTCACAACTAATTTCTACTGTACCTACAATTTCTACAGTACTTAACGACTTTTGCCATTCACACTGATTACATACGGTAGATGGCCTCCACACTGTGAAGAAATACATTAAAGGTATATTTTGGTTGAAATATATTTTAGGCCCAAAGTTGATAAGCTTAGTCCCTTCGTCAATGCAAAATATTAAAACTGAGGTATTATTATTAATTATTTTATAAAAATATTACTTTCAGCCTAAATTTATTTTAGCAAAAACTTATTTTTTCCTTTTTAGTATATTTTTCATTGTTAAATAAAAGCATTTCTTTAAAAAATATTTTTTTATCATGTAATTTTTCATTTTCGCTTAGCTCATTCTCGAGAGCAATATTAGCACCTTGTTCAAAGTGATGCAAATTTGAATTTGAAGAGGACAAAGTAATATAAAGGTGGGTCCACACTGAGCAAACGAAAGCGAACGCATGCGTACACATGTTTGCAATCCAAGTTTTCTAGTGTGTACGCTGAAGAAACATAAAAAAACATGCGCGTTCGCTATGTTTGCTATTCTTCGCTTTCATAACCACATGTGCTCCACAGGCGTTCGTAGATATGCAAGCAAACACAAGCGAACTTTTTTAAGTGTGGACGCCTTTTCAATCGGGTTTGCTTGCATTTGCATGTTTTCCATTCAAGTTGGAAAATCTGAGCGAATGTATAGAAAATATGACGAATATTTCGTGTTTTCTACCAATTTTCTATACAAACTTCGGTAAATTTTGAATTTGAACCCTCATTTAACTCGTACATGTCCAAGGAATCGATTGGTACAGCGTTTCCTACATGATATCAAAACAAATAAATGGGAAATGAAACAAATTTATAAATTTCAATAAATCTATACAAGTTTTTTTTTCAATATTTTACATCAAGGCATATTAGTGACAATTTGTGAACATATAAATTAAAATTTAGTCACTCCGCCTTTTTGTTTTACAACTTCGCGCAATTCTTCTCGGCATACTCGCAATACACGCTTTTATCATGTCTTTCAGACCTTCGTCATTTCTCCAAATATCTTCAATATTTTCTTTAAGAATGGATACCGTTGGGTTTGGGCGACTATATACTTTAGATTTTAAGTAGGCCCAGCAATTTTCTACTGGGTTTAGATCAGGAGAATTGCCGGGCCAAGGAAGAACTTCAATTTCCTCTTCATTTAGGAAACTTTGCTTGATTTCGAGGTATGGCAAGGTGCTCCATCTTGCATAAATATGTAAATCGATCGTGTATGCATGAATGAATTAATATGGGGTAAAAGAACGTCTGTTAATATGTTCTTGTACTGATCAGAACGCAAGGTTCCATTCACAAAATAAATGGGACCCGGACCTTCTCCACTTATACAGCTCCATATCATAATAGCTGGAGGTTGTTTGACTGTTCTTTGAACGCAGTCCTCATTGTAACGTTCCCCTGGACGCTTCCGTACGAAACCGAACGATTCCGTCACCGCTTCTAGACGACATTCGTCGCTGAATATGACCTAAGAAATTTGAAATTTAGGGTAATTTTGAATGCTCCATAAACCTCAATAAAATAATAATTTGCGAAAATATTTTGACATGCCTACATTTTCCCAGTAATCAAGGGTAAAGCTCTGATGGTATCTAGCCCATTGTAACCTTCTGGATCTCATTTTTTCCGTTAATTTTGGCTTTTTTGCTGGTCGTCTACATTTCAGATTTGCCTCATATAATCGCCGGCGAAGTGTCATCTTTGAAATTTCCATCCCATGGTCTCTAATTTGTCTGTGTAAGGTCCTGGCGGGTGCTCGTCTTTGTTGTATTGCCATATGCACAATTTTCCTGTAGGTCTTGTTAGATGTTTTCCTTTTTCTTCCGCAGTTTTTCCTCTTACTTCCCGATTCAGAAGTTGAAGGATTCAGAGTTCGGGCAATTCGATCCACCATAGATGCCGAAATTTTTTCTTGGCCCGCGATTTCCCGATTGGAAAGCTCTCTGGACTTCAACAAACTTACTATTACACTTCTTTTATCACTTTAACTCGTCCCATTTTGAAGTCAATTTTTACTTTTAAGTATGTACTTCAGAAAATTCCTTTCTTGTATATCACGTTCACTGAATTTTCATTTGAAAAACACAATAAATTGAAAGGGGCCTACTGGGTATCAATATTATTTATCAATGCACTCTTTAAAATCCGCTTGCATACAAAATTGTCAACTCTTTCTCCATAAATATTTTTTCCAAATGAAGCCAAAACGAAATCGCTTTCATTTATATACCTCCCAGCCCTAACCCGGTAGATCTGGGATTTCCCTAATTACCCAAATATCCTGCACTCATTACCTGCATGACCGTAATCGTTGACAAATTTACTTGAAAAGGATTTTATTGCAGGAAATATCCAATTTGTACCAAATTTCATAGAATTACTGACTGCGTCTAATTTTTTGAACACCTACTGTACACACTCGGCAAACTTGTTTGATTATTTAAGGTTTTTTAATTACCTTCGCTAAAGATTCGTGAGGCGTCCACGCTGCTTTTCGTAGAAATTTATGTTCGTTCACAACTTGTTCGTTCTTGCTTGCAAGGACGTACACAGTTGGCCCATTCGTTCGTTGCGATTTGGTTGCGGTGGAACGAATAGCTTCCACATTTGGCAGCAGCACGGAAAAAGAGCACAGGGTATAGAACACATTCGTTCGCCTTTGCAACGCGTACACATTAATCGAAAACTTGGACTCGAACACATGTGTTCGCTTTCGTTTGCTCAGTGTGGACCCACCTTCAGATATTAAATTTGCAGAATCAGACAAATTATAAAAGGAATATCCTGATGGTAAAATATTCTGAGACATGACCTGTTTCAAATTCCTATAAAATCGATAAGCCGAAGGATTCTTCTCATAAGTTCCTTCAAAACCCCGAATCATTGAAATCAAGTTTTCCAGAGCATCCGTATTTAAGTGGCTTACTAAAAGGTACTCTTGCGTTTTTTTAAATCATCCCAAAGCATCTCAATGGCATTTATTGTAGTAATAAGGCCATCAAAACTAGGTGGCCGTTTTATTCTGCCAGTAGATATCCAAGTTTCAGCCCATGTTTTTGTTTCAGAGAGATTATTTAATATCTGATTGTTTTCGGAAATGGCACACCTTGCTGGATTTTTGGAATACTTTATAACACTGTTTAAGTCTCATATATAACATTCAATTTAGCTATAAATTTTGCAGTACTTATTGTACAATTCTTATCTTCCTCCTCAAATAAATTTAAGCTCACAGCTGCAAATATCCCATCTGATACGCTGTGACTAAAAACTTGAGTTGCTCGTTTGACCGATAATTTATCAAAGCCCTGCGGATTTATGTGTGCCTCCGTTAATTTGAACATAGCTCTTATGGCGTCATTATCCATGCTGTATACTTTGCGTAAAATAGGCCATGATATCTTTTCACTTCCTATTTGAATATCATTTGTAAGAAGAATATTTCTTATGCATTTAAAAATGTAGGGTATATCATACAAAGCATACATTTTTTTTTCCTCAACATAGAAGTAGGGCATTATTTTTGAAGATTCTAAAAGCCTATAAGAGCTTCTATTGCTACTTCCTTGATCACAAACTATGCGCACAATATCAAAACCAATATTTAAGAGTTGTTTCAACAAATTTTGAATAATTTCCTTCAACTCATTCATTGAAGGCTTCCCGATGTAATATGCTATTGCTTGTTTCCAATTTTTATTGAGACCGCGAAGCATGAATACTAGTACACTAGATGCCATTACATTTTTCCGACCAAGAAAATCAAGATCAGAAAAACCATAGATTAAATCGTCTTTTATATTATAGTCCAATTCAAATTTATAAGACATTTCATCAAATAAAAGAAGACATTTTGCATTTGTCCATATCGCTCACTTTATTTGTAAGCATATTTTTAATTACATCAGGAAGGCCAGTGCCGAAACGAAGAGCCGAATGCCAGCGAAAGATCGTTCTTACCGAAGGTAAAAAAATTAATAGTAAAAAAACATTTTTAAAAACAATCTTTTATTTAAATGCTCTAAAAAGAAGAAAATAAAAATTAAATTGAATCAAACCCATCAATTTATTACATTACACAATTTATATGATATAAAAGCTTGTCGCGAAATTTACTTATGTAGATGTCGATCCTTTAGACTTACAACCCTTCAATTATTGTATTATTGTTAATAAGTAAATTTCGCGACAAGCTTTTATATCATATACATTGTGTAATGTAATAAATTGATGGGTTTGATTCAATTTAATTTTTATTTTCTTCTTTTTAGAGCATTTAAATAAAAGATTGTTTTGACGTGATAACGTCTTATAAATTGATGGCATTTACGAAAAGCTTCTAACGAAGCTGCTGACGTCCGGTAACGTCCGCTTTCGGGAAGCTCATGCATCGGGACGCATCAGCCGGTTTGAACCTAGGGTGGACTTTCAAACTTGCAAGTTCGAAGTTGTGCATTCATAGCTGGCTGCACGCTGGACCGGTGTGGGCCTCGCGTCTCACTCCCACTCAAGCGTTCTTAGCGTCGGAGCAAAAAAAAGAAACCGTCTCAATAAGTTTACACGTGCAGTTAAGGTATCGTCAACTGATTGTGTTGTGAAAATGTGAAGTGATCGGATTCGTCTCTGACGACAGGTTTCTCAAATTCATGAAAGATATGTATAATCTCGAATGCGTATCAGATGTTTCTAAGTCAACTACGTTAAAAGGAACAACCATCGACTTGACTTTCGCAAGGCATATCACAATGGAAACACTTCCTTTCATTTCATATTTCTCCTATCATCGTCCTATCCTCAACAGAATTATCCAGATTAGAAACAACTCAAATGTTTCTAATCTGGGTAATTCTGTTGAGGATAGGACGATGAGTAAGTAAAGATTATGTAATTTTAAGGGATTGTAAATTTATGTATGTATGTATTGTATTGTATTGTATGTATGTATACATCTATTCACATATATTTCTGTTCATACATACATACAATACAATACAATACATACATACATAAATTTACAATGACATTATCACGTAAAAACTTCGCCCGTATACCGACTTTACAGACAACTTTACTTTTTTAAAAAGGTTTTCTTACTATTAATTTATTTTTGAGACTAAAAAACGATCTCTTTATTAGTAAAAGAACGTCAAATTGAAATTTCAAAAAGGCGTTAGCATGACACTTAGTAACTAGTGCGTGGTACCGTTTGAAGCTGAATCGTGCATTAGCATCTTGAAACTCTTCTTTTGAACTTATGCGTTATTATATTAGACATTCACCATATTGGATTTAGAATGACGTCACCTCACTTATTGTGTTTCGCTCATCAAGCACTTTCATGAAGGTATCTGCTTCAAAATTGAGTAGCAAGATTCCACCCGAACAAACATACATAGGGCCGTTCCACACTGGGTGCAAAAAATCGGCGCAATTGCACCGGATTCACTTTGGTTTCGAACATGCACACAAATAGGATCGTGCGTGCAAACACATTTTTGAGAGACGATTTTGCGAGTGTATGGGTCTTTCGAAAATCGTTGCGGAGCGAAACAGCCGATTTTGGGAGACTTTACCTGAATTTAGGAGAAAGAGCTTTCAAGTGAAGCCAATTCGGTTACACCATACCAGGGGTGGTTTAACGAGCATCTCTGCACCGGCGCAACTTTTTGCACCGAGTGCAACCTTATCAGTAGGTACCCTTCGCTTCTTATCTCTACCTGCTGCCTTGAGACGATATTCTTTAACTCAAAATTTTCTCTTGGCACGCGAACCAAATAAAGAACACTTGATGCTGATATCGCAGCACTCTGAGTTAGAATGTTTTTTAGTGGAGTGCATATACAAAAATAAATTAATTAATCCCATCGAGGAAAAGTATGTGTATACTTCAGGCCTGGGCATTTTTATTTCAAATAAAATAAGAAATAATTATTACAAATGAATTGAAATGAAATGAAATGCATTTTATATGAAATCATTATTTTAAATTAGGAAATTATTTCAATTAAATTTTATGGCGAATTCGATATTTGAAATAAGATCGGAAATAATCATTATTTAGTGAGAGTTGAAATAACTATTTTAAATAAAATGCTTATTTGAATTAATCACATTGTAAACTCAAACCAAATACAATTTGCCTGAAAAGTGTTTGCAATTGGATGGGAAAAGTGCATTAGCAGTGAAAAATGAGAGCGATTTATAAATCATCTTTATTTGCAGTAAGTGAAACACGCTCTTCAAAATGATCATCTGATAAGGACCCACTAACAGGCCGATGATTTTTATTTCGGTGAAGATAACATTGTCGAGACATTGTCACTAACAACATCAGTGGAACTTGAATGATTGTTTTAAACAGCGTGTTTTACGTACTGTAAATAAAGATGATTTATAAAACGATTTCAATTTTACCTGCTTCCCATTGCAAACACTTTTCAATTAAATTGTATTTCGTTTGCATTTACAACGTGATTAACCCAAATAAAACATTTTATTTCGTGTGAAGAACATGAGATTTTACAATTATAGATAATTTTTTTGTATTTTTTGAAATAAGTTATTATTTCGTTAAAGTTTTATTTCATTTTTAAATAAGCAGTTATTTAAATTAAATTTTATTATAATTAACATTCATTTTATTTCAAATAACTGATTATTTGAAATAATTGAGCTAGTTCATTTTGAAATAACTGAATATTTGAAATAATTAGGTTATTTCAATTTGAAATAAAATTCTTATTTAAAATAAGAAAGTAATTCAATTTGCCCAGACAAAAGCGAGACCGGTTTAGAGATTCCCAAATGTCTTTATTGTACCCGACCTGGCGCTGGCACTGTCCAATTTTTCAACCTTCTAGAGGCAAAACATTCATTAACACATGCGTAAACAAGCCGGGAAAACTCTACCTGGCTCGTTCATGCACCCAGTGGCCAGAGCATCGCTTCAACGAGCCTTAGCACTGGCCTCGTTGCTGGCTGGCAGGCAAATGAGGACGATTTCCGAATGTTTTCGAAATGAAATTCGAATTTTTCGAAAGACTCCGGGTGCAAAAAATGAAGCTTGGACCGAGTGCAAAATATGAGGCTAGTGTGGAACCCGTACATTGCAAGTTAAATAAAAGCTTGTAAAAAAAGCCGGATTTTAAAAATGTCTTATAAACAGTAGGAGATTTGTAATATAATTTCAAAGCAAAATTCTTTTCTTTTTTATTCCAATGGTGATTGCGAGAATTAAACAATTGAGAACGAAGAAATACTTGGACATCATCTGGTTTGTTATTTAATAATTCACTTAGTTTTTCTTGAAAACTAGAGTGATTTTCATCTCTCTTTACTCGTTTCGGAAAACTGTACTGTGGTCTAATTTCTTTTAGATCCTCAATAGGATCTTCGACAGCAATGGATAATTTTCTTCTTGGGGGAGAAGGAAATTGATCCTGGGATATATGTGTAGTTTCAATTTGAGCGGATATTTCCAGTTTTCTACTATAAGTTTTATTACCAGATTTCCAAACAACCAACTCATCTTCGGAAGAATCTTCAATAAATAAAGATTCTCTTACGGTTTCGGGAGCAACTACAGTACAGACAGGGGCATGTTTCCTTTTTGGATTACGGTTAGTTTTATGTTTTACAACGGGATTGCTTTTTAATATTAATGCGCATATGGGATATGTAACAAAATCAGAACAAGAACAAATCAATGGATCGGCTTGCTTTGGAACTGCTGTTGAAGTTAAAACTTTTTTTCCTGCTCGTATTAGTACGTCCTTTTCATAAAAGTGTTCTTCGCAGAAACGAAGATGTTCAGATGAACGAATTCAAACACTTTAATATTTCTTGAAAAGAAAACAAACCAAAAATATTCAAAAATTCAAAGACATAGCTGGTAAAAACAGTATTTAAAATTATTAAAATCGCTTTAAATCGCATTTGCATAAATTGCACAAGAGGCACACAGCTGCTCACTCGCCAACGGTTTAAGGAAAAGTGAATAGAAATCCACTTGACGCAGGAGCACATGCGGTGCGTCCACACGTGCGTACTCATACTCCTAGCACTTAAGCTTGAGCTTTCGTTTTCGATAAAGCTCACACAGTAAAATCTTCGAATGTTTAAGCATAGACAAATAATAGTAGATATTTAGAATTCCGCAATTTACAAAGCGGTGAGAGAACACTGCCTCTTTTTCAATTTTCATGTGTCCCGCTCATGCAGCCAACAGGCCACCAACCAAAATTATTCTACGAATTTTTTTTTTAGCCAGATATATGTAGTAGATACATTTATATTGAACTAAATAAATATTTTGTTGAAATGTATTTATAAGAGATTGAGGATTGTCGATGGTAAAGGGTAGGGTAAATTGGCGCTATTATGATTGCTTTTTATCAGTTAAAGTTTTATAGATAACAATTATCCGGATATGCATATTTACGTTAACAATTCTTTCATAGTGAAGAAAAATTTGAGCGGGAAAAAATTCACATAGCACAGGCTTTTAAAATAAAGTAACAGAAAAGGATTAGTTTCTTGGATGGCTTGTTTCTCACCTAATTGTTTTTATTTTTGTAAAAGATAATGTAAGATGCTCTAAAATTTAATACTCCAAGCACTTACTTCTTCTCTAGACATGTCAGACATTAAAAAAAAAATGAAATAAAAATATAAATACTTCATTCGTGTAAAACATCTGCCAAAAAGTTGGAAATTAAACGAGTAGCATAACGAAACCCCACATTGTTGACATTGAAGTCAATATGAAGATAAAAATGGTACAACTAACATTGAAAGCATATTTTGAGCATGTAGATAAATAAATACCTGCTTTAAAGGGATATATGTACCTATATATTTATGATCGGCTTGTATTATTTCACTAAATTCAGAACACTTTTATTTAAGCCGTGCCGATTTTATTAAAATTATAATGAAACTAATATTGCTTGAATTGTTTAAAATATAAATTGATTTCGCCATTAACATAATAAAACCGTATATGCCATTTGTTATAAATAAAAATTGTATAAATTAATATTTTAACTTCTTAGAATTTTTAGTTTTTTGTGTTTACGACAGTTTTGTTTGTGTTTTGCTAATTTTTTATCACTTTCCCATTTGCAATTCTTCCTGATTAGAATTAACATAAAATAATCCAGTATTTTTAACCTATGAGAATGACATGGATTTTCAACTTCATACCACGAAGGAAAACTGTTAATGCAAACTTGACATATCTTTTCCTTTATGTTGTTTTCATGTCCTCTTTGAAGAAAAAAATTATCAAACATTTTTAATTGTCCTTTGCATATTTCAAAAAATTGCTTTGTTGCCTTGTTGGTACTTGTAAATTACCAAAATCTGACATTTGCGCATAATTTTTATAATGAAGAAGCCACTCTGTTGATGATATTTGTACATTATCTTTTGAAAGTGTCGTTTGTTTACAGATATCACAGGATTTACAAATACCTGTTTTTAAGCATACGATGCATAACAAAGCCACAAAAATACATTAAAGCATTATCAGATAGCGCGCCTGATGATTCCTCAAAAAGATCTTTAATAATATCGTCATTGTTGTTCATTGATATTTCTGCTGCGTTTGACTCATCCAAGTTTTCAACGGAATTGTTTAATTTCACAAATTCGTCATTGGGCTCATCCCAATCCAAATCAAGTGAGTAGTCCGTATCTTCTTCACAGTTAGCGAATGTCGATGAATTAATGAATTTAATTGAAACAACCCTACCTATGAGCTGATTGAATTCTGATACTGAAGGACAGCCGTTTTTATATCTTATTTTACTAAAATGGTTTTCAAATGGATCCTGTTTAACTTTGTGCTTACAAAAGTAATTCCAGTCTTCAAACTGTTCAAAAAATTCTGTCGACAGCCCTAAAATTCCTTCAATTGTTTGTATTAGTCCATTAATACAATTAATTTGGACACCCTTTCTGGTGACCTTAAACTTACATTTCGATAAATATATGTTTGCTGCTGCTAAATTCTCTTTAACAGAATTATTTATTGTTAACGCACATTTATCCGGGTTTCGTGGAAAACGGCTTTTACTATTGCAGTTGTCGAACAACCTATTTAAAAATTCTAAAACTTCTGCTGTTGTTAACGCATTTTCTTCAATATTGTTACGGAAATAAACAAAAGACATGACATAAGCCAGGCGGGCAATGCTATAACGGCGAGGCGGCAACCCCATCACTATGCCAGGCGATGGCATATGCAATGCTATAACGGCGAGGCGGCAACCCCATCACTATGCCAGGCGATGGCATATGCAATGTTATAACGGCAAGGTGGCAACCCCATCACTATGCCAGGCGATGGCATATGCTGAAGGCGACTCTACCGGAAAAAAGGAAGAACTGGCGATGCAGAGGCATGATGGACGGCGTGGTGGGTTTGCGGAGGGAGAAGACGGCGTCCATTGTGGTTCTGCATGCGCAGTGTGTTTAGTGAGTGTTGTCGTTGTGAGCAAATAAAAATTTTAAAAACTAATAGTAAAACCTCAGAAGTGGGATATTGGCACGAGCCTGAAAAACTAAAGGTGAAATAGAAATTAAGGTGAAATTTTAGGCGAAAATTTAACAAGTAAAGGTAAAAAAAAGAAAGAAGAGAAATGGCGAAGAATTGTAAATAAAATGTTGGGTGGAATACAACATGATAAAATTCTGGCGTATATGGATGACTTGCTCATTCCCACAGAAACTGTAGAGGAGGGTTTACAGCTTTTGGCGCATGTACTCACATTAATTGAACAGGCGGGGTTTAAGTTGAACCTGGCAAAGTGTTCTTTCTTAAAGAATACTTTAGATTACTTAGGTCACGAAATAAGTAAAGATGGCATTAGACCTGGCATAAGAAAATTTACGGCGGTGACTCAGTTTCCCATTCCTCAGAATGTACATAATGTCAGACAATACATTGGCTTAACAAGCTACTTTAGAAAATTTATCAAAAACTTCGTAACAATAATAAGACCACTTACCCGGCTAACAATGAAAAATGTTGATTGGTGTTGGAATGAGGAACAACAAAAATCATTTGACACCCTTAAGCAACTCTTGGCGAATAGGCCTATTCTGGCATTATATAATCATCAGGCGTCTACAGAATTGCATGCTGATGCAAGTAAAGTGGGTATAGGTGGTATTCTATTCCAAAAACAAGAAACCGGCGAGTTGAAAGTTATCTCTTATTTCAGTAGAACTACTACAACAGCTGAAGCAGCATATCACAGCTATGAGCTGGAAACTTTGGCGGTAGTAGATTCTATTAGGCGATTTAGAGTTTATCTCATAGGAGTGCATTTCAAGGTGGTGACTGATTGTTCGGCTGTTAGGGCGACATGGCTTAAAAGAGATTTGGTACTTCGTATAGCACGATGGTGGCTATCCATACAGGCGTATGATATGGAAATAGAGTACAGTTCGGGCGATAGAATGAAGCATGTTGATGCTCTCAGTAGAAATCCGGTGCAATGTGGCGTTATTGGTATTAATGAAGCAGATTGGTTTCTGACAGTGCAGATGCAGGATGATAAGGCGAAAACTATCATGAAGTCATTGTCTAGTGGCGGAACTGAGAAAGACATTAAACAAGATTTTAAACTAAAAGATGGTAGGTTATGACGAAAAACGGAATCAGGCGATCGACTATATGTCACTGCTATGGCGAAATTTACCTTGGTAAAAAGGCATCATGATCACATTGGTCACCCTGGGTTTGAAAGATGTTCTGAACTCATACGGCGAGATTACTGGTTTCCTAAGATGAGGCGATTCATTAAAAAGTATGTCAAGGCGTGCATGCAATGTGCATTTTCCAAAGGTAATTATGGAAAAGGTGAAGGGTTTTTGCATCCAATTGAAAAGCGAGCGATTCCCTTTGACACGGTGCATGTGGACCATTTAGGTCCTTTTGTTAAAAGCATTCGACGAAATAGCTACATTTTAATGGTGATAGATAGGTTCACCAAGTTCACAATAGCTAAACCTACTCGAACGTTAAGCTCAGCTGAAGTGATAGAAAAACTAAGGTGGATTTTTGGCGAATTTGGATATCTAAGGCGTATTATCTCTGACAAGGGATTGGCGTTTACTAGTAAGGCGTTTAATAACTTTTTGGCGGGAAAAAGTATCAAGCATGTGGCAAATGCTATAGCCACTCCTAGGGCGAATGGACAAGTGGAAAGGGCGAATCGCACTATAATTGCGGCGATAAGTGCTAGTACTGAAACTGAGGCTAAATGGGATGAACAGTTGCCGGAGATAGTGTGGGGTGTTAATCATACAAAGAATGCGAGTACTCAGTTCTCTCCGGCAGACTTAATGTTCTCCTATACGAATGGGCTAATGGCGAACCTGACGGGCGATTCTCAGGATACAGCTCATAAAGGCGAGGCGAAACTGCTAGCAGCACGGCGACAAGCCAAGAGGCGTCTTGACGCAACCTCAAAGCGAATGAAGGAGAGGTATGATAAAAGGCGTAAGGTTGCAACCGAATACAAGGTGGGCGATTTGGTGTTATGGCGCAAGGCGGCTACATGCCTAGGTGGGCAGGGCATTAATACAAAGATTTCAAACATATATGATGGGCCATATAGGATTGCCAAGGTGTTAGGCAATGATAGATACGAAATTGCTTCTATCCAGGGAGTTAGAGGGTATAAGCGATTTAGGGCGGTGGTGGCAGTAGATGCTCTGAGGCGTTATCAGAGTGGAGTTTTGTCACACGACAAAGAGTTAGGCGACGACTCTGGCGATAGCGAGGTTGACATGGCGGGGCGACAAGATCTAATTGATTTATTAGAAGGCTGAGTATTAATGAGGACATTAATCTTTTCAGGATGGCCGAATGTTACGGAAATAAACAAAAGACATGACATAAGCCAGGCGGACAATGCTATAACGGCGAGGCGGCAACCCCATCACTATGCCAGGCGATGGCATATGCAATATTATAACGGCAAGGTGGCAACCCCATCACTATGCCAGGCGATGGCATATGCTGAAGGCGACTCTACCGGAAAAAAGGAAGAACTGGCGATGCAGAGGCATGATGGACGGCGTGGTGGGTTTGCGGAGGGAGAAGACGGCGTCCATTGTGGTTCTGCATGCGCAGTGTGTTTAGTGAGTGTTGTCGTTGTGAGCAAATAAAAATTTTAAAAACTAATAGTAAAAATATTCTTAGTAAATTTGCCTAACTGAAGCATTGTTTTTATTCCTGCTGCTGTACTGGCACTAAAAATTTGCACTGCAAATTTTAATTTCATTTTCTCAAATGAGATAGGTTGCAAATGAGTATTTGTTAATTTGGGGCAAACTCTAGTAGAGGACTTCTGGTCCAAATCGAACAATTCCTCAATGACTTTCCATTTCGCTACCCCCTGTTCTTCGATTTCTAAGTCATACTTCATCAAATTATTTCTCGCAACTTTTAATCAAATGTGGCACATCATACAAGCAATAAATTTTTGTTCCGTTCCATATAAAGTAAGGCCTTTCCATAGTAACAGTTCAGGTTTTGTATAATTTTTGATTCACGGGCGCCTGATCACAAGTCATTTCTCTAACAGACAACCCCAAACTTGAACAAATATATAAATTTTCGTCCACAAGTATTTTTAAAAGGTCTACAGGAACTCCATTTTCGGAAACTGAATATATCCGGAAACTGAATATATAATACTTGTGTCCAAGAACCACAAATGCTTCTAACCATAAAAACTATTATGTAATTAGCAAGCAGAGGCAACCGTGGAATTTCTGTAAAACCGTAATCAACATAGCCATCTATTTTGTCATAAAGACTGTTGTATTTTAAGTCTTTTTTTATTTTTATTTCATCGAATAATAAGCAAACTTGCCTTTATTTTACGTCCAATTTGTCAACACTTTCCTTTACACATTTTAAAAGATTTTCATTTCTGCCTGATTGCAAATTTTTTAATGGCATCTGTTTACGCCTGCCCTATAGATTTAAGTATTTTGTAATCTTAAGCATAATTTTGTATCTCAAGAATATCTCTCGCGCGGTAGCTGCATTCACACGGTTATTCATGGCTTTTGCCAAATCAGCATTCCATGCAATTCAGCAAGTGTAATGTAGCATAAATGATCACGTACTGGCGAATATTTTGCTGACATTGCATCATGCGCCAGACGATACATGATACTCCATGCAGCGTCCGCGCGAGAAGAACTATTCTTTCCTGATAGAAAATAAAATTACGGGCACTTGCCCTGCAGTTGTGATCGAGTAAACATCAAGTCTTTTAATTAACCTAGTAACGAGGTAATAGTTTGGTGAAATTCGCTAGTACTGTTGGTTGCCGTCCAGTGAGGATAATAACAATCTTGGTTATAGTGGCAAAGTTAATAATTTTGGTGAAGGCAATAGCTCTCAGTTTTGACTCAGTGAAAGAAACTTTGAACGCAGTGAAGGAAACTTTGAACGCAGTGAAGGAAACTTTGAACGCAGTGAAAGGAACATTAAATTTCGATTGTCGATCAAAACCTGTGCTCCGGGACTATAGTGTGTTCAAGCGTCGATCGATTCATTGCAAGCTTATCTTCGTACTTGGCGAATTGATACAAGAATCAATTCGCTCGCAACAAGGGTTGAGGTACATGCACCTCAACTAATCATCAGCAGGAAGCTTGTAACGAAACATTTTGGTGACCCCGACGTGATCAGGCGTATTGCTTGAATCGCACGCGTGTTTTTTCTCGACTTATAACACTGTGTAGTGCTGCAAGTGCAGGTTCGCCATGGATGAGCTAGCCATCGTTCAGGAGGAACTTGGCCGGGAGATCCAGAATATAGTAAAAAATTACAAGAAGGACTCGCTACAGCGTAAGTCTACTAAGGAGTACTTCACCGAGCGGCTGCGTAGGCTGGAGGATGTTTGGAGCAGCTTCGAAATCAACGATTTGAAGATCAGACGTTTGCCGGATCCACCGTTGGACCATTCATATTTCGCCAAGGACTATTATCAAGCTGTAAAAGACCTTCATCATCAGTATAAGGAGAATTTCGAGGACATGATAGGCTCGTTCAATCAAGGGGCCAATAGGCCCATTTCCAAGGGCGCAATTCCAAGGCAATTCCAACAACACACACAGTGAGGGAGTTTCGTCCGAAGGGATCCTATCTACAGAGGGAATGCATCAAGGCGCAGGCCCCTCACAGAGGCAGCCCTCGACCGAACCATCAGAGATGTCTCGCTTAATTCGGCGACAAACTGGAATCATAAGTTCTTTGCGCCGCCTTCTCAACACAATTCAAACAGAAGGTCAGCAGCCAAGGAGCTATTATGAATTGAAGACCAGTACTATCAACCGGTATTGGGCCCAAATTGAAGATTTGCACTACAACATTTGGGAGACACAAGATGATCCTGCTACAGTAGGGTATGATGTCGATAATTACATACAATTAGAGACAGAAGTGCAAGAACAATTAGCAATTCTTGCAGGGAAACTCAGTAGCCAAGCTGAGCTAGCCAGTACCACATCAACTAGCGCTAGCTCTGTATTAAAACTGCCCAAGATAACGCTTCCAAAATTTGACGGAGAATATCTGCGGTGGAAACAATTTCACGATTTGTTTTCAGAAATGGTCCACAAGCAATCAATGGCTGATTGCCAAAAAATGTGGTACCTAAAGACCAATTTAGTCGGAGAGGCAGAGCGCCTAATTAGACATCTCACATTATCTGACGATAATTACAATGCTGCCTGGAAAATTTTGCAAGACCGGTACAATAACCCCAGGTTATTAGTAGCTGCTCTAGTGAACAAGATCATGTCACAGCCATCACACGCAACTGATTCTACCTCCGCTAGCGCAATAAAGTCCCTACATGACACCACTCAAGAGTGCTTACGGGGATTGGAAAATTTAGGCGTCTCAGTCGATAATTGGGATCCCCTACTCCTTCACATTCTGCTGAAAAAACTAGATAGAACAACTCACACTTTATATGAGCAGTCTCTATCTAATCCAAAGGGTCTGCAGACAATAAAGGAATTCTTGTCGTTCCTCGAACTTCGGTTTCAATCACTGGAAGCCTTAGGATCAAAGAGCAAGGGCTCAGACGATCAACAGAAGAAATATGTCGTGGCAAAATCACTTGCTTCAGCCGCATCCCCAGTCATAAAGTGTGTGATGTGCAAGAACAACCATCAGCTGTTTGCATGCAAGGAATTTCTCCAAATAGCGCCAATGTCACGACTGAGGACCCTGAAAAAACATAACCTGTGCATCAACTGCATGAAAAGCGGCCACGACACCAAGAATTGTGCATCACGAGGATGTACAAAATGCAACAAAAAGCACAACACACTAGTGCATTTCGAGTCCTCACACAAGGGGGAGGTTCCAGCAAAGGCAGCTCCAACCACAATTCAGGGACCTTCAAGTTCAGAGCAAAAGGGTCACATCGAGGAGGAGCGAGAGAATAAATCATTAACACTAACCGCAACTGGCAACAAATTCCATGAAGCCTATGTGTTCTTGAGCACCGCCATGGTACAATTAAAAAACAACAATGGGGATACCATTGATGTCCGCGCACTTCTAGACTCAGGGTCACAAGTAAATTTGATTACCGAAAGAGTCTTAAATAAGTTGGGCATATCATCTACTCACAAACCGATGATTGTTCAAGGCATCGGGCGTGTTCAAGAACAAATACAGCGAAGAGTTAATGTTCGATTGCATTCCAAGGTCAACGGTTTCGTTACAAGAGTAGAAGCATTTGTATTACCAAATATCGTACCGCCGCAACCAGCACGGCCAATAAACACATCGGATTGGCCTATACCAATAAATATAAGCCTTGCTGATCCGAATTTCAACAAACCAGGACGAATTGATCTGTTACTCGGAGCTGAATTCTATCATCAACTTCTCTCAACTGGGCAATTACGATTGAGCAACGAGCTACCAATCTTACAGAACACAGTGCTCGGTGGATTGTGGCAGGCAAACTTATTGGCAGCACCCCATCAGCAGCATCATGCAATGTATACACCACGGATGACTCTCTCGAGCAATCCATTGAAAAATTTTGGAAGCTGGAAGAGAGAGTCGATGTTCAACCAAATTTCACTTCCGCAGAGAAGCGGTGCGAAGCTCACTTTGAGCAGACGGTCAACAAAGACAGCTGTTTACGATGGCTCTTTTGCCTATCGCTCGAAGCGGAAGCTGTGATAGAACGTGAACGCCGTCGATCACTCGCTAGTGCCTCTAGTTGCTGTTGATCCAATGTCTCTGCTGGGGACTCGGGATGATGTGTTGCCGATGATGCGAAGACTGGAACTTTGTTAGAGCAGCTATGTGAGCTGTGACTCTATGATGAGGATTCAAAAGGAAGTAGCTAAAAAGCTTAACTCCTGTGAACCGAGAAGGGAGTAGCTAAAGAGCTCAACTCCTGTGAATCTAGAAGGGAGTAGCTAAAGAGCTCAACTCCCGTGTTATACAGACAAGACGTATTTCCAGATTGATCCGTTTATTCAATGCAATATAGTATTTATAGCGAATTGCATGTAAACAACTAATTACTTAATATCTAAATTACTTAATTCGGAAGCGTAAAGTCTTTCCCGGTGCAAAGTCAGCTGTGCGCATTTCAATTGCGGCGGGCTTTCGTAAGTACGCAATGGTGCCAGCCAAAGTGCTGGCGAAGCGCGCTCGAAAACTGGGTGACCGAGCTGTTGGCGCGGCCTGCCCGTGACACGATTGAAACTGCCTGCGCATGGGAAAGCTTTTCGCTGTACATATTGCTCTACCTAATTGATGTTTGTTTACATCTGATAAATTTATATTCTTATGAACTAAGTGAGGCGTCGAGTCTGAACAACAGCACTGGCAGATTTATAGTGAGTCTACCATTCTCAGATGACCCTAAAAGACTGGGGGAATCTAAGAATACCGCATTAAGGAGATTTCATGCCCTGGAACGCAAATTAGCAAAGGATACTGAATTGAGAAAGCAGTACGTTGAATTCATGGAAGAATATCTTGATCTAGGCCACATGGAGGAAGTTGACCATGAAGCCGTGTTATCACCACACTACTTCATACCGCACCACTGTGTTCTAAAGCCAGACAGCAGTAGTACGAAACTTCGGGTAGTCTTCGATGCATCGGCGAAGACCTCATCAAATCTCTCCCTCAACGACATCTTACAAGCTGGACCTGTCATTCAGGATGAGCTGTTTTCAATCTTGCTTCGTTTTCGAATGCCACAGTTCGTAATCACTGCGGACATACAGAAAATGTATCGGCAAGTACTTTTGGCTAATGATGACAGGAAATATTACTTGATCTGGTGGAGAAGCAGTCCAAATCATCCGCTAAAGTGCTATCAGCTTTGCACAGTAACATATGGGACCACATCCGCCCCATATTTGGCAACCAAATGCCTCCAAAGGCTAGCACGAGAGTACGCTGGAAAGTATCCTTTAGGAGCTCAAGTACTCCTGAGGGACTTCTACGTCGATGACGTACTAACAGGCACCGACAGTCTGTCTGCTGCAAGGGACATTCAATCTCAGCTATCGGCACTTCTTCGGGAAGGAGGTTTCATCCTGCGAAAATGGTGTGGCAATCATCAACAACTACTACAAAACATCCCGCTGGAGGACCAGGAAATACCATTGGATCACCGTAACAATGAAGGCTGTATAAAAACGTTGGGTTTGACTTGGCTACCTCGCTCGGACCAGCTTTGCATTAGAACTAATTGGACACCTGAAAGGAAAATAACAAAACGAACAGTAGCTTCTGGGATAGCTCGTATCTTCGATCCCCTTGGCATTGTGGCACCGGTAGTGATTGTCGCAAAGATCTTCCTTCAACAACTGTGGCAATTGAAGCTAGATTGGGATGCAGCATTACCTACAGAGATGAACACCAAGTGGATACTTTATCGTAATGACTTAAGCACACTAAACGAAATGGAGTTTCCCAGGCATGTTTTCGCTGAACAAATTCCGCGTTCAGGTTCAGTCCAACTCCACACATTTGCGGACGCCTCAGAAAGGGCATATGGGGCGGTCGTATATATCAGATCAACAACCCAGGAGGGCAGAATTCTAGTTCGGCTATTATGCGCCAAATCACGTGTGGCTCCTATAAAACAGATAACGTTGCCTCGCCTCGAATTGTGTGCCGCTAAGCTCGCTGCAGATCTTGCAAATCGGGTTAAGGCGGACTTAAAAAGGGACGATATCAGTTCTCATTTCTGGACAGATTCAGAAATAGTTCTGAGTTGGATCAATTCTACCTCATCATCGTATCAAACATTTGTAGCTAATAGGATTGCTGGGATTCAGGAATTGACCACTAGTGAGCAATGGAGACACGTCTCCTCAATGAACAACCCAGCTGACGTTTTATCAAGAGGCATAGCACCCGAGAAGCTGAAGAATCACAGTCTATGGTTTTATGGCCCCATATTTTTGCACGGCAGCGAATCACAATGGCCACAACCTTTCGACACTACCGTGAGCATAGCTTGTGACACTGAAAAAAAGAAAAGGGTTCTTGCCTTAACAACAGATAGCAAGGACTCTGAACATTTCATTCACAAAATCAATCATGGAAATTCCTTTCGAAAACTCCAACGCATTACGGGTTATATATTAAGATTCATTGAACGCATTAAGAGACGATTATCTCAACACGAATCTACAGAAGTCAGGTGCACGAGATCAAGAGATAAGTTTGTGTCAAACAACTGGCCACTAACAACTCAAGAATTGGACCATGCCTTGCACACCATAGTCAAGGTCATCCAAGAAAGCGGTTTTAAGGCTGACATGAGCCAATTAAGGCAACACAAAGAAGTCAACAAGGATAGCTCGTTGATTAGTTTGACACCATTCCTAGACGACAAGGGAATTCTCAGGGTTGGCGGCCGGTTACAGTCATCAAGCCTAACATACGATGCGAGGCATCCCATGTTACTACCATATGCTCATGAATTCGTTAAATTGTTGCTGACTGACATTCACAAGGAGAATAAGCATATTGGCCCCCAAGGACTTTTAGCTACCACAAGGCAAAAATTTTGGCCCATTAAGGGTAAAACAATAGCACGGTCAGTTGTACAACAATGTGTAAGATGCACCAAATGCAAACCAAAAATATTCTCGCAGATTATGGGCAGTCTACCACCCCACAGAGTCCAGCCAGCACGTCCATTCATCAACGCTGGCGTCGACTTCTGTGGACCAATCTGGGTTCACTATCGATCCAGAGGAAGCCGCCCTCAAAAGAGCTACGGGGCAGTTTTTTGCTGTTTCGCCACCAAGGCTGTCCACCTCGAAGTTGTTAGTGATCTGTCCACAGACGCTTTCATTGGAGCCTTGAAACGATTCACCGGAAGGCGAGGACAATGCAACAACTTGTACTGTGACAACGCAACGAACTTCGTGGGAGCCAAGAATCAATTAAAGGAATTAGCAGACGCCATTCATTCAACGAAGGCGCAAGAAAAAATTATGGCCGTATGCAATACAAAGGGCATCAAGTTCCATTTCATCCCACCTAGGGCCCCACACTTTGGAGGTCTGTGGGAAGCCGCAGTTAAGTCGGCAAAACACCTGATGCGACGAAGCATAGCATTAGCATCACTCACGTTTGAGGAACTGTGCACCCTCATGACAGAAATGGAAGCTATTCTGAACTCAAGACCACTGACGGCTATGTCAAGCGACCCTAACGATCTCACAGCTCTAACACCAGGACATTTCCTGATAGGTGAGCCCTTGACAGCTACTGTGGATCCCCATGCCGAGCCGATGAAGGCTAGTTTACTCACCAGATGGAAGTTGGTGTCTCAACTCAAGCGACATTTTTGGACCCGTTGGTCGCAGGAGTATCTGCACGAGCTACAGCATCGATTCAAATGGAAAAAAAATAGTCAGAACGCTCAACCGGGTGCCATAGTAATTTTGCAAGAAGATAACGTTCCGACCATGAAATGGCCGCTAGGTCGAATTATCCAGACCTACAAGGGGAACGATGGTCTAGTGCGAGTGGCCGATGTTCGCACAAGTTCAGGTCTTCTGCGTCGTCAAATTCACAAGATGGCACCTCTGCCAGTTTGTGAAGAAACCACATTAGAAGATTCTTCACATAATACGGAGGGCGAACTCCCTCCTTCAAGACATATCAAACGCAGCATTAAGGATAACGAACAGGCCACCACAAACGAGCCACTAGAAGAACCTCCCGTAATTTCTTCCGAAGCACGCAAGAAGAGAAGGGGGTTATCATACGGCTCCGCCATTATGACTCTCCTATTAACATGTATGCTGTTGCCAATGTCGAGTTTCGCCAGTTCAATAGAAGTATCGAAGTTCGATGCCCAAACAGGAATTCATTTTGACAAAATTGGGACAGTAAATCTAATATCATCAGAATGGAAACTGGTGGTATATTACGACTTACAGCACTATTGGAAAGAATTTCAAGTGTTCCAGAACATTTCAAAGGCTCTACAACATCTTTGCGAAAACAGTCGGAAGAAAACAACGTGCACTCAAATAATACATCAATATCAACATCTGGAAGAAGAACTTGAACAGGACAACCAGCTACTTAACTCCAAACTGACCCCATTCAGAGCCAAAAGAGGCGCCATTGACGTCATAGGAAATGTTGCCAACACCTTATTTGGTGTGCTCGACTCCAAATACGCCGAGCAAATGTCTACAACGATCGATAACCTTCAGCAAAATGGAGACCATTTACTTAACCTCCTCAAGAATCAGACATCTTTGCTAGAATCTACAATGAATATCATGAAAAACGACCAGGCAGCCGCGACAAGGAAATATCGGGCACTGGACTCCCAGCTGAAGGAAATCATCAACCGGATTAACAACAGCACCGATGATTCATACCAGCTCAGAACTCAACAGCTGTTCACGTCCTGGTCAATTCACGCAGCCCTGGTTGCCACCAACCTACAGCGAATTCAAGCAGCATTAATTGACGTTATTGCCGACGCACATCAGGGGAAAATCAGCCATTTGTTGCTTTCACCATCGCAACTACAGAAGGAAATTAGCAATATCAAAAACCATTTACCAACATCCATTCGGTTACCCGCAGACCATGACAAATTGATACATTTCTACAAGTTGATGACGACGGAAGGTCGGATAGTCAACAATCATGTCATCTTCCGGATAAAATTGCCGCTGATCGGTCTAGAAGAATTCGATTTATTCAAGATTTTCCCCATACCGACTGCAATCAACAATACGTTGTACGCAATAGTTCCAACCTCTACATTTTTGGCCATAAGTCCTCATCGGGATCAATACTATCCGTTATCAGAACAGGAACTCTCATCATGCCTTCTACTTGACACAACCTTTCTATGTAAATAAGGTCATCCCCTTTACAATCGGGGAGCTAACGTCAGCAGATGTGAAGTCAATCTCCTCAACAACATACCAATCTCCTCAGAGTGCAAATTAAGAAAGGTAGGGAATAGTCCCATATGGATACAGCTGCATAACGCCAACCAATGGATTTATGCAGTAAAGGGCAAAATCTCTGTCAACGCGGTATGCAATCATACGGCATCGCGATGGTCACTTGAAGGGTCTGGGATTATGACACTCCAACCAACTTGCACCATTAAGCATGACATAATGACGCTACAGGGTCACCATGTGTATCCCAGTGTTGCACGAGTATCCTATACAAGATTAACTGAGTTTGTGGAACTTCCGACCTTGGATCAACCCCCGCCTATGCAGTTTGAATCAACAAAATTTCAAGCCCAGATGAAGGAATTGGAAACCCTCTTGGAGAACCTGACATCCCAGAATCTCAACCTGCCGAAGAAAATTCATCACCACAATATTCGACATACAGCAATGAGCTCCCTAAGTTTCTTATTGGTCCTAATTGTCATCAGCTTCCTGGTCTGGAAATTCCGCAAGTCCATCTGCATCAAAAACCGACCCAAACCCACGCCAAGGCCAAGGACGTCACAAAATCTGGATTACACCGTCAACATCTAACGGCATAAGCAACATTTGAACTGACTGGCAGTTCAACGGGGGGAGGATGTTTACGCCTGCCCTATAGATTTAAGTATTTTGTAATCTTAAGCATAATTTTGTATCTCAAGAATATCTCTCGCGCGGTAGCTGCATTCACACGGTTATTCATGGCTTTTGCCAAATCAGCATTCCATGCAATTCAGCAAGTGTAATGTAGCATAAATGATCACGTACTGGCGAATATTTTGATGACATTGCATCATGCGCCAGACGATACATGATACTCCATGCAGCGTCCGCGCGAGAAGAACTATTCTTTCCTGATAGAAAATAAAATTACGGGCACTTGCCCTGCAGTTGTGATCGAGTAAACATCAAGTCTTTTAATTAACCTAGTAACGAGGTAATAGTTTGGTGAAATTCGCTAGTACTGTTGGTTGCCGTCCAGTGAGGATAATAACAATCTTGGTTATAGTGGCAAAGTTAATAATTTTGGTGAAGGCAATAGCTCTCAGTTTTGACTCAGTGAAAGAAACTTTGAACGCAGTGAAGGAAACTTTGAACGCAGTGAAGGAAACTTTGAACGCAGTGAAAGGAACATTAAATTTCGATTGTCGATCAAAACCTGTGCTCCGGGACTATAGTGTGTTCAAGCGTCGATCGATTCATTGCAAGCTTATCTTCGTACTTGGCGAATTGATACAAGAATCAATTCGCTCGCAACAAGGTGAGGAGAGGAGAACCTATCCTCGTTAATATTTTCTTTTAATTTTAATAAAAGGCTTTTTTGAATATAATCGTATATATATTTTTTTCAATTTGTTCTTATTCGTACAAATCTTTTTGATCGACTGACTGAAAATCTAATTAATTTTTTGAAACAATATAAAAAGGTGCCTACTCTTTTTGATACAAGCTGACTAGATTTTCTTGTCACAACTAATTTCTACTGTACCTACAATTTCTACAGTACTTAACGACTTTTGCCATTCACACTGATTACATACGGTAGACGGCCTCCACAACACCCCCTTCCCAGTGAAGCTCTATGATAGCGGAATGAAATTTTGATTTCCAAAACCTTTTATGCAAATGATACTTTTTTGTTGGATTTGTTTTGAATTGGAAATGTGTAAGTAATTGAGGAATTTTGATATGTGTCTTTTCGCGTAAGCGCTGGCTCCTGACGAAAATTTGACTTTAAGAGAAGAGGCTCTGGCTGTTTCTTTAGAAGAGATGAATTAACTCGTGGTAAATTGTATATAGCATTCGTAGTTGGATGAGGATTAAGCTTTTGTTCCCTAATTTCCGAAATATTGGAAGTAAAATATGGTTTTAATCTATCCAAAGAGATGTTAATATCTTTGTCTTTGATTTTGATTGTGAAAAAATGTTCATGTCTTTTGACTACCGGAAATGGTCCGTTATAGCAATTTTGAAAACTTCCCTTGGTTACCTCATTCCGAACAAAAACATGAGAGCAATTTTCTAAATTTTTGAATTTAAAAAATTTTGTTTTGTTGTGATTTCAGGTAGGTATTGGGCGAAAATTGTTAAATAGATCTTTTAAACGATTGACAAAGGTACTTTGATGCTGAACTTTGGTATTCTGTTGGAGGAAGTCTCCGGGAAGTCTTAATGACTGCCCGTAGAGTAATTCCGCTGGGGTTGCAATAAATTCTTCCCGAAAGGTTGTTCTTAATCCGAGTACAATTGAAGGTAGCGCTTCGCACCATGACTTTGTTTCTGAAGTTCTGATGGCTGTTTTTAAGGTTCTGTGCCATCTTTCTACTAAACCGTTAGATTGCGGATGGTATGGTGTTGTACGATTGTGTTTGAAACCTAGGAATTTTGAGAGTTCTTTAAAGAGATGAGATTCGAACTGTCTTCCTTGGTCTGTAACTATAATTTTCGGAACTCCAAATCGTGATATCCATTCCTTAAAGAGTGTTTTTGCGCAGGTTTCAGCCAAAATGTCTGGTATGGGTATTGCTTCTGGCCATCGTGAGAAACGATCAATGATCGTGAGACAATATCTGAAATTATTCGATGGAGGTAATGGGCCGATAATGTCCATGTGAATTATTTCGAAGCGTGAAGATGAGATAGGGAATGTGCCAAAAGAACTTTTAACATGCCTAGAAATTTTATTTTTCTGACACTGCAGGCAACTACGGCTCCAATTGTTAACATCCTTGTTTATGGACGACCAAAAATATTTGGAGGTCACCATTTTATTAGTTGCACGGATGCTAGGATGAGATAAATTATGGATGGAATTAAAAATTTGGAAACGGAACTGTTCAGGTATATAGGGTCGATAATGATTATTTTTACCCTCACAGTAAATTTGTTTGTTACTTCCGAGGATGGGCAAGTTGGAAAATTTATACTTAGGATTTTCCTTGAGGTTTTGAAGTTGGCTGTCTTTTTTTTGAGCCACCGCAATGGCTTCGAAATTGATTGAGGTAGGCAAGTGAATTTCCTCTATACGAGAGAGGGTGTCTGCTACAACATTGTCAGTTCCGGCTATATGTTGTATGTCTGTAGTGAATTGACCTATAAAATCTAAGTGTCTTGCTTGCCTTGGCGAAGCTTTGTCTGGGTTTTGTCTGAAAGCAAAAATTAATGGTTTATGGTCGGTGAATAATGTGAAGTTTCTACCTTCCAAATGGTAACGAAAATATTTAATTGATTTGTAAGCTGCTAGCAATTCTCGGTCGTATGCGCTGTATTTAGTTTGTTCAATATTTAATTTGGTGGAAAAGAAACCGAGTGGTTGCCAATTGTTGTTTACTTTTTGATTTAATGAAGCCCCTGTTAGACGCATCCACAAATAAGGCTAAGGGAGCGTTCATATTTGGAAATGCCAAAAGAGTGATTTCGGCTAACTGGAATTTAATATTTTCGAAAGCTTTGGTCGAATCGGGTGTCCAGTTAATTTTCTTAGAGCCGTTCTTCTTATCTCCAGTTAAATATTTGTTTAAAAAATTTTGGTGTTCCGCCGCGTGAGGTAGGAATCGACGGTAGAAATTTACCATACCTAGAAATCTTCTGAGATCCTTAACTGTCGAAGGAAGTTTATATTCTGAAATGGTCTTAATTTTTTCAGGTGATGGTTTAATACCATCTGAATTGATGTAATGACCGAGAAATTTCACTTCTTGTTGCATAAAATTACATTTCTCGGTGTTAATAATTAATCCGTGTTCCTGAAGACGTTGGAAAATTTGCTTTAAATGGTCTAAATGTTGTTGTTTGGTCTTTGAAGCTACCAAAATGTCATCTAGGTATACGAAGCAAAATTGTAAATCTTGGAGGACTGAATGAATAAATCGTTGGAATGTTTGTGCGGCGTTACGAAGTCCGAATGTCATACGTGTAAATTCGAAGAGACCGAAAGGGGTACAAATAGCTGTTTTTGGTATATCTTCTGGTTCCACTGGGATTTGATGGTAAGCTTTTGCTAAGTCTAAAGTGGAAAATATACTACAACCTTGTAAATGACACGCGAAATAATGAACTAGAGGGATCGGGTAACGATCCGGTACGGTGACTGCGTTTAAACGCCTGTAATCACCGCAAGGTCTCCAGTCTCCGTTGGCCTTCGGCACCATATGCAGCGGTGTTGACTAAGGACTATTTGATGGTCTACAGATGCCTTGGTTCAACAAAAATTCGAATTCCTTTTTCGCTATTATTAATTTTTCGGGTGATAGTCGCCGTACTTTTGAAAATATAGGTTGTCCTATGGTTTTAATTTGATGAGTTATAAAATGTTTAACTGGTTTGGAAAAACCCGAATCAATAGTGACGTTCTGAAATTCACGAATTAATTTTTGGACACTTTCTTTAATAGAGGGCTTTAATAAAACTGATAAGGTGGTTGATGGACCTATAAATAATTTACCGTTTGAAGTTAGATTAGTTAACGGATCTATTAATACTCTTTTAGATAAATCAATCATTCTAATTACATTAAGATCTGTGAGAGTGAGAGTGAATAGTCATGCATCTCTAGAGCTCCTAAGTTTTTCGCGCTTTTACCCGGCTATACACCAAGTTCATAATTCAATTGTCGCTACAATCGTTAATTAGTCTCGTGTGTGCAGGCCCTGTTAAATTACCGGGCAGGTGATCAACAAATTGGATCAAATTTTTGAATTTAAATTTGAATCAGCTGAGGTGAACTTGGCCTGGGTTTACCAATATGCAGGCGAATAGCGGATCGAACCTTTCGGTGAAAGTTAATGAGCGTGAGCTCTCTCAAACACAAACTCGTAGCGTTACAACCAGAAGTGCATTAAAATCTACATCATCGGGAAAGAAAGAAGTGTGCGTTACACCCACGACATCTAACCATCAGCGATCAAACACAGTCAGCTCGATCAGTTCCCTTGAATCTATGGAAAAGAAACTGCTGGCTAACATCTCCAAGCTGCTCGATGAAAAATTTGAGGAAATGCGAAAGCAGATTTCGGAGCAACTTAATAGCATCAGACAAGAGTTTCGCACCGAAATTGAGTCGCTGTCGAATAATCTCTGTGATATGCAGGCTGATTTAACATCTGTGCAAATTGCTGTGGAGGACTTACAGCGCACACAAAGACTCTCCGATGCTCTAATCACGGGGATTCCCCACACAACGGCCGTCCGAGCTTCTGAGCTGCTGAGTGGTATCACATCTGCGATCGGCTTCAGTCCACTGCCGCATACTGTAGCCTTCCGTGCTAAACGCTCAACTGCAGGCAAGACAACTTCTATACCACTTATAATTAAATTCTCATCGGTGAACGAACGAAACGCCTTTCTGCATAAATTCCGAAATTCATCGCCAGTGCTACTGAAACAAATTCATGCTAGTTTCTCATCGGAAGCTGCAATTAGTGCCTATGAGAGTCTTACAACTTTTAACCAAAAGATAATGCAAGCAGCACTAAAGCTACGGCATGAACAAAAATTACAATCTGTGCATTCTCGAAATGGTTTTGTTTATGTACGGAAAAAGAAGGCAGGGACATTGCATAAGTTAACAACATTGGAGGCTCTGCAAGATGTCGTTAATATGGTTGACCAGAGAACTGAGGGCGATGATGCCGAGACGGAGCGATGAGACCGGGAGAATAGACCGAGACAGCGGTGGTGGCGACAACGATGATGAGGTCAATTTTGTGGCAGGCGCGACCGACGGGAGTGCTAGCGTATAATGTAGAAGTAGCTGCTCGATTTTCTTTGATTAATCTGAATCACTTAGCTTAGCTTAGGTAAATTATTTAGGTGGTAGAATCATTTTCTAATTTCTTTTTCTTGTTATTTATTAGTTATTATGGACTTTACTTTTAATATTTTTTCTCTTTTTTCGCGCGAAGGTTTTTGCAAGCTAACATTATCATTTTTATTAATGCATCCTCTTTATATTTGTTGCTTCACGTTGTTGGTGGCTACTCTCTTCCTGGACCTGCTGTGGCTCCGTTTGGCTAAACCTGGTTAATGCCGGGTTGTCGGGCGGTGCGTTCCACTCCTCTAATACCTTGCTGAAGGTGTTCGCGAAGCAAGGTTCGGGGTTGCGCATGATACACTTTAATGCCAGAAGCATCGTTCCAAAGATTGACGAAATTCGGATGATGTTACATGACTCAGACATTCATGTTGTTTGCGTATCTGAGACATGGTTGGACCCTATGATGAGTGATGGCTTGGTGGGCATACCAAACTTTCGTGTATTTAGAAATGATCGCAGGGATCGCCGTGGAGGTGGCACTGCTATTTATGTAAGGCATGATATTCCGTCACGTCTCGTCAAATGTTCTTCTGGTTCTGGTACTGAGTTCTTATTTGTTGAACTGATGTGTAGTAAAAGTCTTTTGGGGTGTGTTTACCACCCCCCTTATGTGGGTATTCCTCAGGATATGTTTCAATTTCTTGGGGAAGCATCTTGCACTTACCGTAACCTCATTTTGGCTGGGGATTTCAACATTGACTTGCTGAAAATTAATAGGAATACGACAGCGTTTACAAATGATTGCTCTGCTGTCGGTCTTGAAATTAAAAACAACTCCCCCACTCGATTTGGTCACAACTCTCCACCATCGTTACTTGACCTTTTCTTGGTTGATAGTTCCACAAACGTTTTGTTTTGCAACCAAATCACATCTGGTTTGAGTGATCATGACGTGATATACATGATATTGGGTATAGAAATGAACAACAAACCCCAAAAAAACACTTTCCACTACAGAGATTTCAAATCTATCGATCTCGACAATTTGAGCAGAGATGCGGCTTCGACTAATTGGGAATGCATATCTGCCAACTCGAGCGTCGATGAAAAGATTCAGCTATTCAATAGCATGGTTAGTAGCCTGTACGATTCACATGTTCCCGTTAAAACTAAAAACTAAAACTGGTGGACAGAAGAAATCAAAAATCTTATAAAAACCCGTGACAAGGAGCTACGTAGGTGGAAGAGATACAAATCGGATGAGTTGTGGCAGTCACTCAAAGAAAAACGTAACGCTGTTGTTGGTGCGGTAAAGCAAGCCAAGATGCAATATTACAGTGCTCAGTTTCAACCGAATGTCCCAGCCACTAAATTGTGGCGTAAGATTCGAACGATGGGGATATGCAAAGGAAATACAGAAAAGTGCACGATCGACCCTAATGAGCTAAACAAGTATTTTACATCCGTTTTCTCCAGTAACGAGGGCAATAGCTTGGAACAATGTCTAACGGAACCAACTAAGGTGTCCTCAACGTTCAGTTTTAGACATGTGCATAGTCAGGACGTATTAGATGCTATAGCTCACATTAAATCACATTCGGTGGGCCTCGACGACATTAGCCCAAAATTCCTGTCACTCATAATGCCCTATTGCCTGTACTCGTTGGTCGATATTTTCAATGCCTGCATAATGTCGTCCTACTTTCCAGATGCATGGAAAATAGCGAAAATTGTCCCAGTTCCAAAAACTAAACGCGCTATACTACCCCAAGACTATCGCCCTATCAGCATTTTGTCTTATGTTTCCAAAATCTTTGAAAAGCTGTTGTGTAATCAAATTGCTGACTATGTGGGGAGGCATAGCCTACTAACACCTTATCAGTCTGGGTATAAGAAAGGTCACAGCTGCACTACGGCTTTACTTAAAATTACTGACGACGTTAGGACTGCTTTAGATGACAATAAAAATACAATTTTAACTTTTCTGAACTTCTCTAAAGCATTTGACTCCGTAGATGCGGTACTGCTGTGTAAAAAATTGTTCTCACTGTTTGGGTTTGACGAGTATTCTGTTAAATTAATTTATAACTATCTGTCTTGTCGTCGTCAAACTGTTCTGTCTAATAATTTATTTTCAGATGTTGGTGATGTGTCAAGTGGTGTCCCTCAAGGCTCCCTGCTGGGTCCGTTGTTGTTTTCCCTATTTGTTAATGACATGGCCTTATGCTTCAAATATTGTAAATTCCACATGTATGCAGATGATGTTCAATTATATTTGTCATCCCACTTGCCAAATAAAGATGAATTGGTGCATAAAATAAATGATGACCTGGATTCAGTACACAGATGGGCGGTATCTAATAGGCTCTCCCTGAATCCAGCTAAGTCTCAGTGTTTGATTGTGTCAAGGCGAATGACGGATGTGTCGAATTTCCCACATGTATGTTTAAATGGTGTGTCAGTCCCATATGTAAATAGTGTGAAAAATTTAGGAATAACTTTCAATAGAACATTAACCTGGCATGACCATATCTGTAATATAGTTGGTAGAATATACTCTGTCCTGAGATCTCTGTGGCATTCTGCATCATTTACACCTAAGTCGGTACGAAACATCTTAGCCAAATCACTTCTCATGCCGCATTTTTACTCAATTTTCCCAATAGTCGGAAGGCTGGATGCTAGATCACTCATGACTGTGAAGGTGGCATTCAATTCAATTGTACGTTTCGTTTATGGACTAAGAAAATTTGACCGGGTATCCACCTACAGCTACCAATTTTTGGGTGTATCTTTTGAAAACTTTGTAAAATTAACAATGTTAAAATTTCTCCACAGGATTATTTGGACAAGAGTACCTGGTTACTTATTCACTAATATAACATTCCTAACGTCTTCTCGTCTGACTAACTTACTTGTCCCGAATTGTAGTTGTAAGCAGAGTGAGCGTTCCTTCTTTGTGCACGCTGTAAAACTTTGGAACGCACTGCCAGAAGCAATTAAAAGAGCTCGCAGTCGCGGTAGTTTCGGGAAGAGTCTCTTAATGCATTTGAGTGGCCAATCTTAATGACGTAGCCTCATTCTCTCATTCTCTCAACCTTCCTACGTTAGTGTTAGCTGCAAAGCCGTAACGCCTGTCGTTTTCATTCTTTTTATTCTTAGTTATTATTTCTTATTCTTAGGTTTAGTTTTTTTTTTCTTCTTTTTTTTGTTTTCAATCTATTACTTTATTATTTTTCTTTTCTTCTTTTTACATAATTAGTAGTGAAACTTTTAGTTTATTTTTGTTCCTTTACACTGCTTTCCATTATAATTGGGTACGGAAAAGATTATTGTATCTTATGTACTTCCACAACGAGATAAATAAAATAATAAAAAATAATAATAATAAAACTATTAATTTATAGTGATATATAAAGTCAGCTCCTAAGATTGGTTTTTCAACATCAGAAATTACAAAGTGCCATTGAAAGTTTCTTCGTAAACCTAGGTCTAAACTTAAAATTTTGTTTCCGTAGGTATTTATTACAGAAGAGTTGGCAGCTGACAGTTGTAAACCAGTAGGTGTTAATTTTACTGGAAGAGTATTTGGAATAACTGAAATATCAGCTCCAGTGTCGATTAAGTAATATTGATTTGTGGATTTATCAAAAATGTGTAGACGACCGTTGAATTCGCTTTTATCATCCGTCGTCATAGATGATATGCGATTTATTTTTTTGTTTGTTCAGAAATGTTAAAAGAACAAGGGGGTATACACTTGTTAGAGTTGGTTTTGAATTTATTGTGGTACCAACACCAATCAGGATTAGTACCTGATTGAAAATTATTACGACGATTGAATTTAAATTGAGGTCGATTACGGGAAGAACTTCTTGAGTAATGTGAACTTTGATGAGAACAACAACTGGGAGAACGATTACGGAGCTTAAGTGCTTTAATTTCAAGAGAAAGTTCTTCAACGCGTTGATTTAATCTATATACTTCTGAAGTTAAATTTGTTAAAATATTATTGTTATTTTGTTGTTATGAAACCGTGAATACCGAGGATTTACTATTATTGTTAACTTCAAAGATTTTATTCGCACAATTGGCCAATTCTGAGGGGGATCCTGTATTACAAGATAGAATTGCTCTCATATAATCGGGAAGTCGTTGTAGCCAAAGGGTCTTCAAAATGTCGTCACTGAGATTACTATTTGATACATTTTTAATTGCTCTCAGGAATTGAGAAGGAGATCTATCTCCTAACACGATATCACCTAGCAATTTGTTTAATTTTGAAGACTCACTATCTGAAAGCCGAGATATTAACGCCTCTTTCAATTCCGTATAGGGATGTCGCGAATCAGGGTTTTCTAGAATATCACTAAGGATAAAAACTAGACTCTCATCCAACGCGGAGAGCAGGTGATTGTATTTAGTTGTTTCTGAAGTTAATCTGTTTAAATCAAATTGCGCCTCAAGTTTTTTAAACCAAAATTTTGGTGCGCTCTTCCAAAATATTGGAGCATTAAAAGTTATCGTGGAAATAGAGGGTGTTGTGGGAATCGCGTTACGAAGTGAAGGGAGGGGACCTCCAGAATAAAAATCACCTTCACTTTGTGAAAAGTCACCACTTGCGCTATTCATTTTGCTTTAATTTTAATTGCACTTTAATTTATTTTAACTTTACTTTAAATCGATAGAGGACGCGGCGTGTGAAAGGAAATAGCTGTTTTACAATATTAAGTATTGAAAGCTTTCTTTTTTTTTTTTTTTTTTGTTTTTTAAATCGCAAATTTAAAATGTTTTAACAAAAAAAAAAATTTTTAACTAATAACTAATGTACTCCCTGAACGATTTCTTGAATTTTTCTTTTTTAGCTGTCTTCAATTCGCCTTTCCAATATTTTGGTATTAATGTGTCTAGTAATTGGTTGGGGGTTGAATTTTCAGTCTTCCTCTTTTTTTTATTTCTTTCTTCTTTCTTCAAACTGGTTTCTTCCTTCTTTAATTTTCAATTTCTTTTTTTTGATTGATTGATTTGATTATGTTTTTTGTTTTAGTTGATTATTAATTAATACCTTTTATTTTAGTTAATTATTATTATTTTAATTGCACGGTTTTAATTTTAAATTGCCCGTTTTTTTTTTTACTTTTTCTTTTTAAATTATTGGATATTTTGAGCCCTTATATTTTTTTTTTAAATTCCTTTTGTAGATGTCGGGGTCACCAATTGAGGAGAGGAGAACCTATCCTCGTTAATATTTTCTTTTAATTTTAATAAAAGGATTTTTTGAATATAATCGTATATATATTTTTTTCAATTTGTTCTTAGGCTGTGTGCGAAATCTCTTTCGAATATCATTTCGATCATTTCAATCATTTGAAATGCAAAAAAATGGGAAATGTCAAGAAAAGTGTGCGAAATCTTTGACGTATCATTTCAATAATTCATTGTAATAATATAGATTGTTTTATAGGAAAAGGAACTTTATAATGGATGTGGAATTAATGGAAGAGGAGCAAAATTTCATATACTTAGTATTTCTGCTATTAAAGGTGTTACAAGTGTTTATTAAATACGAAGAATATTTAATTTGAACTGTACACAATGCAAGGTCGATAGCAAGACCAGTGGGGGTACTATTTAAAAGTATTAAGTAAATCCGATTAAATATATTCATCCCAATTTTGCCTGCTCTGAAATGATACGAACTGTCATTGAAATGTTCGCTCTGAGGTGTATCATTTCGGCGCCATCTTGTTTTCGAACATGAAATGACCGAAATGATCGAAATGATATCATTTCAAGAGATTTCGCACACAGCCTTATTCGTACAAATCTTTTTGATCGACTGACTGAAAATCTAATTAATTTTTTGAAACAATATAAAAAGGTGCCTACTCTTTTTGATACAAGCTGACTAGATTTTCTTGTCACAACTAATTTCTACTGTACCTACAATTTCTACAGTACTTAACGACTTTTGCCATTCACACTGATTACATACGGTAGACGGCCTCCACAAAGGGTTGAGGTACATGCACCTCAACTAATCATCAGCAGGAAGCTTGTAACGAAACAGCATCCATTTATACATGGAGCTGTGGGGTTTTCGTCGGCAGCGCCACCTGCGCGTCAGTCTCGGCGCAAGCAGGTTTTGGCGCCACGAGAGGTGTTCCAGCTCGACTCTATTTTCGAGAGCTTAGGTTGCCGAGACTGAATTGCTCAGCTCGACTCTGTTTTCGAGAGCTTAGGTTGCCGAGACTGAATTGCTTGAGTGTGCGTAGGGCGCCTTTTTCCTCACTCGGTAGAAAACGACGCTAGTTAGCAGACGCGCTTTTTAATGTCAGAAGTTGTGGTTGAGTTCTGTAAAAAACATTTCTTTTGTGGAAAATAAAACATTCTGTGAAACGTAAAAGCTGTTTCCATTTGCACCCGCACTCTATTATCAGTAACCCTAAAGGAACATTAAAGGTTATTAAAGTGGTGACCCCGTTGGACTAAAAAAAGAGCGGCGTGTAGGAATTGTGCAAGTGCAACTCGTGTTCAGAGCACAGCGTTTTCCCGGCATTACTTTTTGCCTTCCACCGGAGCCGGCATTACTGCGCGGGTCACTCAGCGCTCATCTCCGCCCATCTGCCACCCCATTAATTACCATGCCCATTGGGGAAGACGAGGAGCCTATGCGCCCGGCAGCGGCTGAGGCCGAGCGGCAGGCAGCCGCACGCGAGGCGGTTGAGCGTGGAAACGCAGCGGCCGCACAACACGACGCACTCAGCGTGAACGCGGTAGGTCGATGCAAGTTGCCTTTTTTCTGGCGGGCCAGCCCAGAGCTATGGTTCGTTCAAATTGAGTCGCAATTCCAGGTGCATCATGTGGCCAGTGACGCCACGAAATACCATATGGTTGTTTCTTCGCTGGACCACGACACCATTGCAAATGTCTCCGACATCATTCGCTCACCTCCGGCAACAGAAAAATATCGGGCCATCAAGGCAGCCTTGCTTGCACGCCTCATAGATTCACCGGATGCGCAGCTGCATAAGCTCCTCACGGGAGTAGAGTTGGGTGATAAACGCCCGTCGCAGCTCATGCGCCACATGCGCTCCCTTGCGGGAACTCGCGTCAGCGACAATGTCTTGCGGGTAAAGTGGCTTGATCTGCTGCCACAGCAAACTCGCCGCATGCTCCTTTTAATTAAAGGCCAAACTCTCGAGGAACTGGCGGCAGTGGCAGACGAAGCACACCAAATGGGGCCCTCTGTCATGGCGACCTCAGTTTGCTCGCCGCGGTCTTCAACACCGTCACCAGGTCACTCGCCACCACCACCATCAGCGGACCACGTGGCTCAGGAGCTGTCTGCTTTGCGACTCGCCATCGTGCAGCTCACTGCCATCACAAGGGAGGCTCTCCAAATTCAGCCCAGTCAGCGCAACCGGCGAGGACGCTCCGAATCGCGCAGCAGCCACAGTGCCAGAGAGCGCTCAACCACTCCTGGAGGCAATTCAAACTCAGGCCTGTGCTGGTACCATAGCAAGTATGGTGCCCTGGCAGCCCATTGTAAACAGCCATGCTCGTATGTCTCGCATGGCGCTCGAGCTAACCAGGAAAACTGAAGAGCCCGGCGATGCATGTGGCGCTCGTCGCCGGCCTCGCTCCAGAGCGCCGCTTATATGTAACGGATCGCTGCACCAGCATTCGATTTTTAGTCGACTCCGGCTCGGCAGTCTCCATACTGCCAAAACATGTCATACATAAGCAGCTTACCAGACGTGCCCTTGTACTGCAGGCAGCCAATTCATCTCCAATTTCTACTTTTGGCACTTATACCTTAACCTAGGGATACGCCGGCTACTCACGTGGGAATTCATCATGGCCGACGTTCAAACAGCCATACTCGGCGCAGATGTCATTAGCCGATATGGCCTTATCATTGACCTTCGTGGCTGTCGTTTGATCGACGGGCTGACCAGCCTATCCACCGGCTGCATCATAGGCCCAAAGCCCGATGTGCACTCCGTCTCGCTGCTATTCACCTTGCCTGAGGGGCCTATTGGTCAAGACTACGAAAAGCTCATCACCAGGTTCACTCGGGTGGCCGCAAGGCCAGGCGAGCTGGCTTCCTTACCTGATTTGCCAATCCAACATCAAATTATTACAAAAGGGCCACCGGTTTTCGCACGGCCTCGGCGTTTGGTTGGAGAGCGACTTGCTGTTGCTAAAAAGGAATTTAAAAACCTCTTAGACAGAGGCGTCATACGACCGTTGTTCACGCGTGAACAAAACATTGCGCCAAATTACTTAGCAAGTTAAGCATTTTTCCCAAGTGCACTGGCTCACAGCACGATCAGCACCGCCACCGGTTGTTTACGTCGCGGTATTAGGTCAGTCAGTCTTGCTGACGGCAAGATGGCTTACTTTCCGGCTGTGAGGCAATGCATAAGAGTTAATTAGGCTAAGTACAAATTGTATAAATATTATAAGCACAATGAATAAAGTCAGTTAGTAAAGAGAATCCGTCTTTGGCTAACGCACCATACAACCCTCTTAATCAACACACTGTTGATTAACATTGGTCCTTCGAGCCTTCACTCAACAAGGCATACATCAGGAGATCTTGGCGTTCCCCACCAGCGGTAAAACGTCCTCCAAGATCCTATACAGAAGAACTTCAGCGCACTTTGGAAACCAGATTCGCTGGCGCAGCTGAGGAACAGAAATCGACTCCACTTCAACAGTAGAATTAACACACAGTTAATTCCACACCATCTCACCGCATCTTAAGCTACCGAATCTGCCAGCATCAAGTCATCGCACAGTTGGTTCCTCCAGGCACAACAAACATGACTTCGAACTCCACCATGGAAAATCTCTTACCCGCCCAGAAGGAGGTAGCTGAAGACATCAGCCGTCTCCTCCGAAACATAAGGAAGGATGGGACTGACAGGAAGACTACGGACTACATAGCAAAAAAATCAAAAGAACTCGAAACCTTTTGGGGAAATTTCAACGAACTCCATCAACAATTAAAGCTGCTCATTGACGATGATCACATGTACTTCAGGGAGCAAATCTTTGAGAAAACGGAAAGCATCTACAAAGAAGTACGAAGGCATCTAGCTCACCATTTACCTTCAACGGAAGATACGACCAACAAGGAAACTACACCTCGACGTGAGCCACTCACAGTTCAGAGCCAGCCAAGGCCACCTTTCGCTACAAGCGGTCAGCACTTCCCGCAAGCCTCTAACCGTGAGGTCTCAGCCGCCAGACTCGATCCATTCAGGGACTTGATGCAAGGGGACTCTGCTTCCTCCCATCCAGCATCACCTAAAATACCAAACGGCAATGGAAGGGCAAGCACAAGCAGCACATGACCGAGAAATCAATCTACTCGAGCAAATTCTCCAGCAATACAGGCAGCTCGGGCCTACTATAAGCCGATCTTCGGCGCCTGCATCACAAGCTGAGGAGGCACACATAGACCTCGGGAGGATCAGTCAGCTAAGCAGGCTCAACAACTACCCCAAGCTCCCACCCATGCAAATTCCCAAATTCGATGGGTATTATAAGGGCTGGAAGACTTTCATCGACATCTTTATTAACGTCATACATAACAATGCATGCTTGACAAATGTGGAACGAATGCAATACCTGCTGAATCATCTAGAAGGCGAAGCGTGCAGAGTGATTAGCCACCTTCGAATCAACAACAGTAACTACGACACCGCGCTCCAGCTTATTCAGGCAAGATACAACAATAACAGGAGAATTATTACAAGCTACATCAATACCATTATTGACTTAAAAAGAACAGAGCACAGAGCGCAGGCAGATATAATCATGCTCTATGATACCATTAGAGAGTGCCTGGAAGCTGTAAAGAATCTCAACTGCAAAACAGTAGAATGGGGCCCTGCCTAGCGACTCGGAAACTCGACATGGAAAATGTCAGACTCTTTGAAGAAAGCCTCTCCAATCCCAGAGAAATGCCGACAGTAGAGGAATTGTTGCAATTTCTGGAAAAACGTCATCAGGTTTTGAACTCCCTGAAAAGCTCCAAGCCAGTTACTAATGATAATGGAATTAGGAGCAATAAAAAAGCATTTCACACGACATTGAGAAAGAGTTGCCCAGCCTGTAACAAAGCACACAATATTTACCAATGTGAGGTTTTTAAGAAGTTGAGCACAGAGCAGCGCTACGAATTAGTAACCCGCAAACGAATATGTACAAACTGTCTGGCACACAGCAGCAAGGACAAGTGCAAGTCCACTAAATCTTGCACCTTCTTCAACAAGAGACACCACAGTTTGCTCAATAAGCACGGTTCAATGGAAAAAGCATCAAACCCAACAGAATCAGCGAAAGTGACTCAAGGCACAAGGGCAGAGGAAGCTATTTCCCTCCGCACAAATCATCTAAGAACTGGACAGGTGCTGTTGCCGACTGCCATAGTAAGGGTCAAAAATACTTTCGGGCAACTAGATCAGCTCAGAGCACTGATCGATCCAGGCTCCCAAGTAAGCCTCATAACTGAAGAGGCGGTCCAGATCTTGAAACTACAAAAGCAAAAGATAAAGGCAACGATTCTTGGAGTTGGGGAAACTGAATGTGGCAAAGCATCAAGTAAAGTAAGTGTTCTATCCGAACTCAAAGTATGAGTGGACGAACCCAAAAAATAAAGAAAATAATTCGGTTCAACGAAGCTGCAATGATTCGGTCACAATCTCCCAACCAATGCCGAAATTGCAATATTTCTGTCACAGCTCAAATCTCGTCGCTTGAGATTTGAGGGCAACGAATAAATTGTTAAAAAGATTACTTTTAGAAAGAGCTTATCCTAATCAGCGTGAAGAAGCTGATAGTGAGTAGCTTAAATGGAGGGATGTCCAGCTGCTTAGTTAGCGAGCAGGTAAATAAAGTTTGCTCTTGTTCTGACTTGTCCCAGATCAGGAAATTATTTCTTGACTAGAACTTCGGTCAGAACATAAAACGAAAAGGGTACTTACCTGTCTCCCTCGTTGGCGAACTGATCTGTAGTTGATGTAATCTCTCGTCTGGTCGTTGCACAAGCGAAGAAGGCAATTCGGTTGATGCATTAACTGCACTAATCTTAATTTGGTGAGATCCAAATTAAGTGATAGAGAAATGTATATTGATCAGCGTTCAACACGCTACACAAAATTCTTGATTTGTTCGGCTTTCAAATCAAGTGATCTTAATTTAGTCAGTGCCTAAATTAAGTGTAAAGAGGAACTTCCAGGATATGGGATGATGGAATTTGTTCCGATCACCGCTCAGAACACTGGATGATAGAGTTTTGTTCTAGTCACCACCGAGAACAAATGATCTCAACGAAGTCAACACCTTACGTTGAGTGGAGACCTCAAATAATCAGCACTTATTTGAGTGGCAAGGATTGCTAGGTAAAATGATAGGAATGTTTTCTAGTCACCACCTAGAATCGACAATCTCAATAAAGTCAGCACCTTTATTGAGTGGAAATTTCAAATAGTCAGCACCTATTTGAATGGAGAGAATTATTAGGTAGAATGCTAAGCGTTTCTTCTAGTCACCACCTAGAATTAACAATCTTAATAAAGTCAGCACCTTTATTAAGTGGACAATCCAAATAGTCAACACCTATTTGAATGGAGAGGAGCTAGGTATAATGATAAAAGTTTCTTCTAGTCACCACCTAGAATCAACAATCTTAATAAAGTCAGCACCTTTATTAAGTGGAAAATCCAAATAGTCAGCACCTATTTGAATTTAAGTATAAGCGGGTAATGAATTCGTGGTAGGAAAATGGCAAAGAGGTAAAACGGCAAAGGAAAAGCGGCAAAAAGGCAAAAGAGACTGCTATCAGGCAGCGCAGAGTTTTTATACCCGAAATAGTGCACACGGCACTTCAGTTTACGGTACCCCCCACTAACTCGGTGCCCACATACATTGACCCATCAGTGGGTCTTACGGTACACCCGACTGATTACATTTTACAAGACTTCTCCGCCGAGAACTAGTTCTACTATTAGGCCCTAGATGGCCTTCTCATAAGTCCGAAAGTGACCTAATGAGTGAGTATTGTTTTTGTTTACATTTGCACTTGACAGATGCAAGTGATTTGCAGTGCGAGGAAGGCACTTCGGGTAAGTATTGTAATTTTGGACACTAATTACTAACTAGTGTTTTTTTTAGGTTTTGTTTTAGGGCTCCGGAGGGCGTACTACATTCCTGCAGTGAGAGGCGCTAAGGAAGTCCAAGATTATTGGTGAGTTAATTGAAAATTCGAAGTGTTAAGTGCTTAACAAGTTTGTTTATTCTTACAGCTGATCGCCGCAGCTGTGGGTGGCGCCTAGGCCGAGCCAGATCATCGCGGGATTTTCATTTTTTGGAGCTGCTGCTCCAAACAGTAAGATTCAGTCTGTTGCGGGTTGGTACCTCGAGGACCCGGCTAAGTTCCTCGTCCGGGGGTATGCGGCTGCGGGAGCTGGCAGGCTAGCATCGCGGTAGCGAGTGGGGGGGTTTGCCGAAATGCCGCTCTGCGCCACCGGAACGGTCCACCAACAACGAAAATTCTCCCGCGACGGAACGACAAAAATCGAGAGGGGCGGAAAATGACAGTGCAGGCCGAATCCCTGCAACTGCCTGTGGTTGACTCTGACGGGGGGGTCCTGGTGAAATGAACCCCCACTGGCCTATGCCCCAACCACCCTTTGACCTCCCCTTGGCCAATCAAAATTATGGGGAGGTCCCTTAAAAACGAATTTTATTTTAGATCATCTTAACAGATCCACAAAAATTACCCACGCTGGCTAAAAGGAAGAAGCGAAGGAGGACCAGAGAAAAGAAATATAGTTAAGTTGACATACCTGAATATTATTATTTTCTTCTTACAATAACAATAACTTTACAATTTTTTTGTTACCGGTGGGCGCCTTGCTGCTACGGCTGCAGGTGATGCTGCTGCTGCTGATGTTGCTGCGGCTGTTGATGACTCGTAGCTGTTAACGCTGCTGTTGCCGCCGCCCGACACCCTGCCTCTTCTTTCGGCCCCGACGTGGTGTCGGTGTGATCCAAACAGGCCACCAACAGGTCACAAGGTAAGTTTGTATTTATGTGTTTCATAGAATTAGTATTAAGTTGACGTATGTACTGATGGGAGAGTTTAAATTAATGTATATTCAGTTATTTATTTCATTGACCTCAAGTTCACTTGTTCCTTAGGCTTTATATTTATATGTCTTTTGTTTCTTGTTCATAGTCTCATATACTTAGTACATATTTTCTTTATTCACTTAATGTTAGTCGAAGTTCATTGCGTATAAAAAATTTTTATTGAGTTGTTCACTTAAACTAGTTAAATTTCTGGGTCATGTTATTTAGGTTATTTAGGTATGTAATTAATATATTGTTCCTTCGTTTACATAGGTATGGTAAGGAAAATCTCTTATTTATTTAGTTAAATTTTTGGGTTTATTAAATTTAGTCAATTTTTACATATTCACTTGGGCCATTGTTTATATGTTCACTTAGGTAATTGTTTATATGCTCACTTAGGTACCTGATTGTTTATATGTTCACTTAGGTCATTGTTTATATGTTCACGTATGTATATGATCTCTCAATTTTCGTTCTATTTATTGCATAGCACTACGTATTGGTTTAGATATTTACTTAGTTATTTATTTAGTTCATTCGCGGCTTATCTAGTTAGCTAATTGTCCACAGTCTAATTCATTTAATTAATTTCGTGCTCCTTGCTTCAGAGGAATTCATAAAATGCACTTTCGTCTCTTCTGGCCTTTTTGCTTGATGTTGATTTTCACCTACTTGTCAAAACCCTTAGCCGTAAGTCACCTGTCTTAAACTTATTTTTATTGTTCACAAATATTGGTTTACTGTAACGTCCACTTATTCGGCTTGTTCGGTTATGCACTTGCTGCTTATACTCAAGAGTTTATATTTAGTTCCTAGTTTATGTCCGCGCACACTTTTTATTATAGTCTTTAATTTTAATAGTCAAGAATTCATTTAATTATCAACTGTAATCTCTGTTTGTCCACTTATTTCCTTTCCTAGCATAACTTAACTATCGACTTATGCACTAATGGGGTTAGTTCGACCTAGCTTAAGTGCTCGTAGCTCTCCTTATTTACATGTATATATCGAATCTAGGCACATTTACAATTTTCTTTGTTTCTCTTTTTTTTTTCTTTTTCAGATGCTTCGCCGGGAAAACTCACGGGACACGCAACGGTGTTTTCGGTAATTTTGCGCGACGGATGTTACCGGTTCTGTATTAATTTTTCAATTTTTGTTTCAGGTCCATGGTCCGGGATTTATTTCGCAGTAATTAAAGGTAATACGAACTCGCGGTTTATTACTCCTTTGGTAAATTTTTCTTTTTTCTTTCTTTTTTCCAGAGTCACCAAAATTTCGCGCACAACACCCTCCGAGGCGCTTCCGCCACAGTCACCCGAACGCACAATTTTCACCGTCTTTTCGTTTCCCTTTTCTTTTTCTAAAGTTTTCCCACCGATTTTTCTGACCTAATTCGCGTCTCCTTTTTACAACTTTTTCACCGACTTGCCTTTTTAATTTAAGATTTTTATCCGGGACTCTACTTTTTCAAAAACTGTTCCGCCGACCTTTATTCTTTCCTGGACCACGACTTTACTTTCTCGATCTCTCGAACCGACTCCTCGAAAAACCAAAACGACGCCACGCTCAAGATCTACCGGCCGGCCGTCCGCGTGCCTCCAGCGCGCGCCGTTGCCGATCCCGCTGCCATCCACTCACACATCGCCGCGCCAGCCAATCAAGCGCTTACCGCCGATGTGCGAGTCGATGCCAACGGGATCGAGCTACGCTTCTCGCTGTGGCTGTGGCCTGGCTCGAGGCAGCTGGGTGCACCGTGCACTTTTGCGCCAGCTCGAGCTTCTCGGTCGCGGCAATTTTTCTGTGGGACCGGGCTCGAGGTGCACATTTTGCCTCGATCGCCAGGCCCGCGCCGCAATTTTTCTTCGCTTTAGCTGTCCCTCGAGCTGCGAGCGCCGAGTTTTGGTGCTATTTTTAGCTCCAAAACTCTGCGTTCGCAGTCCGAGAGACAGCCCCCTTACGGTACCCGCCAACGGGCGCCGTAAAATTTTGGTTGAGCTGCCGACGATAAAATTTTTCGCCAGCCATAGGCGGCGTGAAATAGAATTGATGTTTTATGCTTTTCAGGACAGAGAATCGGGGCCAATGTTTGGCCCTGACCACAACACCATCAGGTACTTTTAGCTCGGCCCCCGAGCTCAAAGGAGCTGAAAAAAAGGTCAGGGAATGTAAGGGTGCCCAACATGTGGTACGACCCACGACCCGAGTCTAGCCCGAGACTGAGCTAGCCGGCCAAAATCAGTGCTGGACCTCCCTGTACCCTAATGAGAGGTCAGCTCGGTCCTGCACCAACTTGGCCACTCTCTCGTACTGGCAGAGAGAGCCTGCCCTAATGAGAGGCGGGTCTCCCTGTCAGTAAGAGAGAGCTGCTATCTCATCTCGGGTCAGCCCGAAGCGTGAGGACCCAATGGCTTGGTGCTCAAAGAGCAAACAGATGGTAAAGGTGGTGGCTGTAACCCAACCCCTCGCGGTCATCCCAGACCCAAGATGAACATCCGTTCTTCGGATCCGACTCCCTCCCGACTCCAACGATAGGGCGCTGCTGTTCACGGGAGTCCGGAGGTGGGGGTTGTCAAAAAATTTGCGACGAAAAAACTTAACCTACAAAAAGGTGATCTCCTGCCAGATCCCTTGTAATGCCGTCTTTGCTAAGGTATGGAACAAGTTGAAGTGCAGGCCTTCAAATCGAAAATACTAAGGAAATTATAGGGGTTGTGATAAAATGGGTGGGGTAAAAATTGGGCGTAACAGGGAATTGAAATTTACCAAAATGAAAAAACTAAGATGATAGAGCAGAATTATCTGCGGTGACCACTACATGGTCGCTTGAAACCTTGGAGAGTTGGTTCGAAAACCAGGCAAAATCGAGTTTTACCACATTGGAAAGAGACTTGTGATGTGCTGAGACGTATGAACCCATGAAAGTCAGAATTGTACGGTGCCGAGATGTGTCGATACTTTTCGTTATACATTGGAGCGTAAGATCAGAAGACCATGAGACCATGAGACCACCCAAGGGCAAGCACGCAGTTGCAGACAAGGGTGGTGAAAGTAGAATTGAAATTTGAAAGAATTTTCCAGAAAATTGACAGGTTTATCTAGAGGTTTATCTAAAGCGAGAATGGAATATACTAATAAACTTCGAGACGACAAAATTGGTTGAGTTTTGTTTATTATTTATTCTGCGATGATGGCGGTTAAACCATCATGTCTGAGGGAATTTTAGCAAGGGTGAAAATGGTTTGAGCGAAGGAATAGCTGAAGATGAACTCCAGCGACACCGAATGGGAGTGAGAAATATCGTTGAGGAAAGGTAGCCTTCCCGACCCACTCCGCGAGAGGCCAGCAACCGACGACGACGGGAGGGAACTCCCGGTCAGGTGGCTGGCACACCAAAAAACCAACCCCTGCAATTCCGGGGAGTCCTCCCGACGTTCCCAGATGCCAGTCCCGCAGGGTGGGCAAGCAAGGCCCCTCCCAACCTGTACCCCTCGAGGTAGAGAGATCCCCGAAACCCCGAGTAGGCTTGTTGGCTGATGAAGCCAACATCCTCAGTTCTCAAGAGGTTCCGGGTCACCCTCAACCCCGAGGGTTGCAGGCCGGGCCTCTTGATTAGAAAGGTGGGAAGAAAAATAGCGAAAATTTTTGCGGGATGGGTATTGGATGGGATGGGATTAGGGATAAGGTACTCTAACTAGGATAGGGCGAAAAGGTGTTTAAAAGGGGTGTGTCCACCGCATAACCAAGCAGAGGCGGCTTCAGGACACACTCAAACGCTACCAGTTAAGCTGGTCGGATACCTTCTTAGGGCTACCGAAAAACATTGGAGGTGTGGAGGAACTCCATTACGGATTGCCGCGGTGGAGTTTCCCAAGTTATAACTGAATAAAAGAATATTTAGAATTTATAAGTAATTTACAGGACATATTAATAGGAGGTCACGGTTTGATATCTTTGGCATGGAAAACGCCAATTAATTTACCTTGCAGGGTTTCCAACTCATACAGTGAATTACCTTTCCTAGCTCTAACTCGGCATTTGACGAACTTTTTCCCAAGTTTGGCGTTGAAGCCTTTCCCGAAATTACTCAACTGGAAGTTTCTTCTGAATACTTCTTGTCCTACCTTGAACTCTACGGGTTTCGATCGAACATTGTACTGCTTGGCGCCTCTGTCAAAAGCCTTGTCCAAATTTTCTTGTACCTGTGCACGAATTAACCGAAGTTTGTCGGAGGTATCCACATCAATAGGTTCATTCACCCCTGATAGTTGTCGTAATAATGCATAGGCAGAGCCATGCTCAATCATATTATTACCGAACAAGATTTTATAAGGAGAGAATTTTGTGGCTTGGTGAACTGAACTACGTAATGAACTGGCAATACAACTCAATTTCTCATCCCATTTGGTGTGCTCATCTTTTAGGTAGGCTCGAATGCCGGACAAAATAGATTGATTTACACGCTCAGAGGCGTTGGCTTGAAGCGAGTATACCGCAGTGCGAAAATGATGCACGCCGTATCTTTTCAAAAGATTCTGAAATTGAGCTGAACGAAATTGTGTCCCATTGTCAGTCACCACTGTTTCAGGGACTCCGAAGTGATGGAAAATTTGTTCTTCGACGTAAGTGCAAATGTTAGAGGTACTAGCTTTTCGAAGAGGTTGAAGCAGAGGATATTTAGAAAAGTGATCTAAAGCAATCAAAATACAAACTTTTCCTTTCTTTGTTCTAGGATAAGGACCCAGGAGATCGAGATAAACTCGTTGCCAAGGTCGTTCGGTCTTTACTTGTGCGCCCATGGGTGGTCTTAAGGTGGTGTTAGATGGTTTCACCTCTTTACAAATGTCGCAAGACAGTATGTACTCACGTGTCTCAACTGTCATACCTGGCCAATAGAAATGTCTGCGAAGTCTTGCTAAGGTTTTACCAATTCCGCCGTGAGCTGCTAAAGGTGGATCATGAGCTCGAGATATAATGTCTTTAGTTAATGCACTAGGAACCCATAACTTCCACGCTTCTTCTTCCTGAACGGGATCACCTGACCGTGGTTGAGTTCGTATGTAAACGTATTCATCACGAACTATTAAATCAGGGAAACGGTCTTTATTTTTCTCAATACGTTCTTTAAGTTCAGTATATTCCGAAGATTGGAAGTGTGGTGAGTCAAGATCAATTTCGGGACCAGGGTCTTCTGAAGAGCTAGCATTTATTTGGTCGCAGTGAATTCGTGACAGGGCGTCTGGCACCACATTCAGTGTTCCTTTACGGTGTTCAATACTGAAGTTGAAACCTTGTAATTTTAGGCTCCATCGGGCCAGACGACCACTAAGGTCTTTTTGATTCATGAGCCACTGCAGGCTAGCGTGATCAGTTATGATCTTAAATGGCATTAATTCGACATAAGCACGGAATTTTTTAAGACTTATAATGGCCGCAAGACATTCTAATTCAGTTACGGTATAATTTCTCTGAGCAGAATTGAGCTTCTGAGAAACATATGCGATTGGTTTTTCTTTTCCTTCGTCGTCTAATTGTAAAAGCACGCCTCCGACTCCTTGACTACTCGCGTCGCACTGAATAATGAAAGGTTTACTAAAATCAGGACTCGACAGCAATGGAGCGGTGGTAAGTAATTTCTTGAATTCTTCGAAGGCAACCTGAGCTTCGCCAGTCCACGTGTATTTATTAGATTTTTTCAACGTGTCTGTAATTGGAGCGCTCAGATCAGCGAAATTTGGAATAAACTTACGATACCAACCGGCCATGCCAAGAAAACGACGAGCCTGCTTGAGCGTTGTAGGCGACGGGTAATTTACTATCGCTGCGATTTTGTCTGGGTCTGTCTTGATGCCCCCTTCTCCAACTATGTACCCCAAGTACTTAGTCTCTTTCAAGCAAAATTTGCTCTTTTCGACATTTATTGTCAGGCCTGCCTTTTTGAGACAACTGGCCACTTGAGACAGAAGTTCTAGATGGGTATCAAAGTCTTCGGACAAAACCAGAAGGTCATCAAGATACACCAAGACGTTTTCGCGGAGATTATACGGTATCACTTTGTCCATCAGTCTGCACATTGTTTGCGGAGCGTTGCAGAGACCGAATGGCATCACTGTGAAGTTATAGAGGGGATGGCCAGGCACCGTAAAAGCGGTCTTCTCTCTGGAGCGTTCCTCCAATGGTATTTGCCAGAAAGCGTCCTTCAAGTCCAGGCTGGTTATAAATTTAGCCGACGGAATGCGACTCAGTATACCATCAATGTGTGGCAAAGGATAAGCATCCTTTTTGGTTACCGAGTTCACTTTCCGGGCGTCGAAACACAGCCTGACCTTTCCAGGCTTCCGCACCAGTACCACTGGGGAGCTCCACGGGCTCTGGCTTTCCTCTATCACTCCAAGCGAGCGCATTCGGCTCAGCTCGGCATCCAGCAACTTCTGGACAGCTGGTGACACAGGATAGAACCTTTGTTTAATCGGGGCGGCTTCACCGACATCAATCACATGTTCCAAAAGATTAGTTTTTCCTAAACCCAAGGTAGCAAAAGATGGAAAAAGGGATTTGACGTATTCTAGCCTGCGTTGTTCAGCAGGTGGAAGAATATGTTGTTGGGAATCAATCGATTCCGCGATCGGGGCATCCAACGAGGCCAACGACCCCAGAACATCTGGCGCTAAACCAAAAGTCTTCCAGAAATCGACTCCCAAATATAAAGGTTGTGTCAGACTGGGAACAAGATAAAAACGGAGTGACTTGCTTTGGCCACGAAAGGTAACCTCTAGGTCAGCATGACCGTGTACTTCGGGCTTGGCCCCGTTGGCTACCTCGATCGTGGATCGATATTTTGCCCAATCGACTTTCTTATTGGACAACAATTTTTCAGATCCTTGACCAAGTACGCTTACACTAGCTCCAGTGTCTAGTAAACCAGTCAATTTAGTTTCCAAAATCTGAACTTCGGCATAAGGTCTTACATCCTTTTGCACTGTCACGAATGCCGTGGCTAATTTACGTCGGTTTGAAATAACGCGTCGCCAAAAGGCACGTAAACGTACTGACGAGCGTTTGGTTTTTGTACTTTGTCGTACCCGGGTTTCAGAATATTTTGAAGGGGTTAAAGTCGACATGAAAATTCTCTCCCGAGCAGCTCGATACTCTTTTAATCGCTGATGGAAGGGTTTACGAGGGTAAACAAGCGGAACGGTATCCTGAGTTTTAGCGGGCTGTTCTGGCCTCGCTAGAAACGTAACGGCTCGACAGGGAGTAATACATGGCGTCTCCTCTTCAAACTCTGACTCAAGAACATCTTCTATCGTAACAACATCGACGACATTTGATTTAGGTGGCAAGGACACATCAGGTAAAGTAGGCTTTTCCGAAAAGGTAAGTAACTCATCTGGACGAGAGGTAACCTCAGGGCTTCGAGTTACGGCTGCGGACGGGAGGGAAGAGTCTCGCCCGCCTCCGCAGCTGACAGGATCGCTCGTTGAGGTCGAGAGCTGGTGTTGCTGCTCTCGACCCGAGTCTTGTTTTTTTGAGAGCAGTTGGGGCAGCGGGGTTTGGCTGTCCCCTTCCTGCCGCAGCCGTAACAGAAGAAGCCCGTTGGCTCCCTGTCACAATCGTGATAGTAATGCCCTTCGGCATCGCAATTCCAACATTTGGGTTTAGGTGGCTGGTATTTTGCCACGACCCCTACAGCGTCGACATATGGCTCGACAACGTCTACAGGCTCTGTACCCCAAGGCATAATTTCTTCAACCCGGGCACGAGGTTGAGCAGACGACGGCAACATAGCTCTGGATCGTTCTTTCGTAGCTTGTATATCCGTGACTAAAGCCCTCAACTGACCGATAGTGTCCGTACGGTGCAGACATAATTTATCTTGGATATCCGGGAGTAATCCCGTTCGTACTCTCTGCACAAACTCGGGTTCGGGCATGGGAAATTTAAGTTGATTACGCAGACTAATTAAAGCCTGGTAATACATGGCAAAAGTTTCGCCAGGTTGCTGTCGCCTGCCCAGCATCTGCCGGTGGATGTCCACGTCCAGGGTGAGACCACCCCAATCAGCTTTTAAGGCATTTTTGATTTGCTGCCAGGTAGGAGTAGGCGTACCCCGTAAAAATGTCCAGTACCAACTAAGGAGCGAGTCGCTCAACAACTGGTGAAAATTTCTGACCAGGAGCGAAAAATCACTCCGAAGAGTGTTGTGGGTCAACAATTCGGCCCGGAAGATGAATTCCTCCAGACTTAACTTTTTGTTATCACCGTCATATTGCAGCTTCCAGTTCCGAACTGGGCTACAGCATCGTCGGTGGCTTGAGTGTGACCCATGAGGCTCAAACACCGGTGGTGGTGGTACGGGGTAAAGCGGCGGTGGTACTTCTACTCTGCCTAAAGGCGGAGCCGGATGGGTTGTCGAGGGAACCGAGGTAGTAAAACTTGGCTTAGGAGTCCCCATGGAGAGTTCTTCCCGAAGTTCCTTCAAGCCTTTGGCAACCTCTTTCTTGACAATCCCCGAAATTTGCTGAGTAAGGCTCTCAAGCAATGTTTGGGTGGAAACCCACCCTGAATCATCAGGGCCAGGTTTGGTGGTAGGCGGTTTTTTTGTTATTTTTAGGGGCTGGTGCGACACCGTTGGCGGGTCACCCAAGCCGAGAGGCGGCTCCTGCTCGGCTGTCTCGATTTCGGTGTTGCGCAGCTGTTCTAGGGGCGGCGGCTCGGCCCGCGGCGTGTCGTCGTTAACGCCCTCCAACCCTTCAGGCGGAAATAATTGTCGCGCCGATAACCGCGTGTTGTAGGGATTCTTCGCCATTTTGTTTGAATCGCGTGAACCGGATAACGGAAGAAATGAATTTGGCAATACCGATAATAAACGGGAGTTTCGTATTATTCGGAGCGAGACTCGAGCCGCGATTCGATGCTCCGGCAGTATTTAGGTTCTCGACCCGAAATAGAATTTTTATCGCAAAACAACCGAAATGCCCGTGCCAAGGGGTTACAATAGTTTTACAATATTGTTACAATTGTACTTAAAGAAAATTTTTCGTTTCCTTTTTTAAATATTGTGTTCAACAAAAAATTAGATTCAGTATTTTTATATACAATAGATTGGCAAATTTTCTTCTTGAGTTGTCCGATAAAATTTTATCAAGTTACTTCATCAAAGCTCTCTTATGTTCTCCTAATACTTTCGGTTAAAATTTACTGAAGTTTATTAAAATTTACAAGTATATAAGAACATATTTCATTTTGCATATTAGATTTTTTTGTTAATTCCTCGTGATATTATATGTATATAAAAAATTTTTTTTTTTTTTTTTTTTTTTCCAAATATATATACAAAGTTAGTACAGGTTGTTAAATGTTTCTTATTATTTACATTAACGTTTTTTTGTTTTTCTTTTTATTTTTCTTTTACTTTTTGTCTGAATGAATATTTTGAATAAAATATATTAAGTTTACTACTGCTTCAAAAAACTTCTCTGGTCCCACATCTCCTTCTCTCCTTCAGCATATACGAAGGTAGGTGGCATAAAAAAAAAATTGAGATGTAAATTTACATTACAGAGTCAATCACAGGCCACCGAGCATTCAGCCTGCGATGGGATATGGTGAGGGAAGGAGCCTTACCAGTTCACCGGCAGGGACTGCGAGGCGGGGAGCGAACGAAGGACCCTCCCGGTCAGGTAGCTGGCACACCAAATAGCCAGCTCCTGCAATTCCGGGGAGGACTTCGGACGTCTCCGCCACGCAGGCCCGACAGGGTCTGCTGGTAAGGCCCCCCCACTACCAGTTTCTCCCTAGGATGGAGACTCCCGGAGACCTCGAGTAGGCGTGCTGGCTGATGAAGCCAGCATCCTCAATTCTCAAAAGGCCTCCTGGAGCCTCCAGCCACGGGAGTCACCAATAGGGCCTCGAAGGATGAATGGGAAGGTAAGTGAAAATTGGGAGCCCTAGGCTCAATAGGAAGGGATTAGGATGGTCCCACGTTGGGCGCCATATTTGTTGCGGGTTGGTACCTCGAGGACCCGGCTAAGTTCCTCGTCCGGGGGTATGCGGCTGCGGGAGCTGGCAGGCTAGCATCGCGGTAGCGAGTGGGGGATTTGTCGAAATGCCGCTCTGCGCCACCGGAACGGTCCACCAACAACGAAAATTCTCCCGCGACGGAACGACAAAAATCGAGAAGGGCGGAAAATGACAGTGCAGGCCGAATCCCTGCAACTGCCTGTGGTTGACTCTGACGGGGGGGTCCTGGTGAAATGAACCCCCACTGGCCTATGCCCCAACCACCCTTTGACCTCCCCTTGGCCAATCAAAATTATGGGGAGGTCCCTTAAAAACGAATTTTATTTTAGATCATCTTAACAGATCCACAAAAATTACCCACGCTGGCTAAAAGGAAGAAGCGAAGGAGGACCAGAGAAAAGAAATATAGTTAAGTTGACATACCTGAATATTATTATTTTCTTCTTACAATAACAATAACTTTACAATTTTTTTGTTACCGGTGGGCGCCTTGCTGCTACGGCTGCAGGTGATGCTGCTGCTGTTGATGTTGCTGCGGCTGTTGATGTTGCTGCGGCTGTTGATGTTGCTGCGGCTGTTGATGACTCGTAGCTGTTAACGCTGCTGTTGCCGCCGCCCGACACCCTGCCTCTTCTTTCGGCCCCGACGTGGTGTCGGTGTGATCCAAACAGGCCACCAACAGGTCACAAGGTAAGTTTGTATTTATGTGTTTCATAGAATTAGTATTAAGTTGACGTATGTACTGATGGGAGAGTTTAAATTAATGTATATTCAGTTATTTATTTCATTGACCTCAAGTTCACTTGTTCCTTAGGCTTTATATTTATATGTCTTTTGTTTCTTGTTCATAGTCTCATATACTTAGTACATATTTTCTTTATTCACTTAATGTTAGTCGAAGTTCATTGCGTATAAAAAATTTTTATTGAGTTGTTCACTTAAACTAGTTAAATTTCTGGGTCATGGTTCGCGGTTTTATTTATTTAGGTATGTAATTAATATATTGTTCCTTCGTTTACATAGGTATGGTAAGGAAAATCTCTTATTTATTTAGTTAAATTTTTGGGTTTATTAAATTTAGTCAATTTTTACATATTCACTTGGGCCATTGTTTATATGTTCACTTAGGTAATTGTTTATATGTTCACGTATGTATATGATCTCTCAATTTTCGTTCTATTTATTGCATAGCACTACGTATTGGTTTAGATATTTACTTAGTTATTTATTTAGTTCATTCGCGGCTTATCTGGTTAGCTAATTGTCCACAGTCTAATTCATTTAATTAATTTCGTGCTCCTTGCTTCAGAGGAATTCATAAAATGCACTTTCGTCTCTTCTGGCCTTTTTGCTTGATGTTGATTTTCACCTACTTGTCAAAACCCTTAGCCGTAAGTCACCTGTCTTAAACTTATTTTTATTGTTCACAAATATTGGTTTACTGTAACGTCCACTTATTCGGCTTGTTCGGTTATGCACTTGCTGCTTATACTCAAGAGTTTATATTTAGTTCCTAGTTTATGTCCGCGCACACTTTTTATTATAGTCTTTAATTTTAATAGTCAAGAATTCATTTAATTATCAACTGTAATCTCTGTTTGTCCACTTATTTCCTTTCCTAGCATAACTTAACTATCGACTTATGCACTAATGGGGTTAGTTCGACCTAGCTTAAGTGCTCGTAGCTCTCCTTATTTACATGTATATATCGAATCTAGGCACATTTACAATTTTCTTTGTTTCTCTTTTTTTTTTCTTTTTCAGATGCTTCGCCGGGAAAACTCACGGGACACGCAACGGTGTTTTCGGTAATTTTGCGCGACGGATGTTACCGGTTCTGTATTAATTTTTCAATTTTTGTTTCAGGTCCATGGTCCGGGATTTATTTCGCAGTAATTAAAGGTAATACGAACTCGCGGTTTATTACTCCTTTGGTAAATTTTTCTTTTTTCTTTCTTTTTTCCAGAGTCACCAAAATTTCGCGCACAACACCCTCCGAGGCGCTTCCGCCACAGTCACCCGAACGCACAATTTTCACCGTCTTTTCGTTTCCCTTTTCTTTTTCTAAAGTTTTCCCACCGATTTTTCTGACCTAGTTCGCGTCTCCTTTTTACAACTTTTTCACCGACTTGCCTTTTTAATTTAAGATTTTTATCCGGGACTCTACTTTTTCAAAAACTGTTCCGCCGACCTTTATTCTTTCCTGGACCACGACTTTACTTTCTCGATCTCTCGAACCGACTCCTCGAAAAACCAAAACGACGCCACGCTCAAGATCTACCGGCCGGCCGTCCGCGTGCCTCCAGCGCGCGCCGTTGCCGATCCCGCTGCCATCCACTCACACATCGCCGCGCCAGCCAATCAAGCGCTTACCGCCGATGTGCGAGTCGATGCCAACGGGATCGAGCTACGCTTCTCGCTGTGGCTGTGGCCTGGCTCGAGGCAGCTGGGTGCACCGTGCACTTTTGCGCCAGCTCGAGCTTCTCGGTCGCGGCAATTTTTCTGTGGGACCGGGCTCGAGGTGCACATTTTGCCTCGATCGCCAGGCCCGCGCCGCAATTTTTCTTCGCTTTAGCTGTCCCTCGAGCTGCGAGCGCCGAGTTTTGGTGCTATTTTTAGCTCCAAAACTCTGCGTTCGCAGTCCGAGAGACAGCCCCCTTACGGTACCCGCCAACGGGCGCCGTAAAATTTTGGTTGAGCTGCCGACGATAAAATTTTTCGCCAGCCATAGGCGGCGTGAAATAGAATTGATGTTTTATGCTTTTCAGGACAGAGAATCGGGGCCAATGTTTGGCCCTGATCACAACAAGTCTTTAGCTGAGAGAGGATAATTCTTTCATCGCAATAGAGGCGCTTGGTCTCAGCAAGCTCAACTCCTACCTCCCCGAAGCAGAACTTCCGGGCACTGTTCTCAGGAATCACCAGAATATAATATTAGCAGACCCCAGCTTCGACAAGCCAGGACCCATCGATTTGCTGTTAGGCGCCGACGTATACGCCAACATAATAAGCGAAGGCTTTAAAAACGGCCAACCTGCAGCCCAAAACACCAAGCTGAGATGGATCATATTTGGTTCGGTTCCAACTCCCACCCAAACAACTCGGCTGTCCAGTTTCCTCTCTATCGCGGAACTAGAAGATAGCATGGAAAGGTTTTCGCAAATTGACTGCCAAGAAAACAACAGTTCAACAACTGAGGTTGAAGCATGTGAGACGCACTTTAGGGACACCCACAAAAGAGATACCGAAGGGCGGTACGTTGTGAGCTTGCCATTCAAGACGACCAGCTGTGAATTAGGAAAATCAAGGAACACAGCGATCGCGAGGTTGATATACATGGAGAAAAAGCTGCAGAAAAACACCGCAGACTCCAAAGCTTATCACGAATTTCTGGAGGAGTATATGAGACTCGGCCACATGACCCCAGCAAAGCCATTCAAAGGGGAGCCCAGAAACGTCTACTATCTTCCTCATCACGCAGTTTTTAAGAACGATAGCACTACTACAAAGTTGCGGGTGGTATTCGACGCCTCAGCCAAAACTGAATCTGGCTCTAGTTTGAATGATCTGCTTCATTCCGGTCCCAGAATTCAAAACAAATTGCATGACATACTGTTATGCTGGAGGAAGCATCGCTATGTGTTCACAGCCGACATAGAAAAAATGTTCCGGCAAATATTAGTGGCACAGGCCGACAGAAACTATCAGCGCATCCTTTGGCGCAAGGACCCCAATGAGCCGATCCAGGAGTACATCCTCAACACGGTCACTTACGGTACAGCACCTGCCACATACTTATCAGTCAGAGTGCTTGTTGAGTAATCAACTGTGAAAAAAAAGAAAAGAATCGGCTGAGCAACCCGTTCGTCTCAGCAACCCGGCTCCTTTGGAAAATGTGTCAATTAATTATTTGTGTTTTGTTCCTGAATTGATTCTTCGCTTGTAACTAACTCTAAGCTGTTGTATTTTTCTCTTATTAAAGTTTATTCGGCTACTAGTCTAATTTAGTGTTTGCTTCTCTCACCTAACCGGAATTTTGAGTATTCACGCTACAATTATTGGTCCTTCGAGGCCGGATAGGTGAGAGAAAATTAAGTGCAGTTTTCTTTGGTTTTTCGCTTGAGGATCTCATTCCGTCGCATTGCGGAACACCCTGGACGTTGTGTTGCGACGGAGATCATCTGACCTTTTTCGTGTGTGAGCAAGTGAAATTGCTAAAAAATGTCTGTGCCAGCACCAACCCCTCCTGTCAACCAAAAGCTCGAGCAACGGCTTAGGCTGCAGGAGATTCGCTCCACTGCGATAAAAAACATCGCTGCTGAAGGTAAGGCTGGTTTATTCGCCTCTCTTAACCGCTCGGCACTCGCCTTCAAGATGGGGGCGCTAGACACGACATGGAACTCGTTTGACGTTCTTCACCTTTCGTTATTTGATGGAAAATTCGATGGACTTCTAGACACTGCCTACGTGAAAGAGGACATGTACATCTTGGCGTTCAATCATTATAATGAAGCCAAGGTCGCTCTGTTGGAACGCAAGGAGGAACTTGAAGGTACACGAGACATACCTACAGGTGCCACAATGCTCGAGACTTCATTCGCTCAACTGGGAGCTTCGCTGCTGCAGAAGCTTCCAGAAGTTCCGCTACCCACATTTAGTGGCGACTACTTGGAGTGGACACATTTTCATGAAATGTTCACGTCGCTTATTCGGACAAACGAGGCTGTTACCCCCGTCGTAAAAATGCACTATTTAAGAACATCACTGAAGGGGGAAGCCGCTGATGTTGTCGCTAATCTGCCGATTACCGGAGAGGCATTCGCTACCGCGTGGGACCTTCTTGTCACCCGCTACGACAATCCACGCCGCCTGTTATTCGCTCATCTGGATAAGCTCCTGGCTCGAGAGAAAATCGCTCCACGCTCTGCCAAAGCACTTGACGACTTGCTCCGCTCAAATAAGAAGGCCTTGGACGCTATCCAGGCTCTCAATGTTCCCACCGCTTCCTGGGACCCATTGCTAGTTCACCTGACAGTCAGCCGTCTAGATGATCGACTGAGGGAGAGCTGGGAAAACAGGCTGGGATCATCCAACTCCATGCCGTCGTACGCAGAGCTTCAGACCTTTCTGACTGGTCGAGCTAGGGCCATGGAGACAATTGAAGTCACCACTGCTGCACCATCTGAACGTAGACAAATCCCAGCTAAGCCAACTTATGCTTTACGATCTTCCGCTATAAGGTCAACCTCTTCAAGGTCATCCGCTTCCGTGAACCTCTCGTCAGTCGCTGATGCAACAGATGCTCCAAAACGTTGTGCCATTTGTTCCGAGAAGCATTTCGTGCTGTTTTGTCCTACTTATCGGGCAAAATCTATTGAAGAGCGCATCGAGGCAGTGAGGCATTACCGCCTTTGCTTCAATTGTTTGGGAAGACATCGCATCGCTGACTGCAGAACCAAGAACACTTGTCAGAAGTGTGGTGAGCACCAACACACTTCGATTCACGCTGACCGGCCTTTTCGTGATTCCCAGTTACGTGAGACTCCTCTCAGGCGAGCCACTTCCATCGGCTCAATGTCTTCTGCCGCTACACAAACCGCTGCTGACGCTCCAGAGAAACAACCTCAGCACTGACTCGTTACGTCATCTTCCGCTACGAGTCCTACCTCTACTACGGCTGGTTTCACTTACAAGAGACATACATGCTCCACCTCTGCACCTAGTGGTTTTTCGCTCAAGAGAGTTACATTCGCTGATGATCTACCTGCAGGCTCTACTCGTCCTGTCGCTACTACCACTGCTATTGCTGCATCTTATGGCATAACAGGTAACCCCTCTAAACCGACTGTCTTACTCGCTACTTGCAAGGTTTCAGTATCCGCTCCAAACTGTCATTCGCTAACCGCTCGAGTCCTTGTTGACCAAGGCACTGAAGTTTCCTTCATCACTGAGAAGCTTGCCAATAAGCTGGGCGTCCTGAGACAGCCTACCGCCGTCTCTCTTCGTGGCATAGGCAACACATCCGCTGGCTACACTCGTGGAACTTGTTCTCTGGAGCTCCAATCCTTATACTCCGATGAGAAAATTCAGCTTCAAGCATATATTCTTCCAGTTCTTACCGCTCACCTACCGTCATTCGCTATGGAAGATCCACACTGGCCTCATCTAGACGGATTGCAACTCGCTGATCCAGGCTTTCTGATACCTGGACCCGTGGACAATGGTGCTTGGGGCTGCTCCAACCGGTCTGATTATCCGGCCTGGAGTGATCAAAGGATCGAGTAACACCCCAGTCGCTCAGGCCACCATGTTTGGGTGGATTATTTTTGGAACAGCCGACTTGTTGAGTTCAACCGCTGTCGGGTACGGTCACCATGTCTCCGCTGATCAGGATCTCCATGACCTCCTCTCACAGTTTTGGTCGCAAGAAGAGACGCCTACCTTGGCAGCTCCACCCCTCAGCCCTGCTGATGAAGAGTGTGAACAGTACTTCATCAACACGCACTCCAGGGACGCCACAGGTCGCTACATAGTAAGGCTTCCGCTCAATTCTCCTGCCACACAACCGGGTAATTCGCTCTCGACCGCTCGTCGCTGCCTTCAAAGCACTCTCCGACGTTTAGCCTCTAATCCCTCCTTCAGTACACTCTACAACAACTTTATGAGTGAGTATGAACAGCTTGACCACATGAGGGTAGCACCTTCTATAGGTTCAGAATCTCTACCTGCATACTATTTACCTCATCATGGCGTGCTGAAGGAGCAGAGCATCACTACGAAGCTGAGGGTCGTTTTCAATGGCTCCAGTAACACCTCTTCTGGGGTTTCGCTCAACGACATCCTCCATCCTGGACCCAAGATCCAGATTGATCTGTCCGATGTACTCCTCTGGGCTCGCCGTCATCGCTTCGTCTTCGCCACGGACATCACTAAGATGTACCGTCAGATCAAGGTCCACCCGCTCGACTGGGATTTACAGCGAATCCTCTGGGTCGACCAACACCAACAGGTCGCCCCATATCAACTCACTACTGTGACCTATGGGACCCGCTGTGCTCCGTTTCTAGCTGTCCGTACCCTCCTCCAACTAGTCAAAGATGAAGGGCATCGCTTCCCACTCGCTGTGGACCCGCTCACCAAGGGTCGTTATGTTGACGGCATCTATGGAGGAGCTGATTCTATTCCCGAGGCTACTTTGATTGCTCAACAACTCACAGCTATGTGCTCCTCTGGAGGTTTTCCGCTTGCTAAGTGGGCCAGTAATTCCGCTGAAATTCTCGCTCAGGTATCACCAGCTGCTCTCACAACTGCCAACCCTATCAGCTTCGAGGAATCTACCATCAAGGTGCTTGGTCTGACCTGGCACCCAACACAAGATAAGTTTAAGTTTACTTATTCATCATCTATAGAGAAGACAGTCACCAAACGATCCATTCTCTCCGAAACTGCTCGACTATTTGATCCACTAGGATTCCTCGCTCCGCTAGTTATACGAGCCAAGATGCTGCTTCAAGAACTGTGGCTAGAGAAACTCGGCTGGGATGAGCCTCTTTCACCTGTACTTTCACACAAATGGCAACTCTTCAGGGAAGACTTACTGCACATAGAATCGCTTGAGATACCTCGCTGGCTGCACTTAACCTCCGCGTCTACCGTCGAGATACACGGCTTCTCTGACGCCTCACAACTCGCTATGGCTGCAGTAGTTTTCCTCAAAGTCGTCGCTCCTGATGGCAGCTCTACGACTTCGTTTGTGTGCGCAAAAACGCAAGTTGCTCCACTTAAGCATCTCACTATTCCGAGATTAGAGCTCAACGCTGCAGTAATTCTCTCTAGGCTTACTCGCTACGTCCAGACCACGCTTGAGCTTGGTGACGTTCCCACCGTTCTCTGGACAGACTCCGCTGTTGCTCTTACATGGATCAGAAGTCATCCATCTCGTTGGAAGGAGTACGTCTGCAATCGAGTACAGAAAATTCAAGACCTTCAACCCTCAGCTAAGTGGCGGTTCATTGCTGGGAAGCAAAATCCCGCTGATTGTGCTTCTCGAGGACTCTGTACTCTGAAACTTAAGCAGCATTCACTCTGGTGGCATGGGCCCTCATGGCTATTACAACCTTGTGAAGAATGGCCAACATTTGATCCTCCCGCTACAACAACCGCTCACCTTGAAGAAAAACCAGGTCTTTTCTTCAATGTCGCTATAGAAACAGATCAGCATCCTCTCTGGGAACTTATTACTCGCTACTCTTCACTGCCACGCCTACTACGAACGTTAGCCATCTGTTTACGCTTCATCGCTCGCTTGCAAAAGGTACCACACTCTTCGCTGACCACACCGCTGACTACCGCTGACCTGGAAACCGCTAGAGTGTTGATCATCAAGATCACACAAACATCTTTTTTCGCTGAGGAGTTGAGAACACTATCAAAAGGCAATCAGCTCGCTAAATCGAGTCATCTAATCAAGCTGACACCATTCCTTGATCATCAAGGTATACTACGAGTTGGCGGACGCTTGAAACATTCGCTGCTTGATTCTGAACAGAAGCACCCCGCTATTTTGCCTCGAGAATCGCCTTTAACTTCTCTCTTGATAGCTGATGCTCATCACCGCACTCTACATGGCGGCACTCAATTGACACTCGCTTATCTAAGACGTTCGTACTGGATTATTGGTGGTCGAGCACCGGTACGATCATTCATTCTTCGCTGCGTCACTTGCACTCGCCACCGAGGGTTACGAGCTCAACAGTTGATGGGGCAACTGCCCGCTGCAAGAATAACGCCTGCACGTGCTTTTCTTCATACCGGTATAGACTATGCTGGTCCAATTACCTTGAAAACTTGGAAGGGCCGTGGTTCCAAAACGCACAAGGGATGGATTGCAGTGTTTGTGTGCTTCGCTACATCAGCTGTGCATTTGGAAGTCGTTACCGACTATTCTTCGGACGCTTTCATCGCTGCGTATAGAAGATTCGCTAGCCGTCGAGGCATCTGCCATACGCTTTACAGTGATTGTGGTACCAATTTCGCTGGGGCAGATGCGACTCTAAAACGCCTCTTCAGGATGGGATCGAAAGAACTGGGACAACTCGCTACGCTCCTCTCTACTGACGGCACCAACTGGGACTTCAACCCACCTGGAGCACCCCACTTTGGTGGTAAATGGGAAGCCGCGGTAAAATCGCTGAAGTTCCACCTACAACGAGTCATTGGTGAAACCCTCTTAACCTATGAGGAGATGACTACACTTCTGAACCAAGTCGAAGCAGTTTTGAACTCTCGGCCCATGGCACCGCTTTCTGAAGATCCTGCAGACCTAGCAGCGCTTACGCCAGGTCATTTTCTTATCTTACCTCTCTTCCTTCACCTTCGCTGAGTGAGATCGCTGAGACGAGACTCTCTAAGTGGCAGCTTATACAACAGAGAACCGAACACTTTTGGAAGAGATGGTCCGCTGAGTGTCTACATCGCTACCAGTCGATATCAAAATGGCATCACCCCTCTAATGAGATTAAAGTCGGCTCCATGGTACTGCTAACTGATGAACGACTACCTCCAACTAAGTGGCCTCTCGCTCGAGTACTCGCTCTACATCCTGGCAAGGATGGGCTTACCAGGGTGGTGACTATCAAGACCGCTACATCTACGCTGACAAGGCCAATCGCTAAACTTTGTGTTCTACCAGTCTCCGCTCTTGAAGATTCATTTGTCAACGCTGTTGCCAAAGGGGGGGAGAATGTTGAGTAATCAACTGTGCAAAAAAAGAAAAGAATCGGCTGAGCAACCCGTTCGTCTCAGCAACCCGGCTCCTTTGGAAAATGTGTCAATTAATTATTTGTGTTTTGTTCCTGAATTGATTCTTCGCTTGAAACTAACTCTAAGCTGTTGTATTTTTCTCTTATTAAAGTTTATTCGGCTACTAGTCTAATTTAGTGTTTGCTTCTCTCACCTAACCGGAATTTTGAGTATTCACGCTACAGTGCTTAAACAGCTAGCAGAGGACGAAGGACAGCGCTTCCCGATTGGAAGTAAAATCCTAACATCCGATTTTTATGTAGACGACATGATAACTGGAGCAGACACAAGGTTCGAGGCTGAAGAACTCCGCAACCAAACCATCAAGCTCTTAAAGGCCGGCGGTTTCAATTTGAGGAAATGGACTTCAAACGAGATCAAGCTACTTCAAGATATTCCGGAAGAAAATAGAGAAAAGGGAATCTTAGAAATAGATGAACACAATACGATCAAAGCATTAGGACTGCACTGGAGCCCTGTAAAAGATGAGTTCAAGTTCAAGCTCAAATTAGACAAAACGGACACAGTTCCAACAAAAAGAGAGCTCTTGTCTAAAATTGCATCTCTCTTTGACCCCTTAGGCTGGTTGGCCCCCGTAACCGTCTCAGCAAAATTATTAATGCAATCGCTTTCGACGACAAAGGTTGAGTGGGACCAGCCGGTTCCTGAAGAGATATTAAGAGAATGGACAAAGCTTGAAGCAGAGCTCCCAGCAATAGAAGAAATAAGAATCCCACGATGGATCAATTATCATAACGGCTACAGCCTCCAGATTCACGGCTTCTGTGATGCCTCAGAAAGAGCATATGCTGCCGCAGTCTACGCACGCGTCACAGACCCGCATGGCAGAGTCAACGTAAGGCTGCTAGCCGCCAAAACTAAAGTAGCACCGCTACGACAAAAGATCACTATTCCACGGCTAGAGTTGTGCGGGGCAGTTTTACTTGCACAACTCCTAAGCAGCACCATAAAAACAATGTCTGTCGATCCGGTTAAAAGTTTCGCTTGGTGTGATTCAGAAATAACAATTGCATGGATTGCGAAGAATCCTTCACAACTAGAGGCCTTCATATCAAATCGTGTCACCGAAATTCACAGGCTTGCACCCACAGTCGCATGGAAATACGTCCCCTCCAGCCATAATCCGGCGGACGTCGCCTCAAGGGGCACAAACCCCAAAAAGCTAGTAACTCAGGAGACATGGTGGAGAGGCCCCCCATGGCTAGCTCAGGGAGCTGAGGCATGGCCCACACAGAAATCACACAACGTGATGAGCACCGAGGGTCTTAAAACGGTCAAGGTAATGCAAGCATCGGCATCATCCTCAGAGATCTTCAGATGCTCGGCATATACGCGACAGATAAGAGCGCTCGCTTACGCACGGCGGTTCATAAGCAATTGTCGCCTGGCCACACAACAACGAAAGCTCGATCATCTCTCTGCAGGGGAAATAGAGGAGACAAAACCCGTTTGCATCAAACTCGCACAACAAGACGCCTTTAAGGAAGAGATAGCTGCTTTAAAATCAAGAAAGAAATTGAGCTACTCTAGCAAAATATTGGCGCTACATCCTTTCTTAGACGATAAACAAATTCTAAGAGTTGGAGGCAGGCTGCAGAACTCCAATTTACCGGAAGATGCGAAATATCAGATACTGCTCCCACAGAATCATCATTTAACATCCTTGATAATAGACCACGCTCACAAGAAAACGCTACATGGTGGCACCCAGCTTACTTTAAACTTCTTAGGAACTGAGTATTGGATAATCAACGCCAGAAGCACGGTGCAAAAAAGAATTCACAGATGCGTGACATGCTTTAGGCACAGCAAGAACACAGGCCAGACTTTAATGGGAAATCTTCCCGCCATTCGCATATGTCCCTCGCCTCCATTTTCATATTGCGGCGTCGACTATGCCGGACCCTTCCTAACGAAGATGTCAAAGGGAAGAGGAGCCAAGCGACTCAAGGGATACCTAGCATTATTCATATGTATGACTACAAAGGCAGTACATCTTGAGCTTGTCAGCGACTTAACTACAGACGCCTTCCTAGCCTCATATTTATAAGCGTTTTATTGGACGTCGGGGCAATTGCAAGGAGATGTACAGCGACAACGGGACAAATTTTGTAGGAGCAGGGAACAAGCTCGAGAGGGATTTCCGCAACACAATCAATCAAGTCACCGAGCAGGTTGCGGCACTGATAGCCAATGATGGAACTACTTGGAAATTCCTGCCACCAGCCAGCCCGCATCTGGGCGGCTTATGGGAAGCTGGCGTTAAATCTGTTAAAAATCACCTCAGGAAGGTTTAGGAGAAACACTTTTAACGTTCGAGGAATTCACAACCGTACTGTGCCAAGTAGAAGCATGCCTAAACTCCAGACCAATCGGCCAACTATCAGCAGACCCTCGAGACCTAGAACCTCTCACGCCTGAGCATTTTCTGATCGGCAGACCCCTGCTGGCACCTCCAGAACCAGATTTATCCGACACCTGCGTATCCGTAACGCAAAGGTGGAAATTGGTGACCAAACTGCACCAAGACATCTGGAAAAGATGGGCAAGGGAATACTTGGCTCCGCTGCAACAGCGCAGCAAATGGAAGACCGAAGGTAACAGTCCAAAGATTGGCGAGCTAGTGCTTCTCAAAGATGATCAGCTCCCACCTCAGAAATGGGCACTTGGGAGAGTCGTGGAACTACATCCCGGCGAAGACGGCCTGATACGCATAGCATCAATCACGTTCAACAATACGGTAAAAAAGCGCCCAATAACAAAGCTCTGTCAACTCCCAATAAGCTCTAGTAGCGATCCCGAGGAGGAAGTCGCGGTAAAAGCCAACCTCACCCGGCCAAAGCGCAAGGAACAGAAGCGAACAAGTCTGGAACTTAAAAAGAATGAGCTCTGGTCAAAACCGGAGCATTTCCACAAAATCAAAGGTGAAAGTGATCTTGGGCCACCCAGCAAAAAGCGGAAAGCCAAGATCGCCCCTTGCACGTGGGCCGCAATATTGTTAAACACAATAATACTTCTATTTTAGTGCCTCACTGGAGTACTCTGCCAAGGACATCAAGTATACAGCCCACACACCGGGTTCTACATAGAAGAATTGGGCCGTACCCAAATAAACAGAGGGAACCTGAGGATAGAAATCGCCCTATCTGCAGAAGACGTACTTCGCGACAAGCAGAGAATAAACGGCATATGGCTGCAACTAAAGGACATCTGCGATAAAACCAAGGGATTAACAAGCATCACGCATTGCGAAACTCTTCTCCTACATCTAACAACCAGAAGACGAGCACTGGTAACAGCCATAGAGGAAATAACACAACAGATATTGCCACACACCAGACAAAGGCGGGGTATTTTTGGAAATCTGCTCACGTCAATCTTCGGGGTAAGGGCCGGAACACACTTGGCGTTTTTTACCGATCGGATTTTTTGCCGCTGCCGCTCTAAAATAATGTAGCGTTTAGACACTGGGCGGTAAACATTTTTTAGTCGGTAAACATTACCGACGCTCACAGATCTGACACCGTGCAACAAGAAAAATCGACGAATGTAGTGGCAGTCGGCGGCTGCATTGCTGCCGTCGACGTTAAATAATCCGTTTATTTTACCGCCCAATGTCGTCGCAATACCATTCTATGCGCCTCTACTGGTACGGCGGCGGCGGTAAAAAATCCGATCGGTTAAAAACGCCAAGTGTGTTCCGGCCCTAAATGAAGAAGTCTATAAGGACATAGAACATTTGCAAAAAGATCACAATGCTCTAATACAGTTGCTGAATCAGCAGACGTTATTCTTAAATGCAAGAATTAACAAGAGCAGCTACGCAGCAGAGAACAAACTTAAACAGTTCGATGACCGGCTCAGTATCGTGGTCAAAACAATTAATGACATGGCAACCTGGTACACCAAGGCTGACCATAATCAAATAGGGCTCGAGATAATTGCAACTTATATCAGCGCAGAAGACTTCTACAATGAAATCGAGGGCAATTACAAGAGCTGGCTAAATGCACTTCATGGGCACGGCCATATACTGGACCACATGAGCCCTCAAGACATCAAGAAAGCGATCGAGAACGTCTCCAGTAAACTGTCCTCAGAACTTACGATTCACAAAATTCCAAGCAACAGAATCGAGGTCAAGGCGGCTAACAGAAGCTTGCTACTGTATGGCTACATGAGCATCATCGAGCGGTACGAATACAAATTGATTCATGTAACACCGCTTCCCCAAATGGTCCAGAACGATTCATTCTTGATGGCGGACATAGAATTCTCTACACTAGCAGTGAATTTCGATATTCAAACGTATTTTACGCTCGATGAGCCAGGGCTAAAGGCCTGCATCCCCACTGAAGCCTCAGCTTTTATCTGCACTCCAAGCATAATCCACAACATTGAAGAGGATTCCTGCTGCGTGATTGATGAAATTTACGAACGCCACTCAAAGGCCAAGTGCGAGATGCAACGAATGCACCTCACAGGCATGATCTGGAAGACACTTATGATGAAGAATACATGGCTGTACATCACACCCAAGCCACTGGTTGCTGCAATCATCTGCAAGGGCTCTAGAAAGAAGGTGCTGCTCAATACCACAGGAATCATTCATCTGAAAAGCTAGTGCCAACTGAAAACCAAGAAGACAACTCTAAAAACAACGATGGACGAAAAATTCAACGTCATCACCGTTCACGTTAAGGAGACACTCCCCGAGCCATTGGACTTTGTGAGAGACAAGACTCCAATACCAATTAAGGAAGGAGCCTTGATCGCCCCCAACGAGCACATCCTGGATCATAGGGAGCCGAACCTGGTCCCCAACCTTGCCACAACTGTTCACAAAACAATAGCGATACATACTGCGCTATACACATGTGCAACAGTAGGCATGGCTATACTCATCTTCTGCCTAGTAAGGTACCGGATTCCTCTACGAAGAATCTTAACAGTAACCGAGTCCAGGAATGACAGGGAGGACAGAGATGAAACAGGCAGCACTCAGACGACCCAATCAGCTCCGGAAGTCACACATCATTACGCGCGGGTACTGTCTTCGTTGGCCCCGCAACATGTTCACGCGTAAACAAAACATTGCGCCAAATTACTTAGCAAGTTAAGCATTTTTCTCAAGTGCACTGGCTCACAGCACGATCAGCACCGCCACCGGTTGTTTACGTCGCGGTATTAGGTCAGTCAGTCTTGCTGGCGGCAAGATGGCCTACTTTCCGGCTGTGAGGCAATGCATAAGAGTTAATTAGGCTAAGTACAAATTGTATAAATATTATAAGCACAATGAATAAAGTCAGTTAGTAAAGAGAATCCGTCTTTGGCTAACGCACCATACAACCCTCTTAATCAACACACTGTTGATTAACAACCGTCGTCCAGCCAGTGGGCTAGCCCCATTCACTTGGTGCCCAAATCCGATGGGGGCTGGCGCATCACCGGCGATTATCGCCTTTTAAATATGCGCACTCAGCCCGACCGTCACCCCTTGCCGATCATTGAAGATTTGCTGCAGGAGGTCAGGGGTAAAGTTTTTTCTGTGATCGACCTTCATCGAGCCTTTTATCAGATACCCGTGGCGGCGGAGGACGTCCAAAAGACCGCCGTCACAACATCATTCGGGTTATTTGAGTTTGTCGGCATGCCACTCGGCATGTGAAATTCAGCCCAAACGTTCCAGAGGACAATTAATCACCTGCTGAGAGGTTTCGATTTCGTGCGGACTTACCAAGATGACAATCTCGTTTTCTCAAACAGCCATGAGGAACACCTGCAGCACCTCAATCAACTGCTCTCAGCTTTCCGAGAGGCGAGGCTCCACGTAAACTGGAGCAAGTGTCAGATAGGCCAACCTGAGGTCGTATTTGCTGGTTACCTTGTCTCCGAAATCGGTTTTTAACCACCGGCCTCAAGGAAGCAAGGGATCGTGGATTTTCCGAAGCCGGCCGACTCGTCGCAACTACGTCGATTCATCGGAATGGCTAATTTTTACTGAAGATGTATTCCGCACGCTTCTGAGCTCCAAGCACCGCTCTCGGACTTGCTCAAGGGTAACGTAACTAAAAAGGCCACATTGACTTGGTCCGCCGAAGCTGAAGAGGCATTCAAGCGCACAAAGGACATTGTTCAACCCGTTGCATTCCAAGGCCTCACAATCGCCGCAAAAATCAGCTGGAATGCATCGGGTTCAAGGTAAAAACACTTAGTCAAGTTAGCATGATTAGTCACCTACTTTAATTGTGCCAGATCCAATTTAAAACATTGTTTACATCGCACCGCTTTGCAATAAGACACTAGCAAAACAACGTGCCGGGAAAAAAACGCTGAACAACAAAATAATGTTACGCGAGGCGTGCCGCTGAACTACTTTCGGCACGCGAGTGAAGTGCAAAATTGCAACATGATCTTGCACAATTAATCCAGGTGACCATATTAAAATATTTTGTAATTATTATTGTCTACTAAGTAATAAGTTAGTATTTAAGAAGATGAATGAATAAAGAAGAATCAGTTAGTCTTTGTTAACCATCGCGTTCTTATTCTACACTCCCATCAATTCTTTAACGGATATAGCGGTACCAAGAGCCGTTGTATCACCAACAATTAGCCAGGGTGCACTTGCCTTGACTTTACCTTTCCCTTTTTCATTAAGATCAAAAGAGGTCTTAACATTTGGTGACCCCGACGTGATTTAAGTGTAGCATTTAAATCACAGTTGATTGATTACGCGCAGTGGAGGACGTACCGCCAGAGGATTGTTCCAGACCAAGCAGAGGGATTCACGGACCCCGGTTTTTAAGACATTCACCGCCAGAGGATTGTTCCAGACCTAGCAGAGGGATTCACGGAAACCAGATTGTTTGACACAAAGGGAAGATGGCACTCAAAACCATGGATGACTTAGCAGCAGAACAAGTTTTCTACGGCCAAGAATTACGGAAGGTAATCGCCAACTATAAGAAGGACTCACAAGAGCTAAAGACTTCAACCGAATACTACAAGGAGAGACTGAGACGATTGGAAGCGGCTTGGGGTTTTTTCGAGATCACAGACCAGACCATAAGAGAGCTTTCCTCACCACCATTAGATCACGTGTACTTCGTTGAGGATCAATACAACGAAACACTGGCTATGTTTAGGGAGTACGCGACGTACTTCAAGGGGAAGATACAGCAACTAAGTAATGTAAGGCCTACCGAATCCACAAGTCATGGAAATGGTCAGGAAGGCTCGACGTCGGTAGACAGAACTGCCACCAGGGCCGCGTCAACATCATCGGCTGACAACTCCAGGAGTTCCCAGCAGCTCCAACAGAACCAAGATGTCATTAAGGCATTGCGAAAGCAGAAGGTAGTAATTCAGTCACTGCTAAGAGTATTCGAAGGCATTGATGGACTGAAGAAAGACAGCCGAGGGCTTTCTACGAAGTAAAATTGCAAACTATCACCCGCTACTGGGCCCAGATAGAAGATTACCACAACCAACTATGGGAAATAGTGAAGAGCCGGCCAGCGAAGGCTACGATGAATCTGAGTACATCCAGATAGAGGAGAAGGTACAGCATTATTTGGTACTACTTTCAACTCATCTGGAACAGCCAAAATCCGCACAAGCAGCAGCAACGCTAACATCGCCGCAATCAGTGCTCAACTTGCCAAAAATTACTCTCCCTAAGTTCGATGGGGACTATGGCAAATGGCGTCAATTTCATGATTTGTTCTCACAAATGATCCACAATCAACCGATGAGTAACTGCCAAAAAATGTGGTATCTTAAGACGAACTTAGTTGGAGAAGCCGAAAAGCTACTAAGGCATTTTGCAGTATCGGATGAAAATTATATTACCGCCTGGAAATTGCTGAAGGAAAGATATGAGAACACACATCTTCTAGTGGCATCTCTTGTTAACAAATTACTAAACCAGCCTACTCATGCCGTGGAGGCCCCATCTGCTACAGCCATAAAAGCAATGCATGACACCACCCAAGAATGTCTGCTTGGCTTAGAAAACTTAGAGGTGTCCACCACGAATTGGGACCCTCTACTTCTGAATATTTTGCTAAAAAAGATTGATAGAAGCACTCATACATTGTATGAGCAATCGCTAACAAATCCCAAGGCGCTTCAGACATTGAAGGGATTTTTAAGTTTTTTGAAGACAAGATTCCAATCCCTTGAAGCACTTGGAACCAAGAACAAAAAACCTGAGGATCACTCTAAGAAAATTGGAGCAACGAAGCCATCTTCAACGCTGACCTCCGTTGTCGCATCAACCCACAAGTGTGTGAGCTGCAATGAGAATCATCCAATTTTTCGATGTCAAAACTTTCTTAAGTTGGCACCCGCAGCCCGCTGGAGTCTCGTGAAGAAACACAATATTTGCCACAACTGCTTCAAGAAGGGACATCGGGCCGCGAGTTGCACTATGCGAGGATGCACTAAGTGTTCCAACAAGCATAATGCACTTCTTCATGTTGATTCCACATCATCAGTTCCAGACCATGCTAAACCTGAATCTAGCTTGTTAGTACAAGGAACGCAGTCCAGCATGGCTGTTAAAGAGGCAAGTGATCAACCGTTGACGACTGCCGCTCTGACTAATCAACGTCATAAGGAATCTGTGATTCTGGGAACAGCTCGAGTAAAGGTCGCAACTGCCAGTGGTAACGAAATCGAATGCAGAGCAATTCTAGATTCAGGTTCGCAAATCAACCTAATCACCGAAAGAACAATTAAAAAACTAGGCATCATACCGTCTAATGCATCCATGTTTATACAAGGCATAGGCAATGGCAGGCAGCAAACTCAGCGAAGAGTCAACGTCTGCCTAAAATCAAGAACAACAGGCTACTCTGCTAGACTGGAGGCCTTTGTTCTCGACAACATCATAACACCACAACCCAGCCAATTTTTGGATATTTCTGACTGGAATATACCAAGCAATATTCAACTAGCGGACCCTACCTTCTATCAACCAGATAAAATCGATCTTTTGCTTGGCGCCGAATTCTTCTCCCAATTGCTCTCTATAGGACAAATTAAGTTGGGAGAAAAATTGCCTATCATACAGAACACAGTTTTCGGATGGGTAATTGCCGGTGAAACAAGCCAAGAATTAAGGCAAACAGCAGCCTGCGGCATTTGCTCTGACGAAGAAGACATTGGAAGGACCATTGAGAGGTTCTGGAAGGTGGAGGAAGCAGAAGAGGTTCGAGGAAAAGCTCTTACACTGGCGGAGAAGCGTTGCGAGACATATTTCACCCAAACAACGCAAAGAGATAAGAGCGGGAGATTTGTTGTGAGTCTACCTTTCTCCAGTGACCCGCGAGAGTTGGGGCAGTCAAAGGATATTGCCTTGCGAAGATTCCTGTCCCTCGAGCGAAGGTTGTCCAAACAGGATGAGGTACGATACGACAGCAATATATTGCCTTCATGGCCGAGTATCTCCAACTGGGACACATGCAGGAGATCAATGTTGAGTCAATACCAACGCCGCATTACTTTCTTCCTCATCATTGTGTGCTGAAGCCAAATAGCAGCACGACAAAACTAAGAGTAGTCTTCGACGCCTCAGCGAAAAGCTCGACGAATTTATCATTAAACGACATCCTGCATGCGGGCCCAACGCTACAAGAGGACTTGTTTGCTATACTTTTACGCTTTCGTCTGCCCCGATTTGTATTTACGGCAGACATACAAAAAATGTATAGCCAAATCTTACATCGAGAGGAAGACCGGAGATACCAACTGATATGGTGGCGGAATCATTCATCGGAACCCCTAAAATGCTATCAATTAAACACCGTCAAATATGGCACAACATCCGCTCCATATTTGGCGATTAAGTCTCTTCAGAAACTCGCCGCGGACGAGGAAGGCAAGTACCCAATAGGAGCGGAGATAATCCGAACAAATTTTTACGTAGACGACGTTATGACAGGAGCTAACAGCCTCATCGTACCTCGTGATATGCAAGTACAACTAATTGCAATTTTAAAGGAGGCAGGATTCATACTGCGAAAATGGTGTGCAAATCATCCTCAGCTACTCCGAGACATACCGCCAACGGATCAGGAAGTACAACTAGACTTCACAGATGAGAAAGATTCATCCATCAAGACTTTAGGCTTAATATGGCTGCCAAAGTCTGATCATTTCTGCATTAAGGTTAATCCAGTCATCGGCAACAAAATAACAAAGAGGACGGTAACATCAGACATAGCTCGGTTGTTTGACCCCCTTGGAATTTTAGCGCCCGTTGTAGTTACCGCTAAAATATATTTGCAAAAACTCTGGGAACTGAAGTTAGACTGGGATGCTGCGCTCCCTGCGGAACTGTACACAAAATGGATAAATTTCCGGAGTGAGCTGCCCGGCTTAGCCAAAATTCAATTTCCAAGACATGTTTTTGCGAGCGAAACACCAAAGGTATTACAACTGCACGCATTTGCTGATGCTTCCGAGAAGGCTTACGGCGCAGCGATCTATATGCGATCCTTCACCCACGAAGGAAGAGTCATAGTTCGTCTTCTGTGCTCGAAATCAAAGGTAGCACCCACCAAAAAATTAACTCTACCCAGGTTAGAACTATGTGCGGCAAAATTCGCAGCGGAACTAGTCAACCGAGTAAGACAAATTTTAAAAGCCAAGGAGGCGCCTCTTTATCTCTGGACGGACTCCGAAATTGTCCTAGCTTGGATCAGTTCCACGTCCACAGACTACCAGACCTTCGTGGGAAACCGTATATCATCTATTCAAGGATGCTCTATTCCACAACAATGGAGACATGTCCGATCACAGGACAATCCTGCGGACCCACTATCCAGGGGGTTATCGCCAGAAAAGCTAGAGTCCTGCAATATTTGGTTCTATGGCCCATTATTTTTACACGGAAATGAAGACCTGTGGCCAGCGCCTTACACTAAGTTTAACAGATGTGACACAGAAATAAAGCGAGCCGCCTTATCAACCACCATAGCAACGGGTCAACAAGGTACAGATGATCATTTTGTGGGCAGAATTCAACACAATAACTCTTTCCGGCGACTCCAGCAAGTAGTTGGCTATGTTTTGAGATTCATCAAGAAGGCTCGTAATGCACATTGGGAACCGTCAAGGAAAGGAATCCTTTCGGCTCTAGAACAGGACGAAGCACTCTTTGTGATCATAAAATATATGCAGAAAGAAACCTTTAAGGAGGATATAAACAATTTGTCACGAAGCCAAGAAATTCCCAAATCAAGCTCACTGTCTACACTCTCACCATTTTTAGACGCCAAGGGAGTTCTCCGGGTCGGCGGACGACTAGAAGCAGCCAATGTATCGTACGACTCAAAGCATCCTATGTTAATTCCGCATGCCCATGAGTTAACGAAACTGCTGATGACAAGAATACATAAGGAAAACAATCATATAGGACCTCAAGGACTTCTTGCCATCACTCGACAACGCTTCTGGCCTATCAAAGGGAAAAGCATAGCTCGATCAATAGTACAGCATTGCGTAAGATGTAATAAGGCCAAGCCGAAACTGTTAACACAGATAATGGGGCACCTTCCAGCAACAAGGGTACAACCAGCACGACCATTTATAAATGCCGGTCTCGATTTCTGCGGGCCCCTATGGGTCCACTACAAGACCAGAGGAAAGAAGCCGCAAAAGGCATATGTATCTGTGTTCTGTTGCTTCACCACTAAAGCTGTGCATCTAGAAATCGTTAGCGACCTTACCACGGAAGCCTTCCTCGGGGCATTAAAACGTTTCATCGGGCGTCGAGGACATTGTCGGAATCTTTACTGTGATAATACGACGAATTTTGTTGGCGCCAAAAATCAACTGCAGGAATTGCATTAAGCAGTATTCTCAAATGATGGACAGGAAGAGATCGCCAGTATCTGTAGTCAAAAGGGAATTGACTTCCACTTCATCCCACCACGAGCTCCTCACTTCGGAGGCCTGTGGGAGGCTGCTGTAAAATCAGCAAAACATCTCTTGACGCGGACCGTCTCAGCAGCATCACTCACATATGAAGAATTGGAAACAGTTATTGTCGGAATAGAGGCTATTCTTAATTCTAGCTAGACCATTAACATCAATGTCTTCTGATCCGAACGATTTATCCGTGCTCACTCCAGCTCATTTTCTAATAGGCGAACCTCTTACTAATCCAGTCGACAGTCAGGCCGAGCCCGTGAGGGCAACTCTCCTAACGAGATGGAAGTTGGTGTCTCACATAAAACAGGAATTCTGGAAACGGTGGTCATCAGAGTACTTACACGAACTGCAGTATCGATACAAATGGAGACACGCAACTCAAAATATCAAACCAGGCACGATTGTTGTAATTAAAGAAGACAACGTCCCAATTATGAAATGGCCTTTGGGGAGAATAGTGGAAGTATATAAGGGTGAAGATGGGCTAGTGCGAGTAGTAGATGTACGCACTGCCACTGGCATCTTCAAGAGGCCAATACATAGATTGGCGCCGTTGCCATGCGAGGAGGAGATCGACAGGGATCTTTGCCCAAAAGAGGAGCCACAAAACCAGAATGAAGTACAATGCCAAACCAAACGTTCCACTGATAATTCTGACGCTCCAGAATCAGCAGATGTGAGACCTAGAAAAAGGATTAAAACTTCAGTAGGATCAACTATACTAACAGTGCTGTTAACGTGCATTATACTCCCACTTACGAAAAGCGAAGAAATCGAAATTACTCGATTTCCACCCGAACTTGGAATTCATTTTGAGGACCTTGGGGTTACGAACTTGATCACAACAGAGTGGAATTTGGTCGTGTTCTATGATCTACGGCCATGTTGGATGGAAATGGACACCTACAAAAATGGGACCAGGACTCTGCAACATCTGTGTAATCTAGCCACGCATCAGAGTACATGTAACCAGACAATCTCACAACTGCAGCACCTGCAAGATGAATTGACAGTCGGGAACGAGCTACTCTCAACAGAAAAACTATATCACCGAGAAAAGAGGGGTTTGATCAACATAGTGGGAAATGCAGCAAACGCACTGTTTGGTATTCTTGATGAAAACTATGCAAAGGAAATGTCAGAAACTATAAAAACTATGCAAGAGAATGAAAATCAACTCACAGCTTTATTGAAAAATCAAACATCAATCGTTGATTCGACCATAAACATTATCAGGAAGGACAATACAGCAATTAAGAACAAATTTCAGAGTATAGACAAGGACATCACAAAAATAAAGGATCGTCTAAACGGCACAGGTGATCAGTTTCAGCAGACCGAGCTTCAACAACAGTTCAACTCGCTGGCATTGCAAATGGCGCTAACAATAAGTAATTTACAGAGGATTCAAACCACAATTATTGATGTTATTACGGGCAAAAATCACGGGCGAATAAGTCCCTTGTTACTATCGTTTCACCAATTAAGAACGCAGATGTCCACCATTCAGGCCCACTTACCCTCAACTCTTAGACTACCAAGAAGTATGAAGGAGGCAAGCGAGATATATAAATTAATGACCACCCAGAGCAGGATCATCGAGAACTATGTCATCTTTCGAATAAAGATACCGCTAGTGCTTGGAACTAGTTTTGACCTCTTTAGAGTAATTCCGATTCCCATGTGGGTCAATAACTCACTTGTTAATATTCAACCATGTTCACAGTTTATGGCTGTCACCCCGCATAGAAATTACTACTATCCCATTGAAAACCAAGAATTAACAACTGCATGTAAGTCAATCTCGGGAACAACATACTTATGCAATCAGCTACGACCAATATACCAAAGGGGTGCTAATATCTGTGCGTGCGAAATTAATCTGCTCAGCACTGCAAGAACAGAAGGTTGTAAGGTAGTTCACCGTAAGGATCAGTCAACTTGGATTCAGCTGTCTCATCCCAATCAATGGATCTTCGCCTGTAACACAAACATGACACTGAACGTGGTGTGTAATCAGAAAGCCTTCCCAACAATTCTGCATAATAATAATAATAATAATAATCATTAAGGAGGAATTTGCCGTCATCCACGGACATCAAATGGTCACCACTCAGGCACGAGCATCATTTACAAAACTAGGTTTATCAACAGCTAACCTATCTACGACTATACTACATCATGAGGCCTCAAGTGATTCAGCTGACACGTTCCAACTACACCTGGAAGAGCTCAAGAATCTACAAGACCAGCTTACCTCACTAGATACCTCACAATTGTCAAACAAGGCACACAACACCACTGTCCACCACTTCATCGTGAGCTACCTAGCTCTCGCAGCAATTATACTTATCTTCATTTGGATAATATGGCGACTTCGCGCATCAAGGTCCAACCCCCAAGTGCAGGAAGTGAAATTAGAAGCGCTTCCACGGCACCGATCAATGGCGAATCACGTAGTTCACATTTTAAGAGAATTACTAGTACTAATATTATGTGCATGTATTGATCAATTATGAAGCAATAATATTTAATTAGATATTTGTACTGTTATATTGTATTTTGGCCCTACACAGTTGAACACAGTTCAACGCGGGGGAGAATGTTCAACCCGTTGCATTCCAAGGCCTCACAATCGCCGCAAAAATCAGCTGGAATGCATCGGGTTCAAGGTAAAAACACTTAGTCAAGTTAGCATGATTAGTCACCTACTTTAATTGTTCCAGATCCAATTTAAAACATTGTTTACATCGCACCGCTTTGCAATAAGACACTAGCAAAACAACGTGCCGGGAAAAAAACGCTGAACAACAAAATAATGTTACGCGAGGCGTGCCGCTGAACTACTTTCGGCACGCGAGTGAAGTGCAAAATTGCAACATGATCTTGCACAATTAATCCAGGTGACCATATTAAAATATTTTGTAATTATTATTGTTTACTAAGTAATAAGTTAGTATTTAAGAAGATGAATGAATAAAGAAGAATCAGTTAGTCTTTGTTAACCATCGCGTTCTTATTATACACTCCCATCAATTCTTTAACGGATATAGCGGTACCAAGAGCCGTTGTATCACCAACAATTAGCCAGGGTGCACTTGCCTTGACTTTACCTTTCCCTTTTTCATTAAGATCAAAAGAGGTCTTAACAGACATCATTTCTGCCGCAGTTGCGTCTGCTTTCCTGTCACCATCGAAGCCCCTGGCGCTGCACACCGATGCATCCAACTCGGCTATTGGAGCAGCCTTAAACCAACAAAGCTCTGACGGAACGTGGGTTCCCCGGGGATTTTTTTCAAGGAAGCTATCGCCCACAGAGCAGCGCTACTCGACATTCGACCGAGAGCTACTTGCAGTACATGCAGCGATTAAACACTTCCAAAGAATTGTGGAGGGGAGGTCTTTCACCACGTACTCTGATCATAAACCTCTTTCTTTTGTTCTTTTGCAGAGGGCGGATAAGTACTCACCAAGGCAATCCAGGCAGCTGGATTTCGTTGCGCAATTTGACACTATCATTAAGTACCAGCCTGGAGAAGAAAACTATGTAGCTGATGCCCTCTCTCGGGTGGACACCATCTCCATGCCTGTCGCAGTAGACTTTAGCGTCGCTGCGGAACAATCTAAGGACAAGCAGCTGCCACATCTACTCTCCGGTCAACCCGTCAAGCTTAACCGTCACGAAATCGATGGACAGTTACTTGCTTGCACCGAGCACGATGATGTAATTAAGCCTTACTTGCCCGTTTTTCTGACACCGCCCACAACATATCCCACCCAAGTGGAAGGGCCACTGCCGAACGAGTCGAGTTTTTCTGGCCCAGTCTCGGCAAGTATGTGCTCCGCTGGGCAAAACAATGTATGCCGTGCCAACGCTCCAAGGTGCACCGGCACAATCGTGCGGAGCTGGGTAACTTCAACACGCCCGATAGCAGATTCGATCATATCTACTTGGATTTGATCAAACTACCCGAATGTGGCGGCTATTCGAACTGCCTGACCATAATCGACCGGTACACCCGCTGGCCTCAAGCAATTCCACTTCGGGACATAACAGCGTTATCGGTAGCACGAGCTCTCGTCGATGGCTGGATCAGCTCCTTCGGCACGCCAACCATCATCAGCTCAGACCAAGGCCGACAGTTCGAGTCGAAACTTTTCATGCAGCTAGGGCACATCGTCGGCGCAAAGCATATTCACACTACGCCTTATCACCCACAGGCCAACGGGATGGTCGAAAGGATGCACCGCACGCTGAAGGCCGCATTGAAATGCTGCCCGGAAGTTCCATGGACCCAAGCCCTTCCCACAGTTTTGCTCGGTCTCCGGACCACATTCAAGGAGGATCTCCAAGCCTCACCGGCCGAAATGGTTTTCGGCACGTCGCTACGCATCCCGGGCGAGTTCTTTGCTCTGCACAATGGCCCCGGCGTCGATCCGACTGATTTTGTCACCAAGCTACGCCGGCTTTTCGCAGCAGTATGCCCGGTTCCAGCCTCCAGGCATTCTACGCATCATCCATTCGTATTTAAAGACTTGAATACCCTCGAGTACGTATTTCGTCGGGTCGACGCGGTGCGCAGGCCGTTGGAGCCCCCTTACACTGGTCCCCACCGAGTAGTCAAACGCATTGACGGGCGCACCTTTGTTGTCGACGACAACGGTTCAATAAAAACGCTCTCCACTCTGAAGCCAGCTTACAAGGAATCAGCTGACGAGCCGACCTACATAGAATCAGCTGACGAGCCGACCTACAGAGAATCAGCTGGCAAGCATCAACACAAGGCACCTACTAAGCCGACAACAATGCAGTCAGACTCGATGCAGTCTGCACCGGACGTTCCGGATCGAACACCCACCAAAAGGGTTACATTCTCGCTCCCTTCACAAGGTGTGAAGCTCACTGGGGGGAGATTGGCTGTGGAGTTTTCGTCGGCAGCGCCACCTGCACGTCAGTCTCGGCGCAAGCAGGTTTTGGCGCCACGAGAGGTGTTCCAGCTCGACTCTATTTTCGAGAGCTTAGGTTGCCGAGACTGAATTGCTTGAGTGTGCGTAGCGCGCCTTTTTCCTCACTCGGTAGAAAACGACGCTAGTTAGCAGACGCGCTTTTTAATGTCAGAAGTTGTGGTTGAGTTCTGTAAAAAACATTTCTTTTGTGGAAAATAAAACATTCTGTGAAACGTAAAAGCTGTTTTTGTTTTTTTGCACCCGCACTCTATTACCAGCAACCCTAAAGGAACATTAAAGCAAAGACTGTATATATATTAAGACGTCCCAAGCAGTGCAACTCACAATTTCCTAAAGCTCTACAACAGGCATCCTACATCAGCCGACATAGCTTTCCGAGGAGGCTTGATTTTTGTCGTCCACTTTTCTGAGTAAAAAGCTCTCTCCGCTGAAATTTTTCTTCTCTTGCGCATAGATGATTTTGCGAGACGCGGATCGCAGGCGGCGTTGGCTATGTCAAAAATCCGACATATACATATATGCAAAATGCACACACACAAACGACTTGCTTCTTCCCGATAGAAAAGCAAACGCCGCCTGCGATCCGCGTCTCGCAAAATCATCTATGCGCAAGAGAAGAAAAATTTCAGCGGAGAGAGCTTTTTACTCAGAAAAGTGGACGACAAAAATCAAGCCTCCTCGGAAAGCTATGTCGGCTGATGTAGGATGCCTGTTGTAGAGCTTTAGGAAATTGTGAGTTGCACTGCTTGGGACGTCTTAATATATATACAGTCTTTGATTAAAGGTTATTAAAGAGCTAACAGAAGGAAGATGGAAATTTAATGTTTGTCTTAAAAATCTGTACACAGAGCTAGATTTGAAAAATATTGCTTGAGACAATTGTTTTTCCTCTTCTGTATAAGTATTTGTTTTTTTCAAAAGCATTTTACAAAAAATTTTAGAGTGCAACGAAGCTGTTTTATTTTTATCAACTAAATAATTTGCATTTGATCTTTTCAGGTTGTCATATTTTTTTTTATTAATTTGATTTAACTTGTTTGTCGAAGTTATTATATTTTTACTGCGCTTATGTGTTTTAATTAGGGCTTTTGTTTTGATTAAAAGTTGTTGGTATTTGGTTTTAATTTTATTGTATTCAGTTCGGTAACATTTAGCAGAAATTTTTAATTGGAAAATTAAAAAACCGGCGATATTTGTCAGCCGAAGTATTTATGCAATTTTTAATGCAGCACCTGCGAAACCGACAAGCCATTTTAATTAACCTAAAAAACCAACTCAGAAAACTAACTGCTTCAAAGAAAATTTACTTCACTTAAATATTATATTTATGTACAAAGAAAATTTAAGAGAAAACTTCAAAAAGCAAACTAATCCTATAAAAACCCAATTCAGAAAAACTAACTTACTTAAAACTAATCCTAACTAACTACTTCAAACTAATCCTATAAAAACTCAATTCAGAAAAACTAACTTATTTCAATACTAATCCTCACTAACTACTTCAAACTAATCTTATAAAAAACCAATTAAATAAATGTATCTGGATCTATTCCTAAATTCTTCTCAAATAAAAGAGACCTTGTGAAACTGCAGTGCTCATGCCAAATGCCAATCATGAAATGATGGCTGTGTGGCTGACGGGCGGCTGAAGGCCTGCGCCCATATGATGCAGCGGCCTGCGTTCATGTATCAAGCTTTAAGCTCTTGATGCATGAAAATATTGAAATCCATGCTTTCTTATGGAGCTGCGCCCATAAGCGATGCATGTTAATGCATCGACGCATGAAAATGTTGAGCATTTTTCAATATTTTGATCCGTCGGGACGCATCAGCCGGTTTGAACCTAGGGTGGACTTTCAAACTTGCAAGTTCAAAGTTGTGCATTCACAGCTGGCTGTTTACATCCCGGCAAAGTGTACCTGAAACATTGGACGCACCTAATAGCAGAATTCCTAAAAAAAGAAATATAAGTAATCTAGTAAAATCCATTTTTATCTTTTTAATATTCAAAATTCCCGCGCTGTGCTGTGGCTGTGCTGTGACGAGTGACAATTGTGGCACTTTTTAGCAAAGATTATCCACAATTCTGGATAGTCTTTGCTTGTCAGATGACGGATCTTATGGGCGAACCTCTGAATTGCCATGCAGCGGCATGCATCGAGATCCATCAAGAGCTTAAAGCTTGATGCATGAACGCAGGCCGCTGCATCGTATGGGCGCAGGCCTTGAGACTCGATAGAAGAGGAAGAGATAAGTCGCCGCCACGCCGCCGCAGAATCCATGCTTTTCGCGTGCTGAGCTAAACGAACAATTCTCTCACTCTCCCTAAATGATATATCGAGCCACGTTAGGGATGTGTTAGTAAGATCAGGCGACATCAGGCTACCAAATTGAAAGCTCAGTGGATTGAGCTTTAGGACCAGAATGGAAATCTATGTGTTATTTGTCTATGGTTTAAGTTTGTTGCGCAAGCTTTTACCACAGATAAGATAACAGATTTCTAACGCCAATGGAAAGTTGTAAGCCAGAATTTGCCCGTAGCAGATGCCCGTTCTCCAATTGGGAACCAACCAACTACGAACCAACCAAAATCGCTACATCGCTTTCCATTTTCATATTGGTTTCATCTTCTCTCTCGCTCGTGTTTTGGTCAACCTGGCTAACTTTTTAAATGTGTGCGTTTAACCAAAAGTAATAGTCCCCCATTCAGCAACGATATTGTACCAGAATAGTGACGTCGCCGCAGCTTTTCCGCCGGTTGTCAAAACACCAGTGCACTAATTATAACACGAAGCACTTATAAAAATGTGCACGGTAATTTCAGGAAAATATAAAAAGTTAAATTGAGAAGTTTTTCCGCTCAAAAAGTGGTAAAAACTTCCACATTTAACATTTGCCCGATTGTGTTTTCGCAGCTGGCAGGGCACAACTACAGGCAAGGGCTTAGGCTACGTTTCCAATGCTAGCGTAGCATAGCGTGGATCTGTGCTCCCTTTCCCACTTGTTCACTTTTACATATACATGTCTCCCTCTAATCCACGCTGGGGACGTTTGAATTCCAATCTGGAGTAGAGCAATTCCTACTTCAGATTCAAGCTCTTCGAAAAATATTCGAATTTTTGGTTAGACTAGTTTTCACTAGATGGAGTTTTTAAAGCCCTTCTAATTCCCTTTCTGAAAAAACATTTATTTTTGGCCAAAAAGAAGTAATTCAAAAACTAAAATATATTTTTATAATTACTATATCCTTTTGGCGTGAAATTGCGCGAAACGAGTTATAGAAGATGCCTTTAAAATATTGAGAAAAACAGGTGGCGCTCGTGCATTCGAAATTTTGATTCGAACATGCTGAGACCTCATAAACAGCTGATTGCAGTTTATTAACGAACGAACGCTACGCTCGCATTGGAAACAGGCTCAATCTGCGCTGAGCCTCAGCGAAAGCACACTCCAGCATTGGAAACGTAGCCTTATACTTTACACGGGGTTGAGCTTTTTCGTTCGGTGGTTCGTAGTTGGTTGGTTCCCAATTGGAGAACGGGCAAGACAGTCACCGTAGCGGACAAAAGCTTTTGAACCTCAGGCGCAGAAGCTTATAGCACAGACAATACAGATGTCCAATGCTTACGAGCGAACGTGATGAATGAAATGAAATAAACTACAGAAGAGCTTTTTGAACTTTGCCAGCTGCGATGCACAACAACGCAACGTTCATGTATCAAGGCCTGCGCCCATGCGATGCAGCGGCCTGCGTTCATGCATCAAGCTTTAAGTTGTTGATGGATCTCGATGCATGCCGCTGCATGGAAATTCAGAGGTTCGCCCATAAGATCCGTCATCTCACAATGCCACAAATTGTCAATAGTCACAGCACAGCCGCAGCACAGCCACAGCACAGCGCGGGAATTTTATTGAAGGAGCAATTTTGAAAATTAAAAAGATAAAAATGGATCTTACTATATGAATTAAATTTCTTTTAATAGAAATTCTGCTATTAGGTGCGTCCAATGTTTCAGGTACACTTTGCCGGGATGTAAACAGCCAGCTGTGAATGCACAACTTTGAACTTGCAAGTTTGAAAGTCCACCCTAGGTTCAAACCGGCTGATGCGTCCCGACGGATCAAAATATTGAGAAATGTTCAACATTTCCATGCGTCAGTGCATTGCCATGCATCGCTTATGGGCGAAGCTCCATAAAGGTGCCTTTACACTATGTGACTGTGTCATATGACTTGTCAGCTAAGCCCTCGCATCTGACATGTCATATAGTGTAAACACATTCAAAGTTGTCATATGACATGTCATATGACAAGTCACATGGAATATTTGTGATTAGAACCGGGGCTATTCCATCTGACAAGTCACATGGAATTTTCAGGCACATTGATATCGGAAAAGGTAAGCAAGGACCGATTGTAGCAGTTATTATTCAAATTTTATATTAAAAACTCATTTAGAAGGAGTGGTCCGATTTATAAAACACATAGAAATATATGGTACTTTCCATTAACATGCAAATTTTGAGATTTATAATTTTAAGTGGAAAAAATTAAAAATTAATCGTTATTTTTATTTTTTTTTTATAATCAGAGCTTTATAATAGTTATCGGATAACGTTTAATAGCCAGATCAGGAATAAAAGTTATTGGATGAGTTTTATGTTTTAGGTCAGGAATATCAGTTATCATGAGGGTAGTTGGAGGTTAAGGATAATTGGGAATTTCCTGCAATTATTATTTCAAGGAAAAAGGGATAGATACAGTTGTAAATCTAATAGTTTACAAGAATTTGGTTAAATTTTAGAGGTATGCAACAGTTGTTTGGAGACAGTTTGTGATCCTTTGTTCCCGAAAAACGTGAGTATGCATGTTTTGTTAAAGAAAAAGTATAAAAGGGGTAGCACTCGGACGGTACGGGCAATCTACTGTCGGATACGGTCACGGGTTGAGGAAAAACGAGCGTTACATTCATTCAGCACTAAATTGGACAAATCTTTCCCAGAGTTCCTTTTCAACAGCCACTTTCTGCTCCACAATCTTCTTTTCAATCGTTTTTTCTTTTCTTGTTTCTTTTTTATTGCACACATCATTATAAAAACGCTTGATATTAAAACGAAAGCCTCCTGACAATCCATTTTTAAAACAAATGTCATCTGTCATTACTTCATAGGTGTAAACACAAAAGTAGATGAACATGTGAGAACTGCGTGTCACATGACAATTTTGACAGCACATTCCAAAATATCATATGACAAGTCATATGACAAAGTCACATAGTGTAAAGGCACCTTAAGAAGGCATGGATTTCAATATTTTCATGCATCAAGAGCTTTAAAGCTTGATGCATGAATGCAGGCCGCTGCATCGCATGGGCGCAGGCCTTCATGCGGCAAGCAGTTCAAGTTCTCTCAGAGGCAAATCGCCGCGTTCTCAACTTTATCAACGCACGCACGACTACTGGTTGTGTGTTGTGTGGGGAGGGGAGAGAAAGAATTCATATGATTCTTTCGTACACGGTCGTTTTGCTTGGGCTTTTTATTCTGATCCTATTTTTTTAATTTTCTACTTTGATTTTTGTTACTTGTTTTTGTATTATTGGCATTGAAGCACTTGATTTTCGATTATTTAAATATCAGATAAAATGCCGTGGGAAAAGCAAAATGTGCAACTCCCTGCTGTCAAGCAAGGGTTACTTATTTGTTTCCGGGAAGACGACTTTTCCGTTGTCCGAAGCAAGGGACGGAGAAATATGATAATTGGATGAAGGCGTTAGGGAATTAATTGTGCGGAATTGTTTCTGTTTTTAAGGCAACATTAATTTGCAGTTGTTGGGGCTTTCTTGATTTTAACCCAACAAGACACCACACAAATGCTGGGGTGTAATCTTTGGAGGTGTAGAAAATCCTCCTTAATTGTGTTGTCGAGCAAGGAAAACGCAGAAATGTAAATTCGATATTGCGTTATAATTTAGTTGTTTAGTGATTCCTTTTTGATTAGTTATTGGTTTAATGATAAATTTATTTGGTAGTTTCTTTTCTTTTAGTTTTTATTTTATATTTTTATTTACAGCCTTTTCTTTATTTAAACTTTTTGTAACAGCTGACTGGCTATCTGTCTCGAACTAACTTGATTATTAAAAAATAATTTTCTATTACAAAGTTAAACTTTTTCCTGAAACTACTCTGATCTGAAACTACTTTGATTTGAAACTACTCTGATTTTTAATATTTTCCTCATTTCGTAAAGTTCTTTAGATACACATAAATTTATTTGGAATCGTTCAAAATTAACCGTTAACCGCCACAACACCCCCCTTCCAGTGTAACGAGAAAGATAAATAGAAAGGTGGTCATTTAGATTTTATTACAAAAGTCTCGTTATTTGATCGAAAAGCTTATTCGTTTTTTATAGAGAAAATTTTGAGTGTCTCCGTTACTAAAAGGCACTGGCTCATTATTTAGATCAAAGGAGTGATCAGTCACTGGCTGATCCTTGCACTCAAAATTTAATTTGGCGACATCAACATCTCCCTGTGAAAACGTTGAAATCGAAGCTTCGGCGGCCTCCCAGTGGATGCAACAAAACAAGGTTTCAAACGTTTAAGGAAATATTTCTATTTTTACCCTTAATTTGTAAAGTATAATAATGTTGATCTCTGGCAACAACAGGAAAAGGTCCCTCATAACAATTTTCGAAAGAACCTTTAGATGAAACACTTCGAACCAAAACTTGAGAGCAAGTATTTAAATCTTTAAATTTGAAAAATTTAGTTTTAGAATGATTGGAGGCCGGGGCAGGGGAAATGTTATCGAATAAATTTCTTAGGGCCTGTCCGAATCCAAGTCTATGTCTATGTTTCGTCTCGTTATAACAGTTCGTGACGTCACAGCGAGCTAAGCTCTGTCCGAATTCATGTCTATGGTTGTGAGCTTAGCTACGTAGTATAACAGTTAAGTCAATTGCTTAGCTTGATGAGCGAGTCAAGGCTCGCGTTGACTTCGTGAAGTAGACAACGGGCAATTGGTTGTAAAATAGGACTTTTTTAAGAAAAATTAAAAATGTCAGGTACAAAATGTAAGTAAAATGAATTGCAATGAATGTTATGGACATGTTCTGAAGAACAATGTTTTTATTGCAGGGACTAAAGAAAATGTATTAAAATTAATAATGTTTGCATTCATATTTTCTTGTACTCTTCCTTCCATTATTAATTTATATTTTGAACGCTACACTTTTGTCCTACTCTTAGGCACAGACAAATAACTTACGTTGGGTTAACTTCCAACGTCAAATTTCAAGCTAAGCAAACCAATTCGGACAGGTTAGCTTAGCCTTCGTCTTAATTGTTATAATAGCTCAGCTTGTTCGCTGACGTCACGAACTGTTATAACTAGACGAAGACGTAGACATAGACTTGGATTCGGACAGGCCCTTAGATGCTTTGCAAAAGAGCTTTGCAAAACATTTTGAGAATTAGGATGATGTTGGATAAAATCACCAGGCAGTCTTAAGGGCTGGCCATATAAAAGTTCGGCAGGGGTGGCGATAAAATCTTCACGAAATGTCGTTCGCAAACCGAGTAAAACGGAAGATAAAACATCGGACCATGAATCCCGTTCGTAAGCTCTAATCGCTATTTTTAAGGTTTGATGCCAACGTTCGAAAAAACCATTCGATTGAGGATGATAAGAAGTAGTTCTGTTGTGTTTAAATCCTAAAAATTTTGAAAGTTCGTTAAAAAGCGTTGATTCGAACTGCCTGCCTTGATCAGTTATTATGATTTTGGGTACTCCATAGCGAGAAATCCACTCCCGATAAAGGGTTTCAGCGCATGTTTCAGCTGAAATATTGGTTAATGGAATTGCCTCAGGCCATCGAGAATAACGATCGATTATCGCAAGGCAATATCTAAAACCTTTTGAAGGAGGGAAAGGACCAATAATATCGAGATAAATAGTTTCGAATCTTTCGGAAGGAATAGGAAATGAGCCGAAAGGGCTTTTAACATGACGGGAAATTTTATTTTTCTGACATGCTAAACAGCAGCGACTCCATTTAGTGATATCTTTACTAATAGAAAGCCAAAAATACTTCGAAGTGATCATTTTATTAGTGGTTCTAATGCTAGGATGAGCTAAATCGTGAATTAAACGGAATATTTGAAAACGGAAACTATCTGGAATGTAGGGTCTAACATGTGAAGTTGCATTTTCGCAGTAGATTTGCTTGTCACTACCCAATACGGGGAATTTGGAAAATTTTAAGGAAACATTTTCCAGTAAGTCTTTGAGCTGGCTATCGGATTCCTGTGCGATAGCTATAGCTTCAAAGTCAATAGCGGCTGGTAGGTGTAATTCCTCTATGCGTGAGAGGGTATCTGCCACTAAGTTGTCTTTTCCCGAAATATGTTTGATGTTTGTAGTGAATTGGCCAATGCAGTCCAAATGTCGAGCTTGTCTCGGAGAAGCTTTATCAGGGTTCTGCTTGAAAGCGAAAGTTAATGGTTTATGATCTGTAAATAGGGTGAAAGTTCTTCCCTCTAAATGATAACGGAAATGTTTGATTCCTTTATACGCCGCGAATAATTCCCTATCATAAGCGCTGTATTTAGATTGTGTGAGACTTAATTTAGTTGAAAAGGATCCTAAAGGTTGCCAATTGTTGTTAACTTTTTGGTTTAATGCTGCACCGATTGCTGAATCTGAAGCGTCAACAAATAAACCAAGGTCAGCATTTAAATTTGGAAATGCTAAAAGGGTTACTTGAGAAAGTTGTGTCTTAATGTTCCCAAAAGCTTTAACAGAATCCGGATTCCAGTCAACCTTCTTTGAACCGTCCTTTTTACTACCGCAAAGATATTTGTTAAGGGCTGACTGATGTTCAGCTGCATGAGGTAAGAAAGGGCGATAAAAATTTACCATGCCTAGGAAACGTCTTAATTCTTTCACGGTAGAAGGGAGTTTAAAATTGCAAATAACTTCAACCTTCTCAGGCGATGGTTGAATGCCTTCTGAAGTGATAAAATGTCCGAGAAATTTCACTTCTGATAGCATAAAGTTACATTTCTCTACATTTATGATCAAACCGTGATCAAAAAATCGTTCAAAAATTTGTTCCAAATGATCTAAATGTTCTTCTTTGGTCTTTGAAGTGACCAAGACATCGTCTAAATAAGCGAAACAAAATTGTAAGTCTTTAAAGATTGAATTAATAAATCTTTGGAAAGATTGAGCAGCGTTGCAAAGACCGAAGGTCATACGGGTAAACTCGAAAAGTCCGAAAGTTGTACATATGGCAGTTTTCGGAATGTCCTCAGGTTCTACCGGAATTTGGTGATAGGCCTTAGTCATATCTAAAGTCGAGAATACTTTAGCATTATGAAGATGATACGAAAAATCATGAATCAAGGGGATTGGATAACGATCCGGGACTGTGATGGCGTTGAGACGTCTACGGTCTCCACAAGGTCTCCATTCACCATTTTTCTTTGCAACCATGTGTAGAGGAGAGGACCAATTACTGTTAGAGGGCCTACAAATGCCTTGATTGAGTAAGAATTCAAATTCTTCCTTGGCAACTAATAATTTTTCTGGCGGAAGTCTGCGAACTTTAGAAAATATAGGAGGACCAGTGGTTTTAATTTGGTGAGTTACTAAATGTTTCACTGGTTTCGTAAAGCCTGAATCAATCGTGATCTTATGGAATTTACGTAGTAACTTTTGATCTTGTTCGTTAACGGTTGGTTTGATTAGTACGGATAATGATGAGGATGGACTTTTTCTGAGAATACCGGATGAAGTTAAATGTGTCAGAGGTTCTACTAAAACTCTTTTGGCTAGATCCACTATTAAACCGAAATGAAATAAAAAATCTGCGCCGAGAATCGGCTTAGCTACATCAGCTATTAAGAAGGGCCACTGGAAATTTCTGCGCAGGCCTAGGTCTAAAGAAAGAATTTTCGTACCGTAAGTATTTATCGGTGAAGAATTTGCAGCTGAAAGACATAAACCGGAAGGAATTAATTTTTTAGAAATAGGAGCGGGTATAACGGAAATATCTGCTCCGGTATCGACCAAATAAAATTGTTTTGATGACTTGTCGTAAATATGAAGGCGACTTGAATATCCGCTTCTATCAACCGTCGCTAAAGCTGAAAAGCGATTTATTTATTTTGGTGTATCCGTTCGTCCCGAGCAAGGCTTTATACATTTACTAGCGTTGTCTCCGAAATTGTCGTGGTACCAATAAAAATTTGGATTAATACGGTGAGTAGAACTGCTTCTCCTCCTAAACCTAGAAGGAGTGGATGAACGCTTAGAGGAATGGTCGAAACGGCGATTAGAGGAACGACTGGATGAACGGTCTCGTTGTTTTAAGGCTTTAACTTCAACAGAAAGTACCTGAATTTGCTTAGTGAGGTTTAGAATTTGGACTGGTAAATTGCGAAATAAACTTTCCTCTGGGGGAGGAAGAGAATAAGCGCACACCGATGGTTTGTTAGAAATTTCGAAAATTCTATCGGCACAGTTCGCGAGTTCATTAAGGTCTCCGGAACTACAAGAAAGGATTGCTTTCATGTTATCTGGGAGCCTCTGCATCCAAATGGTTTTGAGCACATCATCATTGAGACTTCCATTGGATAACTCTCTCAACTCGCGAAGAAATTGTGACGGAGATCTGTCACCTAGCTTCAAATCACCCAAAAGTTGGTTTAATTTCGCGGAAGCACTAGCTGTTAAGCGAGAGATCAACGTTTCTTTTAATTGCGTATATGGCTGGACCGGGTCAGGTGATCTAAGGACATCACTGATGAGGCGGAATAGCTCTTCATCCAAAGCTGAGAGGGCGTGATTAAATTTTGTATATTCGCTTGTTATTCTGGCTGTATGAAATTGTGTCTCCAGTCTTTGGAACCAAAATTGGGGAGCGCTTTTCCAAAATAAAGGTACGGTAACGGAAAGGGAATCGATGGAAGACGAAGTAGACGGAACGGAATTTTGAATTGATTCGGTTCCTCTTCCGATTGAATCACCAATATTGTGGTTCATATTTTTTGATTGAAAGGAAATTGAATGAGGAAAATTTACATGAAAATGAAATGAATTTGAAAAATACTCCCTTGAAAGTTTTAAAACTGTTGTAATTCTTGCTGTTCTTGTTTTAAAACTATTGTAGTCCTTGCTGTTCTGCTTCTTAGAACCAGTCGGGAAGGAAATATTTTTGTTTTTTTTTATGTTTAATTTTTCTTCGTTAGCTGCGTGTTCAAATCACGTCGGGGTCACCAGTTGTTGGGGCTTTCTTGATTTTAACCCAACAAGACACCACACAAATGCTGGGGTGTAATCTTTGGAGGTGTAGAAAATCCTCCTTGATTGTGTTGTCGAGCAAGGAAAACGCAGAAATGTAAATTCGATATTGCGTTATAATTTAGTTGTTTAGTGATTCCTTTTTGATTAGTTATTGGTTTAATGATAAATTTATTTGGTAGTTTCTTTTCTTTTAGTTTTTATTTTATATTTTTATTTACAGCCTTTTCTTTATTTCAACTTTTTGTAACAACTGACTGGCTATCTGTCTCGAACTAACTTGATTATTGTTCCGTCGAACCGGCAGATGGCGGCATGGTGGTGCCGCGCGTCCGCTGTATCGAAATCTATCCGGGCCGAGTCTCGAAATGCACGCGTGACGTTGGCTTGACAAGGAAGGGATACCGCCATATTTGAACCACTTGCTTGCGATTGTTTGACCTGAGTGGACGCGTTTTTCTAGTGCAAAAAAAAGGAATCGTGAAATCGAATTGCTGTGAGCATCCATAACGTGGACACGGGACATTTCAAAGGTCACTTGTTTTTGGACCTGTGTAAAATAAAAAGAGAGTTTTGGTTTTTCGTTCTGCCGCCGAGTCGACATCTTTGCACGGGTGCGCGAGTAACTTCGACATCCGGGGAGTACGCGGGTGGTGGAGGGGCCGCCGAACTGAGCATTTTTGCTGCGGCACGTGTTCTCCCGAGGATCGGACGCATCGTTTGTGGTTGCCGCCGAGCGGCACATACCACCATTTTAAGGCCACGTGCCTGTCTCATCTCTGGTCAGCGCCGAGCGGTACGAGGATCAGAGACATCGTTTGTGGTCGCCGCCGAGCGGCGCATAGACCGCCATTTTTTAGGCTACGTGCCGAGTTCACCTCAGGTTGCCGCCGAGCGGTACGAGGAACGAACACACGAGTGCCTGGCACCGCTGCAGAGGTCCAGGCACATTCCTCTCGGCACCGAGTGCCACGAGGAATAAACGTTCCATCACATCCCATTACTCCTTTCCCACCCACATATATAATCACCTGAGCAAACGAAATCAGGGCGTAGGTGCGTTCCTGCGCTTCCGACGCGACATTTTTTGGTGCCTCCTGTGAGGATTGATGTCTCACCATATACCTGCTTTACCATCATCGACGACTTCTTGGACATCGCTTCTTGGACGGGGCTCTCTCCTGGTCGTAGCCTGCAGTGATCTGCGCAGGGAGGAGGATTAAGATAAGTGGTTCTTGGATTTTTATTCTTTCTTGAATTTTCGTGTTGCATTTTTCTCGTGAAATCCGCATGAGTACATTTATTCGAAATTCGTCATCCAGCTTCCGAGAATCAGTCGAGTGGAAGTTTTCCTTTGTATTGCCGTCGCATTTAAATTCTCGGAACCCGTAGATATTTCGAGCCTCATACAATTAAAACATAAATTACTTACTATCTCGTTTTTATCGAACACTTTCATTCGGTTTTCCGTCCCTTTTTGTTTTCTCTCGTCATGGATCCCAAACGTCTTGCAACTATTACCCAGAAACGGACTACTCTCAAGGCTCGTATCACGTCCCTCCGTAATGTTTTTGCCCAGACTCCTGTTGACGTAATTAATGTCAACATGAGGCTCGAACGGTTGCAGGTTCTGTTCGCGGAGTATGAGGGGTTACATGACGAGCTTGGTGTGGGCGCTCCTGACGATGCTGGAGTGGGGCAGTATGAAGAGATAGAGGGCAACTTTTACGAACTTGCGTCGAAGGTCAAAGCCTTGGCGCCTCATTCCGGATCTCAATCTTCGCTAAACGTTTCTCGGGAATTTGCAGGCGTTGCCAACTCGACCTCGACGAACGCCAAAAATTAGTGAAACTTCCGGCGGTGCACTTGCCAAAATTTGACGGTGATTTTGGCAAGTGGCTTTCATGGAAAAATACTTTCCACTCATTCGTAGGGTAGCGCGTTGATATCGATGGGGTGAACAAGTTCGTCCATTTGAAAGACTGCTTAGTCGGTGCCGCTGCTAGCAAGGTCGAGTTTCTTGTCGCCAAGGAGGAGAATTTCTTAAAGGCTTGGGATTTGCTTGTCGAGTCCTATGAGAGGAAGCGTATACTTGTTTCCAAACATCTTGACGCGATTCTTGATATTGCTCCTTTGCCGAACGCGACGGCGAGCAGCTTATTGGGCTTAGTTGATTTTGTCCGTCAACAATTGACTACGCTTGAGTCTCTCGACGTAAAGGGTATTACTCGGAGTAATACTCAAACAGATGCTGCAGAGAATGGTGGTCAATGTGCCTTCGAGGCGATCATTATTCGTCAGCTCGAAAGGGCTCTTCCGATTGGTGTAAGGCGGGAGTGGGAGAAATTCTTGACCCTCGATTCCCTCCCGTCGTTTGCTGACTTTTGCAGCTTCATAAGCGTACACGCTTATCATCTCTCTACTCTTGAGAAGGATGTTGCCCGTGCTAGGGGTGCTGAAATCCCCAAGAAGCGTTTGAATAATCGTGAATCGGGCGGTAATAAATTAAAGAAAACTGACGTCGGTGCTCGTGCATTGGTTACGACCCCGTGAGAGTCGTGCCCTCAGTGCCAGCAACGTCACGCGTTGTTCAGGTGCCCGGACTTTGCTAAGTTAAAGATTCAGCAACGATGGGATTTCGTAAAATCCAAAAATCTTTGCAAGAATTGTCTTCGTGCACATCAAAATAACTGCACCTTCTCCCACTGCAAACATTGCTCTACATATCACAACAGTTTATTGCATAATTTCCCAAACGGGCAACAGACCCAGGCCGAGGTCGGCGCGCCCTCGGATCCCAGATGACTAGTCGTAAGTACCTTCAATACCCTGTCACGTGCTCTGCGACCGGATTTAATGATGAGCGCGGTCATACGAGTTCGAAATGCTCAAGGCATTTTTGTTAGCGCACGAGCTTTGCTTGATACATGCGCAACGGCTCATTTTATAACGGAAGGATTTGCAAACCAACTAAAGTTACCGGTTTGCTCGTGTTCCATTTCTATCGGTGCTATCAATGAGCTGCAGACCATTTCCAAGGGTAGTATGGAGGTCACCTTTCGCTCACCTTTCAAAAATCGCTATCCTTTTTACTCGTACCTAAAATTACTGAAATCGCTCCTGAGGTGGAGTTTCCACGTAAGTGTCTCAAAATTCCAAGCAATATCCGTTTAGCAGATCCTGATTTTCACTTGCCACGCTCAGTAGATGTTTTAATAGGGGCCGGGGCTACCATGTCTTTACTTTCTATCGGACAGAATAACTTATCGCGTAGCAATCGTGATTTGATCTTGCAGAAAACTCAACTTGGTTGGGTGGTGGTCGGAGGCGTGGAAACGGGATCCACCGGTGATTCGGCATTTTGTAATTTAACCGGTCTTATGAAACAACTTGAAAAATTCTGGTTGATAGAGGACGCATACGTCGAATCGTCATCATCATCGGAGGAAGCTTTATGTCTGTCACATTGTACGAACAACACGACGCGTGATGTCGCCGGGCGGTACATTGTCCGATTGCCATTTCGTCATGATAATCCGAATATTGGTGATTCCCGTTCTCAAGCCTTGCAACGTTTTCAATCACTACAACGGAAATTAGATTCTAACTCGGATTTGAGGCACGAATACATGAAGGTTATGCAAGAGTACGTTGACCTCGGCCGGATATTATATTCCTCATCATGCGGTCATAAAGAATTCGAGCAACACCACCAAGACATGAGTTGTTTTCGACGCTTCGGCTAAAACGAGCAGTGGTGTTTCTCTCAACGATGCCTCGATGAAGGGTCCTACCATTCAGGACAAACTCTTTGAACATTTACTACGGTTTCGTGTTCATACCTTCGTTTTGACCGCTGATATTGCAAAAATGTATCGTCAAATCCTTGTTCATCCGGAGGATAGACGGTACCAGCGTATCTTCTGGTTCCAGGGGAATCTGATAAAGGTTTTTCAATTAAATACAGTCACTTTTGGAGTCTCTTCGGCGCCCTATCTTGCCATTCAAACGGTGCAGCGTCTCGCGGATGATGAAAAGGACGATTTTCCATTGGCATCCCGGGTTTTGAAACGGGATTTATACGTTGACGATCTTTTGACCGGCGCCGACACTTTGGAGGAGATTTTGCAAATCCGCGATCAAGTAATAGATCTTCTCAAGCGTGGCGGATTTGATATTAGACAATGGGCCTCGAAACATCATCACGCCCTCGATAATATAGAGGAAAGAATTGTCGATTTGGATTGCGCAATTCAGGAGAATCCTGTCTTCAAAACACTCGGGGTCACTTAGAATTCGCATCGTGATCAGCTTATTTATACGGTCAATTCCATCGATACATCTACCAAGATTACAAAGCGAATCATTCTGTCAAGCATCGCTCGAATTTTTGATCCAATGGGTCTGCTCGGACCAATGTTGTTGTACGCAAAGACAATAATGCAGGACTGTTGGAAGGCTAGGATCGATTGGGATGAATCAGTTCCTCAAGACCTGCATTTCAAGTGGACTACATTTGCCAGTCAATTAGAGCTTATACGTGATTTGCCAATCGAGCGTCGTTTGTTGCTTGATAGTCCCGTGCATGTCGAAATTCATGGGTTTTCCGACGCGAGCCAAATAGGTTACGGTGCATGCATTTATGTCCGTTCTACCAATAGCCAGGGTCAAACCCTAGTGCGTCTCGCTTGTTCGAAATCTCGCGTTGCGCCACTAAAAGAGACTACAATTCCACGACTAGAACTATGTGGGGCACAAGTTCTAGCCCGCCTATACAAGGAAGCTAGATCCGCAATGATTTTCCAAGTGGATCGAATTGTCTTCTGGTCCGATTCAACCATTGTTCTACAGTGGCTGAAAAAATCCCCCCAGGTCTTAAAGGTGTTCGAAGCTAATCGCGTGACCGAAATTCAAGCGTTGGGTCAATTTATCGAGTGGCGTCATGTTCGTACCGAGTACAATCCAGCCGATGCTTTGTCCCGAGGACAGGTTCCTTCCGATTTTCTTCGCAACCAAACATGGTTCGAGGGACCTGCTTGGCTCAGACAGCCGGAATCTTCGTGGCCGGTTAGTTTCGAAACGGCGCCCGCGGAGCTGCCCGGCGTGCGCAGGAATGCGTGTCTTGTAACGAGATCGGTGGGTTCGAGAGATGACGTTTTATTTAGGAGGTTCTCTTCATACCATGGTATGTTACGGACGCTCGCTCTATGCTTCCGTTGGCACCCGAGCGGTCGTGCTCGTCGTGGAAGGCGATTCGTCAGCGTGCAAGAGAAGAAAGAAATAGAACGACGGGTTCTATGTATCATCCAACGCGATCAATATCAAGAGGAAATTGATTGTATATCAAGGACTGGCGCGGCTAGAAGTTCCAAACTAGCAGCCTTCAGTCCTTTCATCGATGAATATGGCCTGCTCCGCGTTGGTGGTCGGTTAATTCATTCAAAGGTTCCACATGACCATAAGCAACCTGTGCTTCTGCCGTCACGCCATTGGGTAACGGATTTGATTATTGATGATACTCATCGTGCTACAAATCATTTCGGAATCCAAGGTACTTTAGCCACCTTGCGTCATCGGTTCTGGCTCTTTGACGGTAAAAATCAGGTCAGAAAGGTTATCAAAACCAACTGCATTCCATGTTTTCGACATCAGAGCATTCCACTGGAAGCTCAGATGGCAGATCTGCCAAAACCCCGCGTCCAGGCTTCACCCGCTTTTGATCACACGGGAATAGATTATTTCGGACCACTCTTCATCAAGGAGAAGAAGTTTCGTAATCGAACAACTGTAAAGGCTTACGGTTGCGTGGTTATCTGCATGGCCACGAAGGCGGTGCATATTGAGATTTTAGAAGATTTCACTGCGGACGGTTTTTTAGGCGCGCTCCGTCGTTTTATCAGTCGTCGAGGCAATCCTTCTCATGTATATTCGGATAACGGAACAAATTTCATCGGTGCAAATAATCAACTCAAAGAATTACGAGAATTGTTCAGGTCCGAGCAGTTCCGGAAATCTGTTAACGATTAAACAAGTCCCAGAGATATCGAATGGCATTTCAACCCTCCTTTGTCACCCCATTTCGGTGGACTCTGGGAGGCAGCCGTCAAGTCCTTCAAACACCACTTTAAAGGAGTCGTGGGGAGTCAGCTTCTCAACTTCGGACAACTCAACACTCTTGCTATTGAAATCGAGGGAATATTGAATTCCCGTCCCCTATGTTCACTTTCAACGGATCCAAACGACCCCATAGCTTTGACTCCTGCCCATCTTCTCGTTGGCCGTCCTATCACCATGCTGCAGGAAAATAGCTATCGTTCAGTTCCAGATAATCGTTTATCTGTCTGGAAGTTCATTTCAAAGGCCCGGCAGGACTTCTGGGCACGTTGGCATCTGGAGTACCTCAGCGAACTCCAGAAACGCCAGAAGTGGATGCGTGGGGGAGAAGAGTTGAAGCCTGATGCGGTCGTCATTCTCATTGAAAGGGACCAACCCTGCACGCGTTGGTGGTTGGGGGTGGTTCTCGAGACTCATCCGGGGAGCGATGGAGTCGCCAGGGTCGCCACCGTCAAAACAGCACAGTCACCACCGTCAAAATAAAAAGAGAGTTTTGGTTTTTCGTTCTGCCGCCGAGTCGGCATCTTTGCACGGGTGCGCGAGTGACTTCAACATCCGGGGAGTGCGCGGGTGGGGGAGGGGCCGCCGAACTGAGCATTTTTGCTGCGGCACGTGTTCTCCCGAGGATCGGACGCATCGTTTGTGGTTGCCGCCGAGCGGCGCATACCACCATTTTAAGGCCACGTGCCTGGCTCATCTCTGGTCGCCGCCGAGCGGTACGAGGATCAGAGACATCGTTTGTAGTCGCCGCCGAGCGGCGCATAGACCGCCATTTTTTAGGCTACGTGCCGAGTTCACCTCAGGTTGCCGCCGAGCGGTACGAGGAACGAACACACGAGTGCCTGGCACCGCTGCAGCGGTCCAGGCACATTCCTCTCGGCACCGAGTGCCACGAGGAATAAACGTTCCATCACATCCCATTATTCCTTTCCCACCCACATATATAATCACCTGAGCAAACGAAATCAGGGCGTAGGTGCGTTCCTGCGCTTCCGACGCGACAATTATTAAAAAATAATTTTCTATTACAAAGTTAAACTTTTTCCTGAAACTACTCTGATCTGAAATTACTTTGATCTGAAACTACTCTGATTTTTAATATTTCCTCATTTCGTAAAGTTCTTTAGATACACATAAATTTATTTGGAATCGTTCAAAATTAACCGTTAACCGCCACACAGTCTTCATTTTAATAGTCAGTATTTTAATTAGTAGAATATGTTACCGTGCAATTGCCAAGTAATTATAATTATTATAGAAATAAAGATGTCTAATATTGATACGGTCACTATAAATGTTGATAGGTAATTGATTAGATAACAATTTATAACAAAGTTGTTGAATAGGTGCTTCCATAGACACTAACTAATATAACTGACTTGGTTTTACATAAGATCTCACAACTTTTTACGGCAGAAGAACTGCGTTGCGAGACTTGGCATTTTTTTACATTTTTTGTTTTTTATGGGATATCATTTCTTTTTGTTAGGTCATCCTCCTTTCTTTTTTTTCGGGTAATATATCTAGTCCGTCAGCTACTGATTTTCTTAAAGCCCACTCCCTGTCTCTATTGATTTTTCTCAGATGCTTTGATGTATTTTTCATTTACTATAATGAAATTTCGGGATTTTTCCTTTTTTTCCTTCCTCTATGGGCTTAACGCTAAATAAACTTCAAAATGTGAACAAACTAATCGACTTGGCGGGGGCACTACCGTGCCCCCAGAACGATTCATAGCCTACTACATTCATCCTTTCAAAATTCAATCGCGGCCAGTGGCAAGCATGAGTACAAGCGGATGCGTTATTTTTTGAATGAACGTAATTTTTAATAAAATCCGTGCCCCCAGATAAACAGAAATCGCAATCACGGCGTCGAAGTACTTTTCCTAGAATTCCCACTGAACCTGGCCGCCTGCGCCTGGCTCACTGCTTGTAGCGGCGAGGCGGCGTTCTCATACACATTTCTTCACACCCCATCTCGAATTCGTCGTTAGCATTGATTATAGAGTATAATAGATATCTCTTTTTATAGATATTGAAGTTTTCTGTATGACCCGCAGTGGCGTTAGTATCGGAAGCTTTAAGCGACTGGTTGAGCTTCTCCTGAGAGAAAGTTTAAGACGAACTTTTTGTTTGTTTGCGTGTCATTAATGTGATCAAATTCATGGATGCCTTTGATTGTAGAGTGTGGGTAACGGAATGCATGGATTAAGCATAAAGCGCTGAGCATTAAAATGGGGGGAAGGGAATCAGGTGCAGGCATCGCCTTATCGGAAATGCTCTTTTATATCAACATTTTCAAAATTACTAGTTTTTTTCTATCAGCAATTTAAATTAAAACAGAATTAGCCATAATGTACGTTAACATAAGTTTGCAGAATGCAGCCGTCTTTACTTTAAGCCTTGCAATATACTTACTCGATTTTTCTTATTAGTTGTTTTTATTTCATCATTGAAACGTTTAAGTTTTGCTCTAATTAAAACAATTAAAATATACTTAACAACAGAAAGTTTATGATCGCAGCCGTCCCATTGAGACACGAGGCATGCAATATTTGTTACTAGCTTATCATTTAAAATGTTATGCTGATATTTGTCTTTTTGGAAAATTTTACAAAATTCCTCATATATTTTGTTTAAGTCCATTTCAAAATTATTTGTGGGAACTGTTAAAGATCCATAAATCGATGCATCATAATTAGATTCATATTTCTTCATTTCAGTTAGTGTATACTTTTGACTATAAGCGGGATCATCGTTGATTATATATTTATAGCAGAACTCACACTTTAATTTTTTAGTCACCATTTTTGAAAGATATCCATAAAAGTACAATTTTGAAGAGGTCCTAAATCTTTCTGAAGGAGGACTTCTTTCAAAATCATCAAAACATATTTGAGGGATATCTTCAATGGCTTGTTCTTCCTCCACAATGTCATCAGTTTCATCAAAATACGTTTTTTCATCCACATCACCTGATTGTGATTCTCTTAAGAGGCTAACAGACTCTGTATTAAAATGTATTAAATTCACAGCATTTGAAATGCTGTAGTTAGAAAATTCTGATGGAGAAAAGTTATGAAAAATAATTTGTTTTAAATTTCTATAACATCTGTATACGGATGGATTTTTCTCGTAAGTTCCTTTGAACCCTCTGATCATTGAAAAAAGATTTTCTAAAGGGTCTTGATTTAGATGACTTGTAATTAAATAGTCCTGCGTTAATTTTAACTCATTCCATAGCATAGTTATGACATTAATGGTTTGCAATAACCCATCGAAGCAGTAAGGACGTTTCATTTTCCCTTTGTGAACCCAAGTATCTATCCAACATTTTGTTTTAGAAAGGTTGTCAATCATATCGGTGTTGTTGTCTGAAAGTGCACATCTTTTCGGATTTTTATTAAATTTCGAAACACTATTTAATTGGTCGAACAATGTATTCAGTTTTGAAATGAACTCTGCTGTTTGAATTGCACGCTGTTTATCATGCTCTTGAAAACAGTTAAGGCTAACAGCTGCGAAAATTGCTGACGCTACTGAGTGACTAAAAATCTGCGTTGCAAGCTTAACGGACATACGGTCAAAATTTCGTGGATCAATGTGCACATCAGTAAGTTCATGCATTGCCTTTATAGTACCATTATCCATACGATAAACCATACGAATTATTTCCCAGGATACTTCATTTCCACTGCATATAATATCATTAGAATAAAGAACATTTCTAACACTTTTAAAAAGATGGGGAATATCAAAACAAGCATAAATCGTCTTAGAATTAATAGTGAAATATGGTTTTTCCCTCGTACAGCCTAAAAGTTTGTAACACAGTCGATTATTCGATCCCTGATCACAAGTGATTACTTTCACATCTAAACCAATATTTAATAGTTTTGTTACTGCGTCTTTTACTATCAATGATAAATCTTGTCCGGAAACAGGACCGGCTACATATCCTATGGCTTGTTTCCAATTCTTGTTTAAACCTCTTATCATCAGTACCATGACACTAGAAGCTAAACTATCCTTTCGTCCTAAGTTTCCTAGATCCACAAAACCATAAATTATATCATCTTTTGTATTTAATTCTAATTCTGCTTTGGTGGACATTTCATCAAATAAAAGTACGCAACGCCGATCTTGTTCAGTTAACTGTAACAGCTTTTTCTCTAACAGACTTAAGATAATATTAGAAACTCCTGTTCCAAATGTTGTCATAGAATTCCATTTAAAAATAGTTTTAATAGAAGGCAGTATAAATCCCGAAATCAACATTTCTCGATATAAAGCAGGAGATTTATAATAAAACTTTAATGCTAAAACCTTTTCCTTATCATTCCAGTGTGATCTATTTTTGTGCAAAAATTGCGACTTTATGAAAACTTTGACATCTTCAGGTTTGCCTTCAAGTAAAGTTTTCAAAACTTCACTTTCTCCATCAAGTCGAGGCTTTTTCGGACTCTTATAGATATAACCAGGAATTTTGCGTTTTTCAACCTTCTTTGGTATGGTACAACTTGTTTTGCTCGGAAGAGGAAATTGTGATTCGGAAATTGAAGTTGTTTCCGGATTGGCTGGGATTTTGTAATCTCTAATGTAAGTCTTGTCATTAACATTCTTTGTAACAACGAGATCAGGATTGACCTCTTCATCGAGTTTTTCGATTAAACTTATTTCTGCTACTGCTTCGGTGGCAGATTTTTTTATTCCCTTATTTTTGTACTTTGGCTCAGTATGAATGTTACTTCTGGAATTCGTTAAAATTCGGTCACATATTTCATCTGTGCTACTCTCAGTACACAAACAGATATCGCTGTTGAAAGTCTTAGGTAAAGCATATTTATCTAATGCCTTCCAACCAGTATAATGTCTTATATCTTTATCATAAAAATGATTTTCGCAAAAATGAATTCGTTTGGTTTTATTCATATCCAACTGAAGATATACATTTCCACTGTGTCGCAACCAAACTGTTTTACGATAATCATTTGGGATCATGAAAAACGTTAACAATGATCCCGGTCTATGTACATTAAAACAATTTTTATAACTACAACAAAAAGACATTTTCTTAATAAAAATAATACGAAGAATACAAGAAATAATATTAAAGAATCAACAAGATTCTCAAAAGAAAAACCAATTCAATGAAATTTCTAAATATAATTTATAAGATAAATTATATTATAGATAGATTATATTATACTTTTATAATATCTTAATACATATATTAAAAACAAATGAGTATATCCCTAGTTATTTCTAATTGCGAAACTGACTGAATATAAAGTGAACCTCACATGAAAAACTCTCTTTAAAGAATGAGAAAAATTAACAAAATCCTATGAAAATGAGCGTCGCATTTACACTAGTCTTGTGCGCATTAGTCAATTCTGAGCTGCCTGCTCGGTTGAAAAGCGAACACTATCATGACCCGTTTACATCTTACACACGCACACACTCTCGGTTTTCGCCCGGGCATGCATCAGGCAGCCTCAGAGACGGTTTGATTCATATCTGCCCCGTCCTCTGCCTCTCCTTCGTTTCTTCCACAAATTATGACGAGCACTGTCTCTCATCGTGTGAGCCCGCATGCGCGATACGGCAACGGCAGCCATCCTACGAGACTACTTTGGGAGAGAAAAAAATTTTAAAAGCGTTTAAAACAACTAATTCCCATTTTCAGTGTAAGTAGAGACATCTATTGTGCCATACAGAAAACCATCTGGAGATATCTACTTGTATAAAATCAATGTCGTTAGCTAGCTGATTGCTGTTAGGAAGTGCGTTTCTGCACTGTAGCGGCGGCGAATGCGTTGCCGGAGCCGCTAGAGCCAAAGCTCCGGCCGCTAGAGCTCATTTTTGTGTGCATCACTTTTCAGCATTGCCGTCGGACATCTGGGTTATTTGTCTGTGCTTATTGTATCAAACTGGCAACACTGCTGCCGGTTTGAGTTATATGGCAGGGACATATAAAAGGTTTTGAGTTTTAGTCTCTCTGTAAAACCCGGATAGGAATGGGATGGATGGAATAAATGTGGAGTTTTTTCGTATTTTCTCCACAAGAAGAGCTGTGGTTGTTTTATTTTATTTTAGTTAAGAATTGCAATTGAATTCATGTTGGGCTTACAACCCGAACATTATGGTCCTTCGAACCGGAGAGAGGTATTAACGGACCAACGGGAAAAAGGAAGGAACAGGTACATTTTTTTGCATTCAAGACTTAAAAAAAGGAAAGAGAATGATGTAATCATTCAATATACGGAAAGAAGGAGGAACAGATCGTTGTTAAAAGGCAAGAGTGTGCTAAGTACATAGGCACACACACGAAGGGCACAAGTTGTCGGCTCTTGAGTTGCCCGTCCCGGGATTCGGCAACAAGTTGTTGAGCAATGCGCGCAGGCATTAGGTAGCAAAAGAAAATTGTCAGTGATAGAAGTAGATTGTGATTAATATTTTTGGTTCAGTGAAAGTAAGGAAATAGCAGGGTTGGAAAATGAAAGGGAGTAGCCGGGCGAAATTGTTTATTTTCTCTTTTGCGTTTCATAACATTGCAGCATGTGCGTGGTTTCGTTTGAGGGATTTGGAGAGAAATAACATCGTGTGTGTGTGTGTGGTCGTTGTGGGCGATGCAGACGTCGGGTGTTGGGTGCGCGGTGTGCTTCGGTCGAGTATTGTCGTTTCATGTATAGGAAAGGGCGCAGGCGTACATTAGCACAACCGATGGTTGTATAAAGGGTTCTTGGAACAGAAAACGGTAAGCACCGACGGCGCCACACATTTTCGGCTGTAAAAAAAGGGTACAGTCATCGGAAAGATTAAAACAAGGAAATTAATGAAAATGAAATATAAGCAATTTAAAAAGTTAAAATCGGAAAGAGTTAATAAAATTTATGGAATAGGAAATTTGGATAGAGAACTGGATTTAGATTAGTGTCAATCACGGAAAGGTAAAATGACCGTTGGAAAAAGAGTGTGTGGTGTTTGTCGGTTGCACATTGCGGGGACAGGCGCCGACAGGATCAATGTCATAAGAAATTCTCGGAACAGAAACCATAAACAGTATAGAAACTTCTTAAAGGAATTATGACGCTTGACGTTTTGTAACACAAAATCGCTAGCAAATGGATTAGATACGGAAAAGAGATGATAATTTTGTGCAGTTATCAAATGGAAGTAGAAATGTATGCATACATGGATAGAGGATAGAGTGTTTAGTGCTAGTTGAGTCATTTTGTACATAGAGACCAAAGCTCAGCATGGACGTACAAACACAAATAATTAAGAAATAATAAAATCAACCTTTATAAACAGGAACAGAGATAGGAATAGAAGGAAAGAATGTTGTGAATATCATGTAAAATATGTATATGGAAAATTCGCAGCTGGAATAGAAATTAGGAAAAGTAATTTGGAAAAAGGAAAAAATTTATGGGACAGAATAAATATAGGGAAAGAATGGAAAGATATCGTCAGGAATATATTGATGAAAGTTAAGGAAAGAATGCACTATATTACGAAATAGATAAGGGACGAAAATTTACTATCTTTGGTAATGGGAATAGGTTTGCGTTAGTAATTATTAACATCCACACACCACACCGCACATTAGGAATAGGTATAAAAAGAAAATGTTCATAATTTGTAGTTTGCTTTATGAGAGAACCTCATTGAGCCAATTGGAATTAAAAAGGAATAGATTGGAATTATTTACAATGGATAAGCATTAATTATTCAGGAAAGATTTGTTTAATTATTACAATTAAAACGAAAGGACAGATAGTTTGAATCCTTATTTATATAGGATAGAATAATTGTCAATATTTACGGAAATTATTGAAGGGATTTGAAGTAGTTGTATTGCAATCAATCAAGGAAAGAATTTGATTGAAATAGAATGAATAGATAAAGGATAGAAACAGTTAAAGAAGTAGTTCTTTATTAAGTTTTGGAGAGACGGAATTATTAAAATGATTGTTGCAATGTTAGGAAAGGAATTTGGAATTTATTGACAAAGGAACAAAATATACTGGAATATTTTATTGGAATAGGCGGAGTCAGATCAAATATTCGTGCCCCACCATCAACAGCTACCACATCCGTGGAGGTCGGAAATGCTAGGGGGCAAATCACCACCACTCCGACAGGTAGTGGGATTCCACCAGAAGATGTTCAACGGGAACCTTCACCAGGGAAACAACCGGATAGAGCCGAGGATCAGGTGGACAGAGCTAGTACTAGCAACGGAACAGGTGGGCATCAGGAGCTGCCACAGATGGAACAGATCATAGGAATGGATCAGAATGCTGCGGCTATGTCAGCTGAAGCGAAGCAATTTCCGGTGATTCAACGGAACATCCATCGCTTAAGGGAATTGGTTAGGACAAATGAAGCCAATGAGCTCAGTGTGGGAGCATTAACGCTTAGGCTGGAAAGACTCCAACAAAATTGGGACAAGGCAAATGAGCTGTTCATGAGGATAGTAGCAGCAACATCACCAGAGATGGGACAAAAATATGAAGACTCCATGAATATCATGGAGGAGGAATTTTTCGAAGCGGCCGAAACTATACGGTCGAAAATTAAGCAAAAAACGGCAGTGGAAAGATCAGAGGCTGGCCAATCATCAGGAGAGGTAGCGGCCGGTGGAATGGAAAGACCCCTCAATGTTCAGGTAACGGTGCCACTTCAACAGCAGAGCATTGTAAACACATGGGGATACTTTGACGGATCAGACTTAAAATGGATAGGATTTCGGGATCGCTTCATCACAGCGATTCACAACAACAATGACGTGCAAGAGGCACATAAGCACTTGCAGCTTGTGAAATCGTTAACTGGAGCAGCGGCTAATGCCTTAGGACAGAGCAACCTATCAAAGGATAGTTACCAGGATGCTTGGAACAGACTACTTGAATTGTATGACAAACCCTACAAGATTGGTCAAGCGTGTATGCGTCAATTTTTTCGTCTGCCTACATTGCATAACAAGCCGACTTCCAACGAATTGCAGAGAATGTCAAATGTTACGCATGAAACAATTCGTCAGCTACGGACGTTGAACTTTCCCGTGGATCAGTGGGATTTTGTTTTCGTTCCCAGTTTGCACGAACGATTGGACGATGACACAGCTAAGGAGTGGGAAAAGACTCGTTCATCGGATCAGCCAACAGCGAACGAAATGCTGAAATTTTTGGATAAAGAAGCAGGCGCCTCAAAACCAAAGAGCGAGTGGAAGAACAGTTCGGAAAGTGGTGGACCACTTTCAATGGCACGGAACAGTTCAAAGGAGAGAAAATTCCGGAAAAATTCATTGGATAGATCAAAGGATAGAAAACAAGAGCGATAAAACCAGCCTGATCGGAGCCAAGGAAGAGACACGGGCACAGTTCCCACGAAATATCCATGTGAAGCGTGCCCATACGGAAGTCAACAATATCATCCGTTATATTATTGCCCCAGTTTTCAATCGCTCAACTTAAACGCTCGGAAAGAATTTGTTACGAGACGGAAGCTTTGCCCGAATTGTTTTAAGAAAGGCCATGGGATAGAAACATGCCAATCAGTCAAATGCAGTCTTCCACAGTGTCAGAGAGAACCATGGCACAACAGTTTAATTTGTCCCACAAAATTGGCAGGAGTGTTCAATCTTCAACAAAAAAGGAAAAATGATTGACTAGATGTAGGACCAGAGAAAAAACGGAAAATGGAAGGGAAGCAACCGGGAAAGAATTTAAAACTGGAAAGAGATTTAGCTAAGGATAAGACGGAAACGGTAAGGGAAAAATTAGAATTATTGGATAAGAAAAAGGAATTGTTATCGGAACAGATTAGAGATGTTAATTAACAGTAGGAAAAGAAAATTAAACTGTACCACGGAAAGATTAAATAAAATAAAGGAAAAGAAATGCAATGCTTACGCACAAAACGCAACGGAGTTTGATTCGAATTCCTTTTCAGTAAATTTTATGCCAACATTAAAGGTAAAATTGGAATATGACGGACAGGAATTTGCCATGGAAAGAGGATTATTGGATACAGGTGCACAACCTAATTTAATAAGTTTTCAACTATTTAAGAAGCTCAAATTGACACCTTTACCACTAAGAACTAAGGTAATTGGAATAGATGGGGAACCATTTAAAATTCGATTCAAGGTAATTTTGAAGGTAAAACCGTGGTTCAATGGTGGGCCAGTTGAGTACATTGATACCACACTTTGGGTTATGCCGAAAAATAGTAGCTGGCATCCAATTACACCATCTGTAGTTCTGAATGAACCAGCATTAAAGGATCGACAAGGTATGCCGTATGCCGATCCGGAATATTGGAAACCAAGTGAAACACATCTATTATTCGGAGTCAGTTTCTTTGCCCGTATTATTGTCGCAGTAATACAAAGGGAAATTAAAGGTACAGCAATCATGGAAACATTATTGGGAGTTATTGTCTTTGGATCAAAATTGCAAAATTTAAAGGAGGAGACAGGAGAAGTATTCTCTGCAGTGGAACACAAGGAAGAAGAACAATTAGATAAATTATTGGAACGATTATGGCAACAGGATCAAATTGAAACATGTTCAAAATGGACAGAAGAAGAAATTGCTGTAGAAAATCATTTCAGGGACACTCATGAACGAAATAGGTTGGGACGTTTCATATCAAAACTTCCACTGAAAGAGGGCATCAAAGACATAGGAAATACAAGAGAAATCGCCTTGAAACGATTTATGTATTTGGAAAGACGATTTGCTAAGAATCCGGAAATGAGATCAATTTATGTGGAAAAGATGATAAATGAGATGAAATTGGGTCATTTGGTTTTAGCTACAGAAAAACCAAAGAAAGGAGAGATTGTGTATTACATTCCACATCATTGTATACCAAAAAGCAACAGGATAGTATATGATGCAAGTTGCAAATCGGACAGAGGAATTTCACTCAATCAAATACAAATGCTTGGACCAAAATTGCAAAAGAATTTATACGAAATTGTAATGCGGTTCAGGCGGCACAGAGTGGCAATATATGCAGACATTCGTAAAATGTTCAATCAAATACTACTTTCAAGAAATCAATGGAACTTACAAAGGATATTATGGAGAGAAAATTCAAATGAGCCACTAAAAGAATATTGGCTCACAGTAATTATATTTGGAATGACCGCATCACCATTTATAGCCGTTCGATCGGTCATTCAGGCAGCCAGAGAAGCAAAGGAAATATATCCAATTGCAGCTAAAGCAATTGAAGAGGACTTCTATATGGACGACTGTGTTTCAGGTGCTGATTCGGAAAGAGCAGCCATTCAATTGGCAAAAGAAATGGATAGTATATTAAAAGGAGCCGGCTTTGAGCTAAGACAATGGAAATCAAATAAGTATTCGGTTATAAAAGCAATGAATTCGGAATCAGAAAGCAGTGTAATGCTTTCAGAGGCGGAAGGGATAAATTCACATTTATTGTGAAAAACCCAGGAATAGATGAAAACATTACCAAAAGGAAGATTGTCAGTCGCGTGGCTCAACTCTATGATCCGAATGGATACATTTCGCCAGTGACAATCAAGGGCAAAATTATTATTCAAAAACTATGGAAAGAAAAAGTTGGATGGGACAATGAACCATCAGCTGAATTACTACAAGAATGGATAAAATTTTGGCAATCAATAAGCCAGTTGGAACTTTTCAGGATAGATCGTTGGCTAAAAACGACAAGCGATGCAAAAGTTCAAATACATGGATTTTCAGACAGTAGTGAACAAGCATTAGGGGCAGTAATTTACATTAGGATAGAACACAAAAATGGAGAGATTAACAGTAATTTATTGTCATCAAAAACGAAAGTAGCACCATTGAAGACGGTCTCTATACCACGTTTGGAATTATCGGCGGCCGAATTATTGGCAAAATTTGTAAAGGAAGTAAAGAATTCTATGGAATGGCCTACAGCGGAATACTATATGTGGACGGATTCAGCGGTGGCATATCACTGGATAAAGAAAGAGCCGCGTGATTTAAAAACATATGTAGGAAATAGAGTAGCATCCATACAAAATAAATCGGAAAGTAGTGCATGGCGGCACATTAATGGAAAGGACAATCCAGCTGACCTATGCACAAGAGGTGTCACTCCAATAGAGTTAGTTGACAATAAACTGTGGTTGAACGGCCCAAAATGGTTGTGTTTACCACCAACGGAATGGTCAATTACTCGAGTAATGCACGAAATACCACAAGGAACAACAGAGGAAATGAGAGTAAACACAATTGCGATCCACTCGGAGCCATTGTGCATCAGGATAGAAGAAACGAATTCACATATTTCATTGTTTGAATATGTGGGAAAACTGGAAAAATTAGTGAACATTATGAGCTACGTAATGCGATTTGTCAAGCTGCGGTTAAGGAAAACCGTGCCCAAACGCAAACGAGTTAAAAAAGGAGAGATCCAATTGAAAACGATGCCACCGACAATTGAAGAAAAGGCAGCCGCCATGAAATGCTTGATAAAAAAGTCACAACTAGAACACTTTGGGAAAGAAATCAGCTCTTTAGGTGAAGGAAAAGGCATACCGGACAAGAGTCGATTGGAACCACTTAAACCTATTCTGGATAAAAATGGATTGATGCGTGTGGGAGGCAGATTGGATAGATCGGAATTAGATTATGAAATGAAGCATCCAGTAATCATAGCACCTGGTTCGAGATTAGCTTGGTTAATTATCGATCATGCTCACCGTCATACCAAACACGGTGGGGTGCAATTGATGATGCAATTCATACGTCAAAAATATTGGATACCGAGATTAAGGAACGAGCTCAGGAATTATGTGCACAAATGTGTCATCTGTGTCCGGCTTAATGCTCGAATGGAAAGTCAATTAATGGCAGAATTACCAGGAGAAAGAATACAAATTGGAAAACCTTTCCTGCATACAGGATTAGATTATGCAGGCCCCTTTGAATTAAAAGTTGTAGAAGGAAGCCAGGGAAGATCAAAAAGAAAATGTTGGACAGCCATTTTCGTATGCCTCACGACGAGAGCAATTCACATTGAGATTGCTGTGGAGTTAACATCGATAGCCTTTATCGCATGTTATGAGCGATTTATTGCTCGCCGAGGTCGCTGTGAAAAGATCTTCAGCGACAATGGAACAAGTTTTGTCGGAGCAGAAAAGGAATTAAAGAAGGCTTTGGAATTTTGGATAAATAAGGAAACCTTGGATAAGTTACACGCAAACGGAACAGAATGGCATTTTATGACCCCGGTAGCACCTCATCAAGGTGGAATATATGAAGCTGCCGTCAAATCTATGAAATTTCATTTGAAAAGGATAATTGGACAGAAAATATTGCCATACGAGCAGTTTCTTACACTAGTTACCCAGATTGAAGCAATATTGAATTCACGGCCATTGCATCCGTTAAACGACGATCCAATGGATATTCAAGCGCTCACACCAGGACACTTTTTGGTAGGGGAGCCATTAATAACACCGCTACCGTTTCAAATAGATCCAAAGCCAACTATAGTAGGAATCAGATTATGGAGAGAACGACAGCAGATGGTAAAACATTTTTGGAATAGATGGCAAGAAGAGTATTTGACCACATTACAGGAAAGGAAAAAATGGAGGAAAGGAAAGGAAAACATTAAGATCGGACAGATGGTCGTACTCAAAACCGAAAACTTCCCACCGACAAGTTGGGCCCTCGGAAGGATTTGTGAACTGCTGCCTAGTAAAGATGGACTGATTCGAAACGTCATGGTTAAAACGGCTACAACAAAACTTAAACGACCAGTTCAGAAGTTATGTATTTTGCCAGTGGAACATGGATAGGACCAGTAACTATTTATTAATACTGTTGCAGTCCCTGCAATAGAAAAGAATTAATTACTTCTTTATTCGTAAACATTATAATCTTACCTCTTGCAGGGATATTTTTAGAACAGCTCCATTCCCCCTAGCGCCCGAGGAGAAAACCAGGGAAGGTCAAGGCCGGAAACGGCGAGATCATCGAACCCGGCCATCTTAAGAGTGACCTGCAAATTGAGCGGCTTGTGATTTTCTTGGTTGGCGGTTTTTTTCTTCTAAAAAGTGTAGATAGTAGAGAATAGAATTGTTGTAGAGCTTTGCAGCGGAGCAATTATTATTGAATTGGACTGTGATTTGATTTGAATTTGTTTTAGTGACATTGAAATTGTTCCCTTATTGTAAACCGTAGTCGCGATCGCCGTGACAATAAAGGGCTCGCATCAATCAAAACCGGTGTTTTTTTTTGGCGATTCCCGAGTGCCCCCCGGACAATTCCCCAGGGGCGCCTTACTTTTCAGCGGGCCAAGGACCACTTAGAGCTCGGCTAGATCCCGTGTCGGCCAATTCCCCGGGACTCAGGTAAGTGCCGTGCCCTCTTCTCTGTCATTAGTGCCGCGGAAGTGTGCCGGAACATTTTTTCGTGGCCGACTGTCGTCGTACCGGGGGCATCGACTTGAACGTCACCAACAGCTGTATAAATTTCGCAGCTTAAAATCTGCAGGCGGCTGTGCCGGGCGCTCCGCTGACCGGGCCCCCTGCCACCCACTTTGCGAGCGCAGCAACACCGTGAGGTTGCTGCAATATTCTTCTCTCCTCGCGCGAGCCACTCTAACAACACCTACACACTCACACGCATCCCGCCGCGGCCCTACTGGGACGTGATTTCCCCGACAAAGTTGGTAAACAAAAAACTCTGGCCACGGGGAAATTATAGGGAGCTAGCTAACCTGGAGCCAAAAATCGGGTCGGGACCCACTCCCGCGTCGTCCCGTGATCCCCTGGTCCGGTGACAGTCGCCCTGGCGACATTCGCCTCGCCGCAACTACTCCGCTGCTCCTGAAAAAGGTAAAGCGAATCACCCCGATTGCCGAAATTTCCCGCTGGCACAAGTTTTCCACGGAAATCTGCACTACACTGCACAAAAACCTCACTTCACCGGGTTGCACGAAATTCCCGCCGCGCACAGCTAATAACCTGCGTCGATTTTCGGGCCAAGCTGAGCTGACAGATCGCCAGCGTAAACAAGCGCTGCTGAAAGGTAAACAGCGAGTGAGTTCCCCGCCGTGCTTTTCAGCCGCACACACACAGCAGCGAGCGAGCTGCTTGCCCCGTCGTGCTGTCCCGCAACACATAGCCGCGAGCGAGCTGACTGCCCCGCCGTGTAGTTCAAGCGTCCGAGACTAGCGAAGGGGAAATTTGCGTCAGTGGGTCGACCTAACTCTGCCAGCAATTCGTGAGGCAGGGTTGCCAGATTGCCGTCGCCGTCGGAATTTGGAGTTTTTACTAATTTTCTTTTGTCCGCAACTTTAAGACTCCCTCTCGCATATCATCATACCCAAACAGAGTCTGCCCAATAATTCGGCAGAGGGCAATTCGGTAACAATTGGTGTCAAGCCTTTTAAGACCAATCCCCCCTCGATTAAAATTAAAACACCTCGCAAAACTAAAGTAAGTAGTAATCCCCCCCCATAATCCGTCCAAGCATTGCCCCAATTCTCCCAAGCCCGCCAATGCTCCAGTTTCTTATTCCAACTCCAACTGGCAGCTCAAGGCTGGCCTTTTCCCCAACTTCAACTTCTCCACCCCTCCCAAATACCCAAATTTTGTCAAATCTCACACCTTAAATCCTTCACATCCTGATACTTCCAATCCGCCCCCCTCATCCATTCCTCCTTCCCCCTCTTCTTCTTCGGGCCTACCTCCCCCCAACCCAGACCTACTCGCTCAATCTTCTCCTCCCAAAACTTCTTTCATTGACCCCCTTCTCCCCCCCGTTGTCAAACTCACCATGCGTTCCGCCGAGTCCACCGAAGGTCGATATCTCCTGTCCCGCTTTCGTGACCGTAGGATATATGACAACGTCCGTCTTCTCCTTGCCTACCTCCACGATAAACCAGACTCTGTCTGCATTGACGGCAAATCAAAACCAATGTGCTGGTTTCTATTCACCAGGAAGGCCTCCCCACTGACCTGACCACACTTCGCGATCTTTTTATTAAATTTCACGTCGAATTTGGCATTTCAGCCGACAAGGTATCTTCTGACCTAACCACTTTCGCTTCCTATGTCAGTTCTCGGCGTATCTCCCACCTCCAAAGAGCCCGGAACGATCACAAATCCTATTTTAGTTCCTAACCCAACAGGCTCTTCTTTTCCTTTATCTCCCTCACCCCCTGCCCTCCCCCCGTCTGTACATGCCCCCTCCCCTACCTGTATTTCCCTTTACTACCAAAATGTCAGAGGTCTGCGTTCCAAAACCGCCTCGGTTTTCCTGAATTCCCTAGTCTTTCCCTACGATATCTTTGCCCTTACCGAAACCAACCTAACTCCTAGTATTTACAACAATGAACTTTTTTCCGCGGATTTTTCTGTGTTTCGTGCAGATGCTTGCGATAACGACCTGACCCCCTCTAACCGCGGTGTACTTCTTGCTGTACATACTCGTTTCGGTGCCAGCCTCCACACTTCTTCTAACTCCTCAAGCTTTAATTTCGTCTGCGTCAAAATCACGGTTACCTCCAAATCCTTGTTCATACTCTGCGCGTACATTCGTCCCTCCCAACCACTCGAGGCCTACATTCTTGCGACCGATGCAATCGATTCCATCTTTAATACCCTTGGTCCCAATGACGAAGTTATCGTTCTTGGCGACTTCAATCTCCCCCGCCTAGTATGGCTTCGGTCTGACGACGACCTCTACTTTGTCCCTTCCAACGCCCTCTCCGATAAGGAGACTTTATTTGTCGACCGCCTCTCCGACTCTGGTCTCTGCCAAATTAGTGGCATAAGCAACAATCTTGGCAGACAGCTCGACCTGGTCTTTTCCTCTGACCCTGTTAATACGGCTGTCACTCGAAGCTCTCATCTTCTATCTACGCTTGACCAGTATCACCCTCCTCTCTTCCTAACTCTTGCCCTCGAGTCCACCCCTCTCCACTCTACTTCGGAGACATCTTTCCACTTCAATTTCCGCGGGGGTGACTTTGGCAAATTAAACTACCTACTTTCCCAATCGTCCCTTCCTTCCCTCACAACCGTGTCTCAGCTCTCCGTTGTTGATGCCCTCGACGTTTTTTACACCGAACTCTTTGCCTGCCTGGCCCAATCTTTTCCCTATCGACCGCGAAGAGATCATGCCGCCTCCCCCCATGGTACAACAAAGAACTTCGATCCCTTCGGAATAAGAGAAACAAGCTGTGGCAGGCATACCTACTATCGCGCACTGACCCCGACCTTTCCGAATATCTTGCCGCGGCTTCTCTTTTCTCTGCGCGCAGCGAATCCTCTTATCTCGACTATCTGAGTCGTATGCAGTCTACCCTTATCTCCGATCCCAAGCGTTTTTATCAATTCATCAACATTAAAAGGAAATCTAGTGGCTACCCCTCCACTCTGAAACTTAACGACACTTCTTCCTCCGACCCCCGTTCAATAGCTAATCTCTTTGCTCACCACTTCAGTCAGTCTTTCAGTGAGCATGCCTTCGAGCCCGATGCTAGCTATTTCCATTTCATGGACTCCCGCCCTCAGACCACCCTTGCTTCCATCAATATCGACCCTGCAATGGTTGCTACCGCCATCGCTGCCCTTCCTGATGATCATAACCCTGGCCCTGACGGTATTCCCGCCATCGTACTGAAAGAGTGCGCTCAACACTTGATTGGCCCCCTTTCCTCTATTTTTCAACTCTCTATCTCCCAAGGAGTTTTCCCGGCAAAGTGGAAAGACTCCTTCATCATCCCCATCCATAAAAAGGGCTGTAAGAGTGAGATCTCCAACTACCGCCCTATCGCCAAACTCTCCTGCATACCGAAACTCTTCGAAAGCATCGTCTACGATTGCTTGTTCTTTCACTGCAAACCCATATTTTCCCCGTCCCAGCATGGCTTCCTTAGAGGCCGATCGACCACCACTAACCTTACCGACTTCATCTCCCGAACACTGTGTGCCCTGGAAAGCGGCGACGAGGTTGACGTCATCGCCACTGACTTCAGTAAGGCGTTTGATAAAATCTCGCATGAATTAATTCTTTTCAAACTTTACTCCCTTGGCTTCAATCAGCTCTTTACCACCTGGATGAAGTCTTATCTCGAACACCGCCACTACAGGGTCCTTTTCTGCTCCTCTTCCTCCAGCTCTTTCGTGGCTAACTCGGGAGTCCCCCAGGGCAGCCACTTAGGTCCGTTGCTTTTCATTCTGGCCATCAATGACGTCGAGTGCATTATCAAGCACTCGGACCTTTCTATCTACGCCGACGACATGAAAATCTCCAAACGGATATCCTCTACCTCCGACTCCCGACTGCTTCAAGACGACCTAGACAATTTCGGCATTTGGTGCAGAAAAAACTCTCTTGAGCTTAATGTCTCCAAATGCCAATCCATCACTTACTCCCGTAGACGCCCCTCTTCTTCCCCCAGAGTTTATCGTTTGTCTAATAATCCTATCTCATCCGTTTCCTCTCTCCGCGACCTAGGTGTCATCTGTGACTGCGAACTTAATTTTCGTGAACACATTGACAACGTGATCGCTAGGGCCAACTCTGCGCTTGGCTTCGTGAAGCGTTGGTCAAAGGAGTTCCTTAACCCCTACGTTGCCAAATCCCTCTTTATTACCTTCGTTAGGCCTCTCCTTGAATACGCTAGCCAAGTATGGTCCCCATTCCAATCCAGCAGCATCAACAGGATTGAGGCTATCCAACGCAGGTTCCTTCGCTTCGCTCTACGTGATCTTCCCTGGTCTGACCGTTTTAACCTCCCCCCCTATGAAAACCGCCTCTTGCTGATTAACCTGCAGCCCCTGTGGAAGCGGCGGGACCTCGCCGACATTACCTTCATACATCAGCTGCTTATCGGCGAGATTGACTGCCCTTCTCTACTTGAGCGAATCTCCTTCTACACCAATCCCCGCAACCTCCGTTCGGCCCCTCTCTTTCGCCCCGCCTACCACCGTACCAACTACGGTCTTTCTGAGCCCCTCACCCGCATGCTTCGCAAGGCCAACTCCCTTCCTTCCTTTGACTTCCACCTGAGTAAAACATCTCTCAGGCGGAACCTTAATAGCCCCCCCTAATCGTTCCTTTCACAGTCTCCTCCCTTAAATTTTTAATTTTTATTTTAATTCTTAATTTATTTTAATTTTTAAGTTCTCATTAAACCTGTAGCTTGTATTAAGCGAATAAATAAATAAGTTGTGGGGTACCCGATCGAAATTTGAAAAAATTTCATCTCCACACTAAAAAAAAAAAATATATCAGTTGGGACAAAAGGAAAAATCCGAAATTGAGTGTAGAGCAATGGCTGATTCCGGAAGAGGCAGTTATTCGCCTGCGAATAATTTTTCGCGGCTAGGGGAAACTTCAAAACGAGCAGGAACGACTGATTTGGGGAGAATTATGGTTCAGCAGGCTGAACCAATTCGCAATAATCCGCCACGGCCTAATTCGCCTACACCTACCCAGCAGTACGACGTGAATAGCTTGGGCCGAATGATGGCGCAGCAAGCGGAGCAAATCAGCGCCCTCACGGCTACAATAGGCGCCCTAGCTGAAAAAGTGGCACGATTAGAAATGGGTCACGAACGTGCGGTACAATTTACCTTGGATCAGCTTGCCGCCGAGCCGACTCCTCCGTCTCGCCAAGATCCTGGACCGTCGCAACAAACGATCTTGCCGAACGTCGACCTAATTTCCCTCGTAGACGTCCCACCGTCAGCTGTGCCCGGCGCCGAGGATGAACCGAGAGCCGAGCCCAACCCGTTCGACTTCCCGCCTTGTACGTCTACGCAAGTGGAACCCCGACGCCTACCTCAACCGAGTCCCGCCTGGGTGCCGCCGCCACCCCCTCAGCCGTGCCACGGCCCCGTTGGGTTAAATCCGCTTCCACCGTTGGAGAACCGTGCCACGCCGCATCGAATAAATCTGAAGCCGAAGGACTACAACGGGAAAGAGCCCTGGAATACCTACAAACGGCATTTCGAGGCTGCGGCTCGCGCGAATAACTGGACCCCGGAGCTTAAGGCGCTGTATCTGGTACCTTATTTGACAGGCACCGCCCTCGCTTTCTACGAGACATTGCCGGAGGCGATAAAAGAGAGCTACGGGAAGCTGAGTTCAGCTCTTGGAAGTCGCTTCAGCGACAACTATCAGCAGGCAATGGCTCACATACAACTCCGGGGGCGAATACAAAAAGCCAATGAAACCCTGTCAGAGTTCGCCACGGAGGTGCAACGGCTCACTTATTTGAGTTTCAGTGAGGCGCCTGACGTGACTCGCAATAAAATTGCTTTGGCGCAATTTATCGACGGAATCGCAGATCCCGATACGCAGCGCCGGACACGCGATGCCGTGCCGGAAAGTTTGGAGGCCGCCTTGTCGCACGCTATTCGAGTGGAAGCTAGCCGCGATTCGACGAGGATTAGCCGCCGGAGCCTGAGAGCGAGTGAGGGTCCCATACATCCCCATCGGAGAGCCGGACGAAATTCGGGAAATCCGGGAAGCTCGCAACAGACAGGAAGCTCGCAGCAGTCGGGAAACTAACTTCGCCTAGGCTCAAGGAGCGGAGCCTAGGCCGTCCCAACAAACGAGCTCCCAAGAAAACGAGAGCGGTCAAAGATGTTCCAAAGGACCCGGAGCGAGCGGGAAAAACATCGCCGCAGATCGCGAAGCCCTCGACTACTCGCGACGCGCCAAACTCGTCCCCCAGCGCCATCGTGGAACGACAAGTGTGCGGCACTGTACAGTGGTTCGGGGTGAAGAAGCGGTATGGCTTCATAAGGAGAGACGACACCGGGACAGACATCTTCGTCCACGTCGGGGGTATCTTGCGAAAAAACCCCGATGCGTGGTTCCCTTCCTTGCGGAGAGGCGAGAGAGTAGTCTTCGATGTTAGCCGGAACGGAACGCGAACGAGCGCCGTGAACCTCACCGGGCCCGGAGGAAAACCCGTTGAAGGCAGACCCTACTCGTCGGGAAGAAAAAACCCTCGCCCTTCTGGACCTAATAGCGTCTCGGCTGATGGGCAGCAGGCCTCGACCGGAGATGTTACGCTCACTCCACCACCACCGGCCTTCGCTGATCCTTTACCTCCGAGAACACCGGGAAACTAAGGCCCACTGATTCGAAGGGGCCGAAATCAGTGGGACAATCGGTCCCCCTTACCATCTCGATCCGAGCTCTCGGGGTTGAAGCGCCCTCCATCACCGGTAAAATCAACGAGGTCGAGTGTAACATAATCCTAGACACAGGCGCGGTTCGAACCATCGTCCATCCAGCCGTGCTGGAAAAATCGAATCGCAAGCCCAACTTATCGCCTAGCACCGCCCGCATTCAGAGCGTTACCGGAGAACTGTTTCCCGTCAGTGGCACCACCGAAGTCCACGTGCAGTTTGCGGACTTCTCGGCCACGCACGAAGTTATGGTAGCGCCCATTTCCGACAAATGCATACTGGGCATGGACTTCCTCACGCGCCACCATTGCGATCTGGATCTCCGCTCTGGGTTACACACGGTCGACCGGAAAATCGTCCCGCTTCACCGGAGACCCTTCGATGCCCTAGTGGGAACTGCCCTACGCGCGCTGCAGCTGCCAGGACAGACGGAGACCCTCGTCGACCTCCAATGCGGAGCAAACACCGGACCGAACGTTCTGGTGCTGCCTAATCCCTTCTGCCCGACCGGATTGACTATTCTTCCTTCCGTCTCGCCCGCCAAGGATGGGATATTCGAGGCCCTAGTGGTGAATACGTCCTCCGAGAGCATCGAAATATCACCCACGACCAGTCTCGCTACAGTGGAGCTGAATCCACAAGTTGTGGAACCAGCGGAGGACCTACCGTGTTCCACTCCGCCGGGACTGCTACAGCTCTTTGAGGGCACCGCGGCCGTCCTCACCACCCCCCAACGAGAGCGATTATGGAAAACCCTTTGGGAAAATAAATCCGTCTTCGCCGCTTCGAAGAACGATCTGGGTCGTACATCCCTCGCTAAACACCAGATCGATGTAGGTGAAGCCCGGCCTATAAAACAACCGCCGCGAAGGATTCCCTTTAGTAGAAGGAGTGAGGCCGAGAGACTTCTCAAGGAAATGGTGGACCAAGGAGTAGTACAACCCTCGAAGAGCGCCTGGAGCAGCCCCGTGGTGCTGGTCAAGAAGAAGGACGGGACTCTCCGGTTCTGCGTCGATTATCGTCGTCTAAACGAGGCGACGAGGAAGGATTCCTACCCTCTCCCTCGAATCGATTTAACGCTGGATTCGCTCGGAGAGTCGCGGTGGTTCAGCACTCTAGACCTGCAGTCCGGATACTGGCAAGTGGAAATGGAAGAGGCGGACCGGGACAAGACTGCGTTCTCCATCGGTAGTGGGCTGTACGAATTTACCGTGATGCCGTTTGGGCTTACCAACGCGCCCGCCACGTTCCAACGGCTTATGGAACGCGTCCTCGACGGCCTACCCTACACGACGTGCCTCGTCTACCTGGACGACACTATCGTCCACGGCCGAACGTTCGACGAGATGCTCACGCACTTGGACCTCGTCCTCCAGAAACTACGTCGTGCCCGCTTGAAGGTGTCCCCCGGGAAATGCGCGTTGAGTAGGGATCAAGTTAAATTCTTGGGACATGTCGTCTCGAAGGATGGGCTGGCCACCGACCCGGACAAGATAGAGGCCGTAAAGAACTGGCCCAGGCCCACCAATAAAACCGAGGTCCAATCCTTTTTGGGCCTGTGCGCCTACTATCGGCGGTTCGTGCTGAACTTTTCGGAGGTCGCCAAACCCCTCACGGGTCTCACGGAGAAGAATCAGAAGTTCAACTGGAGTGAGGAGTGCGAGCGGGCCTTTCAACACCTGAAGGGGAAGCTAACAACCGCCCCAATCTTGGCGCAGCCCAACGACCGAGACCCGTTTATTCTCGACACGGACGCCAGCAATCTGGCTTGGGGAGCGGTTCTCTCCCAGGTTCAAGCAGGGGAGGAAAAAGTGGTCGAATACTACAGCAAGACGCTGAGTAAAGCCGAACGCAACTATTGCGTCACTCGTAAGGAATTACTCGCTGTAGTAAAGGCCATGGACCACTTTCAGCCCTACCTCCTCGGAAGGCCCTTCCTCCTCCGCACCGATCACGCCTCCTTACGGTGGCTAATGAACTTCAAAGAGCCCGAAGGACAGATAGCCCGGTGGCTGGAAAGGCTACAAGTTTATAACTTTGAAGTTCAGCATCGCCCAGGACGACGACATACGAACGCCGATGCTCTGTCCCGACGACCTTGTGCGGAGATGGGTTGCGGATATTGTGCAAGGCTCGAGGAGCAGCACGTGGCTAGAGTCCGCATTACCGTCTTAGCCGACGACATCGCCCAACTGCAAGATCAGGACGCGGTACTGGGAATGGTGAAAGAGTGGGTCTCCCGTGGATGCAGACCCGAAAGAGCCGACATTAGCGCCCTTCAGCCTACCGCGAAAGCATATTGGACCATCTTCAACTCCCTGCTCCTGAAAGACGACGTGCTGTACCGCAACTGCGGGTCTCACGATACGCGGGTAACACAGATTGTGATCCCCGAAGTTAAGCAGAAGGAGATCCTCGAACACTACCATAGTAGCCCAGTGGCAGGGCACCTCGGAGTCGACAAGACCATGGCCAAAATTAAACAGCGCTACTACTGGGCCGGATGTAGCAAGGACGTGAAGATCTTCGTCAATAACTGTGTTTTGTGTCAGCAGAGAACCGGAGCTACCCCGAAAGGCAGGGCGCCGCTGCAGTTGTACCACGTGGGAGCCCCTTTCGAGCGAGTGGCAATAGACATTCTGGGACCTTTACCACCGACTATCCCACATGGTCACCGCTACGTACTGATTTGCATCGACTACTTCTCGAAGTGGCCTGAAGCGATGCCGCTCCGCGACTACACGGCGGAGAGCGTAGCCGATGCGCTCATCGAAAGCGTATTCTCACGGTTCGGCATGCCGCTGCAACTCCATTCCGACCAGGGGCGAAATTTTGAATCGGAGGTATTTCAAGAGGTGATGAGAAAATTCGGGATTGAAAAGACCCGGACCACCCCGCTGCATCCGCAGTCCGACGGCATGGTCGAGCGATTCAATCGGACCCTGCTAAACGCGCTCTCGAAATTTACGGCCGAGAATCAGAGTGACTGGGATGCTTACCTGCCATTTGTCTTGCTGGCTTACCGGTCGGCCATTCACCAGGCCACAAAACAAACCCCGGCCCTATTAACTTTCGGACGGGAATTGCGGCTACCGCAACAGCTCATCACTGGCGAGCCGCCCGGAGAGCCCGTGGAGAGTTTACGCGAATATTTGGAGCGACTGCACCAACGACTGCAAAAAGCTCACGACTTCGCCAGGAAAGCCATTCGTGCGGCCGGCGAAGCCATGAAGCAGCGGTACGACCTTTCGGCGAAAGCCAACCCCTTTAAGGTCACTGACCTCGTATGGCTTCATAACCCGAAGCGCAGGAAAGGACGCTGCCCAAAACTCCAACGGGACTGGGAGGGGCCCTATCGGGTGCTTGAGGTCGTCAACGACGTGAACTATAAAATTACTCGAGATCCGAAAGATCCGCCGAAAAAGACCGCGCTAGTACATCGGAATCGATTGGCTCCGTATCGTGCACCGTAAAAAAAAAAAAAAAAAACTAAGACTAAGCTGTGGGGCACGGCACTTCTCGCGTTGATGGGGACTACGACCCCAAAAGACATTTATTTTATCTATTTTTTTTGGAGCGAGCGAGCCGGAGGCGCTCGTTCAAACCTCCACTGATCCGGGATCAGCTTGGGCGGCCGAATTATTTTTCGATCCTAATATCGCGCGCGGGCGGAAATGCCAAAGCCTCAAGCTGATCATAAAAACAAAAAATGAGAATAAACAAAAGGAAGACAGAATGAAGGAAGCAGTCTGGCAACTCCCAACCAACCGCCTACCTTGGAGGATGGAGCTGAGTCCGCCCCCCGAGAAACCTGTGCCGTTTTCCAACTTCCGAGCTGAGGGCAGCTCTATTTCTCGAGGAGGGGGTAGTGTTGCAGTCCCTGCAATAGAAAAGAATTAATTACTTCTTTATTCGTAAACATTATAATCTTACCTCTTGCAGGGATATTTTTAGAACAGCTCCATTCCCCCTAGCGCCCGAGGAGAAAACCAGGGAAGGTCAAGGCCGGAAACAGGGCGAGATCATCGAACCCGGCCATCTTAAGAGTGACCTGCAAATTGAGCGGCTTGTGATTTTCTTGGTTGGCGGTTTTTTTTTTTCTAAAAAGTGTAGATAGTAGAGAATAGAATTGTTGTAGAGCTTTGCAGCGGAGCAATTATTATTGAATTGGACTGTGATTTGATTTGAATTTGTTTTAGTGACATTGAAATTGTTCCCTTATTGTAAACCGTAGTCGCGATCGCCGTGACAATAAAGGGCTCGCATCAATCAAAACCGGTGTTTTTTTTTTGGCGATTCCCGAGTGCCCCCCGGACAATTCCCCAGGGGCGCCTTACTTTTCAGCGGGCCAAGGACCACTTAGAGCTCGGCTAGATCCCGTGTCGGCCAATTCCCCGGGACTCAGGTAAGTGCCGTGCCCTCTTCTCTGTCATTAGTGCCGCGGGAAGTGTGCCGGAACATTTTTTCGTGGCCGACTGTCGTCGTACCGGGGGCATCGACTTGAACGTCACCAACAGCTGTATAAATTTCGCAGCTTAAAATCTGCAGGCGGCTGTGCCGGGCGCTCCGCTGACCGGGCCCCCTGCCACCCACTTTGCGAGCGCAGCAACACCGTGAGGTTGCTGCAATATTCTTCTCTCCTCGCGCGAGCCACTCTAACAACACCTACACACTCACACGCATCCCGCCGCGGCCCTACTGGGACGTGATTTCCCCGACAAAGTTGGTAAACAAAAAACTCTGGCCACGGGGAAATTATAGGGAGCTAGCTTACCTGGAGCCAAAAATCGGGTCGGGACCCACTCCCGCGTCGTCCCGTGATCCCCTGGTCCGGTGACAGCCGCCCTGGCGACATTCGCCTCGCCGCAACTACTCCGCTGCTCCTGAAAAAGGTAAAGCGAATCACCCCGATTGCCGAAATTTCCCGCTGGCACAAGTTTTCCACGGAAATCTGCACTACACTGCACAAAAACCTCACTTCACCGGGTTGCACGAAATTTCCGCCGCGCACAGCTAATAACCTGCGTCGATTTTCGGGCCAAGCTGAGCTGACAGATCGCCAGCGTAAACAAGCGCTGCTGAAAGGTAAACAGCGAGTGAGTTCCCCGCCGTGCTTTTCAGCCGCACACACACAGCAGCGAGCGAGCTGCTTGCCCCGTCGTGCTGTCCCGCAACACATAGCCGCGAGCGAGCTGACTGCCCCGCCGTGTAGTTCAAGCGTCCGAGACTAGCGAAGGGGAAATTTGCGTCAGTGGGTCGACCTAACTCTGCCAGCAATTCGTGAGGCAGGGTTGCCAGATTGCCGTCGCCGCCGGAATTTGGAGTTTTTACTAATTTTCTTTTGTCCGCAACTTTAAGACTCCCTCTCGCATATCATCATACCCAAACCGAGTCTGCCCAATAATTCGGCAGAGGGCAATTCGAAAACCGGAGGTTTTCGGTGGCACTGTATCAAACTGGCAACACTGCTGCCGGTTTGAGTTATATGGCAGGGACATATAAAAGGTTTTGAGTTTTAGTCTCTCTGTAAAACCCGGATAGGAATGGGATGGATGGAATAAATGTGGAGTTTTTTCTTATTTTCTCCACAAGAAAAGCTGTGGTTGTTTTATTTTATTTTAGTTAAGAATTGCAATTGAATTCATGTTGGGCTTACAACCCGAACACTTATAGTCGAGCAAGGCGCTTTATTTCCTATTTAGGTATATATGTATTGAGGGCTACGTCACAGCTGTTATATGCAAGTATGTATATACATCGCGAAGATCTGGCTGCGTGTGGCCTGCTAGCTGCTATATGCAGAGTGCCGTGGTTGAATTCTTAGAACACGAGAGCCGCGGCGCGGTGAACGAAATCGAAATGGATGAATACGGATTGTTCGACATTCGTTTGCTAGCTTCTGAAGTTATTCGACGGATATTTGGACTGCATATTACATATTGTATTTTGGAACTTTGATCATGAATTTGGATTGTTTTTGATTGGACTTCAATTTGATATATACTGTGTAACGGTTGATAACCGGCATAGAGTTTTTTAATTTCGAAAAAAAAAGAAAAAGGAGAAGGAAGGGATCCTGTCAAAATTGCTTGTTTTCTCTAAGGTTCAGTGGGGCTACGTTGAAGCGGACGAACTTCAGCACAAACTGTCAGATTGGTTCTGCTTCGAGGCGGACGGCGGCGTGTGATCATTCTCGTGGACGACGCCATAGCAGAAGGTTGCAAAATAAAAGTTTAGATTAAAGTGAAGAATTTAAGAGAATTTAATTGGGAAAGTGAAGGGAAGGAAAAAAGAGCGAAAAAAGGTTAACTAAATTAAAAGAAATGATTTAAGAAGGTAATGAAATTAAAGTTTCGCGTGTTTTTGGCAGTGCTTTGGTTGGAAAAGGGGCGCAACAGAGAGATAAATTTTTCCGCAGAAATTGATTAGGAGAGGGCGCATTTTACACAGGTATGTGGGGGTTGATTTGGGGTGCTCATTTTTATATATCTAATGTGTACGCATTTTACACAGGAACTTCTGTTGGATTAAAAAAAAAAAATAGTATCGTGTCCGGCAATCCAGCAATTTCTGGAGCGGCAAAACGTACTAGAAGCGTACGTGTCTGGGCATCCATTGCATCAGTAGCTGATTCGGCTGAAATTTTGTTTTTTTTTGTGTTTTGTTTTGAAAGGACTAAGACCACGAGGAGGAGTGAAGAGAAGGAAGGAGAGAGGGGAAAAGGAAAAGAAACAAAAATCTAAATTTCGGTGATTCAAGGGAAAAGAAAAAAAAAGAAAAGCTCAGGTCGGGGGGGTCAGCTTACGCCCCGCGGAAGTTGGCGGTTGGCTGACGAGCAACTTCCTCCGCCAAGGTTTTTGTATGGCGCGAATTTAGTGTGTTCGGGCGGGCCATTCTTCGATCTAACCCCACACTGCTGACAAGAAAAGAAGGACAGAAAAAGGAGAAAAGAATTTATTGTCGGGTTATTAATTAGTAATTAGTAGTAGCAAAGAACTTCTAAACAACAAGAAGCTTCATCTCAACCCAAAAATTGTGCATTCCCTTCGTTTATTTATGGAAGCAGGCGGGAAGTGACAGAGGGGGCGCTTAGTGAATGAGAATGAGAGAATTCTCTTCGCACATGACGACATCGCTTTGTGTGAATTCGACGCAACCCGATAGACGCTTCGCACCGATGGCACGCTATCCACAGGCCACGCACTGCCGATTCCCAAACATACATAGGAAAGAGCTTTCAGGATTAATAAAAGCGAGCTCTCACGACCGGTTGGGTTGCCACGCTCGCGATGACGGGTTCCAATCTGATCAAAAAAAGCTTTTGTGAGAGAGCGGGTCGCGATATCGCGACCCGCCATACAAAATTTTTCATTACATGAGATGAAGCTTCTTGTTGTTTAGAAGTTCTTTGGTAGTAGATATACATATATATAAAAAAAAAAAAAAAAAACGACATAGCTCTATTTAGAGTGTTATTCTGTTTTTGAGATTGTCAGTGTATCGGGTTTTTTCTCACGACGCGTAGAGTTGGCCTATTTGACTAATCCGTAATTATTTAATTTTTTTTTTGTGTGGAAAAAAAAACAAAACAGAAAAGGAAGGGAAAAGGGAGAGATTGATTTTTAAATAAAACAAATTTGGTTCCAGCCTGGTGCGTCGCCGATGGTCGAAGCTTCAACCACCGGATGGATCGCAGGTGAGTGGGCAGTAATGTCCGTAAATTTCTTTCCTTTATTCTTTCAATATTAAAATTTTGTTGTAAAAAAAAAAAACAATCGATTTTTTTCAAAACTAAACCAAAAAGCAAAGAAAAAGAAATAAAGAACATATTTTTTTTTTTAATTTGTACCTGCGGGCTGGTACAGGTGAGAAGATTCTCGGTGCATTAATAGATTTGAATTTGAGTACTATCCGTTTTGTCAACCTTAATCACCATAGGGTAGCTAGTTCCTATATGCTATAATTAATTGTTATTCCTTTTTTTTGTAATATATATTTATATAGAAAAAAACTACTCAAAATTTAGTGTTTGGTTTTGTGCAAGTTACGATGACAGCGTAAATTAATACGTTGGCTGTGGGCAGCGATGACACATCTCGGGGCGGTTTTTTGGTATTTCGTTGTCGGCAGAACTGAGGGTCAACTGGTTTGGTAAATTTTCTTTTCCCAATTTTTTATAGCACCCATCAGAAATGGAATTTTTAAGCTAATGCGGGAACCCTCCGAACCCTGAGCTCGAGCCGGCAAAGTGGTGCTAATACTAGCTTAAGATACTATTCCATTTCCTCCTACCGAGCTAGTTTAGGCTAGTTTTGGTTATGTTGCAACCTATTAAGATGCTATCGTCTAGAAGTACGGTAGGTTACAACTGACTGCTCCTTTTATTCCTTGCTTTTTGTTTAAAGGATATTGAAAGAATCCGATTTATTTTAACTATTTCTTTCTTTTATTGAATATGTCTTGGAAAAGAACCAAGTGTATTATGTATTATTCTTTCGTGCCAAGCTACTGGCAAACATTTTCCTGGGAGAAGATTTTTCCAGTTCCCTACGAAAAAAAATATTGTTTACCACGCTTGGGTTGAAGCTATAGGCGAATCCGCCGTCGTACTTAAAACCAAAGACCATAATTATTTATGCAGATACAAATTAAATTTATGGATTGATTACACAATATCCGAATACTCTACCCACTAATGTAATTTATAAATCTCTTCTCGTCTCTCGTGTTCTAAGAATTCAACCGCGGCAGATCTTCGCGATGTGCATACATACTTGCATATAACAGCTGTGACGTAGCCCTCAATACATATATATCTAAATAGGAAATAAAGCGCCTTGCTTGACTATAAGCTTCTGCGCCTGAGGTTCAAAAGCTTTCGTCCGTTACGGTGACTGTCTGCTACGGGAAAATTCTGGCTTACAACTTTCCATTAGCGTTAGAAATCTGTTATCTTATCTGTGCTTTGACGTTCAGCCGAATTATCTTAGCAAATCTAAGCACCATTCTAACAATTCGAAAATAGGGGGACCGCTACATAATAAATAATTACTATCCACAGATATTAGCCGTCCCCCAACGCGACGACGCTTGGATCAAAATATTAATACGTACTTATATTAAAGTTAAAGACCCAACCAACACATTAATAGGTTCTTTTAATGAAGTTAAAAGGCCGAGCGAAAAATTTTATTTTTTTACTTTTTAGAGTTTTTTTTTGTGTCGGGCGTTACTTAAAATTTTTAATTTTATTTTGTTTTAAATAAAAATACAATGTTTTCATTATAATGTGTGTTTCAGGAGGAATTAACAGGGGGGCACAATATAAAGACGAACTCACTTTACACAAGATTTATTTAATTCGCGTACAATTTGCTGAAGACTTCGGTCCACCGGACTTGTTGTTGAATCTATAGTACCGCGTGGCTGGATGGTGCTGGGCTTGCTGCGTGGCTGTGTTGCTGCTGGGCGTTCAGATCCGAATGACCCCTGGACTCTGTTCTTGATATCAGTTGCGGTGATAAGCACTCTTATCATAAAATGAGAAGGAGTGCAGGCGGATCCCAATAGATCGATATGCCTCGATATTCTCTTGATTAAGAGGATAATTAGAGACTTCATGTGATAACAACGCTCTGTCTCCTCTTTGATGAAGAAGATGATTTGATGCTATGATGAGAGATCACCCACGCTCTTCTGGTCTGGTAGCCGGGTATAGGGTTGGCAATTATTTAATTGCGAGTTTTAAATTCCAACATTCTGCCCGCCTTGAAATCTCCAGATTTCAAGAGAAAGGACCAGGTTCAGTGAATGCAGCCTTTGAGTTATCGATCGCAATGCTCCATCTACGATATTTCTTCCTTGTGGCCAGTGTTCGTTGCGAATTTTGATGCATTTTCCTTTTTTTTTTGCTTTAGTGTAAGTGGCATAAGACATAGAGGAAGAAAAAGGGGGTAGAAGCAATAGCGAGTAACAACTAATTGCACAATATATTTTCAATTCCAAATTTTTTTTTTTTTTTTCAAGTGTTCTAAATCTAAGGTGCTTATTCAAATTTTATTTCAATAATTCATTTTTTTTTTTTTCAATTACCGTCGGACGTATCAATTGGTAGCAAGCAGACCTTTGTGACGGGGCGTTTAAGTTCACCCGCCTTGGTTTTTAATGTGACAACCCGGACTAGTTTATCACTGCCGGGGTGAGTTTGTACTACTCGTCCTAAAGCCCATTGAGTTGAGGGAAGATTTTCATTTTTAATTAAAACTAAATCTCCGATTTTCAAGTTCGGAGAAGCGCCTAACCATTTAGACCTCTGTTGGAGCCGTGACAAATATTCACGTTGCCATGATTTCCAAAAATCCTGCTTCAATCGTTGTAAGAGATTCCATCTAGATAGTGTATTTAAATTTAAATCAGAGAGATGTTCTTCCGGTGGGGATAAAAGAGAATTTCCAGTAAGAAAGTGTCCTGGTGTTAATACGTTAAGGTCAGTAGGATCTTCAGTAAGAGGACAGAGAGGACGCGAATTAAGACATGCCTCGATTTGGGTCAGTACCGTGCACATTTCTTCGTACGTTAAAGGAACATTTCCTACGATCCTTTTAAGATGGAATTTAATGGATTTCACCCCAGCCTCCCAAAGACCTCCAAAATGAGGTGAGGCGGGTGGAATGAAATGCCACTGAATGCCATTGATACTCACTAATTCTGCAGCCTTTCGAGTGGCTTCTGCATAAGCGGCCTTAAGATCTCTATTTAGCTGGTTCCGAGCCCCGATAAAGGTCGTTCCACAATCGGAATATATATTTTGACACAATCCCCGACGAGATATAAAGCGTTTTAGGCAAGCCATAAATGCATCGGTAGTGAGATCACTTACTGCTTCTATATGAATGGCCTTTGTGCAGAAGCATACGAATGTAACAACATACCCTTTGTATGTGTTACACCCTCTTGTTCGTGATACCCTAAGATTAAACGGGCCTGTATAGTCAACTCCGGTATTGCTGAAAGGACGAGACGGATTTATCCTAGGAGATGGTAAAGCTCCCATAATCTGGGTCCTTGTCTGACAAGAATTCTTGAAGCAGATTATACATTTTCTGATAACATCTTTTACTAGCCTTCTACCGTTTACGATCCAAATAGTTTTTCTAAGGGTGGACAAGGTTAATGAGGTACCGCCGTGTAAGCATAGCCTGTGAATGTTTTCAATAAATAATCGTGACAAATGGCTTTTTGAATGGAGAATAAGGGGGTGTTTCTCATTATAAGGAAGTGAGGAATCGTTTAACCTACCTCCTACCCTCAATAACCCTGTACTGTCCAATATGGGATTAAGGGAACGAATTATACTATGTCTGCTTATATCTTTGCCATTGGATAAAGCCACGATCTCATTTGAAAACATTCTTCTTTGCTCAAATTTAAGCCAAAACAAACGAGCGGGTGTTAAGTCTGCGGCAGTAATTAGCGAAAATTCTGAGACAGCTTTGGTACGTCTTAGCTTACTTATAGCCCTTTGGCAACGAGCAGTAGCTCTAAAGAGTCGGGAAAGTGAAGAAAAACTTGCTAGTAGAAATGGGAAAATTCCTCTTCTATTCTTTGCGCAAGAAACGCTTTTGTTGGTCTCATCTCTAATCTCTCAGGGTCTGGCTCAGTGAAAACAGGAGAAGGCCAAGAGGTCTGTGAGTGAGACAGCCAATTGGGCCCATGCCACCATAGGCTCTCATTTTTGCCTTTGACTGATAACATGTCTCGGCTAGCGAAGTCTGCGGGGTTTTCTTCTGATGACACATGTCGCCATGGAATTTTCGAATCAACATTATCAAGGATTTCAGAAATTCGATTGCGTACAAAGAGTTTGAAATTGTCGGGTTGTTTTTTGAGCCACGCAAGGACTATGGTGGAGTCGGTCCATAAAAAGGTCTTAATATCTTTTGAGGCTATTGAAGGAAGAAACTTTTTAACCAGCCGGGAAAGTAACACTGCCCCACATAGCTCAAGTCTGGGAATTGTAACAGATTTAGCTGGGGTAACTTTAGTTTTAGCTGTTAAAAGATGAACCGCAGTCTTGTCTCCGTTTTGAACCCTGAGGTACACAACTGCTCTATAGGCGTTCTCGGAGGCGTCACATAACCCGTGGAGTTGTACTTGGCTAGTGGGTTCTGAGCTCACAAATCTGGGAATAAGTATTATGCTTATTATTATTCTTATTCTTAAAAGAAAAGGGGAGGTGTCAACCTCGAGCGCTCAAACCACGGTCCATTGCACTCTTCCCCTACCCTATCCGAACTTTTTAGTCATCTTGACGAAACTAAGAACATCAGATAGAGATTGAGAATTGAAATTTTCCATTCTCATTACATCGGCGCCAAGCGTCGTAATGCGCGCGCGGGAGAAGGCCGGGCAGTTACAGAGGAAGTGCTCCGTGCTGTCCTCGTCCTCCCCACACGAAGGACACGTTGAATCGCTGATGATCCCTAAGGTGTTCAGATGCTTGCCGCATGTGTTATGTCCTGTGACCGTCCCTACAAGCGTTCTGCAATCTTTTCTGTCTAAGCGAAGTAAAAGTTTTGCATTGTTACTGTCTGGACGGCTAATGAACCATTTGGTGAATTTGCAGGTTGATGTACTGGACCATCTCTGACCATGTATTGAGTCCATGAATCTAGTTATCCAGTTTTTCAACTCTGTAAAGCTGACACCAATAATGGGCTCCGGTCCCAGGGGAGGAGAGCTTGCGCCCTCTTTCGCTAGAGCGTCAGAGGCCACATTGCCATCGATTCCCTGGTGACCGGGGACTCATATAAGATTGTCCTGGTTGTGCTTGGCAGCAGAATTAAGTCTATTCTTACATTCCTGGACAATCTTTGATTTGGTGGTTGGGTTAAGTAGGGTGACAAGAGCAGCCTTACTATCGCTGCAGATGCCAATCCTCTTATTATGCCACCCATGGGCAATTATCCAGTTGGCCACTTCGAGAATGGCAAACACTTCAACTTGAAAAACCGTTGCGGTTGTTCCGAGTGATATACTGTATTTGACTGCCTCGTTCAAATACCATCCAGCGCCCGTACCAGTTAAGGTTTTCGATCCGTCTGTGTAGAAGATGTCATCTAATCCATCCAGTAATTTGTTGGGATCATCCCATTCTTCCCTTTCCGGAAGACTAATTTGAAATCTTCTTCGGAACATGGTAATTTGCGTCATATCATCCGTCGGCATGCTAAAGAGGGTGCAGAGCTCTTCAAGTCTTCGGGATAAGACGGCATGTCCGGTCGCACGTCCATCATGCCATAGTCTACACTTTTTAAGTCGACAAATAGCCTTCATTGCCTCTTCCTGGATTGCGAGGTCCAAGGGCTGCAAATTGAGCATTGCGTTGAGGGCCGCACCAGGGGTCGAGCTAAAAGCTCCTGTTATCCCTATGCAAACTTCCCTTTGTACTCTGTTAAGAATAGAACAAGTAGTCTTTATCTCCGTTCTACTCCACCAGACCACTGACGCATATGTGATTATGGGCCTAATTATGGCTGTGTACATCCAGTGCACAATAGCGGGTTTTAGACCCCATGTCTTCCCAAAAGCTCTCCTGCATTGCCAGAAAGCATTCAGTGCTCGAGATGCTTTGTGTTCGACATGAGCCTTCCAAGTCAGTTTGCTATCTAGAATTACCCCTAGATATTTCACTTCTTTGGAGAGTTGAATGGTTACACCTTTCAAAATTGGGAGCTTAAGGTTATCGAGTTTCCTTTTCCTAGTGAACAACACAAGTGTTGTTTTCAAAGGATTCACTGATAAGCCATGTCTCTCACACCAGTTCTGGATCTTGTCTAGGGTTTTCTGCATCTTACTACTGACGACCCTAAGTGACTTACCACAAACGAGTGCACACACATCATCAGCGTACGCCTGTATGTGTATATTTAGACTTTGCAATTCGTCTAAAAGGGAGTCTACTACGAAACACCACAGTAATGGGGAGAGTACTCCTCCTTGCGGACAGCCTTTCTCCACTTTCATTACTGTGTCGGTGTCGCATTCCGCGAAAAGTAGTCTCTGAGATAGCATAGAGTAGATCCATCTTACAAGCACGGTATCTACACCATATGCAGTGGCAGCATTACACATCGATGGGAACGTGGCATTGTCGAAGGCCCCCTCAATGTCAACAAAAACCCCGAGAGCGTAGAGCCCCTTGTCCGAAGCACTTTCTATCTTAGAGACTAGATCCTGCAATGTGGACTCACAGGATCTACCACTCCTATAGGCATGCTGGTGCTCATTAAGGGGAAGCCGTCTCAACGTTTCTCCTCTAATGTATTTTTCTACCAGACGTTCCAGACATTTCAGCAGGAACGATGTCAAGCTGATTGGTCTAAAGCTTTTCGCCAGAGCATAGTCTTCCTTGCCTGGTTTGGGAATGAAAACTACACTGACCTTTCGCCATGCAGTTGGAATATATCTCCAAGTTAAGCAAGCCCTAAATAATTTCTTTAGTGCTGAAACCAGGGAATGGCCTCCTGCTTTTAGCATAGCCGGGTATATACCATCCAGACCTGGGGTCTTATAGTTTTCGAAGGAGGACAAAGCATATTCGATCTTCTCCTCCGTCACAACTTTGGATGCTATATATCTGTCCTGTCTAGTAATGGTTACCCTTTCTGGATACCTTTCTAAACTTTGATTCGCTTGAATCTTGTGACTGCCTGGAAAGTGGGTTTGAACCAGGATCTCAAAGGCTTCCTGTTTGGAACCCGTATATCCGCCGTCAGATTTGCGGAGGGAATTCAGTTTGGCTGTGTCGTCCTTCTGGAAGATTTTAAATAGCCTAGCTGTTTCTCTCATTCCTACCAGTTCCTCACAGTATCTTCTATAAGATGAGACCTTGGAAGTCCTTATCTCGTACTTATATTCGCGCTGTAGGGTTCGATAGGTCGTCCAGTCATCTTCTTTTTGGGTTTTTAGTGCCCTATTCAGAAGCTTCCTGGTATTCTTCCTGAGCCTCGAAAGATTGCTGTTCCACCAGGGGACGCTCTTGCCACATCGGCTCTTTCTAACGGGACAAGCACTCTCAAAAGAATCTATCAAGGTTCGACTCAATTTCTCAGTCTCATCCTCAATGTCTTTTGTTGATCGGAGCTTGGGTACATATTGTTACCGAATTGCCCTCTGCCGAATTATTGGGCAGACTCGGTTTGGGTATGATGATATGCGAGAGGGAGTCTTAAAGTTGCGGACAAAAGAAAATTAGTAAAAACTCCAAATTCCGACGGCGACGGCAATCTGGCAACCCTGCCTCACGAATTGCTGGCAGAGTTAGGTCGACCCACTGACGCAAATTTCCCCTTCGCTAGTCTCGGACGCTTGAACTACACGGCGGGGCAGTCAGCTCGCTCGCGGCTATGTGTTGCGGGACAGCACGACGGGGCAAGCAGCTCGCTCGCTGCTGTGTGTGTGCGGCTGAAAAGCACGGCGGGGAACTCACTCGCTGTTTACCTTTCAGCAGCGCTTGTTTACGCTGGTGATCTGTCAGCTCAGCTTGGCCCGAAAATCGACGCAGGTTATTAGCTGTGCGCGGCGGGAATTTCGTGCAACCCGGTGAAGTGAGGTTTTTGTGCAGTGTAGTGCAGATTTCCGTGGAAAACTTGTGCCAGCGGGAAATTTCGGCAATCGGGGTGATTCGCTTTACCTTTTTCAGGAGCAGCGGAGTAGTTGCGGCGAGGCGAATGTCGCCAGGGCGACTGTCACCGGACCAGGGGATCACGGGACGACGCGGGAGTGGGTCCCGACCCGATTTTTGGCTCCAGGTAAGCTAGCTCCCTATAATTTCCCCGTGGCCAGAGTTTTTTGTTTACCAACTTTGTCGGGGAAATCACGTCCCAGTAGGGCCGCGGCGGGATGCGTGTGAGTGTGTAGGTGTTGTTAGAGTGGCTCGCGCGAGGAGAGAAGAATATTGCAGCAACCTCACGGTGTTGCTGCGCTCGCAAAGTGGGTGGCAGGGGGCCCGGTCAGCGGAGCGCCCGGCACAGCCGCCTGCAGATTTTAAGCTGCGAAATTTATACAGCTGTTGGTGACGTTCAAGTCGATGCCCCCGGTACGACGACAGTCGGCCACGAAAAAATGTTCCGGCACACTTCCCGCGGCACTAATGACAGAGAAGAGGGCACGGCACTTACCTGAGTCCCGGGGAATTGGCCGACACGGGATCTAGCCGAGCTCTAAGTGGTCCTTGGCCCGCTGAAAAGTAAGGCGCCCCTGGGGAATTGTCCGGGGGGCACTCGGGAATCGCCAAAAAAAAAAACACCGGTTTTGATTGATGCGAGCCCTTTATTGTCACGGCGATCGCGACTACGGTTTACAATAAGGGAACAATTTCAATGTCACTAAAACATATTCAAATCAAATCACAGTCCAATTCAATAATAATTGCTCCGCTGCAAAGCTCTACAACAATTCTATTCTCTACTATCTACACTTTTTAGAAAAAAAAAACCGCCAACCAAGAAAATCACAAGCCGCTCAATTTGCAGGTCACTCTTAAGATGGCCGGGTTCGATGATCTCGCCCTGTTTCCGGCCTTGACCTTCCCTGGTTTTCTCCTCGGGCGCTAGGGGGAATGAAGCTGTTCTAAAAATATCCCTGCAAGAGGTAAGATTATAATGTTTACGAATAAAGAAGTAATTAATTCTTTTCTATTGCAGGGACTGCAACACTACCCCCTCCTCGAGAAATAGAGCTGCCCTCAGCTCGGAAGTTGGAAAACGGCACAGGTTTCTCGGGGGGGCGGACTCAGCTCCATCCTCCAAGGTAGGCGGTTGGTTGGGAGTTGCCAGACTGCTTCCTTCATTCTGTCTTCCTTTTGTTTATTCTCATTTTTTGTTTTTATGATCAGCTTGAGGCTTTGGCATTTCCGCCCGCGCGCGATATTAGGATCGAAAAATAATTCGGCCGCCCAAGCTGATCCCGGATCAGTGGAGGTTTGAACGAGCGCCTCCGGCTCGCTCGCTCCAAAAAAAATAGATAAAATAAATGTCTTTTGGGGTCGTAGTCCCCATCAACGCGAGAAGTGCCGTGCCCCACAGCTTAGTCTTAGTTTTTTTTTTTTTTTTTTACGGTGCACGATACGGAGCCAATCGATTCCGATGTACTAGCGCGGTCTTTTTCGGCGGATCTTTCGGATCTCGAGTAATTTTATAGTTCACGTCGTTGACGACCTCAAGCACCCGATAGGGCCCCTCCCAGTCCCGTTGGAGTTTTGGGCAGCGTCCTTTCCTGCGCTTCGGGTTATGAAGCCATACGAGGTCAGTGACCTTAAAGGGGTTGGCTTTCGCCGAAAGGTCGTACCGCTGCTTCATGGCTTCGCCGGCCGCACGAATGGCTTTCCTGGCGAAGTCGTGAGCTTTTTGCAGTCGTTGGTGCAGTCGCTCCAAATATTCGCGTAAACTCTCCACGGGCTCTCCGGGCGGCTCGCCAGTGATGAGCTGTTGCGGTAGCCGCAATTCCCGTCCGAAAGTTAATAGGGCCGGGGTTTGTTTTGTGGCCTGGTGAATGGCCGACCGGTAAGCCAGCAAGACAAATGGCAGGTAAGCATCCCAGTCACTCTGATTCTCGGCCGTAAATTTCGAGAGCGCGTTTAGCAGGGTCCGATTGAATCGCTCGACCATGCCGTCGGACTGCGGATGCAGCGGGGTGGTCCGGGTCTTTTCAATCCCGAATTTTCTCATCACCTCTTGAAATACCTCCGATTCAAAATTTCGCCCCTGGTCGGAATGGAGTTGCAGCGGCATGCCGAACCGTGAGAATACGCTTTCGATGAGCGCATCGGCTACGCTCTCCGCCGTGTAGTCGCGGAGCGGCATCGCTTCAGGCCACTTCGAGAAGTAGTCGATGCAAATCAGTACGTAGCGGTGGCCATGTGGGATAGTCGGTGGTAAAGGTCCCAGAATGTCTATTGCCACTCGCTCGAAAGGGGCTCCCACGTGGTACAACTGCAGCGGCGCCCTGCCTTTCGGGGTAGCTCCGGTTCTCTGCTGACACAAAACACAGCTATTGACGAAGATCTTCACGTCCTTGCTACATCCGGCCCAGTAGTAGCGCTGTTTAATTTTGGCCATGGTCTTGTCGACTCCGAGGTGCCTGCCACTGGGCTACTATGGTAGTGTGATGCATTTAACATATGACCAGCTTAGAATCTCACTCCCGCGAACTCATAAACAAAGTTCTGAACGGGAGTTAAATTTCGTAAACAAGCGGTCATCACCCCTGCTTCCATGCGCCTCGATGGTGAGTCAAAAAAGGACGCAAAGCTGTGCAAATTATTCGCGCGACCCAGTTAGGGGTCATATGATACGCACCGGGCCCCACCGGGCGTGCGCGCGGCTGGGCAACAAACCACGCCGAGTTAGCTGACCACGCAGCTTTCCACCGTCAGGTGCTAAGGGCAGTAAATAGCGATGTAAGCAATATTTAGGGTTAATCAATAAATTAGTAGTAGGCATTATTATAAGAATTATAATGTATGTAGTGGTTAAAGACTTGGTATAAATAAGCTGGGTATCGAACAAATAAACAGGATTGATACTACGAACGTCTTTCCGTACGGGACCGTGCTTTCAAAGCTGCCCAAACAAACCCCTATTGGCCGTGCTTAATTAAGCTGCCAAATAACTCAACTGAAAAACAGAAGTAACTGCTCTCCGAGCAGCTTCTGCAAAACAGTAGGTCGGAGCTCTGAAGAACTGCCCCTAAGAATTTGGAATATACTACGATCAGGATCTCCATCCATTCCCGCTACGGAGAGGACTTACCACATGGCGACCGTGATCTAGAGACAGGAAGAACAAAAGCAGGCAGAAGACGCCCAAGACGGAAGAAAAGACCCAGAGGCATGAGCGATTTGGACAAGGCTTTCGAGAACATCTTCAGGAAGCTGGAAAAACAGGTGGAAAGAAATATCAGCAACCTCACATTGTATCCAGCGGGCGTAGTAGTACAACCTTACATCCTAGAGCCAAGGTCAACAAACGGCGACAGCGAAATCCCCGAATACACCCCGGGACCCAAAATATTGACGATAGAAGAGTATAGAGCACGCGGAGCAAAGAAGGAAGGCAGCTCAACGCAGAACAACAAACCAAAACGTGGAGGCAGGAGGAAGAAAGCAGCAAGGAACCTCCAATACTTCAAGCTTAGGGCCAGTCTAGCTACATCAGAAGTAGAACAACAGAATTACCTACAACTGGCAGCGGAAACGAAGGCGCAACTTAATAAAATAAAAAGAAAAAAGCATAGTAATAAGTAACAATGTATTAAAGTAAATAGTATATTAATAATACAAAAATAATGTTAGATTACGATTGTCATACCAAATAAGCTAATTCCCATAGGAACAATAAGTAAAATATTTAGAATTAATAAAATTAAATAGAGAAATATAACAAAAGCATTTGTAAAACAATGGGTAAAACGCAATCAAAAAATGCGGACAATAATGGAGAAATTGTAAACAACCTGATAATAGAAAACGCAGTTCAGATAGAGAATAGGCAAATAATAATCCTCTTATTAATTATCGCGATCGTAAAACTCTTGGAATTCATTTACTTGGTGTATAAGGAACACAAGAAAAGTTTGAAAAAGAAATACCTCAGCGAGCCAGCGGTACTGAAGGTTTAAAGTAACGCAGCACGCTAAATTGTCGTTTTTTTTCAAAAAAAAAAAATAATAATATAGCTAAACACAAAAAAAAATAAATAAATAAAAAAATATATATATGTATATATATTGTAAAGCACAAACAATTTAGATATACATACATATTTACAATGTACACGGACTTTTATCTTCAGCGAAGGGCTGGTTTAGCTGTGAAGCAGCTTAATGAACAAATTTATTTTATGCTTAGGCTAGGAGCAATTTCTGTAATAATTTTATTATTAATAGCTATCTACCACTTTGTATTGAAAAAGAAGTACAAAAAAAAAAAAAATAAAAATAAAAAAATATATATATGTAGCGAAGCACTAAGAAATAACCCTGCATCAGGCACCACCAAAACGAAGACAGCTCCATCTACAACTCTGGACTTCTCTCTCTTCCGGTGGCACTTGGTGACTAGGCACGCGTGTAATAACCCTGACAAGAAAACTTCAAAAATAAATCAGTTGAAATCTACCACAATCTTTCGTTATTATTTCCCTATCGTTACAACGCAGAAGTGGGATCTACGAGAAGACAACGATGGAAAGGAATTTATCCGAAGGCACCAAGGAAGCAGCCACGAGCAACAGTGAATCCACGAGGGACCCGACCCGCGAGCCTGGCGACAGCGGATTTTCCGACACGGGTGTAGGCTGTAACTCCACTATGATCTTAAAGGACGGGAGTCCCAGTACTCCTCACACCGAAACCGATCATCCACCGGCTTTAAGTCCAGGAGGAGCCAGAGTCGCCCCAGCCCCAACGCGTGAAGAGGGCCAGTCATTGCAGCAAGAAATTGAATTAGCGAACAGCCGCCGAGAAGTATTAGCTTTAGAATTAGAACTCGCTAAAACCAAATTACTTCTGTTACAGCTACAAGCAAATTCACAGCCCACGGCAACGTGCAGTGTAAGTGGCAGTATTAATTCGGGCATCTGTCAGCGGGACGTCAATAACCGCACCTTGCATTGTGACGCCGGGATAGAAAACGCGGCCGTAACTATAGCCCCAGCGGGAAGTTCGGGCACCTATAGTCGCAACGAAATCACCAGGCCACAGAGCGAAACGTTTAGCGTGCGAGAGTTGTCGTCTATCGCTCCCACGTTCAACCCGGGTGACCAAAAGGGGCCCTCCAGTAATCAGTGGATTAAGGCGATCGAGGAACTCCGCGAAGTTTATGGGATCAGTGAGAAAGCTACCCTGTTAGTGGCGAGCTCGAAACTTGTTGGTGCTGCAAAGTTCTGGATGCAGAGCTGTCAATCTAGGCTCATTACTTGGGCGGTATTTAAGGGAGAATTAATCAAGGCTTTCCCCACGTCACACGACGAGTCTGAGGTGCACATTTTGCTAAGCAATCGGCACAAATTGCCCTCGGAAACGTTCGATGAATATTACTTCGAAGTTTTGTCTATTGCCAGCCGCATAACGTTGACTAAGCAGGCAAAGATAAAGTACCTCATAAACGGAATTCCAGACCGAGAATTACGCACGGCGCTATCCCTTCAAGTTTTCAGTGAACCTGACGAGTTACTACGTCAATATAAACTTTACGAAGAAACCAAACGATTACATACGGAACACTCACGTACCACTACAAATAAAAACGATAAACCAACGAATACAGGCACGCAGAAAACTAACGTCAGCACAAAAAAGTGTTACAACTGCAACGAAACGGGGCACATTTCGATAAATTGCCCAAAGCCAGCAAAAAAAAAACGTTGCAGTAAATGTCAAAAGGTTGGTCATGAAGAAGGCCAGTGTAGTTTCAGACCCAACGCCGGAGGAAGTGCAAAAGTTTTGTTAGCCAAACTAGACGAATATCATAAGCAGGTTACGATAAACCGCAGCATAGAAACCATCGCTTTCGTGGATATGGGTAGTGATCTCACGCTTATGAAGAACTCTTTTGCTGATAAACATAACCTCGATGTGGAAGCTTGCCGAGTGCCTCTGCGAAGTTTTGGAAACGGGAAGTATAATACTATCGGTAAGGTAAATGTGCATTTGACTGTAGGTGAGGCCGAAGCCGTAATAGATATTTACACCGTGAAGGATGAATTAATGTGCGCCGATATTATTGTAGGGAGAAACTTCATCGACCTCGAAACGATTCGAGTCGTTAAAACGTTTGATCGACTCGATATCTCGAATGTATCAACGCCGGGACACACGACGGACGAGGCAACACAGGCCGACGAACCACCAGGTCGCAGGAGCCTTAGTCAGGAGCCGTGTACGAACGATGAGAAAACGGGAGCACATACGGCCAACGAAGATAACACGTCATCTCATCCAGGCCCATCTCAAGAGAACAAGGTAGGTGGTACCGTAGATAACTTAGAAGCTTTGCCAGAAGAGGAAATAAACTATGGCGAAATAAACGAAGAGCAACGCCTAAAGTTAACTAACCTATTGCAAAGCTATCGGAAATGTTTCGCGAGAAATATACTCGAACTCGGCTGCTCAAAAAACTTTGACATGAAAATTAAGGTTAATAAGGAACAGGTCGTCGCACAGCGCCCCTACAGATTAGCATACGCACAACACAACGTTATGAAAAATATTTTGTCCGATCTGTTAAAGGCCGACATAATCGAAGAATCTAAATCTAACTTTTCCACGCCGGCTCTATTAGTAAAAAAGGCGAACGGCGACGACCGACTAGTAGTAGACTATAGGAAAATTAACGCGTTGACCGTAAAGGATAGATATCCCCTGCCCCACATCGAAGATCTGCTGCAGCAATTGAACGGCGGCAAGTATTTTATAGCACTGGATTTTGCGTCAGGCTATTACCAAATCCCCGTCGAGTGTAGCTCTCGCAAATATACGGCTTTCATTACCCCACATGGAGTATATGAATTCAAAAGAATGCCCTTCGGCCTATGCAACGCCCCCTCCGAATTCCAACGCATGATGGACACATTAAAAAGAAAGGTGCGCTTAGGCAACGTCGTGGTCTATATGGACGACGTATTAATACCTTGTACATCGTTCGAGCATGGCATCAACGTGCTCTCTGAATTCCTTGGAATCCTTTTGGAGGAAGGCCTCACGCTTAAATTACAAAAATCATTTTTCTTTAAAAAGACAGTGGAATTTCTCGGCTATGAAGTTTCCGAAAGCGGGTTGCGGCCTGGGCTACGGAAAATTTTAGCCGTAAGAGAATTTAAAGAACCTGCAAATACGCATGAACTCCGTCAATTTATTGGTCTGGCCAGTTATTTCCGGAAATTCGTTCCAGATCACGCATTAATTGCGGCTCCCTTGACGAAACTACTTAAAAAGGATGCTAAATTTCATTGGTCCACAAGCCAAGCCGAAGCCTTCTCAAAGTTGAAGACAATCCTCACCACACGTCCAGTGTTAACGCTATATAATCCTACACTGGACCACGAAGTCCATACGGATGCTTCTTCAATCGGGCTGGCAGGAATATTATTTCAACGCGAAAAGGACGGAACCCTCCGCCCCGTATCTTACTTTAGCAGGCAAACGACAGTTCAGGAAAGAGTATATCATAGCTACGAGCTAGAACTGCTAGCTATAGTCGAGACGGTAACAAGATTTCGTTGCTTCTTATTAGGGAAGCGGTTCAAAGTCATAACTGATTGCGAGTCGGTTAAGGCTGCGTGGAAAAAGGCGACAGTCGTACCGCGAATAGCTAGGTGGCTCCTAAAACTAACGGAATTCGACCTCGAAATCGAGTATAGGAAGGGAAAATGGCTAAAGCACGTCGACACGCTAAGTCGACAACCTAACGAGGAAAAAGACGTAACATACGAGTTGGAGCGCGACATTTTTGGAATAACTATCGACGACAAGGATTGGTTATTGACAATTCAACTCATGGACCCGAAATTGAAAGGGATTGTAGAAGTTCTGAGTACGACGCCTACTAATAACGAGGAGAGGCAAACTCATGAGGATTTCAAGCTAAAGCATGGGCGATTGTGGAGAAAGGTAGACGGAGAACTTAAATGGGTTGTACCGAAGGATGTGAGCTGGAGAATTATCCGGAGTTGCCATGACGAGGTTGGTCATCCCGGAGTAGAGCGTACGTTGCAGCGCCTGCGAAAAGACTTCTGGCTATCACGCATGAGAAACCGGGTAAAACGCTACATCGCGTCGTGTACTAATTGCGCTTATTATAAGCGCCCGACAGGAAAAAAGGAATGCGAATTACACTGCATCGAAAAGGTCCCAATACCGTTCGACACGATTCATCTGGACCATTTGGGGCCTTTCCCGAAAAGCTCTCAAGGAAACACTCACGTCCTCGGACTAATAGATGGCTTCTCTAAATATTGTATTTTGCAGCCAGTCAAAAATACAAAAACGACTCCAGTACTACGAGTTTTAAACAACACATTCTCGCATTTTGGTGTGCCACGGCGCATTATTTCCGATCGGGGAACAGCATTCTCCTCAAAGGAATTTGAAGAATTCTGTAATGAAAATTGTATTCAACATGTCCTTACAGCCGCACGTACCCAAAGGGCAAACGGGCAAATCGAGAGATATAACAGGACGATCTTAAATGCCCTAACTACCATGGCCGACGGCTCTAAGGACTGGGATAAGCTACTCAGGAATGTGCAGTGGGGAATAAATTCCAGCCAAAGCAATACGACGAAATTATCGCCCCACGAAATATTGTTCGGCTACCGACCCCGAGATCCCTTAGGTAACAAAGTTCTGCTAGCTCTTCAGGATAACCACACAACATCCAGCGGTCCTAACCTGGACGAAATCAGGAAAACGGCCGCCGAAAAAATATTGTCTTCCCAACTCACGCAAAAGATTAACTTCGATAAAGGCAAAAACCCTCCGAAGAAATACAAGAAGGACGACCTCGTCCTTATAGAACGACCATCCATCGCCACAGGAGACTCCCGTAAACTCGACCCAAAGTTTAAAGGCCCCTACATCGTAGCGGAAGAACTAGGTAACGACAGATATCTCCTTAAGGATATTCCCGGAGCACCTAGAACCCAACGAAGTTTTGAGTCAGTGTACGCCTCGGACAGTATGAGACCATGGTGTACAATTCCCGATGACGACATCAGCGACGATGACGATACCAATGAGGAAATCGAGGACGATTCCCCAAGTCAGGAGGGCCGAGTTGTAGCGAAGCACTAAGAAATAACCCTGCATCAGGCACCACCAAAACGAAGACAGCTCCATCTACAACTCTGGACTTCTCTCTCTTCCGGTGGCACTTGGTGACTAGGCACGCGTGTAATAACCCTGACAAGAAAACTTCAAAAATAAATCAGTTGAAATCTACCACAATCTTTCGTTATTATTTCCCTATCGTTACATATATATAAATTTTGTTATAATACGGGATCTGAGACTAACATTAGTCGCACTTCTGGTCAGTATAGGATTGATGATCCATGGAAAAACTAGTAGATACACAACAAAGTTCGAATGGACGAATTAAATGAGATAGAGGAAGAGTTAAAAAGAATTTTAGCAAATTTTAATAAAAGTAAGAATAGGCAGTATACAAGTAAAACACTTCAAGATAAGAAAGAAACAGTCAAGAACGCGCTAAACAAAGCGGTAAAAATAGTAACAACTCCAGCAGATGCTGAAACAATCATAGAATTTAGGGAAAGTTACCGCCGTATAAAACAAACAGCTGACTCTATTCTGGATATAATAGACACTCAGCTAAGCTATACAACAATGTTCGACATAAAAACAGCAACGGCTTTACTAAAGCCATACGATGGAAACTATGATGAAACGGAAGCGTTCATCGCGTCACTGGAGTTACTAGATGAGTTAACTCCAGTTGAGCAAAAAGGGACAATGATTAAGTTCATTAAAACACGAGTATCTGGAAAGGCCAGATACGTGATAACGGAGGAAATGAACTCCGTAAGCCTAATAAAGGCAAAATTAATACAAAAATTTACGCCAAAGGTATCATCAGAAGCAATCTTAGCGCAGTTGAAAAATTGCCGCCAAGGAACAAGAAAGCTGGAAGAATATTCAAGTCAAATAGAAAACCTGACGAGACAGTTAACCAGAGCATATATCTACGAGGAAATCGCAACAGGGGAGGCAGCTGAAAAGCTAGCAGAAAAAACTGCGGTACAAACGTTTGCCAAAAATCTCTCAAATCCGGAGACATCCCTAATATTAAGAGCAGGAAACTTCTCGACGGTTTCGGAGGCTACTACGAAGGCAATGACAGTGGACGAACCGCAAACAAGCAAAGTCCTGCACTATAATGCATGGCAAGGAAGAGGTTTGCAAAGAAACTACTATCAAGGCAGAAATAATAACTGGAATAGGAACAATAATAGAGGCAACGGACGATATCAACAAAACAATCAATGGAGACAGAATCGTTGGAATACAAACAATACTAACAATCGATTTAATAATAGTAATAACAATAATAATACTAACAACAACGGTAACAACCAAGTAGGCAACCAGAGGAATAACCAAAACAATAGAGGGCCTAACAATAGAAGGGTGAATTACTGCGAGTCGGGGGAAGCCCAAGACCCCCAGCCCATAGCGGAAGCAGTAAGGTTGGGGGCAACACAACAGAACACAGGGTGTTCCAATTGAACTTATCGCTGTCAAATTTTGTCAAGGCATATGTGGATATGTGTGGCACGGTATGCACGTTCATCGTGGATACCGGGGCAGATATATCTATATTTCGAAAAGAAAAAATTGACAGCGACCAGCTCATATACCCTAAAAACACCTGTATGATACAGGGCATAACGGACACAAAGAAGAAATCGATAGGAGCAACCTATACAAAGTTGCACCTAAACGAAGAATTTATAGTCGAGCACGTATTCCAAATAGTGGATAATGATTTCGCTATTGAAGCCGACGCAATTCTTGGTCTGGATTTTCTAAGAAAATTTAAGGCCGTCATCGATTATGATACGTGGACGCTCTCTCTAAATAATGCAGGTAACTCGGTGCAAATACCAATTTTTAGTGGCCCTACAAATGGGTCATTAGTCATACCACCACGGTGCGAAATCATTCGGGAAATAAAGCTCCCACAGACAGACATTCATGAGGATATAGTGATCTCAGGAGGGGAGATCAAACCAGGCATATTTATTGCGGGGACAATAACTTCTACAAGTAAACCACTTGTAAAAATCCTAAATACGACAAGCGAGTCTTGTACCATAAACGAAATAAATATTGAAACACTGCCACTAACAGATTTCAGTGTACTCAAGACAAACGCGGTTAGGGCAAAAAGAGTAGAACAAATATTCGATAAATTAAAACTCAATACAATCCCCGAGTATGCACGATCTCAGTTTAGAAATTTGTGTCAAGATTATCAAGATATTTTCGCACTCGAGGATGAGCCACTATCAACAAATAACTTCTACCAACAAGATATAGAACTCACAGATAATCGACCAGTTTACACGAAAAATTATAGGATTCCCGAGGCACATAGGCAAGAAATCAACCGGCAAGTTGAAAAAATGCTAGCCGACGGAATCATTGAAAATTCTGTTTCCCAATTTAATTCACCAATATCGCTAGTACCGAAAAAATCCGCTGATAATAACAAAAAAAAGTGGCGTTTAGTTGTAGATTTTAGGAATTTAAATAAAAAAGTATTAGGTGACAAATTCCCTCTACCTAGGATAGAGGATATACTCGACCAGCTAGGGCGAGCAAAGTACTTCACTACTTTAGATCTTATGTCTGGATTTCACCAAATTTCCCTGGAACGAAACTCAAGAAGACTGACAGCTTTTTCCACAAACCAGGGACATTATCAATATACCAGATTACCTTTTGGACTTAATATAAGTCCCAAGAGTTTCCAGAGAATGATATCAATAGCAATGGCAGGGTTAACGCCGGAAGTTGCGTTCCTGTACATTGATGATATTATAGTAATAGGATGCTCTCAGTCTCACCACCTTAAGAATTTAGCAACAGTGTTTAGCAGGCTAAGAGAAAGAAACCTTAAATTAAATCCCGAAAAATGTAGATTCTTTCAAACAGAAGTTACATATTTGGGACATCAGATTTCAGCACAGGGGGTAAAACCCGATACTTCAAAATATGAAGCTATCAAAAACTATCCTGTGCCTAAAAACTCAGACGATGTGAGACGATTTGTTGCGTTTTGCAACTATTACCGCCGTTTCGTACCAAATTTTGCGGACGTCGCACAGCCATTAAACAAACTGCTCAAGAAAAACACTAAATTTGAATGGTCGGACATTCATCAAAAAGCGTTCAATACATTAAAATCCATTTTAATGTCACCCACAATTTTGCAATACCCTAATTTTCAAAAACAATTTATAATCTCAACAGACGCATCTAACGTAGCATGCGGTGCCGTACTAGCACAAGATAACGATGGAGTAGAGTTACCAATTGCTTATGCAAGTAAGACATTTACTCCTGGGGAAAGAAACAAATCTACTATAGAAAAGGAATTAACAGCTATACATTGGACAATAACATACTTTAAGCCTTATGTGTACGGTAGAAAATTTATAGTGAAATCGGATCACCGACCTTTAGCATACCTATTCAGCATGAAAGACCCTTCATCTAAACTCACGCGAATGAGATTAGACCTGGAGGAGTTCGACTTCGAAATCCAGTATGTAGAAGGGAAAAAGAATCGGGCCAGACGCATTATCTAGAATACAGCTCGACAGTGACGATCTGAAGGGAGTTAGGGTACTACAGGTACAGACACGTGCTATGAAACAACAAGAAAAACAATCAACCCAAACGGAAGATGGCTACATTGAATCGCAGCCTGATCAACTACGAGTTATGGAAACGCCATCTCCGTCCGAGGTAAATCGGCGACCGGAACTACACCTGAAAGTTAACAAGGAAAGGCAAAACAAAGCTGAATTAGAAGTAAAGATAGTAAGCAATTGCAAAGAAGAATTCAAGCGGTACATAAAATTCCAACTAGTAGAGCCAGCATTAGTGAAGGCATTTGAAATGTTGGAAGAATATATAAATAATAATTTTCAGACCAAGACTCTGAAACTTTCGGCCGAAAGTGAAGTTTTCAAGTTTATTAGTCAAACCGCATTTAAAATCCTAGGAAATGATAAATTAAACGAAGTAAATATAAAAATATATAAACCACAGACATTCATTAAAGACAAAAACAAAATTGAAGAAATACTCTACAATTTTCATGCGACACCTACTGGCGGACATTTAGGCCAGACGAGGATGCATAATAAATTAAAGGAAATATACAAATGGGAAAATATGAGGAAGAGTATAGCAAAATATGTAGGTAAGTGTGAACTATGTGCCAAAAACAAATATCAAAAGCACAATAAAGAACCATTAGAAATCACAACAACACCTCAAAAGGTTTTCGATACAATATCTATAGACACAGTGGGACCGTTTACCAAAACGGAAAACGATAACAGGTATGCAGTAACAATGCAATGCGATCTCAGTAAATATATAATAATAATACCAACTAAAGACAAAGAGGCAAACACAATAGCAAATGCTATGGTCAACGGATTCATACTCACGTATGGACCCATGAGTAGGATTAAATCTGATCTTGGAACGGAATACAAGAACAAGATTTTCAGCGAAATTTGCAATATACTGAAAATTAAACAACTCTTTGCCACTGCTGCACATCCTGAAACTATAGGGGCGTTAGAAAGAAACCACAAGTGTCTAAACGAATACTTGAGATGTTTTGTAAATGAAAATAGGGATGATTGGGATAGGTGGATCCCATACTATTCGTTTTGTTACAATACTACACCAAACACTGTACACGGCTATACACCATTCGAACTGGTATTCGGAAAAAAAGTAAATTTACCTACAGAAGTGCTAACTACTAAACCAGACCCCATTTATAATCATGACTTATATTGCAAGGAAATGAAATTTAGGCTACAAGAATCTCTAAGAAAAGCCAAACAATATCTAGAAATATCTAAAATGCGTTCTCAAGAAACGAATAATTTTAATTGTAACCCACTAACTATAAAAGTAGGTGATAAAGTATTATTAGATGTTCAAGATAGGAAAAAGTTAGATTCATTGTATAAGGGACCCTATATAGTAAAAGAAATTGATAAGGTAAATTGTATAATAGAAAATAACAATAAAACTATGAAGGTACATAAGAAAAAAGGATTGTGTGGTTTTTATGAAACCACGGTAAAAGTGAAACTTTTTTTCACATTATAGACATTTAACTAAAAATTTTCGGAATAATATTCCATTAAGGGTATAAAAATCGCTTCATCAATCTTAATTTTATACTTGGAAAATGTATTTCAAGAAGGTGCTCTGTCGGCGTTCTGTTTTTTACGGCGTAAAATTAATTCATCGTCATTTATTTTTGCACTATTCTTTTCTTTGCTTTTTCCTCGTTGAACAAACAAAATAGCGTGGAGCACTGGCCCAAATGAGTCTATACACTACACGCGGGCCTTTCCACACGAGTATTCTTGAGCGTGCTGCCAACCGGTTTTCTGGGCAAGTGGCAAGAGAGGAGAGCTCTTCTCTCTTGCCACTTGCCCAGAAAACCGGTTGGCAGCACGCTCAAGAATACTCGTGTGGAAAGGCCTGCAGCTGATGCGAACTATAGGCGCCGCCGTATTGGCCTCAGCTGCTCTGACGAGCGCCTTTCACTTTATCCCTACTCCGCGGCCGACCGTTAAGCGACATGCATCACACAGCCGAAAAAGTGTGAGACGATGTAATAAAAGTTTCACTTTAATAGGCTAAGGAGAATAGAAGTAGACAAGTCCTAAATAACATTTATTGATAGAATAAAATTATCCATAATAATAATAATTAAATAAATTATTTCAAAGTAGCAATAATAATACATAGGCAGTTTGTAAACGTAAAAGAAAAAAAAAAAATTTTCATTTTTTTTTTCCCTTAAGGGGGAGGGTGTGATGCATTTAACATATGACCAGCTTAGAATCTCACTCCCGCGAACTCATAAACAAAGTTCTGAACGGGAGTTAAATTTCGTAAACAAGCGGTCATCACCCCTGCTTCCATGCGCCTCGATGGTGAGTCAAAAAAAAGACGCAAAGCTGTGTAAATTATTCGCGCGACCCAGTTAGGGGTCATATGATACGCACCGGGCCCCACCGGGCGTGCGCGCGGCTGGGCAACAAACCACGCCGAGTTAGCTGACCACGCAGCTTTCCACCGTCAGGTGCTAAGGGCAGTAAATAGCGATGTAAGCAATATTTAGGGTTAATCAATAAATTAGTAGTAGGCATTATTATAAGAATTATAATGTATGTAGTGGTTAAAGACTTGGTATAAATAAGCTGGGTATCGAACAAATAAACAGGATTGATACTACGAACGACTTTCCGTACGGGACCGTGCTTTCAAAGCTGCCCAAACAAACCCCTATTGGCCGTGCTTAATTAAGCTGCCAAATAACTCAACTGAAAAACAGAAGTAACTGCTCTCCGAGCAGCTTCTGCAAAACAGTAGGTCGGAGCTCTGAAGAACTGCCCCTAAGAATTTGGAATATACTACGATCAGGATCTCCATCCATTCCCGCTACGGAGAGGACTTACCACAGTAGTGTTCGAGGATCTCCTTCTGCTTAACTTCGGGGATCACAATCTGTGTTACCCGCGTATCGTGAGACCCGCAGTTGCGGTACAGCACGTCGTCTTTCAGGAGCAGGGAGTCGAAGATGGTCCAATATGCTTTCGCGGTAGGCTGAAGGGCGCTAATGTCGGCTCTTTCGGGTCTGCATCCACGGGAGACCCACTCTTTCACCATTCCCAGTACCGCGTCCTGATCTTGCAGTTGGGCGATGTCGTCGGCTAAGACGGTAATGCGGACTCTAGCCACGTGCTGCTCCTCGAGCCTTGCACAATATCCGCAACCCATCTCCGCACAAGGTCGTCGGGACAGAGCATCGGCGTTCGTATGTCGTCGTCCTGGGCGATGCTGAACTTCAAAGTTATAAACTTGTAGCCTTTCCAGCCACCGGGCTATCTGTCCTTCGGGCTCTTTGAAGTTCATTAGCCACCGTAAGGAGGCGTGATCGGTGCGGAGGAGGAAGGGCCTTCCGAGGAGGTAGGGCTGAAAGTGGTCCATGGCCTTTACTACAGCGAGTAATTCCTTACGAGTGACGCAATAGTTGCGTTCGGCTTTACTCAGCGTCTTGCTGTAGTATTCGACCACTTTTTCCTCCCCTGCTTGAACCTGGGAGAGAACCGCTCCCCAAGCCAGATTGCTGGCGTCCGTGTCGAGAATAAACGGGTCTCGGTCGTTGGGCTGCGCCAAGATTGGGGCGGTTGTTAGCTTCCCCTTCAGGTGTTGAAAGGCCCGCTCGCACTCCTCACTCCAGTTGAACTTCTGATTCTTCTCCGTGAGACCCGTGAGGGGTTTGGCGACCTCCGAAAAGTTCAGCACGAACCGCCCATAGTAGGCGCACAGGCCCAAAAAGGATTGGACCTCGGTTTTATTGGTGGGCCTGGGCCAGTTCTTTACGGCCTCTATCTTGTCCGGGTCGGTGGCCAGCCCATCCTTCGAGACGACATGTCCCAAGAATTTAACTTGATCCCTACTCAACGCGCATTTCCCGGGGGACACCTTCAAGCGGGCACGACGTAGTTTCTGGAGGACGAGGTTCAAGTGCGTGAGCATCTCGTCGAACGTTCGGCCGTGGACGATAGTGTCGTCCAGGTAGACGAGGCACGTCGTGTAGGGTAGGCCGTCGAGGACGCGTTCCATAAGCCGTTGGAACGTGGCGGGCGCGTTGGTAAGCCCAAACGGCATCACGGTAAATTCGTACAGCCCACTACCGATGGAGAACGCAGTCTTGTCCCGGTCCGCCTCTTCCATTTCCACTTGCCAGTATCCGGACTGCAGGTCTAGAGTGCTGAACCACCGCGACTCTCCGAGCGAATCCAGCGTTAAATCGATTCGAGGGAGAGGGTAGGAATCCTTCCTCGTCGCCTCGTTTAGACGACGATAATCGACGCAGAACCGGAGAGTCCCGTCCTTCTTCTTGACCAGCACCACGGGGCTGCTCCAGGCGCTCTTCGAGGGTTGCACTACTCCTTGGTCCACCATTTCCTTGAGAAGTCTCTCGGCCTCACTCCTTCTACTAAAGGGAATCCTTCGCGGCGGTTGTTTTATAGGCCGGGCTTCACCTACATCGATCTGGTGTTTAGCGAGGGATGTACGACCCAGATCGTTCTTCGAAGCGGCGAAGACGGATTTATTTTCCCAAAGGGTTTTCCATAATCGCTCTCGTTGGGGGGTGGTGAGGACGGCCGCGGTGCCCTCAAAGAGCTGTAGCAGTCCCGGCGGAGTGGAACACGGTAGGTCCTCCGCTGGTTCCACAACTTGTGGATTCAGCTCCACTGTAGCGAGACTGGTCGTGGGTGATATTTCGATGCTCTCGGAGGACGTATTCACCACTAGGGCCTCGAATATCCCATCCTTGGCGGGCGAGACGGAAGGAAGAATAGTCAATCCGGTAGGGCAGAAGGGATTAGGCAGCACCAGAACGTTCGGTCCGGTGTTTGCTCCGCTTTGGAGGTCGACGAGGGTCTCCGTCTGTCCTGGCAGCTGCAGCGCGCGTAGGGCAGTTCCCACTAGGGCATCGAAGGGTCTCCGGTGAAGCGGGACGATTTTCCGGTCGACCGTGAGTAACCCAGAGCGGAGATCCAGATCGCAATGGTGGCGCGTGAGGAAGTCCATGCCCAGTATGCATTCGTCGGAAATGGGCGCTACCATAACTTCGTGCGTGGCCGAGAAGTCCGCAAACTGCACGTGGACTTCGGTGGTGCCACTGACGGGAAACAGTTCTCCGGTAACGCTCTGAATGCGGGCGGTGCTAGGCGATAAGTTGGGCTTGCGATTCGATTTTTCCAGCACGGCTGGATGGACGATGGTTCGAACCGCGCCTGTGTCTAGGATTATGTTACACTCGACCTCGTTGATTTTACCGGTGATGGAGGGCGCTTCAACCCCGAGAGCTCGGATCGAGATGGTAAGGGGGACCGATTGTCCCACTGATTTCGGCCCCTTCGAATCAGTGGGCCTTAGTTTCCCGGTGTTCTCGGAGGCAAAGGATCAGCGAAGGCCGGTGGTGGTGGAGTGAGCGTAACATCTCCGGTCGAGGCCTGCTGCCCATCAGCCTAGACGCTATCAGGTCCAGAAGGGCGAGGGTTTTTTCTTCCCGACGAGTAGGGTCTGCCTTCAACGGGTTTTCCTCCGGGCCCGGTGAGGTTCACGGCGCTCGTTCGCGTTCCGTTCCGGCTAACATCGAAGACTACTCTCTCGCCTCTCCGCAAGGAAGGGAACCACGCATCGGGGTTTTTTCGCAAGATACCCCCGACGTGGACGAAGATGTCTGTCCCGGTGTCGTCTCTCCTTATGAAGCCATACCGCTTCTTCACCCCGAACCACTGTACAGTGCCGCACACTTGTCGTTCCACGATGGCGCTGGGGGACGAGTTTGGCGCGTCGCGAGTAGTCGAGGGCTTCGCGATCTGCGGCGATGTTTTTCCCGCTCGCTCCGGGTCCTTTGGAACATCTTTGACCGCTCTCGTTTTCTTGGGAGCTCGTTTGTTGGGACGGCCTAGGCTCCGCTCCTTGAGCCTAGGCGAAGTTAGTTTTCCGACTGCTGCGAGCTTCCTGTCTGTTGCGAGCTTCCCGGATTTCCCGAATTTCGTCCGGCTCTCCGATGGGGATGTATGGGACCCTCACTCGCTCTCAGGCTCCGGCGGCTAATCCTCGTCGCATCGCGGCTAGCTTCCACTCGAATAGCGTGCGACAAGGCGGCCTCCAAACTTTCCGGCACGGCATCGCGTGTCCGGCGCTGCGTATCGGGATCTGCGATTCCGTCGATAAATTGCGCCAAAGCAATTTTATTGCGAGTCACGTCAGGCGCCTCACTGAAACTCAAATAAGTGAGCCGTTGCACCTCCGTGGCGAACTCTGACAGGGTTTCATTGGCTTTTTGTATTCGCCCCCGGAGTTGTATGTGAGCCATTGCCTGCTGATAGTTGTCGCTGAAGCGACTTCCAAGAGCTGAACTCAGCTTCCCGTAGCTCTCTTTTATCGCCTCCGGCAATGTCTCGTAGAAAGCGAGGGCGGTGCCTGTCAAATAAGGTACCAGATACAGCGCCTTAAGCTCCGGGGACCAGTTATTCGCGCGAGCCACAGCCTTGAAATGCCGTTTGTAGGTATTTCAGGGCTCTTTCCCGTTGTAGTCCTTCGGCTTCAGATTTATTCGATGCGGCGTGGCACGGTTCTCCAACGGTGGAAGCGGATTTAACACAACGGGGCCGTGGCACGGCTGAGGGGGTGGCGGCGGCACCCAGGCGGGACTCGGTTGAGGTAGGCGTCGGGGTTCCACTTGCGTAGACGTACAAGGCGGGAAGTCGAACGGGTTGGGCTCGGATCTCGGTTCATCCTCGGCGCCGGGCACAGCTGACGGTGGGACGTCTACGAGGGAAATTAGGTCGACGTTCGGCAAGATCGTTTGTTGCGACGGTCCAGGATCTTGGCGAGACGGAGGAGTCGGCTCGGCGGCAAGCTGATCCAAGGTAAATTGTACCGCACGTTCGTGACCCATTTCTAATCGTGCCACTTTTTCAGCTAGGGCGCCTATTGTAGCCGTGAGGGCGCTGATTTGCTCCGCTTGCTGCGCCATCATTCGGCCCAAGCTATTCACGTCGTACTGCTGGGTAGGTGTAGGCGAATTAGGCCGTGGCGGATTATTGCGAATTGGTTCAGCCTGCTGAACCATAATTCTCCCCAAATCAGTCGTTCCTGCTCGTTTTGCAGTTTCCCCTAGCCGCGAAAAATTATTCGCAGGCGAATAACTGCCTCTTCCGGAATCAGCCATTGCTCTACACTCAATTTCGGATTTTTCCTTTTGTCCCAACTGATATATTTTTTTTTTTTAGTGTGGAGATGAAATTTTTTCAAATTTCGATCGGGTACCCCACACCTGGCACCAATTGTTACCGAATTGCCCTCTGCCGAATTATTGGGCAGACTCGGTTTGGGTATGATGATATGCGAGAGGGAGTCTTAAAGTTGCGGACAAAAGAAAATTAGTAAAAACTCCAAATTCCGACGGCGACGGCAATCTGGCAACCCTGCCTCACGAATTGCTGGCAGAGTTAGGTCGACCCACTGACGCAAATTTCCCCTTCGCTAGTCTCGGACGCTTGAACTACACGGCGGGGCAGTCAGCTCGCTCGCGGCTATGTGTTGCGGGACAGCACGACGGGGCAAGCAGCTCGCTCGCTGCTGTGTGTGTGCGGCTGAAAAGCACGGCGGGGAACTCACTCGCTGTTTACCTTTCAGCAGCACTTGTTTACGCTGGCGATCTGTCAGCTCAGCTTGGCCCGAAAATCGACGCAGGTTATTAGCTGTGCGCGGCGGGAATTTCGTGCAACCCGGTGAAGTGGCACTTACCTGAGTCCCGGGGAATTGGCCGACACGGGATCTAGCCGAGCTCTAAGTGGTCCTTGGCCCGCTGAAAAGTAAGGCGCCCCTGGGGAATTGTCCGGGGGGCACTCGGGAATCGCCAAAAAAAAAACACCGGTTTTGATTGATGCGAGCCCTTTATTGTCACGGCGATCGCGACTACGGTTTACAATAAGGGAACAATTTCAATGTCACTAAAACAAATTCAAATCAAATCACAGTCCAATTCAATAATAATTGCTCCGCTGCAAAGCTCTACAACAATTCTATTCTCTACTATCTACACTTTTTAGAAAAAAAAAACCGCCAACCAAGAAAATCACAAGCCGCTCAATTTGCAGGTCACTCTTAAGATGGCCGGGTTCGATGATCTCGCCCTGTTTCCGGCCTTGACCTTCCCTGGTTTTCTCCTCGGGCGCTAGGGGGAATGGAGCTGTTCTAAAAATATCCCTGCAAGAGGTAAGATTATAATGTTTACGAATAAAGAAGTAATTAATTCTTTTCTATTGCAGGGACTGCAACAACATTTCTTTCTCCGAAAGAATTTGTTTGTACCTCTCCCAGTCAGTTTTCCTTGGATTACGTCCAGCCGGGATGTAAATGTCATCAATGGCTATTCTGTAATTTAGGTATCTGTGGTCCGAGAGAGATTCCTCATCTAGAACTCGCCAGTTAGTAATAAGGTTGGACATCTTCCTATTAGTAAGTGTCAGGTCTATTACCTCCTGTCGCCTACTCGTGACAAAGGTTGGATCATTGCCCACATTGTTAACCACGAGATCGTGCGAGCGACAGAATGAAGTCTAATAATTTTTCTCCTCTAGGGTTGCATTTACTGCTACCCCATATGGTGTGCTGGGCATTGGCATCGCATCCAATCACCAGACCTAAATTATTAGATTCTGTGTATCTTACAATTTCCATAAGTTCCCGTGAAGGAGGTGGACTGATGGAGTCATAGGGTAAATAGGCTGAGACAATAATGATCTCATGCCTGGCCCCCGCAATCTTGTAGGATACTTTCACCGCAACGACGTCTTGACTGCAAAATTGTCTTAACATCGTGGCCTCAATTGTGTTCGATACAAACACGCAAGCTCGCGGTCGTTCCGTCCTTTCGTAATGAAAGAGGTGCCCCCAGTTGACCATACCGAAACCGCGGATACGTTTTCTGCATATCCATGTTTCCTGTATTAGTGTTATTTGGGGGAATGTCCGCAGTTTGTTTAACCTTCTACTGAGAATAGCAGTGGCCGATTTACTGTGCTGCAGGTTGATTTGAGTGATATTCAAGTCAGTAGACATAGCAATCGACTGCTCCGCAATACACTCGTTGTCCGCATTTATTTCCCGGAGACGTGAAATTTCACCCTCCCAAAACCTAAATGGGGACGAAGTCCGTAAACAGACTCCAGGACCTTCAGCGACTCCGTGTCAATGCCCAGCGCAAGAGTGGAGCCTTCGGGATCACCGGGGTTCTTCCTCTTGCTACTGAACGCACGTATCCGCCAGTACTTAGTGTCCAGTCCTGGGTTCTGGTTACGGAGGCGGGCAAGTATCTCCCCAGGTGCCTTGCGAGGGCCTGGGATCCAAACAACTGCCCGAACCAGCTTAGGCATGTCGCTACCTTTTGTAGCAGAAAATTTAATGCCGTCAAAAACTGGAAAGTTTGCCACATTTGTAAGCAGCCATTTGAGGGAATGTTCATTCGTGCATTGAACTTTTAGGGTTTCGTCACGAAAGACCATTCCCTCAAACCTGGGAGCCTCCTTAGTTTCACCCAAGAGCTTCCAAATGTGGTCCTCCACAAAGGTTACGTGCCGTTGTGACATTTCCCTTTGTGGGTTGTCGGCCTCAATTACAACGACCAGGGCTTGAGAAGCAGCCTCAGCGAAGCTTTTTCCCACCCCCCCGGCCGTCGCACTTGAGCCCGACGGAGCCGCACCCTCTGACGACCCGGTACGAGGATCGGGTATCCCCTTTACCTCGTCCGGTGAGCTTTGTCCCGGGAGACCGGTCTTAGCGACTTTCCTCCGTTTGTTTTTGCTCAAGGGCTGCGTAGGTGGTTTTTCCTTGGCTGCCCCAGTGCCATCCGCACCAGTCGAGGTGCTCGGAGTGGACGAGTCCACCTCCGACCTACCTCTCTTGGTGGCTGTTGGCACCGGAGTTGAGGAGGAAGGAACAGAGCCCTTGACAAAGTCGGCTTTCGCTTCCTCTGCCTTAGCCCTGTTTTTCCTGCTCCTCAGCCGTCGCAGCTGTCGTTTGGACAACCCCTCCTTTTTCTCGGTGTTGGTTGGAGGGGGGGTGATCTTGTCCATAGTGGGAGCGGGATTAACCGTAGTAACAGCAGGCTGCTTTCCGGTCCTTTCCTGTTCCAGAAGAAGGCTCTCCATTGACTGTGTCAATGTGCCAATCGATGATAGTCCGTCTTGCGACATTCTATCATCGGAGTCCAGAAGAGAACTTCCTCCTTGGCCTGGACTCGCCACCTCGGCAGTACATGGAAGTGGGACCAGCACAATCCTAGCCCCGGCCGCTTGTAAAGCGGGAGGATTCCCAGCAACAGGCTGGTTACCCCGTGCAGACTCAAATTCCTTTGGCTTGCCTTCCATTATGCTTTTCGGTTACCCTTCTTCGTCTGACGCCAAAAGACTGACCTGTTCGACATGGGAGACCCTGCCGGCAGCACCCTGCTGCCGTCGACATAGCTCATTCGATCATCGACGCACGCAAGCTCCTTCACCACGGCAAGGTGAGGGTACCGGTCGAAGGAGAGTATTATGCTTAGTTTCTCCATTAAAGGACATCATCCGATTTTCATACATTTTTGGTCCAAATATGAAAGTGCCGGCCAGAAAAAAAAAATGTTATATTCTGGTAGAGCTTGTCCATCTGAGCATTTATTATTATGGCACCAAAGCTGTAGGACCATTGCCCTGGGTTTTATATGCGTTTAAAAATCTGTCTTTTCATACATTTTCAATTAAATGATCTTAGAAAAGTAAATGATATCTGACCTTTTTACACCTTTTAGTGCTGTTTTAACATCATTTTGTGCATCTATTGTGCCTTAGAATATTCCTACGCCCGTTTTTACATTGAGGTTGTTGTTAAAAAAAAAGAAAAAAATATAGTTTATGTAATATTATGTTTATTAAAAATTATCATTGTTTTACAGCTTTATACGTAATATTAATTACATATTAATACATATTATTTACGCATTCCTTTCTTTCGGCTCTGTTTTAACCTTTTTTGGATCTATCATTCATTATTATTCAATTCCAGATAAAATAAGCTCTGTCCTAACGATCACGTGCGGTATTTTAGTTAGAAAATCCCCAAAAAGTGATTTTATATGTACAGAATCGGTATAGGTTAGAACCATTGGGCTATTAATGTTCAAAATGTCATGTTACGGCACAACATCACTTGTTTTTGCTATTTCATTGCGCCGAAAATGCATGAAAAAACAGATTTTTTAAACTCATATAAAACCCAGGGCAATGGTCCTACAGCTTTGGTGCCATAATAATAAATGCTCAGATGGACAAGTTCTACCAGAATATAACATTTTTTTTTTCTGGCCGGCACTTTCATATTTGGACCAAAACGGATGATGTCCTTTAAGATTTTAGACCATTGTTCGACTAAATCTTGAGGAACCGGCTCATCCCAACGAACATTTCTTTTCCACAATGATTTCATAAATATTTTTGCTGATACAACAATGTGGGATGCCCACCCTAAAGGATCATAAATTCGAGCTATTTGCGACAAGATTTTTCGTTTGGAATACGGAGGCTGAGAATCTTTTAATTGAATATTGTAAGAAAAGCAATCCTTTGATGGGGTCCACATTAAGCCCAAAGTTTTAATCACACTATCTGTGTTGATTATTATCTGCGAGCTTGATGACCGATCGGCTTGGGGAATATCAGTTAATATTTCTTCCGAATTAGACGCCCATTTTCTTAGCTCAAACCCTCCGCGTCGCAAAAGAGCATCGATTTGCTTTCTTGCTTCTTTCGTAGCGCAAATGATGTCACCTCCTGATAACACATCATCCACGTAAAGATCGTTTAATAGAATATTGGAGCCAATCGGAAATTCTTGTCGCTCCTCTTCAGCAAGCTGATGGAGAACACGGATAGCTAGAAAGGGTGCACTTGTAACGCCAAAAGTGACGGTTAAAAGACGGTAGTCAGCAGGAGCATCATCAGTCTTAGAACGCCATATAATTCTCTGAAAACCGGATGGGTTAATCAGTACTTGGCGATACATTCTAGCTATGTCCGCAGTAAATACAAATTCGCGTTGTCTCCATTCAGTAATTAAAAGGCAAATATATCGTTGCAAGGCTGGACCACTCAATAAACGGTCGTTTAGTGAATAACCGTTACTGGATTTGCAACTTGCATCGAATACGACACGGGTTTTCGTTGTTAAGCTATCAGCCTTAACAACCGCATGGTGAGGAAGATAGAAAATTTGATCTGGTGCTTGAACTAATTCTGAAAGGGGCACCTTTTCCATATGTCCTTGCTCTAAGTACTCTTCTAGGCATTGCTCATATTCGTTTTTAAGTTGGGGGTCTGCCTTCAAGCGCTTTTCTAACGTCTGAAATCTTTTCAAAGCAATTTGCCTAGAATCGCCGAATCTTTTGTGACTGTCGGATAGGGGGGTGAAAGGTAAGCGCACGATATATCTACCTTCCGAGTTTCTGCTATGTGTTTCACAGAAAATTTGTTCACAGAGGGCATCTTCTTGTGACATGTTAGTGGGGGATGAAATTCCTTCAATTTCCCAAAAGCGCGTTATAGCATCACATTCCTTTACTTGCGGGCAAAGGCTTAGAGCTTGGCGACTCTGCTGACAAAGGGTTTGCGTGTTGACTTCTCCGAAGAGAATCCAACCGAAACAAGTTTGTTGTGCAGTGGGACTATCCACTGTGCCTGGGATAACTCCTTCTTTAAGAATTTTTGCATAGACTTCAGCGCCTAAAACCAAATCTATTTTTCCTGGGTGATCATAAGACGGATCTGCAAGGGCTAAGCTCTGAAACGTAGTTTGAGACATGTATAATTTCTTGGTAGGAAGATTATCTGTCAGACAATCAAGCACAGCAGCTTTCAATTTTATTTTCGGTTCAGCACGGAAATGAGGTTGAATTGTGAGTTCGCTGAGAGACTGTGCCTTTGCAGTTATAGTATTTCCTATCCCTGCGATTTCAACTGGGGATCGATAGGTTTTAGAGCGAAGGAGTTGCACTGCTCTTTTTGTGATAAAAGACGTTTGTGAACCGGGGTCAACTAAGGCCCTGAAGAGAATGGGAGTTCCAACATGAGAAGATGCCTTTATTCTGATCGTAGCCAACAGTACTAATTTATTTTGACGAGCAAAGCAAGAGGTTATTTTGCTATTGGGAGAGCTAACTTGAGTGGATTTTGCAGGGTCGAGAGGAATTGCTGTAACACTTTCCCCATCATTCAGGGGGGTACTGTCTGGAACATGTAGCAGGGAGTTGTGTCTCCTGTTACAATATCGACACGTTTGATTGCTGCGACAATTCTTTGCGGTGTGACTTTGAGCGAAGCAATTAGAGCATATAGAATTGGAGGACACAAATTTAGCTTTTTCTTTTGGTGACAATTTTATGAACTTGAAGCATTTTCTTAGAACATGAGGACCTTTGCAGAAAGGACAACTAAAACGGGTAGTATGATAGGAGCGGGTCTTCTTGTCCACCGATCCTGATGAAGTTTTTTGGGAATGTTTTTGTGGACTAAGTTTTTCCAGGGTACGAAAACGGGCTTCTAAAAATTCTTTAAGATCATTTAGAGAGGCTAGTGAAGAGGTATTACATTGTTTTTGCTCCCATAGTTCCCTCGTTTCCGAGGGAAGGCGCTCTAATATCAGAAAATTGATAACCGGGTCCCAGTCCTCGACCTTTACTTTCAAGTTTTTTAAAGTGGCCAAACATTCATTTGTCACGTCAAGCATACGTCGAATTTGAAAAGCAGACTCAGCCTGAATGGGGTTTTGAGAAAACAATCTTTTCAATGTATTGTTTACTAGAGCTCTGGTGTTCTGATACCTCTTAACCAAATTGTTCCATGCGATCGAATAATTGTCGTTAGTAATGTTCAAATGACGAACTATTGTCGCTGCTTCCCCGGTAAGCGAAGCCTTCAAATAATGCATCTTTTGAACGGCTGATAATTTATCGTTCGAGTTCACCATTGATTCAAAAACATCATGGAAAGACAACCAGGAATTATAATCTCCCGAGAAGGTGGGAATTGTTATTCTAGGTAATTTTATGCCCCTCATTTCAGGATTTTGGGTTGCTTGCGACTCTAAATGTGCCAATTGATTTGTAGGAGGGGGTGTTGATTCATTTGCCCGAAGCAATGCCACTAAACTGTCCATTAAATCTTGGATAATCCCTTTATATTCAAAGTATATATCTTTAAACTCATCATACAAATCTTCGGTAAAATAAGAATGCTTTTCCTCTTCGTCCGCATTATGAATTTTAGAGTCATTTTGATCAAAGGTACTATTAAGCTCTTCCAGCGAATTTAATCGACCTTGAAGGTAACCCTTATTATTCTTAAAGAAAAGGGGAGGTATCAACCTCGAGCGCTCAGACCACGGTCCATTGCACTCTTCCCCTACCCTATCCGAACTTTTTAGTCATCTTGACGAAACTAAGAACATCAGATAGAGATTGAGAATTGAAATCTTCCATTCTCATTACATCGGCGCCAAGCGTCGTCATGCGCGCGCGGGAGAAGGCCGGGCAGTTACAGAGGAAGTGCTCCGTGCTGTCCTCGTCCTCCCCACACGAAGGACACGTTGAATCGCTGATGATCCCTAAGGTGTTCAGATGCTTGCCGCATGTGTTATGTCCTGTGACCGTCCCTACAAGCGTTCTGCAATCTTTTCTGTCTAGGCGAAGTAAAAGTTTTGCATTGTTACTGTCTGGACGGCTGATGAACCATTTGGTGAATTTGCAGGTTGATGTACTGGACCATCTCTGACCATGTATTGAGTCCATGAATCTAGTTATCCAGTTTTTCAACTCTGTAAAGCTGACACCAATAATGGGCTCCGGTCCCAGGGGAGGAGAGCTTGCGCCCTCTTTCGCTAGAGCGTCAGAGGCCACATTGCCATCGATTCCCTGGTGACCGGGGACCCATATAAGATTGACCTGGTTGTGCTTGGCAGCAGAATTAAGTCTATTCTTACATTCCTGGACAATCTTTGATTTGGTGGTTGGGTTAAGTAGGGTGACAAGAGCAGCCTTACTATCGCTGCAGATGCCAATCCTCTTATTATGCCACCTATGGGCAATTATCCAGTTGGCCACTTCAAGAATGGCAAACACTTCAGCTTGAAAAACCGTTGCGGTTGTTCCGAGTGATATACTGTATTTGACTGCCTCGTTCAAATACCATCCAGCGCCCGTACCAGTTAAGGTTTTCGATCCGTCTGTGTAGAAGATGTCATCTAATCCATCCAGTAATTTGTTGGGATCATCCCATTCTTCCCTTACCGGAAGACTAATTTGAAATCTTCTTCGGAACATGATAATTTGCGTCATATCATCCGTCGGCATGCTAAAGAGGGTGCAGTGCTCTTCAAGTCTTCGGGGTAAGACGCCATGTCCGGTGGCATGTCCATCATGCCATAGTCTGCACTTTTTAAGTCGACAGATAGCTTTCATTGCCTCTTCCTGGATTGCGAGGTCCAAGGGCTGCAAATTGAGCATTGCGTTGAGAGCCGCACCAGGGGTCGAGCTAAAAGCTCCTGTTATCCCTATGCAAACTTCCCTTTGTACTCTGTTAAGAATAGAACAAGTAGTCTTTATCTCCGTTCTACTCCACCAGACCACTGACGCATATGTGATTATGGGCCTAATTATGGCTGTGTACATCCAGTGCACAATAGCGGGTTTTAGACCCCATGTCTTCCCAAAAGCTCTCCTGCATTGCCAGAAAGCATTCAGTGCTCGAGATGCTTTGTGTTCGACATGAGCCTTCCAAGTCAGTTTGCTATCTAGAATTACCCCTAGATATTTCACTTCTTTGGAGAGTTGAATGGTTACACCTTTCAAAATTGTGAGCTTAAGGTTATCGAGTTTCCTTTTCCTAGTGAACAACACAAGTGTTGTTTTCAAAGGATTTACTGATAAGCCATGTCTCTCACACCAGTTCTGGATCTTGTCTAGGGTTTTCTGCATCTTACTACAGACGACCCTAAGTGACTTACCACAAACGAGTGCACACACATCATCAGCGTACGCCTGTATGTGTATATTTAGACTTTGCACTTCGTCTAAAAGGGAGTCTACTACGAAACACCACAGTAATGGGGAGAGTACTCCTCCTTGCGGACAGCCTTTCTCCACTTTCATTACCGTGTCGGTGTCGCATTCCGCGAAAAGTAGTCTCTGAGATAGCATAGAGTAGATCCATCTTACAAGCACGGTATCTACACCATATGCAGTGGCAGCATTACACATCGATGGGAACGTGGCATTGTCGAAGGCCCCCTCAATGTCAACAAAAACCCCGAGAGCGTAGAGCCTCCCGTCCGAAGCACTTTCTATCTTAGAGACTAGATCGTGCAATGCGGACTCACAGGATCTACCACTCCTATAGGCATGCTGGTGCTCATTAAGGGGATGCCGTCTCAACGTTTCTCCTCTAATGTATTTTTCTACCAGACGTTCCAGACATTTCAGCAGGAACGATGTCAAGCTGATTGGTCTGAAGCTTTTCGCCAGAGCATAGTCTTCCTTACCTGGTTTGGGAATGAAAACCACTCTGACCTTTCGCCATGCAGTTGGAATATATCCCCAAGTTAAACAGGCCCTAAATATTTTCTTTAGTGCCGAAACCAGGGAATGGCCTCCTGCTTTTAGCATAGCCGGGTATATACCATCCAGACCTGGGGTCTTATAGTTTTCGAAGGAGGACAAAGCATATTCGATCTTCTCCTCCGTCACAACTTTGGATGCTATATATCTGTCCTGTCTAGTAATGGTTACCCTTTCTGGATACCTTTCTAAACTTTGATTCGTTTGAATCTTGTGACTGCCTGGAAAGTGGGTTTGAACCAGGATCTCAAAAGCTTCCTGTTTGGAACCCGTATATCCGCCGTCAGATTTGCGGAGGGAATTCAGTTTGGCTGTGTCGTCCTTCTGGAAGACTTTAAATAACCTAGCTGTTTCTCTCATTCCTACCAATTCCTCACAGTATCTTCTATAAGATGAGACCTTGGAAGTTCTTATCTCGTACTTATATTCGCGCTGTAGGGTTCGGTAGGCCGTCCAGTCATCTTCTTTTTGGGTTTTTAGTGCCCTATTCAGAAGCTTCCTGGTATTCTTCCTGAGCCTCGAAAGATTGCTGTTCCACCAGGGGACGCTCTTGCCACATCGGCTCTTTCTGACGGGACAAGCACTCTCAAAAGCATCTATCAAGGTCCGACTCAATTTCTCAGTCTCATCCTCAATGTCTTTTGTTGATCGGAGCTTGGGTACATATATTTCTTTCTCCGAAAGAATTTGTTTGTACCTCTCCCAGTCAGTTTTCCTTGGATTACGTCCAGCCGGGATGTAAATGTCATCAATGGCTATTCTGTAATTTAGGTATCTGTGGTCCGAGAGAGATTCCTCATCTAGAACTCGCCAGTTAGTAATAAGGTTGGACATCTTCCTATTAGTAAGTGTCAGGTCTATTACTTCCTGTCGCCTACTCGTGACAAAGGTTGGATCATTGCCCACGTTGTTAACCACGAGATCGTGCGACAGAATGAAGTCTAATAATTTTTCTCCTCGAGGGTTGCATTTACTGCTACCCCATATGGTGTGCTGGGCATTGGCATCGCATCCAATCACCAGACCTAAATTATTAGATTCTGTGTATCTTACAATTTCCATAAGTTCTCGTGAAGGAGGAGGACTGATGGAGTCATAGGGTAAATAGGCTGAGACAATAATGATCTCCTGCCTGGCCCCCGCAATCTTGTAGGATACTTTCACCGCAACGACGTCTTGACTGCAGAACTGTCTTAACATCGTGGCCTCAATTGTGTTCGATACAAACACGCAAGCTCGCGGTCGTTCCGTCCTTTCGTAATGAAAGAGGTGCCCCCAGTTGACCATACCGAAACCGCAGATACGTTTTCTGCATATCCATGGTTCCTGTATTAGTGTTATTTGGGGGAATGTCCGCAGTTTGTTTAACCTTCCACTGAGGATAGCAGTGGCCGATTTACTGTGCTGCAGGTTGATTTGAGTGATATTCAAGTCAGTGGACATAGCAATCGACTGCTCCGCAATACACTCGCTGTCCGCATTTATTTCCCGGAGACGTGAAATTTCACCCTCCCAAAACCTAAATGGGGACGAAGTCCGTAAACAGACTCCAGGACCTTCAGCGACTCCGTGTCAATGCCCAGCGCAAGAGTGGAGCCTTCGGGATCACCGGGGTTCTTCCTCTTGCTACTGAACGCACGTATCCGCCAGTGCTTAGTGTCCAGTCCTGGGTTCTGGTTACGGAGGCGGGCAAGTATCTCCCCAGGTGCCTTGCGAGGGCCTGGGATCCAAACAACTGCCCGAACCAGCTTAGGCATGTCGCTACCTTTTGTAGCAGAAAATTTAATGCCGTCAAAAGCTGGAAAGTTTGCCACATTTGTAAGCAGCCATTTGAGGGAATGTTCATTCGTGCATTGAACTTTTAGGGTTCCGTCACGAAAGACCATTCCCTCAAACCTGGGAGCCTCCTTAGTTTCACCCAGGAGCTTCCAAATGTGGTCCTCCACAAAGGTTACGTGCCGTTGTGACATTTCCCTTTGTGGGTTGTCGGCCTCAATTACAACGACCAGGGCTTGAGAAGCAGCCTCAGCGAAGCTTTTTCCCACCCCCCCGGCCGTCGCACTTGAGCCCGACGGAGCCGCACCCTCTGACGACCCGGTACGAGGATCGGGTTTCCCCTTTACCTCGTCCGGTGAGCTTTGTCCCGGGAGACCGGTCTTAGCGACTTTCCTCCGTTTGTTTTTGCTCAAGGGCTGCGTAGGTGGTTTTTCCTTGGCTGCTCCAGTGCCATCCGCACCAGTCGAGGTGCTCGGAGTGGACGAGTCCACCTCCGACCTACCTCTCTTGTTGGCTGTTGGCACCGGAGTTGAGGAGGAAGGAACGGAGCCCTTGACAAAGTCGGCTTTCGCTTCCTCTGCCTTAGCCCTGTTCTTCCTGCTCCTCAGCCGTCGCAGCTGTCGTTTGGACAACCCCTCCTTTTTCTCGGTGTTGGTTGGAGGGGGGGTGATCTTGTCCATAGTGGGAGCGGGATTAACCGTAGTAACAGCAGGCTGCTTTCCGGTCCTTTCCTGCACCAAAAGAAGGCTCTCCATTGACTGTGCCAATGTGCCAATCGATGATAGTCCGTCTTGCGACCTTCTATCATCGGAGTCCAGAAGAGAACTTCCTCCTTGGCCTGGACTCGCCACCTCGGCAGTACATGGAAGTGGGACCTGCACAATCCTAGCCCCGGCCGCTTGTAAAGCGGGAGGATTCCCAGCAACAGGCTGGTTACCCCGTGCAGACTCAAATTCCTTTGGCTTGCCTTCCATGATGCTTTTCGGTTACCCTTCTTCGTCTGACGCCTCAAGACTGACCTGTTCGACATGGGAGACCCTGCCGGCAGCACCCTGCTGCCGTCGACATAGCTCAGTCGATCATCGACGCACGCAAGCTCCTTCACCACGGCAAGGTGAGGGTACCGGTCGAAGGAGAAGGTAACCCTTGCTTTCAAGCCTTTCCTTTGGCGATTTCTTATAATTCGTTACCCATTTCTTCAATTGTGCATGAACGACCCTTTGCGAAGCTACCAATTGTTCTAGCTCTTCTGATTTGTTAGCCATTTTAATTTCAACTAAAATGCGCCCACCTACTGATATTCTAACTCAATGCCCCAAATGATGCAGGATTAAAATTGCTAATCGGAATTTTGATGTGAAACATCTAATGGCGCGGTACGGGAGTGAGGCCGACTGTGGTGTGGCGAGTCGTCGCCATCCGTGGCGAGGCCCCACTCGTGGCTCGTCGGCTCAATCCGCCTCAGCTTGGCGATCTCCTCTCTCCGCGCGCATACGCTTTCCTCTATATATTTGCTCTGCGCCCCTCCAGTTTTGTCGGTGTACCTATAAGCCACGTGCGGCATGTGCTATACTTTAATACTTGTGTATAAGTATCGGCGTACCCACGCGCTGCTTTATATGCGTATATGTATATACGCAGAGTGTTGTTTTGAGCGGAGCGTTGCAATTATATTGCCAGTTTTTCTATTCTACTCAAACATGAGTGACTGTGACAGTGCAACGAAAATAGACAATAACAGTGCTCTTAATAAAAAAAAAAGATCGGCAACAGATAATATCGAATAGAGTTGTTGTTATTACATTTGTATATTTTTTTATGTCTTTGTATATTTTTTAAGTACTTCATATGGAAATAAAAAACAAAATAGTCTTATGAAATTAATTTAGAAGTTATTTCATAGTCATTTTATTCACCATCAATTTTCAACATTATTACCAAAAGAAAAATTTGATGTTTCACATTTGCCAGGCGTCCCGCGACGGCTTATTTTTTTTTTATTACAGGGAGCGTTGCAGCGAGGAAAATACACAATAATTGAAAAATTCGAATTTATCCACTCGGAGGAGGAGGCTCCAAGTCGGTTAAGCTTGGGAGACAATAAACCCCACGAAGGCTAGCGACTTATTGTAAGCTGGTACTTGCCATTCAAAATTGTTAATGCAATTTTAATGGAAATACTTCTGGGGGTAATTCTTTTTGATTGAACGAGCAGAGAAATTACTATTACAAATTTCAACTCATAAAGTGAAATCTTGAAAGTAAATTTTTAATTTCATATAATTTCATCACACAGCCTTTCTCAGTAGGGATCGGATTCAAACTTCCACCGATAGAGCCAGCGAACGGTAATGACTGTACGGTATTGTAACAACGGTACTGGGATTTCTACTTCTTTCCGATTTATAAAAGATGGGAGGCAACCTACAGTAGAGCTCACCAAATTTAGACAAAGTACAAAGTAAATTGTACTTTTTTTTTAACTTTATTGAGAAATTATAGCGCCACACGGAATTTGAGATCTCACTCAAGAATGATCACCCGATAGAATCTTTTACACCGAAAACCAAAAGAAATTTATTTCTTTATATATTTTATTATTATTTTTATATATAATCCCGGCAATGATCACTGTCTATGAGTACCATGTGTGTACCTTCGCGATACCGTAAACTAAGATCGGTTTGCTACCAGTGAGCCCGTTTTAAAGTTTTAAAAGCACCAATATCACGCACTTGAATTAAATATATTGTGTAATTAATGACTCACCTACCTGGGAGGAGCCCTATCCTGACTCGAAGGACCAAATGTTTCAGGAGGAATTAACAGGGGGGCACAATATAAAGAGGAACTCACTTTACACAAGATTTATTTAATTCGCGTGCAATTTGCTGAAGACTTCGGTCCACCGGACTTGTTGTTGAATCTATAGTACCGCGTGGCTGAATGGTGCTGGGCTTGCTGCGTGGCTATGTTGCTGCTGGGCGTTCAGATCCGAATGTCCCCTGGACTCTGCTCTTGATATCAGTTGTGGTGATAAACACTCTTATCATAAAATGAGAAGGAGTGCAGGCGGATCCCAATAGATCGATATGCCTCGATATTCTCTTGATTAAGAGGATAATTAGAGACTTCATGTGATAACAACGCTCTGTCTCCTCTTTGATGAAGAAGATGATTTGATGCTATGATGAGAGATCACCCACGCTCTTCTGGTCTGGTAGCCGGTTATAGGGTTGGCAATTATTTAATTGCGAGTTTTAAATTCCAACAATGTGTTTTATTTGCTTTACTAGTAGAAATCGTTGGCTCAGGGTAAGTAGCATAGTTCGTTGAAGTTTTCTTACCTTTATAAAACGAATCTTAGACCAACCTCACCTCCATATAAAAACCCTCACTGTAACGAATTACTTGAACGAATATTTTTCAATTCCCCTCAGCTTTCTTATAACAAGGTTGCACTGCGTGTTGTACATGGGTACGTTCAATATCTCGACTCGAGCCGACTCGAGTAAATCTGACTTAAAGGGCTGAATACATTCGATGCGGTCGTGAGTCGTAAGCAAAAGCACAAAGCTCTAACGCAAACTCCGAACACATTCGATGCGGTCGTGAGTTGTGAGAAAATCATTTCATTACGCGCGCTGCTAAATTAAAGTTAAAGATGTTTGTGGGAACAGAAGAAGTTTTAGCAATTGGGTTAGCTATTACATTAGGCGGAAGAGGGGAAAAAAATAATAGAAAAAAAGAGCATGGATCAAGAAGTTTTTTTCTCCTTCTTTTTAATGCAGTTGTACTTCGGGTCCCTTTTATCATAAAAGTGTTTAAAGGTTTTCACCTTTTCTATTAATCTCTCATTTAAATCGTCCATCGCATCATGAAAAATAACGTCCTCTCTCATCGAATGCTTCTTGACAACTGAAAAAAGCATTTCCCCTGCAGAGCTTTTGAACGCAGACCGCAGAGTTTGAGTTTGGCTCAAACTCGACGTTTTTTCTTACGAGCGCATCGAATGTGTTCCGACTTGTGAGAATCCTGTTGTTTTCAAGGGGATTGAAACTCGTAAGATTCTCACAACTCACGACCGCACCGAATGTATTCAGCCCTTTACTCCGGAGCGTTCAATATCTCACTCGAGTCAAAGACTATGGAACCTTCGTTACAAAGACTGTTCACTCCTGCAATTTAGATTTTCAGTTTTTGTGACCTTGGTACCGTTATTCCTCCCAACCCCACGATTTTGCTAGAGGATGATACACTGCTTAAGCACTTTGGTCGAAAAGAGAAGAAAAATTCAGAGGCGGGGCTTGGAATCTGAAGAAATCGGTACAGTGTTACAGGGTGTCAGGATTTGCAGAGGAAATATGAAAATCCAACCAAAAGAAGCACCCTGTCAAACCGATCACAAGAGCGCCTCACCATACAAGCGCATTTGCTTCCTGTACTGAGCAGGAGCGCCTAAGAAATCCTATGGTGAAAAAACGTAAACAACCGAATCCGTGTACCCCTTCAATGTGTGGGTCCGGCAGTTTCGTTTTGCCTGTTCCTATTCGAAAAGCACGGGCGCTCCCGCACCAACACAGTCTCACAAAATGCAATGCTTGAGCAGGAGCGCTCCGTAATAGGTGAACTCTCGCTTCATGGTGTTTGCCGCACTTCTCCCTATTGCCGTCCTTGTTCATTATTAGGCGATTTAAATGGGGATTCGGACTTGGAACAAACACGGCGAATTTTTCTTTTCGACTAATGGGCATTTTGTTGTTGTAATTTTCTGAAAATTGTCCATGGTGGGGGTAAATTGCGTCGCAGAATTAGAGTGAACATTCTTTGTAACAAGGTTCAATATTCTTTGCTCGAGTCGCCTCGAGTTATTTTTACTCTTACTCTATGTTGTTCATTATCTTACTCGAGTTCACACGAAATATTGTCTGTGAACTCTTAGATTAAATTGTTTGCGTGAGATTTTTGACTCGAGTTGCCGTTCAATATCTTACTCGAGTCGATTGAGTTTACTCGAATCATTTTAGACAGTCATCAAAAGGGCGAAGCAAAATGACTCGACGTTTAATTTGACGTCACCATGGAAGAGATTGGGGTGCTTGTAACGTACCAAGGAGATGCTGTTGCGGAAAATGGGGAGATAATTACCCAAGAAAAGGCAAGCTGGAGCAGAAATGTTACTCTTTGCGTTATTGAAACATATAAGGAGCTGCAAAATGACTTTGCGTCGGACAAAGTAAGGCGCGAAGTAGTCTGGGAAAAGGTAGCAGCGAAAATGCAGGAAAATTAATTTAAACTATACCCACGAGCAGTGTGAGTGGAAATTTAAAAACTTAAAAAAAATTACTACAATTTTGTAAATTTTGCATTGCAATACTTAAAATATTTCAAATTATGAGTTTTCTCTCCCTGGTTATACGCTGTTATGACAAATTTGATTTTTCTTTGACATTTACGCACACATTTGTAAGGTTGAACTCGAGTAAAACTTGCCCGAGTCGACTCGAGTGAGACATTGAACGCTCCGGAGTCCTGGGGCTGGATGTTAAAGGGAGCAAAAAGGGTCTGGCTGTCAAAATCTTGTGCCATGACTGTCAAATAATGAACGAGGGAAACTTCGGTGCAGTGAGGAAGCGAGCAAAGAGGTAATTTTGTGCTTGTTTTGTATTTTATTTCCAGTAAATGTGGGTTACAAGGTGTAATTTTTATGTTTTAATTCGTTCGTTCTTCTAAGGATAACACTAAAGACCGTTCTCCAATGCACGGACCACCCAACCACGAACGAACCAAAATCGCGCCATCTCGTCCCACATGAATGTGGCGTCATCTTCCCTCTCGCTCGTGTTTTGGTCGACCTGGGCCGGGATTTCGATCACGGGTGAGTGGTGAGTGCGAGTCACCATGCTGCCCGTCAAAGCTACTCACCATCTCACTTTCAAGCGATTGCGATAAGAATGGTGAGTTCGAACTTTCGAAAAGTTTGCAATAACACAAGCACGGCAATACTAAACGTCAAATGTCTGTTAGATTTTTTGAATTGTGATTTGTGATAGTTATTTTTCTGAAGCAATTTTGAGTAAGTAGTGGCATAAATTATACCACGATTGAAAATTAAGAAATGTTTAAATAAACTGAAATAAAATGTTTTCTTATTACTTAATAATAGCAATATTCACAACAAAATGGATTTGGTGCCTGCTGCTATTGAGGGAAATAAGAGTATTAAGCTCAAGAGAAGGGAGTTAAGGGATAACCAGAATCCTTTCGATATCTCGGATGTGCGGTTAGTAATTTTATTTTGAAATGCAACGCAGTGCAAACTTTAATGTGGAAATTTAGTTTTATAGAATTGTACCGATTTCCCGAAGGACTCTGCATGGAGTTAATAGAAGAAATTACTCCACATCTTCCAAGGACTATTCGGAGAGATTCCATTCCTCCACATGTTTTGGTTCGTAAAAGCCTACATATTAAATAAAATATTCGCAATGTAAAATATTAAATTTTCAGATTTTAGCAGCGCTAAATTTTTATGCGAGCGGTTGTGTCCCAAACGAAGGTATCAGGTACAGCGTACAGGTACAGAATATCCTTCTGGTGTCGGGATATTTTGCTCTAAAAGCCATCTTTATATAATACATGCCATTTTTACAAAATTATTTATTGTTTTTCTCGTATTTAAACGTTGGCTTCTCAAAAAAATTATTTTCTCGCACCTCAAAGCGGCAGTGAGTAAATTTGACAGTCCAAAGTGGGTCGCACTCACTAGTCACCATTGATCGTAATCGCTTTTCGGGTGAGAAAATTTTTCGAAGTCACTACTCCCTAGTCACCATTGATCGGAATCGCTTTGGCAGTTTGAAGGGTGAGTGTGACTCGCACTCACCACTCACCCGTGATCGGAATCCCGGCCCTGGCTAACTTTTTCTTGGTGTGTTTTAACCAAATAGTACTAGTCCCCCATTCAGCAACGATATTGTACCAGAATAGTGACATCGCCGCAGCTTTTCCGCCGGTTGTCAAAACATCAGTGCACTAATTATAACACGAAGCACTTATAAAAATGTGCACGGTAGTTTCAGGATAATATTAAAAGTTAAATTGATAAGTTTGCTTGGAGGAACGAACGAACATGGAGTGGAAGAACCGTGTAAAATCCCTGTACGTGAGTGAAGCCAAAAAGTCTGCCCTGGGGTAATGCGAGACCAGGCGGACTTCAGCGCTGAATGAGTGCACTAAGTCCGCGTTTGATGCGAGACTAGGCATGCTTGAGCGAATGCGGAATTCAATAAAGATATAAGATATTCATATTTGTGTTAGTGATTGACAGCTCTATTACATTTTGATGGGATGGGAACAAAAAGAAACTCTCTGAGATCAGGCTAGTGTATATTGAAAGTGAAAGATAAAACGGAACGACAAAGTTTTCATATAAACAGTCATACGTCAACATGACGGCCAAAATGTGCGTTTACACGAATTCACCAACATCCCCTCTTAAACCACATTTGCCGTTACTACTCTTCTTCAAACATAAAATAGTCCTTTATAATACTCAAATCAAAATATAGAGTTTTTCTTAACTAAAATTCCAAACCGAAGTTCCTCACACAATAGTTGAACTTTGGAACACTGAGCGGCTTTGTCAGGGCGTCGGCTACCATACGATCCGTGGATGTATGTCTGATGACGATTTCCCGATTCTCAACGTGTTGTCGTAGGAAATGATGTCGAATATCGATTTGTTTGGTTCGTTGTCTAAAATTTGAATTCGATGCCAAGTCCACCGCGCTCCTATTATCACACAAGATAATCGTTGGTTCCTTAATCAATTTTGGTTCCAGTTCCTCAGCCAGTCCTCGAAGCCAGAGTACCTCTTGACATGCCGACGATAATGCCATATACTCCGCTTCCGTCGTCGAAAGCGCAACCGTTCTTTGTTTTGTGCTTGACCACATAATAGGCCCTCCATTTGACAGAATTATGTATCCAGTATTTGATCGTCTGCCCTCAGCATCGTTTCCCCAATCCGCATCACAATAAACCACCAGACCATCCTCGTAGTCCTTTGTATACCTCAGTTTGGCATCGACAGTACCCCTCAAGTAGCGAAAAATTCGTTTTACTGCCCTCCAATGAACCGGAACTGGATTACTGCAGAAGCGACTGAGAAGGTTGACAGCGTGTGCAACATCCGGTCTGCTCGTTTGGGCTATGTATAGTAAAGCTCCGATTGCTTCCCTATAAGGAACGTTACTCATTTCTTTCTTATCTTCGTTTGTTAAGGTAGATATTTCTGAAACGAATCTTTGATTAATATCTAAAGGGGTAGCAACTTTATTAGCGTTTTGCATATTAAATCTTTCAAGCATTTCTCGAATGTATATAGACTGATCAATGTCAATGAAACCTCGTTCCCAGTCCCGTGAAAAACGAATACCCAAGCATGTGGACACCTCTCCTAGATCTTTCATCTTTAGCTTTCGTTTAAGCTGCTCCTTTGTTTTGTTCGTGCGTTCATCGTCGTCCGTGAAAATTAACAGGTCATCCACATAGACTGCTATGAATTCCCTCCTTCCGTGACTGAAATCGTAATATACGCATTGATCGTTTTTAGATCTTTTAAACCCAATTTCTGACAATACAGCGTTAAGTGTTTCGTTCCAGGCTGTACTTCCTTGTTTAAGGCCATACATTGCCTTATGAAGACGGCATACTTTACCTTCTTGACCCTTAATCACAAAATTCTCTGGTTGACGAATGTAGAGTTCCTCCCGGAGTTTCCCGTGCAAAAATGCATTTCGTACGTCCATCTGATGTATTTTCAGATCGTATTTCACCGCTAGTGCAATGAGAAAACGTATTGTTGTCATTCTGACCACCGGGGAATAAGTTTCCTCGTAATGCAAACCATGCAATTGTGCGCAACCCTTAGCTACGAGTCTCGCTTTATACTTTGGCAATGAATTATCATTCGTTCGTTTCGTCTTGAATACCCACCGTGTATCGAGTATTTTCGCGTTTGCTGGAGGCTCGATTAATGTCCATGTTTTATTTTCCAGCAGAGCTTGATACTCCTCATTCATTGCTGTCTTCCACTGATCCGCGTTAGATGAGTTAAGGGCTTCCTTCACGTTGCGAGGATCCGCAACAATATCACCTAATGCTGCATAAACAATAAAATCCTCAAAACTCTTTGACTTTTTTATCCTAGTTGATCTTCTCAAACGTTCGGTACTTTCTTCTCCAACTTCCTGTATTTCACGTTCCGGATTATTGTCGCCATTTCGTGGTCCTGGATTTTCATCATTGTCGTTTCCCGCTGCCTCGTACTCAACTTCCTGAATTTCATCACTGTTGTCGTTTTCCGCTGCCTCGTACTCAACTTCCTGAATTTCATCACTGTTGTCGTTTTCCGCTGCCTCGTACTCAACTTCCTGAATTTCATCACCTTTGTCGTTTTCTTGGATCGTTGCGATGGGGTAAAACTCCGAATTGTCTCGTCGGGTATTGGCGTTTGCTTCACTGTGAAATCGTTCCTCAAAAAATACAACGTCTCGGCTCCTTACAAATTTATGTGTTAAAGGATCAATAAGCCGATAGCCTTTAGTGTTTTCGCAATATCCCACAAAAATCAACTCGCGTGACTTCGGATCCCATTTTAAACGATTTTCTTTGGGAATAGGAGCCATAGCGATACACCCAAAAGTTCGCAAATGTCTGATATCGGGCCTTTTTTCTGTCCAGAGTTCCTCAGGCGTAACTGCACCCGAAAACCCTGTCGGTGTGCGATTGATGAGGTATGCAGCCGTGGATACTGCTTCTGCCCAGAAGACTTTAGGGAGATTAGCACCAATAAGCATCGCCCTTGCCTTTTCGATGAGAGTGCGGTTCATTCTTTCCGCAACTCCGTTTTGCTGTGGGGAGTATGGAACAGTAAACTGGTGACGAATCCCTAGGTCCTTTAGTATGCGTAGGACCCGAGAATTAGCATATTCCTTTCCGTTGTCCGTTCTCAATGTCTTTATGTTTGACCCCTTTTCGTTTTTAACTAGCGTAAGAAAATCACGGATTGTATCGGGAACTTCACTCTTATGCTTGAGGAAGTAAACTTGAACTCGTCTCGCGTGATCATCAACAAACGTCAGAACGTATCTGGAACCTCCAATAGACGTGGTCTCCATGGGACCGCAGAGATCAGAATGTACGCACGCAGGGCTCATTAGAAACGTTCTTCATGTCAAATCCGGTCACCAGTCGTCGCAGCTCTAACATTTTCTTCTCTCCCATATGGCCCAATCGCAAATGCCACAATTTAGCGTCGTTCTTTTCTTGTGCCACGTTGGAAAACTCAACTGCGCAGTCGAGACGGTAAATCCCATTTTCTTCTTGACCTGTGGCAATGACCTGCCCGCGTCCATCGCGGACTTGACAACCTGCATTATTGAACAGAACGGAATTACCCTGCTTTACTATTTTGCTTACCGATAAAAGATTTGTTGAGATCTTCGGGACATATAAAACATCGTTTGTGTCGATTCTTTCCACCTTTCCGTTGACCACGACAGGTATGCTCGTTTTGCCAATCTTTTCCGCCAAAATTCTCTCGTGATTAGCTGTGAAGATAGCTGTGGAACAGGGCCCCACCGCCTCGCTGATCCACTCGGGGTTCATTGTCATATGCGACGATGCACATGAGTCGATGTACCAAGCCTGCTCATTCGTGTTTCCATCCGCTATAAATGCGTGTAGCGCTTGTCCTGGTTTTCTTCGATGCTCCGCCTTTACTGTTGCTGAAGTCTTGGGTTCGTTGCATTCCTGACTGAAATGGCCGTGTTTACCACAATTGTAGCATTTGAGGTTAGGATCACTCCTTGAATAACTGATGTTAGAACGTTGTCGTCTTCTACCCGTAGACTTGCTCAGCATTGCTGCGTCATCCTGAGGCTTTTTTGCGTAGGTTTTAGGCGAAACATCCTGGAGAAGTTTCGCTTTTATGGAGTCTCCAGTTATAGCAATTCCGGAACTTTCGAGACCCATAATCGTGGGGCCGTATTCCTCAGGAAGCCCCGCAAGTAACAAAGCACCTACCCATTCCTCGTGTACCTCAAACTTTAGCCCATTCAACTTGTGAGCGGTTGAGGTTATCTTTGTGACGTAATCCTCGACCGATTTGCACCGATCCAGATGAGTATTTATAAGCGTACGTAGGAGTCCCACCTTCCTTGTTAGACCAGAATCTTCATATGCACTTTCTAGCTTATCCCAAACCTCCTTGGCGTTAGTTGCTCCTTGAACGTGGACGTAAATGGAAGGATGAATCGAGAGGTTTAGTTTTGATGTGGCTTGGATATTTTTCTTCTCGTCCGTCTCCTCTCCGCTGATGCATTCCCATAGCCCTTCAAGCTCAAAATATGCTCGCATTGCGATCCTCCATGTAGAGAAATTTTCTCGTCCTAGAAGTTTCTCGATCGTCGGAAGAAAACCAGCAGACGACATGACGCGGCTTTGAGATTTATCGCTGATGCACGTGCCCCTTTGGACATCGAAGTTACGTTCGTCGTAGGTTCCGCAATTCCCGAATAACAAGATTCACCTCCCCCGCAATTTCACAAAGTCTTGTCCGCGGGACACACTTACTTTTATTTTCAGAATAAAAAATGCGTAAATTCTGGGCCCATAACCTGATGGGATGGGAACAAAAAGAAACTCTCTGAGATCAGGCTAGTGTATATTGAAAGTGAAAGATAAACCGGAAAGACAAAGTTTTCATATAAACAGTCATACGTCAACATGACAGCCAAAATGTGCGTTTACACGAATTCACCAACACATTTGTATTAGTGCGTTCCGCGGAAAAATAGACCGGTGAGGTGCGCATCCCCCCTCACCTACAAACTCGTTCCACACTCGCGCAAGCATGCCTAGTCTCGCATCCCCCCTGGGATTCCCTAACGATTTAGAGTTTAGAGTTTAGAGCTTCTCTAACTCACACAAGGTTGTCTAACTTAGAGCAAATCGGGATTCCCTAAACCATTTAGAGTGATGTACTAGATTAGAGACAAAATATTACATTTTTGCATGAAAAATGACATTTCCGCGAGTGAAAATTCCGAAAGAAATTTAAAAGCGAATAAAGGCCGTTCTCCAATGCACGGACCACCCAACCACGAACGAACCAAAATCGCGCCATCTCGTCCCACATGAATGTGGCGTCATCTTCCCTCTCGCTCGTGTTTTGGTCAACATGGCTAACTTTTTCTTGGTGCGTGTTAACCACATAGTACTAGTTGACCATTCAGCAACGATATTGTACTAGAATAATGACATCGCCGCAGCTTTTCCGCCGGTTGTCAAAACATCAGTGCACTAATTATGACACGAAGCACTTATAAAAATATGCACGGTAGTTTCAGGAGAATAACAAAAGTTAAATTGATAAGTTTGTCCGCTTAAAAAGTGATAAAAACTTCCACATTTAACATTTGCCCGATTGTGTTTTCGCAGCTGGCAGGCACAACTACAGGCAAGGGCTTTTACTTTACACGCGATTCAGCATTTTCGTTCGGTGGTTCTTGGTTGGGTGGTTCGCGGATTGGAGAACGGCCTTAAGTTACTTAAATAATTATTTGGGAGTTCACTCTGAACAGCCAAACAAGTCGGACGTGCTTTTAAGTGCTCATATCTGTGCTCTAACTTTACAGTGAAAATTAATCAGTACAGTGAAAATTTCAAGGCTTTTCGCAGAGCCTGTCTAAATTACAGTGCCATTCTTCGTTCAAAATTTTTCCCTAACAGTGAACGAAACTAAATCTAGAGTGTTTTTCTCAGTGCCCCGGACACGTTTTAAAAGTAGACACGCTTAAAATCAAATTCCTCAGTGCTTTGGACACGTTCCTCTAAAGAAAATTTAGTGCATAGGACACGCTCCTCATAAAAAGCCCTAACAGCGTCTTACTTATAATTATTTTCATGGCCGGTTTACCAGTTATTGTTTTATACATGAGAAGGATGATACTGGAAAGGAGACAATTAATAATTTTGAGGAAACATTTGAGAGATGCAAGCGATCCTCTTAGTATGCCCTAAGAAAGGTTTGCATATTAATTTTTTGGTATGACACTTTTTAACTTATCCTTTTTAGATTTAGGGAACTTTTCAGAATTAACAAAGATCTGTTTAATTATTTAAACACTAGCTTAAAGCCATATTTGCGACTGCAAAGGTAAAGGAGAACGACAAAATTGCCAGTGGAGTTGAAAATTCTCGCTTCTCTAAGGTTTTACGCGGCTGGATGTTACCAGAGGAGCATAGGTAGTCATTTCTCCATAGCGATGAGTCAAACTTCGATATCTCGTGTTATTGAGGAAGTTTCGGAAGCAATCGAAACGTGTTTGTGTGCAAAATGGATAAAATTCCCGAGTGTTGCAGAATTTGCTGAAATCAAGCGCGTTTTCTATGAGAAAACTATGCATACCCTGGAATTATAGGGGCGATTGATGGCACTCATGTGGAATTATTAAGGCCAAAAGACAATGAGCATTTATTCCTTAATCGTAAAGGGAATCATTCCATAAATGCTCAAATTATATGCGATTACAGTCTTAAAATATTAGCTGTAAACGCAAGATATCCAGGGGCTACGCATGATTCGGCTATTTGGGAAGTATGCGCTGAGAAAGATTTTCTCCAAAGAAACTGGAATGTCATATTCTTAACATGATTGTATCAATCTTAATTTATATTTTATTTAAAAGGAGATTCAGGATATCCTTTGCAACCGTGGCTCATGACACCAAATTGCTCACCTGTTGAAGGAAGCTTGGAAATGTACTTCAACAATAAACACAATTCATCTCGTAACTGTGTTGAAAGGTGTATTGGGAATCTAAAAGCAGTATTTCGGTGCCTGTTAGCAGAAAGAAAACTGCGATATGAGCCATGCAAGGTTACGAAGATTATAAATGCTTGCTGCGCCCTCCACAACATGCGCCTTGCTTTTCAAGTTGGTGCAGAAGAAGACATTATATTGGGTGAAGAAGCTGTAGATGAAGTTGATTTACCAGCAACAACAACGCGTACTTACTTGAGACGTGAAGCTGAACACATTCGTCTTTCCTTGGCGACTTCTATACGAAACAACACATTAAATTTAAACTAATTGTATTATACATTAAAAAAGTATATTTTATTTTTTTAGAAGTTTTTGTAACAATTCATTATTTTGTTTTAATAAATTTAACTTTTGTACTTTATATTGTTTTTCTAACTCTAATTTTTCTTTTAAAGTACATGACACATCTTTCAGATGTGTACTTATCTCAGATAGAGTGCTCAATATTTCCTTGTTTACAGTTTCTGTGGTCGTTATGAAATCGTCCATCCTTGCCTCCAAACCTATATTATGCCTAGGTCTAGATTGCCTTGACGGCGTCTGGGCGAATGATGTCTGCGTTGAAGAAGTCCCGGGTATAGCCTCGTCCTCCAGGAACTCTATATGGAAGAACTGCTGGCTTGGTTCTCCTCCTTCTTCCGCTTGAGAGGATTCCTCCGTAGTTATACCACGTTGGGGCTGCGATATGCCAAACGATTTGGTCCCTGGTATACCCTCTATTGAAGAGCTCGCATCCAATACATCGACGATTCTCTCTTCTAAGTCTGTTAATTTTATGACTTTTCGGGGCCCTCCGCCGGTTTTATTCGCCTCAGCAAAATTTTTGCGTTTTTTGGACCCCGCGGTGTTTTTAAAATCGTACCACACCTAGGAAAAGCATAAAAACAAAACATATAGTAAAAGCTAAAAAGGATTTAAATGAATACATTAACCCATTTGCCTCCGACGTTGAAATAATAGCATGTTACCGTTGGAAATTGGTCCCCGTTCGTTCTGTGCAGGGGGCTCAAATCTAGGACCCATTTCCTTTGTGTCGTCTATGTGTAAACTGAGACCACGATGCTGTAGAGAAATTTTAATTTCAGTGCTGAAGCCGGAGGCCGGGGAGGGATCGGAAGTGGTTGGAGAGCCGAGGAGAGGGTCAGGCGAGACCGTTAGTTGGGCGAGACGGTTGGTTTGGGCGAGACGCTTGGGGCAGAGGCAACGCAAGGGTCAGCGATGGCTGGAGGAAACCTTAATTCGGTTTGCGACATTCACCGGCGCGGCGTTACTTACCTGTTGGACCCCGGCACGGGTTCTTCGTCGTCTACATTCACACCGTCTTTCACATCTTATTGGGGTCATCTCAATTCATATTCACATCTTCACTCGGTCGTCTCCATTTACATCTCCATTCAATCTTCATTCGCATCTTGGTCGTCGTCTCCATTCACATCAGCATTCACATCTTTGTGGCACCGTCCTTCACATCGTCATCCACATCTCTATTTCATCGGCATTCACATCGTCATTCGCATCTTTATTGCATCGACATTCACATCGTTATTCACGCCGCCGTTTGGCCGTCTTCAGTCACACCCCCAGTCATTTTACATGCACATTCGCATTTTATCGTTTCCATGTATACTCGTATATTCACCTGGTCGTCTTCATCACATCCGCATCTGCATCAGAGGCTGAAAGGACTATCGTCCACGATAGGGTATCATCAGGAGCATGCCGTCATCACGTTAAATTCGTTTAAGTACCGCTACCGCATAGTTGTTAAGTTTTGCTGTGTGTAAATTAGTAGTAGTTAGGAGTACCCAACTCAAATTAGATTAAGTTGAATTCAAGTAGTAGTAAAGGTAGTAATTTGTAAAGCAAGTTGTAAAGATCGTGTACGCCGGCTGAGGACGTTCGAGCGCCGAGGGAAGGCCAGGGGACATGCCGGGGGGAGAACGGCATTGGTCGCGTGGCAAGAAGGGGTGCTTAACTCGGTGAGCGAGATCGCGTGTGGTAAAATTAAGGCGGTTCCAGCCCTCTCAAGTTTTGGTGCCACCCCTGAGCAACGGAATGTTCCGAGCATCTCGATTTTTTTTTCCCCAGTGGGTTGTCCGACTCAAGAGGAAAGAACCACCGTAGCCCGGAGTGCCCGGTCGCCGCATTGCGCCCAGTGGAGAAGTTACACCAGAAGCCTTGTGGCCCACGCTGATAGAAGAAAAATTGCTAAGGGCATCGGGAGAAGAAAGATGTATTCCAAAATGGGAAAGAGCCTTAATAATATCGCTGACCCATGCCGACAATCGATAGAACGAGCGCGGCCCTCGGAAGTTCGAGAGATCGGGCAAGGCCGATCGGAAAGCTCCGGTAGGTGAAGCGGTCGGTTCTGAGAAGCAGTGAATGAGAAGAGTCAGTCGGTCGAGGAACGTGGTACAAGTCAGATCAAGGCGAGCCATACGAAAGAAAGCAGAAGGAAGAAAGGACGGGAACTTGGGTGCGGAAAGTTTTATTGGGAAAAAATTGGCACGGAGGAGAAAAAGGAAGGAAATTCGGCAAAGGACGGGACAAGTAAGGGGAGAGAGCTCGGGCTAAGTTGCAGTAGAGTGGGAGAAGGAGGAGGATTGCCTGGAAATTCCCGGATCACCGGCACGAGGGCGGCTGGACCGCGTGATCGTCCCCGAGGATTTGCGAGTTCGGGCGAAGTGAGCCCGTGGAGGAAAGTTAAGTACCCTTTTGCCATTTCCATTTATTTTCTAATTGTTCTGTGGTTTGAGCCCCGTGCGGCGTACGCTCCCGCTTAAAATTATATTTTTTTGTTTTGTTAATCTAATCCGGGATGCCTACCCGGAATCGAGCCTCCTCGCCGGTCCCTAGTGTTCATTAGCGTTAGTAGTAGCGTTTAATTTGCGCATTTGTATTTCCAGCCCTTCACGGGGAAAATATATTTAGTGTTTAGCGTTGAGCCGTGCTGGTTAATTTTTTTTGATTCCCTCCCGTCTCCCGACAGTGCATTAGGTACCGTTAGGTGGAGTACCTTGGTTCTCGGTGAGCCATAAAACCGAGTGGCGCCCAACTCTGGTTCAGGTGCGATCGGCGAAATTTAAATTAAAAATACCCCGACCCGTCTCCAACAGCTGGCCAGGCGCTCGTGCAACAAATTTTGCACGTAACATTTTGGCGCCCAACGTGGGGCCTTCTTAAAGGAACATCTCAGTTCATCAGCCGATCTGTCACCCGGATCAGTCCAGTGATCAGCAGAGAGTTCAGTAGTAAAGTGCAGCAGTGTCGGGAGGTTGCAAGCGGGAGGTCGAGCCGTGAAAGTGCGGAAAATATATCGGTGTCATTTGGGAGGAAATCAGATTCGCGGTGAAAGTGCGAGGGCCTGGCGACCGGGAAATAGTTTTGTAGTTTCGTAGTTGTTTGTGTTATTCCCCGCTTCGCGAGAGGAAACAAGATCCTCCTTAGGATCTGTCATTGCAGTTCCAGTCATCTTGGGATGCGGCGGCGGAACCGCTCGCCGGAGAATTGTTGTTGTGTGGATTTCTGTGACTATAGCTGCCTACAGAAATCGCTAGTCGGTGTTCGTCGCTGTAAGCCGGTGCCGCGGGGCAGTCAGCTGTCAGTTCCAAGGCGCGAATTCTAGGGCCGCGAAACGTCTGAGTAAATTAGAATAGTTGTAGCCACGGCGTCGGTTCTAATTAGTTGTCTAGTCGAGTGCTGGAAGGTAAATTACCGCCCGGCGGATTAATGTTGAGTTGTTGTCTAAATTAAATAGAATTCTGAGAGTCTAATTGCTTGACATAATTTTAGCTATTTTGCTCGATCTGGAATTTGTTCGGCCCGGCGATTGCTCCCGTGGTCCAGTGTAGCACGCCTCCTCGACCTTGGAGTTTGTTGAGCTTGTTGTATATGCATAAGTGTTTGCGGTGCGGCTTGGGAGAGCGAACATAATCAGCCGGGAATTGGTGGTGCAAGACAGTACCGGTAGCTTGTTGTTTGAACATATTTGTTGTATGTGATAAACCTTGGTAAGTCGATTTGTTTTTTTTTTTGCATGCATAGCCTTAGTGTCCGCCGATTATTATTATTGATTTCCGGCCGCGGGGCTGGACGGATTTTGACAGTTCCACGGCGAATTTTTTTTCCTTGCTGTGGATTGCTGGTATTTGGGAGTGAGTTTTTTGGGGCAGCTGGCACAACATAATTTTTTTTTGTTTTGTTTTTCGGCGGAGTACATAAATCTTCCGCTGTGGTAGTGTTTTGATGTGAGCGGTCACGGCGGCGATCGCAAATAGTAGTTAAGGATTTATAGGTGTTTTTTTTGATTTTATTGGATTATTAAGGTCCATTTATTTTTTTGTTATATTTTTTTGTTTATTATTTTTATTTTTATTTATTTTTCTATATTTTCGGGTCTTGTTTTCTTGTCGTTTTTTTAGTGGGTATAGGGCAAATTTTTCTCCCCCTTTTCGATCGGGTTACAAATTCTCGGCGGCACCTGTGTGGCTGCGGATTTGTAGGTTGTCGTTATTTTTGGCATTCCGTTTTTCTTTTTCTCTTTTGACGCGATGGAGGTAAACAGGCTGAATCAGGAGGAGTTGGCCTACGAGCTGAGTATCCGGGGTTGGCCCGTGGGGAAGGTAGATGAAATGAGGGTGGCCCTGCGAGAGGTCCTGAGGATTGAGAAGGAAGGCCAGTCCCTTGAGCTGGAGGTATATCCCTACACCTTTTTGGAGGATGAGGGTGCCCTGGAGGCGAAGGTGAAAGAGATTCAGGAGCTCTTAAAGAATTTTGAAGGGGATTCCACAAGCTCTGAGTATAAAAAGATTTTGGTGAAGACGGAATGGGCCTTGCGAAGGTTGGGTAGGACTGTTCCTGCGGGGGAGGAACAAAAGAGGGTGCAGAGTCAATTGCGGTCGACGCTATATTCAGCCCTGGGAGCATTAAAGTTGAAAGCGGACTCGGTAGCCGGCATTGCAGAGGACGAGGAGGAGTCCGAAGAATTCTCAAGCTTTTTGCAGAGCCCTACAGTGGCCACGGCGCACAGTACGAAGGAATTGCCTTACAAATGGAACGTGAAGTTCTCAGGTGAGGCCGGTCAATCTCTGAATTCTTTCTTAGAGAGGGTGAGCGAACTTTCTCAGGCTAGGGGCCTGACCAAGCCTCAATTGTTCCGCTCCGCGTTGGATTTGTTTACGGGCCGTGCTTTATTGTGGTTCAGGGCCAATAAACCCAAATTCAATTCTTGGGCGGACCTGGTCAGGGAATTGAAGAAGGAATTCCTCCCTAGGGATTATGATGAGCGACTTTTAGAAGAAATAAAGCGTCGTACGCAGGGTAAAGATGAGACCATCGGGGTCTATGCCGCGGTAATGACCACTATGTTTGCTCGGATGAGTGAGCAGTTGCCCGATGGCATGAAATTGAAAATTATTAAAAGGAATCTTAACCCGTTCTACCAAACCCAATTGGCGTTGTTAAAGGTGGACTCCACTGAGGAGCTCATAGAGCTTGGTAGGCAGTTGGAGACGGTGAGGACTTCCGTAGAGTCGTTTGCTCCACCTCCATCAAAGAGGTCCAGCCAGTTGCTAGAGCCCGATCTGGCATATGTAGCTACGACGGTTCCGTCAGTTGCAGCTGTAGGCAGTGTCCCCTCGCGTGGATCCGATGGCTCTCGGGCTAAGTGTTTTCGTTGTGGTCGACCGGGCCACATAGCCAGGTTGTGTAATCAGTCTGCTGGCAAAAATATTTCATGCTATGGGTGTGGTACGGCAGGGGTGATCCGCCCAAGTTGTAGTAAGTGCAAGAATATGCAGCCTGGACAGGCCAATAAGGCCCCTAGTCTTTCTCAGAACCCTTTTAATAGTGAGCCTGGTCCGTCTTCGTCGGGAAACGGAGGCGGGGCTCGATAGGCGCGGGCAAGTCGAGCCCTAATTATGTCCCCAAAGCAGCCCGGAATAGGCTCCCACGGGCCTCTGGCGGCGTGGAAGCTCTACACTCGTTAGTGGATTATGTATTCGTCGAAATCGACGGCGATAAACGGCCACATCTGCCAGTTAACGTTTTTGGGTTTGAATTGCGTGGACTACTGGACTCGGGAGCCAGTAGGACAATCATAGGCGGACCCGGCTGGGAGTTGCTGAAAGGCTTACGATTGGGGACCAAAACGGCGAGCGCACGTTCGGTGAGCCTCGCGGATGGCAAAAGGGTTGATGTCCTGGGGGAGCTCAGCTTGCCCATAGAGCATGAGGGACGCGTTATAGTCGTAGACGTATTAGTTATTCCGCAGCTCCCCCAAATAATGATATTGGGGATTGATTTTTGGCAAGTGGCCAACATTTCTGCAAATCTTAGTAAAAATATTTGGAACTTTGAAGAGGAAGGAAGTCATGTTGGTTTGGGTGCTTTGCAGAGTCATTCGGTTTTAACCCACGCTCAGCAGGAGGAGCTTGAGGAATTGATCAGAGTAGCTAAAAGTAGAATGGGCACAAAGTTGGGGTGCACTAATGTGGTCGAGCATGTAATAGAAACCGACTCAACCCCGATAAAACAGAGATATTACCCGGTGTCTCCAGCAGTCCAGAAGGTCATGGATGAGGAATTGGATAAAATGCTTGAAGCAGAGGTGGTGGAACCCTCGAATAGTCCTTGGTCGTCACCAGTGGTATTGGCTAGGAAGAAGGATGGAACATGTAGGTTCTGTGTCGACTATCGTCGACTGAATAAAGTAACCAAGAAGGACGCGTACCCTCTACCCTTCGTCACCGCGACTCTAGATAAGCTCAGAGACGCGAGATACATGTCGTCCTTGGACATTAAGTCTGCCTTTTGGCAGGTGCCGGTGTCGGAAAATTCTAAGCCGTACACTTCGTTCACAGTTCCGAACCGAGGTTTATTCCAATTCAAGAGGATGCCGTTCGGGTTGAGTAACTCGCCCGCCACGTGGCAGCGACTCATAGATAGGGTAATTTCCGGCTCATTAGAGTCTCATGTGTTCGTCTATCTGGACGATATAATTATTGTTACTAGGTCCTTCGAAGAGCATCTAAAAGTATTAAAAGAAGTGCTGGAAAAGATACATAAAGCCGGTTTGGTCATAAATTTTGAGAAGTGCGAGTTCTGCCGCAGTGAGCTTAAATACTTAGGATATGTTGTCGGGGAACAGGGATTGAAAGTAGACCCGGATAAGGTGAAGTGTATCTTGGACCTTCCGAGGCCGAAAACCATTTCTGAGGTGCGTCGTTTTATTGGTACGGTTGCTTGGTACCGGCGGTTCGTCCCGAATTTTTCTACTTTGGTGGCCCCTATCTCCGACCTCTTAAAGAAACAGAGGAAGTTCGAATGGTCGCCGGTTTGTGATGAGGCCTTCCGTAGGGTGAAGGAGTGCCTGGTTTCTGCACCTATTTTGAGTTGTCCGGACTTTAATCACCCTTTTCTGATACATACAGACGCATCAGGGTATGGCCTAGGGGCTGTCCTCACCCAGGAAATCAACGGGGAACAGACGGTAATAGCGTATCTGAGTCGTTCTCTGAATCGCTGTGAAAGAAATTATTCCACGACCGAAAGGGAATGCCTAGCCGTTCTGTGGGCGATAGAGAAATTGAGACCATATCTCGAAGGGATGCGCTTCACGGTAGTGACTGATCACGCCTCGTTGGTCTGGCTTCATAACCTACGAGACCCTCAGGGTAGGTTGACCAGGTGGGCGATGAGGCTCCAGCAATATGATTTCGAGGTCATACACAGGAAGGGTAGAGAGCACTTGCTTCCAGACCTGCTTTCTCGTTCGGTGCCGGTGCTGGAGTGCATACAAGATAGTCCTAGGGCGGAAGACAAATGGTATAATAAGATGGTTAGAATGGTGGAGGGAGCTGCAGACAGATACCCGGACTGGCGACTGGAAAACGGGAAATTGTGGCGGCATTGTAAGCCGAGGTACCCTGCGTTGACCTCTGAGGGGGAATCTTGGAAGGAGGTGGTACCAAAACCTGAACGAGGCAAGCTAATATACCAATCCCATGATGTACCGATATCGGGACATTGCGGAATACAGAAGACTTTCGACCGCCTCTCCCACAGTTACTACTGGCCAAAAATGAGGCCAGATATTGCGTCGTATGTTAGTCGGTGTAAAATTTGTCAAAGTACCAAACCTGAGAAGAGAAAACCGAGGGGTCTTCTAGTGCCAAACGCCATTCACGGCAGGCCGTTTGAGTGTTTGGGAGTAGACCTGATTGGTCCGCTTCCTAGGTCGAACCGGGGTTTTGTGTATATTTTGACGGTAATCGATCAGTTCAGCAAATTCCCCATGCTCTTCCCACTACGTTCGGCAACAGCTAATCTCATCATCCGAGCCTTAGAAGACTACCATTTCTTAGTTTTTGGAGTTCCGCGAACAATTATTTGCGACAACGGCGTGCAATTCCGAAGTAAGGATTTTCAGAATTTCTGTAAGGAATATGGGACCGAAATAAAATATACAGCTTACTACCATCCTCAGGCGAACCCTGCCGAAAGGGTTAACCAGGTAGTGAAGGCTATGCTTCGGGCTTATGTGTCAGATAACCAGCGCGTCTGGGATCAGCACCTTGCAAAGGTCGCGTGTGCAATTCGCACATCTACACATGAAGCTACCAAGCTCACTCCATATTTTGTTAACTTCGGGCGAGAAATGGTCATAAATGGAAAGCATCATAGGGCAGGTGAAAGCGGCGACGCGTACGATCCAGAAGTGAGGTCCAAGGCTCTGGACGAAGTACTCGGGGATGTGAAGCGGCGCTTGATAAAGGCGGCGCAAGGTTCCAGGCACTCCTACAATCTACGACGTAGGGGGGATAGTTTCATGGTGGACGATATGGTCTGGAGAAGAAACTTCGTTCTTTCGGACGCGTCCAAGTATTTCAATGCCAAGCTCGCCCCAAAATACATTGGCCCATTCAGAATTATTAAAAGGTCGTCACCCTGGACTTATGAGCTCGTGGACTCCTTCGGGAAGCACGCGGGGTCGTGGCACGCGAAAGATTTGAAGGCTTATAACTCCGCAATCGAGTGAATTTGTGGTACTGTTTTTGGTGGCCCCAATAAGGCATCCAACCAGCTTAACTGGGTATCAATAGGTTGTCGTGGACACCGCCTATGGCAGGCAGTGCTATGCGGCTGGCATACCTTTTGTAATAACTTTTTTTTCTGGTTTCTTTTCCCCTATTTTGAATCCCATATGGGGATCCGCTTCACGGGAATTCCAAAGGTGCATTAGTAGGTTTAAAATTTTGATTTTCGGTTTTGATTGTTTGTGACGTCATGAGGATAAAGTTGAAGCTATAAACGACAGGGACCAGCAAGGGGTTTCCTTTTTTTTTTGGTTGCTTTAGCACGTAATGCTAATTTTTCTTGCTCACCCCATCGCCGGCCTTAGGTCCGACAACACCTTTCTGCCATGGGGTTGGTGATGCGGGCAGCGCCGTAAGGGGTGCAACTCCACTTGTGCACGGGCGGACGCCGAGGTGAGGTGATATGGGTAGTATTATGCGGGCGTCTTGTTTATGTTATGGATGTGCAGGAGTCGTGTTTATATTATGGATGTGCAGGAGTCTAGTATATATTATGCATGTGCGGGAGTCTAGTCTATATCATGGGCAGGAGACCAGTCTATATTATGTACCACTCATTCGGGGCGGTGGATGTACGGAGATCGCCGTAAGGATTAACTACGTTTGGGTGGCCCTCTCCGGAGGTGACCAAGATTTTCAGGCGGTTTGAGTTCCCCAATCGGACCATATACCTTCGAGGTTGTTTACCAAGCCAAGAGGGATAGGGTGGCATGAGGCCAGATGGGGCTTAAGGTTGCGGAAGCTTTTGCTTGCGTGCTGCGGATTCTTGGGTAGTGCGGCGCATTCGCGGCGCGTGGTGGACTTCTCATTGAGTCTAGTGACGTGTTGTATTGTGAGGTTTGGTGGCAGTTTTAGAGTATGTTGTGTTCAGTTGGGAAGTCCAGGAGCTAAGAAGGCGCTTCATGCGGATAAATTGGACCGAGTAGCTCAACGTGTCTGAGCTTGTATCGTGGCACATTGTTGTTCATGAGGTTGGTGGTGGTGATGAGATTTCTGCGAAATCTCCAGAAGGAAGGGGAGGTGTGTTACCGTTGGAAATTGGTCCCCGTTCGTTCTGTGCAGGGGGCTCAAATCTAGGACCCATTTCCTTTGTGTCGTCTATGTGTAAACTGAGACCAAGATGCTGTAGAGAAATTTTAATTTCAGTGCTGAAGCCGGAGGCCGGGGAGGGATCGGAAGTGGTTGGAGAGCCGAGGAGAGGGTCAGGCGAGACCGTTAGTTGGGCGAGACGGTTGGTTTGGGCGAGACGCTTGGGGCAGAGGCAGCGCAAGGGTCAGCGATGGCTGGAGGAAACCTTAATTCGGTTTGCGACATTCACCGGCGCGGCGTTACTTACCTGTTGGACCCCGGCACGGGTTCTTCGTCGTCTACATTCACACCGTCTTTCACATCTTACTGGGGTCATCTCAATTCATATTCACATCTTCACTCGGTCGTCTCCATTTACATCTCCATTCAATCTACATTCGCATCTTGGTCGTCGTCTCCATTCACATCAGCATTCACATCTTTGTGGCACCGTCCTTCACATCGTCATCCACATCTCTATTTCATCGGCATTCACATCGTCATTCGCATCTTTATTGCATCGACATTCACATCGTTATTCACGCCGCCGTTTGGCCGTCTTCAGTCACACCCCCAGTCATTTTACATGCACATTCGCATTTTATCGTTTCCATGTATACTCGTATATTCACCTGGTCGTCTTCATCACATCCGCATCTGCATCAGAGGCTGAAAGGACTATCGTCCACGATAGGGTATCATCAGGAGCATGCCGTCATCACGTTAAATTCGTTTAAGTACCGCTACCGCATAGTTGTTAAGTTTTGCTGTGTGTAAATTAAGCCTGTGTTACAATGTGGTCGCTGACGCTGTCGCCGTCGCTGTCGCTAAAGGTGTCAAAAGTTAAAATGTATGCATTTCATTGAACCAAAATACAATGTGATGCTGAGTAGGTCGCTGTCGCGAGTCGCGTCGCGGGAAGTTGGGAACATTTCAACTTCTGGGTGCGCGTCAAGTGACATTTTAGTGCAATTTTAGTGATTTGAACGACTTGAAGTGTATAAGTGATTTTAAAAAGATATGATAGGTTAAAAAAACGTATTATTTGAATTTTGCTGGTATAACTAAATGTTTTTCAAGGATAATTTAAATACGTTTTATTTTCGTTTTTGCTAAATAACAGTACGAAATCGTCAACAAATGGATAATAAACAGAACATCATTCACATTATTCATTCTGGCGATTTATTTCCTGATTTTACTTCGAATTTTATTAAAAATTTGCAAAAAGAAATCCTAAATGAGCAACACCACTGTAACAGAGTATGCAACCATCATTGCGACAAATTTGACAGGGCGACTAGCTCCGCGTCAGCGACAGCGTCAGCGACCACATTGTAACACAGGCTTTAGTAGTAGTTAGGAGTACCCAACTCAAATTAGATTAAGTTGAATTCAAGTAGTAGTAAGGGTAGTAATTTGTAAAGCAAGTTGTAAAGATCGTGTAGGCCGGCTGAGGACGTTCGAGCGCCGAAGGAAGGCCAGGGGACAGGCCGGGGGGAGAACGGCATTGGTCGCGTGGCAAGAAGGGGTGCTTAACTCGGTGAGCGAGATCGCGTGTGGTAAAATTAAGGCGGTTCCAGCCCTCTCAAGTTTTGGTGCCACCCCTGAGCAACGGAATGTTCCGAGCATCTCGATTTTTTTTTCCCCAGTGGGTTGTCCGACTCAAGAGGAAAGAACCACCGTAACCCGGAGTGCCCGGTCGCCGCATTGCGCCCAGTGGAGAAGTTACACCAGAAGCCTTGTGGCCCACGCTGATAGAAGAAAAATTGCTAAGGGCATCGGGAGAAGAAAGATGTATTCCAAAATGGGAAAGAGCCTTAATAATATCGCTGACCCATGCCGACAATCGATAGAACGAGCGCGGCCCTCGGAAGTTCGAGAGATCGGGCAAGGCCGATCGGAAAGCTCCCGTAGGTGAAGCGGTCGGTTCTGAGAAGCAGTGAATGAGAAGAGTCAGTCGGTCGAGGAACGTGGTACAAGTCAGATCAAGGCGAGCCATACGAAAGAAAGCAGAAGGAAGAAAGGACGGGAACTTGGCTGCGGAAAGTTTTATTGGGAAAAAATTGGCACGGAGGAGAAAAAGGAAGGAAATTCGGCAAAGGACGGGACAAGTAAGTGGAGAGAGCTCGGGCTAAGTTGCAGTAGAGTGGAGAAGGAGGAGGATTGCCTGGAAATTCCCGGATCACCGGCACGAGGGCGGCTGGACCGCGTGATCGTCCCCGAGGATTTGCGAGTTCGGGCGAAGTGAGCCCGTGGAGGAAAGTTAAGTACCCTTTTGCCATTTCCATTTATTTTCTAATTGTTCTGTGGTTTGAGCCCCGTGCGGCGTACGCTCCCGCTTAAAATTATATTTTTTTGTTTTGTTAATCTAATCCGGGATGCCTACCCGGACTCGAGCCTCCTCGCCGGTCCCTAGTGTTCATTAGCGTTAGTAGTAGCGTTTAATTTGCGCATTTGTATTTCCGGCCCTTCACGGGGAAAATATATTTAGTGTTTAGCGTTGAGCCGTGCTGGTTAATTTTTTTTGATTCCCTCCCGTCTCCCGACAGTGCATTAGGTACCGTTAGGTGGAGTACCTTGGTTCTCGGTGAGCCATAAAACCGAGTGGCGCCCAACTCTGGTTCAGGTGCGATCGGCGAAATTTAAATTAAAAATACCCCGACCCGTCTCCAACAGCTGGCCAGGCGCTCGTGCAACACATTTTGCACGTAAAGCCAGCCCCACACAATGCGTGCATTCGCCAAACATTTGACGATGCGTCTCACTTGACGAGGTGTGTGGGAGCTTCTACGAAGAATATTTGTCATTCGTCCTTTCCAGCCGAACTTCGTGATGCGTCGACTTGCCTCGTCATTCGCGTATGCGTTTATTTCCACAAATATTTGCTGTGTGTGGCGGTTTGACGAGGTATGTGGGAGACATTCGTCCCTCGTACGAGGGAAATATGCGTTATGCGTGTGCTTCCCACCGATGATGGGAAAAAGGCGAACATTTGTGCGCTGATTCTATATTCTTTGAACGTAAAATCGACTTTATGACATATTAACTTAGGCCACTTTCAAAATAAACGGCTCATATACTGGACGGCTAATACGCGCCTGTAAAACGAGATCAGTTTTAACCTATAGGCTTTAACCTTTTGAGAAAATTATGCCAATTAAAATGCCCAACAATCCCACACATTTATGAATAAACATAACTAGATAAAAAATAATTAAGTTATCACGAATCGATTTCTCTTACATCTCGCTCATTTTTTAGTTTATTTATAATAAATATAATAACAGCTGATTTTAATTTGGTTTTTGTGCTATTACTGGTGTCTAATTTACGTTTTTTGTTTTTCAAAACAAATCAATTTAATATGAAGAAAAAAGTGTTTTGCAGTGCATTGCATTTATCGGGGTTGTGCCATATTCATTCGAATATTTTATTAAGTTGTCCGCCCATTATATGGGATACAAAAAATCCTCAACGCAAGATGAGGAACGTAATGGTTCGCAATGCTTCGGCCTTTATTCAAGGATAACATCCACCACCTTCTCTTTCGTTTATCTACCTTTTCAATTGCAATTAATCACTCATTATTACATTAGCAATTATTTCGTTTACACTGGCCATTCTGGGATCAAGAAAAAAACTCTGTGCCAAACATTCGGCGAGTGATTTCAAGCAAAAGTTTGACGAATGAACGAGTATTGTGGGAGCAAAGAGTAAACGCAGAAAATGTTCGGCATATGCACTTTGACGAAGAAGACGAAAGTGTGGGAGCTCACACAAGGCGAGGGAAATATTTGGCGAATAAGTAGACGCAGAAATTTTTAAAATGTTTGGCGAATGCACGCATTGTGTGGGGCCGGCTTAACAAGCAAAGCACGCATATATCCGCTTAATGATGCAAATAGGTTAATAATAACTAAAATGAGATTATATTACCCTTTTCCAAGTATCCAAATCTTTAATGGGAGGTCCTGCGCTATTCAATTCCTCCACAAGATTTGTCCACAGAATCCGTAAGAGTGTTTTTCCAACGGCACTCTTTAACAAATTTTTTGCTAAATTTGCTTTCCATGTAATTCACCATTATAATGAATTGCTCCCGAGTGGTTTTAGTTTCCCTTTAAAGAAAAAATAAATGAAACTTATTTAAGAAAATCCGAAAAATATTGCAATTTTCATTTATAGCAATCAATATAAATAAATCCATACTTACATTTTAACAATGATTTATTTAGAAGACTGAATAATTTGAACTTTTGTATCAACTCCCATGAATGTTCGATGGTAATCTGAATTTCCTAATCAGGAAACGCATCCTTTTATTCTGCATTATATGTACTCTTACGACTTTCACACACTTGAAATGTATATAATAAACCAAAGACATACCCTTTATTTATTTCCCTAATCTGTAATAATAAACGATGGCGCGTCACAGCATCTATATCGATGGCGCCCAAGAGCAATTAAAAACATTAAGTTCTGTCTAATATTTTGCATGCAACCGCCTCGTCCAATAAAAACTCTTTTTTATTACTACATATGTATGTACCTGGAATGGGAAAAGACATTCTCAACCGCCTGCTACAAACGTTTCGGAACCTGTGCAGGTCAACCGCAAGGGTGCCGAAGATAAAGTTGTTCAGTAAACTTTACCTGCTTAGGCGGAAGGGAAAAAATACAAATAATAATTCCATATCCGGTACATTCATACCGTAGTAGGCTTTATTTATGCCAGGTAGGCGGGTTTTCCCGATTCATATGCTATACATCATTATTTTTCAATTTTGAGTTCAAGGAGTCTAAGTCCTCACACTCAATTGGTATGTGAGTAACATCGTTCTAGCTTAGAGCTCTAAGTTTGTAGAGAAAAAACGTTTAGAGAATCTCAATATTCGCTCTAAATTTAGAGTGAACTAGTACATTTCTTTAATTCACCTATTTACCGAGAGTTAGCGCCACTTTCGCATTTTCTGTGGCGGACACTTAAGCTTTTGCTATTCCGCCTGCAGCAGCACCATCGCATTAGAGACAGCGCGTTCGGAAGCTTAAACTTAACTAACTGACAGCTTCAGCTGTCAATTGGCTCCAGCAACTGACATGCACGCACGAGCATGTTTTATCTTCTTAGCCGGTTTATTAAAGAGTTTTCTTGTACAATTTAATGAATAAAGTATAATTTGTTAATCTATTAATTTGGCTATTGGTCGGTAGTTTAGTTCAACCCCGTTATAAACGTCAGATCAATAATAAAGCCGACCAGGCAGCCAAAGTGGTGACCCCGCTTATTTACACGCCTAAAAAAAAAAAAAACCCAACGACGCCATGGCGCAGTACGATTTTCATAATTTGCTTGTTGATTTTGCCGAGGAAGGTGTGGGAAACAACGAGCGAATTTCCAACTTGCAGCAGCAAGCTAAACAGGAGCTAGGCATTTCTCCAGCAGTTTCTCCGCAGATTGCATCAGCAGCCCCAGCATTCGATTCACCTGCGCCCGCGCATACATTTGCGCCAAAACATGCTCGGCTGCCTAGTTTTTGGAAAGGTGAACCGGAACTGTGGTTCATGCATGTCGAGGCGATATTTGCTAAATGTGGTATCCAGTCCGACGAGGAACGCTACTTCACGGTATTATCGGCGCTTGATTCTCCGGAGCTTCTCAGCCAGGTCACGGACATAGTCCGTGCCCCACCGGTTAAGCAGAAATTCTCCTTCTTGAAGGACAGTTTGATTGCTCGTTTTTCTATTTCTAGAGAGCAACAGCTCAATAGACTACTGACGGGATTGTCTTTGGGTGACAAGAAACCTTCCCAACTTTTGAGGGAGATTTTCAAACTAGCACCGCCGGATACTCCGGAAACCTTCATACGATCCTTATGGATGCAGCATATGCCGTCTTGCATCAAGTGCATCCTTACAGCAAGTGCAGAACAAGATCTCCTTAAACTGTCGGAGATTGCTGAACGTATCTCGGAATGTACCGCATCTGCTGCTGTAATAGATGCTGTTTCAAGCAAACCAGTCATTTCACCTGATGACAACTCTGCTATACACACACGCATTCAAGGGCTCGAGCAGCAACTAAAGAAGCTCACAGTCCTTTTGCAGCAGCAAAATACGGCAAAAACAACAGGCAATAACAATGCAGAAACAAATGGTATTTGTTTTTACCATCAACGATTTGCGCACAAGGCTCGCAAATGCACTCCACCTTGCAACTTCAAATCTTCTGCTGCTCCTGATGCAAAAAACTAAATCAGCTGTCTGTGCCCGAGGCTTCTCAAGACAGTAAATTTTTTAACAGCCTCTCAGCTGAACGACGCCTTTACATCAAGGATAGGCGTTCCAAACACAAATTTCTTATAGACTCCGGATCCTCAGTTTCCGTCATTCCGCCTACTATTGCCAAACGTAAACTGGATCCGGCATTACTTACTCTAAGTGCGGTAAATTCAACCAAAATCCGTACTTATGGTGAACAAATTCTTGAGGTGGACTTGGGCCTTGGACAAGGACTTGAGTGGAGGTTCATTGTCGCCGATGTCGCTTCACCCATCGTCGGAGCAGATTTTCTGGCTCACTTTGGGCTCATCATTGACTTGCGGAACGCAAAGCTAATACAACTCAATTCTGCGAATGCAATTACAGAGGAGATGATTCAAGCTCCACAGTTCGGCATCTCATCTGTAAACAATAGCACATCCTACAAGGATATTTTGCAGCAGTTTCCTGAGGTTCTCAGTAGCAACAACCATTTACGAGTGCCAACTTCTTTGGTGCAGCATCATATCATCACCACTGGCCCGCAAGTTGCGGAACGCCCGCGGCGCTTGGCTGGTGACAAACTTAAGGCTGCCCGTGCCGAGCTCGACCTTATGATGGAACAGGGACTCATTCGCCCATCCAAAAGTCCTTGGGCATCACCAATCCATCTCGTACCAAAGAAGTCAGGAGGATGGAGAGTTTGTGGCGATTACCGCAAGTTAAATGCACACACTGTGCCTGATCGGTACCCAGTGGCTCATGTGCAGGATGTGACGGAGCGTCTGCATGGGATGTCTGTTTTCACCACATTGGATTTAAGTCGTGCATATCACCAGATTCCAATGGCAAGTGCGGACGTCGCAAAGACCGCGATTACAACGCCATTTGGACTCTTTGAATATGTCGTTATGCCTTTTGGGCTACGAAATGCTACACAGACATTTCAAAGATTTATGGACGGTATCTTCAGGGACCTGAATTTTGTATATTGCTACATTGATGACATACTAATCATGTCCAGCTCTCAACAGCAACATCGAGAACACCTACACATTGTTCTGCAGAGACTCCAGGAGAACGGTTTAACTATCAATCTTGGCAAGTGTCGCTTCGGTGAGCCAGAGGTTGCATACTTGGGGTTCATCATCGATGCCAATGGTTGCAAACCACCACCTGACAGATTGGAGGCAATAGTAAATTATAAGAGGCCAGAAACTTTGGTTGAGCTTCGCCGTTTTCTGGGCATCATCAACTATTATAGGAAATGTGTTCATCGTGCCGCAGAGTTTCAGGCACCACTCAACAACCTATTGCACGACGTTAAAAAGAACGACAAGCGCCCTGTTGTTTGGACTGCGGAGTCCGAAAAGGCGTTTGAGGATTGCAAGCGGAGCCTAGCTACAGCGGTAACCTTGGCTCATCCTTCTCCGGTTTCCGAACTGGCCCTGGTCACAGATGCATCGGACACGGCTATAGGTGCAGCGCTGGAACAAAAAGTAAAAAACGATTCTTCATGGAAACCACTCGGGTTTTTTTCAAGAAAACTCTCCAGCGCTGAACGAAATTATAGTGCCTACGATAGAGAGTTGCTGGCTATATACTCAGCAATTAAGTTCTTTAAACACTCCTTAGAGGGTCGTAACTTCGTTATCAAAACGGATCACAAACCTCTTGTGTTCGCTTTTACACAGAGGATGGAAAAGGCATCCCCACGCCAGTTGCGACATTTGGATTTTATCTCCCAGTTCTCAACAGACATTGCACATGTTTCTGGTGACCACAACACTGTCGCTGATGCGCTTTCTCGCTTGAATGCTATAGATATGCCGTCCGCGCTGAGCTCTTTGGAATTGCGGCAGGAACAGGCCAAGGACCACGAGTTGCCAAACATACTCAAGAATTCAACTTCACTTCGACTACAAAGAGAGAACATCAATGCTGAGTCAATTTTCTGTGACAAGTCTACGGGTCGAAGTCGGCCTTACATCCCGCAGTCCTTGCGCAGGGATTACTTCGCTAAAATGCATGGACTTTCTCACCCTGGAGGTAAAGCAACTTTACGGTTATTTAAGGAGAGGTTCATATGGCCAAACATGAGGAGGGACATTTTGCAATGGACTCGCACTTGTCTTGACTGCCAGCGTTCCAAGGTTCAGCGACATCAAAGGAATATACCTAACAAAATTCCGGTGGGTCCACGTTTCGATCATGTTCATTTGGATATTATTGTTATGCCTGAAGTGCGCGGCTATCGATATTGTCTCACAATGATTGATCGATTTTCACGATGGCCGGAGGTGGTTCCGCTCAAAGACATCTCAGCGGATACCGTTTCAACTGCTTTCTTTGCTCATTGGATTTCTCGTTTTGGTACACCGAAGATCATAACAACGGATCAAGGCTCGCAATTTGAGTCCTTGTTATTCAGGGCATTGGCATCTTTGATGGGAGCAAAACACATTCACACGACTCCGTATCATCCTGCAGCTAACGGTCTAGTGGAGCGTTTGCATCGGACGCTCAAGGCGGCTTTGAGATGTCATAAATTTTCTTGGATAGACGTGCTTCCTACGGTGCTTTTGGGATTGAGAACCAGCTTTAAGGAGGACCTCCACGCCTCAGCAGCTGAGCTCCTTTATGGAGAACCACTTCGTATACCGGGCGAATTTTTTACCGATGTGGAGGTGCAGTCCGATCCTCAGATTTTTGTTGAAAAGTTCCGTGAGCATATGAGAGAAATTCGACCCAGAGCTACAATTTATCATATCAAGCCAAACTTATTTGTGCTTAAAGATCTCTACACCTGTTCGCATGTTTTTGTCCGCACGGATGCGGTCAAGGCGCCGTTGGAGACACCCTACACTGGACCTTATAAGGTTATACAGCGAATAAACGACAATGTTTTCGTGGTGGACATTAGGGGAAAGGAAACGTCAATTTCGACTGAGCGTTTAAAGCCTGCATTCATCAACATGGATGATCATCTTCAGGCAACACAGACACATCCACAACAGGATTTTTGGACTCGTCCATTGCGCACATACCCAGGAGCTCGTAACGGCTGTAACAACATTTCCACTTCAAGCCGTGACAATGTCACTGAGGAGGGGGTAACTGTGGCGGACACTTAAGCTTTTGCTATTCCGCCTGCAGCAGCACCATCGCATTAGAGACAGCGCGTTCGGAAGCTTAAACCTCGGAGGAATGAACGAACATGGAGTGGATGAACCGTGTAAAATCCCTGTACGTGAGTGAAGCCAAAAAACCTGGTTTTTAATTGTCAAAAATGGTTTTTAATTGTCAAACTCGGAGGAACGCTGTCAAATGATGAACGAGTGGGAAACTTTGGTTTGTCAAGTGTAGTGAGCAAGCGAGCTAACAGGTAATTTTGTGCTTGTTTTGTGTTTTATTTTCAGTAAAAGTGGGTTACAAGGTGTAATTTTTATGTTTTAATTTGTGGAACGTGATAATTACATCTATTGTGGGTTATTTTATAGAAAAAACTGAGAAAATATGCCTAAAAAATGTTTTGTGCCTGGCTGCAAAAATGCGAGGATTTGCGGGAACTCTGGGATTTATTTTCACAAGTACGTATTTAAGAAAATTATACTTAGTAATTTCATTTCATAAAAATTGTGAAAATGATTGGATTTTATCGAAAAATTCATTCTTAACTGAAGTGGTTTTCCCTCCAGAAGAACTGTCAGATTTGTGCGAATGAATGACAAAGTCGTCACCATAAACATTTTTTTTGGGGGGTCAAAGCATAAATTAATATAATGATAGAAATATTACTTTACTTAATACTTTCTTTTTATTGGGTTTTAGGTCCCCGAGCGATGTCCACATGCAGCGCAGGTGGCTACAACAAATTAAATCGCCTGCAAAAGTTGGCCCCTCCGCAGTGCCAGCAAAAATTTGACGCCTGTACTGAGTGATGTCAATGTGTGAGTGTTTCTACTCACACATCTTTGAAATGGCTTCACTTTTTTCGGCTCGTTTCCACTCCATGTTCGTTCATTCCTCCGAGGCTTAAACTTAACTAACTGACAGCTTCAGCTGTCAATTGGCTCCAGCAACTGACATGCACGCACGAGCATGTTTTATCTTCTTAGCCGGTTTATTAAAGAGTTTTCTTGTACAATTTAATGAATAAAGTATAATTTGTTAATCTATTAATTTGGCTATTGGTCGGTAGTTTAGTTCAACCCCGTTATAAACGTCAGAACAATAATAAAGCCGACCAGGCAGCCAAATTTCCTCTAACTTAGAGTTGTCAAACGGACCCTAACTTAGACTAATTTTTGTTACGGAATCGCAAACTACTCTAAATTTAGATTTTAGACTCTAAATTCTAACTCTAAATCGTTAGAGAATCCCAGGGCAGACTTTTTGGCTTCACTCACGTACAGGGATTTTGCACGGTTCTTCCACTCCATGTTCGTTCGTTCCTCCAAGGTTTACACTAGCTTATAGCGCTTGCGTAAGTTAGGACATGCAAATTGATGCAATCTCTACTTGCATACAGTAAAGGCAAAAACAATATATAGAAATAAGACGTCCCAACAGAACAAATGTTCAGCGAGAGAGCTTTTACAGGGATCCGACTTCAGCGTGGAATTTTCGCTCTAGCCCACACTTTTGTATGCTACTGTAAAGGCCGTTCTCCAATGCACGGACCACCCAACCACGAACGAACCAAAATCGCGCCATCTCGTCCCACATGAATGTGGCGTCATCTTCCCTCTCGCTGGTGTTTTGGTCGACCTGGCTAACTTTTTCTTGATGCGTTTTAACCACATAGTACCACTGACATATAGAAATGGACCACTCGATTTGCTATCTCAAATGGTGCACGAGACGGTGGGTGGTGGGACGAGACGAGACGGGACGGGACGGGACGGGACGGGACGGGACGGGACGGGACGGGACGGGACGGGACGGGACGGGACGGGACGGGACGGGACGGGACGGGACGGGACGGGACGGGACGGGACGGGACGGGACGGGACGGGACGGGACGGGACGGGACGGGACGGGACGGGACGGGACGGGACGGGACGGGACGGGACGGGACGGGACGGGACGGGACGGGACGGGACGGGACGGGACGGGACGGGACGGGACGGGACGGGACGGGACGGGACGGGACGGGACGGGACGGGACGAGTCGGGTCGCCACCTGCACTCCCCTATTCTTCACTTTTTCCCACTTCACCTTTTATTTTTGCACTGTAAAACCTGCAAAAAATAATATTCATTATTACAACCAAAAACTCTTACCTGTCAAGCGTACGTTGTTTTATCTGTCTTCAAGTTTTTTTTTCTTGCAGGTGGCTCCTCTGCAATTTGCAGATGGCTCCCTCTGAAATTTTCGCTTATCCCTCACAAAGCTTTTAGATTTTTTAAGAAACATTTTTATTCAAATATTTCATTATTTTTGTGAAATATTTGCAAAATACATATTATATTAATTATATTACACGCAGTCTAAACGCGAATGAGGTAAAGTTAGTTTGAAATCTATTTAAGTTAAATTAAGTTTTGCTATATATATATATATATATAAATGCCTACCGGAGTGATTTTCCTATTACAAAATGCCTACTGGAGTGATTTTCCTTTTACAAAATGCCTACTGGAGTGATTTTCCTTTTACAAAATGCCTACTGGAGTGATTTTCCTTTTACAAAATGCCTACCGGAGTGATTTTCCTTTTACAAAATGCATACTGGAGTGATTTTCCTTTTAGAAAATGCCTACCGGAGTGGTTTTCCTTTTACAAAATGCCTACGGGAGTGATTTTCCTTTTACAAAATGCCTACTGGAGTGATTTTCCTTTTACAAAATGCCTACCGGAGTGATTTTCCTTTTACAAAATGCCTACTGGAGTGATTTTCCTTTTACAAAATGCCTACCGGAGTGATTTTCCTTTTACAAAATGCCTACTGGAGTGATTTTCCTTTTACAAAATGCCTACCGGGGTGATTTTCTTTTTACAAAATGCCTACCGGAGTGATTTTCCTTTTACAAAATGCCTACCGGAGTGGTTTTTCTTTTACAAAACACTTTATGAGTGATAATAAACTTAAAATAATATTTCAATGGATGATCGAAATTATCGATTATTTGTAAGGGAAGTGGTTTAAAGAAGACAAATTTATGTAATATTGTTTAATCAAGCGCAAAATGTTCCTGGATGGAACTACCAAAATGTATAATCACGCGCGAAATGTATAATCAAGCGGATAGATTATCTGGTTTCGTGTAGCGGAAAAGGTAAGTTAAATAAATGAAAAATTTAATGTCAGTTATAATTCAATTCCCCTGTATTCGTCCAACAGTTTACAATTCAATTAATTCTAAATTTACAAAAATTTCAGGAATAATATTAATGTTACAAAAATTCTTTAATTATAAGCACAAGTGCATTTAGAAGTTGCCTGACCATCGGCATATGAACTTCCGTAGCACTTTACATGTGCTGAAAAATATACAATGATTATTAGGCTCCGGGATGTTAGCACCTCATTGGGGGAATTTTAAAAAACCATTTATACCATCTAAAAGGTCTGAAAATGGTCATAAAAGGTCAATTAATTTCAGTAATTGGTCAGTGATAGAAATTATTTTATCAATTTTTAAAGTTTTTCAAGGTCACATTAGAAAAGGTTAGCACCTCATTGGTGGAATTTCAAAAAACCAATTATACCTACTGAAAGGTCAGAAAAAGGTCATAAAAGGTCAATTAATTTCAGTAATTGGTCAGTGATAGAAAAATTTTTATCGATTGTTAAAGTTTTTCAAGGTCATTAGAAAGTGGTACCACCTCATTTTAAATAAACAAAAAAACTCAAAAACTATATTTGATCAAAAATAATCTGCTGATGATTGGTCAGTTAAAATAAAAGATTGGCACATCAATTTCTTTAAAAAAAATTTATTTTTATTTTTGGCTGTTGTCATCTCTAACATATATTGCCGCCGTCGGGGTAGTTTTTGGGTCGTTCATTATTGGAATTGCACAGCTCAACAAATCATCGTGAAGCTCCCATTTTCCGTTGCTCCTTCGGCAATAGGCTTTGAAGTGTCCTGGGGTGTGAACAATTACTCCTCTTAAGCTGTAAATAGAAAATTTGTTTGAGTGAGTTACATTTTTATTTCATTCGTATCACGACAGCTACAGATGTTACTCCAATGTTTAAAAAACTATATAATTACCTATATCTATTATTATGAGCTGAAAATCTGGTGCTTTTTTCCAAATTCGATAAGTTGCAGGTCAGTAGCTCCGATTTTAAATCCATCCTCAATTCCAACTCGACATATATATGATGATTGTACTTCCTGCTTACTTCACATAGTTGTTGACATCGAAAGCATGGAGATTGAAAATTTGTCGCTATTTCCTGTAAATAACTTCCCAATGTTTGATAGCCGTCTTCACACATTTTTTTTGATTTCTTATCCATATAGTAGACACATCTTTTGTGTATTGGCCACACTTTCCACAATTATAAGTATCACATCCACTTGGACATTCCTTAAAACATTTTGACCAAATTTCTTCAGACGAAGAGTACATATTTAATATTTGTGGAAAGAGTGAGTATTTTGCTTCTGGCGCATCTTTTTTTATCTTGTCGTTAAAGATAGATGTTAATAGTCTTGCCCTTTCTTTGTAGACTGGGTCCATTTTCGAAGATTTGATGAAATTCATCATGAATTTCATTGTTTTAGATGTACTCAGTTCAGCAAAAGTGTAATAAGATACATCGTCTACAGCTGCTGTTGCTATTATTTGAATAATTGAGTCGAAAGGGCAAGTATTTGTGACGTAATAATGAGTATTATTTATCAACACTGCTCTTAGAGAGCCTCCATTTTCTAAAATGTTCATTTTTTTGGTGGTTATTTTCGAATCTGTGTTACTGTTAACAAACGAAATGCTCAGCTGACTTTGAAAATAAAATCCTTGTTTTTTCTTCTTAGGTGCCTGCTCTTGGTTATTCTCGTCTATTGCATTTTAAAAATCGCTTTTCTCTTTTTTCGATTTATTTCTCCAATTGTCGTAAGAATTAGCGTCTTCATTTATGTCTTCATCAATTTTATCAATTGCATTTTCTTTTTCTACTTTTCTTTCGTTATTCAATTTTTCTTTTGCGCTCTGCAAATCGTTGATCAAATGCGTATTCAATATTGCTGATCCCCCTTGATGATCCTGATACTCGATTTTTAAAAATTTGTCTGCTCGTATTTGATTTTTATAATTTGAAAGGACGCGGTTTTTTTTATCGTTGAAATAAACCTCGACGTAACTCGTTGTTGCGTGATCTTGTTTACCGGGTAAACATGCTGCACTCCATAGGGGAAATTCTGATGCGATAGTTTTGAAAAAATCATCAATCAATCGTTTGTTGTAAAATCTGTTGACTTCTATGCCTTTTTGTTCTATTTCTTCAGCAGATTCTCGAATTTTATTTATCCATGTTCTAGTGGTGGGGCTGCACTCATTATTTAAAATGTCTTCCATTTTTTTTATATCTTCTTCCGAGCTAGTTGAAGATTCTTCATCACTCAGATTATAGGAGCGATCACTAATAATTTATTCGAGGTCTTTTCTTATCGCTATAACACTCTTCCCATCTCGTAAAATGGAATCGCTGTACTGATTTAAACAAAAAATACACAAATTTTTGAGAATTGTTTCAAATTCTTTCAATGTTTGTGCATCGATTAATAATGCCACGCAAAACAAGTAAAATTTTCTTATGACATTGTTTTCTACCGACTTGACACATTGCCAGTTTGCTATCATTTTAACGAAATGAGCAACATCCAATCTGATATAAGTTGCAATTGGTGGACGCATTCTGCTCGATGGATCGCCAATCGCATTCAAGAAGAGCGTTTCTACATATCTATATATATATAATTCGACTGTACGTGTGTATGTCATTGAACTCCTCCTAAACGGCTGGACCGATTTGAATGAATTATTTTGTATGCGTTTGGGTGGCGCCCTGGATGGTTTAGATTCACAAAAAATTAAGAAAATTGCGCGGAAAATTGGTAAATTTCAGAAAACTGTTAACGAGCTCAGTCGATTCGGTAGAGCGTTCGAGCGGGGTTCAAATCCTGCTCAGGCAGAATCACTTTTTTTCATTTTCGGCTGGACCGATTTGAATGAATTTTTTTGTATGCGTTTGGGTGGCGCCCTGGATGGTTTAGATTCAGAAAAAATTAAGAAAATTGCGCGGAAAATTGGAAAATTTCAGAAAACTGTTAACGAGCTCAGTCGATTCGGTAGAGCGTTGGAGCGGGGTACAAATCCTGCTCAGGCAGAATCACTTTTTTTCATTTTTTACACCGGAGAGTAGATGAAGGAGGAGTTGAGGAGGTGTCCGTGGGAGAAGATGAAGGAGGAGTTGAGGGGGTGTCCGTGGGAGAAGATGAAGGAGAAGTTGAGGGGGTGTCCGTGGGAGTAGATGAAGGAGGAGTTGAGGGGTTGTCCGTGGGAGTAGATGAAGGAGGAGTTGTGGGGGTGTCCGTGGGAGTAGATGAAGGAGGAGTTGTGGGGGTGTCTGTGGGAGTAGATGAAGGAGGAGTTGAGGGGGTGTCCGTGGGAGTAGATGAAGGAGGAGTTGTGGGGGTGTCCGTGGGAGTAGATGAAGGAGGAGTTGAGGGGGTGTCCGTGGGAGTAGATGAGGGAGGAATTGTGGGGGTGTCCGTGGGAGTAGATGAAGGAGGAGTTGTGGGGGTGTCCGTGGGAGTAGATGAAGGAGGAATTGTGGGGGTGTCCGTGGGAGTAGATGAAGGAGGAGTTGAGGAGGTGTCCGTGGGAGAAGATGAAGGAGGAGTTGAGGGGGTGTCCGTGGGAGTAGATGAAGGAGGAGTTGTGGGGGTGTCCGTGGGAGTAGATGAAGAAGGAGTTGTGGGGGTGTCCGTGGGAGTAGATGAAGGAGGAGTTGTGGGGGTATCCGTGGGAGTAGATGAAGGAGGAGTTGTGGGGGTATCCGTGGGAGAAGATGAAGGAGGAGTTGAGGGGGTGTCCGTGGGAGTTGATGAAGGAGTAGTTGAGGGGGTTTCCGTGGGAGTAGATGAAGGAGGAGTTGTGGGGGTGTCCGTGGGAGAAGATGAAGGAGGAGTTGAGGGGGTGTCCGTGGTGTATATGCCGACTTTGCCACGCGTGAACGGCTGTACCGATTTCGCTAATTCTTTTTTTGTTGTGTTTGTTATTGTCAGGGCAACGTCTGTCGGGTCAGCTAGTGTTTTTATGTTTTGCTCGTTAAACGCTAATGTAAGTGCATTAATTAAAGCCCTTGAATAATCACAGGTTACTTGGTCTGGTTTCGGAGCACCCATTCGAATCCAATTTTTCAACCAAAACTCTAGCAATATGGTACTTTGATCATCCGTTAATAATTAATGAACGGACAGTGTAAAATAGTTGAAATTTATAACAATCGCATACAAAAAAATGTGTCCACTTGTGCGACCGTTGTCATACATGATTTTTTTACATATACTGCCAGTTCCATCAATTGCGATCGATGACTTTTGTTTTTTAATTTTCATCAAATGATGATACCTCTTATAGGCATGCAATTGTACGTTGGACCCGTAGAAGACATAAAATTTATCTTTTATTATGTCTCGGATAAAGTTATTGTATTCATGGCTATATCTCATGTCCTCTATTGTTTTGAATACGTCAATTTTGTCATCTTTCTGAATGCCAAGATTATCGTCTCGATATTCATTTACACATTTTCGAACAACGGATGCCAAGGGAATAGTCCGAGGTATGCGTCGAGTCCTTAATGCGCTTAGTTGACTCTTTAGCCAATTATTCGGTCCAACAGCAGCAGCTTCTTTACCAATCCTGGTGCGCTTAATCTTTCTTACTGGTCTTCTTACATCTTCATGTTGCAAGTCAAATACCGTGTCTCTGCATCTTACACGTAGTATAGCAGGAAACTCATCCGGTTTTGAATCAATAAAGCCATAAAATGGGTTATTACATTTTTTGCTCTTGCATTTTCCTTTGATGGTTACATGGTGAACGACACTTGGGTTATTATATACTTTGGCATTTTTAAATACAAATGCACAGCGTGACTCACTGATTTTGAAAAATTCTTCAGCTACGTAATCGGTCCATGCCCATCTTTGTAGTACACAATGTTATGGATGGCGCTTTCTCCGTCTTCCAGCTCATCTTTACTTTTGATCACTACTTTAATTCATGTACTAAATGTACTAAGTCTCTCTCTCTCTTCCTAATTTTTCCATCTAGACCGTTTTGTACTAAATATCAGTTCACTCTTGTTCTGAACCGCGGTCAAGCTGTACAATAAATTATCATAGAAATAAAGTTGTTTTTGGTTTAAGAGGTTATGGGCCCAGGGCACGTGTGAAAAGTAGTTGTGTTCCTCTGCTAAGTTTATATGGAAAAGGAAGGCGCTGTGGCTGATAATACCATCGAAGACTCTGCATTTCACGATCAAACCACATCAGGTCGATCGGAGGACGAACTCTGCGAAATTGATTTGGAGGATTCGGTAATTCATATTGAACAATCATTTTCACAACCAGAACCCAATATGGCAGAATCAAGGATGTATCAGCTTCATCGATTCAATGGACAAAATTATCAACTGTGGAAACTGCAAATGGAAATTTATATGGCAGAAAATAAGCTGAAACCGTACATCATGGGCACGATACCGAGACCGGCGGCAAATTCAGGAGATTGGGATAATAAAGACGCTGAAGCTAAAGCGTTCATTATGAGAGGCCTCGAATTGGAGCAGCTCAAGTATCTTACAAGTTGTTCCACTGCTGCTGAAATGTGGAAACAGCTCAAGACCGTTCATTCAGAACGAAGTGAGCAATCCGCACAGGTACTGCTGGAAAAATTTATTAATTGCAAAATTGAGGAAGAAGAAAGCATGGCTGATTATGTTGCTCGGGTTGCACTGCTTAGTCAACGTCTAAAGGACATGGACATGGAACAAAAGGAACCGATGGTAATAGCAAAGATCCTGAGTAGTCTACCTCCGAAATTTGACCACTTAAGAACCGCTTGGTATGCGGTGCCTCGAAGTGATCAGACCATAGAAAAATTGACGGATCATCTGGTAAACGAGGAATCACTTTTAAATCTTCGAGCAAGTACTGCAGACAATAATACAGCTCGAGGTGGAGTCTTCGCAGTAAGTAGCATTAATAAAAGGGCCTACGATAAAACAAAAAATAAAGATGATTTAAAACGAAACGGCAAATGCAATTATTGCCATAAGCAAGGGCATTGGGCCAGAGAATGTTTTAAGCGACAAAGAGACCGACAATCAAAGCAAACAGATCACCGCAAGCAGAAGGGAGTTGGGCATTCACTCGTGCTTCAGAGGGAGATGGATGAACGTGGTGGCAATCAGTCAACTCGTATGGAAGAAAGGCCCCACCTATTTGTTCTTCATTCGATGACTGCAAATGACAAGATTGAGAACGTGTGGTTTGCTGATTCTGGCGCCACTGATCACATGTCATTTCAAAGAGAGTTGTTTACAAATTTTGTGACGTTCTCAGACAACACATGTCAAGTCAAAGTTGGTGACGGCCGAAAGCTGGCAGTGCTGGGAAAAGGCGACGTTGAAGTTCAAGTGACTAATAAAAAGGGTTATGCGCCTGTGCACATCATTAAAGACGTCTTATTAGTTCCACATCTTGGGAGAAATTTCATATCAGTGTCGAGAGCGACTGAAAAGGGCATGAAAGTAATTTTTGAGGAAGGCGCACAAAGGGTCAGTTTCATGAAAGGATGAACTCTCATAGCTGATGGAATTCGTGAAAACAGACTGTATAAAATGAATCTACAACCAGTCAGGTCAAGTGAACTCAATGCTGTATCGTCAACATCGTTAATGCTGTGGCATGAACGTCTAGGCCACGTGAATTTCAGGACACTTCGAGAAATGAAGAGCAAGGAAATTGTGAAAAATCTGGTTTTCAATGAGACATCGAGCAACAACCCGTTCTGTGAAGGCTGTTCATATGGGAAGCAGCATCGAATGAGTTTTCCAAAAACAGGAGCAAAACGAGCACAAATACCTGAAGTGTTGACCAATCTCATGAAGTTTTATGCTGATGTAAGGGCTGATGGTCACGAGATCAAAAGATTCAGATCCGATGGAGGTCTGGAATTCTGCAATGATGACGTCAAGCAGTTTTTATTGAGCAAGGGAATTAAACATCAAATTTCAACTCCCCGAGCGCCTGAGCAAAACGGCCTAATCGAAAGACAGAACAGAACGGTTGTAGAAAGCGCAAAAGCTATGCTGCATGGTAGGCAATTGCCGATATTTTTGTGGTCTGAAGCGACAAACACAGCAGTATACCTGAAAAACCGAACAGCATCAGAAATCATTGGAGGAATCACCCCATACGAGAAATGGTTTGGATCAAAACCATCAGTAGATCATCTCAGGGTTTTTGGCTGTGATGTATATGTCCACATCCCAAAGGAACAACGAACAAAGTGGGAGAAAAATTCCATCAAGTGCCAGATGATCGGATATAATGACGAAAGCAAGGCATATAGGATCTATGATCCCACTGGGAGGAAAATATTGATTAGGCGAGATGTAATATTTAATGAAGACCGTGACTCAGTTCATGTGACGACTGAAATTAAAGGAAATGATACAAATAAGCCTGGAGAATCTCATAAATCACCTGAGAATGAGGAAATTAATGGAGGGCAGAGAAATCCAAGACTACCAATTACTCGAAGTCCATATAATACGAGAAGAGCAGCAACAAGATCTAGAAATGATGAACCTGAAGAAGCATTAACAATGGCTGAACTCTGTATGTTGCAGGCGGAACCAATTTCACTTGAAGATGCTATGAAGAGCTATGAATCTCAACAATGGTTGGCAGCTATCAGTGACGAAATCAATTCTCTTAAGAAAAACAAAACATGGGTTTTGGTGCCGAGAACAGAAGACAAACATGTAATAACGAATCGCTGGATATTCAAGAAAAAATACAAGACTAATGGAGAGGTGGACAAGTATAAGGCTCGCCTAGTTGCAAAGGGATACTCGCAGAAGTTTGGGATCGATTACGAAGAAACTTTCGCACCTGTCGTAAGGCATGATTCAGTGAGGGTATTAATGTCCATAGCAGCAGCTAAAAACCTGAAAATGCTTCAATTTGACGTCAAAACTGCTTTCCTTCACGGAGACCTTGAGGAGACAATATATATGGAGCAGCCTTATGGTTTTGAAGAGGATGATCGAGTCTGTTTACTAAAGAAAAGCCTATATGGTTTGAAACAAGCTTCGAGACAATGGAACAAGAAAATCGTGAAATTTCTTGTAAACTATGGTTTCCAACAATCAAAATCTGATCCATGCGTTTTTACGTGGAAGTCGGAAGAATTTTTAATATACTTGGCTCTGTATGTGGACGATGGTCTTGTCTGCGGCAATAACATATCATTAATGGAAAGGTTGCTACATGAATTACACCAACAATTTGAAATAACGAGCAGGCAAGCAGAATTCTTCGTCGGCATACAAATTAACCGAGACGAAAAAAGGATGAAGTTAACAATTCACCAAAGTGTATACACCCGAAAGGTATTGGAACGGTTCAATCATGTCACATGTTCACCTGTTTCTACTCCAGCGGAACCGGGAGTCAAATTTTCTAAACATGAGGAGGGTTCAAAGGATGCAAGAAAATTTCCATATAGAGAAGCTATAGGCTCGCTGATGTATCTGATGATTTGTACACGACCTGACATTGCTTATATTGTGGGAGTTCTGAGTCGCTATCTGGAAAGTCCAACAAACATGCATTGGGAAGGAGTAAAGCGAATCCTGAAATATTTGAGAGGCACAGTAGAACAAGGAATAGCATACGATTTAGGGTCAGATCAAACCGATCTTGACGTATACTGTGATGCAGATTGGGCTGGCGATATCGACACTAGAAGAAGTACCAGTGGATGGATAGCCTTGCTGAATGGTGGACCAATAGCGTGGAGTTCCAAAAGACAACGCATCACTACTACATCTACTACCGAAGCAGAATTTGTTGCACTGTGTGCAGCAACAAAAGCAGTTATCCCACTACGAAGATTGATGTCGGATTTAAATCAAAAACAAGCTCAGCCAACCCAGATAAAGTGTGATAACCAGAGAGCAATTACCTTGGTTCACAATCCAGACTCGTCAAAGAGGACCAAACACATAGACACACAATATTTCTATACATGTGATATGCAGGCATCGCAGGAAATCTATGTGGAGTACGTACCAACGATGAATCAATTGGCAGATCCACTAACAAAGGCTTTACCAAGAGACACATTCAAAAGACATATTGATCAATATGGATTCTTAAAAGTATAAACAGTAACTATAATATTGTAGGGGAGAAAGCGAGAGGGAGTGTTATGGATGGCGCTTTCTCCGTCTTCCATCTCATCTTTACTTTTGATCACTACTTTAATTCATGTACTAAATGTACTAAGTCTCTCTCTCTCTTCCTAATTTTTCCATCTAGACCGTTTTGTACTAAATATCAGTTCACTCTTGTTCTGAACCGCGGTCAAGCTGTACAATAAATTATCATAGAAATAAAGTTGTTTTTGGTTTAAGACACAATAATCATGTTTATTATAATTTACTGGATCACGTTCACACAGTTTCTGATACACTTCCTGCGATAAATTTACTTCAAATTCATCCAAATTAAGAACTTCCCAATCTTCATCGTCGTCATTATCCTCAGTTGTGAAATTAAGGTTACAGTTATCTGAAGATTGGGATATATTCGAAGTATCAAGAGTCTTATTCGTATTTTCTTCGGGATGTAATTTCATCCATATTCCGCGACGGTTTTCCTTACATTCCCTAAACATATCTCGTGCATTCCATTTTCCTCCAAAATCTTTGCTGATGTCAGCCCAAATGGGATGCGATGGTCCTGGTAGTGATCTTCTGTCTCGAGGTAAGCGATCTACATACAGACTGAGGACCGAAAGGCACTCCTCCAGCAAAACTTTTGAAACGCGGGTTGGCTTTTTTTTAAAAGTACAATCCATTTTAAAAATGTTTGTAAATTTACACTCTCACTACTGAAATCGATGAACACCGAACTAGATTAAACTAGAGACTTCGCGGAGTCTATCAATCGTTCCATACTACGCACGTGCACAAAAGATCGACTAACAGGGCTAGTTCCTGTCCTTTATTGCAGAGTAATAGAATCCCGTTAACTGAAACGTATATTCGTGAAAATAGGAGTAAAATGGATGCTGTCATAAAAATACGAGGGTTATCCCAAAAGGTGTCCAAAGCGCTGGGACCGCAAGGAAATTTTTCGAGCGGCTATTTTACACTCATCTTCCATGTTTCTAAACTCACAAGCAAGTCATATTCCGATGTCCGATGTTCTAATTGCGTTTGAAATTTAAAATTTCAAGATGGCGGATCCAATATGGCGCCCAAAAATTTACGAACTCCAAGGAATTTTAGCGAAAATTAGTACTATGGATATTTTGAGGACACTAATTTCGAATGTACTATAGAAAGCACCCCGCACAAAATGTATGGAAAAGGCCTTTCGGTGAAATGAGCTGAAATTTTGGGAGTAAGTAGTTTTTGTGATGCTGATCAAAAGTCCCAATGGGCTGAAAGCTCCAAAATGGCTACTTTTTGATTTATAGCGGGTTGAAGTTGCGAAAAATTGACAATGGGTCCACTGCTTAATAAGTTCTTTCAAAAACATCCTACAATACTGGTTGATCACGCATTGGAAAGCTGAGCCCTCATGCTTTCCAACGATACCACCCACGGCCCAATCCGCTAACAAAAAAGCGGGAGGGACCGCGTCAAACTTCGAAAATGGCTATTTCAAAGCCCAAAATTTGAACTTGATCCTTCATTCTTCCGATTTGTTTTATGGGAAGATCGAAACTTTTTTCGAGAAAAAGCTTCCCTGTCATCTAGCCGCAAAAACCGCACTCGAATCCGACGGCGCCTTCCGAAGTTGAGGTGGTACCACTTTCTAATGACCTTGAAAAACTTTAACAATTGATAAAAAATTTTCTATCAATCACTTGATCCAAAACCAATCCAAATTGTGGTACTTCACAAAATTAATAAACTTGTATAATTATAAGACACAATCCCTATCACCACGGGCACCGAAAGAAATTCACTCATTTTAGAGATCGACTGACCTTTATTTTTACCGGCATGCACGATCTCACTTGATGATCACGGTTTTGACTGCACATCTTATCACTCCAACAGACGAAGGGCAAGTGAAGATCAATGACGGTAATGCGCCTTGTACCACCGTAGTTACAATTGGTACAATCGCAACTGGACCGGAACTCGTTGGGTTTCTTTTGATGTGGCAATGTCGGTGATGTGCGCGGGTGCACGGATTCTGTAAGCGACTTGTCAAAGAAATAAATCTGAATTTGATGTGCGCGAGTGCGGTGATTTTGTTCCCATTTAAATTGAAGGATTGTGTCTGAAAATTGTTAAAAATGGTAAGCAACTTAATATTTCATTAACTAGTGCCTTTTATATACATATTTAAATTAAATTGTGATTTTATTCTAAATTTTTTTCTCTTTTTCAGCTGTGTGTCAACATTCTCCCCCCCGTTGAACGGTTCCGTTCAAGAGAACGTTTAATACATTGTTAGTTTGTGACATTTAACATATGTGTACTATGGTTTTTCAGATGCATTGTTTATCGGCAGCCGACACAGTTTGGTGATAGGTCTTGTATATGTGCTATGCTGGGTTCGAAGTTGAACTACGCGAACAAGACCATCACTGCCGGGAAAAACTTGCTCAACGATGCCCAGGGGCTATTGCGTCGGAGGTAAATTTTCATTTTTAATAAGTACGGTTTCTCCTACTTGCATGTTTTTTTCGGGAGTATCCCATTTTTGTCTTGTCTGTAGTTGGTTTAAATAGTCTTTAGACCACTTGTCCCAAAATTGCCTAAAAATCTGTTGTACGTATTTCCATCGTTGTGATGTACTGATGTGAGTCGTAGAACACTCAGGTTCAGGAATAGTGACCAACGCTTGGCCAACTAAAAAATGGCCTGGAGTCAACACAAACAAATCCTCAGGGTCGTTTGGAATATAACATAATGGGCGAGAATTCAAGCACGCCTCAATTTGTGCAAGAATTGTCGCGAGTTCTTCGAACGTACATATTGCATTTCCTAACGTTCTTTTCAAATGGTATTTAATGGACTTCACACCAGCCTCCCAGCTCCCCCCGAAGTGTGGAGATGCTGGTGGGTTGAAGTGCCAACTGACTGCCTTTGGAACTAACCACTCTGTGGCCCTTTGAGTGGATTCCTGAATGGCTGAATGGCTGAAGTTCCTTGTCTAAAATTCCCTTTCCCCCAAAGAAGTTGGTTCCGCAATCCGAGTAGATGTCTGAACACAATCCTCTTCTGGCCACAAATCTTCTCAAGGCTGCAATAAAGGCTTCAGAGGTCAGATCAGACACCAGTTCGATGTGTATGGCTGTGTATGTTGTCTAGCGCAAACGACACGTGTGTAGGCGACTGGTGATGCTTCGTCTTCCATCTAAAATCCAGTATCGTTGGCAACTTGCACTTAGAACCAGCGATGGACCGCCGTGAAGCGTCTGCAGATGAAGCTTGTCAATCAGGATATGCACAATATGATGGGATCGCGGAAGAATTATTGGATGTCTTTGGGAGTATGGTATCATCGCATTATCCAGCCTGCCGCCCAGACGAATCAACCCAGTTTCATCGAGGAATGGACTTAATTTGCAAAGTTGACTCTGTTTTGGCAATTGTCCTTTCTTTACTAATGTTTTGTAATCTTCCTCAAAGGAAGCTTGCTGTACAATTTTTAGAATCGTTATTTCAGCTTGTTGATATAATGAAGTTGATAAAATGTAAATTTTTTTTGTTGGAATCCGACAATTGTGTATAAATCGTTGGATTGTAGCTACGATGCGCACCAGACGAGTGTAAGATGAATATCGGAATACAATGTCGTCTTCGGATTTGCTCAACAGACGATCTGTAACCGTTTTTTTCGCTTCTAATTCCGTTTTGTCTGGTAGCTTGAGCATACTTGGCCAGGTAAGTTGATCTTGTGCTAACCACTTAGGTCCATGCCACCACATTTGATTGTGTATTAGTTCCTTTGCAGAGATTCCGCGAGACGCAATATCGGCAGGATTTTGTTGTGTGGAGACATGTCGCCAACGATCGAATTTGATGACATTTTGTATTTCTACTGTGCGATTTGCAACATACGTTTTCCATTTGGAGGGGTGCGGCTTGATCCATTGCAACACGATGGTCGAATCAGTCCATGCAAATACGGAAGCATCGTGCAGTTGCATAGTCTCGAGTGTTTCCTTGATTAGTCTTGTCAGAAGAACTGCTCCATTCAACTCTAAACGTGGTATTGTTGTTGGTTTCGTTGGTGCCACCCTTGTTTTCGCAGTAAGTATATTTACGATTGTTTTTCCGTCTTTTTCAACCCGTAAATATAGCACTGCTGCATAGGCCTTAGAAGACGCGTCGCAGAAGCCGTGAAGCTGAACACATGCTCCTTCCGAATAACATATCCATCTAGGTATTTTCAGGTAAGACAAGTATTGTAATTCACGTCGAAAAGTATTCCAGTCAGTTTTTATGTCCTCTGAAACTTCAGTGTCCCACGAGAGTCCTGTAATCCATAATGTTTGCATCATTATTTTAGCTATTACTACTACAGGAGCCAGCCATCCGAGAGGATCGTATAAGGATGCAATTTCTGATAGCATGGTTCTTTTGGTGATTTGTTCCCGGGCATTGCTTGGTGCAATAGAAAAAGTAAACTCATCGGAAGCTGGATGCCATCGGATTCCTAATGTTTTAATGGTTTCATGCTCAGCTATGGTCAATATTCTTTTGAGTTCACGATGTTCCAGAGGTATGTCATTTAACAACGCTGTATCGTTACTAGCCCACTTTCTGAGATTAAATCCTCCTGAATTCATTATGCTAATTAGTTCTTGTTGTAGTTGTTTTGCTTCTGCGACAGTGTCGGCTCCTGTTAGCAAATCATCGACGTACAAATCAGTGAACATGACTTTAGAAGCTAGCGGCCAGGTTTGTTCTTCATCTTTGGCGAGCTAATGCATGGTGCGTATAGCTAAATAAGGGGCTGCTGAAGTTCCGAAAGTGACAGTATTCAATTGATAATCTTGAATTTCTAAGGTCTTTGGGTCCTGCCAAATAATTCGTTGAAACCTACGGTGGTCTGGATGGACCTCAATCATCCTGTACATTTTCTCTATATCCGCATTAATTACTATTTCATGTTTCCTCCACTTGAGTAAGGTTGCAAACAGTTTAGGTTGTAAAGTTGGACCCTTGAGCAAATAGTCGTTGAGTGAGTTGCCATTTGTTGACTTGGCTGAGGCATCAAACACCACTCTTAACTTCGTAGTGCTACTATCTTTGAATACGGCATGATGAGGTATATAGTAGTGTAGCTCGTCTGTCTTACAAGGATAACATTTTGTCATATGGCCTAGTGTGATGTATTGATTTAGGCACTCTCTATATTCCATTTCCAGTTGGGGGTTTTTCCCGAATTTGTGTTGTAGAGCATTGAATCGTTTTAATGCTTGGGCCCGAGACTGTCCTAGCGTGGGGAGCTCATTGTCACGAAATGGCAGTCGGACTTGGTATTTTCCATTTTCTAGCCGGCAATGCGTTGTTTGATATATGTGTTCACAGTCTTCATCTTCCTTAGTCAGAATCAGGGTCGTAGAAAGTTCCTCAATTTCCCAAAACCTTTTAGGTTGATCATTTATGTTCTGATCAGTTGTTGTCGTTGTGAATGTCTTGATTTCATTGGGTATTGCGGGTACGTTCGATCCGAGCAGGAACCAACCGAATATTGTATTAATAGCAGTAGGTGCTGTTTCAGAACCACGTTTAATGCCGTTAAGTATGATTTTTGAATATGCATATGCTCCCAATAATGCATCGATCCTTCCAGGTTTCCAAAAGGTTGGATCAGCTAATTGAATATTTTTCAAATGTTCACATGAGTGTTTAGATATAGGACTTGTTGGTAAGGGACCGGTGATTTCCTTTAAGACCAAGAAGGTTTCGTGGATACTTGCGGAGCTTGACCATTTTGATCGCAACTGCAGTCTGGTTTCATGCTGTGAAGTTCCTGCAGGACATGTGTTGAGTCCTGTTACTGCAACTGACGTAGGAGTGAGTACAGCAGATAGTTTTTCACATGCTCGTTCTGTAAGGAATGAAGACTGCGATCCAGTATCGATGAGTACACGTAACGTTTGTGGTTTTCCCTTTTCGCTTTGTGCAATGATTAAAGCCGTTGAGAGTAGGGCTTGATGATTGTTCTTGCTTGAGAAGAATTCAGATATATCTGAATGAGCGTGATAGGCTTTTTGTGCTATCCTATTTAAGTTATGGCCTTCGTCGTTGGTACCATGTTGAAGTATGCCTTGTGTTGATTGCTGCTGAGAGCTTCCTGATGATGCAGGTACATTTTGGTGTGCAAGGTGTAGTCCTAGAGAAGATGTGTCGCTGCTATGAGCTTGGTGCTGTTGAAAGCATGTTTGAGACGATCCTGCATCATCGGTCCGTTCCTTTGATTTGCTTGGTGTAGGTGCACTATGCAATCCAGGAGAAGAATTGCTGTAGGTACCATTGTGCAGATGATTGCTTGATGTGCTAGTTTTGTCCTTGTCTTGATTGTAGTATGATGATTTCGGCTTGATACCTTCGTCTTGTGGGTTATGATGCAGCGATGTATGATGTCTTTCGTTGCATTTCAAGCATTTGTACTTGCTTGTACAATTAGAGCTGGAGTGATCGTTCGAGAGACAATTAAGACAGCGATCAGGAAGAGGTATCTACTGCTAGGTTTTTTAGCTGTTGTAAACATTCCTCCGTGGTGTTGATTAATGATTTAATTTCCTTCGTTGTCTCGGTGTTTGCCTTGGGTTGATTGACCAACACCTTTAGCTGATGGTTCACGAGAATGCGTTTATTCTCGAACCGTTTTTTAAGTTTTTCCCATGCGGGTTCGTAATCTTGATTGGTGATAGAAACATGCCGTAATAATTTCTCTGCTTCGCCTGTTAAACAGGTCTTGAGGTGATGAAGTTTCTGTACATCTGTTAATCTTGAGTTGCTATGTACTAATGATACGAAAATGTCGTGAAACGATCACCACATATCATAATTCCCATCGAATTTCGGCAGTGCTATTTTTGGTAAAAATGACTCTTGCTGCAATACCGTTGTAGTTTGAGCTGGGATTAGATTTACTGGTTGGGATTCCGTTGTTGCGGAATATTTGCGCGTACCCTCTATCAATTCAGCAATATACTCTGCGTATTTTTGCTCTAGAGTACTGTAGTAGTCGTCTTTAAAATATGCCTGCGATTTCTCTAATTCATTTAATACGATGTATGTATTTATTTTTAGATCCACCGCACGATATTCCTCCCAAATTTGTTTGATATCAGTAGTAAGTATCCCACCTCCGAACACTTTTGTATTATGCGCGAAAGGGTGACCCACCAGGGTGTTGTATGGAGTTGCTACCATGGGTTTTTCTGCTAAGCGGTACCCACCGGCTGGTATCTGGTACCTTAGGCTAGTGCGGGAAAGACTAGTCCTTGTTCGAAGCATTGGGAGGTAAAAGATAAAAATAAAGTCGCCGTCGATCTGTGCTATTGCTGGCGGTTGGTTGGAAGGAGAGAGCTGGTGTTGTGTGTGGGGGGGACGGGGGGTAAGAACCGGTTTTGGAAAGAGCCAGTTGATAGGATGGCTAAACCTAGTGCGGGGAAGCAGGTATGCTCTAGCGAATTTTTGATAACAAGAGCAAAAAATCGCGAGGCCGAACAAGCCGCCTGCAAATAAGTACAAAAAAGCTGCTGGCGCGAAGAATCAGGTTCTGATGCTGTTATGCCGGCACACACGTGGCTCTCTTGGGGCCACGACCGATGCATCTGCGGGTAAACAAAATGCGAAAGCTAGAAATAAAGGTAAAAGATCCGTGAAGCTGCCTCGGGGAGAAGGTAAACAAGACGCCTGAAAATAAAGGTGAAAAAGCAAAAGCTGTTGGCCGGAGCAGCTCGATGAAGAGCCAGGTTCTATAATCTTATGTCATCATCATGATGCACACGTGGTCCCTTGGGCCACGGCCGATGCATTTGCGGGTAAGCAAAATGCGAAAGCTAGAAATCAAGGTAAAAAGGTCCGTGATGCAGCCTCGGGGAGAAGGTAAACAAGGCGCCTGAGTGAAAAAACATATATAATCATGCGCGTTTGATTCTAGCTCATACCGAATTTGTGTTCCAACCGATAATATGGACAAATTTATTTTGGACATCCAGTTTGTGTGCGGAAACAATGGCCAGTATTTTGTTAAAGAGCTTGCCGTCCTTGCTGTTGGAAAAATCATCCCAGATGCTTATCATTTCCTACCTCCCTACCCATACCAGGAGCTGTCATCGAAGGCAAGACGACAAGTCCAGCATGACGTGCAGAATATAAATGGTCTACGTTGGAATGACGGAGACATCAGCTACAAAAATTTACCCGAAGTGTTTTCAAGATTTAAAGATACAAGAGTGTATGTAAAAGGCGAAATCAAGGCTTCATTTGTCAGAAAATACACACCGACTTCAGAAATCATCGAGCTTGGAGAAATACCTAGACTAAGTGAACTTACAAATTATCAATTTCCTTGTAAAAACCACAATAAAGTATCTTTTATTCGTTGCGCTCGGCAAAACTGTGTAAATATGTACCTGTATACAGGGTGTTTTGCTAAGGTCTGAACAGGGGTATGCCAATCGATTCCAAATGGTCTCCTGATCAACGTTTGTTCGGACACCCCCCCCCCCCAAAATCGGTCCTTCCCCCTCAAAATCGCGATTGAAAATTTGGAGGAGGTTAACCTAGAAAATGCATTATAAGTTCTTTCAGAGACATCCTACGATACTGGTTAACAACGCATTAGAAAGCTAAGCCTTCAAGCATTCCAACGATACCACCCACGACCCGATCCGCCCACAAACAAGCGGGAGAGACCGCGTCAAACTTCGAAAATGGTAATTTCAAGGCCCAAAATTTGGCCTTAACCCTTCATTTCGCCGATTTGTTGCATGGGAAGATCGAAACTTTTTTTGAGAAAAAGCTTCCCTGTCATGTGGCCTTTCTCAAGAAAAAAACCGCACTCGAATCCGACGGCGCGTTCCGAAGTTATTCGTGTTATAATAATTAATAAAACAGCAACACCCACTATCCGCAATGAAATCCAATTGGAATGTGACGTCACTTTCCAATTGAACTTCATTGCGGGTAGTGGGTTTTGTTGTTGTACTAATTATTATAACACGAATAACTTCGGAACGCGCCGTCAGATTCGAGTGCGGTTTTTTTCTTGAGAAAGGCCACATGACAGGGAAGCTTTTTCTCAAAAAAAAGTTTCGATCTTCCCATGCAAGAAATTGGCGAAATGAAGGGTTAAGGCCAAATTTTGGGCTTTGAAATTACCATTTTCGAAGTTTGACGCGGTCTCTCCCGCTTGTTTGTGGGCGGATCGGGTCGTGGGTGGTATCGTTGGAATGCTTGAAGGCTTAGCTTTCTAATGCGTTGTTAACCAGTATCGTAGGATGTCTCTGAAAGAACTTATAATGCATTTTCTAGGTTAACCTCCTCCAAATTTTCAATCGCGATTTTGAGGGGGAAGGACCGATTTTGGGGGGGGGGGGGGTGTCCGAACAAACGTTGATCAGGAGACCATTTGGAATCGATTGGCATACCCCTGTTCAGACCTTAGCAAAACACCCTGTATGTTAATCAATAAAATTATAAATTGAAGTAAAAAACCTCATGTATTTTATTTAAAAATTTATTAAATGTTTATTATATCAAACAGAATGTTGGTACTGCAATACAAAGGTATCTCAAAGAAGAGTCTAGAATAATTCAGATGTACATAAGAGGTTCTAGACGGTATAAAAAAGTCTTCTTCAGGTAGCAAAATTAAATTTTTACTTCTACACTTTTCGCAATATTTCCTATAGTACTCCTTCGCACTTTCGGCAGCATTGTTATTGTGGAACATTACAATCTTGAAGAAATCCTGCATATCAATAAATCTGTAGAGTTCATTAAGGGTCAGCTCAATATTTCCTGTACCAACGGGGATTGTGTATTTCGTCTGAAGCCCTTCTTGGTTTGGCGGGAACATGTCTGGAATAACCTCGTCTTTTAGTTTGGTTAGATGTTTGAAAACTTCCAACCATCCAGAGTAAAATGTTGAGACAGGCGCTGAGCCATGACGGTGAAAGACTATCTTTGCCTCAAACGACATCGGATCAAATCCGAGGACAACTTTTTGATTATGGTGATGGTCCAGATGATACGTATAGTTTAGCAAAAGATTTTCGCCCGGGGGGGGGGGGGGGGGGGGATTGATTTTTACCTCTTTTTCGTATCGGACGAATGTTTTGTTTTTTGGATTTTGTTTCCATCACTTTAAACTCTTCTGCACACACATTTTTTGCACTTAATTGTTTAGGTTTTTTAGCTTTAGATGCTGGCTCCATCTTGAAGCGGAGGCTTATACCTCAACATTAAATGTACATTACCAACGTTTCGTATTTATACTCTTATTTTCCGGTATACATAACTGGTTATATTTACCCCCACCATATTTTAAAAATTTTCTCAAGTATATTTTGCGATATAAATTCACGACTTTATTATCATTTAATCTAAAATCACTGAAGGAAAATTGTTGCAGAAAATGCTTTAAACTTTTTCCTTTACACCGAAAATACAGATACACACAGCAATAATGACCACAGGTAGATGAAAGTGCACCTTGTAATCGTTTTTTACTATTTACAAACACGTCTGAATTTGTATGTAGGAAGTTGCGAAAAAGCCTGTTACTGGGGGGTTTACCATACGAGTCAAAGTATTCTGCAGCGCCTTTTCTGGGATGAAAAACGCAACCCAGTGAGTGTCGCTCTTCCGTGCAGGGTCCGTATTAGCTATGACGCACGCGGGTTTTTTTATTTCTTTTGGCAGACGGTCACAAGCAAATACACCTCTAAAAAACCTTTTTGTAATAGGGTTATTTGCTAGTAACTTTGTAAGATCGATCGTGTTCATTCTTGTTCCGAATCCAGGGTCGCTGTCCCTACGTCAATAACCTTGGTATAGGATGTAACATAGTTATTTATAAACTCCTTGGTTGATGCGTCACAAACAAGTATTGTAGTAAATTTTGCTAATGTTTTTATTAAGTCTTCATCTAAACGTCTAAGTTCAATGTTTCCCAATTTATTTGATTGCTCGATACATCCTGGAGTTGATGTAGGGTATTTGAAGATAATCTCCTTTGTAAATAATTTACTTTGTGCAGTGAATCCCGCAAAAGAAACCTTTTTCAAGAAGGTCAAACAACCTCCAGAAAAGTATTCGACATTTATCAGGCAACTCATGATAGCTGGCTTCACTGTCTATGCACTGTGATTAATTCTAAATTGCATCATCTTATATAGGTTTTTTAGAAGCTAGTGTATACGTTCCTGTCTTTATCGATCTCCACACTCCCGTCATATTCGGCATATACGATACAGGTTACTGTTGTCTTCAGAGCCTCCTTAAATCTTCCTTCAATTCTCACCGTCCCTTGGTTTAATAGGTTTCCGCAGGTTGAATTATATGAACGGTGAGAAGTTAAATCAAAAGCAAGAAGAAAACAACCGTTGTCAAAGAATTTCTTTGAAATCTGATGTCCTTTATCGAAATAATGTATTCCAGTTCCTTTGAACAAGGAGATGTATCCTCTTGTGCTAATAGGTTGCTCCTTCGAATAATCAAATTCTATAGGCTGGTTCGGTATCTGAACACCTTTTACAGATTTTTTTTTTTTTTTTTATTTAAACTTGTTGATTTTTATTTATGAATTAGACCATGAGTCTCTAGCATAAGGTACAATCGATTCTTAATAACTAAATAGTTGCTAACACCCTTGCCCGTGCTGCGGTGTTATGGTTGAGACGCTGCATCTTTGCTGATTAAACCTTGCCGTTGCTGATGGTGCTGATGGCGGTATTCAGGTACTTCTTTTTCATGGAGCGCCGGTAATCCTTGTAGAGCTGGTATGCAAAGTTGACTGCTACTATGGACGTTAAGATCAGGAGTAGCATTTGGATGTTCCCAGGGTTTACGTCTACAGGTTTGACGATGATGGAGTTGATGACCTCCCCCGTGTTGGCCACTTGTTTAGTTTGTTTATGCCCCATTCTGACTGCCGGGAGGTGCAGCCGAGCGCTCTATTTGTATCAGATCGATCGGGTCGATTCGCTTAAGTCTGCTATATTTTAATGGGGTTACTAGCAAGTTTGCTGACTTGTTGGGGTGTTTACTCAATCGTTCGGCATAATTTAGGGCAAGCCTTGCGGCTTCTTTCTCAACCGAGTTTATGTTCGTGTCTTTAAGAAGGTTGACATTACGAATGTACCTTGGGGCGCCTAGAATTGATCTTATTATTTTAGTTTGGGCTCTCTGTACCTTGGCTAGGTTAGATGTTTTAGCTGTACCCCAGAGCTGTAACCCGTACGTCCAGATGGGTTTGAGGATGGCTTTGTAGATAACTATTTTGGTGCTTAGGTTTAATTTGGACTTTTTGTTGAGTAGCCAGAAAAGGTTGTTATGGGCTATTTTGATCTGCTCGCATTTTTTGTCTATGTGGCTTTTCCAGGTTAGTCTTCTGTCTAGATGTATCCCAAGGTATCTAACCTCCTTTTTTAGTGTTACTGGTTTATTATCAATGCTGACGGGTTTGCAGGTGGGTTTCCTCAAGGTGAATGTTATCTGCTCGCACTTACTGGCGTTTAGGGTGATGCCCCATTTTTTGGTCCAGTTTAATATTAGATCAGCATGGGATTGAAGTTCCCTATGGGCTGTCTGTAGATTGGAATGGGTAATTAGTATGGCCGTGTCGTCGGCAAAAGTTGTAGTTTTGATATGTTTGTCGGTGGGGAGATCCGCAGTATACAGTAAATACAGCGTTGGGCCCAGAACGCTGCCTTGGGGGACACCTGCATTGATGGGGTAGATGTTGCTTAGGTGCTCTTTGCATCTGACCCTGAATGATCGCTGGTGGAGGTAGCTTGTTAGTATGCCATGGAATTTGTGGGGTAAAAGGCTACACAGCTTATGTAGTAGACCATCGTGCCAGACCTTGTCGAAGGCTTGCGCTACGTCCAAGAATAGACCTACGCAGTATTTTTTGTTTTCGAATGCTGTTTGTATCTCGTTAACTATTTTGTGCACTTGCTCAATGGTACTGTGCTCGTTACGGAAGCCAAACTGGTGGTCTGGGATTATATTGTTAGCTTTGATATATACTTTCATTTTCGCTAGCAGTAGCTTCTCGAATACTTTTGAAAGAATGGGGAGTAGGCTAATTGGCCTATAGGAGTCTATTTTCGTTTTATCCTTCCCGGGCTTAGGGATGATGATTATTGTTGAAAGTTTCCAGGTGTGTGGGAAGTAGTTGAGGCGCAATATGGCGTTGAAGATGTGGGTTATCCCCTTGATGCAGCTCATCGGAAGGGCTTTGAGAAGTTTTCCTGAGATTTCGTCGTGTCCCGCCGATTTTTTTGGGTTTAGTTTAGAGATTTCGCAATGGACTTCTTTATAGGTGAACTTAAGGCATTGAGGGTTAGGGGGGGGAGGTTTAGAGGTGTCAAATTTGGCTTTCGTAGTGATAGTTGGCTTGAATACATTTGAGAGGTACTGCGCAAAGGCCTCAGCTTTCTCTTCGGGGCTGCAGATCCAGTTGCCAGCGACGTCTCTTATGGGAGATTCAGGGATAATTGGTTTTTTAATGCGTTTTGTGGATTTCCAGATCGAGTAGTTTGTGTCCGGTAGATGATCTAAATTAGATACGAAGTCCTCTATGTGTTCCGCTTTTTCGGCTGCGAGTTTGTCCTTGAGGTTTTTGGTGGCCGCATTGAGGGCCGCTTTGGCTTCGGGTGATCTTGTTTGTTGCCACCTTGCTTTGGCTTTTCTTTTGATTTTGAGGAGGTCTAGTGTACTTCTGTTATAGCCGTTGGGTATTCTGTCAGGGTGTTTGTAGGTCGAGGGTGGTGTTGCTAGCTCCGCGCTCTCCTTAATGGTGGCATACAGGTACTCTAAGGCATTGTTAATATCGCTTGGAGATTTTAATTTAATGTTTGGGCAGAAGGCCGTTTCCAGGTGCCTTTGGTACTTAGTCCAAATAGTTCTGTTGTTTGATAGCTGGGTAGGCTTACTAATAATAGTAGGTGTGCTGGTGATGGTGTAGATTGTTGGTGTGTGGTCCGACGATAGGTCAATCATAGACTTGGCTTTGATCTGGTCCGGGTTTAGGCTTTTGTAGATACAGAAATCGATTATATCCGGGATTTTTTTCTTGTCTGATGGCCAGTATGTCGGGAGGTCACCTGCCAAGCAACCTAGGTTGTTGTTGTAAATGGATTTGACGAGTTGTTTGCCTTTTGTCGTGGTGAGCCTGGATCCCCATAAGGGGGATTTGGCGTTGTAATCCCCAATAGCTACGAATCGTGGTCCTAGAGAGCTGAAGAGGGCGTCGAATTGGGAGGCTGAGATAGTACCTTTGGGGGGACAGTAGATAGCCGTAATATTGATGCAGGCCGAGCCCAGGTTGATATTTATAGACGTGTAGTGGATATTGTCGAGAATTTGATTTGTTAGGCGGTGATGTTTGATTCTGTTCCTAACTAGGACTGCCGTACCTCCATGTGGTTTGTCTTCGGGATGGTTCGTGGTGTGGCAAGTGTACCCATGCACCTTGAAGTTATTTTTGCTGGTTAGGTGGGTCTCAGAGATGAGCATGATATCTATGTTATTATTTTTTAGGAAGAGCTCGAGTTCGAGGAGGTGGCTTTTAATGCCGTTCGCATTCCATTGTGCTATTTTTAATTCGCTCATGGTTTGACTAACTTGGATAGAAGTTCAGTTTGCTTTATTAGCATGCTCTGCATCTGCTGCATAGTGGCAGTCAATTGTTGTATGTTGTTGGCTAGGGAAATGAGGATTTGCATGGTGTTTTCTTGGAAATTTGGGCTTGGATTTGGGTTGGATTTTAGGATGTTAGCGTATGTAGGGTTCTTTGGGGAGGTTTGTGGGTTGACTTGATCCGGTGGTTGATAATAAGCTGGGGGATGACTTTGGGCTGGAGGGTGTACGGCTTTGTAGTTGGGTGGGTGCGATTTGTGCCTGTTGATGGAAAGATAGACAGGGCAGCCTCTGTAATTGGCCGTATGCTGGCCGCCACAGTTGCTGCATTTTTTTAGGCCTGGATCGTTTTTGCTCTTATGGCAGTCCCTCACGGGGTGACATTCGCCACAGGCTACACAGACGCTCGTAAGTTTGCAATAGGTTCTCGTGTGCCCGAATTCTTGGCAATTCTGGCATTGGATTGGGCTTGTTCTCTTGTGGGGCTCTTCGACGGTTATTTTGCGATGAAGTACATATCTGACTTCGTAAATAGGGTGGGGTTTGCCTTTGGGGGGTTTACTTTGTTCCGGATCCAGCTCGATTCTAAACATCGGTTGGGGCTGTTTGAGCTTATTTCTAATGTTATTGACCGATTTGATTAAGAAGCCCTTGGCCTCTAGATCCTCTTTGATGTCTTTGGGGTCCACGTCGTGGTCAATACCCTTAAGGATGACACGGAGACCTTTTGCACTTTTCAGTTGATATGTGTAATAGTTACTGCCTTTGTTGTCCAACCAGCTCGCTATTTGCGTGAACGCAACTTCGCTGGCTGCCTGGATTTTGGTTTCCTTTATTTGGCCCTTTTTCAGGTCGACTATATAATATTTGTCTTTGCCTATTAGATTGTTTAGTGCGTTTGTTAATGTGTTGTTGCTTTGCTCTCTTAGGTAGATCGGGGGAGGTTTATGCTGGGGAGGTTGGGGAGTTTGGTTGTCAGATTCGTCGTTGAGTGATGAGAACCTATTTTCGGATACTTCTGGGTGTGACTTTGGGATTTTTGGGGCTGTTGTTGCCTTGGAGCTTGATGGGCTGCGTTTCCGTTTTTCACTATTTGTTATATTAAAATACCTTTGGATACCAGTCGGGGCATTGCCCGCAACCTTCGATGGTTGATGGGTGGTATTTGACACTTCCATGGGTTGAGTGGCCGCTGGTGTGCCAGCTTGCAAAGAGTTGCCCCTGATGTCGGGGTCTTTCTGCTTACTAGTCATTGGTAACATATTTATTGCTGCACTAGCACTTTGCACAAATGCACAAACGCGAAGCGCGTGTCGGATAGCTTTTGGTTTTTATTTTCCGTTTTCGTTGATTTAAGCACTTTAGTTGGAGTTTGCACTTGCTACTTTCGCGGATTTAGCACGGTGCGCAATTGAGAAACGTCCGATCGGCTTGACTGCACAATGACCTTTTACAGATAAATTAAATCTCGTGATGTTATTGTGTTTAAAATTATAGGAATTTTTTGTTCGGCTTCCTGTATATGCGTCGTTATCAACCATACCAAACACTAATAAATTTGGTAATTGTCCTATGACAATATTATCTAAGGATAATGTGTATGTGTTTGCAGGTATAGTATATGTTTTAACTTCGACTCGTTTGTATGGGAATACAGCATTTGATCGTTGTAAAACGGTTTCATGAGCCAGCATGATGCCGGGGTTAATAGATGCGTGATTCATGTACATTGTGGCCTCTACAATCTTAATTCGTGGAGAATTGCCATCATCTTTTGACAAAAGGTAAAATTCGGGTTTTTCAAGTGATAACACAACGCGCAGATCTACACCGTTCATTAATAATTTATCTTGGTTAAACATATCAGCATGTATTTTTCCCATTAGCTCGACAACGTTGCTCTTATTGAAAAGCTTTTGTCTTGCCAGGTAACCCACATTTTCTTCTACACTTTGAGTAACCTCCATATTATCCTGATCAAGATACCAGCCGACAGATTCTAAATGTGTCGAGGCCGCATCTTTACCATAATTTAACAAGTTTTCAATATATGCCCTATAATTGTAATTATTGTCAGTTTGAACAACCGGTCTCCCGTTTAGGTAAATAGTGCACTGGCGAAAGAGCTAGTGAAGTACGTTATTGACAACACCAGGGCCTTCATCAGTCACAGTCTTCGTGGTGCCGTCTGGGCTAGTTACGAGAATATTTTTCCCGGTATAAAGTTCTTCTTTTCCATCCTTAATTTTAATCAGCTGCACTTTTAAACGCAGGTATATACTTGACAAGTCACGATATGTATCTCCATGTTCCAGCGAGACAAATTCCAGAACTGAGGAGTTCTCTAATGAGGCTATAGGTTTGTATGCTACCTCTTCGGTTTTTAAGATATTACTTTGAATAACTGGTGTGGAGAAAAGGTCCAGCTCAGATTTCATGCACTCGTTATACGTACATAGACATTTTGTTTATTTATCAAAAATATCCAATGCTCGTTTACGAAAACCTCGTTTGCCTTTTATAGACTTTTTCTTCTTGCTTGCTGTTTTTTTAATATCCCGTTTTGTTTGTTCTGAAGGTGTTTTTCGTTTAGGAGACTTGGTTAAGCGTAATGTCGTAAATGGATTAGCTCTTTTAATAATTGTGCGATTATTTATATCTGCACCGCCCATGCTATCGAAGAGTTTATTTATACCTTTTTGGGCTAGGTCTTGTACAGCAGCTTTTCCCTGGTCTTTTAAAATTTCCTTAACCGGCTTACTGCCAATTTCTTGCAGTATTGTCTTCCCAGTTTTCAGTGCTTGCTGTTTTATAACTTTAGCGCCTGAAGCAACTAATGGCTGTAAATAGCGAAATAGTCCGCTGAAGAAACTGCCAATACCTCTTCCTTGCTGATAAGTATGCGGCGCTCGGTACAGCTCACCTATATCCGACAAGTTACCACCACTTTGCAGTAAGTAGTATCGTGTATAATACGAATTCATTTTTATTAAGGGCTTAAAGTCAGGCAAAGTGCTATCAAATTGAAAACTGTCTGGGGATGCACATATATTTATAGTTTATTGTGTTTTAAAATGGAGCATCACATAAGTCGGGATATAGCTTGGCTTAAAATTAATCAATTCGCCCTGGCTGTCAGTTATTTTTATAGAAATACCTTCTATAAATGTTTTCTCGATAGGACAGTATTCTACATGTTCAAATCTTAGTACACCCTCACACGATTGTGTCGGCATCAGTCGTAAGTATCGAGCTAATTTATCGCCAATAATTCTCGGTTTAATAATGTCGGTGTAGATGAAAATCAAATCTTTATCATAACATCTTTTTGATATTTCCATAGATTCTCGGGGGAATCTTTGTATTAATTCATTGACAGTACTCTCCAGACCATTAATTTTGTCAATGATTCTCATATGCTCTTGACGTAGTCCCGCAGTGTTGAATGATTCTTTTATTTCCGAAAGTATTGCATCAGGTTTACGCTTTTCTTCAGGTGTCTGAAGAAATATATCCGTAAAGAAATCCGACAAATTGTTTATATTTGTATTAATAGGCCCTGGCGTTGTCAAGTATTCTCCTGAACTTTGCTTTTCGTATGGTACATCCAAAACATCACTATCTTTAGTAATTTGTCGCTGATCAGTTGCTTTTGCAGTTATTGAATCTTTTTTTAGCCTATTTAGAATACCGAAAATTGTATCTTTAATCTGAATAATCTTTTTCTGCTTTTCTTGTTCGCTAATCGTCGGATCGTCAAAATGCACATTTGATATTAAAAGCGTGACAAGATCTTTAACATTAAGGTGTGATGGTAATGGTTTTTTTATCCTTATTGTCACTTCCAAGTCTTCTAACCGTAGTTCAAACATGTCATGCACCTTTTTAGCGGTACCTTTTATTGCTTTTTCTCGGGCCTTTTTAATGCTAAGAGCAGGATGTGTGTAATTATCGATCGCATTCTGTATGACAATATGCTTTCTTTTTCTTCTAGGAATCTGCCCAATAAAGTCGTCAACAAATGCCTCAACTGACTCATAGTCCTTATACTTTAAAACGACATTTTCCGAAGTTTTTTTCCCTTGATAAATGTGTAGTATAAACTCTTCCGGCTCTTGTGTGTAGCTTATTTCAGGTATCACATTATCCAAAAAGTCAGCTTCCAGTCGATCCCACATTGCTTTTTTAACGTCGTCCAAAAACATAGTATACCAAGAAGGGCTGACTGCATGGTAAAATGTTAGTAGAAATGCTGAAAAATTCACCTGCCCAGCTCTATAGCTAGCTTGTTCAAGACTTTCTTTTGTCCACTCAAGTTTAACATTGTCATTTATTTTCACTGTCAATGATTTCAGTTCTGTTTTTTGTTGCTCTCTTATTTCTTTTAACTGGTTGTTAGGTGTTTCGCGCCTCACTCTTTTAAAGCTGTTATCATTTAATGCATCAGCTACATTGCGCTTCATCCTCTTCTCTTCATTTATGTCATAATTTGGTAATGAAATTTCAGTTACTCCAACGCACCAGCTATTAGAAAACTTGCATGGGCTAGCAAGTGCATTTGTAAAAGCCGACAGAGTGTTTTCAGGATAAAATTGCATAGAATTGTTGCTTAAAAGACATACGTAAAAGTCGTTATTTACTATATCCACAGGCATTTTTATATTTTAAATCCTAACCCAAGCTACGTCTGGTACACTCGAACTTCGCTCTTTTTTACCTTTTAAGCGCTCACTTTGCCGCAGTCCTTTTTTCACTGGGAATGCAAGCTCGTATTGGCCGGGATCTAGTGGCGATGGCCTTAATATAGGCTGTTTAGTCGGGGGCTTCTCTTTGGGAGCGTCTTGTTCTAACTCCTCTATAAAACTAGCAACTTCGTCAACACTCATATCCGTAGGTACAGTATACTGTGTTATACCGTCAGTGCCAGTTATTACTCTATAGTCTTTATCTTGAACTTTTGGTACTTTTGCAGGAGGCTTAAGACTTTTTGCTATCCCACTAGCCGATAAACGTCGCTTAGCAGCTGGAGATAAAGACCTCCTTGGCGGAGTTTTTTCGCGCGGCTCCTCAAAAATAAAGTCTGATAAAGAGCTCCTTGGCGGTGTTTTTTCACGCGGCTCCTCAAAAATAAACTCTTCTATCTCGAAAGGTGTCTTTTCAAATATATTTTCCTTTATCGGCGAGGCTTGTGTTGATGCATCTTTTTTAAAAATAATTTTTGTTTGAGTAGAACTATCTCTCAAACTCTTATGTTTAACTGGCAAATTTTCTTTAGCGGGGATTTCAGTTTTCCTTCTTTCGAAAACTTGTGTCTTTTTACGTTTTACATTGAAAAACTTTATTAATTCATTCCATGTAATTATACCATTTCTCTTTGTCAGACAGATCTTTACTTTTTAATATCTTATCCATTGATTTATCAAATAATGACAGATTTGCAGATTGCTCAATGTTATTCTTTAAAGTATTATACACTTCTGGTGAAAGAAGCAGCATTTTGTTAAGGCTGTTAGCTTTATGCATATTTTTCAATTAACGAACCTATTACACCCGATAGTACACTTCCTAATAAAACTGGTAAAAATCCCCCGCGTTGCACTAGTAATTTGCGCTGTCTTGCTACAGAGCCTTTTGCGTCAACTAACTTTCGCATATCCTTTTTATACCTGCACAGCGAATTATATATTTTGCCATGAGGCATATGATTTCCTTTTAGCGTGTTAAGCGTGATTTCACAAAGTGTTTTTATAACCTCGGGATCTGCATTTTTAATGATGGCATTTCTTAAGTCTGGTTTAGATTTTTGAAGCACATAGAGCATATGCTTGTTGTCCTTTAATCGTTTCACTCTTGACACCATTTTTACTATTCAGAGAACTATGTGGACAAAAACAAGTTGCGAAATCTTTGTTAAATATATCCGTTCGGAATCTTAACGTGTCGTTAATCTCCGGAGTAAGATCTATCAGTAAGCACCCGTAAGGCTCCTGAGTGGTCTCTTTATATATTTTTAGAAGCTCTAAACTATCTTCCGGATAAATTTGTCTCGCTAAATGCACGAATTGACTTTTATCTCGGGGATTTTTAAAAACGACAAGGTACTTACAGTTTAGCGATATATCTCTGCAGAACTTTCCCTGATGAAAAACGTTTTGGGTTACAAGAATCACTGAAAAATTACGATGATGTGATCCTTTAGTAAAAAGCTCACAGACTTGCTTACTGAAGGCATTTAACATCATATCATCTATAACAATTAGTGTGGGTTCATTTGTGTAATTTATAAACTCATCGGGTACACTATCTATATATTCTATGTTTGTGGACACAATATCTACTGGCAGAGCTTCACGTTCCGCATTACACCATATAATCCTAGTAATTGTCGGCTGTATTAACGAGGGATCACTTATAGGATTTTTAATAAACGTAGTCTTTCCGCATCCAGAAGGTCCTGTCACGATCATTGTAAATGGATGTTTGAACGCAATCATTTTGACCACAAAAACAAAAACTCTTGACAACCTTTTTGTATATAAACCTCACATCTTGTAAAAAGTACTTATATACTTTTTCAAGAATGAGCAGAAGACAAATTATTAACGAACTACACAGACCTGCCCGCAAAAACTTTAAGCGCCGTCGTGTAACGATTAAAGGTAAAGATGACCTGTGGCAAGCCGACTTAGTTGATATGAGTTCATATACGACAGAAAATCAGCACTTTCGTTTTTTGCTAACTGTCATTGATACATTTTCTAAATATGCATGGGCTTTACCAATTAAAGAAAAAAGTGGGATGGAAGTCACTAAAGCAATGCAACTAATTTTCAATCAGGGTCGTATTCCAAGAAACTTGCAAATAGATGATGGAAAAGAGTTCTATAACAAGTCGTTCAAATGCTTGATGGAAAAATATGATGTTAATCATTATTCAACTTACAGTTCTTTAAAGGTGTCAATTGTAGAAAGATTTAATAGAACGTTAAAAAACATTATGTGAAAGGAATTTAGTATGAATGGTAATTATCATTGGCTAAGTATGCTGGACAAGTTAACAGAAAAATATAACAGAACAAAACATCGAACTATTAAGATGAGACCTATAGACGTAGGTCCCGCTAATGAGGTTCGTTTATTGCTAACGGCGTATAAAAAGCCAAAAACAAGACCAAGTCCAAAGTACAAAGTAGGAGATTTTGTTCGGATAAGTAGATTTAAACATGTTTTTTGAAAAAGGCTACACCCTAAACTGGTCTACTGAAATTTTTAAAATAAAAGAGGTAAAAGACACTCATCCGGTAACTTACATTCTTGAAGACTATCAAGGAAATATAATACAAGGTGCTTTTTACCAGCTTGAACTAAGCCCCGTCAAATATCCCGACGTCTACCTTGTAGAGAAAGTTTTAAAACGCCGAGGGGATAAAGTTTATGTTAAATGGCTCGGATTTCCACAAAAGCACAACACATGGATCAATATAAAAGACGTTTTGTAAGTAGTTTTTATTACAGTCACAATGTTGATCTTAAAGCGTGAATCTGACCGAATAAAAACATTTAAGAATCTACCTTTGGATGACAGGAAATCATACAAGCTAGCAAGAAGTGGATTCTTTTACACCAACCTGAAAGATATAGTAAAATGCTACTTTTGCTGTATGGAAATGAAAACTCACCTGACGATGTTGAGGCAGAACACCTTCTACGTTCGCCTAACTGTATCTATGCAAACGGTAAGGATGTGTGTGGACCGTACAAAAATCGAAAGACGCCATCAAAATTCGCGAGCTGGCTCCTAAACACTTTTAAAGTTCTAGGAGGATCGTTCATTTTGTTCGGCCTACGCTGTGAGATGTATTATTTCCGGCAGTTTTTGGAAGCTCACTTGCTTTTTCATTTTCAAATTAAATATCTATATGTCTGGAATTATGCCTACCGAAGCGCCCGGAAAGGGTCATGGGAAATTGATGCGCTGGACCGATACAGATTTAAGACGCGTATTTATCAATGTAGCATAGTTTTGACCCCCATTCTACACCCGTCGCACAGACATACTATCTCTGCTGAACGATTTTACTTGCAATAAAAATATTTTAACCCAACCGAGTTCGTTTTTTATTCACATGTAACCCGTTTCTATTCTCTTACCTTCACCCACATTTCGTGTCATCCACAACGACAGGTTCACTGACTGCGGCCGATCATCTTCACTTAATCTTTGTTTTTTCTTTATCACACGCTGTCATGTGCTTATTGAGCGGGACACGGGACCACGTGTGCATCATGATGATGACATAAGATTATAGAACCTGGCTCTTCATCGAGCTGCTCCGACCAGCAGTCTTTTTGTTTTTCACCTCTATTTTCAAGCGTCTTGTTTACCTTCTCCCCGAGGCTGCTTCACGGACCTTTTTACCTTGATTTCTAGCTTTCGCATTTTGCTTACCCGCAAATGCATCGGCCGTGGCCCAAGGGACCACGTGTGCATCATGATGATGACATAAGATTATAGAACCTGGCTCTTCATCGAGCTGCTCCGGCCAACAGCTTTTGCCTTTTCACCTTTATTTTCAGGCGTCTTGTTTACCTTCTCCCCGAGGCAGCTTCACGGATCTTTTACCTTTATTTCTAGCTTTCGCATTTTGTTTACCCGCAGATGCATCGGTCGTGGCCCCAAGAGAGCCACGTGTGTGCCGGCATAACGGCATCAGAACCTGATTCTTCGCGCCAGCAGCTTTTTTGTACTTATTTGCAGGCGGCTTGTTCGGCCTCGCGATTTTTTGCTCTTGTTATCAAAAATTCGCTAGAGCATACCTGCTTCCCCGCACTAGGTTTAGCCATCCTATCGACTGGCTCTTTCCAAAACCGGTTCTTACCCCCCGTCCCCCCCACACACAACACCAGCTCTCTCCTTCCAACCAACCGCCAGCTATAGCACAGATCGACGGCGACTTTATTTTTATCTTTTACCTCCCAATGCTTCGAACAAGGACTAGTCTTTCCCGCACCAGCCTAAGGTACCAGATACCAGCCGGTGGGTACCGCTTAGCAGAAAAACCCACGGTAGCAACTCCATACAACACCCTGGTGGGTCACCCTTTCGCGCATAATACAAAAGTGTTCGGAGGTGGGATACTTACTACTGATATCAACCATTTTATTTTCGAAGAATCCTTGAGTTCGTTTTGAAATGGCTGTTTTTTGCCATTTTCAATAATTTTTCCAGCCTTAATTTTAAGATTATGGCTTGCGCTAACAGCTCCTTTAGATCGGTCATTTTGAAATGTAGTTATATGTATATGTATATGTATCAAAAATTATGTACAATTATTATTAATAAAATTACTGTTTGACAATTTTATTTCATTTATTATAATTAATTAAATCACTGTTCGACGATTTTCAAAGAGAATTGAATTAGTTGCACATTCCTGGATGGAACCACCAAAATGTTTAATCAAGCGCAAAATGTTCCTGGATGGAACTACCAAAATGTATAATCACGCGCGAAATGTATAATCAAGCGGATAGATTATCTGGTTTCGTGTAGCGGAAAAGGTAAGTTAAATAAATGAAAAATTTAATGTCAGTTATAATTCAATTCTCCTGTATTCGTCCAACACTTTACAGTTCAATTAATTCTAAGTTTACAAAAATTTCAGGAATAATATTAATGTTACAAAAATTCTTTAATTATAAGCACAAATGCATTTAGAAGTTGCCTGACCATCGGCATATGCAACTTCCGTAGCACTTTACATGTGCTGAAAAATATACAGTGATTATTATGCTAAGTTAAGTGCATGTGAAAATTGCATGACCCGTGGCATGTGCAATTTCCGTATCACGTACAGATGTTTCAAATTTTATGTAAAGAAAACTCCAAAATTACCCATAATTTACTTTGTAATTTATAAGCATAAATGCATCTAGAAATTGTTTGTTCAACGGCATATGCAATTCCCATGCCACTTAACACGTGCTATTCTAACCAATTCACCGTCAACTCAATCACTTGATCCAAAACCAATCCAAATTGTGGTACTTCACAAAATTAATAAACTTGTATAATTATAATAAGACACAATCCCTATCACCACGGGCACCGAAAGAAATTCACTCATTTTAGAGATCGACTGACCTTTATTTTTACCGGCATGCACGATCTCACTTGATGATCACGATTTTGACTGCACATCTTATCACTCCAACAGACGAAGGGCAAGTGAAGATCAATGACGGTAATGCGCCTTGTACCACCGTAGTTACAATTGGTACAATCGCAACTGGACCGGAAATCGTTGGGTTTTTTTTTGATGTGGCAATGTCGGTGATGTGCGCGGGTGCACGGATTCTGTAAGCGACTTGTCAAAGACATAAATCTGAATTTGATGTGCGCGAGTGCGGTGATTTTGTTCCCATTTAAATTGAAGGATTGTGTCTGAAAATTGTTAAAAATGGTAAGCAACTTAATATTTCCTTAACTAGTGCCTTTTATATATTTTAATTAAAGTGCTAGTGCTATCCTTATTTTTCTTTTCAGAGTCTTCTGTGAAGTGGACCTTATCGGTGGACATACCTATGGGCTGCTTAGATTCGTTCACGAAACAGGTGATACATACCTTTGATATATTTTTAAATTAAATTGTGATTTTATTCTAAGTTTTTTTTTTCTCTTTTTCAGCTGTGTGTCAACAAATATAATTAATATAATATGTGTTTTGCAAATATTTAACAAAAATAATCAAATATTTGAATAAAAATGTTTCTTAAAAAAATCTAAAAGCTTTGTGAGGGATTAGCTAAAATTTCAAAGGAGCCATCTGCAAATTTCAGAGGAGCCATCTGCAAGAAAAACAAAGTGAAGACACATAAAACAATGGAGGCTTGACAGGTAAGAGTTTTTGTTTCTAATAAATGAATATTATTTGTTGCAGGTTTTGAAGATAAAATAAAGGTTGATGTGGGAAAAAATAAAGAATAGGGAAGTGAAAGTACAGGTGGCTACCTAAAATTGTGATAAAAGTGCAAGATTTGTGAAAAATATTCAACTTTTCATTTTGACGTTTCGTTAAAATTAAAAGTTGAATATTTCAAAAACTAGGGCCGAGCCGCCCAAAATATTTTATATGCCTTCGTTTTAGGCCTAAAGGAAGCCACCTGCAAAATTTTATTGCAATCGGAGCAGGTCCCCTATTCTTGACTTGGCAATTGCACGGCCAGTATTTTAATTAGTAGAATATGTTAGCGTGCAATTGCCAAGTAATTATAATTATTATAGAAATAAAGATGTCTAATATTGATACGGTCACTATAAATGTTGATAGGTAATTGATTAGATAACAATTTATAACAAAGTTATTGAATAGGTGCTTCCATAGACACTAACTAATATAACTGACTTGGTTTTACATAAGATCTCACAACTTTTTACGGCAGAAGAACTGCGTTGCGAGACTTGGCATTTTTTTACATTTTATGTTTTTGATGGAATCTCATTTCTTTTTGTAGGCCATCCTCCTCTTTTTTTAGAGGGTAATATACATCTGTTGTCCGTCAGCTACTGATTTTCTTAAAGCCCACTCCCTGTCTCTATTGATTTTTCTCAGATGCATTGATGTATTTTGCATTTACTATAATGAAAGGACCCCGCACAATCTCTATGGAAAGTGGCTCTCGGCTAAATTGGCTGAAATTTTGCACAGAGGTAGGTTTCAACATGCTGATCAAAAGTCTCAATGGGCACGACCCCCCAAAGTCAACTCCATGCCCCCCACAGCCCCCCCAAGACCCAAAAATTCACTTTTTCAGAAATGGCTGAAGTTTTGGAAAAAGATGTCTAACAACATACTAATTATATTTCCAAATAGACATTACACCCCAAAATTAAACCTGGATTTCCCTAACCCCCTCACCCATCCCCGATCATCCCCTCCTCTCACCCCCTCACCCAAAAAAGTCACTTTGCAAGAATAAGTATAACATTCACTAAGAGATAGAATAAAGGTACTGTTCAAAACTTATATCTGGACCAGCCCCCTCACCCCCTTCCCCCTCCCCCTCACCGTCCTTCCAATCCCTGATCCCCTCATCCCCCAAACTCCCAAGTGCCAGGATCGACTAGTTTTGCGAAGAGGTCAGATACCAACGTGCTCATCATACTTTTCATCCCCTCCCCTCACCCCCTCACCCAGAAAAGTCACTTTGCAAGAATTAGTTTAAGTGTCAGTAAGAGATAAAATAATAATAATAATAATGATAATAATAATAGCAAGAACAACAGTATCAATAACAATAATAACAATAACAATAATAATAACATTAATAATAACAATAACAACACCAATTACAATAACAGTATTAATAACTCCAATTCTCATTTGCGCAACAGTCCTTTTTAGGATAGTTGCCAAATATTTTTCCTTTGGGTGTTTGCAGAATACGGTGACTATCTGCCCTGCAGTCCTTTTCAGGATAGTAGATCCAGTCGTCATCACACTTGTTACGTGCAAAATTTGTTGCACGAGCGCCTGGCCAGCTGTTGGAGACGGGTCGGGGTATTTTTAATTTAAATTTCGCCGATCGCACCTGAACCAGAGTTGGGCGCCACTCGGTTTTATGGCTCACCGAGAACCAAGGTACTCCACCTAACGGTACCTAATGCACTGTCGGGAGACGGGAGGGAATCAAAAAAAATTAACCAGCACGGCTCAATGCTAAACACTAAATATATTTTCCCCGTGAAGGGCCGACAATACAAATGCGAAAATTAAACGCTACTCCTAACGTTAATGAACACTAACGGGACCGGCGAGGAGGCTCGAGTCCCGGATTAAATTAACAAAACAAAAAAAAATATAATTTTAAGCAGGAGCGTACGCCGCACGGGGCTCAAACCACACCGAACAAACTATAGAAAATAAATGGAAATGGCAAAAGGGTACTTAACTTCCGTTCCTCCACGGGCTCACCTTGCCCGAACTCGAAAATTCTCGGGGACGATCACGCGGTCCAGCCGCCCTCGTGCTAGTAATCCGGGAATTTCAAGGCAATCCTCCTCCTTCTCCACTTTACTCCAGCGTTTCCCCGAGCTCTCTCCCTTACTTGTCCCGTCCTTTGCCGAATTTCCTTCCTCTTGCTCCGCAGTGCCAATTTTCCTTTGAAATAAAACTTTCCGCAGCCAAATTCCCGTCCTTTCTTCCTTCTACCTTCCGCTGTATAGCTCGCCTTGAACTGACTTGTACCACGTTCCTCGACCGACTGACTGCTCTCACTCACTGCTCCTCAGAACCGACCGCTTCACCTACCGGAGTTTTCCGATCGGCCTTGCCCGATCTCTCGAACTTCGAACTTCCGAGGGCCGCGCTCGTTCTATCGATTGTCGGCATGGGTCAGCGATATTATTAAGGCTCTTTCCCATTTTGGGATACATCTTCCTTCTCCCGATGCCCTTAGCAATTTTTCTTCGATCAGCGTGGGCCACAAGGCTTCTGGTGTAACTTCTCCACTGGGCGCAATGCGGCGACCGGGCACTCCGGGTTACGGTGGTTCTTTCCTCCTGAGTCGGACAACCCACTGGGGGGGGAAATCGGGATGCTCGGAACATACCGTTGCTCAGGAGTGGCACCAAAACTTGAGAGGGCTGGAACCGCCTTAATTTTACCACACGCGATCTCGCTCACCGAGTTAAGCACCCCTTCTTGCCACGCGACCAATGCCGTTCTCTCCCCGGCCTGTCCCCTGGCCTTCCCTCGGCGCTCGAACGTCCTCAGCCGGCGTACACGATCTTTACAACTTACTTTACAACTTACTACCCTTACTACTACTTGAATTCAACTTAATCTAATTCGGGTTGGGTACTCCTCCTACTCATTTGCACACAGCAAAACCTAACAACTATGCGGTAGCGGTACTTAAACGAATCTAAACGTGATGAAGGCATGCTCCTGATGTTACCCTATCGTGGACGATAGTCCTTTCAGCCTCTGATGCAGATGCGGATGTGATGAAGACCAAATGACGACATGAATGAAGACGACCAGATGAATATACGAGTATGCATGGAAACGACAAAATGCGGATGTGCATGTAAAATGAATGGGGATGTGACTGAAGACGGCCAAACGGAGACGTGAATAACGATGTGAATGTCGATGCAATAGAGATGCGAATGACGATGTGAATGCCAATGCAATAGAGATGTGGATGCCGATGTGAATGACGGTGCCACAAAGATGTGAATGCTGATGTGAATGGAGACGACGACTAAGATGCGAATGAAGATTGAATGGAGATGTAAATGGAGACGACCGAGTGAAGATGTGAATGACGTCGACGAACGGGGTCCAAAAGGTAGGTAACGCCGCGCCGGTGAATGTCGCACTCCGAGTTAAGGTTTCCTCCAGCTATCGCTGACCCTTGCGCTGCCTCTGCCCCAAGCGTCTCGCCCAAACCACCCGTCTCGCCCAACTAACGGTCTCGCCTGAACCTCTCCTCGGCTCTCCAACCACTTCAGATCCCTCCCCGGCCTCCGGCTTCAGCACTGAAATTAAAATTTCTCTACAGCGTCGTGGTCTCAGTTTACACATAAACGACACAAAGGAAATGGGTCCTAGATTTGAGCCCCCTGCACAAAACGAACGGCCGACTAATATGGTTACCCCGTTGGACCAATTTCCAACGGTAACACACCTCCCCTTCCTTCTGGAGATTTCGCAGAAATCTCATCACCAACACCAACCTCATGAACAACAATGTGCCACGATACAAGCTAAGACACGTTGAGCTACTCGGTCCAATTTATCCGCATGAAGCGCCTTCTTAGCTCCTGGACTTTCCAACTGAACACAACATACTCTAAACTGCCACCAAACTTCACAATACAACACGTCACTAGACTCAATGACCAGTTCCCCACGCGCCGCGAATGCGCCGCACTACCCAAGAATCCGCAGCACGCAAGCAAAAGCTTCCGCAACCTTAAGCCCCATCTGGCCTTATGCCACCCTGTCACTCTTGGCTTGGTAAACAACCTCGAAGGTATATGGTCCGATTGGGGAACTCAAACCGCCTGAAAATCATGGTCGCCTCCGGAGAAGGGACACCCAAACGTAGTTGATCCTTACGGCGATCTCCGTACATCCACCGCCCCGAATGAGGGGTACGTAATATGGACTGGACTCCTGCACACAATATAGACTAGACTCCCGCACATGCATAATATATACTAGACTCCTGCACATCCATAATATAAACAAGACTCCTGCACATCCATAATATAAACAAGACACCTGCACATCCATAATATAAACAAGACTCCTGCATAATACTACCTAAACGTGTTGTGCCCATATCACCTCACCTCGGCGTCCGCCAGTGCACAAGTGGAGTTGCACCCCTTACGGCGCTGCCCGCATCACCGACCCCATGGCAGAAAGGTGTTGTCGGACCTAAGGCCGGCGATGGGGGTGAGCAAGAAAAATTAGCATTACGTGCTAAAGCAACCCAAAAAAAAAGGAGACCCCTTGCTGGTCCCTGTCGTTGACAGCTTCAACTTTATCCTACGGCTGATGCGCAAGGTCACCAGGTCATGACGTCACAAACAATCAAAACCGAAAATCAAAATTTTAAACCTACTAATGCACCTTTGGAATTCCCGTGAAGCGGGTCACCATATGGGATTTAAAATAGGGGAAAAAAAACCAGAAAAAGTTATTACAAAAGGTATGCCAACCGCATAGCCCTGCCTGCCATAGGCGGTGTCCACGACAACCTATTGATACCCAGTTAAGCTGGTTGGATGCCTTATTGGGGCCACCAAAACAGTACCACAAATTCACTCGATTGCGGAGTTATAAGCCTTCAAATCTTTCGCGTGCCACGACCCCGCGTGCTTCCCGAAGGAGTCCACGAGCTCATAAGTCCAGGGTGACGACCTTTTAATAATTCTGAATGGGCCAATGTATTTTGGGGCGAGCTTGGCATTGAAATACTTGGACGCGTCCGAAAGAACGAAGTTTCTTCTCCAGACCATATCGTCCACCATGAAACTATCCCCCCTACGTCGTAGATTGTAGGAGTGCCTGGAACCTTGCGCCGCCTTTATCAAGCGCCGCTTCACATCCCCGAGTACTTCGTCCAGAGCCTTGGACCTCACTTCTGGATCGTACGCGTCGCCGCTTTCACCTGCCCTATGATGCTTTCCATTTATGACCATTTCTCGCCCGAAGTTAACAAAATATGGAGTGAGCTTGGTAGCTTCATGTGTAGATGTGCGAATTGCACACGCGACCTTTGCAAGGTGCTGATCCCAGACGCGCTGGTTATCTGACACATAAGCCCGAAGCATAGCCTTCACTACCTGGTTAACCCTTTCGGCAGGGTTCGCCTGAGGATGGTAGTAAGCTGTATATTTTATTTCGGTCCCATATTCCTTACAGAAATTCTGAAACTCCTTACTTCGGAATTGCACGCCGTTGTCGCAAATAATTGTTCGCGGAACTCCAAAAACTAAGAAATGGTAGTCTTCTAAGGCTCGGATGATGAGATTAGCTGTTGCCGAACGTAGTGGGAAGAGCATGGGGAATTTGCTGAACTGATCGATTACCGTCAAAATATACACAAAACCCCGGTTCGACCTAGGAAGCGGACCAATCAGGTCTACTCCCAAACACTCAAACGGCCTGCCGTGAATGGCGTTTGGCACTAGAAGACCCCTCGGTTTTCTCCTCTCAGGTTTGGTACTTTGACAAATTTTACACCGACTAACATACGACGCAATATCTGGCCTCATTTTTGGCCAGTAGTAACTGTGGGAGAGGCGGTCGAAAGTCTTCTGTATTCCGCAATGTCCCGATATCGGTACATCATGGGCTTGGTATATTAGCTTGCCTCGTTCAGGTTTTGGTACCACCTCAGTAGTAAGTATCCCACCTCCGAACACTTTTGTATTATGCGCGCAAGGGTGACCCACCAGGGTGTTGTATGGAGTTGCTACCATGGGTTTTTCTGCTAAGCGGTACCCACCGGCTGGTATCTGGTACCTTAGGCTGGTGCGGGAAAGACTAGTCCTTGTTCGAAGCATTGGGAGGTAAAAGATAAAAATAAAGTCGCCGTCGATCTGTGCTATTGCAGGTGACTGGCTGGAAGGAGAGAGCTGGTGTTGTGTGTGGGGGGGACGGGGGGTAAGAACCGGTTTTGGAAAGAGCCAGTCGATAGGATGGCTAAGCCTAGTGCGGGGAAGCAGGTATGCTCTACCGGGTTTTTGATAGCAAGAGCAAAAAATCGCGGGGCCGAGCAGAGCCAGTCGATAGGATGGCCGAGCCTAGTGCGGGGAAGCAGGTATGCTCTAGCGGGTTTTTTGATAACAAGACAAAAAAATCGCGGGGCCGAACAAGCCGCCTGCAAATAAGTACAAAGAAGAAAAAAAGCTGCTGGCGTTTGAGGAAGAATCAGGTTCTGATGCTGTTATGTCGGCACACACGTGGCTCTCTTGGGGGCACGGCCGATGCATTTGCGGGTAAGCAAAATGCGTAAGCTAGAAATAAAGGTAAAAGGTCCGTGAAGCTGTCTAGTGCGGGGAAGCAGGTATGCTCTACCGGGTTTTTTGATAGCAAGAGCGAAAAAATCGCGATGCCGAACAAGCCGCCTGCAAATAAGTGCAAAAAAGCTGCTGGCGCGAAGAATCAGGTTCTGATGCTGTTATGCCGGCACACACGTGGCCCTCTTGGGGCCACGACCGATGCAACTGCGGGTAAACAAAATGCGAAATAAAGGTAAAAGATCCGTGAAGCTGTCTCGGGGAGAAGGTAAACAAGACGCCTGAAAATAAAGGTGAAAAAGCAAAAGCTGTTGGCCGGAGCAGCTCGATGAAGAGCCAGGTTCTATAATCTTATGTCATCATCATGATACACACGTGGTCCCTTGGGCCACGGCCGATGCATTTGCGGGTAAGCAAAATGCGAAAGCTAGAAATCAAGGTAAAATGGTCCGTGAAGCTGCCTCGGGGAGAAGGTAAACAAGACGCCTGAGTGAAAAAACATATATAATCATGCGCGTTTGATTCTAGCTCATACCGAATTTATGTTCCAACCGATAATATGGACAAATTTATTTTGGACATCCAGTTTGTGTGCGGAAACAATGGCCAGTATTTTGTTAAAGAACTTGCCGTCCTTGCTGTTGGAAAAATCATCCCAGATGCTTATCATTTCCTGCCTCCCTACCCATACCAGGAGCTGTCATCGAAGGCAAGACGACAAGTCCAGCATGACGTGCAGAATATAAATGGTCTACGTTGGAATGACGGAGACATCAGCTACAACAATTTACCCGAAGTGTTTTCAAGATTTAAAGATACAAGAGTGTATGTAAAGGCGAAATCAAGGCTTCATTTGTCAGGAAATACACACCGACTTCAGAAATCATCGAGCTTGGTGAAATACCTAGACTAAGTGAACTTACAAATTATCAATTTCCTTGTAAAAACCACAATAATGTATCTTTTATTCGTTGCGCTCGGCAAAACTGCGTAAATATGTACCTGTATATGTTAATCAATAAAATTATAAATTGAAGTAAAAAACCTCATGTATTTTATTTAAAAATTTATTAAATGTTTATTATATCAAACAGAATGTTGGTACTGCAGTACAAAGGTATCTCAAAGAAGAGTCTAGAATAATTCAGATGTACATAAGAGGTTCTAGACGGTATAAAAAAGTCTTCTTCAGGTAGCAAAATTAAATTTTTACTTCTACACTTTTCGCAATATTTCCTATAGTACTCCTTCGCACTTTCGGAAGCATTGTTATTGTGGAACATTACAATCTTGAAGAAATCCTGCATATCAATAAATCTGTAGAGTTCATTAAGGGTCAGCTCAATATTTCCTGTACCAACAGGGATTGTGTATTTCGTCTGAAGCTCCTCTTGGTTTGGCGGGAACATGTCTGGGATAACCTCGTCTTTTAGTTTGGTTAGATGTTTGAAAACTTCCAGCCATCCAGAGTAAAATGTTGAGACAGGCGCTGAGCCATGACGGTGAAAGACTATCTTTGCCTCAAACGAGATCGGATCAAATCCGAGGACAACTTTCTGATTATGGTGATGGTCCAGATGATACGTATAGTTTAGCAAAAGATTTTCGCCCGGGATCTCTGATTGATTTTTACCTCTTTTCCGTATCGGACGAAGTTTTTGTTTTTTGGATTTTGTTTCCATCACTTTAAACTCTTCTGCACACACATTTTTTGCACTTAATTGTTTAGGTTTTTTAGCTTTAGATGCTGGCTCCATCTTGAAGCGGAGGCTTATACCTCAACATTAAATGTACATCACCGGCGTTTCGTATTTATACTCTTATTTTCCGGTATACATAACTGGTTATATTTACCCCCGCCATATTATAAAAATTTTCTCAAGTATATTTTGCGATATAAATTCACGACTTTATTATCATTTAGTCTAAAATCATTGAAGGAAAATTGTTGCAGAAAATGCTTTAAACTTTTTCCTTTACACCGAAAATACAGATACACACAGCAATAATGACCACAGGTAGATGAAAGTGCACCTTGTAATCGTTTTTTACTATTTACAAACACATCTGAATTTGTATGTAAGAAGTTGCGAAAAAGCCTGTTACTGGGGGGTTTACCATACGAGTCAAAGTATTCTGCAGGGCCTTTTTCTAGAATGAAAAACGCAACCCAGTGAGTGCCGCTCTTTCGTGCAGGGTCCGTATTAGCTATGACGCATGCGGGTTTTTTTATTTCTTTTGGCAGACGGTCACAAGCAAATACACCTCTAAAAAACCTTTTTGTAATAGGGTTATTTGCTAGTAACTTTGTAAGATCGATCGTGTTCATTCTTGTTCCGAATCCAGGGTCGCTGTCCCTACGTCAATAACCTTGGTATAGGATGTAACATAGTTATTTATAAACTCCTTGGTTGATGCGTCACAAACAAGTATTGTAGTAAATTTTGCTAATGTTTTTATTAAGTCTTCATCTAAACGTCTAAGTTCAATGTTTCCCAACTTATTTGACTGCTCGATACATCCTGGAGTTGATGTAGGGTACTTGAAGATAATTTCCTTTGTAAATAATTTACTTTGTGCAGTGAATCCCGCAAAAGAAACCTTTTTCAAGAAGGTCAAGCAACCTCCAGAAAAGTATTCGACATTTATCAGGCAACTCATGATAGCTGGCTTCACTGTCTATGCACTGTGATTAATTCTAAATTGCATCATCTTATATAGGTTTTTAGAAGCTAGTGTATACGTTCCTATCTTTGTCGATTTCCACACTCCCGTCATATTCGGCATAGACGACACAGGTCACTGTTGTCTTCAGAGCCTCCTTAAATCTTCCTTCAATTCTAACCGTACCTTGGTTTAATAGATTCCCACAGGTTGAATTATATGAACGGTCAGAAGTTAAATCAAAAGCAAGAAGAAAACAACCGTTGTCAAAGAATTTTTTTGAAATTTGATGTCCTTTATCGAAATAATGTATTCCAGTTCCTTTGAACAAGGAGATGTATCCTCTTGTACTAATAGGTTGCTCCTTTGAATAATCAAATTCTATAGGCTGATTCGGTATCTGGACACCATTTACTGATAAATTAAATCTTGTGATGTTATTATGTTTAAAATTATAGGAATTTTTTGTTTGGTTTCCTGTATATGCGTCGTTATCAACCATACCAAACACCAACAAGTTTGGTAACTGTCCTATGACAATATTATCTAAGGATAATGTGAATGTGTTTGCAGGTATAGTATATGTTTTAACCTCGACTCGTTTGTATGGGTATACAGCATTGGTTCGTTGTAAAACGGTTTCATGAGCCAGCATGATGCTGGGGTTAATAGATGCGTGATTCATGTACATTGTGGCCTCTACAATCTTAATTCGTGGAGAATTGCCATCATCTTTTGACAAAAGGTAAAATTCGGGTTTTTCAAGTGATAACACAATGCGTAGATCTACACCGTTCATTAATAATTTATCTTGGTTAAACATATCAGCATGTATTTTTCCTATTAGTTCGACAACGTTGCTCCTATCGAAAAGTCTTTTTCTTACCGTGTAACCTGTATTTTGGCCACCATCTTGAACAATTTCCACACTGTTTTCATCGATATACCAGCCAACAGATTCTAAATGTGTCGAAGCCGCATCTTTACCATAATTTAACAAGTTTTCAATATATGCCCTATAATTGTAATTATTGTCAGTTTGAACAACCGGTCTCCCGTTTAGGTAAATAGTGCACTGGCGAAAGAGCGAGTGAAGCACGTTGTTGACAACGCCAGGACCATCATCAGTCACAGTCTTTATGGAACCATCTGCGGCAGTTACGTTACTATCTCTTCCGGTATAAAGTTCTTCTTTTCCATCCTTAATTTTAATCAGTTGCACTTTTAAACGTAGGTATATACTTGACAAGTCACGATATGTATCTCCATGTCCCAGCGAGACAAATTCCAAAACTGATGAGTTATCTAATGAGGCTATAGGTTTGTATGCTACTTCTTCGGTTTTTAAAATATTACTTTGAATAACTGGTGTAGAGAAAAGATCTAGCTCAGATTTCATGCACTCGTTATACGTAGACATTTTGTTTATTTATCAAAAATATCCAATGCTCGTTTACAAAAACCTCGTTTGCCTTTTATAGACTTTTTCTTCTTGCTTGCTGTTTTTTTCGTATCCCGTTTTGTTTGTTCTGAAGGTGTTTTTCGTTTAGGAGACTTGGTTAAGCGTAATGTCGTAAATGGATTAGCTCTTTTAATAATTGTGTGATTATTTATACCTGCGCCGCCCATGCTATCGAAGAGTTTATTTATACCTTTTTGGGCTAGGTCTTGTACAGCAGCTTTTCCCTGGTCTTTTAAAATTTCCTTAACCGGCTTACTGCCAATTTCTTGCAGTATTGTCTTCCCAGTTTTCAGTGCTTGCTGTTTTATAACTTTAGCACCTGAAGCAACTAATGGCTGTAAATAGCGAAATAGTCCGCTGAAGAAACTGCCAATACCTCTTCCTTGCTGATAAGTAAGCGGCGCTCGGTACAGCTCACCTATATCCGACAAGTTACCACCACTTTGCAGTAAGTAGTATCGCGTATAATACGTATTCATTTTTCTTAAGGGCTTAAAGTCAGGCAAAGTGCTATCAAATTGAAAACTGTCTGGGGATGCACATATATTTATAGTTTATTGTGTTTTAAAATGGAGCATCACATAAGTCGGGATATAGCTTGGTTTAAAATTAATCAATTCGCCCTGGCTGTCAGTTATTTTTATAGAAATACCTTCTATAAATGTTTTCTCGATAGGACAGTATTCTACATGTTCAAATCTTAGTACACCCTCACACGATTGTGTCGGCATCAGTCGTAAGTATCGAGCTAATTTATCGCCAATAATTCTCGGTTTAATAATGTCGGTGTAGATGAAAATCAAATCTTTATCATAACATCTTTTTGATATTTCCATAGATTCTCGGGGGAATCTTTGTATTAATTCATTGACAGTACTCTCCAGACCATTAATTTTGTCAATGATTCTCATATGCTCTTGACGTAGTCCCGCAGTGTTGAATGATTCTTTTATTTCCGAAAGTATTGCATCAGGTTTACGCTTTTCTTCAGGCGTCTGAAGAAATATATCCGTAAAGAAATCCGACAAATTGTTTATATTTGTATTAATAGGCACTGGCGTTGTCAAGTATTCTCCTGAACTTTGCTTTTCGTATGGTACATCCAAAACATCACTATCTTTAGTAATTTGTCGCTGATCGGTTGCTTTTGCAGTTATTGAATCTTTTTTTAGCCTATTTAGAATACCGAAAATTGTATCTTTAATCTGAATAATCTTTTTCTGCTTTTCTTGTTCGCTAATTGTCGGATCGTCAAAATGCACATTTGATATTAAAAGCGTGACAAGATCTTTAACATTAAGGTGTGATGGTAATGGTTTTTTTATCCTTATTGTCACTTCCAAGTCTTCTAACCGTAGTTCAAACATGTCATGCACCTTTTTAGCGGTACCTTTTATTGCTTTTTCTCGGGCCTTTTTAATGCTAAGAGCAGGATGTGTGTAATTATCGATTGCATTCTGTATGACAATATGCTTTCTTTTCTTTCTAGGAATCTGCCCAATAAAGTCGTCAACAAATGCCTCAACTGACTCATAGTCCTTATACTTTAAAACGACATTTTCCGAAGTTTTTTTCCCTTGATAAATGTGTAGTATAAACTCTTCCGGCTCTTGTGTGTAGCTTATTTCAGGTATCACATTATCCAAAAAGTCAGCTTCCAGTCGATCCCACATTGCTTTTTTAACGTCGTCCAAAAACATAGTATACCAAGAAGGGCTGACTGCATGGTAAAATGTTAGTAGAAATGCTGAAAAATTCACCTGCCCAGCTCTATAGCTAGCTTGTTCAAGACTTTCTTTTGTCCACTCAAGTTTAACATTGTCATTTATTTTCACTGTCAATGATTTCAGTTCTGTTTTTTGTTGCTCTCTTATTTCTTTTAACTGGTTGTTAGGTGTTTCGCGCCTCACTCTTTTAAAGCTGTTATCATTTATTGCATCAGCTACATTGCGCTTCATCTTCTTCTCTTCATTTATGTCATAATTTGGTAATGAAATTTCAGTTACTCCAACGCACCAGCTATTAGAAAACTTGCATGGGCTAGCAAGTGCATTTGTAAAAGCCGACAGAGTGTTTTCAGGATAAAATTGCATAGAATTGTTGCTTAAAAGACATACGTAAAAGTCGTTATTTACTATATCCACAGGCATTTTTATATTTTAAAACCTAACCCAAGGTACGTCTGGTACGCTCGAACTTCGCTCTTTTTTACCTTTTAAGCGCTCACTTTGCCGCAGTCCTTTTTTCACTGGGAATGCAAGCTCGTATTGGCCGGGATCTAGTGGCGATGGCCTTAATATAGGCTGTTTAGTCGGGGGCTTCTCTTTGGGAGCGTCTTGTTCTAACTCCTCTATAAAACTAGCAACTTCGTCAACACTCATATCCGTAGGTACAGTATACTGTGTTATACCGTCAGTGCCAGTTATTACTCTATAGTCTTTATCTTGAACTTTTGGTACTTTTGCAGGAGGCTTAAGACTTTTTGCTATCCCACTAGCCGATAAACGTCGCTTAGCAGCTGGAGATAAAGACCTCCTTGGCGGTGATTTTTCGCGCGGCTCCTCAAAAATAAAGTCTGATAAAGACCTCCTTGGCGGTGTTTTTTCACGCGGCTCCTCAAAAATAAATTCTTCTATCTCGAAAGGTGTCTTTTCAAATATATTTTCCTTTACCGGTGAGGCTTGTGTTGATTCATCTTTTTTAAAAATAATTTTTGTTTGAGTAGAACTATCTCTCAAACTCTTATGTTTAACTGGCAAATTTTCTTGAACGGGGATTTCAGTTTTCCTTCTTTCGAAAACTTGTGTCTTTTTACGTTTTACATTGAAAAACTTTATTAATTCATTCCTGTAATTATACCATTTCTCTTTGTCAGACAGATCTTTACTTTTTAATATCTTATCCATTGATTTATCAAATAATGATAGATTTGCAGATTGCTCAATGTTATTCTTTAAAGTATTATACACTTCTGGTGAAAGAAGCAGCATTTTGTTAAGGCTGTTAGCTTTATGCATATCTTTCAATTAACGAACCTATTACACCCGATAGTACACTTCCTAATAAAACTGGTAAAAATCCTCCGCGTTGTACTAGTAATTTGCGCTGTCTTGCTACAGAGCCTTTTGCGTCAACTAATTTTCGCATATCCTTTTTATACCTGCACAGCGAATTATATATTTTGTCATGAGGCATATGATTTCCTTTTAGAGTGTTAAGCGTGATTTCACTAAGTGTTTTTATAACCTCGGGATCTGCATTTTTAATGATGGCATTTCTTAAGTTTGGTTTAGATTTTTGAAGCACATAGAGCATATGCTTGTTGTCCTTTAATCGTTTCACTCTTGACACCATTTTTACTATTCAGAGAACTATGTGGACAAAAACAAGTTGCGAAATCTTTGTTAAATATATCCGTTCGGAATCTTAACGTGTCGTTAATCTCCGGAGTAAGATCTATCAGTAAGCACCCGTAAGGCTCCTGAGTGGTCTCTTTATATATTTTTAGAAGCTCTAAACTATCTTCCGGATAAATTTGTCTCGCTAAATGCACGAATTGACTTTTATCTCGGGGATTTTTAAAAACGACAAGGTACTTACAGTTTAGCGATATATCTCTGCAGAACTTTCCCTGATGAAACACGTTTTGCGTTACAAGAATCACTGAAAAATTACGATGATGTGATCCTTTAGTAAAAAGCTCACAGACTTGCTTACTGAAGGCATTTAACATCATATCATCTATAACAATTAGTGTGGGTTCATTTGTGTAATTTATAAACTCATCGGGTACACTATCTATATATTCTATGTTTGTGGACACAATATCTACTGGCAGAGCTTCACGTTCCGCATTACACCATATAATCCTAGTAATTTTCGGCTGTATTAACGAGGGATCATTTATAAGATTTTTAATAAACGTAGTCTTTCCGCATCCAGAAGGACCTGTCACGATCATTGTAAATGGATGTTTGAACGCAATCATTTATACCACAAAAACAAAAAACTCTTGACAACCTTTTTGTATATAAACCTCACATCTTGCAAAAAGTACTTATATACTTTTTCAAGAATGAGCAGAAGACAAATTATTAACGAACTACACAGACCTGCCCGCAAAAACTTTAAGCGCCGTCGTGTAACGAGTAAAGGTAAAGATGACCTGTGGCAAGCCGACTTAGTTGATATGAGTTCATATGCGACAGAAAATCAGCACTTTCGTTTTTTGCTAACTGTCATTGATACATTTTCTAAATATGCATGGGCTTTACCAATTAAAGACAAAAGCGGGATGGAAGTCACTAAAGCAATGCAACTAATTTTCAATCAGGGTCGTATTCCAAGAAACTTGCAAACAGATGATGGAAAAGAGTTCTATAACAAGTCGTTCAAATGCTTGATGGAAAAATATGATGTTAATCATTATTCAACTTACAGTTCTTTAAAGGCGTCAATTGTAGAAAGATTTAATAGAACGTTAAAAAACATTATGTGGAAGGAATTTAGTATGAATGGTAATTATCATTGGCTAAGTATGCTGGACAAGTTAACAGAAAAATATAACAGAACAAAACATCGAACTATTAAGATGAGACCTATAGACGTAGGTCCCGCTAATGAGGTTCGTTTGTTGCTAACGGTGTATAAAAAGCCAAAAACAAGACCAAGTCCAAAGTACAAAGTAGGAGATTTTGTTCGGATAAGTAGATTTAAACATGTTTTTGAAAAAGGCTACACCCCAAACTGGTCTACTGAAATTTTTAAAATAAAAGAGGTAAAAGACACTCATCCGGTAACTTGCATTCTTGAAGACTATCAAGGAAATATAATACAAGGTGCTTTTTACCAGCTTGAACTAAGCCCCGTCAAATATCCCAACGTCTACCTTGTAGAGAAAATTTTAAAACGCCGAGGGGATAAAGTTTATGTTAAATGGCTCGGATTTCCACAAAAGCACAACGCATGGATCAATATAAAAGACGTTTTGTAAGTAGTTTTTATTACAGTCACAATGCTGATCTTAAAGCGTGAATCTGACCGAATAAAAACATTTAAGAATCTACCTTTGGATGACAGGAAATCATACAAGCTAGCAAGAAGTGGATTCTTTTACACCAACCTGAAAGATATAGTAAAATGCTACTTTTGCTGTATGGAAATGACTGCCTTAAACTCACCTGACGATGTTGAGGCAGAACACCTTCTACGTTCACCTAACTGTATCTATGCAAACGGTAGGGATGTGTGTGGACCGTACAAAAATCGAAAGACGCCATCAAAATTCGCGAGCTGGCTCCTAAACACTTTTAAAGTTCTAGGAGGATCGTTCATTTTGTTCGGCCTAGGTTGTGAGATGTATTATTTTTACGAACACTTTACACGAAAATGAAAAAGCAAGTGAGCTTCCAAAAACTGCCGGAAATTAAATATCTATATGTCTGGAGTTATGCCTACCGAAACGCCCGGAAAGGGTCATGGGAAATTGATGCGCTGGACCGATACAGATTTAAGACGCGTATTTATCAATGTAGCATAGTTTTGACCCCCATTCTACACCCGTCGCACAGACATACTATCTCTGCTGAACGATTTTACTTGCAATAAACATATTTTAACCCAACCGAATTCGTTTTTTATTCACATGTAACCCGTTTCTATTCTCTTACCTTCACCCACATTTCGTGTCATCCACAACGCCAGGCTCACTGACTGCGGCCGATCATCTTCACATAATCTTTGTTTTTTCTTTATCACACGCTGCCATGTGCTTATTGAGCGGGACACGGGACCACGTGTGCATCATGATGATGACATAAGATTATAGAACCTGGTTCTTCATCGAGCTGCTCCGACCAGCATTCTTTTTGTTTTTCACCTCTATTTTCAGGCGTCTTGTTTACCTTCTCCCCGAGGCAGCTTCACGGACCATTTTACCTTGATTTCTAGCTTTCGCATTTTGCTTACCCGCAAATGCATCGGCCGTGGCCCAAGGGACCACGTGTGTATCATGATGATGACATAAGATTATAGAACCTGGCTCTTCATCGAGCTGCTCCGGCCAACAGCTTTTGCTTTTTCACCTTTATTTTCAGGCGTCTTGTTTACCTTCTCCCCGAGACAGCTTCACGGATCTTTTACCTTTATTTCGCATTTTGTTTACCCGCAGATGCATCGGTCGTGGCCCCAAGAGGGCCACGTGTGTGCCGGCATAACAGCATCAGAACCTGATTCTTCGCGCCAGCAGCTTTTTTGCACTTATTTGCAGGCGGCTTGTTCGGCATCGCGATTTTTTCGCTCTTGCTATCAAAAAACCCGGTAGAGCATACCTGCTTCCCCGCACTAGACAGCTTCACGGACCTTTTACCTTTATTTCTAGCTTACGCATTTTGCTTACCCGCAAATGCATCGGCCGTGCCCCCAAGAGAGCCACGTGTGTGCCGACATAACAGCATCAGAACCTGATTCTTCCTCAAACGCCAGCAGCTTTTTTTCTTCTTTGTACTTATTTGCAGGCGGCTTGTTCGGCCCCGCGATTTTTTTGTCTTGTTATCAAAAAACCCGCTAGAGCATACCTGCTTCCCCGCACTAGGCTCGGCCATCCTATCGACTGGCTCTGCTCGGCCCCGCGATTTTTTGCTCTTGCTATCAAAAACCCGGTAGAGCATACCTGCTTCCCCGCACTAGGCTTAGCCATCCTATCGACTGGCTCTTTCCAAAACCGGTTCTTACCCCCCGTCCCCCCCACACACAACACCAGCTCTCTCCTTCCAGCCAGTCACCTGCAATAGCACAGATCGACGGCGACTTTATTTTTATCTTTTACCTCCCAATGCTTCGAACAAGGACTAGTCTTTCCCGCACCAGCCTAAGGTACCAGATACCAGCCGGTGGGTACCGCTTAGCAGAAAAACCCATGGTAGCAACTCCATACAACACCCTGGTGGGTCACCCTTGCGCGCATAATACAAAAGTGTTCGGAGGTGGGATACTTACTACTCACCTCCTTCCAAGATTCCCCCTCAGAGGTCAACGCAGGGTACCTCGGCTTACAATGCCGCCACAATTTCCCGTTTTCCAGTCGCCAGTCCGGGTATCTGTCTGCAGCTCCCTCCACCATTCTAACCATCTTATTATACCATTTGTCTTCCGCCCTAGGACTATCTTGTATGCACTCCAGCACCGGCACCGAACGAGAAAGCAGGTCTGGAAGCAAGTGCTCTCTACCCTTCCTGTGTATGACCTCGAAATCATTTTGCTGGAGCCTCATCGCCCACCTGGCCAACCTACCCTGAGGGTCTCGTAGGTTATGAAGCCAGACCAACGAGGCGTGATCAGTCACTACAGTGAAGCGCATCCCTTCGAGATATGGTCTCAATTTCTCTATCGCCCACAGAACAGCTAGGCACTCCCTTTCGGTCGTGGAATAATTTCTTTCACAGCGATTCAGAGAACGACTCAGATACGCTATTACCGTCTGTTCCCCGTTGATTTCCTGGGTGAGGACAGCCCCTAGGCCATACCCTGATGCGTCTGTATGTATCAGAAAAGGGTGATTAAAGTCCGGACAACTCAAAATAGGTGCGGAAACCAGGCACTCCTTCACCCTACGGAAGGCCTCATCACAAACCGGCGACCATTCGAACTTCCTCTGTTTCTTTAAGAGGTCGGAGATAGGGGCCACCAAAGTAGAAAAATTCGGGACGAACCGACGGTACCAAGCAACCGTACCAATAAAACGGCGCAACTCAGAAATGGTTTTCGGCCTCGGAAGGTCCAAGATACACTTTACCTTATCCGGGTCTACTTTCAATCCCTGTTCCCCGACAACATATCCTAAGTATTTAAGCTCACTGCGGCAGAACTCGCACCTCTCAAAATTTATGACCAAACCGGCTTTATGTATCTTTTCCAGCACTTCTTTTAATACTTTTAGATGGTCTTCGAAGGACCTAGTAACAATAATTATATCGTCCAGATAGACGAACACATGAGACTCTAATGAGCCGGAAAGAACCCTATCTATGAGTCGCTGCCACGTGGCGGGCGAGTTACTCAACCCGAACGGCATCCTCTTGAATTGGAATAAACCTCGGTTCGGAACTGTGAACGAAGTGTACGGCTTAGAATTTTCCGACACCGGCACCTGCCAAAAGGCAGACTTAATGTCCAAGGACGACATGTATCTCGCGTCTCTGAGCTTATCTAGAGTCGCGGTGACGAAGGGTAGAGGGTACGCGTCCTTCTTGGTTACTTTATTCAGTCGACGATAGTCGACACAGAACCTACATGTTCCATCCTTCTTCCTAGCCAATACCACTGGTGACGACCAAGGACTATTCGAGGGTTCCACCACCTCTGCTTCAAGCATTTTATCCAATTCCTCATCCATGACCTTCTGGACTGCTGGAGACACCGGGTAATATCTCTGTTTTATCGGGGTTGAGTCGGTTTCTATTACATGCTCGACCACATTAGTGCACCCCAACATTCTACTTTTAGCTACTCTGATCAATTCCTCAAGCTCCTCCTGCTGAGCGTGGGTTAAAACCGAATGACTCTGCAAAGCACCCAAACCAACATGACTTCCTTCCTCTTCAAAGTTCCAAATATTTTTACTAAGATTTGCAGAAATGTTGGCCACTTGCCAAAAATCAATCCCCAATATCATTATTTGGGGGAGCTGCGGAATAACTAATACGACGACTATAACGCGTCCCTCAAGCTCTATGGGCAAGCTGAGCTTCTCCAGGACATCAACCCTTTTGCCATCCGCGAGGCTCACCGAACGTGCGCTCGCCGTTTTAGTCCCCAATCGTAAGCCTTGCAACAACTCCCAGCCGGGTCCGCCTATGATTGTCCTACTGGCTCCCGAGTCCAGTAGTCCACGCAATTCAAACCCAAAAACGTCAACTGGCAGATGTGGCCGTTTATCGCCGTCGATTTCGACGAATACATAATCCACTAACGAGTGTAAAGCTTCCACGCCGCCAGAGGCCCGTGGGAGCCTATTCCGGACTGCTTTGGGGACATAATTAGGGCTCGACTTGCCGGCGCCTATCGAGCCCCGCCTCCGTTTCCCGACGAAGGCGGACCAGGCTCACTATTAAAAGGGTTCTGAGAAAGACTAGGGGCCTTATTGGCCTGCCCAGGCTGCGTATTCTTGCACTTACTACAATTTGGGCGGATCACCCCTGCCGTACCACACCCATAGCATGAAATATTTTTGCCAGCAGACTGATTACACAACCTGGCTATGTGGCCTGGTCGACCACAACGAAAACACTTGGCCCGAGGGCCATCGGATCCACGCGAGGGGCCACTGCCTACAGCTGCAACTGACGGAACCGTCGTAGCTACATATGCCAGATCGGGCTCTAATAACTGGCTGGACCTCTTTGATGGAGGTGGAGCAAACGACTCTACGGAAGTCCTCACCGTCTCTAACTGCCTACCAAGCTCTATGAGCTCCTCAGTGGAGTCCACCTTTAACAACGCCAATTGGGTTTGGTAGAACGGGTTAAGATTCCTTTTAATAATTTTCAATTTCATGCCATCGGGCAACTGCTCACTCATCCGCGCAAACATAGTGGTCATTACCGCGGCATAGACCCCGATGATCTCATCTTTACCCTGCGTACGGCGCTTTATTTCTTCCAAAAGTCGCTCATCATAATCCCTAGGGAGGAATTCCTTCTTCAATTCCCTGACCAGGTCCGCCCAAGAATTGAATTTGGGCTTATTGGCCCTGAACCACAATAAAGCACGGCCCGTAAACAAATCCAACGCGGAGCGGAACAATTGAGGCTTGGTCAGGCCCCTAGCCTGAGAAAGTTCGCTCACCCTCTCTAAGAAAGAATTCAGAGATTGACCGGCCTCACCTGAGAACTTCACGTTCCATTTGTAAGGCAATTCCTTCGTACTGTGCACCGTGCCCACTGTAGGGCTCTGCAAAAAGCTTGAGAATTCTTCGGACTCCTCCTCGTCCTCTGCAATGCCGGCTACCGAGTCAGTAGGTATTAGGTCGATTGGGCCAGACATTTGTGACGTCACAGACAATAAAGTTTTTGGTTTGTTATCGGGCTTGTGGTTTGTTATCGGTTGGTTGGCCAGACATCTCTGTCTCTGTCTTTCTCTTTCTCTCTCTCTCACAGCTGTTGGGTTGGGTCGGTTTGGTCGGTTGGCCAGACATCTCTGTCTCTGTCTGACTCACTATCGCGGTTGTTGTTGGATCTTGGTCGGTTGGCCAGACATCTCTGTCTCTGTCTTTCTCTTTCTCTCTCTCTCACAGCTGTTGGGTTGGGTCGGTTTGGTCGGTTGGCCAGACATCTCTGTCTCTGTCTTTCTCGTTCTCTCTCTCTCACAGCTGTTGGGTCGGCTGGCCAGACATCTCTGTCTCTGTCTTTCTCTTTCTCTCTCTCTCACAGCTGTTGGGACGGTTTGGTCGGTTGGCCAGACGTTATGGGCCGATAGCGCTATCTGTCGCGAGAATTTGGTAACGTTGGAAATTTAATGAATTAAAAAGCAGGCTGCGTGGCTCGAAAATTTGAACCGGGGATCGACGGCTTTAGAGGCATGTATGCTAGCCACGGGGCTATCAAGGCTTCTAGGTGTTGCTATTTAATTTGTGTATACATGCTTCAGAACGGCTGATCGAGGGAGCGATCTAAAAATAGAACCCATAAAAAACAAAAAATGTAAAAAAATGCCAAGTCTCGCAACGCAATTCTTCTGCCGTAAAAAGTTGTGAGATCTTATGTAAAACCAAGTCAGTTATATTAGTTAATGTCTATGGAAGCACCTATTCAACAACTTTGTTATAAATTGTTATCTAGTCAATTACCTATCAACATTTATAGTGACCGTATCAATATTAGACATCTTTATTTCTATAATAATTATAATTACTTGGCAATTGCACGGTAACATATTCTACTAATTAAAATACTGGCCGTGCAATTGCCAAGTAATTATAATTATATATATATATAAATATTATATATATATATATAGATTTAATAATAATGGTAAATAAAAAATAAAAATTTGTTTTGATATTTATGTTTATTTTTATTTCTTATATCGAGGTTTCGGGGCTATTTTTATGTGATTATATGCTGTTGAAATAAGTTGTTGTTCATTGCGACTATTAACCTCACAAGGACGCATTTTTATAGTACGATGTTTCTTCATATTATATGCTGAAATTAGTTTCTTTACAATATCAATCCATCGATATGATCCTCTAATGCTAAATTCTTTCCACATCATAGACTTTAAGGTTTTGTTAAATCGTTCAACTATTGACGCCTTAAGAGAACTATACGTAGAATAATGATTGATTTTATAGTTTTTCATGAGCTCTGCAAAACTTTTATTAAAAAATTCCTTTCCATCATCTGTTTGCAAGTTTTTAGGATGTCTTCCATCTTTTAATATCGTTCTCATAGCCTGAGTAACTTCAGCTCCAGTTTTTCTCTTAACAGGTATAGCCCAAGCATATTTAGAGAATGTGTCAATAACAGTTAGTAGAAAGGTGTATCCATTATTTTGAGATGCATATGCACCCATTTCTACCAAATCAGCTTGCCACAGATCATCCAGTCCTTTAATAATTACGCGACGTCTTTTAAAATTCCTTCTAGCGGACTTGTGCAGTTCATTGACAACTGTTTTCTTACTCATTATTCTTATGCTCACTCTTAGGAGTTTTAATTGTAAGTGATTCTACATTTATAAACTTCTCTAAAATTGAATTAATATTACTAACATTGAGATCAATATATTTCATTGTATCATCAATAGTTTTTTCTATATGATTTCTCAATTCTTCTTTTGTTATATCTAATTTAACACTTAGATCATTATTTTCTTTTACAATTTTTACAATTTCGGATTGTAGATATCTAGTGATGATATCAATATATTTTTTATTCACAGCGTCTTCATCTTCTATAGGGTCCGCGAGATATTTAATATTTTTTAATTGTATGTTATAATCCCCCCTTGTTGTTAAGACGAATCCTATTCCTGGCTTTCCTGATAAACCAGGTGGACCTCTTTCACCATCAGCTCCTGGTGGACCCCTCTCACCGCGCGGACCCAACAAACCATGTTTTAAAAATTTCGCGCTTGAACGTCCAAACTTGTCAACACTCATTGTTATTGTAAGCGTAGAAGAGAAGCAACTATTCTATTTATTCAATAATGTTGGCTTCTTTTAATTCTTCTATTATAGCTATGATCTCATTATTATGATTGTTATGCCCTGCTTGTTGTGATGAGATTAAAAGTTGCAATCTTTCTACCAATTCATTAGCATCATTCCAATATATATAATCAATATTACTTTTAGGAAGTTGCATTAAACCTTTACCTTCATGTAAATTCAATTTGCTTATAATATTTGTAAATTTATATCCCCTATTTCCATTGATTTGATTATTACGGTTATAATTTCGTCTATGAGCGTTAGAGCTAACAATAATATTTGTATAATTTTCCAAGTCTTCCTTAGAATAAAAGCTTGCTGCGGGTCTTTTCATAAAAAGCAATTCACATAAACCAAGTGTTATCTTGTATTCTTTTCTATCAATTATAAAATTCTCATTCTTGATTTCAAGGACTGCATTTCCTATCTTCCACTGATCATCATCACCATCAAAATATATACCATATATATTATCAATGGTAGGGCTATTGTCTGAATATAATTTCATATATTTATCTACTATCATTTCTTTAAAACTTAATTCTTTTTCAACAAATGTTTCTGATGTCGGTGGTGTTGATATAACAGATACATCATCATCAAATGTGGAAGAGCGTTGTTTTTTCATTAATGGTGTACTGGCGTGTTTTATTTTTTTAGATGTTTGATTCAGTTGACTCATCAACAGCTCATCATTTTCACTCTTTGGCTCATTTTTTACATCAATCTTATAGTTTTCCTCAGCTTTTATAACAAGTTTATGGAGTGGGTTTGTTATAGGTTTGAATGTTTCTTCAAGCTGAGACTCAGTATGAATTTTCCTTGATTTCAACATTTGAAATTTCTTCCTCAAAGAATTTCTTATTTTCACTATATTCCTAATAGTATCTTCTTTATGTTCTTTATCTCTTTTTGTTTTCATTTTATGAAACTGCTTTAACTGCTCTCTGAACTGCTTTAACAGGTCTCTGAACTGCTTTAGCTGGTCTCTGAACTGCTTTAACCGGTCTCTGAACTGCTTTAACTGGTCTCTGAACTGCTTTAACAGGTCATTGAACTGCTTTAACTGGTCTCTGAACTGCTTTAACTGGTCTCTGAACTGCTTTAACTGTATTTATATATGGATGAATGTATCAAATCCTTTTCGATACCGACCTTTATTAATAGGATTGTCTTTATCTATCACTAGAAAACCATATTTATCTTTCCAACTCTCGGCGCAAGCTTGTTTAAAAACATTGAATGGCATATCCGTATTGACATGATCTTCATAAACATGTTTAAGATTCATATCATCTTGCTTAAAGAGAATAATGAAGTTGGCATTATCACGTATTAAATGTTTCGGTATACGTGTATATGTTTGACAAAGGTAAAAGCTATCCACATCATTATGTCGACCCATACAGAAGTATGCACGAATATTATTTTGCTTATCGCAAGCAACGTCATCGAAGACGAAAATTGAATTTCGTTTAGCTTTTTCTGGTGCTATAACATCGTTGTTGTCGGAGAATGCGTAATAACCCATTCCTGATATTGGTTTAATTAATTCTTCTAAATGCTTGTACTTGGGTTGATGTAATGATTTTGAATAAATATAAATATTCTCGAATCTTAACCCATTTGAATGTTCTCTAAGGCCAATCATAAGATTTGTTTTCCCACAATTTGATGGTCCTACAATTATAGCTCGTATACTGTGGGGTAAGAGCGCTCCATGTTTTTTGTTTAAGTTGTTTTCGTTTTCAAAATCAATATTTACTATAGGTAACTCCATCTGTTGTTTTACAAATTTCATTATACATATATAGGTATATAAACCCTAACATAGAAAGTTATTACTTCAGTTGTCAAGTAAACGTTTCACGAAGGGAATCTAACAGGCGAATCACAATTTCGTAGCAATTTCGAACAAACCAATGGCAATAGTAGTCGAACCTTCAAGATACTCATATCAGTTGTAATACAACCTTGGTTTGGTGCGCATTTAAAACTCATGAATGTTGGAACACAATAAATATAAAAGGTGTATTGGAAAAGGATTACTAAATACAGCAATAAACACTTTACCATTTGAACTTCATCTCCCTGGTTATCAATACTGTGGCCCCGGAACAAAACTACAAAACAGATTAGAACGTGGTGATCCAGGTATAAATCCACTTGACACAGCCTGTAAAGAACACGATATTGTATACTCACAACATAAAGATAGAGAAAATCGACATATAGCTGATAGAATTCTAGCAGGGAAGGCTTGGCAAAGGTTTAAATCTAGCGACGCTGCAGTTGGAGAACGTTTAAATTCTTGGCTCATCACAAACGCGATGAAAGTAAAAGTGAAATTTGGAATGGGTCTAAATAAAAAGCAGAAGAAGAAGACAACAAAATCGAGAATATCACTTCAAAATGGAATTCGTGAAGCGAGAAATATTCTAAAATCACAGAAACCGACCTCAATAAGTGATGCAATAAATCTTGCCTTGGGTGCTACAAAACCCATGTTTCGCGGTTATAAAAAATCAAAAATAAAAACACCTCGTGTTATTCCTATACCAAAAATTGGAGGAATTCTACCATTGATTCCAATATTTGCGGGGCTTTCTGCTTTAGGAGCATTAACAGGAGGAGTAGCTGCAATAACCAAAGTAGTTCGTGATGCTGCTGATGCTCGAAAACAGCTTAAAGAAGCCAACAGACATAATGAAACAATGGAAGCGATCGCTATAGGCAAAACAGGTAGCGGATTGTATCTTAAACCTTATAGAAGGGGCTTAGGACTCTATTTAAATCCACCATCAAAAAACTATTAAAAATACTACCCAAAAGACCACTTAATGAACTCGACATACGTAGAGCTGCTAAGAATTTACCAAACTTCAGAGGAGTTTTCATGCGCGACAGTCTTCCCAAAAAAGCAAGAAAGAATGAATGTGGTATTATAAATTTGGATTCTATTTCTGGACCAGGAACTCATTGGGTAGCATATTATAAAAATGGATCAAAAAGCGAATATTTTGATAGCTTTGGAAACTTGCAACCACCTAAGGAAGTTATTAAATATTTAAATAATAATTTAGTATACAATTACAACACATATCAAAATTATAACACAATTAACTGTGGTCATTTATGTTTAGAATTTTTGTTTAATCGTTGTAAGCCATAAATAAAGCTATATATATTTTTTTTAATCAAAAACCCTCATTTTATTTCCAACAACCATGTCATTAACATTAACTTTAAGCGGTAATTCATCTGTACTAACAGCTGAGTATTTTCCGTCTTTGGAGTTGAAAACTGATTATGTTTGCGGTTTAATTGACTTTCAAACGTATAATTCAATCCCTAATGTTGATAACAAGAACAATTTACTTCATATTGAAAACACGATTATTAAAATTCCTGAAGGTTCTTACGAAATTAATGGCATTTCCGAAAGTGTTAAGAGAGAATTACAAAAAATAGTTAGTGAGGAGGTTATATTTATTAAAGCAAATAATAATACTCTCAGAAGTGAAGTTAAAAGTTCAGGAAAAGTGTTTTTTGATAAAAAAAAATTCGATTGGCTCCTTGTTAGGATTCAGTAAACGGATCCTTGAACCTAAGCTTTTATATGAATCCGATTTACCAGTAAATATAATAAGAGTGAATGTAATTCGAATTGAGTGCAATATTATATCAGGCTCATACATAAATAACACAAAGGTTCATTCGCTGCATGAGTTTTCTCCTCAAGTAGGTCCCGGGTATAAAATAATTAAAGTTCCGAAGAATGTTATTTATTTACCTGTGAATGTTAGTGAGATAAGTTCACTAACCCTGAGACTTATCGATCAAGACGGTGACTTAATAAATTTTAGAGGAGAAACAGTTACTATTCGACTGCATTTGAAACCTCAACATGATAATATATAATAAAGAATCTAATGATAAATATAAGATTGAAAATACACAACCCAGCAGTCAATCAACAACTTCAGAAAGGAGAAGATCAAAGTTATCATTAACGAATAAAGAATTTTTAAAATCTTTAGGATACATTTTGAAACAATGAACGACATTTTGGATATTACTCGAGGTATTGGCTATGATGAGAGCATAACTAAGATGGATTATCATACGTATTCACCATTCATCACATCCTACAAGAATAGTGATGAGATTCGAACTGCCGTACAACATCAAGACCTTTATGTTTTACCATGTGAAAGTTTTATTTACATTGAAGGAGCGCTGACTACAACAAACGGAACAATATCAACAACTGCAAAGTTAGTAAATAATGCTATAGCCTATCTTTTTGAGGAAATTCGTTATGAGCTTAATGGTGTGGAAATTGATAGAACGCGAAATCTTGGAATCGCTACAACATTAAAAAATTACATATCATTGAATCAAAATGAAAGTCAAACGTTATTCAATGCTAGTTGGTCACCTGATAGCTCGATTGCACCTGCCAAGGGATTTTTCAATTTTTGTGTGCCTTTGAAATCATTACTGAGTTTTGCTGAAGATTACAAGAAAATTATTGTAAACGCTAAACACGAACTAATATTTATACGAAGTCGAACAGATGAAAACGCAGTAGTATCACCAACAGATGATGTAAACTTAACAATTTTTAAATTTCAATGGCGTATTCCACATATCAATGTTGCCGATAGTTTAGAACTAAACTTATTAAAAGTTATCGAAAGCGGTCATCAAGTAAAAGTACCATTTAGAAGTTGGGATCTGTATGAGTATCCATCACTATCCCTAACAACTCATCATACATGGTGTGTTAAAACGTCTTCACAACTAGAAAAACCTAGATTCGTTATTCTAGCCCTCCAAACAGATCGCAAGAATAATAAATTAAAGGATGCCAGCAAACTTGATCATTGTAAATTAACAGATGTAAAAGTACACCTCAACTCAGAATCATTTCCATATGATGATTTAAATCTGAAATTCGATAAGAATACCTATGCTTTACTTTACGATATGTACATAAAGTTTCAACATTCCTACTATGGACGACAGTTTCAACCACTTCTTTCAAGGGGAAAGTTTATAAGCGACGTCCCTATCATAGTTCTTGATTGTTCTCATCAAAATGACACTCTTAAAAGCGGACCTGTAGATATAAGGTTGGAATTCAAGACAGCTGAAAACATTCCTGCCAACACCGCAGCCTACTATTTGCTGCTTCACGATCGAGTAGTTGAATACAGTCCGTTAACAAACGAAGTACGAAAAATCATCTGAAATAAAATGTGTGTAATTGTTGATGTGCAAGGTTTCAAAGATGACAATAATAAATTCATAGTGAAAGAAATGGCCCTCCTAACGAATGAAAATCAGATTCAGCACTTTGTGTTTCAACCGCCATATAAACTTCAGCTATTATCAACAAAAAAAAATTAATGAAGCGAAGTGGATGTAGCGCAACCATCACGGACTTTCTTGGCACTCTGGTTTTATTCCATACTACAAACTAAAAACCTTAATTCTACCGATGCTGATGGATGCAACCATTTATGTGAAAGGAAGGGAAAAACAAAATTGGTTGAAGGAAACATTTGGTCAGGATTTTGTTATATATACACATATAGACATATGTATAATTGCCACACACAGACTCTCTGACTCTGGATCTCAGTCAGTCGGTGTACAGCTAGTGCCAATAAAGGTTGTGAAATTGAATGCCGTCTTATTATTTATCATTTCAATATAAAACATTAATACATGGTGTCAGAAGTTAAAACACAAAGTGCTTTGACATAAAGTTCATAAAGTTCGTGACCAAGAAAATAAACCCTGATACATAAAGTATGCCGAACGATCCAGAACAACCAGCACAAGAGGTTAAGCCCGACCACGTGATGCAAAATTTCAATAACATACCAAAATTACATGTGGGAGCAGATGAAAATAATGTTGTCCAGTGGAAAAAGTGGTGGCAATGTTTTGAACTATTTTTATTAGCCACAAATCTTCAAGACGCTCCTGAAAAGAGAAAAATTGCCATCATGTTGCACACAATAGGAGAAAAGGGGTTAGAAATCTTCAACTCATTTAATCTAAAAATGGAAACAAGCACCCTAGAAAACGTGAAACAAAAATTCGACAATCATTTTGAGCCGCAAAGAAATTTAACCATGATTCGCCACACATTCTTCACCAGAACACAAAGACCAGATGAAAGCGTGGACTCATTTCTAACGGATCTACAGAATAAAAGCAACAAGTGTGAGTTTGGCACATTGCGTGAGACATTAGTGCGTGACATCTTCATAGCCAACATGAGTTCAAATCTAGTGTATGTGCGTCAAAGATTATTACAAGAGCCTGATTTATCTCTGGAAAAAACAATATCGCTAGCCAAGACAGTCATCACGGCGCAAGAAAATGCAAGGAAAATGGACAATGATCAGAAGTCGGAGAATGTATTAGCAGTGCAGAGGAAACAGCCGAGGTCGCATTCACAGTCAAGTCATCAAGGTCGCAGTTACAGTCAAGCGGGCCATTCCCGTAGTCACAGTCGTCACAGTCAACGTCAAGCCCGAGAAGCCTCACCATCCAGTAAGAAATGTGGTCGTTGTGGTCAGCATCATCGTTACAAATGTCCAGCTCTACAGGTCAAGTGTAATTCATGTAATAAAATAGGTCATTTTGCTAAATTTTGTTTTGCAGACAAGAATAAGGTTAGAAACAATGTCAGAAATGTAAGTCAAAAAGAGGAAAATGCAAATGAAAGTTTCTTTATAGGTACAATCGAAAAACGAAATATAGGATACTCGGATAAGTCATGGTACCTTAATGTTTTAATCAATAATATTAAAGTTAAATGCATATTAGATTCAGGAGCTGATATCAACATAATGTCCGTAGCTACATTCAATCAATTGAAAATATCGAAGTCACATATTGAGAAATGCAATGTCACAGTAAATGGGTTCGGTGGCAGTCACATACCCATATTAGGTCGAATTAGTCTTAAGTGCTATTTCAACAATTCTATGCAAATCATAACATTTCTAATAGCTGATGTCAATTGCTCTACCGTCATAGGGTTACCAGCATGTATTGAAATAGGAATCTTAAAAAGAATATTTTCTCTCAATAGTGATAACCAAACTCCAAATCATATGACTCTCAATCAAATACTGCACCAATTTAAAGATGTTTTTCAAGGTCTAGGCTGCCTACCAGCTGTCTGTCAATTAAAGCTAAAACCTGATGCCATACCATGTGTTGATTCACCTAGAAAAGTTCCCTTCGCATTATATCACAAGCTGAAAGAGGAATTGGATCGCATGTCGAAAATGGAAGTCGTAGAAAAGGTTACAAAACCAAGTGAGTGGGTGAATTCTGTTGTTATTACAATGAAAAAGTCGGGTCAATTGAGGATCTGTCTAGATCCCAGAAATCTAAACAAAAACATAATTAGAGAATATTACCCTTTAAAGAATATAGATGAGATTCGTTTCAAATTAAAAGGTGCCTCATGTTTCTCACATCTTGATGCCTTTTCAGGATTTTGGATGATAAGGCTTGATGAAAAAAGCTCCGATCTCTGCACATTCCAAACGCCGTTTGGTCGCTATAAATACTTAAGGTTACCCTACGGCATTAACGCGTCTTCTGAAATCTTTCATAGAATTATGACAGACACTTTCAGCGATATAGACGGTGTACTAGTATTTGTCGACGATATTTTAGTGTACGGGGACACAATAGAAACACATAATCGTAGATTACGCGAAGTCATGGAAAAAGCTAAGTCAGTCAATTTAAAATTCAACAAGTCAAAATGCAAATTTCAGGTACCGGAAGTATGTTTTTTGGGGTATGTCTTTAGCAAGGAAGGAGTCAAAATTGATCAAGATAAGGTCAAAGCTATTGTCAATATACCGTCACCACGTAACGCAAAAGAATTAGTATATTTATTTGACAAACCTTTGCATGAGATACCGGTGCGTCTGCAGAGAATGATGTTGGCGTTACAAGCCTATGATCTGAAAGTCATTCATGTCCCGGGGAAAGAGATGTACATTTCTGATACACTGTCCAGAGCCGCTCAAAAAGAATACTACATTCCAGATTATGAATCTGATATGCCATTTCATGTCAACTGCTTGTATTCAAATCTGGCTATTAGTAACGAATACAAACATAAAATCTGTCAGGCCACAAACAATGATAAAGAGTTACAAATTCTAAAAAAATACTGCCAAGAAGGCTGGCCGAAAAGTAAAAACAAAGTCAGTCCAGTATTAAAGCCATTTTGGAATATACAAGCTGAAATCCATGTCGTTAACGGTATATTGTTCAAAGGTGATAAATTGATCGTACCAAAGTCAATGCAAAAAGAAATGTTAGCGAAAATTCACCAGGGACATCAAGGTATTAACAAGTGTCTTAATCTAGCTAGAGGCATTCTATATTGGCCGAATATGAGCGCTGATATAAAAAACCTAGTTGACCAATGTCTAGTCTGCGCCAAATATAGGGCAAATAATCAAGGCGAACCACTACAAACCTATGAAATCACGAAACTTCCATGGCAACAAGTTGGAATAGATCTAATGTATTTTAATAAAAAGATCTACTTGATTGTCAGTGACTACTATTCAAAGTATATAGAGTTAGCTATACTTGACAACTGTTATACAGCTTCAAAGATAATAATTCACTTAAAATCTATTTTTGCTCGTCACGGCATACCTATGTCGCTGGTATCAGATGGAGGGCCACCTTTCAATTCAGTAGAATTCAAATCATTTTTACATGATTGGGATATTGAACACATCGTAACAAGTCCATATCATCCAAGATCTAATGGTCAGGCAGAGAGTTCCGTAAAAATTATTAAAAATTTACTTAAAAAAGCTCTAGAGTCAAATACGGATCCATATTTAGCATTACTTCAGTACAGGAACACACCTAAAACTAATTTGCCTTCCCCTGCTCAATTATTAATGTCGAGAAGTCTAAGAACGAACATACCAGCCGTAGGTAGACGACTGAAGCCTAAAGTAGTAAAATTCTCACAGTATAAACAAGGACTTCAAAAAGAGCGTGATCGAAATGAATTCTATTATAATCGTAATAAAAAACCACTACCAATTTTACACCCTGGAGATCATATAGTTTTCAAAAAAACTCCCAATTCAAACTGGCTACCATAGTTAAAGAAAGATTAAAATGTCAAAGATCATATATCATAGAGGATCATCAGGGCAATAAATACAGGAGAAACAGAATACATTTAAGATTCATATACAATGAGAGTTGTCATAAACATAACTCAGACACGCAATCCAATGTCCTCCCAGCAGGAACAACACAAGAAGAAGCAAGTCGCAATCAAGTAACGGACAGGCAGTTGGAGGACGGTAGCGCGGATTATTATTATGTAACCAAAGCAGGAAGACAAGTAAGAAAACCAATGTTCTACATCCCAGAATTTGACTAATGAAGTAGCTAAGCAGTTATTAGAATTAATTAAGTTCATTGCATTACTATTAATTAAGTTAAACTTGTCATAAACTCCAAGGAGGAGATGTTATATATACACATATAGACATATGTATAATTGCCACACACAGACTCTCTGACTCTGGATCTCAGTCAGTCGGTGTACAGCTAGTGCCAATAAAGGTTGTGAAATTGAATGCCGTCTTATTATTTATCATTTCAATATAAAACATTAATACAGATTTCACCGTACACAACATGGAGGAAGAGTTGCAGTGTCCCAAAATATCATTTTTAAGATATCAATATCCCAATATACACCGTTGTTTAATGCATCAAAAAGCTTGTGCTTTAGAAAATGTTTTTATGTTAGCAAAATTTATGCAAACCCAATAAAAGAGAAAAAAATTCAAGAAAAATGTGTTATTTTCTTTTTCCTTAACTCACAACTCAGTATAAAAATTAGGTGTTGCTACAGCTTTTGAAAAGATTAAATTATATAAGCTTGTGGATGTTACGAGAAAACCTCCCTCGTTCAGCATTGCTATTGTGTTGGTTGATATACCACTGTACCGTTGTGGTAAAAACACCTGGGCTTCCTCCAGTTCCAAGACAACCCGCTCACCAAATCTTGTGGAAACCTTTCTACAACTTAAAACAGCGTAAGCTTTTAAAGGCTCCATATCTTTCACTTTAAGAAGAGGCTTGTAATTGCAGGCTTTCAATTCCTCCAAGGTGATGAATACCCCACCTAAATTTGATGTTGACCCCATTTGGTGGTGGTTATATAATTTGAAGTGTTAACAGTTGTAATATTTGAGGAAAACTAAGCTCAGAAAGTGTGCCATTGTGTATTTATACAGGTTTTTATCTTTTTGTGTGTTAATCAACGAAAAACAGAAAGGCAAGGAAGCTACACTTTTTTAAGTTTAGATAATCAACCAAAAAAAATGAATATAAGGAAACCACACTTTCCCTAATTTTTTATCAACAAAAAAAATAAATATAAGGAAACCATACTTTTCCGTAATTTTTTTAAGTTTGCTGATTATCCAACAAATAGACAAACCACAGGTTCCCTAATGAAAGAATAACTGATTAAAACATTTTTTTTGTTTTTTATTGTTTAATTAAAAAATATATGTAATAGATATATTAGATACATTTACAAGATATATATTAGATACATTATTCATTTAAAAATTGATTAATTCTATAGTGTCCCCAAGCGTAAGTATTTATTCCATCTGGAAGGATAAATCTCTTATCGTCATAAGAACTGAGAGCAATTTTATTAATGTATTGGGTATATAAAGTATGTAATTTTGATCTAATTGTAAACATTCCTTCATAAAATAATTTCTTTTTATATAAGCTTTCCTTATAATTATCTAAACTTAGTTTCTCCACAACACTTCTTTTAACACCTTTAGCTTTTTTATATCTTTTTTATTTTCTATACTCAAAGAATAGATTTTAGATCTCAATCCTACAAACTCTAACAATTGAGCCAAACTATGAAAATTTGGTTTAGCTATAAGCGCTCGCAATCCTAAACGCTTTTGTTGACTTTCCCACTGTGTTACTATTCTAATATCCTTTCTTTTATCAACATTCTCCATCGTTTTTCCATAAACTGCATTGCTGAGTAATTTAAAGAAATTTTTTTCAAAATTGGTTTTCGCTTTTGAACGATGGAGAGTATTTAGATCAATGTATTTTGTTAACCAATCCGATTGTTTAAATTCTAAAACTCTATGAATACATATTAGTTTTAATCCGTTTACTAAACATTGTTGAAGATTCCTATAATGTATGATATATTTAGTTTTATCTGATAAGCTAGCTATCAATTTAGTGGTTTTCATTCATATGATGTAGGCATTTGTTTTCAACACAAAACGGTAAATCGTTATGTTCATCGTGAAGAGATGACGGATATTCCAGACTTACCTCGAAAATATATCCCTTTTCAGATTCCGCGGAGATAGACATAATATCGTTATCAGTTTTTCCACCCATTTGAATCCTCCGTACGGTAAAAATAATGACATAGCCCCTCCATATAAATTATTAACGTCAAGGTACATTAAAAATTTAGAATTTTGATCAGGGTTAAATTTTTTCACAGAACTCGAATCGGCGGCCCGTCCAAAATTTTCACGAAACCCCAATGTAAGAACATAGCAGGTAGCTCTTATCAATCATTTTCATCTACACTCATTCAGTCGGCGAGCAGTTGACCAAAAGCTCCGCCTGCCATTTTAGATCGCTCGATCGTTCGGGCGCATGTATACACAAATTAGTTTATCAGCACAGCCGAAAGAAAACTTAAATTCTATTTTTAGATCGCTCCCTCGATCAGCCGTTCTGAAGCATGTATACACAAATTAAATAGCAACACCTAGAAGCTTTGATAGCCCTGTGGCTAGCATACATGCCTCTAAAGCCGTCGATCCCCGGTTCAAATTTTCGAGCCACGCAGCCTGCTTTTTAATTCATTAAATTTCCAGCGTTACCAAATTCTCGCGACAGATGGCGCTATCGGCCCATAACGTCTGGCCAACCGACCAAACCGTCCCAACAGCTGTGAGAGAGAGAGAAAGAGAAGGACAGAGACAGAGATGTCTGGCCAACCGACCAAACCGACCCAGCCCAACAGCTGTGAGAGAGAGAGAAAGAGAAAGACAGAGACAGAGATGTCTGGCCAACCGACCCAACCCAACAGCTGTGAGAGAGAAAGAAAGAGAAAAACAGAGACAGAGATGTCTGGCCAACCAACCGATAACAGACCAAAAACCCGATAACAAACCAAAAACTTTATTGTCTGTGACGTCACAAATGTCTGGCCCAATCGACCTAATACCTACTCGAGTCCGCTTTCAACTTTAATGCTCCCAGGGCTGAATATAGCGTCGACCGCAATTGACTCTGCACCCTCTTTTGTTCCTCCCACGCAGGAACAGTCCTACCCAACCTTCGCAAGGCCCATTCCGTCTTCACCAAAATCTTTTTGTACTCAGAGCTTGTGGAATCCCCTTCAAAATTCTTTAAGAGCTCCTGAATCTCTTTCACCTTCGCCTCCAGGGCTCCCTCATTCTCCAAAAAGGTGTAGGGATATACCTCCAGCTCAAGGGACTAGCCTTCCTTCTCAATCCTCAGGACCTCTCGCAAGGCCACCCTCATTTCATCTACCTTCCCCACGGGCCAACCCCGGATGCTCAGCTCGTAGGCCAACTCCTCCTGATTCAGTCTGTTTACCTCCATCCCGTCAAAAGAGAGAAAAAAACGGAATGCCAAAAATAACGACAACCTACAAATCCGCAGCCAAACAGATGCCGACGAGAATTTGTAACCCGATCGAAAAGGGGGAGAAAAATTTGCCCTATACATACAAAAAAAACGACAAAAAACAAGACCCGCAAATATAGAGAAATAAATAAAAATAAAAAAAATAATAAACAAAAAAAAATATATCAAAAAGAAAAAGTAAATGGACCTTAATAAACAAATAAAATCAAAAAAAACAAATATAAATCTTTAACTACTATTTGCGATCGCCGCCGTGACCGCTCACATCAAAACACTACCACGGCGGAAGATTTATGTACTCCGTCGGAAAACAAAAAAAAAAAAAATTATGTTGTGCCAGCTGCCCAAAAAACTCACTCCCAAATACCAGCAATCCACAGCAAGGAAAAAAAAAAATCGCCGTGGAACTGTCAAAATCCGTCCAGCCCCGCGGCCGGAAATCAATAATAATAATCGGCGGACACTAAGGCTATGCATGCAAAAGAAAAAAAAAACAAATCGACTTACCAAGATTTATCACATACAACAAATATGTTCAAACAACAAGCTACCGGTACTGTCTTGCACCACCAATTCCCGGCTGATTATGTTCGCTCTCCCAAGCCGCACCGCATAACACTTATGCATATACAACAAACACAAGGTCGAGGAGGCGTGATACACAGGACCACGGGAGCAATCGCCGGGCCGAACAAATTCCAGATCGAGCAAAATAGCTAAAATTATGTCAAGCAATTAGACGCTCAGAATTCTATTTAATTTAGACAACAACTCAACATTAATCCGCCGGGCGGTAATTTACCTTCCAGCACTCGACTAGACAACTAATTAGAACCGACGCCGTGGCTACAACTATTCTAATTTACTCAGACGTTTCGCGGCCCTAGAATTCGCGCCTTGGAACTGACAGCTGACTGCCCCGCGGCACCGGCTTACAGCGACGAACACCGACTAGCGATTTCTGTAGGCAGCTATAGTCACAGAAATCCACACAACAACAATTCTCCGGCGAGCGGTTCCGCCGCCGCATCCCAAGATGACTGGAACTGCAATGACATATCCTAAGAAGGATCTTGTTTCCTCTCGCGAAGCGGGGAATAACACAAACAACTACGAAACTACAAAACTATTTCCCGGTCGCCAGGCCCTCGCACTTTCACCGCGAATCTGATTTCCTCCCAAATGACACCGATATATTTTCCGCACCTTCACGGCTCGACCTCCAGCTTTGAACCTCCCGACACTGCTGCACTTTACTACTGAACTCTCTGCTGATCACTGGACTGATCCGGGTGACAGATCGGCTGATGAACTGAGATGTTCCTTTAAGAAGGCCCCACGTTGGGCGCCAAAATGTTACGTGCAAAATTTGTTGCACGAGCGCCTGGCCAGCTGTTGGAGACGGGTCGGGGTATTTTTAATTTAAATTTCGCCGATCGCACCTGAACCCGAGTTGGGCGCCACTCGGTTTTATGGCTCACCGAGAACCAAGGTACTCCACCTAACGGTACCTAATGCACTGTCGGGAGACGGGAGGGAATCAAAAAAAATTAACCAGCACGGCTCAATGCTAAACACTAAATATATTTTCCCCGTGAAGTGCCGAAAATACAAATGCGAAAATTAAACGCTACTCCTAACGTTAATGAACACTAACGGGACCGGCGAGGAGGCTCGAGTCCGGGTAGGCATCCCGGATTAAATTAACAAAACAAAAAAAAAATATAATTTTAAGCAGGAGCCTACGCCGCACGGGGCTCAAACCACACCGAACAAACTATAGAAAATAAATGGAAATGGCAAAAGGGTACTTAACTTCCGTTCCTCCACGGGCTCACTTTGCCCGAACTCGAAAATTCTCGGGGACGATCACGCGGTCCAGCCGCCCTCGTGCTAGTAATCCGGGAATTTCAAGGCAATCCTCCTCCTTCTCCACTTTACTCCAGCGTTTCCCCGAGCTCTCTCCCTTACTTGTCCCGTCCTTTGCCGAATTTCCTTCCTCTTGCTCCGCAGTGCCAATTTTCCTTTGAAATAAAACTTTCCGCAGCCAAATTCCCGTCCTTTCTTCCTTCTACCTTCCGCTGTATAGCTCGCCTTGAACTGACTTGTACCACGTTCCTCGACCGACTGACTGCTCTCACTCACTGCTCCTCAGAACCGACCGCTTCACCTACCGGAGTTTTCCGATCGGCCTTGCCCGATCTCTCGAACTTCGAACTTCCGAGGGCCGCGCTCGTTCTATCGATTGTCGGCATGGGTCAGCGATATTATTAAGGCTCTTTCGCATTTTGGGATACATCTTCCTTCTCCCGATGCCCTTAGCAATTTTTCTTCGATCAGCGTGGGCCACAAGGCTTCTGGTGTAACTTCTCCACTGGGCGCAATGCGGCGACCGGGCACTCCGGGTTACGGTGGTTCTTTCCTCCTGTTACCCTATCGTGGACGATAGTCCTTTCAGCCTCTGATGCAGATGCGGATGTGATGAAGACCAAATGACGACATGAATGAAGACGACCAGATGAATATACGAGTATGCATGGAAACGACAAAATGCGGATGTGCATGTAAAATGAATGGGGATGTGACTGAAGACGGCCAAACGGAGACGTGAATAACGATGTGAATGTCGATGCAATAGAGATGCGAATGACGATGTGAATGCCGATGCAATAGAGATGTGGATGCCGATGTGAATGACGGTGCCACAAAGATGTGAATGCTGATGTGAATGGAGACGACGACTAAGATGCGAATGAAGATTGAATGGAGATGTAAATGGAGACGACCGAGTGAAGATGTGAATGACGTCGACGAACGGGGTCCAAAAGGTAGGTAACGCCGCGCCGGTGAATGTCGCACTCCGAGTTAAGGTTTCCTCCAGCCATCGCTGACCCTTGCGCTGCCTCTGCCCCAAGCGTCTCGCCCAAACCACCCGTCTCGCCCAACTAACGGTCTCGCCTGAACCTCTCCTCGGCTCTCCAACCACTTCAGATCCCTCCCCGGCCTCCGGCTTCAGCACTGAAATTAAAATTTCTCTACAGCGTCGTGGTCTCAGTTTACACATAAACGACACAAAGGAAATGGGTCCTAGATTTGAGCCCCCTGCACAGAACGAACGGCCGACTAATATGGTTACCCCGTTGGACCAATTTCCAACGGTAACACACTAGCATACTATATTTCTTGTCTTCACAGCAATCCTTTTCAAGATAGTCACCGAATATATAACTAGTGTATTTTACGAATATTCGGTGGTCGACTGTCTTTGTGAATAGCTAGTTTAATTATTTACCTTCGTTTAATTATATTACCTCTTCGCAAAACTAGTCGATCCTGGCACTTGGGAGTTTGGGGGATGAGGGGATCAGGGATTGGAAGGACGGTGAAGGGGAGGGGGAAGGGGGTGAGGGGGCTGGTCCAAATATAAATTTTGAACAGTACCTTTATTCTATCTCTTACTGAATCTTATACTAATTCTTGCAAAGTGACTTTTTTGGGTGAGGGGGGGAGAGGAGGGGATGATCGGGGGTGGGTGAGGGGGTTAGGGAAATCCAGGTTTAATTTTGGGGTGTACTGTCTATTTGGAAATATAATTAGTATGTTGTTAGACATCTTTTTCCAAAACTGCAGCCTTTTCTGAAAACGTGAATTTTTGGGTCTTGGGGGGGCTGTGGGGGGCATGGAGTTGACTTTGGGGGGTCGTGCCCATTGAGACTTTTGATCAGCATGTTGAAACCTACCTCTGTGCAAAATTTCAGCCAATTTAGCCGAGAGCCACTTTCCATAGAGATTGTGCGGGGTCCTTTCGAGATTTTACTTGTGGCGTCAGAAGTTAGCCACAGTTGGCCTGCTACTGTGATTTCCCTACTCGGTTGAATCGCAATAGTAGCAGTGGAAATCACAGTAGCCTGGCGAAAAGGCGATTTCTATAATGGAGCAGCCATTATAGTTAGTATTCTCGGGAACGGCAAGCTGGCAAGATATATATTCCACATTAATATTATTAATTCGCAAAATATATTCCACATTAATAATTAATAAGCTGTGTATTAATTCGCTAAATTGGTGAACCCGACAAAGGTGAACATTTTTAAATATTTTCCAGTGTGATATAATAAACATTTTAACCAAATAAAAAACAATTTCCGTCGCGTTACTGAAAAAATAAATAAATGTGGCCGACACAAAAAAAAAAAAAAAAAAACGGGTGGTACTCCGGGAGTGCCGGCCGAAGTGAAAACTTGAACATTAACGTTGTGCATTTTTGAATATTTTGGAATGGTTAGGGAATAATTTCTTTATTTATCAGTATAAAAGTACTATCATTTATGTGGTAAAATGCAATATTCATTTATTGCGCTATCGTACACAAACATGACAATTTATATTATTACATAAAAAATTTAACACTTCAGAACTATTACAATTATTTTACATTAAAAAGTTTATCTCTCAGAAAAATCAACTTTCATCCATAATTTCAACGACTCTTTCACCATCATCATTACCAGCATCATCATCGCCAATCTCTAAAACTGATACAATAGGTTTATGGTAGCTGAAGTAAGAAACGAACAATTTTGATTCGAATCTATTTAAATGCCTAATAAAGACCGCATCAATAGTAGTTTTGTATTTCGTTGCGCGCGTAGCAGGCTGTGTACAAACACACACGCACACTCGCGCAAGCGCCCTGTCCGTCTTACGGTTTTTCGATCAGGGTCACGTGTCCTGACGCGAAATTTACATTTTTTACCCATCCCAAAAAAGTGCTCAACGCCGCTAAAGAAGTTTTCACTTCAAAAATCAATTTTCCGGTCGTGAATTAATTTGCTAAATAAAGTTCATTTAAGAAAAAGCTTTTTTTTCCGGCGCGAATAATTATTTAAATAATAATTACTAAATAATATAACGCATGAGTCGGGAAAACCCGCCGACCGGGCGTCAATAAGATAATAAAACATCTGGAAGAGAATGTATTCTCCCTGGCATGGGTAATAATAAAACTCGCCAGAAGAGGTGTGAATGGACATGATCGGTCGAGAAAGGATGCATGTGAAAATTAGGCAGTAGTAAGGGTTTAATTGCTCGGGCGCGCCATGCATTAGTATAGTGATAAAAAAAGAATGATCGACGAGTGTATGAGGTTCGAATGTTTGAGAAGGAGTAAATGTTGCGAAAGTATGTAGGAGTTGATCTGAAAAAATCGGGAATAGCGTTTCGGAGTTTTATAATAAATTATTTTATAAAATTTTCCGACGCCATCGATTTGCTAAATAATTTATCATAAAAATTTTCCGACGCCATCGATTGCAAAAATTCGCTCAATATTTAATTAGTGAATTACCAAAGCAATTTTTGCCAACCGCGTAGCAATTTCTGCACGAATCAGAACAATTTTAAAATTTTAATTATGGCCGAAGAATCTGCAGCTGATTTGAAGGCGCAGCTGGACCTGCTCAAGACGCAGTATTATGCCCTTCTCCAGCAGCATCAGCAAAGCCGAGAACATTTGCAGCCCCAGCAATACCAGCAACCCAGTCAACAGCCCCAGCAACATTTACAGACTTTTGGAGAAAGTCCTGCTGTTTTCCGTGCAGCAATTCGTCTCCCTCCATTTTGGCCGGACAAACCCGAAGTGTGGTTCGCACAGGTGGAGGCACAGTTTACCATCAGCGGCATCACACAAGAGGCAACGAAATACAATTACGTCGTGGCTCAGCTAGACCTTCGTTGGACTAATGAGGTATTTGATATTATTGCTAACCCTCCGCCACAGACCGAGCGATATTCTAAGCTCAAAGCAGAGCTTATCCGCCGTCTGTCGCTTTCGGAGGAACAAAGAGTGCGGCAACTGCTGAGTTCTGAGGAGTTGGGAGACAGAAAGCCCTCCCAGTTTCTCAGGCACCTCCATTCTCTAGCCGGTACCTCTCCGGTTAGCGAGAACATCCTGCGCACACTTTGGCTGCAACGTTTGCCGACTAACGTGCAGCAGATCCTGAAGGTCAAGCCGAATCTGTCCTTAGATGATACTGCAGATATTGCGGACAGTATCATGCAGGTGAATCCACCGACTTCATCGTTCGCTGTCAGTGCGCCGTCAGCCCTACCGACTGTCTGATTACGGCTTGCTGATAAACTCCTCCAAGAGTGTTTTTGGCCAGTCAAGCGTAACATTTCTGGGTTATGAACTGTCAGCCGATGGTGTGCGCCCATTACCAGACCGTATCGCCGCTCTGCAGTCCTTCCCGTTGCCTAAAACCGCTAAGGCCCTTCGTCGATTTTTAGGCATGATAAATTTTTATCGCCGTTTTCTGCCCACAGCTGCCGAACATCAAGCTCCCTTAGATGGTGCCGTCGCTGGTCTTCGTGGATCATAACCCATTCACTGGCCACCATCTCTCGAGCGCACTTTCGTCGCCTGCAAGGAGGCTCTGTCTAGAACCACTCTTCTTCACCATCCGGTTTCAGATGCTCCGATTGGTCTTTTTACCGATGCTTCTAGCCATTCCGTTGGTGCTTGTCTCCAGCAGTTTGTCGACGGTTCCTGGCAGCCCATCGCGTTCTTTTCAAAAAAATTCTCAAAAGAACATTCAAAGCGGCTATCGAATGCTCTCACCAAGACAGCAGCAATCCTGGGTGTAGAAAACACTGAAGAAGACCAGACGGTATGGCCAGCTTACTACCGTGAGCTGCTCGCCATATACGAAGCAGTCCAGCATTTTCGTCATATATTAGAGGCTCAGCATTGTACAATTTATACGGACCACAAGCCTTTAATATATGCCTTCAAACAACGACGAGAGAAGCTTCCACCAGTTCAGCTTCGCCGGTGGAACCTGTCGATCTTCGGGCACTGGCCCAGTCACAAGAAAACGACCCTGAGTTCCAGCTTTTATTAGATCGCGGTTCGGCACTCAAACTAAAGCGTGAACCAGTGCTCGGATCAGATGTATTTATGTATTGTGATACATCCACAGCACGCTCACGGCCTTTCGTGACAACTCCTTTCCGGCAACAGGTATTCAACTCGCTGCACAACCTCTGTCATCCTGGAGTACGTGCGACCGCTCGACTTGTTTCGGAACGTTTTGTTTGGCCTAGCATCCAACGAGACTGTCGTGCATGGACACGCGCCTGTCTGTCGTGTCAGCGTGCTAAAGTGACAAGGCATGTCCGCACACCGCTTAGTACCTTCGCACTGCCGACAGATCGTTTTGCACACGTCCATATAGACATAGTTGGCCCTTTGCCAGTTTCTGAGGGTTTCAAATATTGTCTGACGGCCACGGACAGGTTTACACGCTGGCTTGAAGTTACCCAACTGCAGATATTACCGCCGAAACAATAGCGAAAGCCCTGATCACCGCTTGGATCTCCCGTTTTGGTGTTCCTCATCGCATCACCACTGATCGTGGTCGGCAGTTTGAAGCCGCGCTATTTCAAGAGCTTGGTAAACTCGTTGGTTTCAAGCAATCCAGGACCACAGCATATCACCCCTGCGCAAACGGGATGATAGAACGGCCACATCGGCAACTGAAGGCTGCCCTTATGTGGAAGGATGATCTGCATTCATCATCTGCAGAGCTTGTTTATGGTGAGCCACTTCGTTTACCAGGAGAATATTTTGCTCCTTCAACAAGTAGCATGTGCGAGGGATCAGATTTTGTTTCACGTCTGCGACAAACAATGTCCAACCTGAGACCTCAGCCTGCTTCACGGCATGCGAAGCCAAGCATCTTTGTTTTCAAGGATCTGAAGGATGCTTCACAGGTCATGCTTCGCGATGACAGCGTGCGAGGGACCCTGCAACCACCCTACTCTGGACCCTACCCGGTCATCGGACGTACAGAGAAGACGGTCACCATTCGCCGACGAGGTCACGACGTTGTGGTCAGCATGGATAGAGTCAAACCAGCTTATAGTTTGAATGAGGACGCTCCTGCTGACACAATTTGCCCCGACTCATCGCCTGCTTCAGTTCCAACCTCTATTCTGCGGCACTCAAATTCGCAATCAGCACCAGGGTTCCGCACCACAAGAGCTGGCCGTAAAGTACGGTTCCCGGAACACTTTCAGGCTGGTCTATGAGTGCGCAGAAATCTCCGCAAGGCGGTAATGTGGCGTCAGAAGTTAGCCACAGTTGGCCTGCTACTGTGATTTCCCTACTCGGTTGAATCGCAATAGTAGCAGTGGAAATCACAGTAGCCTGGCGAAAAGGCGATTTCTATAATGGAGCATCCATTATAGTTAGTATTCTCGGGAACGGCAAGCTGGCAGGATATATATTCCACATTAATATTATTAATTCGCAAAATATATTCCACATTAATAAATAAAAAGCTGTGTATTAATTCGCTAAATTCTTTTTTTCCTTTCTCTATGCCATAGAGTGATTCTCAACCACTGTGCCGCGGCACTTTTGTGTGCTGCCAAATTTTAGATATATAATTATGTTAATATTATTAAATCCATCCAGGCACAATTTTTTCTCAGAAGCACTAAAATAATAAAAAATGGAATGCAATACCCTGATGTGAGCATACTTGGGACTTAGAATTTTTCTGCACGATGAGCCTTATGAATAGTCTGATAAGTTTTAAAAAGTCTGTGCTAGTACGTACGTACAAAAACAGGTTGTTTTAATAGGCGTTTTTTTTTTTTTTTATCTGAACTGCGCTCTGAGCAGAGCTCGAGCACATCGAGCACGCTCAGTTCACAGCGTACTCAGAGCGCTCAGATTTGATTAAGAAACACTTAGTTAGAGCACTACCTGTTTTCATTATCATATGGAATGCTAAAATAAATTTAAAACATAAACTAGACTACATTAATATTAATTACAATTAAAGAAACACAACTTTTAAGCTCTGAAGACTCTGAGCAAGAAAAGAAACAAGAGCTTTTTTTTGACAGTTCGTGCTCTGTTCAGAGCAAAAATGGAAAAACGCCAAATGACAGTGGGGATTCCCAACGCGATGCATAGTAGTTACTGCACATTTTCTTTCTTTAAAATTGGCAAATGTATGTGATTCAGTTTACTATTAAATTATTTGCTTGCAGTTTCAATTTATAAAATTATATAAACATATTGGCTTTGCAGTATTGTATTCTCAAACTTGATTAAATCGTATTTAAAGGTAATATTATTTTTATTTTAACAGAACCTTCTGAAAATGGATAAATGGTTAAAAAGAAGAAAGCTTAACGATGATAATAATGATAATGATAACGTTAGCGACCAAGTTAATGAGCCCACGCCCGGTACAAGTAAAGATACTTCTTGCTCCAAAAAATACGTTGTTCATCGGAAATATTTACAATGATGATTTTTTGAAATTTGGATTTACCTCTACAATGGAAAATGACATAGTTGTTCCCGAGTGTGTGATATGTGGTTGTAAATTATCAAATAGTGCTATGGTTCCGAGCAAACTCCAACGTCACTTGGTGACTAATCATCCTTCGCTTTCAACAAAAGATAAAAGCTACTTTCAAAAGTCTTTATCTTCAAAATCCAAGCAAGTAAAAGTTTTTGAAAAACAAATCGGTGTGTCTGAAAAGGCTCAAGTAGCTTCTTACGAAATAGCTGAATTGATTGCTGTTAAATTAAAACCTCACAATTTGGCTGAAGAAATTATATTACCAGCTTGTCGAAAAATTGTAAAAATAATGATTGGTGGATCAGCAGATATTGATATTTGTAAAATACCAATTTCGAATGACACAATCCATCGCAGAATGAAAGATATGTCGCAAAATATTGAGCAAAATACTGCAAAAACTCTTGCAAGTTCAAATTTTGCTCTACAAATCGACGAAACAACAGATATTACAGGAAAAGCTCAATTAATTGCATTTGTTAGATTTATTCACGAAAATGATATAATTAATCAATTTTTATGTTGTCGGGAGTTACCTGATTTTACAACTGGCAAACATATTTTTAATATAATTAGTTCATATTTAGAAGAAATTAAAGTTTCTTGGAAGTCATGCATTGGCATTTGTACAGATGGTGCTCCAGCTATGACTGGACATCTAAAAGGATTTGTAGCACATGTTAAAGAACTGAATGGGGATATATTAGTTACCCATTGTTTTTTGCATCGAGAAGCACTTGTTACAAAATATTTGCCATCAGAATTGAAAATAGTTCTGGAACAATGTGTTAAAATGATTAATTATATAAAATCAAGACCATTAAAAAGTCGCTTATTTAGTAAATTATGCCAAGCTATGGAAGCCAAGTACGAATCCTTGTTACTGCATACGGAAGTAAGGTGGTTGTCCAGAGGAAAAGTTTTATATCGTGTGCTGGAATTAAAAGACGAAATGAAAATGTTTTTTGAACAAGATAAAAATTATGATTTTGTTCATTTGTTGGAAGATAAAATATGGTGTACTAAACTGGCTTACTTATCAGACATTTTTGGTATTTTTAATAACATAAATTCAAGTATACAAGGGCCTAATGAAAATATCTTAAGCTCAACCGATAAGCTGGTGGGATTCCAAAAACAAATAACTTTATGGAAGAATAAAGCTCAGAAAGGCAACTTAGAAAAGTTTGAGTCAGTCCCAAAAGACTGTTATAAAACTATTAAAATAATTGTTATTGACCATTTGACAACATTAGAGGAGAGAATTATTCATTATTTCGCAAAATAAGATATAAAGAAATTTGATTGGGTTCGTAATCCATTTCTCATAACGGATACTTCTGTATTTGACTTAACTTTGAATGAAGAGGAAGAATTCATTTTGGTTTCCAATAATCGAGATTTAATTTTAAAACATTCAGAAGAGTCAATTAATTCATTTTGGATTAACATTAGATGCGATTATCCAATGATAGCCAAAAAAGCTTTAAACATTTTATTACAATTTTCCACATCTTATTTGTGTGAATTCGGATTTTGAGCATTAACTAACATTAAAACTAAAAAAAAGATCAAGATTGTTAAATGTAGAAGACGATATGAGAGTAGCATTGTCATTTTTACGACCAAATATAAATGAAATTATCAAAAAACATCAAGCTCAAATTTCGCATTAAAAGTAGGTACCTATTCTTATCATTAACTTGTAATTAATCCCTTAATAAACGTACTGTTATTTTTGTAGTACATATTATTTTATTTCGCACATTCAAAATTATTATCATAAACTATTTTACACAATGTATTATATCGGTAAGTAAACAACTTTTAAACTTATCTTTTTCTTTGTGTGCCGCCGAATTTTTAAATCGTTAAAAGTTTGCCGCGACAAAAAAAAGGTTGAGAATCACTGCTATGGGCTTAACGCTAACTAAAATTCAAAATTTGAATAAACTAAACGACTTGGCGGGGGCACTACCGTGCCCCCAGAACGATCCATAGCCTACTACATTCATCCTTTCAAAATCAGTCGCGGCCAGTGGCAAGCATGAGTACAAGCGCATGCGTTATTTTTTGAATGAACGTAATCTATATATGTAAATAAAAATGAATCGCCAAATGTGTTGCTAAGCGCAAAACTCGAGAACGGCTCGACCAATTCAGCTAATTTTTTTTTTTCATATTTTCCTTGAGGCACAAGGAAGGTTCTTATGGAGAGAAAAAACATAAAAATTGCTTGGAAAATAGTAAAAACAACACTTTTCTTTTCCCGCCACAATCACAGAGTAAATTAAAACAACTGTGCAAAAAATTTAAGTCGAAGTAACACTGTCCATGCAAAAAATGTATGTCAAAGTTTACTGAGATGATTTTACGACAGAAGTTTTACATGGAATATCAATTCAAAAGAGTAGTTTTAGAGTAGTGTTTAAAATTGATTTTCATAAAATATAGTGGATTTTGAGGTAAGATTTGGTTAAAGCGAAATTTTGCAAACAATTACATTGATCAGTCATTGGTTTTTAGCGATACTCGATTAGTTTTGATCTGATACACGAGGATTTCAAGATTGTAAAATTCTCAGTGAAGAATAACAAGGTAATCTCGATAGATTTCGTTCGTCCTCTAATTTCAACATTTTTAAAGGTATATAAAAGCTTTTTAACCAAAAATTAAACCGACAAAAAATGAACTGAAAAATGAATAATAAAATAAACCCTTTTATTCTGAATAACTGAGCACCTAAACTAATATACCTAAGTAACTAATTTTTAGTCGGCGCCAAACAAACAAACAATTTTCCCTTTGGCGCCAACTCAAAATTAGTTGCTTACATTACTTTAGGGCTCAGTTATTCAGACTAAAAAGGTTTACTTTATTTTTCACTTTTCAGTGTCTTTGTTCGTCGGGTCTCGAAATGTTGAGAATCGAAATCACTAACGCCACAGTTTGTTAAAAGGTTTTTATTTACCCCAAGGGGTAGAATATTGTTTTCAAATTTATTTTAATGGGACCAACTTAGAGGTAAACCTTATATGTAATAAAAAAAGAGTCATCAAAATCGGACTACTCTGTAAAGCCCGCTCTACACTTAGCCCGCGCATCGCGCGCGAAAGCCGCGACGGGCGCGAACGTTATGCCCGCTCCAGACTCGCGCCGTGAAAGGGCGAGAACAGGCGAGAACGCGAGTGTGGAGAGGTTTCACGGCTCTTCTCGGAGTTAACAGCTGTTCTCGCCTGTTCTCGGCTTGGTCCCCGATTCGGATGGATAATTCTCGGCTTCACGGCGTGAAAGTAGGCTGTGAAGTTGGGCGCAGACCGCATTTTGACATTTCGTGCACGCTTTTATTCACAACAACAGCTGCCGCAGCTGATGTTTCGTCATCTCTTTGCGCGAACACAACTTGAGTGTGGAGAGTAGTTCCTGTCCGCGACTTTTCGCGGTAGTCACGGCGTATGTTCGGGGCGCGACTTCACGGCGCGAGTCTGGAGCGGGCATTAAGAGTGAAGCCGTTTCGCATATTCTTCGCGGGCTCGCACTTTGTTCCCCGATTTTGGAACAACAGTCAGTATGTTCCATACGTAAAAATGGACCGCTTGGCAAACTTTTACAAGATGCATCATTGATCATATGGGATGAATGTACCATGAGTAATAGAGCTCATGTTGAAGTAGTAAATCGAACGCTCCAAGACCTCAGAAACTCAGATCCTGTCCATGGGTGGTGCTACTTTTGTGTTTGCGGGCGATTTTCGGCAAACACTGCCTGTAATAAGAAAAGGAAAACGCGCCGACGTCATCAGAGCATGCTTAAAATCATCTCCCATATGGAGTTCCGTTGAAACTCTCAATTTACGAACAAATATGAGAAACCATTTGAACGACAACTACAACAACGACTTTTCGCGACGACTACTCAAACTTGGAGAAGGAAAAATTACCTCTCCTAACACTAACAGTTGTAGCGCTGAAATTGAACTTGACGATAGATTGGGCCACATAGTCCATAAATTAGAACACCTAATAGACGCAATATATCCCGGTCTTGAAAATTGATTGGAAAGAAATTATCACTGGCTTTGTTCAAAGGAACAGTGTCACCCAGAAATGATACAGCGAATGAAATAAATAAACTGATTTTACAGAAAATTCCCGGTCAAGTCAAACAGTATATGTAAGTCAGTTGACACGGTGTGTAATATTGAGGATGGATACAGTGCACTATCCTCAAGAATTTTTAAATTCTTTGAGCCCTTCTGGCCTACCACCTCACGACCTTATGTTAAAAGTCGGCATTCCTATTATGCTGTTAAGAAACTTGAGCCCTCCCAACATGTGTAATGGCACAAGGCTACTGTGGGCAGCAGTGGGACAACTTGCTTATATTCCGCGGAACCCATGATTCCGACGAATTTGCCAGTATCGTCGAAAAGGCTGCAGTTTCCAGTCAACGTTTCATTTGCCCTCACGATAAATAAGTCCCAGGGTCAAACATTCTCTCAGGTGGGCATTGACTTGAAAAAGGATTGTTTTTCCCATGGGCAGTTATACATATGTTGGCTTATCTCGAGTTGGAACTCCAGAAAACCAATACAATTTGCTACCATACAATAGCACAACATCAAACATAGTAAGAGAAGTCTTAAACAATTATAACATACTCGCCCAATACATACTAGCAGCCAACAAGAAATAAAATAAACATAAAATAAATCCTAAATACTCAGTACTAAGAACCACACAAGATAACTTCATCACAAGTGAAAATGTTTGACGCCCAGCGAAGTGGGCACGGGTCAGCTAGTTTTTAATAAAATCATTATTTTTCATTAAATATAATGAAATTTCGGGATTTTTCAGTTTTTCCTTCCTTTGTAGGCTAAACAATAACTGTATTCAAAATTTGGAGCTTGTGGGTCTGCTAGAAGTAGCTTTTAATTTTGATGATCGGTGAGTCAGTGACAAAACTAAAGAACTTTGACCAGCGATAATTCGTAAACTACTGCCGTGCCCCCAGATAAAAACAAAAAAATTAAATTATCTATTTATTTTTGAAAGAAGAAATCATTAGGGTAATGCGAGACTAGGCGGACTTCAGCGCTGAATGAGTGCACTAAGTCCGCGTTTGATGCGAGACTAGGCATGCTTAGCAAGTGCGGAATTCAATAAAGATATAAGACATTCATATTTGTGTTAGTAATTGACAGCTCTATTACATTTGTAGTGGTGCGTTCCGCAGAAAAATCGACCGGTGAAGTGCGCATCCCCCCGCAAAGCTTCAAATCCCCCCTCACCAACAAACTCGTTCCGCACTCGCGTAAGCATGCCTAGTCTCGCATCCCCCTTAAATTTTTATTACTTGAAGACGTTCTGACGTTAACTGATTCACTACATAAGTATGCTTTGATAACCATCCGTTTTTGCCCGCACAGCAAATGAATAAACGACACTTCTTTTGACACCCTTAAAGATGAATGGTGGTTGATCTGATAGCCAAACTTAGGCAGTTAATTCATTAACTGTATTTTAAATCTCACTGATAGTATATATTCATTTCAATTAGTACATAGAATTGCAATTTCATCAGATTTACATGTGCTGAATAGAGTACTTCGACTGCAATTTCTTTCATCAAAACCATCACGACAATCATCTTTATTATCACAATACTATTTTTTAGGAATACGTCTTAAAATGCAAGCATCAGCGCCAACTGAACCCAGTGGCCACAGTAATAAGCATAATTTTGCATTGAACTTAGTTTATATTCGGAATTCACAAACGATTTCCAATCCTATCCAAGCCTATTTTGTAATCAATTTTCAAAAAGTGTTGGCAAATCGGTACGCGTTAATTAACAATTAAATTTCTAAATAACTAATTAGTCACAAACGAAATTAAAAGTGTCACAAACAATTCACAAACGAATGGTATTGGGAAATAGTTAAAAATTAAATTTTTTGAAATTATAGTTCTGTTCGATGACAAAGTGAGCGACGATCAGACTGGACAAATCGATCTTAAACCAAGTAAATCCGGGAGTGGCGGGACCAAGGGTTCCACGGGACGCGACGGTAGTGATCGGGCGCTCGGGGAAGTGGCCGCGACATCCGGGAAGGGACGGGCTGGAGCCGCTGTGCCTCAGGCATCGCCTGCAGAGGGGTCCAGGGAGAAATCCCAACCTCCCCAGATGCAGCCAGGTGTGAGTGAAGGTGCGCCGAAGAAGTTCGGAAAAAAGGCGGGAAATGAAAGTACGAAATCTGTCAAGATCTCGGAAAGCTCAATAACCCCCACAACGACGTCGGCGCCACCTTTGAATGTATCAGGTAATTCTGGGTGTGTGCCCTCGATACAGCGGGCGCCTTCCCCGGGAGCCTCCACTAGTACAGGTCGTGTGGAAAGTGGCCTCCCAAACTCCTCGGGAAAGTTGCATAACCGAAACTCCCGCCGTAGATGGACAGCGGCGAGAAAAAGGGAGCAAAGGTTATTAAGGCAGGGGCAAAGTACGGTCCTCGGACCGGAAAGGCTTTTAGCGCAGGAAATTAAGAGTACTGCCAACCCAGGCATGAAAATTAAGAGTACGCCTAAACGCCCTCTCTCGCCAGGGAAAACACCGCCCGATGCCAAGCAGGCGAGAAAAAAAATCCAAGATCGGCAAGGCACCCACAACCGGGGAGAAAGCCTCTTACTCCAAGGCAACCTTTGCCGAGATCGCAAGCGACAAAAGCTTGCGTATGGTCATCGGTCCCAAAAAGGACTTCCTTATGACAGGTGAGCAGGCCGAGCTGCTGCAGGGGGCAATCACCGAGGAGATCTTCAACGTTGAAGACGGTGGTTTCTCCCCCAAATTCCGCGGTAGCCACCACGTCGGCAAAGCAGCAGACAACCGCGGATACCTGCTTATCACGTGCCTGGACAAGGAGTCTAAAAAATGGCTGGAGGCTTGTGTCCAGCGAATCCAGGCTTCCTGGGAAGGAGAAGCTTTGGGAATGTGCGAGCTTAACAAAGTTCCCTCATTCACCAAAGTCATTCTCTGGATCCCGGGAAAAAACACCGCCACCGCGGAGCAGATGCAAGTCAGGCTCCAGAAACAAAATAAGGACTTAGGAGTGGAATGATGGAGGTTGTTCTACAGGAGTGAGTCCCCAAAAGGGACCCTATTAGTACTGGGACTCGACCAAAAATCCATCGAGCTCCTCAAAAACTGCGGCGAAAAAGTCTTCTACGGGCTACATCAGCTTACAGCAAAAATTAAAGACGACGCCAAAGAAGGAATGCCCGAAAGCGGAATAGAGTACACCGGAGACTCGGAGGCGATGGACGTGACGCTGACAAATGACAGCGCCCTATTCACCGCCACCGAACCCGTGTTTGGAAATGAGTACGCCTCGGAGTTAGAAGCGGAAGACATTCCAGGAAATGATGAAACGAAGAGCGTACCCTAATTATGAGTACCGACTCTTTAACAATTATTCAAATCAACGTGCAACATAGCAATGCTGCCTCTGCTGAATTATGCAGGGTTCTCGCTATGGGGCACACAAAAATAGCCCTAATCCAAGAGCCTTGGTTATTTAAAAATCAGGTGAGGGGATTAGGACAGTGCAAAGGCCGGATATTCACTTCCACAGATGCTGACAAGCAAAGAGCTTGCATCTGGGTGAGTGACTCCCTTAAGGCAACCATTATACACGAGCAATGTAGCAGGGATCAGGTGACAATCAAAACGTCGGTCCGTCTGAATGACGTTACTCAAGACGTTCTCTTTGTCTCATCCTACCAGGCTTACGACTCGACGGAACCCCCTCCCAGCAGGGAGTTGAAGGAAGCAGTCGAGTACTGTTTTAGAAGAAAGCTCCCCATATTCATCGGCTGCGACGCTAATTCGCATCACAGTTGCTGGGGAAGCTCTGACATCAACCAAAGAGGAGAATCTCTTCTGGAATTCATTATGGGTACAGAACTGACTATCCTCAACAACGGTCACGAACCCACATTTTTGAACTCCATAAGGCGTGAGTGCATAGATATCACGCTATGCTCCCTTAGTCCCACAGACTATATAGGGGACTGGAAAGTCACAAATGAAATTCTCACTTCCGACCACAAGAGCATATCGATATCTCTGCGTGCACACACACACAGCCCCCTAGCTTCAGAAACCCCAGGAAAACAGACTGGAACCAGTTCAGAGAAGTACTGGGCTCTGAGCTGATGGGCTGGACACCAGTTGTAAGTAGCGCAAAAGATATTGATAACACGGTCGAAGTTTTTGAGAAGGCCATGATCAAAAGTTTTGAATCAGCCTGCCCTCTCAGCACGCCTCCATCCAAAGGAAAGTGCCCCTGGTGGAACAAAGAACTCAGTCTACTCAGAGTTAAAGTACGGAGGCAATTCAACAGGGCCAAACACCTCAACTCTCCCTCAGAATGGGAACTTCACAGATCTCACCTGAGGGAGTACAAGAGGGCCAAATTGCTATCCTGGAAAAAATTCTGTACTGAGATAGAAAGTACACGGGAATCGGCGAGAATTCACAAAATTCTCACCAAAGACAAAACCACGCAGCTGGGTTCTTTGCAGCTCCCAAATGGCATGTACATAGATGACAATCCATCCATTGGAGCACATCTACTGGAAACCCATTTTCCGGGCAGTGTTCAGCAACCCACTGACACAAGAACACACAATGAAGAGCATATTCCTCAGACCTCTGACTGGAATATCAAATATCAATATCCTCCTTCCAACCTTTCAAAAGTCCTGGAAGGGATGGTATCATGCCAATAATGTTGCAAGAAGCAAAACTTCTAATTCTAGAGCCTCTGACCGATTTGTTCAGGTCGATCCTTGCCTTTGGACACGTGCCATTAAGCTGGCGCACGTCTAGGGTTGTGTTCATCCCCAAACCGGGCAGAGGCAGCTACCAAGTGGCGAAAGCCTTTCGCCCTATCTCGCTTACAAGTTTTCTGATGAAGACTTTGGAAAAAATGCTGGACGAAGTTATAAGAACTACCTTCTTGAAGGAAATCCCACTGCATGCTGCTCAACATGCATATCAGAAGGGGAAATCCACTGAGTCCGCATTACACCTCACAGTTGCCTTCGTAGAAAAGGCACTGCATTACAAAAACCTTACCCTGGGTGTCTTTCTTGACATCGAGGGTGCGTTCGATAACACCGACTTCAGTGCAATAGCGGAAGCCTTGCAGAAGCAGGGTGTTCATCAAACAATATCCAGGTGGATAAATAATATGTTGCAAAACAGAATTATATCCACCACAATCGGCGACTACGAAGTCAAAAGAAAAACGGGCAGGGGCTGTCCGCAGGGCGGCATCCTCTCCCCGCTATTATGGTGCCTGGTCGTAAACGACCTGGTTGATGCACTAAACAGCAAAGGCTATTTCACCATAGCCTACGCGGATGATTTAGTGATATTAGCCAGAGGTAACTACCTGAGCACCTTATGCGAGCTTCAACAACAAGCTCTATCTACAATGGAAAATTGGTGCAATAAAAGAAATCTATCCGTGAATGCGGATAAAACTAACGCACTCATTTTTACTAACAGGAGGAAACTGGAAGGCTCTAGACCTCTTCAGATCTTTGGTAAAGAGATCAAATATTCCGACAGCGTCAAATATCTCGGTGTGACGCTGGATAAAAGACTGAACTGGAAACTGCACCTGAACTGCAAAACTCAAAAAGCCATAGCGACTTTTTGGCAGTGCAGAAGGGCGTTCGGTACCACATGGGGCCTTAGCCCAAAGATACTCCACTGGATCTACACCGCAGTTATCAGACCATGCATCTGCTACGGCGCTGTGGTCTGGTGGCCCATAATAAGGTCAGGCCCACCCCTGAAAACCCTCCTTAAGGTCCAAAGATTGGCCTGCCTAACTATTACGGGAGCGATGAGAAGCACACCAACGGCAGCCATTGAGATGGCTCTGTCTCTCACCCCGCTTGACATCATCGTGGAAAAAGAAGCGATGAAAACCGCCCTCCGCCTGCATGTAAATAACCTTTGGCAAACGAAACACCTGCAGGTGGGGCACCTCAAAATCTGGGATAAACTTCACAAAATCGACAGAAATGTCCTGATGATCCCAGATAAAATAACTTCCCAAATATGCCCTTGTAGAAGGTACAGAATTACCTTCCCATCAAGAGAGGCGTGGCAAGAAAATTTCTCTACGTATATATCGTCGGCGAACAACTCCGTATGGTTTACAGACGGCTCCCTGGCAAACGGCCTAAGCGGAGTCGGAGTGTATGGGCTTACGGAAGACTTGCGAATCTCGATATCCACAGGTAGATTCACAACGATATTCCAGGCTGAGATACTAGGCATCCTTACATGTGCCAATGTCATACAGGAAAAAGACATTCGGGAGAAGAACATTTACATCTTCTCAGACAGTCAAGCAGCGCTACGAGCTCTTGACTCGAATGTAATATCCTCAAAGATTGTTGGTGAATGTAAAAATTCACTAAACAAGATTGCCGCTACCAATAGTGTAGCGATCGTATGGGTCCCTGGCCACAGCAACGTCACCGGCAACGACATAGCTGACCTCCTGGCCAAAGAAGGATCAAGCAGACCCATGATAGGCCCAGAGCTGTACGTGGGACTAGCATCCTGTTTTACTAACCTCATTTTTGAGAAGTGGGCTCTAAACGAGCAAAATGAAAGATGGATCGCCAGACAAGACTGCAAACAGTCAAAGATTCTCCTCAACAAAGTTGATCGGGAACTGAGCAAATGGCTGATGCAGTGCAGTAGGGGTGTTATCAGCCTAGCGCTTAGTGTCATTACTGGGCACTGCAGGCTGAACAAACACCTTTACAACATCTTCATCGGCGATCATCTGAGCGCACATTCGGCATCACTATTGAAACACACCAGGGAAGTACTAAGGGGAAAGAATTATAAGTACATTTGGACAAAAAGTGGTAGGATTCTTGCAAGGAAAACAGATAACGATCGAATAATCAGAATATTTCGCAAGGAAGACTTAAATAACATAGAGTAGAAGTACGTAGGGCAACTAGATTTAGACAATTTAGATTATCTATTCCTGAATGGCCGATTTATTAGTAGAAATTGATGACGGGTGTAACACTTTTACTAAACACATACAACACAATTACGAATGTAAAACTTGTTTCAATGACACCAACTACGCTTTTAATGTGACACACATGAATATTAGAAGCCTACCTAAACACTTTGAAGAATTTATGATCTTTGTTGCTGAGCTGAACACACGACTTGATGTAATAATATTAACTGAAACATGGCTAAACGATACTGATTGCTACAACCTTCCAGGCTACAATAAAATAATCAAGCCCACCCTTTTAAATAAATGCGATGGAATTGCTGTGTATGTGCGTAGTGAAATTTCCTTCAAAGTTCTGAATTGTAAAATTGTTGAAGCAAATGCCTTGGAGGTGGAAATCCACTTACATAATGACATAATTTTAAACATAACTTGTATTTACAGATCACCTAATTCAAACCCTATAGCTTTTGTGAATTCGTTGGATGAATATTTGAGCGTTTCACGACGCATGGAAAACCATCTCCTTGTAGGTGATATTAATATAAACATTTTGGAAAAAAGTAGGCCAGCCATAGCACATGAATATTTAGATTCTGTAACAAAATCTGGGTTTACTGAATATTTATTGGGGAAAACTAGAATAAGTAGGCATTATTCATCTTGTATCGACCATGTATTTTTCAAACAATCTGATAGATGCAGTTTCTTCCCTGCAATTCTAGAGTCCTACATAACTGACCACTTTTGTACTTTGGCCAAGTTGGTCATCAATCAAAGCTCGATTCTAGAACCCAAAAATAAGCGAAAAAAGACAGCTGTGATTAATTACAAAGAACTAGCAAATATCCTACGTGAAGAAAACTGGCGTGATGTTTACCTAAGTAGTCAAGCTGAGGTCAGCCTTATTAACCTCCATAAAATCTTAGACAGCGCCATCAGTAGAGCCAGTTCCGTTAGACCTCCCCAAAAAAGTAATAAGTACTTGCCCATCAAAGATTGGGCTTCCACAGGGATTATAACCTCAATAAGAAAAAGAAACAAATTGGCCAAACAAGTAAAATCACAACCTTTCAACGCTAGTTTATCGTCCTATTATAAGCAATATCGCAATAAATTATGCCATATAATAAAATCAGCTAGAAATAGCTATTACAAAAACGAAATAACCAAAGTAAGAAGCGACCCTAGGAAATTATGGCAAACAATTAATGAAATGACATTTAAACATACTAGTAATTCGATAATAAACTCCATACGTGACAAAGAAGGCCAAATAAGCAAAAACCCGACAGAAATTGCTAACATTCTGAACAAGCACTTCGTAAATGTAGGAAAATCTACGGCTAACTCAATAAAAAAACCTACAAGCCACGTTACGCTGCCATCTGTAAAATACGATCCAAATACTCTGCTAACTGATTTCAAAGATATTCCTTTTGGGGAACTCTATTCTCATATAATGAGCCTGACAGCACACACAGCTCCTGGATTGGATGGCTACACCCCGAAATTATTGCAGAGTAGCTCTGATTATATTACTGCACCGCTTACACACATTTTCAATCTATGTCTTAGGCAAGATATTTTTCCGAATCGACTGAAATCCGCCGTAGTTACCCCTATTCATAAAGGAGACGATAGACTTGACCCCGCAAACTATAGGCCTATATCTCTTTTACCGGTTATTAGCAAACTGTTTGAAAAGTGCATGAAAGAAAGGTTGTTCGAGCACCTTATCCAAAATAATTTACTTGCTATGAACCAGTATGGATTTACTCCAAATAAGAGTACCTCTGATGCTCTTTACGACGCAACAAATTTTATAAGCAATGCGATCGATAATAATGAGAAAGTAATTGGAGTTTTTCTCGATATTAAAAAGGCATTTGATACAGTTGATCATAACATACTCCTAGATAAACTCTGGAAATTTGGTATCCGAGATGGTGCCCTTATGCTGCTGAGATCATACCTTGAAGGCAGAACACAAATGGTTAAAGTGCAGGAAGAAAAAAGTAGTACCTGCTTTCTCAACACCGGTGTTCCACAAGGTACTGTGCTTGGTCCAATCCTGTTCCTTGTATACGTAAATGAATTATGCAAGTTGGAAAATGTCGGTTTTTGTGGTCATTTAGTAGCCTTTGCAGACGATACGACGCTGCTCTGTAAGGCACCCAACTGGACCTTGGCTATGTCATATGCTAATAACAGTATGGCTATGATTCATAAATGGATGTGTAATCATAAGCTGGCCCTAAATACAAATAAGATTTGCTACATGGCATTTGGTGATACAAGAGATTTTAAAGATATTGAGTTTAAATTGCATGTCAATCAGCTAGAAATTAAGCGGGTTAATGAAGTTAGGTATCTAGGAGTTTACATTGACGGAAAATTAAAATGGGATAAGCACATACTGCATTTATGTAATAGGATACGAAAGACCACCTACAAGTTTCTAATACTTCGGAATATCCTTGACCTTGAGCATATTAGAATTACATATTTTGCAACTGTCCAATCCCTGATACAATATGGGATTCTGGTATGGGGCTCAACGTTCAAGTCTCACATCAATCCTCTAAATAACTTACAAAGTAAAATCGTAAACATATGTGTAAAGAAGTCGAAGTATTCCTCCACCACCCATGCATTTGCAGAGTTAAAAGTAATGAACATTCAACAGTTGTTTAAAGTTAACTTGTTGAGGTTCATGTTCAGGAACAGAAGGAGTTTTGCTACGCACAATACATCGTACCATACTCGCAGACAAGGCACACGGCCATTATATGAACATAAATGTCGCAAATCAGTGGCGAGTAGACATGCAGCTATACTAGGACCAAAAATGTATAATAAATTACAGGGGCGGCTCTACCTTAGGGGCTAGTGGGGCTTAGCCCCACCATAAATTTCTCAAACGAAATTGCCTTGAAAATACAAATTTAACGTTGATGCATTTTGCTTCTCAAATGAGCGACTTTTTTATCATCGACTGTAATCGAGTCATTTTGCAAGTCATAAATCTCTTCTCCGCTACAGGAGCCAAGCAACTCTTGATATTTAGCAAGTTAAGCGCGAGGGGCTAAAATTTTCTAGCCCCGCGAAATGAGAGGTTTTAAATATGTGTGCTGCTATCCACTAACACATTACTACTGATTTGGCGTGCACAGATAGCTGTGAAATAGGCAGTTTGGGGCTAACATGAGTGTAGCCCCGAACGAAAATAAGTGGAATGAATGAGTGGATGAGTGGAAAGGGGCTAACATGAGTGTAGCCCCGAAGGTAAATGAGTGGAATGAATGAGTGCATGAGTGGAATGGGGCTAAGATGAGTGTAGCCCCGAAGGAAAAAGAGTGGAAAATATTTCAACTCTGCATATGGAAACAGAGTGTAAGGCTTTGAGTTTGCTATCGTAGGTGGGAGTGAGTTCCCACATTTTTAACAGTGTGAGGAAAAAAATTCGCCCGTTTACGTATTATATGTGTTATCATAACACTTTGTTTTGTTGTTTGTTTGTCTCTTTTTTTTGTCTTAAATAGTAATTATATAATAATTTATTTATTATTTATTTATTATAAATGAAAAAGTATTTTGTTTTTATAAGTGAAATAGGCCTAAAAGGAACTTTACAAATAAATAAAATTCCTATAGTATACTCTCTTTCCCGTGAAATGTAAAATTCCTTTTAGGGCAACCGAACACTTCAACGCTCTGATTGTGGTACCTCTTGGGTACAGGGGAAACCTTCATGAGTTCATTAAATAACCTTACGTCCTTTTCAGTATTTAGCCCCACCAAAGAAAACTTCCACGAGCCGCCACTGATAAATTACCAATTGACGTAAAAAACAGTCTTAATGCTACGAATTATAAATATGTATTGAAGAACTTTGTCATAAATAAACCCAACCTGTGTGATTGATGGATTAAATTAATAATTTACCGGTTTGGAGTATGTAATGAATAGATACAATAGCAAAGCAGTGTAAGCACATTGGAATTTTTCTATATTAACAGGGTAGAACGTTTAGTTGTAAATTTATATATTTTCATGAAGTTCTGTTAGGTGTTGCTACTCAACCCTCACCCACGAGCCTTAGCTCTTGTGAGTGGTCAGCTATAAATATTGTATAGTATATAGCATACGTACCTTCCTATAGGATTTAGGATTCTTGAAGTCTATTTCACTTTTGTAAAAACTATACATACGCAATTATGAATTAATGTAAATTGAATTGATTAGCTACAATAAACAATGCACATTAGTGAGACGCCACTGTGCAGATGCGAACGCGAGGAGACAATCACCCACCTTCTCTGCGATTGTCCCCTCTACCTTACTGCAAGGGCCGAGACACTCGGCGCTCAAATAGTAGCCACAAGTGAGCTACAAACGCTGAAGCTGCCCGTAATCCTGAGTTTTGTTCGACGAACTAAACGTCTTACGACTCGCGTAGGGCAACTAGATTAAAACTGATGACAGACCTTCAACTGAGGTACGTACAATGGGCCACATGGTCTAAGTACTGGGCTTTTTCGCCCGCCTCTTGAAATCTACATCTACATCTACAATACTAGAGCGCGTCAGATTAACATACAGTCGGTTCAGCTCACTGACATATAGAAATGGACCACTCGATTTGCTATCTCAAATGGTGCACCGTTTTGAAAGTTCCTACCTAAGGAGAGTTCAGATATAGAAGGCATATATCTGTCTATTTCTTTCGCATTATGCGAGATAGGGGGCTTCAAAAGGCGGCAAATTTAAAAATTATATTAATTTTATTTGTAACCTGCACGCTTAAATCTGATTCCCCTGAAAGTAACATCGAATCTCAAATATGTAGTTTCGATGCGAAAAGTTTGTGGAATAACACATATTTCATTGAAAAATTTTCAAGCAAAACGTTGAAATGCTCTCTTCTTGATATGCGATTTATATCGCTAAACAACTGTTTTAAGAACTCAAAAGTAAAAATTAGAGCACATTTGTGTCTTTGCTGTATACTTCACTGAATTTAGTTACAGTAAAAGGACATAAATGCAATTAATTCCGAATTAATTCGCCATATTACGCCACTCAGGTTTTTTTGTGGTTTTTGTGCCATTTTTGTCGCAAATCCGACATAAGATAAGAAGAATTTGAAATATGAGATAAGAAAAGACTAATTTTCATAATTTAATAACACAATTTCTACCGAAAAATTAGAAATTGTGTAAAATTCAATTGTATCTTACAAAGGGGTAATTTAATGTTTGCATTCCTTTGAAGGGACTTAAGATACAAAAGGAATTATTTTATAATTTTTGTAGTAATTATTTGATGGATTTATGCAAATAAAACGGACTAATGCCCCAAAAATGCATTTGACAGCAATTCAAACCCACAGCTGACTGTTCAAAATCCGTTAATGGTGTGAGCAAGAGGGGACGAGAAAGTGCACCATCGCTTCATAGGCATTTTGTATGGGGCGAGTGGTCCATTTCTATATATGTCAGTGGTTCAGCTTGATGTCCTTGTCATGCTGACCCATAATCTGACAATTATGTGGAGGAATTTTCTTAATCTGACCATTTGAAAAAAAACTAATTGTTTCTGACGTAAATTTTATAGCTTTTTCAAGTTTTTTTTGTTCACAAAATACACATTTCGTACTATTATCATCCATTGTTATAGCACATATAAAACTTATTGCGATTAATTCATAAAACTTTTTTTGGAGCACTATAAACTAACCCAAGCGTTGTACACATACAAACAAGAACGTGTCGTCGTAATCAGCTTGTGATGGCATCATGGCGTCAGAAAGAGTGGACGGAAAGTAGCGGCGGGACGGTGCGAGAGAGTAAGAGATAGAGAAAAAGTGAGAAGGAAAGAGAGGCGCGGAGTAGGAAATACATAGTTATTTATTAATGATTTTAACTACTTCGGCTTGTGGAAATCGGCAGATTATTATATTCCCGTGATCCTTGAAGGATTGACGTTCAAACTGAGGAAAAATCAACCGCGCTCAAGAATGTCCAGGTGACGTTTTTTTTTGCAACTTTGTGACTCTGCCATTTCCTTACGTCACGCTTAAATCGTCAGATTATTGAAATACATACTTTTCTGCATGTGATGAACTCACCATTCCTTAATCTGACGGGCTCGAATATTTCTGATGATCGATTTTTTTTACTATTCTGATCGGCTGCCCTAGGCGTTCGACGCTATATCAAAGGTTCATGTATGGTGGAGGAACAGAGTGCAAGCTTTCCCCCTTATGTTATTCTGACGCGCTCGAGTAATACTTTTCTCACAGTTTAAAAACAGAACAACCTTTTAAAGTTACTCTATCTGGGCTGGATATAGACCCTAAGGAGCTAAAACTGTATCTCAACGAGGCTGACGTTAAATGCACAGATATTAAAGTCATAAACAGAAAAACAAACTATGGACAAATAACTCTTTACATTGTTTACATCCAGCGGGGTACGATAACACTTAAGGAGCTCCGCGAAAAGTGTGGTGTCATAAATCGCACTATTGTAAGATGGAACTTCCATAGAAAACTGCCAAAGAAGGTAACACAATGTTACAATTGCCAAATGTACGGTCATGGATCAAAACATTGCCGTGTTAAAACGTTTTGTGCACATTGCTCTGGAGCCCATGCAACAGCTGAATGCAATTCCAAAGATAATCTAAAATGCGCTAACTGTCATGGAAACCACTCATCAATGGATCCAGAATGTCCCAGTCGTCGGAATTATGTTGAATTTCGCCAAAAAATGTCGGTTAAAAAATCACCAAACATATCCAACTCCAGAGGGTTTCTCACTCATCCAGAAGATTTCCCACCCCTAAGGAAAAGCAACAACATACAGCGTCATCGTGGAAATTTGAATTGGTCATCCCTAAGATTCAATACTAAACCAAGTAATGATTATAATACCAATAATACTAAACTATTCACGCTTACAGAAATTCAATCGCTTACCTATGAACTAATATCTAAGTTAAAAATATGTAAGGATAAATACGAACAATTTAATGTTATCACAGAATTAGCCTTAAAATATTTAAATGACAATCCATAAAAAAATTAAAATAATTACTTGGAATGCTAGAGGCATTAGATCTAAGACTACTTAATTCTTCAATTTCATGAATAGCAGGAACATTGATATAGCCTTAATTACGGAAACTGGTTTAAATCCTAGCATAAAATTTTACAACGTAAATTATAATTGTTATAGACTAGATAGAGAACATTCTAGAGGAGGAGGAGTTGCAATCGTTACAAATAAAAAATTGAAAGTCAACCTAGTACCAATAATAAATTGCAAAGTAATTGAAACCATAGGTGTAGAAATCACAGATAGCATGAATGACAAATTAAAAATCATTTGTGCATATTTTCCAGGGGGTTCATCTAACAACTACATCAAAGGATTATTACGAACAGATTTATTAAAACTGACACGCCTACAGGGTAATTATATTATAGGTGGGGATTTTAATTGCAGACACAGATCATGGGGCTGTCTTAGAGCAAACTCTTGGAGAAATATGTTACATGAATTAAATTCCAATTATCCCTTTGCAATGTTATACCCATCAGATCCTACATATATTCCCAGGCGTATTGAAACAAATCCCTCAGTGTTAGATCTTTTTCTTACAAATTGCCCCGAGCTTTTCTCTCAACCAATTGTAGTCAACGACCTATCTTCGGATCATCTGCCGGTATTTGTTGACCTAATCAGAGACCACTGCTTACAAGATCAAAGCAGACTTAACCAAAAATTAACAAACTGGTTACATTTTCAAAATCTTATTAAGCAAAAATTGCCTAGGTTATCCCAATTGTCTCTTGCTCACATTACAAACTGTGATGAAATTGATGCTATGGTCACGTCCTTTACTAGTATGATTCAGGATTGCATCAAAGCTTCTACTCCACGAATTTCTAACCATGATAATCACCAAAAATTACCCCAATATATTCTTGATACAATCTACCAAAGAAACGTTGCCAGGAGGAAGTGGATACGATATAGATTACCATCCTTCAAATATGAATTAGTTCGATTAAATAACCTAATAAAACACCTTATTACCCAACACAGAAATAAGAAATGGAGTACTCTATTACAAGGGTTGGAGAAATGTTCCAAACCGTTTTGGAGGGTAACAAAAATAATAAAGAATAAGAAGAATCCCCTACCTCCATTGAACTCTCAAGGCAACAGATACTTTACGTCCAAAGAAAAAGCAGAACTACTTTCAAAGCAATTTGCCTCAAATTTCAGCATCTCTACGATCCTAAGTGATCCTCTAACCAAGGCTCAAGTGAATAACTCAATATCTCAGCTCAATAGGTTACAGTCTTGTGATGAACCTGGCTGGTACATCCGTCCTAAATTAATAAAGAACATTTTAAAACAATCCCGAAATAACAAATCTCCCGGGATAGATGGTGTATCTAATTTGGCCTTAAAATTGCTTCCAAAGGGCGGGCTTGTATACATTACCTTTATAATCAACTCTTGTCTCAAACTACAGTATTTTCCAAAGTCGTGGAAAGTTGCTAAAGTAATTCCAATCCTGAAACCTGGGAAATCCGCTGATGATCCAGCTAGTTACCGACCAATTAGTCTATTGAGTAATTTAGCGAAGATATTGGAAAAGGTAATGAAAATAAAGATAGTAGAATATACTGATATACATAAGCTACTGCCCAATGAACAGTTTGGTTTTCGAGCAGAACACAACACCATCCAACCAGTTATAAGGATAACAAGGCATGTGAAGAAAAACTTCGAAAAGAAAAAATCTACCGGACTTGTACTTCTCGATATCCAATCAGCCTTTGACACTGTTTGGCATGATGCACTAATACATAAAATGATGAACTTTGGTTTCCCAGCTAATATAGTCCGTCTAGTACACAGCTTTATACATAATAGAACATTCCAAGTATACATTGCTTCTGAGTATTCTACTTCCACAAATATATTATCTGGAGTTCCACAGGGTTCCGTCTTGGGTCCAATTTTATATAACCTATATGCAGCGGACTTCCCAGGCGTACCAGGTTGCCTTTCATCCATCTTTGCTGATGATACTGCAATTTTCAGTACGCATGAAGACGCTGCTCATATATGTTACAATTTACAGAGAGGCCTAGAGGTCCTCTACAACTATTTTCATAAATGGAAAATAAAAATTAATATGAACAAATCCCAAGCTTTGTTCTTTACCCGAAGAAGACATCCGCGTTTCCTACCTAGCTACAACATCAATTTAAACGGTTGTAATATTCCCTGGACTGACTCTGTAAAATATTTAGGTATTATCCTTGATAAATCGCTCACCTTTATGAAACACATAAGTTCTGTTACCAATAAAGCTAATAACTTAATCAAAATACTGTACCCTTTCATAAATAGGAGGTCAACCCTCGATTTGGAAAATAAGCTTATCATTTATAAAGTAGTATTTCAGGCCTTCATGCTATATGGTGCACCAATATGGTTTCAATGTGCGCGTTGTCATATTAAAAAGTTACAAACTAAACAAAATAAAATCCTTAAGATGATCCTCAATCTACCGTGGCACTTCTCAACCTCGGAATTACATGACATTGCGGAAGTAGAACCGGTCTCCGCAAAAACTCATAAGATGGCTAGTAAATTTTTTGAAAAATGTTCATTTTCAGAGAATCCATTGATTGTAGCACTATGTCCCAACGGATTGTAGTAGTACTAGCTTTAAGTAGATGTAAGTTTTAAAAATTCTTGAACAAATAGTACATGAGTAGTATATTTTTAAGTTTTTCATTGGGTTTTTTCGGCTAGACTAATTTTCTCCCAAATTCTAAAGTTAAATTCAAAGTATAATTTCTGCTAGGCTACGATTAGAATGTTATAGATGGATGAACTAGGGTTCTGGCACTAATTATAAGGTTCTTATTATATAAAAAATTTGTACATTATCCTTGAAATATATACAATATACAATATATACAATATCGCTTCATAGGCATTTTGTATGGGGCGAGTGGTCCATTTCTATATATGTCAGTGGTTCAGCTTGATGACCTTGTCATGCTGACCCATAATCTGATAATTATGTGGAGGAATTTTCTTAATCTGACCATTTGAAAAAAACTAATTGTTTCTGACGTAAATTTTATAGCTTTTTCAAGTTTTTTTTGTTCACAAAATACACATTTCGTACTATTATCATCCATTGTTATAGCACATATAAAACTTATTGCGATTAATTCATAAAACTTTTTTTGGAGCACTATAAACTAACCCAAGCGTTGTACACATACAAACAAGAACGTGTCGTCGTAATCAGCTTGTGATGGCATCATGGCGTCAGAAAGAGTGGACGGAAAGTAGCGGCGGGACGGTGCGAGAGAGTAAGAGATAGAGAAAAAGTGAGAAGGAAAGAGAGGCGCGGAGTAGGAAATACATAGTTATTTATTAATGATTTTAACTACTTCGGCTTGTGGAAATCGGCAGATTATTATATTCCCGTGATCCTTGAAGGATTGACGTTCAAACTGAGGAAAAATCAACCGCGCTCGAGAATGTCCAGGTGACGTTTTTTTTTGCAACCTTGTGACTCTGCCATTTCCTTACGTCACGCTTAAATCGTCAGATTATTGAAATACATACTTTTCTGCATGTGATGAACTCACCATTCCTTAATCTGACGGGCTCGAATACTTCTGATGATCGATTTTTTTTTACTATTCTGATCGGCTGCCCTAGGCGTTCGACGCTATATCAAAGGTTCATGTATGGTGGAGGTACTGAACAGAGTGCAAGCTTTCCCCCTTATGTTATTCTGACGCGCTCGAGTAAATCCAAAAATCCCCGCTTGGGCTCCCCTACTAATATGAATTACGTTTGTATTGGTTTAAATTAATTGTTAATCTATATATTAATAGACAAAGCCAAAAAATTGTGATCCCTTTTTAACCTATTTCCCGTGCACGTATCTTAATGAAACAAACATACATATATCAAGCGAAAGGTATTTTTTCATAGATGTGCACAATATATGTTTTATTCACGTACGTGCATAAGGAAAGGTGTGAAAGCCAGGTAAAGTTTTACCTATATTCCTCAGATAAAAAATCAAGTAGGCCGTGAGGAATAATAATTTTTTACTCTATTTGTCAAAATGAACTGACGAATAACAGCCCTACTTGACAATCCCTATATACATATACAACGTGTCCCAAAATTCAACGATAAGCCGAAACCGGAGGATAGACCTGCCCATGACTACTTGGGGAAAGCAAGAAAAAAAAATATATCTCTTTTTTTTTTATGTTATAAAAAAAAAACCAAATTCTTCAAAAATTTAGACCTTTTATGGTCATTTTCACTACCATGACCACAATTTTTTAAATATTTCTGTTTTTTTTTTTTATAGGGAACCTGAATAGCATTGCTATCCACCACAATCCTTAAAAATTCCAGAATGCCTCTAGTTTTTTCACAAACATTAATCAAATTAATTTTTTTCCCTAAAATTTTTTAACATTTTTACTTTTACTCAACTTTAACTCATCGTGGTGTAAAAAAAAAGTACGAACACTACTATGGCAAGTTGTTTTAAAAATTGACGCAACTAACCAAGATTCCAAAATGGTATAATACTCTAGGAAAACAAGCCACAAAAAAATAATATGCGTACTAGTTCAAAACAAGAACCAAATTCCAAAAATTGTAGTTGACAGAAATCACTTTTACTACGTGCCCTAAACGGGTTCTAGTTACAATTTCTTGGAATTTGAATGGGGCATACATACCATAGAAGTTAGACAGAGATAGATAGAGAGATATTTACGTTAAAAAGAGACAGATGAATTATAAGATAAGATAAGATTTACAACTGTACCTATCCCTTTTTCCGTGAAACAATAATTGCAGGAAGTTCCCAATTATCCTTAACCTCCAACTACCCTCATAAACCTACCCTCATTCCCTGAACGTCATACTACCTTCATAAAATTACCCTTTTTCCGGGAACTTAACAAATCCATGCAACTCGTTTCCCTTCCACTAAAAATGTATAAATAGCTAAGATAATTTTGTTAAAGTTTAGTCTTAGTTCAGAATCCGTTTATCATGCCGCAACCATACACACCACAGGAATACGCTAATATACACCTCATCTATGGAGAATGCCAATGCAATGCTAACGCTGCTAGCAGGCTGTACCGAGAAAGGTACCCAAATGCTCAAAGATATCCTGATTATCGAGTGTTTATTAATGTGCATCAAGCGTTTTTGGAGGGTCGTATGCCATCCAGTAGGAGAAACGTTGGAAGACCTAGATTGGATCGTAATGAAGAAGTTCTCAATGAGATAGAAAATGATCCGACTACTTCGGTACGTGCCATAGAAGAAGCTACAGGAATCCCGAAAAGTTCTGCACATCGAATTTTAAAACGTGACAGGTTTCACCCATATCACTGCAGGCGTGTGCAGACGTTATTACCGCGGGACTATCCACTAAACTAAACTTCTTACAAAATAACTTGCCAGGATTGTTAGACGACATGCCCTTAAGTGATCTCCAAAACATGTGGTTCCAAAATGATGGTTGCCCAGCACACTTTGCCCGTCCTGTGCGAGAATATTTAAATCAAGAGTATCCAGGGCGTTGGATCGGGCGACTTGGTCCTATCTTATGGCCACCCCGTTCACCCGATTTGAACCCCCTGGACTTCTTCTATTGGGGTTGTCTTAAAGACAGGGTCTACTCAAAACCCATTGCGACATTGGACGAGCTTCGTCAGAAAATCACTGAGGCTGCGGATCACATCAAAAGCAGAAGATATGCAAGACAAATAAAACGTTCATTTTTAAGGCGATGTCGTGCATGTATTAATGCTGATGGCAAACAATTCGAGCATTTGCTATAATGTTAATAATGTAACTTGTTTTCCTAGAGTAGACTTGCTGAGAATAACAACAGCTTCTCTACCTTCCCTGTTTTTATTCAATAAAAAACATTTTTCATCTGTCTCTTTTTAACGTAAATATCTCTCTATCTATCTCTCTCTAACTTCTATGGTATGTATGCCCCATTCAAATTCCAAGAAATTGTAACTAGAACCCGTTTAGGGCACGTAGTAAAAGTGATTTCTGTCAACTACAATTTTTGGAATTTGGTTCTTGTTTTGAACTAGTACGCATATTATTTTTTTGTGGCTTGTTTTCCTAGAGTATTATACCATTTTGGAATCTTGGTTAGTTGCGTCAATTTTTAAAACAACTTGCCATAGTAGTGTTCGTACTTTTTTTTTACACCACGATGAGTTAAAGTTGAGTAAAAGTAAAAATGTTAAAAAAATTTAGGGAAAAAAATTAATTTGATTAATGTTTGTGAAAAAACTAGAGGCATTCTGGAATTTTTAAGGATTGTGGTGGATAGCAATGCTATTCAGGTTCCCTATAAAAAAAAAAAAACAGAAATATTTAAAAAATTGTGGTCATGGTAGTGAAAATGACCATAAAAGGTCTAAATTTTTGAAGAATTTGGTTTTTTTTTTATAACTTAAAAAAAAAAAGAGATATATTTTTTTTTCTTGCTTTCCCCAAGTAGTCATGGGCAGGTCTATCCTCCGGTTTCGGCTTATCGTTGAATTTTGGGACACGTTGTATGTACATATATAAAATCGAAAGTTTGTTTGTTTGTTTGTTTGTTGCTCAATCACGCCTAAACGATCGGCCCGATCATTTTCAGTTTTTGAGTGAAGACACTACATATTCCGTGTTAACATATAGGCTATTTTTTATTCGGGGGGTTCAAAATGGCGGACCCATGATGGCGGTCAAAAATTGTAAATATCAAGGGATTGCCATGAAAATTAGTATTCGGGGGTTTTCGGAACTCCTGATTGCGAATTTATGCTCGAAATTTGGAAATTCAAGATGGCGGATCCAATATGGCGACGAACAATTTTCGAACTTCAACGAATTTAAGTGCAATTTAGTATTACGGGTATTTTGATACCACTTATTTTGAATCTACTAACAAAATTTGGAAATTCAAAATGGCGGACCCAATATGTTTGTTACTCAATCACGCCTTAAAGTATGGTCCCATTATTTTCATTTTTTAAGTGAAGGCACTACACATTCCGACTTAAAATTAAGGGTACTTTTTATTCGCGGGTTTCAAAATGGCGGACCCAATATGGCGGCAAAGGATTGTAAATATTAAGGGATTGCCATGAAAATTAGTATTTGCGGGATTTTGGAGGTGTTAATTGCGAATCTAATCTCGAAATTTGGAAATTCAAGATGGCGAATCCAATATGGCGTCCAACAATTTTCGAACTTCAACGAATGTAAGTGAAATTTAGTACTATGGGTATTTGGATATCGCTAATTTCGAATCTACTATTAAAATTTGGAAATTCAAAATGGTAGACCCAATATGGCGACCATAAGTCGTAAATTTTTTTACGAAAGTCGAGCATTTCAAGGATCTTTAATTAAGTAGTACTAATAATATACCGGGTGAAACCGGGTAACTCAGCTAGTATAATAGAAAATCGAACTAAGTTCGTAAGGTCGAATTTCGACCAGTAGGCGATACCAGTTAGTTTTAAATAAATATCTTTACCATTTGTTATATATAAGTTTGGATTTACTACTACCTAGTTTACATTCATACATAAAATATTTAAGCAGGGGAACTTAATTTTCCAAAGGGTGAATTTGATTTGCAAAACGCTGAATTTTATTTGCAAAAGTATGAATTTGATTTGCAAAAAGATCAATTTGACTTACAAAGGGGTGAATTTGATTTGCAAAATGGTGATTTTATTTGCAAAAGGATGAATTTGATTTGCAAAAGGGTGAATTTAAAGTGCCAATACTATATGTAAGATCGCGTTTACATTGAATGTGCCACTTCGATGTGTATTCCTCTGGTAGTTAAACATGTAATCAAAACTCCTCATCTTTTTTCCATTTTTTGGACCAATTGCTATTGTTATTGTTGAGTAATCAACTGTGCAAAAAAGAAAAGAATCGGCTGAGCAACCCGTTCGTCTCAGCAACCCGGCTCCTTTGGAAAATGTGTCAATTAATTAATTGTGTTTTGTTCCTGAATTGATTCTTCGCTTGTAACTAACTCTAAGCTGTTGTATTTTTCTCTTATTAAAGTTTATTCGGCTACTAGTCTAATTTAGTGTTTGCTTCTCTCACCTAACCGGAATTTTGAGTATTCACGCTACAATATTTGGTCCTTCGAGGCCGGATAGGTGAGAGAAAATTAAGTGCAGTTTTCTTTGGTTTTTCGCTTGAGGATCTCATTCCGTCGCATTGCGGAACACCCTGGACGTTGTGTTGCGACGGAGATCATCTGACTTTTTTCGTGTGTGAGCAAGTGAAATTGCTAAAAAATGTCTGTGCCAGCACCGACCCCTCCTGTCAACCAAAAGCTCGAGCAACGGCTTAGGCTGCAGGAGATTCGCTCCACTGCGATAAAAAACATCGCTGCTGAAGGTAAGGCTGGTTTATTCGCCTCTCTTAACCGCTCGGCACTCGCCTTCAAGATGGGGGCGCTAGACACGACATGGAACTCGTTTGACGTTCTTCACCTTTCGTTATTTGATGGAAAATTCGATGGACTTCTAGACACTGCCTACGTGAAAGAGGACATGTACATCTTGACGTTCAATCAGTATAATGAGGCCAAGGTCGCTCTGTTGGAACGCAAGGAGGAACTTGAAGGCACACGAGACATACCTACAGGTGCCACAATGCTCGAGACTTCATTCGCTCAACTGGGAGGTTCGCTGCTGCAGAAGCTTCCAGAAGTTCCGCTACCCACATTTAGTGGCGACTACTTGGAGTGGACACATTTTCATGAAATGTTCACGTCGCTTATTGGGACAAACGAGGCTGTTACCCCCGTCGTAAAAATGCACTATTTAAGAACTTCACTGAAGGGGGAAGCCGCTGATGTTGTCGCTAATCTGCCGATTACCGGAGAGGCATTCGCTACCGCGTGGGACCTTCTTGTCACCCGCTACGACAATCCACGCCGCCTGTTATTCGCTCATCTGGATAAGCTCCTGGCTCGAGAGAAAATCGCTCCACGCTCTGCCAAAGCACTTGACGACTTGCTCCGCTCAAATAAGAAGGCCTTGGACGCTATCCAGGCTCTCAATGTTCCCACCGCTTCCTGGGACCCATTGCTAGTTCACCTGACAGTCAGCCGTCTAGATGATCGACTGAGGGAGAGCTGGGAAAACAGGCTGGGATCATCCAACTCCATGCCGTCGTACGCAGAGCTTCAGACCTTTCTGACTGGTCGAGCTAGGGCCATGGAGACAATTGACGTCACCACTGCTGCACCATCTGAACGTAGACAAATCCCAGCTAAGCCAACTTATGCTTTACGATCTTCCGCCATAAGGTCATCCGCTTCCGTGAACCTCTCGTCAGTCACTGATGCAACAGATGCTCCGAGACGTTGTGCCATTTGTTCCGAGAAGCATTTCGTGCTGTTTTGTCCTACTTATCGGGCAAAATCTATTGAAGAGCGTATCGAGGCAGTGAGGCATTACCGCCTTTGCTTCAATTGTTTGAGAAGACATCGCATCGCTGACTGCAGAACCAAGAACACTTGTCAGAAGTGTGGTGAGCACCACCACACTTCGATTCACGCTGACCGGCCTTTCCGTGATTCCCAGTTACGTGAGACTCCTCTCAGGCGAGCCACTTCCATCGACTCAATGTCTTCTGCCGCTACCCAAACCGCTGTTGACGCTCCAGAGAAACAACCTCAGCACTGACTCGTTACGTCATCTTCCGCTACGAGTCCTACCTCTACTACGGCTGGTTTCACTTACAAGAGACATACATGCTCCACCTCTGCACCTGGTGGTTTTTCGCTCAAGAGAGTTACATTCGCTGATGATCTACCTGCAGTCTCTACTCGTCCTGTCGCTACTACCACTGCTATTGCTGCATCTTATGGCATAACAGGTAACCCCTCTAAACCGATTGTCTTACTCGCTACTTGCAAGGCTTCAGTATCCGCTCCAAACTGTCATTCGCTAACCGCTCGAGTCCTTGTTGACCAAGGCGCTGAAGTTTCCTTCATCACTGAGAAGCTCGCCAATAAGCTGGGCGTCTTGAGACAGCCTACCGCCGTCTCTCTTCGTGGCATAGGCAACACATCCGCTGGCTACACTCGTGGAACTTGTTCTCTGGAGCTCCAATCCTTATACTCCGATGAGAAAATTCAGCTTCAAGCATATATTCTTCCAGTTCTTACCGCTCACCTACCGTCATTCGCTACGGAGGATCTCCATGACCTCCTCTCACAGTTTTGGTCGCAAGAAGAGACGCCTACCTTGGCAGCTCCACCCCTCAGTCCTGCTGATGAAGAGTGTGAACAGTACTTCATCAACACGCACTCCAGGGACGCCTCAGGTCGCTACATAGTAAGGCTTCCGCTCAATTCTCCTGCCTCACAACTCGCTATGGCTGCAGTAGTTTTCCTCAAAGTCTTCGCTCCTGATGGCAGCTCTACGACTTCGTTTGTGTGCGCAAAAACGCAAGTTGCTCCACTTAAGCATCTCACTATTCCGAGATTAGAGCTCAACGCTGCAGTAATTCTCTCTAGGCTTACTCGCTACGTCCAGACCACGCTTGAGCTTGGTGACGTTCCCACCGTTCTCTGGACAGACTCCGCTGTCGCTCTTACATGGATCAGAAGTCATCCATCTCGTTGGAAGGAGTACGTCTGCAATCGAGTACAGAAAATTCAAGACCTTGAACCCTCAGCCAAGTGGCGGTTCATTGCTGGGAAGCAAAATCCCGCTGATTGTGCTTCTCGAGGACTCTGCACTCTGAAACTGAAGCAGCATTCACTCTGGTGGCATGGGCCCTCATGGCTATTACAAACTTGTGTAGAATGGCCCACATTTGATCCTCCCGCTACAATTACCGCTCACCTTGAAGAAAAACCAGGTCTTTTCTTCAATGTCGCTATAGAAACAGATCAGCATCCTCTCTGGGAACTCATTACTCGCTACTCTTCACTGCCACGCCTACTACTAACGTTAGCTATCTGTTTACGCTTCATCGCTCGCTTGCAAAAGGTACCACACTCTTCGCTGACCACACCGCTGACTACCGCTGACCTGGAAACCGCTAGAGTGTTGATCGTCAAGATAACACAAAAATCTTTTTTCGCTGAGGAGTTGAGAACGCTATCAAAAGGGAATCAGCTCGCTCAATCGAGTCATCTAATCAAGCTGACACCATTCCTTGATCATCAAGGTGTACTACGAGTTGGCGGACGCTTGAAACATTCGCTGCTTGATTCTGAACAGAAGCACCCCGCTATTTTGCCTCGAGAATCGCCTTTAACTTCTCTCTTGATAGCTGACGCTCATCACCGCACTCTACATGGCGGCACTCAATTGACACTCGCTTATCTAAGACGTTCGTACTGGATTATTGGTGGTCGAGCACCGGTACGATCATTCATTCTTCGCTGCGTCACTTGCACTCGCCACCGAGGGTTACGAGCTCAACAGCTGATGGGGCAACTGCCCGCTACAAGAATAACGCCTGCACGTGCTTTTCTTCATACCTTGAAAACTTGGAAACGCCGTGGTTCCAAAACGCACAAAGGATGGATTGCAGTTTTGTGTGCTTCGCTACATCAGCTGTGCATTTGGAAGTCGTTACCGACTATTCTTCGGACGCTTTCATCGCTGCATATAGAAGATTCGCTAGCCGTCGAGGCATCTGCCATACGCTTTAGAGTGATTGCGGTACCAATTTCGCTGGGGCAGATGCAACTCAAAAAAGCCTCTTCAAGATGGGATCGAAAGAACTGGGACAACTCGCTACGCTCCTCTCAACTGACGGCACCGCTTTCTGAAGATCCTGCAGACCTAGCAGCGCTCACGCCAGGTCATTTTCTTATCGGTGAGCCGCTAACCTCTCTTCCTTCACCTTCGCTGAGTGAGATCGCTGAGACGAGACTCTCTAAGTGGCAGTTTATACAACAGAGAACCGAACACTTTTGGAAGAGATGGTCCGCTGAGTGTCTACATCGCTATCAGTCGATATCAAAATGGCATCACCCCTCTAATGGGATTAAAATCGGCTCCATGGTACTGCTAACTGATGAACGACTACCTCCAACTAAGTGGCCTCTCGCTCGAGTACTCGCTCTACATCCTGGCAAGGATGGGCTTACCAGGGTGGTAACTATCAAGACCGCTACATCTACGCTGACAAGGCCAATCGCTAAACTTTGTGTTCTACCAGTCTCCGCTCTTGAAGATTCATTTGTCAACGCTGTTGCCAAAGGGGGGGAGAATGTTGAGTAATCAACTGTGCAAAAAAGAAAAGAATCGGCTGAGCAACCCGTTCGTCTCAGCAACCCGGCTCCTTTGGAAAATGTGTCAATTAATTAATTGTGTTTTGTTCCTGAATTGATTCTTCGCTTGTAAATAACTCTAAGCTGTTGTATTTTTCTCTTATTAAAGTTTATTCGGCTACTAGTCTAATTTAGTGTTTGCTTCTCTCACCTAACCGGAATTTTGAGTATTCACGCTACAATAGTTATTGTAGCAAAATAATCAATTCTTATTGCCGTAAATGATCTGCTGAAGATATTCATACGAATTGCAGGTAAGTCTGCCATTCTGGATGTGGTCTGGCTGAGAAAATTTTAAAATCAAAACTTTCTGCGGAAATTAGTACGGCAACGAGAACAATTACGACCCAAACTAATCGACTCATCACTCACATTTAAAAAAGAATATCCATTCAAGTCCTGGAAAACAATTAAAATTGAATTAAATATCCACATAAGTGAACGTAGGGTTACGGAGGATTTCAAGAGCACAACTTACATGGAAGAGTCGCCAGCAAAGATATCTTCGAAAAATTTTAAAAGCAGTTTAAATTTTGTATTTGTCCATATCAACTGGTACAGGGGGCCTATTCCAAAACTCGTCTTATTTTCTTCCGAAACTCTTTTTAAGTTTCCTCACAAGCGGAATAACTATCGCTATCGCTTAAAAATGTCGCAATACTATCAATTTTTTGACAATCCCAAAGATAGTTAACTGACAATTAAATTTTAACCTAAATGAAGTATCAATTTGATCAGTTATAGTCCAGTCAATGCACGGTTTCCCTGGCAATTCTACCAAATAGTACCGATTAGCACCAAAATTTGGCTGTAGGTTCTACTTAACCTCTACTTCAAAGTTGTCAATGTGCCGAGGGTTGCTTTTACCCTGGAGGTGGACGCCACCCCTTCTCGGGGATGAACAACTTTTGACGTGACAACGTCTTATAAATCGGTGCGGCTCGGAGACATATACGAAAACGGAGTAACGCCAGCCCGTCACGCCACGACGCGCGCGCAGCGTTCGAGAGAGAGGCACGCTGGACCGGTGCGTGCCTAAGCGTCTCTCTCCCACTCAAGCGTAATCGGTCCGCTTTGAAAGGCATTCTCCAAAACGTTGTAACGAGCCTGATCACGCCACGACGCGCGCGCAACATTCGAGAAAGAGGCACGCTGACCGGTGCGTGCTTGCGTCTCTCTCCCACTCGAGCGTTCTTGGCGTCGGAGCAAAAGCGTCTCAATACAAGTTCACACGTGCGGTTAAGATATCGTCAGCTGATTGTGTAGTGAAAATAGGAAGTGATTAGATTCGTCCCTTACAACAATTACAACAATAAAGGTAAATAAATAATTCTACACTGATATTTCAACATCATAAAATATGATTGATTGATTAGTTGCTGGGAAAATCACATAAGTAAATAAACCGAGTTTAGAGGTTATGTTATAATATTAATAGATTGTGATTGTGTTACATTAAAAAAATAGTACAAATCATTTCTCAGTCAATCATAATTCATTTAATGTAGGAAAGACGTTGTCACGTAAAAACTTCGCCTGTATACCGACTTTACAGGCAACCAATTTTTTTTATTAAAAATAAGTATGGGAATGGATAGTGTACCGATGTGACGTTCATTGGTCGAGCGTCACGCCAACGGAACCAGCCAATGAGCGGGGCGCTCTCAAGGCGGGCTCACGCGCGCTCGGCCTGATGGGATCAGTCGTGCATCTCCCATCTAAACACATGCATCGGTCTTGTCTGTCTCTCCCAATACAGATAGATTGACTAATTCTAAGCAACTTTTGTTAAATCAAGTTTTTACTGAAAGTCAATACTTTTCGACTTATTCGAGAGTGGAAACGTTAATTTTTCAACAAAAAAACCAAGTTTTCAGACGGTTTTTCATGAATAACTTTGAAAATACGTATTTTGTGAAAAAAACCATTAGGAGTAAAAATGTAGCTTATAAAAAAACAAAAAAAATACTGGGTTTAAAATACCACTAGACCCAATACTAACGGAGTAATATAGCTTGTTAAAGGTTGGTTCTTCTTCGTCAAACGCCAAAATCGAAAGTTTCAACGTGTAATATCCAAAAAACAATGCATTTTTCGGGGAAAACTCATCGAACGTTTTTTGAAGTGCTTGAAAAAACCTTTATTTTTTTATGGAAGTTGCTAGTATCAAAATTAAGTGAGTTATGACACAAACAAAATTGGTCCCAATTTTTTTGGCGGCAAAAAAATGGGAAAATCACCCCCTAATTACCACCCCAATTGCAAATGATCGTTACTACTTTACAATTTCCTTTATTTATGTACTTGTAATATGCCCTATAAGTTTGACCGGTTTAAAGTGCTTAGTTTTGAAAAACTTTGAGCTGAAACAGCTTGAAAACGTTACTATTTGCGAACATATGCAAACTTGAAACGGCCATATCTTACTAAATTTTTATCGTACAGAATAAAAATAAAATTAAAAATTTTAAATAACCCCCGACACAAAAAAAAACTCTAAAAAGTAAAAAAATAAAATTTTTCTCTCGGCCTTTAAACTTCATTAAAAGAACCTATTAATGTGTTGGTTGGCCCTTTAACTTTAATATAAGTACTTATTAATATTTTGATCCAAGCGTCGCGTCGTCGCGTTGGGGGACCGCTAATATCTGTGGATAGTAATTATTTATTTCATAACTTTAAATACAGTTATAAAAACAAACTTAAAAATTTTGAAAAAACCCACGACGGATGTAAACGTTGTTGTTGGATCTTTGGAATGCACATGATAAGCAAAAGCTCATGTGCATTCCGGTCAGTAAACTGTAAGACAAAAATTGCTTGCGACGCACACCGGCCCCGCAGCAGGTGAACTTCCCACGCCGCAAAACGTGCCGGTACTCGTCACACGACACCGCTAACGCGGCGCGACGCTCTCGTTTCTCGGGCACGGGGTGCATCGCAAGCGATAACGCGGCGCGACGCTCGCGTTTCTCGGGCACGGGGTGCATCGCAAGCAATTCTTATGTTAGCTATTGTATTACTGATGTAAAGAAATGTGTTAATTAGTATTTAAGGAAAATTACTGGAAAATAAACTGTCAGTCGCATGAAATCAGTCTTTCATTACGCTTCGGCAAGAAATCAAATCGAGTTACTCTGGTACAAGCACCAGTAGTAGCAGCTCTACGTAGCTTAAGTGTAGCACTTAAGCAACATCAACCCAATTCATCTACATAGGACCAGCGGCTGTCCTCAGCACTTCAGGAATTTCAGCGCTTCAGAAATTTCAGCGCAACCTTGACGAGTCAAAAGAGTCTCGTCATAAAATTTGGTGACCCCGACGTGATTATCACGGTTCATCTACAAGCAGCATCCCGCATCAGACCATGGAGGCCCTCGCAGCTCAACAAGAGGCGACCGGAACGCTACTCCAGAAGCTGGTGAACAACTTCAACAAGGACCCAGCTGACAGGAAGACGGAGGCTTATTACAAGGATCGCTTGACTAAGCTGCAAGGACTCTGGGCCGAGTTCGACGAGAGGCACGAGTTGTGCGAAGCCGCGGACCCGGAGCGGGAGAACAAATATTTTACGTCCAATTATTACACGGCAGTTTCGCATCTTGTACAGAAGTATGAAGCCCTGTTCAGGAGGAATCTGGGGGAGTTGACGGGCCCTGGGACCAGCAGAGCCAGCACGCCGACACCCAGTTTAGGAAGGCAACCCGGAGACGACAATCCAACCCCAATCATCAAGATGATCAGAAGGCAGAGGGCTGGAATGCGGACGCTGTCACAGATGCTGGAGACAATAGACGAGTCTCCGCAAGGTGTCTCAAGGCATCACTATCAAGTGAAGCTGGATGCAGTCAATCGGCAGTGGGCAAGGCTGGAGGAGGGACACTGCCAAATCTTCGAGCTAGAGGAGGACCCCTCGGACCAGGGATACGACACGGCCGTCTACATGACATTAGGAGACCGGGTGCAGACAACCTTGATTCTCCTCCATGAGAGGCTGGAGGAACTTTCAGGCAGACAGGAGGGACGGTTCAGCAACAGCATGCAGGTGCCCACGGGCGAAGCCATGCCCAGCCCAATGAAGCTGCCGAAGATAACTCTCCCAAAATTCAACGGAGATTATCTACAATGGCGGCAGTTTCATGATTTGTTTGTGCAAATGGTACACAACCAAACCATGTCAAAGTGTCAGAAGATGTGGTACTTGAAAACAAATTTGACCGGTGAACCAGAGAAGCTGATTCGACACTACACCATCTCTGACGACAATTACACAGCAGCGTGGGAGGCTCTCGTTGATCGATACAATAACATGAGAGTAATCGTGACGGCTCTCCTCAACAAGCTGATGTCACAACCGACCATTCAGGTTGAAAGTGCATCAGCTTTAAGGGCTTTACACGACACAACAAAGGAGTGTCTCAGAGGACTCAACAACCTCGGCTTGCCGACCGATCAGTGGGACCCTCTGATAACTCATCTTCTAATAAAGAGAATGGATAGGGCTACACAAGCCATCTATGAGCAGGCATTGGACAACCCGCGAGAACTGCAACCACTGGACAGATTGCTTAAATTTCTCGAAACACGGTTCCAGGCCCTAGAAGCCTTAGGGAGCAAGAGCAAAAATTCGGAAGACGTTACTCGGAAGCCAACTACTGCAAGATCACTTGCCATAACAACAAGTCAGACAAAATGCATAGCTTGTCGCGCAGAACATCCGCTATTCTATTGCCAGCAGTTCCTCAAACTCTCCCCAAAGAAGCGGCTGGAGCTCGTGCGAACACACAAGCTGTGCATCAACTGCCTGAGGGCTGGACATAATTATGCGAAATGCAGCTCCCGATCATGCAGCAAATGTTCAAAAAAGCATAATACACTGCTGCATCTAGATCAGGGAACGCAAGGGGGCCAAGAAGGAACCAAGGAATCTTCTCAATCGACACAGATCCAGGCAGAAACACAGCATGCAACACTGTCAGCTCAAATATCTGGAGCACCGAAGGGCCTCGTGATACTGAGCACCGTAATGGTACAGTTAACAGGCGAAGATGGGGAAGGCATCCAGTGCAGAGCAATACTGGATTCCGGTTCACAACTCAATTTCATTACGCAGAAAATGGCACGACAATTAAATCTCGCGAGACTCTCCGATTCGGTAAACATACAAGGAATTGGTGGCTCCAGTCAACACACTCAGCATCGAGTCAACGTGAAATTGAGCTCCAACACTACGGGCTTCTCTACACGGCTAGAGGCCTTTGTATTGCAGAAGATAACTCCTCAGCATCCAGCGAAGGATATTCAAATCAACGACTGGCCAATTCCGCATAATATCAAGCTTGCGGACCCCGCATTCAATCGCTCTGATCGCATCGATTTCCTCATCGGAGCGGAAATCTATCATCAATTGTTAGCAGTCGGGCAGATCAGACTGCGAAACGATCTACCCATACTTCAAAACACTCTTCTGGGATGGATTGTGTGCGGTAAGATCAGCGGGTCTTCCATGCAGCAAGTAGCTCTTTGTGGCATCTGCAGCGAGGACGAGGCACTCACCAATCAGCTGGAGAAATTTTGGAAGATAGAGCAGGAGCAGGAATTACCGCACAAATCATTGACCCCAGCAGAGAAGAAATGTGAAAACTCTTTCCATCAGACCACGTATCGAGATCATCGAGGCCGATTTGTGGTTGCCCTCCCGTTCAAGGACAGAGACTTGAAGCTGGGGGAATCAAAGGACATAGCACTTCAACGGTTCCTCGCACTGGAAAGGAAATTTAGTCGGCAACCAGAACTGAAGGACAAATACCTTAAGTTCATGCAAGAATATCGCGAGCTCGGGCACATGGAAGCTGTCGACTCTCGCACAGTCAGATCGCCGCACTATTTCTTGCCACATCATGCCGTGCTAAAGCCTGATAGCAGCACCACTAAGTTGAGAGTGGTATTCGATGCCTCCGCAAAAACATCATCGAACACCTCGCTAAACGATTCATTGCTCGTGGGCCCCACTGTCCAAGGAGAGTTATTTACAACACTGCTTAGATTCCGAATGCCCAGATATGTGTTTACAGCGGACATCGAAAAGATGTACCGGCAAATTTGGGTGAGAGAGGAAGATCGGAATTACCAACTCATCTGGTGGAGAGATGAACCGAAAGAACCGCTACGATGCTATCAATTATGCACCGTAACGTATGGGACATCGTCTGCACCATATCTCGCTACCAAATGTCTGCAAAGGCTTGCGGAGTCAGGCAAGAAGCAGTACCCATTGGGCGCCGACGTACTGGCACGGGACTTTTATGTGGACGACGTCATGACCGGGTCAGATCATCTATTCACTGCAATTGAAATGAAAAATCAGCTCAAGGAATTACTGCAAACAGCGGGATTTAAATTGAGAAAATGGTGCGCAAATCATCCAAAACTCTTGCAGGATCTTCCAAAAGAAGACATCGAGGTAGAATTGGACTTTCTCGAGAAGGATCAACCCCACATCAAGACGCTAGGGTTAACATGGCTACCCAAATCTGATTCATTCAAGGTAAAAACGTCCTGGCCAGAGCGGCACAAAATTACGAAACGGATTGTTTGCTCCGAAACGGCGCACATTTTCGACCCGCTCGGTTTAGTGGGACCAGCCACAGTACTGGCAAAAATGTTTTTGCAAAAATTATGGTTACTAAAGCTGGATTGGGATGCTGCGCTTCCGCTCGAATTGCACACTGAGTGGAACCGGTTCAGAGAAGAATTAAGGATGCTGGAGGAAATATGTGTTCCGAGGCATGCATGTCTTCATAAAACGCCGGACACAATACAACTCCACGTCTTCGCAGATGCGTCCGAGAAGGCGTTTGGGGCGGCAGCGTACATCCGAACAACAGGCCAGCACAGCACTATAACAGCTCATTTGCTATGCTCCAGATCCAGAGTAGCACCACTGAAGACACTCTCGATACCTCGCCTGGAGCTATGCGCGGCAAAATTGGCAGTCGACTTAGCAACACGCATCCAAACAGATTTAGGCGTGAACACGGATCGCACCTTTTTCTGGACTGACTCGGAAATAGTCCTCTGCTGGCTCAACTCATCTTCATCGTCCTTGCATACCTTTGTCGCCAACAGAGTGTCCGCCATCCAGCAACTGACTACATCTCAACAGTGGCGACACGTGAAGTCCAAGGAAAATCCGGCCGACCTACTGTCGCGCGGCATAAGTCCCAGCAAGCTCAAGGACAATTGTCTTTGGTATTACGGGCCACCTTTCCTCCATGGCCAAGAATCAGTGTGGCCAGCAGCTCACACTCCGAAGCTGGAAAACATTCCTGAATCGCGGAAAACGGTTTTGTCGGCCATCTCAGCAGGAGAGCCACAGAATCTATTCGACACAATCAATCACGGAAACTCATTTCGGAAGCTACAAAGAATTGTTGCCTACATGAATCGCTTCATAAAGGGAGCACGAGGAATGCCCAGGACCTCCTCTGCCGACCCGTCTAACTAACGTCTACACTAACGATCATCGTTAAGCAAATGCAGCAGAAGGAATTCTCGACCGAAATAGCGCATCTAAGAGCCACGGGAGAATCGCAGAAAAACAGCAAACTCAGTGATCTTACTCCCTTTCTCGACGAAAAGGGAATCATTAGGGTAGGCGGACGATTGAGAGCTTCGGAATTGCCCTTCGATGCCAAACATCAGATTGTACTACCCTACGCACACCCAGTCACGAAGCTGATACTGAAGGATTTCCACGAAGAAAACCAACATACTGGAGCCCAAGCACTACTGGCTATAGTTCGGCAGCGGTTCTGGCCCATCAAGGGAAAAACTCTCGCGAGATCGGTCGTCCAACACTGCCTGCGATGCTTCAGAACAAAGCCCAAACAATTATCACAATTAATGGGAGATCTGCCAGCGCGACGAGTTCAACCCGCTCGTCCTTTCGTCAACGCAGGAGTGGACTTCTGCGGGCCTGTCTGGACTCACTATCAGGTCAGAGGGAAAAGGCCGCAAAAATCATATATAGCAGTATTTTGCTGTTTTGCCACGAAGGCAGTTCACTTAGAACTTGTGACAAATCTAACCACGGACGCCTTCATCGGAGCTCTGAAGAGGTTTATGGCGAGAAGAGGACATTGCAGACATCTACACTGCGACAATGCTACCAACTTCATTGGTGCGCAAGCGCAGCTGGCCGAGCTGAAGGATGCTATACATTCTGAGAGGGCTAGGAGTCAAATACAGTCATTGTGTGGCACTCATGGCATGGATTTCCACTTCATACCCCCCCGAGCTCCCCACTTCGGGGGTCTTTGGGAAGCAGCAGTCAAGTCCGCAAAGACCTTGTTACGACGATCCGTTGCGGCAGCGTCGCTCACATACGAGGAATTGGAGACAGTCGTTACAGAGGTGGAGGCGGTGCTAAATTCACGACCGTTAACACCCATGTCATCAGACCCCAATGACCTAAGTGCGCTGACGCCTGGACACTTTTTAATTGGCGAACCCTTGGCAAGTACTATTCATCCCGAGGCATCTCCGGAAAAACTGTCCTTACTCACTCGATGGAAATTAGTCGCACACATAAAGAACGAGTTCTGGAAGCGCTGGTCGGCAGAGTATCTCAATGAGCTTCAACAGCGGCAGAAATGGCGAAGAAAGATTGAAAACATCAAGCCCGGGACAATGGTGATACTCAAGGAGGACAACCTGCCACCCATGAAGTGGCCGCTGGGTCGCGTGGTCTCCACTCACAAGGGAGAAGATGGTCTCATCCGAGTAGCAGACGTGCGCACAGCTAAAAGCGTGTTACGCAGGCCTATCCATCGACTCGCTCCGCTGCCAATCGAGACAGATGATCCAGTCCCTGCAACCAACGAGGAAACAAACCTGCCAACGACCTCTGGAGCTCACGAGCAACCAGCAAGGCAGGACGAGAATCCTACGCCTAGAAAGAGGATTCGAATATCCCCAATGTCTGCCATAGCCACGGTACTACTCACATGCATAATACTCCCACTGACAACCGGGGCTCCGATTGAGACAAAACCGTTTAACTCCCAGCCGGGGGTCTACTTCGAGAATCTGGGATCTGCGTCAATAATATCGAACGAGTGGAACATCATCGCATACTACGAGATGGCAGGATATTGGAAGGAGTTCCACGGACTTGTAGGAGGACACAAGGCGCTAGTAAACATCTGTAGTCAATTACAGGTCGAAGACCCATGTTCAACCATTCTGGCACAAATGCAACAGCTGATAAGGGAGCTTACTGACAACAATGAATTATTATCTCCACAACCATTGGCAACGCGAAGGAAAAGAGGTGCATTAAATATCGTCGGCAACATTGCGAACAGTCTGTTTGGCGTACTAGACTCAGAATACGCTGAAAAGATGTCCAAAACAATCGATGATACTAGAAAGAACGAGGACCATTTGCTGCAGCTTATACGCAATCAAACCTCAATAATCGACTCTAGCATAAACGTCATCAAAAAGACGGAAGAAGAAGTTGCGAGGCAATTTAACTCACTGCAAGCTCACATTACTCAGCTGAACAACGGCATCACCAGGATTCAAGAAGAGCTCCGAGAACAAAAGCTGTCGACCCTGTTCACATCATTGACCACTCAAATGTTACTGGCCACCTCGAACATACAACGAATGCAGACGTCACTCATCGAAGTTCTTGTACAATCTCAGCACGGACGAATCAGCCCGAAACTCATAACGCCTCAGCAACTCAAACAACAACTAATTCTCATCAAGGCTAACCTGCGATCGTCCCTGAAGCTCCCTCGAATCGAAAACAACATAGTACAACTGTACACCATCATGGATGTGGCAGCCAAGGCGATGACAAACCGCATCATGTTTAAAATTAGCATTCCATTGCTAAATACAGAAGAGTTCGAACTTCTGAAGGTTTTGTCAATACCGTTTTTAATAAATGACACATTTGTTGCGGTGGCTCCTTCGTCGCCATTTTTAGTAGTAAATCTGCATAGAGATCAATACTACCCGCTCACGGAGCAAGAGTTGCAATCATGTGTATCAATTCGCGATGACAATCACATGTGTAAGCAGAACCATCCAGTGTATCAAAGGGGTTCAAATCAAAGCTCCTGTGAAATGGATCTCATCAACAATATGCAACTGCCTTCTACATGTAGAATTATAAGCTTTCCGCGAGAGTCACAGTGGATACAGCTAAACAACCCAAATCAATGGATATACTCCGTACGGAAGCCTGAGATGATCAAGGTAGCATGTGGCAGTGACGTAACATCAATGACGATCGAGGACTCTGGCATTTTAAAGATGCAAGGAAACTGCATCATCAAGCAAAACCAAGTCACCATCCAAGGCCACAATATTTATCCAACTGTGCTTAGAAGTTCATACATCCCGGCCACAAACATCACCCAGATCGTGTTACCAGAACAAGTTGCGCAACTCAAGGACAACTTCTCGTCTTATCACATCCATCAATCCGCGTGGGAGAAGGTGGAAGCACAGCTGCGACTTCAGCAGGAAAATAGCAACCTACCGTCTAGTCTGCCCGGCCATGAGGTGCATCAATTTTCGATAGCATACATCGGATGTGCCATCTCGGTCGGTATGCTGATTTATGTGGTGTGGAGGTTTCGGGTCTATACTTACACACCTCCAGCGGGCCCAACTCCAAGAAAACGCACCCGAGAGGAGGTTCCTAACACATCAAGGGCGGATGCAAGGGAAGGACGACCACCGCGAACAACGGTACCCACGCCGACCTTCACCATCGACCTGGAGTCCTAGATAGATCATCATCAGAGTTGAAGCAGCGCTTCAACGGGGGGGAGAATGTTGGATCTTTGGAATGCACATGATAAGCAAAAGCTCATGTGCATTCCGGTCAGTAAACTGTAAGACAAAAATTGCTTGCGACGCACACCGGCCCCGCAGCAGGTGAACTTCCCACGCCGCAAAACGTGCCGGTACTCGTCACACGACACCGCTAACGCGGCGCGACGCTCTCGTTTCTCGGGCACGGGGTGCATCGCAAGCGATAACGCGGCGCGACGCTCGCGTTTCTCGGGCACGGGGTGCATCGCAAGCAATTCTTATGTTAGCTATTGTATTACTGATGTAAAGAAATGTGTTAATTAGTATTTAAGGAAAATTACTGGAAAATAAACTGTCAGTCGCATGAAATCAGTCTTTCATTACGCTTCGGCAAGAAATCAAATCGAGTTACTCTGGTACAAGCACCAGTAGTAGCAGCTCTACGTAGCTTAAGTGTAGCACTTAAGCAACATCAACCCAATTCATCTACATAGGACCAGCGGCTGTCCTCAGCACTTCAGGAATTTCAGCGCTTCAGAAATTTCAGCGCAACCTTGACGAGTCAAAAGAGTCTCGTCAGTTGTATTAGAAAAAGGATTAAATAAAATTTTAAAACCCCCCGACTAAAAGGAGGTAAGTATCCAAAGAAAATTCGTCGGGGGTTGCCATTCCCTGCCCTGAATTAAGAATAGGAGAATATCAATTAAAGACTACATGCAATATTTTAGTTCATTTCAGGGCAGGGAATGGCATCCCCCGACGAATTTTCTTTGGATACTTACCTCCTTTTAGTCGGGGGGTTTTAAAATTTTATTTAATCCTTTTTCTAATACAACGTTTACATCCGTCGTGGGTTTTTTCAAAATTTTTAATTTTGTTTTTTATTTAAAACTTTTTAGAGATTTCTTACAAAATATTATTTTTATATCTAATGTGGCCGATGAATCACAAACCCTTTACAAAAAACCGTATCTAAATCGGTCAATCCGTTTTGAAAATACTTGGAAACATTCGTTTTCGCAGCGCCCCTGGCGGGTTAACAGCTACCTAATAACAATCGGCGATGATTCACAAACCCTTTACAGGAAACCGTATCTAAATCGGTCAAACCGTTTTTAAGATACTTGGCAACATTCGTTTTCGCAGTTTTCGCAGCGCCCCTGGTGGGTTAACACCTACCTAAGAGCAATCGCCGAAAATCGCATAAACTTTAAAATTTGACAGTCCGCCATCTTGAATTCGTAAAGTCTGACAGCTGATTTGAAATCGGTGACCCCGAAAACACCCAAATACCGAATTTAGTGCAAATCCTATAAACTTTAAAATTTGAGAATCCGCCATCTTGAATTCATAAATGTTCACAGTTGGTTTGAGATCGGCGACCCCAAAAACCCCCAAATATCAAATTTGGTCCAAATCGCATAACCTTTGAAATTTGACGGTGCGCCATCTTGAATTCGTAAATTCTGATAGCTGATCTGAAATTGGTGACCCCGAAAACACCCAAATACCAAATTTGGTGCAAATCGCATAAACTTTAAAATTTGACTGTCCGCCATCTTGAATTCGTAAATTTTGACAGCTGAATTAAATCAGCGACCCCGAAAGCCCCCAAATACCAAGTTTGGTGCAAATCGCATAAACTTTAATATTTGACAGTCCGCCATCTTGAATTTTGCAGCAAGTTAACACCGTAACACCTATCTAAGAACAATTGCCGACGAATCACAAACTTTTTACAAAAAACCCCATCTAAATCGGTCAAACCGTTTTGGAGAAAAATGGTCACATTCGTTTGCACACACAAACAACCTCTCACCCTAAACGCATATACCTTCTCCGTTCCGTCGTGGGTAAAAAAAAATAAAATATATATTTTTGTGAGCTCCGGTGAAAGTGTTGAACATGGGGCTTGGGAGAAAAACTAAAAAGCTCAATGGTATCAAAATACCCATAATACTAAGGGTCTGTCCGAATCCAAGTCTATGTCTACGTCTTCGTCTAGGTCCTAGGTACCAGTCATCACTCCACTTTCCTCATCAATCTAGCTAGGGCATTGATCAGACAAAAAAATAATTTTCAAGTTTTTAGTTTTCATTTCGTTAGTTAATATTCATTCCCTTTCAAAATAGTGTACATTATTCTACTAGTCAAGCCCTTTCATTGGATACCCATATTTAGGGAGTTGTGAAAAAAAAAGTTATTCGCCATTTTGTGGTGACGGCCATCTTGGATTTGAAATTTGTCATAGTGTATAGTATTCTACTACTCAAGCCCTTTTATTTGATACCTATATTGAGGGATTTATGAAAAAATATGTAATCCGTCATTTTGTGGCGGCGGCCATCTTGGACCTATTTCCATCAAACATGAACACTCCCGACTAATTCACCTTTCAAACAAAAATAACAAAATCAAAATCGGTTCATGCGTTCGGGAGCTACGATGCCACAGACAGACACGTCAAACTTATAACGCCCCGTCGTTTTTGCGTCGGGGGTTAAAAAGAAAAAAAACCATAATTTTTAGAAAAAAAAAAACCTACAATTTTTAACTCATCAAAATTTTGCATATCTTTCATAATTTTTGAGTTATTTTTAAAGAAAGGCAATTTTTTGCAAACTTGCGCAAATGCTCGCTTCACTTCAAGCTCAAAGTTTTTCAAAACTAAGCACAAACCGGTCAAACTTTTAGGGCATATTACAAGTACATATGTAAATAAAGTAAATTGTAAAGTGGTAACGATCATTTTCAATTGGGGTGGTAATTAGGGGGTGATTTTCCCATTTTTTAGCCGCCAAAAAAATAGGGACCAATATTGTTTTTGTCATAACTCCCTTAATTTTGATACTAGGAACTTCCATAAAAAAAAAAATAAAGGTTTTTTCAAACACTTCAAAAAACGTTCTATGAGTTTTCCCCGAAAATGCATTGTTTTTTTGATATTTCACGTTGAAAGTTTCGATTTTGGCGTTTGACAAAGAAGAACCAACCTTTAACAAGCTATTACTCCGTTAGTATTGGATCTAGTGATATTTTAAACCCAGTATTTTTTATTTTTTTATAAGCTACATTTTTACTCTTAATGATTTTTTTCATAAAATAATTATTTTCAGATTTATTCATGAAAACCTGTTTGAAAACGTGGTTTTTTTGTTGAAAAATTGAAGTTTCCACTCTCGAATAAGTCGAAAAGTATTGACTTTCAGTAAAAAAATTTTATAACAAAAGTTGCTTAGAATTAGTCAATCTATCCATTCCCATACTTATTTTTTATAAAAAGTTTTTGATCCCTTAGAACGGGTGGCGTCCACCCCCAGGATAAGAGCAACCCTCGGCACATTGACAACTTTGAAGTAGAGGGTAAGCAAAACCCAAATCCAAATTTTGGTGCAAATTGGTGCTGCTTGGCAGAATTGTTAGGTTTGGCCGTTTTTTCCGTGCATTATTAAAGCAAATTTTCAATTCCATAGGGCCACACTTTTTTGGGTAATCTCGATCGAGTTACATAATAGCAGTCTTCACAGTGTGTCGAAAAAGTGGAAATCGTCGAAGATCGAAAACGTCGAAAAGGTTAAGATTGTAAAGGACCTTTTTCCGTTTCTCTCGAAATCATAAAAATTGATGTCGAAGAAGAAGAACAAGAAGAAGTTGAACACCATATACATATAAACGTAATTTTTGCTTTATTGGCCAGTTTTTTTATTCCTTTAACCTTTTATTTTGTTAATTTAATTTCTTTAAACTTTATTTTAAAATAAAAAATCAATCAACTAAAGAGAAAGAAATGCCATTTGACGTGGATTTGACTATCGAATCGAATCTCGATTTCTCGACGAAAAACATGCCCTCAGGCGTGGAAATAATCGAAGAATAGACGAATGTCAAATTCATATAAATTTTCTTCGACGTCGAACTATGTTTTCTCGATTCCCGACGATTTCCACGTTTTCGACACATCGTGAAGACTGCTCTTATATGAAAACTAGTGCGACCCACATATCCGGCTTCGCCGGCTTGTGCGGGTTACAGAGGTCAGCGAAATGGTAAAGGTTGGCCAATACACCTATGCAAAATTTCAGCTCAATCGGACACCGGCAAGTGGGTCAAATTCAACTTCCAACATAACGATAACTTGCAAGATTCCTTTACACATAATAAATTGGAAGTTATCCAAGACACATAACCAAAAATAACCAAAAAAAGAGATCCACAGTCCGCCATATTGGACTTGAAATGAGGTCATTTAGCTAATTATGCATTGTCATCCAAACTTAACGTGTATGCAAAATTTCAGCTCAATCGGAAACCGGGAAGTGGGTCAAATTTAACTTCCAAGATTCCTTTACACATAATCGAAAAGCGCTCCACAGTCCACCATATTGGACTTAGAATGACGTCACTTAGCTAGCTAATCATGCATTGTGATCCAAGCTAAACGTGTATGCGAAATTTCAGCTCAATCGGAAACCGGGAAGTGGGTCAAATTTAACTTCCAAGATTCCTTTACACATAACTAAAAAAAGAGCTCCACAGTCCGCCATACTGGACTAAAGAATGACGTCACTTAGCTTACCATGCATTGTCATCCAGACTAAACGTGTATGCGAAATTTCAGCTCATTCGGAAACCGGGAAGTGGGTCAAATTTAACTCCAAAGATTTGCTTACATAAATAATAATAATAAATAAAAAAATCAAATAATAATAATAAAAATAAAATAAAAGTGTGTTAAAAAATAATCCGACATGAGGGGAAAATTGTTTCCATCACGCACTGCACTTAATTTCTAACACATATTAACCCGTAAGAAGTTTACATGCTACGTACGGAATCCAATTAAAAATCTTGAAAGATAAAAAAAATCTTAATGCAGATCCCCAAGATTGGCAGGTACACACAAAAAAAAACAAAAACACACCCACCAAAAAGGAATACAAAAATCTTTTCGATATAATTATTTCATATATAAAAATAATAATCCGTCATACGGGGCAAATTTTTTCCATAACGCACTGCAAAAAAAAACAACACAAAACCGGTTTTATTAAATAGGTCACAAATCTTGATCAGCTGATCGAAAATCGATCATTTTGTGACCCACTGTCCGGCGCGGTGGGGGGTAAGGGTGAGGGTGAGGCCGATGAAGCGAAATATATTTTTTACAGGTGAAGCTAATAAAAGTGTGTTAAAAAGAAAAAATAAAAAAAAGTCTATTAAAAAACTCTCCTTAGAGATCCCCAGATTGGCAGGTACACTCAAAAAAAAAGAAAAAAAAAAACACAAAACCAATTTTAGTAGATAGGTGAGAAATCTTGATCAGCTGATCAAAGGAATCCAGCGAGCGACTTCTTTGCGCGGGGCTGCGCGGCGTCGAGGGTGGTGCTCGATTTGTGCGGCAAGAAAAGTTGCCTTGCAATGGGCTTGAATTATTTTTGTGCAAATATGTTTTCGTTAAATTTTGTATGAAAACGTTCTCGTAGAGAGTCCAGGGTGGGATTAAAGTGAAGGTCTCTAGATTATCTTTGCAATAAAAGAAAGTTTAAGAAAATGCGTTTTGTATTTTAGTCTTTCTGAGGGAAAGAATTTTTCAGAATTTTTCAGAGGTAGTGTTTGCTTTGGATTTGATTAGCGGGTTAAAGGAGTGACGAAAAAATGTGTGGTAAAGATCCAAAGGTGGAGAACATGATGAGCTACCCTGTAAACGTTACATAATCGAAATCGGAGATGAGACGGCTGAACACTTAGCATGAGAAGTGTGAAATTCAGTTTTTGCGGATCGCGTTAAGCACAAAATCACCCGAAAAGATCGTGTGAGGCATTGTAAGTATTAATTTGGTGGAAGGGTTGGCTTTGGATTTGTTTTGCGGGGTAAGGGGGTCACGCAAAATATGGGCTAAAGATCTAAAAGTTGAGAACATGATAGGCTATCCTGTAAAAGTTATAGAATGCAAATCGGTGAAGAGATGGCTGAGCAATTAGCGTGACACATATACAGAGTAAGCCAAAGTCAGTTAAAAATGTCATAAAACGTAATAATATAACTTCTTTAATTATTAATGATGTCATTAATCCTACACGTTTGTTAGGAGAACTGTAATTTATTTGCAAAACAACCATTATGCAGCCTTAAAATTCATTAAATTCCTGCATAAGTGTACAATTTGTATGAAAATACGCAGAAATCAAGAAAGTAGACTTTACTTCAAATGCAATTTTCTCCGAAGGCCGCAGGTCGCCCCAGCAAATTTTTGTTTTCAACGATGCATAAGGATCTCTACTTTAATTTGATACCAGTGAGAGCGCGGGCAAATGCGGCAATTTTTTTAAAAGTTAAAAAGAAATACAAATTTTGGGGAAAAATCCCCCTTTTTAATTAAAATGCTATTATTAAAAAACTATTTCACTTTTATCATAAGTTATTGGCGTAATAATAGCTTCTCCTATTTAGTAAGTGATTTGATTAATAACAATTTACCCTCCCCATACAAATATTTTCAGAATATAGCTTTGAAATCATAGAAAATTTGAAAATTTTTTTAAAAAATGAGCCGTTCAAATTTTTCTCTGACTTTAGCTATTCGAAACACAAATATGGGGGGGTAAAAATAAAAAAAAATTATTGTTAGAAGGTAGTACATTTTGTTTACTATCGAATGGCATTAAAATTTTTAAAATCTATGACATGACGAAAATTGATCATTTTGTCCCACTGTGGGTGGGTGGGCGGATGAAGCGAAATATATTTTTTACAGGTGAAGCGAATAAAAGTTAAAAAGAAAAAAAAGTGTATTAAAAAACTCTCCTTAGAGTTCCCCCCCCCCTAAAAAAAAAAAAACACAAAACCAATTTTATTAAATAGGTCAGAAATCTTGATCAGCTGATCAAAGGAATCCAGTGAGCGACTTCTTTGCGCGGGGCTGCGCGGCGTCGAGGGTGGTGCTCGATTTGTGCGGCAAGAAAATTTGCCTTGCGGCTTGAATTATTTTTGTGCAAATATGTTTTCGTTAAATTTTGTATGAAAACGTTCTCGTAAAGAGTCCAGGGTGGGATTAAAGTGAAGGTCTCTAGATTATCTTTGCAATAAAAGAAAGTTTAAGAAGATGCGTTTTGTATTTTAGTCTTTCTGAGGGAAAGAATTTTTCAGAATTTTTCAGAGGTAGTGTTTGCTTTGGATTCGATTAGCGGGGTTAAAGAAGTGACGAAAAAATGTGTGGTAAAGATCCAAAGGTTGAGAACATGATGAGGTACCCTGTAAAAGTTACATAATTGAAATCGGAGATGAGACGGCTGAGCAATTAGCATTAGAAGTGTGAGAATGAGTATTCCCTGATCGCGCTAAGCACAAAATCACCCGAAAATGCGAGTTAGCCAGCGAGGGATCTGATTGGTTGCGCCGCCGCCCATGTGGTGGATGGCAACAGACCGAGAATCGCCGCTGAGCTCGGTGTCGAGCGAACGATTCGTGGGGAAAATGTGAAATGATGAGTTTTTGGGCGAAAAACAGGTGAGATAATGGGGTGATTATCTGAGCAATAACGTATAGAAAGTTTATAATTTTTTAATAAAAGTTGTCAAATTACTTCTTCATGCACATATTAAAAGGTGAATATGATCTGTAGATCGGTTTGGGAGAGAAAAAATAAAAACGGGAAAAATGGTCAAAAAGAAGGCGAAAAAAATGGGTGACTTTGAAATTGGTTGTGGGGGATTTGGAGATGAAATAATAAAAAAAATAAAAATGTGAATCTGGTGAAAGTTGCGGAAGGGTTGAGAGTAGGTAGTTGTGAAGAGAAAAAATTTTTAGATTAACGCAATGGGGGTGAAAAAAAATAATTTGTAAAATTGTTAATGGTTGAGTGGGAGAAGAGTGAAAAATGGTTAATAATTTTCAAACGCTAGCTCTGGGATCTGGGTGGGGGGTGAGAAAAAAAAAAAATACGACGATAAAGTAGAGAGGGTAGAAAGTATCAGAAAATTATTGAGAAGAAAAAAAAACGTGCAGAAAGTGGAAATTTCGTCGGTGCAACCTCCCGAAGTCGGTGAAAAATGATTAAAAATTTTAGAAATAGTAGAATAAAAAAAAAAGTAAAAAAAAATTAAAAAAAAGCGCTTCGATACGAAGTTGCGCTAATTTTTTGTCGATTTTTTTAGCCTAATTTCGTCGATTTGCCCCAACAGAAATTCAAATGAGCGGACCAACTGTCAAAAAAAGCTTGTAGGTTTATATATTAAAAAAGACTAGTGCGACCCACATATCCGGCTTCGCCGGCTTGTGCGGGATACAGGGGTCAGCGAAATGGTAAAGGTTGGCCAATACACCTATTCAAAATTCAGCTCAATCGGAAACCGGCAAGTGGGTCAAATTCAACTTCCAACATAACATAATAAATTGGAACTTATCCAAGACACATAACCAAAAAAAGAGCTCCGCAGTCCGCCACATTGGACTTAGAACGACGTCAATTGGCTAACCATGCATTGTGATCCAAGCTAAACGTGTATGCGAAATTTCAGCTCAATCGGAATCCGGGAAGTGGGTCAAATTTAACTTCCAAGATTCCTCTACACATAACCAAAAAAAGAGTTTCACAATCCGCCATACTGGACTAAAGAATGACGTCATTTAGTTTACCATGGATTGTCATCCAAACTAAACATGTGTGCAAAATTTCAACTCAATCGGAAGCCGGGAAGTGGGTCAAATTCACTGACGTATAATATAATCGACCGCTCACGTACACGATTTCCCATAGAAGCCGACGGTTGGATTTTTGTTCCCTCTCTTTCGCTCTGTGGCAGTGACAGTTCGTGAAATGACGTAAAATTAACGTCCTATAATGCCAAAGATTTCTCAGCGGGCTGAATTGCCGTTAAAAATAGAAAAATGCAATCGAAGTAGTTTGTTTTTTTGTGGAAATATAAATTGAAATCAAAGGTAACTGAAATACATATATTCATTACAGTCTTAAGAAGTTTATTAAGGAGATTCAATCCAAACTGAGTTTTGTAGGCTCTTTTCGATTTCATTTCACTCGGAATGCAGAACATGAGTATTAGTTTATTTTATTTGAGTGATATTCGTTGGGATTCTTAAAATTTAGCTCTTATGCTATAAAGTGCTTTTATTTTTTCCTTTAATTAAAACACATTAGATGCTCAATAGTTTATATTTATTAGTAATATACATATGTATGATACACCGGTTTCATAACTTAAAATTTATCAATCACAAATTCTCGAAAATAGTGGTAATTTTGCAAGGATAAAAATTTAAAAGCATATTTATGACATTAATTGCATTTTTAAATTTTTTTTCAACAAATATTTAAATTCAATTTTTTTTTGCCAGCTTTCAGCAATTCCGCATTCAAAAAATCTGCGGAATCACTTCCAAGATTCCTTTACACCACTGACATATAGAAATGGACCACTCACCCCCATACAAAATGCCTATGAAGCGATGGTTCACTGCACCATTAACGGATTTTGAGCAGTCAGCTGTGGGCTTGAATTGCTGTCAAATGCATTTTTGGGGCATTAGTCCGTTTTAATTGCATAAATCCATCAAATATTTACTCCAAAAATTATAAAATAATTCCTTTTGTATCTTAATGGCTAATCTCCATAAAAAACCAGCCCAAACCAAAACCAAAAAACCAACTGCTGACAAATCAAGTCTGTACACATATTAGCAATGTAGTTGAGAAATGTCAGTCAGCTACTGCTTCACTTACCGGTCCAATAAAAGGGCATTTTGTAATAAAAATATAATTATTATGACACAAATATGTGGCACTCTTTACCGGCAAAACACAACAACCGATTTAACATCAATTTATTTTTGACTTTGCAACTTTTCGAGTAACTAACCTGTACTAAATGCGCTGAATTGCATGTGGCAACGCCAAATGGTTTTGAAATGGTTTAACTCACACAGAAGAAAGAGCTAGCGGCTGGTGATCAAAATGAGCGAGATAGGTGATGAAACTGCAATGCGAATAACAGAGCTGCAGATATTTTTGGCTTGGTTAGTTGGTCTGGTTTTGTATGGAGATTAGGCATAAGTCACTTCAAGGGAATGCAAACATTAAATTACTCCTTTGTAAGATACAACTGAATGTTACACAATTTCTCATTTTTCGATAGAAATTGTGTTGTTAAATTATTAAAATTAGTCTTTTCTTATCTCATATTTCAAATTCTTCTTATCTTATGTCTGATTTACGGCAAAAATGGCACAAAAACCACAAAAAAACCTGAGTGGTGTAGTACAGCGAATCAATTCGGAATTAATTGCATTTATGTCCTTTAACTGTAACTAAATTAAGTGAAGTATACAGCAAAACCACAAAATTGCTCTAATTTTTCCTTTTGAGTTCTTAAAACAGTTGTTTAGCGATATAAATCGGGTATCAAGAAGAGAGCATTTCAACGTCTTGCTTGAGAATTTTTCAATGAAAAATGTGTTATTCCATAAACTTTTCGCCGCGAAATTATGACTTAGAATGACGTCACTTAGCTAGTCATGCATTGCCATCCAAACTAAACGTGTATGCAAAATTTCAGCTCAATCGGAAACCGGGAATTGTGTTATTTAAAAAAAGTCTATTAAACAAACTCTCCTTAAACATCCCAGATAGGCAGGGACACTCAAAAAAAAACAAAAAAACAAAAAAAAACATTTTAGTAAATAAGTCAGAAATATTGATCAGCTGATCAACTTCTTTATCACCTTCGTGTGAGGCATTTAGGGTAGACGGTTGCGGGGACGGCGGCGGGCGGCAGGCGAGAATTCGTGCGAGATAGCCAGCGAGGGACTTGTTGGCGCGGGGGTTTTTTGCTGCGTGGCGTCGAGTGTGATGCCCGATTTGTGCGCAGGATAGTCTGATTGGCGCGCCGCCGCCCGTCAAGGGGTGGCGTGGATGGCGTGGATGGCGATCATAGAAACTAACACGGAACGGCTGTACCGTGTTAAAAAACCCTGTACGTGAGCCCACACTCAAAAATAGCTTGTCCAAATAGTACAGCAATAGTGTGCAAGAGGGACGCTGATACCGAAATGTCAGCAGCATATCTTATTTAGTGAATGGTGGCGTGCAAATTCAATATTCGGAGGGGCATAATGTTTATGCAGGAGCTCTTCAATTTATTTTT